>CP139505.1:135612424-138157489 GCA_021014915.2 Artemisia tridentata subsp. tridentata | reverse complement strand
CTCTTGAAGCTTACATGTTAACGAACGCCTTCCATTGATGACGGTAAAAATGTTCCAAAGGCGAATGACACTAGACTTCGAAGCCACACTGAAAACATGTCAAACGACGATGCTGGATCAATAACTTCATACCTTCTCAAACCGGAGGTAAACCTGTTCACATAAATGTATGAAATAAGTGTTAACGTTTTAACATGTGTAAATGTACTAGACAATATTTGTGAGTGTCAGTATATAATACAAATGCAATTGTGTTTAATATTGTGTCAATTCGATAACAGTTTGTTAGGAAATATTAGAATAATGTTTATTTTCGTTGCTGCTGTTAGTGTAGTTTGATTCCTGCTGGCAGTGTTGGTTTCTGCCGGTCATGGTTCCTGCTGGTAGCATTGTTTAGTTTCTGCTGGCAGTGTTTGTTACTGCTGGTCATGGAGTATTTTTTGTATGTTTGTTATTTTAGGAAGAGAAACATACGACATTGTGTTTTGCATCCAATTCCAAAGAAAATAGTTAATACAAGATCCATAGAGGATCAAAGTCTTTTAGTCATTGTCTTCTTCAACTCTTGTGTTTAGTTTCCGCATAAGCACAAGTTTATTATACAGAGATTCTCATAGTAGTTGGCTTGTGTTTAAATAAGCTATGTAAAAGTTCTTTTGGCTCAAATATCTATCAAGAGGCACGATCCTACACAGTTTCTATACATATTGTTTTACATTCATATCTAATATAATTAACAAAGATCTATCAAGGCCTCATCTGGGATCAACACCAAATCACAAAGTTTTTTCTTGAATTAAACTATCTTATTCCTCATAGCTTGACACTGATTATAGATTCTTTGTACATAACTCATAGACGGGTGTTTCTTTTATACTAACAAGAACTCCTTAACCTTACCCGTCATACAAGAAAACGTGTGAAGAGATATACATCAATCTCTTCTATAAATAAATATAACAAACTTTCTAAACATACGATTACTACGATTACTAGATAATAGTAAATTGTATTTTGGGTTACAGATTTATAAATCAACTCTACTACCTTCCAAATACCATTAAACATTGTTTATTAACTCCTTGTGCTTCCAGAAGTATTGAAGCATCCGCTCACGGTATGCTACCGCTGTTTGAAGCGGGTCATCTACTTCCAGTGGTTGGTTGCGGCACAATCTATATAAAATAATACATACCCATACACCGCAATCGCCATATACGTCTGCTTGTTTCGGGACTGCAGGACACTGGTATGTTATTTTATATTCCTCGGGTGATATGCCCTTGCTCGCCAATATACCATGCTCAACCAGATACATGGTAAGTTGTTTTGGCAAAATTCTTTTCAAAGTTCTCCACCACCGTGCACCATTGCCATGTACCAACCCAAGAGTGTCATAAAATGAAACAACACCACTACGTAGGTGAAGCTCAGCGAGACACCAGTGTTTATCAGGTTCATTGACGGGGAAATAAACCTAATATAGACAAAGAAATGTACATATTAATATGGATACACTTAAAATTATATTTAAAAAGGATTGTGGCAAACTAACCTTTTCAACATCTCGCCAAGCCACAGGGTAGCTTGTTCCATCTGAATAATGACTGTACATCTGACCAGCCAAGATATGTCGGGCGAACAGAGAACCTGCCAAGGTCCAATCAGCATTGGTTGGTCTAAGTGACCACATAAGGTCAAACCATATATCCAAGTGCTGTGTACACAAAACAAAAATTATAAAACTTATAGTGGTTACTCAATCAAAAGTATATACAAATGTATTTGACCAGATAGTGATGATGGTTCCTTACATAGTCATACAGCCAACCGCCTTTACAATCTTCAAGACATGCCAACGCTAGCCAAAATTTCATATCAGAAACAATGTTACGACCGCCCAATGGAAACTTATAGCTTTTGGTTTTTTTTTGCTTTAAATAAACACGAAGCGAATCAGGCAGAGACACCTTGTCCTTTTTCAATTTGGGATGTCGACTCAGATCCTAAAATAAACAAATAAATGATTAACAATAAACGAATCATAATATTGTTAATTTAAGATTAACAAATCAGACTACCTCAACAAAAGGATCTGGGTTGGCCGAATAGAACTCAGTAATTGACCGAGTTCTTGGGTTTCCAGATACGTCCTGAAAAGACACATACCATATATTAGCATAGGCCAGCCAGATAGTGATTTCAGTATCAATGTTTTACGGTGCTTTACATCTAAAATGACTATAGGCTCAATCAACTTCTTTCTGCAAGTAGCTGCTCTGGTCAGTCGTGCGGATTGGACGTTCTCTGAATTCAGAGATTCAAAAAACTTATCGTGCTTTGATTTAAAGGCTTTAGCCACTAGAGCAACTTTATGCGCATTTTTTTTCTTTTGGATTTTCTTCTTTTTACGTTCAGAAAAAACAGAGTGCAAGCAAGGTTTGTCATTGGGACCGACCACATTTGCAAACCCTTGGTTGGTGAGTGTTTGTTGAAATGCTGTTGTTTGGTCTTCCTGCATTGCATAGGTGGTAATTAACACCGACCACAAGACATAGAAAGGAACAATTATTAACCTTTTTAAATTTAAAGTAAACCAAGTACCTCAACATATGTCTGCAATGGGGTTGTTTGTTCTTTATGCACGAAAATAGCATTTGCATTCTCAACACCCTTACCATTTTCATTATCAAATGGTACTTCTTCTAACGAAACACTAGTCACATCCGCTCCGTCGTTTATATAACTCATGACATCATCATACACCACCGGATGATACTGGTACAATAAAGATGTATAAATAAATAGGCAAACAAGGAAGGCTGTATTTTGCAAAAGTATTTTTTTCAAGATAACATACATCACCGTAGACGAAGGATGTTGTTTGATTTATGTCCTTCTCATGGGATGCCACAACTTGATTCGCAGGTTGATGATGATCAAGAGTAGGGAAGTCAGGAGTAACCCCTAATTCACATGCTTTTACAAGAACGTCCATCCCACCCACCTGAGATTCGTTGTAGCCTTGCTGCCCAACATCCATGTCAATTTCCATGTGATGGGCTGCAACACTGGTCGTAACACCAGTATCAGCCTCACAAGCTAATGGCGTGGCCTGTAGTTGACAAAATAATACAACATTTAATGAATTAAATGTATGATTAAAGGGTAAACATTAACGGGGAAATGAGATACTTATAAACGTATGCCAAAAAAACACAAAGTAAAAGTAAACCTTTAAACAAACAGGATTGTCAACTTCCATTGGATGCGCATGATCGACATCATCATCAGCATGATCATCATCAACATCTCGGCGCGTAACACCATTATCAACACCATCTTCACAACGTGATGACGGGGTCTGTAGTTGACAAAATGAGATAAGTGTAATACTTAACGAGGAATTGATCTTCGTATAATGTTAGGAGAATAAAACATATAAGGTGAATACAAACCATGTAAATATCAGGGTTGACATCAGACTTGACTGGAAAATCTGGATCATCAGTGTTTTCGTTAATAACTGTCTCTAACTCTGAAAATTTTGTTTTCACCTTCTGAAGCAGCTCGCGAATGTCTTGTTTAGGGACAGGCGCTACGTGCTTCGCCATCAACGAAATATCAGTTTGCAAATCAAATATCTTGCCCAAAATAGGATTTGTTCCAAAATTCTTTTCATCTTGGCCTTCGCCTGATTGGACACCTTTTGCGTTTTCAACATTATTTTTATCTAAAGTTTCTAAACTTGGTGCTTCATGTTCATCGTCTGCGCTACCAGCTTGTTGGTGATCCTCTGATCTACGAAGTTGGTTGTCATCGTCTGCGCTATCAGGTTGGCGGTCATCCTCTGCGCTAGCAGGTTGGTGATCATCCTCTGCGCTATCCGGTTGTTGGTCTTCCTCTGCACTTGACAGGTCTGAATCAGACAAACCCTTTATAAAGGGGATGCTGGCAATACACCACGGTTGTCTCAATTCGCGTTTGGTGGCATAAAGTGCCTTAATAGGAACTGACTCCTAAAAAAACAAATAGCAAATAACTTTGTATGTGAACAAATTTAAATAAGGGTCCAACAAATTAGCCTTCAAAGATAGTGCGGTGCTTACCGGTCCAAATAGTGTTTTACGGTCTGATCTTCGCAACTTTTGACATTTAGACCAAGCAAGACCTCGTGGAATGACGTTCGTGTCTTTCGCCCACCAGTTGCCGCTTTTAGGAAATGTCTCCAAAATCCATATCTGAAATATGTGGTTGTTTAAAATGTATATAATGTGGAAAAGAAAAATGTTCAAACTGCAGGTTATTACCGTGTTGAAAACTATATATTCAATATATATCTAATACAAAAAACCTAGTAATGGATAGAAAACAGATACAAACATTTTGTACACCGGATACATATATATAACAATAGTATTGAACTTTAGTACAGAGTAGAAAGTATGGCATACCTTGAAAGCCCAAGGAAAACCGTATAGATTGTATGTCGCATTGTAATATGGGTTTTTTTCCAACTTCTCCAAATGAACTGGTCTGTGTCTCTCAACAACATTCACAGTCCTTTGATAAAATTTATGCCACATGTATTCACCCCAGGGAAAAACGTTCCAAGCATCAAAGTCCTCCACCAAAGACAGTATATGATTAGGGATACAATTCCTTTCTTCAATACCCATAAACACCAACATAGCAACTATCAAAAGACACAACCTAATAGCATCCTCATCCGAAAGAGCTAAGAACCTATTTGGATCTTTAACTAGTTTCAAACAATCACTGCCATATACAGATTTTATACCATCTGTCGTTTTTTCTGGAAATACGCGGTCAAGAAATGCATTTGTTTTCTTTTTTTTACAAACTTTCCCAAATCGAAACCCTGTTATTAAACAAAATTCCTTACGCCCGAACTCTAACAAATCATCCCCAATTTTGAACTGCAATGGTGGGGAATCGGACGATATGTTAGAAACTTTTACCTGATGTTGTAAAACAAAATGCATCAAAGGGCAGTCATTATCGAAAAACCGAATATCCAACCACGGACCAAAGACTGTGTTTCTAAACAACCTTTCCCGCTTTTTATCCTGCGACAAAATTTCTTTGACTTCTCCAAGCAACTTCACTGTAGATCGAACAACGATTTTACAACGGTACAACGGAATCGGCATATCGAATTACAGGGTGTTAAGGAATTATGATTTGTTACTTGTATGATGCTTTGTCTATGGAAAAGAAGCTGTTTGTGTATTGATGTGTTTTCTGTAATGAATTGTAATCGAATTATCGAATTACGGGCTACTATATTTAAAAAAAACTACCTAATTTTAATGCACGTAAAATGACCAAAATATCCTTTTGTTCATGTATTGGTTGCCCAAACTTAAAAAGTTGCCCAAAATACAATACATCCCGTATACATCGTAGCAACAGTTGTTGAGGTACTCTGGTCGGTGACGTGGCGTCCTGTGTTCCGTCGGATCAGTTGCCCTGGGCTAAGGGGGGAATTTTCTGTGAGCGGGCCGGATACTCTTAGCACTTGGGCAATCGGGTTATTTTAGTAATTATCCCTATATAAAATATATATATATATATATATATATATATATATATATATATATATATATATATATATATATATACCAGTTGGTGGTTTCAACGAATGAAATACACTTGTTCCATTCACGAAATGTCTACATCTAACAACCCTAATTTCGCATTCACTATCAACTACAACGAAAGTTTATAGTTAACCCATTCACATATCAAGATGGTTCACACATCAATATTATTGTTCCACAAATTGATTTTCAGGGTATGCTTACCTATCTCAGCAGAAAATTACCTACACGAGTCCACTGTCTATATTACGCATTGCCACAAAACAATACGTTACAGGGTATGAAAGCAATTAACAACGATTATGATATTGATGTTATGTATGACATCGCAAAAGTTGCTGGAAATCTCCAAATTTTCGTTTTTGATCATCCTGTAGATATAAGCACAGTTTTGATTCCAGATGATGGTTCTTTGGAAGAATCTTTTGTTGGTGTAATTTCAGAAGAAACAAAATTAAAACGTGAAGAGCGTGTCCGGTATCTACATCAAATGGTTCAAAGAAGAAACAAGCGTGAAGAGCGTATCCGGTTTAAAGTTGACAGCAAGAAAAAAAGTAAACCTACTAAACCTTATACGCAAACCGTTTACAATTTTCTTGTTCACAATAATGGTCAATTGGTTTGCAATGACGGAAAACCAAAGTATGCAAACGGTTGGAAGATGAACATCAACATTCCAAGAATGAAGTTGGAAGAGTTGAAGCAATATTTGTTTAACATTGTTGATAGGAAGATTCATGCTCTTTATTATGAAGTACCACACACTGGGTTTTCAATCACCGTCAAACTAAGAAACAACTATGATATGCATGTGATGTTTGATATTTCAGCAGCACAAGGCCAGTTGGAGATTTACATTGACCATGCAGGTGTCGATTTTATTATTGCAAAACATATATGCCCAAATGCTACCTTGGCAGAAATGATGGATCATGTGATAACAGACTACACAAGTGACAACGAAGATAGAAAAAAGAATATGGCACAATCAGATTACACTTTTGATCAAATGGTTGAATGGGCGGAACAAGACCACTTTGAGCACGAGGAAGCTAAAGCAGATGAACGTAATAAAGCGATTTGGAAGCCTCGTTTCTATAATTAAATTTGTGTCATGTTTGCGTTAAGATATCCTCTTTTGTTCTTGTACTTTATATGATTTTCATAATATGATATCCTCTTTTGTTCTTGTAAATTACATTTTTTTTTAGCAACAACATGAATGGTATACATAAAATATATACAACTTCAAGAATGATCTTAATTAACCATAGCCACACATACTAGTTTCCTCACATCGACATAAATAATACATCCGGGCCATGTTACACCTAATTTTTTGGAAATAGCCTTCCACATCATGCACATCCCATCGTGGTGGAAACCTTTTTGAAACAAACTGATGTATGAGCCAAAAAGTGATGACTCCACAATCTGAGGAATTCTGTTGCTGTAGGATTCGATAACCTTGGTTGTTGTTGAAAAATTTAAAGTTGTAGTGTCTCCGCCCTGTTCTTCTAAAATGTCCCAACTGTTCTAAACAAGTGTTGAGAGCTGCAGTCCATTCTTCTACATATTTCCTTATATATTCACAACGATGAATACTGTGCATGGAGTCGAGAACCAGCAAAGTGGATCCCCTTAGGTCAATGATCACAGTTACCCAGTGATTGCCTCCAACATTCATCGGCATCAACACCTACATTGAAAATTTATATAAATATACACAATTAAATAAGATTATATTGAATCATTTTACGTTGAAAGACATTTACTTACCCAGGTGACATCATCCCATGACGGGTACGGAATCGTGCTGCCATCCAATGTTCCCCTGATCCAAGGAGCTATCGAAAGCATGGGTACAAAACCTTTTTCGGTGGGGTAACTCGAGGCTGTCCATGACTTCGAAATAGTCCATTCCGCATCAGGTGGCCTATTTCTTATTAGTATCTCCACCCAATTATTCATATGCTGATTTATAAGAATATATTGAATCATTTTACGTTCTTGAAATTAAAATAATCTAAACCTTTAAAAATATAGAACAATAAACTTACATCGTCAGACAGCCAACCAATTTCATCGGCTGGTCCTGGATCAGTACCATTCCTGTAAAAACGCGGAAGTAGCTTTTGAAAGAAGTTCATATCTGCCACCCAACCCTTTGGAAGGCAGTCAAGGTATATAACTGTTGGGTTTTTAAGGAACTGGTCAAGTGTAACATATGTCCCACGCTCTACCTAAAAACAAAAAATAAAGTGTAACTATGTTAATCAGAAACATAAATACTAATAAATTTAAAACATCTTTTAGTGTTACCTTATTGGGGTCAACATTATCTACTGCTAAAGGAGCCGCAAAACCAGAACCAACATAAGTAACATCATCAGCCTCTACATCCTCATCAACCGCTTCTTCTCCTAAGTTCAACGGTGGAATGTTCGAGGTATCCTTATTCCGTTTACTTTTACCCGCACATTTCTTAGGGAGGATAGTGGTAGGTCCCTGTTGGGTATAAGGATCTTGCTGATATTTAGCGGGTCGACAATCCCTCCTCGGTCGCTCCATCGCATCCTTAACATCAATATGATTACTAGTACACAATAATAATCGATATTTATTTTAAATAATTAATATGTTACCTGGTTCTCAACACCAACGTCAGGGCCGTGAGATGGACCTCCCTGGTCATAAACGGGCGTGGCAAACGCGGCGAACCCAATTGGTGTACGGGTAGCAGTATGTTCGGTGGTTGGAAACCATGATGGACATGTAGACGTCACCGCAGGTGAAGGTACAGGAAGACCTTCAAAGAAAGACTCGTTAGGTGCCGCAACAATTGGACGGCCGGGCCGTTGCGATCCCTAAATATAAAATTAAAACGAAAAGTGAGTAACCAACAAATGTAAATATAAGTAAAATAAAAGCATGTAAATATACCTGTGTGTTTTGAAAACCACTAAAGGCACTAAAACCAACATTCTCACCACCAAGGAAGCTTGATTCTCTTTGTGGTTGTGGTTTCTTCACAAATCGGAAATGACGCATTAAATTTTTTAAACAAACAATTAAAAAATATTAATTAATGTTTATACAAAACGTCAATAAGTTTACGTAAACTGTTTACCCCATATTTCTCGTTTAATTGTTTGATCTGCAAGTCATGTTCCTGTAACCTTGCTTCATATTCATTCATCTTCTTAAACACTAGGGGGGAATATCTTCGCGCACAGATCGGTTTGCCGGCTGCTGTATGACTGGAGGGGGAGGGGGCGGGTTCCCATAAAAAAACGCTCTACTTTAAACCCACCACTCGGTATTTTGCTCAAAGTCATCTGGTGTAAGCCTCGCCAATGGTCGATTTACCTTTTAAGAAAATGTACAATATATACAACATTAAAAAAACCAAACAAAATTTAATAATTATATCGTAATAAATTTAGTGCATATGTCAAACTCACACGCAATTGGCCATCCAGAATCATGTGTAGACCCTCCCTGTTGACCACGTTTCTAAAACCCCAAGCAATTGATCGGGGATACAACTGTTGACGATAAAAAAGGTAGGGGTTGCACCATGCGGGAACGTCTCCAATATCCACGTCTACAAAAAAGGTAATTATTATTAAAAAGTGCTAACGGGATACATATACATGAAGTTTACAAATTTATATATGACATACCTTGAAGGCCCATATAAATCCATTCAACGAGTACTTAGGAATTGTATCAGGATCCCTCCCCTCGGCAAAGTGCTTTGCCCTACGCACAACTGCTGCATCCTTTATATTATTGTACAAGTTTGGCCATACATACGACCCCCACGGATACAGATTCCAGGCATCTAAATCCTCAACTAACCTAAATAAAAATTCATCGACTACTTTCCTAACCTCAGTCCCTTCTAACACCAACAACAACACGCATATCAAACAAACGCGAACGGCATCCACGTCACTCAACTAAAAAAACTCTTTACTTTTTATTATATTATACAACATACCAACTTTTATTGTTCGTGAATCAAGTGTCGAGGGGAACACTCGTCTCCTAAACGGAATAGGTCCATCTTCAAAACGATTTCTAAAATCCGTCTCAAACCTTAAACTAGTAACTAGACAAAATTCCTCTCTACCAAACTTAATCTCAACCTCACCTACCCGAGAAAGATCACGTACACGATATCTCAAAGGAACAATGTCTGACTCACCCTCATCACACAGCACTTGGTGGCATATAAAATAATGCACTAAGACACAACTCTCTTGCATTTTTGGTATATCTAGCAACCAACCAAAACATGTTTGCCTAAATAATTGTTCCCTTGGGGTGTTCGTGATCAGATTTCTAATAAGCCTAATTAAAGACAACTTACTCCTACATGAAATTTCCGCTAGATAATCCTAAAATAACAAAAACATATAAATATATATTACAACACATATACTTTACAAATAAATAAACAATACGTGTTTTATGGAAAAAATAAAATTTATATTGCGAAATACCCGATAATCCGCCATATTCACCGCCGGTCTTGGTTAACACAATCACCACCGCAGCCACCACCACCACCTGTCACCTTACCACCAACAGCAACAACACCACACAACGACAGCAAAACACCACGATAACACCACCAAAACCACGACAACACCACCAACAGCAACTAACGGTATCTTTTATCACCACAACAACACCACCAACAGCCGCTTCTTTATCTCCACCACAACACCACTCTTTCAGCCGCTTCTTTAACTTGCTCCTTCCCCACAAAAAATGCTTCGATCGTAAAGATTTGAAGTATTCGTTTTTTTTTTTTTTTACTCTTCTTCGAATCTCCTTTATGATTTAGTATCAGTTTTTTTTTTTTTTTTTTTTTTTTTTTTTTTTTTCACTACAATTCATCTCTTCCTCTTGCATGTTTTATCTTTGAATTGGTCGGATTATACATGCATGAGTCTTTTCAAACATTGCTCCTTGCTCCTTCCCCGTAAAATTCTATTGAAACTGCTCCTTCCCGAGGTTTGTTTTGTTCTTCCTGCGTAACCATGCGTAAGGGTTTACGCGAGATGTTTTTCTTTTCTTTTTTTTTTTTTTTTCTTTTTTTGACAGCTTAGATTGTGCCATGACATCCCACGTAACCCAGTGTATGATCATACGCGAGATTTATAGGTATTTTTGAGTTTTGAGGAAAGTTTGGGCAATTCAGTAATTTTCTTAATAAAAAGGCTCCTAAATATTGTTATGCTACTAAAAATGTCCAATCAATCAAACTTAGTAAATATGAAATAAAAAAAATTCCTAATACTAAAAATACCTTTAAAACATTACTAAAAACCCAAATATAATAAATAATTAAATATGAACTACATAATTAAATTCCCTAAATTACAAAAATAAATATATTAAATGCATTCCACCTCTAATATATATATTCCAACATATAAACCCTTGAAAAACACAAATCCTTACACCAGCAAAAACCATAGCCATGTCAAACTCCGACTCACCTCCGGCGAACAACGAAACAACCCCAATGAAAAACCCATCATCAGAAGATGATGACCCAATGATAATCACTTCACCCGACCCACTTCTTGGATCCGGATCTTTTATAGATCCAAATCCAAATCCAAACACTAATGGAACAACAACAACAACACCAGTTCATACTAATAGTAATAATAATAATAGTAGTAATAATGATGTTGTTGAGGATGAAGCTATGTTGGCTGCTAGAAGAACTAGGCCAAGTTGGTTGCCTGAGAACTGGGATATGATTTTGAGGAAACGTACTTCTGGTGCTACTCAGGGTACTTTTGACAGGGTTTGTGTCTTTCCTTGTACCCCTTTTTTTTTTTTTTTTTTTTTTTGGCTTCAAGTAATGTTTTATGTGATATATATGTAGTAAGTATATAAAGCTACAATCTCCAACTATTATCTGCGACCCGAGGGATCTTATATATGTAGTAATGTTTTGACAGGGTTTGTGTCTTTCACTTATGTTTTTTTACATAATAAACTTATTTGAGCCCATAAGTCTCGAAATAAGCCGGAAAAATGAAGCTTATGAAATATATAAGCTGTTAATCCCAAAAATAAGCTTAAACAGACACCCCCCAAGTGTTTAGATCGATTTTTAAAGAATCTGCTAATAGTTTAAATATGTTATGTATGTTTTGTTTTATGTGACATTTTTTTTTTTTGATGAAAATGTTTTTCAAGTAATTGAAGTTGCTAAATGTGTTAATCACTATATATAAGTAAAGTTTTGTGTGATTTATATATGTAGGTAATCTTTAGATTGATTTTTAAAGACTGTCATTTGTTGGTTAGATTTGTTTATTTGGATTAGTTGTTGAAATTTTAGAAGAGAAATAGAAATAAACCCCTTTATTATTTTGTAGTTAGATATGAAAATAGTTAGTTTGAAATAAAAAAGAGAATAAGTTTTGGTGTTTTAGATTTGGCGGGTTAAGTGGTTTTTGAGATTCAACGGTGTTATAATTTTGTTTTAAGGTGGTGATTTATTAGTGAATATAGCTACATTGGGACTAATTATGGGTATTAGCCTGGTGAGAAAATTAGATATGCATATTTTAGTTGAATTTCCCGATCGTTTTTTGACTTGAACTGTTGAACCTAATTCACGTATAGCTGTTTTAATTTTGTGCAACGTCTTTGTATGACGTGTTAGGCTGTAAATACGACCGTTGGTCACTAACTTGTGCGTAACTTTGGTGATTGATAAATGCCTATATTTTTTAAACCTGCTAATTATGCTAACCTCGTTAAAGACCAGAATTTGTCTGCGGATGTAGATGTATTGATAAGACTCATACGAGGTCAATAAACAGATCACTTAGCTTCTTTATTGGAAGCTATAGAACACTTTGGAAAGAGTAAGCAGCATAGTTAGTATGTAGATTTATTTTTTAAGCTTCTGTTATTTGTTTAGATTTTTTTATATGGATTATTGTCAAAACTTTGAAGAGGCTTTGAAAGAGAATCCTGCTTAGTTTTGTAGTTACATGCGGAAATAGTTAGTTTAGAATGAAAAAAAAGGAATAGCTTTGGCGTTTTTGGATTTCGCTGGTTTAGTGGACTAATTTTGCGTTTTAGTCTGGTTAGGATTTACGTATTGCAACAATTTTAGTTTAACTATCTTTAGGATTTTGAATTTGTTATTTGCTTTCCATATGCTTTGGTTTAGCTTGAACTTCTGTAGGACGTATTAGACTATAAAGTCCACCATTTATTGCTAACTCACACATAATTGTTTGGTGATTGGTGATTGATAAATGTCTAAGACAATTCTTTTAAACCTGTTAATTGTGGTAACCACGTTAAAGACAGGGATTCGTATGAGGACGTAGATGTATTGATAAGAGGACTATTAAAGATAATTGCCAGTTTGGAAAGTATATATAGACACTTTGGAAAGAGCAAGTAGCCTAGAGTTTAGTAAAAATGATGATAATGTAGGAAGCAAAGGCTATTTGAAAAGTGTCACACGTTGTTTCTTAACATAACTATTGCACAACACTTTCCTAAATATAGCTTACTGTCATAATAACGTGCAACTCTGTTTATTGTCCTATGTTAGTTCTTCTATCCTAGTTGTAGTTAATCCATTATAGATAAATTGTATCTTACATAAAGCATGCTAGGAAAGAAAGACCGAGCCTTTAAACTTAATTCATCGAGCTGTGTCTTCTTGTATTAAACTGTTATAAGATGACATTTTCAAAGTGTAGATTTTTTTTTTTTTTTTTTTTTTTTTTTTTTTTTTTTAATTGGATTAATATTAGTGGGTCTGGGATATGACATGGGTGATTCATGTAGGGAAAAACATATAGCTTCTAATTAACTCAACAAGAGGTACTCAATGTAGATCTTATGCCCCTATAATGCTTAATAATTTTACGATGATAAGTAATGCCTACGCGGCTATGGTAGCCATCTATCATCATCAATAGCCTGATCGATTACGTAATTTGTTTGATTCTTTGTGATAGATATGTTAACTAAGGCATCCTCTAACATTGAAACTGTGTTACTTCTGTCACCATAGTCCAGTCACACAATATTTTCTCTTGTAACTTTACCCCTTGAGTACACATGGATACTAAGGTTGTGTTTGTTTTTTTTATTCAGATCTGAATACGTCTGAAGTCTGATTCAGTCAGACATTTTCAGATTCAGACTGTTTGTTTTTTTTCAGATCTGAAGACTGAATACATCTGAATAGGGTCTGATTCATTCAGACATTGAATACCATCTGATTACGTCTGAAAAGCCTAAACTTTACAACTATTTTTTTTAATCCTTATCTTCTCATCTTGGTCTTGATTTTTTATTAATAATCACGAATGGAGTGTCTTCTGGTTTGTTTTATAGCGAAAAGATTGTTTTTTGTTTATTCAGACATTCAGATTCAGACATAAAAACAGACAGTCTAAAATAATTCAGATTCAGACTTTTGGACCACCCATTCAGATTCAGAAGTGGTATTCAGATTCAGACAAAAAACCTTTTAAAAAACAAACAGCACCTAAGATTGTGTATCTTAACAAACTAAGGATAGTGAGTACGTTTATATGCATTTTGTGTGTGTATATGCACACATTATACTAGCCTAAAATCAAATATGTAAACTAAGGATACTAGAAAAAGGCTATTTTCTATGATTCATGATCAAATATGTAAAATTATAACTCAAAAGCTAAGCTTTATCGTACTTTCACTTTTACCTAGCGTGTTCATTTTCTTTGTTAATTAGCCTTTGTTACTAATTTTGTGATTTCTTGTTAGTGAAAAAAAACAGTATTTCCCTTTGTATATCCCTGTGAACCTGTGGTCAACTTATTAAGGATACCGTCAAGTCTAAGAAAACTATATTTGACAGGACCCACCCCCTGTCAGTCCCACCCATTCCTTTTACATGATTTCAGAAATACATACGTTAATAGCTATAGAAAAGTCTTCAGATAATTGGAAACATGTCAAAAAAAGAAGGTAAAAGGTATATGAAGAGAGTTTTCTTGAACTACACTACCAATATGTCAAGTAGGCCCTTCTGATATATAAACAGTGGTCTGTCCGTAAAAAAATATTTGATATCATGACATGTCATGTTACTAGAAGCACTAAATTATCAATTTGGTTCATAACATATTAATTGGCCAAAAATACAATTCCCATAGTTGCCGTAATTCTTAATCCTAGAGTTATGTAAATACTTGTTGGTTTATTTTTCTTAAGCCTGCAGTGTTTGTATCTTGTTAAGTATACCTAAAGCTCACAAATTGGATAAACGCTTTTGCTTCATGCTGATCTAATCTATTAATTAACGAAAAAGGATCAGAATCCATGTTTATGTTTAAATATCTTGGCATAAAATTCTTGTATTAATAATGTATTGTGCATGTCCACTTTGAGCAGTACTATATCGCACCAACCGGTCAGCGTTTACGCTCGAAGAATGAAGTGGTGAACTTTCTCGCAACTGGAAGCAAGAAGAAGAAGAAGGCATCCCAAAGTTCCGATGATGTGGTAAGCTAATAAATAGTAATAGATTTTGCAATATTGAACCATTTACTTGTGAATACGTCGATTCGAGTTAAAATCAAAATACAAGTAAAGATAAACTAAGATTGGTCAAGTTGGTCAAAAGCCGCCCACGTGTTTTTATTGTATAAGGAGTACCTAATAATTCACTTTATATACTTATATAACGTTTAGAGTAAATAACCGTGTTTGTTGTTTGGTGAAAAGTTACAAAAATTCGTCCCTCGTTGATATTTCTTTACTTAGTGGTCCTTATTTGCATATTTTTCCTTTCACTTTTGGTCCCTCGAGTATGCAATTACTTTTGCTTTTACACCTCAAAGGTTAAGAGCTGGGGGGCCAATAGTGAAAACAAACAGTGGTATTAATAACCATTAATATGCAAATAATATCGCAGAGGGACGCTTCACGTAAGGGATGATCTTGATCTCTGTATATTTCTGTTTTTAGGTAACATAGAATTTAATCATACTTGACATATTAATTAATAATTATCTAAAAAACAAAATTTACCATAAAATGTACCCGTTACCTAACATGCTTGACCCGCGCCGTTTTTTGCCACCTAATAAGGAGCCTTTTGCTCACATTATATATCCCAGTTATAGTTTATCTTACATGTAAGGATCATGTTATTTCAGGCCTCTGAGGGTTCTGCACCTCCCAGTAAAAAGAAGACAGTTGCAAAGAAAAAAGTCCATTCTGTATTCACATTCGATTTCAAAAATCCGCCAGAAAAGGTAACTTGGTGTCTGAACGATCCAGATGAAGATGAGTGGACTCCTGTCATTGCTGATTGGACTGTACCTTTTGCTCTTAAGCAAGAGTGGGCTAATGTTTTCAATCATGTAGCGCAAAGCTAGACGACCCAATGTGGTCGCTAGTTGTAGTAGTAAAAGTTATTAATGGACTAGTTAGTGAAACATACAAATGTTAGCGGTCAACTTTGGTTTGTTGTTTCATTGGATGACATTATGCGAAAGTATTAAAAAGTAATTTGCTGGGTTTAGCGAACGTTGTTTGTTTTATTATGCTTTTTAGACAGTTTGGTGTTCAGCTTCTTCGTTGTTGCAATAGTATATGCAGCAATTTTCATTATGTCATTTATGTGATATGCACCTTAAGCAAGTTGCATCTCAATTGTTGGCACTTCTATTTCTGTGATATACAGTCTTCATATTCTGTTTGCCGTGGACACTACCCGTTGCCATCACCACATTAGAAGGGTGTTTGAGATTGCTTTTTTTTTTTTTTTGTCTGCTTAAAAATAAGTACTTATAAGCTTATTCAAAAAATACTCATAAAAACAGTGTTTAAATTTGCTTATTTTGTAAAAGATGCAATAATACTCGAAAAAGATAATAGTTTGATAAAAATACTCGATCATATGTATTTATTAAAGACTATAGTTAATAGTAAAAGCTAATCTTAGGTTTAAAATCATATAAGAACTATGAAATATGCAGCTCCTTTTCAATTTATGAAAAACTGTTTTTCTGATTAAAAAAAATAACAAAGCTGCTTTTCTGCAGAAAAAATAATTCTTTTGGAAGTTAGAATCAGTTTGTGCATTGGGCCCTCTATTAATGGGCCATAGTTTTTTGTTTCAACCTAATGTGGGCCACTTTTAAGCTATGAGCCTACATCTCAGGATAATGGATTTGATGGGCTTAGTATTTCGAATCCGTTTAATTCATAAAGGAGCAACCAATTCGAGACCTTTCGTCTAGAGATGTCATCTCGTACGACGAAGAGTTACATTTAGACCTTAAAACTTTGTGAGTTAGTCGAGAACACTAGTCACAAATTTGGTTAAAGAAAATCTTGCACTAGGTCTACTTATCGACTCAAAATTCACCCGCCATGTTAACCTCCGTGAATGATGGTTAAGTTAAGTTTCGAGGCTATTTCAAGCGTCCTCATTAGTGAGTGAATCCCATCCTATTTGGTGGTTCGATTGGTAGTCTTATGCTTCATGTCTTTGGTGCCAATGAGTCGGTCTTTTAGTTTCTTTTTGAAGGAGAATGTGAGCCTATTTCTATTATTAGATGACTTATATCATCTAGAATTCTTGTTCAACGAAAAAGATACCAAATATGTTAGATGACTTAACGCGTGAAGACTAATGCAATTAACTTGTAACAACAAAACCGGTGGAAATTCATGAATGAAAATTTAACCACTTCTTACCCATTTTATCTTGAAATAAAGTGGAATAAAACCTGCCAACCTGCTCACTTTTTAAGGACCCACCAAAAAAGTTCCATTACGTATTGTGTTTGGTGAAATGAGGGAAGATGAATTGTTTATTAAAAAGTGAAGTGCAGGGTTGACTGGAGTGATTCTACCCTCATTCTCAAGAAACAATGCAACATTTTTCTAGCTATGTTGACGAAGTTTTAGTCAAGCTATACTTTTTCTAAACTTATCAGGGCCGTCTCTGATACAAAACTACGAATGATGTCTCATAAATCGCAAAAAGCTTAACTAGTATGGAAAATTCAAAACATAATATATTTAGACATTCATAAATACTAATGAACATATACTAAATCGGAGGACCCCTCACATAATATTTAAAAATGGCTATAAAATTCAAGTTAGACATGTATAAATATATTTAGACATGTATAAATACTAATGAACATATAATAAATCGGAGGCCCTCACAAATGATAGCCCTGTGCGTCTTGCCCCACTTGCACATGTTAATCACCGCCACCGATACTAATCAACCATTATTTAAGAACAACATTTTGATTCATGACTTTCTATTTGTTTATTTTGAAATCATATATGTGATCTTCATTTCACATTAGTAAATAAAAATATTTTACTATAGTTATCAGTATATTAGAAGTATTTTAAAGACCAATTGTATGTATTTGAAATTCCGAATACCTTTATAAAGTATAAAGGAAAACAGACTATCTCCCTTGTTCCGTCTACCGCTCTCACGACCAATTATCTGAATACTTAATGTAATTTAAAAAATTTAGAATCACATAATTTTACAAACAAAATATCACAAACACTTGTGTCAGCTAGACATGAAAAGTGTGAAAGAAGAAAGAATAAACATAATGCAATGTGATTTATGCACCTCACTTGGCACATGCTTTTGCGAAATTTTATTTCAAAATTCACGAGTCTAACATTTTTCTTTATAAAATACCAAACTTTGAGCATCCATAATGCAACAAGATTTTCTAAAAGTTTTTTTTTTTTTTTTTTTTTTTTTTTTTTTTTTTTACCCTTATCTTCAACAATCACAAAATTCATTTCACTTAAAGTTTCTACAAAACCTTTGTTTTGTACTTTATACTTCAAATATCTAAATAGTGTGGGAAGTAAATTTGATCAAGTCAATTACAAAAGATTTGAGAAAGCTCAAGTCATTGCTAAAAATAGCTACTCCTTCCGTCCTAAAATTATTGTCCCCCGACAAAAAACACACAGTTTAAGAAAACATAATCATTACTGCATTCTCTCTCTTACTTTTTTGCAAAATGTCACTTTTACCCTTATGGAATTAATTAAGTGTGTGTTTGTTTCATTAAGATGTTTTAGTTTTAAATCTGACTACCACATCTTAGCAGTAAGAGATGGATAGAAAGTCTAAATCTGAACGAAATAATGTTGTTTATTTTTTTATATTTGTCCGAATGATTTTAAGTGCTCATTTCTGCAATTTATTTAAGTAACTATTGTAAATCTCTTAACACGCTTAGTGTTAACTAGAAAGTTAATCTATTTGTGTTTATGACTAATACAATGTAATGATTCTTTCTATCAGTTAATGAAACGTAAATGTAAAAAACACAAAGTATTTTTCAACGTTTAAATTCTTATTAGAAATGAATCAAAGAATCTATTACCCAAGTGTTTTGCGGAACAAACACTTGGGATTGAATAGACAAGGTATGGTGTCTCCTATCTAAACTCAAGCTATGCTTAAGTGGTAACAATTCGACCCACTGAGCTATCTCAGGGATACGTTACTCTTTGTTGGGTCCATCAGTACCCAAGAATACGTAAAACAAGATTTGGACACAAATTAACTAAGTGTTAACTTAATCCGAGAACAATTCAAGTTACTGAGAGAACAGTCTCTCAGTGAGTCATCTTCAGGATGCTTAAGGCGAATTCAAGAAGAATGATTCACTCTCAGGAAGGCGGTACTCCCTGAGTAGGACTTAAGCCAAATAAGAATATGATGGTTCAGTGAGTGTTGGACAAGAACTCATTGAACCCCAGTCTCCTCAACAACAATGAAGTGATTAATGAATGAAGAACTAAACGCCTGAAAGAAAGGCGGGAAGATCTGGGAAGAGTTTTAAGATAAGATCAAATCTTATCTTGTCAGGAAGAAACCTTCCCTAAGACGGCTAAAAGTCATGGAGTGTCAGACCAAACACTCCTAAAGACTTTATAGTTCATTCCCATTGGTTTTTGGAAATAACAATTACTGTTGTAATTGTCAGACACGCTAGCTACAACATGTTGTAGTATTTTAATCACTTATACTCTTTTATACTTGTGTATAAATAGGTTCAAAAGGAGAGAAGTTGTGTGTGTTTTGTACATTGAAAGCCTTAGACTTTTGCAAAATAACTTCTCTCCTACAAAGAGTAACGTATCCCTGAGATAGCTCAGTGGGTCGAATTTGTTACCACTTAAGCATAGCTTGAGTTTAGATAGGAGACACCATACCTTGTCTATTCGATCCTAAGTGTTTATTCCGCTAAACACTTGGGTAATAGATTCTTTGATTCATTTCTAATAAGAATTTAAACGTTGAAAAATACTTGTGTGTTTTTACTTTTACGTTTTCATTAATCTGTTAGAATTAATCATAACATTGTATTAGTCATAAACACGAATAGATTAACTTTCTAGTTAACTCTAAGCGTGTTAAGGGAACAACAAGTGGTATCAGAGCCTCTGGTTTATAAAATCTTTCAAAACTAACCAAGAGTGCTCAAGGTTTTTAAAACCAAGATCCTACTATGGCTGATATTAATGTACCCCAGCTGGTCGATAAAAAGGGTGGCAGCTATTCTGCTGTTGCACCCAGACTAGAAGCTGGAACCTTACTACATCACCTGTATCAGGGATGGCCCATTTGTCCCTAAGACTGCTGCAGGGCTAAACAAGCCTGAGGCACAATGGACCATTGATGAGAGGAGGGTGGTCAATCAAGACCAGCGCCTTAAAAGCATCCTTATATCTTGTCTTCCTGACGATATAATGGAATCAGTCATCAACTGTTTAACAGCCAAGCAAACTTGGGATGACTTGGTTAATAGCTTTGAGGGCCCCTCAGATACCAAGGAAAACAGGGTCATGGACCTGAAACTTGAGTATAATACTTTCAGGGCAAAAGACTCTGAAAGTCTCTCTCAGACTTATACCAGATACAAGACTTTGATAAACGAACTATCAAATGATGGTTTAGTATTATCTAAGCATGAGACAAATGTTGGCTTTGTCAACAGTCTCCCTGAGAAGTGGCTAAACTTCTCGCAAGGCCTGAGGAATGCTAATCACATTCAGACCCTTGAGCTCCCTGAAATCTATGGGAAATTTGTCTATGAGGACAACTTGATCTCAAGGAGATATACTGACTCAAAAGCTCTTGAGTCCAAAAAGGCCTTAATCTCCACACCCATATCAACTGCCTTTTATACTAATGGTGTTGTGCAGGACTTTCAGGAGGATTCTGAGAATGAAATCGATGAAAGGACTAGTGATGAGTACCTAAAAGATCTAAACTTGGAATTCCAAGAGAGGGCACTCCTTGCTAGTTCAAAACGTTTCATCAAAAGAAACCAGTCCAACTTTTCTAAAGGAAAAGCAAATGAAACCACAGAATGTTTTAACTGTGGTAAAAAAGGGTCATTTTGCTAAGGACTGCTATTCTAAAACTACCTCAGAACCTTCTTACAAATTTTCAAGAAATAGTTCCTCAGGAACTAACAAGTTTCAACCTAGAATGTTTCAGTCGACCCAACAATTTCAAAACAAGGGTCAAAAAGATTTTGAAGCAAAATATAGGAAAGCCAAGGCTAAACTTGGAATCCTTGAAACTAATCCCTCTATGTCTCAGGCTGTTCAATCTACCAAACCTATTCAGGTAAAGAACAAGGTTTTAGTAGCTGAAGCTTATGACTGGGATGAAGAAGAGATCTCCTCAGATGAGGAAATTAGAGTGAGTGCACTGATGGCACTCTTTGAAGGTGATCAGGTGGCTGTTAGGAAAAGTCATGCAAGGAATGGAGAGTGGGTAAACATTACCATGAAGAAGGTAAATATTTTACTTTCTATGGATGATGATTCTTATTGGCAGTCTTACATGAATTATATTTGTGTAGATCTTAAATTTATTGAGGAACAAAGGCTTAACATGTTTTCAAAATATAACAATATAGTGTCTGAATTGAACAAATGTAGAGATGAATTGCTTGTACTGAAGCTAGCCAAATTAGAAACAATAACTCTACAAATTCAGAACACTTAAATTTTGAAACAAAACCAAGCCCTACAAACTGAACTTAACAAAGAAAAAGCTGTCATCCAAGGCTGGACCAAAAAGAACCCCAAGGTTTTTGACACTATGGGATTATGCTCTCAGAAAACCATTGGAATTAACCCTCTTATGGTTGATCCCAATGTGAGTCACAGTGAATTAACCTTTGTTCCAGCTGGCATATCTTTTGAGCAAGAAATGCTTCCCAAGTCTAATGACTGGATTGTCAGGGACAACCCAGTCAGTAAGTTACCAAACTTTGAGACTGGAAAGATCTTGCTTCCTGAAAGTCAGGCCTTGAAAAATATGCTTGGACTTATTGAACAACTCAGTAAGCTTGAACTCACTGAACAACTCAGTAATACTGAGTCTGTGAATGAGTCTGAATCAGAATCTTACCCACCACTTCCTCCACTGAATACCCTTCAGGGTGCTGCACCAAACTCAGGCCTCCCACCAATGGTCTTCTCACCACACTCTCCAAAGGAGAGATCAGGAATGGGAATGACCATCCTGAAGAGACCAACCCTTGAAGTCTCAGTAAATACTGATGACTCATCAACTTCAGTCCCTTCTGAAGTAACAACCCAAGGCCCTGATTCAAAATTTGAACAGTTGGCTGAAATGGTCAGGAAGCTGGGAGAGAAGATTACATCTTCTGAGAAATCTTCTCAATCCAAGAAGGAACAAAAACCAGCTTCCTCAAAAACCAAACCCAAACCCACAAAACCCCTGAAAAGATGTGAACTGTGTAACTATACCAATCATATCACTGATGATTGCTATAGAATTCTTTATTGTACGGTTTGCAAAAAGGATGATCACAGGACCTCTGATCACAAAACGCATTCAGTCACATCAAACATGGCAAGTCTTAAAGCTCAGTCTTTAAACTATCCTTCTGATTCTAAACAGAAACAGAAACAAAAGGCAAAGCCTTTTGCACCTTGCCCTTACTGTGGGTTCAATGACCACCATCCTAAGGATTGTCAAATTGACAATTGTTGTGAAAATAGTGGAAGTTCCACTCATAACACCTCAGGACGTGGTAAGGTCATTCAGGCCAATAGAGGTATGACAAGGTCAGCCTCTCAGTCCACTGAGTCTACATCTGCAATCAAATGCATAATATGTGGTAGCTCAGTCCACTCCACCACTGACCATAAATCAATTGTAAATATTAATAAGACCTCCAAAGCTAAGCCCTCCAAGAAGTGGAGTCCTAGAAAGAACTGACCCAGTTTACCATTTGTGCAGAAACATGCCAGGGATCCTATTTGGCATCTTGATAGTGGATGTTCAAGGAGCATGACTGGTGTGAAGGAGTATATGCACAAGTATGTGGATGAATCAGGACCCAAAGTGATATTTGCTGATAACTCATCATGTCTCACTGAAGGTTATGGTTCAGTAAACTGCAATGGTATAGTCTTTACTAGGATAGCTTATGTTGGTCTAAAATACAATTTGATAAGTGTCAGTCAACTATGTGATGCAAAATACATAGTTCAGTTTGATGATAAACAAGGAACCATCTTCAATGCTAATAAGGAAGTTGTCCTTATTGCACCAAGAAGACATGATGTTTATGTGTTAGACATGTCCAGTCTGACTCAGAATGGAACTTGTCTCTTTACTAAGGCCACTGATACTCTCAACTGGCTTTGGCATAAGAGACTCTCCCACCTGAACTTCAAAAACATAAACAACCTTGTAAAACAAAACAAGGTCCTTGGCTTACCATCTCTTGTGTTTTCAAAGGACAAACCATGCTCAGCTTGTGAAAAAGGTAAACATCACAGAGCATCCTTTAAAACCAAAACCAACTTTTCCATCAGGAACTGCCTTCATCTTCTACATATGGATCTATTTGGACCAATTAGTCCTAAATCCATTAACCATGAGAAGTATACTCTGGTCATTGTGGATGAATACTCAAGATACACTTGGGTATACTTCCTGATCAAAAAGAGTCAGGCAGCTGAAACAATTATGTCCTTTGTCAGGAACATTGAAAATCAGAATGACATCAAAGTCAAACAGATTAGAACTGACAATGGAACAGAGTTCAAAAATTATGAACTTAAATGTTTCTGTGATGAGAAAGGAATTTCACAAAAAATTTCCTCACCCTACACACCTGAACAAAATGGGGTGGCTGAAAGGAAAAATAGAACACTCATTGAAGCTGTTAGGACAATGCTGAATGGATCAGTCCTTTCCAAACACTTTTGGACTGAAGCAGTAAAGACTGCCTGTTACACACAAAACAGATCCATCATTGTCAAGAGACATAGCAAAACTCCTTATGAGTTATTCAAGGGAAGAATCCCTGACATCAGCTACTTTCATGTCTTTGGGTGTCCTGTGTTTATTCATAATAACAAGGATCACTTAGGAAAATTTGATGCCAAAGCTGATGATGGATACTTCCTAGGATACTCCCTTGTCTCAAAGGCCTTCAGGGTGTTCAACACTAGGAGACAGCATGCTGAGGAAACATTTCATGTTACCTTTGATGAGAGCACTGATGCAATCAGTGTCTCTAACAACTCAGTGGAAGAGATAGGTATTGGTCCTTCCACTCAGTACCATGCAAATGCTGACATCTCCTATTACATCATTCCCCACAACCTTCCTTACCCAACCATCACTGAGTTTATTGAAGCACAAAGTACTGATGAATTCATTCAGTCAGTACAAAGTGCTCAGGTACTAAACAATCACAGTGATGAGTCAACCCACTCAGACACTCAAGATGCTGAAGATCATCATGTGTCTGATCCTGATCCTACCCATCAGGCCTCTACAAGTTCTAATCAGTTTCCAAGACCTCAGGACAGTTGGACTAGGTCTCAGGATATAGAACTTGTCAATATAATTGGTGAGCCTACTGAAGGCATGCTCACAAGAAGCATGGCTGCTGAACTGAGAGCAGCCTCAGCCAATGAATGCCTATTTGTGGACTTCATTTCCACAATTGAACCCAAAAGTGTTAAGGAAGCACTAAAACATCCAAGTTGGGTTCAAGCCATGAATGATGAACTGGAACAATTTGACAGAAACAAGGTAATGACCTTGGTCAAATGTCCTGAAGATGTTTCAGTCATTGGCATGAAATGGGTATTTAAAAACAAATCTGATGAAAATGGCATAGTCATTAAAATCAAAGCCAGACTTGTAGCTAAAGGCTATAATCAACAAGAAGGCATTGACTATGAAGAAACATTTGCACCAGTAGTAAGGATGGAAGCCATCAGAATCTTCCTTGCATTTGCTACATACATGAACTTCAAGGTGTACCAAATGGATGTTAAAAGTGCATTCCTAAATGGCTTACTGAAAGAAGAAGTTTATGTTCAGCAACCTCCTGGATTTGAAAGCCATGAGTTTCCTGATCATGTCTGCAAGCTTAACAAAGCCCTTTATGGACTGAAACAAGCTCCCAGGGCATGGTATGAGACTCTTTCAGCCTTCCTGATCCAAAACAAATTTGTCAGAGGCAAGATAGACAACACTTTGTTTATCTACAAGACAAATAATGATGTCATACTTGTACAAGTGTATGTTGATGACATAATCTTTGGCTCAACAAATTATAAACTTTGCAAACAGTTTGAAAAACTAATGGCAACGAAATTTGAAATGAGCATGATGGGAGAACTGACTTACTTCATTGGTCTACAAATCAAGCAGACTGATAAAGGAACCTCTATCAGTCAAGAGAAGTATGTCAAAAGCCTACTGAAGAAGTATGAGCTCAGTGACTGTGCCTCAGTCAAAACTCCCATGGTACCCCCAAACAACCTTGGTCCTGATCTTACTGGAAAACCAGTGAATCAAACTCTTTTTAGAGGAATGATAGGATCACTGATGTATTTACTTGCATCAAGGCCTGATATCCAGTTCTCAGTCTGCTTATGTGCCAGATATCAATCTGACCCAAGAGATACTCATATCACTGCTGTGAAAAAGATATTCAGGTACCTGAAAGGTACTCCAAACCTTGGATTATATTATCCAAAATGTTCAGGCCTTGATCTTAAAGGATACTCAGACTTTGACTATGCTGGATGCAACATGGACAGGAAAAGCACCTCAGGCTCCTGCCAAATTCTTGGTGGAAAACTAGTCTGTTGGAGTGCTAAGAAGCAATAATCAGTTGCCATGTCCTCAGCTGAAGCTGAATATGTTGCAGCAGCAAGTTGTTGTGCAAATGTACTCTGGATGAAAAGTCAACTCAGTGACTATGGAATTCAGTACAAGATGGTTCCCATCTTTTGTGATAACACAAGTGCAATTGCCATCTCAAATAACCCTGTTCTTCATCAGAGAACAAAACACATTGATATTAGATATCACTTCATCAGGGACCATGTCATGAATGGTGACATTGAATTACACTTCATTCCTACTGAATATCAGCTAGCTGATATATTCACCAAGCCATTGGATGAACCAACTTTCACCAGACTGAAAGCTGAACTAGGAATGTTGGATATTGAGAATCAGTCCACTGATTGACTCCATCCAAATATGTGTAAATTCTGAATCCCTAACTCAATGTGTTCTTCAGTGAGAAAGGTCACTGAACTTCAGGAACTAAACCCAAGTTCCTGAACCCCTTGAACCTTAGGAATTAGAACCAAATTCCTGAACACAAGAACCATCAGTGACTAAACCCAAGTCCTGACAATCAGGTTCACTGAATGAAAAGTCATTCAGGGTCCTCAAGAGACATTAAATACTAACTTAAATGCTCTAAGTATCAAGTTAGTAAATGTCCGAGGTTGGTAACTGAATTCTTATTTAATATAAGAATATTTGTTCTTTTGCCTTTCTGGCTTCCACCTTTGGGCCCCCACATTCCCACTTGGCATTAAATGCCTCTCCAATCACATTACAGATATGTGATGACTCATCTCTGCAAATTACACTTTTGCAGAACTGCTCAACTGTTCACCTTGACTGTTGCGCCAAACCAGGGAAAAGTGGAGTGTTGGCATTAAATGCGGATCCCAAAACCTTTTATTCAAAACAGTTTCCAAAAATTCTTTTTGAATAAATAAAATCCGCTTAATGCCTAAATTACCCTCCACTTCACTTCCCTATAAATACCCCAACCAAAATAACATCACACACGTCTATTAGAAATTTTAAGCAAATTCTGCCCATTTTTTTCTCAAAACTAATAGTGTGTGTGTTCTTAGCTTTAAGAAATCCCAACCATCTTTGTTACCCAGACTTACCAACAAATATGGCTTCTTCTAAAGCTGTGACATACGCCCCTAATGTGCATTTCACATTGGAGGGTGTAGACCTCACAAAGAACAACGTGGTGGGAAACTTTTCCTATCCACAAATGTTCCCTGCCTACAAGAACGTTATGAAATATCTTCATAACTGTTTTCTTGCAAAGGCATTTACGAAGACCCCCTCAGTCATCTACCATGACTACCTGAGGGAATTATGGT
Organism: Artemisia tridentata subsp. tridentata; assembly: GCA_021014915.2. NCBI lineage: Eukaryota > Viridiplantae > Streptophyta > Magnoliopsida > Asterales > Asteraceae > Artemisia > Artemisia tridentata. The sequence continues at coordinate 138,130,286 of CP139505.1, read as the reverse complement.
GTACTGCTGTGGCTACTAGCCCAAAAGACACCAAAGAATCCATCATCACATTCACAGTGATGAATGGGAAAAGACCCCTTTCCCTGGATTACAGCACCTTCATCAAGGCCACAGGTCTTGATTTTGCTGAGGCTTTTGAGCCCAATCCCACTGATCAAGAGGTTAAGAATGAATTAATCCTTCTAGGACCTCATGACCTCAGACGTCCTGATCAGTCTGCTGGAGCCTTATTGGAGAAGGCTCCACTAGTCAAAACCTGGTTCCACCCAGTCTGGAGGATCCTGATGACATTTGTCATTCAGGTCCTTGGGGGGAATAAATCCTCAACGGAGAAATTGAACTCATCACAACAATTGATGTTGTTCAGCCTCCTGGAGGGTACAAAGATTGATATCGGAGGAATAATCTTCCGAGACCTCGTTGCTAAGCTCTCAGGAAAATCTAGGCAAAAACATTTGTCTTACCCTAGGTTTATTTCCTGTGTGCTTCAGGACCTTCTTGGTTCTGACTATGATAGGTCTAACGTCGAAGGCACAAAGCCTGACGTTTTGCATAAGACCAATTTTTCTAGTGGCATCCCTGAGGTAACACCCATTGCCCTGACCACCTATATGATGGAGGTGATTCAGGGGGAGGAAGCTGTCTCACCAGTACCTTCACCGACCAAAAAGGTGAAGAAGACAAAGAAGGGTCAGTCCAGTAAGGTGGTTAGACCCAAACCACTCGCCACTGAGACTGATGCCCAGAACCAACTCAACCTTAAAAAGAGGTTGAATGTGGCCCAGACCTCTGAGACACCCACTACAGAGACCCCCTGACCACAAAACAAAGGCCAACGGAGGGCACTGAGAAATCATCCTCAGTGTCCTCGGGCAAACCCCCTCTTCCTCAAGACTCTCTTGACATAAACAAGTCACTAGGTTCAGGAACCTCAACCCATTCACATCCCGATGAAGGCACTGATAAATCACAATCAGAGCCTGAGGGAGAAAAGGGTTCTATATCCTCGGTTGGGCAGCACTACTCAACTGAGAAGGGGACCCACACCCAATCACATCCCGATGAAGGTACTGACAAATCACAGTCAGGACCCAAGGGAGTCAAGGACCCTAAATCCCCAAAAGGGCAGAACAACCCTGATGGGAAGGGGGACCACCAACCATCACAAAAGGTGCCTAGTGATACTACTGGAAAACACCCATCAGTAGTTGAAGGCGCTAAGGGGGACAAAGACTCAGAGGGAAAGAAACAACCCGCTGATATGGAACCCATCACCCCCTCAGGCGGATCCATTCACTCAGGAACTGCCCCCAAAAGCCAGGCTGGTATTACCCCAGTTATTATGGCTAATCAAGCTGAAAAAACCCACTCAGTTGCTATGACAACGGGGTCAGGACCTGGCCAAAACAAAGGCGAGTCTTCTTATGAAGAGGAGCCGGTTCAATTTTTGGGTATTGAGTCCATGGGGGACTTTCAGGCTCTTCTTGAGTCTGATGATGAGCTCAAGGAAGAGAGTGATGAGGAAATTTTTGAGGCAGGTGAGGATATGGAAACTGATGTACAATCTGAACACTCTGAACAACCTGAACAAGAACATCAGTCATCTCCACATCCAAGTGAAGAATCAAAATCTCAAGCTGCTGGTTCTTCGGATACTGACAACATCTTCACCAAGTATGACAACACTCTTCCTCTCACTGAGAGACAATTGGTCAAGTTCCTGCTTAAGACCAACAAGGCTCTCTTCCAAGGTCTGACTGAAGAAATGTTTGACCAGCACACTGAAGCCGCTGTTCATTATGTAAACCTGAAGGAATCAGTGGAAGCCCATCATGATGATGAAAATGAGCACATGTCATCTATCTCCTTCTCCCTGACGAATCTTGATTACAACTTAAAACTGTTCAACGAGTCTCTCACCAACTTACAAAAGAGCGTTGACACTATTCAAGAGTCAGTGAAAGATGACCCTGAGCTAAACAAAAAAGTTCTTCAGGCTTCAGAAACTTACCAGCAACAAACTTCTCAGTTGACTGAGCTGGTAACTGTGCTGAGATCCTCAAATCTTCAGGGACTCAACTCTTCAGTGGACTCCATCCGATCTTCCCTGGGTCTTATGGAGTCCCACATGGCTTCTTTGGCATCATCTTCTTCCTCCATGGATTGGAATCTTGGGCCAAGGATGACTGCATTAGAGGCTTCTCTTGAGACTAAGGTCTCAACTCTTCAGGAGGACACCTCAGACATCAAGTCCATGATGACTGAGATCTATCAGGCCTTCAAAGGTCAAGCTCCCTCAACTTCAGTGAGCGAACCAACTCTTGCTCTCACTATGGGTCAAGCAACAGTTGAGGGGGAGAAAGTCACTGAAGAACCTCCACAACCTGAACAAGAACAACCTCCTTCTCACACTGAGGGGGAGAATCCTGAAGCCACCTCATCTTCATCCCATCAAGACAAAGGCAAGGGCATTCTCACAACAATTGAGCCTGAGCCCACAATCTTGGTACCTGCCTCAAAGGAAAGAAGGCCAAACCCTGATGAACCAGTCAGGGTTCCTTATGAAATCAATGGGGTAATGGAACTTCTCACTCATGCTGAAATTCAAGCTCACATAGAGAAAGAGGAGGCAATGAAGAAAGCTGCTGAAGATGAATGGCAGAACAAGCTTGCTCTCATTCAGGTTGCAAGAGAAGAGGCTGAGAAGATTGGGATTGAGGCAAAAGACCTTGCAAAAAGGGAAGGTGGCAAGAGCTTTGTGGAAGCTCAGAATGCTCAGTTGGCTGCTCTTAGGCAGAAAAGAGAAGAAAGGGCGAAAAGGGCTGAAGAAATTAGGCAGAACAGGATTGAGAGATATCAGTAGGTCATGACAAGTAGATTGAAGCCTGAACCCATCATTGATATCAAGATTCACCGAAACTCCAATCCTGCAATTGTTACTGTCTACAGGAGTACTGACAAAAGAATCCTTCAGGTTCATAGCCCCTTCAGATTCGAAGACTTCGGGATCACTGAGTTGGATGAATTGGGTTCAATATTAGCGTAAAAATCTAATGTTGTGGTCCCTGGTCTGTTAAAATCCCTGAGCCTGAGGTATGAAAGATTGGCAGCAACACCTCAGGAACTTGGTATTCCATCTCTTCTTCCGGCCTCAGCCGAACAGCCTGCCCCTTCTTAGTCTTCTTCAAGAAAGAGAAAGAAGATTGAAGCTGAGCCTAAGATCAAGGTTCCTGGTCTTGACTGTAATAGGGCTCTCCCTGAAGGTGTTCCATTCAGGAACAATGTGGTCATTGAACAACCTGAAAGAGGTATGTTCTTCATTGATGAGTTCGGTGACCAAGCCTTTCAGAGATGGAGTGATATTAATCTATCAGGGATCAAAGCCATGCTTGGCTTTCTAATGATGGCCTCTCCACTCAAAACTCCTGAAAATGTGAGGTTTTACAAAGATCTGAAAAGGAAAATCCGAGAGCACCCTGATCAACAAGAACTGCAGTCAAAGAAGCCTAAGCTTGAAGCCCTTGGGATTAAGTTGAACTGATGAATCTGCCTGACTACCACCACCACCTTTTGTACTTAGTTTTTTATAGGACTTGTAAATGATATTAATAAGATGATGTTCTTATTATTTCAGTGTCCTTATTTACATTCTAGTACATTCAGTATGAGTAGAAGTCATTAGCTCACTTATTACTGATCAAAACACTTAGGAATAATTTATATCCAAATAGGGGGAGATTGTTGGGTCCATCAGTACCCAAGAATACGCAAAACAAGATTTGGACACAAATTAACTAAGTGTTAACTTAATCCGAGAACAATTCAAGTTACTGAGAGAACAGTCTCTCAGTGAGTCATCTTCAGGATGCTTAAGGCGAATTCAAGAAGAAGGATTCACTCTCAGGAAGGCGGTACTCCCTGAGTAGGACTTAAGCCAAAGAAAAAGATGATGGTTCAGTGAGTGTTGGACAAGAACTCATTAAACCCCAGTCTCCTCAACAACAATGAAGTGATTAATGACTGAAGAACTAAACGCCTGAAAGAAAGGCGGGAAGATCTGGGAAGAGTTTTAAGATAAGATCAAATCTTATCTTGTCAGGAAGAAACCTTCCCTAAGACGGCTAAAAGTCATGGAGTGTCAGACCAAACACTCCTAAAGACTTTATAGTCCATTCCCATTGGTTCTTGGAAATGACAATTACTGTTGTAATTGTCAGACACGCTAGCTACAACATGTTGTAGTATTTTAATCACTTTTACTCTTTTATACTTGTGTATAAATAGATTCAAAAGGAGAGAAGTTGTGTGTGTTTTGTACATTGAAAGCCTTAGACTTTTGCAAAACAACTTCTCTCCTACAAAGAGTAACGTATCCCTGAGATAGCTCAGTGGGTCGAATTTGTTACCACTTAAGCATAGCTTGAGTTTAGATAGGAGACACCATACCTTGTCTATTCGATCCCAAGTGTTTATTCCGCTAAACACTTGGGTAATAGATTCTTTGATTCATTTCTAATAAGAATTTAAACGTTGAAAAATACTTATGTGTTTTTACTTTTACGTTTCATTAATCTGTTAGAATTAATCATAACATTGTATTAGTCATAAACACAAATAGATTAACTTTCTAGTTAACTCTAAGCGTGTTAAGGGAACAACACTCTTTGTAGGAGAGAAGTTGTTTTGCAAAAGTCTAAGGCTTTCAATGTACAAAACACACACAACTTCTCTCCTTTTGAACCTATTTATACACAAGTATAAAAGAGTAAAAGTGATTAAAAAACTACAACTTGTTGAAGCAAGCGTGTCTGACAATTACAACAGTAATTGTCATTTCCAAGAACCAATGGGAATGGACTATAAAATCTTTAGGAGTGGTTGGTCTGACACTCCACGACTTTTAGCCGTCTTAGGGAAAGTGTCTTCCTGACAAGATAAGATTTGATCTTATCTTAAACTCTTCCTAGATCTTCCCGCCTTTCTTTCAGGCGTTGAGTTCTTCAGTCTTCAATCACTTAATGTTGTTGAGGAGACTGGGGTTCAGTGAGTTCTTGTCCAACACTCACTGAACCATCATCTTCTTCTTTGGCTTAAGTCCTACTCAGGGAGTACCGCCTTCCTGAGTAGTGAATCCTTCTTCTTGAATTCGCCTTAAGCATCCTGAAGATGACTCACTGAGTGACTGTTCACTCAGTGACTTGAATTGTTCTCGGTTTAAGTAAACATTTAGTTAATTTGTGTTCAAATCCTGTTTTAAGTATTCTTGGGTACTGATGGACCCAACAGTAACTTATGTAAATATGAAACAAGACTTTTTATCATAAATATAACATAGTTAATAAACCATCAAATATATTATATTAACACGGGTCTTCAATCTCTTATCGAGTAAGAGACAGTAAGACAAGTCCAACACCTCTTACTGAGTAAGATGTTATATGTCTAACTGGGTCTAACTCAAAAGAAAAAAACAAACAAGCAAAACGTCTGACCACCTCTTACTGGTAAGAGTAAGAGGGCTAGTAAGATTTTTTTTTTAAAAACAAACACACCCTAAATCTTTAAATGATGTTTGTAATTTTTAGTAACATTAGGTGCAATATGATAAACTTGTTACATTCTTCACAACTATATTTGAAAGTGGACAATAATTTTTGAACAACCCAAAATGAAAAAAAGGACTATTAATTTAGGACGGAGAGAGTATTATTCTAATAGTAAAAGGTTTTTTGATGACTAAGTTAAGCAAAAATTGTCATCGTTTTATCTTGCATTGGAGATGACTTTAAATAAAAAATAAGTAGGTTCGTCAAAAGTTTTGAAAGACAAAACATTTGGCGAGTTTTCTACACGTATAGGAAGTGTGTCTTAATTTTTGGTTTTGAAAGACGAAAAACATATATCAAAAAGAAAAAGTCGTAAGTCCTACCTTCCATTTTTGGCTTTATATAAAGAAAGAAAACGGTCGTTTGTTTGCTTATTGTTGCCGGCCCTTTTTACACTTTGCGCGTTTTTTCATCATTTTAATTTTATAGATCCGTTAGAGCTTCTACACTCCACCTAAACATGGGTCCCAAATTCCTAATAAATTTGTTAGTATGTATTTATTAAGTGTATGTTGAACACACAATTCTCTATCTCTACTTTATATTATATATTTAAATTTAATACCTTTTATCTTTAAAAGTTTTAAAAAATTAAATTAACACATCTTTTATTGATAGTAATTATTAAAATAAAATTTAAAAATACACTAATTGCATATTAAATTGAATATTACAATAATAAAATATAACCAATATAATAAATTCAATATGTTTATAATTAAAATAAATAACTTTTTGAATTTACATATAATAATAAAACATATTAATTCTTCATAATCTTACAACACAAACACACAATCTCATCCATTATAGAAAATCATTAAACAATATTTGTCAAAATAACGTAAAATTAAAAAATTGTTACACATTCACCTCCAAACTCGCTATTTTGCACGAGTACCTTGCTAGTATTTAGAGTATATTTCAAAAATTTAACTAGTAAAACTGTATTCTATAAAAGCTGAAACACTTTTTACTTTCAGCGTAGCTATGGGGAGTTGGAACATGTAATTAAAAATCGATATAAGAGAATATACAAATAATTTCACAGTATAAGCGCATATATTTATGAGCGTGTTTAGACGAGAACTTATGATAGGGTTTGAGCTTACAAATAAGAAGCTTTTAGCTTAAACTTTGTTTGGCAACACATCTTTATATAGCTTTTGATACCCGCAAGCTCTTAATTTAGAAGCTTCACAAAACTGCTTTTGAAATACTTGATTACATTAGAATCTAATTGAAGCATTATATATGCATTTGTTTGAATGTCTTTTGCTTGGCTATACGGTTCAATATGGCTTGTCATGTCTAGATCTAACGTTGCAATCTCAAACTAGTTCAATCGTTAGATAACGTAAAATCACAAAACTGATATTTTTCTTAACGGCACGGCTTGTTACCTCATACAAGGTATTTCCTGCCGTGTTTGCGTACTAAGTGATTACTATTCAACGTTATTACCCTTTCCGGTACGTTTTCAAATCTAATAGTGATAGTAGCTCACCATCGGGTCGACTCATTCCTTTTTCATACCGTGAATCACTGCATTCATTCATACAGTCCACTAGACCATTAAAAAGTATGTGACCAAGCAATATGTCTCAATTTTTAAATACAACATAAAGTTAGATCCGTTAAAAAGGATGAGTGATTTACAAACCTATCCACATATACCAAAGAACAATTATGAAGACGCGTTTTTGATTGACCTAAAAAACACAAAAGCAAAAAAACAGCTAAGGGAACCTTAATTCATAAATAATAATCACACCACCTCCATGAACACCACCCTCACTAACATTATTCATTATTTTATACCTAATTTATTTATTATTTGATTAATACAACTACATTAAAACTAGTGCTAGTGAATCAAAATTAAAATTTTAAACTTGATTCGAATCAAAATTAAAAGATGATCCAATTGGTTTTCATTTCAGGTGACAAACCAATGGGTTTGAGTGCAAACTTAAGTTCTCGAGTTTTTAGTCTTGTCGAGAAAGCAACCACTAGTCATTTAATTATTTATTAACAATCAAAATGTGTTCAAGTTACAAATGGTATGTTATTTGTATTTTTAGTGCTAAAGTTTGATACATTACAAATGTTGTTTTTGACGATATCACTTTGAAAGTTTGAATATGTATCGAGTGATCTATTTCTGTCTAACCTATTGATGTATTTTATTGAGTGATCTATCTAAACTTTTAAATTTTCATGAGTTAAAAAATATATACCCTAATCAAAACTTCTAGTAATTATGCATTTATGATTCTTCAACATTTTGTGTTTGTTTTCTTAATGGCCTTTAAATCTGACCCGTTAAGAGCTTTTGATCACTAAAGTGTTTGTTTTCTTCCCCTCGTTTAGATGCATTAGGAGGGTTTAAACCTCTTGACCAACAATACTTTGAAAAAGATCTTACTACCTCTTAATGATATATAAACTAATTTTTTTATATATTCTAATCATTTAAACGTTTAAAAAAAAAACAAACAACATCATTAAATTCAAATTCAAAGTTTTTCACCACATGTTATTTAGAGATTCTAACTCGGACTCACTTAACAAACAAACACCACCCCATATCTTAAAACATCCAATACATTTTTCCTCATTATCGTGTCACACATCCATTTAACCACACGCATTCAACGTATAATACTACCCAATTGGATTCTCCATGACCCCACCTCACCCAACGGCACTTTGCATTATAAAACTTGGCATACTCCATTCATTTCCTACAATTCATCTTAGCACTCACCTCTTTTTTTGCAACATCAACAACAATGCCTAGCATCATTTTAAGAATATGTCTTTTCTACAACATCATATACTCAATCTTCCTTTACTTACTTCCAAAAAAACTCAAACACTATTTCTCTAAATCATATAACCAAATCCAACAACCAATAAACGACGACGCGAAAAGTACAATCTCTCAACCACTCACACAACCTCGTTCTGGTCGCATGGACCAGAACGAGCTCATGCGCATTTTCCAAATGTTTGACAAAAATGGTGATGGAAGGATCACAAAGCAAGAGCTAAATGATTCCTTAGAGAACATGAACATTTACATATGTGACAATGATCTTGTACACATGATAGAGAAGATAGATGTGAACAATGATGGATGTGTTGACATTGATGAGTTTGGTGAGTTGTATAAAAGTATTATGGATGATCGCGAAAATGAGGAGGATATGATGGAGGCTTTTAACGTATTTGATATAAATGGAGACGGGTTTATCGCGGTTGAGGAGCTTAGAGCGGTTTTGGAGTCTTTGGGGTTGAAGCAAGGCCGAAAAGCCGATGATTGTAGGAAAATGATCATGAAAGTTGATGTGGATGGTGATGGTATGGTTAGTTTTGATGAGTTTAAGGAAATGATGAGATCAGGTGGCTTTGCTGCTATGGCTCAAAATTAATGGGATTGTTAATCTAAATTATATATGTTCTTTTGTTTGTTGATCATTGTTTCGACTCGATTAATGGTTTTTCGTTTTCGGGATGTATATAGCTTGATTGTCAATGATTCTTTAATTTGTTTAATTTTCGTTCTAATATGAAATATCAACTTTCAAATGCTATTGTGTTGTTCTGAGTCAATTTTACTGTCCTTGGTAACATTTTGTAACGGACTAACAACGGGTATCTTGATTTTGATTAAGAAATTTTTGATGAATATATGTGATTGTGGACATATAAAAGTATAAAAAACCTGCTGTCCGTTGTAGAGCAGAGGAGGTCAACTTGGTTTTAAATAATTAATAAACATTTTGTGGAAAAAACCAAATATAGAATTTTTGTTACGGATAATTATTAATGGATATCCATATAACCCATAATAGGCCCATGACCCATGTTAGCTATTAGGGTTTTTGCCCTAATGTTTGTCTATATATACTCTTTGTAAATCTCATAATTAATGATCAATAAGAAGAATATTCATTCCCTCAAATCTTGTATTCACAACACGTTATCAGCACGATAATCTCACAAACCCTATTATGGCTGGAAAAGGCGGACGTAAGATCAACCAGATCACCTATAGCGACGAGCCAAGTGTAAATACGTCTTCTAAGAAACAGAAAACAGTTCCAACATCCACAAAGTCTGCAAACACCACCACTGTAAGTTCTTTTAATTCATATTTTACGTACATGACCTTTTTAATACAATTATACTTCATTGATAAGTGTCTAGTATGAATGTATAGGTCCTATCAAGCAATAGGACGTGTCTTATAGATTTTAGAAATTTTGTATTGTTTAATTTTGAGTGTGAACCACCACTATTTTGGGAGTGATAAGAATATAACGTGGACGATCATATATTATGAGGCGAATTGAAAGAGGTTAAGTCGAATTTATCCCTTTGGCATTAAGTTCGATAACTAATTGTATATACATTATTTAGTTTGTTCTCTATGTTACCATGGTTTTAGTTTACTATGTGTTAGTAGTCATGATTTCTTGTCTGATAAATTAAGTCTTATATTAGATATTAAGTGACGGGACCAATGGTATTACAAAGTAATAGGTTATTGATTGCTTATTGTAAAGCAAAATAGCGAGCTTCTAATTTGACAACCCCTCGCTTAGTTAAACTTTGAGTTAAAATATTTGATCTTGATTTAATACAATGCATGGTTTTATGCACGCTCTAAAAGTTTTTTTTTTTCTTTGTCTCGATTATCACTGGTATGTCTTCGCCCCTTTTCTTAAGGCATTGATGTTCTTACGACATCACCTCCATGTGGACTTAAAAACTGAGTACCTCACAGTAAAAGATCCACTAGCCCTTTGGAATAAGTTAAAGGACCGATATGACCACCAGAAAACGGTCATCTTGCCAAGGGCAAGATATGAATGGACTCACTTAAGGCTCCAAGATTTCAAAACAGTGAGTGAATTTAACTCTGCCATGCATCGCATTACCTCCACATTGCTATTATGTGGTGACTCAATTAGTGATGCCGAGATGTTGGAAAATACTTTTTCCACATTCCATGCTTCGAATATACTATTGCAACAGCAATATCGAGCCAAAGAATTCACTAAATATAGTGACCTAATTTCATGCTTACTTGTGGCCGAAGAAAATAATGAGCTTTTAATGAAAAATCATGATAATCGTCCAACTGGTACCGCTCCTTTATCGGAAGCGCATGTGACTACTTATCACAATGGAGGTCGTGGTCGTGGTTATGACCGTGGACGAGGACGTGGACGAGGTTATGGTTCTGGTCGAGGTCGTGGTCAAGGGCGTGGCAATGGTAGAGGTAATTATCATGCTGTTAATCATAGTGTTAACTTTAAGAACAACAATGGTCACAAGAAGTGGCAAGATAAGGAAAAGAATGGAGGAGATGAAAAAGAAAAGAACATAATAGCGGATTCATGTTATCGTTGTGGCACTTTTGGTCATTGGGCAAAGCAATGCCGTACACCCAGGCATCTAGTTGAACTTTATCAAAATTCTATAAAAAACAAGGGAAACGGGGTAGAGTCAAACTTTGTTTATGATAATAAAAATGATATCCCTGATGGTCCTAAAGACCATACTGATGATAAAACTTATTTGGAAGCTGATGATTTTTTTACAGATGATTAATTGGTAGAGTCAAGCCATGAATAATTTTTCTTTCAGTGTTTTGTTAGGAATTTTCTTTAAGTGTTTGGTTTGGAATTTTCTTTAGGTGTTTTTCTTAGGCTTTCTTGATTATGTTTGGATTCCTATTATTTTTGGCTATGAATGTTTTATTAGGCTTTATTTTATTTATTTTATTTCTTTGGTGTCCATTATATTTTTTTCGAATTGATAAATGCTTCAAGACTTCAATCTGTCTTTACTTGACACATACCAATTTTATAATAACACATAACCTATTTAAGGCTATCTAGTTTGTTATGTGATCTGAGTTATAAACATGTTTATAGCAATATAGTTGAATGACGTATACAGATTTTATTTTACATATTATTGTTTTGTGGCCAAGCATAGTAACGTGCATAATTTATTTATTAATTTTTGTTTCTGTAAATTCTTTAATGGACATTATGTTATGATATATGATGTATATGTGTTAAGAATATTGTGCAACTTGTATTGATTGGCAAACCGGTTCGACCATTCCGGTTTAGTGATGATGCGAAATATATAGAAGAATGATGTGTTTCTTCCAAGATAAATTTTTATTGTTCTCAGTGGAAGTTGGTTATTTACTTATCACCATAAAATACAAATAAGGACTTGCTTCCTTAAATTGTGGAAAAATATAAAGGGCATGTATGTAGGCCTATACATGTGCCATATGGATCATTTTGATTTATAAAATCGATGCATCGTCAAAATGATCATCAAAGACGCAACTTAAGATTAGCGTGATTAATGGCTCGGCTTATAAAATGCGAGCACGGTTTTCCAAATTAAATTATTAAAAATGGTGGTGAAAACTTCCAAGTATTGGGCGATTATTGGAATAAGTGTTGAACATAAAAGTAGCCCATGTTCATACGCGAATTGCTTTTGTTGAAACGTTTATAAAACGTCTTCAGTTGATTGCAAAGCCAATAATATTGTGAGAACAAAACTTTTAGTTTATGGGGCATGTTATGACATATGAATCGCATCTTGCCAATAATCTATAATGAATCCTCCCCGTTAGAATGGTTTTGGTCACAAACCAAATTTCTCATGTGAGATTTTGTAATTGTGTGATATATAGTAAATACACCACAACACACAAAATGGGATATTTAAATTGATAATTCATTCAGGGGGAGAGAATGAGCAGCGAGAAATATGGAATGAATTATGATATAGATGTTGATCCTCACATTAATGAATATGAACTTAAAGTTCAAGGGACAAATAACATTCCAGATATAGTAAATGCCAGACATATTTAGTGACCTAAAGAAAGTGACTAGATCATATTATGCTGCTATTGCTCCAATTACAATGTGTGTCCCAACAGTAAAATTATTGATTGGTAGTAAGTCTATGGCACGTCTGCAGCGTGATAGACGAATCGATTCCAAATAAAAAAGTCCTCGAATGAATAGATAAAATGGAGCAATAAATTAAGATGGTCGAATTGAGGTAATAAAGACCCCATAATAGTCTCTGAAAGAAAAACTAGACATGAAAGGATATTGAAAACCCCGGGTACATGAAAAAAAACTTTGAGATCTCAACAAATGATAGAATATAATGTCTAGTAAAGTGTGGAATCGAAAAGAACTGAAATGACGTCGATAATACTGTATATAATAATGCGCATGATAAATACAAGGTGAGGATCTTGGATATCTACAAGAAGTGTAGTTGTAAAATGAATGGCCAAAGAATATAAAGACGCAAGTAACTAATGAACTATGAAAGTCTCTTATGATGAAACGTGATTATTGGGTGAAATCCATACACATGAATGTTATGAGAAAAGGATATTTAATGTTATGTCTGGCAATATGAGAAATAAGTTGTATGCGTCTAATATTATAAAACAAGAGCTCATTTTTGTTGAGATTCCTTAAGGAATATAGAATGCATGGAACACGTGTCATGATTTAAAATTCTCGAGAATAGTAGTTGATCAAATTGAACCACAGTAAATCAAATATTTCAATATTTTCAAGGTACAAAAGATATAGGTTTATATTTTACTAACCCGTCAAAACAAGTTTAGTTAGTTTTGCAGATGCATGATATATGTTTAACTTACAATGATCGATCTCAACATGGATATATTGTTACAAGTGGCGAATATTATTCCTGGCATTTGATAGAGCAAACAATCAAGGCGACTTCATCAAACCATACATAAATTCTGGAAAGGAGATAGCAACTATTGCATGAAGATAATGTAGCATACCTTGCTATATTCAAGTAACGTTACATCAAAGGCGACAAGACACTTCTCATTCAAGTGATGATTTCGTTGACCTATTTACAAGATACCAAGTGATGTAGTCATCAGAGGGAGATAATACGCGTTGCACTCTTTTTGTCCTTAGTCATGGTTTTGTCCCACTGGGTTTTCCTGGCAAGGTTTTTAATGAGGCAGCATTCCCTAAGCGTATTAACAATATGGACATCCAAGAGGGAGTGTTATGGATAATTATTAGTGGATGTCCATATAACCCATAATAGGCCCATGACCCATGTTAGCTATTAGGGTTTTTGCCCTAATGTTTGTCTATATATACTCTTTGTAAATCTCATAGTTAATGATCAATAAGAAGAATATTCATTCCCTCAAATCTTGTATTCACAACAATTTTGACATTTTTCGTATTCAATTAAGGAGCTATATCAGTCATCAGTGGACTCCCTTTTTTATCGGTATTCACGGGTTTTTAGCCCATCGTCACACAGACTCAACCAGGTAGAGTCTTTCTTTTTCAGAAGGTTGGCGTGACCGATTTAGGGTTGTTTACACCTAGCAAAAATGAAACTCGAGATCTCGCACATTTTAATGTGATTGTCACAAACCTTTTTGCAACTAGGGCAACTCCGAGTGTTTCTCCCACTAGTATTTTTGACATCACTGAAATAAAAGTTGTCCTTTACACAAATTTGAATTGTAGGATGGTGGGATGGCCAATTGGTATGGAAATGAAGAAATCAAAGAAATAATTAAAAAATAATAAAAATAAATAATAAATAAATAAATAAATAAATCTATAAAAACATACATATTTCAAATTTATTTATCTTTTTCTCATTCAATATATATCAGCTGTAGTGAGGTATTTGGCTCTTTTCCTGAGAGCAGCAGCACCATCAAGGGACAATGTATAACCAGCACGAGGAACAACGATTAGCAGCACCATATGGAACTGAAATGTCACACATGTGTTGATAATGTTAATCAAAACAACCTAGTTTTGTTATGGCTGTGAACTGTAATCTTGCATCTCAACATGTGGTCATGTGCTACAAGTGTCTTGAATCATTCAAAAACAGCTTATCACATGAGGTCAACTAATGTTGCACATCTCGTGCCTGATTTTAAACAGAATTATGCATATAAACAACCAACTACTAGCAAATTTAGTTTAGATTGATTTGAAATTGAAATTGCACTTACGGCGCGATCCAAGTTCCTTTGAACAACAATTAACACAGGCGTAAAAGATGTTTTATAACATAAAGTGTACATAGTTTTGGTGTGAAAAACAACTATCAAAATTGGCGTCAACGTGTACATCTAATGCTAATGATAGGTGCAGTTACATTATCTTATATAATGATATACAGATACTTGGCTTTTACATTCATGGAATAACTGAGATATTAACTATAGATACTATGAGCTTTAGCAAAAAAGAAACAAAAAGGGCTAGATCTCATATGAACTAATGATGCTTCCGAAGATAGTCTCTTGATCTTATGTCAGCCTACAGTCAAAAGACGATAACCTGTGAGGAACAAATTTGTGCTAACTGAAAGATATATGACAAGACTGGTCACTTTTTCCCCTGTTAGTGCCAATCGACGATTCTATAACTCATGATTTGTAATATTAGATAGGGAGTATGACTGGGAATAGCATAGCATAAAACACATTTTGCCTTAATGATGATTAAAATACTAGATTGTATGTTAAATTGTTTATTTTACCTGTCTAATGGGCTCAGGCACACGATACTTGCAAGTTCTTCTAACAACTTCAACTGCAGAAGCAAGAGATACACGGTGGCCAACTGATACAAATATCGGTTTAAATGATCCTCTACTTGAATTAATAGCCTACAAAATTATAAGAATATAAATAAACTATGATTTCGTGTAGTAAGGCATGAAGCTAAGTGACAAAAATCTGTTACCGCTCCCAATATGTTCCCCGAGTCCCCAATTAAAGAGATGAAGTCTGAGTTTAAGTTTTCTTCAGCTTCCATGAGCTCCCTTACTCTAGCGTTAGTAAGACCATCCACGTGATGCAGCTGAAAAGGGAAAAAAAAAGAAAGATTGGTCACTCGATTTTCATAGATTTTACAATCAGATGCCTAAATAAAAATGGTTCGCCAGTTACATACTTCAATTCTCAAAGGCATATAATGTTAACATCCTTTTCATTTCATTCGACATATCTAAGTGCCCGAAGTCAATGACCTATTGACCTATGCTTTGATTCACAAAGAAGGACCCTCTTCCCATTATTTACTGATTACACACCTTCGATACTAGTTTTAGTTTGTGAATACAAATGACATATATGGAAATAATGTAACTAGAACGACCGAGAGAATGTACTTAAATCATTTTGTCGAGGCACACAGACTTGCAGATGAAAATAGGATGAAAATACACTCATCAATCTTACGTATTTGGCTATTTTTCCAACTTATGTTTACAATTCAGAACCTATGACTATGTAGATGACAATTACAAAAGTAGTATCAACATCTACCAAATTCAAGAACGGAAAATGACAAGTACTGGAGGGTAATGGTGGAACTTTAAGTTGCTTTAAATTACTTACATTCTTCCCTATACCAATTGTAGGAAGATTAGCCAGAACTCCAAGATGACAGGCTGAGCCAAAGCCTACATATGAAAAGTACAAGAAAGAGTTCAGCAAATGCAGCTTACTTGATAGCAATATGGCACATAAAGAATATCATTCATAGGGTCACATATTTCCAGATAAATTAAACGTCGAATCATGTTCTTAAAGTTATTTAGATGTCACCATTGTCACTATGAACAGTTAAGTATGTGTGGAAAACTCTTATTTATCCTGATAAAAACTAGTGCAGAATCATGGGTTCTGAATAACTTAACATTCCAACACAACTTCAAACAATTGGAATGAAGATGATCATTAAACTTTATGAATTGATCGGCCAGAAGTCATCCAAAGCCCTTAATTACCAGAGAAAAATGTGGCGCCAAACACCAATTTGGCGATTAGCAAATCAGAATAACAGACAATATAGTGCAGACGGTAAACTATAAGTTTCACAGTAACACATGCCTTGAGGATGAAGTATTCCATTTCCATCGATCATCAACAACTGAGTTTAAAAAAGAAAAAAAGACACATGTCATGGTGCAGACTGCAGAGATGTTAAATAAAACAGAACAGATTTAATGAGGAAAGTGGCCTAAAAGAGTAAGCTTGATAATGAAATACATTTCTATTCTATGTACACATATCAGATCCACTTTTGGTAGCCCGTTGCTACATATATTTAAGCAACAAATTGCAGAAAAAAAAAACTATCATTAAGGGCAAGTGAACAACCACTACCTGAGGGTAAAAAGGATGAGAACCATTCTGCATTTTCTCCAAAAGTTGCAGGAATACTGGAGCCTGATTGCAATGAACACTGTAAGTTATCAAACAACTTTACTCGTTATGTAAAAGTAGTCACTTTGACTCATGAAGAACTCAACTTAAAAGCGAAAAGCTGGATTATAGAACTCAAGTAACAACTATTGCAATTTGGAAAGATAGCTGAACCAAATATCCTTCAAACAGAAAAAGTCCTTTCTATAAGAGTACTAATAGTGAGGAAATTACTTAAACATACTTAGGAAAGCCGTTTTTGTTTAAAAACGGCCTTTCTGACCTGAATATTGACCCGTATTCTAAAGTCACCCATTTGACTTGAATCACTATTGACCCGTTATCCAAACCTGTCTGCCTGGTTGTTTTGCCACCTCTATGAGGAATTAACCTAATACTTGTCTATGGAAAAACAAGTAACAATCTAAGGGAAGATCTCACTAACTCTTTTTCAATAACTATTTATGCTCCTGCATATGTTTGCCTTCCGATTTAAAGTGAAAATGGCATTTGAGTGTTATATCCATGTAACGGTCACGTTCCACCAAGTGGGCGGATACTATCCTGAGCGGGTCGCGAAGTCAGTCTCAACATTGCCTTCGACATATCGTCTTTGGGGTCTTGGGTCAGTTATAAACGCTTTGCAACATTATTGGGCACTAGCTACTTTGATCGAGCTTGTACCGTTAGAGGGTCGAATGAAGAATAATGATCAAAACTCGCAAACAATCGACATCATACAAATAACCTTAAAATAACAGAAAAACACATACATACCTCTCTGAATCCAAGAAAGCCAGCAACATAAGGAACCTTAATCTCAACAACAAGAAAATCCTCATAAACAACATCCAATGTCTCAAAATCCAACACAACTAATGTCCCACAAGCAACAGATGAGTCATCTTTTAAGAAACTTATATCAACTCCACCTATATATTTCAATGAGTCCCCTGTTTTCCATGTGTAATCATCTTCAGTGATTAGTTTCTTCTTTAATTCATCTTGAACCCTGTTTGAAATGAGAAGATGTTAATGATGGAATGATAATGTGATCAGGGGAATGAAGTGCATGTGCTTACTGTAGCCATTTGTTGGGATCATGATCTGATGATGATGAAGTGGTTGATTCTACAGTAGATTTTGTCTCCATGAAATTTAAGATTTTTTTTAGGGTGTTTGGGATTTTCTTCTGGTTACTGGGTATGTGTCAAATTGTCACAGAGTCAGCTTTTTGCATAACTATGGTTGGCGTAACTTATTCAAGATTGTTTGCGCATAGCATAAGGTAAATTAAGAGGGTGTTTGTTTAAGCTTATATTGCAGGCTAAGAGCTTATTTGATTTTCACTTTATGTTTCATAAGCTTATTTTTCGTGGCTTATTTTAAAACTTTTCGGCTTATGTAAGTTTATTTTGCATAATAAGCTTATATAAGCCCAAAAGTTTCAAAATAAGCCACAAAAAATAAGTTTATGAAACATAAGTTAAAAATCATATAAAGTTACAAGCCCTCTATATAAGCAAAAAATGAGCAACTGAAACAAACACCCCCTAAGTCAGTCACGTTTAGTTATTATAGTTAGAGTGCACGGTGTAGTGTGCGTATGGCACGCCATAAGCAAATTTCGCCACTTATGGCGGCGCCGTTTCATAAGCTTATTATTCGTGGCTTATTTTGAAACTTTTCGGCTTATGTATGCTTATCTTGTCATAATAAGCTTATCTAAGCTGAAAAGTTTCAAAATTAGTCACAAGCCCGGGGTTAGGGGTGTCAAATGGGTTATCGGGTCCGGTTTGGGATTTATCGATTCGGGTCTATCGGGTTTTTAAAAAAATAAAAACTAACCCGATAAGCTATCGGGTCGCGGGTTATCAGGTTGCGGGTTATCGGTTACATGCTAATTTCAACCCACAAATTGACTCATTTAAAATATACGGCATTATGACATTAGCTTATTGTTAGGACCAACATGGCATCTATACTTCTTTTGGCACAATACATAACGAAGTAAACAAGCATTAACAAGTCCAATTAGTGTGGAATTTCATTGACAGTAGGCATGTTTGTTTCATTTTTACCAGTAGGCAGGCACTATGCAAGTATCTTATGACATAAATGTTAAGGCCTAATGGTGTGTTTGGTAAAAGTAGCAGTGAGCAGTAGGTGTGAACTTCACCGCTTCTTAAAGAAGCATTGGAAAAATGAGCATTCCTAAAAAATAGCAAAGCTCACCGCTTATTTGCCAAACGAACAATAAAAATAAAAAAGCTCATTGTTCACCGCTCATCGCCCAAAAAGCTCCGTGCCAAACATAGCCTAAATAACTTGATATGTTGAAGCTTAGCGGTTCAGTGTCAACCCCTTCATAAATTCTATTCACAAGATTAGCTGTAAAAAATGTTCAAACAAAGTTCCTGACCTAGTCATTTAACATATAGAACCTTAATGGATTATCAGCTAATCTATTACTAGTATTTATTAAATTGACTTATAAAAATGTTGTAAAACGTTGCAATTAAAGATATAGACTCAGAAGTTCCCCAAAGTATTTCTTGTTTGTTGAAAGCTAAGACAACATGAGATACAAATAACACAATTCTTAAAAGAAACGTCAATGATCAAAATGAACAAAGAGAGATTAAGGTTGTGTTTGTTTCGGCTCATTAAGACATCTGAAGACTGAATACATTTGAATAGGGTATGATTCATTCAGACATTTGAATATGTCTGATTACATCTGAAAAGCTTAAACTTTACACCTACTTCTTTTCAATCTTTATCTCCTCATCTTGGTCTTGATTTTTTATTAATAATCATGAATGGAGGGTCTTTTGGTTTGTTTTATAGCGAAATGATTGTTTTTTGTTTATTCAGACACTTTATAAAAACAAACAGACTAAAATAATTCAGATTCAGACTTTTGGACCACTAATTCAGATTCAGATGTGGTATTCAGATTCAGACATAAAATGTCTGAATAAACAAACAGCACCTAAATAATTTAGGTATGGCAAAATTTATAACACAATTCACATATACCGTGACACATTAATCAAATAATCAATGCAAAAATTATACACATATAACATATCAGATACGAAATTTTTTTATTATCTATATCTATACTACATATAATAGAGGGATGACTCTCTCTCCAAATTTTTAGACTTACAAGAAAATAAGCATAGTGTACACCACTTTAATGCACATAATTTTCAGACCTACAAGAAAATAAGCATAGTGTACAACACTTTAATTCACATATTAAAAAAACAAACACCACATTAATGCTATTAAAGTGGTCAATTAATACACAATTTAATTTACCCCTACACCAAAATATACAATTATTTAACCACAATATACAATTTAATTATACTATTTGTGAAAAACGTAGAGGGGGGGGGGGTGAATACGTTTCCGTTTTAAAAACTTAAAACTGGTTGTATCAAATTTTCAATTTGGCTTGTTCTAATATGAAAGTTGTCTGTTGTAGTTTATGTCTAGCATAAACTAAAGTATGTTATCACACAAGTATTCTCAACTAATCACAACACAAGCAATCACATAATGCAAACATAAAAGTAAAGAGATAAGTAAAAGAAAGCGCAAACCGAACACGATGATTTATAGTGGTTCGGTCATGGAGCTCCTCTCCGCCCTACTCCACTCCCCGAGTACCCAACTCGAGAGTTACTTCACTAGATCAACAAGCTCCCTTTCTTAGGCGGAGAAAACCTTTACGCGTTGCTTACTTCCTTTTCCGGTACTAAGCTAAACACCGGGTTCTTTACAAGGGTACAACCACTCCCATCGTCGCTTACTTCTTTTTCCGGTACTAAGCTAAACACCGGGTTCTTTACATGGGTACAACCACTCCCGTCGTTGCTTATACAATTACCGACACTAAGCTAGATGTCGAGTTCTTTACAAGGGTACAACCACTCCCGCTATGTTTTATGGCCCAACATAGAAACCTTGTGTTTTATGGCATAAACACATAAACCATCTAATCTAGTATGTATAGATTGTTTACAATGATGATCCATGACATAAGTGTATCATGGATATGGATTCCTAATCTACATGAACTTCCATTGACGGGAAGTCTTCAATCATTGAAGATGTCAAGTGTCCTTGAATCTTCATATGTTGGAATGCTATGATGGATAATAACTTCAAGATCTTCTGACCTTCATGAAGTATGCTATGCTTGATGAATGATGACTCATGATCTTGAGCTTGCTTCACAGGATCATTGACAGAGTATGCTTACAACATAATGAAAGTTAGTAACATTATGATCATTATGAAATGGGTGATTAATGTGTGTTTCTACATGATTAACTACTGATCTAAATGTATGCAAAGGGTAGAGGGAATATGTATTCTAAGTGGTGAGTCTATGGGTAAACAATGGGCTGCTATTTATAGCCAACATGAAATTTGCCCCGCGGATCTGGCGGATCCCTAAATTTGGATCCGTCAGTTATGCCATTTGGATCCGTCAGAATGACAGCTAAGAGATTTTGGAAATCTTTCCAAATCTAGCACAATCTTTCCATATCTTTGTCAAGTCATTTCAAGATCTTTCAAAGTCAACTTAGTAGCTTGAAGATCTTTCCAAAATATCACCTAAATCAAATCTTACTAAATCTATCTTTCCAAAATCAAATCTACCTAAATCAAATCTTACTAAATCTATCCAAGATCTTTCCAAGATCTTTCCAAAATCAAATCATATAAAATCTATCTAAGATCTTTCTAAATCTACAAGATTTGTCAATGATGTATGCCATGATGTCATGTGTTAATATTTCTAAATTAAGAAATAAAAGTAAAACATGTAAATGTATATATGTTTGTAACATGTATCCTAGTGATCATGTAGCATGTGTAAAATGAGGTTCTAAGTAGAATGATTAGCCTTTTTAAAATACTTAATTACCTAACCGTATTTTAAACATTCTAAATGGTTTGTTAAGGGTTTGATCATAATGCCACATAACAAACATGTACGTATAGGTGATGTAATAATAAAATAACATATCAAATATATAAACGCAGCGGAATACATCACCAACAAGGATCCATATAGCCATATGATCAATCGAATGAATTAAACAAACAAGTTATACCTTTGTAGCGTGATCCGGGAGTCACCAACAATGATCAATCCCACGTCAAGAGCAAGAAACCCAAGAGATCAATAAGGTTGATCTCTTCTATGAATAAAACACACTACACGTCATCAATCACCACCCGATACTAGTCTTGACCTCGTAACAATGATCCTTGATGCATCTACAATAGAATGAGCAAAGAATGGATCAAGAAAACACAAACCCTAAGAGGGTGTGTGTTTTTCCGTGAGAAGAGAGAGGAGGAGGGGGAGAGAATTTCTCTCTATTAGTTGAAAGTCATAAGTAGTAATGATATAATTAAATCCCTTTGATCTTATCATTAAACTACTTACACTTAGCCCCTTGAACAAGCTCCATAATCCCTTCTAGACCTCACCTTTAGGCCGGCCACTTTGTGGGCTCACAATGGGCTTTCCCATTGTTGGTCCACTCCAAAAACGCTAAGTCTAACTTAGTATTTAATGGCCCGTTATAGATCCCGAGTTACGTAGTCGTTTATATATTGTAAATACGATAATTACAATCTATAAAATGATGTCTCTGTGTATAAGTGTGTGACCCCATAGGCTCACATATGTCTAGCCATATAATTATTAATTATGACACGAGCATACTCCAACAGCTCCCACTTGCGACGTCATAATAATCAGGTAATTATACAAGCAAAGGTTAGCGTCTAGCAACACGCCAATGCCCCTAGAAATATGTGAGGTTAGTTTCTTAAACGTCTCATTTTAGATGGTTTATATGTCATCTATCCTTTTGTTACAGATACCATGTTGAATATTAGACATGGATCAAATGTCATTCTAATAGTTCAACTATTATGTTTCTCGATATAGATATTGAACAAGATTACCAAGTGGGTTAAGATTCATCTTAATCTCATTTGGGTACGGCCATACAAACATCTGTCCAATTCATCGAGGGGCCCAATAGTATCTAACTCCATAACATGTGGAGGAACAAATCCTGTTTTGACTACACGTGTCATTCACATGCTTCACGTCACTCCTGATAATGGCCTTTATAACTACCTTATTCAGGACAGCGTTTAACCATATCAATGAATGAAATTCCACACATGCAAGACCTGCTTGCATCTCAAGTCTAAGGATAAGAGACATAACCTCTTTCGAGATTCACTATTGACGACGATCCATGTAGTGAATACTCGTAGGTTGGGTCAATCCAATGTTCATCACTATGAACAACATGTGAGTGTGGCAAATAAATCACCAACACGCTCACATTTGTCTTAATTTGATGATACTCCCGTATCGTCAACCGACAATGGATAATTTTAGAATAAATAAATTATTCATGGATTAAACATGCAAATATAGAACACAGTAGTATAAATGAAGAAGATCACACCAGGTATATCAATTCATTGTATAATATGACTGCTTACAGTTCCATTATCCAAATACTAAAAACAGATATGCATGAGACTACTCATAGGTAGGAATCCGATGTTCCCACCATGATCAAATTATGTTGTACAAGACAACAAGTAGTCATCCGAGTAAACTTTGAGAATACTTATTTCAAAACTCATGAAAGGTTTGAATGATGATTGTCCATTGTATGTGTGCATTCAAGTACAAGACGAGTGTTGCAACAATACATTCCATAGGGTATTTGAAGCCAGCAAAACACCTACATTAGACAATCATCTGTGCAGTTTCTCAAACTATAAAGTATTCTTATTCTTTTAATGTATAACGCACTAGTGCTCTCAGTCGAGCACATCTAGTCAGCAATGTCATCATTCATGATGACATCATACCACGACTAGGGTTGAGTATCATCTCAGTTAAATAAGCATCAGCGTATGCAAACAAAACAGAGTTCCTCAAATATTCGTAAACGTTTGAACATATCTTTGGTCCTTTGAAGGTCCATTATAATGTTCGTTTAACAATTATCTAATGATTTTCACTTAGATATTTGTTGTTATCAAATCATCTTGCATTCATGCAAATGATATATACACAGTCCAATGCGTAATATGACTTACATGATGAATCCTTTAGTCGAACTTAAGATTTCCACTCATGTGTTCAATCTCATCAAGTGAGATTGATCATTGAGACTCCCCTCAATAACGTGTCATATTATGTTTAGACTTAATAACCGCTTATGTTTATTCTAATAAACATATACATAACAAGGTTGTATGTCTTATTTTATAAACCCCTCAAGAGAAACTTCATTCCAAGCTAAGGATTAAAGTATAGCTTAGATGGAATATTGTTTCTAATATGTTAATGACATATGAGATTTAAGAAAATAAATACAATGCTCCAACTTGCTCTTAGTGTACTTAGGAGTAATCTTATTAATCAAAATCAAATTAATGATTTTATAATTAACTCAAGATCTTTGCTCCTAGATGCATGATCTAATCCATACATGGATTATTTTATCTTGTATACATAATAAAGATTATATGGATTCATAAACCCTTTTGATTACTCATCGTCCTCGCAAAGGTAATCAACAAGAAAAGTATTTTGATATCCTATTGTCATATTTCGTTTATATGAAAACAGGTATGACAATTAATCATCTTTATACATTTAATGTTTGTAGATAGGAAGATTTATTCATAGTCAATTACTTGAGTACGAGTAAACTCCTTTTACTACGCGTGCATTAAATGTGTGTACAAGTTTGTCCATTTGAGTCTTCTCATCAAGAAACTCATTCTTAACCTCACAGTCTAACTGATTGGTAAGAGATCAATCAAGCTCTATGAGTGATTGTCTTTCAAGGACTGCATCTTAACATTCATAATTTTGAGCTATTCATCAGATACAATATCTAATGATGCATTTCTGTAGTTAGCAGGTTCACAATGATCCTCTAACTTATATCTCTTAGCATTTATATAAAAACCTATATCAATCAAGTTCTAGAGGTATCCTTGCGGATTTATGAATGAGAGATATCAATCTATGGTTTAACATGTGCATGTTCAACCTTAGTATGAAATTAGCAAGCGTACTCAGAAGGTTGCTCTTGAATAATTTCAAGATCTAAAGGTGCTCCCAATTGCTTTTGTATGTAGAGACTAATCTCTAGATACTCAGCATTTTGAGCAACAATAAATTGTTTTCAAGTGGGACATCCAAAATACATCGCTAGTTCTTGACGCTAGTTTGTTAATTACTTACTCTTAGGTAGTTAACAAATTCAGAACTTCAATCAAGACATAATGAGATTCATCCCATTCCATAATACAATGGTGTCTTAAATTCCTTCTGGGTTGGAACCATATTGAGTGTACACATGGCACATCCAATTTCTAACCTTGATAGCTTTGGAGGTAAAACAGTTTAAGTCATCAAAGATCAAACAATATCAATAGTGTTTGATTCTCCATGACGGACATACCATAAGGTTGTGGTATTCCATGAGGACTGATGTTGTGAGACTATCACACAACTCATTAGATGAACTTATACTTTTGGGCTTACATATCTACCAACCAAGTTAAACTAGATGGCATCAATAGTAATTTTAGCCTACTGCATACTTTACATCATGTGCATGTTTTGACTAGAAAACATAAACATTTATTATACGTCGTAAGTGTACATGTCTTAACAAGAAGACATAACAAATTAACGTCTTACTTTACGTTATAAGTCTTTCAACAATTGACGAAATTGATGTTTGTGTCTTTACAAGAGACCTAAACATATTCAACTAAAGTAATTACGAGCGCCGACACTTGGCCTCAATAGTAAATTCAAGTTAATTTCATACTTCATGATTATGACTTTACAAGAAAACATAATCATATTTACTAAACAATTCAGTGAATATGTTGAAGTAGCTTTTCATGTTATCTTGATATTTGTTCTAATTAGGGCAACATACATTTTATGTGTAGAAGTCCTAGTAGAATCTTAGTTTCTTACTTTGCAGTCAAGAAAAACCATTAGTCATATTGTTTTATGTTGTACCTTGCACACAATTAAGATTTCTCCCACTTGTACATGGCACAACATCATAAGAGTATACAGACAACACTACGCTCGTTTGTTTGTATAAGCAATATAACCATGTCTAAGATAACATATGATTTTAGTGAAAATCAAAATATAGATATGTAGAACTTTATCGTTTTAATAATGAATCATGCATAACAAGTTTATAGATAACATTTCAGGAAGCAACATCAGGAACGCGACAAGTTATCTTATAAAATTTATGCAATGGTTCTTATATAAACTGTGATGCTTAACATGTGGAAAGTAACGTATTATTTTAAGACAATCTGGAAATAAGATGGGCAACTTGCAAGGTAATAAAGCTTGCAACTCCCACTGGATTAGACAACATTACATGTGTTTCGTCACCAGTAATATAATCACGTAGCTCCCACTGGATTAGACAACATTTTATGTGTTTCGTCACCAGTGGAGAGTGAGAGGTGATTGGATACTTTCTTTCTTTGAATATCTACACATTGTTGCTAATGCGAGTCACTTTGACAAGTAAACATGTACTTAGGTATTCAAGGAAGTGCATCAAGTTCTAACATATAGATGACGGGCTAGCCATCATTGCTATTTTAACTTGAAATTAGGCATGCATTTCCTCCATACTTGGTCTATTTTGTCACACCCTGAATTTACCTGTTAATGGCAGCGGATATGAATACCTTGGTGTGACTTTCATGGCGTCTCATACAATGGATATATTGAACGACCTAAAGTGTCGTTTTGAAAATACACGTTTGATCATAATTAAAATCAGAGTTTACAAAACATAGGTCCCAAATGATGTTGCAAGTTTATAACAAAACCATAGTAGATCAAACGTTACATAAGTGCATGAAAATGAGTGATGCAAGTCGACCCCGCGACTCCAAAATAGCCAAATGCATGTCCACACGCTAGCTAATTACCTGAAAATACATTGCTAAAAACGGTCAACATAAAGTTGGTGAGAGATCATAGGTTTAATAAAATGAAGGTATACGATAGCCACAAGTATAAAGTGTATGACATAAGTCACATAAAAATGGTGTACAATAGACTTAAGCTCATGACCCCGAAACTATGACTGAATCTGTGGTGCCCCTCAGAGTGTTTTGCCAGGCACTCTAATAAAAAGACATGAAATGCATCCGCTATCGGTTGTTGGTCAAAGCCAACACGGATGGAGGCGTCACCCTCGATAGATCTATCCACTCACTCTCGCTTACAGGTAAATTAACGGTTCATGATATAGGGGACTTTCATATGGCAACAAGGTAACTTAATCTATGTACAAGGAATTTGATACTAGGGCTCGCATATAAAAATGGTTGCAATGTATTCTCCCCCGTGGGATTTGAAATGAAATAATAAATTGAAAAACGGGGCTATGAAAACTCACCTGGAGTGATGATACAACAATGCTATGAAATCGGAATACTTGGAATAACAAGGCGCGAACACTAGCCGCTACCTAAAATGAATATGCATAATCTACTTAGATTATGAGGCAATGTAGTGCATGTACATGTATATGTAACCTATACCACTCGTACTTTGAAAATAATAGTTATCGTTAATATGTAAGGTCCTTCCAAAACTTGATATAAATATGTTAACTTGTTTCGTCAAAACTAGTCATGTAATAAAGTGTATAAAATGTTCGCGTTAGTATCGGCGTTTTGAAAACATGAAATGTAATATGATAGTCGTGTTAATAAGTCTTTGATCGTACGTGTTCCAACGGGTAAGAATTGCGGTTCTCCATAGTCGTTATGTGAAAAATATAGTTTCTAGTACGTAAACATTTTCTAGTTAAAAAGCTGTCAAAATGAAAGGTATATTATCGATGTTTAAACGCGTGTATCTTGTTCGTTATTAGCTTGCTTTCGACGTTCTTTATATCCGTGGGTTCGTATAAACATGTACTAATATATTTTCAGTAGCTCGGGTCATCTAGGTCGCGTTAAACGCCTCAGTTTGTCCGTCGAAAGTCGTGTAACAGCATGTTATTTTCTGAAAATTAGTTTTCGTCGTTAAACTTTGAAAAATCATATCTCCTTCGTTATTAACTCGTTTTTATCCCCGTTTTCGGCCACGGCTTCGTCTCGGAATGTATTTTCTAAATATTTGGCCAAAAATTATCTCACACCTACTGATTTTCCCACGTTTCATTTTTAAGGACAGTAGGTTATGTATACTTGTTAAAACTTGATTTTCTAGTTAGTAACTTGTCCAAAAATGTCACAAACCACAACCAATCATTCTAAAACTTACCATATATCTTTTTAGGGTGTCAAGGGTCCTAAACATCATCATCCATGTAGATCTAACAAGGATCTAAGTATAAAACACATCTAGGGCTCATAAGTTGCAAAAGGTTTAAAAAGGAGTGGTATAGCTAACATATACTTGCAAATCTTGTACAAAAATGATATAAACATTATATTAACTTGGAAAAATTATGAAAATGGGTGTTGACAACTTACTTGAAGTATTAGTGGAGTTTTGATGGTGAAAACCTAAGTAATCCTTGAGTTTGTATTGCAAAACCCTTATAGGAATACTAGTATAACTTGTTTATGTAATAATCTTGCAAAGTTGATGATCCTTTCTTGTTTTCTTGATGAGGCCGAGCACAAGAGGGGGAGGGAGATGAGAGAAATCTTGCTAGTTACTTGAAGTTTATGTGTGAAAGTTATGTAAAAAAAATGAGTTTAAACATATATATTAGACAATTAGATAAGTATCCATTTAATGAGATGTGATAAGTTGCAATTTTTGAGGGCTTGGGGGGGTGTGAGGCCGGCGCACAAAGGAGGAGGGGGGGGGGGGTCCCCTTTGTTAAAGATCTTGTAATGATTATGTATGTTTATGTGTTGATTTAATTAGTTTTAGGTGTAGTCGGGTACCGCGTTTGCTAGAAATAAAATTTAACGGAGTTAGTCGGGACTTGACGAAGTCATAAAAATTACAAAAATATGTTGGGTACAAATATTGGGTGTTCGGGTAATTATTGTTTAGTTTTTACGTAAACCGTCGTAATTATATTAAATGTACGATATAAATTAAATAAATTCGCAAAATACCGGGTAAATGAATTTTATAATTTTCTTGATGTTAAAATGAGTATAAAAATATATCGGGACCATCGTGGGGATTGTCGGACGTGTTAGTCACATTTATCGATCGCGCGTTAACGTTTTAATTAAAAGTAATTATACGTAAAACGTCAAATGTAACAAAAATATTAATTTGATAAACCTACGAGTGGAATAGTATGAAAATGTAAATATGATGATATGCAGACTATTACTAGCCCGTATGCAATGATCCTACTGATGATGCATAAGTTTTGCAGCTAACCCAAACCGGTTACGCTGAAATGAATGATGAATGATGGACATGAATGGTGATTTGTCGAGGTTAGGAAAGTGACCTGAAATTACGGGTTGTGACAGTCGCCCCTCCAAAAGGGAATTCAGTCCCTGAATTCAATTGTTGTTGGTTTCGGAGGCAGGCTCGGGAAAAAGGTGTGGATACTTGCGTCGCATTTGGTCTTCTCGTTCCCAAGTAAACTCGGGTCCTCTTCGAGAATTCCAGCGGACCTTCACGATAGGAATTCGACTCTGCTTCAATTGCTTGACCTCGCGGTCCATAATTTCTACAGGTTCTTCCACAAAATTAAGCTTGTCATCTAGTTGAATTTCTTCAAGTGGAATAACGGACGACTCGTCGGAAAGACACTTCTTGAGGTTTGAAACATGAAATGTGTTATGAACGCTGCTGAGTTCTGGCGGAAGTTCAAGCTTGTAGGCTACCGGACCAATCTTTTCCAGAATCTTGAATGGCCCAATGTATCTCGGGTTCAGCTTCCCGCGTTTCCCAAATCGGATCACGCCCTTCCAAGGCGAAACCTTCAACATGACTTTATCTCCAACTTGAAATTCCAATGGTTTGCGTCGAACATCTGCATAGCTTTTCTGTCGACTTCTAGCTGTTTCGAGCCTTTCTC
Organism: Artemisia tridentata subsp. tridentata; assembly: GCA_021014915.2. Lineage (NCBI taxonomy): Eukaryota > Viridiplantae > Streptophyta > Magnoliopsida > Asterales > Asteraceae > Artemisia > Artemisia tridentata. The sequence continues at coordinate 138,100,212 of CP139505.1, read as the reverse complement.
GAATTTTAACAATCTTCTCGGTTGTATCTCGTACCATCTCTGGACCGGTTAATTGTACTTCACCAACTTCGGCCCAACACACTGGGGACCGGCATTTACGACCGTACAATGCCTCAAATGGTGCGGCCTTTATGCTCGAATGATAACTGTTATTATAAGAAAACTCGATTAATGGCAAATGGTTAGCCCAACCATGTCCAAAATCAATCACGCACGCCCTGAGCATATCTTCTAATGTCTGAATCGTCCTCTCACTCTGACCATCGGTCTGAGGATGATAGGCAGTGCTCATGTCTAATTTGGTGTTGAATGCATTTTGTAGTGACTCCCAGAAATTTGAAGTAAAACGACTATCTCTGTCGGAAATGATGGAGACTGGTGCACCGTGCTTTGAGACTATTTCCTTGACATAAAGTCTAGCGAGTTGGTCCATGGAATAAGTCTCTCTAATCGGTATGAAATGGGCTGATTTGGTGAGACGATCTACTATAACCCAAATAGCGTCGAATCCACCTGAAGTCTTAGGAAGTTTAGTAACAAAGTCCATTGTAATACGCTCCCATTTCCATTGAGGAATCTCTGGCTGTTGAAGTAACCCTGACGGTTTTTGATTCTCGGCTTTCACTTTAGCACACGTAAGACATCTGCTAACATACCTCGCGATCTCTGCTTTCATATCGGGCCACCAATAAAGTTGCTTGAGATCCTGATACATCTTATCAGAACCTGGATGAATAGAGTACTTCGACTTGTGCGACTCATGCATAATCAACTCTCGTACTCCACCATAAAGGGGTATCCAACTTCTGTCCTTGAAGCATAACACTCCATCGGATCTCTTTACAAAACCATTCTCGCTCTCGGGCATACCATAAATCTTCTCGTGTGGTCGGTTTTCTTCTTTGAGTGCTTCAATCTGAGCCTCTAAGATCTTTGATGGTAAAGGTGAAATAATTGTCATTCCCAATGACCTGACCCTCAAAGGTTTGGGTCGTTCTTTCCTGCTAAGAGCGTCAGCTACAACATTAGCTTTTCCCGGGTGATATCGGATCTCACAATCGTAGTCACTAAGCAACTCTAGCCAACGACGTTGCCTCATATTGAGTTCCTTCTGATCAAGTATATGTTGTAAGCTCTTGTGATCGGTAAATACCACACACTTGGTGCCATAAAGATAGTGCCTCCAAATCTTGAGTGCGAAAACTACAGCACCCAACTCCAAATCGTGCGTAGTGTAATTCTTCTCGTGTTTCTTAAGCTGACGTGACGCATAAGCAATCACTTTCTCGTTCTGCATTAACACGGCTCCAAGCCCTTTGTGTGATGCATCGCAATATACCACAAAATTTTCAATTCCTTCTGGTAGTGCTAAAATCGGCGCGCTACAAAGCTTCTGTTTCAACAACTGAAATGCGGACTCTTGCTTATCTCCCCATTCGTACTTTTGATTCTTCTGTGTCAACTTGGTCAGCGGCTTAGCTATCTTGGAAAACCCTTCAATGAACCTCCTGTAATATCCGGCAAGTCCTAAAAATTGGCGAATTTCTGTCGGAGACTTGGGTGTAGCCCAATCTTTAACTGCCTCAATCTTTGCTGGATCAACTTGTAGTCCTTGACTATCAATGACATGACCAAGAAATTGAACCTTTCGTATCCAAAAATCACACTTAGAAAATTTGGCATACAATTGCTCCTTCTTGAGCAGTTCTAGAATCGTTCTGAGGTGTTCTTCATGCTCTTGCTTACTCTTGGAATAAATTAAGATGTCGTCGATGAATACAATCACAAACTTATCAAGATACGGCTTACACACCCTATTCATGAGGTCCATGAATACCGCAGGTGCGTTAGTTAATCCGAACGGCATCACTTGAAACTCATAGTGTCCATAACGTGTTCTAAATGCGGTCTTCGGGACATCCTCCTCCCGAACTCTAAGCTGATGGTAACCGGATCTCAAATCAATCTTGGAGTAATAACTAGAACCTTGCAACTGGTCGAATAAATCGTCAATCCTAGGGAGTGGATAACGATTCTTCACCGTCAACTTGTTCAGTTCTCGGTAGTCAATGCACATCCTGAAAGATCCATCTTTCTTCTTCACAAACAAAACCGGTGCTCCCCAAGGCGAGGAACTCGGTCTAATGAATCCCTTGTCCAGTAATTCTTGTAATTGGTTCGACAACTCTTGCATTTCGGAAGGCGATAAACGATACGGTGCTCTTGCAACAGGTGCGGCTCCTGGCACTAAGTCGATCTGAAACTCAACTTGACGCGTAGGTGGTAGTCCAGGTAATTCTTCCGGAAAAACCTCGGGAAAGTCCTTAACAATTGGCACATCTCCAAGTCGTTTCTCATCCGACTTCTTCTCAGTAATGTGAGCCAAAAATGCATAACAACCTTTCTTGATGTACTTCGCGGTCTTGATGCATGATATGATACTAAGTCTAGTTCCACTTCGCTCTCCACGAACGACTAATGTCTCCCCATCATAAGGAAGATGAACAACCTTCTCATCACAAATAATTTTTGCACGGTGACGGGACAACCAATCCATGCCGATGACAATGTCAAAACTACCAAGTTCTACGGGCATAAGATCTATGTTGAATGGATGATTAAGGAAATTGATGGTGCAATTACGGAGAATTGTATTGGTGCTAACTAAAGACCCATTAGCTAGTTCAACTTGAAATGAAATGTCTAGTGCGGTTGGTGTAATGTTGAGTAAAGGTGCAAACGTAAGTGAAACGAAACTTTTATCAGCTCCCGAATCAAATAAAATAGAAGCATAACGATTATTGACAAGGAACGTACCCGTGACAACCTTCGGGTCTTCGCGGACATCATCTCCACCCATGACGTAAGCTCTCCCTCGAGCTATTCCTCCTTGATTCCTTACCTTCGGGCAATTGTTCCTAAAGTGTCCCACTTCTCCACAACTATAACACGTTGGCGGTGGATTCTGATTGTTTACCCCAGGAGCAGACCTACATCCATTAGCTTGATGACCAACTTTCCCACAATTTTGACAAGGCCTAGGGCAACCTCCCGGGTTATGATGAGTTTGGCACTTGTTACACTTTGGTAGAGTACCGGAGTAACCTTTCTTTTCTGTAGGACCAGCAGCATAAGCCTTTGCAGTCTCTTGCCTCTTGGGTGGTGGTTGGTTGGCGTTGTTACCTTGGTTGTTATCCCATTTCCTTTTGTTGTTGTTGTTATGGTTGGTGTTGTTTCGGTTATTGGAGTAGTTGTTGTTGTTCCGGTAATTGTTGGTGTTATTGTTGTTGTTACGGTTTCGGTTGGAGTTATTGTTGTTGTTGTTGTTGTTGGCGGGTGTCACTTTCTTCAGAACTTGAGCTATGAGCTTTTGAGACATCCTGATTGCCTCATCAAGAGTTTGCGGATCAAAAGAAATCACGTCACCACGGATGTTTTCGGGCAAGCCACCAATGAAATTCTCAACCAACTTTTCATTATCAGGCACTATAGATGGGCATAGAGCGGCTAACTCTTGGTACCTCCTAATATAAGTCTCGATATCATTCCCCACGGTTACCAGATCATAAAACTCTACCTCTAACTTCTTCACTTCGGTTCGTGGGCAAAACTTCTTAGTTACCAACTTTTTGAACTCGTCCCATGTGACCTTGTAAGCATTCTCCATCCCTATGGGCTTTGCATAGGAGTTCCACCATGATAAGGCTTGATCACGGAGTGTACTAACGGCAAACTTTACCTTGGAATCATCCGGACAGTTGCATAAGATAAACACGGATTCGGTATGTTCGAACCATCGAACCATGGCAGTAGCCCCTTCAGTACCCTTATACAAAGTAGGATCTCCACTCTTGAAATCCTTGTACGTACATTTCTTTCCATTAGTCCCGTTGCTAGCTTCTCCCGATGTTTCAATCCGAGAAGCATCTTCGGCAGCTCTTGCGGCAACTGCGGCTCTTTCAATCTCTAGAGCTTCGGCTATACTATCCCTAACGAGCTTCCTGATAGCAGCTTGAGTCATATCTGGGGTAGCCGTTGCAGCAGCCTTGGATCTTGTTTTCCTAGGTGCCATAATTCTGGTACATCACAACAGAATACATCAACCACAATCATACTAGAAATGATTATCGCACAAAATATATACAACCACAACCTGTATGTATATAAACACAACATGTATAAATACAACCACGACATGTATAAATACAATGAAATCACGATGAGAACAACCACAACATGAAATTTCATAGAATAATCACAACACATGAATATCATACGTGAAAATTTCGGCCTACGTGGACCGATATCATAATAGCACAACCAAATCCTACATAGTAGAGTCATACTTGATACATTTGTTTGTACTACAACCAAAAGACAACAAGTTCATAACTATGTCCCACACCCCGGGACTAGGATAATAACAGTACAAGCTACATGATAAAGTCTAACACTAAGCACTCCCTGGTGCTCCACCTGGTCCACCTGGTCCACGCTTCCAAGTTTTGACCACTTTAGCCATGGAAATAGCAACCTTCTCCAGCTGCTCCACTCGCAACTGAAGATCGGTCTCTCTGCTCTGTGATGCAGTCAAAGCAGCTCTAACTGATGCCAACTCAATAGCCTGGCGGCGTAGCTCCTCCTGAGTCTGCTCGGCTCTGTCCCTAATCTCGGGTAACTCATCCCTCAACTGGTCTATCAACTCCTGATGCGCTAGCTGACGTGTCTCCAGTCCATGATAAGTCACATCAATAGAAACTCTACCCTGAACCAAATCCTCTACATCCTCCTCAACCACATCTAGTCGAGGCGCAAGGATCTCATCTACTCGGTAACTCAATCTAGCTAACTGCCCCTGCTGATCAGTCAGCTGGGCATCCAAGGTAAGAGCAGTGGGTACCCTCGCGGCAGCAGCCCGCGAGCTCTCTCCAATGTGGTAATGTGTAGGTGGTGGTAAATCTGAAATCTGAGTAGTGGGTAAGGCTGGGGTAGTGCATCTTGCACGCTTTTTAGGCGGCAAAGATAGAGCAGGTGAAGGAGTAGTAGCAGGTGTAGTAGTGGGTAAATCTGATGATGGTGGTAGTGTAGGAATGGCTGGTGTCCTGAATGTAGTGGTAACACGACGTACGCTCTTACGAGCACCAATGATCGTCTTGCGACGAGGAAACATAAGAACAGGTTCGGCTGGAACTGATGAAGTATGGGATGATGACTCTGTCAGAGGGCGGGTAACAAGAGGTGGTGCAATGGGTGAAATCTGAGGAGTAGGAGCAACCTCATCCTCGTAGAAAGCCTCGGTATCCTGTGCCAAAGGTGGTGAAAGTGGTGCAGGCTGAACAGGTGTAACCATGGGTATAGTGGAAGACATAGCGTCCTCAATGTCCACATCGGAAAGTATGATAATCGGGCGGGAGTTAGAAGACATATCTCTGGGGAAACAATGCAAAATGAAATGAATAACTCATGTAATGAAACTCATAAATAATAAATATGCACTTATGATGAAATGATAAGACGCTACCGTTGGGGTAGTTATAGTCTAGGGTATGAGGACAGCCTAGTTCGCTATAACCATTGCTCTGGTACCAATCTGTCACACCCTGAATTTACCTGTTAATGGCAGCGGATATGAATACCTTGGTGTGACTTTCATGGCGTCTCATACAATGGATATATTGAACGACCTAAAGTGTCGTTTTGAAAATACACGTTTGATCATAATTAAAATCAGAGTTTACAAAACATAGGTCCCAAATGATGTTGCAAGTTTATAACAAAACCATAGTAGATCAAACGTTACATAAGTGCATGAAAATGAGTGATGCAAGTCGACCCCGCGACTCCAAAATAGCCAAATGCATGTCCACACGCTAGCTAATTACCTGAAAATACATTGCTAAAAACGGTCAACATAAAGTTGGTGAGAGATCATAGGTTTAATAAAATGAAGGTATACGATAGCCACAAGTATAAAGTGTATGACATAAGTCACATAAAAATGGTGTACAATAGACTTAAGCTCATGACCCCGAAACTATGACTGAATCTGTGGTGCCCCTCAGAGTGTTTTGCCAGGCACTCTAATAAAAAGACATGAAATGCATCCGCTATCGGTTGTTGGTCAAAGCCAACACGGATGGAGGCGTCACCCTCGATAGATCTATCCACTCACTCTCGCTTACAGGTAAATTAACGGTTCATGATATAGGGGACTTTCATATGGCAACAAGGTAACTTAATCTATGTACAAGGAATTTGATACTAGGGCTCGCATATAAAAATGGTTGCAATGTATTCTCCCCCGTGGGATTTGAAATGAAATAATAAATTGAAAAACGGGGCTATGAAAACTCACCTGAAGTGATGATACAACAATGCTATGAAATCGGAATACTTGGAATAACAAGGCGCGAACACTAGCCGCTACCTAAAATGAATATGCATAATCTACTTAGATTATGAGGCAATGTAGTGCATGTACATGTATATGTAACCTATACCACTCGTACTTTGAAAATAATAGTTATCGTTAATATGTAAAGTTCTTCCAAAACTTGATATAAATATGTTAACTTGTTTCGTCAAAACTAGTCATGTAATAAAGTGTATAAAACGTTCGTGTTAGTATCGGCGTTTTGAAAACATGAAATGTAATATGATAGTCGTGTTAATAAGTCTTTGATCGTACGTGTTCCAACGGGTAAGAATTGCGGTTCTCCATAGTCGTTATGTGAAAAATATAGTTTCTAGTACGTAAACATTTTCTAGTTAAAAAGCTGTCAAAATGAAAGGTATATTATCGATGTTTAAACGCGTGTATCTTGTTCGTTATTAGCTTGCTTTCGACGTTCTTTATATCCGTGGGTTCGTATAAACATGTACTAATATATTTTCAGTAGCTCGGGTCATCTAGGTCGCGTTAAACGCCTCAGTTTGTCCGTCGAAAGTCGTGTAACAGCATGTTATTTTCTGAAAATTAGTTTTCGTCGTTAAACTTTGAAAAATCATATCTCCTTCGTTATTAACTCGTTTTTATCCCCGTTTTCGGCCACGGCTTCGTCTCGGAATGTATTTTCTAAATATTTGGCCAAAAATTATCTCACACCTACTGATTTTCCCACGTTTCATTTTTAAGGACAGTAGGTTATGTATACTTGTTAAAACTTGATTTTCTAGTTAGTAACTTGTCCAAAAATGTCACAAACCACAACCAATCATTCTAAAACTTACCATATATCTTTTTAGGGTGTCAAGGGTCCTAAACATCATCATCCATGTAGATCTAACAAGGATCTAAGTATAAAACACATCTAGGGCTCATAAGTTGCAAAAGGTTTAAAAAGGAGTGGTATAGCTAACATATACTTGCAAATCTTGTACAAAAATGATATAAACATTATATTAACTTGGAAAAATTATGAAAATGGGTGTTGACAACTTACTTGAAGTATTAGTGGAGTTTTGATGGTGAAAACCTAAGTAATCCTTGAGTTTGTATTGCAAAACCCTTATAGGAATACTAGTATAACTTGTTTATGTAATAATCTTGCAAAGTTGATGATCCTTTCTTGTTTTCTTGATGAGGCCGAGCACAAGAGGGGGAGGGAGATGAGAGAAATCTTGCTAGTTACTTGAAGTTTATGTGTGAAAGTTATGTAAAAAAAATGAGTTTAAACATATATATTAGACAATTAGATAAGTATCCATTTAATGAGATGTGATAAGTTGCAATTTTTGAGGGCTTGGGGGGGTGTGAGGCCGGCGCACAAAGGAGGAGGGGGGGGGGGGTCCCCTTTGTTAAAGATCTTGTAATGATTATGTATGTTTATGTGTTGATTTAATTAGTTTTAGGTGTAGTCGGGTACCGCGTTTGCTAGAAATAAAATTTAACGGAGTTAGTCGGGACTTGACGAAGTCATAAAAATTACAAAAATATGTTGGGTACAAATATTGGGTGTTCGGGTAATTATTGTTTAGTTTTTACGTAAACCGTCGTAATTATATTAAATGTACGATATAAATTAAATAAATTCGCAAAATACCGGGTAAATGAATTTTATAATTTTCTTGATGTTAAAATGAGTATAAAAAAAATATCGGGACCATCGTGGGGATTGTCGGACGTGTTAGTCACATTTATCGATCGCGCGTTAACGTTTTAATTAAAAGTAATTATACGTAAAACGTCAAATGTAACAAAAATATTAATTTGATAAACCTACGAGTGGAATAGTATGAAAATGTAAATATGATGATATGCAGACTATTACTAGCCCGTATGCAATGATCCTACTGATGATGCATAAGTTTTGCAGCTAACCCAAACCGGTTACGCTGAAATGAATGATGAATGATGGACATGAATGGTGATTTGTCGAGGTTAGGAAAGTGACCTGAAATTACGGGTTGTGACATATTTTACCAGAAGGGTATGTAGGACCTTAGTAGGTTTATTGAGTTAAGACAAACTGCTAGGTAATCATGCTAATAATTGCCTTTACCACTTTGTGGTTTATTGACATTTTCGTCTTCTAATTATTTAAACTCATTTTAGTTTGGTAGCTATAGAAAACATGTTCTCTAGTTATCCAAATATCTTATATTTCTTCAAGGTTTCAAAACCGAAGCTAGGGTTGTAAAACAACCTTGAAAGAATAAGATGTGTAACCACACTTAACCGTTTTGACTTTTACAAGACATCACGATTTCTAGAGTAGGTTTTCTTTGAGTTTGATTAGAATTAGGAAAATTCAAATTATCCTATTATGGCTTTTCCTCATAAAGAAAAGGGATAGGAACAAGTCTCTTTCTTACAAGGAAAGAACGACTTAGTTCTTCCTTTTAACAAGAAAGGAACAAACTCTTGTTTACGGTTGTGTTGCATTAATTCATTAATTGAATTCACAAAGTTCAATTTTAGTATTTTCGATAATTATCCTTTTGTAATTTAACTACCCCATGTTTACAATTTAAAACAATTAATTTACAAAAAGGCTAAGATCCACATTGTGCTTCTACTATCACATCAGTTGATCTGCTAGCAATAGTAGATTCAATTGGTAGGCGACGATCACCAATTGTATTACATGTACAACTCTTAGATCCTTATGGGACTCATGGCATCTAGTGTCAAACAACTAGTGTCATGTAGGCATGTTTGGTCCCATCTTTGCCTCGGGTCAGGGTCTGACCGCTTAACTCGATTAAGTCATCCAATTTGAAAACGTGTGAGAATATATCATGGTCTGACCGCTTAGAGAATAGTCACCCTGGGTTACAATTCAGCCTAGGTCTGACCATAGCCAAAAGGTAATTGCAAGTGTTTTCATAATTGGACGGCATGACTTAAATTTTGACGGGTAAAGTGTTTTTGATGTGGGTCAAAAACGTGTACGAAAGAAGCATGCATTCATTCTTCGTAGCACAAGTTAAAAACTTTTCTTAACTTAAGTCTAATCATTGTTTTAATTTATGTTTGTCAAGTTGTCCATTTTCAAGACTAATATAAATCCTAAGTGATTGTAATTAAGTTTGGACAATACAATAAATAAATAAACAACTTAACTAGTTTAAGTGTTATTGAGAAAACAATGATTTTTAAGTTTCAAATCATATTTAAACTTAGTTAAACTAAATCATAAGACTTAGTTCAAAATGGTTTGTGTTTCGTTTTAAGTTTTTAAGAAAACAATTTTCGTTTTACATACAATCATAGCATATATAAAACAACCAAACAAACACACAACCACAATATGCAAAGCCTCAACCGATGAAAATCCTATGCTTGGCCTCGTGAGCCATCACAAGAACCAAGAGTCAACTAGGGACATATAGCACAACCACACGGAGGGCTCCCACTTGCCCCAAGACAATCATGGGCAAGTAAAGGCCCATAATGCACATGAAAATATGATTCTGTCAGCCCAGTTTTTCTGTCTTTCGAGGCCCAAACGTCCTAGAAGATGACCTCCTCATGCTTCGGCCCAGTTGACAAAGTTGTAGGCCTATGTCTTGTGAACCTGCACAAAAAAATTTAGCCAAAAATACCTTACCAATCTCCTGGAAATCGCATTTTCCCATCAGGTGTCCAGCAGCTACTTTTGGTCCAAACTCTTCATTCTTTTGCCATCTAATCTACTTTCTATCTACTGTAAAAATGCCCAAACAATGGCAAAACCAAAATGAAATACATTACAAAAGTGCCGAAACAATGGCAAACCCCAAAAACAAACAAAACAACCAACAATCACAACATCACAATGCATAAGTGGTCTAGGTTTTCATCGGCTTTGCATATACACATAATAATACATTAAAATTATGATCATTACAAGGTGTTGGCTAACTCCATGGACAAACATGCATGTATTTGCCATGGACAACAAAATAAATAACAAGAATTAAATTGTTAGCCAACGAATCGAAGAAATTAATTAACAAGAATTAAAACCCCGAATGGTACGCGTGTCAAATGGCCTTAGGTTCATAACCCACTGATATTAGGACCTTCTTAACATCATTTTATCATAGAAAATTAAGCCTCATGGGCTGATTTGAAATCGTGTTACAAATCTTACAAATTAACGCGTTTTAGGCCATTTTACGGGTACCGATCAAGTAAGCAATTATTGTATGCATAACAAATGGCCATAGGATCAAAAAGTCCAGATTATTAGACCCCATATGGGTCGACATATATTCAAAAAATAAGCCACCGGGGCTGTTTTGAAATTAAACCTTTAAATCCATTAAAAACACGCGTTTTTAGCCATTTTTACGCATACTTGATGATCATATGACATCATATGATGGCTCGTGATACCACTATAGGTGATGTAATAATAAAATAACATATCAAATATATAAACGCAGCGGAATACATCACCAACAAGGATCCATATAGCCATATGATCAATCGAATGAATTAAACAAACAAGTTATACCTTTGTAGCGTGATCCGGGAGTCACCAACAATGATCAATCCCACGTCAAGAGCAAGAAACCCAAGAGATCAATAAGGTTGATCTCTTCTATGAATAAAACACACTACACGTCATCGATCACCACCCGATGCTAGTCTTGACCTCGTAACAATGATCCTTGATGCATCTACAATAGAATGAGCAAAGAAGGGATCAAGAAAACACAAACCCTAAGAGGATGTGTGTTTTGCCGTGAGAAGAGAGAGGAGGAGGGGGAGAGAATTTATCTCTATTAGTTGAAAGTCATAAGTAGTAATGATATGATTAAATCCCTTTGATCTTATCATTAAACTACTTACACTTAGCCCCTTGAACAAGCTCCATAATCCCCTCTAGACCTCACCTTTAGGCCGGCCACTTTATGGGCTCACAATGGGCTTTCCCATTGTTGGTCCACTCTAAAAACGCTAAGTCTAACTTAGTATTTAATGGCCCGTTATAGATCCCGAGTTACGTAGTCGTTTATATATTGTAAATACGATAATTACAATCTATAAAATGATGTCTCTGTGTATAAGTGTGTGACCCCATAGGCTCACATATGTCTAGCCATATAATTATTAATTATGACACGAGCATACTCCAACAGTACGAACCTGTGTTGTATCATACGAGGACTTGAGAAGTCGAGAGATGTTGAATGTATGTTGAGATAAGATAAGATTACAAGTAACTTGTACACTTTACGTTATGTATCAAGTTACATGTTTGTCATCACTCAAAACAAGCGAGACTTCTTGCACAAGCAATCTCCCCAACGAGACTGCTTGCACTAACACTATTAACCAAAACAAACAACATTAAACCACAACTATCTAAAACCCATCTCCTCAACTAATTATTTTCCGGCGGTAGCAAATGTTTCCGGCGGTAGCAAATGTTTTTGGCCGCGAAATAACCTTTTCCGACGACAGCTGCTGCGACGCTAAGTTTTCTGGCGAAATAACGGCGGCACTAACTCTTTGCAGCGAAATAGCGGCGGTGGCAAGCGGCGATAAGGGCGGCTATACCAAAAAAAAATATTAATATATATAGATTTATAAAAAAAAAACTATAGATCTACAAATATAATTTGTAGATCTAAAAATAAAATCTATTGATCTATAAAAAATAGCCTAAAAATTTAATAATATACATAAATCTATTAGAAAATTAAAAATACCTCTAAACTTGAAAAAACCATTTCAAGACGGCGGCGGCTGGTCACGGTGGTGGTGTTTCTGTCGTGGTGATGTTCGGTGGTGTTGTTGTTCCGGTGGTGTTGTAGTTTCATGGTGGTGGGGTTCGGTGGTAGTGGTGGGATTTCGTGGTGGTAGGGTTTTGGTTGTGGTGGTGATTTGTGTGTGTGTGTGTGTGTGTCTTTTGGTGTAATGTTTTTTTGTATGTTGATTTTTTTAAGTTATAGTAAATAGGATCGGTGAGTGAGAGTTTGTGTCAATCCAAGCCAAAGTCAAAGAAACCTTTTAAACATAAAACACGAAATAACATAATTAGTCCTTGGACTATAATTCCAAGTTAAGACTACTTTTTAATAAATTTATTTCTAAATCACAAAATATGGTACATATAGTTTTGAAAACTTGACAGGACCAACGGGTTCAACCGAAATTCGGAGTCGCCATCGGTTCGGATAGCCAATAAAAGCCGTTAAAAAACGAAACAGAGGACCAGTCGGAACCTGTAAAAACGGGTGAACTAGGTCGGACTGAGACCATTTTTTATTCTCCGGTTAATCAGTTCGTCACTGTAATTTTGTTAGCGCCTAAATTTTAATCACAGGGTACCCGCCGTTGCAACGCGCGGGTACCCTTCTAGTTTGGCCTAATATACCAAAAAAACTAGAAAAGCTTATATATATTTTATAGATTTGTTAATGGGTCATTATAGCTTATCGGGTTTATCGGGTCAACCAGATAACCCGATAACGAACCAATTAAAAACCATAACCCGACCCTATTAGGTTATCGGGTTTATCGGGTTGACATAGCCAACCCGTTCACGGTCCCTTTGATTTCGAAAGTAATGTAACGGGTGGAAACCAACGAAAATAAAATAAAATAAAATAAAATAAAAATAAAAAACCTTTTTTTCCTCAAAAACACCCACTTTTATCATACAAGCAACCTACGACACTCCATTTTCTCCCTATTTCATATACTTTCTTATATAATACCATACAAACAACCTTAAACACTCAATTTTCTCCCCATTTGATACACTTGCTATATAAGTTATTCTGACGAAGATCGAGCCGAAAGATTATTACGTTTATACGATTATCATGAACAATTTTTAGTTTAATGAAATGTGTTTGTTTAAAAGCAAATGAAAAAAAAATATGGGACTCACTGGCGTCTATAACAGTTATGGCTTACTTTTATGTTATAGGAGTGTTATAGAGTACATGTTGACCTTTTTTTAGAACAGTTGGGTTAGTACATATATAGTTAGTATAGTTAGTGAGAGCCTACTCTGAGGCTGCATTAATCGAGGATACACGACAGAAGGAATTGTTATATTTCCAAACTTTACCTTCAACAAGCGTAAATTTTTTCTTTTTTTTTTCCCGATCACGAATCCTGTGTATTTCTCGTAAAACTGCGAGTAATAAAAAAATCAAATCGCACCATCTCTGTAATAGGTAAATGCCTCTTTTTCTCCTGAAGTTGTCGGAATTATTCGTAATAAGATATTGGCTACAATTGAAAAGGTTTTATCAATAAAATTTCCATTTATCCGGGATCTAGACATAGGTAGGAATCCATTCTATCATTGTTCTCATTACTTCTCGCGGGAAAATGATCCCACAAGGAAAAGAATTCTACAGTACGAAATAACATAAAAACAGATTCATTATCATTAATCCTTCTATTCAAAAAAATGCACTATTAAAATAGTTCTTTTTTACATTCCAGGAATTGATAAGAACTAAGAAATAAATATGGGAACCGGATTCCATTCCATCTTACTGGAATAGTGAAGAGCCCCTGACCAACTCTTCTAGGCAGATGTTGGCAGTACACCTTGCACTCTTATGATTTATCCGCGGTGAGTACTTTGCCAAGTCAAATGTTTTGAACAATTATAAAGTGTTTGGCCTAAAGTTTTTTAACATGAAAAATGAAAGTGGAAGTTGACCTATGGCAATAGAGAGAAAAGTAGGTAGAGACTGAGAGGATCAGATGAATATCAAATCCTTGTGTCAACCCTAAATGATCAATGCTTAGTACTCTGATATATTTAGCCAAACATTTTGACTGATTAATTTGATATATCCAAGTTAAGTAAGTCAAAATCGATATATCTATTGAGTTTTTAGTTTTTACTCACATTTTACACAAAACCTTGACCTAAACACACTTTCACCCCTCTCAAAACTATCAAAGCTTGTTCAAATCGGAATCGGCAAAACATTGAGAAACCAACAAAGAGTATTTTGCTACCGCTTTAAGCAAATGCCGCACTATTTTACAAATATGATTGATATGATAATAAGTAAGCATAGCAATAAGAGTAAAGCACATTGCACAATCAAAATAGACTGAGACGGAAGGCAAACTTCACGTCTTCATGGAATTAAATATGCCTTTAGGATATTAAGAAACAATGATATAAATTTTGAAAAACATAATTTAACCTTTTTTACTGTTACAACAAGGCATGATACAATGTTGCATAACTAACATTTTTATGGTGCCCGAAACCATAAAATACTAAAAGAATCTAAGAAATATACCTGTTAAAAATTAAAAATAAATAAAAAAATTTGGCACCAAAGATACAACAATGGAGTTTCAATAGCTCCTACCTAGACTAATAATCTTAGCTGTATTCTTTCTCTCCATTATTACTAGAGTTACCAAATCTCGACGCTGAAAACTTGTGTTGATACCCATCAGAACCCGAAGGTTCAAACTGAAAACCTGAGTCATAATCATTAGCACCATAATTCTCATGGAAACTATTCTTGGATCTATAATTAATACCATCACATGGAGGTGGGGTACCCTTGAAAAAGTCACCAAGATCTTCATCGATCCACCCACCTCTACGCTTGGGTTGAGAGGAAGGTGAGTCTCCATAATCATTAGCACCATAATTCTCATGGAAACTATTCTTGGATCTATAATTAATACCATCACATGGAGGTTGGGTACCCTTGAAATGGTCACCAAGATCTTCATCGATCCACCCACCTCTACGCTTGGGTTGAGAGGAAGGTGAGTCTCCATTTTGTGTCTTTTTCTTTTTACGAGCCTCATCAAGGTCAGAAGGTGCAGATTTAAGCCCTACATGGTCTTTGTCATCTTGTAGTGGACTCTGCTTAAGGCGAGAAGACTTGCTTCTCCTCTTTCGCTTCTAAATCAATTAGTATCGCAAGCAGGTGAACTTAGTTACGATACTAAATATGACAGGATAGACTAAAATTTACCAGAGATGGCAAAATGGGTCGGTTAGACAGGTTGTGAATTTTTTTAGCACCAGCAAAAACAGGTTGGGTTAACCCACAAATACATTTTTTTTTAATTAACCACTTTGATCCATTTCGGTTTCATTTGTGTAGATTAATCTAAATATTTGCATGTACGAGATAAACATAACCCAAATTAACCCATTATAAGTGAAATAAAGTAAAAATTAAAAAATGCCACCTCTATAAAGTTACTGTTGCAAATTAAGTCATTTTTTATTACCTTAACAAATTTTGGACATTTACATGCCTTATGGCCATCCTCTCCACATTTGCAGCAAGTATTAGGTGTATTAGGTGACCCTGTGTTCGTCGTCTCTGCATGTGCACTTGCAGTTACACTTGCACATTCCTGTAAAAAAAACCGCGTCTTAGTAAAACTGAAGATAATGTGTAATTCGACTATGAGCAAATGAACTTAAAATATACAGGCAAAGATCCAACAGATATAACCAAGCACCAGAAAACATACCCAACCGCTATGGCCCAACAGACCACATCTGTAACAAGAAACCTCACTTGGACCTTCACCATAGTTGGCACAACAAAGATGACCAAAACATTTGCAAATGTAACATGGTATTTCCTGAAGAAAGCATTAATAGACGCAAGTTAGAATAGCAAAAAAGTATTAATGTAATTAACTGGATAAAACAACCCTTTCCCTGCCAAATAAGTGAAACTGATATGAACAGACGATAAGAGTTGTAAATCCAAGTGGAAAATCAAATAATGTCACTCACATAAAGCCTAACCTCAAACAGGAACATAAATAATTAACTGGAGTGAAGAGCAAGTGCGTTTACTGTTTAATGTATGAATATAAAAAAGTAGATGAGATTGACCTTGAGGTCATCCTGGGAGTAAACAGTCCTGCATGTGAACATGTCATGCCCAGAATCGCCACATCTTAAACAGAAGTTAGTTTTTTGAGATCCTTCTTTGGATTTGTCTGGGCAGTTTTTTGCACGATGACCGCCTTTTTTGCAGATAAAACAACCCTTTCCCTGCCAAATAAGTGAAACTGATATGAACAGACGATAAGAGTTGTAAATCCAAGTGGAAAATGAAATAATGTCACTCACATAAAGCCTAACCTCAAACAGGAACAAAAGGGTCCGAAACCCCAGAGTGATTTAGAAACTCGACACAAATTAAGAATAACTGTAAAATTATTACATAAATGAAAAGTAATGCTAAAATTCGACTCTTAAGGTATCTGCCTAAGCATCACTTAGATTCCCATTAGAAGTTGTGGGCATTAGGAGGTCCCTTTGTTACTTCCTTCTTAGCGTTTTTCGCAGCATTTTCATATTGTTTCTTAGGGACTATAGGCAATATATATAAACCTTGCATTTTCATTGAGGAATGGAAGATAACAGTAGAAAAGTTTAGGATATAATGAATGCATAAATGAGTGAATTAGGTTGGAGAGTTGATAATTTGCAGATTTCTAATATCCTATCAATATACAGAGTCACACATACAATGAGTGAATTATGTCTACAGTATCCAGAATATAGCCCCGCCTAACTAAAAGGGAACAGATACTCATTTTAAGATACCCACGCTAATTTGGAATAGAGACTTGAATTCAAAGAACAAGAATGACCAGCGACAATATATAGTAAAACAATCCCAAGACCAAACACATAAACATATAACTAAGATAGCATTCCCTGTTTCCTTACTCCTCCAGTCTTAACGTATATTTATTCTTATATGAAGCGTGAGTGTCTATCAAATCTACGCTACTCGCTTGAAATTTCAGAATAAGAAACTGTATGTCAAAATATTGGAACCTGTGAATTCTGGTTCCAGCAGGTACATTTCCTTTGTCATGGGGTGACTGTACAAGGCATCAAGTATGCATCTATCGTATTCAGATTACATTCAGGTTTATCATATTCAGGAGTTATATGGGTAACAATTAATTTTTTTATACAACTATTGCAAATTATACAATACAAACATTTAAAAACTTGCAATTTCATTTACAAATACTGTTTACTCATTTGCTATCTCTTCAGAATTCAGAATATCTTTTAAATTATAATGCGAAAATTTAATCAACAATTTATCGTTCACTTTTATATGACGACACTTTGTTTACAATAGTTTGGAGGATCAAACTGGTAGAGTTTTGTTATTACGTTTTGGTAAATGTTAACAGCTGGAAAGATTGTAATATACAAAATTCTTGTTAAAGCTTCACTTTATAATGAATGGCACACAATCCATTGCTTAGCATTTTTGTAGCCGAAATATTAGAAAGATGAAATAAAAAGATACAACCAAAAAAGGCGAATATCCTAGTCGTAAATCCTAACCTGCTTACACTGTTTTCCATTATGCTCCAAACTGCCGCATACATAGCAAGGCTTCGTGCGTTTAGAAGCTGTACAGTTAGTAACTGAATGACCAGCATCACCACAATTATAGCACTTTGACCAATTGCTATCCGGAGGATCAAAATACCTAGGTCCCCGCTGGATATTACTAAATTATTAAACTACTAGTCATAAATCAACATTAGAGTTCCAACCAAATTCCAAAATTTATTCAACTTACAAGAAGCTTCCGTAAAACAGTGTTATCAGATTTTTCTACAGGACCAACTTCCAAAATTGGTTCAGTCTCTTTTAACTCACCGTTCTCCTCTTTTCTTTTAACATCTTCAACCTGAATTATAAACAAGCGAAATGTTAAAGTGACTAAGAATTGTTGGCAACCTGAATGGATTTTATCTTATTAACCAAATAAACTGTTTTGTGTTATTGTGATTATTTTCTTGTTTATTTTCATCTATTTTAAATAACAGAAAACATTCAGCTCTGCTATTAAAGAAATGTTGAATATGCTTCAAAAGTGAATATTCTGATTTAAAAGATGCCAAATAACCAGCTTCCTATTGTTTGGATAAAAAAATGATTCTCATTCCCATTTTCAAATTATTATGGATAAAATGACAAATGCAAGCTTACTTTAACTAAGAGGGTGTTTGGGATTACGTTTTGAAGTACGTTATTATATATTTATATCATTGCGTTGCAAATCCCAGATAACCAGAAAATAGTGTTTCGCATATAAATTGAAAAAAGTGATCATCTCCATTTTTTTATACACAAAACGACAGTTACGCAAATCCCACACACCCTCGGTATTACCATCTGATCCTAATTCTCATTCTTTACAAGTTTACATTGCAATATATAAAAATGCACAACCAAATACCCCCAAATTCAAACACAGCAAACCAGGAATCCAATAATATTAAAAAAAGATATATTAATATCCCAACATCAAACTAAATCACAAATCACAAAAGCACATACATAAGCATCTTAATACAGCAATATCAGAAAAATATAACATATATCATACATTTTGGTTGTTACAAACTGATATTAACTTACAAGTGGATCCCATAAAACAGCGTTATCAGAACTCTCCCCAAGAGCTACTTCAAAAATTGCGTCAGTCTCTTTTAATTTACCATTCTCTTTTCGTTTCGCATCTTCTACCTAATGAAATCAAAAAATGTTAGCTCAACTTACCATACAACTAATTGTGAAGAAAGGAGATGTTAAAGTGTGCTTGAAATTGCTGTGCGGAGTTCAATTTTCATTATAATTTATTAATTTGTGGTTTTAAATGTTTGTGGATAGGGATCCATGTTGAAATTAAAAATCCAAACAAACACAATAACAATACCAACGAAAACATAAACTAGGCAACATGTAGCGTGAGTAACTGTGCTACGTCCACGGCAAGTTTACAATGACATATGAGACAGATATATAGGGATAAAAACCATGATTTAGAAACTGTCTAAAACCATACATTAAACCCCCGGGATTTCGATCAACTCAACAATTCATCAAATGAACACTTCCAAACAGCCAAAGGCAGAGCAACAATCAACTGTACCATGTGCATTACGTTATTTGTTTTCGTAATTTCCATACATTTTACATAACATGAATCTCATTGTGCCTAAAAAGAAATCATAAAATGAATCTTACTCCAATTTTCAGATTTTAGACAACAATCGTAAAGTAATTTCACAATGCACATCCAAACACCCCTAAATCCAAACACAACAAATCAAGAATCCACCAAAAACCCAAATTTATAAAACCCCAACATCAAATTAAACCTCAAAAACACAAAAAGATCAAAACTTTACAATAAAATCAAATCCCTTACATCATTTTGTGCTGACATCATCATTGTCTTTACATCTGATTCGATGCTTTCAGATTCCAATGAAGAAGATGAAATATTACTATCAGATTCATCATCACTGCTGATTATATGAATTGGGTTTTTGATATCTGACATTTTTTTATTAAAAAAATATGGGGTTTGATTGTAAACCCTAATTTCACCGTTGACTATTTTTGGAGAGTCATGGTTCAATGGGTTGTCAAAGATAATTCAATTTTCAATCTTTTTTTTTTTTTTTTTTTTTAGTTTTTTTTTACTATTAATTGTTTAATACGAGTAATCTTTTCAATGGTTTTGTTAACGGTACTCTAGACTAGGGACTAGGGATGGTAAAAACCCTAACCCGACGAGGAAACTTAAAACCCGAACTAATTGAGGTGGGGTAGGGCATGGTAATCTAAAGATAATTCAATTTTCAATCTTTTTTTTTTTTTTAATTGCATTTTTGGTCCCTAAGGTTTGGCCAAATTGCAGGTTTGGTCCCTAAGGTTTCGAAAGTGCAACGGTGGTCCTCATTTTGAAGTTTTTGCTGCATGTTTGGTCCCTAATCAACACCAAATGACTAGAATACCTGATGAACTCAAATAAGTACATTTTATTACTATCATTTATCCTATTAATTTGACTTGTTTTACTATATTATGTATGAGGATTGATACTTAATCGTTTACTTTTGTAATTCTCAGGTAAAAACAAGCATTTGGTGAAACTTGGCGATTTTGGACTAATTATAGAGCAAAACATGCATAAAGTGAAGAGTCTACTGAAATGGACAAGATCAAGTCAAATCTGCTCCAGATGCGCCGCATCTCACTCATGACATGCGCCGCATCGCTATCAAGATCTCACCAGATACGATCCAAGATTCAAGAGGACATGCGCCGCATCCAAAGACGAAGATACGCCGCATCTTCTGGCGGTGAACGAATATTCCTGAATATTATAATCTTGGACCCCACGCGAAGTTAAGTACATGCGCCGCATCTACTTGTTAGATGCGCCGCGTCCTACCCTCAGACGGTAACTATAAATACCCCAAAGACCAGACGAATTAAGAGCCTTTAGTTCCGAACAGAAGACCGAAGACCATAAACCAAGGACGAATTCAGTCAAGGTAGCAGCACAAGACACACCCAAATCAAAGATACAAGAGCTGTAAGAAGGTGCTGCATATGTTTAATTCATTAAGTAGTTTTGTTTTATTGTGTTAGCAAACTTTAATTCATCAGGATTGATGGCTTGTGTAATGTGACAACGGAAAGATTGCACTCCCTTAAAACTGCTTTCCCATCAATTAAAGTTTATATGTTGATGTCTTTGGTTACTACTTATTAGTGCATTGATAACCTCTGTGTTTATTAGTGGCCTGCGCATTTGACTGCGGAAAATAATGTGGCTCCCACGGTTGTTACTAAATTGATCACTTAGGAATAACTTTTAGACATAAGTAATCATTAAGGGTTTACTCGTCGATAAGAATAGGACCAACGAGAAAGGGTTAACTACATACACTTCATATAAAGCTATCAATAAAACAAGTGACAAACTACTTAATCATAAGGACAGATCTTCTTATTGTCTCGAATATTTATCTGTGTACGTGTGTGCTACTTGCTGATTCGTGCCTATTGGTTTAGTTTATTATTTAATTGCAACCAAATCGTGCCAGTCTCTCAGGCTGAAACCCCCTTGCGTTAGAATATTAAAATACTGATTAGAATAACTAGATAATACGTTCCACTCTTAGTGATCGACACTCTACTTACCATTATATTCATACTGACCGGGTACACTGCTCGTTAAGTGTGTGTGTTATTGATAAGTCGGCTAAATATAAATTTAAAACTTGAGTAGGCATTAAAACTGCTAAACCGCAACGACACATCACGCGCATCAAGTTTTTGGCGCCGCTGCCGGGGAGTGAATTGTTATTATCTGTTAATTTGATTAGTATTTTAATTAGGTTTTTAATTTTTATCTAACCGCTAATTTTGTTGTGTATTAGTTTAATTTGCATTCATTGTACTATTTTGCATATTTTCTGTTTTTGTTTGCTTTTATTTGTGTTTATTTTTGTGTGTTTTTATTTGTTTTATTTTTCGTACTTTTTTGTGTTCTGCTATCGTTGTACTGAGCTAAATCGAACGATACGGCGCATCTGATTCCTCAGATACGGCGTATTGCGTTCAATTTTTTTTATAAAATACAACGCGTTTAATTAATTCGATACGACGCATCTTTTCCCCAAGATACGGCGTATCTGTTTTTAATAAGAAATTTTTTCTAAGCGATAAAGCGATACGACGCATCTTTTCCCCAAGATACGGCGTATCTGTTTTTAATAAGAAATTTTTTCTAAACGTTAACGCGATACGACGCATCTGCTTTAGCAGATACGGCGTATCTAATATTTTTATTAAAAATAGTTTGCGAATTATTAAACAGATACGGCGCATCGATTTTTATCGATACGGCGTATCCTCTGAATCAAAAATCTTATATTTTGAAACGTAACGAAAATACGGCGCATTAACTTTTGTTAATACGGCGCATTTAATTTTAAATAAATATCGATTTTTGATTATTAAAACAGATACGGCGCATTCTAATTTCTAAAGCGGCGTATCTATTTTCTGAATAAAAGTCTGATTTAATTTTAACGATTATAAGATACGGCGTATCCAACTTTTTGGATACGGCGCATCGTATGCAGATATCAGTAACTTTTATTTTTCTTATCTCTGGACGGAAAATACTCTGACCCTTATACCTGGAAACTTTTACTTTGATATCTACCTCTCTTTGATTTTCAGGAACAATGTTCGATATTTTCCCCAACTTGTTCGGAAGACCCCGAAGAAATCTTACTATGGAAGAATTTGCACTACTAATCGCTCAAGCCAATGAAAAAGAACATCATGAAGCAAGAAACTTTATTAATGAATTCAAAGGCAGTCATGAGCTGTTACTAAAGGAACAAAACAACATGATTTATGGATTGGCAATTGAAGTGCACCAATTGTCAACGATGCTTAACAGGGTTCTTTTGGTAAGGCAAGACTTGAAAGGGATTACAACTAGAGGCGGAAAGTCAACCTTTCAAATCGGAGAGACACCCGAGGATGACGGTACATACACGATTTCCCCTGAATCTTTATCACCTGAGCAAGAGCAACCAAAAGAGATTGATCCAGAACCAGTAATTAGAGAAGAACCTTCTGTTGAACCTAAACGATCAACACTACCCTTCCCACATAGGGTAAGGAAAGAGAAAGAAGATGCCTATCAAAAGAAGTTCCTGGAGAATCTCAAGCAGCTGCAGCTAAGCATACCATTTATGGAAGCCCTGGTGCAAATGCCAAAATATGCTAAATATCTGAAGAGCTTGCTTACAAACAAGTCTAAACTTGAAGAGGCTTGCACAATAACAGTGGGGAAAAGAAGCTCAGCTGCATTGCTCAACAAACTCCCGTCTAAAGAAAAAGATCCAGGGAGTTTCACTATTCCTTGTCAAATTAAAAATTTGCATATTGAAAATGCTTTAGCCGATCTAGGAGCTAGTATAAGTCTTATGCCTTCTTCTATGTATGATAAATTAGGTCTGGGTGAACCAAAACCTACTAGGATGTGCCTAGAACTAGCTGATAGGTCCATACAATACCCATTAGGAATAGCTGAAAATATATTAATAAAAGTTGATAAATTTGAATTACCTATCGACTTTGTTATCCTTGATATGCCTGAAAATTCTAGAACTCCTATAATATTAGGACGACCATTTTTAGCCACTGCTAGGGCCATAATTGATGTTTTTAATAAAAAGATAACTTTTACCATAGGGAAAGATGAGGTTGAATTTAACATGGAACAATCTATGAGTAAAGATGAATCCGATGACGATGAATGCTATAATATCGATGTTTCTGATGACACGATTAATCAATTTACTCAGAAATTGTTAAAGAATAATTTGCTTGATTCTTTTCTGCTTAAAAATTTAGAAAACGCAATTGCTATAGAAGATCAAGTAGATGAGAATACTATTGATTATAATTTAGCTGCTGATTCTGCTGTATATAACGCGATACGGCGCATCGATAATATCGATGCGGCGCATCTTTCTAAAGACAGCAGCGATATAATTAAAGAACAGGTTTATTCCGCTAGTGCTACTGAAATTAATAATGTTAAACCTGTGCTTAAGGATCTCCCTTCTACTTTGGAGTATGCCTATTTAAATGGGAACACTAATTCACCCGTTATTATTGCATCTGATTTAACGCCAAAAGAAAAGGAATCACTTTTGCAGGTACTGTATAAACGAAAAGGAGCATTAGCGTGGAGTATGTCTGATATTAAGGGAATTAGCCCGTCATTTTGTACGCATAAAATCCTTATGGAGGATGAATTCAAGCCAACTATCCAACCTCAAAGGCGTTTGAATCCAAAAGTCCAATATGTGGTGAAAAATGAAATTGTGAAATTGCTTGACTCAGGACTTATCTACCCAATTTCCGATAGCTCGTGGGTCAGTCCCATCTACGTTGTACCAAAAAAGGGAGGAATGACGGTAGTACTCAATGACGACAATGAGCTAATCCCTTCAAGAACTGTTACCGGATGGAGAGTTTGCATCGACTACCGCAAACTCAATGATGCTACGCGAAAAGATCACTTCCCTCTTCCATTTATTGATCAAATGTTAGAAAGACTATCAGGTTATGATTATTATTGTTTTTTAGATGGTTTTTCAGGTTTCTTCCAAATACCAATTGACCCCGAGGATCAAGAGAAGACGACTTTCACCTGCCCTTATGGAACCTTCGCCTATAGGAGAATGCCGTTCGGACTATGCAACGCCCCTGCTACTTTCCAACGTTGTATGACGGCTATCTTCCATGATATGGTAGAAGACTTTATGGAAGTCTTCATGGACGACTTCTCGGTGTTCGGTAACTCATTTAGTGATTGTCTCTTTAAACTTGATAAAATGCTTGCTAGGTGTGAAGAAACTAACCTTGTTCTTAATTGGGAAAAATGTCACTTTATGGTTAGAGAGGGAATTGTGTTAGGACATAAGATTTCTGGGAAAGGTATAGAAGTCGATAAAGCTAAAATTGATGTAATTGCTAAACTACCTTACCCCACTAATGTAAAAGGTGTTAGAAGTTTTTTAGGGCATGCTGGATTTTATCGTAGGTTCATAAAGGATTTTTCAATGATATCTAGGCCTATGACCCAATTATTTCTAAAAGATGCGAAGTTTGATTTTTCTAAAGATTGCAAAAAGGCATTTAATATACTTAAAGAAAAACTAACTTCCGCACCTATTATAATTTCGCCGGATTGGAATTTGCCTTTTGAACTAATGTGTGATGCTAGTGATTATGCTGTTGGAGCTGTACTTGGTCAAAAGATAGATAAGAAATTTAAGCCAATTTATTATGCTAGCAAAACATTGAATAATGCCCAAGAACACTACACCACCACGGAAAAAGAACTTTTAGCAGTAGTTTTTGCATTCGATAAATTTAGATCATATCTTATATTGTCAAAAACCATGGTTTACACTGACCATTCTGCTTTGAAGTATTTGTTCAATAAACAGGATGCCAAGCCAAGGCTTATTAGGTGGGTTTTATTGCTCCAAGGATTCGATATTGAAATTAAAGATAAAAAGGGTGCCGAGAATCTAGCTGCTGACCACTTATCTAGAATTGAAAACCCTGATATGGAGGTGCTTGACGAAAGGGAAATAGCTGATGACTTTCCTGATGAACACCATATGATGGTAAGAATTAAGAGCAATAATAACGAACCATGGTATGCCGACTATATAAACTTTATTGTTGCAAATGAAATTCCAAAAGGGCTAACATCCGATGAGAAAAGAAGGTTTCTAACTCGCGCTAGCGAGTATATTTGGGATGAACCTTATGCCTTTAAATTATGTCCTGACAATATTTTACGAAGATGCGTAGATGGTGATGACATCCCAACAATATTGGCACATTGCCATTCAGGGCCAACGGGAGGACATCACGGTGCAGTCATCACAAGAAGAAAAATCCTCGATGCAGGATTTTATTGGCCCACTATGTCGGATGATGCGAAAGACTATATAAAAGGATGTGATGCGTGTCAACGATCCGGGAATATAACATCAAGAAACGAAATGCCACAAAATTATATCCATGTGTGTGAAGTTTTCGACATATGGGGATTGGACTTCATGGGACCGTTTCCTGAATCTAAAGGTAATAAATATATTTTGGTTGCTGTTGATTACGTATCAAAATGGGTCGAAGCGCAAGCATTGCCAACAAACGACAGCAAGGTAGTACTCAAATTTTTGCAAAGTTTGTTCTCTAGGTTTGGAATTCCTAAAGCATTGATTAGTGATAGGGGGACACACTTTTGTAATCATCATCTGGGAAGAGCCTTGCAAAAATATGGAGTATATCATAGGATTTCCACCGCATACCATCCTCAATCCAATGGGCAAACTGAAGTAACCAATAGGGCTATTAAGCGAATTCTTGAAAAAACGACTGGATATAATCCTAAAGGGTGGTTTGACAAGTTAAATGATGCTTTATGGGCATTCCGTACAGCCTATAAGACGCCAACGGGATGTACTCCGTTTCGTCTTGTATACGGAAAAGCATGCCACCTACCGGTCGAAATTGAACAAAGTGCATATTGGGCTTTGACAAATTGTAATATGGATATGGAAGCTGCAACGAAGAACCGTTTCATGGAACTTAATGAACTCTACGAACTACGAGATGAGGCCTACAAAAATACTAAGATCTACAAAGAAAGGACTAAAAGATGGCATGACTCGAGGTTACGTGAGCAGTACTGTAAAACCCGAAAATCTAAAACATGTGAAATGACTAAGATGCCCTCTAAATTTGAAAATTTTAAGAACTTATAAAATCTGCTATAAATTAAAATTTGAGTTAGGTAATGTGTTATGACTCGAAACCATACGATATGAACATATAATCTAAAATAAAATACGAAATGAGACTAAAACCTTATGATATAAATTATAGTACATTTAATATGTCAAGTAGGCCAAATAAATTTTAAAACATGTCCTAACCGAATTTCTTGTATCATTTAAACAAAATATACTATCTCTTAAAGTGACCCCAAACCAAAACCCACAAAATGTGCAAGTACCATTTTGAATATAATATTTATCTTGACAACCAAATCATGCCATACCTTCTGTCAATCACATTCTACAATTTATTGAATTACCTCTTTAGAAACCATCCACTCGTCTGTCCTTATACCGACGCCATCATCTATATTTTTCTTTATATTGTACCAACTTTTTCTCTACTAAAAAACCCTACATAAAAACCCTACACCCATTTGCGGCTGCCATTTTTCTTCTTCTTCCGGTACGACTCTAAAAGTAGGCAAGGGTGTGATCTTGGCTTGGACTCGACAAGGTTTTGTCGTGGTGTTTGCAGCAGGTTCGAGAGGTGCGATCGTGGTTTATTCGGTTCGTTTGTTCTCTCTTGTGATCACGCTACGAGGGTATAGTCTCGATCTTGTTTCATTCCTTTTGTTTGACCTCTTTATAAACGCATACATGTAGCTTAATACTATATAAATCCGTTTATTGTACTTATATATATACGTTATAACGTCACATGAAATCATCCATACTACTCACATAAAATAACGACCATAACAAGTATAAATGAAGGCTTATGAAACTGATATTGTAAACGTATAGAGAGTGTATGATCGGGTCGTATGGTGTTGTGTTGGCTGTGTCGCGTAGAGCAAATGTTGTTGGGTCGAACTAGGTTTAGAACTGTGTGTCGCAATTAGTTTTCAAAAGGGGTTTTTGGTCTGGGGATTATGTGCCATATGCATGCATTAAAAAGATATAATCAGGTCATGTATATTTAAGTTTGCATGGTTGTCGTGTGTGATTTCATGTGTGCGTGTATGTGGGGTTCTGTGTGAATTGTACAAGTTTAAAAAAAAACCTGTTAAAGACCTGAACTAAATGGTTAGGAAGTCGTGGTCTTGGTTTGGTCAAGTTGTGGTCGCGTAAAAGGTTGTGGCTCGTTATTTTGTACCAAGAGTGGGTTAAATATGTCTCAAGGGCTGATTTGTGGGCCGTGGGTTATAAGGCATGTGTGTGGTCGAAGATTGAGTGTGAGAGTGGTTAAACAGATTTAATACAAAGGTGAATAATACGAATTCTAAATTGGTTAAATGCTAGATGGGTCATGTATGGAGATAAATACAATTCAAATCCTAAGCTTCGAAAATTGTCACAATAAACTCTAATCTTTGAAATATGTCTTAAACTTTAATATTAACATGTTAAACTCTAATTTATGATAAGTTGTTATATTTAACCCTAAATTGACTAATTATAGATATTAATCCTAAAGTAATAATTCGGGAAACTTGCTAAAGATGGAAAGTTACTAAAACTGGATAAGCCGACTAAAATAAGTAATCTGAATTAAATACGTTTTAATAAGTCAGTCGTGAATTCGTGTAGATTCGCTGAAGATGGAGTTACTTCCGACCTTTATGTTTTCTGTTATCTTTGCACGTGCGGTATAAGGTACAGATATTCTGACCTTCTCTGTAAGGTTTCCTATGACCTCTTTCATGTTCTGATCTGTTCAGCCTCTGATTTGATACCTGAGACTTGACCTCCTGATAATGAACCCCTGCATTTATCTCTTGTCTTGAATCTTGATATGAACCCTGACATGAACCCTAATATGATACCTGACATTTGATACCTTGCTATGATTCCTTTGTCTTGAACCTTTGACCTATTATATGAACCTAGACTGAGAAGCCTTTTAATTCTGACCTGGAAAATGATTTGAGAAAAGCTATTTAAAAATGAAGTTTACAAATATGATACAATACTCTTTTGATTGGGATTTTACTAACTTGTATGAAAACTATTTTAAAAAGACTATCTGCATGAGAAACCATTTTAAAAGATCATTTTATGAACTCTACTTTGAAGGATTATTTTTATGAAGACCGTTAATAAAGATTATTTTAAATGGACTCTTAATTAGAAACCTTTTTAAATGAATTGTTACTATGGAACCTTGATTATTGACCTCCTGATATTGACCTGCTGATATTGACCTGCGGATGTTGAACCTTCTGATATGACAACCTGATTATGATGTGAACCTTTGTCATGTGACCCTTGATCCCAGTTTGATACCCGAGCCAAATTTGTGACCCTAGCCATGAAGGTAACATGGCCGTGTCTGTGATGCACCACTGGCATGACTAGTGTGTAGCCCTAGTGATTTGGTTACACCGTCCCCATCTTGATTCTGATATGTGCACACTCCTGTTATTATGGCCAATATGATTTGTTCTTGGGGGGCGAATGGATGCATCCTAGTCTTGTTCTGTTTCTGATATATCTGGTATGTCTGGTGACTGGTACTGTGTGCAATACATGTCTTTCACAACCCTGGGAGCTTGCAACTCCAACCCTGGAGGTATCCCCTCAACCTTGTCTTGGTATGCTGAGGTCACCCCTCCATACACCCTGGTATATGATTTGATATGATATGTTTCTGGGCTCGTGGTGGATTACTGTCCTAAACCTTTACTCTCTCTCTGTACCTTGACTTATCTATTTCATTATGCTATATCTGTTCTTGTCCTTTTACTTTCATATCTTTTGCTTTCGTTTCCGGTTATTATATATCTGTTCACTGGGCTTTGTAAGCTCAGCCGCACGTTTTCTTTTTCGTGTGCGGCAGGTCTTTAGTTGGAAGCTGGGTCGTTATTAGAGAGAGCCTTTGACTTAGAAGACCTTGTTAGCTATTCTGGAAGTAGAGATGATTTGAAAAGTTATATTCAGACTTAGTGATTATTGTATATCTCACTTGTAACCTTGTAAATTCAGATTTTGTTTGTAACCCTTAGAATCCTATTGTATTATTTATGTCATATGCTTGTGTTTGTTCTGATAAGAATCCGTATCTGTGACACCTTTGCCCTTGTCGGGTTGGGGTGTTACAACGTGGGAATAAAACGTTTACTATTGGAGAGAAAGTCCTGCTGTTTAATTCCAGATTAAAGATGTATCCTGGTAAACTTAAATCAAGATGGACGGGTCCGTTCGTTGTCAAGAAAGTGTATCCATATGGAACTATTGAATTATGCGATAAAAATGGTTATATATTCAAAGTAAACGGGCAACGTGTGAAGAAATACTTTGATAATAAAATTGAGGATAATGAGAACGAGGTGGTGGAGTTTGAGCCCGACGTATTGGAATGAAGAGCTGAACGTGAGTCTAACTTGAAGACTCTGGAATAAAGACAAGTGCTTACCGGGAGACAACCCGGATTTATCTTTTTATTATTCTGTTTATGTGTCGAGTCAGTCAGGCCGCTGAGGATACGGCGCATCTCAATTCTGAGATGCGACGCATCTCCTGCAAATGGTCATATCTTATTTTGTTTTTCTGCATTTTTTATTTTCGAATTTAAAACTTTTTATCAGTTTATTTTTAATGCGGCGCATCTTTTATTCTCATCCGTATTTATTCCAGGCTCGATACGGCGTATCTTCTTCCATAAGATACGGCGCATCGACTGACCTGATGATTTTCATTTTTATTTTTTATGTTTTATTTTTACCTAACTACTAATGTATTATGCAAGTTTGAACCTTTCTTATCTTAGGTGTGTTTTAAAGCCTTGGTGGTATTATAGATTCCTGCATTTCCTGTGGATACATCTTATACGAAGCTTAAACGTTCTAATCCACAAGAAAGATGATTTTTGCTCTTATACTAACGGAGGATCATACCGAGCAAATCTCAGGGGAGTTTTTCTGTTCTAATTCTTTTATTTTCCAGTTTTTAACCTTTTATACGAACAACGAGGACGTTGTTTAACTTAAGTGGGGGGATTGGAGAATTAGAACACTTAACACTTACTTGTCCTAAACTTTTCAAAATATGCTTAAAATGTGCTTAATATATCAAAATTTAAATTTTTTTAGCATGTTTTTGTTTAAGATCTAAGTTGCATAGCTGCACACATGACGTTATTTTCAAAAATTGTGATTTTTCAAAATTCACAAATCTATGAGTGTGCCGGTGACTTGTAAACTTTAGAACTTGGCTTGTATACTATTCGAGACCACCATAATAAGTATTATTTATATAATTGGAATGACTTGTCTAAATTGGTAAATTTCTAGGATTACACCCAAATAGCCTTATATGTTATGTGTTATTAGCTAACTACACTGGTTAGTTAACCCCGTATAAACCCTTTTGTTACTCTCATTTTTAGAGTAAGATACCCCTAGAAAAACACTCAGAGCCATTCCTTTCGTTTCTTACACCTATGTTTAAAATGTTTCGTTACACCTTACACCTTAGCCTACCCTGTAGATTAAAATCCGTGGTTGGTTAATTGCTATAGGCAAAGTGTGTTTCCTTACATTACCTGTGTTCGCGTGCGTAATTCATTATCTATGGTTAGGTCGGGAAATTGCACAATGCAATTGGAGTGAAAGTAAATATTGTATATCTTTGAGTTTATTTTTCGTGTGTTTACTACTTTCACTATTACCGTTATTTCTGAAGTTATGAAAAGTATGGAAAAATTATCCAGAATTATCATTATAGTGATGTGGTGAAATTTTACACATCTATGTTTATGCTTAGTAAAAAAAAAAAAAAAAAAAAAAAAAAAAAAAAAAAAAAAAAATCGAAAAAATGAGAAAAGAAAAAGAAAAAAAGAAGAAAGTTGGATGTTTGTTTTAACCAACGATGTAAAGTTATGTAAGTGGTCGATATCACCACTATTTGTTGTACATTATATCTATGGATTGAATGGGAGTTGGCAGTTATGGGAACGTCAACTAAGGTTTATTCTTTGATTAAGATCTTGTTGAGTATAATTCGTGTCTACCTAAAGCGTGTGTTTCAAGTGTTAAAGCGTGAGTTATTCAATGATATGAGTCTTATTCATGAGATGGTTGGGATAGTGATTAACCACACTTAGGATTTTAATTTATTTGTTTTGTTTATTTTTTTTTTATTTTACACCAACTTATATCCCAAATATTATCAATACCCTATTCTTTATCCGACCAAACCTTTGATTTATTGAGATTAGGGATTTGAGCAATCTTAAGTATCGTAGTCGTGGATTCGGCTATGTATTTATGATTTTGTCGCCCTTTTTGATATATTATTATTGGTGAAGTTTGGACCTATCTTTAGCCTGTTCGAGTTAAGGATTTGAGCAATTGCAAGTATCGTGTTCGTGGATTCGATCATGTATTTGTGATTTTGTCGCCTTTTCTGGAATTTGAGATCAATAGTGATTAAGAATAATTAACCCTTAAGCCTAAAAACCCTTTTTACCGCTTTAGACTTGTTATTCCTTAGCTTTAGTGGTGGAGATGTGTAAACTTGCCAAGCTTATGATAGAATATTCGTCGCGACTGGACAGTTAAACGATTAGATTTGCTTTTATCGAAATATTTCTATTCTACTTCTAATTCGTTAAGTGTTTAGTTGTGTGATTATGACAAAAATGAATACATGCTTAAATATAAAAATAAATCCTAACATTTTTAGGATACATTTTCATAAGATTAATTCTAAGGTTTACTTGGGGACAAGTAAAGTTCAAGTGGGGGGATATTTGATGAACTCAAATAAGTACATTTTATTACTATCATTTATCCTATTAATTTGACTTGTTTTACTATATTATGTATGAGGATTGATACTTAATCGTTTACTTTTGTAATTCTCAGGTAAAAACAAGCATTTGGTGAAACTTGGCGATTTTGGACTAATTATGGAGCAAAACATGCATAAAGTGAAGAGTCTACTGAAATGGACAAGATCAAGTCAAATCTGCTCCAGATGCGCCGCATCTCACTCATGACATGCGCCGCATCGCTATCAAGATCTCACCAGATACGATCCAAGATTCAAGAGGACATGCGCCGCATCCAAAGACGAAGATACGCCGCATCTTCTGGCGGTGTACGAATATTCCTGAATATTATAATGTTGGACCCCACGCGAAGTTAAGTACATGCGCCGCATCTACTTGCTAGATGCGCCGCATCCTACCCTCAGACGGTAACTATAAATACCCCAAAGACCAGACGAATTAAGAGCCTTTAGTTCCGAACAGAAGACCGAAGACCATAAACCAAGGACGAATTCAGTCAAGGTAGCAGCACAAGACACACCCAAATCAAATATACAAGAGCTGTAAGAAGGTGCTGCATATGTTTAATTCATTAAGTAGTTTTGTTTTATTGTGTTAGCAAACTTTAATTCATCAGGATTGATGGCTTGTGTAATGTGACAACGGAAAGATTGCACTCCCTTAAAACTGTTTTCCCATCAATTAAAGTTTATATGTTGATGTCTTTGGTTACTACTTATTAGTGCATTGATAACCTCTGTGTTTATTAGTGGCCTGCGCATTTGACTGCGGAAAATAATGTGGCTCCCACGGTTGTTAATAATTGATCACTTAGGAATAACTTTTAGACATAAGTAATCATTAAGGGTTTACTCGCCGATAAGAATAGGACCAACGAGAAAGGGTTAACTACATACACTTCATATAAAGCTATCAATAAAACAAGTGACAAACTACTTAATCATAAGGACAGATCTTCTTATTGTCTCGAGTATTTATCTGTGTACGTGTGTGCTACTTGCTGATTCGTGCCTATTGGTTTAGTTTATTATTTAATTGCAACCAAATCGTGCCAGTCTCTCAGGCTGAAACCCCCTTGCGTTAGAATATTAAAATACTGATTAGAATAACTAGATAATACGTTCCACTCTTAGTGATCGACACTCTACTTACCATTATATTCATACTGACCGGGTACACTGCTCGTTAAGTGTGTGTGTTATTGATAAGTCGGCTAAATATAAATTTAAAACTTGAGTAGGCATTAAAACTGCTAAACCGCAACGACACATCACGCGCATCAATACCCTCTCCTTCTTCTTTTACTTTTTTCTTTTCAGCTTTCTTACATAAATGGTCCCTGTGTTATGCCAAGTTATACAAATTTAGTCCCGATTTTTTTATTTATTTATCTTTATTATTATTTTTTAATTTATTTATTTAACTATTATATTAGTATTATTTTTTTAATTCAAAAATATTCAAAAAATATTCAAAGATATTCATCTGTTTTTATACGTTTTAATGCGTTTTTCATCCATTTTCGTTCGTTTTTATATATTTTTGTCCGTTTTTATATGTTTTTCTTGCGTTTTCATATGTTTATATCTATTTTATACGTCTTCTTACGGTTTTCGTTTGTTTTTATACGTTTTCATCCATTTTTTATACGTTTTCGTCCGTTTTTCTTACGTTTTTATCCGTTATATATGTTTTTTTTACGTTTTCTTACGTTTTCATACGTTTTCGTTCGTTTTCATACGTTTTCGTCCGTTTTTATCCATTGTATACGTTTTGGTTCGTATTTATATGTTTTTCATAAATTTTTATCCCTTTTTTATGTTTTCTTATGTTTTCATATGCTTTTATCCGATTTTATACGATTTCGTTCGGTTTTGTCCATTTTTATATATTAATCTTACGTTTTCATATGTTTATATTTGTTTTATACGTCTTGTTACGGTTTTCGTTCGTTTTTATATGTTTTCATCCGTTTTTTATACGTTTTCGTCCATTTTTATGCATTTTTCTTACGTTTTTATCTGGTATATACGTTTTCATACGTTTTTTTCGTTTTCTTACATTTTCATACGTTTTCGTTCGTTTTCATACGTTTTTATTCGTTTTTATACGTTTTCGTCCGTTTTTATCCATTTTATACGTTTTTGTCCGTATTTATACGTTTTTCATACATTTTTATCCGTTTTTACGTTTTCTTATGTTTTCATATGTTTTTATCCGTTTTTATACGTATTCGTTCATTTTTGTCCATTTTTATATGTTTTCGTCCGTTTTTTATATGTTTTTGTCCGTTATTCTTAAGTTTTATTTCGTTTTTCTTATGTTTTGTCCGTTTTTATATGTTTTCATGCGTTTTTATCCGTTTTTCTTATGTTTTGTCCGTTTTTATTCATTTTTAACGGATAAAAATGGACAAAAACGTAAGAAAAATGGACGAAAACGTATAAAAATGGTTGATAACGTAAGAAAACGGGCGAAAATGTATAAAAACGGACAAAAGCGTATAAAAATGGGAAAAATGTAAGAAAAACGAACAAAAACATAAGAAAAGCGGATAAAAACGGATAAAAACGGACAAAAACGTAAGAAGAACGGGCAAAATGTATAAAAACGTATGAAAACTAATAAAAATGGACAAAAACGTAAGAAAATAGACAAAAACAGATAAAAATGGACAAAAATGTAAGTAAAACGGATAAAAACGTATCAAACGAACGAAAACGTATAAAAACGGATAAAACGTATGAAAACATAAGAAAATGTAAAAAAGGGATAAAAACGGACAAAAACGTATAAAAAAAACGTATAAAAACGGATAAAAATTTAAGAAAAACATATAAAAACGGACGAAAACGTATAAAACGGACGAAAACGTATAAAAAAACGGATGAAAACGTATAAAAACGAACGAAAACGAATAAAAACCGTAAGAAAACCTATAAAACATATATAAACGTATGAAAACGTATGAAAAACATATAAAAACGGACGAAACATATAAAAACGAACGAAAACGGATGAAAACATATTAAAACGTACGAAAACGTATAAAAACGGATGAATATCTTTGAATATTTTTTGAATATTTTTGGAATATCTTTGAATATTTTTTGAATATTTTTGAATTAAAAAAAAATAAACTAATATTAATAGTTAAATAAATAAATAAAAAAAAACGGGGCTAGATTTTTATAACTTGGCATAACACAGGGACCATTTATGTAAGAAAGCTGAAAAGAAAATAGAAAAAGAAGAAGGCGAGGGTACTCTAGTCATTTGAAGTTGATCAGGGACCAAACATAAAGTAAAAACTTCAAAATGAGGACCACCGTTGCACTTTTGAAACCTTAGGGACCAAACTTGCAATTTGGCCAAACCTTAGGGACCAAAAATGCAATTTACTCTAGTTTTTTTACTATTAATTGTTTAGTACCAGTAATCTTTTCAATGGTTGTTATTGGTACTCTAGACTATAAGACCACTTCCAACAATAACTCAGCTTTAAACTTTAAGGCACTACCACGTTAGCTTTAATACACTCACCCTTAACTCAGCTTTAACACACCCAACAATAACTCAGCTTTAACACACCTTAACTCACCTTTTGATCAAATATTTTTTTACACAAACTACCCTTAAAAGGGGGTGAAAGTGATTTTTTTTTTTTTTTTTTTACACAACACCCCCTTAACGCGGCGTTAAGGGATTAACTCAAACCCTTAACGCTGCGTTAACTCAAACCCTTCCAACGCATAACTCGGTTTAACGCAGGTACTGTAGCAATTTATTTTTTTTGGAATTAACGCAAGATTGCGTTAGCCTTTGAAAGTGGTCTAAGAGAATAGAGTGTGGTAACTCGGGTTAAAGTTTCACTCAGTACCACGACAGCGCCATATCAGCTTTAACATTTTAACCTTAACTAAAAAAAAAACACCCCTTATCATAACTCAACATTTTGGGCCTCACTTTTATCATAACTCAACTAAAAAAACCTGAGTTAAGCCTTAACGCAGCGGGCGGTATGGTAACTCAAGCTTAACTAAAAAAAAAACACAACTTAACGCACGTTAGGGGGTTAACGTGCCCCTTAACGCAGGGCCTTAACTCACATGGGCGGTATGGTAACTTAAGCCTTTAACTCAAAAAAATTAAGGTTTCACTCACTTGGTTAGTGACCATACCGAGTGCTCTAAGTATAAAAAAGTACAACACGGTATCCACCTTTTTTGACCCTCTGTTTGTACAACAAATTTTTTAACTGTTAAACTTTATATCTTTTTGTTCCTCATTTTCCATTTTACACTTTTATAATATAAAAAGAAAAAAAAATAAAAAAAAAAAAAAATATATATATATATATATATATATATATATATATATATATATTATATATATATATATATATATATATATATATATATATATATATATATATATATATAGGGGCAG
Organism: Artemisia tridentata subsp. tridentata; assembly: GCA_021014915.2. NCBI lineage: Eukaryota > Viridiplantae > Streptophyta > Magnoliopsida > Asterales > Asteraceae > Artemisia > Artemisia tridentata. The sequence continues at coordinate 138,063,331 of CP139505.1, read as the reverse complement.
CACTTGTAGTTTTTGGAAAGTCTTTATAATCTATCCCTTTATCTATCTGAAAACAAACTGTCACTCTTTTTTGTGTAAAAATTTGGTGATAACTTTATTTTATACTTAACTGAAAACTAAAGGCCTTGCGCGGTTACTTATTACGATGCATGAAATTGCATAACCTTATGTGGTTGGCCATTACAGCGGCACTAACACCACGCGTGGTTGGTTTGTTTTGTGTGATTTAGTCCTTTGGATCACCAAACGAAATAATGATTATAAAATCTCAACAGTCAGAAAATAAAATTAGTCGTATGGTAGTTTGTTAAAAGAGGTCGTTTGTTTTAAATATTTTATATCTATACTATATATAAAGTTGAAACATAAAAAGGAAATGTTCAAAAAAACATATGTTTCAAAAGGAAACTATTAATCCACGTCGAAAATCGGGTTGACCCGGGATACTTCATTCCCGGCGGGTTGACCCAGTTTAATTTGACTCGTTTTGTAAAACCCTAAAATTTGAATCATCATTTTTCCCATTTTAAATCTTAACCTAAGTGTGATGTATAATATTTTGATATATATAAAACTATAGGTTTTACATTTGTATTACATTAATAATTAAACCTAAACTATATAAACATAAAAACATTATAACATAGTTAAACAAAAGAGGTATATCACACGCTTGGAAGATTACTTGGACCGATTTTCTTTTTATATTGTGACACATACAAAATTTGATTATGGAAACTCTAAATTGTGATAATCATCATTTAATCACTCCTCAAATTTGGATCAATCACTCTCTCTAATTCCCATTATATCTGGTCTAATTTTCCTCAGTCATCCTAAAATATCGACTCAAATTACACCCTAAACCAAATTGATTGTGATAACCCCTATCTCGTCTCTCTTAAACGAATACACCTCACATTTTGGCTAAACACTTAGAAAACAAAAAGAACACACAATAACAACAAACAAAATCGATCCTTGTTTTGATAATCAAATAAGCGACTAATATTGTTTGGAAGAAGGTGATCGTGGGGGTTCTATTCGTAAGGCTTGGTTCGTGTGACATTAGTCTCGGTTCAAAGAGGGTTGAGTCATGGTTTTACCTTCAGGCGTGGTTCATTCGTACTACTTGTTCCACTCCTCTAATCCGATCCAAGGTATTCATTAAAACTCTCTTCGCGATAATACCCTTTATGATATACGATCAACAGACACGAAAACCTAAACGTAAAACATGGCTCGTAATCTATTTTCCTTGTGTTGTGATTTTAAGATGAACCATATGTCGTATGTGGAATTTTCTTGTGTCGATCATGCCGCCATTTCGACCCCCTAAACCTAACATAGATCGCACCCTAATTAACCTGTGACTCGACTACTTGACGAAATATGAAAAACCTTGTTATACGAATGTCTTGAAAGTTCTGTGGAGTGTTTTTATTGATACGCATGCATGCAATATCATGAGGTCAAACATATTCGCTTTTAAAATTGTTAAGATTTGGTTGTAGAAAGTTTAATCGTGGATAACATACCACCTAACGTTTACCAGTCACATAAACACACATAGTATTCTTTTGAAGGGTAAATGACGTGATTATTAAAAGGGTAACATAATAGGGTTGTTTGTCGCATGTTATGTCTCGTTATTTTGTATGGGAAATGGTGTGCTTGTGTTGGTGTCGAGAAATCATGAGTCGTTAATGTTCAAAATATGTTTGTGTCCTTATTATTTTTGGGTCGTGCATGGGGTGTTTATATATATGTCGTGAGAGTGCATTTTTCTGTGTATACCGTTTGGTTAAAACGAACTCGAGAACATGTTATTATAAATTGTGAAATGGCTAAGTCCTAAACCGGTTGTTATGAAATTAATTTACATTTTAAACCCAAAGTTAAATATTTGGCATATTTAAACCTTAAACTTTGACAATTTACTTGTATAACCATAAACCTTACTAAATTGACATATTTAACCGTAAACTACTTAAAGAGGAAACTTACTATTTTTGGAAAGCTACTATAAAAGGAAGGTTACTAAAAAATGGAAAGCCGACTAAAATGAGTAATCTGATTTAAAATGAGTTATTATTAAGACGATCATGAATTCGTGTAGATCCGCTGAAGAAGGAGTTGCTTCCAATCTTTATGTTTCTGTTATGTTTGCACTTGCGGTCTAAGGTACAGATATTCTGACCTTATCTCTTAAGGTTTCTCATGATTCGTTCACATCGGTTTGATATTAGCTTTGATTATGATGCCTTTGATCTGAGCCTTCTTGTTCTGGCTTTCTTATTTGATCTATGCCTTTGCTATGCTCCCTTAGATTTGTGAACCATTGATTATGAACTTTTCCTGCGACAGGTTTTAGTAGGAAGCTGGGTTATGAGTGGAGAGTACTTTTGGACTTAGAAGACTACACTTTGATAGCTATTCTGGATTAGAGGTGAATAGAAGTGTTTACATTTTCAGACTTAGTATTTTATTGTTGTTCTCATCTGTAACCTTGTACTTCAGATTTTCCCTTTGTAACCTTTGTAATTCATTTGTATTATTTAAGTCATATGCTTGTGTTTGCTTTGATATGTCACCATAACGAAATACTTCTACCCTTATCGGGTTGGGGTGTTTAATTTGACTCGTTTCTTCGACCCAACCCGTCAGGTTGACCCGGTTTAACTTGACCCATTTTTTGACCGAAACGGTTCAACCGGTTGAACCACCCGGGTCGAACAAGGTTTCAATACATTATGTTTAATCGCCAAATCTTCAAACTTTTATTATTTTTCATTTATAACCCATAAACTTTTTTTATCAATAAAACTATATGTCTATATGAAATCTCGTTGCTATGCACGGGTACTCGTGCACTTTTCTTATAAAACCCAATACACATTTACTTTTAATTTTTTCACACTTTCAAAATTAATCTTTCTAGTTATCCAAACTCCCAAATAAGTTTTCTTCCTCAAAAAATTGGATTCCCTGGTAATAGTGGAGGAAGAAGTTACAAGTATTGGCGCAAAAGGTATTCAAGTATTAAGTGGGACGTATTTAAAAACTCGACTTACATTAATAATTTGTTTATTTAAGTTTTTAGCACACGAGGCTTTGTCAACCCGTACGTTGCACCGATTGTATCTAAGTGTTCATAGCTTAATGGTTGGTACTAATTAGGTTTTCACTATTTAAAATAGTTAATTTGCTTTAAAAGAGTACATGTGAAGAGGTTTTTTGCAAGATGTTATATTTAAATGAGCCTTTTCACATGTAATCTTTTACTATGAATAAGTTACATATAGATACCTGTGCGATGCACTCGGGCTCATTCTAATTGTTCGTAGCGTATTGCTGAACCAGAAAAAACAAACTTCAAGTACATGTTTAAAGACGTATACTTGACATGTTTCAAGCACTATGTCAAGTATTATTTTTTTCTCGATACACGATTTTTTGTTTCTGTCTTGCGCCAACATGTGTTTCGGACATGCATGTGGCTTTACGAACCCGTGCGTTGCACAAATTGTATCTAATTGTTGATTGCGTAATGTTTGAGTAAATTGCTTAGTTGGTACCGTGATGGTGAGGCTAAAATATACAACAATGTATAACTTGGCCTGCCTCGGTTGGATTTTGTTAATTTTTAGGTAGATTTACCATTTTTTTTGGGTTTATTGCATTACATAGTCAATATGAAGATGATGTTATGAATGCTGCATAAAATATTAGGACGCTCACATGACAACGTGCACCGCCCTGAGTTACCACTACTAAGTTTTTTAAAATACAAATCCAAACTCAATGTTGTAAATAGAAAGTGATCACTTTTATTTGAGTTTGTTCAAACTTTTTCCATTGTTTACTTGTATAGTTTAATTATTGTAATTTATATCAATATTTTAAGTAACATATTTTTTCATAAGTAAATTTATACCTCTCCTAATTTTTATTGAAGATGGTAATTGATATCAAACAAATAAATATAGAAGACAATAAGGAAATGAGTGGATGAATCAAATGTCACAGAGTTGGTGAAAGGTATAGTCACAACATGCGAAGTTTACACAAAATAATGGCATCATTCATCACCTTCAAAAATAAAACCAAAAAAATTTAGGAACAATTAGTTGGTTAGGCATTGAAGAATAGACGACCATTTGTTATAAACACCTGCATTGATATCGAGACCTCTTAAATTGATCAAGCCTCATGAACCATTAAACATGGGCCCTCCACAACTTAATTCTTTGGATGTAGATCAATTCGAAATAAATACTACGTACAAATTTGTCTACCAATGAGCCGTAAAGCTTAAGGGTGTGTTTGGTATGCTGCTATAAATGACAATGGGTATGAGTTTGATAGTAGTGGTGGGTCCCTCACCTATAAAAGATTTATTTTCACCTCTCTTGATGTATATGGAGTATGGATAATATCTCACTTTCATAGTCATATTGGTGGGCCCTCTCATCTTAAACAAACACCCTTAATCACTTTCATAGTCATAGTTTGATTCTCATAGTGGGATACCAAACGCACCCTAAATCTTTAGCTAAAATTTTATCGAAAGTAGTATATTGAGGTTGTACTGAGGATTTGGACATCTTTAGCAAGGGAATGAAAATTTGAGGATTATAACATTACATGCAATTGCAAGTCTAATTCAGTTATATCAATAAGAGATGTCAAGGCTAACAAACCAAGCACATATAGGTTAAATCTTCAGATACATCCTGTCGACTTATAGGCGGCCAAGAGTCTTGAGCTGTTGAATGTGCTCCGGTGGGAGAGGTGGTGCAGCCCAATCGGATCCGTTTGTCTCACCGTCAACATCCTCCACGACATACTCCTATGTTTTCAAAAAAAAAAAAAGAAAAAAAAGAAAAACATAAATCACAGTTTATATAACTAATGAAGACATGAATTTAATCATGCTTGCCAAAACAAACTCAGGAAAACAAAATTTCTGCACTGCTGCATAAACCAAGGAAGTCACACTATTTGTTTGATATCTAGCAAAGTTGTAAACCACAAACTTTAGAGGAAACACGATGTTTTATTCGTGAATAAGACGTATGCGATATTAATGCTATATTTATTTGAAAGTTGTAAGAATTGGTGAACAACAAAGCATTCCACAGATTGAGAAAATAGAAAACATGCATCTGAGATTATTTGTAACTATTTTGAAAACATGTGCTTCACTTCCACACGGTTAGTCAATGTTACCACTTGGAATCTTTTATATAATAAAACAAAACCCCTAGTGGGTACTTTTTCATTTCAAAAAAATTAAATCATTCCTTTTTTAGTAATAATTTTTTTAATTAGATTTTAATTTTTAGGTGTAAAAAAATATTAAAAGCTAATTATTTCCTAATTTTCCTAAAAATTTATAAAAAAACGTTTTTACAATCAAATGTGTAAAAAAAGATTTAAATACACATGGGCCTCTATGCCATTTTTTCAAGTTATAAGCCAAAAATGTAATTAAAAAAAAACATTGGAAAGCTTTCCATTCCATCTTTTCTAAAAATCACTAAGCTTATAACGTCACCTCATGCCCCCTTCCCAAACTCCTTTTTTTCTCAGACCCTAGATTAATCACTTGCAGCTGTTTGAATAGGAACAATTAAATTAGCATAAAGGGTTGCTTCTCATCTCTTCCGGGTATTCTTAGTTTAATTAATCAGTTTATATTAATCTAGGGTTTTAAATATATATTTAATAAACCTGACATAATCTTGATTGCTATTTTTATTTTGAATGAATTTGTGGAGTTTTGGGTTTGAATAGGTGTAAAGCTTTATGCTTTTTTGGTTTAGATCTGTTATAGTAACTGTTTTGAAGTATTTGTGTTGAGGTTGTGGTTCTTGATTACTAAATGTTTGATGTGATTATAATGGTAATTCTATGTTCTGTTTGTGCCTCCAAGATTGCGCCATCTCCAGCTGGCACTTTCAATCAGTGTCTTGATTATAGTCTTTTTGATGAAGGGAGAAAAAAATTAAATTTACCGCCTATTTATAACCTTTGTTAGATTTGTGATATAAATAGAATTGGTTATCTTAGGAATCTGATATTGCACTAATATTTTGTTGGCTGAGTCTGGGCTGTCTTCCGACTCAATATGGCTGTAAACTACGTCTTTATGTTACAGTTTAACACCAGCAACTTATTACAGTTTGCTACAAACCTTCCATGGTCATTGAAGTGTTCTTGAAAGTTTTTACACTTCATTATGTTCATACATTTTTTAACTGACATTATCGTTAGATTTCGATATTAAGCTAATGATTAGCTTGTGGGGCCGTAGAAGTCAAAGGTACATTCAATATATATCACTGTTATGTTTATTTGTTTTATCTTTATCGTTAACTATGTTGTTATCGATTTAAAGTGGTTATCACCATTCACCATCAATGATGAAATTAAGATTCCCTGCTTTATTACTTCCAATAGCAATAATAATTTATATGTATGTTTTAAAATACATAAGAAAAAATAGTTTTAAAGAAGAAAAAATGTCATGAAACAGTGAAACTGGTACTTGATATCTAAGCAGTGGAGCATTATACTAATGCTATAATGCGGAGTATGGAATCAAGGCCTTTCACAGCTATCTTGATTTGAAGAGACCCGTCTCTCTTCTTGAAAAGCATAGTGAAAAGAAATACGTGAAAGATTTAAAAGTCTCTCGTCAGCATCTTTCTTCATTGAAAAGATATATGAAGAAACCAATATCAATGGATCCTTACATGATCTGGTAAGTTTTCTTCAAATGAATCAAATGTGCATTATTATATTCATTGTAACATACATGATACAACCTTTGAATGCTCAATTCTATGCATTGACAGGGGACTGAAAGGGTCGGAATCTGGTTCAGAAATCAAGAAAGCATACCATAAAGCTGCACTCAGACACCATTCAGACAAGGTCCCGTATTTGTTTACATTTTGCCTAAATATACTGTTTTTATTTGTTTGCATTTGGCATGGATATACTGTTTTTGCTTATTTACATATGGCCTAGATATAGTACCATTAACTAATTATCTTAAAATGCAGGTAAGTTTTTAGCAAGAAGTGCGAGTGGAGCAGATGGTCATATTTGAAAGAGATTATGAAAAGTATCCACTTGGATGCCGACAGGCTTTTTAAGAAAATTGGAGAGCCATGTACTATCCGACTCCAACAAGATTTGTTCATTGATCCATGAGTTTAAAGTCTTATTTGCTTGAAACAACTGAGGTCTAATATTGGCTTTTTTTAACAGATGTACGCATATAATCTTGCAGACGTGATGAAAGATGGATGTGTGTGGTAACTTGAAACTATAGTTATTTTGAACTTTAACGGAGGATGGTGTCAAACCATGCTTGATGGGAAGAAGGGACACTCTTGGCGGCTGAAGAATGCACAAGTCAAAGCTTTTTGCTTGGATACAATTGGGGCTCTTATTTATATCTCATTTTCTTTCATCCCCATCCTTTTTTGGCTAAATATTACAATAGAAGAACATGGACAGATAGTTTTGTACAAAATGTTCTCTATGACAATATCTATGAAGATTTTTGTTTGTTACTTTTTCTTTGTTATTAGTGTCATTTACCAAAACTTTAATATCAATGTTTTCTAAATGCCAAACCCCGTGCGATTATCCTGGCAGACAATATAGTTAAACAAGATTAATAATATGTCCAACCGTTAGACAAGATCATATATCTTACAAAAAATATTTAATATTTGTTATATTATGTTAAAACCCCGTGCGTGCACGGGCTTTATAACTAGTACACATATATACAGATATGATAATGGTCAAATAATAAGCCTACATGGTGTAAAATGTGAAGAGCACTGATGCACAACTTTTATACCATTCCCGTGTCTTTTTATTTTATTAAAGTGGTAAACAGATTGCATTAGTGTTATCGAAGTTGTGTTGGTGCCTTCTTATCAGTGCCGGTGAATGGGTGGTGCAAAACATATGTTTTTATGTTTTAAGAATCAACTAAAACCTTTAAGATCTCATTAATTCTCACCAAATCTGTAAATGAAATGTACAAAATTCACCTGTGATAAGATGCTTGTCAGCAATGATAGTGTTTGTGTTTGAGTGTGAGGAGATGGGATTGTGGTTTATTGTAAATACATTTCTTATTTATAGTATTGAGATCATTATGGGTGTGTTTGGTAAAAGTAGCAGTGAGCAGTAGCAGTGAGCGGTGAGCGGTGAGCAGTAGCTGTGAGCAGTAGCCACAGCTCACAGCTTCTTAAAGAAGCATTGGAAAAATGAGCATTCCTAAAAAATCGCAAAGCTCACCGCTCCTTTGCCAAACGAACAATAAAAATAAAAAAGCTTATTGCTCACCGCTCATCGCCCCAAAAATCTCCAAAAAGCTCCGTGCCAAACATAGCCTATGTGTTGTAAGTGCAAAGATGGTTCATATACTCGAAACCGAAGCAACAATTCATATTCCGCATCACTTGATATTCCGCATTTACCTCCGATTAATGATCACATTTGGTTTATATTCCAAAGAACACTTCATATTCACCTTCATTTCATTACATTCAATTGAGAGCTTTTGTGGAGCATTTGCATGTTTGTACAGTACATTTTGTTTTGCACATTCACTCTTCCACATTAAATTAAGCTATTGAATCTTTATATATAACGAGGCATGATACAACCCGTGCGATGCACAGGCTTGTTTGTTGACTAATTAAATTGTTTTCCGTAACGTTGATGCATCTTTATGTTTGTCGGGTCGGGGTAGCACGTGATGGTATTTAGATGCCTATTAGTGAAGTTGTATTGTATTTATTTTAGCAGAATTGATATTTAGAGGCCTAGTAATGTTATAATAACTTTTTGCATTTGAATTAGTTTATTTTCATTAAAAGTTTCAATTAACATATAAATACAAAGATAAATTATAATCATTTTTTTTAAGTTCAGGATGTTATTTTGTTAATTTTTAAGTATATTTACCATTTTTTTTTTAGTTTATTGCGTTGCACACAGTTGGATTTGTTTGTTCGTCGGCTGATTTTTTTGGATATATTTAAGTGAAGAACACGCACAAACATTACGTACAATCTTTATATTTAAGCATTGAGTCTAATAATGCTATAGCTTGGCCAAAGAGGGAAGATGAGAGTTATCCAACCATCAGACTAAATAATCAACACTTGCGAAATGTATGCACACTCGTACACAACCAAGCTTATGCCTACTTGATATACCATGTTAACCCTTTTAACAAACCATCTTAACTTGTGATAATCATACACGTGTTATAGTTCACTGTTACAAACAATATATAAGTTCCATGTTATTCAAATGTATATTAAGGAATGTTCAATGTTGTTTTAATAATAGGGTTAGAGAATGCAAATCATAGCCTCCGAATGTGATGAATAAGACAATATTATTTGTCACAACATATATATCGACACTCATTCACAATCTTCCAAACTTCTATGTGTGTCATGTGTCAAAAAAATATACAGAATTGATAAGTGATTTTCCTTTATTTTTCTTGTGTAAATGATACTTTGTTGACAATAGATATGTGTTTACCTTATAGTAGAAAATATTGATATTAATCGTTCTTACATTTGAATGAAATCATTAGTGTTCGAGTTTTTTCTGAAAGAACCCAGTTGTTATATCCTCAACAAATCCTTGTGCTATTACGTACAAATAATCTTCTTCTCTTTCGGAAGCTATATTTGTAAGATGTACTATAGCTTCATTGTAACAAACGTTGCCCGTCATGAACGACCTTTTTGATTGTTCATAGCTTCGATGTACTATATTTGTAAGTGTACTATAGCTTCGATGTACTATAGCTTCGTTGTAACAAACGTTGCCCGTCATGAACGACCCAAAAAATGTTGATCAATATGACAGATTAATAGTTTTACCACATACGTTACATTGATTGTTCATGGGAAGGAGATCAGTGATACACAACATAATATCATTAACAATGTAGCATTTCAAAATAATATATTATCTCAAGTGACACTTTCACATTATTAGTTATATTATAGTATAAATTTTGAAAAAAAAAAAACTAAAAAAAGGAACAGGGACACAAACATGCATAAGTTCACATTTTATATGTATAATATTCCAGCATAAATGTCCCTTATATATACATGCACCAATTTGACACCTATTACTCCATACTGCCATGTATTTACTTCATTATATTATGCCCTTTCATCAGGTCATACAAAATACAATTTTTCATTTTATATTACTTATCTCTCAGTTCTTGTACGTATATACCATGAATCACTAATACTTATAATATGACATGATAACCTAAAATATATACTTTGAAACCAATTATTGTCAATCTTTTGACTCAGTAAATCGTGGAGGTTCTACATCTCTGGTACATCCATAAACCCGAATCAAGATTCAAGACATGAAACCTTGCAGTAGATAATTGAAACATCATATAATAGAGAAACAAATAGTTCAATATATTTTCTCTCTAAAAAATCTTCTAAAGACTGAATTAATAAAGATGCAAGAGAATACTTCTGTCATTTGAACATTTGATTGTGTTTTCTGCATATTACCGATCTGACAATTTAGTTATAAGCACATTAAGAAGGTTTTCAGATGTGCGCTTTGAAACTAATGATACATATGCGCATTCACAAAGCAGCGATGCTCCGCGAAACCCAAAAATGAGAACGTAAAGTGATTATGTTTATTGCGATATTCACATTTTTGCTTTCATAACAGTTACTGAAAATCGCAAGATACACCAAAAACTTATCATGTAAACATTTGTTGACAATCACAGTTGCCACAACAATGAAACATACATATTATATATAGGCTTCAAGAGATTTGGCCCAAAGAATCAAGCAATCGCACTTGCTGCTATACTTCAAACTTCAAACCCGGGCCTTCTTTCTCTTTTTGTACAAAAAATGAATCAAAAAAATGGTTTCCTCACTAACCGACTGTTCGTATTTCCAGATTTAACAATAACTTAATACACAGTTGAGGAAGAGCATCCATCTTTCTTGATTGTCGGTACCAGGCCACTGCTTGCAGCCAAAATATTAGCCAAGATAAAATACCATCAACGGAAACATAAATATAAGGAAAATATATTAATTTACCAGAATATACACAGCAATAATGATAAAGATGATCAACTAACAATACTCGTTGATAAATATACACGTCACTACAACCCTCAAACTATCAAACTATACCAGACAATAATGATAAAGATGATCAACTAACAATACTCGAAAGATTGAGAGATAAATAACTTATGTGTGTAAAACAGAATGATTGATTAACTTTAGATCTGATCAACACGACACTGCCCAAAGGTTAAACTTCAAAGCCTGCACAAATGAAACAGACACAACAAACACAAAGTGAGTTTGTTTCTGGCAAATCCTTGTTGCTCAAGTGAACCACAATTTCTAAACTGCACATTTGCACAATGTGGAAAGTTTAAGAAATGCATATGTTATTTATAGGCTACATATGAATATGAAGTGTTGCAGTAACTAAATGCAATGTAAATGCAATGTTTCTTTGTATACATCCGATTAATGATCACATTTGGTTTATATTCCAAAGACACTTCATATTCACCTCATTTCATTACATTCAATTGAGAGCTTTTGTGGAGCATTGGCATGTTTGTACGGTACTTATTGTTGTGCACAACCACCCTTGTGCATTAAATTAAGGTACTCAACTTTTAGGTATAATAGATAGATGTTAGTTTTTTCAACAAAAATGAAAAATAATTAATTTGTTGGTTGTTTATGTTAGTCGATAGTTGTTTTTGGGTTAGATATTGGGCTCAAGCCCAAATTCTAGAATAGGCCATTTGCTATATATTGTATGACCGAACATTTGTTATGCATGAATTACACACGTTGTTACATGGTATCAGCCACCATCGATCCCTAAACCCTAAAACCACATCTGCCGATCCAAAAAAATCCATTCCCAAACCCTCATAATACATCTGGTTACTTTTCTTGGCCACTTGTTCTTTGGTTAACAAGTCGGAATTTATTGGTGATTTGTGCTTAGGTTCATAAATCCTCATCGGTTAATTGTTGTTCATGCTTTGGTTCATGATTACTGTTCGTGCTTTGGTTCACGATTACTGTTCCATCGGTTACTGTTTCTTCGACTCACTTTTACAAGTCTCTTGCTCCATCACTTTACTATATATAAACCCTAACTAAACCATACCTTAACCCTAATCACCATGACCGGATCTCCACCACCCCCTGTTATCCTTCTCTCGGATAAACTGTCCACTATTACTCATTACCATCTACTCACTTGTTGTATGTGGCTGTTTCGCCATAAGTATTTAGCATATGGTACCCTTAGTCGTTACAAGGCTCGTCTTATAGCTAATGGTAGTACACAGGTATCGGGTATTGATATTGATGAGACCTTTAGTCCGGTTTTCAAACTGGGTACTATTCGGACCGTTCTTAGTTTAGCTATTTCTCGACATTGGCATATTCATCAGCTTGATGTCAAGAATGCCTTCCTCCATGGTGATTTATCTGAGACAGTTTACATGCATCAGCCACCTGGGTTTCGGGATTCTACTCATCCTGATTATGTCTGAGAGGATTATAAAACACTTAGGATGTTACTCCTTTATAACGTGTTTGAGATACTTTCAGTGTATGCAGTTAAGTATGCGGAATCTATTTAACCACACTTAGAAGAATTATGGTTTGTTTAATGGAACAATAATGTATGTATGAGCAATGAACACAGTAAGATTAACACCAAACGATTCAATATTATTGCTTAAATAATACGAGTGATCTTGCTATCACTAGGGTTACAATGACCTTGAATCTTAACAAAACTCTATGACTGATGTATATCTCAAACGTATAACCTAGGATCTCCTTTTATAGACTTAAGAGGTCCTTTACAAGATAAGTATTCTACCGTATAATTCTAACTAATTAAGATATACAAAAGATCCATTCCATACTTATCCTCTACAATATCGTATATGACAGTTATCCATGCAGCAGTACCTTCTTTATAGCTAGCAGTACAAACTTAGCAGTTTGTACTGTTAGTTGTTTCTTCAGCAGTCTTCACTTATACACTAACAGTTTGTACTGTTAGTGCATTTCTTCAGCAGTACTAAGTTCTGTGACATTTAATTCCCAACAATCCTTCCCTAAACTTGTGATTTACCCAAAATCATCAAGTTTCTCTGAATTAAATGAGGATGTGAGGATTCTTCCAAACACTACATAGTTAATCTTAGTCCTCTGGCATTTCTTTGTTCTGAAAGCTGAAATATCTTTCTGATTAGTTCATCTGCCATTTCAGAATCTTCTTCAAATTTAAGCCTTGATGATATCATAGCCATTAAAACTATTGGTTTGAGTAGATAATCCTTTTTCACTAACATATAGATTTCTAAGCCTTCTTTAGTTGAAATCCTATGAACACCACAGTTATCAAAAAGTCTCCATGTGATGTCTGAAACTTGAGCTTGAAATCTCCAAATAGCTTCACCTCCATCTGGTTCATACAATCTTTTCAGCTCAACCCATAGTTCCTTATCTTTGTCATCTGTAGGATCTGAGGTCTTGAACCTCTCTTGAATTAAGCTCCATAATTTATCTAGGTCATCTCTGTCAAAAGCTCTGATCAAGTCTTCAAAAAATTTGTAGACTTCAGTTTTTCCTCCTACCTTGATGATCTTCCACCCCTTGATTCTTCCATCTGAATATACTTCCCAGTCAATAATTGGATGCTTGGCTTGAAGGGGATCAATGTTAAGGGATTCTGGAACCACCACTATCATACTATGGATTTGCTCATCAGTCAATGTCTTTTCTTCTTTCTTAGCTGATTCATCCTGCTTTTCTCCTTCTATCTGTTGTTCCTCTGCAGGTTCTTCTGGAACTGATTCTTCTTCAATTCTTAGTCTCTTGGAATCCCCTAACTCCAATTGTTCTGCTGTTCTCTTTTCTCCTCTTACTTCAAATGTATCACCTTTCAGAGACTCCTGAAGTCTTTTATGTGTTTTAATGTAGATCTCTTCAATTTCTTCATAAGACCTATATTTGAAGTATTTTTCTTGCCAATTGTCCTGGTTCTTCAAATAAGTTTTCATGTACTTCAGTTTCTCACTTCTTGAAGGAGGTTTCTTGAGATATGCTTTCTTTTTACTCTGCTTCCTTCTGATTTCCTGCAGCAAGTCATTAAGTGCTGAATCTTGTTCTTCTGGAGTATACTTTGACCTTTCTTCTTCTTGTAATTTTGCAGCCAACTCCTTGTCAGAAAGAATCTGAGTAGCTCTCTCTTCCTCTTCAGTTTGAAGCTTTCTCTCAATCATAAATGTTGCCACTCTTGTTTCTTCAGCTAATCTTTCTTCCTCAGCTACCCTTTCTAACTCTTCTTCATGAAACTTCTGGGCTAACTCTTCATTAAGTGCTAACTGAACCTGTTCCTTCTTGGACAAATTTTTAGAAGATGGTTCTTGCTCTGTCATGATTGCTTTGCCCTTATCTGCTCTTGATAACCTTGGTCTTCTTGAGTATACTGCAGTAGCAGTACCTTGATATCCAGCAGTAATCAGATTATCAAGACTAGCAGTACCTTCCCATTCACTACCAGTACCTTCTTCAAAGACAGCAGTACCTTGATCCAACTATTCTGCTTGCCTCCCCTAAGTCTCATACTCTTCATGAACCAAAGAAACATCTGGATCTTGGTCTATCTGGGCAATCTTCCTCTCCTGTTTGGAAGATTCCTCACCATCATTGCTGCTTGGACCCTTGGATGAACTAGAATAAGAAGATGAACTTGTTGAAACCACCATCTTTGCTGACCTTTTTCCTTTGAGTGTCTTGACAGTATTCTCCAATTTCTTCACTTTTAAGACAAGTTTGGTGTAGACAACTCCAAAGTTCTTCTTGTGGCTCTTGAGATCAGCTTCCAAAGTATGCACCTTCTCAGACAATTTTGTACAAATATCCATCAATTCCTTGAGTGTATAACTGCCCTTAGCACTTCCTGAGATGTTACCTTCAGGGAGAGGTGCATCATGGGGGAAAGACTCATAGTCCATCATATGATGAGTTTCTGAGCCACCCATAGTTTCCATTTGGCTTGGGATTCCACCAGGAGTACTAGGTACTGCTGGTGTTGCCATGGATTAGTTCTTATCTATGTTACTTCTGTCCTATCCAGCTACTAAGCCTGAGACAGTAGAAGTAGCCCTTTCAACACTGACAAAGTCAGCCTCATTGCTACATTGGGAGTAGGAACTATGTGCTGAGGTACACTAGAGTCCTGTCTGGATATAGTCCTATGTGTTGATGAAGATGGTTGTGAAGATGAATGTTCTGATGATGTGGGTGTGTGATGAGAGGCAATTGGGCTTGTTGCTCCTTCACCCTGAGCTTGTATCATAGAATCAAAAAGTAGTATTGCTTCCCCACTATACCCCTTGGAAGCTATTTTCATATTGCTAAAAAGTTTTTGGGTAAGCTTTGGGGTTGGATAAACTGTTTTGTGTGGAAGCAGTTGATGTTTCCTCATGTTCAAAATTGTTTGAATGAACCTGGGATACATCAAAAATTTTGTCTTACTATCAACATTTTTAACCATACCTTCAAAAATGAGTTTAGAGAAATTGAAGGTTCTGTCAGTAGCCAAGCAGATGAGAGCAGTTGCAATATTGCTACTGAACTGTTCCCATGAGGTTTTCTTGGGACTAAGACAGTGAAATCTCCATTGAGGGGCAAAACGACTCTTTTGAAAAGTTAAAGCTTGTGAGTCAGTGTTATACCCCATCCTAGATAGGTTCTCAAAAATCTCAGTGTTTGGCATATCATTAATAACATTGTCATCATTCAAGTGGAGATGTCTCCTGAGTGATGATTCAGTAATAATGATAGATTTACCATCCACTTTAGCTTTTAATTCTTTGTCACCATTTTCAAATGTTTTGACAGTAACAGTCTGCCAAAACTGCTTGATGTGGGAGACATAGATTATGGGAATTAAGAGTAAAGAATGACTTATGTGAGTACCTTTTAAAAAATCCACAATCTGATGAAAAGTAGCATCATCCTCTGCTTTTTCCAAATAAGCGACCACATTGTGTTTGTCAGCAAATGATAAAGAAGCCATTTATTTTTAGTAAAAGATGATTTGACTGCTGTGAATAGTAGAATTTTAAGGTAGAAAGTAGAAGAATAAAGTGAATTGAGACATGATGAGTGTCTTGTCAGGGTTTCTATTGGACCGACTTTGATTAAAAGATAACTTTCAATTGAAGATAAGGTTAATAAAATAATATAAAGGTAAAAATATCCAAAAAGGAAACCCTTAAAACAAGGAAATCATCAGTAAAAATCCCAACAAACTCTCAACGGCTATTTTCAAAAAGCTGTTATTTCGCACCAGTACTAACGACTATCCAGCAGTACAAACTAAGCCTAACAGTACTAACTTTAAGCCTGGCAGTACAAACTTTTTGGAAAAATTTGACTCAGCAGTATGAACTTAATTTTGATGAAAAACCATACTGCTAACAACCATTTTGAAGAGATTAAGTGTAAAGAGTAAAGACAGACACTTAATCAAGAATTCGGTTTAATGCAACCTTTGGTTGTGTGAGAACCAATATTTTCAGTTATAAATAACTGCCTGTGATCAGATAAACTCATTCAAAGAGCTTTCTTGACAGGGTTTCCAGCTCGTGGCAGTTGTTGCTTCTAACACAAGTGTTAGATTCACGTTTGCTCGCTGTTCTTTCTACTAGATGTCCTTAGACTTAATCATTATACAAAAGTATAAAATGGTAGAAAGTGAGTTATGTCAGTTACTGTCTGAATAACTAAGCCATCAATTCAATACAAACATCATAATAAGATCTCAAGAAAGAAGTTTTAAAGAACTAATTAACTTAGGTATAAACCTTTGTTAATGAATTCTCAAACTCTGTCCATCATTAACCTATTATGTCAGCAACTGATACACCATTTGCTGCTCACAAAATGCACTTGTAAATACTTTGTGCTTAATCTCCATACCTGCAATTGTTAGTCCAAAACCAAGAAAACAAAGTGCAAAGCAATTGCTTCATAACAGTATAAACATATGACTAACAGTATTAACAAAACAGTCCAAACTTTGTAATAGCAGTACAAAAATATACTTAACAGTACTAATGACAAACCTAGCAGTACAAATTCAAGTTATGTACAAAACCACACAGTTTGAAAACATTAAGGGTTAAGCATTCCAATACTTGCTACCAAGTATTGAAATCTTCCTACATCAAAGGCTTTTGTGAGAAGATCTGCAAAGTTTTGATCAGAATCAATTTTAACCACTTGAATCAACTTTTTCTCATTGCAGTCTCTAATAAAATGATGCCTAATTTCTATGTGTTTTGTTTTAGAATGTTGCGCTGGATTTTTAATAATACAAATTGTACTGCTATTGTCAATGTATATCATGGTGTTCATAAAGTTATACCCATAGTCAAGCAGCTGATTTTGGATCCAAAGCACTTGACCACAGCAACTTGCAGCAGCTACATACTCAGCTTCAGTTGTAGAAGTTGCCACAATTGTCTGCTTCTTACACTGCCATGATATAAGTCTGCAACCAAGGAATTGACATCCACCAGTTGTTGATTTCCTGTCTAGGCTTGCACCAGCATAATCACTGTCTGAATATGCCACCAAGTCAAAAGGTGATTCCCTAGGATACCACAGACCCAACCTAGGTTGACCCTTAAGATATCTGAAGATCCTTTTGACTGCAGTTAAATGAGAAACCTTAGGAGTCACTTGGAACCTTGCACAAGCACAAACTGCAAACATGATATCTGGTCTTGAGGAAGTAAGATACATCAAAGACCCTATCATTGATCTGTATGTGTGTACATCCACACTTTCTCCATCAGCATCTTTAAGGAGAGGTTTCTCAGGATCAATTGGTGTGCTTGCCACTTTAGAATTAGCAAACTGAAACTTCCTTAGTATCTCTGCCACATATTTGTCTTGGCTGATAAATATGCCTTCATTAGATTGCTTTACTTGCAGACCCAAAAAGAAAGTAAGTTCCCCCATGGAACTCATCTGAAACTTATCATGCATAAGTTTCTCAAATTCAACACACATTTCCTTCCTTGTGGACCCAAAAATAATGTCATCCACATACACCTGTACCAGCAAGATATCCTTCTTGTTCTTCTTAATGAATAAAGTCTGATCAATCTTGCCCATTTGAAATCCATTCTCAAGCAAATAGGAAGCCAAAGTCTCATACCATGCCCTTGGTGCCTGATGTAGTCCATAAAGAGCCTTTACAACCTTGTACACCTTATCAGGATGTTCTGGATCAACAAAACCTGGAGGTTGTGAGACATACACCTCCTCTTTAATAATACCATACAAGAAGACACTCTTAACATCCATCTGATAAACTGTGAATCCCATGAAAGAAGCATAGGCCAAGAATAGTCTGATTGCTTCAATCCTTGCTACTGGTGCAAAAACTTCTTCATAGTCTATTCCCTCTTCTTGTGTATACCCCTGGGCTACAAGTCTAGCCTTGTTTCTAATCACAATTCCCCTTTCATCCCTTTTGTTTTTGAAGACCCATTTGGTGCCAATTACCCTCATACCCTTGGGTAAATCAACTAGTACCCAAACCTTCTGAATCTTGAATTGGAGAAGCTCCTCTTGCATTGCTTCTACCCAGCTTGAGAGGAAACACACAAATAAACAAGTGTTGGCATCTTCATGCTGCTTTTCTTCATAAACAGTACTAAGAAACCCTTGTTGGTCTGAAGTCATGAGTTGCTTTCTTGTCTTCACTCCAGATTGCATGTCACCAATCACATTATCCAAGGAGTGATCTCTGTGAATCCTTGTGTGTGGTGTAGTGAGAACTGCATAGGTGGGTGGTAGATTGTTGATATCCACCTCATCTTCTGAGAAATCAGCTGGATTAGTATCTGATGGGCCAGCAGTATGAACATTCTACCCAGCAGTACTAACTTGTGGCTCAACATTACAATCACCATTTGTACTGTTATCTTGATTCTCTTGTGCCTCAGCTTCATCTACATTATTTTCATCATCAATGCCTTCCTTGGCTTCATTAGTAGAAGGCTCACCAATCTTTGAAGATGAATCCACATTGTTCCATATTGGCATAAATATCTGATCTTGATCTTTCTCCTTTCCCAAGCCTGTTTCATCTGTTGCATCATCAGCATCTGAACCTGCAAAATCATTAGAAAAGGTTCCTGCAACAACTGGCACATAATTCATTGATTGGGTTAGAGTATCAAGGTCAAATAGCCATTTTGGACCTTCACCTGCAACATTAGATTTATTTTCTAGAAATTGAACATGCAGGTTTTCCTCAACTTTCCTAGTTCTTGTGTTGTATACTCTAAAGGCTTTGCTATTTAGTGAGTACCCAACCAAGAACCCTTCATCAAATTTACCATCAAATTTGCCTAGATGGTCTAAGGTATTCAGAATAGTTACATGACACCCAAAAGGTCTTAGAAATCCTAATGCGGGAGTTCTACCTCTAAAAAAGTTCATATGGTGTCTTGTTATGAGGTTTAACTACCAAAACCCTGTTCTGTACATAGCAAGCAGTATTAACTGCTTCAGCCCAAAAAGTGATAGGCAACTTAGAGTCAGCTAACATGGTTCTAACAGCTTATATTAGTGTCTTATTTCTTCTCTCAGCAACTCCATTCTGCTGAGGAGTTCTAGCAACACTAAACTCTCTTCTAATACCCTTTTCCTTACAAAACTCATTCATAACTCTATTTTTGAACTCTGTCCCATTGTCACACCTAATGACTTTTACTTTCCTATCCACTAAGTTTTCTATCTCAGTAATGAATGTTTTAAGAATGCTAGGTGTCTCATCCTTAGAACCTAAAAAGAAAACCCATGTGAATCTACTATAGTCATCAGTAACAACAAGACAGTATCTCTTATGCATAATACTACTCACAAATGTTGGGCCAAATAAATCCATATATAGCATAAACATAGGTTGATCAATAGAGTTAAAAATCTTGGGCTTACAAGAAGCCTTGTGTTATTTGCCTTTGAGACATGCAACACAAGTCTGGTCATTTTCAAATCTTTTCTGAGGCAAGCCTCTTACCAAACCATCCTTAACAATTTTATTAATGGTTTTAAAGTTTATGTGACCAAGTCTTCTATGCCATAACATAGACTCATCCAATGTGGCCTTTGCAACAAGACAAGTAAGGGCCTCTTTAGGAACAATCTTCTTCATATCAACACTGTACATGTTGCCCTTTCTTGGAACTTTGAGTAATACCTGACTTTCATCAGGTAACTTAAAGTCTGGAGAAAGCACAAGACATTCAGTGTCAGTAAAAAAAACCTTGTTCTTTTTGTCACACATTTGTGAGACACTAAACAGGTTATACTTAAGCTCTTGCACAAAGTACACATCTTCAAAATCTAATTTACCGGTTTTAAGTGTACCTTTACCAGTAATTCTACCTCCTATTCCTCCTCCAAAGGTAACATATCCTCCATCCAATGGTTGAAAGTCTGAAAGATAGGACATGTTGCCTGTCATGTGCCTGGAACATCCACTATCTGCATAACCTTGATCTTCATCATCTTCCTGTGAATGTCCCTGCACATGAAATAAGGAAATTAGTTTTCTTGGGGTACCCAAGCCATTACTGACTTGGGTTTGCCTCGTGCATCAATATAGTCAAATCTTTTCAATACAGTTGATGCACCATTGGACTGAAGTGGTCTCCAAATCCAACATGCTGAGGCCTTAACAACATTAGCCCTCTTTTCCCTAGCAGTGCTTTTAGAGTTACCAGTACTAACTGCTTGGCTAGCAGTACTAACTGCTGGCTTTGCAGTTTGTGCCTTTGGTTTCCAAAATTGTTTTTGTACCACTACTTTTTTTTGAAAAGGCCTTTTAGCAGTTTGTGGTGCATATTTGAAAGTTGGTTTTGCACTTTTAACTGCTGGTCTAGGGTAAACAGTTTTAAAAGGTCTGGCAGTACTAACTGCTGGTCTAGCAGTATGAATTGGTTTTGGGCCAGACTTCATGAAACTTGTCCTGGGAGTTATTCTATCAGTATTGGGGTGAGAGTGAGATTTGTTTAAGTTCACCCTATGGTTTGAGTTCCCAGTTACCCTATTGTTACAAAAAGCCTCAAGATGGTCAAAACTACCACAAGCAAAACAAGCCTTTTTGTACAAGACAAAGTCACTTCCTAGCTGATTGACTTGAGATCATTCCAGTTCCTCTGGTTACCTCTAGGCTTGTCTGTGGACCTATACATCTCACAGTACCTAACTGTCTTCCTAATTGGTTTAACATTTGATTTAGGCCTAACAGTTTTATTATCAACCATCTTAGGAACATTTGTTCCTTCTACCTTTCCTACTTCAGGTTTAACCACAACCTGATCTTCCTCATCATCAGATGTCCAATCTTTAATGGTTGGAGCATCTGAATTCCTATCAGTGGAAACCTTGTCCTCAGTGAGTGAAGCATCACTTGCACTCTCAAAAGGTTCACTGATTTCTACAGGTTTATTAGCAATTGTGTTTTTCTTAGGCTTACAACCATACTCTAACTTAGGTTGTTGGAACTCTTCTAAACCTGTATGCTCTAGGTCTATTCCTGGGGGTGCAGGTACTCCTCTGTGAGGAGGTGGACATGTTTTATACCCCAACCCAGACTTAGCTTTGTTAATTAACTGACATTCAATTATTTTGTTTACACCCTTAGAGGCATATTCTAAGGTTTCTACACTTAATTGAATATTTTCATTAGCCTTTTTAATTCTATCCAACTCAGCTTTCAACAGACTAACCTCAGCATTCTTAATTGATAAATCCCTTTTAAGAACTGCTATATCATCAGCAAAAACAGACTCATTGTTCTTATAATGCACTATTTGATCTTCTAGGACTGCTAAACCTCTCTTATGATTTGACAAATTGTAATTAGTTTTGTTTAGTTCAATCCTTTGTTCATCATAGTGTTTCCTTAAAGTTTCTAGTTCTTTAAGAGCAGTGCATGTTTTAGAACAACATTTAGCAGATTGTACCTCAGAGTCAAAGAAGGCCATGAGAGCCATCTCAGTAGGTGCTTTCTCATCATCTGCCATAAAACTCCAATCAAAGCCTAGTCCATCAATAGCTACCATAGCCTTTGAGGTTGGCTCAACTTCTTCCACAGCCTTGGGTTTGCTTCCATAACCTTTGCTCCTTCCATCCTGTTGCCTAGGTCTCCTGCATTCTCTTGAAAAGTGCCCCAACTTGTGACAGTTGTAGCATTCTACCTTTGATTTGTCAAAACCAGCAGTGTCATTGCTGCTGATGGTGATCTTCTTTCCAGTTCTTTGGTAGAATTTCTTAGCCCTCATGCTAAGAAGTGAGATCTGCCATTTGAGGTCCATCTCCTCCAAATCATCATCATTAATCTCCTGGAGATCTTCATGAGTCAGCATTGACCCATCATTATGGCTTGTCAAGAAGGCACAATAGGTTTTATCATCCAAAATACCAGTAGTATTGCTTGATGTGCTAGCAGTACTAACATTTGGGTTAGCAGTACTAACTCCCACAACAACCTTCACTTCTTCAACTGGACTTGAATTACTAGGAGATGACACAAATGCCATGTTCCCAGTGCTTGAACTAGTTCCTCCAGCCTTCTTCACATCCTGCTCAACAATCTTGAAGTTGCTGTATAAATCCATCAGGCTCATAGTATCAATGTCTGGCTTGTTCTTCCAGACTACCATATGCATAGCCCACTCTGCAGGCAAAATTCTCAAGAACTTAAAGTTCAGATCTTCCTGAGGTATATCAACACCAAGAACAACCAGTTGGCTGACAATCTTCTGCAGTCTGTTGAACATGTGATCCAAGGACTCATTACTGGTTGCAGTGAAGTTTTCAAAATTCTGCTTTAGGAGAGTCTTTTGTGTCTTCTTGGTGGCTTCATTCCCACCATATCTAGAATGATTGCCTCAAACAAGGTCTTAGCATCCTTGTACTTGCTGAAGTTCAAGAGTTGATCATTTGGAATGGTCATCATCAGCAAACTTCTGGCCTTGAGGTCATTTTTCTTTTGAAGCCTTTCTTCTGCAGTTACTGGAGAGGTCTACACAACTGTCTCTACCTTACCATCAACTGTTGTTGTAGAGGTTGAAGGCTTGAAAGAGTTTCCTTCTTCAATAATTTCCCAGAGTGCATAGTCCTGCACTTGGAAGTATTGTTCTATCCGCAGCCTCCACATATCAAATTCATTCTGCTTGAGCATTGGCAATTTAGCAGCCATGTTTGTTTGGGTAATCTCCATGTCCATTACTTTCTCTTCTAAATCAATAGTATCAACCTGGCTCTGATACCACTTGAGAGGATTATAAAACACTTAGGATGTTACTCCTTTATAACGTGTTTGAGATACTTTGAGTGTATGCAGTTAAGTATGCGGAATCTACTTAACCACACTTAGAAGAATTATGGTTTGTTTAATGGAACAGTAATGTATGTATGAGCAATGAACACAGTAAGATTAACACCAAATGATTCAATATTATTTCTTGAATAATACGAGTGATCTTGCTATCACTAGTATTACAATGACCTTGAATCTTAACAAAACTCTATGACTGATATATATCTCAAACGTATAACCTAGGATCTCTTTTTATAGACTTATGGAGTCCTTTACAAGATAAGTATTCTACCGTATAATTTTAACTAATTAAGATATACAAAAGATCTATTCCATACTTATCCTCTACAATATCGTATATAACAGTTATCCATGCAGCAGTACCTTCTTTATAGCTAGCAGTACAAACTTAGCAGTTTGTACCGTTAGTTGTTTATTCAGCAGTCTTCACTTATACACTAACAGTTTGTACTGTTAGTGCATTTCTTCAGCAGTACTAAGTTCTGTGACATTTAATTCCCAACAATGTCTGCTTATTACAGCGGTCTCTTTACGGGCTCAAGCAGGCCCCACAGGCTTGGTTTCAGCGCTTTGCAGCTTATATTACTCATGTTGGGTTTACTCATAACTGCTGTAACTCCTCATTATTTATCTACAGATAGGGGACTGACACTACTTATTTACTATTGTCTGTTGATGATATTGTTCTCACAGCTTTCTCTGAGTCTTTGTTATAACATATTTATTGATTCGTTGCATCAGAAGTTTTCGATGACTGATCTCAATTCGCTTAATTATTTTCTAGGTATTTTCGTTACACGTGATTCTTCGGGGATGTGTTTATCTCAACGTAAGTATGCTGCTGAGATCCTTGAGCGGGCTCATATGGTTAATTGCAACCCTAATCGAACTCCTGTTGATACTGAGTCTAAACTTGGGGTTGATGGTGATCCGGGCGACATTATTAGGAGTCTTGCAGGTACTCATCAGTATCTTACTTTTACTCGCCCATATATTTCTTATACAGTGAAACAGGTTTGCCTTTATATGCATGATCCACGAGAGCCTCATTTCTCGGCTCTTAAGCGGATTTCTAGATATGTTCGTGGTACTATTGCTCATGAGTTACAGTTGTTTTCTTCGTCTACTACATCTTTGGTTGATTACTCAGATGTGAATTGGGCTGGTTGTCCTACTACTTGACGGTCGACTTCGGGTTATTGTGTGTTTCTTGGCAACAACTTACTTTCTTGGTCGACTAAGCGTCAACCAACGTGATAAGGATTTATTTGGTACCTTTTTTAAAGGGTCATTTAATCCCAAAATCGTATAAATATGATCAAATATTGCCTAAAATCGTTTCTTTTTGTATTTTAGGTACTTGGGACGAGAAATCTGGAAATCGGCACTTTTTGGACGAAAAAAGTGAAGAAAACGACAAAGTCCAAAAAAACCTGTCATACTTGGAGATCTGACGACATCATAAGCTACAACGTGACGACGTCCTTTGTTTGTGAAGCTGGATTTTTGGTTCAAGTTTATCAAGTGACGCTTAAGAGGAATTGGAAGATTCTACAACCTGACGCCGTCAGGTACAAATTGGAGATGGGAGTCACGTGTTAAGCTAGAAAGAGACGGCCCAGAACAATTAACAAGTGACGGCCTCAAGATATTCCTGACGCCGTCATAACGACGACTTACACAATACGAAACCCTAAATACGGCGAGCTGACGGTGTCACGACCTATAAGGTGACGCCGTCACATTTGTAAATCTATATATACTTTTGCATTTTTTCATTAATTGGGGGTAACACTTTGGAGAGGGAAACCCTAGACGTATTTTACTTGTATTGTAAGGCTTTTACAGCATTTTAGCTTAATGTTTCAATAAAAATAAGTATTCCCTTTAATCATTCGATATGTCTATGTAATGTTTGATTATGTGTTTATCTTTTCTTTGCTTTAACATGTTAGCTTAAGTTTATTTGTGTTTGCTTAGATCTAGTGAAATCTAGTTATTGAATATTGATTATGGTTTGCTCGTCATAATATAAGATATGTGGACAAGAAAGAAAAGATGGATAAGAAATGAATAGATGAGTAAAATGAAGATGTGTTTTTCTCGGCTGAAATGAATGAAAGAGTATCCCAGTTCAATTTGTTTTACCTACCAAATATAATGGAAATCGAGCATAATAAATAGGGCTAGCAAAAAAAGAGCAAGCAAAACATGAAACGCTCTAGCATGTCGTTTTCGTAATGTGAATTTATAGTGTCGGTATTGATAATTTGGTTTATTAAAGATAACTTTTGTTAATTGATTTAAAAATAAATCCAAAAAGCAAGAACTAGTTTTGGAAATATATAGGAGTATATGTTTTTATTAGAAACTGAAAACAACAACACTCCACTATTCCAAATGTGTCACTTTCTATCTTTCTGACCACAACAGTTATGGCTACTTCTTCTCTGTACTAAAACCAGACATGTGTTTCAACTATCTTCAACTAACCATTAATCATTCTTCATCAAACACTTTACCTCAAAATTCTGTACGTAAACACCAAATTCCCTCTATATCTTCTCATTTAATAAGATACAAATGATAATCTTTACAATAAAACCAATTTTTTTTTTTTTTTAACCTTTTTTATACCAACTACACTACTACAGTAGAACTTTTGTAGCTTATATATTCGATTATTGTCATGTACTATGTTTCCCCTCAGTTTTACTCTATTTAATGCCACAATTATTTCCTTCTTATGCAATCAATGCTATTCCATTGTATAATGCTAAATCATGCTAACTGCTAATAAAAATATATACATATTTGGTGAGTGTATCTTATTTTAATGTGTAAAATATTTGGTGGGTGATACTTACATTTGGTTAAATTTTATATCTTTTCTTTTTGGGCGTGTTTTTGTTTCCACTTTTTTGTCGGTGTTTATGAAAATCTTGAATATAAGTACTTTTTGGGACCAATTTTCATGTTTTCTTGAATTCATATAAGAATTCTGAGTCTTGGGTGTATGTTGTTTCTTTCGATTATATCACGGTGTGATGCATATTGAATTTATAGATAAAAATGACTACTTTGATCCCTGGTGTATTGTTGAAGTTGCTTCAGCATATGAACACTGATGTAAAAGTAGGAGGAGAACATAGATCATCTTTGTTACAAGTAGTTAGCATTGTTCCGTCTTTATCGGGTGATGAGCTTTTTAAGAACCAAGGGTTTTATTTGAAAGTATCGGATTCGTCTCATGCTACTTATGTGTCATTACCTAGTGAGCATATTGATCTTATTCTTAGTGATAAGATACAATTGGGTCAGTATTTGTTTGTGGATAGGCTTGTGTCAGCCTCTCCGGTACCAGTATTACAAGGCTGTCGGCCAGTACCCGGCCGACACCCTTGTGTTGGTACTCCAAAAGATATAGTGGGTACTAAGTCCTTGGGTTTTCTTAATAATAACGGTAATGGTAATGGTCCTGGTAATGGTAATGCCTCTAGTAGTGGTAGTAAACAAGTTTTGGGAAGGTCTAAATCACAAGTGTCGAAGTTGGTGATGGGTTCAATTGAAACAAAAGGGTTAAAGTCAAATTCGTTTAATTCACGAGCTGCATCTTTGTCTCCAAGGAGTTGTTATCCGTTGCCTAATTCGCTTGAGAAGTTTTCTAATGGGATCAAACAGCAGTCTAGTATAAAAGGAGTGGATAAGACGGTTAGCAGATTGAGTTTTGGCGGGAATGTGAGTTCGAGTTTGAACAAGTCTGGGATGGGAAGCTCGATAAAGAACTATGTTTCACGTCTTGATTTGGGTCAAAAGGCTCTTAGGAAGAGTTGGGAGGGTAGTATGGATGTGAGGACTCCAAGATTGGATGTGACAAAGAAAAATTTAAAGCCTGAAGCTTGGAGTACAACAGTGAGTTCTTTTTTTACTTTGAGCTTGTAACTTATATGATATTTTCTTCTAATGATCAAATAAATGCAACCTGAATTTAAATTACTTACCATTCACATAATCATATTTCAAATGAGCATCTTAATTGTGCCGTACATACTTGTTTTGATGTTCATTTTGAGCAGCGGTACATATGTGTTTCCATGCGCATTTTGAAACTCAGTATTGTGACTTGAATAATCAGTGTAGACAGTTAGTTGATTAGATTCAAGGATATGTAGGTCAATTTAATTTTATGTCAAATATCCGTAGATGTAGAGCGGGTTTGTTAATGGGTCAAAATGGCTTTGGGTCAATACAGTAATATGTGTACAGGTTTAACCCACCAATACACTTTGGTTCTTTTCTTTTATTTTTATGATTTTGGTATATAATAACGTGTTAAATATGACTAGAAAACTGTATTACTAATGATAGTATGCAACTTCATATGGATAAATAACTTTGGACATTCTCAATACTTGATACATGTCATTTGACTTTTAACCCGTTTTGTGTTTCGAAGTTTTTGTCTGTATTTTACCCATTTGACTTATTTTCATCAATATACAAACCTAATTAACCCATATCCGTATAAGTTAATTCAAATTTCCACATTGTTAATAATAAGTTTCAATACAACAAAAGTCCACCTTCACAAAATATGATTATTTTGACCGTCACTAAAAAAAAGCAAATACTTGATCACTTTTGCCCAAAAGCTTAAACAAGAGAAATATATCAGGAATGCTGCAAACAAGTTGTATCCTATACGGTAATTTTTGTCTACAAATATTGATGATCAATGGTGGAACAGAGCCACAAAGAACTAGAAAGGGTGATAATATTTGACCTGCTAAATTTGAGTCTTCGCCTGAATTTTTTTTACTGAAGTTTTGTAGTTTAAACAAGGTAAAAAGTAAAATTTTGTTATTTTAGTTATCTTCCTAATAAGTTTACGAGTAATATTTGAACTTTTAGCATCTTAATAGGCAAGTTTTTTCTTTGTTTTTCCAGCTTTTTACCTTATCGATTCCCGTTTCTAAATTATTTGATGCAGTGGAAATCGACGAGTGAAAGGACACCATCTAAAGTGGAGCATAAAAAAGTAGCTACATCTGTGAAGTCATCTAAAGAAGAAAATAAGGTCCAGTTATCTACAAAAAGAGTTGCTAAAATCGGAGATGTGGTTGATCGTGATCTTTCTAGTAAGCAAAAGTCAACATCTGGTAGAAAAGCGTCATCAGAAGTTTCTAAAAGTGGATTACCTGTAAACATGATGAAGGTTTCTATCAGTAATAAGAAACTGACAGATGCAAATTGTTCTTGGTCTTCACTTCCATCTACTATATCAAAGCTCGGAAAGGTATAATCATTTTTTAATCATTAGTTTTATACCGAAGTAAACATATACTCCATATTTACATTTGCTTTTATATATTACTTGTTATATAATCAATATTGACTGATACAGTGAAAGTACTTATACAACCTTAAATTAATCAAATGATAGAGTAACATTACGCAATTAACCTTATTTTGTGTATTGCCTTCTCTCATGACCAATACTCCGTATTAAATAAGAGAATGAAACTTATTCTGTGAATTACTTTCTTAAGTAATCAGTGTTTTATTTAACAATCAATGCCATAAAAAGTGATTATTGTAACTTCAAGCAGCACATATTTGATTACTGTCTTGTACAATGTATGTTTTAACTGATTATCATTGTCCAACATCACATTATCACTTTCAAAATGTGCACCTGTACTAATTTTAGATTTTACAGGATGTCTTGAAGCACAGAGATGCTGCACAAGTTGCTGCCGTGGAGGCTTTGCAAGAGGCTTCAGTTACGGAAAGCATACTTCAATGTATAAGGTACTATTTTGGCTTATGTATCAGAATTAAGTTATGGCCAAATTACTTGTAACCTATATTTCAACTCTCAGGGAGATTTTTTTTTTAAAAACTATTTTGCTCTTTTATTCATTTGACCCGTTAAAGATAAAACGTGTCACAACCCAAATACGGCCATTTATAAGTACGTACATGGGTCAAACCTTATCTCCTCTACTTTCTCGAATTTACATTGAATTATCTTTATGTCTGTGACAGCACATATTCTGAGCTCTGTACATCTGCAAATGAAGAGAACCCACAGCCAACTGTAGAACAGTTCTTAGTGATGCACGATAGTTTGAATAATGCTCATCATATTGCCAAGTCTCTATCTAAAGTCATCACTCTCAGTTCATCATCAGAATGCGAAGAAAACCCATCAGAAGAACAGTTAAAAGTAACATCAGATCGACGTAAACAAGCAAATCTTTGGGTCCATGCTTCCATAATTACCAACTTATCATCTTTCTTGGTCTACAGAAAACAACCATCTTCAACCACCAATAAGCCCGCATTAGTACTTGAGGGCTCCACGAAGACCGTGTTAACAAAACCACAAGTCAAACCCCGTCAACTAGTCAACACAAAAATTGTAAACTCCGCTTTAGCTCGGCCATCTGGTGACCAAAAGTCAACGGCCCCACATCCACCAAAATGGGAAAAAGGAAGCGGTCTAGAGGAGACATTAGAATTGGCAAAAATGTTAAAAATGGAGTCGTGTGATTGGTTCTTGGGGTTCGTTGAAAGATTCTTGGATGCTGATGTCAGCACATCCACCCCATATGATAATGGGAGGATGGCGGGAATGTTGACTCAGCTCAAGAGTGTGAATGATTGGTTAGATAAGATTTTGACTAGCAAAGACGAAGAAGAAAATGATCAATTTTCTGTAGAGACGATTGAACGTGTAAGGAAGAAGATTTATTATCGTCTCCTTACAAATGTTGAATCTGCTGCAGCTGCACTTTGTGGAAGGTCGGGATCATCACGAATTGTAAGCAAAGCTAAAAGGTAAAATGAAGTAATTTAAATATATTTGGTATATACAAGTTCAGCATATTGTTTTGGGTATAAAAAAAATAGATGGGAGTGTTTGTATAGTTAGTTTAAGAAGAAAACGCTTATAGTGATCAATTGAGGTTTTTAAGATTTGGGTTTCATTTTGTTGATATTTTACATTTTTTTGTTCTTTTGGAATACAAATATTGGAATTAGTTTGCAGATTTTAGTATATGGACATGTGGTACGACCTTTATGATAAGATGGCTGATATAAAATACTAATAACACAATTTCAGATCCTAAAAAAATAAACGAAACTCAGTTACCAAAACTCTAATAACCAAATCCACAACTTTAATAATATAATTCAAACGTAAGCTAATCTTCATTAAGCTATTGGTTTTATTCCCATTCGTCGAAGCTTGTCACAGTTAGGAGTTGGATAATTTAAGTCATCTGAACGCCATTGCCCCTCAAGTTCACGTTTACAATCATATTGTCCAAATTTTACGTAATCCTTGATGACCCTCTTCTCAATATCGGCTCGTGCAGAAGTTCCAGCCGGATATTTCTTATCAAATCCTGATTTTACGTAATAATCAAGTCCATATTCATTAATCTCCATGTGATTCTTAAAAATGCCATCTCTTCTAAACCGATAGAGACCGTGATGCCTTATTTGATGGATACTCCGATAAAACACACCAAAAACCACCAAGACGATAAGCACACATATAGGAACAGATCTAGAGCGATTCATGACGATTTAACCAGTCCTTGAGAAAAAAAGAAATTTTATATTAGGGTTTCGATTGGATAACATTTTTCAACTCGTACACATGTAATCAAAGCATTAACATTTGATTTAGAGCTAACCGAAGGATATTGAGACAAACTATAACTGGAAACTGAATTACGTTATTATTGAAGATCAAACATATAAAATCCAATATATGCATTGTGCTTAATATCAAACTATAACTGGAAACTGAATTACGTTATTATTGAAGAACGTCAAATATTCACTATTTCACATACTACTTTAGGTAAAAAGACTATAAATAACATATATGGGAAATAAAGCTGAGCATGTTATGATCACTGATTAGTACATCTTTTGGAATTCTAGCTAATTTAACTAAATTTTAATAATATACAATGACCAAACAAAAATATGAATAATCATGAACCACTTTTTCTAACGATAGCGCAATTGGCCTGGCTATAGGTAAAGGAATTTTTTTTTTTTTTTTTTTTTTTTTTTTTTTTTTAAATGTTAAACGTACCCATCTACGTTTAATAAATTTGGACATGCATGAATTGCTTGTATTTTCAGAATAATCGTCCACCATCTTAATTTAATTATTCTCAACCAACTAAATTAAATGCCCCTTATTACATGATTTTTATTTAATAAAAATAGCCCTTAAAGCTATTTCAAAATTAATTTTTTTATTAGATAACCATCACTAACAAAGCGGATAGCAAATTGTAATATAAAATAACCTCTTAACCATTGCCCTAATGCTAGTGGTAATAAAGAGTGTCACCACAACCAACTTTATCACGGTTACGTCATTTTTTCTCTTTACAATCAATTTGACCACCAACTTAGTGTAATAACACAACCAACATCACCACTGAAACATACCCCACTTAAACAAAAATATACCCACAAAAACCAAAATCACCACACACCCACAAACCGAATTCTTCCCCAAAGCACCTAAGACGCGTCGTCGGAGGTGAGGGTAATAAGGTAGCACGCGTCTTGCGTCCTCAACCTAGGCAAGAGACGCATCTTGCGTCTCTTATTACCATCAGTCTAAGAATTATACTCCGTAGTTAACTAAGCCCAAAAAATAATTACATAACACAAGATTAAACCTACTCTTTTTTAATTAGATAAATTTGTACATATAAAATACATGTACATGTTATATATACAAGTGGTTAAAGTCCAACAGTTTTTTGCATGTGATGAAGTACGTACTTCTAGTAGCCCTTCAAAGTTATGTTATCAAAGCCAATTTTTCATCTACAAATCAATTTTATCTTCAAATCAAGTTCGGAAATCTAGTCTTCTTATGTCATATATATTGGGTTTCTTATGATAATATATATAGTGTGTGTTCATAATATATATATAATGCAACAGAAGTTAAAGAACATATGTATTACATTCATACCTTAGTTGCAGTAAAAAAGCGTAGTTTAATCTACCTCGATCTTTAATTGGCTTTCAATGAGTTTATAGCTTCGAATCAATCTTTAATGATTTCATAGTTTATAAAGGGGTTGTTGCTGATTTATTTTGGTAATAATTAACATTCCATCTCTTCTTTTATTTTGAACGGCAACTTTCCAATTAGATTTTACCTTCTATAAATATAGTTTGAGTCCATATTTGTGACTTGTACATATATTTTTTTTGCAATGCATCGTCAAATTAATGGTTAGACTATTT
This sequence comes from Artemisia tridentata subsp. tridentata, assembly GCA_021014915.2. Classification (NCBI taxonomy): domain Eukaryota; kingdom Viridiplantae; phylum Streptophyta; class Magnoliopsida; order Asterales; family Asteraceae; genus Artemisia; species Artemisia tridentata. The sequence continues at coordinate 138,030,469 of CP139505.1, read as the reverse complement.
TATCATTCACAAAGTAAAAGAGACGGTGAATACATGTCATGTGACTTTTTAACTGTTTAGCCCGTTAGATCTTTCTGGGAGCTTTTTAATATGTTACCAATTTGACTCGCTAAATATAAGCTAACTGACCTCATTAAGTGTGTACATTTTAGGGTGGTTAGGGAAAGGTTGGAAACAGTTCCTGATATTAACCCGGTGAGACCGCGCACATATGAGTCAAAAGGACTCACTCTCTCCGAGTAACATGAACAGGGAAACCACATCTGTTTTCCATTTTAAAATTTATCTCTTCTGAATATAATTATTCAATTTGACCCTAATCACATCCGTTTTCCAGTTAATTAACTGTTACACGTGTTTAGAAATCAACAAGAAATGAAAACACGATTCACAATTGCAACAAACACATTAAGAATCTAATGAACAAGAAGTAGACTCGAAATGGGATTTGTTATTAGTAAGATGAGTTTATACAAACGATTACAAGAATTGAGAGAGAGAGAATTATAACTGAAAATCAAGAATGAATTATGATACAAGTGAAAGGTAGTTTAAGTAGTGAAATGTGAGTTAACATCTTTTGGCGCCCAATACAAACTTATTATGAAGGTTGTCATCTTTAGTCCTCTAATCTTCAGTAGTTGTCACAACTGGTCCTTGTTAGCTTTGACTTGTAACAATCCCTTTCCCTTCAGACAATGCTTGTCCTCAAGCTTGGGTTTCAAACTCTGGGAACCTCTTAAACATATCATGAAGATTTTCCCAAGTAGCATCCTCATCTGTGTGATTTGACCATTTGACTAATGCATATACCACAGGCCTGTTATTGACTTTAGCTAGTTTTCTATCCAAGATGGCAATAGGCTCAACTACAAGTAAACCATTTGGACCACAATGAGGCAGTACCCCCATCTTGTTATCACTTCCCTTTGCACAATTTTAACTGTGAGATATGAAAAACTGGGTGAATTTGGCTTGTTGCAGGCAGATCTAACTTGTAAGCAACCTTACCAATCTTTTCAATGATCATGAAAGGACCATAGTACTTTGATGACAGTTTGTGCTGCTGTTCCTTTCTTATGGTAACTTGCCTATGAGGTTGGAGTTTCAAATACACCCACATTCCAACTTCCAGTACTCTTTCACTCCTATGCTTATTAGCCTGGTTCACCATTCTATCTTGTGCCCTCTGCAAATGGAATTTGAGCATCTGCAAGGAGTCCTCTCTGGCTTGTAATGACCTATCAACAGCTTCAACTGAACTATCTCCTGGCACATAAGGAACATGGGTTGGTGGTTTTTGGCCATAGACTGCCTCATAAGGTGTAGTGTTGATGGCTGAATGATAGTTAGTGTTGTACCAGAACTCAGCCATAGGTAACCATACCGCCAACTCCTTTGGTCTCTCCCCAATCATACATCTAAGATAACATTCCAAACATTTTTTTACAATCTCAGTTTGTCCATCTGTTTGTGGATGGTAGGCTGTGGATAATTTGAGCTTCACTTTCAAGGTTTTGAACATTGACTGCCAAAAATGACTTAAGAAAATCTTGTCCCTATCACTCACAATGGACTCAGGTAGGCCATGTAATCTGTACACATTATCAAGGAACAATTGAGCCATTGTACTTGCAGTAAAAGGGTGTTGCATAGCCATAAAATGAGCTTGTTTGGACAATCTATCTACCACCACCAAAATGACTGTCTTCCCTTGTGAATTAGGCAGTTTCTCAATGAAATCCATGGAAATTGAGGACCAAATCTTTTCTGGTATAGGTAAGGGTTGCAAAAGGCCAGGGTAGGCTGCCAAATCAGGTTTCTCTCTTTGACAAACATCACATTCCCTCACAAACTGTTTGACCATCCTTTGCATTCCCTTCCAATAAAACATAGCCTTTAGTCTGTGCAAGGTTACCATAGTACCTGAATGTCTACCCACATCATCTGAATGGTAGTATTGAATGATGGTTTTCCTCAATTGCATATCATCTCCTACTACTAACTTTCCCTTCCTTCTTAACAGCCCATCAACCATAGTAAACTTATCCTTGTTGTAGCTGTTGTTTTGTATTTGATGTATCACCTTCTTAAGCCCAACATCCTGCTCCCAACTAGCCTTAACTTGTTGCAGCAAATCAGAAGCAATGGAAGTAAGGACAACATTATTGAGTTCAGCTCCACTTGACACCCTTGACAAAGCATCTGCTACCACATTCTCAGACCCACTTTTATAAGAAATTTCATAATCAAATCCCAACAGTTTAGGCAGCCATTTGACTTCGAAGGGAGTTGTCAGTCTTTATCCCAACAAGTATTTTAAACTGAAGTGATCTGTTTTGATCTTGAAATGTCTATCAAGTAAATACCCTCTCCATTTCTCTAATGCCATTAGTACTGCTAGGAACTCCTTTTCATAGGTTGAAAGTGCTTGGTGTTTAGTTGATAAGGTTTTGCTCAGAAATGTAATTGGGTGTCCCTCTTGCTGTAGAACTGCCCCAATTCCTATTCCCGATGCATCAGTTTCCACAGTAAAGACCTTGTTGAAATTTGGCATAGCTAACACAGGTGCTTGTACCATGGCTTCCTTAAGTGTTTCAAAAGCTGATTGTGCAGATTCATTCCATTGGAAACCATTCTTCTTGAGTAGCACATTCAATGGTTTGCTCACACTTGCATAATTTCTAATAAACTTTCTGTAATAACCAGTAAGCCCAAGGAACCCTCTTAGTTGCTTGACATTAGTTGGAGTTGGCCACTCTTGCATGGCTTTAATCTTACTGGGATCAGTTGCCACTCCTTTATCAGATATGATGTGCCCCAAATATTCAACACTTGAAGCAGCAAAAACACATTTAGATCTCTTAGCAAACAATGAATTGTCCTTCATGACTTGCAACACTTGTTTCAAATGACTAAGGTGGGATTCCAAACTATCACTGTATACCAATATGTCATCAAAGAAAACCAACACAAACTTCCTAAGGTACTCCTTGAACACTGAATTCATCAAAGATTGGAATGTTGATGGAGCATTTGTGAGTCCAAAAGGCATTACTAGGAACTCATAGTGCCCCTCATGTGTTCTAAAAGCAGTTTTGTACACATCCTCACCATGCATCTTTATCTGATGATACCCAGACCTCAAGTCTAGCTTAGAAAAAAACCTTGATCCTTGAAGTTCATCAATCAATTCCTCCACAACTGGAATTGGAAACTTATCTTTGACTGTTGACTTGTTAAGCTGCCTATAATCCACACACATTCTCCAAGAACCATCTTTTTTCTTGACCATGACTATAGGGGATGAGAAAGGGCTTTGACTGTTTCTAATGACTCCTGAGTCCAATAACTCTTTTACCATTGCCTCAATTGCATCCTTCTGGTTTGGAGGATGTTTGTAAGGTCTTATGTTGACTGGTAGAGTATTTGGCATAAGGGGAATTTGGTGATCATGGGTTCTCTTTGGTGGTAGCTCTTTTGGTACATCAAAAACTGCCTCAAATTCATCTAGAACACACTTCAATTCTTGTTCACAAGCCAACTCAGGTTCCATTTGCAGCAAAGTTGCAGAGTAATTGCACACAGCTATAGCAGACAACTCAGCTGTAACTATCTGATTACCATTCCTTTGCTTACCCTGCATCCACTTAAGAGTAGTTTGTTGTGTCCCTCTTAACACAACTTTCCTCTCCTTATAGGTATACTCCATGATCAAGTTCTTAAAGTCACATCTAACCCACCCCAAGGTAGACAACCATTAGATTCCAAGAACCATTTCACAACCACCCAATGGTAGAATTAACACATCAGAAGTATAAGAAATACCTTGAAATTCCCAAGTAAAGTTCTTACACTCATACAAACTACTCATCACATGACCATTGGCCACTGAAACTTCCAAGGGACAAATCTTACTTAGCCTGCAACCTAACTTTTTAGCAGTATTTAGGTCCAAAAAATTATGGGTACTTCCTGAATCAACTAGCACATGTAACATGTTTTTCCTCACATAACCCCTTACTTTCATAGTTCTAAAAGTATTCACACCAGATAAAGCATTCAATGAAATGAAAGGAGGTTCATCAATTAAACTAGTGTAGTTATTCACAATTCCTTCCTCAGTCAACACTAAATCCTCATCTTCACTGTCCACATCATCTCCCATTATCTCCAAGGAATACAACTGACCACTGCACTTATGGCCAGGAGTATATTTTTGATCACAATAGAAACAGAGGTGTTTAGCTCTCTTATCCTCTAGTTCTTGTTGTGTCAACCTTTTAAACTATCTATTTGGCACAGGCTTATTGTTATTGACAGCCACAACTTGATTACCCCTAAAATTATTGTTCACATTTCTATTATTGTTACTACTCATCACATTAGGCCTAGGAGTGCTCAACAGTGGTGCATTTTTACTTTTGCTCACAGAAATGTTAGCTTCTTGCAATTTTGCCAAGTTAAATGCATCAGTTAAAGTAGCAGGTGCAAACATCCTAACCACATATGCAATCTCATCTTTTAAACCACCAATGCACAAGCTAACAGTATAATTTTCAGGCAAGTCAACCTTATTCAGTAGTGTTTCAAAAGAATCTTGGTATACCTGCAGACTAGAAGTCTGTTTGAGATTCTTGAGTTCCATAACTGGATCTTCAAAGATTGACTCAAACCTCTTCCTCACATGAGTCTCATACACATTCCAAGTTACTACCTCTCCAAATTTCTTCATAAACTGTGTGTGCCACACAAGGGCCTTCCCAAACACATGCATAGAAACCAATCTAATCTTTTGTTCATCAGCAACAACTTGATCCATCTCAAAGAACCTCTGTACCCTATACAACCACCCTTGAACATCTTCTCCATCAAATCTTGGGAACTCAATTTTTGACAATCTTCCATACTGACCCCCATTTTGGTTATTGTTTTGTACAATTGGACCTCCAAGAACCTCTCTCCTTTGACTTGTGCCTTCATCTCCATTAACTCTTTGTTGCATTAGCCTCATATCATTAGTGAGTGTAGCCACAACCCCCACCAATGTTGCTAATTGACTAGCAATACTTTCTATCGAATGTCCTTCAGTAGTGGTGCTTTCTTGGCGATTAGCACCATTAATGACAGACCTTGTGTCCACCATGTTCTCTCTCTGTTCTTAACCACCACTGATTCAGTCACACCAGGACAACAAACCACCACACAGATCCTAACTAACGTATTTTGGAAATGGAAATGGACGATTAATCAAGAACGTATTTGTGATTGGACAAATGGTCTAGCTTGACCGGAATTTATGTATGTGCGGTGGGTGATCAAATGATCAAGATCTTCAATCGGTGTAACTGAACACTAACGAAATAATTGAATCCTACCACGTGTTTAGAAATCAACAAGAAATGAAAACACGATTCACAATTGCAACAAACACATTAAGAATCTAATGAACAAGAAGTAGACTCGAAATGGGATTTGTTATTAGTAAGATGAGTTTATACAAACGATTACAAGAATTGAGAGAGAGAATTGTAACTGAAAATCAAGAATGAATTATGATACAAGTGAAAGGTAGTTTAAGTAGTGAAATGTGAGTTAACAGCTTTTGGCGCCCAATGCAAACTTATTATGAAGGTTGTCATCTTTAGTCCTCTAATCTTCAGTAGTTGTCACAACTGGTCCTTGTTAGCTTTGACTTGTAACATTAACTCAAAAGCTTAACATGGGATATATCTCAATGACATGTCGGTTACAACCGTACAAGTCATATCTTTCGTAGTCTTAACTCTTAAACAAGACATTTGGTCATTGAACCTGGAGTTTTGTTTTCAATGATCTACTTATTTAGATGATCAAGTAATATTGGTGTTTGAGGTTCATCAATGGTGGAACACGACACATAACTAGAAAGAATGCTAATCCTATACCCTTCTGAATTTGCGTCTTGGGCCGAAAAACTAATTGTAATCTTTTTTCTTTAAATAAGATAAATAATTCAAAATTTGTTATTGTAGTTTTTCTCTAAAAAAGTTTGTTATAGTAGTGCATATATACCTTTGTCGTTAATCCAGGATGTGTCATGAATATTTGAACCTTTAAATATACTCAAACTACTATTCTAACAAACAAGGTGATTGAGAACTGGTGAATATTAGAGGACTCATATGTTTGTCGTCTCGTGAATAAGCACCCACAAGTCCACAACTAATGAAATAAGATTACTGCATATCAAGGTGCATACAAGTAATTTGTAACTTTGTATCATACTACATGTCATGCAATAAACTAATCATGTTCGAAAATGTAATTATAACACAAACCCCAATCCCGGAAAAACAAATGGAACACAATTTGCAATGCTCGAATAGGTACTGCTGGTGTTGCCATGTGATTGGGTCTTATCAATGTTACTTCTGTCCTGCCCAGCTTCTAAGCCAGAGACAGTAGAAGTAGCCCTTTCCACACTGACAAAGTCAGCCTCATCTGCTACATTTGTCGGAGTAGGAGCTCTGTGCTGAGGTACATCATAGTCCTGTCTGGATATAGTCCTATGTGTTGATGGAGATGAGTTTTCAGATGTTGTGGGTGTGTGATGGGAGGCAACTGGGCTTGTTGCTCCTTCACCCTGAGCTTGCAGCATAAAATCAAAAAGTGGTACTGCTTCCCCACCATAACCCCTTGAAGCCATTTTCATATTACTAAAAAGTTTTTGGGTAAGCTTGGGAGTTGGATAAACAGTTTTGTGTAGAAGCAGTTGATGTTTCCTCATGTTCAAAATGGTTTGATTGAACCTGGGATACATAAAAAAATTTGATTTACTATCAACATTTTCAACCACACCTTCAAAAATGAGTTTAGAAAAATTGAAGGTTCTGTCAGTAGCCAAGCAAATGAGAGCAGTAGCAATATTACTACTGAACTGTTCCCATGAGGTTTTCTTGGAACTAAGACAGTGAAGGATGGTATGTATTAAAAATCTCCATTGAGGGGCAAAACGACTCTTTTGAAAAGTTAAAGCCTGTGAGTCAATATTGTACCCCATCCTGGTTAAGTTTTCAAAAATCTCAGTGTTTGGCATAGCATTAATACCATTGTCATCATTCAAGTGGAGATGCCTCCTGAGAGATGATTCGGTAATAATGATAGATTTACCATCCACTTTAGCTTTTAATTCTTTGTCACCATTTTCAAATGTTTTGACAGTAACAGTCTGCCAAAACTGCTTGATGTGGGAGACATAGATTGTGGGATTTAAGAGTAAAGAATGACTTATGTGAGTACCTTTTAAAAAGTCCACAATCTGATGAAAAGTTACATCATCCTCTGCTTTTTCCAAGTAAGCGACCACGTTGTGTTTGTCAGCAAAGGATAAAGAAGCCATTTATTTTCAGTAAAAAGTGATTTGACTGCTGTGAATAGTTGAATTTGAGGTTAGAAAGTAGAAGAAGAAAGTGAATTGAGATATTTTATTTGACTTATTAGGGTTTTTATTGGACCGACTTCAAGAAAAAGTTAACTTTTTATGGAAGATAAGGTTAATATAATAGATTAAAAGTGAAAATATCCAAATAGGAAAACCCTGGAAACAAGGAATTTGAGCAGTGAAAATCTCAACTAACTCTCAAAGGCTAGTTTAAAAAATCTGTTATTACGCACCAGTACTAACGACTATCCAGCAGTACAAATTAAGCCTACCAGTACTAACATTAAGCCTGGCAGTACAAACTTTTTTGAGAAAAATTTTGACGCAGCAGTATGAACTTGATTTTAATGAAAAACCATACTGCTAACAACCATTTTGAAAGGATTAAGTATAAAGACAGACACTTAGTCAAGATTTCATTTTAATGCAACCTCTGGTTGTGTGAGAACTAATGTTTTCAGTTATAAATAACTGCCTGTGATCAGATAAACTCATTCAAAGAGCTTTCTTGACAGGGTTTCCAGTTCGTGGCAGTTGTTGCCTCTAACACAATTGTTAGATTCACGCTTGCTCGCTGTTCTTTCTACCAGATGTCCTTAGACTAACTGATTGTTATCAATTATATCTCCAAAGGTTTACAAAGGAAATATGTAAACCCGGGTCGTTTTCCCGTCGAATGATGAATGGAATTTTGTGAATTCGGTTCGAAAAACGTGTCGTGAATAGTGATAAAGAGAGATTGTGGATTATTAAGCTAAAATAAGCAAACATAAACTAAGAACAATATAAAAAGCAAGGAAAATGATAAACTTAAGCACACGTAAACAAAAACGTAAAGGAAATCCTAAAAACGCGCACGCTCGGGCTAATCCCGAGCTTTAAAAGTGAAATCTAAGAAATATTAACCCTAGGAACGCGAAACTATTTTTTCTAAGTCCTAAAAGATTAAAGAAAATTTTAGAAAAAAGAAAATAAGAAAATTTATTTTTTTGACTTTTATTTTATTTTCTATGATTTAAAAACTACTTAAAAGAAATTAAATGGTTAAAAATAGGAAAACTTTTTGGAAAAATCTAAAATTTTAATAGAAAGTGCTAAATGATAAGAAGAATGCAGGAAAAATAAAAAGAAGCAAAAAGCAGTTTAAAATAAGCTGTAATGAGCAGTTTAGGTAAAATTAGCTAAAATGGAAAAAAAAACAAGCTTAACTGAATAAATGTTGCATAACTAAATGAAAAAGTCCCAAGGGCAGTTGGTTGGGGGTGTGTGTGATGAGGCTTGGTTGTGCAGACCAGGGTTCGAATCCCTGGTCATGCACTTTTTCCTTTTGTTTTATTTTTGGATTTTTGCTTTTTGAAACTTATAAACAAGCTAAAAATGAGTAACTTTAATAAAGACAAACTTTTTTGAAACTTTAATTTAAGCTGGAAAATAAGCTAAGAAGCAAATCAGTTACTTAACTAAATTTTAAAACTAAAAGAGCAAAATTGAGAAGGCAAATAAGCTATAAGCTATGAGCTGAACCTAATAAGCTACTAAATCCTTAAAGGCTGACTTAATAAGCTATTCTAAACTCTAATAAGCTATCCTAATTAGGCAAATAAGCTCAGAAATACAATAAACAAAGATGTACTGTTTGCAGGCTAAAATGTGGCTACTGACCCACTTTTGGGCTTATTAAAAAGCTGTCTAAAGCTAATATAAAAAATCATAAAAATGTGGAATAAGTAGAATAGCAATCAAACAGTAATAGTACCAAATCTTGGATCAATTAAGCTTATAATGAACTGAATAAAATTCATAGACATGAACTGATTTAGATAAAATTTTAAAAAAATGCAGGTTTAAAAATGGATTCTGGAACAGTTTTTGAGCTTATTAAAAAGCACTAGAAAAGCTGAGATAGGAACTGAAAACAGGAAATTAGCAAAGTACTATAAACAACTACTTATAACTCAGAAAATTAGCTACCAAAGATTTCACATAAGGACTTAAATCTGACTTCAAAGGCTGCTAACACAGAACTGAGATATGAATTTGTATTCTGATGTGCAGACCTAGATTAATTGCACTAAAACCTATCAATACCAAATATCATTTAAGCCAAACTTTCAGGAATCTCTTTATAGTTTTCCACACTCTAAATTAATATGAATAATGCCTTAAAACAATCAAAATCAAGAGCAAAACTGCTTATCTCTTGATCAATCCCTAATGAGCAGATTACTTTCTAAATTTTAAGGCCAACTATTTAAAATGATGAATCCTTTTAAAACAACTTAACACAAGCTACAAACTATTTATCCAACTTATTTTAATCTAGATTAACTATCCCTAACTTGCACATGAACAGTAATTATCTAATTTGACCCATTTTGGGGATGTGCCAAACACCCCTAATGTGGATTGTTTTGCTATTTAAAGCTAATAAGTACAAATTTAAGCTAGAACTCTGAAACAAAGATTTTAACCCTAGTTTATAAAACACTAATGAACAACTATAAGCTATGAATAAGCACTATATTAAGCTATTTTTGGATTTTTGATGATTTTAGAGCAAAAACATAAATAGGAGAATACTAAACTATGATTAAACTACTAAAGGCATTAATAAGCTTCAAAAAGCAGATAAAAGCACTAAGTTAACCCAATAAGCAATAAAATAAGAAAATAAGCAGTTTTGACTTTTGTTGACTTTTTGAATTTAAAACAGATTAAACAAGAATAAGCTCACCATAAGCTATCAGAAGCTTATATGAGCTTAATAAAACAGAAAAGGAGCTTAAAACAGTTCTGGAACAATAATTGAAAGCTTAAAGTAATTTTGAGACAAGGTAATTTAAAAAAGAAAACTGAAATTGCATTGATACCTGAAATTTGAATACAATACCTTAAAGACAGAGTTGAAAAAGCTGGAAATAAGCTAAAACAAGCTACACTACTCCTATTCTACATTAAGCTACTCCTAAAAACTACTCTCAAAACTAGCCTCCGGATTTGTGTGTGAAGGGTCCTATTGATGAGTGTCTAAATACTCATCATTTTATTCCCATTTAAACTGCAAAAAACAGTCAAAAACACTTTGAAAAGTCACATAATGCTACAAATATCCATAGAATGTGTTTTTATATGATTCAGGAACAAAAGGATTGAAAACAGGTGAAAAACAAACAAAGTTTGCATAATTGGCAGTTTCAGTCCCTGAAGTTTCAAAAATGGTAAAACAAGTCCTCCGGTTTTCAAAAATGGAAAATTATCTTTTATGGTCCTTGTACTATTGAAACTTGGCATGAATAACCCCTGGAATTAATTTTCACTATTGGCAGCAATGGTCCCTGGATTTTCAGAAGTTACATGATTGGTCCCTCAAAGTTAAAACAATTTCAACTTCTAATCCTAACTAAAATAAAACCCAACCATTAAACCTACCCAACCCAACCCTTTTAATAAACCCAGTTACATACCCCAACCCACACAACAATTCCCAAGCCCAATCACAAAACAACCCAACCCGATCCATCTTTTAACTAAAACAGAAGGTTTGACTTCGGTCAAACCTTCTTCTTCAATACCACCATCCCGCCAATACCAAAACCACCTCAACCCACCGCCTTATCTCTGACAAACCCACCACCCTCCTCCTATCCCACTCACCTAACAAGCCAATATGCATTCAATGCTTCTTCCTCAGTACAAGTTATCAGAGATAGTGGATTTTTTCCACTATCTCATTTTTGGCTCCAAAAGCAGTTTCAACTGCTGAGATTGATTCAAAGGCATCCAAAGGTCAAGAATGGATCAGAAGAAGATGAGAAGCTTATCCCACTTTATTTTTGTATAAATAGGTCACAATGTAAGCCTTAATGGCTAAGTAGTTAATTTAGCATAATCGTATTTTAAGTTTCAGTAGCCATAGTTTGTAATTTCAAGTTTCAATAATCAATCCTAGTTAATTCAAGTCTGTTTGTTGTTAATCTTTGTCCAATTTCCATTAGCTAATGATAATTCTGAGTTTTTATATTTCCATGTTGTACTGAGAATTCAAATTAAGATAAGTAGTAATTGAAATAGCTTCTTAGTTGTTTCTATAAGCTTACATAAGCTTTCTATAGCTTTTGATAAGTTTATTTTAGATTAAATCAGTTCTAAACTCAAGAGATGAAGAAAGTCAACAAAAGTGAACCTGGGGGCTAATAAGCACTTCTGGTAAAATAAGCTATTCAGGAAGGCTTATATTTGGTTTCTAGCTTGTTATTAACAAGCTAGAGTTGTTCTGATCTTGTTCTATCTATTCCATAAGCTCTTTCAGTTGTAAGCCAAATTCCAAGTTTTATTTAATTTTCCAAGTTACTGTACAATAGCTTATTGTTAGCTTATTATTGTTATTTCTTGCTTATTACTGGTTTCTAGTTATATTTTATCACTTACATCAGTTTTAAATAGTCATTACTTATTTCTACTTAAAAACCTTTAAAAAGCCAAAAATAGCTAATACTAGTATAGCTTATTCTACTGCTTATTTACCTTTTAAAAGTTGCTTAATATAGTTAATATAAGTTAGTGAATCAGTTATAACCAAGAATCATTGTTAAAATTGGCTTTTCCATTTGAAAAACCACAACAGACCCTCAAAAAGGGGTGTTTGGTTCATAGCTTAAATTGGTCATTCTAGCTTGTTACTGTTCATTGACCATAGGCTCAACTTTGATCTTGCTTTAAATGGATTAGATAAGCTGTTAGTGATAGATTTTAAGCTGCTTTGAAAGTTTTAAGTAGTTTGCATCAGTAGGTGAGTTTTTATAAGCTCAACTGTCCAAATAAGCTCCAATAAGCCACAAGCTCATTTGGCCCTTAACTTTGGCTTCTTTAAAGTCCTTTCGAACTATTTAGTGCATATCAGAAGAGTTGGATTGGATTTGTGCCTTCTGCACAACTTCTGCATACACAGACTCAGTATATACTGAGCAGACTAGCCACTTTTAAGCTACTATTCTCAGCTTGTTATTAGCTTATTCCATTAAGCTGAGACCCTGATTTTTGGTTTGCAAGTAGTTCACCTAGCTAGCTTTTAGTTTCTGTGCCTGGATTCCATTTCTGAGCTTATTTAATAGCTTAAAATAAGCCTGCAAATTCCCCATTTTCACTGATTCTGACCCTGCATAGCTTATTCAGTTTTTCACCATCTGATCTAGTGCTTAATTGGAGTTCAATTAGCTTGTTAGAATTGGGGCTTTTTGGTTTTTAGAGTAGCCAGTAGTACTAGCAATCTTTTGCCCCCATATTATTCCACTTATCAGCTTATTTAAGAGCTTAAAATCTGTCTGCAAGTTGGCCATTTTTCTGATATTTTCTGCATAATTAGTGATTCTGTTCAAGTGCTTATCTGCTTATTTTCTTAGCTAATTTGATCATATTAAGTTGTTTTAAGCTTCTCTCAGTGTATTGTTATGTTTCCTAGCTTTTGGTAATTTTTCTAGCTTTTTAGCTTATTTTTGGCTTATTTGCAAACTGCTTATTTGCCCAAAACAGCTTATTAGGTTTAGGTAACTTCTACTTTTATTTTTCCTAGCTTTTAAATAATATTTTAGACTTAAACTGAATTTTTCAGATTTTTCCTAAGTCATTTGCTATTTTAAACCTTTTAATTAGTTTTAATAGTAATTAATTCATATTAAATAAAATAAAAATCATAAAAATATAATTTTAATTTCTAAAATTTTCTTTTATTATTTAGGATTTAAGAAAAATAATTTTACACTTGTAGGATTAGTTTTCTAATATTTCACTTTTTAGTCTCGTTTTAGATTTCCCGTTACGCGTTTTTAGTTTAATTAATTCGCGTTTAATTTTCCTTTGTATATTTGTTTTTCATAAATCAATTAGAATTAAAAAAAAAGCAAAATCTCATATCTAATCATCAGTCACTCTAATTCCAAAACTTAAACAATTTGCCCATTCAAACCTCGTTGGGAAACGATCCGGGTAATCACTTACTTGGTTTCACACTACACACACAAACGTGAGTCTTTGCAAGTATCCTTTTTCACAAAGGGGTGATTTGTATTTATTCACGTGTATCCGTCATTGCATGATATTTATATATACGTTTTAGCACGGATCAAATTTTGATCCGTTTTAACACGGATCAAATTTGATCCGGCAGCGGCGCCAAAATTTGATCCGTGCTAAAACGTATATATAAATATTATGCAATGACGGATACACGTGAATAAATACAAATCACCCCTTTTTATAAAAGGATACTTGCAAAAACTCACGTTTGTGTGTAGTGTGAAACCAGGTAAGTGATTACCCGGGTCGTTTCCCAACGAGGAGTGAATGGGCAAATTGCTGAAGGTTTAGATTAGAGTGACTGATGATTGGATTATGGATTTTTGCTTGATTTTAATTCTATTTAACAATGGGAAACAAATTCCCAAAAGAAAATTAAGATTAACACAAATTATAATAAAAACGCGAAACTGGAATTCTAAAAACGCGATTAAAAAGTGAAATATCTAAAAATTAATCCTAAAAGTGCCAAAGTATTTTTCCTAAGTTCTATTTAAGAAAAGAAAATTTTGGAAATTAAAGTTATATTTTTCTGATTATTATTTTATTTATTATGAATTAAAAACTATTATAAACTAATTAAAATGATTAAAAATAGTAAATGACTTAGGAAAAATCTGAAAAATTCAAGTTAAGTCTAAATTAATATTCTAAGTCTAGGAAAAATAAAATTACAAGTTATCTAAACCCTAATAAGCAGTTAGGCTAATAAGCAGTTGTGAAATAAGCACTAAAATAAGCACTTAAGCACCAAAAATTACCAAAAGCTAGGAAACATAACAATACACTGAGAGAAGCTTAATACAACTTAATATGATCAAATTAGCTAAGAAAATAAGCAGATAATCACTTGAACAGAATCACTAATTATGCAGAAAATATCAGAAAAATGGCCAACTTGCTGACAGATTTTAAGCTCTTAAATAAGCTGATAAGTGGAATAATATGGGGGCAAAAGATTGCTAGTACTACTGGCTACTCTAAAATACCAAAAGCCCCAATTTAAATAAGCTAATTGAACTCTAATTAAGCACTAGATCTGGTGGTGTGAGCAACTGAGGTTTGTGCAGGGTTGGTGCAGGGAAATGGGAGAATTTGCTGGCTTATTTTAAGCTATTAAATAAGCTCAGAAATGGAATCCAAGCACAGAATCTTAAAGCCAGTACTATGACCTATAAGCAAACCAAAATTCAAGGCCTCAGCTTTTCTAGATAAGTCACAAATAAGCTGAGAAGAAGGGTCAGATCTGCTCAGTATATACTGAGTATGCAGAAATTGTGCAGAGGTGTACACAAGTGTGCAGACCAAAGGAAAACTATCTAGGCTATTGAGTAATCACTAATATGATCTAAAGGACTACAGAGAAGCCAAAAATAAGGGCCAAATAAGCTAGTGGCTTATTGTGGCTTATATGGACTTTTGAGCTTCTAAAACTCCCACAGATGGCTCAAAACTACAAATCCAACCAAATGGACTTAGAACAACTTAAAAACAGCTTCTCTAACTTGTTTTAAGCAAGATCAAAGTTAACAATATGGCAAATGAACAGGAACAAGCTTAATTGACCTATTTAAGCTATGAACCAAACACCCCTTTTTGAGGGTCTGTTGTGGTTTTTCAAATGGAAAAGCCAATTTTAACAATGATTCTTGGTTATAACTGATTCACTAACTTATATTAACTATATTAAGCAACTTTTAAAAGGTAAATAAGCAGTAGATTAAGCTATGCCTTATTTGGCTGTTTTTGGCTTTTTAAAGGTTTTTAAGCAAAATGAAATAAAAACTATTTAAGACTGATAGAATAGATCAAATATGATTAGAAACTATTAATAAGCAGAAAAACAACACAATAAGCTAAAGATAAGCACTAGTACAGTGAAAATAGAAATTAAGCTAAAATTGATAAAAAGCTTACAACTTGATATGGCTTATGGAACAGAAAGAACAAGATCAGAACAATCCTAGCTTGTTGTCAACAAGCTAGAAACCAAATATAAGCCTTCTTGAATAGCTTATTTTACCAGAAGTGCTTATTAGCCTCCAGGTTGACTTTTGTTGACTTTCTTCATCATTCTTGAATAGAACTGATTTAAACTAATATAAACTTACAACAAGCTATTATAAGCTTGTATAAGCTTATAGAAACAACTAAGAAGCTATTTCAATTATTACTTATCTTAATTTGAATTCTCAGTACAACATGGAAATATAAAAACTCAGAATTATCATTAGCTAATGGAAATTGGACAAAGATTAACAACAAACAGACTTGAATTAACTAGGATTGATTATTGAAACTTGAAATTACAAACTATGGCTACTGAAACTTAAAATACGATTATGCTACTTTAACTACTTAGCCATTAAGGCTTACATTGTGACCTATTTATACAAAAATAAAGTGGGATAAGCTTCTTATCTTCTTCTGATCCATTCTTGACCTTTGGATGCCTTTGAATCAATCTCAGCAGTTGAAACTACTTTTGGCGCCAAAAATGAGATAGTGGAAAAATCCACTATCTCTGATAACTTGTACTGAGGAAGAAGCATTTAATGCATATTGGCTTGTTAGGTGAGTGGGATAGGAGGAGGGTGGTGGGTTTGTCAGAAAGGCGGTGGAAAATGGTGGTGGTATGGTTTTGGCGCGTTGATGGTTTTAGGAGAAAGGTTTGACCGAAGTCAAACCTTTTGTTAGCTAAGGGTCGGGTTGGGTTGTTTTGGGATTGGGCTTGGGAATTGTTGTGTGGGCTGGGGTATGTAACTGGGTTTAGTTTATTTAGGATAGGATTTGGATTTTTAGATAAACCTTAGGGACTAAATTTGTACAATGCTGAAAATCCAAGGACCAAAGTTGCCAATAGTGAAAATTAATTCCAGGGACCATTTGTGTTATTTTTGGGATTTTGGGGGTTGACTTTGACTCCGTCTTTGACTTTCGTCTTCACTTGATCAAATGCACAATTATTTCCGAGTCAATCCAAAAATGTTCGTTTTCGTCCCGTTTTTAAACCTTTTGCACATGAAACAGATAAAACCACAATTCAAGGATATTTTCTGTATTTTGAAGCATTTCTGAGTGTTTTTAAATGTTTTTGCAGTTTAAATGGGAATAAAATGATGAGTATTTAGACACTCATCAATCCCCCACACTAAACTATTGCTAGTCCCTAGCAATCTTTTATGAAAATTTAATGGATTTTATCTCTTTACCAAAAGCCATTACTTCTGGAGTAGCCAATGTTTTAGTATGTGATACTTTGGTACAATGATAACCAAATGATTTTGAGCAAACCATCAGCTGTCAACGGATTTGATTTGTCTTTACCAAAAGCCGTTTGCTTCTGGACTAGCCAACTCTTCACTTATAAAGATATGGGGAGTTGAATACCATACAATTTTTGGCAAATTGTAAGCCATAAACGGATTTGAGACATCTTTACCAAGAGTCGTTTGCTCTCGGATTAGCAAATCCTTATGTGGGTTAGACATGGCGGACTGATAACCATTTATTGCGTTCTAAGTGAGAAAAAATTTTAAAATTTTGGCCAAAATGGGGGTACTAGATGGTACATATGATCAAATTCGCTAGAATTCCCCCCACACTTAGAACTGAATATTGCCCTCAATATTCAAAGTACCGGCTGTTATGCCAACACTTAGAACGTAAAAAGGAAATACTAATAGCCACTTTTTTTTTTTTTTTTTTCTTTTTTTTTTTTTTTTTTTTTTTTTTTTTTTTTTTTTTTTTTTTTTTATAGATAATGTACATATTTACAACATGTGGGGAATCCCCCCCACACTTGGGTGAGACATGGGTGAAAACCCATGTTTTACTACTGTTTTTATTAACCGAGTCGCTAGCTTGACTCGACCCCGAATTCATTGGTTCATGGGGAAGCAATCATGTGGAAGAGACAATCTCCATCGGACTTTCATTCAAGATGTTTGGACAAACATTGAAGTATGTGAAAGTTCCACACCGATGAGATAAATACCCGCTTTAAACCAATGTTAGATGGAAAATGCCGGGGTCAAAGGTAATATCCTCACTCCCGAATGAGTGAAGGATAGGGGAAATCACCGGGTAGGTGAAGGGAAGAAGAGAGATCTGAATAGCAATTAAGATAAGAACTTCCTCCTCAAGAATTGCATATTCAAGTGGATGAGGCAAGTCCTTAAACTTGATCTCAGGAAATTTATCAGTTTTCTCAACTGACTTGATTTCCTCATTATGAAGTTGTTTTGGTGGAAGAGGGGAAGATGAATCTTCGTTTAACAAACTTTCTAGAAAAAGAATGTCCCCCTTAGGATCAAGATAAGTATCATCAATTCTTGTCGGAATTGAATCATCACTTGCAAGGAAAGCATCGACCTCATCCCAAAAGGGATCACTTCCCTCAACCGGAGTGAGAGAAGGGGAAGAGTCGGCTATGATAAGTTGAGAAGATGTGGTGGGATCCCCACTCACAGAATTATGAAAATAACCAAGACTTTCTTGAGAGTACTCCTTTGAAGTAATATCAATGACATCGATTCGGTTAACCGATTCAGAATCTTAATTTGAGGAGTACCTCGAAGTTTGATTATGGTTAAAGGTAACAGCTTCATTACCCACACGCAATGTGATCTCATGCTTAAATACATCAATAAGAGCATGGCCCGTTTTTAGGAATCCTCTTCCAAGAATTAGAGGAACCTTTTGATCTGCGTCGAATTCAACAACCACAAAGTCAGCTGGAAAATGAAACTTCCCTACTTTCACAAACACATCCTCGGCAATGCCGAGAGGAAGTGATATAGTTCGATCTGCAAGCTCAAGAGTCATGCAGGTAGGAGTAAGAGCCGGAAGAGAAAGTTTCTTCCACACTGAATGAGGCATCAGGTTGATGCTTGCACCAAGATCGGCCAAGGCATAGCATTCAACCATTCCCGGAAATACACAAGGTATTAGAAACTTTCCAGGATCTCCAAGCTTCTCGGGAAGCTTTTTCAAGATAACTGCTGAGCAGTTCTCATTTAATGGAGTTTTCGCCATTTCAATCAGTTTTTCTTTGTTGCTTAACAAGTGTTTGATTGTTGATGCAAACTTGGGCATCAGAATGATAGCATCCGCAAAACTTATGTCAAAATGTAATTCTTTAAAGATTTGAAAGAATTTGTCCATTTGTTGACTAGCCTTTTCACGGAGCTTTTGCTCATTTAAGCGCGATGGGTAAGGAATATAAGGTTTGGATTTAGGGGCAGCAACTTCAGGAGTCTTAACAGATTCAAAGACAACTCCTGGTTTGGATTTCTTTTTCGGGACAACCGGAGGATGGACTTGTGCTGTACTTTGTGGGCTTGGAATTTGCACTTTGTCCGTTGTATCCTCCGTCTCTTTTTCCATTTCATACAACGGAGGAGGAATAGGACCAGAGGGTCCCTCATAAGCAGCACCACTACGAGTGGTGATAGCTTTGATGAAATTGGTATTTTCATCATTATCACTGTCATCAATTGCACTGATAGGAGCAGCATTGATGATATTGGAATAAGTTCTAGCTGTTCTTTGCTCACTAAGTTTGCTTGACAAACTTTTAACCGTAAATCGTGAAAGAGTAGGATCTATTCTTGACGGTTTAGGAGCAATTGTGGGTGTAGAGTTTTGGACAACCATAGGTTGGACGTATTTAGCACTTCCATTGTTAGAGGGAAGTACCGGGTCCTTTGTCACCTTGAGTCCATCATGAGCTTTACCACTACGTGTAGTAACAGCTTTGAGTTCACCCCTTGGGTTGACAACAGTGTTACCAGGGAAACCTCCCGAGGAAGAAGGTGGATCATTTAAAGACTTTTTTATCTCATTTATTTGGGTAACCAATAACCGGTTTGTCTCATATTGGGTCCTATTTGTCTCCTCTTGGGATTTTATGAATTGCTTAAGCAACTCATCCGAGGACGTCTGATTTTGGTTTTGGACATTCCATGGCTTTTGGTTAAAAGTCCCCTGATTCTGACCTCGGTTTTGATTGAAATTTTGGGAATTGTTGAAATTTTGTCCTTGATTTTGAACAAAGCGATTTTGATTATTTTGATTTGGCACGGGTGGAAAACCAGGTGGTACCATAGCATTAGGTGCTCGGTACTGAGTTTCAGCATGCGGTCGGTATTGATTTTGGTTTACTGCAGCTACGGGAGCTGGGTAAAGAGAAGCATCGGTTGCTTGACAGTCATAATACGCATGCGGGCCACCACAAGTTTCACACACTTTGTTTATGGCTTTGATCTGTTCCGGTTTATGAGTTTCACTCTTACTTTCTTTCATTTCTTTCATTTCCTTCATCATGCAACGCATTGCGTCCGTTAGAAAGGCTAACTCTGATGAGTTACCGAATGAAGAAGCAGGAGTGACAGGAACATTCACTTTGTTTCGAGAAATAGGAACTTTTGATTTATTTTCACAAATTTCAATCACCTCTTTAGGTTTACGATTCAAGATATTGCCACCGACGGCTGCGTTAAGTGAATCTTGATCGTTTCCATTCAACCCATTATAAAACGTATTGATCTGTTGTAACTCCGTGAAATCGTTGTTAGGAATATAAATATTCATATGAAGGTTTGGTCACCCCGAGCATCTAATTAGCATTTATATAGCTCGTAGGCTTATTTATATAAGCTTAGTATTATTAGTATTATTAGTTTTATTAGATTAGTCGTATCTATATTTGTGGAGTGGGTCGGGGCTTTCCCCACTGTCAGCTCACTCCACAGCCCACTAGGGGCACAAATATTAGGACTATATATATAACCCTTCCCACACAAGGGAAGGGTGGAACTCTTGTCACAATTAATCTAATATCCAGATTTTCACAAAGAGTCTCCCACCTCTCTCTAACTTCTCTCTACCAACTAACTCAAATGGGTTTCTTGATCTTTCAAGATCCAAGACCACCCGAATAGATCCACACAATCAAGAAGGTTAATTCCTACAATTTGGTATCAAGAGCCATGGTTTCATCTTGGTCAGATCTGTGGTCAATGGTTTAATTCGGTTTGATTGTGTGTCGATTTTAGTTTTTTTGTGGTTCGAACCATTTTGTTTCTTCTTAAACTGTTTGCTCACTTGTTTTGTTTTGTTCGAATCATGTTATCTAAGGTTGGACTTAACTGTTTTTCAAGAGACAAAAGATTTGCTTTTATCACTAAGTTTTACAATATTTTTGTGGAGTTTAACAAAGACTGGTCTTTTGTATGGATTTGGTCCATATGGTTTTTGCTTTGTTTTGCTCTTGGGCCTATGTATTCTAGTAACCCACCACACTCATACTCAAGATTTGGTATGTTCCTCCATATTGTGGCTGCTACTCATAGGTGGTTTTGTTTATAGTTGTTCGAACACAATCTCTTAGTGTGTATATTGGGCTTATTTTCTATCTTTGGCTGTTGAATATATCAGTTTTCTTTGGTTCTGTTCGAACAGATTTGTGCATCTATGTTGTGTTTTTGATATGGTCATTGTTTGTTGTTGATGTCCTTGTTGCTGCTCATGTAAAATAATGAGGTTCTTGATAGCAGCTGCTTGTGTAAAATGATGAATTTCTTGAAGGCGGTTTGTCATGAAAGAGAAAAAACATAGATCCGGTTTTTAAGGAAAGTACGAAAGTGACATGTTTGACCGGTCAAATGCGGTTTGTCCTGGACTCGGTTTGTCCTGGACTCGGTTTGTCCATACTGTCATAGACTCGGTTTGTCTGTTTTACCATGTACGCGGTTTGTGTACAACCACGAACTCGGTTTGTGTACATAAAATAGACTCGGTTTGTCTGTTTTACTATGAACTCGGTTTGTCTATATGAGGTGGACGCGGTTTGTCTGTCACTTGGTCAAACAGTCAAACGGTTAAACAGTCAAACGGTTAACGAGGTAACTAATGACAAAATGAAAGAACAAGATGAAGCAGAGTCATTGACCCCAACCACTACAAATTCCACAGCATCAAGAACATATCAAACACAAAGATTACAACCACAGAAATATCATTGCACAATATCTTTCAAAAACTACATACATAAGCCGTTCCTGGGAACAACAATTACAATCAACTACTGCTTACAACAATTACAATCAACCTCAAATCTAATCTAAACCTAAACCTCATATTCACACTTCAATCACAAACAAAGACTCGGATTGTAAAATTAAAAGATCTCAGTTTATCTTTCGTGTAGAACACAAGTCTATTCGACTTCAAAGATCAAAAACACGAGAAGAAAATAATCATCGAACTGTGACTTTGGTGTTATTCGAATAGAAAGAAAGAATTATAACAAGTATGTTACATTCTTTCTTTGGTTCTTTAACTGAAAAACGATAACAAATTAATACACCTTACCCGAGACCTCCTCATGGAGATCTTGACGTGATTATTGAGCCACGGTTCTTGCTTGGTGTGGTGTCTTAAGATGAATCGAGTTGAGTTTGTGTTTGTAATTAGTGGGATTGTTTAATGGAGTAATAAGGCTGGTGCTAGCGTTAATATTGAGGTGATGCGCGGCTGAGTGAAATGAAGAGGAGGGTGGATAATTGAACGCTGCGTTTCTTTTGGACAGAGATGAGAGAGGCGGATAATTGTTTGGTGAGATTATGATTAGGGTTGGATTAAGTTGAGTCTAAGTGGCTTATAGATTCCGGACAATTAGGGTTAAGGTTAGTATTGATTGGTGGCTGAGGCAAAGGAAGGAGAAAGAGGCGGATTAATGTTAGATAAGGGATTAGGGTTTGTGGTTGAGAGGTGAGATAATGATGAATGAAGGCAGATGGTTTAAGATTAGGGTTTGAGTTATGTTTAACATGGGAGTTAAATACCGGATTAATAGGGTTTGGAGAGAAATGGATTGGGTCGCATGGGTAGGTGAATGGGCTGGATGATTAGAGTGGTTTGGACCGGTATTATAAAAGAGCTAGTTGGGCCAATGTATACGTGAACATTTATTTTCGTTTACAATTTGTGTTTGGCTGTGACTTTGTTAGCCGAAATGTGCTTTATAATGGCTGCGTAAACTTTAAGCTTGGCTTTGGATCTTTTGTGTTGAGCTGTGGTTACTTCTGATCGGGTTGTTATAGTACTTATGATATTGTGGTCTGAAGTACATGATGCGTGGATTGGGCTGTAGTGTTTATCCAAATAAATTTAATAATTGTGGCTGAAATATAACTAACAAGTGTACTCTTCATACATTGTGTTAATTTATTTCTGTTACAATTGATTGTTAAAAGGAGTGGCACTTCGGTTATTATTATCACATGGACTCACACGTCACAGCTAGTATTTGGGTTCATGATTATCAATGTGACTACAGAATAATGGATTTGGCTGCACGGTCCTATTAGTACCTACGACTTGAGTGAGCATGCAATTTGATATTTACGATTTGAGTTACAGTTGACAAATTGCAATGTGATTAATTGTGATTTGTCAAGTTGTGTGTTTGACTTAATGCGACTTGACGGATTGCTATTTGACCAGTTACGATGTGACGTTGTTAGTTAACACTTGCGACTTGTCTAATTGTGACTTGGTTGATTGCAATCCGACTTGTTGCAATTTGACAATCTGTGACTCGACTTGTTGCAATTTGATCAAGTAGTGATTTTACTCCTGTGACTTGAATTTCGAAGATTAATGTTGCACTTCACTCTGGACCATTCCTATTGGGTTCACGGTTTCTCTTGTAGATTTTAGAAAATCCCGCGAAAGATTCGATTTCTCGGTTTCAATCTCAAGAACTGTAAAATCCCGTGAAATCAATTTTGGACAAGTAGGCAGGACTTGGATTTAGACAAAATAAAACTTACGGGGTTTGACTATTTTTTCGGGATAAGTTTGTGCTTCAAGATCAGCAGGAATTGGGAAATTATGGTAACTTGGTTGGTTTGTTAATTCACGGGTTAGTGTACTTAGTGTCACAAACATCTCGGGGTGGATGGATGCACATTGTTTGTTGACCCTTGCTCAAGCGTATTTAAGGTGATTAGACCTGGATGTTCAAGAAGTGGATATATACAATAAAGGATGGAAGGTTGGGTATATATCACTACCTATATTTAAAGGAGTTACGTTGTTGTGCTCAATATAGGTTCTAAATCACAATTTGCAATTTAAGGTGATTAGACTTGGATGTTCATGAAGTGGATATATACAATTAAGGATGGAAGGTTGGGTATATATCACTACCTATATTTAAAGGAGTTACGTTGTTGTGCTCAATATAGGTTCTAATTCATAATTTAGTGCAAGTTTAAGTCGCGGACTTGTTCTTTATCAAGCTTCATCAGGTGATTGTTGTTTCTCAAGCTTCTAATGGGATTGTTGTTCAAGATCTTCTCAAGAGGTAGTCAGGCTTAAAGACAAGAGGTGATTTGTTTGGAGACATGTTTTAACTTTTTACTCACTTTAAAGTCATATGCATTTCATCAAGCGGTTTTGGCATATTACGAGCTTCAATGAATTGTCAATCTTCTAAACCATTGATGATGAGGAAAGCAAGGGGTTACTACAAGAGAGTCTGAATCACCTTCTTCGTTGCAGTTGTTTCGTTTGTCTCTTTCCATGTTGTGTGCCTGTCAAATTCACATACATCACGGACTCTCAGCTTTGGCAAAAAGGTCATTTCATGTCCTTTTTGAGGGGGAGAATTATCGCAAGTTTCCTAGAAGTTCCGTCCCCAGCGATGTGAATTTTAGCGGTTCCGGTTACAGCGGGTCAGATCGTATCGGTTCAGTCTCCAGCGGTTTGAATCTTAGCAGTATCGGTTACAGCGGGTCAGATCGTAGCGATTCAGGATTCAGTGGTTCAGTCTACAGCAGTTTGATACTTACTGTTGTGCAGTTAGTTCTTGAATTTATTTCTCAGATAAATCTCAAGAACCGTAAAATCCTGTACACAGTACGACAACTATTCTGGATCAGACAGCTTTGTTTGATAGGACTGACTATGAGTCATGGGCTCTTCTAAGAATTTGCGCATGTTTCTTTTCCTTTCTGGCTAGTCAACAGCACAAGATGACCACGAAGTTAATCTGGTATTCTTTATTTGTGATTGAAGTTGTAGTTCTCGAAGGCGTCTACTTATTTTATCTTGAAGTCGGGGTTGGTTGGATGCATGACTTTCAATGATAACTTGCTCGTGCGAAAAATTTAAGTTGAAGACTTGGGTTATCTAGTTACCAGCAGTCGGGGTAACTATCACTTAAGAGTTACTGAAGTACTCAGTGTCACACGTCATTGACGTTGTCGATAATCGCAAGAGGTGTTAATGTTTCATACTTTGGTTGGGTATTGAGCACTTAGAGATCTGCTTGGAGCATTAATTCTATACACCGTTCTTCCAACATTAGTGCAAGCTTAAGTAACAAATTTGGGGTCTCCTACTCCAGTTTTCAGTATTGGTATATCGGATTCTTTTCATCGAGTGGTCTCTAATCTATGTTCAAGGTTGGTTAGTTGGCCAAAAGTTTTTAAAAGGTTGTGATGTGATCTGTAATTCTCACAAAATATTCTTAACCCAAACTGATGATCACCAAAACCAATTCAGTCACGCCACATTCAATCGGTTACTGTCTCACGGTTTCTTCTTGATTTTGTAAAATCCCGCGAAAGAACTTATTTCTCGGTTTAAATCATAGATTTGTAAAATTCCGTGATGATGGACTATGCGCTCTTTACCATGATCGGGTTAAAACCATTATCAAAGTTCAGTTAAAGCATCATAAAGGGCTAGATTTGGGCATTAACCACAAGATGTGACTACGGCGTTAGTTCAGTATTATTTATTTGAGGCTGAAGTGAAATTTCATGGGTGCGTGTACTTAGCATCTGAAGATATCGGGGAGGTTGGATGAAGATACTTCGAGATCCTTGTTCGAGCTTTCAATACAATGACAAGGACTTGGATATCTAGTTATTTTTTCTTTCTCCCTATTACAAAATAACTATCACTTTAAGGAGTCACGTTGTAGTGCTCAGTGTCACACGAAGTTGTGGATATCCAAGAGGTGATGTACGTCTTATACTTGATGGTTGGTTGGTTGAAGAGTATAGAGTACTTAGGGATTCGATGTTGCACGAACTCTCTACACCGCTCTTTGTCACGCATTAGTACAAGTTTAAGTCACAAGTTCGGGTTATATTACTTCAGTTTCAAGTTCATCATATTGGGTTTCTCCATCAGTGGTCACGATTTCAAGCCGACTAAATGATAATGGGGTTGGTAACGAGTTAGATGAGAGAAGTAGTAAAGAGAGAGATAATGACGTCTGTACAAGTCAGTGCAGGCCTCGCTCTTCATCAAATGACGTCTGTACACTTCAGTGCAGGCCTCGTTCTTCATCAGATGACGTCTGTACAAGTCAGTGCAGGCCTCGTTCTTCATCAAATGACGTCTGAATACCTCAGTTCAGGCCTCGTTCTTCAAAGAAAAGAAACGTGTACGCTTGAGTGCACTTTATCTTCAAAAGAAGAGGAGTCTTCTTATTTATGGCCATTATCATCAACAAGTTTCATGCTCTTTCCGTGCTTATTCAATCTTCAAGTGGATCGGCGCATATTGGAGTATTCTTTTATTCACGTATTCAACCAAAAATTGCAGTTGACAGGCGTATGCAATTTTTGAGGGGGGGAAAGAGTGAATAAACAACATGTCAGTCTTCAAGAACCGTCAAGTGGAGCTACTTACCGTTGATGGTATTCATATTCACTAGTTCAATCATCAAAAATTGCAGTTGGCAGGCATATGCAATTTTTGAGGGGGGGAAAGGGTGAATATGATTCTACATGTTGATTGATGATTGAGATGGTCATACGACTCCTGAATACGTCAGTTCAGGAGTCGTGCAAACCATGGTTCTCCAACACTACTTCTTCTGTCTATCAAGGTGTTGAAGAACATGGTCATGGAATGCTAATCAACAAAGTCTCACGGGTTGGTCTAATCAGCAACAATGGGTTTCCAGTCAATGCTTCAAGTACACGTCATCAGGCTACATGTACACATCATGATGATGATTCCGATTAATCGTAACCATCATGGGGGAGAGAAATGTGTACACCAAGGACGCACAACAGGTTCACGTGATCAGGGCTTAATATCCAGGATGGATAAATACTGTAGATGATCAGTGGTTCAACTTGTTACCTTAGTATTATCGTTTCACTGCTACGTTATGTGCTGATTAATCGTAACCATCAGGGGAGAGAGAATGTGTACATCAAGGACGCACAACAGGTTCATGTGATCAGGGCTTAATATCCAAATATGGATACATTCTATAGATGATCAGTGGTTCAACTTGTTACTTTGGTGTTATACTAAAGACTGAAGAAGGTCGAGTCATCAGTCTATTCTTCATTCTCTGTTGGGAGTTATCTTCTCATGTGTATGCTGCGGGCTGATGGGTTATATGTAAGGGTACTGGAAGACATTTGGTGAGATGAAAATGATTGGTATTCTATTCCTCCACATTGGGCAATCTTGAAGAAGGTCGAGTCTTCAGTCTTCTCTACAGTCAAAAAATGTTGAGCTCTTTTCTTACAACTTGATTTTTAACTTAATCCCATGACAGTTCTTGTTTGATGAGTTGTGGAGTTAAGTTAGGGTCAAGTTGTTCTGTAGTTTAAGGTTTGGTTCAACTTGATTTTAACCTAATCTCATGACAGTTCTTGTTTGATGAGTTGTGAGGTTAAGCTGAAATCAAGTTGTTTCTGGGCTTAAATTTGTGGGTTAACTTAACCTCATGACAGTTCTTGTTTGATGAGTTGTGAGGTTAAGCTAGATTTCAGTTGAGGCTCAACTTAAACTACCGAAAAGATGCCTAAGGTTTTTGATGGCGTCACTCAAGGACGGGAGTGTTAGAAGATTAAAGACGGCATGCATTTGGTTATCAAAAGACTTCTTCATATTTCGGGCGTTCATCCAAAGTCTTCTTCCTATTATGGGTGTTCATCAGAAAGGTTGTCAGATTGGGGGAGAGCACTAATTAGGGGAGAGTGTTGAGCCAGAATCATTCCCTGATTGAAAGTGCTCACATTGCTCTTCAGCAAGTCAAGTGATGAATGCGGAGAAGATTCAGAATGCTGAGGAGTAATGGTTTCTGGTTCGTATCCTTGTATATATATACTTGTTCATATCTTATACCATCTTGTAAATAGATATATAGAAAATCTTGCTAATTGTAAATAGAGAATCTTAAAATCAGAAAAAACCCATAAAAATTGAAAAATAGAAAAGACCAAAAACAGTTTCACCTAGGCATGTCTTCTGTTTATCGATAACATTTACGGACTTAGAAATGTCATTCAATAATGGCACGGGTCTTTAAATGAAGCTCGAGCAGAAGTTATACAAACCGGTTAAAACATGTCTAAATGGCTTGCTATTACTTTAGATAGCAACCCGCGCTTCAAACTGGGGAAAGCACGTCGCCAAAAAGACGGCTGTTCCTCCAACTGGGTGATGTTCACCTGGGCATGGATTACTTTATATCCATGTTTCTTCGATCTGATGTACGTTTCAGTGCATCATTTCTTGTAAAAGAAGAGAAGTCTTCTTTGTATAACAAATAGTTTTCATTCTATGATTCTTCTGAAAATTATTTGTGAGACACTTGGTGAATATGTGTTGTATGAAATTTGTTTATACTTGGATTATGCATAAAATTTGTCACTCAATCAACGACGACAAAACCTCATGACAGTTCTTGTTTGATGAGTTGTGGGGTTAAGCGTGATTTTAGTTGAGGTTCAACTAGAATACGGGTCATTGATTGAGGGGGAGAGTGAATTCAAATTTTATATCATCAAACGGATTTATTGGTTAAATCATACTTGTTAGAAATGGTTTTGTAGTTAATGGGGAATTATTTGAAGAGGATCTTGCTTAAATATATCAAATGACCAAGTGTGTTAGCTGCTAGAAAGTTTAGGACATTATGTGCAATTTGCTTATAGTTTCCTAGCTTTATGTATCTAGAAGGTTCATTTGTGTTACTTTGGAATCCTCGTATAATCCCCAAAATGCTTTAAGACTCAAAACCTAAAAGAAGTTAGAAAACCAGTTGAGTTTGATGTTCTTGAATGCCCCAATGACATTTGTATGATCTGAATGAATGAGTTTCAAATGTTGTTTGACTTTTGTTAGTCGATTGCTGCTCAAGTGTTGTTGATATTGTGCTTATGCTATCAGGATTTGCTTAGGTGTATTGTTATCATGCTTGAATCATGTTCCTAAGATCCTGAGTTGAATATTGATATCTGTGTGAATTGCCATGTGCATGATTGGTATTTGCTTTTCTTGCTAGATAGTGGTTTGACGTAGTTCCTGATTGTGGTTTGATTATAAAATGAACTTGGTATTATTATGTGGCAAGCTGCTGAAGGGTAGCTATTAAGGAATAGTGTATCTGTATGCATGTATATCTGTGTTGATATTCTTATGCAGATTCCATAGCCAAAATGAATGTACCAGTTCCCATTCTAACCATTTGATCAGACGTTCAAATTCTATTGATTGGCTCGGAATTCACCACGACAACAACATCGGCAGCAACAACAACAACAACAACACCTTCACCTCCACCACCATCATTTCAACAAAGAAGCACTTACTCAGATCTCGCCAAGTGGAGATCGACAATACTTGAGAAGATTTGTTGGTGGATGGATAATCGATGTTGACCACTGACTCACTCAGAAAAGTGGGTGATTACATCATTTGAGCAAAAAGGTCAATATCATTTGTGTCATAATAATCAATTTGTGCTAAATTAGCAGTGAATCTCCCTCTTAGATTAAGGGGGAGCATAGTATGTTCCATCATCAGAACATGTTAAACCTGACCACATTTTCTCCCATGTTTTTCTAAATTATTTAAATCAATTGGGATCACAAATCTCAAAAGGTTTGAAATTTTTGATCGGGGGAGAGAATGTGATTTAAATATGAAACCTGATGAAAATGTGATGTTTTGGACTTAAACGTTAGGCTCTCCCATATGTGCTAAACTCTTTCGTATATCGATGCACATATTGAGGGGGAGCGAATTGAAAAAAAAAAAAAGGATTTGGCATTGCATGAGATCGTGACTCAGAATTAACCAATGAATTGACGAAACATATACTGTCATGAATCGAAAGGACATATCCTGGCCGGGTAATAATTTCAAGCTAGTCTAACTAGTGATGTAAGCGTGTCTCGAAAAGGATGTGTCTGAGTAGAGTGTACCGTTTCGAGAAACTTTCTATGGACTTGACCAGGACGGGTAATAATTTCAAGCTAGTCTAACTAGTGATGTAAGCGTGTCTCGAATCGGTCATGTTCACTGAAAGTGGATCAATTCAAAAAGTGTGAGCTCTACCTAACATGTGCAAATTTATAAAACAATCAACCGAGCACATGTTGAGGGGGAGCATTTGAAAAATATAAAACTCTCAAGTGTTTGCAAAAATGTGTTTCAGAATCATGAACACTTTGAGAGATTTTTCAAAGATTTGGTTTGGCAATCGTGGATGAATATCAAAGACCGACCATTTTAATTAATGTATGGAGTTATAAGGATGGTTAGGTTAGGCTCAACTTCCCACGATCCCGCCAGAGCCGGAGGGATCTACCCAGGGACAATCCACTAGTTAGTGTAGAAGTCCTTAGGTATGATTAAAAAGGAGAAAAGTGTGTTTAAGGGAAGAGTGCCGACTGAGATGGAGCTAGTACTGGAACAAACCCAACAAGGTACTAGTAATGAAGTCTCGGTAAGCACTGAAGGGGTTGAAGAATGAAAAAGAATTGTAAAGATAAAGGGTGAAAAGAAATAGCCCTCCTTACAACTTAGGCAGAAACCGGGTCAATACATATGCTGTCAGAATCACTTAGTTGATTGCTGGCATTGAAGACAAAGTATCATGGACCCAGTGATACGCTGCACAACCCTCCCTAGCCACTCAAGGTCCCTCAAAGGATTCTTGTTTCAATTGTCACGGAGTTCAATACATTCCTATCGTCTCTCTCACTCCGAGTTAGATGATATTGAATAGGTGGCAGTTCTCTCCAGCCTCCGCTCACTAAATCAAAACGCACTATAGAGTCTAGAGCCACGAGATGCATAATAAGATCTCATAGGGACACGAATTATTTCTACACTGGTTGTTCAACATTAAGGACACCAGTTGTAAACATATGAGTCCTACGCAGATCTTAGCAATCTGCCAGAACATTTATGAGAGAATTTACGAATGTAATTCTCAATGATTGAATGGAAATTCCTGCCAGGGTCAACATCAAGCAGCCCTGAAAGCAGGTCACTTCGGTAATTCCCTGTGGATTACGCTTAGTGATCGCGGCGGTTTCAAACGATCTACAGTCGTGGAGTGATCTCCAGCGACTCACCTAATCGTTGATGTGCTACGGTTCGATCTTAAAAAGCCCTCTGTGGGTTTTCGATTAGGAACGGTCTTGGTAAGGATTAGAGAGAGTTTTCACACTATGCTGTTAACAATCTCGAAGTCCGAACCTGTAAGTACCGGACGTTTTATTGCTAACTGTCGTATGCAGGAACTTCTGGCGATTGAAGCTGATTACTGTTGCAGCTGTTTGCAGTTGTAGCTGATTGATGCTGTAGCTGGTTGCAGTTGTAGCTGGTTGCAGTAAAGATGCCATTCCTCTACCACATGTTCACACTACATCGTCATTGTTCTTCAACAAAGTCATGATCAACCAAAAGACCTTCAACACGGCTTCTGCTAACTCTGATGCTAAAGATCATGACACCAAACAGTGTGAGCATGTCGGCTCAAAGAATAACACATCACGTGGAGACATACTTCTGTAAGATGGCTTGAAGACACATGCTGGATGATACTTTTCGAAGAATATGCAAAATCATCCAAGACAAAGGAAAGGCCATCAAAAGTTCACTGCTAAAGGCACAAATTTTCAAGACATTGAAGAATCAAAGACTACGAGCTATGAAGACAAGTTCAGAAGAAAGAATGCTAGAATTCAAATTATTATTTCCGAGGTGACCTCCCTTAGGGGGAGATTGTTAGGAATATAAATATTCATATGAAGGTTCGGTCACCCCGAGCATCTAATTAGCATTTATATAGCTCGTAGGCTTATTTATATAAGCTTAGTATTATTAGTATTATTAGTTTTATTAGATTAGTCGTATCTATATTTGTGGAGTGGGTCGGGGCTTTCCCCACTGTCAGCTCACTCCACAGCCCACTAGGGGCACAAATATTAGGACTATATATATAACCCTTCCCACACAAGGGAAGGGTGGAACTCTTGTCACAATTAATCTAATATCCAGATTTTCACAAAGAGTCTCCCACCTCTCTCTAACTTCTCTCTACCAACTAACTCAAATGGGTTTCTTGATCTTTCAAGATCCAAGACCACCCGAATAGATCCACACAATCAAGAAGGTTAATTCCTACAATCGTGATGCGGGCATTTTCTTAGGAGATCTTTAAATCTATCCCATGCCTCTCCGAAGTTTTCATCGAAACCTTGACGAAATCCTGAAATTTCATTTTTTAAATTAGTCGTCTTTGATGGAGGGAAGAAATAATTGACAAATTTCTTTACGAGATCTTCCCAAGTTTCAATGGATCGAGGGGGTTCTTTATCCAGCCAAATCCGGGCTGCCCCTTCAAGTGAAAACGGAAATAGCATCAATTTCATCAAGGGTCCTATTTATAGGCCTTGGCTAGGGTTTAAGAATCTTCAAGATCATGATTTCTGGCCCTTTGATCATCCTTGCCCTTCAATCTATCATTCATAGCCCTTGGATCATGTGATGATGTGTATAGACCAATAAGATACTTGGGATTCGCCAGCGTGTCATTCCCCAAGGTGATGTCAGCCTTCTAGAATCATTTAAGTGAGGGTGAATTAATTGGGAGGAGCAAGGTAAAAATCGGAGAAGGAGAGTGTACAGTGATTGGCGGTAAAAGGGGTTGGGGTTTGACTAGGTATTAATTAAGTTGACCGTGTTAAGGGTGTTTCGGGTTATGGGTTGTGGCTACGGGTTAAAGGGGATGGCGGGCTTTTGGTTTTGGGCTGGGTTGGATGTTGGATTGGATTATTTATAAAATCTGGTTAAGTGTTTTAGGATTTAGTAATAGTTTTTAGGATTCGGTTTAATTTAGTGTTAGGTTTAAGGGACCAAATTTGCCAATTCTGCAAAATTAATTCAAGGGCCATTTGTGACATGAAATCTAATTTGAGGACTGATTTTGTCACTTTGAGCATAAATGTGATCCAAGCTTAGAAATTCTTCCCCGGCCTCGGCTTTTTGTCCTCTTTCCATTCTCGTGCCCGATTTTTTCGTTTTCTCTTGATTTTTGTCCTTTTTCATAATATCCGTACCTGCACAATCACAAACACAAAAACACATATATTTGGCAATTATAGATCAGTTTTTTGTTAGTTTTTGGTCTGTTTTTGGTCTAATAAAGGTATGTGAATAAGCACATACCACTAACTCATTATACAAAAGTATAAAATGGTAGAAAGTGAGTTAAGTCAGTTACTGTCTGACTAACTAAGCCATCAATTCAATACAAAACATCATAATAAGGTCTCAAGAAAGAAGTTTTAAGGAATCAATTAACTTAGGGATAAACCTTGGTTAATGAATTCCCAAACTCTGTCCATCATTGACCTATTATGTCAGCAACTAAGCCACCATATGCTGTTCACACAATGCACTTGTAATTCCTTAGTGCTCAATCTCCATACCTGCACTTGTTAGTCCAAAACCAAGAAAACAAAGTGCAAAGCACTTGCTACATAAACATATGACTAACAATATTAACAAAACAGTTCAAACTTTGAACTAGCAGTACAAAAATATACATAACAGTACTAATTGACAAGCCTAGCATTACAAATCCAATTTAGGTAAAAAAACACACAGTTTGAAAAACATTAAGGATTAAGCATTCCAATACTTGCTACCAAGTATTGAAATCTTCCTACATCAAAGGCTTTTTTGAGAAGATCTGCAAAGTTTTGTTCAGTATCAATTTTAACCACTTGAACTAACTTTTTCTCATTGCAATCTCTAATGAAATGATGTCTAATTTCTATGTGTTTTGTTTTAGAATGTTGTACTGGATTTTTAATTATACAAATTGTACTGCTATTGTCAATATATATCATGGTGTTCATAAAGTTATACCCATAGTCAAGCAGCTGATTCTGAATCCAAAGCACTTGACCACAACAACTTGCAGCAACTACATATTCAGCTTCAGTTGTTGAAGTTGCCACAATTGTCTGCTTCTTACACTGCCATGATATAAGTCTGCATCCAAGGAATTGACATCCACCAGTTGTTGATTTCCTGTCCAGGCTTGCACCAGCATAATCACTATCTAAATATGCCACCAAGTCAAAAGGTGATTCCCTAGGATACCACAGACCCAACCTAGGTTGACCCTTAAGATATCGGAAGATCCTTTTGACAGCAGTTAAATGAGAAACATTGGGAGTCACTTGGAACCTTGCACAAGCACAAACAACAAACATAATATCTGGTCTTGAGGAAGTGAGATACATCAAAGACCCTATCATTGATCTGTATGTATGTACATCAACACTCTCTCCATCAGTATCTTTAAGTAAAGGTTTCTCAGGATCAATAGGTGTGCTTGCTACTTTAGAATCAGCAAACTGAAACTTCCTTAGAATCTCTGTCGCATATTTATCTTGGCTGATAAATATGCCTTCATTTGATTGCTTTACTTGCAGACCCAAAAAGAAAGTAAGTTCCCCCATGGAACTCATCTAAAACTTATCATGCATAAGTTTCTCAAATTCAACACACATTTCCTTCCTTGTGGATCCAAAAATAATATCATCCACATACACTTGTACCAGCAAGATATCCTTCTTGTACTTCTTGATGAATAATGTCTGATCAATCTTGCCTCTTTGAAATCCATTATCTAGCAAATAGGAAGCCAAAGTCTCATACCATGCCCTTGGAGCCTGATGTGGTCCATAAAGAGCCTTTACAACCTTGTACACCTTATTAGGATGTTCTGGATCAACAAAACCTGGAGGTTGAGAGACATAAACCTTCTCTTCAATAGTACCATACAGGAACGCACTTTTGACATCCATCTGATATACAGTGAAGCCCATGAAAGAAGCATAGGCCAAGAATAGTCTAATGGCTTCAATCATTGCAACTAGTGCAAAAACTTCTTCATAGTTTATACCCTCTTCTTGTGTATACCCATGGGCTACAAGTCTAGCCTTGTTTCTGATCATAATACCCCTTTCATCCTTTTTGTTCCTGAAAACCCATTTGGTGCCAATTACCCTCATACCCTTGGGTAAATCCACTAGTACCCAAACCTTCTGAATCTTGAATTGGAGAAGCTCCTCTTGCATTGCTTCTACCCAGCTTGAATCTTCTAAGGCTTTGAGAACATTTTTAGGTTCAGATTGTGAGAGGAAACACACAAATAAACAAGTGCTGGAATCTTCATGCTGCTTTGGTTCATAAATAGTACTAAGAAACCCTTGTTGGTCTGAAGTCATGAGTTGCTTCCTTGTCTTCACTCCAGATTGCATGTCACCAATAACATTGTCTAGGGAGTGAACTCTGTGAATCCTTGTGTGTGGTGTAGTGAGAACTGCATATGTAGGTGGTAGATTGTTGATATCCACCTCATCTTCTGAGAAATCGGTAGCATTGGCATCTGATGGGCCAGCAGTATGAAGATTTAGCCCAGCAGTACCAACTTGTGGCTCAACAGTACAATCACCATTAGTACTATTATCTTGATTCTCTTGTTCCCCAACTCCATCTGCATTTTTTTCACCTTCAATCCCTTCCTTAGCTTCATCAGTAAAAGGTTCACCATTCATTGAAGTTGAATCCACACTGTTCCATATTGGCATCAGTACATGATCTTGATCTTTCTCCTTTCCCAAGCCTGCTTCATTTGTTGCATCATCAGCTTCTGAACTTGAAAAATTATTAGAAAAGGTTCCTGCAACAACTGACACATAATTCATTGATTGGGTTAGAGTCTCAATGTCAAACAGCCATTTTGGACTTTCACCTGCAACATTAGATTTATTTTCTAAAAATTCCACATGCAGGTTTTCCTCAACTTTCCTAGTTCTTGTGTTGTATACTCTAAAGGCTTTGCTATTTACAGAATACCTAACCAAGAATCCTTCATCTGCTTTACCATCAAATTTGCCTAGATAGTCTAAGGTATTCAGAATAGTTACATGACACCCAAAAGGTCTTAGAAATCCTAATTCAGGAGTTCTACCTCTAAAAAGCTCATATGATGTCTTGTTATGAGGTTTTACTACCAAAACCCTGTTCTGCACATAGCAAGCAATATTAACTGCTTCAGCCCAAAAAGTGATAGGTAACTTAGAGTCAGCTAACATGGTTCTAGCAGCTTCTATCAGTGTCCTATTTCTTCTCTCAGCAACCCCATTCTGCTGAGGAGTCCTAGCAATACTAAACTCTCTTCTAATACCTTTTTCCTTGCAAAACTCATCCATAACTCTATTTTTGAACTCTGTCTCATTGTCACACCTAATGACTTTTACTTTCTTATCCACTAGGTTTTCTATCTCAGTAATGAATGTTTTAAGAATGCTAGGTGTCTCATCCTTAGAACCTAAAAAGAAGACCCATGTGAACCTGTTATAGTCATTAGTAATTACAAGAAAAAACCTCTTATGCTTAATACTACTCACATAAGTGGGGCCAAATAAATCCATATGTAGCATAAACAAAGGTTGATCAATAGAGTTAAAAATCTTGGGCTTACAAGAAGCCTTGTGTTGTTTGCCTTTAAGACATGCAACACAAGTTTGATCATTTTCAAATCTTTTCTGAGGCAAGCCTCTTACCAAACCATCCTTATCAATTTTATTAACGATTTTAAAATTAATGTGACCAAGTCTTTTATGCCATAACACAGATTCATCCAATGTGGCCTTTGCAACAAGACAAGTAAGGGCCTCTTTAGGAACAATCTTCTTCATATCAACAATGTATATGTTGCCCTTTCTTGGAACTTTGAGTAATACCTGACTTTCATCAGGTAACTTAAAGTATTGAGAAAGCACAAGACATTCAGTTTCAGTAAAAAGAACCTTGTTCTTTTTGTTACACATCTGTGAGACACTAAACAGGTTATACTTAAGCTCTTGCACAAAGTACACATCTTCAAAATCCAATTTACCGGTTTTAAGTGTACCTTTACCAGTAATTCTGCCTCCTATTCCTCCCCCAAAGGTAACATGTCCTCCATCCAATGGTTGAAAGTCTGAAAGATAGGACATGTTGCCTGTCATGTGCCTGGAACACCCACTGTCTGCATAACCTTGATCTTCATCATCTTCTTGTGAATGTCCCTGCACATGAAATATGGAAATTAGTTTCCTTGGGGTACCCAAGCCATCACTGACTTGGGTTTGCCTCGTGCATCAATATGGTTAAATCTTTTCAAAACAGTTGATGCAC
Organism: Artemisia tridentata subsp. tridentata; assembly: GCA_021014915.2. NCBI lineage: Eukaryota > Viridiplantae > Streptophyta > Magnoliopsida > Asterales > Asteraceae > Artemisia > Artemisia tridentata. Next base: position 137,993,427 of record CP139505.1, on the reverse strand, counting down.
CATTGGACTTAAGTGGTCTCCAAATCCAACATGCTGAGGCCTTGTTGCCAGTACTAACTGCTTGGCTAGCAGTATTAACTGCTGGCTTTGCAGTTGTAGCCTTTGGTTTCCAAATTTGTTTTTGTACCACTGCTTTCATTTGAAAAGGCCTTTTAGCAGTTGTTTTTGCACCTTTAACTGCTGATCTAGGGTAAACTGTCTTAAAGGGTCTGACAGTACTAACTGCTGGTCTAGCAGTATGAATTGTTTTTGGGCCAGACTTCATTAAACTTTCTCTGGGAGTCATTCTAGCAATATTAGAGTGAGATTGAGGCCTGATTAAGTTCACCCTATGGTTTGAGTTCCTAGATACCCTGTTCTTCCCAGTAACCATCTTTCTACCCTAATGGTTATCACAACAAGTTTCAAAGTGGTCAAAACTACCACAAGTGTAACAAGCCTTCTTATACAGGACAAAGTCATCACCTAGCTGGTGAGACTTGAGGTTATTCCAGTTCCTCTGGTTACCTCTTGGCTTGTCTGTGGATCTATACATCTCACAGTACCTAACTGTTTCCCTTACTGGTTTAACATTTGATTTAGGCCTAACAGTTTCATCATTTACTACCTTAGGAACACTGGTTCCTTCTACTTTAACTGCATCAGGTTTAACCACAACCTGATCTTCCTCATCATCAGATGTCCAGTCCTCAATGGTTGGAGCATCTGAATTCCTATCAGTGGATACCTTGTTCTTAGTGAGTGAAGTGTCACTTGCACTCACAAAAGGTTCACTGACTTCTACAGGCTTATCAACAACTACATTCTCTTTTGGCTTAAGACCATATTCTAACTTTGGTTGTTGAAATTCAGGCAAACCTGTATGTTCTAGGTCTATTCCTGGGGGTGCATGAATTCCTCTGTGAGGAGGTGGAAATGTTTTATACCCCAACCCAGACTTATCTTTGTTGATTAACTGACATTCAATTATTTTGTTTACACCCTTAGAGGCATATTCTAAGGTTTCTACACTTAATTGAATATTTTCATTAGCCTTTTTAATTCTATCCAACTCAGCTTTCAATAGACTAATTTCTGCATTCTTAAATGACAAATCCCTTTTAAGAACTGCTATATCATTAGCAAAAGTAGACTCATTGTTCTTATAATGCATTATTTGTTCCTCTAGGACTGCTAAACCTCTCTTATGATTTGACAAATTATAATTTGTTTTGTTTAGTTCAATCCTTTGTTCATCATAGTGTTTCCTTAAAGTTTCTAATTCTTTAAGTGCAGTACATGATTTAGAACAACATTTAGCAGATTGTATCTCAGAGTCAGAGAAGGCCATAAGTGCCATCTCAGTAGGTGCTTCCTCATCCTCTGCCATGAAACTCCAATCAAATCCTAAGCCATCAATAGCTACCATGGCTTTTGAAGTTGGCTCAGCTTCTTCCACAACCTTGGGCTTGTTCCTGCCATCCTGTTGCCTAGGTCTCCTGCATTCCCTTGAAAAGTGCCCCAGCTTGTGGCAGTTGTAGCATTCTACCCTTGATTTGTCAAAACCAACAGTATCATTGCTGCTGATGGTGATCTTCTTTCCAGTTCTTTGGTAGAATTTCTTAGCCATCATGCTAAGAAGGGAGATCTGCCACTTGAGATCCATTTCCTCCAAATCATCATCATTAATCTCCTGGAGGTCTTCATGAGTCAGCATTGACCCATCATTCTGGCTTGTCAGGAAGGCACAGTAGGTTTTCTCATCCAGAATACCAGTAGTAATGCTTGATGAACTAGCAGTACTAACATTGGGGTTAGCAGTACTAACTCCCACAGCAACCTTCACTTCTTCAACTGGGCTTGAATTACTAGGAGATGACACAAAGGCCATGTTCCCAGTGCTTGAACTAGATCCTCCAGCCTTCTTCATATCCTGCTCAACGATCTTGAAGTTGCTGTATAAGTCCATCAGACTCATAGTATCAATGTCTGGCTTGTTCTTCCAGACCACCACATTCATAGCCCACTCTGCAGGAAAACTCCTCAAGAACTTGGGTTCAGCTCTTCCTGAGGTATATCCACACCAAGAACAGCAAGTTGGCTAACATTCTTCTGAAGCCTATTGAACATGTGATCCAAAGACTCGTTGCTGGTTGCAGTAAAGTTCTCAAAGTTCTACTTTAGGAGAGTCTTTTGTGTTTTCTTGGTGGCTTCATTCCCACCATATCTAGCAATGATTGCCTCAAACAAGGTCTTAGCATCCTTGTACTTGCTGAAGTTCAAGAGTTGATCATTTGGAATGGTCATCATCAGCAAACTTCTGGCCTTGAGGTCATTTTTCTTTTGAAGCCTCTCTTCTGCAGTTACTGGAGGGGTCTGCACAACTGTCTCTACCTTACCATCAACTGTTGTTGTAGAAGTTGAAGGCTTGAAAGAGTTTTCTTCTTCAATAATTTCCTAGAGTGCATAGTCTTGCACCTAGAAGTACTGTTCTATTCTTAACCTCCTCATATCAAATTCGTTCTGCTTGAGCATTGGTAATTTAGCAGCCATGTTTGTTTGGGTAGTCTCCATGTCCATTACTTTCTCTTCTAAATCAATAGTATAAACCTGTCTCTGATACCACTTGAGAGGATTATAAAACACTTAGGATGTTACTCCCTTTTGATGTGTTTGAGATACTTTGAGTGTATGTAGTTAAGTATGCGGAATCTACTTAACCACACGTAGAAAAATTTGGTTGTTTGTTTTAATGGAACAGTGATGCTTGAATGATCAATGAACAGGAAGTTTAACACCAAATTATTCAATATTATTACTGTAGAGACTAGATTCACGTTCAGGAGGTCGGGGAAACTCGAAATAAAGGTTAAACATGGTAGAATTAGTTTATTGATTAGGGGAGGTGTGTATGTTTTCTAGAGAGAGAAAGTAAAGAAAACATACACACCTCCAAGTAACCTGAGAATCCCACCTTCCTAGTTGTGACTAGGAAGGTATTTATTACAACAATACAAGTCTAACTTAGCCCTATTGTCTAAACTAGCCCTTGTACTTAAATGCTATTGCAATTCCCGACAATGACATAACTTTATGGCTAACAATCTCTCCCCAAAGTGATGTCATACGGGAATTGCTTACAACGTTCCCTACAAGTAAAATTCAATACAAAACATGAGAATGGTCTTCAAACTTCATTACTTCGTTCAGCTTGCAGAATCTTCTCAACTGCCATTTCTTTACTTGCAGACGAACCATGTGAGCAAATCTAATTAGGGATCAATTATGACTTTTTCACTCTCCCCTAATTAGTGCTCTCCCCCAAACTGACAACCTTTCTGATGATTGCCATGAAACTGAAGAAGTCTTTTGATAATTAAATGCATTCAGTCTTTAGTCTTCTAACACGCAGCGGAAAATGAAGAACAGACTGTAGACTCGACCTTCTTCAAAATTATCCTTTCGGGGGAATAGAGTATCAACATCTTCATCTCACCAAATGCATCCCAGTTATCTTTCATATGAGAAAGCAGTCCGTAACGTACACATGAAATGATAAAACCAAAGTAACAAGTTGACCCATATCGTTGGTCACAGGTAACTTGTTGGACGATTTCTCTCCCCCGAAGTTGAAACCGTAGCACCAGAATCAATTAAGATCCGGAAATGCACTTTTCTTGAAACCGTAGCACCAGAATCAATTAAGATCCGGAAATGCACTTTTCTTTCTCCAGGATAGTTCCATCATCACGGGATTTTACACATTTCTCTCCCCTGCTGGTTACGATTTATCGGAATCAGCATAATGTTGTGTACGTGAAGTGTTAACTGGAAGCACTTTATCATTAAACATATAGTCCGTGAGAAGATGTAGATATACCCAATCTACTAATAATACCATTTGAAATTGTCTAACTCTTTATCAACCCCCTGTATAAAAAACAACGGCTTTTTGTAGTGACTACTGATGGAGAAAACCCACTATGACGAACTTGAGACTGAAGTAAAATAACCCAAACTTGTGACTTAAACTTGCACTATTGTATGACTAAGAACCTATACTGAGCACTACAACGTAACTCCTTAAAGCATAGGTCGTTTCATATACCCATCCAACCTTCCTTAACTGTATATGAACCTCTCTTGAATTATCCACATCTTTGTGTGACACTGAGTACTACAACGTATCTCCTTTAAGTGATAGTTAACTAGGTCTTCGTCCATCCACCCCTTGACCTATGAAAACTAGATAAATCAAGACTTAATCACTACTCCCATGAGTGCCCAAACAAGGATCTCGAAGAATCATGCATCCAACCAACCCCGATATCTTCAAGATACTAAGTACACGTACCCGTGATATTCCACTTCAACTTCAAATAAGTAATAATGAATCATCCTTGTAGTCGCAGTTGATAACATTTAGCCATTGTCATTTGATTGTGAATCTTGATCAGGATCTTTTAAGCTATACGTGGTGATGTTGAAGGTGTAGGCCAATAATATCATTTGTGATTTTGGTGTGAAATATGCCATAAAATGCAATTCTAATGATGCAGGAAAATTTTGAGTTTTAAAAATTTTTTACGCCAAATTTCACCGAAAAAAATTCGAATTTTGACAAAAAAATTTGAATTTTGGGCCAAAACTTTCACCATTATACCAGAATTTGAATTTCGCGTAAAAATTGACTGTTAAGTCACTCCTAAAATTTAAATTTTTTTTTATTTTTTTTTTTTTTTTTTTTTTTTTTTTTTTTTTTTTTTACAATTGCGATAGAGTTTTGAATTGCGTTAGGATGCAGAATTGCGATAGGTTCCACAATTGCGATAAGTCTCACATTTGCGATAATTCTCACATTTGCGATAATTTCCACATTTGCGATAATTCTCACATTTGCGATAATTTCCACATTTGCGATAATTTTCACATTTGCGATAAGATGCACAATTGCGATAATCTCCACAATTTCGATAAGTGGCACAATTGCGATAAGCCGTTGACTTTATCGAAATTCCACCAATAATTGAGTCCAATAATTGAGTCAATAATTGAGCCAATAATGGAGATAAACCCAGATTTATCTAAATTCTTATTCAAGAATCTCGATTTAGTAGCAATTCGATGAAGATCCAAAACTCTTCACAAACACACTTCGAATCCCTTTTTCACGATCAAAACACCTCAAAAATCCGTAAAAACTTATAAAGATCAAACCTTTATCGCCTTTTTTGCTTATCCACTATATTTCGATGCAAGATCTAACCTTTTAACGCTATAACACAAGATTTTTGAAGATAGGATTCGATGAAAAACTACCAAAAACTCGGCTGATGAACAATAACCGAGATAAAACACACCATAAATCACATTTTTACCTCAAAAACACAACGATTCGCCCCTGGTTAGCTCTGATGCCAATTGTAGAGACTAGATTAACGTTCAGGAGGTTGAGGAAACTCGAAATAAAGGTTAAACATGGTAGAATTAGTTTATTGATTGGGGGAGGTGTGTATGTTTTCTAGAGAAAGAAAGTAAAGAAAACATACACACCTCCAAGTAACTTGAGAATCCCACCTTCCTAGTTGTGACTAGGAAGGTATTTATTACAACAATACAAGTCTAACTTAGCCCTATTGTCTAAACTAGCCCTTGTACTTAAATGCTATTGCAATTCCCGACAATGACATAACTTTATGGCTAACAATTACTTGAATAATACGAGTGATCTTGCTATCACTAGGGTTACAATGACCTTGAATCTTAACAAAACTCTATGACTGATATATATCTAAACGTATAACCTAGGATCTCCTTTTATAGACTTAAGGAGTCCTATACAAGATAAGTATTCTACCATATAATTCTAACTAATTAAGTTATACAAAAGATCCATACCATACTTATCCTCTACAATATCGTATATGACAGTTATCCATGCAGCAGTACCTTCTTTATAGCTAGCAGTACAAACTTAGCAGTTTGTACTGTTAGTTGTTTCTTCAGCAGTCTTCATTTATACACTAACAGTTTGTACTGTTAGTGTAATTCTCCAGCAGTACTAAGTCCTTAGACATTTAATTCCCAACACCCCATGATGGTTATGATTTATCGGAATCAACATAAAACTGTGTACATGAAGCACTAACTGGAAGCATCATATTAGCCCGTGAGAAGATGTCAATAAACCCAATCAACTAACAATACCATTCATTTTTCTAACTCTTTACCAACCCCCGTATCAAAACCGACGGTAATCTCTAGTAACCACATATGAAGACAACTCGATATGACGAACTTGAGAATGAAGTAAAATCGCCCATACTTGTGAATTAAGCTTGTACTCTACTGTGAATAAGAACGGTGTACCCTATACCCCCAAATTATAATAAGCACAATCCCTCTTGATATATCCTCAACTACGTGAGACACTACGCACTACAACGTAACCCCTTAAAGTGATACCTATATACTATGGGCACAACAATATAACCCCTTATACATATATAACTAGATATCCAAGTCTTAATCACTCTTTAATTACGGTTCAAACAAGTCATCTTCGTGTGAGAGAAAGAAAGAATCGAAGATGAAATAAGTACACGCATCCGTAAAACATCACTTCAAACCCAAATAAATAATAAAGAATAATCCCCGTAGTCACAATTGATAAGCACCATAAACTCTATCTGTGTAGAAATCAGATCTTGATAACGGATCATTTAAGCGAAACGTAGTTTGTTTGTTTAAATAAATGTGTTGATTTGAATGCTAAATTCGTGTTTTGTTTCGTGTTTAATGTTGTTTTTGGTGTTAGGAGATTGTATATGTAACCCTAATTCTGTATATGCCCCCAGTATAACCTCGCTAAATACCATGAAACTTCACTAAAACCTTGTAATCTCGCTAGTCAGTGCATTATCTCGCAACCTGTTATCTCGCTACATTATCTCACTGGACATTATCTCACAACACCAAACCTCGGTATTTTAAGGTTTCATTTTCTCGCTAGTCATATCTCGTTGGATAACCTCACTACCTAAAACCTCGTTGCCTTATCTCGCTAGATTATCTCGGTAAAAAAGGTTTTGGTTATCTCACCACAGAGAGTTATCTCGCTAGTACGAATCTCGCTAGAAATGGAGTTATCTCGCTAAACTCGCTGAATAGGAAAAAACGAGAAAAACAACTTTTCACCACAATTTTGAAGGTTTTGAGCTCAAATCTTTTGTGTAGGCTTCTTCTAAAACATGTAATGCATCATAAAAATGTATTTTTTTTATAACACGTTTTAAGGCTTGGTTTAGATGAAAATTACACTTGAAGTTTTGAAAAACTAGCGAGATTTTAAAAAAATTCTAAGCGGCCTTTTATTTTGATGAATCTTTTTACCTTAACTTTTTAACACTTTAAACACATCACTAACATCCGGTAGGATGATTTAAAGTGAAAAAACAAGCCAACTTAAAAGAAAAAAATGTAAGTTTGTTGGTGAAACTTGAAACCTCCCTAAAACCTTCATGAACACGAAATGGTTTAAAAAACAAACACAACCACGAATAATCCCAGGTTAGCTCTGATGCCACTTGTTAGGAATCAAGATCCACAGATTCGGGTGGTTGGGGATGCTCGAAATAGAAGAAAGACATGGTAAAGTTAGCGAGATAAATTGGAAGATGTGTGTATTATTTAGTGAGAAGAAACAACAACAACAACTAGGTCGATCGCTTGGAGTGCAAGATTAGTTAGTTCGTGTTTGGATTTGAGTGTCAATTATTTGAAGAAAATAGAGATAAATGGGTGTTTTGTTGGATTTTGTAGAGATAATAATAATAATAATAATAATAATAATAATAATAATAATAATAATAATAATAATAATAATAATAATAATAATAATAATAATTGTGAAAACGTAGAGGGGGGTGAATACGTTAACATTTTAAAATCTTAAAACTTGTTGTATCAAATATCCGTTTAAGCTTGTTCTAATATGAAAGATGTTTCTAACTTGCATAAGTTGAAACATGTTGTCACACAAGTATTATCAACAAGTCACACCACAATCAATCACATAATGCAAATATAAAAGTAAAGAGATAAGTAAAAGAAAGCGCAAATCGAACACGATGATTTATAGTGGTTCGGTCATGGAGCTCCTCTCCGCCCTACTCCACTCCCCGAGTACCCAACTCGAGAGTTACTTCACTAGATCAACAAGCTCCCTTCTCGGCGGAGAAAACCTTACACACTTCGCTTACACTTTTTCTGGTACAAAGCTAAATACCGGGTTCTAGTTCGAGGTAGAACCAACCTAACGTCGCCTATACAATTACCGACACTAAGCTAGATGTCGAGTTCTTTTACATGGGTACAACCACTCCCGTCGTCGCTTAACCTTTTTCCGGTACTAAGCTAGATACCGAGTTCTTTACAAGGGTACAACCACTCCCGCTATGTTTTATGGCCCAACATAGAAACCTTGTGTTTTATGGCACAAACACATAAACCACCTAATCTAGTATGAATAGATTACAATGATGATTCATGACATAAATGGGTCATGGATATGAATGGCTAATCTAAATGAACTTCCATTGAAGGGAAGCCTTCAATGGATGAAGATCACAAGCTCCCTAAACTTGTTGTGATGGATCTTCATGTATGCATAAACTTCTTGAATAAGAAGTCTTCAATCATTGAGGATGTCAAGTGCCCTTGAATCTTCATATGTTGGAATGCTATGGTGGATAATGACTTCAAGATCTTCTAACCATCTTGGAGGATCAGGAAGTATGCTATGGATAATGACTCATGATCTTGAGCTTGCTTCACAGGATCATTAACAGTGTATGCTTACAACATAATGAAAGTTAGTAACATTATGATCATTATGTAAAGGGAGATTAATGTGTGTTTCTACATGATTTACTAATGATCTAAATGTATGCAAAGGGTAGAGGGATTGTGTGTTCAAGTTGGATAAACAATGGGTAAACAATAGGCTGCTATTTATAGCCAACAAGAATTTTACCCGGCAGATTTGGCGGATCCCTAAATTTGGATCCGTCCTTTATACCATTTGGATCCGCGGGTGTCTGCCAGCTAATAGATTCTCAAATCTTTCTATATCTTACCATATCTTGCTATATCTTCAAAAGTCAACTTGTTAGCTTGAAGATCTATTCAAAATATATTACAAATCTTCCAAGATATGTAAGTGATGCATGCCATGATGTCATGTTAAATATTTCTAATTTAAGAAATAAACATAAACATGTAAATGTATATATGTATGTTGTTAGTACAAATATTACGATATTTAAACTAAACGATTTCTTCGGTTTTAATAATGACAAACATGTAACTTGTAATACATCATGTAAAATGTGCAAGTTACTTGTAAACACAAATCATCAATGCATACTTACATCAACACCTCCCGACGTCTCAAGTATGCTTCAACGAAGTTGTAGATTTCCATCCCGACATAAATCACTCAAGGTATGGACAAACAAATCTACTACTTGACAAATGATCAAAGGATTTTATTTTTCTAAACTTCACATTTTTAATGTGACAAAACATTTTTTCAAAAATATATTTCACAAATTATTTTTGAATTAAAAAGAAAAGTTTTATTTTGAAAAATATGTTTGAAAATCCCAACAGTCAAATTTCCCCCCAAAACAGCTCCTAACTTCCCCAAATAAACCTTCCCCACTAAAGACAAACGAAGGAGCGTCTACGGCACCATTAAATAGGTACGGCTCCACTAAATTTAGTGGAGTCGTCGGGTATTTAGTGGAGCCGTGGATCTGTAACGGTCAGATTTTCCCTTGCCTATAAATAGTGGACCATTCCACACTTCCAACTTGATTTTTCCAGTCCTTTTTCTCTGGTCTTATCCCTCTTCACTTAGATAACTTTCTTTGATCATTTGGAGAGTCTTAGGTTGTTTAAGAGTGATTCAATCATCCACTCAAGTAATCCTCTTCATTCCTCTTGATTAGCAAGAGAAGAACACAAAGTATCCTAGATACAAAGTGTTGTCATCCCTCTTGATTAGCAAGAGAACAACACAAAGTATCCTAGATACAAAGTGTTGTCATCCCTCTTGATTAGCAAGAGAAGAACACAAAGTATCCAAGTAGATACAAAGTGTTGTCATCCCTCTTGATTAGCAAGAGAAGAACACAAAGTATCCAAGTAGATACAAAGTGTTGGAGTTGTTAGGTCTTGTAACATTTGTTACACTCTTGATTGTATCATAGAATACATCAAGATTACTTTTCTTTTATGAGAGAGTGAGTCAAGATCATTGTGATCTTAAGAGATAGTGAAGATCTCTTGAAGCCATTGGGCTTGTGTGATTGATCATGTAGATCAAGGGTAGATCGGGTAGATCGTGGTAGATTGGTGCTAGCTAAGATTAGCACTCGACATCTAGCTTAGTGTCGGAAATAGGATAAGCAACGTGTATGGTGTAGATCGTGGTAGATTGGTGCTAGCTAAGATTAGCACTCGACATCTAGCTTAGTGTCGGAAATAGGATAAGCGACGTGTATGGTGTAGATCGGGTAGATCGTGGTAGATTGGTGCTAGCTAAGATTAGCACTCGACATCTAGCTTAGTGTCGAAAAACAAGTTAAGCGACGTGTACGGTTTTCTCCGCCTAAAGGGAGTTTGTTGATTAGTGAAGTAACTCTCGAGTTGGGTACTCGGGGAGTGGAGTAGGGCGAAGAGGAGCTTCGTGACCGAACCACTATAAATCACCGTGTCCGGTTTGCGCCTTCTAACTTATCTCTTTACTTTCATTTCATTAGTTATCGCTTTATATTTATATTTGCATTGCATATGTGTTTGTGTGGCTTGTTGCTCATGTAGTGATTGATCATGTATGTTCCATGGTTTGATTGTGCATATGTTGTAGTTTACTATAGTCATCTTTAGATGCTATATACTCATTGTTGACACTCTTCATATTACGTCACACTTGATCGGGTGTTTGATACAAAAGTTTTAAGTTTTTAAATGGAAACGTATTCACCCCCCCCCCCCTCTACGGTTTCCACATTTGGTACCAGAGCCACGTCGCTCAAATTTTTAAAACAAATGGTTTTCAAAATTGAGTACGATCCATGTATCAAATTACCCATGAAGGTGATAAAAATATGAAAAGTATTTAGTTGCTTAATACTTACAAGTTTTGTTGTTAAGTATAATTTGTCATACTAGCTTGAAGGTTTTCTTAAACCACTAAAAGAACAGTGTTTTTAAGTGTCCGGTCATGTTTTCAGAACGAGTCATTAAGTCATGCAGTTCTGAATCAGAAAACAGACCACGGTACCACTAAACATTGTACGGTACCGTTATATTTAATGGTACCGTGGGTCATTTAACGGTGCCGTGCATCTGATTGTCTGTTTTTCATTTTTGGTTCATTTTCAAAAATCCATATAAAATCAACCATGAGTCTGTACGAGTCGTGTCGCCCATCATTTTGAACGATGTTGAGTCTACTTTCATTTGAGAAACATTTTTATGAATTAGTTCTAAAATGAAAGTATGTTAAAGTCCTTGATTTTCAACTAAAGGTCTTCTGGTCATGCAGTTTGCGTAAATTTTTGGTCAAACTGAAAAAGGGCGATTCAACTTTTAAACCTTGACATGTTTTCAAAGTGCTCAGCAAAAATATTTGAAATGGGGAGGAAACCAATTCATTGTCAAATAAAATCAAGCTTAGTATACATTGTTATACCTAATACACAAAATGACGATAAGTATTTTTGTGTGTTAAATTGCTATTTGCTTATTATAGTTTTTCGGTTTATGCATTTATAAGGCTCATGCTAAATCACTTGCACTATATTAAGTAATTAGTTTGCATTGCATATAGGCATCAACCATTTGTCTTGCATTTGTTGCAAGTTCTTAAAATGGTTTAGTAACTTTCTTAGGAATAGAAACTAAGTTGGTAGATCATGTGTGTCGAAAGATATTGTCTTACACAATTATTTTTTCAAAGGTTTAAGTGTAAAAAGTATATCACCCCAAAACACTTAACACTTTCATAAAATCCGTAACATGATCCTTAAAACATCACATCATGTTGTCTTGTTTGACCATGGGTTGTCTAAACAAGATAAAATGTCATTTTAATACATTAGTATTTAAGTAAAAGAAAATGTATTAAACTTGCATTGATTTAACACACATACAAAATGTTTTAAACATTTAGTATTTTACGTATGTGGTATAAAAATGGTTAAGATAATTATTTTTATACTAATGAGGTGTCAAAAAACTAAGAGTATTATACATAATAATATAAATAGTTTTTCTCAAATAAAAATAAATGACAATATCAAAGTAGTAACTTAGTTTGTCATTAACCTCACACATACAACTAGTGTTAAAATAAATGGAACACACTCCTTAAATTTTTATTTTCTTTTTAAAAAGGGAGTGATTGTGAGGGTCAAGAAAGATTTCGAGTACATATCAATTCATTATTCAAATTATGATTGATATCATCATCGAATCTAATTGACAAGTTTTCGAGTGTGGACATGAAATTGGAGTCATTATTTGTTTAGCTTCAAGATAACATCAAAACATGATGAAACATATTATCTTGAATCTACATACTCAATCACACTCGATTGTTATGAAAATAATGACGTCCTCTCAAGATGAAAATAATATGCATCGGATCATAACTCACACTTGTGTTGAAGATGCCATATTAAGTCTTGTTGTCCAATAGTTGTGTTTCAAACATTAAACTAATATGTTTAAAAGATGCATAAAATAACGTAACTAAGTAGGAGTGACAACTTGGATGTTTCATCCGAAATATACAAGTAATTTACATTGCAATGCAATTAGTAAATGTGTCATTTCCGAAAAACCAAACAAGAGCAAACAAAAAACATATGTAAACTTTGCTCATGAACGACTCAACACTCAATGTCACATGTCTAGTAAAAGTGTCACACATAATATGTTATTAACTATTATGTAAGTCATCAATCTTTGAGAATATCACATGTATTTCTCTTATCAAAAGATTGACAAAGGATAACTTATATCCCATGCATCTTATTTTCTTTGTGACATGAATGGTTATGTTACAAGAGAATACATTGCATCTTGTTAACAAATATAGGATATTAGAGTTGAATAATAACCTAATACGTCATGTGTCATTGCATAAACAAGTAAAATTAGTCATACACTAAAATACTTGTTTCACAAAGCATTCATAAGAGTGATAAGTTTCCTCTTAGAAAAGCATACTTGTTGAAATAAACAGTATGTCTCATTTTAAATAAAATGCTCACAAGATCTATTGAGGTAAGTAACATTTACAAGATTCTCACTCAAGATATGCAAAGGAGCATTCTTGAAACACACACGATGTAGTAGATTCTACATTGTATCACATTAGAGTGTCTCTTGGTTCTAGGAAACCAAATCATGTTAAAATAACATGTAACAACTCAACAAACAAAGATGTTGTCCAAGAGATCATAAAATACACCATCTCCATCAAATAACCTCTAAATCTCAAACACGAAATTAAAATATTTCGCTTGCCTTTGTTAGGAGTTGTGTAAGACATGTCATTCTCTTAATCGACCTTCAAAGTATGGTTAGTTGAGTCATATTAGGTCATGTATTAGCGAAATAAGCTAATATCATCTTTGCTACACTTCAATAGGCAAATATAGGAATTTGAAATTTTCTAATATGAGAATGACTACTGGAGAACCTATCGCACTAGAAATTCAATTTGATCTAACGGTTGAATTGCTTCCAGGAGAGAAGTTGGGTTTGTGGTATAACCCGTAAAAATGGTCGTGTTCAGCCTTAATTGAGCACCACTAGTGATTGTCTCATACTCATTCTCTAACTTGAAAAATTTTCATTCCTACATTTGACTAGAGATAGTTTGCATCGTTGAACTATATCTCCCATTAGGATGTCATCTTGAACAAGTAGTAATTAGGATCTGCCTTAGCAAACCTAGATTGCTTGCATCCCACATACATGTTTCAAAATGATAACATGTTCTCATAAGACATGATTAAATGTCTTCATGATCTTAAATGCTAAATGATTATCATGTTTTGCATGATGTTTGCATTTATTCCTTATGTGCATTTTACTTGATTTACTTGTAAAGTTTGCACCCACACTATGTTCTTTTGACACATTAGGAATTAGGTATGCCCATCACTATGAACCCTTAGAAGTCATAGAGCCATACACTAGTGTCAAAACCCATAAGTCAAAGTAGTCGCGAAGTTACCCTAATTCCCAGTCATCACTTCGCCTTCTTCCAAGTAATACACCTTTTGTCATGGGAAGGTTAGATACAAACCTAGTAGAACTCGGAGTAGGGTTGACAACTTAAATATTTCATCCGAAATATTCAAGTAAGTTTAACTTGCGATCGCAATTGTTAAATGTCATATCCGAAACATCATACTCAAGCCTTTTAACAACATATGTTAAAACGCTCATCCAAAGGACTCACGAGTTACTATATAAGTAATTAGTAGTTCCTTTCATCCTCGTGTGAATATACACGTCTTAAGATCCCAAACCCTGCTGCAAATCAGCACCATAGGCCTAGCTTTACATCTTTCAAAACCCCATGAAACACTCACGTGCGAAGCACATCAAAAACCATGAATCAACCAAACCTCTCAACCGAGAATCCCCTTACCATTTTCGTCTAGGTCTAGGAATGGTGGAACATATTCCATAAATCTTATGACTATTTAAATATTTCACTGGAAATATTGAAGTCATCTCGTGTGTCTCGTCTCATGACTCTTTAAATATTTCACTGGAAATATTGAGTCATTCTTCACATCACTCTAATGACTACCTATGTATTTCCTCAGAAATATAAAAGTCATCTCTTCTCGTCCAGTACCGTTCAAAGAGTTTATTAGGTATAAATTCTCTCCTCGTATCGAAAAGTCTCACTAAATCAGCGAGACTTATTCGTAAAATCCTCTTAAATTCTAATGACAACTTAAATATTTCATCCGAAATATTTAAAGTATATTTAATTTGCGAAATTCAATTAAATGTCATTTCTCGTTCTCGATCAACGTTCACCTAATCCCGTTGGATTCATTCATAAAAGAATTTATTCGGTATAAATTCTTTTAATCTAAAGTCCAGAAAAATCACAACATATGTGAATTTTCTTTGTCAAAAATCTTGCTTCCCACTCGATGTAGTCTTGAACCTAAAACTGTCTTCTATCAGAATAGATTGTATCTATCATCTGATTCCTTAGCCTTTTCCCTCACACTTCCGCATGGTACTAAACACTACCAATGCTTCCGCATCCTACACATCTTCCACACACTTCAAACGAAGAACCATTAGGATACGTTGAGATAACCCTCCTTCATCAACATAGATAACCCTATAACCTTATCACCTACCTCACAACCCTGAAGATTTTATCTTCTTAACCCTTAGGATATCTCCAAGTAATCACATGCCTCATCATGTGAATATTCGATGAATATTCACAATGATTGAGAAGAGCTACGTGACTTCAAAGGTGAAGTTTGTCGCATGCTATCCACCACTTGTCATAATGTTACTAAGCTCATCGCTTTCGTTAACGTTTGTCTTTCTTTTTATCTTTTACCTCTTGTCCGGATGGTCATAGATTAAGGGGGAGCGAAAACACACTCCTATAGCCTTTCACCAAACACTCTCAAGAACACACAAATGTGATTCTTATTCCCTAGGAAACTTCCCTTTAGCTGGCCAGAACTAGGCTGTATAGGAAAATTCGTGACTTCCAGGTCACGGTACCGTTAAATAGGCCACGGTACCGTTAAATTTAATGGTACCGTGTGGTATTTAGTGGTACCGTGCCTATGTTTGATGAATTTTCACTATTTCCTTTAGATCTCTGCATTCCTAACCTCAAACCTGCAAAATCTTGCAAACTCACATACACCCTAGGATTCCCTCACTACACCATAGGAATCTAACACCAAATTTAGTTCGAATCCCACAACTCTTGCCTATATAAGGCCTCACCATTGCAAGCTTATCTTGCATCTCACCTTCAAACCTCACATTAACATCATCATCACACTCAAACCTTTTAGCTACACTTCACTCCTGACAGTGACAGTTAGTCTAAGAACCTTCAACCCATAGATCATCACACTCAAACCTTATAACCTTCAACTCATCACACTCAAACCTTACAACTACTCATCACTTTGGATAAGTGATAGTTAGTTCAACAACCTTCAATCCTCACAAACACACGAAACCCTTCATGCACCAAATTATCCCTAACACACAACTAGGATCATCCAACCTAGAAACCTAGAACTTCATTACCTTAACCCCGTTAGAGATATCCACCAACAATCCTGTTAGGATCACATGCACCTTTTCTTTTTCCCTTTTGAAATATATCATGCATCTCGTTGTCAGTGCAAACGATATATTAACCTAAACCATCCTTTCCCACCTTTCCTCAAAGGGCAAAACCAACAACTCCAACCACATCATCATCATCCTCCACCTTTAGGATTCCTACACCCTTACCTCCACCAAGTCCACCACAACCTTTAGCTATCACACTAACCCTATCACCATCAAACCTCTTTGGACTTGGCACCAACACATCATCCTTATCACCATCACCATCACCACAACCTTTAGCTCTCACACTAACCTTGTCACCTACATCTCCTTTTGAACTTGGCACTAACACATCATCTTTATCACTATCACCATCACCACAACCACTAATGGTTCATCCCATTATTTATCCCCCTACAACCACATAACCCAAGTTGTCCTTGTTGTCACCACAACCAACACTCTCCCACCTTATGGAATCATTTAGGTATAACCTCTATCGAGTCTACTTTATGGCACGACTTGTCATAATAGTAATCATTTAGAGTATGTCTTATCAACAAACTATCCTTCACATCAATCATCTTAGGTAGATGATTATGTTGTTCAAAAGGTTTGTTAGAACTTTCCTTCCCAATGACAACTTGGAATAAGTCATTTAGTGTGTCAGTCAATGAACGAATCTCGTTCTTGGTTAGTGTGATTGAGTGAACAATTACACCTTAGGTTTTCGGTCGGGTTGTGACACTTACGTGTTAACATAGTTTAACCCATGCATGTCTTGCTATGTGTATTCTATCCCTATAATGTTACTCCTATACTGTTATATATTATGCTGCACGAAGCTAACCCTTGATGTAGGAAAAGCCTTTGTAAGAATTTGATCCATGGATCCGCTAGATACTAAGGTAAATAAACAAGGGGATTAAGTCACCATAGGGGAGCATTGAGCTAGGGGGAGCTCGGGAGTATTTGAATACATAGCATGGAGTCGTCTTCACAAGTGTTGATAGAAGGCTTCACTAGGATGATGCAAGCTAGCCTTTCGGGGAGAAAGGATATTAGTGCAATAAGGGGGAGTAGGGAGTAAATCCAAGGGAGTGCTCGAGGCAACTACCTTTTTGATTCGACAAAAGGGGGAGAAGGAAGTGTAAACAGGTGACTTTTACATTTTACTTTGTGTTACGGTTTACATATTTTTCATCATCAAAAAGGGGGAGATTGTTAGTACAAATATTACGATATTTAAACTAAACGATTTCTTCGGTTTTAATAATGACAAACATGTAACTTGTAATACATAATGTAAAATGTGCAAGTTACTTGTAAACACAAATCATCAATGCATACTTACATCAACACCTCCCGACGTCTCAAGTATGCTTCAACGAAGTTGTAGATTTCCATCCCGACATAAATCACTCAAGGTATGGACAAACAAATCTACTACTTGACAAATGATCAAAGGATTTTATTTTTCTAAACTTCACATTTTTAATGTGACAAAACATTTTTTCAAAAATATATTTCACAAATTATTTTTGAATTAAAAAGAAAAGTTTTATTTTGAAAAATATGTTTGAAAATCCCAACAGTCAAATTTCCCCCCAAAACAGCTCCTAACTTCCCCAAATAAACCTTCCCCACTAAAGACAAACGAAGGAGCGTCTACGGCACCATTAAATAGGTATGGCTCCACTAAATTTAGTGGAGCCGTCGGGTATTTAGTGGAGCCGTGGGTCTGTAACGGTCAGATTTTCCCTTGCCTATAAATAGTGGACCATTCCACACTTCCAACTTGATTTTTCCAGTCCTTTTTCTCTGGTCTTATCCCTCTTCACTTAGATAACTTTCTTTGATCATTTGGAGAGTCTTAGGTTGTTTAAGAGTGATCCAATCATCCACTCAAGTGATCCTCTTCATTCCTCTTGATTAGCAAGAGAAGAACACAAAGTATCCTAGATACAAAGTGTTGTCATCCCTCTTGATTAGCAAGAGAACAACACAAAGTATCCTAGATACAAAGTGTTGTCATCCCTCTTCATTAGCAAGAGAAGAACACAAAGTATCCAAGTAGATACAAAGTGTTGTCATCCCTCTTGATTAGCAAGAGAAGAACACAAAGTATCCAAGTAGATACAAAGTGTTGGAGTTGTTAGGTCTTGTAACATTTGTTACACTCTTGATTGTATCATAGAATACATCAAGATTACTTTTCTTTTGTGAGAGAGTGAGTCAAGATCATTGTGATTTTAAGAGATAGTGAAGATCTCTTGAAGCCATTGGGCTTGTGTGATTGATCATGTGGATCAAGGGTAGATCGGGTAGATCGTGGTAGATTGGTGCTAGCTAAGATTAGCACTCGACATCTAGCTTAGTGTCGGAAATAGGATAAGCAACGTGTATGGTGTAGATCGTGGTAGATTGGTGCTAGCTAAGATTAGCACTCGACATCTAGCTTAGTGTCGGAAATAGGATAAGCGACGTGTATGGTGTAGATCGTGGTAGATTGGTGCTAGCTAAGATTAGCACTCGACATCTAGCTTAGTGTCGAAAAACAAGTTAAGCGACGTGTACGGTTTTCTCCGCCTAAAGGGAGTTTGTTGATTAGTGAAGTAAGTCTCGAGTTGGGTACTCGGGGAGTGAAGTAGGGCGAAGAGGAGCTTCGTGACCGAACCACTATAAATCACCGTGTCCGGTTTGCGCCTTCTAACTTATCTCTTTACTTTCATTTCATTAGTTATCGCTTTATATTTATTATTTGCATTGCATATGTGTTTGTGTGGCTTGTTGCTCATGTAGTGATTGATCATGTATGTTCCATGGTTTGATTGTGCATATGTTGTAGTTTACTATAGTCATCTTTAGATGCTATATACTCATTGTTGACACTCTTCATATTACGTCACACTTGATCGGGTGTTTGATACAAAAGTTTTAAGTTTTTAAATGGAAACGTATTCACCCCCCCCCCCTCTACGGTTTCCACATATGTAACATGTATCCTAGTGATCATGTAGCATGTATATACTAGCTTAATTAATATATGTTTACCAAGATGTATCATGTTAGTTTGACACCTAAAGTGTACTTATCCTATTAAACTTAGGAAACATGATGTACAAGTAAAAATACTTGTTTATGCAAAGGTGTAAAATGAGGTTCTAAGTAGAATGATTAGCCTTTTAAAATACTTAATTACCTAACCGTATTTTAAACATTCTAAATGGTTTGTTAAGGGTTTGATCATAATGCCACATAACAAACATGTACGAACCTGTGTTGTATCATACGAGGACTCGAGAGGTGTTGAATGTATGTTGAGACAAAATAAGATTACGAGTAACTTGTACATTTTACATTATATATCAAGTTACATGTTTGTCATCAATCAAAACAAACGAGATTGCTTGCACTAACAATCTCCCCAACGAGACTGCTTGCACTAACAATCTCCCCCTTTTTGATGATGACAAAATATGTAAACGTGATAGAAAGTAAAATGTAAAAAGTTACTTTTGTCCGTACTACCTTTAACATTACCTTCTCCGTTTACACCTTTCTCAACTCTTCTAGCCTATTACTTTCTCCGTTTACACCTTTCTCCCCCTTTTGTCAAAGCAAAAAGGGTGTGTCCTTGGAGTTAACTTTATTTCTCCCCAAAATGGCGAGCTTGCATCATCCCTAGTGAAGTTAAACAGACTACTCCAATCTCCTATGGTTGTTGCGTCCACTAGGTTATTAGCGGATCCATGGATCAAATTAAGACTCTTAACCTACATCAAGGTTAGTGTTGTGCAGCATAAAAATATATGAAAAATGCATGATTAATGAAATGCATATATCCAACGACACACGTGGGTAAGCTATGTTGGACTATGTTGACCTATCTCCTCCTTTTTGTCAAAACACAAAAGTGTGTCGAAGAATGAGAATTCTTAAGAATGCGAGCATGCTCCCCCTTGACTGTAGCTCCCCCTTAATCAATACTCCTCGTTGCTAGGGTACCAACGTATATGATGTAAGGATTATGAATGCTACAAAACAAGGATTAGTTGATATGTGTCTAAATACACATATATTTCATATTGTTTAACCCCACAAAAACGACCAAAAACACACAAATGACCATATAAATGTTACAAATATCATTGAAATGTGTTTTTATGTGATTCAGGTACAAAAAGATTGAAAACAAGTGAAAAGCATGCAAAGTTCACAAAACTGTCAATTTCAGTCCCTGAAGTATCACCAATTTGCAAAACTAGTCCCTGAAGGTTTAAAATGAATGAAAAGTCAACTTAAGTCCTTGGAAAATCAAACTTGTTCAAAATAGTCCCTGGATGAAAGTTTTCTACAAATGGCAACTTTTACCCCTCAAAATCCAAAATTGACATAAAAGGTCCTTGGAAGTTTTAAAATTGGAAATTTACAATTATGGTCCTTGTACTAATGTTAATTGGCAGGTGTGATCCCTGGAATGAAGTTTGGAAGTTTGTCACATCAGGCCCCTCATGTTTCAGAAATTACAACTTTAGTCCTTGGGCTTATCCATTATACAAAACCAACCGGATCCCTTTTATACATAAACCACAAATCCAGTCCAACCCAACCACTAAACCAAGCCCAAAAATAAACCCAGCCCAACCCCTTTTTTATATAATACCGGGTTGACCCCAGTCAAACCCACTTCCTTTCCCCCTTTTCCCTCCTTCTTCCTCACACATCACTGCAACACCAAACCACCATCACTGCTCCATACCAGCCCACAATATTCACTCCACCTCACCCCCCAGCTGTCTCTTACACTCTTACAACCCACCATGTTGCATTTAATGCAAAATTACGGCTGCAAGTTATCTTTGAGACTTTTGGCGCCAAAAGTAACTTTGATGGCTAGGATGAGTTTCAGTCAATCAATGGACAAGATTAAAGGTGGGATTTGACTGGAATGCTAGTGGGAACTCAAATGACTATAAAGATCAGAGGAGAGGCAAGAGAAGAAGGCCACCTTGGAATAGCCATGGTCACGTAGTTAATTAAATTTACTGCTTTCTTTAATTTCAAGTCATTTTATTGCTTTCAATGTTGTATTACTCCTTAAACAAGTGTAATAAAACATTATTTACAGTTTTATATCAGTCTATCTTTAAAATTCATGTTTTCTTATCCGTACCATTTAAATTTCTTGTCATTTAATTTCTTGTTAGTTATAGTTGTTTAATGGACTCAATTAGTTAACATAAGCTCCTGACAAAGCTTTAAATCTTTTAGAGACCTAAAATCAGTCTTAGTCATTAGAATTCAGAAAACACCAAAAGAAATCAAGAAAAATAATGAAAAACCAAAAATAATGAAGTGTTCTTGGTGAAACTGCATGGAGCAAGGTTAATTGTGGATTGCCTTTGGTTTAGAAGCTTTGTGGAAAGCCTTAGGATGTGTTCTGTGGCCTTGGTTCTCAGTTTCAAGCAGGATGCATTTGTAAGCCCCTTTTTACCATTTTTTGCATTTCATAGTTCTAGTCTTTAATATGCTTTGATTTTCATGTTTTCCTGCTTAATTGTTGTTTGTTAATGATTATCTATCTTAATCTTAGGTTGTTATGTTTTGGATTTGACTGTGGTTGGAAATTGCGTCTTAACTGTCTATGAGCATGTTTTTGACATTCCTAGGTTTGAACATTTGTGACTACTTGTTTATGCTTAAAAGGGTCTGATTTGACACTTTGGACCCCTGGATTTGATGAAATTGGTTTACACAGTCTTATGCTTTAAAAATCTCAATTTGGTCCAATTTAAAGGTTGTTTGGATGTAAGGGTTAAACTGTGGTGATGTTTGTGTGTGATGTTGTTCTTGTTTGATGTACACTATATATGATCTAATTACCTCAGTTGAACTCTAATCAAGCAGTTTTACTCATGAAAAAGTCAAATTGACACTTGATCTTATTTATTTGTTGACCGTGGGATTGTTAGATCCCAATACTTTGCATACTAGTGTAAAAGTTGTTACTATAGCTTAATCTCATGTTCTTGTAGATTAAATTAACATATTCAATCAGTAGATTAAGATTTAAGTTCATGTTAGTCAACTTAGATCATAAACTTAAAAAGTCAAAAATTTCTGCATATGCCCTGTGCAGGCCAGTTTACCCGTTTTTCAATTGCTTGCACAATCTTTATTAATTAGGATTAGCTTGTGTAATTTGTTGTTTTGTGTAGCCCTTCTGGCCATTGTGTTATGTATATGCTTATTTTTCAGTTAGTAGCTTATTTAGTCACCTTAATTACCCTCCTTATTTTGTCCCACTTTCTCAGTATACACTGAGAACCAGTGAACTCAGGCCTACTTCATAAGCTCTCAAAAAGCTTATCTGATGGACCTAGCTTGTGAGATTTAGTTCCTTGTGGAGCTTATCTGCCCAACTTAAGGATCCAGTTCTTATTTTCCATGTTGTAGCTCATCTACTAGGGCTGCAATAAGCTTTTTGTTTGTCCCATGTTTCTGAGTGCACCAGCATACTCAGACTTGGGAGGTTTTTCATAAGCTCCTCAAAAGCTCACCTGTGGATCCCACAGGTTGAGCTTGGGCTTTTTGGAAAGCCAACCAACCCAGCTTGCTACCTCAATCTCCTCTTTGTGCTTTAGAGCTTATTTAATAAGCTTATCTTGCATCTAAAGCTATCAGCAGAATCACTGCACTATCAGCAGGATTGCTAAAGCTAGCAGCAGGTTGATAACTGGATTTGCTTATTTGCTTATAACAAGCTTATTGGTGAATCCAGTGCAATAATATTGTTCATACTTGTCCATTGGACATGTGTACATATCCCTTTTCCTTTTATTTCCTTTTTCAAGTTTATTTCAAGCTTATACTTCACTGTGAGCCAAAAGCTCAACTGAATGAGTAATAAGCCCATGAATCTACTTATTTTCTTAGTTTGTATAATTCCATCTTCATTAAACTTGTATAATATTAGTATTTACATATTATTTTACCCTTTGTTTCCTGTATAAAGCTTTTTCCAAGCTTATTCAAGCTTTCACTCCAAAAGTTAAGCCAAAAGCTTAACTGTCTAAATCATAAGCTCACATTTTGCTTATTTTGAAGTTTGTAAAGTTTTGTCTTCATTAAACTTGTTTAATATCATTGTATTTAATTAGTTCCAGAAAAAGAAAAACCAAAAAAGAGCTTTTACAAATAAGTGATAGCTTCTATTTAGAAGCTTATTTGCTTATTTGCATATTTTTGTTAAGCACTTGCTGTTTTTAGATTTTTCTTAGCTTCTTATATTTATTTTAGAATTATGTAAAAAGTTTCAGATTTTTCTTTATTCATTTAATACTTTTAATAAATCAATAATAGTTTTTAGTAATTAATAATAGTAAATAATTAATAATAAATAGAATAATTGTGTAAAAAATATATTTTCAGTTTCAAAATTCATTTTATAATATTTTAGATTTTTCAGATTCTTTATTTCATTTATTTAAGTTAATTTTATATTTTCTTATTATTTAATTCATTATTAAATACATTTAATTCATTTTTAATTTATAATAATTAAGTAAATAGTGTAAAATTTTATTTTAATTTTCTAATAATTTTCTTATCCTTTTAGGATTCCAAAAATATAATTTTCACATTTGTGGGGGTTGTATTTGACAGAATTCACTTTTTATTTTGTTACGTTTACGTAATTGTTACGTACACGTACGCGTTTTAGGTTTTTACGTTTTCTTAACTTTTATATAAGTTTGTAAATTATAAGTAAATATTTTAAGTTTGTTTAATTTGCATTTAAGCCCCTAAGGCATGCAAATCCCTACTATAGTTATAATCGTTTTGTTTTTGTACGTTTACGTTTAATTGAAGTTAAACGTACGTTTGTATATCTTTTACGTTTTTAGGTTTCTGATTGCACGTTTTTAATGATATAGCTGTGACAGAGCTATCACTATTCACATTCCTAGTGTTAGTCAATCAGATTCCTGTTTATCATTCGTTATATTACAGTTTACACACCACGTTGGGACTTAACGACCCGGGGATATAATTCTATACTCCCATGGATTTAAATTGCATTTGGTCCTGGATTAGTTTGACTTTTATGGTTGACCATTCACAAGTGGTTGACTAATATAAAGATGACTGTTCGGGACCGATCATTAGTACATGATATGCTCCCCCTTGATCAATACTCCCCGTTGCTAGGGTACCAACGTATATGATCTAGAAATGAGAAATGCTGCAAAAAAAATGTTAGTATAAAACAATATTTGTCCTTGGACGAATATGTGATATAAAACAATGCGTGTATATGATGCATTCTAAAAATGCTTGACGGAAGCTCCCCCTTGTTCTAGGGCATCAAAATGAACCTACAAAACAAAAATTAGTACACTAGAAGCTATGTCTTAAGACACATATGTCATATACGACCAATGTGTATAGACGATGCAATATGAGTGCTAGACTGATAATCTTCCTGGTTTGAGAGCGTCAAAAAGCACCTATAAAAGAAGAAAAATAATCGATGCAAACTTCATCCTATGATGAGTAAGCTATATACGATCGAGCGTATATGATGATGAACCTACAATGAAATGGTTAGTGCAATATATTTTATCTCAAAGAAAAATATTATGCAACATATCAATAATCTAATCACAAGCAACTTACCAATTGTGATTGTCTAATCAAAGAAAAATATGATGCAGCATACCAATTGTGATATCAATCGTGATTATCTAGTAAACCATGTTATAAAGAGTGTAATCTTCTAATAAGAATCACATTTACAAGAATATACTCCTACAAAACAATGCCTATGATGAGGATATGAAGAGGAGTTAAAGTTAGTGATGCTAGTGTTGGTGTTAGTTTACTAGAGATAACTCAACTGATAACTAAAGGTTGATGCAAGTAGGTTTTTCGCTAATCCATGAGGTGATGATTAGTGAAGGAGGTGATGGAAGGTGGTGAATGCAATGAATTTAGAAACTCTAATGTATAGCAAATGCTATAAGAGTATTGAAGATGGTTAAGGTTATGATATTATCATCTACCAAAGATGATAAATGATCACTTAGGAATAGAGATTCCATATACCTATATGAAAATGAAAATGACATTATATGATGAGAGTGTTGGTTGGACCAACGTGTTGAGAGTGATGGTTCTGTTTGCACTGACAATGACATGCTTGATATGTATCAAGAATGAAAAGGATGAGATCCTATTATGGTGTTCTAGAAGATGTTCTAGACAATGAAGTTGTTCCATAGAATGATGATGTGAAAGTAAATCCTAGAATCGTTGGTTGTGAGAAGGTTGTCTGTTATGAATGTTTAAAAACAGAACCTGGTACCCACGGATTAGGCGGAACCAAATTTTTGGTTCCGTCAGTCTTATCCAAGGGTTCCGTGAGACCAGAATATATTTGGTTATGTTTTGTTGATTTTGATCAAACGAAGGTTCCAGCTAAGGTCTATTTACTTATAACTACTGATTTGATTTCACTAATCCTAGTCAAAGTCTAAGGAGACTTAATGCTTTTCGTTTAAGAGGTTTGTCAAACACATTATGTGTTTTTCACTTAACGAGGTATTGGTGCAGAACTGTGATGTTGAGCTAATAAGGTTTGAAACACTTTGTGACTTTGTGAACTGATTTAACTAAGTGGTGTAAACCTATGTGTCGGTATGTGTGAGTGTTCTTTAATACAAACAGACAATTATGTGAATAAATTTCTCTGCCCCTTAATCGGTGGACATTCAACATAATCTGTTATGCATCAAATGAAGAAATGACGACGCAGGTTAAATGAAAACGATGAGCTTAGTAATGTTTTTGCGGATGATGGTTAGCATACAAAGAACTTCATCCTTGAAGTTACGTAGCTCTTCTCTATCAATGCGAGATGATCGCATGATGAGGCATGTGGTTTTCCTTATGGGAGGTGTATTGTTTTAACTAAAAGATGATGGAGATATTGTTAGGAAAGCGGAAGCAACAATATGATTTGGAAAAAGGTATGTTGAAAGATATCCAAACACAAATTTCAAACCTCTAAAACTTAATCCTATTAGCTTTTAAAGCTATATGCAAGAAAATGGATCTTATAAACATATTACTAATCAAAGTAGCAATAATGGGACAATAATTATGCAAAATAACAAAGAGAAATAACAAATAATTTGTTATCAATCTACAAGACAAAAGTCTTAATGACAAAAGATGTGAATATCATAGAAATTATAGCATCTTATGTAAACAAAAACAAATATTCATCTACTAAACAAAAAGCTATCACATGGCATCAAGACAAATAATTATATTGCAAGATATCATGACATTGTTTTAGATACTACATTGTGAAATTGTTTTGAAGTTAGGCTTAGTCACTTAAGCATACTTACAATGATCTATATGTAAAATAAAATGACCTCTAAATGTTCATCATACCAAAACCACTTAGACAAAGTATAAGTGCACGTGTGTCAAACAAATAGAATGACAAAGTCATAAAAGAAATGAGATGACAGATTCATACAAATAATTTTAACATTTTGGAAGCATGTATCATTTAGACTATCCTACAAAAAAGCTTAATGAATGTCAACTAAAGACAAAAGCTATCTAACACCATGTATTAAGAATGACATATAGTGAGTTAACAAGTAATACGTTAATCTTGCGAAATAGCATATAACGAAAGAATGAACAAATCATGTTAACATGAAGCATATAAGCATGCAGACAAAACCTTTCCAAGGTTTACACATTTGACAATCAATCATGATAACGTCAAGATACTAAATCATATCAACCAATTAACATGTAATCAACACATGTATGTGTAATGCAAGTAATTTTAAAGAAAAATCACATCTTCTACTTGTTTGATTAATATTCCTAAGACAAGATAAACTATCATCTTTTAATACTTACTTTAGGCAAGTATAGGAATAAAGACTTTTCAAGTTGGAAAATGAATATGAGACTATTACTAGCGGTTCTCAATTCAGGCTAAACATGACCATTTTTACGGGTGATTCCACATACCCAACTTCTCTGCTGGAAGCAATTTAACCGTTAGGTTAAATTGAGTTTCTAGTGCAATAAATTCTCCAGTAGTCATTCTCATGTCTGAAAGATAGGAATTCCTATTTTTGCATATCAAAGTATATAAAATATGATAGTTTACCAATTACTTGGCTTAATGAGACTCAACTATTTCTATAAAAACTAATGTGATGAAGATGTCATGTTATACACGTAAATTTGACAAATATGTGTCAACAGATTTTAATCTTTGTGTTTGGAATCTAAGGTTGAGTGATCTAAAGAGTGACATCCTTTAAGTTGAGTTTAAGTATGAAAGTGATTTGATCTTCTAAGATCAAGAGATGTGTTTGTGTGTGATAATGGAATATGTTAAGAACGTTCTCAAGAAAGTTCTTTGGAACAAGTATCTAAATAAAATTACCAACTTTTATAGATCTTGTGAATGCTCTAGAAATGTGTAGGATATGCTCAAGGTTTGAACTAGATTATGATCAAGGTTTGGTTATGATGTACGCTTGAAAGGAAATAGATACATAAAGTATCTTTCAACAAGTAAGATTATCATACTTATGAAAACAAGTATGACACGATGAGGGGGAAGCTCTAGTTCATAGAACTTGCAGATGTTTGTTTAAGATCATTTACCCAATGAGGTGTAATGAAATCTCTTGTAACACAACCGTACATGTTGCAAGGAGAGAATGATAGGATATATATTATACTTTTAACAAGATGAAGACTAAACGCATGATTTCTTAGGCATAATATTTTCCGAAACATCATGTTTTCCTAAAAGAAGATATTAAGCCTAAGTATTTGGATAGACCTATCCTAAATAAACTTGCTCTTCAATATTATGATAACTAGATGATGATAAGATAAACTCACTTGAGTTTCTTATGTATACTCCTCAAGATTCATTGTCACTTGGGTACATGAAGTTGGCTTTGCATTTTAACATATCTTGTTAAAATGTTGATTTAAAATTTAATGAAACTTACGCAGAAGTTAACAAAATATTATCAATACTTTGTGAAAGTGGTACTACTTGAACCTAGTAGAAATTGATAGGCTAAGAATGTGAGCATCATGCTCATTTGATGATGAAAATTCTAATCCTATGGGTGGTAAAGTATGGTTGAGTTGATTCAACGTGCATATGATTTGGTATGAGTGTTGGACTAAGGACTTTTTGAGCAAAACTTGTGGTGTTGAAAGGGTTTCATGTACTATGAAAGTACTTAGGTTTCTTGGATGTGGAAGACAACAAGGATGAAGACCAATTTTTATGATCCATTGGTTGGTATAACTAGTGGGTGATTTAATGCTTAAGGTTTGAGACATATCACAAAAGTGAATGCGATGGGATGATGGTGAAAGTAAAAGTGTACTTAAGTTTCATGGATGATAAAAATGACAAGGATAGATACTGATTCTTGTGGTTCACTAGTGGATGAAGTGCTTAGTTATGTTTGTGAAATCTAGGGGTTGAATGTGATGGGATGAAGAACAAATGTTCTAGTTATGAAAGAATAAGTGTTTTAACATATGTTGTTAAAATACCTGGGAGTTGATTGTTTCGGATATGACTTTTAATGACTACAATTTGTAAGTCAGATATACTTGAATATTTTGGACGAAATACTTAAGTTGTCAATCCTACTTTGAGAAAAGGATAACAAGACTTGAAAATTACATCTATAACCTAACTGTGAGTTATGACTTGATGTAAATCGTCTTAAAGGATGACATGTTAACCAAGTGAGGCAACATACGTGAATACAAGATAATATCTATAGACATGAGTTGGGTTTGTAACCTGTGATATATTTGCAAACAGTGAGTCTGGATTAGTTTGGAAGTTGTCAATTTACAAATCAAGCTAGTGAATGATTAAAGGACGGGAAGATGTAGTGAATGTGTGTACTGATCATAAATACACAATGGTCCTACGCATTGCAAGGAACTCATTTTCGGGTTCCTAGCTTGTGACAGAAGGGTAATTTGGATGAAAATTTGAATTTTCAAATTTTGGTGGGAAGTGGCTTTCTTATAGTTCTAAGTGTGCCTAAGTCATCCTAATGTGCCAGAAGATCAGTAGAAGAATCCTAAGAACTAGAATCAATAATCTAAGGATCTGGATTAGTCGGGAATTTTGAAAAAGTTACTGTTGGAGTTGGCGGATCCAAAAGATAACAAAGGCGGAACCAAAATTTTGGTTCCGCGGAATCCGCAGGTTAAGGACTGGCGGAGCCAAAGTATATAACAGGCGGATCCAAAATGTGGTTTCCGTCATATCCGCCATACAAAAGTATTAATTTAAACAAAAGACATGTCATATTTTGCGTTACTCGTTCAAATCCCGAAAATTCTCCTAAAACATATGTAACTACTAATATGTGATAGAATAAGACTAAAGACATATGTTCTAACACACGTTTACACATAGATTAATCCGATGATAATAACTTACCATAACAGGAGGTTAAGCCAAACGATGGCTTAAGCATAGAAAATTGATAACAACAAGTGCTATCATCCAAAGATAAGTTTCTATCCTATGACAAGACAAATACATTAAACATCATGATTAGAAGCAAATATACCAAACACCTTTTTCAAAGATACTACATGATTGCACAATTTAACACTTGAGCTAGAGTTTGTGCAAGACAATACTTTTCAAGACACTAAACTAGTTTCACTTAGTTCTCATTCCTAAGTAAGTTATGCAAGGTTTTCACATCACATATGCAAACAAAAGTATCTAAGTCTATAAGTGAAACAAACACAGTTTATCAACTTATTGCACAATATCTAGCAAATGTCCTATTATGCATAAAACAAGCAATTGATAAACAAGCAAATAAGTATCATGGCAAGACACTTATGTATTACAAATCAAAAAATGCAATCACAATTACCAACATGCAAATAACATGTATGCAAATAGCTTAGAACTGATAGTCACATAACATAGCATAAATGAAAAGATACTTTTCGTCATTTTGTGTTTAAAGATGACGATGTACAACAAGCTTGATTTGTTTCCTTTATATTACCAAATTCATTAGTTTCAAAAGAAATCATATCAATGTTCAAAGGATACCAACTTACATTGCTTGACGTAAAAGTTTAAGTTACTGTGTCAAAATGAAACTTAATATTTTGAACAGTTTGTAGTATTTGATTTTTTTTTACCTACTTCAATTTAGATTTAGGACATGAGATTATTTTTAAATGAAAGTAGACTTAATTACCTTCAAAATGATAGGTGGCGCGACTTCTACGGACTTACGGTTAATTAGTTATGAATTTTTTAAGTTGGACAAAAACTGCATATAACACAAACGGATTTGGCGGAACCAAATCAAGGGATCCGTCCTTTATGTGATTTGGTTCCGCGGGACTCTGTACCAGATTCAACAAAACTCGTATTTTGACATAGCGAAAGTGTGTGGGACTTACTAGGTTAGCTAGTAAACTTACAATATACTTATTTAACATTATTTCTACTAATGTAACTTATCTAAACATTTACGAAGAGATTTTTCAACTAAATTAATAGTTATCCAAAACGCTCCTTTAAAACCCGTGTTTTTCGTAAATTAGCTTTACGCACACAATTTGACACTCAATCTTTTAAGAAATCTTTTCTTTTATTTTTCAAGAATATCTTCAAGTTTGGATACAAAGTGATATCTAATAACAAAATTTCTAAGTATACTTAGCGAAACATTTTTCATATTATATTCTTCTTCAATGGTAATTTGATACATGGATCGTACTCCATTTTAAAAACCATTTGTTTTGAAAATAAGAGCCACGGGGCTCTGATACCAATTGTGAAAACGTAGAGGGGGGGGGGTGAATACGTTACCGTTTTAAAATCTTAAAACTTGTTGTATCAAATGTCCGTTTAAGCTTGTTCTAATATGAAAGATGTTTCTAACTTGCATAAGTTGAAACATGTTGTCACACAAGTATTATCAACAAGTCACACCACAATCAATCACATAATGCAAATATAAAAGTAAAGAGATAAGTAAAAGAAAGCGCAAACCGAACACGATGATTTATAGTGGTTCGGTCACGGAGCTCCTCTCCGCCCTACTCTACTCCCCGAGTACCCAACTCGAGAGTTACTTCACTAGATCAACAAGCTCCCTTCTCGGCGGAGAAAACCTTACACACTTCGCTTACACTTTTTCCGGTACAAAGCTAAATACCGGGTTCTAGTTCGAGGTAGAACCAACCTAACGTCGCCTATACAATTACCGACACTAAGCTAGATGTCGAGTTCTTTTACATGGGTACAACCACTCCCGTCGTCGCTTAACCTTTTTTGGGTACTAAGCTAGATACCGAGTTCTTTACAAGGGTACAACCACTCCCGCTATGTTTTATGGCCCAACATAGAAACCTTGTGTTTTATGGCACAAACACATAAACCACCTAATCTAGTATGAATAGATTACAATGATGATCCATGACATAAATGGGTCATGGATATGAATGGCTAATCTAAATGAACTTCCATTGATGGGAAGCCTTCAATGGATGAAGATCACAAGCTCCCTAAACTTGTTGTGATGGATCTTCATGTATCCATGAACTTCTTGAATAAGAAGTCTTCAATCATTGAGGATGTCAAGTATCCTTGAATCTTCATATGTTGGAATGCTATGGTGGATAATGACTTCAAGATCTTCTAACCATCTTGGAGGATCAGGAAGTATGCTATGGATAATGACTCATGATCTTGAGCTTGCTTCACAGGATCATTAACAGTGTATGCTTACAACATAATGAAAGTTAGTAACATTATGATTATTATGTAAAGGGAGATTAATGTGTGTTTCTACATGATTTACTAATGATCTAAATGGATGCAAAGGGTAGAGGGAATGTGTGTTCAAGTTGGATAAACAATGGGCTGCTATTTATAGCCAACAAGAATTTTACCCGGCAGATTTGGCGGATCCCTAAATTTGGATCCGTCCTTTATACCATTTGGATCCGCGGGTGTCTGCTAGCTAATAGATTCTCAAATCTTTCCATATCTTCAAAAGTCAACTTGTTAGCTTGAATATCTATACAAAATATATTACTCCCTCCGTCCCATATTAAGTGTCCACTTTCCAAATGCACAAAGTTTTAGGAAATTCCACTAACTACACTCTCCACCAATCAAATATCACTATTACCAACTAAAGTCTCTTCTCATTGTTTGAAATATTCCCTGGACACTTAATTTGGGACATCCCAAGATTCTATTATGGACACTTAATGTGGGACGGAGGGAGTACAAATCTTCCAAGATATGTAAGTGATGCATGCCATGATTTTATGTTAAATATTTCTAATTTAAGAAATAAACATAAACATGTAAATGTATATATGTATGTAACATGTATCCTAGTGATCATGTAGCATGTATATACTAGCTTAACTAATATATGTTTACCAAGATGTATCATGTTAGTTTGACACCTAAAGTGTACTTATCCTATTAAACTTAGGAAACATGATGTACAAGTAAAAATACTTGTTTATGCAAATGTGTAAAATGAGGTTCTAAGTAGAATGATTAGCCTTTTAAAATACTCAATTACCTAACCGTATTTTAAACATTCTAAATGGTTTGTTAAGGGTTTGATCATAATGCCACATAACAAACATGTACGAACCTGTGTTGTATCATACGAGGACTCGAGAGGTGTTGAATGTATGTTGAGACAAAATAAGATTACAAGTAACTTGTACATTTTACGTTATGTATCAAGTTACATGTTTGTCATCAATCAAAACAAACGAGATTGCTTGCACTAACAATCTCCCCAACGAGACTGCTTGCACTAACAATAATAATAATAATAATAATAATAATAATAATAATAATAATAATAATAATAATAATAATAATAATAATAATAATAATAATAATAATAATAATAATAATAATAAACTGCAAAATACATCCTCCTACAAGTAAACAAACAAAAACAGCCCTCCATTCTGGACCTGGTTTTGGTGACTGGCAATGGGGGCTTGCCACCTTACCCCTTGCTTTTGGAGGGCTTGGTGTTTATTCTGCAGGTGATGTCTTGCATTACGCATTCCTTGCATCTAGACTCCAGTCTGCTAGCTTGCAGACTAAGTTGCTCCGACATTCTGGTATTGTTACTTCTGGGCCTTCCTTTGATGATGCATTTTGTGCTTGTAATGCGAAAATAGAAATTGACCTTTTGACTAATCCAAGTGAGATCGCTGCCCCCAAACTCATGAAGAAACTGGCAGATATATATTTCACGCGTGTTACCTTAACGGTTGAATCTACTTTTTCTCTATCTACTCAACAGATGGTGTTATGGAAATCTCAAATGGAGGACAACATTTCGGACTGGCTTAGGGTGGTTCCGATATATGGATTGGGACAAACTATGATGCTAGGACCTACCGATGTGTGTTATGCTATCGACGTGGTGTTCCCCTATTCTCTGTTCAGATGTCGTGCTCAGCTTGTTTGAAGGTGTTTACAGGGGATATTTATGGTGACCATGATGTATTATTATTATTGGTATTAAACATCGGCACAACGTGGTGCGTGATACCCTTGTTGACATCTGCTCTCGGTCAAGGATTTCAGCCCGTAAAGAAGTTGATATCGAGCTTTGTGGGGAAAGAGACAAACCCTTACGTCCGACTGATATGTTGCTCTATTCGTGGGACAGTGGGAGTGATGTATGTGTTGATCTTACCGGGTCGTCTCCCTTAACGCAAACTAGTATGATTGATTTTGTGCCAGGTCGTGTGGTAACTGACGCTGCACAACGTAAACGCGTCAAGTATGGGGCTAAGTGTGCGGAGATTGGGTATGGGTTCCTCCCTTTCTCATTCTCCTCTCTGGGGGGAACTTGAGACAGATGCGGTGACCTTACCAAAGCGGATCCGGAAGTTTTCTATAACTCAAGACATTGGAGCGCGTGCTGCTATTCATATCTTTAGTAGGATTAGCTTTGCTATTGCTAGAGGTGTGGGGGCCCAGATAGTGTCGAAGCTCCCTACTAATTTCTTGTAATCCTATGATTTTTCTAATGAATTAGTTTTTTTTTTAAATAATAATAATAATAATAATAATAATAATAATAATAATAATAATAATAATAATAATAATAATAATAATAATAATAATAAACTGCAAAATACGTCCTCTTACAAGTAACAGACAAAAACAACCCTCCATTCACGTTAAAAGTTAACGAAAAAATATTTGCATTGTTCGTCTTTAAGGTTGTATGATTGTAAATGTTTGGTTAACGAATGACGTAAGGTGTCAATAGTTTTTGACAATGATTTAAAATCTCAGAAAATGTAAACCAAATGGATGTATTTTGCAGTATGCTAAAAATAAAAAATAAAAGTTTGTACCTTGTTTATCTATGAAAATCCAAAAGTCAAAAGCATCAAAGTTAGCTAACTATTGACTGATTTGACTCTTTCTTTCTCACAAACAAAAGTCAAAAACCTTATCGCCGACAAAAATGTCGTGCACAAACAATGAACAAGAATCCAAACATAACAAAACCAATGAAGAAGAAGAAGAAGAAGAAGAAGTGACAGTGATGGGTTTAGGGAGTTATAAAGGGAAAGTAAGAATGGTGAATGGAGATCCATCAGATGAGATGATTCTTTTATGGGGTCTTCAACAACCCATGTTCTCTAAAGCTAATGCTTTTGTTGCTCAGTCGTCGCTAAATCTGTCTCTTGATGCTTGTGGTCGCTGTTTATCTATATCTCAGTCACCTTCTTCTTTGGTTAGTCGGTGTTGAATTGGTTTTTGTTTTGGTTAAGTGTTTTTTTTTTTTTTTTTTTTTTCTTTTTTTTCCCGATTTTTGAGCTAAAACCCTGAACCAAAAAACCCTTTGTTTGTCTGGTCATAGTACTAGTTGTTAACTGGTATTGATTTTTTAATATGTAGCTGTCACTTATTTGTTATTTTGAATTGTAGTCAAATAGTTCTGCTAACTAGTAGGCTACTAGTGTATCCTTCTAGTCTTCCACCATGGTTTTAGTTGAAACCCGGAAGGATACAAGAGTTATAGTTAAGGTTTTTATTCAATGTCTTGATGTTTAGCAGACTCCCCAGTTCATAAACTTGCAAGGAATTTTGATATGTTTCAGAAGTGAACGTTTTAACTTCTGTGTTAAACAGACTTCAACTTCAACTAAATTCTTTTACGTTTTTTTTTTTTTTTTTTTTTTTGGTAATTACTCTAGTTAAAGTTTAGTTATTTAACCCTTAATCATAAGTCATTCTGTTTTATCTTAAGTGTATATTGGTTTACAACTTTAGACTGATAGTAATAAGACCACACCAAGACCGCAAATAACCCCGCCACATCAGCGCAAACTCTTCTCTCTCATAGACCAAACACTCGTAGTAAGGGGACAACACTCACAACAAAAAACATACCCCACAAAATTATTAAATATAAACAAAAAGCACACACACGAACCAAACAATTCATTTGGTCCACTGACGGACCAAACCATTGCAAATCAAGAGAGGGGGGGTAACGCGTGCCTTATGGTTTGAGTAGCAAGGGGGACGCGTTTGGTTCGGGTAGACCGACCGAACCATTCGGTCTTATTACTTTTAGTCTTATTTTCTTACTGCTGCTAAAAACAAATAGTAAGTGTTTAACATCTAAACTGAATTAGTATCGTCTTTGACTTTAAAAGTCAAAACATTCTTGGAATGTACAGTGTTGTACATCAAACCATTTGATTAGGTCCGTGTTACAGTGAAACCTTTTATTTAATTTCATTACTTCAATTTTGTTTATTATAATTTTAGGGTGCTCCTGGAGTAACGGGATCAGTTATGTGGGACAGTGGAATCGTTTTAGGGAAATTTTTGGAGCATGCAGTTGAAACAGGGCAGCTCGTTCTTCAAGGCAAAAAAGTTATTGAACTAGGCGCAGGCTGTGGTTTAGTCGGGTAATAGTTTTATTCGGATCCTTGTCCTTTTCTACTTTCCATTTTCTCATTTTGTGTTTTCAGTTGTATTGCAGCTCTTCTAGGTTCTCAAGTTATTCTTACAGATATGCCAGATAGATTAAGGCTTCTAAAAAAGAACGTCGAAGATAATCTGTATGGAAACGTTCGGGGTTCTGCAACAGTTAATGAGCTCATGTGGGGGGATCGTCCTGACCGAGAATTGGTTGAACCCTTACCTGATTTTGGTAATGTCTCTTACTTTTTCATAATAAAAACTATTTCGTTGCCATCTTATGCACATACTGAGAAGATACCGTGACCTTTGATTGTATATAAAAAATATTAAATGTGATGTGCAGAACAATTGAAAGGAAAGTATGTTGGTATTTTATACAAATAACCTTTTTTATTGTTAAATATTAAACCAGTTGTTTTAATATCTTGGTGTTTTGGGAATGTAGTGATTGGATCAGACGTGATCTATAGTGAAGAAGCAGTGACGGATTTGTTAGACACTTTAATCGAACTCAGTGGAATTGAAACGACTATTATTCTGGCTGGGGAACTTAGGAATGGTAATAACTTGTGTTTGAATTTGCACTTTATAGATGTCAGATTTGAAGCTCTTTTCTCATTATTTACAGATGCCGTCCTTGAATACTTCATGGAAGCGGCAATGGAGAATTTCATCATCGGTCGTGTTGATCAAGAAGGTTGGCATCCTGATTATCACAGTCCACGTGTTGCTATGTACGTGTTGGTTAAGAAGGTTACACCACAGTGATAATGCATGTGGGATTTACACCATACTCTACTTTTTTTCTTTCTATTCTTTTAGAAGCATCAAGAAGTAACAATTTTGCAGTCGTTTTATGATATCTGCCGTTTGTTATGCTTGTTTATACTCTGACCGGTTGATGGGTAAGTAGCAGTTCAGATCAATTATACAAGGGTATGCAATGTCATATTAGGATAATAAGTTTTACATGTTATAGTTTATAGTTATACACTACCAAAAAATTTCTCAAGATGTGCATGTGCTAATCTAGTCGACTATGTTCAGTTGAGAATTCGAAACTCTTTGCATGTATTCTTATATTTCTGTTTTATTATATCAAAATAATGTACATATAAGAAGTGAGTCTGTTAAGGAAGAAACAATTGCGGTGACATTATTAATGACCATTCTGGCGTGAATGCACTAATCAAGTACCAACTAAAGATGCTTGTAATATTTGGTCATCGTTGTATACTCATATGAGACTGATTCATAATTCTTTGAGAACTGGATATATTATTCTCAACTGATATATTATTTGACAAACCTTGCAGAACGACTAAACCTCGTTAATCAGCAAATTTGTGTCTTTTAATAAGCAAAAGGGCGCAGAAATAAACTTTAATGCAAGGTTTAACTAAAATTCCAGAGGTTGATTATATATTGATTTCAATCGACAATTTTCCCATATCCTGTACTAGTCACAAATTTGTCCTTCAAAGTACATAAGATGTGCATCATGCTATGTTTCCACATGACAAGATTCAAAGAATAATTATAGATACTTTATAAGGTCAAAAGACAAAAGTTGCTGCATTCAACATTTTCTGCAACAATGTATTAGGAAATATTAGCAAAAGAGAACAAGTAATCATCAGTCTTGAATTTGTGAAAAAAAGAAAAATCCAACACTATGTATAATTGCTAACACCAACTTCCAAATGCTGGACCTAATTTCTATGTGCAGGACAGGAGAAAAGGGTATTACAGAACTTATTTAAAAATTATCCTTGGCTTGCCGGATCACACCCAATGCCTCGGCACCACTCGCATCAGCTGGAATATTCAATGCTCTACGAATTTCTCGACTTGACGTACGAAGGAATGGATTACATAACTTCTCCTTCTTTAACGTGGTCGGAATCTAATGCATAGAACCAATGGTCAGAGATGATACTCAAAATGACAAGAAAATTTGATACAGAAAAAGAAAACTAAAATGCATATAAATGGTGGGTTGGGCAACAGGCCATATACCCAAAAAGGACTGAAACAGGTCGTTTGTTAATTTTGTTAGTACAGTTCAAAACGTACAGTTCAAAACGTGCCGGCATAGAGTGTGTGTCACAAGCTACTGAACCGAACCGGCTCACTAGTGGTCTAATTCCGGTTGAAATAGGTCGGCCATTTTTCAGTGAACTGAATCCAAGTTAAAGGTTTTCTAATTTAGAAAATATAAGTATGAAAGTATCAAAAGAATTTGTTGCAAACTTTTATAATATGAATTTGTCATAAAAGACAGATTCGGTTCCGGTTTTGGGAACCCCAAGAACCAGGTTTTTAAAAACTCCAGAACCAACAATTGAACTGAATATAGCCGGTCTAGTCTGGTCCCGTTTTTATTACGTGGTTCTGTTTTGTCTTTTCGAGCAAAACATTTTAGTTCTGTTGACTGGACGAATATTGGACAACTCTAGTTCTGCATATTACTTTAATAAATAGTGACAAAAAAAAGTTTGACAATTAAGCAGTCCTTCATTGTCATTTTCATAAGATTAGGGATGGCAGAAACACATGGTGACATTATAACTCAAAACAAGGAAAATATACCGTAGGCAAGTGCTTTTTACGAAGATTGGCAACATTGGCTGCATATGCCTGTAGTTCCTCATTCCCGGGTTCAATAGATAGTGCAAACTTAGAATTACTCTGTCAATAGGACTTTCACTATTAAGCATACAAGCTTGATTGCAGATGACTTAAAAGAAAAACAAAAACATCACATACCAATGTATATTCATGACCACAATATATACTTGTGTCTTCTGGCAATAATAATAACTTCTCGAGGGAGAAGTGCATCTGATATACAAAGGAGAACAACTATCAAGAGTCAAATTATGCAAAGCATAAGTGAATATTACTGTCTACCAAATAAACTATAACTACTAAGCAAAAAAGCAAACTAGCATTAACTAGTACCTAAAAGATATCTTGATCTTCCCTAGAATTAATAACCTAATAATATATTAGAGCTTTTAAAGTAGCAATATCATCTTCGTTATCCCTGGTGATGATACCATCATTGAATATAAACAACTAGAAAAATCTGTTTTCCTTGTTTCAACTAATAAAATACCGACTGAAGAAACACATATCGGTTGCACATGTAGATAAACATATAGGTTTAGTGTAAGGATGAGTAATATATATCCCTTTGATTCAACTGACTAGAGATAGCAGATCAAATTAAGATCCTTGAACTTATATATTATCCCTTTCAATTCAACTGACTAGAGATAGCATATGCACAAATATTATGTCCTAGACGAGTACCCGTGCATAGCAACGGGATTTTATAGCGGCAGATAGTTGTAGTAATAAAAAAGAGCTTATGGGTTGTAAACGAAAAATAATAAAAGTTTAAGAATTTGGGGATTAAACTAAATGAAAATAATATGGATTATGGGTTATAAACGAAAATAATAATAAAAGTTTATGGTCTCCATATGCATATAGAGTAATAGGGTTGAGCAAAACCGACCGAGGCCCGACAACCGATCCCGACCGACCCCGACCGACACAAACCGAACTCAACTCGGGTCGGGATTCGGGCTGAAGTTTCCGGCTATTCGGGACTCGGAACGGGTCGGGATTCGGGACTATTCGGGAAATTACAAAGGAACCGACAAAACCGAGGTGATTTCGGGACTATTCGGTTCGGGATTCGGGCTGGGTTTTTGAGGTAATCGGTTTCGGGACTATTCGGTATTGGGTCGGGACGGGTCGGTTCCGGCCCGATGCTCACCCCTATCCTTTCGAAAGTGCAACGGTGGTCCCCATTTTTAAGTTTTGGCTGCATGTTTGATCCCTGACCAAAGTTAGATGACTAGAATACCCTTGTCTTCTTCTTTTTCTATTTTATTTTCATTTTTGTTTTCCTTTAATATCAACAAATAAAAAAAATTTACTATATATTATAAAAAACAAACACATAACAACTCTTTTATCTTCAAGATCTATCATCCACCACCACCACTATCATCCCACCACTCGTTTTTTTCCACGCACACCACGCCATCTTTAATTAGATCAAAGAAAGTGGCGCATGACTTTTAGATCAAAAGTGGTCTCAACTTAAGCATCATCGACCAAGAATAAATAAAAAAAGCTAACAAGTCAACAACAAGCCTAGGACAACAGCCAAAAACAACAACCAAGTCTAAAACAAACCACAATCAAAACCCCCATTTTCAACCAAATCATCATCACAAGTCCCATCAGCCTACAACAAACCACAATCAAAACTCCCATTTTCAGTCAAAGATCTTACACAAAAACAAAAAGAAATAAATAAAGATCCAAGGTTTGGAACTCGTAATATTCAAAGATCTTTAAAGATCCACACAAACCCGTCATCGATCTTTTGAATCTTTAACAAGAACAAATAAACCCATTTCAAAACCATCACTTACCTGGTTCAAATCACATAACAAGACACCAATTCCATTCACAAATCTTTCGAAATCAACTTGAAAAGAAAAGGGTGAGTGTGGATTCGATTTAGAGGAAAAAGAGACGGGCTTGTGCTTCAGTTTTAAGATTTAACAAAGAAAGAAAAGTGTTAGTTAAAATGAAATGGAAAAGAGAGGTGGCTGAGAAGAGGTGAAAAGAAATGAGTAGAAACTAATAGGGTATGATGGTGTGGTGAAAGGGGTATGACGGCAGCGAAGGTGGTTGGCTGTGGAGGCAGTGGTGACGGGAGTATGATGGTGGTGGTGATGAGAGGAAAAAAAATGTGGAGGGTGGATAGTGATGATGTTAATGAGTATATTACTATATTGTGTGGGTGTGATTGGTTTTGTATTATAATTTAAAAGAAAAATATTTATTTAAATTAGAAATTGAAAGAAAAGAAAAGAAATACTTATTTAATAGAAAAAGAATAAGACAAGGGTACTTTAGTCATTTAACTTTGGTCAAGGACCAAACATGCAGCCAAAACTTCAAAATGGGGACCAGCGTTACACTTTCGAAAGGATGAGGACCAAACCTGCAATTTGGCCAAACCACAAGGACCAAAAATGCAATTTACTCTATGCATATATATAGCCTGCCAATAGTGATGTCCACAGCAATATAGCTAAGTCATAAGAACAAGTCATCTTAACTTGGCCACCAACAGATTCAATACTGCAATACTATGTTCCATTTAAGGCCCAATATATCTTATCATGAATCAACAGATACGTTTAGCATTAATTATGAGCAAATAAGAAATTTTCGGGGAAACAGTAATAGAAGTAAAAAAGCTTCCCCGCAGTGAAAACTGCAACTTATCAGTGAAAAACACGATATCAGTCTGATTACCTGTTCAGGTGTTCCTTCGAATAGTTTGCCACATGATAAGCTAAATAAAGTATCTCCAGTGAAAATAGCACCAGAGGCTGGAAAATAGAAGCTTATATGGCCTGCAAGCACAGAAACAAAGTATTAACAGTTGTCCTTATTCTCCTTTCTCCGGAAGTTTATACAGTTAAAGATTTGTTGCTATATTTACCAACTCATACAAATTAGGTTTAAATCTCTAAATACAGACATGGATCACCAATCATCAACAAAAATTGATGTATAGTGATCCTCAAAAATAACTTATCAGTCCGTGTAAGGCTTTAAAAGTCCCCATGCCATGATAGCCATTTTTATAAAAAGTGCAAGTTGGCAGTTTTTAACTTTATATAACAATAATAAAGTTGCAACTTAACATATTCTGTAATCAAGGCCTCTTGAGCACAGAAAAAGCAAAAGGCTGAGGAAAGGAACAACAAGAAAGAACAAATTTGAATGAGTCTTTCTCACATAACGACACATTAAATAAAAGAAGTCCAGGAGAATCTATTGAATTGCAGAGTACAGTATACCTTTGGTATGGCCCGGGGTTGCAATGACATGCACCTCATGCCCAGCAAACATCCATGTATCACCATCATTTAAACTGATATCAATGCCTGGAATTCTATCCTTGTCTATATCTGATCCAATTACCTGCAAGATTACAAAAACGATATAGAGCATAAAATAAGTATATAGTTTAACAAACTCATGGCAGAAAAATTAATAAACTAAACTTGCCCAAAATCTATCCCAATGTCGTAAAAGATGGTCACCGGACTGCAACTTCTTAATTTAAAAGTTGTGTACAGTGTATTTCAACAACAAAAGTAACCCGATTTATGAATAAAGAAGCTGCCATTAGTCTTCTTAGCAACACATAATAGGTAAGAGCAGTCATTTTAGTATTCTCCATGCAAATAAGTGGGACCCCTAAGGGCACGCTTACTAGGGTTAGTAAGCTTCACCGTAGCAGGATCGACAGCCTCTAGAAAGCTATACGGGTGTCTAGTCTTGTCCTACATGTTTTAGGGCTCTGTCTACTCTATTACCTTCCTATAGTACTCGTAATTCTATGTTGTATACAAAAACAAGGAACTTTCTCATGAATAGATGGTTGCATTGAGAAGCAAAAACAGAGAAATTATATGTAAATTATTCTCCAATCCTTCTATATGTTTGTTGATTAGGAGAGTATGAGTGATCAAGAGAGGTAACAAACATGAAGAGCAATTAATTAGAAACTCAGTAATTGTTTATACTCTAGTGTGGTTCTTAATCTGGAGGTTCTCATCTTGAATTTCTCTTTGCACTCTCATCTACAGTTACTCGGCTCAAACTAAGATTGTAGCTAAGACCTGCGGATTGCAAATAAACTAGAAGGACGAAGCCAAAGCCAGAGCCATGGTGATTACTCGCTAGACTCGCCCTTAAGTTGATAAACAGAATTGTGCTACATGAAAAAACTCCTGATCTTCACTGAAAGAACTAAGCGACAGTAACAAAAGTTTCAGCTAGCACAGATTCCATACTTATGTTGAACACTCCATTCCCCAGTTTAATAAAAGGGGAGAAAGGGAGTGAAAAGTAAAGAAACTAAAGAAGGTTGTGTTCTTGAGATTTGTTAAAGAAAGAAAGGGACAGAAGAGAGAG
Organism: Artemisia tridentata subsp. tridentata; assembly: GCA_021014915.2. Lineage (NCBI taxonomy): Eukaryota > Viridiplantae > Streptophyta > Magnoliopsida > Asterales > Asteraceae > Artemisia > Artemisia tridentata. Next base: position 137,949,908 of record CP139505.1, on the reverse strand, counting down.
GATGATTTGTGTGTTTTTACTTCATAATGTTTCCTCTCAATATTGGGATGGTGAAGAAAGAAAGTAGATTAAAAGACACAACTACCCCTTGAATAACCTGACATCTCTCATTCCATAGTCCACAACACCAACTATTCACCATCATCTACCCCTTAAATTATTATTTCTTTTTCCCACCCTTCTTTTGTCGCCATCATCTTCAAATACACATTATTTAAAATGCCCAAATAGCATCAACGATTAATGGCCAAATTCAAAGAAATCATGAACGATTATTATAAAAATATTAAAATAGATCTCTTAATTGAAAAAGAAAAAAAACATATTTTCTTTAAAATTCAATGGTGGATTCCCTAGATTTACAAAATCCATATCAATTTCAATTCTTTTATTGATTTTTTCTAGTAGCTGTTAAATGAGTCTGCAAGTCATTTGTAAAAGCACATGAATGTTATGATAGTACATTCAAAGGGCATATTGGTATATTTGTTTTTGTTTTTTCTTAGTTTACTTTACATCTCTTTCAAACTAGAGAATATCAAAATAATATAAAGTTTATTTCCTTTCATGTACTCTTCTCTACTTTACTTTACTTTTCCCTTGCAAGAAAACTACAGAACACAGTGGAAGTCTCATATAACCAAGGAACAGCACCGCAAACATAAGGGCATCATGAACCTATAAGAATGAAGATTCTCTCAGGAATGACACTCAAATATTCCATGAAAACTGCAAAAAGCATTCAGGCTTCTCAAAGAAAAAGTACACACAAGTCCCAAAAAAATAAAGAAGCATGTGTATCCCTTTATGACTGAAAAGCACAAACTTGTGATCTCGTCTCATCAGATCTAACCAATATTGATCCCAACACGGCAAAACTTTGTTGTTGGTTAACTATAATAAGGATGCAGGCAGCAATCATTGCCAACACTAAGAACCAGCAACCTTTTGATATAATTTCCGTGGGTGCCTAAACCAGTGCTAACAATTGTTCTCTTAGGCATTTCATTGTCAACCATTAACCCAACGTTCATTTAAACCCAAAAACAGAGAAAATCTCAGACTAAAGCAATGAATCCAAGTACATGAAAACAGCATTTACAAGAAGATTCAGAACACCACAAAGGCAAAACCAGATGGAACTTTCTTTCAAGTCTGAAGAAGGTACACCTGACAACAATACGCTACAATAATAATCTAGCCTTTTTTATATTATCACCTTCCAACTCGTATCATCTTTCTCGCGTTTCCTTCCTCTACCGTTAACAACATTAACTGATGTTATCTAGTAATCTTACTAAGCAATGTCTCCTTCAACTTCCAAATTTTGCTCAGCCTCAAGCATGTGCAAGCACCATGCTCACTGCTAAACCGTCTTAATGAGACAATACATTTGGAATATAGGCGAACGATTTGTTACTGTGTAAGTAGTAATAACATAGAATCTACTTTCCCAAAATACTAGTCGCTAGAACTCCAATTTGCTACAAATCTTATATATTTCGAATTTTCGATCAATGGAAACTGAACCACCTAAACATTTTCATTCATTTCTTAGCTATGACCTACAAGACTCAAGTGTACACTAAGAATTTACGGTAATTAAGTATTATGTAGCAAAAAGTTTTAACAACCAAACAGAAAAAGCAAATGCACCAAAATCATATATATGGCTCACCTTTGCCCCGTACCTCGCTTTCAAATCCACATTTCCACCAGTGTGATCAAAATGATGATGGGTATTTAAAATGTAGTTCAGATTTCGATTGTTCCTGCTCAACACATCTACTATTGGTAGAGATTCAGATGGATCCACCACTCCAACAGTACCAGTATCTAAATCATGCAAAAGATATGCATAATTATCCTTCAGGCACGGCACCTAAATTAAGCACGAAAAAAAAGGTTCAATACAGTTGTATAATTGTTAAAAGTCAGCAAACAAGTTAACAATAATAAAATGAAAACTCACCAATTCAATCTGTAGCGATGAAGATATCTTAGAAATGCTACACAGATGAGAAACACCAAGCTGTCGACTGACTCCTCTTATTGTTTTAAACGGAAATGAAAACATCTGCATAAACCCATACATAAGGTTTTTCCGAAGGCAGAGTTGCCTTATACCTGGCCATACACAAACCATCTTTCTCGCCTGACACATTAATAAAAAAATAAAAAAACTTCAAGTCAATCCATCACAAATCTCAATATAAAACAATCATTGACAACACACCATGTGTATTAGGATTTAGGAATATATTCCCTCTATTATATGATTGGAATCAATTTAACGATTTTCTGGTATACCCATGTTTTATAATATTCTTAAAAACATCTTCGTCAGTAACCCATATTGTTGACCTAACTAAATCTAAAGGCTAAAAAAGTAAGTTTACCTGCTTTTCCCCAACATTCTCCTCAATATTCTTATTTCTAATTTGGTTAACTCGTCTTTCCACTTTTTTTCAACAAATTTATTTTCCGTTAATCTTTTATCCCTTTGTAAACTTGCACTTTAAATTTGACTTCTCAAATGATCCACACGTAGTGTTATATCAGATTAGCGACTCGCCTACAAACGATCAACAAACGCCCTAAGCCCTAAACCGTAAACCTTGACTATAAAACATTTCATTTTAACATATACTCTTTTATAAAACCACCACCAAATGGCCTAGTGGTAAGGTCCTTGGCTTTCAAACAAGAGGTCAAAGGTTCAAACCTCACTACGTGTGCACATTTGGGGGTGGCCAGGGAAGGGTTGGAAACGGTCCCGGGATTAACCCGGTGAGACCGCGTACATCTGAGTCAAAAGGCTCACCCTCCCCGGGTAACCTGAACAAGTAAAACCACATCCGTTTATTATACTCTTTTATATCTACCACTAAATGCTAAAAAGAAAGTTACCTGCTTTTCCCCAATATTCTCCTCAAAATTCATATTTCCTAATTCCGTTAACTCGCCGTCTTTCCAATTTTAACAAATTCTTCCTGATATTTCCACTCTCTTTTCGACGTAATTTCTTTTCAGTTCAACTTTTAGATCTAATCAAATTCGCCACTCGCTGAAAAAAAATACTACATAAACAAACGCACTAATCCCTAAACCTTAACCTTAAAGCAACAAATATCACCGACATTTTCGTAAAGTGTATCACACACATTTCTATTAAATCCCCAAATTCACTCATCATCGTAATAATAAATAACCCTAATAATATATGGGCCCATAAATAAATATCAATCAATTTAATTAAAGACAGACAATTAACATTAACATTAACATAGTATCTATTATTATAACATTTATGATGATCATTACTGTAATTAAATTAAAAGATATTAGTAAAGTAAAAAAAGTAAAAGAAAAAGGGAACCTGATTAGAAGGGAGTGCAGTGGTCATAATAGCGGATGGTACGAGTGATTTACAAAATGTTTGCATTTTTATTTGCTTTTTATGTAAGAGAAAGAGAAAGAGTGAGTGAATTGAAATGATGAACGAAAAACGGGTATGGGCTGGGTTGCATTACTACTTGGTAGAGTGTCATGTCATGTCATATTCCATTTCCATTGTCCACGCGTTTTCTTTTTCACTTTTTTTACTACTAGTACTTTTTTAAGAATATGTTTTTTATTTATTTTATTTACTAGACGAGTACATATATCTAAAAGTATCTATAATGCATCAAGTTTTTAAAAATTTAATACATTAATTATTGTATTTATTTTTTATACAAAAATCTTTTTTCTTTAAAATCTTGTGTAATGCTAAAGAAGTCCTACAATTGCTTTTTTGTTTACTGCACTTGTGTCATTTAAGTATTCAATTAATAAAATAGCTCGATTAGTTTTGTGTCAAACGCTTGCTATCTACCAAGTCATCTTCCAAAAGTCTTTAGTAAAGCTTTTGTTGCAATGCAACAAGTCATTCAAAAAGCTTATTAAATAGTGAAAATTCTTTTGTAAACCGATAATTGTAGTGTTTCGTGTGACTAAATGAAGTTTTTCCTACAATTTACCTTGACTCGTCTTGGCTAGAAGCTTTTTCGACAATGATATCAACTTTAACCGAGTCACTCATTTTCTATTTAATTTCATATTAATAAAAAAAATGATTAAAAAAAGAGTTGTAAAAGGTTGTATAGCATTAAGCTTTAAAATTAAAACTTCTAAAAAAGAAAGCTCTTGATGGTCATTAAAAACATGGATTGAGATCCTCTCATGTTCAATTTGAACATGAGAGGTCATGTTGAGATTTAATGTGAGTGGAGAAATTGTTGGGTCCATTCAGTACCCAAGTAATCTTAAACAAGGATTTGAATACAAAATAACTTAAGTGCTAGTAGACCTTAAACAATATTCAAGTCACTGAGTAAACAGTTGCTCAGTGAGTCACCTTCAGGATGCTTAGGACGAGTCTAAGAAGAAAGTCTCTCCATTCAGTGAGTGGCACTTAAGCCAAAGAAGAACGTGATGGGTTCAGTGAGTTACTCCTCAACAACTAAAGACTGAAGACAGAAGACTGAAGAATAGGCGGGACAATGCGGGAAACGTTTGAATGGATAAGATGGAGTCCTTATCAACCTGAAGTCAAACTTTCCCTGAATGGCAAAATGTCAGGACAGTGTCATCACTGCTTCTCAGAAATCAGTGTTGTCCTATACCCAAAATAGCCTATTGAAACAGATACAAAATACGTAAGTATTTTGTCCTAACTAGCTTAGGTCATCTTTTGTTTTCTATCATTACGGTTGAATTTCACTTGTGTATAAATAGGATCATAAAGTGGAGTAAAAGTTGACAAGTTTGTGCACTAAATGCTTAGACATTCATAAACAACTTTTACTCCTCCAAATAGCAACCTAGTCACTGAGATAGCTCAGTAGGTTCAGTTAGTTGCTACTTAAGCTTAGCTTAAGTTTAGTGTGGAGTCATACCATACTTGTCATTCAATCCCAAGTATTATTCCGCAAATACTTGGGTATAATTCTTTGTTAATTGCAAGTAGAATTAAACGTTGAAAACTTGTGTCTCTTTACTTTACGTTTATCTTTTAACAAAGTTCTTAATACATTACTAGTCATGGAACACTGGTAGTTTAACTCATTAGTTACTACCATCAGTGTGAAAGGGAACAACAAGTGGTATCAGAGAGGTTTGATTTATAAAACAAGTTTTATAAACCGTTCAAAACGCTTTTAAAATCAAGATCCTACCATGGCTGAAAGTGATGTACCCCAACTAGTCGACAAAAAGGGAGGAAGCTATAATGCTACTGCTCCCCGACTTGAGGTTGTAAAATTCAATAAGTGGAAAAAGCGTATGATTTGCTACTTAACAGGAATGGAACCTTACTACATTAAGTGTATTAATGAAGGCCCCTTTGTCCCTAAAACTGCTGAAGGTTTACCCAAGCCTGAAGCTCAGTGGACTTCTGATGAGAGAAGGGTGGTCAATCAAGACCAACGCCTGAAAAGCATCATCATATCATGTCTTCTTGACGATATAATAGAATCAGTCATTAACTGTCCAACTGCCAAACAGACTTGGACTGACTTGGTTCACAGCTCTGAGGGTCCCTCAGATACCAAGAAAAACAGGATCATGGACCTGAAACTTGAGTATAACACTTTCAGGGCAAAAGACTCTGAAACTCTCTCTTAGACTTACACCAGATACAAAACCCTTATGAATGAATTGACAAATGATGGTGTCATTCTGTCTAAGCATGAGATCAATGTTGGCTTTGTCAACAGTCTCCCTGAGAAGTGGTTAAACTTCTCTCGGGGTGTAACATATTCATAATCATAACACACACAAGAGATTGATGTTTGGTTCGATTCTAGAGAGAGAAAGTAAAATCTATTAGATTAGAATGAAAGCTCCAACCCTCTCCCTTGGTGGGAGAGGGTATTTATACAACTTACTTAACGCCCCACGTAGGCTATGGAGTGGGCTACAGTGGGTAAAGACCCGACCCGACTCCATGGTGAAACGATATCTAAACTATAACAATAAAGCCTACGAGCTATCTAATGCCAAAAGATACTCGGGGTGACCGAGTCTTTCATGTGAATATTTATATTCCTAACAATCTCTCCCTAAGGGAGGTCACCCCAGAAAATACACTTTGAATTCTAGCATTCTATTACATGACTGTAAATTCCTAGCTCGTAGTCTTTTGATTCTTCAAGTTCAGCACACTTTGTACTTCAAGCAATGATCGTGTGATTAATGTTCCTTTGGCATATGTGATCTTTGAGCATTCTTTGAGATCATCAGCCACCGTAAATCTCCAAGTTCATCCTTTGTAGTATCGCCTTCATGTGATGTAGTGACCATTGGACCGACATGCTCACACTTTTCTGGATCAAGAGACTTTGCATCAGAGTTGCGGAAGCATTGTTGTAAGTCTCTCAACTTTCATGATCCTTTGATAATGAATTGGTCGTGTGAGCATGGGGTGTGGATTGACATGTCTCTGCTGGAATTAGGTACCACCATTACCATCTTTATATAAATCTAAAATAAAACAGTTAGCAATAAAGTTGGAGAACGAATATGGCTTTGTCATTTGCTCGGTGTGGTTGGATTAACCTTCGGTTCCGTGAGGACCGACCTGTGATCAGGTAGAATCCCCTTTAAAGAAAATTCTCCTTGATAGGACTTTCCAGCTTGTTGTAAAGAATCATCCAACGAATTAACATCAGAATCATCATACTAAGCATGTTCTCATACCGGAACGTCTCAAAGCAGATAGCACGGTAGAGTGAATCAGTGAATTAAATACCCACTGATTTATGAGAAATTGATTAGAAAAATCACTCGCGTGTCACTGGATAAACATTTTATGCAACACGACGAGGGTTTTATAAATTGAATCACATTTCTGTCATAAACACTTTTGTTTGAAAATTTACACAATCAATGTGCTCGAAACTCAGTTGGTGAGCACATTGAAAGGTTTTCCAAAAGCATCCGTCAATCCATTTATTGGAACAAGTTTGATTCAAATGTGAATCGCCCCATCGTTTCTTTCCAGTTGTCACTAGTTTGATCCATGAAGGATCTCACATGTCACCTACCAAGAGCTTGTTTGATGTTCGCTCTAGAAGGATTTCCATCTTTATTGTGAATACTTGCATATCACTCACATGTTCTGGCAATACCACAAGGATAATGCGTAGGACTCTTAATATATGTTTTCTTACTTTTCACGGTGTATGAAACAACAAGCATATTGGAAATGTGTCCTAATGAGATTTATGGATGATCTCTTGGCTCTAGACTTAATAGTGCATTTTGATTTAGTGATCGGTGGCTGGAGAGGACTGCCACCTTTTCAATATCGTCTAACTCGGAGTGAGAGAGATGATAGAAATGTATTGATCTCCGTGACAAATGAAACAAGAGTCCTTTGAGGGACCTTGAGTGGCTAAGGAGGGTTGTGCAGCGTATCACTGGGTCCATGATACTTGTCTTCAATGTCAGCAATCAACTAAGTGATTCTGACAGCATATGTATTGACCCGGTTTCTGCCTAAAGTGTAAGGAAGGCTTATTTCTTTTCACCCTTTATCTTTACATTTCTTTTTCATTCTTCAACCCTTCAGCGCTTACCGAGACTTCATCACTAGTACCTTGTTGGGTTTGTTCCAGTACTAGCTCCATCTCAGTCGGCACTCTTCCCTTATTCTCACTTTTCTCCTTTTTTTTCATCGTTCCTAAGTACTTCTATTCTAACTAGAGGATTGTCCCTGGGAAGATCCCTCCGGTTCTGGCTGGATCATGGGAACTGATACCTAACCTTACCATCCTTATAACTCCAATACATTAAATAAAATGGTCGGTTTTTGGTATTCTTCCACAATTGCCATCATAAATCATTCGCTCCCCTTCAATATGTGCATCGATTATACGAAAGAGTTTAGCACATATGAGAGAGCCTACACTTGAGTCCAAAAGATCACATTTTATCAGTTTTCATATTTAAATCACATTCTCTCCCCCGATCAAAAATTTCAAACCTTTTGAGATTTGGGATCTCAATTGATTTAAATAAGTTTAGAGAATTTGGGAGAAAATGTGGTCCGATTCAATATATGTTGATAATGGAACATTAGATGCTCCCCCTCAATCTATGAGGGAGAATGTTAGTGTCAGGTATGATAGGTTTGAAGGATTTTGAATTAAAACAATCATTCACTGACACATAACAACAATTGTATAGTCACTACTTATGATGTACAAGATAACTGTTACGACACAAATGATGTTGACCTTTACGCACAAATGATGTGATCATTCGCTTCTCTGAGGGAGTCAGTAGTCAACATCAATTATCCATCCACCAACAAAACTTCCCAAGTATTGTAGATCCCCACTCGGCAAGACCAGAATTAGTAATGCTTTGTTGAAGTGAAGGTGGTGGTAGTGGTGAAGGTGTTGTTGTTGTTGTTGCTGCCGATGTTGTTGTTGTGGTGAATTCAGAGCCAGTCAATGGAGTTTGAATATATGATCAATTGGTTAGAGCGGGAGCAGGCACATTCACATCAGCCATGGAATCTGCATAGGAATATCCACAAAGATGGGCATACATACAGATTAACTCAACATTAACCGCTACCACGCAGCGGTTTACCTACTCATAAAATCATATTCATGTCATGATCAAACCACAATCAGGAAATATTTTAAATCGTTATCTAGCATGAAGAGCAAGCAGCAATCATGAACATGGCAATTCACTCATATTTCAACATTCAACTCAGGATCTTATAAACAAGATTCTAACACGATAGCTACATACCTAAGCATATCCTGAGTGCACAAGCAATACGTCAACAACAATTAAACAGCTATCGACTAACAAAAGTCAATCAACATTCGAAACTCATTCAATCAGATCATATAAATGCCTGTGGAGTATTCAAGAACATCAAACACAATGAATTTTCTAACTTCTTTAGATTTTGAGTTTTAAAGTATTTAGGGGATTAAACGAGGATTCCAAAGTGACACAAATGAACCTTCTAGTTACATAAAGCTAGGAAACTATAAGCAAATTGCACATAATGCCCTAATCTTTCTAACAACTAACACATTTGACCATTTGAGATAAAGCTTAGTAAGTTCCTATTCAACTAATACCCCATTAACTACAAAAACCTTTTCTAACGATTATGAGATAACCAAGAAACCCGTTTGATGATATAAAATTTGAAATCACTCTCCCCCTCAATCAATGACCCGTATTCGAGTTAACGAGTTGTAGTCATTGATTGAGTGACAAATTTTATGAACAATCCAAGTCTGAAAGAATCTCAAACAACACGTTACAACCATGTGTCTCACAAATAATTTTTAGAAGAATCATATAAGGAAAATTATTTGTATACAAAGAAGACTTCTCTTCTTATACCATAAATAATGCACTGAAGCGTGCACTAGATCGGAGATGCACGGATATGAAGTAATCCATGCCCGGGTGAAGTTTACCCGTTGTTAGGAACAGCCGTCTTTTTGCCGACGTGCTTTCCTCATTTTGAAAAACCAGGTTGCATATCTGAAGTAATAGCAAGCCATTTAGGCATGTTTTGAAAACTTTTTGAACTTCTTCTTGAACTTCATTTAAAGACCCGTGTCATTGTTGAATGACATTTCTAGGACCGTAAATATTATCGATACCAGAAGACATGCCTTGAAAAACTATTTTTGGAATTTTCTATTTTTCTGATTTTTATGGTTTTTCTTGGTTTTATATTTTTGTATTTTGTTTTTTTTATAAAATATATACAAAGTATATCGTTTTTTATGGTTTTTGTTGGTTTTATATTTTTCTATTTACATTTTGGTTTAAGATATGTACAAAATATATTATTCCATTTAAGAAGATGTTGACATGAATACCGAAATAAGGATATCATTCTGTACATTGTAGAAGTCTGTAGTCAGCATCTCTTAAACTTTCACCACCAAAGCTTTCGAGGCTCCTGAATAATCGTCTGAACTTGAGCCTTTTCAATGTGAAGTTTTGATAGCTTCCCCCCAAACCGGCAATCTTCTTTTTGAGCAATTTCAAAGCTCTCTTTCAAGCTTACATTAGTTAAGTTCACAGCGGAATCCGTAGCAGACCACATCAAATATTGCTGCTCCTTTTAAGAATAATCATCGTGATTATCCATTCGGGGGATCATCAAATAGATCAGCAACGTATCATCTCACGCTTGAGTAATTCTTCTCATATTTCTTCCCGCTGGAGGCTGAAGTAATGCATACCAAAAGTATCAAGAGGCCACTTCCCCCAAGTAGTTGAAGTGATGCAATCAGTCTCATTGTATGAAGCTCAAAAACCCAAAGTGCACACTCAATCCCATTAATGAAGTCGAAAACGTAACATCAACATCAATCAAGACTCGGAAATGCACTTTTCTCCCTTCAGGAAATTGCATATGAGAATTGTTACACCAAAGTCAACTAAGTCCCGAGTGTAAGCAATTTATCCCGTATGTAGTCGAAATGATAACACCAAGACAGTACCACAAAAATCAAGTAAGTCCCGGATGAACACATTTCCTTCTGTAGGATACCGACTAACCAGAGGAATCATCATACAATTGTGTACCTCTTTAATCATCAGAAACTGTTTCTTACATCTCTTCCCCCACGAAGTTGGAATAATACACCAAAAGCCACGAGTTAAAACACTGATTTTCTCTGCGGTTATGACATTTGTCTTCCCGGAATAACTTCAATTAAGAAGAAGTATAAAGTTCATCACGTGTACCCGTTGTGCGTTCAGATGTATGTCTCTTTCCCCCTTGCTGGTTTTGATACCTCAGAATCAGCAACATATTTTACGCACATATACTTGAAATCTTGTGAGAAGAACAAAATTGGCTCAAATGTATCAAGTGAGAATCAACCGCTACCGAAACTCTCTCTGACTATCTTTACCAACCCTTAAGTAGGCTATTTGAAGTGATAACTGATGGAGCAAACCCGATATACCAATCTTGAAACTGAAGTAGAATTTCCCGTTCTCGTGACTTAAGCTTGCACTAATGTTGGAAGAACGGTGTAGAGAATTTATGCTCCAAGCAAATCTCTAAGTACTCAATACCTAACCAAAGTATGAGACATTAACACCTCTTGCGATTATCCACAACGTCATCGGCGTGTGACACTGAGTACTACAACATATCTCCTTTAAGTGATAGTTAACCAGGTCTTCAAACATTTACCCCGACTGCTGGTAACTAGATAAACTAAGTCTTCAACTTAAATCTTAAGCACGAGCAAGTTATCATTGAAAGTTATGCATCCAACCAACCCCGACTTCAAGATAAAATAAGATCACGCCTTTGTGAAAGTCAACTTCAATCTCAAATAAGTGATACCTGATCAACTTCGTAGTCACAATTAGAGTCACATGCCCAACAAGTGAGTGAACATACAATCAAATGTACGTCGATCCACTGTTCACACTTCTCCCCCTCAAAAATTGCATATGAGGTTGCCGTTTTTTATTGAACAAGTGCATATGAGGTTAATCTACTGTTCACACTTCTCCTCCTCAAAAATTGCATTTGAGGTTTCCATTTTTGATCGAGTGAATAAAAATACAATCTAATGAAAGTAGATCCACTTGATGACGGAACGAGCATGGAAAAAGTATGAAGCTTGTTGATGAGAATAGTCAGAAACAAGAAGATTTCTCTTCTTCCAAAGATAAAGCGCACTAAAGCGTACGCCTTTCATTTCTTTGAGGAACGGGGCCTGGAGTGTTTTCAGCAGACGCCATTATGTTGACATTAAGGCCCGAGGCTTGAACTGCAGTGTTCAAACGTCATATATCGCTGAAGAACGAGGCTTGAACTGATGTGTTCAAACGTCATATTTCGCTGAAGAACGAGGCTTGAACAGATGTGTTCAAACGTCATTGTCGTTGAAGAACGAGGCTTAAACTGATGTGTTCAAACGTCATTATTCATGATTATCAAAGTTGAGTTTCATGAACCCCTAATTTATGAGATATCAGTCTTTTCGGCAACCAAACTCTGAGTCTTTCCTTAATAGGAGTGAATGATGTACCTGCACTTAAGTAAAGACTACCTGCACCAACATTAAGAGTTTGTTCGCATTTATATGGGTTAGTGATATCAACATCTAAATCATTTGGGGTTTCATTGTCAACCTTGGTTTTGCGATCAGTGAACATCTTTCCAGTAGGTATCCATCTAAGACCAACAATCTTAAAAATTCTACCCGTCGGTATCCACCTAAGACAAGATCTAGGAGTGTTTGGTTTCTCATGCACAGTGGAAGACTTTTTGAGAGAAAACCTTTGTCCTATAGCAATCTGCCTACCAGGTTTCTGAGCATAACTCTTTGGTTCTACGGGCTTGTTGTTGTTTCTAGTCTTAAGGGATTGAACCTTAGCACGAGCATTCACTTTCTTCAGGAATTTTGTTACACAATCATCATGATTTGCATTAAAAACACATTTATGACAAGTTGAGCAAACAAAGTGTTTGGATTCAAAAAGAGATCTAGGATTCTTAGAGTGATCTGCTACGGGAATTGCTTTAATCGACACATAACTACTCTTAGAAACAGGCAAATTCCTAGTATTTTCATGTGTGTTTTTCTTAGCATCCGTTAGGTTTTGATTCTGAACAATGTCTTTATGTCTAACATGTTCCTTTGGTGTCACAAATGACACACGCTTTGAACTAATCCTAAAAGAACTAGAAGTACTCATATGATGAGGTTTTGCAAAAGCATATTCCTTTATTTTAGGTCTAGATTATGAAGTGACTGGTTTTGACAAAACTTGTTTCGAATCAACTCGGGAGGCAAACCGTGGTTTTGAAAATTTTGACCGTTCAGATCTAAACGCAGTCGGTTGTCTGACAACTGATTGGTTTCTAAGTGGTTGTAAAACTAGTTTCCCCAAGATTGATGGTTTTGCAAACTTAGTGTTCACACTATTTCCTGTTAATTTTCTTAACTCGTTTTTTAATGCTGCAATTGTAAAACCCTTTTTCTGAAGTTAAGCTTTGAATTCATCATTTTTGGCAATCAAAGAGGTTGTCTGTTCTATAGTCTTAGATCTCGTTTCTTTGATTGAATCACACAGGTTTTTGCAATGCTTTTTCAAAGTCTCATTTTCCTTAAGTAATTCAGCCACTTTAAGTTCCAATTTAATGTTTTTTGTTTCAGTTGCATCACTGTCATATTTAGCCTTGACTACATTTCTTATCTCATGCATCTCGGTAATTTGTGTTTTCAAGTTGTTGATCGTTGAGTTTTTGGCTTCTAGCTGAGCTTTCAAATCATTTATCATAAAAAACTCACGGAATTCAGGAAATTCCAGATTTTTACATGGTTGGTTAGTTTGAAGACTTTCTTCCTTTTGTTGCATTTAGATTTCAAGTGAAATACAATATTTTTCAAGTTGCAAAAATCTGTTTGAAAGTTCATTAAAAGCTTCCTTTTCAACCATATCATTTGATTTAAAAGACTCAACCGTAAACAAAGAACTTGAAGCATCATCATGTTCAGCATCCTGATCAATTTCTCCCCCTTTATGGCTCATATTTGTTGAATCAGGAATGGTATTCTAGCAGTCTTTTCCAACATATATGTGTCATAAGTGGGTTTAATTTGATCAGTATGCTGTCATTCATTAGAAAGCACCTTATGTTGATCAGTGACATGTACCTCAGTAGATGGAACTTGGTCATTTTCTGGTCTGTGATCAGTATCCACGCCATGTGTGATATAAGTCCCAGAACTGTCGCTTGTATCATGCTTATCAGACTCAGAGCCACTGCGTTGTTGATGTTGTGCTCTTTCATTAATGAACCTCTTAACATTACCCATGAGTTGGAGTAGTGTTTCTCTAAACATGTCAACCTCGATTCCTGTGTAATTAGCAAAACACTTTTTCGTCATTTGACTGTCATAATCACAATCCTCAGTGAATTGCGAATCAATGAACACTTGGAGTTGGTTGTTGATCACACAAAAGGCAGCCATGGATCTACCTTCAGAAAATTCTCCTTTGTCAAGTTGTTGTTCAAGTTGATCTAAATACAGAATCATTTTGACTGTGAAAGTCTGAACATCTTGACCAAAGAGTGATGCGAATGCACGTTTGTATCCTCCCAAGTATCCAGGTTGTTCAAAGAGAACCTTGAGATGTGAGTGAATTAATCGAAAACATTCAATGCAACTTTCCTTTGCATTAGGCAATATTAGTGGCTGATGAAACTCTTTCTCTTGAGAATTCGAGCACGACGATTCCATATTAGCATTATCAAAATCAAACACGTTTGTCTGTTCAAAAATGTTTGTCGGTTGTACTTTGTTGGGAATCTTATGTTCATCGATCATGTCGTACAATTTGAGTACCTCAGCAATGACTGAATCCGAAGTCTTTGACATGATATGAACGTGCACGGGATTTTACAAATCTATGATTTAAACCGAGAAATAGAATCTTTCGCGGGATTTTACAAAATCAAGAAGAAACCGTGAAATGATAATTGATATGTGTTATGATAACCGTTGGATCGGTACATGTAACACCCCCGTTTTTGATATTCGCAACGGAAATATAAGTTGGGGAGTTACTAAACAGTTCACAGTCATGATAATAGAAAACGACTCGAAAATGAGACGTTTTAGATAAAATTGTTATCATTCATTTATATCAGAGTTACAATGTGCAGGTCCCAGTAGGAGGTTCTCAAAATACATGTATAAAAATATATTTTTGGTTCGAATGATAACATAGTCCATAGCCAATCCCGTGCCAATCCATGCTTCCGATAACCTGAGAATACATGCTAAAACGTCAACACAAAGGTTGAGTGAATTCATAAAGTTTTATAAGTGAAAATAATCCGTTTCAGTTATTCAGAAATTATGTTGGTTCCAGTTATTCAGAAATAAGCCCTTTTCAATATTTCAGAAAATAAGCTCTTTTCATACTTCGGAAAATAAGCCCTTTTTCAGTTATTCGGAAATACTTCGTTCAGTTCAGTTCAAACCATTTAAACACAAGATTAGATGAAAATAATTGCAACATATACAATTACCATTAGGGAAAAATATATTTTATTGCGCTAAGCCTCATGAAACGCAAAACCTTAACAGAACATCAACAGTCATGAACTAATGATGTAATAATTACCCCATAATTAAATGTAGGTAACTTTGCCCCCGGGTAGGAGATTGCCACATCTCTTTATTTATCTCAAATATAATGCTTTGGGTTACGTTACGGTAACACAAAGGGGTTGTCAGCCCGATAGTACTATCCATAATATTCGCGCTCACCCTAAGAGAGTCGGTGATTAGAGGTTCATGATGGGGGGTCTTTTTGGCTTTATCTAACTTAGCGTAAGGCAATAAAATAAGAATAACGTTGGGAAATTTCTTGTGTTTAATACGGGAAAAAGTCCTTTAGTGATTCATAATTCTTGTAAATGCAAACAGCGTTTGCCAATCTTGCCAATTTAATTCATATCATATGAAAATAAGGGCTATGAAATTTATATCAATATATGAAAACTTAGAATTGCTTATGAAAGTAAAAACAGATAATTGAGCATGTATCTCCCCCAAAAATAGTTCAAAACATGTAAAAAAATAGGGGTTATGAACTCACGATAATCCATATAAAAGTTTAGAGTATATAAAAATAGTTAAGCATGTATCTCCCCCAAAAGTAATTTAAAACAAGTGAAAGAAGGGGTTACGAACTCACCTGATCAGTCTGGATGGAAAACAAATGAAAGAAAGTTGATAAACGTCTCCGGACAATGAACCTGGGTTGTTATGCCAATATTTAGTAATCATTTCTGATGATTATATGTTTATTTCGTTTCGTTATGTTTTGTTGTTTGGTTGATGGTTAAATATTTTAATTGAGCCAATATGTGGTTTCAAAAGCAAGATTTTATCTAATCTTTTATCTGTAAGTTTTGGTTTGTTTGTTAGTAAAATAACATGTTACATTAATATTGAGTCGGAAAATAAAATTAGAAAGGATGGAAATGTTGATTAGAAAAAGTTACGTTTTAATCCCTAAGGTTTGGTTAAATGACAGTTTACACCCTGGACTTTTGGAAAATGACAGTTTCTACCCTCAAGTTTCAAAAATAACAATTTCACCCCTTTTTATTTATTATTGACAGAAAATACCCTTGAATATATTTATTTGCAAAATCAACCCTTAAAAACTTTAATTTAATAAAAATATCTCTTATGAAATATAGGACTTGGCTAGATCTTTGGACGCAAATAACTTTATGAAAACGGGATGATTTAACGAGCTCTTGGTTTCTATAAAAAGACACCTAGGTCGACTTTAAACATGTCAATTTTCATAATTTATGGAAGTCGTTTGGTATTCGAAAAATACTTCAAAAGTCGAGTGGTCGAACATGATTTATATGAAATTTTGAAAATAGATTTTAGACTAGCGCTCGACCAATATTTGAACTCGAATAACTTTTGAACCACTCGACGGTTTTTCAAAATATTTCTTCCTAAAAATAGTTTGCTAGCTCGACTATAAAATACCAGAAATTTAGAATTTTTGAAGGTCTAAAGGGTTTCGAAAACAAGGTTCAAAATTGATGAGTTGGTCGACAGTTTTAGAAAATAATAACTGATCATTAAAGGTTTGGTTTAGCGATATGCACCCAAATTCAAGACTCGATATCTTTTTGAAAAACAAACCATTTTCTACGATTCTTCTTCCTAATTAGAGTTTGCCAAGTGAACTTTTATCATACCAAAAATTAGATTTTTCCAAAGTCGTTTGAGGGTCGAAAATTAGATCCTAAGTAGGGTGACTGGTCGACTTAATAATGAAAAACAAATTACTGAAAATTAGTTTCTACTTATAGTGATTTGAAGCGGATTTTAAAACTCGATAACTCAATGAATACTTAACTATTTTCATTGATTCTTGTTTCTAAATAAAGCTAGCTGGGTGATCTAAACGCATGCCAAACATCAGAATTTAATAAGATCGTTTGAGTGTTGGTTTTCAAGTCGAAAGTGGGGCTGTGGGGTTATTTTGGACTCGATAAAAACACTGACAAAACACCCGATTAGGGTTTTTGATTTTTAAACTTTTTTAACCTACTTCTTACATGAGATATGATATACTTAGATATGTTTGAACATATTTCACATGTTCTTGATTTGTTTAGACCATTATTCGAACATAAAGGGTGCGTTTGATTACTGAGTTCGAACATAATAAAACAAAGAAATAAAAGTTTAGATTTTATGACCTTGTTTTATTATTATTGTTTAGTTTTTAATGTTTTTAGATGCTTTTAATAATAAGTAACATAAAACAACTGAATTTAAAATAGAGTTAGGGACTTACTTAAGTTGTAGGTTCGGTTAGGGTTTAAGGAATGAATGAAGTGATGCCTTGGACTCGACAATTCCCCTCTCTTCTGGACTTCCTAAGTGTGTTGTGAGAGTGTTTTGGAGTTGGGATTAAGACAGAAATGTGTTAGAGCTGGTTTAGTGTTTTGGTTCGATTTGGCTGTGAAGTGAGAAGGGTATTGTGTTGCTATTTATAGAAAGGAGAAACTAGGGTTTTGTTAATTAATGGAGGGGGACATGGTAAGGGAGCAAGGGCTGACAGAAACTATGGGAGATGCCACTTGGATAGGAGGAGGAGGAGGGAGAAGAGGTGGTGATGTGGCCGGTTCCATAGCCATGAACTCTAACTACCAATGGGGAAGCTTCTTGATGGAGAAGATGTACAAGTGGAAGGGTTTATGGGAATGAATAGGAAAGCTTGTCCATGGCTAGATTCATTGCATTCTTAAGGTGTAAGCTTAGTTAGGTTGTGTAGTTGTATTCGAACCAAAAATGGAAAAGGAGGGGCGTGTAGTGCTTTAGGTGATGGTAATTGGTGCTTTGGAGGGTTGTAACTAAGGTTGAAATATGATAATTAACTTAGTTCAAGTATTTATATAATTTAGGAAATTATTTAGAATTTGTTACATTTTATAATAACCGGATTTTTAAAGAAATAGAATTGAAAATGAATTAAGCTTAAAAGGATTTTAAACATGCTTAGCATAGTTGTACATAAGTCTAGGATTTAAGAAAAAATATAGTTTTAATAATTAGTTAAGTTATAAAAATTATTTGTTAATTTTTATTATGTTTTAAAGTGATTAATTGGAATTTATAATTGTCATGCATTAGATACTTGTACCTTGGGCTATAAGACTTGTAATAATATTTAAGGAGTTTAGAAAATATAATTTATAAAAGTTATGCATAAATGGTTTGTACTTTGTGCTTTAAAAATAATATAAATGAGATTTTAATAAAGATTTTGTAAATAAATGATTTTATGCAGAAATGACTTGTACTCTAGCTTAAATAATTTGTAAACTTTATATTTTGTAAAAATATTCTAGAAATAAATTAGGGTTTGTGAAATGGATGCATAAAATAACACTTATGTGAAATTAGGGTTTTACCGGGAACAAAATAGAATTAGGGTTTTTGGTGCTTTAGTAACTTGTACATTAACTTAGATATGTTATATTTTTATGTTATGAGATTTTGTTGTTCATATTTGGTGTTGTGGTAAATTTTAGGGTTTCCTAGAAACTCTATTCAGATAATGAATGTTTTGTTAAGGATTTTATCGTAAAGTGGTAAATGGTATTCTGTAATATTTTATATCATGATGTTTATAAAATAAACATTAGATTTGTTAGGCAGGTCTTGTGGGAGCACGTTTATCAATGATGTGATCTACGTCACATAAGATGAGAGATACATTTAAATAAATAAAAAAAATTACCCGTGGAAAAAGGATAATAGTTCTGTTAAAGTAAATGGGAAATTTTACGAGTGGTTACAGTACAATGATTAGAGATTGTGTGTTAAAAGTGATGGTTGCTTGTTAGATTAGATGAGATGTTGTTTAGTTGTGATTTGGTTTGGTTGATGCAAGTTGTTATGGTGAAATTTTGGTCTGAAAACTTAAAACCTCAATAACTTCATTCCGGAGGGGATTTGGGCCTCGAAAAATTCATTTCACAACTTTGTGGTGAAACCTCACAATATTCAGGCTGTTCCGGTTGTTTTGATCCGTATTTCGCTGAAAACGGAGTTACGGTTCAAAAGTTATGGCCTTTGAAATTTTGACAAAAAAAGTCAAATTTAGTCAAACCACAAGAGACAAACCGCAATGGCAACCCGCAGGGAGCAAATCGCAGTGAAGAATCAGGGGCAAATTGCAATTAGCAAATCGCAACTTTGGCAAATCGCAGAACCAAAACTAAGAAGCAAATCGCAGAAGGCAAATCGTAATCACCAAATCGCAATTAGCAAATCGCAATCACCAAATCGCAGTCCTCTGAAGGAAATTGCAGAAGCAAATCGCATATGCAAATCGCTGGTCACTTTTAAAAGTCACTTTCACCCAGTTTTGTCTTTTTCCCTTTTCCATTACTAACCAAAACGCAGTACCAAATCGCAGCCAAGAAATACCACAAATAATCAAATCGCAACCAAGAAAAGTCGAAATCGCAACCAAGAAAAGAACTTCAAACTTTCAAATAAGCCCCAAAATATCCAACAAGCTTATGAAATAAGCTAACCAATCACAAAAATAAACTATTACAACAATCCTAAACACGAAAGTACAAGCTTTTAACTAATCAAACCACAAACAAAGCTCAAATCTTGGTTTTTCTTTCTTTTCTATTTGAGCCAAACAAAAAGAAAAATAAAACATAAACAAACCACAAATCCGAGCACACACAATCTCGTTAATCAAACTATGGCTCTTGATACCAATTGTAATATATTCATAATCATAACACACACAAGAGATTGATGTTTGGTTCGATTCTAGAGAGAGAAAGAGAGATGGGAGTTTCTTGAGAGAGAAAGTAAAATCTATTAGATTAGAATGAAAGCTCCAACTCTCTCCCTTGGTGGGAGAGGGTATTTATACAACTTATTTAATGCCCCCGTGGGCTATGGAGCGGGCTACCACTACTAGAAAAAGGGCTATCCTTGACCCGCTTTTTATGACCCACGCTACAAGATGACGCGCAAAGAGCAAAGTCATAAAATAAGAGTCATTTCGAGTAAATTTTCTATTGGGTATGACTCGTTTTCAGAAGCGTCATAACATATGGGTCATAATCAGTTAAAATTTAGCCAGCTACCTGATATACCCCTAAAATAATTTCCAACTCCTATGTGTAAAAACACCCACAGACAATTCACACTCAAAATTCAAAAACACACACATCTATCTCAAAACACACACACACACACACACACCCCCCCACCCCCTACCTATCAAACTCGATCGCCATCCACGCCATCCATCTCTGCCGCTCTCATCACCATCGCCATCCATCTCCAACACACACACACACTTTCCGACGACCGTTAATGGCGGTTCCCGTCGATATCATCACCAAACCACCGTCGTCTTCTCCGTCGCCGTCGAATCTCCGGCTCGCCTTCAGAAATGTTCTCGCCTTCTTCATTCTGTTGCTGATCGGAGTACTTGCATTCTCGATCTTTTTATTTTCGGTATATTATTATTAATCATTCGGATCTAAATATTTATATTTAAGCTTGAATTTATTTAACTGATGTGTATTTTCTAATATATTTTTTATATTTTATTTTTGTGTTTGCAGGTTATTAAGTATGAAAGTGTTATTCATGAATTTGATCCTTATTTCAATTATAGAGTCACTCAGGTTTTTTTTTTCTTTCTTTTTCTTTTTAAATTGATCTGATTATTCATATATATCAAAGGTTTTTGAGTATATTTAGATATATGTAGATTTATCATGAAGAACGTTTTGCTTTGAAAATAAAAAAAAATAAAAGGAATTTGCAGGATGTAGATAGTTACGGCATAATAGTGTTGTTATCTTGCATAAAAATATCCTATTATCAGCCTTTTCATACTTTGTCTGATTGTGGGTGGTTGAATATTGAAAGTGTTTTGCTTTAAAGGTTATCAACGAAGAGAAGGAATACGAGAAGGAGGCAAGACCAGTTATGGTTGAAGCCTTATTGATGGTGTTTGAGGTAACTATTAAAGGGTATTTCTCCGGACGATTTGGTCATGGCATCTCCACTATCACCTGGTAAACTTTTGCAGTCACGAGTTTTAATATATATGTTTCTTGCAGGAGAGTGTCTAAAGCCGCCGCCGTCGTCTCAGCAGCTGCCCCAACGCCACTACCACCACAACATCGCCATGGTAACAGTTTTCTTGACAACGAGGTTAGTTCAAACTTTATCGTTGGTAAAAGCTGATGAAACCGAGTTAATGTAGGAAACGGGTTGGAGTTATGGTATAATGACTGAATTGCAAGTCGTTTTCCTGTAGTTTTGCACCTTAAAAATATCTGAATTAGTTCTGTACAGAACCTGTTTGTGCAGGTCGCTCTATACCTTCTTAGGTTGAGCTTGTTTCTAAGCATTTAATCTTGAGCTCGTTAATGTGTCCTGGTCAAATTGGTCCTTGCATTGTCTAGCCATTTGAGTTCATATTAGATATGTAAAAGTGTTTGGCGTTAATTGGCAGCCCGCGAACTCGCTGCACAGGTTATGTGCCTTTCGTTTTACTCTTCTCTAGCTGAACTCGCAGGACTGTTTTGAGCTCTAGACTTCCAGGTTCGTTCTTGTGTAATTGATGTTATTCTAGTAAGAAGTAGTCCATTGTGTCCTCTTTGAATGTATAAAAATGTTGAGGTATAATTCTGGTCTTAAGCTCGAGGGGGCTGTTTTGTGCGAGTTGGACAGCTGCACCACTGCAGCTGATCAGCCTCATTTTCCAGCTTGTAATCTGATTTCGACATTTCAAACGAGTCCATATTGTTGTTCCTTTAGTTTAGTCCTTTGTGTTCCTGGAAATTGGGTAATAATTTGAGTTTGTCGGGTGGTCTAGAGGTCGAAAGAAACCTGTCAGGTGCGGGGCTGCTTTTAATTCTCATTTAATAGAAAATTAGGAACTGAAAAAAATTAATTTAAAAATAAAATTAGGTTATGACACGCAAAAACGCACGTCAGAAAAGAGGGTCATAAACCGAGTGTCATAGAAGGATGACGCCCAAATGCGGGTCATGAAAATTTATGACTGGTTCATCCTTGACGCGCTTTTGCGCGTCATCTGACCCCTTTATGACGCGCATTGCGCGTCAAGAATAACTGTTTTTCTAGTAGTGTACAGTGGGTAAAGACCCGACCCGACTCCATGGTGAAACGATATCTAAACTATATTAATAAAGCCTACGAGCTATCTAATGCCAAAAGATACTCGGGGTGACCGAGTCTTTCATGTGAATATTTATATTCCTAACAAAGGGTATTAGAAATGCTAACTATATTCAAAATCTTGAGCTCCCTGAAATCTATGGGAAGTTTGTCTATGAAGACAACTTAATCTCTAGGAGATACCCAGATGCAAAGAAGACTCAAGATACCAAAAAGACCTTGACTATTGCACCCATATCCACTGCCTTCTATTCTAATGGTCTTGTGCAGGATTTCCAAGAAGATTATAATGATGAGGCTGATGAGAGAACCAGTGAGGAGTATCTTAATGACTTACAATTAGAATTTCAAGAAAGGGCACTCCTTGCTAATTCAAAACGGTTTATTAAAAGAAACAAAAACTTTCCAGGTGCTAAATGTAACAACCCGTAGAATTCTCTAGTCATTAGTGAACGTTAATCTAGTATTAAAACATCATTACTGTTCACTAAACCATTTTTACGAGCCAATTTGAAATTTTTGTTTATTACATTCTATAATTCAAACGTTGTTACATTATTCATGATACTATGAAACGAGCTCACACGCGCACTACGATAATCTAAAACAAAAATAATAACCAAACGGACCCTTAATTTTATTTTGGCCTATTACTATTCATGGCACAACACAATTTCAGCCCAATCTCATTTTTTCTTTCTTTCATACAATTTGACCAAGACTCATTTACTTGGCCCGTTTTAATTCTTATTTTGACACATGAGATGCACTTTATTTTACGTAGCTTGATTCTTTACACTCTCAAGATTCAGGAATGACAATGTTTTTCATTTAATTTGAACATTTGATTCATAAACGAGACCTAAAGCTAGCCTCGTTCAAACACAAAAATCAACTCACTCAAATATATACTAAGTCGACCAAAACTTGATTTTTCCTATGTTCTTTTAATTGTTCTAGTCGAATATAAAGTTATAACCATATTTCTCACCTTTCCTACATATTTGTCACGTTAAATAACCACTTGGACCTTTTAAATATGTCGAATATATTTTGTTCCATGCAACTTAAGTTCAAACCAAAACACCAACATACCACTTGGCTAGTAAACTCAAATACTATCAACTTGTATTATCAAAATCTTTATCCTACTACTAAAGAATCGAATCTTAACTTGCCACACCACTTGCCCATATTTTTAATATATATACGAGACTTACATGAATGCCAAATCGAATATCACATGCACTTCTGACCCAAATCGAATATATGCTTCCAAGTAGACCCAACTTGCCTTTAAAATTACAATAGAATCAGCTAAGTGCATGCATTTATACATGTCACTTCTCTCAAACTCCCTCACTTTGCCGAGACCTCAAAGAAGACCAACAATATTCTCTTTTATTCAAGTCCATTTCCAAGTCAACAATTCCCTAGTCGAACCATTAGTGATCATTTATACATGTTACTTCCATATCTTCCGAGTTCTTGATCACTTCGAACGTTAAACTCCACCTTAAAGGTGTTGTAAGTTTTCCTAAACACCTTTCAATTCATTAATATCGATTTATATTCATCTTATGCATCGTATTTCCTTTATTTCGATCGTATATCATTTTTGTTACATTTATACGCTTTTCATTTTATTTATTTTATGTTTAATACAATGACCTCCTTATGGATGGCTAAAAACATGTGTTTTATCTATACTCGACACTTACATGCTCACTATTTACTTATCATATCTCATTTCTATTTATATCGAACCATATTTCATCATATATGTCATATTTTATATTTCCGAACCATGTTAATGTCGACTAGAAATGGCCATGGCATTTCGAATTCATATACACAACACATAGTTTTTAATACTCAACATGTTTCTTCATATATTCAACAAACAAGCAGTAGGAATAAGCTAACTTAATAAGCTCTCTCAATAGCTTTTTGAACCTCAAAGTATATGGCCTTCGAACACAGTTTTAGTATATCGAGTGGGCTTTTAATAAGCCCAATAAGAACTTATGAATAAGCTGAGATATAAGCACTTGGAAATCATTTTTAGACTAATAAAATTAGCCCAAAACAAGGCCCAAAACATTCGAGAAGCCCTCGGATCTAAAACTCTTAATGGGCTAGTGTATTTCGATTTAAAAGCCCATTAAGCTTAAAAATAAGCTTTTTGACTAATAAGCAGTTTTTATAAGTTGGAATAAGCTATTTAAAATTGTTAAAACTTTCAGAATATTTTTCACATTATTTTTGTACATTTTGGACTAAAAATGCAACGCATATTTACTATTACGGAGTAGTATTTAAATTGTAACTTTTGTAAAACTAAGTACAAAACTGTCATTTCTATAAATATTGGGTAGAAAAGGTTAAGACATTAATTAGAAACCATAAAATGACAAATTGGAACCTTTACGGACTTAAAATGTAATTATATACTAACCAAGGACTAACGGTGCAACGCTAACTCCGTTAGGGTAAAAAGTGTAAAATCTGTGAAAGTTCAAAGACCAACAATAACTTTATTTTATTTTCATTTCTATTTCATATTTTACATTTTCAACTCAATCACGTGCATTTTAACATTTCGTTTAATATATTAAAACATGTTACGTTATATTTATATATAACGAACTTTAAACTTAGCGTTTCGTTTCACCACTTTCGAGGAAACGATATTATTGGATTTAAAAACATAAAAACAAGATAATATTATATATAATATTATTTTTTTACTTTAAGCATATCATGCATTCACGTCACAATCAAATTCGTTATCCGATATTCTTTCACAATCACTATTCACAACATGTCAAATCTTAAACCATCGAAATCTCAGACTTCCCTATTATTCAGGTCGTGTGTTGGAGCCATTACCGTGATACTTTTGACATAACTTTACTTTGACCTTTACAGCTAAGGTGAGTCATAGCCCCACTTTTACTCTTTTATTCATTTTAAACTACTTGGGGGAGATACATGCTTAAATTACTTTACTCGTTTATCAAATACATGATTTATGCAATTACTCAAAACAGTTATACTTTTGTGATACTCTACGCTTTTATACTTTTTGAACATGATGTGTAGTTTTATTACGATATGTGCCTTAATAGGTTAAACTTATTCTAATATTCATTATTCTTAGCAACTATTTAACTCCTGGATAGGAGCCGATGGAGAGGTATTGATAGTAACTATCGGGCCGATGCCCCCCACCCTTGTGTCCCTCAATTCTTGATCTTGGGTGAATATAATCCACTTTATATATTTGATATATTATTCGCAGTCAGGAGGTTCAGTTTGCTGCTATTCATTACATTAAGTGTTCATATAATCGTATACACATATGTCCTAATCTTACTTTGGCAGTGGGTTGTAAACACATAGGTTGCAAGTCTTGTATGGGTGGGACTTGGGACTGAGTGGATTTACAATGCCTTTGCGGTGGAAACTTTATTCATTACATTTAGCAGTGGGTTGTAAACACACAGGTTGCAAGTCTTGTATAGGCGGGACTTGGGACTGAGTGGATTTACAATGCCTTTGCGGGGAAATCTTTATTCAAATACTTTACATTTTAAACTAAACTCTATGAACTCACCAACCGTTGGTTGACACTTTTTAGCATGTTTATCTCAGGTTAATAAGGCGATAGTGGATGCATGGATTCTAGAGTCAATTGCATACCTTGAAGACTCATATCTTATCTTTATCATTCGATACACTTTGAAAACTTTTATGTAACTTTACTTTGGAACTTATTGTCATAACTCTGATTTTAATAATTCGAATGGTAACATTTTAAAACGTCTCATTTATAGGTCATTTTCTATACCTTGATCTATATTATGAAGTAATACCCCTTGACACTACTGTTCCGCTGCGGTAATTTGAGGGTGTTACAGACATGTCCCTGCCGAAAGTGTTATCCAGTTTTACCTCCTAACAATTACTTTATCCCGCCAATATCTTCTGCTACTGATATTAGCTAGTGTCGGCGCCAATTTGCAACTTTATCCCAACAAAGTTTTACTTATATATAACCTAACCGATCATCCTCAAATCGGCAAAACACAAATAACCAAATCGTTAATTCCCACAAAACACACATAACAATGGCTGGTTACACGCCGGAAGAGGAGTGTGTGGAAAACTAGAAGGGGGGTTGAATAGTTTTACGTCTTTTTAATTTATTATAAAACCTTTGTTTACTTTTAAAAACTTAGATTCAAGTTTGTTATGAAAAATAAAACTTAAACCTTATTATTAGTTATATATGTATTCTTTTAAATTGATTGTAAAAGTTTTGGTTTCTTGAATGGATTTACAAATTGATCTTTATGTGAAGTCGACCTCTAAGTAATATTAGCAATTATATAAGCCTATGTGTATGAAAGTAATGACGATGCAAGTAAAGAAATAAATAAGGGATGGAAAGATCTAACCGAGACACGAGAGATTTATAGTGGTTCGGCTACAAGGACACCTTCCTTGCCCTACTCCACTCCCCGAGCATCGAGCTCGAGAGTTTTCTTCACAACTTCAATAAGCTCCCTTATGGCGGAGAAAACCTTACACGACTTTGGCTTACACCGGCTTAACGACACAAAGCAAAATGTCGAGTTCTAATGGTAGCTAGAACCAATCTCACAACTTCACAACACAACTTCTTCACGACTTATTCACAACGGCTTCACGACTTGAACTCTAGAACTTCACGACTAGGACTTCACGACTTCAACACGACTGCTTCACAACTTCTATGCTACGGCTTCACGACTTCAACACAAGGACTTCACGACTAGGACTTCACAACTTCAACACGACCGCTTCACAACTTCTATGCTACGGCTTCACGACTTCAACACTAGGACTTCACGACCTCTACCTTACGGCTTCGCGACTTCTATGCTACGGCTTCACAGCTTCTACACTATGTCTTCACAACTTCTATACTACGGCTTCACGACTTCAACACTAGGACTTCACGACCTCTACCTTACGGCTTTGCGACTTCTATGCTACGGCTTCACAACTTCTACACTATATCTTCACAACTTCTATACCACAACTACTTATACAACTTCTTCACTACTTACATACAACACTAATCTACTATACACACCTTACACACAAATGAATGAATGATTTACAAACTTTGTTAAACTAACAACTTAAGTAACAAGATGATACTAAGTTGTAATACTTCTAATCTTGATTGATAGAAGTATTCTTCTTTTGCACTTGGATGGTTGAAGCTTGGATCACTTGGAAACCAATGCTTAAGAGAATATGATCAAAGGGTTTTTGGAAAGGATTTACAAGATTTAAAACAGAAAGTTTGGGGTGCAAAAGGTGAGTAAAAATCCAGGGGAAGGCTGGTATTTATTGGCAGAAAAACTGGACAGCTGGGAGCTACTAGAGCGGGGGCGGTCCCCTTAAATAGGGGGGCGGTCCCTTTAATTTTAAGGGGGCCGCCTAGTATAATTAAGGGGGCCGCCCCTCCCTAGCCGTTGCCCAGTTTTGTCTTTTTGTGGGGAAGGTTTTTCTAGAACATTTTTACTGATTTTGGTTGAAAATTTGAATTCATAAATTTATAATGAATTAAACCTTTTTATTTATTACCAAAAATGTTTTTCTAAAAGATATAAAATGTTTTTGACATTTTATAAAAAATCTAGTGTTTAAGAAACTGTTCCTTTGATCATACAATGCATTAAGCATTAGTTCATTCATACCTTAAGTGATTTGAGTTGTAGAAATAGATATTTACAACTAAATACTTGTTTACATCATAATTTTCCGATTAATGATTTTACATTTTGTGATTATCAAAACGTAGAGATATCGAAAAATATTAATAACGTGTTTAGGCATTATTTATATCAACAATCTCCCCCTTTTTGATGATTACAAAATCTAAACTCATTAAATCTAAAAATTAGTTTTTAGACAAGTATTTAGTGAGTTTACATCTATTTCTCCCCCTTTTTGTAGAATCAAAAAGGTTAACCGACAAGTTTTAAGTGTAAAAGTGTCGTATGAGAACACCCCTTGATGTGTACTCCCCCTCGTTTGGGGGCACCAAGGAAACGAGCTATGGAACGCTTGCAAGAAAAATGTTAGAAGCACAAGTATATGTAACAACAATAAGCAAGCAAAAAGAGCATTCATTTAATAAAAGTGTTGTGTATAAATACACAACCAAGTAGATTACAACATAAGGCATGTAAACATTGAAACAAAACAACTAATGATACTACATAATCATCCTAGGAGTACATGATCTTCCATGGGGCTTGCACACAAAAAGGTTTTGAAAATTATTTTTAAGCATTGCATATGCTTAATTGGGTGAAAATGGAGGTGGTGGTGGTGTAGTGGGTGAAGGAGGCGGAGGAGGTGGTGGTGGTGGGTTGGTAATCATGTGTTCAAGTGATGAAAACATGTAGTGTATCTCATCTCTAAGACCAAAGATTATAGTCCGGTTATGGATGCAACAAAGACAATTGTCACCATGGGCTTCAAGCAATGCCCAAGGTATGGGAAAGAATGGTTGTGGAATTGGTGATGGTGAGAAGTGAGCATCAAGAGGTGTGATGGGTGATAAAGAAATGGCAAGTTGGGTGGATGGAGGTTCTTGAGTGGATGGTGGTGATGATGCTCTTGGTGATGATACTAGGTGAGTGTTGATGTAGTCATTGATGGATGAAGTGGATGGTATGGAGGAAGATGATGCTCCATGGGTAGAGGGTGTTTTTGATGGTGCATTTGGTGCACTTGGGGATGAACTTTGAGGTGGTGGTGATGGAGTTTTGGTGTCATATTGGGTTAAGTCAATAAAGAGTTGTTTTGGTGGTATGATGACAAGTCTTTGCTTCCTTGGAGTCTTAGAGATGGAGGATTTTGGTGATAACATGGTGGTTTTGGATGGTGAAGGATGATGGAATGAGAGGTGATTATATGGAGGGAATTTATAATATGAAAATGAGGTTGGTTTAGGTTAATTTTTGAGGTTTTGTTGTAAGATTCCAATACCAGTTCATTCATAAGGAGAAATGGTAGCTGGGGCTAGATAAAAGAGGTCACATGATGCAAAAAGAAACAGTGAATTTCACTGCCCAGATGGCCGGTCCCCTTAATTGCTGGTCGGCCCCCTTAAAATTAAGGGGACCGCCTAGGGAATTAAGGGGGCCGCCCATCTGATGTTTACCCAGGCGACCAAATTTAAAATTTTTCCAGAAAAGGGTCATTGTTAGGGTGTATTTGCAGCAAGCTCCATTTGAATCATGTACATTAGGAATGATTTAATAGTAGCAATAACATATTAAGAAGAATAATGTTTATATGTAAACTACTAAGATCATATTGTAAGTAAGTCATAAGCATATATATACACATATATATATCATAATTGAACAAAAAATGAAACAACACATTCATAGCAAACATATATGAGAAAGAAAGAAACTAACATTCATTAATTTAAAATGATTATGTGACAAACATAATCATTGTTACAACATACATTGTGCTTAAAGCATACATTTGTTAGAGAATTCTAATTTGCCTAAGAGATCCATTTGACTTGCTTGATGATGGAGGTGGTTTTTGAAATGAAAACAAGTGAGAGGGTGAGTAAATGGAACTAATGAAGGTATATGTTTGGGTGTGTGGAGGTTGGAGATGGTGATGGTGGAGACATTTGAGGTGGAGAGCTTGGAGTGGACCATGTTGGATGAGAGTTTTGATGTTGTTCAAGTGGGGATGTTGGATTGGATCTAGTGAGAAGATACTCAATCCAAGTAAAGTGCTCATTTAGAGCAATGGTTTGTTGTTGAAGAAAGATGCAACAAGGACAATTGTTGACATGTTTCTCAACTTGGTTTTTGTTGTGGGGTGATGTGGGAGAGCTAGATGGAGGTTGATCTAGGTTTCTTTGGGCTAGGTGTAGGGCAAGAAGAGCACTAAGCTCATGAGCTTCCTTGAGTTCCTCGATGAACTTCAAGTGTTCGGATGAAGGTGATGATGGTAAAGTGTTGCTGTTATGAGGGATGGATGTTTGCACATGCAACATAGGGGTAGCATGTGAGTTGGTAGGAGGTGGTGGTGATACTCTTGGTGGTGGAGATGTTTGTGAACTTGGGTAATCATGAGTGGATGAAGATGGTGATGTGGATGAAGTGGATGTTCCAAGAGTGATGAGTGTTTTTAATGATGCATTGGTGGGTTGAGTGTGAATGAGATTAGGATTGAGGTTTTGGGATTGATCATAGGGAGATGAAGGTTTAGGAATGGATGATTGGTTATGTGTTTGAACAACATCATTAGTTGGGTTATGGCAAGTTTCAAGCTTCCTTCTCCAAATTGGTCTCACCGAGATTTTAGCAACTCTTGAGGGTTTTGATTTTAGGTAGTTGGAGGATGACATGTTTGAGTGGATGATGTGAATGGGCATTTATGATGAGGACGTGCATTTATAGTGAAGGAATGATATGGTTTAGGAAGGTAAATTTTGGTGGGTGGTTTATGACAAAATGTGTTTGTGAGTTTTGGGAAGTATGGAATAAAATGGGTTGGAAATTGAAAAAGAGAACAGTAAGCCGGATCTCCAGATGGCCGGTCCCCTTAAATAGGGGCCGGTCCCCTTAATAATTAAGGGGGCCGCCCATCTGCTGACTTCCAGATTTCTGAAAATGGGTTTTTGGCAGAAATTTGTAGAAAAGATTGTGTTTTTGAGTTTAGTTTCAAGCAAGTCAAACTTCTTTTTGAGGCAATTTAAAATTTAATAACTCATGTATGCTAAGCACATTCAATTAAGCAATTTTAATTATCATGTAATCTACTCATTTACCAAGAAGCATATATGTATATATGAACAAGAAAACAACATATAATTACCAAGTAATTCATACTACCATTATTATGACGATTAATTAGCTAGTTAATTAATCCTAATAAGTGTCTATGTGATGGGAAATTTGTGATAGCATGGATTTCTAGACTTGGATCAAGCATGATTTGAGTAAGTGTTTTTGGGCATTATTCAACAATGTTTGAAAAGAAAAGAAAAGAAAATTTTATTTGAGTGTGAAAATTATTTCAACAAGGTAGATTTGAATTTGTTTCAAAGTGTTTTTATAAGGAAATAAAAAGAAGTTGTTACACTTTTTGGCTTTGATACAAACATGTTTAATAGAGAAGTGACATAATCTTTTGAAAAATCATTTTCCAAAATATGAAGATTTGCATTTTTAAAAGGAATTGTTGTTAAAAAAAATCTCATGCTTGATTGATTAAGGCTATTGTCTCATGCTATCCCTTTCAACAAATTATGCGATTTAAACGATGGTGATGACTAAGTTTTATATGTTCGATAAAGAACACATTATTTAATGCTTAGGAGGGTTAACTTAAGGTTTTCTAGTTTATTAACAAGTAATATAACTAATAGTGTGAGGGCAAAGCAACCTATCAAACTAAGCATATCTTAAGGCAGTGATTATCATAACTATATGCAAGGAGTAACTACTCAGGAAAGTTTAAAGAGAAGACTTATCTCAGGTCCAGTATTTCTTCATGATATGAGGTAGTGAATTATAGATGAGTACCACTTCGTTCCATCCTCATTTTTGTAGATTAATAAGTCTTCAAGCGCGTGTTTTGAATAAGAGTAGGTTAACGCAAGATTGAGTTTCATTCCATTTTGCGTTCATTACCTAATCAAATAAAACAGCTTGGTACCCAGATTCTCATGGGTCCGAGATGGTTATGTTGGGGACATCCATTGCATTTTTATGCACATGGAGAAAATGTCGCCAAGAAGTACAAGAATTCCTTGATAGTTTGTTTTGATGTACAAACAATGGATTTCTTGACTTATATAAATTATAATCACAGTAAATAGCCTTATATCTAAATTTCTCTACTAGGTTTTTTAATTATAATTTGTTTTGATTTACTTGTTGAAGAGTTATCCGAATTAAATCCTAAACCGGTTTTATCATTGAATGGCTTTTGACAACTTAGTAAGAATTTAAGAGATTTGGAGCTTTCTTCAAATTTAGCTAATATTTTTGCTTTTTCATTTAATCTTTTAATTTCAAGTTTATAATCTTGACATATTTTGCATTCTAGATCAATTTCAATATTACTTTCAAGTCTAGACATTTTATCTTCTAAAATTATTTCTTTTTCTAGATTACTTTCAAAAGTTTTTGATGATTTATGTTTAGAAATAGTTTTTAGATCTATGTTGCAAAAATGTTTAAACTCATTTTCTAGTTTTGAAAATTCTAAAATGAATGGATCATTGCAAAAATGTTAAGTTTCGGATTGTACCTTATTTGGAGTTTTATCTAGTTTGCATACGTCACATACCGGATGATGATCTTCTCCTTCGTCTGTGTCACTCCATGATATTGGATTGAGTTCACTTTGGAGTTGATTCATGTAGTCTTCGTCGTTAATACCTTCATTAACAACATTTGAACTAGTAGCACATGTATCTATTTTATCTAAATGTTTATCTATTAAATTTTCTAAAATGACTAATTCATGTACAAGATCAAAATCCTCATCTTTGGCTTGACATTTTTCTTGATGAAAGTTTAAGAGATTTTTCCAAATGTCATTTGCCGTTTTACAGAAAGATATTCTTTCATATTCAACTTTCGGCAAGGTTTTGTAAATAATTATTTTAGCTTCATTATTTTTGTTATTCTTTGATTTTAAATAATCATTTTGAGTTTCAAAATCCATTTTTGTTTGACTTTCAAAATCCGTTTTTGTTGGTTGAAAATCATCAATCGAAATGACATGCCAAAGATCTAGATCAATTGATTTCACATAATTTTCAAATTTATTTTTTCATTCAAGAAAAGTATAGTTTTTCAAATAGTGGTGGTGTTTGTATAAATTCCCCTTCTAAATATTTTTCGGATTCCATAGATCGATTCAAGTTTTAAAATACAGTATATTTTAAAGATCTTGATTAACCTGGCTCTGATACCAATTGTGGAAAACTAGAAGGGGGGTTGAATAGTTTTACGTCTTTTTAATTTATTATAAAACCTTTGTTTACTTTTAAAAACTTAGATTCAAGTTTGTTATGAAAAATAAAACTTAAACCTTATTATTAGTTATATATGTATTCTTTTAAATTGATTGTAAAAGTTTTGGTTTCTTGAATGGATTTTCAAATTGATCTTTATGTGAAGTCGACCTCTAAGTAATATTAGCAATTATATAAGCCTATGTGTATGAAAGTAATGACGATGCAAGTAAAGAAATAAATAAGGGATGGAAAGATCTAACCGAGACACGAGAGATTTATAGTGGTTCGGCTACAAGGACACCTTCCTTGCCCTACTCCACTCCCCGAGCACCGAGCTCGAGAGTTTTCTTCACAACTTCAATAAGCTCCCTTATGGCGGAGAAAACCTTACACGACTTTGGCTTACACCGGCTTAACGACACAAAGCTAAATGTCGAGTTCTAATGGTAGCTAGAACCAATCTCACAACTTCACAACACAACTTCTTCACGACTTATTCACAACGGCTTCACGACTTGAACTCTAGAACTTCACGACTTCAACACGACTGCTTCACAACTTCTATGCTACGGCTTCACGACTTCACCACAAGGACTTCACGACTAGGACTTCACAACTTCAACACGACCGCTTCACAACTTCTATGCTACGGCTTCACGACTTCAACACTAGGACTTCACGACCTCTACCTTACGGCTTCGCGACTTCTATGCTACGGCTTCACAACTTCTACACTATGTCTTCACAACTTCTATACTACGGCTTCACGACTTCAACACTAGGACTTCACGACCTCTACCTTACGGCTTTGCGACTTCTATGCTACGGCTTCACAACTTCTACACTATGTCTTCACAACTTCTATACCACAACTACTTATACAACTTCTTCACTACTTACATACAACACTAATCTACTATACACACCTTACACACAAATGAATGAATGATTTAAAAACTTTGTTAAACTAACAACTTAAGTAACAAGATGATACTAAGTTTTAATACTTCTAATCTTTATTGATAGAAGTATTCTTCTTTTGCACTTGGATGGTTGAAGCTTGGATCACTTGGAAACCAATGCTTAAGAGAATATGATCAAAGGGTTTTTGGAAAGTATTTACATGATTTAAAACAGAAAGTTTGGGGTGCAAAAGGTGAGTAAAAATCCAGGGGAATGCTAGTATTTATTGGCAGAAAAACTGGACAGCTGAGAGCTACTAGATTGGGGGCGGTCCCCTTAAATAGGGGGGCGGTCCCCTTAATTTTAAGGGGGCCGCCTAGTATAATTAAGGGGGCCGCCCCTCCCTAGCCGTTGCCCAGTTTTGTCTTTTTGTGGGGAAGGTTTTTCGAGAACATTTTTACTGATTTTGGTTGAAAATTTGAATTCATAAATTTATAATGAATTAAACCTTTTTATTTATTACCAAAAATGTTTTTCTAAAAGATATAAAATGTTTTTGACATTTTATAAAAAATTTAGTGTTTAAGAAAATGTTCCTTTGATCATACAATGCATTAAGCATTAGTTCATTCATACCTTAAGGGCACGTTTGGTAGAGAGAATTTCAGAGAGTAGAAATGAAGTAGAGAATAGAATTCAGAGAATAGAAATGGGTAGAGAAATTTAAAGTCAATTCTAGTGTTTGGTAACATGAGAAATAAACTCGAGAATTGGCAAAAAAAAAAAAAAAAAAAAAAAAAAAAAAAAACTTTTTATTGAAAGAATTAGAACTTTTGTTTGTTGATTTTTTTAAAAAAATAATTTTTCTAAATAACAATTCTAAAAAATATATATTTAAAAAAAATATATATTTTTTAAATTTTTTTTATTTAAAAAAAAACTTATTTAAAAAAAATTATTTTTTTTAATTTATTTTAAAATTTATTTTTTATAAAATTAATTAAAAAAATTATTTAAAAAATTTTATTTCTTCTAAATAACAATTTTATAAAAAATATATTTTAAAAAAATATATTTTTTTAGATTATTTTTTATAAAAAAATTATTTTAATTTTTTTTAAAAACTTATTTTATAAAAAATTTATTTTAAAAAAATTATTAAATTTTTTTATAAAAATTATTTTTTAAAAAATTTCGTAAAAAAATTATTTCGTAAAAAAAAATTTTAAAAAAAATTATTATTATTTTTTTTATAAACAAATTATTTTTTCATCAATTTCGTAAAAAAAATATTACAAAAACTAACGATTTCCATTTCTCCAATTTCCCAACAAAAAGCGAGGAAATGAAACTTTAAAAATTACACTACCAATTCTCTATCAATTCTCTCCAATTCTCCGCCTTTTTATTTCCCTGCTTAACCAAACACGAGATATGATGCCATTTCCATTTCTCCACCCTTATTTCTCGGTACCAAACATGCCCTAAGTGATTTGAGTTGTAGAAATAGATATTTACAACTAAATACTTGTTTACGTCATAATTTTCCGATTAATGATTTTACATTTTGTGATTATCAAAACGTAGAGATATCGAAAAATATTAATAACGTGTTTAGGCATTATTTATATCAACAATCTCCCCCTTTTTGATGATTACAAAATCTAAACTCATTAAATCTAAAAATTAGTTTTTAGACAAGTATTTAGTGAGTTTACATCTATTTCTCCCCCTTTTTGTAGAATCAAAAAGGTTAACCGACAAGTTTTAAGTGTAAAAGTGTCGTATGAGAACACCCCTTGATGTGTACTCCCCCTCGTTTGGGGGCACCAAGAAAACGAGCTATGGAATGCTTGCAAGAAAAATGTTAGAAGCACAAGTATATGTAACAACAATAAGCAAGCAAAAAGAGCATTCATTTAATAGAAGTGTTGTGTATAAATACACAACCAAGTAGATTACAACATAAGGCATGTAAACATTGAAACAAAACAACTAATGATACTACATAATCATCCTAGGAGTACATGATCTTCCATGGGGCTTGCACACAAAAAGGTTTTGAAAATTATTTTTAAGCATTGCATATGCTTAATTGGGTGAAAATGGAGGTGGTGGTGGTGTAGTGGGTGAAGGAGGTGGTGGTGGTGGGTTGGTAATCATGTGTTCAAGTGATGAAAACATGTAGTGTATCTCATCTCTAAGACCAAAGATTATAGTCCGGTTATGGATGCAACAAAGACAATTGTCACCATGGGCTTCAAGCAATGCCCAAGGTATGGGAAAGAATGGTTGTGGAATTGGTGATGGTGAGAAGTGAGCATCAAGAGGTGTGATGGGTGATAAGGAAATGGCAAGTTGGGTGGATGGAGGTTCTTGAGTGGATGGTGGTGATGATGCTCTTGGTGATGATGCTAGGTGAGTGTTGATGTAGTCATTGATGGATGAAGTGGATGGTATGGAGGAAGATGATGCTCCATGGGTAGAGGGTGTTTTTGATGGTGCATTTGGTGCACTTGGGGATGAACTTTGAGGTGGTGGTGATGGAGTTTTGGTGTCATCTTGGGTTAAGTCAATAAAGAGTTGTTTTGGTGGTATGATGACAAGTCTTTGCTTCCTTGGAGTCTTAGAGATGGAGGATTTTGGTGATAACATGGTGGTTTTGGATGGTGAAGGATGATGGAATGAGAGGTGATTATATGGAGGGAATTTATAATATGAAAATGAGGTTGGTTTAGGTTAATTTTTGAGGTTTTGTTGTAAGATTCCAATACCAGTTCGTCCATAAGGAGAAATGGTAGCTGGGGCTAGATAAAAGAGGTCACATGATGCAAAAGGAAACAGTGAATTTCACTGCCCAGATGGCCGGTCCCCTTAATTGCTGGCCGGCCCCCTTAAAATTAAGGGAACCGCCTAGGGAATTAAGGGGGCCGCCCATCTGATGTTTTCCCAGGCGACCAAATTTAAAAAATTTCTAGAAAAGGGTCATTGTTAGGGTGTATTTGCAGCAAGCTCCATTTGAATCATGTACATTAGGAATGATTTAATAGTAGCAATAACATATTAAGAAGAATAATGTTTATATGTAAACTACTAAGATCATATTGTAAGTATGTCATAAGCATATATTCACATATATATATATATATATATATATATATATATATATATATATATATATATATATCATAATTGAACAAAAAATGAAACAACACATTCATAGCAAACACATATAAGAAAGAAAGAAACTAACATTCATTAATTTAAAATGATTATGTGACAAACATAATCATTGTTACAACATACATAGTGCTTAAAGCATACATTTGTTAGAGAATTCTAATTTGCCTAAGAGATCCATTTGACTTGCTTGATGATGGAGGTGGTTTTTGAAATAAAAACAAGTGAGAGGGTGAGTAAATGGAACTAATGAAGGTATATGTTTGGGTGTGTGGAGGTTGGAGATGGTGATGGTGGAGACATTTGAGGTGGAGAGCTTGGAGTGGACCATGTTGGATGAGAGTTTTGATGTTGTTCAAGTGGGGATGTTGGATTGGATCTAGTGAGAAGATACTCAATCCAAGTAAAGTGCTCATTTAGAGCAATGGTTTGTTGTTGAAGAAAGATGCAACAAGGACAATTGTTGACATGTTTTTCAACTTGGTTTTTGTTGTGGGGTGATATGGGAGAGCTAGATGGAGGTTGATCTAGGTTTCTTTGGGCTAGGTGTAGGGCAAGAAGAGCACTAAGCTCATGAGCTTCCTTGAGTTCCTCGATGAACTTCAAGTGTTCGGATGAAGGTGATGATGGTAAAGTGTTGTTGTTATGAGGGATGGATGTTTGCACATGCAACATAGGGGTAGCATGTGAGTTGGTAGGAGGTGGTGGTGACACTCTTGGTGGTGGAGATGTTTGTGAACTTGGGTAATCATGAGTGGATGAAGATGGTGATGTGGATGAAGTGGATGTTCCAAGAGTGATGAGTGTTTTTAATGATGCATTGGTGGGTTGAGTGTGAATGAGATTAGGATTGAGGTTTTGGGATTGATCATAGGGAGATGAAGGTTTAGGAATGGATGATTGGTTATGTGTTTGAACAACATCATTAGTTGGGTTATGGCAAGTTTCAAGCTTCCTTCTCCAAATTGGTCTCACCGAGATTTTGGCAACTCTTGAGGGTTTTGATTTTGGGTAGTTGGAGGATGACATGTTTGAGTGGATGATGTGAATGGGCATTTATGATGAGGAGGTGCATTTATAGTGAAGGAATGATGTGGTTTAGGAAGGTAAATTTTGGTGGGTGGTTTATGACAAAATGTGTTTGTGAATTTTGGGAAGTATGGAATAAAATGGGTTGGAAATTGAAAAAGAGAACAGTAAGCCGGATCTCCAGATGGCCGGTCCCCTTAATAATTAAGGGGGCCGCCCATCTGCTGACTTCCAGATTTCTGAAAATGGGTTTTTGGCAGAAATTTGTAGAAAAGGTTGTGTTTTTGAGTTTAGTTTCAAGCAAGTCCAACTTCTTTTTGAGGCAATTTAAAATTTAATGACTCATGTATGCTAAGCACATTCAATTAAGCAATTTTAATTATCATGCAACCTACTCATTTACCAAGAAGCATATATGTATATATGAACAAGAAAACAACATATAATTACCAAGTAATTCATACTACCATTATTATGACGATTAATTAGCTAGTTAATTAATCCTAATAAGTGTCTATGTGATGGGAAATTTGTGATAGCATGGATTTCTAGACTTGGATCAAGCATGATTTGAGTAAGTGTTTTTGGGCATTATTCAACAATGTTTGAAAAGAAAAGAAAAGAAAATTTTATTTGAGTGTGAAAATTATTTCAACAAGGTAGATTTGTATTTGTTTCAAAGTGTTTTTATAAGGAAATAAAAAGAAGTTGTTACACTTTTTGGCTTTGATACAAACATGTTTAATAGAGAAGTGACATAATCTTTTGAAAAATCATTTTCCAAAATATGAAGATTTCCATTTTTAAAAGGAATAGTTGTTAAAAAAAATCTCATGCTTGATTGATTAAGGCTATTGTCTCATGCTATCCCTTTTAACAAATTATGCGATTTAAACGATGGTGATGACTAAGTTTTATATGTTCGATAAAGAACACATTATTTAATGCTTAGGAGGGTTAACTTAAGGTTTTCTAGTTTATTAACAAGTAATATAACTAATAGTGTGAGGGCAAAGCAACCTATCAAACTAAGCATATCTTAAGGCAGTGATTATCATAACTATATGCAAGGAGTAACTACTCAGGAAAGTTTAAAAAGAAGACTTATCTCAGGTCCAGTATTTCTTCATGATATGAGGTAGTGAATTATAGATGAGTACCACTTCGTTCCATCCTCATTTTTGTAGATTAATAAGTCTTCAAGCGCGTGTTTTGAATAAGAGTAGGTTAACGCAAGATTGAGTTTCATTCCATTATGCGTTCATTACCTAATCAAATAAAACAGCTTGGTACCCAGATTCTCATGGGTCCGAGATGGTTAGTTGGGGACATCCATTGCATTTTTATGCACATGGAGAAAATGTCGCCAAGAAGTACAAGAATTCCTTGATAGTTTGTTTTGATGTACAAACAATGGATTTCTTGATTTATAGAAATTATAATCACAGTAAATAGCCTTATATCTAAATTTCTCTACTAGGTTTTTTAATTATTATTTATTTTGATTTACTTGTTGAAGAGTTATCCAA
Source organism: Artemisia tridentata subsp. tridentata (assembly GCA_021014915.2). Taxonomy (NCBI): domain Eukaryota; kingdom Viridiplantae; phylum Streptophyta; class Magnoliopsida; order Asterales; family Asteraceae; genus Artemisia; species Artemisia tridentata. Next base: position 137,909,871 of record CP139505.1, on the reverse strand, counting down.
ATTAAATCCTAAATCGGTTTTATCATTGAATGGCTTTTGACAACTTAGTAAGAATTTAAGAGATTTGGAGTTTTCTTCAAATTTAGCTAATATTTTTGCTTTTTCATTTAATCTTTTAATTTCAAGTTTATAATCTTGACATATTTTGCATTCTAGATCAATTTCAATATTACTTTCAAGTCTAGACATTTTATCTTCTAAAATTATTTCTTTTTCAAGATTACTTTCAAAAGTTTTTGATGATTTATGTTTAGAAATAGTTTTTAGATCTATGTTGCAAAAATGTTTAAACTCATTTTCTAGTTTTGAAAATTCTAAAATGAATGGATCATAGCAAAAATGTTCAGTTTCGGATTGTACCTTATTTGGAGTTTTATCTAGTTTGCGTACGTCACATACCGGATGATGATCTTCTCCTTCGTCTGTGTCACTCCATGATATTGGATTGAGTTCACTTTGGAGTTGATTCATGTAGTCTTCGTCGTTAATACCTTCATTAACAACATTTGAACTAGTAGCACATGTATCTATTTTATCTAAATGTTTATCTATTAAATTTTCTAAAATGACTAATTCATGTACAAGATCAAAATCCTCATCTTTGGCTTGACATTTTTCTTGATGAAAGTTTAAGAGATTTTTCCAAATATCATTTGCCGTTTTACAGAAAGATATTCTTTCATATTCAACTTTCGGCAAGGTTTTGTAAATAATTATTTTAGCTTCATTATTTTTGTTATTCTTTGTTTTTAAATAATCATTTTGAGTTTCAAAATCTGTTTTTGTTTGACTTTCAAAATCCGTTTTTGTTTGACTTTCAAAATCCGTTTTTGTTGGTTGAAAATCACCAATCGAAATGACATGCCAAAGATCTAGATCAATTGATTTCACATAATTTTCAAATTTATTTTTTCATTCAAGAAAAGTATAATTTTCAAATAGTGGTGGTGTTTGCATAAATTCCCCTTCTAAATATTTTTCGGATTCCATAGATCGATTCAAGTTTTAAAATACTGTATATTTTAAAGATCTTGATTAACCTGGCTCTGATACCAATTGTGGAAAACTAGAAGGGGGGTTGAATAGTTTTACGTCTTTTTAATTTATTATAAAACCTTTGTTTACTTTTAAAAACTTAGATTCAAGTTTGTTATGAAAAATAAAACTTAAACCTTATTATTAGTTATATATGTATTCTTTTAAATTGATTGTAAAAGTTTTGGTTTCTTGAATGGATTTACAAATTGATCTTTATGTGAAGTCGACCTCTAAGTAATATTAGCAATTATATAAGCCTATGTGTATGAAAGTAATGACGATGCAAGTAAAGAAATAAATAAGGGATGGAAAGATCTAACCGAGACACGAGAGATTTATAGTGGTTCGGCTACAAGGACACCTTCCTTGCCCTACTCCACTCCCCGAGCACCGAGCTCGAGAGTTTTCTTCACAACTTCAATAAGCTCCCTTATGGCGGAGAAAACCTTACACGACTTTGGCTTACACCGGCTTAACGACACAAAGCTAAATGTCGAGTTCTAATGGTAGCTAGAACCAATCTCACAACTTCACAACACAACTTCTTCACGACTTATTCACAACGGCTTCACGACTTGAACTCTAGAACTTCACGACTAGGACTTCACGACTTCAACACGACTGCTTCACAACTTCTATGCTACGGCTTCACGACTTCACCACAAGGGCTTCACGACTAGGACTTCACAACTTCAACACGACCGCTTCACAACTTCTATGCTACGGCTTCACGACTTCAACACTAGGACTTCACGACCTCTACCTTACGGCTTCGCGACTTCTATGCTACGGCTTCACAGCTTCTACACTATGTCTTCACAACTTCTATACTACGGCTTCACGACTTCAACACTAGGACTTCACGACCTCTACCTTACGGCTTTGCGACTTCTATGCTACGGCTTCACAACTTCTACACTATATCTTCACAACTTCTATACCACAACTACTTATACAACTTCTTCACTACTTACATACAACACTAATCTACTATACACACCTTACACACAAATGAATGAATGATTTACAAACTTTGTTAAACTAACAACTTAAGTAACAAGATGATACTAAGTTGTAATACTTCTAATCTTGATTGATAGAAGTATTCTTCTTTTGCACTTGGATGGTTGAAGCTTGGATCACTTGGAAACCAATGCTTAAGAGAATATGATCAAAGGGTTTTTGGAAAGGATTTACAAGATTTAAAACAGAAAGTTTGGGGTGCAAAAGGTGAGTAAAAATCCAGGGGAAGGCTGGTATTTATAGGCAGAAAAACTGGACAGCTGGGAGCTACTGGAGCGGGGGCGGTCCCCTTAATTTTAAGGGGGCCGCCTAGTATAATTAAGGGGGCCGCCCCTCCCTAGCCGTTGCCCAGTTTTGTCTTTTTGTGGGGAAGGTTTTTCTGGAACATTTTTACTGATTTTGGTTGAAAATTTGAATTCATAAATTTATAATGAATTAAACCTTTTTATTTATTACCAAAAATGTTTTTCTAAAAGATATAAAATGTTTTTGACATTTTATAAAAAATATAGTGTTTAAGAAAATGTTCCTTTGATCATACAATGCATTAAGCATTAGTTCATTCAAACCTTAAGTGATTTGAGTTGTAGAAATAGATATTTACAACTAAATACTTGTTTACTTCATAATTTTTCGATTAATGATTTTACATTTTGTGTTTATCAAAACGTAGAGATATCGAAAAATATTAATAACGTGTTTAGGCATTATTTATATCAACAGAGTGGTCAAAGGTTTTATCGTCGGAGAGTGTCTTTAAGGAAGTTCTTAATACATATGGCTACGAAATTTATGATGAATATGGTTCTTATAAAAACATTAGCCCGTGGATGAGAGACCAGATTCTGGAATGGTTGAGGAAAAAGTCGTACTACAGAGAGATGTTGGACGCTCAAGCTGATGATGTTGGAGGAGAAAGCACGTTGGAAACCAAAATTGATGATCTGGGAAATAGGATAACAAATCTTGAAGCTATGTTTGAACATTTCATCAAGCAAAGGAAAGCAAGGAAGGGAAAAGATGGTGCAGGTTCTAGCAAAGTGGGAAGTAGCAGCAGAAAAAAATGAATGGGCGATGTTTGTTATGGTCTATGTTGTGTGTTTCGTTTGCTTGTCGAGTTGTATCGTTTGAGTCTGTATGAAATGTATGTGGTTGAGAACTCTTGCGTGTTTTAAATAAAAGGTTTGCCTTCGTGTTTGTTAATTGTGATATTGTTCCTTCAGTTCCATTCTTTATGCATATGTAATTTAGTGTTGGAAAATTGTATATTTGAAATACCCTGTTGTTTAGGGCCGGTTATGGTTGCATGATGATTATGGTTGAATCTTGATGGATAGAAAGGTGGTGCAATAGGGTTAGTTGACGTTGAGTAGTGCTCATAGCTATGTGTACTGTGTTTTTAGTGTATGTTTTTTGGTTTAGTGAAACTATGAATTTGTGTGTGTGAGAGATGATATGAGAAGATAGAAAGTTTTGTAATGATGGTGATGGAGTGGTGGCAAGTACTGAAGTGAGAGTGAAATGAGGTTTAAGGGTGGTATAGGGTTATGAGTCAATGATGAGTTGCATTAAATGTTGGGATTTGAGGAGATTATGGAGGTGAAAAAGCTAATGAATGTTTTCACTGTCCAACTTTCCATTTTGTTCAATTCGGTTTTGTGGAGTAATATTTTAATGTTTCTAAGATTCTAGACAAAATAAATTGTTTGTTTTTTGTTCCGTTTGAAAAGTGTGACATGAATTGTTACTTAAAGCCTCGTGAAATACTTAAGTTTTCACAACAACAACAACATTTTATTAAACAACAACAACAACAACAACAACAACAACAACAACACTACATATGAAGATTGTCCATGTCACCTAACAGCTCACGGAGTATTGCAGCCAACTGACATGCGTGGTCGTGGTCGTCGGGATTCGTTGCCATTTCAAGTCTTGCCTCTAGCATCCTTACTCTTGTCTCTAGCACCTGTTTTTGTGATTCCAGCATGTTTATCCTAAGATCTTTGGCATTACAGTTTGAGCACTCTGTTGGTGCAGATCCATCACCTTGAGATGTTGAAGCATAAGAGATTACTCGTAACCGGTCATCAAATTCACTCTTCCACATAAAATATCCACATCCATGATTTTTTCTCTTGGCTGTTACATAAATAAGGAAATGTTATGATTGTTTGTATATTTACATAAATAAGAAATGTATGATTGTTCACCTTCGAAAGAGGACATGCATAATATTCCCATCCAAATGTATATTTTTTATGTGATTTTCTTAGTTTTATATTTCCTGTTCCACAAGAACACATAAAAGGATTATATCGCCGCATATCAGGTTTTGAAATTGGTGTGAAGATAAGAGGTTGTGAGGTTGAGTGGTTTTGAGGATAAAAGTGTATATAATGCGTTTGTGAGGATAGAGCAGATATTTTATACAAATTTTTTAGTGGGAAATTTTGGCGCCAATATTTTGGTGGGAAGTTTTGGTGGGAAGTGTTTTGGTGGGAAGTGTTTGGTGGGAAGTTTTGGCGGGAAGGGTTTGATGGGAAGCATTGGGAATGTTTTGAGAATGGTAAGATTCAGTTTTTTCTTTAACTTTTTTTACTCAAATCTGAACCCTGTGGTTTATCGGATTCCACAACACCCCATTTACCAGATGTTTCGTCATTAATGGGTACATCTACTTGAAGTTTTCCACCTGTACTCCAACTAGGTGCATCAGTTTTTTGAACTGGTTTACCCCATGAAGAAGCAATTGATCCAACTTCCTTTTTACCCCATCTTCGGGAGCAGGACCCGATTCCCAAGTTGATTTGCCACCAGTCCGATCAACATCCATTTCATCAATATTCAGATCTAAACCGTCTTCAAATACAGGTTTAGAACCGGATTCAAGCTCAGGAGATCCCGCTTCCATGTAATTATCCTCTAGTTCATAATAGTCGAGATCACCACCTAGAAACTCATTATCAGCTTCCTCTTTAAATACTCCTCTAACCAAGTTAAGGAAGTTGTACATATCTATTCCATCTATCTAATTCAATTCAACCTAAAAACACACATCCAAATGATAAAGACCAAAGCTTACATAGTTACATTTGTATTTATACTAATAAAAAATCAGATACAAACCTCTCTCGTGTCCCAAAGTATACCAAACCGAGATCCTGTACCCACGGCTACATGCTTACCCCAAGAACAAGCACCCACAATGCTTGACAATGAATCAGCGTGGCACTTCTCAGCGGCCTTTTCTAAGCACTTTTTTTGGTGTCTACAGAAGCATAGAAGTAACAAAGTCAATGTCATTTATTAAGGTTGAAAGTAAAATACACGTATTAGATAAAGTCAGTGATGCCTTACATATACGGTGGCTTCAGAAAATGGTGCTTGGAAGTTAAGTGCCTTAGACAATGCCTTACATATCATCTCGACTCATTCGTTTAACATCTCGTGTATAACCATATCATCTCGGCTCATTCGTTTAACATCTCATGTATAATTATATCATCTCGACTCATTCATTTAACATCTCGTGTATAACCATATCATCTCAACACATTCGTTTAACATCTCATGTATAATCATATCATCTCGACTCATTCGTTTAACATCTTGTGTATAACCATATCATCTCGGCTCATTCGTTTAACATCTAATGTATAATCATATCATCTCGACTCATTCGTTTAATATCTCGTGTATAACCATATAATCTCGACACATTCGTTTATAAAGTATATTACTAAACCAATGCAAACAAACACTTGTGGATAGAAATAGTAGTGTTGCAAACGTTTTTAGAAATAATTTTAAATGATGTAAATTAAGTATAAATGATTTAACTTAGTTAAAAATGATGTAAATAATTTTAAAAAGTTTTAAATCAATTAAAGATGATTTACAAAATATTAAAATTAAATTTAAATGATTTAATAGTGATTTAACTTAATTAAAATGTATTAAAAATAATTTTAAATGATTTAAATTAAGTATAAATGATTTAACTTTATTAGGTAAAAGTGATGTAAATAATTTTAAAAAGTCTTAAATTAATTAAAGATGATTTAAATTTTTTTTAATTAAATTTAAAAGATTTAATATTGATTTATGTTAGTTAAAATGATATAAAAGAGTTTTTTTTTTTAATTATTAAAACTGCTTTTGACGGGGACATGTCCCCGCTAAAAGATTTCACAAAAAAAAATAATTTTGTTTTTCCCTTTTCGCATTTACTTTATCCCGCCAAAGTTTTTGACTATTAGTAAAATCTTTTAGCGGGGACTTGTCCCCGCCGAAAGTCAGGCTAAAAGACAAATTAACTTTCAGCAAATGTAATCGCTAAAAAAAAAAAAAAAAAAAAAAAAAAAAAAAAAAAAAAAACTCAGTTGACTTCGTCTTCCTCTCAACCATACTCGCACCACCACTAATCACCACCACAGCACGACCATCTCCACCACAATACACCCACACTCGCACTACTGTGCACGATGTATCTCGTTCTCCCCTCTCATTGTTTGATTCTTTCCTAAACCCCTCTCATTCTTTGATTCTCTCTATTCTCTTCTCCTTTCTTACTCTCGACAGTGTTACAAAAAAACACCCAGGTTAATTTTTTTCAATTTTTATTAATTGTTGTTAATTTGTGTTAATTATGTTTATTGTTAATTTTTGTTATTAGTTTTGTGTTAATTGTTTTTAGTTTTTGATTTTTATTAATTTTTTTTGATTTTTTTCCTTTCGAGACCACATTACAGCCGAGACCACAGTTCAGCCGAGACCAATCGAGACCAAGCTGAGACTACAGACAAGAGTCCATTGTTGAGACCAAGAGGTATTATTATTATTATTATTATTATTATTATTATTATTATTATTATTATTATTATTATTATTATTATTATTATTATTATTATTATTATTATTATTATTATTATTATTATTATTATTTTGTGTTTTTGATTTAGCGGGGACATGTCGCCGCCAAAAAGTTTATAGTGATTAATTTGCGTTTATGTATTTTTTTAGCTAGCTCCCTGTTGAGACCGAGATCACAGCCTTCACCACAGTAAGTTGTTTTTTTTTTTTTTGTTTTTTGTTTTTGGTTTAATTCTATAAACCTTATTGTTAGAATAAGAACCTGTTGATTTTATTGTAATTAGAATAAACCTTATTGATGAGACCGAGGCCGAGACCACTGGCTTAATTGGTTTTTATGTTGGGTTTGGTTAAAAACCACACCGCTAGGGCCGAGACCACAATCAGTACGTTTTTTTATTTGTGTTTTGTTAATTACTTGCTTAGAATTATAAAATTTTGTTTGTGAATTTGATTTTAGGATGTTAGGCGTTTTTTTTATAATTATATGGAATTTGATTGTGTTAGACTATTGTAAATGATTTTAGGACTTTAATGATTAATTTCAGAAAGTCACCGTCCGAAGTTAATCATCCCATAGAAAACCCGTCCGAAATTAATTTATTAGAAATTAATTTCGGAAAGTCCTCTGTTTGGAACTGCTTTTTGAATGTTTTGTCTCATTTAGGATATGAATGCGTATAATTGATTTACTATTTGTGAAAATTTCGACAGTGTTTCCCCTTTACTCCTACGAATATGTCTTTAATGCACATATTTGGGGAGTTGAGGGGAAATGTTGCCGAAATTTTCTCAAATAGTAAATTCAGTTATACGCATTCATATATGAGACGAAACATTCAAAGAGTGGGTTAGGATTGCCTTCCATAGTTGGATTAGGTGAACAAAACGCACAACTCGTAATTCCACCTTTATGTGTTTACGTATAGATTTTTGTGAACATGTTTAATTCTATATAATTATTTGTTGCATCATTAAAACGCAGTTATGCCAATTGATAAGAGTTGAGTCTCATTATCTCGTGCTAGCATCGAATTTTTAAAAGGTCTTATAGCTTTTTGCGAGTATTGCAAGTCCTTTGTGAATATTGATGGGAATGTAAAATGTCCATGTGCTTCTTGTTATAACGTTGGTTGGATAAAGCACGAAGATTTGTTTGATCACATACATACAAATGGTTGGGACCAAAGTTATACGAAATGGTATAATCACGGTGAACCGGATGCCCGGACAATAGTACCCAACACAAATCATCCTGGGATGAGTGACATGGCTGAATTCCTTCATGATATTTGTCCGAAAAATGAACAAAATGAGCCAACTAAAGGAAATATTGGCCAGACAAGTAACGAGCCAACTCAAGCAACGACACTTCCTCAACGTAACGAGTTTGAAGAGTTACTTGCCACTGCCAACGACCCACTATACCCGGGTTGTAATTGGATGTCTTCATTGGACTTTATGGCAAAGTTTACGAACATCAAGGTCAAAGGTAAAATGAGTGACACCACATTTAACGAAACCCTAAAATTTCTCAAGGAATGTTTCCCGCCCGTTCTAGGATACAAAATCCCATCGTCATACTATGAAATAAAGAAGACATATAAAAAGATCGGGTTAGGATACGAATCCATACATGCTTGTGTAAATGATTGTTTTTTATATCGGGGGTGGGTAACAAAGTTATGTAGAATTGTCCCATCTGCGATGCTAGTAGATGGAAAGACAAGAACACACTGGGGAAGAAAGTTCCTAACAAGGTTTTGCGTTACTTTCCTATCATTCCTAGACTACAACGTTTGTACAAGTCTAAACATACTGCAAAACATATGACTTGGCATGCTTCTGGGTAGTCTACGGAGAACGGTAAGATGCAACATCCGGTTGATGGTCAAGCATGGAAGAAATTTGACATGAAGTATTCGAAAGAATTTTCCTATGAAAAAAAGAAACGTCCAATTAGGGTTGGCTGCTGATGGTTTCAATCCGTACGACAACCTTAGTCAGTCTTACAGCATGTGGCCGATCATATTAACAACATACAATACGCCTCCCTGGATATGTATGAGAGAGACTTCTCTTATGTTGACGTTGTTAATTCCGGGCCCTAAATCGCCCGGGAAGGACATAGATATTTACTTAAGGCCTTTGATTGAAGACCTAAAGACTTTATGGAAAGATGGAGTCATGACTATGGATGCTGTTACTGGCACTGAATTCTGTATGAGAGCAGCGCTTTTATGGACTATCAACGACTTTCCCGCTCGAAGTAGTTTGTCTGGATGGAGTGGGAAAGGTTACAAGGCATGTCCGACCTGTAATATAGACACTCCAGCTATTCGCGTGTTAAGCAAAACCGCTTATGTTGGTCACAGAAGATTTTTAAACGCGACCAATAAATGGCGGAAAAATATAAGGGCATTTTATACTCCGGTCGATGATAGACCACCTCCTAGAAAATTTACCAGTGATGTAATCTGGACTCAACTTAGGAGATTGCCTAAACGTATCCGGGGAAACATCCAAGTTTTGGGGGTGCGAAGAAAAAACATGATCCTGATCGCGAATTGAATTGGACCAAAGTATCTATTTTCTACGAGCTAAAGTATTGGTCTTTTCTTACACTAAAATACAATTTAGATGTCATGCATATCGAAAAAATGTGTGTGAGAGTGTGTTGGGTACTTTGTTAATGAATGACAAATCAAAAGACACCAACAAGGCAAGACAAGACTTACAAAATTTGCAAATTCGTGATGAGTTGTGGCTCGTCAACAAAGGAAACGGGAAGTGCTCTAAGCCTCATCCCACGTACTCTTTCACAACTGAAGAAAGAAAACTTTTTCGTCAATTCATCAAAGGTACGCATTTTATTTCAAAATTTATTTGTTCCAATTCAATTCGCGTATTCATTTCGACGACCGATTCTAATATCATGATTTTTTTGTCAATTCATCAAAGGTGTTAAACTACCTGATGGGTTCGGATCTAACTTCAAGCATAAAGTGACCGACAATGATAGCAACATAACAGGCTTGAAGGCTCATGACTGTCATATAATGATGCAGCGGTTACTTCCTGCTGGACTTCAAAATTACTTGAAGGACCAAACCACCGCAACACCAATAATCAAGCTTTGTTCATTCTTCAAACAAATATGCGCTCGAACTTTGATGGTGGATGACATGTTGAAAGCTAAAGAACAACTGATCAATATTTTGTGCAGTTTCGAGCAAATATATCCTCCTGCTTTTTTTGACATTATGATTCACTTGGTTATTCATCTACCCGAAGAGGCTATTGAAGGCGGGCCTGTTTACATGAAGTGGATGTATCCATTTGAAAGATACATGAAAAAGCTCAAAAATTATGTCAGAAATAAAGCTAAGCCTGAAGGTTCAATAGCGGAGGGTTATATTGCTGATGAAGCATTAACTTTCTGTTCGCATTCTTTTCGAGGTGTTGAGACGAGATTTAATCGTCCTGACCGGAATGAGGACGGTCTAAGCCCAACAAGTTGATTTCAGGTGTTTCGATCAATATGTAAAATGAATGGTAGACAATCATTAATTCGGCTTCAACCAGACACAATGTAGAAAGTAGTATGGTATGTACTACACAACAGTCATGAAATCGACCCGTACATGAACGAGTACAAGAGGTACGCATTTTATTTCAAAATTTGTTTTACGTAAGTTATTATTCGACGACTTATTCTAATATCATGAACATTTACAGGGCATTTCCTGGCAATGACATACAAGAAGGATTTCCTCGCTGGTTTGGGAACAAGGTAGACTTATTGTATGTATTACCCTGTAAAAATAATGACTATTACTCATCTATATCTATTCTTAATTTTTTCATAGATTCATGAATTAAAAGTAAAGAATGGCCCAAGTTGTACTTCTAAGTTATTCGCTTTGGCTTGTGGACCATCATGTACTACAGTCTCAGTCGACTCTTGCGTAGTCAATGGTGTGAAGTTTATCGTAAACGACCGTGATTTACGTCGTTCAACTCAAAACAGCAGAATTTCAACTCCTAATCCTAGCGGAGGAATGTATTATGGCCAGCTTGAAGAAATTCTCGAGTTTTTGTATATTCCATTCAAGGTTGTGTTGTTCAAAGTCAAATGGTTCGACACTAATAACGAGGGTCGCATAAAACGTTGTACCTATAGAAATAACATTACACATATTATGACAGATCGTATATCGTTTCAAAATGAACCATACATTCTTGCAACACAAGTCTTTTACCTTGATTTCTCGGGTAAACGTGGTAATTGCAAGGTCGTCCAAGATTCTTATCATCGAAAGATTTGGAACCCGGATATCATCGTGGTAGAAGACAATCAAGATGTTGTACATGACAACAACTCATCACATGTCACACTCTCTGCTGAGTTGGATAAGTTGAATTGTAACACCATAAATATAGATGTCCAGCCAACGAAAGTTGAGGCACCACCACCACCAATTATCACTGATGTCGACGACGACGATGATATTGATTATGATGACCACGTTCCTCATGATTTAGCATCTGATGGTAAAGACCACGTCGATCGTGAAGATGAAGCTGACACTAATAATGAGGATTTTTATCTTAGTGATGTGGGAGATTGATCTCAAATTGTAATTTGTTAAACGACACTTATTTGAATGAAATTGTTATCGAGTGGTTAAATGTGTTTATTTATTTATTTAATTATTTATTATTATCTTTTTTGGTATATATTGTTATTTATTTGAATGTGTGTGTGTGTATATATATATATATATATATATATATATATATATATATATATATATATATATATATATATATATATATGCGTATATGTGTTTCTTCACTAATTTCTATGTTCTTGTACTAGTACGTTTACAGATGGCAGATGTTGTGGCTAGGAGCCACGGTGGCGATGGAGGTAATGAGCCACCCCATGGTCCCTCGAGGAGGATAGGCACTAATTGTCAGCGTAAGAATTTCTCGATTATTTTAATTAAACTTGATCATTATTTGAAATTGATAACTTGTTATTTTATGTCATCATCACTTGAATTTGATTACTTGTAGGGTCTAAATCCAAACCTCCCAAGCCCAATGCCAAAATTGGCAAAGGCGGGAAGGTGGTGCGTGGTCCCACAAAGAACACGAAACTCCACCAAATGAGGACTGAGACAGGTCGTCCGATATCGATCAGATTCTGAAAGAACGCCAAAGGGATGTGGGAGCATGTGGGCGATCACTCTTCGTGGTTCTCCAACATGGTCGAGACGTTGTTATGGGAATCAATTCCCCATGCATTATGATTCGTCGGATGAGGTTGTTACTATTACCCCATTACCATTATGTGTTTATGTAGTTTATGTGTTAGGATTCCCGCTAAATTGTTCCCCGCGCATAGTTTTTGACCATTTTGCGGCGGATAGCTAGCTTATGTATAGTTTTTGGACCATTTTGCAGAGAGCTAGCTTATGTATAGTTTTGTAGATGATCATGTGATCACGGTTTTTGAACCGTTTTTGGCGAATTTGGATACATATGCATTATTATGTTAACTTAGCGAATTTGAATATGTATGATATCATGTTTAGCGAATTTGTGATGCGAGTCTTTTGCAGTGTTGTAGCATTTGGATATATATACAGGTTGTGATGTTGTAGATTTTTTTGGAGATTACCCATTTTGCAGCAATATGCTGCAAAATGGGTCAGAGGCTTTTGGCCGGACATGTCCCCGCCAAAAGGTTGAACCAGTTTTACCTGGTCAAAAGTATTTATTGCAACAGTGGATGTCCCCGCCAAAAGTATTTATTGCAACAGTGGATGATTCTTTTAGCGGGGACAGACTTAATTAACTATCATAATGACTTAATTAAGTGACTTTTCTGGTTAATTAAGGGACCTTTTGGCGAGGACACGTCCCCGCCAAAAGTAATGCCACGTTGGACTAAGTTTGACCAGATCAAAGGCTGCGAGTCCCACTTGTCCCCGCCAAAAGCTGAAATTGTCCCCGCCAAAAGTATTAGCGAGGACTTTTCGGCGGGGACATGTCCCCGCTGAAAGTTTTTGGCGGGGACATGTCCCCGCCGAAAGGTCCAAAAAGTCCCCTCGAAAAGCATTGAATGTTGTAGTGTATTAAGTGCAACACATTAAGACAAGCCAATGTTCCTGCCTCTTTTGTTGCCTCTCGTTGCTTGTTGTTAAAATAAGCTGGAATAGTGATCACAACATCTGTAACTTTTGTCCCGAGGTATAGTTCAGCAGCAGATTTCATCTTCTTGAGAATCATGGCAGATAATTTTGCGAGTGTGTATTTTTTTTCTTCACCCTTGAAGTCTACTATAATAATTGGGTTCTGTTCAAACCCTTCAATGATCTTGAAAGGCCACAAGTCTATGTCCTTTTGTACTTGAGGATCTTTGAATCTACTTCCAATCAAACGCTTAACATCTTTTATTAAAATCACACAAAATTCTTCTGGTTAGAAAAATAAACAGATTTAATAGAAAAAAGAAACACTATATAGTCGTGACCTGAAATATTTCATTATCTCTATTATATTCATTGTATAATTGTAATTGGCTTAAATATAACATGATCGAAATAGTATTGCACTGGCAGCAAAGCCTAGGTGTATAACGCTCTGTTCTCGAGTTTTTTTTTTTTTTTTTTTTTTTTTTTTTTTTTTAACTCTCTGTTCTTAAGTCTAAATTTTAAAGAATGGAAGGGGATGGAATGGGAAGGGCAAAGTAAGGAATGACAATGTCAAGAAAGTGGTTATTTTTATTTGTGTTCTTGAGTTTTTATTTTTAAGTTGCAAGGAAAGGAAAGGAAAGGTACCCAAATTACCAAGATACCCTCAAAACATAATTTACTTTTATATAGCTCACATTTTTCTCCACTAATATTTCACAAATCTATTACCTGATCGGAATAAGGTATACCTGAAATGTTTGGGACTTGGAAAGTTGAAGTGTAGACATGACACATACTTCACGATCACTTGTAAAATATTAACAAATCAACTATTATTTCATGTATATATTAAAAGGTCATTTTCAGTTTCGATATGGATTGTTGAAGATAAAATCGAACCAAAACTTGTTCCCGACTTTTTTTGTTACTTTGAGTTTTGTCCAAAACCGAGTTTCAAAATAAACAATCAATTTAAAGGTGCTAAATCCAAGACACACTAATATTACTAATATAGAGAACTAAAAATGTTCGGCTAGACAATATGTTAAATGTATCATGAAATGTACTGGTTATAGTGTTAAAATAATCACAAGTCAACCTCTCACGAAGAAAAGTCAACGTGCAACACTTAACGCAAAATCGATTTAATAACCGGATAAGCGTGTACCCGGGTCGAGGTCCCAACGAGGCGTGAAATTGAGGATATCATTTTCGGTTCGGTATTAAAATGCTTGAAAAGACGAGGGTTTCTTGGTTACTAATATCTACTAAAACGAAAATTAAAATAACGCGAACGATAAACTACGAACGAGTAAAAACGTAAAATATTTGAAAAACTAATCCTACGGGTATCAAAATAATTTTCCTAAGTCCTAAATATAAAAAGAAAATTTTGGAAAAAAGAAAAATATTTCTTTTTTACTTTTTAATAATTTTTTATAAATTAAAAACTATTTAAAAGAAAATAATTGATTAAAAATACTAAATGGAAAAACAAAATTCTGAAATTTTTTTCTAAAATACTTTAAACTTAAATGAAGCTATAAAAAATATAAAAAGTGTCCCAGCTTATTTCAATAAGCTGGGAATAAGCAAACAAGTTCGGATAAGCTAAAAAAAGAAAAAGGGTAAAAAAAAAGGGTTTTAAATTAAATTGTGTAGTAATTAACTAAGAAAAGGCTAAGACTGCAGTGGTAAGGAAGCTGTGTTGTGGGCTGACAGACCTGGGTTCGAATCCCAGGCTGGTCAGTTTTTTTGCAAACATTTTTTTTTTCTTTTTTTTTTCTTTTTGGAAACAAAGCAAATAAGTGAAAATAAGCTAAAATTAAAACTGAAAAACTTTTTTTTTTAAACTCAAAAATAAACTCAGATAAGCCAAAAATAAGCCACGGGAATATGTGGGTCTGCTGGTATAGTATGCACGGCAGAATAGTGGGCTGTATAGGGCTTTTCAGTCCTCAAATAAGCTAGGAAATCAGCTCCTAAGGCCAACATAAGCTTAAACAGATGGAACCCACTATGCAAGCTATTAGTATAACAAAGTTCACACTCTAAATCCTATTTTAACGATACTAGATTTGAGATCAAAATGGGCTAAAAAAAATGAAATAAATTTTTTACTGCAGTCTGCAATAGCAGCCGCAGACTAGGGGTTTTTTGTGCTTTAAATTTTGTGAAACCAACAAAGACTTGACCAAATCTTGAAACTACTTAAAGTGAACACAAAATATAAGCCAAGAACTAGAAGAACAAGCTCAGCTTATATGAGCTTATAAGGGGGCAGCCTAGGGCTCTAACTTTCACTATCCTACTAGAAATCAAAAAGACTCACAAAGGTACTAAAATGAACTGAAAACAGCTAATCATACTTGAAATAAACTTAAACAAAACTCACTAATATGCAAATGAATAGTGTCCTTTTCTTTTCCTACAATAAGCTCAAACAAACAGCCTCTATTCTTGGCTGTTTTCCCTTTCTCTTAACTCTCTTATTATTTTAAATTTTTTTCAAGCTTAAACTAAGAACAACTAAACTAACTTATCAAAATAAGCAGCAACAAGAATGAAATAAGCAGAAATGAAGCAGTAAATAATAAGCTAAACAATAAAAATTGACTTATATTAAAATAAAGAGTAAAATTACAACTGAAATAAAAAAGTACAAACCTTAAATTAAAATTGCTAAAATAAACCTCAGATAAGCGAATAAAAGAAGAACTAAGCACAAATAAGCAGTCAAAGCAGTAAATAAAAGTTGGAACTAAGCAAATAAAAATTAAAACAGAAATACCATTAATATTAAAACCAAATTTAAATTACATTACTGAAAAAAATACAAATACCTTAAGAAAAAAAAAGCTAAATAAAACCTTTCCCTAATCAACTGCTACTCGACTATATTTATACTAAAAAAATAAACACAAAACCCTAGTCGAATGTGTGTTTTTTTTGTGTAAGTGTGTTCCAATTCGTGCTCTTGTCTTTAATCCATAGCCCTTGGATGAAACTTGCTCACCACATCTTTAATTGTAGGCCGTTGATCTTTCTTTTGGTGCCCCGGATCGCTGAGGTGGAGGGGAGGGGACCAAAGACAACACCATGTGATGTTATCTTGGCTGGTAGTGGTGGATGGTGACTGGTTGGTTAAGCAGCGGATTAAGGAGGATAATGCGGGAAAGAGATGGGGATAAGAAGATAATGGAGTGTGAGGGTTAATTAGGGATTTTGATTCTTTGTTTTGGGGGTTTGACTATCTCTTTTTGTTCCGTATTATTAGTAGTTGTGGATGGGTCGGGTTTGTGTTTGATGGGCTTTGGGTTATAATGTTTAGTGGGCTGGTGGGTGTGAAAGGGTCGTGGGTTTAGTTTTAGTGATTGGGCTATTGGGTTTAGGGATAGATGGGTTGGTTTATGTGTGGATCCGGTTGTGTTTTTTAGATAGGATAGAATTAGTTAAACACAAGGACCATAGGTGTAATTTATGAAACCTCAAGGACCATTTCTGCCCAGTCTTCAAATTTCTTCAAGGGTCCATTTTTGCCAACAAGAAATAATCCAAGGGCCATTTTAATCTTTCTTGAGCTTGAATCAAATCCGTATGAAAAACGTCTTTCCCGGCTTCGGTTTTCGGCTCTTTTCCAAATCAAGCTCGGTTTTATCCGTATTTGCCCCGTTTTCAATCCTTTTGTACCTGAAACACACAAAACACAATCCAAGGATATTTGTAACATTATATGGTCCATTTGGGCATTTTTGGTCGTTTTTGTGGGGTTTTCCGAGTATAAAATGATGAGTAAAATGCCACTCATCAATCCCCTACACTAAGCTATTGCTAGTCCCTAGCAATCCGATCATATAAAGTAATGAAAGGATCAAAAATGTCAATGTTACCAAAAATATACCACCCCGTTTTGACTTTATAAAATGCAAGTAACTAAAACGAGAACAAACGTAAATAATATGCTTGATTATCAAAAATGGCATCACGGAACGGGAATCACACAAAATGGGTGACTCCGGGGAATTGTAATCGTCATCCTCTTTTTATACTCCCCAACTAAGTCTAAAACCCTTGTGCAAACGTTTTTGTAAAATGCTAACACTACTTATATTAGCAACCTATGTAAGCCGAAACTTAACTTTTCACTCCCACAATTATTCATAAGTTAAGTGTGTGTGCTTGTTTTCAAAGTTTTGATCGTAAAAATCGACATTTATTAGGGTTAAAAACTGACAATGATTTAGAAATTAGAGATTCAAAGGTGAGATCACTCCATGTAGCGACTTTCTTCTCAGCTTGTCCTTAGTAAACTTAGGAGGCTAGGTTTTTACACCCTCGAGAATAGTATCGGAGCTCACGGGATCTTTGAAGTCAACAATTTCTAAATCACCGTCCAACTTTTAGACAATATTGACGAATACTAGTTCAACTTTCGATTTAAATTTAAGAAGAAGCAAGTTTCTCACATTTATTCATAAACAAACATAAACATTTTTTTTCATCACTTTTTCACTCTTTTTTTTTTTTTTTTTTTTTTTTTTTTTATTATTATTTTTTTTTACTTTTTACTTGTGTACCCTAAACGACGGAGCTTCACGGTGAAATTCCAAGACCTTAAACCTTTCGGAATAAAGGATCCAAGGGCCGTTACAACGGAGTGTTCCAAGACTCTAGACATTCCTGAAATGAGGATCCAAGGTGGTTAGACCAAGACCTTACACATTCCTGAACTAGAGGTCCAAGGGCCGGTGCAAGAGGGTAGCCAAGACCTAAACGCCTTCCGGAAATAAGGATCCAAGGCCCGATCTCGAAACCGTAGCTTAGAGCACTTATTTATTCATACTTAAAACTTTAACTTTTTTGCAACTTTCAAGCAACGATTCACTTTCATTTTGCATTTTTATTGGGTTTGTAAGAAAGTATGCTTGTTCCAAAATTTAAATAAAACTTTGAACTAGTATTCTAAATCAAGATTGCATAAAAATTTATTTGCTTAACAAAAACGGTTTTTGCGTTCAAAAGTTTGAAAATAGCACTTATTTTAGTCAGATTAGGAGCTCCTGGGAGGAAAAGCCATAGATTACTTATATAAGCTCTAAAGAGAACCAACTACTCCATGCTTAGCATTTTCATTTGCACAATTCGTAAAAACTTAGCCTAAACGTTAAGGGTAGCAGCTAGATCAACACTCTAGCAGAGTCGGGATTCCCCTTGTTCTAGCCTAATCAAGTCTAAACTTCCACTAATACCGAAGTATTAATGTATAGCAAATTATTATTTAATGTGCAAAGCACTTCTTTTTCTTTAAAAGACGATAAAAATTTTAAAATTTTTGGTCAAAACGGGGGTGCTAGGGGACTAGTAGGTACAATATGTGAAAAAATTTTAAAATTTTGGTCAAATTCGCAAGAATTTCCCCCCACACTTAGAATTGAATATTGCCCTCAATATTCAAAGTACCGGCTTGAGCCGACACTATAGAACGTAAAAGGGTAAGACTACTATCTAAGTGTGGAAACGAAATCTTTTTTTTCACAAAAAGGATTAATAAGATATCCCTGGATAATCATAAACACAAAGATAGGATATTGGGCGGCTGGATTGAAAACAGGCGCGTCAATCATCACAATCTACGGGAATCCTGAAAACAAAGGCAAACATACAACAACAAAGCAACAAGTAGAGGAATTCCCCCACACTTAGTGTTAGAAATAAGAAAGAAGATAGAAGGATAAGCATGGGTTGCCACCCACGAAGCGCTTGTTTTTGCTAACCGAGTCACGAGCTTGACTCGACCCCGAATTCATTTGTCCATGGGGAAGCAAGTGGAAGAAACAATCTCCATCGGACTTTCATTCAAAATGTTTGGATAAACATTGAAGCATGTGAAAGTTCCACACCGATGAGATACACCCGGTTTTAAGAAAGAGAAACCATAAATGGTGATACCGGGGTCAAAGATGGTGTCCTCACTCCCGTAGTTGAAAAGGGAAAGAGAAATCACACCATATGTGATGAAGAGAAGCAAGATTTTTATGACTATCATAAAAAACTCTCCATCATCAAAAGCAATATTTTCTTCAACGGGAGGGAGGGTTGGGATAAGATTTTCAAGAATTAAATCCTTATGATCACTAACACCTCCCCCCACACTAGAATCATCCTCAAGATCAAAGTAGAAATGATCATATTCCGAGGAGATAAATGAAAGAGTTCATCGGAGAACTCCTCATGATAACGATCATTCATATCAAAATGAAATGAATCATACTCGGGAAGAGAGAGATAAGAATGGGAAGTGGTACTGCCACTACCCGTCTCTTCCGAATGATCGATATCAAAGGAAAAGGCTTCGTAAGCCGAGAGTGAATAATCAGGATGAGAAGCGGGATTGCCACTACTCTCCTCTTTGTCATAAAAAACAAAACTCTCATTTTTGGGAAAAGCATCCTTGAGCTCGAGCTCCACATAATCAGACTGCTTTTCCTCAATAACAACTTTCTTCGGGGGGAGAGAAAATAATGGTTCATCAAATATCATTTTTTCCAACAACGGAGCGTCTCCCCCCGGATCACAATCGGGCTCAACAATTTCCGGTGAAATTGGAGCATCAAACAAGAAAACCTCGAGCTCTTCCTTATAGATATCACTTCCCTCAAACGGAGGAGAAGGATGGGAAGAGTCGAAAATGAGTGGTGCGGAAATATCAATACGATAAACCGATTCCGGAGGTGGGGCAAGTGGTGCGCTCTGAGAGCTAGCAGTTTTCACCACTTCCGTTGTATCCTCCGATTCGTGTTCATCGTAGTCAAGAACACTTTTAACTTCAGCACAACTCTTAAACCATTGACTTGAACCAGGGGCAATTTTCATTGCTTTGAGCTCAGCACGTTTTTGTGACGTACTCTTGACCGTAAATCTTGAAAGTATATCAGATTTTTGATCAATCGTAGCAACGTTGCATTTAGACCCCTGATTAATATTAAACGTGACCGCTTCATTATCAACACGAATGGTTAATTCTTCAGCGTACACATCAATGAGAGCACGGCTCGTTCTTAAGAAAGCTATACCCAAAATGAGTGGAACTCGAGGATCAGCATCAAAGTTTACCACAACAAAATTAGTGGGAAAGTGGAATTTTCCTACTTTCACAACAACGTCCTCGGCTATTCCAAGCGGATGAGTAATAGTACGGTCTGCTAGCTCGAGTGTCATGCAAGTAGGTGTAAGCTTTGGAAGAGACAAATTTTCCCATATCGAGAGTGGCATAAGGTTAATGCTTGCGCCAAGATCGGCCAAGGCGGAGCATTGAACCATCCCCGAGAAATCACATGGGATTAAAAACTTGCCGGGGTCTCCGAGCTTTTCGGGAAGCTTTTTGAGGATAACCGTCGAGCATTGCTCGTTTAGGGGGGTTTTTGCCATCTCCGACAACTTTTCCTTGTTGCTTAGCAAACTTTTAAGTTTAGATGCAAATTTTGGCATAAGAACGAGAGCATCTGCAAAGCTTATGTCGAAATGCAACTCATTGAAGATTTGAAAGAACTTTTCCATTTGTTGATTGTTTTTTTCTTTATGCTTCCGATCATTAAGCCTTGAAGGATATGGTATTGAAGGCTTAGAATTTGTCTTCGGAACATCGGGTTCTGGAATTGGAGTTTGGATTACTGGAGGTGGGACGTGTGTGGTACTTTGTGGGCTTGAGGTGTGCTCCTTGTCCTTTGTTACCTCCTCCTCTCGTTCCACTTCCTTCACCAGAGAAGGAGTAGGAATCGAGGGTCCGTCATAAGCTTTACCACTTCGGGTGGTAACAGCTTTCAACTCTCCCTTTGGGTTAAGAATTGTATTAGCTGGGAGAGTTCCTGTAACCACTGTGAAAAATCCCTTATTTAAATAAACTATCTCTCGGAATATTTATCCTTTTCTACGTGTAAATTTTTTTTTTATTTTGATTGTGACCATTATCTTATGTGACGGAGATCACATCCCGAATAACCGTGCTTGCAACTGATTTCGTATTCAAATAAGTAAACATCTTTAACCTAAAACGTTATAAGATTCCATTTATCACTTTACGTTATTTCGTTAATATATATTTAAAACTGAACATTCCTTAACTAATGATAATTTTATAAAACCCTAAACTACCATAACAACATTTATGAACAACAAAACCCTAGAATTACTAAAGTACAAATTATATGATTAATGTACAAGTGTCTAAAGCATAAAAACCCTAATTCCATAATAACTCCCGGTAAAACCCTAATTTCACATAACTATAAATTTATATATACATTTTACAAACCCTAATTTAATTATATAATATTTCTACAAGATAATATATTTACAAGTTATTTAAACTAGTGTACAAGTCATTTATGCACAAAACCATTTATCTACAAAAACATTATAAAAAAAAATCCCTTTTATATTTATTTTCTGACATAAAATACAAACCCTCCATGCATAACTTTTACAAATTATATTTTCTAAACTCACTAAATATTTTTACAAGTCTTTTAGCTTAAAGTACAAGTACCTAATGCACAAAAACTATAAATCTTATATATTTACTTTTAAACTTAATAAAAGTTAACAAATAATTTTTATAACTAATAAATTACTAAAATCATATTTTTCTCATATCCTAAATTAAAAGTACAACTCTTTAAACTCAAGGTGCAACATCTTCAAGCTCAAATCATTTCTCTTTTATTTTTCCACAAATCGATTTAATATGAATGTAAAGATATCTCTACGTTAAATCATTATTAACAATTCACATACACTAACCAATTCCTAAACCCTAAAGTACTACTTACTAAGCCATAAGTACTATAACATAACACCTAATTCGGGTCCATAATAATCCCTAAGTCGAAAATCTAACTTAAACCATAACCAAATAAATCTTCACATGTAACCTTCACCAAATACTTTCCCCCTCCTCCACATCACCCTTGGTGACTTGTATGGAGAAGAAAAGGACACATCATCTTCCCCTCCAAAGCTTACTTGGCCAAACCTCCTCCTTACACATGTCCCACACTTGGCACCAATAAGAAGTTAACACATCAACATTAGAAAACCCTAGTTCTTTCTTCCCTTCTATAAGTAGCAGCTAAATATCACCTTTTCATTCCACACCAATCGACCAAAACATTTCCAGTTTATCTCCACAATCAAACGACCCAACTCCAACACATTCCCATTCCATTCTTTTCTGTTCCACAGCTCCAAATATACATTCAACACAACCCTAGTAAGCTCGGAAGAAGAAGAGTATCTATGGTAATTCAGAATCGAACCCAAACCCTAGTCAAACACAAATCTAAGTAAGTTACACTAATCTCTTTTTCAGTTTTATTTATGTTCTTTATCCTTAAAAACACTAAAACATAATCACTACAATAAAACATAATCAAAGATAATAAGTTTTCCTTTCTTGTTCATATTTCTGATCTAACAGTAAACCAACAAACCCTATATGTTCGAAATATTGTTATAACAAATCAATAATAATTAAAACATGTTAAAACATGTCAAGTAATATCGTACCATGCCTAACAGTTGGTCCCCAAAACGTTTAAAAACCCAAAAACTTAAGTTGAGTCTTTTTCTGTATTTCAGTCGAGCCAAAAACCAACCCCACAGCCCAACTTTTGACCCAGAAACCGACACCCAAACGACCCCTAAAAATTCTAATTTTCGGTATACAAATAGTGCACCCAACTAGCTTCAACTAGGAAAAAGAATCAATGAAAATGATTAAGTTTTGAGTGAGTTATCGAGTCTTGAAATATGCTCCAAATCGTTAATGATAAAAAGTAGATAATCAGTTATTTTGTTCTGTTTTGCTCGACCAGTTAATCAAATTGTGACCTATTTCTCGACCCTTATTTGATCATCATAAATTCTAAATTTTGGCACAATTAAAGTTCACCCAATTAGTTAATGATAGGAAAAAGAATTGTGAAAAATGATTAAGATTTCAATAAACTATCGAGTCCTAAAATTTTCCCTAAATCGCTAAGATAGGACCTTAGCTTACCGGTTATTTAAATTCAGTTCTAGTCGACCCACACACCAACTTTTGACCCATAAGTCAACAACCAAAATATCTTTATAAAATCTAATATTTGGTATAAATAAAGTTCACCTAGCTAACATGTTTCAGAAGAAAGAATAACGTAAAAAGGTTAACCGAGCTAAAAGTTATCGAACTCCAAATATTGTTCTAAATCGCTAAAACTAGACTTAGCATTTCCAGTTAAATATTTTCAGTTCTTGTCGACCAAGACCTAAGTTTAGGCACTGTTTTCGACCCCTATTTGATCACTAGAAATTCTGAGTTTTTGGCATATTAGAATTCACATAGTTAACTTATTTTAGAAAGAAAAATCACTAAAAATGATCAATCGAGTAGCAAGTTATTTGCATCCAAAGTTTGTTCCAACGCTAGTCTTAAAAACCTATTTACCAGATTTTAAACTCATGTCTCATTTTCATTTTACCTAGTCGACTTTGGCCAAACTTTTCGAACATCAAATGATTTTCATAAAATATGAAACTTGACCCATTTAACAACGACCTGGCTAACTTTTCATAGGAACAAAGAGCACGTAAAATGATTTAATATTCACTGAGTTAATTGATTTTAAAACTCTAGCCATATTACTAGTTCATACGTATTAAATTTTAATTATAGAGTTTTATTAGGCCATTTATGTAAATAGTTCAAAGTTAATTTAATCAAGGGCCATTTTTGACAATAACTAATACGAAGGATAAAAAGTGTTATATTTGAAACTTAAGGGTAGAAACTGTCATTTTCCAAAAGTCCGGGGTATAAACTGTCATTTGACCAAACCTTAGGGATTAAAGAGTAACTTTTCGTAACTAATAATTTTATCATTTTTACTTTTATTTTCCGACCTAATAATCGTAATACATTTATTTTATTTACGAACCAACGAACATAGGATATAATAAACGAATAAACAAACATAAGAACAAAAGAAGTAAATAACGAAACGAAACGAATAAAAGAATTATAATCATCAGAAATGGTTACTAAATATTGACATAACAACCCAGGTTGCAAGCCGGAGACGTTTATCAACTTTGTTTAGCTTTTGTTTTCCATCTAGACTGCTCAGGTGAGTTTATAGTCCCACTTTTTACTTACGTGTTTTCCAAATATGTGGGGAGATACATGCTATTAAATCGAACACGAGTATTTTCCTGATTGTTATTGCACTAGGCTAACTGTTCGTTATTATTGAGATTGAATTATTTATTTAAAAGACCCTCATATCATGCACCATTAGTCACCTGCTGGGTGAGCGCGAATATGTGAATAGATCTATTGGCCTGACGACCCATTTGTTCTAACCGGATGGATATCTTCGTGGTAGCCGGTTAGGCAGATGGATTATATTTGATATCTTTAACTCGGGGGCGAGACCACTCTCATTTCAATCATGTTTGTGGAATCTGGAAACTGTTAACGCATTGCGTGTCATGAGGTTTAGTGCAATATTTTTGAATTACGATATAACTGATTTCTCATATTTTGGCTTGTGTTCAAACTGATTATAATTTTAAACACTATAAATTCACTCAACCATTGTGTTGACTTTTTAAGCATGTTTATCTCAGGTAACTAGGAGTATGGCGATGGCACGAAGTGGCTGTGGACTTTCTTTTTACAAGAGTGTCCACTTTGTTATCATTCAATAAATAATGTAATTTTTATCATGTATTTCTGAACCTCCCTCTGGGACCTATCTTATGTACTCTGATATTAAATAAATGAATGATAACAATTTTTATTTAAAAACGTCTCTTTTCGAGTCGTT
This sequence comes from Artemisia tridentata subsp. tridentata, assembly GCA_021014915.2. NCBI lineage: Eukaryota > Viridiplantae > Streptophyta > Magnoliopsida > Asterales > Asteraceae > Artemisia > Artemisia tridentata. The sequence continues at coordinate 137,884,859 of CP139505.1, read as the reverse complement.
TTCTATTTCCATGACTGTGAACCATGAAGTAGCACCCCAAGCTTATATTCCGCTGCGTAATCCGAAAATGGGGGTGTTACAGTTCCTAAAGTAGAAGCTTGATTAGCTAGATTAGCTTGCTGAAATTGATGGATGAGGGTATCAAACATGTTTTCAATCTTTGTTTGCGATTGATCAATTTTGCTCTTGAGCTCATTACCCTGCTTAGTCAAAGCATTTTGAAATTCGATTTTCAAATTTGTGATTTGATTTTGCATGGCCCTCATTTTCACCTCATTTGTCTTAATGTAATTTGCAAGATCATTTGAGGGAGCAATCGGGGCAGGGTAATTTGGAGCTTGATACCCTTGAGTGAAATTGACCCCTTGGGTCGGGTATTGATTGGTAGGGGCTTGATATGGAACATTTGGCCCCCTACTTTGGTTTTGATTAAATCTGTTTTGATTGTTTGGTTGAGAAAAACCGGGTGGTCCTGCTTGATAGTTAGCACGATAGCTCGGGTCAACTTGAGGATGGTATTGAGTACCTCCTTGGTTGTAAGACCCGGCTACGGCATTGCTTTTAAAAGGCCCGCCATCGGTGGCGGTACAATTATAATAAGCATGAGGACCACCACAAGTGACACAACTTTCTTCCACCGCTTTGACTTGAGCGGGTGGAGAAGCTTGTGGGGTAGAAGAAGAAGAATTTTTCTGAGTGGAGAGAACCAAAGCTTGGATTAAATCCGTGAGCTTGTCAATTTTAGCATCCGTGCTAGAAGTATTCACCGGATGTGAACAAGAAGGCGAAGCACTCACTTGGGAAACAACCGGTTTGCTTCGTGAAGTGCGAACCTTTGACTTGTTCTCGATGATGGACAAAGCAGCTCCCGTAGTCCGATTCAATATAAAACCACCGGAGGCGGCGTTTAGAGAATATTGGTCGGTTTGGTTCAATCCATTATAAAAAGTATCAATTTGGTGTAACTCGGAAAAACCGTGGTGAGGACATTTGCGAAGTAATTCTTTAAAACGGTCCCACGCTTCACTAAAAGATTCATCAAATTTTTGAGTAAATTTGGTAATTTCATTTTTTAAACTTGTGGTTTTTGAAGGTGGAAAGAATTCGTTCACAAATTTCGACACTAGATCTTCCCAAGTTAAGATAGAACGAGGGGGTTGTTTTTCAAGCCAAATCCGGGCTGCCCCCTCAAGAGAGAAAGGAAAGAGAAGCAATTTGATTGCTTCTGGAGGAACATCCCTACATTTGATGGTTGATGAAATTTTGTTGAACCATCGAATGTGGGAATGAGGGTCATCCCTCTCGAAACCGTAAAATTGATTCGACGTTACTAAGGATAGTAATGCCGGGTTAAGCTCGAAATTATCGGCAACGATCGGGGGAACAACAATAGCATCTCCGTAACCCTCGGTGGGTGCTTGGAGAAGCTCAAGCATGGTGCGATTCTCCGCCATTATGACAATGGGAGGATCGGGATTAGTACGAATCTCGGGTTCGACTAATGAGGCAGCACGTCTACGATTACGTCTTCGCGGAATTGCGACGAGTTCAAGAAAGGGACTCGATGACGAAGAAGAACGTGTGTGCATGCACCAAGAACATTAGGGTTAAAAAGGAAAGAAGAATATTTTTGGGTTTTTTGGTTTTTTAATTTTTTTGGATTTTTTGGATAAAAAATATTCACAAGATATATACGAAACTTCACGAGGAAGGTTCTTCAAGTCACTAATCGTCAAACCGTGACGATATTGTCGCAACACACCTCCCCGGCAGCGCCGCCAAAAATTGATTATAGTGTTAAAATAATCACAAGTCAACCTCTCACGAAGAAAAGTCAACGTGCAACACTTAACGCAAAATCGATTTAATAACCGAATAAGCGTGTACCCGGGTCGAGGTCCCAACGAGGCGTGAAATTGAGGATATCGTTTTCGGTTCGGTATTAAAATGCTTGAAATGACGAGGGTTTCTTGGTTACTAATATCTACTAAAACGAAAATTAAAATAACGCGAACGATAAACTACGAACGAGTAAAAACGTAAAATATTTGAAAAACTAATCCTACGGGTATCAAAATAATTTTCCTAAGTCCTAAATATAAAAAGAAAATTTTGGAAAAAAGAAAAATATTTCTTTTTTACTTTTTAATAATTTTTTATAAATTAAAAACTATTTAAAAGAAAATAATTGATTAAAAATACTAAATGGAAAAACAAAATTCTGAAATTTTTTTCTAAAATACTTTAAACTTAAATGAAGCTATAAAAAATATAAAAAGTGTCCCAGCTTATTTCAATAAGCTGGGAATAAGCAAACAAGTTCGGATAAGCTAAAAAAAGAAAAAGGGTAAAAAAAAAAAAAGGTTTTAAATTAAATTGTGTAGTAATTAACTAAGAAAAGGCTAAGACTGCAGTGGTAAGGAAGCTGTGTTATGGGCTAACAGACCTGGGTTCGAATCCCAGGCTGGTCAGTTTTTTTGCAAACATTTTTTTTTCTTTTTTTTTCTTTTTGGAAACAAAGCAAATAAGTGAAAATAAGCTAAAATTAAAACTGAAAAACCTTATTTTTAAACTCAAAAATAAACTCAGATAAGCCAAAAATAAGCCATGGGAATATGTGGGTCTGCTGGTATAGTATGCACGGCAGAATAGTGGGCTGTATAGGGCTTTTCAGTCCTCAAATAAGCTAGGAAATCAGCTCCTAAGGCCAACATAAGCTTAAACAGATGGAACCCACTATGCAAGCTATTAGTATAACAAAGTTCACACTCTAAATCCTATTTTAACGATACTAGATTTGAGATCAAAATGGGCTAAAAAAAATGAAATAAATTTTTTTACTGCAGTCTGCAATAGCAGCAGCAGACTAGGGGTTTTTTGTGCTTTAAATTTTGTGAAACCAACAAAGACTTGACCAAATCTTGAAACTACTTAAAGTGAACACAAAATATAAGCCAAGAACTAGAAGAACAAGCTCAGCTTATATGAGCTTATAAGGGGGCAGCCTAGGGCTCTAACTTTCACTATCCTACTAGAAATCAAAAAGACTCACAAAGGTACTAAAATGAACTGAAAACAGCTAATCATACTTGAAATAAACTTAAACAAAACTCACTAATATGCAAATGAATAGTGTCCTTTTCTTTTCCTACAATAAGCTCAAACAAACAGCCTCTATTCTTGGCTGTTTTCCCTTTCTCTTAACTCTCTTATTTTTTTTTTTCCAAGCTTAAACTAAGAACAACTAAACTAACTTATCAAAATAAGCAGCAACAAGAATGAAATAAGCAGAAATGAAGCAGTAAATAATAAGCTAAACAATAAAAATTGACTTATATTAAAATGAAGAGTAAAATTACAACTGAAATAAAAAAGTAAAAACCTTAAATTAAAATTGCTAAAATAAACCTCAGATAAGCGAATAAAAGAAGAACTAAGCACAAATAAGCAGTCAAAGCAGTAAATAAAAGTTGGAACTAAGCAAATAAAAATTAAAACAGAAATACCATTAATATTAAAACCAAATTTAAATTACATTACTCAAAAAAAATACAAATACCTTAAGAAAAAAAAAAGCTAAATAAAACCTTTCCCTACTCAACTGCTACTCGACTATATTTATACTAAAAAAGTAAACACAAAACCCTAGTCGAATGTGTGTTTTTTTTGTGTGAGTGTGTTCCAATTCGTGCTCTTGTCTTTAATCCATAGCCCTTGGATGAAACTTGCTCACCACATCTTTAATTGTAGGCCGTTGATCTTTCTTTTGGTGCCCCGGATCGCTGAGGTGGAGGGGAGGGGACCAAAGACAACACCATGTGATGTTATCTTGGCTGGTAGTGGTGAGATGGTGACTGGTTGGTTAAGCAGCGGATTAAGGAGGATAATGCGGGAAAGAGATGGGGATAAGAAGATAATGGAGTGTGAGGGTTAATTAGGGATTTTGATTCTTTGTTTTGGGGGTTTGACTATCTCTTTTTGTTCCGTATTATTAGTAGTTGTGGATGGGTCGGGTTTGTGTTTGATGGGCTTTGGGTTATAATGTTTAGTGGGCTGGTGGGTGTGAAAGGGTCGTGGGTTTAGTTTTAGTGATTGGGCTATTGGGTTTAGGGATAGATGGGTTGGTTTATGTGTGGATCCGGTTGTGTTTTTTAGATAGGATAGAATTAGTTAAACACAAGGACCATAGGTGTAATTTATGAAACCTCAAGGACCATTTCTGCCCAGTCTTCAAATTTCTTCAAGGGTCCATTTTTGCCAACAAGTAATAATCCAAGGGCCATTTTAATCTTTCTTGAGCTTGAATCAAATCCGTATGAAAAACGTCTTTCCCGGCTTCGGTTTTCGGCTCTTTTCCAAATCAAGCTCGGTTTTGTCCGTATTTGCCCCGTTTTCAATCCTTTTGTACCTGAAACACACAAAACACAATCCAAGGATATTTGTAACATTATATGGTCCATTTGGGTGTTTTTGGTCATTTTTGTGGGGTTTTCCGGGTATAAAATGATGAGTAAAATGCCACTCATCAATCCCCCACACTAAGCTATTGCTAGTCCCTAGCAATCCGATCATATAAAGTAATGAAAGGATCAAAAATGTCAATGTTACCAAAAATATACCACCCCGTTTTGACTTTATAAAATGCAAGTAACTAAAACGAGAACAAACGTAAATAATATGCTTGATTATCAAAAATGGCATCATGGAACGGGAATCACACAAAATGGGTGACTCCGGGGAATTGTAATCGTCATCCTCTTTTTATACTCCCCAACTAAGTCTAAAACCCTAGTGCAAACGTTTTCGTAAAATGCTAACACTACTTATATTAGCAACCTATGTAAGCTGAAACTTAACTTTTCACTCCCACAATTATTCATAAGTTAAGTGTGTGTGCTTGTTTTCAAAGTTTTGATCGTAAAAATCGACATTTATTAGGGTTAAAAAACCGACAATGATTTAGAAATTAGAGATTCAAAGGTGAGATCACTCCATGTAGCGACTTTCTTCTCAGCTTGTCCTTAGTAAACTTAGGAGGCTAGGTTTTTACACCCTCGAGAATAGTATCGGAGCTCACGGGATCTTTGAAGTCAACAATTTCTAAATCACCGTCCAACTTTTAGACAATATTGACGAATACTAGTTCAACTTTCGATTTAAATTTAAGAAGAAGCAAGTTTCTCACATTTATTCATAAACAAACATAAACATTTTTTTTCATCACTTTTTCACTCTTTTTTTTTTTTTTTTTTTTTTTTTTATTATTATTATTTTTTTTACTTTTTACTTGTGTACCCTAAACGACGGAGCTTCACGGTGAAATTCCAAGACCTTACACCTTTCGGAATAAAGGATCCAAGGGCCGTTACAACGGAGTGTTCCAAGACTCTAGACATTCCTGAAATGAGGATCCAAGGTGGTTAGACCAAGACCTTACACATTCCTGAACTAGAGGTCCAAGGGCCGGTGCAAGAGGGTAGCCAAGACCTAAACGCCTTCCGGAAATAAGGATCCAAGGCCCGATCTCGAAACCGTAGCTTAGAGCACTTATTTATTCATACTTAAAACTTTAACTTTTTTGCAACTTTCAAGCAACGATTCACTTTCATTTTGCATTTTTATTGGGTTTGTAAGAAAGTATGCTTGTTCCAAAATTTAAATAAAACTTTGAACTAGTATTCTAAATCAAGATTGCATAAAAATTTATTTGCTTAACAAAAACGGTTTTTTGCGTTCAAAAGTTTGAAAATAGCACTTATTTTAGTCAGATTAGGAGCTCCTGGGAGGAAAAGCCATAGATTACTTATATAAGCTCTAAAGAGAACCAACTACTCCATGCTTAGCATTTTCATTTGCACAATTCGTAAAAACTTAGCCTAAACGTTAAGGGTAGCAGCTAGATCAACACTCTAGCAGAGTCGGGATTCCCCTTGTTCTAGCCTAATCAAGTCTAAACTTCCACTAATACCGAAGTATTAATGTATAGCAAATTATTATTTAATGTGCAAAGCACTTCTTTTTCTTTAAAAGACGATAAAAATTTTAAAATTTTTGATCAAAACGGGGGTGCTAGGGGACTAGTAGGTACAATATGTGAAAAAATTTTAAAATTTTGGTCAAATTAGCAAGAATTCCCCCCCACACTTAGAATTGAATATTGCCCTCAATATTCAAAGTACCGGCCTGAGCCGACACTATAGAACGTAAAAGGGTAAGACTACTATCTAAGTGTGGAAACGAAATCTTTTTTTTCACAAAAAGGATTAATAAGATATCCCTGGATAATCATAAACACAAAGATAGGATATTGGGCGGCTGGATTGAAAACAGGCGCGTCAATCATCACAATCTACGGGAATCCTGAAAACAAAGGCAAACATACAACAACAAAGCAACAAGTAGAGGAATTCCCCCACACTTAGTGTTAGAAATAAGAAAGAAGATAGAAGGATAAGCATGGGTTGCCACCCACGAAGCGCTTGTTTTTGCTAACCGAGTCACGAGCTTGACTCGACCCTGAATTCATTTGTCCATGGGGAAGCAAGTGGAAGAAACAATCTCCATCGGACTTTCATTCAAAATGTTTGGATAAACATTGAAGCATGTGAAAGTTCCACTCCGATGAGATACACCCGGTTTTAAGAAAGAGAAACCATAAATGGTGATACCGGGATCAAAGATGGTGTCCTCACTCCCGTAGTTGAAAAGGGAAAGAGAAATCACACCATATGTGATGAAGAGAAGCAAGATTTTTATGACTATCATAAAAAACTCTCCATCATCAAAAGCAATATTTTCTTCAACGGGAGGGAGGGTTGGGATAAGATTTTCAAGAATTAAATCCTTATGATCACTAACACCTCCCCCCACACTAGAATCATCCTCAAGATCAAAGTAGAAATGATCATATTCCGGAGGAGATAAATGAAAGAGTTCATCGGAGAACTCCTCATGATAACGATCATTCATATCAAAATGAAATGAATCATACTCGGGAAGAGAGAGATAAGAATGGGAAGTGGTACTGCCACTACCCGTCTCTTCCGAATGATCGATATCAAAGGAAAAGGCTTCGTAAGCCGAGAGTGAATAATCAGGATGAGAAGCGGGATTGCCACTACTCTCCTCTTTGTCATAAAAAACAAAACTCTCATATTCGGGAAAAGCATCCTTGAGCTCGAGCTCCACATGATCAGACTGCTTTTCCTCAATAACAACTTTCTTCGGGGGGAGAGAAAATAATGGTTCATCAAATATCATTTTTTCCAACAACGGATCGTCTCCCCCCGGATCACAATCGGGCTCAACAATTTCCGGTGAAATTGGAGCATCAAACAAGAAAACCTTGAGCTCTTCCTTATAGATATCACTTCCCTCAAACGGAGGAGAAGGATGGGAAGAGTCGGAAATGAGTGGTGCGGAAATATCAATACGATAAACCGATTCCGGAGGTGGGGCAAGTGGTGCGCTCTTAGAGCTAGCAGTTTTCACCACTTCCGTTGTATCCTCCGATTCGTGTTCATCGTAATCAAGAACACTTTTAACTTCAGCACAACTCTTAAACCATTGACTTGAACCAGGGGCAATTTTCATTGCTTTGAGCTCAGCACGTTTTTGTGACGTACTCTTGACCGTAAATCTTGAAAGTATATCAGATTTTTGATCAATCGTAGCAACTTTGCATTTAGACCCCTGATTAATATTAAACGTGACCGCTTCATTATCAACACGAATGGTTAATTCTTCAGCGTACACATCAATGAGAGCACGGCTCATTCTTAAGAAAGCTCTACCCAAAATGAGTGGAACTCGAGGATCAGCATCAAAGTTTACCACAACAAAATCAGTGGGAAAGTGGAATTTTCCTACTTTCACAACAACGTCCTCGGCTATTCCAAGCGGATGAGTAATAGTACGGTCCGCTAGCTTGAGTGTCATGCAAGTAGGTGTAAGCTTTGGAAGAGACAATTTTTCCCATATCGAGAGTGGCATAAGGTTAATGCTTGCGCCAAGATCGGCCAAGGCGGAGCATTGAACCATCCCCGAGAAATCACATGGGATTAAAAACTTGCCGGGGTCTTCGAGCTTTTCGGGAAGCTTTTTGAGGATAACCGCCGATCATTGCTCGTTTAGGGGGGTTTTTGCCATCTCCGACAACTTTTCCTTGTTGCTTAGCAAACTTTTAAGTTTAGATGCAAATTTTGGCATAAGAACGAGAGCATCTACAAAGCTTATGTCGAAATGCAACTCATTGAAGATTTGAAAGAACTTTTCCATTTGTTGATTGTTTTTTTCTTTATGCTTCTGATCATTAAGCCTTGAAGGATATGGTATTGAAGGCTTAGAATTTGTCTTTGGAACATCGGGTTCCGGAATTGGAGTTTGGATTACTGGAGGTGGGACGTGTGCGGTACTTTGTGGGCTTGAGGTGTGCACCTTGTCCTTTGTTACCTCCTCCTCTCGTTCCACTTCCTTCACCGGAGAAGGAGTAGGAATCGAGGGTCCGTCATAAGCTTTACCACTTCGGGTGGTAACAGCTTTCAACTCTCCCTTTGGGTTAAGAATTGTATTAGCTGGGAGAGTTCCTGAAGTAGAAGCTTGATTAGCTAGATTAGCTTGCTGAAATTGATGGATGAGGGTATCAAACATGTTTTCAATCTTTGTTTGCGATTGATCAATTTTGCTCTTGAGCTCATTACCCTGCTTAGTCAAAGCATTTTGAAATTCGATTTTCAAATTTGTGATTTGATTTTGCATGGCCCTCATTTTCACCTCATTTGTCTTAATGTAATTTGCAAGATCATTTGAGGGAGCAATCGGGGCAGGGTAATTTGGAGCTTGATACCCTTGAGTGAAATTGACCCCTTGGGTCGGGTATTGATTAGTAGGGGCTTGATATGGAACATTTGGCCCCCTACTTTGGTTTTGATTGAATCTGTTTTGATTGTTTGGTTGAGAAAAACCGGGTGGTCCTGCTTGATAGTTAGCACGATAGCTCGGGTCAACTTGAGGATGGTATTGAGTACCTCCTTGGTTGTAAGACCCGGCTACGGCATTGCTTTTAAAAGGCCCAACATCGGTGGCGGTACAATTATAATAAGCATGAGGACCACCACAAGTGACACAACTTTCTTCCACCGCTTTGACTTGAGCGGGTGGAGAAGCTTGTGGGGTAGAAGAAGAAGAATTTTTCTGAGTGGAGAGAACCAAAGCTTGGATTAAATCCGTGAGCTTGTCAATTTTAGCATCCGTGCTAGAAGTATTCACCGGATGTGAACAAGAAGGCGAAGCACTCACTTGGGAAACAACCGGTTTGCTTCGTGAAGTGCGAACCTTTGACTTGTTCTCGATGATGGACAAAGCAGCTCCCGTAGTCCGATTCAATATAAAACCACTGGAGGCGGCGTTTAGAGAATCTTGGTCGGTTTGGTTCAATCCATTGTAAAAAGTATCAATTTGGTGTAACTCGGAAAAACCGTGGTGAGGAAATTTGCGAAGTAATTCTTTAAAACGGTCCCACGCTTCACTAAAAGATTCATCAAATTTTTGAGTAAATTTGGTAATTTCATTTTTTAAACTTGTGGTTTTTGAAGGTGGAAAGAATTCGTTCACAAATTTCGACACTAGATCTTCCCAAGTTAAGATAGAACGAGGGGGTTGTTTTTCAAGCCAAATCCGGGCTGCCCCCTCAAGAGAGAAAGGAAAGAGAAGCAATTTGATTGCTTCTGGAGGAACATCCCTACATTTGATGGTTGATGAAATTTTGTTGAACCATCGAATGTGGGAATGAGGGTCATCCCTCTCGAAACTGTAAAATTGATTCGACGTTACTAAGGATAGTAATGCCGGGTTAAGCTCGAAATTATCGGCAACGATCGGGGGAACAACAATAGCATCTCCGTAACCCTCGGTGGGTGCTTGGAGAAGCTCAAGCATGGTACGATTCTCCGCCATTATGACAATGGGAGGATCGGGATTAGTACGAATCTCGGGTTCGACTAATGAGGCAGCACGTCTACGATTACGTCTTCGCGGAATTGCGACGAGTTCAAGAAAGGGACTCGATGACGAAGAAGAACGTGTGCGCATGCACCAAGAACATTAGGGTTAAAAAGGAAAGAAGAATATTTTTGGGTTTTTTGCTTTTTTAATTTTTTTGGATTTTTTGGATAAAAAATATTCACAAGATATATACGAAACTTCACGAGGAAGGTTCTTCAAGTCACTAATCGTCAAACCGTGACGATATTGTCGCAACACACCTCCCCGGCAGCGGCGCCAAAAATTGATTATAGTGTTAAAATAATCACAAGTCAACCTCTCACGAAGAAAAGTCAACGTGCAACACTTAACGCAAAATCGATTTAATAACCGGATAAGCGTGTACCCGGGTCGAGGTCCCAACGAGGCGTGAAATTGAGGATATCGTTTTCGGTTCGGTATTAAAATGCTTGAAAAGACGAGGGTTTCTTGGTTACTAATATCTACTAAAACGAAAATTAGAATAACGCGAACGATAAACTACGAACGAGTAAAAACGTAAAATATTTGAAAAACTAATCCTACGGGTATCAAAATAATTTTCCTAAGTCCTAAAGATAAAAAGAAAATTTTGGAAAAAAAGTAAAATATTTCTTTTTTACTTTTTAATAATTTTTTATAAATTAAAAACTATTTAAAAGAAAATAATTGATTAAAAATACTAAATGGAAAAAGAAAATTCTGAAATTTTCTTCTAAAATACTTTAAACTTAAATGAAGCTATAAAAAATATAAAAAGTGTCCCAGCTTATTTCAATAAGCTGGGAATAAGCAAACAAGTTCGGATAAGCTAAAAAAAGAAAAAGGGTAAAAAAAAAAGGGTTTTAAATTAAATTGTGTAGTAATTAACTAAGAAAAGGCTAAGACTGCAGTGGTAAGGAAGCTGTGTTGTGGGCTGACAGACCTGGGTTCGAATCCCAGGCTGGTCAGTTTTTTTTGCAAACATTTTTTTTTCTTTTTTTTCTTTTTGGAAACAAAGCAAATAAGTGAAAATAAGCTAAAATTAAAACTGAAAAACTTTTTTTTTAAACTCAAAAATAAACTCAGATAAGCCAAAAATAAGCCACGGGAATATGTGGGTCTGCTGGTATAGTATGCACGGCAGAATAGTGGGCTGTATAGGGCTTTTCAGTCCTCAAATAAGCTAGGAAATCAGCTCCTAAGGCCAACATAAGCTTAAACAGATGGAACCCACTATGCAAGCTATTAGTATAACAAAGTTCACACTCTAAATCCTATTTTAACGATACTAGATTTGAGATCAAAATGGGCTAAAAAAATGAAATAAATTTTTTACTGCAGTCTGCAATAGCAGCAGCAGACTAGGGGTTTTTTGTGCTTTAAATTTTGTGAAACCAACAAAGACTTGACCAAATCTTGAAACTACTTAAAGTGAACACAAAATATAAGCCAAGAACTAGAAGGACAAGCTCAGCTTATATGAGCTTATAAGGGGGCAGCCTAGGGCTCTAACTTTCACTATCCTACTAGAAATCAAAAAGACTCACAAAGGTACTAAAATGAACTGAAAACAGCTAATCATACTTGAAATAAACTTAAACAAAACTCACTAATATGCAAATGAATAGTGTCCTTTTCTTTTCCTACAATAAGCTCAAACAAACAGCCTCTATTCTTGGCTGTTTTCCTTTTCTCTTAACTCTCTTATTATTTTATTTATTTTTTCAAGCTTAAACTAAGAACAACTAAACTAACTTATCAAAATAAGCAGCAACATGTAACACCCCGAAAATCGTAATGAAGCAGCGGAAGACTTAAACGGGGTATTACCAACTAGATCACAGTCATAAGTATAGATTTTTGATAAAAAAGGGAAATTTTATATCATTCAATGAAAACTCAATATTCAGAGATTACATGTTTGTTATCAAAAGGGGTAGTAGTTCGCAAAAGTGATGATGAGTTTGAAAAGAATGATATAGTTATTTGGAACAAAGGTGGGTCTTTTCTCCATGCCCGTGCCAACTCCGTGCTTGAGATTTCTTTAATTACCTGAGATAAACATGCTTAAAATGTCAACACAAAGGTTGAGTGAATTCATAGTGTTTAATAGTAAAATAATTGATCACAAGATTTCAAGTTTAAGAGGTAATGGGTTCCGTTGTTACACCCATAAATCGAAAGTAGTTATTATTGCACTAAGCTAATGAAACCACAGTGTTAACAGTGTACTAACAGTAATTAGTAGTATTGACATATATTGATATAACAGTAGCATCAACAGTAATTGATAGTATCGACAGTAATCGATATAATAATCGTATCAACAGTAGTTGATAGTATCGACAGTAATCGATATAATAATAGTTGTACTTAGGCAATAACACATTTAGATAGACATAAAATTTTCAAGCAATTGTGATCATAAAAAGTAGTAGCATGTATCTCCCCACGGGATTTGAAAACATAGTAAAAAGTGGGACTATGAACTCACCTTAGAAATAAATCCTCTGTAATGGAAAGTCAAGTAGTAGCAGTGTGTGGCACCAACACGCGACCTAGATTAGTATGACAATTCTTAGTTTACAATTAAGTGTACTCACGACTCAATGTGTTCAAATAAATATGAGTGTTTCCAGGTGGTTGTGTTTAATGTTGCTTGTGTGGCAGAGTTTACGTTTAAATCATTTCAAAGTGTTTGTAAGTACTGACTCGAATATTTGCTTAATAGTGATCGATAAATATATACGAGTCAATAAGTATTTATTAAGTTCGTTTGGTCTCGACGCGCATGAATTTATATATATATATATATATATATATATATATATATATATATATATATATATATATATATATATATATATATATATATATATATATATATATATATATATTTATCAATGTCGTGTGAAAATAATATATTTTTATCAATGCATTATTATGGCTTTACGTTGACATGTTCTTTTAATAAAAATATGTGTTAAGCATATTTATTAGATTAAAAGTGGATAGAACACATAAGTTATTAAACTATGAATCTTTATGAGAAAAATGTAGCTCGGTCCAAGTCGAGGGACTGAAATGGTAATAATATTATGAGTTTCGAAATTATAAGAGTTTAAGAAAAAGGTGATAGTTTGTTCAAAGTTGAGGGGCTGAAGTGTAAAAATCGCAAAATATCAAAAATAACAAAAGTTGGCAAATACTGCCATTGCCAAGGATTGAACTCGGGCGGGTTGCCTAGGACTTGAACGACGCAACCAAAAGAAGCAAGGACTCTTTCTTGTTCTATTTTACAACTCAAATATAATTAACGACTTCGTTACTGTTTTACAATTGTGCTATATTTCTTCTCAGTGTATGCTCAGTCGTGTGTTTGCATGTATGCATTTGTGTTTGTTTACTTCTAGTTCAAACTAAGTTTTGCCATCTCTTCTTTATCAATTAAGCTATCAAGTTTCGAATTAAGCAACAAGTTAACGCAAAGGTGGCCAAAACAAGCTCACGTAAGTCGCACGACTTATGTGAGTTTTTACAACTCAAAGTTCCAAACGTGACCCCAAACAATTTAACCATTCTAGTGTAGATTTTTAAAAGCTTGATGAAGTCGCGATAAGCACTTTTTCACGTATATATAAGCTAAAGGTCGTGGGTTGGGTCTTATGACTCGTTTGTGGTTCGGTTTGGGTTTATTTTTAAAGCCCGATGAGATAATAGACTATAAGCTTTGAAAAAAAATAAGTTATACAACTTGAAAAATAGGCTATACGAGCCACAACTAACGTTGCAAGTCGAGTAAACACATGTCGCGAGTGCCAAGACTTAGGTTTTTAAGTTTCTTTCATCATTTTGGAAATCAAAATTTCAATAACTCGACAAGAAAATAAGTGTGTCGATTGTGTAGTAAATGAACACTAGTGTATTAAACGAGTTTGAAAAGATTACCACACAAGCTTTGGTAAAACACAACATAGTTACTCCATTCTTGCATGGATCGTATATGTATGTGTACGTGTAGTATAAGTAAGATTTTTATGCATGACAACAATGAGGCTTTTAAAGGCATACGCATATTTGGCATAAGACATACATATAAGCATGCATGAAAATTTAAGAAACAAAGTGGTAAACAAGAAGAAGGTAAGTCAAGCTCTTACAGTGGGTACGAAGGGAGTATGTGTCGAGTGAAAATGAGTAACCAAGAATTCCAAATCTCTTATAACCCGAAATGAACTTAGAAAGCTTGTAGTGACCCAAAATCTTTGTTTGGTTCTCCTTGTGGCTCGACAGTGGAACAAAAGAAAGAAAAAGGTGAAGTGTATATGATAAGTATTGGTAAGTCTTTTGGTGTGTTTCGATTGCTTCTCAAGAGATGCAGATTTATAGAGTATAATGGAGTTAGGCTCCATCTTTACTTTTGTTGTGTGGAACAACTAACCACCCAATTTGGTGTCAAATCCCTAACTAGTGTTGCTAAGTCTTATGTGAGCTTGTGACAAGAAAGAGACTTATGATGTTATGGTCAACCCATAGGGGGATTGGTTCGGTTCTGGGTTTCGATGGAAGCAGTACAAGTAAGAGAAGGTGATGCTTTTGATGGTGGTGACTTTGCCGAAAATGTGATAAGGTGAAAAGGTGGGATTATAAAGATGATGGTGTTTTTAGTTGGGAATGGGGGGTCGACAAGAATCAAGAAGGAGAAATAGCAGCAGTAATAAAGTTATATTATGGGGAGATGGGGCGTTGACCGGATCCAAGAGAAGAAGCAGCAGAATCAAAATAATATGTGGGGGTGGGGGCGTTCGTTGATATCAAGAGGAAAAGAAAAAAAATAACAAGAAGGATTATCATTATTATTGTCTTGGGATAAGAGGAAGGGTGGACAAAATTTATAAAAAGAGAGTATTAGTAGCTTAATAAAATTAATAGCATAGGATTTATTTATATGTAGTGTGTAAATAAATAAAAATGTTGTAGTGTTGTTTTAGGAACTTAGTAGAGCATATTTTGTGTGTTTTTAAATACCCGGGTCTCGATAGACGGTGTCGGATCTGGCTTCGTTCAAATGTCTCTAGCTCGAGAGTTTTAGAGTCGTCATAAATGATTTGTTTTTATTTCCGAGTTCATATTTATTTTTATGATCTGTTTTGTACATTCTTCGTTTTGATCTATTAAACTTATGCCATACTACTACGGTGTCGGTACGCGTATGGTTCCAGTGAAAATAGAACGTGAGTTTTGTCACAGGGTTCGTTTTGAAATCTCACCAGTTATTTCTCAGTAAAAAAATATATATAGTAATATTTCAAATGCAAAGGTGAATAAAATAACTTGATTAAAGTTCATAATCAATTGCTTCAGGTTCATAGAAAGTTAATAACTCGAAATTTTCGGGTTATTTACACAACAAGAATGAAATAAGCAGAAATGAAGCAGTAAATAATAAGCTAAACAATAAAAATTGACTTATATTAAAATAAAGAGTAAAATTACAACTGAAATAAAAAAGTAAAAACCTTAAATTAAAATTGCTAAAATAAACCTCAGATAAGCGAATAAAAGAAGAACTAAGCACAAATAAGCAGTCAAAGCAGTAAATAAAAGTTGGAACTAAGCAAATAAAAATTAAACCAAATTTAAATTACATTACTGAAAAAAATATCAAATACCTTAAGAAAAAAAAGCTAAATAAAACCTTTCCCTACTCAACTGCTACTCGACTATATTTATACTAAAAAAATAAACACAAAACCCTAGTCGAATGTGTGTTTTTTTTGTGTGAGTGTGTTCCAATTCGTGCTCTTGTCTTTAATCCATAGCCCTTGGATGAAACTTGCTCACCACATCTTTAATTGTAGGCCGTTGATCTTTCTTTTGGTGCCCCGGATCGCTGAGGTGGAGGGGAGGGGACCAAAGACAACACCATGTGATGTTATCTTGGCTGGTAGTGGTGAGATGGTGACTGGTTGGTTAAGCAGCGGATTAAGGAGGATAATGCGGGAAAGAGATGGGGATAAGAAGATAATGGAGTGTGAGGGTTAATTAGGGATTTTGATTCTTTGTTTTGGGGGTTTGACTATCTCTTTTTGTTCCGTATTATTAGTAGTTGTGGATGGGTCGGGTTTGTGTTTGATGGGCTTTGGGTTATAATGTTTAGTGGGCTGGTGGGTGTGAAAGGGTCGTGGGTTTAGTTTTAGTGATTGGGCTATTGGGTTTAGGGATAGATGGGTTGGTTTATGTGTGGATCCGGTTGTGTTTTTTAGATAGGATAGAATTAGTTAAACACAAGGACCATAGGTGTAATTTATGAAACCTCAAGGACCATTTCTGCCCAGTCTTCAAATTTCTTCAAGGGTCCATTTTTGCCAACAAGAAATAATCCAAGGGCCATTTTAATCTTTCTTGAGCTTGAATCAAATCCTTATGAAAAACGTCTTTCCCGGCTTCGGTTTTCGGCTCTTTTCCAAATCAAGCTCGGATTTGTCCGTATTTGCCCCGTTTTCAATCCTTTTGTACCTGAAACATACAAAACACAATCCAAGGATATTTGTAACATTATATGGTCCATTTGGGCATTTTTGGTCATTTTTGTGGGGTTTTCCGGGTATAAAATGATGAGTAAAATGCCACTCATCATGTACCAATCAACACATATGAGACATAATGACAACATAAACCAGCATTTAATATTTGATAAGTAAACCAGCATAATGTAAGACCCACAAATTAAGACGAAAAAATACACAAAGGCCCTCAGTCCCTCACACGAGAGTACTTAAACAAAAGCCAAAGACTCCTTCAAATAACAATTAAAGTAGGAAGCAAGAAATAACAAAAATAACGAAGCGACCTTCATCACCCACCGGTAACACAATCCGAATAAGCTTTATTCAGTTGTCTAGGCCCATCAAGGTGTTCAGATAAAGCACTCTATCTTCAATAGGACAACCAAAAAGTCCACATGTTTTGTCCGGATGTTCCAGCAAAAACACACACACGCAGGCTGTATGGCTTCGCGATCAAGACCCAGGCACTGCAGTTCTTGGTAAATTTCCTTCTCAGTATACACATGTGGACGAGAGTTCTCAATTACCTTATAACAAGTAGATTACGACAAGAATATATATATATATATATATATATATATATATATATATATATATATATATATATATATATATATATATATATATATATATATATATATATAAACAATAAACTACTACTAATCTATGTTCTAAATAAATCGAGTACCTTAGAATTCATGTCTAGAGCATGGACTATATTATCAAGAGAGTCCGCAATCTTACTCCGTATTGGATCCTCTTCATCAGCTTTTCATTTTTTACTCTTTGATTTAGTTGGGAGCTTATCTGATTGTGGTGTTGGTGATGTAATATGGATGTCATCACTAGTGTCTAAATTATCTAAAGTGACCCCGTTGTTCTCACACAAGGGATCAATTTCTTCAACTGTTTCTGATTGCTGGTCATTGTTTAGTCGATTTCTTTTCTCTTTAGCAGTTACAACACAAGCACCTGTAGCTATATCTTTTGCCCACAAAGCATACATTTCATCATAACATTTAACTTGTTTATTCTTCAACTCGTAAACATCAGGATTGTCCTATACATTACAAATAATTAATAAAAAAAAATCAAAATCAATAATTTCACATGAATTAGATAGAGAATACCTTTTTGAGTGCTTCCCAAACCTCATCTTCAGCCTCAATTAACTTGGTACTTGGGTTCCATGCATAGCCACTCAATGAAACGCCTTTAAAAACATCATGGAACTGGGTAAAGTACTTTTTGAGAGTCTTGATTCGATTTTTCAATTTTTCTTTCTCAAAAGTAATATTAAACTTATCACTTAACACCTTCACTATATTATTATATGCATGAGGCGAGAAAGTCCTGTTTGGTCTATTCCCGGTATTTTGTTCTTTAAGCATAGCCTCGATGAATACAACATCCATCTGACCATTCCACGTAAATGCCTCCTTCTTCGTGGTAGCTCCATCATTAGCATTTTTGGCAGCTCCAGTTCAATTAGTCAATACCTAACAGATTCTAACTAACACATTACTCTAACAAAAACCAGTTGGCTTTAATACTTGTCTATCAACGAACATGAAATTAGCCGCATTTAACTTTGTTTGGCTAGTTAACAGCCTATTTATACTAGCAACATAAACTAACAATTACTCGTTCTCCTAATCACTTTCACATATACCAGTTCTTCATCTAATCAACACTATGTTTCTTTTCATAAAAATCAATATTCTCTATTAATAAAATAGTTCCGTTATATGTATGTTCATGGACCATCTAACATGCATTTTTATAATCTTGAGAAAGTGACAGATCAATATGTGTGATGGTGTGGTACCACGAAAGTGACAAATCAATATGTGTGATGTTGTGGTACGAGGAAAGTGACATATCAATATGTATTTTCATTGACAAAGTATGTCACAAACAAACACAAATCCACATAGTATGTCACCACAGAATCACAGTTAATGCGTTACAAAACATATACGCATGCACTATACAGATAAACGCATATTAACTACCTACACCATAACAAAAATTCATGGCGATAATAAGCATAAACATTAGTAAACACAGTTGATACCTTTTGATTTTTCTGTGAGAATAATGTGCGAAAACTGCTTGTGTTTGTGGTTGTTTGTTATACAACTGCTGTAACTAGGTCAAAATAATGGATCGTGCATGAATAAATGAGGATATAATAGTCATTTAACAGAGGCCCATGATGCCAGTTTACCCATTCCCTCCTGATCCCCCGAATTATGAACGGATTACATATACACACAAAAGCCCATCCCTTCCCTCCTCCCACCTTCCCGTCCCCTACCTTTCCATCTTAAAAAAAAACTCAAGAACGCCCCTTTTTTTGATTTCCCTTTCCATCCTCTTCCATTACTTTAAAAAAAAACAAGGGGATGGGAAGGGAAATAAAAAAAAGGGGCGTTCTTGAGTTTTTTTAAGATGGAAAGGTAGGGGACGGGAAGGTGGGGGGGAGGGAAGGGATGGGCTTTTGTGAGTATATGTAATCCGTCCATAATTGGGGGGATCAGGAGGGAACGGGTAAACTGACAACATGGGCCTCTGTTAAATGACTATTATATCCTCATTTGTTCATGCACGATCCATTATTTTGACCTAGTTACAGCAGCTGTATAACAAACAACCACAAAAACAAGCAGTTTTCGCACATTATTCTCATAGAAAAATCACAAGGTATCAACTGTGTCTACTAATGTTTATGCTTATCACCATGAATTTTTGTTATGGTGTAGGTAGTTAATATGCGTTTATCTGTATAGTGCATGCGTATATGTTTTGTAACGCATTAACTGTGATTCTGTGGTGACATACTATGTGGATTTGTGTTTGTTTGTGACATACTTTGTCAATGAAAATACATATTGATATGTCACTTTCCTCATACCACAACATCACACATATTGATTTGTCACTTTCCTGGTACCACACCATCACACATATTGATCTGTCACTTTCTCAAGATTATAAAAATGTTAGATGGTCCATGAACATACATATAACGGAACTATTTTATTGATTAGATGAAGAACTGGTATATGTGAAAGTGATTAGGAGAACGAGTAATTGTTAGTTTATGTTGTTAGTATAAATAGGCTGTTAACTAGCCAAACAAAGTTAAATGCGGCTAATTTCATGTTCGTTGACAGACAAGTATTAAAGCCAACTGATTTTTGTTAGATTAATGTGTTAGTTAGAATCTGTTAGGTATTGACTAATTGAACTAGAGCGGCAAAAATGCTAATGATGGAGCTACCACGAAGAAGGAGGCATTTACGTGGAATGATCAGATGGATGCTGCATTCATTGAGGCTATGTTTAAAGAACAAAATGCCGGGAATAGACCTAACGGGACTTTCTCGCCTCATGCATACAATAATATAGTGAAGGTGTAAAGTGATAAGTTTAATATTACTTTTGAGAAAGAAAAATTGAAAAATCGAATCAAGACTCTCAAAAAGTACTTTACCCAGTTTTATGGTGTTTTTAAAGGCGTTTCATTGAGTGGCTATGCATGGAACCCAAGTACCAAGTTAATTGAGGCTGAAGATGAGGTGTGGGAAGCACTCAAAAAGGTATGCTCTATCTAATTCATGTGAAATTATTGATTTTGATTTTTTTTATTAATTATTTGTAATGTATAGGACAATCCTGATGTTTACGAGTTGAAGAATAAACAAGTTAAATGTTATGATGAAATGTATGCTTTGTGGGCAAAAGATAGAGCTACAGGTGCTTGTGCTGTAACTGCTAAAGAGAAAAGAAATCGACTAAACAATGACCAGCAATCAGAAACAGTTGAAGAAATTGATCCCTTGTGTGAGAACAACGAGGTCACTTTAGATAATTTCGACACTAGTGATGACATCCATATTACATCACCAACATCACAATCAGATAAGCTCCCAACTAAATCAAAGAGTAAAAAATGAAAAGCTGATGAAGAGGATCAAATACGGAGTAAGATTGCGGACTCTCTTGATAATATAGTCCATGCTCTAGACAGGAATTCTAAGGTACTCGGTTTATTTAGAACATAGATTAGTAGTAGTTTATTGTTTATATATATATATATATATATATATATATATATATATATATATTATTGATCTTGTCGTAATCTACTTGTTATAAGGTAATTGAGAACTCTCGTCCACATGTGTATACTGAGAAGGAAATTTACCAAGAACTGCAGTGCCTGGGTCTTGATCGCGAAGCCATACAGCCTGCGTGTGTGTTTTTGCTGGAACATCCGGACAAAACACGTGGACTTTTTGGCTGTCCTATTGAAGACAAAGTGCTTTATCTGAACACCTTGATGGGCCTAGACAACTGAATAAAGCTTATTCGGATTGTGTTACCGGTGGGTGATGAAGGTCGCTTCGTTATTTTTGTTATTTCTTGCTTCCTGCTTTAATTGTTATTTGAAGGAGTCTTTGGCTTTTGTTTAAGTACTCTCGTGTGAGGGGCTGAGGGCCTTTGTGAATTTTTTCGTTTTAGTTTGTGGGTCTTACGTTATGCTGGTTTACTTATCAAAGATTAAATGTTGGTTTATGTTTTCATTATGTCTCATATGTGTTGATTGGTACATTTCATGATACATTTAACATATTGTCTAGCCGAACATTTTCAGTTCTCTATATTAGTAATATTAGTGTGGCTTGGATTTAACACCTTTAAATTGATTGTTTATTTTGAAATTCGGTTTTGGACAAAACTCAAAGTAACAACAAAAGTCGGGAACAAGTTTTGGTTCGATTTTATCTTCAACAATCCATATCGAAACTGAAAGCGACCTTTTAATATATACATGAAATAATAGTTGATTTGTTCATATTTTACAAGTGATCGTGAAGTATGTGTCGTGTCTACACTTTAACCTTCCAAGTCCCAAACATTTCAGGTATACCTTATTCCGATCAAGTAATAGATTTGTGAAATATTAGTGGAGAAGGATGTGAGCTATATAAAAGTAAATTATGTTTTGAGGGTATCTTGGTAATTTGGGTACTTTCCTTTCCTTTCCTTGCAACTTAAAAATAAAAACTCAAGAACACAAATAAAAATAACCACTTTCTTGACATTGTCATTCCTTACTTTGCCCTTCCTATTCCATCCCCTTCCATTCTTTAACGCTCTGTTCTCGAGGCTTAATGGAAGAGGATGGGAAGGGAAATCAAAAAAATGGGCGTTCTTGAGTTTTTTTAAGATGGAAAGGTAGGGGACGGGAAGGGATGGGCTTTTTTGTGTATATGTAATCCGTCCATTATTGAGGGGATCAGGAGGGAACGGGTAAACTGACAACATGGGCCTCTGTTAAATGACTATTATATCCTTATAACCAACAACCAACATGACTGTGAACCAAATAACATGATAGTTAATCGCTGTTTGCACTTCATGTGATTCTCCTAATTATGTGGACAGGACGTATATGTCCTTGGCTTCTAATTGTGTGTTTATAATTCAAAATCAATAATAAATTAGCCCATTATATTTATTCATGGTGCTATTGCTACAGAGTTATATCTGCATTAATCTTTTGGGAGTACGTAAGTGAGAGTTGAGGTCGTATTGAGGTCACTGATCCTGTTGCTTTCAAAGTCAATGAGGACAACAATCTTTCGCTTGTGGAGTATGAGCTGGTTAATGTTTCTGAGTTAAGTAACTAGACTGGTGGTATTACTTAACGTTTAATCATGTTTTTTTAGTTATTCTGATAGCCTGATATAGTACGGGTATGAATCAGATTAGAAACATGGATCTGTCAACTTTATTATGGTGGGATTTTAATTGGACGTGGATAGATGGTTATTGTTAATGTTTAGTCATGCTTTTTTATTACGTTTGTGTTTTTCCGTTTTTAAGTTTAAGTGCAAGCAAAATAATCAGCCTCTTATGTACTCCCAAAAGATTAATGCAGATATAACTCTGTAGCAATAGCACCATGAATAAATATAATGGGCTAATTTATTATTGATTTTGAATTATAAACACACAATTAGAAGCCAAGGACATATACGTTCTGTCCACATAATTAGGAGAATCACATGAAGTGCAAACAGCAGTTAACTATCATGTTATTTGGTTCACAGTCATGTTGGTTATTGGTCACTTGAGTTAATACCAGATGGTCCAACACCATATATAATACATGGCTGCATAAAACAAATGTGATGAGTAAATTATGTTTTTAGGGTATATTGGTAATTTGGGTGGCTTCCTATCCTTTTCTTCCCAAGACACAAATAAAAATAACCACTTTCTTGACAGTGGACTTGAAATTTAGACTTGAGAACAGAGCGTAAAATTTAGACTTGAGAACACTGCGATAGTTTGAGCATATGTAGAATAACAAAGAATTAGTAGAAACGCTTACCAAACACGGTATATTAGTAGGGTTCCTAGCTATCTTATTTTTTGCACCTTCACCGACCAAGATCTCAGTATCATTAAAAGCTACACAAGATGGAGTGATCTTGTTCCCCTGTTCATTAGGTATGATCTCCACTCTATTCTTTTTGTGAAACCAAACAGCAGCACACGAATATGTTGTACCAAGATCAATACCAATAGCTGCTCCTTTAGCTCTTTTAGACATGTTTGAATCCGAAAAGCAAAACAACAATTGATAATTTGTTAAAAACTGGACTTAAATCATGAATCTTGAAACAACTCAAGTTAAACACGGAAGAACGATATATATAATATTTCTAATCGAGAGAATCTCAGATTGTTATTATTAAATATATAACGAAGTACTATAAGCTAGGGTTTTAGGCCCTTCATAAGGCCTCCTATTTGTTTAATATTAGTAATCATTAAGAACTCTATGTTCTATTTTTTTCGTTTTAGGTCTTCAATTAATTAGCAACTAAGCCCAATTCTTTTATAGAATAAGAAAATTACATCATTTTGGAGCAACTTTTTCAAACAATTTTATTGAAAAAAAAAATTAGACTAATCAAGTTACTCTACTTTGACACGTAGCAAAATCGAGCAATGTGATTGACCAATAAAAATCAAAATTGGAACTCAATTTGGTCAAACTATTAACTTTTAGTCTGAGGGTGTGTTTGTTTCAATTAGATTTAAATGTTTTGGGTCTGAATCCAACTACCACATCTTACCATATCTTACTGGTAACATGTGGCTATAAAGTCTGAATTTAAATGAAATAATGTTGTTTGTTTTCGTATAATCGTCTGAATGATTTTAGTTGTGTTGTTTTTAAGTATATATATTATACCGTAGCAATACCATAAATAAGTAGCTTGTGTAAACATGAAACAAAACATTTTTATCATAAATTTAACACATTAATAAACCATTTAATAAATAAGTAGCTTGTGTAAACATGAAACAAAACATTTGTTGTTATGTGCATATATCACCAAACCTACTTACAACGCTACGTTGCATTCAAGATTACCTATTCAGTGGATTTAGATGCAAGCAAAAAGAAAGAAATCCAAACATGTTGAAAACTCAACGGTTACACTAACAAAGAAGAGTTATCCATTTCCCTTATATGCCTAATCGGAACCTGAAACATTTCAAGTTTTCAAAACAGAAAAATAAATGAACTTTTATCTAAGGCTGGATGGCAAGGTAACCCTTTCTTCACCATACACATCAGCGTCACGTCAGCTTTCTCTCTCCTCTCACTTCCCTTCACCTCACTTCACCTTTTTGTGGGCAAGGCATCATTCACTTCACCTTTCATTAAAATACCCACTTTATACAGATATACCCCACTAAATACCCCACACACACTCACACACAAAATAAAAAATAATAAAACAACTAGTAAACTTTTGTGTTTGAAAGGTGAACATGAGAGGTTAGCAAGGAACCATACGCGTGACTTTGGCAAAAGGTGATCCCTTCACCGTGCCTTGCCGAGCAGTCTAACGAATCAAAACAAACATAAGACATGAATAATAATCCAAAACAGGGCAGTTTGACCATTCAAAATCAGATTTTCAATATTATTCTTAACTCGTAATTATTCAATACTCATTGATTAATAAACTCAAGCACACAATATGTTATGGTTCGGAACTCTGTAGAAGAGACATAGGTCATGATCAATCAAATGAAAAATACCAAAAGCAAGAAAGCAATAAGAGATCAAAATCGATGGAACTTAATTATTCAAATAAGACTTAAAACTAATATTAACAAGTAATTAGCACAATTTTGAAATATAATAAGAAACCATACATACCGATTAAAATGGCTGAAGATAAGAGACGCCAGATGAGCAGGAGGAACACAGCCAAAGCAAAAGACACAATGTAACACCATCTGCAAACCTCAAATGCAACGGGCCAGGGAGGGCCACAATCACACATCTCTAATTCGAATCCACAGCCACTCAGCAATCAGGCACCACCTCAAATGCAACAACCTTCACAAGTCAGTTATGGTGCAGCACCACAACACATTCAGCAGCCAGCCTATCAAGGAACTTACAGCATGCCAACACAATACAGTCAATAATCCATGTACCTAGGCTTATGGTGTCTCATTTCAGCACTCCCCAACACCCTCACTTCTTGGATATTCAGATGCGGATTGGGCTCGTTACATTGAAACTAGACGATCTACCTACGGTTATTCAATTTTTCTTGGTGGAAGTCTTGTTTCTTGGAGTAAAACAAAGCAACCCACTGTCTCTCACTCCCGTTCTGAGTCCGAGTATCATGTTGTTGCAAACGCAACTGCTGAAATTGTTTGGGTCACACATCTTTTTCATGAACTTCATGTTCTACCTCATGATCTACCAACAATTCTGTGTGACAACAAAAGTGCACTTTTTCTAAGTCAAAATCCTATATCTCACAAACGTACTAAGCACATTGACATCGATTATCATTTCGTACATGAGCTTGTTTCATCCGGACGATTATACACAAAGTTTGTTCCGACTACGCTTCAGTTAGCGGATATCTTCACTAAAAGTCTTCCACGTCCTTTATTTGAAACATTTCGCGCCAAGCTTCGTGTTGGTCCACCATCTCTTCGCTTAAAGGGGGTATTACCAATATATGCTCCAAGTCAAAAATATAGGAAACAATTGTTGTATATATATCCCATAATAAAGTAAGACAGTCAGTTATGGTGCATATCCTTTTTATTGTAAATTTGTGCTATAATTATTTGTCAATGATCAAGTCACCAATCATGGTGAATTTTCATAAATCCTAACACTTTGTAGTGTAGATTATATAGTTGTGGCCTTACTTTAGGTTCCAATGGATATACAGAGATAGAAGTTTACGTTAGTAATCAGATGTTATTCTTCGAGTTTACGCTGAAGACATGCTACACGTCACAAAAAAGCATGGGCGGAGCCATGTGTAAGCCAGGGGTAGCGGTCGCTACCCCTGAACTTTTACCCGGTAGTTGAATTTTTAGCCATTTTTTTATGATTTTTGGCCATTTTTTGGCGATTTCGCTACCCCTGAAACAAATTTTCGCTACCCCTAAACAAATTTTTGTATTTCGCCACCCCTGAATTTGTCTCCTGGCTCCGTCACTGCAAAAAAGTATTAGAATTGCTTATAGTTGAAAGTAGTCAAAGGGAATGTCAGAATCCTTGCAATTTAATTGCTTAATTCGACATCTATATGGCTTATTCATGTAATCAAATGAAGTGATATGATTTTTGGCGTTCTTTTTCATTTGACTTTTACTTTCTGATAAGAAAACCGCAATTTTCTTCTTAATCCACAAAAAGGCACACAGGGCTTATGGTTATGTTTGGCAAAAGTAGCTGTGAGCAGTAGCACTGAGCTGTGAGTAGTAGCTGTGAGCTGTAGCCACAGGTCACTGCTCACCGCTCACAGCTTCTTAAAGAAGCATTGGAAAAATGAGTTTTCCTAAAAAATAGCAAAACTCACCGCTTTTTTGCCAAACGAACACTAAAAATCAAAAAGCTCATTGCTCACCGCTCATCGCCTCAAAAAGCTCCAAAAAGCTCTGCGCCAAACATAGCCTATATCTCTCTTTTGCAAGCTGCATAAGAAGATGACATTAGAGCAGAGATCCCTAATTGACACACATTGTTGTATCGAGGTTGTCCCGACCCGAATCTGACCCACCGCATAACAAAAGTGATTCGTGGCGGTTGTAACTGTCTGAATGCATTTTGTGCATAACCGCATAATCTACTCTTTTTTTTTTGAGTAAATTACACGGATGGTCTCTGTGGTTTGTCGAAAATTTCACCTATCGTCACTCAAACTTAAAAGTTGCATGTATCGTCCCTATCGCTGCCAAAGAATAACATGAAGGGACCATTCATGTTATTCTTTGGCAGCAATAGGGACGATACATGCAACTTTTAAGTTTGAGGGACGATAGGTGAAATTTTCAATAAACCACAGGGACCATCCGTGTAATCTACTCTTTTTTTTTTTTTTTTTTTTTAACGTGAAACAGAATAATACACAAATATAAAAGAAGAGAACAAAAGACACATGTGATTCATGTGGTAAACGACAGGGAATTTTGGGCTTTGATTTTGTCAAGACTTTTTGTATCATAGTCGTCTTGCCAACCAGTGATCTAAACATAGTTCAATTCCGGTACGTACAATTACTCGATCCTTCACATACATATGATTTGTGCACAAGCACCTAACTACCTGAACAGTCACATAATCTTTCCCAACATTGCATACTCTAATAAATATCAGGACTAGCTTGAAATTAACAAAAAAATGTTAAACTAACTGCAACTAATTGTAGATTTTTAGTCCAAGTTTCTGGTGTTGAATTTGGGGTCATTACCCTTCTGTAATATTCTAATGCACAACGATTGATAACAGCTTTGTATGCATCTGGTTCGTGGAATAAAATAATAATAATAATAATAATAATAAAGAAAGAAAAAAATAATATATATATATATATATATATATATATATATATATATATATATATATATATATATATATATAAAAAGACACTGAGGACATAGAAAGCTTAAATTACTAATCAGGTTCTTTGGTAGCATCAACAAATAATTAATGTAAATCTTGAGGCAGACAAGTCTCAACCAATTGAGAAATACAATTGTAAACATTTTGACAGTAGCTTAGGCCAAATTCAGCTATAAGCAATCGTAATGCTTTTTCTGTGACCTGTGATTGAATCTTCCGCATACACTTGAAGAATTCCGTCAGCATCTAAACTGAAGCAAACCTCAATTTGTGAGCTTCCATTGGCCCCTAGGGTAAGGCCGCAAATGCTAAACTCACCAAGTAAAATGTTGTTGTTAACTTTGCTGCTCTCACCCTGATACACTGCAATGCATAAAGATGTGCTATTATATGTCGAATAAAATGTTTCCTTCTTGCTTATGGGAATAGACGTATTTCTTGGAATAATAACAGACATATAACCATCTAGACCATCCATATTGATGTTTATTCCTAATGATAGAGGAGTGACATCCAATAACACAACATCCTGAGTCTCACCATCATCATGATTTCCACATAATTTATCAGCCAAGATTGCAGCACCAAAAGCAACAGCCTCATCACCATTCATGTTCTTACAAAGTCTCTTCCCTCCAAAATAATCTTCCAACATTTGTTGTACCTTCGGAATCCTACTGGACCCACCAACAACCACAACTTCATCGACATTCTTCTTGTCTATATTCCCATCACTTAAACATTTATCGACCAATTTAATACATTTGTCAAAGAAAGTTGCATTTAGCTCCTCAAACTTAGCTCGACTAATTTTGATAGAAAAATCAATCCCCTTGTACAAACAATCAATTTCAATCGAAGCTAAGGTGGTTGACGACAAATCCCTCTTCGCTTTTTCACAAGCAGTTTTTAACCTCCCTAATGCTCGTGGATTTCCCTTTATGTCCTCCTTGTATTTTTTCTCAAATTCTTTTATGCAATGATTAACGAGCATAGCATCAAAATCCTCACCACCTAAATGAGTATCACCCCCAACACCTTTGACATCAACAACACCTTTTTTACTTACAGTTAAAAGAGAAACATCAAATGTTCCACCACCAAATCAAAGACCAAAACATTTTTATCTTTATCCCATCCTTTGTCCGTTTTATTGTCCACGCCATATGCAACCGCTGCAGCTGTCGGTTCATTTATTAAGCGCAACACATTAAGACCAGCCAACGTTCCTGCCTCTTTTGTTGCCTCTCGTTGCTTGTTGTTAAAATAAGCTGGAACAGTGATCACAGCATCTGTAACTTCTGCCCCGAGGTATAGTTCAGCAGCAGATTTCATCTTCTTGAGAACCATGGCAGATAATTCTGCGGGTGTGTATTTTTTTTCTTCACCCTTGAAGTCTACTATAATAATTGGGTTCTCTTCAAACCCTTCAATGATCTTGAAAGGCCACAAGTCTATGTCCTTTTGTACTTGAGGATCTTTGAATCTACTTCCAATCAAACGCTTAACATCTTTTATTAAAATCACACAAAATTCTTCTGGTTAGAAAAATAAACAGATTTAATAGAAAAAAGCAACACTATATAGTAGTGACCTGAAATATTTCGTTATCTCTATTATATTAATTGTGGAATTGTAATCGGCTTAAATATAACATGATCGAAATAGTATTGCACTGGCAGCACAGCCTAGTTACATTATAGTTTAGTATATGAGATAGTTAGAGCATATGTAGAATAAAAAAGAATTAGTAGAAACGCTTACCAAACACGGTATTAGTAGGGTTCCTAGCTATCTGATTTTTGCACCTTCACCGACCAAGATCTCATTATCATTAAAAGCTACACAAGATGGAGTGATCTTGTTCCCCTGTTCATTAGGTATGATCTCCACTCTATTCTTTTTGTGAAACCAAACAGCAGCACACGAATATGTTGTACCAAGATCAATACCAATAGCTGCTCCTTTAGCTCTTTTAGACATGTTTGAATCCGAAAAGCAAAACAACAATTGATAATTTGTTAAAAACTGGACTTAAATCATGAATCTTGAAACAACTGAAGTTAAACACGGAAGAACGATACATATAATATTTCTAATCGAAAGAATCTCAGATTGTTATTATTAAATATATAACGAAGTACTATAAGCTAGGGTTTTAGGCCCTTTATAAGGCCTCCTATTTGTTTAATATTAGTAATCATTAAGTCTAGGGCTAAGCAAAACCGACCGAATCCCGAAAACCAACCGAATCCCGACAAATACCAATCGTCCCGAAACTGAACCGAGCATAGTCGGGTCGGTACTCGGTTTGGGTTTTCAGCTTTTTGGGGTTTCGGGTCGGGATGGGTCGGGTCGGGACGGGCCAAAAACCGAGAAAAGACAAGCAAAACCGACCGAAATCCACAAAACCGAAACCGACCGACACAAACCAACCTATATTCGGGTCGGGATTCGGTTATGGTTTTCCAGCTTTTCGGTTTCAGGATGGGTCGGGACGGGTCGGTTTCGGCCCGATGCTCACCCCTAAAGAACTCTATGTTCTATTTTTTTCGTTTTAGGTCTTCAATTAATTAGCAACTAAGCCCAATTCTTTTATAGAATAAGAAAATTACATCATTTTGGAGCAACTTTTTCAAACAATTTTATTGAAAAAAAAATTGGACTAATCAGGTTACTCTACTTTGACACGTAGCAAAATCGAGCAATGTGATTGACCAATAAAAATCGAAATTGAAACTCAATTTGGTCAAACTATTAACTTTCAGTCTAAGGGTGTGTTTGTTTCCATTAGATATTTTGGGTCTGAATCTGATTACCACATCTTACTACATCTTACTGGTAAGATGTGGCTATAATGTCTTAATTTGAATTAAATAATGTTGTTTGTTTTCGTATAATCGTATGAATGATTTTAGTTGTGTTGTTTTTAAGTATATATATTATACAATAGCAATACCATAAATAAGTAGCTTGTGTAAACATGGAACAAAACAATTTTCTCATAAATTTAACATAATAATAAACCATTAAATAAATTATCGGGTCCGCTTTATGTGATAACCAAATTGCTCTACTTGTTGCGATTCAAA
Source organism: Artemisia tridentata subsp. tridentata (assembly GCA_021014915.2). Taxonomy (NCBI): domain Eukaryota; kingdom Viridiplantae; phylum Streptophyta; class Magnoliopsida; order Asterales; family Asteraceae; genus Artemisia; species Artemisia tridentata. The sequence continues at coordinate 137,854,215 of CP139505.1, read as the reverse complement.
CTTATTAAAAAAAATTAAACAAAGAGATAGTCATGAAAATTGTATTGGAGTGCTTGACATGTTATAAATAATTAAATTAATTACCGAAATCTAAACAATAAAGAATTTGACGTAAGCTATAACACGATAGAATTACAATCAGAGCATTCTCGATCATAACTCAGGGTTAAAGTTTAACACACTGCCACGTTAGCTTTTACCTTTTCACATTTAACTTACAAAAAACACCCACAATCATAACTCACCCTTAACTCACATTTAACTCAACTATTTTCAAAATCAACCCTTAAACTATAATTAATACTTCATTTAACAACTAACATAAAATTTTAAACACGAATTACATTAATCATTAAAGTCAAAACACAAATTACATTAAACATTAAAGTTAAAACACAATACATAGTACGATTAATAGAAACTAAAACTACAAATTAAGAAAATGAATCATCTGAAACCCAACCGTTCTCACTCGAAGAGGACGTAAACTCCCCATCACTTCCAAACCAGTTTCTCTCCCGCTCCAGATGAGCAGCTTCCTCTTCTAGTTCGCGTTGTTCCATTTCTCTCCTCACTTCGAGATCTTGCTCCAGAAGTCGGAGTTCATCCTCACTCAGTCCAAACGGATTTGGTTGTTGTTCAACAACCGGTGGATTTGGATTGTTGGCCGGTTCATTTTCCGGTGTGAACACCGGAAAGATATCTTCCGGTGGAGTGTTCACCGGTTCATTTGGAAATTGCTGGGTAAAGTCGTGTTGTTCTGGAAATTGTTGAGAGAAGTCACGGTGAGTTGAAAATTGTTGGGAGAAGTCACGGTGAGTTGGGAATTGTTGGGAGAAATCTTTGCGAAACATTGTTGAGAATCTGTGTGTGAGTTGTGTGTGACTTGTGTGTGTGATAATAATACTCTAGTGGTGTTGTATATATAGGCACCCTGAAATTTGAATTTGAAATTAAATTATCCCGCTTGTAGTTGAATTTTGAATTTGATTATCCCGCTTAAGAACCAAGGGGGTGTTTTGTAATTTTTTTTAAACACAACGGATACATAGTACTCTAGAGGGGGTAGAAATGATTTTTTTTATTGCAGCTCACCTTAACTCTGCGTTAAGGGGTTAATGCAGGTGCGTTAACGCAACACCATTCAACGGTTAACGCACCTTAACGCACTTGGTGTGTTAACCGTTGAGACTGCTCTTAGAAAACTTAAACTGTTTATTCGTTTTTTACTTTATGAATTATTCGCAAACAGATTACTAGTTCTATAGGTCCGATTGATTACAAAACTTGCTTGAAATGATAATTTGAAGATGTAAAAATAAAAAAAATAAATGTTAAAAAACATATACACATTAAATAAAAAGCCACCAATATACTTATTTAAAAAATAGCTTTCTTTGTTAAATGTATAAGTCTTTTTAATGTATTTTTTATTTGCATAAACAAAACTGAAAATAGATCAAGTTTATAAAAGTAAGGACTATAAGGCTTGTCACAGTGGTCGATCGTGACCGATCGGTCGAGCATGGTCTTGATCGGTCGAGCCCATTGTGGCATTTTAGTCCTGATCGGTCGAGTATCACATATTGGACGAACTAGGTCATAAATTCGACCGAATTGTAACACACACAATATTCAAAAAAAAATTACCGTTTGCAAAGAGAAGTCTGAAGATCCGTTTGGTTTATACGATTTGTTGAACAAGGGTAAACGGAATGACTCTAATTCAGATTCTAGTATTGAATTCCCACCAGGTTTCACACCGCCTATAGATAAGGAGGAGGGCTTGGTAGAGGAGGGTGAGGTCAAATATAACAGTGGTACTTCTGAAGTGAAAATTTGCAAGACGAATATGAAAGATGGTGATAGTGGTAAACAGGTTAACAGGAATATTAAGGATGACGAGAAAGGTTCATCGAATTCAAGGGCACTTTAAAAAATCAGGCTGTCCGAGAATGGATGGATCGATCTTAGATGTTCTAGAGGGTGTAATTAAAGTTGGAAAGGTTATGGGGTATAATATGGATGGTTGCATATCCAATATGGGTGATATAATTAGTTCTAAAGGAGTGGAAGATGTTTATCGATGAATTTTATGTCCCTAAACATTCAAGGTCTCGCCCAGAAGACCAAAAAAGATTGGGTTCGGGAACTGTGTATTCGAAATAAGGTTAATTTTTTGGCGTTACAAGAGACCAAGATGGAGTTTATGGATGAGTTATGTGTTAGAAACTGTTGGGGAAACATGCAATATGATCACGTTCTTAGCGATGCTATTGGTAATTCAAGAGGAATTTTATGTATTTGGGATTCAAATTGTTTCAGTAAAGAGAGTGTTAATATATCGGATTCCTTCGTAATTATTCGGGGTACGTGGCGCCTGACGGGTCAAAAGTTCTTGATGATTGTCGTATATGCTCCTCAAGATAGTAGGGATAAGAATACTTTGTGGGACTATTTACATCACGAGATCAGTAAATGGAAAGGTGAATCTATCGTCATGGGCGATTTTAATGAGGTCAGATTTAAATCGGACAGGTTTGGCTCTAACTTTAATGTGAATGGGGCATATTCATTTAACTCTTTTATTTCACGAGCCGGTTTGGTAGAGGTGGTGCTAGGCGGGTGTCGTTACACTTGGAGTCTTAAAAATGCGTCGAAAATGAGTAAGCTTGACAGGTTTTTGGTTTCGGAAAATCTTTTGATATCATTCCCACATCTTAATGCTATTACTTTGGAGAGATACTTATCTGATCATCGCCCCATTCTTCTTAAGGAGAATTATTTTGATTATGGTCCTACACCGTTTCGATTCTTTCATCATTGGATTGGAATGGAAGGTTTTTCTAAACTTGTGGAGGATACATGGAAGAGTTGCACTAGTACTGATGAAAATGAGCTGAAGTATTTATTTGGTAAACTTAAACATCTTAAAAACATTATTCGAGAGTGGACAAAAAATAGTCAACAATGTAGGAAAAATGCGAAGACGCAATTCAAAAATGATCTCGAAGCTATTAATTTGATAATTGATAGTGGCAACGGATCAGAAGTGGATCTTCAAAAAAGATCGGAAATCATGATAAAAATTCGTGATTGTGATGAAATTGATTCGGCGGAAATGGCTCAAAAGGCGAAAATCAAATGGGCTATTGAAGGTGATGAGAATTCTAAATTTTATCATGGCATGATTAATAAGAAAAGGAATAATTTGAGCATTAGGGGGGTTCTGGCAGATGGAGTTTGGGTTGATGATCCGAAGGAAGTGAAGAAACAATTTTTCGAACATTTTAGTAAACGTTTTGCTAAACCAGAAGATAGGCGTGTTAAAATTCAAATGGAGTTTCCAAAGAGACTCAGTCCAGATCAGATGTCTGATATGGAGATGGAGGTTTCTAAAGACGAGGTCAAGAGAGCGGTGTGGGATTGCGGTACGGATAAAGCGCCGGGTCCTGATGGATTCACTTTTGGATTCTTTCGTAATTTTTGGTATCTCGTGGGAGATGATGTTTTTGATGCGGTTAGCTATTTCTTTTTACATGCTGATATGCCTAGAGGGTGCAACTCTTCTTTCATTGCCTTGATTCCTAAGATCCCGGATGCTAATGGTGTCAAAGATTTTAGACCTATCAGCCTCATTGGTAGTATATACAAAATTATTGCTAAGATTTTGGTGAATTGTTTGGTTAATGTGTTGGATGATCTTGTGAATGAGGTGCAATCAGATTTTGTTACTAATAGACAGATTTTGGATGGGCCGTTTATTATAAATGAATTAATTCAAAGGTGTAAGTTGAAAAAGAAAGAGACTTTAATCTTTAAGGTAGACTTTGAAAAAGCTTATGATTCGGTGCGGTGGGATTTTCTTGATGAAGTTTTAAACAAGTTTGGTTTTGGAGAGAAGTGGCGGAAATGGATACAATGTTGTCTTCATTCGTCTAGAGGGTCGATTATTATCAATGGAAGTCCTACGGAAGAATTTAATTTTGGTAAGGGTCTTAAGCAAGGAGACCCATTGTCTCCTTTCTTGTTCATCTTGATTATGGAGAGTTTGCACTTATCTTTTCAAAAAGTTGTTGATGAGGGTTATTTTCACGGTATTAAACTTAATGATTCGGTTAATATTTCTCATTTGTTTTATGCGGATGACGTGGTTTTCGTTGGTGAGTGGAGTAATCGTAATATCTCTACTCTTACTTACGTTTTGGAATGTTTTTATTGGGCTTCCGGGCTAAAAATTAACATGTCCAAAAGTAAGATTATGGGAATTAATGTGAATATTGATAAAGTGAAGCAGGCCGCGGAAAATCTTGGTTGTTTGGTTCTTAAAATCCCTTTTATGTTCCTTGGCTCAATTGTGGGTGGTAAGATGCATAGAGTGTCGTTGTGGAAAGATTTGATTGATCGGGTTAAAAGACGTCTTTCTAAATGGAAGATGAAGATGCTATCGATTGGAGGTAGACTTACCTTAGTTAAGTCAGTTCTTGGATCAATGCCCATTTTCCAATTGTCTCTTTTCAAAGCGCCTTCAGGTATTCTCAAGTATTTAGAGTCCATTAGGCGTAACTTCTTTAATGGGCATGATGGTTCTAGTAAAAAGAGTTCGTGGGTTAACTGGAATAATGTGATCGCTCCTAAAGACAAAGGTGGTTTAGGTGTTTCGAGTCTTTATGCTTTAAATAGAAGTCTTTTATTTAAATGGATTTGGAGATTTTTATCGCAAGGTGCTTCGCTTTGGGCTAGGGTGATTAAAGCTATTTATGGAGAGGATGGTAATATTGGTTCGAAATGTAAAGGAGGTTTGAAAACATGCTGGTCTAGTATTGTTAATGAGGTTAAAACGTTGGAAAATAAAGGGATTGACTTGATGCAGTTTCTGAAAATTAAAATTGGGAATGGTGATACTATTCGTCTATGGGAGGATCCATGGCACATGGACGGTATTCTTAAAGTTAGATTTCCTAGGATTTACGCTTTGGAATTGTGTAAATCTATTACTATCGGAGAGAAACTTGGTCACCAAAATTTATCAGATACTTTTCGAAGACGTCCGGGAGGGGGTATGGAACAATCTCAATTTGACGATCTGGACGCATTGTTGCAGCAGGTCAGTATTACTCCGTGTGCAGACAGGTGGACTTGGACGAGAAATAGCTCAGGAGTTTTCACGGTGGCTTCGGCTAGGCAATTCATTGATGGTCATATTAGTACAGGTGGGGATTTCAAAACTTCTTGGAATAGGTATATACCTAATAAAATAAACATCCATGCATGGAAGGTTATGTTGAATGCCTTGGCTACAAAATTTAATATGTCGAGGCGAGGTATCCCAATTGATGCCATTACTTGTGTAAATTGTGGAATCGGGGTGGAGAATACCAACCATTTATTTTTTACGTGTGATATGGCTCAGAAAGTTAGTCACTTGATTAATAGGTGGTGGGATATTCCGGACGCTGAGGTGGTCTCGTATTCTAGTTGGAAAGATTGGGTGTCAAAGTTGCGGATTTCTGGTAAGAATAAATTGATGTTTGAGGGGGTTTACTATGTCATGTGGTGGCTCCTGTGGTGGTACCAGAATCAGAAGATCTTTGAACCCAAGGCTCCGAATAAAGCGGTTCTTTTTGATGATGTTATTACTAAATCTTTTTATTGGTGTAGGTATAGAAGCAAAATTCATTTTAGTTGGAACGAGTGGCTTAAAAACCCAAATCTTATTATTATGTAATTTCTAGCTCCTTGCTAGTTCTAATAAAATTGCCGTTCAAAAAAAATTAAAAAAAACACATTTTTTTAAAACCTTACCACTTTACAAGTTTATAAATACCAACCTCAAACATACTTCTAAACACACAATTTCAAACACAATTCAAACAACAATTCTCTCAACACCTTTAAACACAATAACACAAAATTATGGCTTGTCGTCTCCCCCATACCGTAGAACAAATGAAAACGTACATTAAAAAACAATGTGATCAAGACGATGCGGCACGAAAACAGGCTATTGTCAAAGTTATCAAGCAGTTTGAGCTCGCAAAGGCAAATAAACAATGATTGAGACAACGATACGCGGAGTGCAAAGACATTTCTGCCAAAAAAAAGCTGTGATTGACGAATTTTTTAGCGATGAAGCCAACAAAGACGCCGCCATTAGTGACACGTTGTGGGGGTGTGTTTCGCAGATACAGGACCAAATCAACAACAAGATCCGTTGGAGTTACCAGGAAAACAAAATTGTTGGTTCTGTATCACAACAGAACCAACAATTTGGGCTAGGTGCATCAACTTCATCTGATGCACCAGGATTTATTGAGCAACAACGTTATCAACCTCAGCTGACTCAATTTGGGCTAGGTTGTGACAAATGGTAATTTTCCATTTTAATAATTATGATTAATTATCAGAAAATGCGCATTATTTACTTTCTGACATCTATTAATGAGAAGTTATTTTATTTAAATGTTGATTTCATTATAATAACTCAAAACACGTTGATACATGATTCACCAAATATTGGAACGAGCCCACACGCGGACTACGAAAATCAAATACACTAATGTAACCAAACGGATCTTTATAATTATTTCACAGCCCAACTTTTATGGCCTGACACTATTCATAAAGCCCAACCCAATTCAATAATTTTTATTATTTCTCTATATTACTCGACTGAATCACCTTTACTTGGCCACGTTTTCTTCTAAATTCGACACATGAACTATAAAACTTTTTACACCTCTCGAATCTCTATCCACCAAAGAATCAAGACGTCGAGTTTCACATTTCATTTCGAATGTTTGGTCGCTAAACGAGAGGCAAAGTAAGTCTCACTCGAGACTTGTATCAACTCGCCATAAATTACCAAACTCGACAAAACTTAATCTCACCTATATCTTTTATTTATTTTTGATCGAATAAGAATTCTTAACATTGTTTAACACCTTTTCTCACCTTAGCACTCAATATCACACGTTATATATTATTTTGGACCTTTAAATCATGTCGATACATACATATACTCACACCATTCGACACTTACCCAAATCCTATACGCAAGCTACCTCAAATATCTTAGTAAATCTTCTTAAAGTCACCAAAGATCACTGACATTCCTGTACATGCAACTTGTGGTCTCATTTTTCAACAAAAACAATTGTACGTGTATATATATGTATAAAAACATGCATACATTTCATGCATTCACACTAGACTTTCATTCACAATTTCTCTCAAATATATTCTTCTCCTATTCGATCACCACAGATGACAGAAGCTATTTTCCATTTTGTTCGAGCACATTCCAAATCAAAAGTTCCATTTCGAAGCCTTGGTTTATAGTATATCGGGTTACTTGATTCCTAACCAAGTTCTAGATCGTTTTACACGTTTAACTCCCACCATCTTGGTGTTGTAAGTCTCACAAACTCATTTCACATTCTTTCTTATTGATTTGATATTACCATGCATCGTATTTTATTTGTTTCGAACGTATATATCTTTTTATGTATTGTACGTATCTCTTTATTTATTTTTACGCATGAGCAATGGCTGCCTCCTATGATGGAAGGCTAGAAACCATGTTTACACCATCACACGACACTCACATGATCATTTCATTACATATCAAACATTGTTTTTAATTTATGTTGCATCGAGTAATACATGTCACATATATACAAGTCATATTTTTATTTTACTTTTGAAACACCTTGTAATGTCGATTAGAAATGGCTATATAAAATACAAATCATATACTACCTCGATTCTTCATAAGCACGCCTAACAAGTTCATGTTATAAGTTTCCTTTGATAAGCTCATATAAGCTCTTTAAAAACACCAAAGTAAATGCCACTCGAATTGTTCTATTATGCATATATAATAGCGACATGGGCTTAATAGCCCAATAAGCTGATTTTAAGCTTATTCGATAAGCTGGTCATACAAGCTATTTGATTATGATTTTGTCACTTTAAAACAAGCCCAAGACCAGGCCTAACTTCCCTTAAAACCCCCCGGATCTAAAAACGTTAATGGGCTTTTAAAATGGCTCGTTAAGTCCAATAAGTGAAATATAAGCTATATTAGCAAATAAGCAGTTGAATTTAACTTAAATAATCTTAGTAAAGATACTAAAATTTTTGGATTACTTTTCACTCTTTTTTTTTTTTTTTTTTTTTTTTTTTTTTTTGGACTAGTTTTGCAAAGTAATTTCACTATGCGGGTTAAAAGTGTAAATTTTATATAATTGTATTCCAAAACTGCCAAAACAGTAAATTAAGGGTATAAAATGTTAAAATATTAAATAGTAAGCCTGGAATGTCATTTTGGAAGTTTATGGACTAAAAATGTAAAATATACATAACCAAGGACTAACGGTGCAACGCTAACTCTGTTAGGGTAGAAAATGTAAAAATTATAAAAGTTCAAGGACCAACAGAAACTTTATTTCATTTTCATTTCTATATCATATTTTACACTTTTCCACACCATCATGTGCATTTTTACGTTTCAGTCACATATTTAATAACGTTACGTTATATTTATATATAACGAGTTTTAAACGATTTAACTTAACGTTTCGTTTCACCACTTTCGAGGAAACGATATTATTGGATTTAAAGACATAAAAACAAGATAATATTATATATAATATTATTTTTGAACTTTAAGCATTTTAAGCATATCAAACACACACATCACAAACCAATTCGTTATCCGTTACTCAATTTCACACTCATCATTCGTATTGAGCCAAAACTGTAAAATCTCAGACTTCATTATTAATTCAGGTCGTGTGTTGGAGCCGTTCCCATAACTTACTTGATTTTACATTTCACCTTGCCAGTTACGCTCAAGGTGAGTCATAGCCCCACTATTACTTTTAATACTCATTTTGAACTACTTGGGGTGAGAAACATGCTTACTTTTATGGACTATTTAAACAATGCTTTTGTTTGATAAAACTATTACCTGCTGGCCTAAGTACTGTATTTATGCCCATGATTATGTACCGTTAATTCCTGCTGGAAAGCACGAGTGTTATAAATAGATCTATTGAGGGTGACACCTCCATCCGTGTTGCGATTAAACAGTCCCGATTGGACAAACGAATGTATACCATGTCGAATTATAAGTGACTAGAGATAGCACACTTGCCGGGCCTTATTACTACATGGATTCTACTCATGTTATTATATGTACTCTAAACATGCAAACTGGTCGTAGCTTTGGTAACATGAAACTTAGCGTAGCGTAATAGCCTTTCGTATAACATTTCACACTTCGAAATGTTAACTCATGAACTTATTGGTCCAACTTTACTGCTTTATATAAACCTATGAACTCACTAACCTTTTTGTTGACACTTTAGTGTGTTTTTCTCAGGTGTTTAGTTGTTGATTTATGATGATGCAAGGCAGTGCTTGGCAGAGGCGTAGACACACTTTTGGAGTGTACACATAACACTCATGACCAGAGTTTTTGTACTATGGGGAAACTAATAACAATAATGGGACTTGTTTTCCGCATTTCAATTATGTAAAATTTATGTTTTAATTAATGAAGCTTTTTAAACGGATTTGATAAATTCGTTCTCTATTACTTGTGTTATGATCCAATTATGTAGCACCCAGATATTATTTCCGCTATGATCTGATTTGGGGGTGTTACAGATTGGCATCAGAGCTAAGGTTATAGAGAACTAGGTACACATAAAACCTAGACTATAACCGCTTTTTACAAAAACTCAACCTATGACCGCCAGTGCCAGCCTGCCTTACTTGCTACTCTACTTATTGTTGGAGCAAGCATAGCATATACTTGCATGCTACTTTGATGACACATATTTTCGTTTTAATTGTATACATATACATATGTACTTATATTATGGCTAATACTTTCTAGCCTTACACTAAAGATTATAAGTATCTTCTATATACTTATACACGTATACCATCTTTGTCACAGACCATGTCTTCCAAATCACTTGATATTACCGAAACTATTCTCCGTACTACTCGTACATCACCTACCCTTCAGATACCACCACCATCATCACCTACTCACTCACCTCCGCATCAGAAACTTAGGAGAGCTACTGAGTCTTATTCAGACGAAGAGATGATTGGTTGTCCGGCAACATTCGAGATTGGGCAGAGTTGAGCCAATTTGGAAGGATGTTGAGCCAAACTCTCCACTATCTGACATTCCAGACTCCCCAATGCCAGACGTCCCAGATGACGTATCCTCACTTAATCCCCCTAACGATACTATAAGTACTTGTGATTCGATATGGACCCTTCTTTATCAGCAAGCCAGCACACTAGACGCCCACACTGATCTGATTAGCTGGAAAGGTTACCACCAAACCGTTTCGAATGGTATAATCGAAACCTTGACACCTTGTTTAAAAGAGCCGATGCTGAGAGGCGAGAAGTGTTTGACTTAGGGATGAAGGTTGATAAGATGCATGATACTTACAACTATGAGCTTAGAAACTTGGATTCCAAAGTCCGCTGTTTGAGTAGAGACCATACTCAGACACATAGCAGGGTAGAAGACGTTGAAAGGACCCTATGGTTAGCCAGAGACACGGAAAGAAACCAGGATCAGAAGATTTACGTCTTAGAAGCCATGCTAGCTACTCAGATGAGGATGTGCTAGGAATTCCAGAGACGCTTCGCAGACATGGAAGCTGCACAACTGGAGCTTGAGGCAGAAGTTAAGCGTTTACGTCGAGGACATAACTAATCTTAGATTCATATGTATCATTTCTGTACCCACTAAACCGAGTAGTCTTCGGTTAGTGTCTAATGTGTTTTCCAATAAGCTTGTAACTTTCAGACCTTATAACCGACTTTTAATCTATAACAAGCTCATTTTGTTATATCTCTCTATTGTGATCTTTTCTTTTATGCTCTATTATAATACTACTCATTCATGTGATGACTTCTAATACTCTGATGCAAAATCTCATCATTTGTTACTTTCTTTTGTAGACAAATGGCTCCACTCAAATCAAACCGTACTCGAAACGCAACAAATGCCACTCCCCCTCCAAACGTAGTCAATCAGCCAACTTTGGCACAACTTGTGGCACAGTAAGTGGCAGAAGCCATGGCCGCTGCTGCCAACGTGGGATCAAGCACTAACACCGGTGACAGAGCCGCGAGACCCACTAATGTCAGTCGGGCCTGCACATACAAGGAATTTTGTGCTTGTAATACAGGAAGTTTTGGAGGAACTTAGGGATCTGCCAGCTTGGCAAGATGGCTAGAAATGTTGGAAACTGTGTTTCGCATCTACAATTGCGAAGAAGAATCCAAAGTTAAGTATGCCTCGTATACTTTGACAGGTAGTGCTTTAACTTGGTGGAACTCTTACATGTTGGAAGGAAGGGTAGCGTAGTTAGAAGGTAATTAGAAGACCACAACCTTTTGGACCAAGCGTGTTGAAGTTGGAAGCCCCGAAGTGTCCCTTCGTGTCTTGGTATACTTTAATTCATATGGTCATTTTGTTATTTCATGGTCTTGTCGTCATTTAAGGTCTTTTGTTCATGTATAGGTCATGGGTCAAATTGTGTAAGTGTTATGAAGTTGTTATGATAGGTAGTTATGGTTAAAACAAATGTTATTGGGGTGTTTGGCACATAGCCGTTTCCACCCATTTTGATGTGTATATGGGTTAAATGGTTATGGAACAAGTTGGGTATGTTAAGTTAATGCTTTGGTTCAAGTTTGGTGTATTACGGAAGTGGTATGGGTTGAATGTCGCGAAAATGGAACGAAACAAAAACAAAATGGAAAAGTGCAGGTGCTCAGCCGGCGGCTGGGATCCCAGCCGCAGCGGCTGAGACTTACTGAGAAGGTCCAGCCGGCGGCGGTTGGAGTCCCAACCGCCGCGGCTGAAACTTTCTGAGGAAATACCTCAGCCCAGCCGGCGGTTGGAACTCCAACCGTGGTGGCTGGAACCTCTCTGAGGTGGACAACCGACGGTTGGGGTATCCAACCGGCGGTTGCTGATGGTTTTCAGATTTTGGCGATTTTTTTTGTAAATTCATATCTTTTAAACCATACGTCGTCACGGGTCGTGCCACCCGTCGTTTTGAAGGTAATTGAGTCTAGTTTTATTTAAAAATAGTTTCAAGTCCTAAATGTCTATGGATTTTTATAAGTGGTCAAAAGAGTAATAGGATGTACGTAAATTGGGTCGTTTCCGCGTAAAGTTTAAAATTTTTGGTCTAAACGGGCACGGGGTGTAACAGTTACTTAGATAAGTCACGCACTCACGCAATTGGGATACATATGAAGAAAACATAATACAAAGGAAACATCTATCATATATTCATCAATTCATGCATCATACACATTATGGTGAACCTATAAAGAGGCGCAACAACCACATAGAAACTAATTTAAATACACAATTGCATTGTATAATAGACACTATTCTCCTGAAAGCAGGATGATTAAGCTGTGGATGACTTGCTGAATTTAGAACAGGGGATTCATGCAAATGTGGGATAAAATAGTGATTGCAAAAAAACCAAGAACATCCTATTCTTATTATTAGCTTTGATCACTCACCACCACCACTAAACTTATCAAAACCAACACCAAATGGCCTATTTGTAAGGACTTGTCCTCACAAGAGGTATAGGGTTCAAACCTCATTAGGTACACATTTGGGGATGGCTAGAGAAAGGTCACAAACAGTCACGGTGACATCCCCGTTAGGCTGAGTATATCTAAGTCAAAGACTCGCCCTCTCCGCGCACCTGAATATCCGTCTATGCTTATATAGCTTATGCTATGTCAAAACACAATGCATCTGAAACACGTAAGCTGTTTGGCACTATTGAAACACTCAAAAGTGATTATATAAAAGATGCAACAAGCTGCTAGATTAAGCTTACCCAAACACCCTTAACAACACAATCAAGGATGAAATTGTAATTAGAACTAACTAGAATAGAATAATCAGTTTTCAATAAACAATTTCACTTATTATCATCAACAGCAAAAAAATGAAAAATACCCCAACCCCGTCGAGCCAGGGTAGGAGGTAGGATGTAGACGGTCAAACATCTACCCTAACCTCGAGACTACTTCCAAAAAAACAAACGTCGAGCAAAAGTGTGTGCATAAGATACAAAACAGGTGTTTGGCTAAGCTTATTTAGTGGGCTTATGAGCTTATTAGCTTACATGTGTCAGATAAGCCTAAATCAAGTGTTTGGCTAAGCTTATATCAGTGGGCTTATGAGCTTATATAAAGGGGTTTTGATAAGCCATAAAATTGTGGCTATTTTTAGGGGGGTTGGGCTTATATAACATGTTCCATTACAAATTAGTACGTACAATGCAATTTTACTTTCAATTATACCAGATCTAACATTCATATTTTTCAACCCATGTCTATTTTGATCATTTAACAACCTAAACTAAATCAAAGGTTTAAGTTTATCGGCTTACTAAACATAAGCTAGTCCAAACACTAAACATGGGCTTATGAGCTTATGTTATATAAGCCATAAGCCGCTTATATAACATAAGGAATTGCCCAATTCATAAGTTTAGCCAAACACCCCAAAAGCACATACGCTGAAACTTATTTCACCTTAAAATAAGCATAAAATTTATCCTCATCCAAACAATGAAAGCTGGTTATGTGAAAGCAATAATAAGCAAATAAAAAGGGCTTGAAATGTATACATAGTTAGTAATTGAGAAAGAAAATAAGTAGTTGAGACTTGAGAGTGAGTGAGTGAGTGAACAGGGACAAAATAGGTGATTTGAAAGGCCAGCTGGCAAATGGGTCTTTTTATATATACCGATTATACCCTCCCTAGTTCCCGTGTTTCAGACATTCTTCATTTTTGGCGGTATACGAAACTTTAGAGCAAGGCAAAACTCAAATAAAAGTTTCACATCATTTTTCTCTTTTATTTCTATTATCACTTACATATTCAAAAAATCCATCTCTAATCACTAAAGTCAAAATCTTACTTTTGAGACAAACCATTTTATTTTTCTTTCTATTTTTCAAATAAATTAAAATTTTTATTTATAAAAATAAAAGTACAGATTACAGTTTTAAAAAAGGGTTATGAAATTAAAATTACAAATTACATTAAGATTTGAAAGAAACTTAACCTACAAGGACTAAAATGGGTAATTTGATTTTTTTCTTAGAAAAAAAAAAAAAAAAAAAAAAAAAAAAAAAAAAAAAACAGCAAGCCTCGGCGCAAGCCAAACTACTCACTTGCACCATAGTTGTGTCGTGCCATGTCTGATTAGCACAAGCTTAACGCCACTACACCCCTTGATTTTAGGTTTTAATGTTGGAATGAATAGGCCTTTTTTTTTGGATAAAGGGTTTATACCCGGTAAATATAATGAACATGCTATTTGATAACAAGATTTTAGCTTTTGAACTTTTTCAACGCTTTTAGACGACTGGGTGCAGTTACGAGAGACTCGCGTCAAACCAATGTGGCACGGCGCCAAGCTAGCGCCAACATACCAGACACCCCCCCAACCCCCCAATGCCAAGCCGCTAGTGAAGCCCTTGGCTTGCGCAAAATGAGCAGTTTTTTGTTTTATTTTAGTATTTTTGTGTTGAATTTGTGTTTAATTGCGTATGGTGGGCCAAAAAGTAGGGTTTTTGGCTTGATTGGTTAGTGAGAGAGTTTTTCTTAAACAAATTACCAAAATTGACTTGTCCTATACCCTATTTATGAGAATGAACTTTTTTTCGATGTTTTACAAAAATGGACTTGTCACCTGACGCGCTTGTAAATATGCGCTTGTAAGTATGTGCGCATGACTTTAATTTTGCAGTAGGAATATTCAGAATTGTTCACAGTGTTCATAGTGTCCTAACTCACCCCATTTACTCTCTATCAATTAAACTGCTACAGTTTGTAGGTCATGTTACATGACTTTGAAGGCACAATTTATAAGAGCGGTGGGTGTTGGCTCGCCACAAGCTTGCCAGTCTGACCTGGCATTTTCGTTGGGGCTCGCCACGACACCGAACCAACTCGCCATCCTTCGCCAAATAGCACCTCGTCATGTAGACGACGAACCCAAATGCCTGACATTCTTACCGTTTGTAAGGCCCAAGTGTGAGTTTATTCCTTTTTTTTTTTCAATTTATAAATGGGTTGTGTGTGTGTGAGAGTGTGTGCAGAGAGTGTGTTTGTTGAAGACGATTGATTTTTTCTCTCTCTCTCTCTCTCTCTCTCTCTCTCTATATATATATATATATATATATATTTTCTTTTGTTAAATTTGGGCTGGGATGGAATGGAAGTGGGCTTAAGTCAAAGTTTCTTCTTCTATTTTTTTTCCTTCTTTTATAACAATTTAGAAGGTTTTTTTTTTAATAATTATTTTGTAACTTTAAAAAAAATTTGTTATTTGTATTATTTGAATAAAATGAATTTAGTTTATTTGGAAAATTGAATAAAAAATAAAATAAGAAGTGGTGGGAACCAAATGAGTAAGTTGTGGTTAGTTGTAATAAGGGCTGTAACACCCCCAATTTCGTGAACGCAACAGAATTCAAACTGGGTGTTATTTCATGGCATAACAGTTATAACAATAGAAAACGAACTCTAATTGAGTCGTTTTAAAAGATTTATCATTCGAATTATGTAAATATCAGAGTTTACAAAATGAGGTCCGAGTAGTTTCACGGTTTACTAATTACATTAATTGAGTTTTCGAATGATAATAAATTTTATAGCCTTCTTGAGTATCCGTGCTCCTCCGTGACTTCCTCGATCATTATGGACCTGAGATAAACATGCTAAAAGGTGTCAACACAAATGTTGGTGAATTCTTAGAGTTTATTGAAATAATTGTGAAAACCTTGTAAAATCATCGTGACAAGTATATGTAAATACTAAATATAGTTTATCAACCTTTCGAGTGTATGACTATTGTACTAAATACAATATCACATATAGGTAGTGTTTCTGTTGTACTAAACTCCTGACATCGAAACCTTAAGTTTACTGGTTTCTGTTTGGTTCACATTTGTACCAAGTCCGTTGGTTTGTTATTATACCAATTCTATTAGTTTCGAGATTACACCAAGTCCATTAGATCACATAGTTTGTACCAAGTACATGAAATCTTAATTGGACCAATATCGTTGAATCGTAACTGGACCAAGTTCGTTGCATCGTGGGTTACGTTGTTATACACCCACAACGTTGAAAATTGTTTGTTATTGCACTATCCTTATGAAAACCAAAATGTAAATCTCGTACCAATATAAATTGGAATAATTGTTGTAATCATAACCTAGTAGGTAATTTGTTGTTGTACCTAGTGTTCTCAAAAGTTTGTTGCGTTTGTTTGCTCTAACTGAGTCAATTTAATGGTTACATTAATCCCAATAAATCTAAGCATAATATTCATACTCACTACGCATAGTGCTTAATGGTCCATGATATAGAAATTCTAAATATGACAATAATGTTATTTAGCATAAATAAACATTTAGTTCAGATAAAACATACAGTTTGCAAATTATCGAGATTGATATTAAAAGTATTTGAACATGTATCTCCCCCAAAGTATTTATAAAGCAAGTATAAAAAAAAGGAGCTATGACTCACCGTGAGTGGATGATAAATATATAATGAAAATGATGGACGTGCCGTGGAAACTTCTATGAGCAACCTAAAATATGATATCGAGTCTTAGATTTTCAACTAAAGAAGTGAAAATGTAAATAAATCTATCTAAGTTTATTATATCGATCATGATTTTGTACTTTGTAATTTATAGTATTTGTGTATGTCATTATAAAAATGGTTTACTAGCTTGTAAAATGTTTTTAGTTTAAATATCGCACTACTGTTCGGGCCATCATAATTCAAATGTCATGTAGTAAATGTTCGAGGAGCTAGGACACTTTAAATCGTAAATCCAGCAACTCGTCGATACGTTCACCCAAATGAAGCCCCTCACATGAAGCTCCCTACTAACATAATACTTAATATGTGAAACATATATTTTGCTCACTTGATTATATGACATATTAAGAGTTTATAAAACACTAAATAATTAAATAAAAGTTCATAAGTATTTAAAGTTTATAAATACTTACTTTAATATAAAATGCTTGTTTATAAGAAAAAGAATATAGGCGGAGCTTCGACATGAAATTTGTAATCTTCGTAAACCTGAGGCTACTTGAAGATTATAACAACGCCTTCTTGAAAACCCGAAGATATTTGAAGATAATAACAAAATCTTTTTGGAGACTTGAAGTTATTTGAAGATTATAACGACTCTTTCTTGAAAACTCGGAGAAAATAAGATCAAATGTTAGCTTTCTTCACAAGAGTTTTCTTACTAAATTTATAAGAAATGCCATAGGTTTAGGACTTTAGATGTTAAGAGAGTTGAGTGCATTTTTTTAGATGAGTTTAGGTTGCTATTTATAGGCTAAGAAAATTAGTTAACTATATATTAGGTTAATAATTAACCATGGTTAAGTTAAGCACTTTTAAACATCCTAGATATCAACGGTCATTATCAAGCCACCAAGCTTGATGACACATCAAAAATTCCACCTAGGGCAAGAATGAGGAGGTTAAGAGTTCTAGAAAATTATCTTGCCTTTACGGAGTGAGTTTTGGTCCCGGTAATCGCTAACGGTAAGTATTTAAATCACGAAACGTAAAACCGGATATTGTAAAAATATGAAACTTGTAGAAATTTTTAAACTTATCAATATACTTTTTTTAAGTATATTAAATGAGTGATAAGTTTAACGGATCGCGTAAACGCTGTTAAAACTGAAAACGTAGGCTTAAATACGCGTAAAACGTAAAAATCCAAAACTTGTGGAAATGTCGTAAGATATGAAAAGAACGTATTTTTCTTATTTAGAATATTGGATGGACATATCGGGATGTATAAATGTCATTTAGACCAAAACGAAAAATTGAGACACGGTTTCGTGAAACCAGTAACTTAGACGTACGTTGCAAAAATGACCCGACGAGTGACAAACTTTCACGTTATCATGGAAATAGGTTTATTTATGAGAATAATAAATAAAAATACAGAAGTAAATAGTAAAAAGTAAATAGTAAAATACGAGAATGAATAGTAACCTGAAAATACGAATTGTTACAGTCTTACCTCCTTGAAGGGAATTCCGTCCCGGAATTCCGTGTGTGTTATATATTAATATACTAGTATGTTCGTGTAGCATAAAATGTCTAAAAGTCACATAATCGTCTGGAGGATGAAAAGCACGGAGAGCGAAAGGCTATAAAATGTTTTTGTGAAAAGCGGTTATAGTTTAGGTCTCAATTAAACCCGTTTCTCTATAACTATAGCTCTGATACCAATCTGTAACACCCCCAATTTCATGAACGCAACGGAATTCAAACTAGGTGTTAATTCATGACATAACATTTATAACAATAGAAAACGAACTCTAATTGAGTCGTTTTAAAAGATTTATCATTCGAATTATATAAATACCAGAGTTTACAAAATGAGGTCCCAGCAGTTTCACGGTTTACTAATTACATTAATTGAGTTTTCGAATGATAATAAATTTTATAGCCTTCTTGAGTATCCGTCCTCCTCCGTGCCATCCTCGATCATTATGGACCTGAGATAAACATGATAAAAAGTGACAACACAAATGTTGGTAAGTTCATAGAGTTTATTGAAATAATTGTGAAAACATTGTAAAATCACCAATTCATATTTCATAACTACCTAATAAGCAATCTAAATTCACAAATATTGGATGAGTACTGATACTGGGTGAAATAGTAGCAAGTGCGCAATCAAATCCCATTGACACTTTTTATGTTTATCAAATCAGAAGCTTATAACCAAAAGCTTTATTGAAAGATCTACAAAAAGTAACCATTTATCAAATCCTGGGTACCGAAAACAACATCAAGTAAAACTTTTCAGGGAAACTAACTTAATCTTTGGACAACCTGAATTTTTAAGGCTAAGAAGTGAAAATCACATAATCTCAAGACAGAGAAACAACCCCCCTAAAAAACACCATAACCAATCAGATAAAGATAGTGGTTGACTGTGTATGCGCTTGTTAGAAAACTTCATTTTTTGGTGTTGCGTCTTTCTTCTACAACGAATATTAAGAACCCACACTCTATTATACGAATTTCTATTAAAAAAAAACACATGTAGCCTTTTCAAGCACAAGGTATACAAATGCGGTAGTCATAGTGAAATTGTGTACTAAGTAAATTTTTTTGATGTTGAACATAACAAGAATTGATCACGTCAAATGAGTAAAACCCACAACTCTTCACTGTGTCGAAAAAAGTAGCCAACTTGTATAAGTAAAATTGCAAAAACATGACCTCCTTCAAAAATTAAGGAGAAACATGTGTGCATTCAAATTTCACAGTGTCAAACACAACTTGTATAAGTGAATCGAAACACCCCTATGACATACGCATATAAAAAAATGAACCCAAAACCCCTATAACAGAATATACATAAATATGTAACCTCTCCCCACAACACTAATAAGTCAAATTGAATAAGATCCAAATGTTTCAATATGTCTCATGTATTCATCTGCTTAACAAAACTAACTAATAACCTAATAACAACAATAACATGACAGGAATAAGGTCTGTTGAATCAAATGAGTTTTAAGCAATAGAGTACATGTTCCAAGACCAAGTCCAAACAGCCTCTCGTGTTCCTAAAATAGACAAACAAACAAAAACTTAGATCGGAATACTTGAATGAATGATTTAGCCAATTAACCATAATAGGTTACTGAAACAACTAAAGTATTTTAATAATTTTGAGTTTTTCACTAAGGTGTTTTCACAAACACTTGGCTTTCACAAGAATAAATATAGGAAACATAACAACAATTAAAGATAAAACGAATACACTTGACTGATTGAGATTTAAACAAAGATAATCATACACAAAGTGAGGATTTTTAAGTGGAAATCTTACATTGTCACCATCTGTAAATCGACGATAGAGAAAGTTTGTTCTTCCATGGATCGACGATAGAGAAGGTTTCTTCCATGAAGATCACGATAGGTATGTTTCTTCCATGGATCTTTGATTTTGAATTCTTCCATGGATCTTTGATTTTGAATTCTTGAATTAAGAGAAATTTTAAACTCTTGAATTAAGAGAAATAAAGAGAAAGAGGCAGCCTCGGGTAAAAGAATTGTGGATTTCCCATAAATACAGATAAATGTATATGATAAATAAATACAATACATTTATTTTTTTGGAGGATTATTATGACGTCAGCAATTTGAAAGTAAGTATTTTAGTTAATTGACACGTATGTAAAAGTACTAAAAAGTGATGTCAACCAAATCTCCGTTTTAATAATATGTATAGATTATTTTGACAACCAATAGTGGGAAAGATTAGCTGAAAACGGACACCTTAAAATTTTAATGTTTGCCCCATTCAATTTTCCCTTTTATATACATATAATTATAATTTAAAAATAATTCAGTTCATGTAAGCAGCCATGAGATTTATTCAAATAAAGAACAATTAAAGTAAATGTGTAGTGGGTGACCCCACTTTCTATGTATAATAACCGTGTGTACAGAATTGCATTGTATTTAAACGAATGGACTATGTGAAGGTTTTGCTATGGATTAAACGTGTGCCAGCACCTCAAATTTCTGACATTGAACGAAGCCATGCTGGCCCATTGCAGAAGGCCTAAAGGGGGTGTAAAAGGGGTTTGTTAAAGTGATGTGGCACCTTGTGAGCCCCAAATGAGAAGTTTTTTCCTCCTCACGACATCTGTGCTCTAACAATTTAAAAATGACCACTTAATTAATTGATTTGGAAAATATTTATTTATGAAGTGCGCCTACAATTACCATGCGCTTATGTTTGGCATTTTGTGTTTTTTGGTATTTTTTAGAATGTTTTATACGCAGGCGCGCGCATAGATTTATTTGAGTTTTTTTTCAAAGCGTGCATAGGTTTATTTGAATACAGGCGCACATCAGTTTATTGTTTTTGAAGTGCGCTTCAGTTTTTCATTTTATATATTTTTGTATACTTTTTTTATTTTGGACGCGCGCATAGACATGTAGCATGCATGAGTTTTGTGTGTGCATGGATGGGTGCGCTTAAAATTTGAGATGGGCTAGTAGGTTTGATGCGCGTTTAGCTACTTTAGAAGGAAATATATGTGCGTTTAGCTAATTAATTTATACGTGTCCACACTTGAACCGTTGGATGAGATAGGTGTACTATATCTAATGGATCACCGCTCAAAAGTTCATTTTCATAAAATAAATACGCGCTGTTCATTTTCGTAATTTAATGTCAAAAAATTTCATATAAAAAATTTTCTTTTTTGTGTGTGTGAGTAAGGGAATTGAAAGGAGAAAATGATAGGTTAGCATGACGTGACATAACTTTTTGGCTTTGGATTAAGCCACAGTACCTTGTACTCTTTTATTAAAGAGTTAATGGAATAAATGCATGATGAAAGTATTTAGCTCACGGGATTGTAACTTATTTTTGTATGTAGTTAATATTTTTTTTAGAATGACTTATTAGTTGTTAGTGGTTTAGTTTGAGCAGTGACATCCAATTGGGCAGTATACGGTCCGTGAACCCGCCTCTTCCTCCTTTTACTACCAGAAGGGGTAAAAGTCCCGGGTGTGACTCGAACTTGAGACCTCCCTTAGCCAAACATCCCCTCCCCAAGCCCCTAAGGAATCTTGGTGGCCAACTGAGCTAGCCCAGTTGGTTGTATATAGTTAATACTTATTGTATCGTTTTGTACCAAATGTTATTACAAAATGAAAAACTACAAGTCTTGACAAACATTGACTAAAGCTTTTAGTATGGAAAGACAAGTTTTTAAGTAGCTCTTAGAAAAAATTGAATATATGACAAAGGAAAAAGTTCAATGCAGAACAGGATTTTTCTAAAGATCAAATAAAGAGATCTCAACCATCCATCCATTTTAAATCTTAGGGTCTAAATTAATTGTCATTTTAATATAATTAATTACAGAAGAGCACTTTTGTAATATCACTAAAAATTAACACAGGATCGAGTTACACCCACCTCA
Organism: Artemisia tridentata subsp. tridentata; assembly: GCA_021014915.2. Classification (NCBI taxonomy): domain Eukaryota; kingdom Viridiplantae; phylum Streptophyta; class Magnoliopsida; order Asterales; family Asteraceae; genus Artemisia; species Artemisia tridentata. Next base: position 137,832,102 of record CP139505.1, on the reverse strand, counting down.
TTTACACATTTCATTTCATTTATTTATTTCACACTCTCTCTCAACAAAAACACACTCCTCCATATCTTAAAAACACTACTGACCACCACCACAGTGGCGTCATCAACCGCCACTACCACAAACCACCACCATAGAGACGTCATCAACCGCCACCGCAAATGCCGTCAAGCCACCACACCTAATGCCCCAACCACCCACCAACAATGACCTTCCACGTCATCATCGCCATCACATCACTCTTCTTTTTATCCTCACACTATCTAACCACCTCCACGTCATCACCACCACTCACCACAGCACCACCAACAACCAAACACGTCATCCTGCAACCGAAAACACGAATCACCGTCTGCCACATTTTTATGATTAGATCTAATCGTCACGTAACGGCGGAGGTCTGTTGTTTTGCATCAAAACTTAAGATCAGAAGTTTTCTTGGTCTCTAAATGCATAACCATGTTCATTTGGTCAAATCATGTCTTGATCCACCACGTGTCTGTTAGCCCATATTGTTGTGTATTAGTATTGTAATGGGCTCAAGCCCGCATCTAGATCCTTCCTCATTTGATTATATATTTGTACATTGTATCATTTGGCCGATTCACCAGCTTGATGTCAAGAATGCTTTCTTACATGGAGATTTGAACGAGACTGTTTATATGCACCAGCCTCAGGGATTTTGAGACTCTGTACACCCTGATTATGTATGTTTATTGAAGCGGTCTCTGTATGGGCTCAAGCAGGCCCCTAGAGCATGGTTTCAGCGATTTGCATCTTATATCACTCGGGTTGGATTTTCACATAGTCGCTGTGACTCTTCATTATTTATATACAGACAAGGGACGGATACTGCATATCTATTATTATATGAGGATGATATTGTTCTCACAGCTTCTTCTGATAATTTGTTAGAGCGGATTATTAGTTCCTTACATCAGGAGTTTGCTATGACTGATCTAGGTCCTCTTAATTACTTTTTGGGTATCTCTGTTTCTCGTGATTCTACAGGGTTGTTTTTATCTCAGAAGCAATATGAACTTGAGGTTTTGGAGAGAGCTCATATGGTTAATTGTAATCCCAGTCGGACTCCTGTTTACACTGAGTCGAAACTGGGGGATGACGGTGATCCAGTCTCTGACCCTACATTATATCGGAGTCTTGCAGGTTCTCTTCAATATCTCACATTCACTCGCCCAGATATATCATATGCAGTTCAGCAGGTCTGCCTTCATATGCATGATCCTCGAGAGCCTCATCTATCAGCTCTTAAACGGATTTTGCGGTATGTCCGGGGTACATTACACTATGGGTTACAGTTGTTTGCTTCTTCTACTTCATCATTGGTAGCATATTCTGATGCGGATTGGGCTGGTTGCCCCACTACTAGGAGATCCACTTCCGGCTACTGTGTTTTCCTTGGCAACAACCTTTTATCTTGGTCATCTAAGAGACAGCCAACTCTATCTCGTTCTAGTGCCGAAGCAGAATACCGTGGGGTTGCAAATGCTGTTGCTGAAACTTGTTGGTTACGGAATTTACTTCGTGAGCTGCATACACCTTTATCTTCCGCTACGCTAGTCTACTGTGACAATGTTAGTGCAGTCTACTTGTCATGTAATCCGGTTCAGCATCAGCGAAAGAAGCACATAGAGATTGATATTCATTTTGTTCGTGACTTGGTTGCCACTGGTCAGGTTCGGGTTCTCCATGTTCCCTCACGTTACCAATATGCAGATATTTTCACGAAAGGCTTACCGTCTGCACTGTTTGAAGAATTTTGCTCCAGCCTCAGCGTCCGGTGTCATCCCGCTTCGACTGCGGGGGAGTGTTAGCCCATATTGTTGTGTATTAGTATTGTAACGGGCTCAAGCCCGCATCTAGATCCTTCCTCATTTGATTATATATTTGTACATTGTATCATTGTTTCAATCAATCAAATATTCATTCAATATTATATTATTCTCTATATACTTACAGTGTCATGAAAGATATTCTTGCCTAATTGATATACCAATTGATTTATGCTGTCGAAAAACATCCTTGCATTTAGAAACAATTTTGCGGCTTTTATTTTTGTGGATGACTGCAGAAATTTGGTGGTTGCATAAGATATTAATGAAGAAGAATGGATGGTGAAGAAGGTGTAATAAAGGAAGAGAGAGTGTGTATTAAAAGGTTGCTATTTTCTATGGACTAGGGTGCATATAATACATTTTTTTATACTGTACTTTGGATTTTTTTTTTTTTTTTTTTTTTTTTTTTTTCATATAATACACTTTTTCTTGGGACTAGGGACTAGGGTGCATAATACACTGTTTTATACTTTAGATTCTTTTTTAATTACTGTTCTATGAAGATATACAGTAGTTTGTTATCTTTTACTACATGATAGTCAAACTTTCAAAATGACAAATTATCTTGTTAAAAAAAGAGTAAACACAAAGAGATATTTTGTTTGAGCAATTCAAAATGATAATTTATAGTTTTATAAATGAACAAACATAGTTGTCTATTGACGTTGAAGTATATTGTTAAAAACAACTCATCCAATCCATGTTTATGCTTTGTTTATATATGAACAAACATAGTTGTGTAAGGACGCTAATGTCATGCTTTGTTTTTTTTATGTAACAAAGTTTGTAACAAAGAATCTCATAGGATTCTATATGAATCACAAGGGATTAGGGGTGAATCATAAATGATTCATCAAAGAATCACATGGGATTCTGTATGAATCACATAAGGATACTTGACCAGAAAATATCATAAAAAAGACAAATTTTTAAGAAACTACACTACTGTTACTTGACAAAAAATCATAAAACATTAGTTATGGTATTGCTGTTACCAATATCTTTTATGAGATTCATATAGAAACTACACTATTGTTATCAATAACTTGATCACATGGGTAATCTGTATGAATCACATGGGATAAAATATGAATCACAAGTGATTCATCAATGAATCACATGGGATTCATCAAAGAAACTACACTAATGTTACTTGACAAAATATCAGATACCATCAATAACTTGATCACATGGGTAATTTATACAAATCACATGTGTTTATGCTCTACTGTATTTCTTTTAGGTTATTTTTTATTTATAATGACAAAATATAAACATAGTATATACATACGGGATTCATCTAGAATCATATTCTGTATGAATCACAAGGAATTCATCTAGAATCACATGGGATTCTGTATGAATCATAAGGGATTCATCAAAGAATTACACAAGATTCTGTATGAATCATGAGATTCTGTATGAATCACTGTACAACAGAAAAGTAAATACTTACAAGAAGTTCACATGCTTTTTTATACTTTGAATCGTACGTTGCTCCAGAAGCACTGTTATCTAGTATCGTCATTGTTGTTGCTCTAGTAAGGCTGAAGACGACCACATAAAAATGGCCAGAATTGCGAATCGGAAAAAAGCCTGTTTTAACAAAACAAGAAACATAATAAAAATGATGAAAAGTAGAAACACAAATAAAAGTTTAAAACAAAAAAATTAGTTTTACCAAGTCAATGCCATTGAGAGCCAAGCCACCAACATTATCTTTAAATTGAGCTAAAACTTCTTTTTTCAAAACTTTCAAATTTATCGTCCTCAGAAGGCTAGGTTTCATCAAACATAGCACTTGTCTATATCTGCAATTTACAAGATGATGTTATGATTTGCATTGCTTTAGGGGTGTTTGGTAAGTCAGATAAGCAGATAAGCAGTTTATTAAAACAATTTATTAAGCAGATAAGCAATTTATTAAGAAAATCAAAAATAAATAATTACAATACATCCGGTCGGGAAAAAGTGCCTTGATGGAGAACTAACAACTCTAAAACTCTCTTCATGATTAAGAATTGCAGTCCAACAGTCGACTAGATTAGCATCGATCCACAAACCGGGTGCTAATGTTTTCATATTCAAATGCACTGAATATACATTGAACTCCCCAAAATGTTTTTCGAAAACTCTTTCACTATATGAAAAAAAAATCAAATCATTTAAGAATCACATGGGATTCTGTATGACTCACATGGGATTCAGAAAAGAAATTTTCTGAATCACATGGGATTCATTATTAATCCCATGAGATTAATAATGGGATTGAATCCCACATAATTTTAATCTGATAAAATTAAAGTCATGCGGGAAAGGTTAATTATTTGGATTTTGGAGTCGTGTGTATAATTGGGAATTCATCAATTGTTTTGATGGTAAGTAGTTACTAGAATCACACGTGATCCACCAAAGAATCACATGGGATTTTTGTACAAATCATATGTGATTGTTGTAAAAGAATTTTTGGACTAATAAAAAATGTATACCTTAATATTTTATAAGAGAATCACACGTGATCCACAAATGAATTACGTGGGATTTTGTACAAATCACATGTGATTGTTGTAAAAGAATCTCAGAACTAATAAAGAGTATATACTTTAATATTTTATTTTATGATAGAATTACACATGATCCACCAACGAATTACATGAGATACAGTAAAATTTAATTCAGTTTACAACAACAAAAAGCAAATCACACGTGATTTACATTTTCTCATAACAAAACACTACAACAGCATAATCACTCGTGGTTTACTCATTTCTAGATCAAAATTCAATCTAATTTTATTCAGTTTACAACAACTACGAGCAAATCATACGTGGTTTACATTTTTTGACAAAACACTAAAAATAGAATCACGCGTGATTTACTTCTTTCCAGATCAAACTACAATCAAATTTGACTGAGCTTACAATCAAACTTTATCAAACTACAATCAAATCATTAAAAACTAAAATAATGTAAAAGAAAATAAGTTCCAAATAATTCATATACTTAACATATAATAATAACCCCAACATGTCCCTATCATCAATTACAACCTGTACCTAGCATTTCTCTTTTATAAATAATAAAAAGTAAAAAATAAAAAACTTCCAACGAACCCTGTATAAACAAACAAACCAAAACTAATAAAAACCAAACAACTTCCATTTCATTTCTTTCTCAATGGCTGTCATCTCCACGCTACTTCACCGGAAAAACTTTGCGATCACTTCCCGACGACAACACCACCGTCAACACCGTCGCTAATCTCACCTTCAAATCCAACGAGTTCGACATCTTGACGTCGCATCCTTATCTTCACCGAAACCGGCGCGTGAGATTCGAAAACAGGCGCGTGAGGATCGGAAACCAGTTGCGGCTCTGGTTCTGGTTGATTTCGCGAACTGGTCGATGATAGTGAAGAAAGTTGAGAACCGGACTGTGTATATGGAGGATTACGATGGCGTGTACGAGAGGATACCACCACATGAGTATTTAGCGATGGTGAGTGTGGCGTTACGTTTGGTGCATGAAGGTGTTGTGTGATTTTCCGGTTAACTGTGGTTAGTGCGTGTTTGTGTGTGTTTTTGTTGAAAGAGAAACATGTAGGTTTTTTGGGAATTAAATGAGGGTTATTTTAGGTATTTTGAGTTTTTATATGATTGGGTGTTTTGATCATAGCCATTGGATTAAAATGAAATCAATGGATGGGATCGGCTCTTTTGTTCTTTAAAGATGGCTTGTTTGCTGGGGATCTCACCTCACACTCGACGCCTTATTTGTAATTTCTTACTCCCTCCGTCCCAATTTTATTGTCACTTATTCCTTTTTCAGACGTCCCAAAATTATTGTCACATACCCAAAATAGAAAGTAAATAGATAGTGGAGTTTGGTAAAGTTTACTATATTACCCTTGGTTGAAATTAATATTGCAAACTTTAAAGAAGTGGTAATTAATTGGTTAAGGGTAAACTTGTCATTTGGCAAAAAAGTAAGAGAGAGAAAGTAGTGATAGTGACATTTTTCTAAAAGAATGCGTTTTTTGTCGGGTGACAATAATTTTGGGACGGAGGGAGTAATTTCTTATTAGATATATGATTCAAGAAGTCACATTGTATACTTTACATAATTTATCTTGTTTTTAGTATACTTTTCCAATATTCATCGCCTGCTCAAGTAGACACATTAGGTACAGTTAGCATGTTGACCTCTGACTGCAAGCCTTTTGACGAGTGGTTTGTTCGATACGAGCTTATTAGTTGGTATATGGTTGTTCAGTTTTGAGTAAGGTTTTTCAACCCTGTTTCTTTCTTGAATAAGAATTTCACAAATTTGGTCCTTCACCGGTCTCATTTTGTTAATTTCAGTGTTGCTAGACTGTCGATCACCCTAATCCAGTAATCCACTACTCATCCTTTGCAACCTCATCTATCTCACGGGCACATGTCTACCACTACCGTTTCACGTTAATTTGCAGTTGTCAGTGGCTACACTTAATTTTTTTTTTTTTTTTTAATTTTTTGGTAACCATGGTTTCTGACCTTTTGGCCGACTAATACTGTAGGACCTTAAATATCAACTCTATCACGTATATTAAGCTCGAATTAGGTGACTTGAGATAGATGAAGTATGCTTATGTAGAGAGAGCAAGTAGAGAAATGAAAGAGAGAATTCTATTAATAAAAACACACACTTACACACGCAAGCACACCTAGAAATGGCACATATGGTGACTTTTATACTTCTACTAAGGCCATATGAATGGGCCTTTAGATGGGCTATGGGCTTGGTCTTGGATTACATAAGATAATAAGGCTAACTTACTTACATACTAAACTATTAGCTTACCAAGACACGAGCCCTTTACTTAGACTAATATTCATTCAATAACTACATTACAAAGTTCATTAATACGAGAATAACCATCACTTTTTCTTTAATGCTAACAATCTCCCCCTAAGAGGTGGTCATTCAAAAGATGTTCCACGTGGTTAGGTCTTTTGTCTTCTTGGTCTTAAACTTTGTGTGTCGTCATAGAATAGTCTTGATTATTTGTTCTTTCATGCTTTGTGATCTTTGACTAATGTCTTTTAATCGTTCTTGTCTTTGATCAACATCTTCTTATGTTTAGTTGTGTCGTCTTCTCCATCACACTCATACTTCTTGGTAAGACTTTGAACTTCATACTTGTCTTCCTCACTTGATTCATGAACTTGTTCTTGACTGCTTGATTAGCTCTTTGACTTTGACGTAACTCTTTGTCTTAAACTTGATCTTTTTGCCTTGAACGTTCTTTACTTGAGCTTGTTGAGGATGAACTTCAAAAGTATGAGTGTGTAGATGTGAAGATGTTGATGAATGAAATGATGGTGTACGGTTTTTCTCCAAGGGACTATCATCAGTACCTGCATGAATTATATTAGTTGAAAACACCAATCGATCATGGTGGACTTTTCTTAGAGAATTGACCACAATGATTGTTTTACTGACGAATGTCTTGATTCCATTCACCTTGGTCGGGCATATCAGCCGTTCGAATCCCGTTGAGGGACAGTTATCAATACTATGGATAAAATCCATGTAAAGACCCACGCCTTAAGGACTCGATTCGTGAGAGGAATCTCCTTGGCGGGATTTCCAGAACTTACAGGCTCAGACTTCGAGAGAATTAACAGCATAGTGTGAGAGCCCTCTCTAATCCTTACAAAGGCTGTTCCTGAATTGGATACCCTCAAGAAGGCTTACAAAGATATACCGAAGTATACCAACAATTCAGGTGAGCCGCTGAAGTATACCGAAGTATCACTCCACGATTGTAAACCATTTAAAACAAGTAACCATCATGATAGAGAAGGCAAGATCCGTAGATCTCATAAAAGACTCTTATACAACTTGTGTCCTTTTAGGCGAACGCAAGTGTATGATTTGGAAGTGTATCCTAAGAGATCTTTTATTGAAACTCATGGCTCTAGATTCGATTAAGTGCGTTTTGGTTTTAGCAGTCGGAGGCATGGAGCAGAGTGCCACCTTTTCAATACCAACACATCTCGAAGTGAGAGGTCGATAGATTATGCAAGGTTCTCCGTGAGAAATGAAAAAAATATCTTTTAAGAGATACTTGAGTAGCTAGGAGGGGTTGTGCAGCGCATCACTGGGTCCATGACGTCTTGTCTTAAATACCGGTATCATCTTTGTGATAACCGATAGCAGATGTATTGACCCGGTTTCTGTTCCTAAGTTTATTGGAGGGTTATTTCTTTTCACCCTTTTCACAAACTTTTCTTTTTAATTCTTCAACCACTTCTTTCTCCTTTCATCACTTTACTCATTTTTTCAATCATACCTAAGGACTTCTAATTCTAATCTATTAGAATTGTCCTTGGGTAGATCCCTCCGGCTCTGGCTGATCATAGGACATAAACCTAACCATAATCACCTTATTACTCTATGATTATCCTAGGTTCATTGATCACAAGCCATAAAACCTTTTGTGAAAATCTCTCAAAGTGTTTATAATTATAAAACATATTTTGTTAACACTTCGAGAGTTTTTCATTTTCTGAAATACTCCCCCTTCACATGTGCTAATGATTTTTAAGATAGATTTACACATGTTGGGTAGAGTTTGCATTTTTAAATTGATCGATTTTCAGTGAACATGACCGATTCGAGACACGCTTACATCACTAGTTAGACTAGCTTGAAATTATTACCCATCCTGGTCAAGTTCAAATAAAGTCTCTCAAGACGACACACTCTACTTAGACAAGTCCTATTCAAGACACGCTTACATCACTGGTTACACCAGCTTGAAATTATTACCCGTACAGGACAAGTCTTTTCGATTACTAACAATTAAGCTTCGTCAATTCATTGGTTATATTCGAGTCGAGCTCTTTTGAGATTCAACTACGATCTTTAAACATTTTTTTTTATCACATTTTAATCATGTCTTCTCCCCCTCAAAAATAGCATATCTGTGATATTTTTGATATCAACCGATAAATAGAAAAGCTTTTTGGAGAGATAGACGGATTTGTTTTGCATGAAATTGGAACATTTTGATCTTGATTTATATACACCCATTAAAGAAAGCATATTTGTTTAAATATAAAGTTTAAAATCAATTAAGGGTTTGTAGGGAGTTATCTTGAGCACATAATAATTTTGAAAGGTTTTGAAAAAATCTTTTGAGAAATCTTAAAAAGTGCTCAAGACTTCTTTTAGAAAAATGAGTTGTGTATTTAAATGTACACAAGTCTTTTTGGAGAAACCAGTTTTTGACTGAAATCTTTTCGTTTGTTTATACTCAAACTTTTTTGAAAATGATATCGTCTTTGAAAGTACGAGTCCTGATTTGAAATAATTAGAAGTCATCTTTTTAAGCTCGGGTTTCATGCTGAAGTATACAAAAGACATCATGAAGAAAATTTTGAGAAACGACATGTTTTAGAAAACATTATTAGAGAACCCTCGCTCAAGCATCTGTACATATCTGTATTATTGTTGAATGACATTTCTAGATACGTACAGAACGTCGATTATACGAGAGACATGTCGTTAGAAGAATATTTTTGAATTTTTAAATTTATAATGTTTTTGTATTTTTGAAAATTTTCTATTTTGGTATCTTGCTTTTGTTGGGTTTTCAAATTTTGTATTTTGTTTCTCAAAAATATTTACAGCGAAGCTTTTTGAAAGATATTTTTCAAGAAGATTCGAGAATACGTTCTAGCTCCTCAGGAGTTAGGCTTCGCATGCTAATTCGTCGAACTAAATCATCAAACCTATCTTTTGGAAGGGCTTTAGTAAATAGATCGGCGAGTTGGTAATCCATCTCCATGAAAAATAATTCAACAGTACCCTCTTCTACGTGTTCTTTGATGAAGTGATAGCGGACTCTAATATGCTTGGTCTTCGAGTGTTGTACTGGATTGCACGAGATGGCTATGGCACTTTTCGAGTCACAATGCAAAGGTATTTTGTCGAAAGTAAAGCCATAATCTATGATTTGTGTCCTCATCCATAGAACTTGGGCACAACACACAGATAGAGACACATACTCGGCTTCTGCGATTGATAATGCAGTACAGTCTTGTTTCCTTGATGACCAGCCTACTAGCTTTTCACCGAAAAATTGTGCTCCACCAAATGTTGTTTTTGCTGTAACTTGACAACCTGCGTGATCGGCATCTGAAAATGCTATTAGTTTAAACTCGGAATCCTTTGAATACCAAAGTCCCATTTTAATGGTTCTTCGTAGGTACCGAAAGATCCGTTTGACCTCTTGGAGGTGAAGTTCGATAGGCCTTGCCTGAAACAGTGCTAATAAGCAAACAACAAAATGAATATCGGGTCGACTAGCAGTAAGGTACATGAGAGAACCAATCATGCTCCGATATTTCTTCGGATCCATGGGTTTCCCAAATAAATCAGCACCGATTTTTGGTGAAGTGACCATTTGTGTACCAACAGAATCACAATTTTCCAAACCATGTTTTTTCAAAATCTCAATTGTATATTTAGCTTGATTAATGAAGATACCACGAGGGGATTGATATATTTGTAAACCAAGAAAGAATTTAAGTTCCCCCATCATGGACATTTCAAATTTGCTTTTCATGAGATTTTCAAAATGTTTTGAATGATTCGGATTAGTGGACCCAAAGATAACGTCGTCCACATAAATCTGAACAATCAAAATGCCATCTTTGTATTTCCTTGTAAACAAGGTAGAATCAACAGTTTCTTTGGTGAAATTGTTTTTTATCAGGAAAGATGATAGTTCGTCATACCACGCTCTTGGAGCTTGTTTTAACCCATAAATGGCTTTCTTTAGCTTGTACACGTAGTCTGGATGTTCCTTGTCAATGAATCCTTCTGGCTGACTCACATACACTTCTTCCTTAAGAGTTCCATTTATGAACGCAGTCTTGATGTTCATCTGGTATACAGTGATGTTCTTGTGAGCTGCATAGGCTAAGAAAATACGGACTGCTTCAAGTCTTGCTACTGGCGCGAATGATTCTTCAAAATCTATCCCTTCTTCCTGTCTGGATCCTTTAGCCACTAGACGAGCTTTGTTACGAATTACAGTCATTTCTTCATCCTTTTTGTTCTTCCACAACTATTTGAGATCAATGATAAGTTTATCCAGTGGTCTTGGAACAAGTTCCCAACTATCATGCAAACGATATTGAAGAATTTCTTCCTGCATCACTTCTATCCATGCGTTTTCTGCCATTGCCTCCTGAATGTTCTTTGGTTCTTTTAGGCTTATTGAGCAAATGTAAGTGCACAATTCAGGGTCTGTGGCAAGTTGTCTTCTCGTCTGAACTGGCTTGGAAGGTTCACCAATCACTTGTTCAATTGGATAGTCTTTAGTCCATTGGAGTGTGGAAGGGTACCTTTGGTTTAACGTATGCATGTTAGATGGTTCTTGTAACATTGAAGATGATTCAGCAGAGTCTGTAGCAAACGGGTTTTCAAATACTTCTTCTTCTAACGCAACATCGTTTTGGTTCTGTGTTGGTTCTTCTTGAAATGGTGTGTTTTGTTTTTGCTCATCAACTCTTGGTAGAACAATTTCAATAACTGGAGTTGTTGGAGTCAATGTAGATGAGGTTGAGGGAGTTGGTGCGTCAGCTTCGATTGTTGTAGATGCATCTTGTGGTGGTGATGGTTGATGGTTTTAAGCGGGTGCAACGGAATGATGTTGTGATGCATTTGTCGAAGGTCCACCATAGTATTCATCAAACATTAACTCGAAGAAGTTTTCCAGTTCTTGTTCTGAAGGTTTTTCAGTGGTTGTTGATTGAGCTCTTTGAGGTACGAGTCCTGAACTAATGTGTCCAGAAGTCTGCGGATTTGGTGCGGGTCCTAATATGTTTTGATTAGAATCCATTGGGTTAAGCGCGGGTTCTAGAGCGAGTCTCTCAGAAGCCATTTGTGAAATCTCATCAAAATTCACATTCATCGTCTCCATTATCTTTTTAGTTCTTCTATTATACACCCGGAATGCTCTCGAGTTTTTCGAGTATCCAATGAAGATTCCAATATCACCCTTAGCTTTTAGCTTCCCAAGATCTTCTCTATCGTTCGTTGGATAGCACAAAGCGCCAAACACGTGAAGGTAAGAGATATCAGGTTTCCGATTGTTCATTAGCTCATATGGTGTTTTATTAAATCTTGGGTGGATTAGGGAACGGTTCTGAGTGAAACAAGCAGTGGCAACAACATCAGCCCATAAAAATAATGATGCACTCGAATAAATCAGCATTGTGTGAGCAGCTTCCACAAGAGTTTGATTTCTTCTTTCAACTACCCCATTCTGCTGTGGAGTTCTAACAACAGATGTTTGATGTGTGATACCAACATCTTAAAAATAAGTTCTTAACTCCTGATTTGTGAATTATGTACCGTTATCTGTTCTGACAATCCTTACTGGAGCTTGTAGTAGGACTTGAATACGCTTCAGAAAAGTGATGATGTTGCCTGGTGCTTCGTCTTTTGATCTCAAAAACTTAACCCATGTATATCTTGAATATTCATCGACGATAATAAGAATATAATTTTTCCCGTTTATGCTTTCAACTCTCATTGGGCCACATAAGTCCATGTGCAACGTATGTAACTTTGCTTCCAAACTAGGTACGAATTTGGGTTTATATGATGCCTTTTTGCTTTTTCCTTGTTCGCAAGATGGACATAAGTGATCCTTGGTGTATTTGAACTTAGGAAGTCCATTGACGATGTTGTCTTTGGCGAGTTTGTTGATTGTGTCGAAATTGAGATGGGATAATCTTCTATGCCACAGCCAGGACTTAGTTCCAGATGCTCTTGTCATAAGACATATTGGTGATGAAGAGGCCATTTGGTTGATGTCGATAGCATACAAGTTGGTGTCGCGATTTCCAGTTAAGAGGTCATCGCCTTCCAAGTTTCAAATGAATCATGTATTTCTCCTAAATGCAACTTTTAAATCTGCATGACAAAACTGACCGACTGAAAAGAAATTGTGTCCCAACCCTTTGACATAGTAAACCAGAGTGATCAAATTATTTCTGAATTGAAGATCTCCATAACCCAGAATAGCTGCTACATGATCATTTCCAAGCGCACAGTTCCCAGGAACTTCTAGACAAAATTGATCAGCAGCTTTAGATTCCCGGTCATGTGCTTGGAGCAACCCGAGTCGACAATCCAAATACATATTTCGATAACCTGCGAAGAACAGAAGAGTTTGTTTTTGGAAACCGTTTGGACTTTGGTTCCTTTTGGTTAGAGGAAAAATCATCACTACACTCATAGAATTTTTGTTCTGGTGGAGGGGTAATGGCTTTCCAAAATCCATTTTTGTTTCTGAACACTCTACCACTTGGTTTCCACTTAAGGCAATTACTAGTCATCATTTCACTAGTGTGTGACCTAGATTGTGTAACTAGTCTTCTAACTGTTTTAGCATTGGTTCCTTTTCGAACACTCTTCATATCAGGTTTAACATACACATTATTAGAAACATAATCATCATGAACATCATTAAATAAGCATTTCTTGCACATTAAACAAAGAGAGTCATTACATGCATTAGAAACAGTATGTTTGACATTACATTCAGATGAAATATGTCTCTTATTACAAAGCGGTAAATTCCTACGGTGTTCTTCTACTTCTTCAATTTTATTCATGCATATACTCTTAGAGATAGGCGAGACTCTATTGTTCCTTGTATTGCTCTTATGTTGTAGTCTGCTGCTCCTAGAGGTGCTTTCTAGTCTTGTAGAAGGTAAGGCACACGCATTAGGATTCACATTGTTGTCCTTGGAAATGGATTTAGCGTTCATAGACTCTTTAGGATTATCTTTTAAGCTTCTGTCATTTGTCCCATATGTTTTAGATGTGGAGGCAGACGCAATAGTGGGACTAATCCTATAAAGGCCAGGTGCTATCACTTTTGGTGTTTCAACAACCGCTTTTCCTTTATCAAAAATATATTCTTTTTCATTTTGCTTGGGCAAGGGTGTTGGAGTGACTGGTTTTGTCAAATCATTTGTCACATCGACTTTTGGAACAAATTGAGAAATCGACATTTTTGGTTTAACAACCGGTTTTGAAGTATTTGGTTTATCCGAAGTCAATGGTTTTGCTAACTTAGTATCCGCACCTTTTTGACTTTGCAGCTTCGCCCTCAAAAGATCATTTTGCTATTTCATGTTTTTGAAGGCACGCTCATACGACAGTTTGTCATACTTACATTCTTCGCTTTTTTGATCAAGTTATTTAAAATATGACACGTTTTCGATTTCAAGTTTTATAAGAGCATTTTCATATGTTGAAACACTTGCGGAGGTCTCAGCTCGCAGTATTTCATCGTCGTCAACAGAATATGTTTGTAAAATGATGGACATAATATCAGTGGACAGAACTACTTCGAAGAGAGAATCATTTAAGTTTTCCAAAACATTGATTTTTCCAATAGATTCATTAGCTTTCTTTATCAGGGATTTGTGGTCCTTGACAAAGTCAACTATTTCAGTTAAAAAAGCTTTTTCAAAATGAATTACTCGAGCATTAATGTTATTAATTTGAGGAGCAAATTCACTTTCAAGAATCTGTTTTAGCTGTAGATGGACCGTTGAATACCAATTGTTCTAAGTCAGTCTCATTTTAGATTCTAAAGTCGTTTGAAGTTGCCCAAGTCTGGTTTTAATAACATCAAGAAATCCTTTGGCAGCACTTGTGTTAAAAGTGCTGTTTAAGGACATCTGTTCCATGTTTGAAAGAGATTTGGAAACAACTAATGGTTTAGAAACTTGTTTTGAGATGCCTGTGTTTTTGGAAAACTAAGATGTTTATTTTTGTGGAACAAAAGTAATTCCGGAAAGTTTGTTCAGTTTGTTGTAATCTATTGGTTTTATTTCTGGGTTCTTTTGATTCATCTTTGATCTACTCTCTTCAGCAAGTTCTATCGATTCCACATAATCACGAACAATAGGAGGATCATGCTTAGTAAACAAAACATTTCCATTATACAAAGTATTCTGTTCTTTCTGAGCTTTCTTGAGATTGCAAGGAGTTTTGTTACCTAGAGCCATTTTTTGTTTTGTATAGTAAAGCGGATCAGTTTGACTAGTAATCATATGAATTGTTTGACTTGAATGACCCGTTTTAACCAGTAAGTTTTCTAGTTTTTCGATCTTATGTTCTGACTCTATGATTTCGTCCAAAAGTTTATCTTCTTTCTTTGCAAAGTCCTTTTTCATCTCATCCCGTTCTTTTTCAAGATTGGTATAAGCTGATTTTTGTTTTGAAAGTTGGTTTGTTAAATCAGAAATTTATTGTTTTAAAGAGTTGATGGTTTTTGTCGAACTAATTTGAAGTTCATCAAATTTGTTTTGCAATTGCCTATCTTTAACAAGTAGCTTCTTATAACCAATTTCAAATTCTGACTCGCGTTTTATATCAATCTGAAAACTTTTTTCATTTTCCTTGTATCTCTCAAGCTCAGCGGTCAATTTCTCATTCACGGCCTTAACATCGCGATTGACCTTTTTCACTTTCTCAATTTCAATGCTACAATTATTCAATAATGATTCAAAGAGAGCACGTGTTTCCTCATCATTCTCAGCATGCTGTGAAACTGAGCCTCCACTATGGTTCATATCTGGAGTTGCCGAATCAATATTGCTACTACTCGGCTTGTCTAGGTATGTATCATAAGTGGGTGCTGGAGTCTCAGAATGTTGTTCCTCATGTGAAGATATATCAAATATATCATTATTGTGGCATGTATTGAATAATGGTACCTCAGAGAGTGCATTGGTGTCATAAACAAGAGGTGTGTCAGAATCCGTGTCGTACTTAGCCTCCTGAAGATTTGCCATAAAGATGCAGTTTGCATTGATATCCTCTTGATCTTCCATTTCATCCATGAGAGCCATAAAATCATTTTCCTCAGCATTCAATTGAATCCATGCTTTTTCCTTTTGTGCCAACAACAACAATTTTTGAAGATACGCAACATCCTTATTTCGTGGCTTAGTAGGACAATTCCTTGCAATATGACCTACACCCTGACAGTTGAAACACTTCATCGGATTACCCTGATTCACATTTTCATAAGTCCCAACAACTGGAGCTGCAACATTCTCAATCTGATTACCCACTGTCTGATTCCCAGCATTTTGACCCCTCGGATTTTGAACAATATAACCCATCTGATTTCCTGCATACTGCCCTGCATTCTGATTACCCATCTGAAATCCAGTATCATATCCCTGCTGATTCCCAATAACTCCAACCATTTGTCCTCCTTGACCCATATTGAAACTCGGCTGAGCAATCTGCCTGTTGCGAGTGTTTCGATGAAATCCTTTGGTTGTTGTTGGTTGGTGTAGAATAGCGTCCTTGGAATGCCTTTGTCAAATAAGCAAATGCTTGTGTCAAAGAAGTAGTAGATTCATCATTGTCAGTGATCTCTGGTTCTTGATATTCTGGGTATTGTTGTTGTGGAATAACTTGGTGTTGTGGATAGAATTATTGTTGTGGTATGACAGTAGTTTGTTGTTGTGGAATGTATGGTTGTTGCATGTAGTTGTGGGTGGAAGATGATGATGGTTGATGTAATGTGTTCACTGAGTATGAAGTTGGTGTATTAGCATACAGTGCTAGTGGATCATGATTCTTAGCAAGTAATTCTGCCCTGACTTCATTAGCCTCAGCTTGGTTTTGCTTCAAGAAATCGTACAACTGATCATAGTTAACATCATGCAAGTTCTTTGTCTAATAAACAATGGTGACATATTTTCCCCATTCAGGTTGTAGCTCGTTCAGAAACTTTGTATTGTTTGCTATGTTCTTCTGTGTGAGGTTATGTCTGGATAAGTCTTTCATGATCTTACAGAACCTTTGGTAGTACGATTCTATTGATTCTCCAGGAATTGAAGTGAACTTGTGTAGTTCCTTGAGCAATTGTGTTTCCATTTCCTGTTTCCCGATGTACGTCCTGTACATTAACCTCTTGAATCTTTCCTAGACTGCATGAGCACTTCCTTCGCTATCTACAGTTGCATAAGTCGTTTCAGGTAGTCCAAGAACAACGAGATGAAATGCAAGATCATCAGTTGAAATTTGTAGTTTGTCTTCCTCAGTGTACCCAACCTTAGTATGATCTTTGCAGAATGGTTGTACTTGGGGGGGGGGGGGGTTCCATTACGATCTACAAGGTCTAGGACTTGTCGTGGTTTAAAGGGTCCTTCCAAAACGGATTTGACACGAAGTTTTCCGTTTAGTTTGCTCTTGAGATAGCGCATCATACGACTAGCCCACTGGGAGTATCCACCTTTTGACAGCATGGGAGGACGGTTTTCAGCACCAGCTGCATGAATATCTTGCTCAGTTGCCATTGATGTATGATAAAGTTGATCTTGGATCGGTTCAACGATGTAGGAGTCGTGTTTGTTGAGAGTTAATGCAAGTTGTTGTAGTGAAATTTTGGTCTGAAAACTTAAAAAAGTTGATAACTTCCTTTCGTAGCGATTTTGGGCCTCGAAGGATGGGCTGAATGAACTTAAGTATATTTAATGTGTCATTCTCCTCGGTCTCACATTCGTTTTGACAGGTAGTACGTCGAAAACGGAGTTACGGTTCAAAAGTTATAGCCGTTTGAAGTTTTGCTGAAAAACTGGTCCAAATTCGTAAAGTTGGCCTTAGTCGTAAACTTGGTCCTTAGTCGTAAACTTAGTCCAAATTCGTAAACTTGGTCCTTAGTCGTAAACTTAGTCCAAATTTGTAAGAATTTGAAAGGTCCAATAGTATCTTACTAACTTGTCCAAGCTAGCGAGATTTCACAAGTCGAAGTATTCCACAAACTTATCCAAGCTCGGGAAGTACTGAGTAATTCTTGATGCACGAAGAATCTTCAACAGGAGCAAGTTCGTAACGCTTAGTCGTAAGATGAGTTCTTATTCGTAAAACAGGTTCTTACTCGTAAAAATGGTTTTTACTCGTAAAACTGGGTCTTACTAGTAAAAATGGTTCTTACTCGTAAACTAAGGGTTTTGACCAACCTTATTCGTAAACTAAGGGTTTTGACCAACCTTATTCTTAAACTTACCCATTATACGTAAAAATACCAAAATTTTCAAAGTACGTTTTATGCTTAAAATACACGCTTTCCACTAGTTTATTTTGATCAAATCTCTTCAAAAACACTTAAATAACAAGAAAGTTTATGACTTTAATGGTAAAAAAGCAATTTGAAGAAGTTCGTAACTTGGTATAAACTAAGAAACATGTAGAAAAAAAAGACGATTTTAAACTACAAAGTAATAAACTTTATGCTATTTCTAAGCTTCTAAACACTATATCAACCTTAAAACTTTCCAAGTTTCAAGATTTGAGTGAAAGAATCAAAGAAAAACGCGAAAGAACTTGAAAAAGTAAAGCTACGAATATAAGATAACACACACTCTTAAATCATTGTTTGGCCATTGATACCAATTGTAGGACTTTAGATATCAACTCTATCACATATATTAAGCTCGTATTTGGTGAGTTGAGATAGATGAAGTATGCTTATGTAGAGAGAGATAGTAGAGAAAGAAAGAGAGAATTCTATTAATGAAAAGACACACTTACACACTCAAGCACACCTACAAATGAGACATATAGTGGCTTTTATACTTCTACTAAGGCCATACGAATGGGTCTTTAGATGGGCTATGGGTTTGGTCTTGGATTACATAAGATAATAAGGCTAACTTACTTACATACTAAACTATTAGCTTACCAAGACCACGAGCCCTTTACTTAGACTAATATTCGTTCAATAACTAGATTACAAAGTTCATTAATACGGGAATGACCATCACTTTTTCTTTAATGCTAACAAATCCACTCAAAATTCCTTTCAATTTTCATTGTTTAATCATAGATTATATTATCATCTTCTAGTGGTTATGGGATGCAAAAGAGTATGCGTAGGTTTCACTGATGTGAAACATTTCACAGTAAAAGTTTCTAGGGTTACGGTCAAACTTCAAATTTGTTCAAGTTTCATTCAAGCATGTGATAAAGTTACTATTTTAGCTACCAAATTCAAAATTAAGTGATCAAAAGTCAAGCCAAAGTTCAAGTTCAAATGTTGATTTGTTCAAGTCAATGTTTTTAATTTCTCTATAGAACAGGGCATAGCTAGTAGGGTGCTGAGCCACCCCTAATCAAACTACTTCATTCATTAGTTATTTAGATTACAAGCCGCTTTTCTATTAGTTTTTTACATTCAGCCCCCCTTATTGTATAGACATGTCTACAAAATTCATAAATGAATAAATTAAACAATAAAAGACAACACTATATATTAATTTTTGAAGCGATATTTATCAATGTGATTTTTTGCGTTAAGCACGGCCGACCACCTTAACTAAGCTCCACCCCTCTTATAGAGGTTTATAGTATCCACCTCACAATTGTACTTTTTGTGTAGATCTTTTTCAGGATCTGCAATCAACCAACCATTTCATTTTCCGCCAAAATAAACATAAGTACCTTTCTTTCTGACTAGTTGGAAGTCCTCTTCTCGATTCGGAAGTTTCGACAAGGTTATATGCACTATGATTGATACAATTTTTCAAGAATGTGATGCAACAACAATTGTATGATAAGGTATGCCGTATGCCCAAGGGAAAACAGAAATATCCATACCAACAACATTCACATTTAAACATCTCTAATTCGAAACTGGGATTCATGAATCATACCTATTTTTGTGTTATTGTTATGTGCATATATCACCAAACCTACTTACACTAGTACATTCGGGGCTTTCCCCGATGACATTTTTACGACTGTGCCGACGTCGGCACCATAAAATCCCGACGACATGACGTCGACACCTACTTGTCGACAATGCTCCGTCGCTATTCACCGTCCCGACAAAAAATCCCGACAACATCGTGGGACCCACAAGTTTTTCCAGTCAAAGTTTTTGTGGTTCGACAATATGGTCCCGACGACATGTCATCGGGACCATACTACTAATTAACGATTGAATTAGTTAAGCCTAATTATGTTTTAAAAAATACCGACATCATAACGTCGGTATTAATTTATCACGGTCAACAAAAAGGTCAACAAAATTCTAATAATACCGACGATATGACGTCGGTATTAATTTATGAATGTCAACAAGAAAGTCAACGAAAGTGTAATAATACCGACAAAATAAACATAAGTACCTTTCTTTTCGACTAGTTGGAAGTCCTCTTCTCGATTCGGAAGTTTCGACAAGGTTATATGCACTATGATTGATACAATTTTTCAAGAATGTGATGCAACAACAATTGTATGATATAAGGTATGCCGTATGCCCAAGGGAAAACAGAAATATCCATACCAACAACATTCACATTTAAACATCTCTAATTCGAAACTCGGATTCATGAATCATACCTATTTTTGTTGTTATGTGCATATATCACCAAACCTACTTACACTAGTACATTCGGGGCTTTCCCCGACGACATTTTTACGACCGTGCCGACGTCATGACATCGGCATCATAAAATCCCGACGACATGACGTCGACACCTACTTGTCGACAATGCTCCGTCGCTATTCACCGTCCCGACAAAAAATCCCGACAACATCGTGGGACCCACACGTTTTTCCAGTCAAAGTTTTTGTGGTTCGACAATATGGTCCCGACGACATGTCGTCGGGACCATACTACTAATTAAGGATTGAATTAGTTAAGCCTAATTATGTTTTAAAAAATACCGACATCATGACGTCGGTATTAATTTATCACGGTCAACAAAATTCTAATAATACCGACGACATGACGTCGGTATTAATTTATGAAGGTCAACAAGAAAGTCAACGAAAGTGTAATAATACCGACGACATGACGTCGGTAAATTAAAACCTTTACATTGATTTAATTTTTAAATGCCGACGACATGTCGTCGGCACTATCATTATAGTGCAGCTGCACAGCTGCAATTTTCCAGATTTTTTCCGAAAAAAATCTACCAAAATCTGTAAGCAACAAAACCTTTCAACCAATCAATACTAACACGTCCAAAACCGTAAAACTTTATAACGGCTAAAACACTTATATATAACCACTAAACACCCTCAAAATACATTAAAACCAGTGTTGCAAAAAAAGGTCTACAAGGCCGATTAATCGCCGATTAGGTGCTACAAGGACACCGACCTTGCCGATTTATGTAACTGGGTCAAACAAATAGGTCAACCGTGGTCAATGGCGATCAACGGCGGTCAATGGTGGTCAAACTTTCCGGAAACCTATAAATCTTTCCGGAAGTACCCAAAACTCACTGTAAACTTATTTTGATCACTTATAGTAACTGTTTAAGTCTATTACAAGTTGTTTTTTAGAAAATACCTAAAACTCACCAGAAATACACAAAACTTGCCGAAAATTACTAAAATTTGTCAGTAATGCCAATCCGATTAATCACTGATTAATCCCGCCTAGACCGATTACAAGCTACAAGGTGGTCGACCGCCCGACTACCGATTCGCGATTTTTGCAACCTTGATTAAAACATTATAAACTTTACAAAACGGGTGTTATAATCGCTAGACCTAGCTGCCATATCTACAAATGTTGCAATATCCGCAATGTTTAAGTCGCCAAAAGGTTAAACTACACAATAATAAGATTCGGGTCGCCAAAATATAGTTTCAAAGATAAGTACAGCACAAAATAACACATATACCTCTACCGCCCCTCGTCATCATCCATATCATCGCTACGATGATCCTCATCATCACCACTCTCGCCTCCGCCACTCTCGCTCCCGCCAGCGCCACACCCGCTGCCTAAGCCTACCTCACCTCGAGAAGGCATCTGACTAATAAACTCGTGCCATTGTGGGTTGCTCCGGACAAAACCCATCAACAAAGCGAGCTGCTCCTTAACTTCCTTAGCTTCTGTTGCAGCTGCATCACTCTTCTTCTCAGCTTCAGCAATCTTCTTTTGAGCTTCAACAAGCTTCTCGTCTATCTGGGGCCCACTGTACACACCTAAAAACTAAATAATCAAAATTTAAAAATGGATGAATCAGAAAGATGGAATTGATGTGTACAACTTCCTTAACTTGGTTAGAGGAGTATCTAAAGAGGAAGCTGATAATGAGTGTCTAGGTGGTGATCTCGACTATTATGAACTAGAGGATAATTACATGGAAGCGGGATCTTCTGAGCTCGAATCCGGTTCTAAACCTGTATTTAAAGACGGTTTAGATCTGAATATTGATGAAATGGATGTTGATCGGACTGGTGGCAAATCAACTTGGCCGAGATGATATGGTTGTACACGAGATGTTAAATGAAACATCTGGTAAATGGGGTGCTGTGGAATCTGATAAACCATAGGGTTCAGATTAGAGTAAAAAAGTTGAAGAAAAAACTGAATCTTACCACTCTCAAAACATTCCAATGCTTCCCATCAAACACTTCCCGCCAAAACTTCCCACCAAACACTTCCCGCCAAAACACTTCCCACCAAAACGTTTGTGTAAAATATCTGCTCTATCCTCACAAACACAATGAATATTTTTGTTGGCAGTCGTATGGTAATGTTTATCAAGAAAATGGAAGGTTGGTTGATGTTGTTGGTGAGTGTTTAGATGAAGAGTTGGAGTCATGGGTTTGATGTATAAGAGTTTCCGAGTTAGTTAATGAAGATGCCTGCTGATGTCTATCAGTTGCTTGCTGATTTTGTACACAAGGTCTCATAAAAAGTAAGTTCTTCTTGGTTTTCTTTTGACCTAGATCTGGATTAGTTAATGAAGATGTCTTTCTAATGTGTTCTAATGTGATATTGTACGTACGTTATCAACTATGTTTAGTTATGCATATATATGTTGTTGTTGTGAAAACTTAAGTATTTCACAAGGCTTCTTTAACAGCCGTCGTGCACCTTCGTTAGCGGCGGTGATCTACCTATCTTTTGTTGACCAGGTTCTGAGTTAACCAAATTATGGTGTCCAAACACCCCTTTAAACAACAGGGTATTTCAAATATACAATTTTCCAACACTAAATTACATATATGCATAAAGAATGGAACTGAAGGAACAATATCACAATTAACAAACACGAAGGCAAACCTTTTATTTAAAACACACAAAAGTTCTCAACCACATACATTTCATACAGACTCAAACAAAACAACTCGACAAGCAAACGACACAACTCGACAAGCAAACGAAACAACTCGACAAGCAAACGAAACACACGACATAGACCATAACAAACATCGCCCATTCATTTTTTTACTGCTACTTCCCACTTTGCTAGAACCTGCACCATCTTTTCCCTTCCTTGCTTTCCTTTGCTTGATGAAATGTTCAAACATAGCTTCAAGATTTGTTATCCTATTTCCCAGATCATCAATTTTGGTTTCCAACGTGCTTTCTCCTCCAACATCATCAGCTTGAGCATCCAACATCTCTCTGTAGTACGGCTTTTTCCTAAACCATTCAAGAATCTGGTCTCTCATCCACGGGCTAATGTTCTTATAAGAACGATATTCATCATAAATTTCGTAGCCATATGTATTAAGAACTTCATTAAAGAGACCCTCCGACGATAAAACCTTTGACCACTCCTCTTTTCGGCGTGTAACCAGCCATTGTTATGTGTGTTTTGTGAGAATTGACGATTGGGTTATGTGCGTTTTGTCGAGTTGAGGATGATTCGTTATATATAAGTAAAAAATTGGCGGGACAAAGGTAAAATGAGGCGGGAAGAAAATCCTGGCGACATGTCGTTGGTACAAAACAGGCGGGAAAAAATCCTGCCCAATTATTCGCTATTATTCACAAGCGGGGCAAGTCAAAAATTGGTCTAAATAAGTCCCGACGACATGTCGTCGGGACAATAACACTAATGACAAAAGTAAATGCTAATCAGACGCTAATCAAAAGCTAATTACAATAATTTTTTTGGTTTATATGTTACCGACGACATGTCGTCGGTAACATCTTGGCGGGGCAAATTTCCCCCCAATTTTTCACTATTATTGGAGTAGTCAAATTTGACCAATATTGTCTCGACGACATGTCGACGGGATTTTAACAAACAAAAAATTCAACGCACGCTTGGCTCGGTCAAGCGCTTTTTTTGGCGTTTAGTGTAAAATACCGACGACAATTGTCATCCGCATTTTTCTCGTCGCCCTTCTCCTGATTCTTGTAGTGGACAGCAATCCTCACATAAAATCATAACAAATCCCAAAACCCTTTTAACCGTAATCGATTTACAACGCTACGTTGCATTCAAGATTACCTACTCAGTGGATTTAGATGCAAGCAAAAAGAAAGAAATCCAAACATGCTGAAAACTCAACGGTTACACTAACAAAGAAGAGTTCTCCATTTCCTTATATGCCTCAGAGCTCCTCATATGCCTAATCAGAACCTAAAACATTTCAAAAATAGCGTAAGTTTTCAAAACAGAACAATAAATGAACTTTTATCTAACGAATCAAAACAAACATAAGACATGAATAATCATCCAAAACAGGGCAGTTTGACCATACAAAATCAGATTTTCAATATTATTCTTAACTCGTAATTATTCAATACTCATTGATTAATAAACTCTAGCACACAATATGTTATGGTTCGGAACTCTGTAGAAGAGACATAGATCATGATCAATCAAATGAAAAATACCAAAAGCAAGAAAGCAATAAGAGATCAAAATTGATGGAACTTAATTATTCAAATAAGTCAAAACTAATATTAACAAGTAATTAGCACAATTTTGAAATATAATAAGAAACCATACATACCGATTAAAATGGCTGAAGATAAGAGACAACAGATGAGCAGGAGGAACACAGCCAAAGCAAAAGACACAATGTAACACCATCTGCAAACCTCAAATGCAACAGGTCAGGGAGGGCCACAATCACACATCTCTAATTCGAATCCACAGCCACTCACCAATCAGGCACCACCTCAAATGCAACAACCTTCACAAGTCAGTTATGGTGCAGCACCACAACACATTCAGCAGCCAGCCTATCAGGGAACTTACAGCATGCCAACACGATACAGTCAACAATCTATGTACCTAGGCGTATGGTGTCTCATTTCAGCACTCCCCAACACCCTCACTTCTTGGATATTCAGATGCGGATTGGGCTCGTTACATTGAAACTAGACGATCTACCTGTTAGAGTTTGTGTATAATTATTAATATAAGTATGTCCGGTTTCGAACCCGAGACTCGGGATTGCACACAATACGTAAGAGTTTCAATGGATTGAATTAATTAAATATATTTTATTTATTCATTTCACAAAACAACACTTAACGACAGTTAGTACTTAACGGAGTTAGCAATAACGGTCGTTAAAGGACTAATAATGAAAAGGAGAATAGAAGGATCTAGACCCCCTCCTTGGGCCTAGATTCGGCCGACCCTTCCCATAAGGGTTTAGGGTTCGGTTTGGTTGAGTAGGGAGCAAGCCAAGGAAGCCTATAAATACAATTCATTGTTTTCCCTAATCTTGAATCCCTAAGCAAGCCAAACTTCTCTCCCTTCTTCTCCTCTAAGCATAACCGATCGACCCATTTTTTAATTCCACTAGGAATTGGCGATCCAAGTTTGCTTATAAAGTGTTTGGTTTGTTTGTGATCAAGAACCTAGCTTTTCCCATTGAAACGCTAGTATTACGTGTGTACAAGAACGAGTAACAAGCTTCCTTTAGCTTGTGTGTTTTCCTTTGTTCGATCCATATAAGCCTTTTATTAGGGTTTATATTTTGTTCTTGGAGCACGTGATTCCTTGTTCTTGCTAGGAATCAAAAGGTACGCTTTCTATTTAGTTTTAATTAATTACATGTTAGTGTAGATCTATTCCGCTGCGTATGCTGTGATGATTATGTGTTTATAGTTTATTTATGATTCACATATTCCAACAGTGGCATCATGAGCCTCGTTTTTAACATGTAATTAATTACTAAAAACCTTAAAATTGGATCTTGTTGTATAGATACATGCAATTCTTATTCTAGGGTTTTATAAACCCTAATTTTTTGTTAATTTGGGTCGACACCCAACTTTAATTTTTTAGGGTTTTAGTTTTTCCTTTAAAACTTGTAGAAACCCTAGGATTGCATGCAATTTTAAGTGGTTAATTAATGAGTACCTTATGTGATGTCATTAATTAAAGATTGCGTACTATATATATTGACATGATAATATGTGCAATATGGGATCCATGACAAAATCTTGCATGTTTTGTCATGGAATGATTTGTGTTTAATTGCTACATGATTTTTTAAGATAAATCTAAAATTAGGGAAGACCCTAATTAATATATTAATTAATTGGTTATGTGCAATGTGGTATCTAATTAATCAAAACTTACGCGGCCAAATTATTTGGCGTCTGTGGTCCATTGGGCACAATGAGCTCGAAAACCAATGGGAGTTTTATTAATTACATACATTAAAATTCACATAGAATTATTAATAGGATTTATTGAAAAGGTTTGCATGTGGCTATATGATATTGTTAATGATCATGTGGGAAACTAGAAGGGGGTTGAATAGTTTACCGTTTAAAATTCTTTTAAAAATCTTGTTTTAAAAGTTGGCTATTGGAAACTTTGATTCGAACTCTATGTGTAATCAATCAACACCAATATGAACTACACACTAATCTAACAAATGATAAATAATAAAAGTAAAGAGTAGAGTTGGAAAGATCAAACCGAGACAAAGGATTTATAGTGGTTCGGCTACGAAGCTCTTCTTCGCCCTACTCCACTCCCCGAGTACCACACTCGAGAGTTTCAAACACTATATCAACAAGCTCCCTTCAGGCGGAGAAAACCGTACACATCGCTTATCCTATTTCCGACACTAAGCTAGATGTCGAGTGCTAATCTTAGCTAGCACCAATCTACCAAGGTCCACGTGACCAAACACACAAGCCCAATGGCTTCAAGAGATCACCAAGATCTCAACACGATCACAATGATCAACTCAATCTACTAACTCTATCCTAATGATCCTTGATCTTCTTGATCAATCACACAAGCCCAATGGCTTCAAGAGATGTTCACTATCTCTTATAAGATCACACTTGATCTTCACTCTTTCTCACAAAAGATAAATAAACTTGATGTATGCTATGATACAACAAGGTTGTAACAAGTGTTACAAAAATCTAATCATTACAACTCTTGTATCTTCTTGAAGATTTTGAGTTCTTCTCTTGCACTTGGAAGAGGAATGATAACACCTTGTATCTTCTTGGATACTTGTGTTCTTCTCTTGCTAATCAAGAGGAATGAAGAGGATCTCTTGGTGGATGATTGGATCACTCTTAAAACAAAAGAAACTAATCTAAATGATCAAAAAGAAAGAAAGGTGTGAGAGGTTTAAAACCAGAAAGTTTTCTGTGTGAAAGGGTGCCTAAAATCTGTGAAAGGGGTTGGTATTTATAGGCAAAGAAAATCTGAACGTTACAGAAAAAATAGTACGGACGGCTCCACTAAACATGCCACGGCTCCACTAAATTTAGTGGAACCGTGGAGCCGTCCTAGACTAGGACGCTCCAAATTTTGTCTTTTCTGGTGAAAACTTATTTGGGGAAGGTTGGAGCTGATTTTGGGGGGGGGGGGGGGAAATAATTTGTCATGTGTATTTTTGAAAAAATGTTTTGTCCCATTAAAAATGTGAGCTCTCAAAACCAAAATTTACTTCTTTGATCATTTGTCAAGTTTGTAAATTTGTCTAAGAGTGATTTGCGTAGAAACGGGATCTTCCGATTAAAAACTTGTTTACGTTAATTTTAACGTAACGTGATTTCACATTTTGTCATCCTCAAAACGTGAAGTAATCGAAAGATATAAATAACGTTTTTAGAAACATTATTTGCATCAACAATCTCCCCCTTTTTGATGATGACAAAATATAAACTCATTTTAAGTTAAAATTAGTTTTAACAAGTTTTTAATGAGTTTACTCCCATTTCTCCCCCTTTTTGTCGAATCAAAAAGGTGACGACGGTTCCCCCTTAATGTGTACTCCCCCTCATTTGGAGAACACAAAGGAATCGAGCAATGATTTGTGCTACAAAACAAAGTTAGACGACAAGTATACAATATCTAACAAGTAGCACATTTGACAAATATCCAACCACACAAAAAAAAAAATAGCTAAGTAGCTAAAATGAAAAGCCCATTTCATAAACATAAAATAAATGTCATACATAGGTATGACTACATCAAGAAAGCAAATTTAAAACAACATGAAGATACATAAACATCAATAGTAGTATGATGCTTCAAGATTTGCTTCCAACTTCAAAAGGGTTCCTAAGCATTTATTGGAGGGACTAAACATAACCATGTTTAGTTTGGGCTATTGTGTGGTGGAGGAGGTGGAAGGATGATGGGTCCTATGGGTGGTGTGAGGAGGTGTTCTAGGTATGAGAACCTAAAGTTAAGCTCATCTCTAAAGTTCATGATGAGTTCAAGGTTGTGATGGCAACAAGCACAACTCAAGGTGTGTGAGTGAAGGGGATAAAGGATGGGATAACCCATTAAGGGTTGAGGTGATGGTGATAGGGAAGGTGATGATCTGTTGCTCCCAAACTCAAAGGGAGTGTTTGGTGATAGGGTAAGGGTAAGAGTTAGAGGTTGTGGTGATGGTGAAAATGATGAGGGTGATGTATTAGTTCCCATTTCAAGGGAAGTTGATGGTGATGAGTTAAGTGTTAAGGCTAAAGGGTGAATGAGACTAGGTTGAGATGAATGTGTGTTGGTTCTAGTTGTGGAGGATGAGGATGTGGGTTTGATAGAGGTTGCCTTGGATGGAACTTGGGGTGTAGTGAAGGAAGATGATGATTTGGTAGAGGTTATGAATGTGTGGGTTTCATCTTCATCATCCCAGGTGAGATCAATGAAGGCAATGTCATTGGTGATAGGTTTAGTTGATGATTAAGGTATGTGAGTACTCATGATCCATTGATCAACTAGAGTGGTTTGATTGGTTGGTTTGATGTTGAATCTAGGTTTCTTTAATACTCTTGATCCCATGATGGTTGTATGGTGAGTGTGAAGGTGTAAGGATGGGTGTAAGGATGGCAATGCATGATGTTAGCTTAAATAGCCAAATCAAAAGCATGCAAGGTTGAAAAGGATGTTGGATTTGGGGATTTGGGTGTATGGGAATCAGGTAATGTTGGCAGATTTCCTGGAAAAAGAAGTCAAAAAGTGGAAGGAAATAGTGAAAATCGTCTTCCAGAGGCACGGTACCACTAAATGTACCACGGCACCACTAAATTTAGTGGAGCCGTGGCCTCCATTTGACCTTCTTTCCAGGTCTGCAGGTTTTAGGCAGCCTAAATGGGGAAATTTCTGGGGAATCCATTGGCTGCAAATCTCAAAGCCTCAAACCACTAAACACATAGAATTCCTAAAGCTAGTTTCAACTAGCAACTAACATGATCATGTGATCATCTATGTATTTAGGCAACTATTAAGCATGCATGAATTCAAGCAAGTTTAACATCTAGTGCATGTAATAAAATAATAGAACATGCATGAACTAGGCAAGATTGATTAACATAGAGGTTAATTAACTAAGCAAATTAACCAAGTTCAAGTATGAAATGTTAAAAGGAAAACACTTCAAGCAAATTAATGTTTATGGACATTTCCATGACTTTACTTATAATAGCTTAATAATACTTAAGTTAATAGTACTACTTAAGCTAAACCTAACTAGTCTCTTTTCTTCCCCAACTTTTTAATCTTGTTCCCAAGCCCTTTGATCGCCTTGCCGATGGACTTGAATCCCCCGATAGTTTGCTCATGCATCGAGACTTGTCGATTGTACATGGTTGTTTGTCTTCTCATCATCGTGGATAAGTTGATTTGTCCGAATTCAACATCGAAGGTTTGTGTGAATGATGAGGTGTCAAGGTTACGAAAGAAGGTGTCGGGAGAGGGAGTATTAGGACGAGACATTCCTTCTTCGTTCACCTCATCATCATCCTCATCCATAGGTTGAGAAGACGAACTGTGACCGAATGAGGAGGAAGAATGGGGAATATCGGAAGTGGATTTACGACCACGTTTGGACCCTTTGTCCTTACGTTGCTTTGTGCGACGTTGTGGTCCACCAAGTGGTTTCATAACCGGATTGACTAGGACATAGTCGACATCATTGAGAGATGGGTAGGTTTGTATAACCCACCTGAATAAACGAGTAAGCAACATGCCATATGGCATGAGCTCATCGGAACGACGATGAATACTGGCCATCCGTTTGACCATGTAGTATGCGAGGTTGTAAGGTTCCTCGATACTAAGACAGTAGAGCATGTGGGCAAGACTTGCCGGAACGTGATCACGGTTGGGTCGAGGTAGACAATGGAACCATCACGTTTTTTATACGTGTTGGTGACTCGAGGGATTTGGATTACTTGTTTAATTACTTCAATGTCGGGAACTTCGGTACAATAGGCACCTTCGTTCTCAAGATTGTAGTAAAGAGACTCTAGAGAATGGTCTTTAGTGAATGCACACTGACCATATGAGGGAATACCGAGAATGTGACCAATCTCGGTGACAGACAAGATGATATTTTGGTGTCGAATCCAAAAATCAAGAAAGACGTTTCCGTCAAGATCGGTGTAGGTACGGACACGACTATAAAACTCGAGAATAAAACGAGGACAGACTTGATCGTTTATTTTGTATAAACAATCAAACTCGATAGAAGGGAAACAAACACGGATGTTGTCTGTCGTGAGATAGAGTGCATCGACTACACGCCCTTCGTGTATGTATCGATCTTGAACTTTGGCTGGATAAGCCTTTTGTTCAATGGGAATATTTGGGTCGTCAACAAGATGAGGGATGTAGTGATGGGTATCTTGGTAATCATTACGAGGCATTGTTACCTACAGAAAAAAATTATTTTTGTATATGTTAATTCGTTGCATTTTTAACAATTACACTTCTAGTGTGTGTGCCTAAATTCAAACAATGTGGAGGTGCGGCAATCTCGACTCTAAAACTATCCTAGTGAGATAACCCAAACGCTCCTAACTTCACTTTTGCTCAATCAAATATGTCGAATCAGTACATATCAATCATGTACTTCGACCCATATTTGAGAGTTCGCGTATACATGCAAAAACGTTTTTAATTTGCATCAACAATGCATGAAAAAGGTTTCATGATCCTAGACTCGTGAAGTTTTTCGAAAAATGATCGAATTGGGGTGTTTGGCAAACGCCTCAACATGGCGCCAACAAGCTTTAAGTTTGAAAAGCTTTAATGCAAAACGTTCCTAATCCAATTTTAGTAATCCTAAACATGATTCCACTACAAACAATCAATCATAATCCGATTTTAGTCATTAAATTCGGACTAAGTTTTGCAACATAAGTGGGTTTATGAAAATCCTAGGTTTAGGGAATCATGTGAATGCTACATTGTCTAATCCTAGTCTTAATTTCACAAAGGATTAACAAAATTCAAAAATCCCCAATTCAATTTTGAACTCAAGAACAAACCCTAGACTCAAATTGAAAGACATTAAGTATGATTTACTTACAATTAGTGTTGTTGTGATTAGGATTTGTTGATTCCAATGCCTCAATCTTGATTTGCAAGAGCTTAATTGAATTTTAGTGTATGGGTTCGGTTTTGACAGCAAGAGGAAGTGGTTTTGGGTTTGATTGAGAGGATGTGCAGAAGAAAAGAAAGAGTGGCGCGTTTTTCAGATGCACGGCACCACGGTTCCACTAAACATTAGTGGAGTCGTGTCTATTTAATGGAGCCGTGTATCTGATTGTGCCATTTTTCTTCTGTTTTGCCTTTTGGCAGATTAATCTTACTTATTTAGTAAGACTTTTTGACACGAGGAAAAAGTTTATACCTAATAAACTTTTTGACGAAAACGATTAGACGGGATGACAAGGAATGACCTTAGTTTTTCCAAGGAAATTGACTAAGTTGTCATTAGATGAGAATTGACTTGTAATATTTCCCGTGAAATAATTAGAAGTCATGAGTTGTGTTTTGGTGGATGACTATAATATTTCCCATGAAATATTTAATTAGTCGGAGTACGAGACGTAAGGAATGACTTATCATTTCACGTGAAATGTTCAAAAAGTCATGTGACGAGTTGTGAGGGAATGACTTAGAACTTCTAGAGGAATTTCTAAAAGTCATGAGACGAGTTAGATAGATGAATTAAGAAGTCATGGGTGATTCGTAGAGGATGACTTCAATATTTCCCGTGAAATATTTGAGGAGTCATAGAAGGGATAAAACGTATATAAGATATGACGCAAGGGATGACTTTAATATTTCCATTGAAATATTGAAATAGTCATAAGCGGGATGAGAGGAATGACTTAAGAGTCATGAGACGATGTGAGTGAAATGACGAATGAGTCATGGAACAAGACGTGAGAAATGACGTTAATATTTCAAGTGAATTATTAAGAGGTCATGAGGAGAGAGGTGGACGATGACTTTAATAATTCGAAAGAATTATCTAAATAGTCATGAGTGGGGTGACGAGAACGTATTGGTTGGAGAATTGACGATGTTGTCATTCAAGAGACGGAGGAGATGACGTACTTCGACGAGCTTCGTTCATGAGCAAACTACAGGGTTCCCGGTCAAGTCTAATGGCATCTTGACTGCTACTCTTCATAGGGGGTTGTCTCATCTATAGTGTTTGTTGTCATGCCTTTCCGGCGCTTACGTACTCGGCTTCGGTCGTGGAGACAATAAGAGTAGTTTGTTTCTTGGGGAACCAAGATGTTTGTTAATCAACCTATGAAGGTACAAACATTACTCTCTATGTTTCAATCCACATTTACTCTCTCATTATCAGAGTTGGTATAGAAACATTTTCTACATCAATCTCCTTGAGATATCGCAATCTCAAGTGTGTAGTACCTTTGATGTAAGAAGTCTTGGGGCACTTCTTACAAGTGGGCACAAAGCCAAACACTATTCATGATAATGGACCTACTTGCCGTTAGGTAAACTACTTTACCTATTATGCCCCTAACCTAGTTATATCCGCGCACTCACCTTCTTCGTCTCTTGTGAGTTTCGTTTTTGCGGATATGGGCGTCAGTGTCAATTAAGACTATTACTTAAACTATGTATCTCATACATATAGTATACATAAGTTTAAAGGGATACTTAATTTAGGCAAGATTACTTATGTGCAAGGAAGGAAACTTGATTCACTCATCAATGCTTAATTCAAACTTGTCACGCATGATCTTCAAGTGATCATCGAACATTTCTGGACAAGTTGAGTTTGACATGATGAGATGTGAATAAAGTTTCTGTGTTATAGTGCCTACCATGTTAGATTCTAACTACACTATTTCATGCCAAACATTACTACTAACAAAGGGTGTTTTAAGAAAGCGTACCTGTGCCTGAGGTGTTGCTCTTAAAACTAGAGGATTAGACTACCTTTGTTGAATGTTGAGCATATAAGACACGACTTGACTTTTGCGTCACCAGACTTGTTTGATAACACATCATACTCCTTTTGTTAGACTCCGAAATTTATTTACACTCATGTTTTCCTAGCAAAACAAAAGTTCAAACATCTGGTCCCCAATATCTCATGGGTCCAAAGTTGTTAGAGTCAAACATCCTACGCATTTGTTGCGTTAGTTTAGGATGTGAGAATGGAGGACACATTTCCCATGGTAAGTAACCTTTTGATGGACGATCATTCCAAGTTACGGGAAAGTTACTTGGATGATTTTGTCTTCTAAAGTTACCTCTCGGTAGAGGAGTTCTAGACCGAGGTTTGGGAGAATTAATTTTTCTAGGTGGAGGAGTAGTAGACCTAGTGCCACGCTTTACAAATCCATGTTCGGGAGATGACAATGGTTTGTAAAAGCCTTTGGCTTTCTCTTTACTTGGTGTAGACACTCTAGTACTATCTACAACTATGTGACTCGGTTTAGGACTCAATTTCTTTTTCAGAATTGACCCAGTTTTGTCCTCAGCACCAGACGGTACCACGGTACCACTAAATTTAGTGGTGCCGTCTGTATCATTAGTGGTGCCGTCACCTTCAGACTTGGACATTTCAGGCATTACAAATTTTACTTGTTTAGTACCACTTGTAGAAGCCTGATTTGGGTCAAATCCTAAACCCGAACGGTCATGTTCACTATATCTAATGTTTTCAAGTATATCATTAAGTGTTTTGGTTCCTTTATCAAACTTAATGATTCTTAAAGCATTTTCTTTAAGCCTTTCATTTTCTACTTGAAGACTTATACATGACCCACATCCTAAGTCTACTTCTTTGTTTTTCTCAAGTCTCTTGACATGATCTTTTAATTCTAAAACTTGTAGTTCTAGTTCTTTTAGTTTTAATTTTAGCTTTGTGTTTCTACCTAAGATCTTAGTACTAACTACACATAGTTTGTTGTATTCGTCATGCAATTCACTATCATCTATTGACGAATTATTATCACTATAATAAGAAGAGTCGGAATGTACCTCGTTAGAAGCTTGAGCCATTAGGCATGTTTCATCGTTAAGCTTCTTCTCTTCTTCTTCACCGCTATCACTCCAAGAGCCTCCTACAAAAGCTCTTTGGTTGTTGGAGTTCGGTGGTTTAGGACATTCTCCTATGAGGTGATTAGGATCTCCGCATCTATAGCATTTCCTATCACTTGTCCCTTTCCTTTCATCACGATTCTTTTGAGATGACCTCCTTTCATCGCGGGGTTGTCTAGGAAATCTACCTTTCCTCCTAAAGAACTTTCTAAAGTTTCTAACGGCTAGTGCATATTCTTCATCTTCACTATCGGAACTCGAACATTCCTCATCACTATTCTCCTTCTTGGCTTTCAATGCTAGAGATCTAACTCTCTCGCTTTTGCCTTTGACAATGTCGGAGTCCTTCTTGATTATCATCTCGTGAACTTTCAAGTTTCCTATAAGTTCATCGAGTGACAAGGTCGCCAAGTCCTTTGACTCTTCTATGGCGGTGACCTTTGCTCTCCATTTAGGATGTAGAGCCCTAAGAAACTTCCTAACATAATTCTTGCTAGAGTAACCTTCATCAAGAGCTTTAAGACTAGTGATAATAGTATTAAATCTAGCAAAAGCATTGTCTATTGACTCATCCTCCGAAATGGAGAATTGTTCATAATGTTGAACAAGAAGATCTATCTTGTTCTCTTTGAATTGGTTATTACCTTGGTGAGTGACTAACAAAGTTTTCCAAATATCTTTTTCCGTATTACACATGAAAATTCTTTCAAATTCCTTTTTAGGCAAAGCATTATAAATCATCATTTTAGCCTCATTATTTTTGGCTAATTTCCTTTTAAGTTCATCACTTTGTTTATCATAAGAAACTATTTCATCCTTTTTAGTTTCCGGATTCATTTGAATAGGTTGAAAGTCACCCTCGGTAATAACATGCCAAAGATCAATGTCTTTTGATTTTACATATGTTTCGAATCTTGTTTTCCAATATATAAAACAATCGGTTTCGAAAAGTGGTGGTCTTTGCATAGATTGCCCTTCTAGATATTTGTCGGAATCAATTGATCGATTCAAGTTTTAAAATACAATATACTTTAAAATCTTGACTGACCTGGCTCTGATACCAATTGTGGGAAACTAGAAGGGGGGGTTGAATAGTTTACCGGTTTTAAGTTCTTTTAAAAATCTTGTTTTAAAAGTTAGCTATTGGAAACTTTGATTCGAACTCTATGTGTAATCAATCAACACCAATATGAACTACACACTAAACTAACTAATGCTAAATAATGAAAGTAAAGAGTAGAGTTGGAAAGATCAAACCGAGACAAATGATTTATAGTGGTTCGGCTACAAAGCTCTTCTTCGCCCTACTCCACTCCCCGAGTACCACACTCGAGAGTTTCAAGCACTATTTCAACAACCTCCCTTCAGGCGGAGAAAACCGTACACGTCGCTAATCCTATTACCGACACTAAGCTAGATGTCGAGTGCTAATCTTAGCTAGCACCAATCAACCAAGGTCCACGTGACCAAACACACAAGCCCAATGGCTTCAAGAGATCACCAAGATCTCAACACGATCACAATGATCAACTCACTCTACTAACTCTATCCTAATGACCCTTGATCTTCTTGATCAATCACACAAGCCCAATGGCTTCAAGAGATGTTCACTATCTCTTATAAGATCACACTTGATCTTCACTCTCTCTCACAAAAGATAAATAAACTTGATGTATGCTATGATACAACAAGGTTGTAACAAGTGTTACAAAAACCTAACCACTACAACTCTTGTATCTTCTTGAAGATTTTGAGTTCTTCTCTTGCACTTGGAAGAGGAATGATAACACCTTGTATCTTCTTGGATACTTGTGTTCTTCTCTTGCTAATCAAGAGGAATGAAGAGGATCTCTTGGTGGATGATTGGATCACTCTTAAAACAAAAGAAACTAATCTAAATGATCAAAAAGAAAGAAAGGTGTGAGAGGTTTAAAACCAGAAAGTTTTCTGTGTGAAAGGGTGCCTAAAATCTGTGAAAGGGGTTGGTATTTATAGGCAAAGAAAATCTAAACGTTACAGAAAAAATAGTACGGACGGCTCCACTAAACATGCCACGGCTCCACTAAATTTAGTGGAACCGTGGAGCCGTCCTAGACTAGGACGCTCCAAATTTTGTCTTTTCTGGTGAAAACTTATTTGGGGAAGGTTGGAGCTGATTTTGGGGGGAAAATAGCTGTTGTGATTTTCAAACATATTTTTCCATTAAAACATTTCTTAATAATTCAAAAATAATTTGTCATGTGTATTTTTGAAAAAATGTTTTGTCCCATTAAAAATGTGAGCTCTCAAAACCAAAATTTACTTCTTTGATCATTTGCCAAGTTTGTAAATTTGTCTAAGAGTGATTTGCGTAGAAATGGGATCTTCCGATTAAAAACTTGTTTACGTTAATTTTAACGTAACGTGATTTCACATTTTGTCATCCTCAAAACGTGAAGTAATCGAAAGATATAAATAACGTTTTTAGAAACATTATTTGCATCAACAGATCATATACGTGTTATTGAGTGTTTATTTATTTTTTCAAGGGATAATTACTAAAAATGCCCGATTACCCAAGTGCTAAGAGTATCTGTCCCGATCTCAAAAAA
This sequence comes from Artemisia tridentata subsp. tridentata, assembly GCA_021014915.2. NCBI lineage: Eukaryota > Viridiplantae > Streptophyta > Magnoliopsida > Asterales > Asteraceae > Artemisia > Artemisia tridentata. The sequence goes on along the minus strand of CP139505.1, from coordinate 137,795,034 downwards.
TTCCCCCCTTAGCCCAAGGGCAACCGTATATTCACGTATTGTACAGCAGTATTTTTTGGGCAACTTTTATTTGTTGGGCAACCGTATATTGTACAGATGGTTTTTTTTGTCATTTCACATATTACTCATACTACTAAAAAAATCAGAACTGGAACAAAATAAAAAGCATTTCCGCGCCCACAATTCACTCACCAAAATCAAATCAAACCAAACACCACCCTTCACTTCACTCACTCACATCGCCGCCGTAAACTACCATGTCCTTGGATACTGCTTACTACTCTGAGATTTTAATATTAGGAGGAAGATTTGCTCTTGGATACTGCTTACTACTCTGAGATGAAGGATGCGGGGTTTTTCGATTCTGAGTGGGAATAAGGATCCGTCTTCACCTGTCAACAATAAGTTGTTTTTATTATATCTTCACTTTGTAGATAAGGTATGGACACTATTATCAATTTAGTACGATTGGCAAAACACATGGTTGTCCAACTGAACGTTTCACTTTAATGGATCTGATAAGTGGGCCCTACTTTATTTGCTTAAACCCACTCTTCGGTAACTTGTTGGGGGGTTTTTGATTTCGATTTTCGAATTGATATTGTGTTATTTGGTTTATGATGACACGGATTTAGATGCTATTTTTATTATTGGTAAGATTTTGTGTGTTTTATTTAAATAATGTTTAGATTTAATTAAATTGTAGCAGTTGTGGTCTTTTTTCAGAACATTGAATCAAAAATGTTGGATTTGGATGGCACTTGCCAGATGTGCTAGTTCTTGATAACTGCTTTTTACTAATGTCTCGAATATATGTGATGAATCAGGTGGTGAAGATACTTTCAGCTTTTGATCAATCCGTTAGTGGTATTAACAGTGCTGATGAAGAAGGTTGGGCGCCATTGCATTCTGCGGTGAGTAGTGGAAATGTTGAGATTGTCAAGATTCTGCTAGATAGAGGTTGGATTATTGCTTTACAGTGTGCTCTTGTAATGTGTTTTTTTGGCTCTGTTTGTAATTCAGCGTTAGACGTTTATAACTTGTAGTGTATATAAATGCATCTTATTAACTGAGCAGTTAGTTGCATCTGAATATCTGTATTTATGCTCTTGTGTTTGTTGACATATGTTGTGATTAAAGCCATCATAGATATCTAGCTTTTGTCACGTTTGCTTGCTTTCTTTTCTGGTGTATTTAACTTTTGAGTTATCAGTTAAATGTTCTTTGAATTGATTACACAAGGAGAATCTATTATTTGCTAAAGTTATTATCTTGATGAACAGGGGCTGATGTAAATTTGAAAAATGCAGGCGGACGCACTACTCTCCACTATGTTGGCAGCAAGGGTTGGGTGGAAGTTGCTGAAATTCTGCTTTCGAAAGGTGCAAACGTCAATTCGAAGGACAATGTTTGTAACTTAATACTGTTATCTAACGTTTTTGACTTAAAAAACCTCATTGTTTATCTTTTCTTTTTGGCTGTTAACTGTTTGGTGTTCTACCAATACAGGTTGGCTGCACTCCCCTGCACCGTGCGGCAAGTACAGGGAAATCTGAGTTGTGGTAACTTTCAGCGTTGGTTGGGGCTCAAAGGAATAACATTGACGCAGCAGTATTGCTAGAATTCTGTCGATATCATGTTAGATTTTGATAGCACATTTATTGAAGAGAGATAGCGTTTCTTATAAGAAGAATACTAGACCGTAAATTATGTTTTGCAAAATCTAAACCATCTGAGACAATTTCACAATTATGTTCTGTATTCATCCAAGATCTTGGTTTTATTCGGTTAAGGCATTTAACAAATTGCCATATGGTGTGAGAAGACATGCATATCTGATTCTGGGCCCATTTTCTTGGTGTACGAGAATTGTAGATGATGCCTAGTTGCCTTCCTAATTAAGAACTGATAATGGAAGCAAGTTGTTTACAATGCAAATGAATATCTTTAGGGGTTCGTTGTAATATCAATTGTGGCTTCACTTTTGTAATGCCAATTTGTATTATCTGACCGTTTGATGTGGAATAGCGTTTGTTTCTAATAGACTTATTGCAATGAATCAGGATGATTTCATGCCAAGAACAAGTGTGGCGTTGGAAGTACTATTCAAGTATCTTTGCTGGTACGCTCCTGAACTCTTGGTCACATTTTCGTATTGTTTCATTTGCATTGAACAAATATTCATGCCTCAGTGATTGCTACTTATAAAAGCTAAATAAGTCCTTTGTTATAGTGTTAGAATCAATAATCAGACACACAGCGGCAGTAACCAGAAACATATAGATTGAAGACTGTAATTTGTTTTATTATAGCCTTATTTCAATGAGTTAACTTACGAGTTTTAGATTGAAAATCTCCCCACAGTTCTATTAGATCTAATCTCATCAAGTGAGACGTTTCCGCTTTTTTGTTTGCACAGCTTCCCATGCATATTGTGTGGCACTTGCATAAAGGAAACATTTACGCTACAGCAGCAGATGCTGCAAGATCCGAGGCGTTTATATGCACCTGGCCGCCTTTATCATGTTATTGTTAGGAAGCCATTCGGGTATATCACTGCATCTTTTCATCTACGTTCATCACATTTCATCTCACGGTCGGTATTGATTTCAATCCAAGGATCTCAAACATTTGTTGGACTTTTGAATTTGTTGTTAGGGTTGGAAGATTATCCCCTGTTGTAAAGACAGCAGTACCCGTTGATGGTAGATTTGAGCACATGGTTATCTCGTGCCATGTTCTTACTGATCATTCTATTGCTCTCATGGAGCGTGAATTTTCAAATGCCCTCGATGTAAGTCACCTCAACTCTCTTTCATCATGTTATGTTTCTAGAACAATATTGTGCCTCCCATGTTAATACTCCTTCCAGTTGTTAAAGAAGTGTATGGTTTGATTTTGTTGTTGAATGGATTACTATTTAACTTTGAACTTCATGTAAATTTTATGAAGAAAAAAAAATCTAACTTTTTTTTCCAGGATACATCTTTATAAATAATACTGCAAATACCAACAAGTTGATGTCAGTTTTATTAGAAAATTTATATCAAAATTTAAATTTGAAAATCTATTAGTTTGACCTCAATAGTCGGTGTTTCCCTCCTTTATTAAACAAATGGAATACTATAGGAGCCTAAAGCTATTATTCTTGTGAATTGTGATAGTTCAGACATTGAAGGAAAAAGATCGAGTACTGGATATCCCGCCACAACAGAGAATGGAGCGAAGGTCATCAGTAGCCATTGAGCACTCAGTGGAACACAAAGCAGCATTAGCAAGAGCGGTTGCACTAGACGTTCCTGAATCTTACTTGCCTAGTGAATATGGTACCTTCCGGAATGCTCAAGGTAGAGATGATTCTGATAAATTATTGACAGAAACACTTGGGTCATCAAGGAGTCAAGAAAGCTGGGATGAGTTAGCTGTTCGGCTTTTTGAGACTGATGAATCGGGTCAAATGGTGCTAAAGACCAATGTGTATTGAAGTGGTCTTCGTAAGGTTCTATAAATAGATTTTAGATGAGTATGTACGTATTCAGCAATCACCATTCTTTTGATACATGTATCTGTATAGTTTCTTGGTCACTTTACGGCTTGTTGATCTCGCTATATTGTGGCTAGCTCCCAGTTCACGCCGTTTTCATTTTGTGGATCCTATTCTTGTGAGCAATACATCGAAAATAAGACCCGTTATACAGAATCATTCAAGTAGAAACGGGTCATTAAGATATTGTTTATAACCCTTTCACCAAACTATTTTACTTTGTTGGCCAAGTTTTTTTATTTCCTCCATATTTTCTTAGACTTGTCTGCACTTTGGCAATTTCAAAGTCTACTGCCACAGTGGTTCGACAGTGTCTTTGAACCTATGGGTCCGTCATGTTGAATAACGAGTCAAAACGGGTTGGAACAATACATACCACTTTGGTACCTGTCAAAATCAGCAAGAAACCATGTTTTTCAAGAATGTCATACTTTTTCTATAAATAGTAATACAATAAACATTGTTAATGCCTTAAAACAGATGGAAAAATCAAACATAAATTACAAGAAGAAATTATGTTTTTATATTTTTTTTACTATTTTGCATGTAGTAGATTTTCTTAAAACAAAAAGTGAGCTACATAAATTACCAGCAGGAATGACTCATTTTTGGGCAACTTGTGTATTTTTTGGGCAACTTTTGTATTTTTGGGCAACTCATTCCTGTTGGTAGCTTTGAATACAAAAGTTGCCCAAAAATACACAAGTTGCCCAAAAAATACAAAAGTTGCCCAAAAATACGTCAGCATCAACTAACACTACCAGCAGGAACCAGCTAAAGCTAACAGCAGCAATGAACTTATTCCAAAAAATACAAAAGTTGCCCAAAAATACACAAGTTGCCCAAAAAATACAAAAGTTGCCCAAAAATACGTCAGCATCAACTAACACTACCAGCAGGAACCAGCTAAAGCTAATAGCAGCAATGAACTTATTCCAAAAAATACAAAAGTTGCCCAAAAATACACAAGTTGCCCAAAAATACGTCAGCATCAACTAACACTACCAGCAGGAACCAGCTAAAGCTAACAGCAGCAATGAACTTATTCCATAAAATATAAAATTCCTAACAGTAGTATGAAATACAGTAGCAGCAGTATGAATAAGCCCAGTAGAACACAACTAGCGGTAGTAACGAACGAGAGCATTACTAACTCGTTTATAGACCAGCAGTACCATTGCATACATGTTAAAAACCAACCTCATACATCGACCAACTTAGCAATCAACAGCAGTATCAAAGCACAAGAGCTATAGGGATTGTTTTACTGAATGTATTTTTGACATGAATAATCAGTTAAAAAGCACAACTAAACATCCATTAGGTCCATACAAAACAATCCTTCAAGGTTAACCTGATATTGATTCCTCAGGCATTTGTCAATAACACCTGTATAATCGAAGATTTGATAATTATATAACTATGCACAAAAGCTACATATATCATGCCTATCATACAAAACTGTCTGGCCATGAACTGTGGACAAAAAAGTCAGCGGGAGAGTCAACTCCCAAGACAGAGAAGAGAAGCCAAACGGGTTTTGAAAATGAGTAAAGAAATCTATGTTAAAGTTACGTCCTGTTCTGTTTCAAGTACGCTTTATCTGCATTTGCAAGTCGATCTTGGAAGAGAGCCCACTCGCTTTTACATCTAGCTTTTACCTACGGTCCCAAAGAAAATAAGCAACATACTCATTATTAGTATAACCTTCAAATGAAACTAGAAGAATATCATTTTAGGGGATCCAAAAATAAATGCATAATTTTTCTAACATGGTAAAGTTCCAATTCAAGATCACATAGCAGATATATCACTTTGGCTAAGCTCATTGGCTTAAGTCTATATGTACTTATATGGTGGCTTTCGACAGTGTGTATATTTAAATTTACATGTACATTGATTAATTAAAAAAACACATTAAGTATAGTATTCCAGGTTTCCTACAATGGGAGTGTTTGGCATTAAATTAATCACATATTTTTTCTGCCAATATAAAATACTTAGACCCCCCACGACTGCTATTTACTTCTTCTATTGATACCCAAAAAAATGAACATAGAACCTAAGTGAAACTGAATCTTACATGTTATACTTTCACGGTTACAAAGCATCACAAAGCTCCTTATAGCAACAGTCGCCAAATTTTGCAAATTGATTAATTAAAAACAACCGAAGGATAAGCATTAAGCAGTTATTGGATTTTGAGAATGCGGTAAATTAAAATGCAACAATGAGACAATTTGATGATATTCAACAAACTATGAATGAATATACAACTACTATGTATACAAAACTGACACCGGTTATGACATTGCTATTGTTCACTTATGAGGTTTAAGCAGAGTTTATCAAAACTAAAAACATTTAAAGGACCTAGCTACATTTAAAGGACCTGAAACGTGTGCAACACAACCAACAACAAACGTGTTATAAGCAGCGTTTGTTTTGTGAACCAAGTTGCCACTGGCACAACCAAAAAGAAGGGGCCGCCCAAAAGAAAAATGTTGCAACACTCGTAAGGGAGAAGATGAAAACGTTCCAGAAAGCTACCAACCTATCTTTTGGCCGTATCATATACACGTGTCGTCAAAAAATTAAGAAAACAAAACAAAAAAAAAAAAAAAAAAAAAAAAAAAAAAAAAAAAAAAAAGAAAAAAAATTAAAAGAGAGAGACCTGGCCTGGCTACAGAGCCCCAGATGACGCCAGTTTTGGGCTAGCAAAACAAGCTGCTATTAAAACGGTGTCATTTTAATCCCCTTAATGTATAAGCTGAATACGCCAGCATCTTGGCTAATGTTGCCACACCTGGATGCTTAACATACTTACCCTGTAGGTTGTACCGGTGGGTCAGCTGATATAATGGCGTTATCTCCACCAGCAGCACCATCCAAACCCATTAGATTGGCAGCACATACTATCACTAACAACTAACATAGAAATACTTTATTCAAATATAAATCTTACCATGTAATGTTTGAAAATCATCCAAAATGGGTCTTTAATGCTACTGATGCTGAAAGATGGTCAAAATTGTGTACCTAAAAAGCCAGAACAACTCTTGTAATGAACCGTCGGCTGATCGTTGAATCTGTGAGCTAAAGGCATGTGTGACGCATATGAGCGTCGGTTTCATGCAAAATGCCGGCAGCCTTATCTAGCCTTTGGCTTATAGTTGCTGCAGCAGTGGTTTAGAAAAAACTAAATTAATTTATAGTATCAACCATATGCTCTAATGCAGTAGTAAACAACACTGCATTTACTTTGAAGACTTTGAAGGTTGTTTATGTTACCGGAGTACTGTGACACATATACCGTTTGTGGCTTTTTTTAGTATTTGCAACAACACGTTCAAAAGGTTTAGAAAAATTGAAACCATACTTATATCTTATACCGGTTAAAGTTTTTATTATCGCTAACGACATAATTACAATTACATACTTGCATTCTGAAGTAGATTATCTCCAGTTATTGCTGCATCGGTGGCTATAACGGGTCGTTGTTCAAACATCCGTTCTTCGATACAAACATTTTCTGCAATATCGTCATTAGCTGCAATGCATATAGACTCAAGCATCAAAATAGCAATTTAGAAGTTTAATATAGTAACAAACGGTACTAACATGAGTTAAATACTCGAATAAGTATACAAAAAATTATGTAGTGGTCAACCTGCTACAAATATTTAGCTTGCCATTTATTTCTCAAGACCACTCAAGTACCAAGTTATTATAGCACCATTATATAGTATACTTAAGAACCTAAAGACGTTACGTATCACATCACAAAAACCTCCAAGTGGTGATAATAGCTATGAAACTACAGAATAATACTCGTAGGTGTGTCCTATATGCCGATGACTCTTTTGTGTAAATGTAGGCTATATATACAACTATCATCACATGAACCATCTAAAACATTCCAAGCATACTAAGCAACTTTTAAATCATCAAAAGGAAACTAAAACAGATCAAACAAAAATACAACATGCAACTTGTGTCTATTTTACTTTAACGTCCGTACCTTTCAAAACATTCCCGTACGCGCTAAAAGCTTCTCGCAAGGTGGCATCATCAGTAGCCAGCGACAATCCTGCAACAACAAAATGACTATAAATATACATGCTCCCAAACTCGCATCAGACCCCTATACATATTAAAATTACCTCCAACAAAAACTTGACATTGTAATGTAGCGTCTTCACCACTCTCTTCATGTTGAAAGAATAGAAACTCGCAGAAACATTTTTTAATTATTTTGTTCCCACACAAAAACCAACCATACAGCCTCAAAACTTCCCGTGGTCTCTACACTGCGACACACATGAGCGCAATTCCCCCAATACATGTTATCTAAAGGAGGTTCTGCATAGTTACTAAAACTACAAAAGTAAGTGAATAAGTAGCTGAAAAAAGTTTCGGAACACAAAAAAAGAAGAGTAACCCAAAAGAAAAGCCGAGAAAGTTTAAGAAAGAAAAAAGACAGGTAATAATAATCTCACTTGTCGTGGGGCGTTGAACATCTGAATCCACTATTTCTAAATGAATTGTCTGTCTTATTTTCTGGCGCTTTGTTAATGCCTGTGACAACAGCAACCTTAAAATCATTAATATAATCTAAATTACGGAAGAAATTTATGTGAAGAATATCATAATAAGACTATAAGAGGGTGTTTGGGATAGCCGGTATTTTTGGGTTATCCGCTTAATTTCATGCAGATAATCAGTAAGTTTTGATAAACCAAAGTTCTAATATTTGGGCTTGTGACATGCTACATAATGTTGCAACATACATGAGAATTAGACTGACCAAGATTAAGTGAACAAAATTACCTTAAAGATGTACATGTCCGACTTCTAATTTGAACGTTCAGCACAAAAAACTGCCGGTGTCATTGACTCAGGCTGTTTCCGGTTTTGGGTTGCTTTTTAACCACTAGACATCTTAGTGTAAACACTAGACATCTTAACACTATTACTACCAGTAGGAGGATTAGTAACAGACAACCCAGCCACACCATTCGAATTAGACCCATTACTTATGCTAGCTGCGATTTCATCAATTATATTTGTGTGACTAACATCACAAGTAGTGGAAGGGTTTTCATACCTGTCAACCTTACTAACTGCATCATTCATATCCGCACAAGTCTCATCTAAATCATCACTACCTTCATCAGGTTCAGGGACATCTTCCCCATACTCCAAATCTTCCATATCCATAGTTTCATCAATACTCTTAGATGCAGACCTAGAGATAACTTTCTGATATGTACCTTCATGAGTTTTAGAAATCATGTTCACATGTTTCATAGTAGATTTGGTAAGTGGGTTCATAGTTCTTGTAGTTCTCCTGGCTTTAAGAGATGAATCCGTCCTTTTAGAGGACGGAGGGAGGTTAGGATCATAATCCGGATCATCCATGGTGATTAAACCATATCAAATCCAGAAAGGGGAAGAGGGAGACAAACACTTGAACCGTTACCCAGATGAAATGAAAAAAGAGGTGGATAGCTAATGGGTTTAAATTGAAAGAGGCGGATTAAATTTTGGTTGATATAAGTCATTATTGGTATTTTTGTTACTGGAGGATTAGTAATGAAAAAGGATTAGTACCAGTAGGAGGATTACGTTAATAAATAACAAGTTTCTAATTTTAATGCACGTAAAATGACCAAAATATCCTTTTGTTCATGTATTTGTTGCCCAAAATTCAAAAGTTGCCGAAAATACAATACATCCCTTATAGATCGTATCAACAGTTGTATATATACTTTGGTCGGTGACGTGGCGTCCTGTGGTCCGTCGGATCAGTTGCCCTGGGCTAAGGGGGGAATTTTCTGTGAGCGGGCTAGATACTCTTAGCACTTGGGCAATCGGGCTATTTTAGTAATTATCCCTTTTTTCAATTACTTGTTCTTTGTGTTTAATTATGATGGATTGTAACATCAAAGAGGGTAATTTTTTGAATAAAAAAATAAATGAACCTAATAACTATGAAACCTTTGTAGTAAACCATTTAATTGCCAAGTCTTATGTGCCGACAGTGGTTCGCTTTGCACGGTAATTTGCTCCCAGGCGAGACTAGCAATTAATAATTTACTACATAAATGTTTTAAGCTTTAAATCTTAAAGTTTTAATTGATTGATGCGACTGTACAAAAGTGGTCGAAGCGGCGGACCTATTATTGACAAACTATAAAGTGGGTATAAGGAGGCTTGACATTAAATTGTCATCCGAAAGGGGCGTGTTTTTAATTAGCTTCGGAGGACGTTTGCCCCTCCGCTCGCCTGTGTGTCAATAATAGACTTACCAAGTACACCATGAAAAAGTACGAAGCATCTTAAGGCAATGTTGTAAGTTTCTCAACGCCATCAATTAAATTTTGTTGATTTAAGCTGCGAATGAGTAAACGGTTTTTTGTAGAAAATATATGATACAAAGATGAATGCATGACATCTTTGTACATATTTTTTTGATTACACATCAAAAAAATTTACCCTTAAAATTTAAGTAATATGCCGACCAATTAATACGGAAACACCTAAGATGACATTCTATCATTGCTAGCAGCCTCAGCTGATGTAATGATTCAAAGAATGGTAGTCAAAAGGGGTAAATTGAGCACTTTCATTGCTAGCAGCCTCAGCTGATGTGATGAAACGGCGTCAATTTACACGTTTCTAAATTGGTTAACTTAATTGAGCACTTTCATTACTAGCAGCCTCAGCTGATGTAATGAAACGGCGTCAAGGTATAAATATTTGGGGATGAAACATGCTTACATTTGAAACTGATGTTGGCAAAATAATGTAAGTCCCATGATTCTAGGAATTGCAATTAGATATTGGCAATTGGGATTGACCCGTACCTTGTTGAGTACTTTCATTACTAGCAGCCTCAGCTGATGTAATGAAACGACGTCAATTGGGATCCTAGTTTTCAGTGAAAATTAAATGGTTATTTAACCAATGGGTGTTTAATTTTCTTGAAAAGTTTATTATCGAAAGTACTAACTTTTGAACTTTTTCTGTAGAAATGGCCCAACCTTGAAACACGTCAAACATTACCTCTTCTTTCAAAATGATGATTGAAAAAGATAAATTGACTGGGACTAAAAATTTCAACGATTGGTATCGTAATCTAAGACTTGCTCTTAGGATAGACAAACGTTTTGAATGTCTTAGTGAGCCTCTTTCGGTTGCTCCTCCTGCTGACTCTCCTAATGAATTACTTAGAGAGTATAACGAAGCTTATGACAAGCACAATGATGCGGCTTGTCTCATGCTATCGGGGATGGATCCTCAGCTGGTAAAACAGTTTGAGAATTATGGTCCGATGCAAATGATTGAGGAACTCAAACGTATGTTTGAGAAACCTCCAACGACTGAGTTATATGATGTGCTAGATTCTATAGCCAAATGCAAGCAGGAAGCAACCAAACCCATGAGTGCACATGTATTGGAGATGAAAGGATATCTTGACCAATTAGATGCACTCGGATGCGGGTATGTGGAAGATGTTAAAGTTGGCCTCATCAATAGATCCCTTAATGAGGAATTATATGGGAGTTTGTGCGCAATTTTAACATGCATTGCAAAGGGGAAGACATTTACTGACTTGCATGCAATGCTCATTGATTATGAGAAAGGACTCGCTAAGAAAGCTCCTACACCTGCTGTGATGGCTATTAGAGGTGGTAGGGTTGCTAAGCCCGGTAAACCGCACAATGTGAACAAGAAGGGCAAAGGGAAAGCTGACAAAGGAAAACAGGTCGTGATCCATCAGCAGAAGCCCAAGAAGCAGAATCCTCCTCCTAAGAAGGATTATCCTAAAAAGGATACGGCTGCTTGTCACCACTGTAACACTCCTGGACATTGAAAGAGGGACTGTCCATTGCTGCTTGAGGAGTGTCGCAAGAATAAAAATGCCAAGGTTGGGCATGGCGCCATCACATCAGGTATTTTTATGGTTGAATTATTTTCTTTTCCTCGTAAGCAAAATGCCTGGATATATGATACAGGATGTGGTACTCACATTTGTAATACATCGCAGGGGCTTAGAGGAGTGAAGAAGCTGAACTATGGGGAATGCTACTTGTATGTCGGCAACGGTATACGTGCAGCAGTGGAAGCCATAGGGACTTTTGATTTACTGTTACCTTCGGGTTTAATTTTAGTATTGAACAATTGTCATTACGCACCGTCTATTGTTAGAGGTGTCGTTTCAGTTTCTTTATTGTTGGATATTGGTTTTGAGCATACTTTTAATAATAATGGAATTTCTGTTTCTTTAAATTCTGTTTTTTACTTTAATGCTATTCCATTAAATGGTGTGTTTGAAATTGACATGGAGAATCATGTCTCCAACGAAAATAATTCTATATATAGCATCGGAAATAATCAAGTCTAACTTGGATTCGTCTTATTTATGGCACTGTCGTCTTGCTCACATAGGCAAGAAACGCATGGAAAAGCTGCTACGTGATGGGCTTTTACCAAATATCAATGATGATTCAGTTGATAAATGCGAATCTTGCATATCTGGGAAGATGACGAAGAAACCTTTCCATAGCAATATGGAAAAGGCTTCGGATCTACTTGGATTGATACACACGGATGTGTGTGGTCCACTTAGACATGTGTCTAAACGCGGTGCTACCTACTTCCTAACCTTCACGGATGACTATAGTCGTTATGGTTGTGTTTATTTACTTAAACACAAACATGAAGTCTTTGAGACATTCAAGGTTTTTAAAAGTGAAGTAGAATTACAACTCGGAAAGAAGATTAAGGCCCTTCGATCCGACCGTGGTGGTGAGTATTTAAGCCAAGAGTTTAAAGGTTATCTAGCTAAGTGTGGCATTGTCCAACAACTCACTTCTCCTTATACTCCACAACAAAATGGTGTATCTGAAAGGAGAAATCGTACATTGCTTGATATGGTACGATCTATGTTTAATCTAACAACCCTTCCCTTATCCTTTTGGGACTATGCTCTTGAAAGTCTTGTTCGCATACTAAATATGGTTCCAACTAAAAAGGTTGATAAGACTCCATATGAATTATGGACTGGAAAAGGTCCCAACTTGTCTTACTTAAAGATCTGGGGTTGTGAGGCGTTTGTTAAACGTGACTCACTGATGAAGCGAAAAGTGTACCGCTTTTAAGGGGTCATTTAAGCCCTAAATCGTATTTATTTGATCAAATATTGCCCTAAATCGTTCCTTTTGTCATTTTAGGTACTTTTGAGAAGAAATCTGGAAAAGGAAGCATTTTGGACGTTTTTGGAGCATAAAAGTGAAGAAAACGGCAAAGTCTCAAAAATCGGCTGAAAGTTACCTTTGACGGCGTCATATTTAACCCTGGACGGCGTCATGGCTTGGCAAAAGTGGTGGATGTGAAATTTACTCATGATAAGCCAGAGAAATTGCATGGAAATTCTGACGGCGTCACGCTTTAATTTGATCAAGGTCGTCACGTTATAATTTAAAGAGGGACGGCGTCACGTTCATAGTCTGACGGCGTCAAGCCTTGATAAGCCAGAACGGATTTTGGAGAGCTAAAGAGGGACGGCGTCAAGAAGGTCATCCGAAAACCCTAAAAGCGGCGAGGTGACGGCGTCACACTCCATAACGTGACGCCGTCAGATCCAAAAGTCTATATATAGTTTTCTAATTTTTTGTCATTAGTGTGGAACTTATTGGGGAACTTTGTGTGTGAAAACCCTAGGACGAATTTGGCAGCTCTTTCAAGGCTTTTTGCCTTGAGATCTTCCATGTTACATTGAAGATAAGTTATCAATTAATCATTCAATATGTCTATGTGTTGTTTGATTCTATCTTATTCTTGTCTTTTGTTTAACATGTTAGGCTAGATTTATCTTGTGTTTGCTTAGATCTAATGAAACCTAGCTATTGATTATTGGTTATTAGTGTGTTGTTAGTTGTATTGGATGATTGTTCATCTATGTTAGGCTTAAGAAAACTGGCTAACTTCCTATTCGGTAACTTGCTTGAACGTCTTAAGAAACATGAACCAATGCGTACTAAAGGTTTTTATGGTTGTATTTAATGCACAAGCGAATTCTAGTGATCCCATGTTAGGAGCTTCCTAGACGGCTCGACATAGGAGTGAAGTAGGATCTTGTAGAGTTGGGGAAGTACGTACGCCACCCCACGAATGGTATTAAGGAATACACCCGTCATCCACGCAACTAATACACACTAATCAACCGGTAAAAGATAGTTAGGGAGTAAGGAAATCTAAGTAAACACATTTCCCTCCATATAAGTTTTCACCAACATTTTCATTTTTGTTATTTTATTTTATTTGCATTCGTAGTAATTTGGGTTAGTTGACTAGCAACTAATTCCGCCCACTCTTTCAAACCCGAGATTTTACTTGCTTTCATAAAAATATAAAAACATAAAAAAGAATCTTCTCTCACCCTTAGACCTATTAGAGTAATTTTTCATACCTAACGAACACTATTCCCTGTGGAGAACGATCAATCCCCCGTACTTACCACTACACTATACTACATCGGTCAGGTACACTGCCTGGTGGGGTTGTAAGCCTCTTGAGATCCCTCGAGAGGTAAAACCTGTTGTAAGGTCGCAAAACCACGCATCAAGTTTTTGGCGCCGTTGCCGGGGAATAGTTATTGTTTAGGTTGATTTTTATTTTATAGGTCTACTCACTAGATTCCTTTCTAGTGAGATTTTTATTTTATTTTTCTAGGTTTTCTTTAGTCTATCTATTTTCTTCGTTTCTTTGTTCGTAACCATTACCATTCGACATCATGGAAGATGGTAATATCCTTAATCCCAACAACCCACCACCACAACAACAACCACCACCTCCTAGAGCCCGTACTTTAGGAGAGTACTCCCGTCCTAGCCACCATGGCTATCGAAACACCATTGAGCTCACTCAAGGAGCCAATGTCACACCCTTGCGATCCGACACCATCTGGTTGGTGCAAAGCGGATGCGCATTCCATGGACTTCGTTCCGAAGATCCTAATCAACATCTCAAGGACTTTCTCAAAATTGTTGATTCTATAGACCTTGATGTTGCCACTCGAGAGATGACCCGATTGCGTCTCTTTCAATTCTCTCTGCGGGACCAAGCTAGTCAATGGCTAGAGCGTCAACCCGCAGGATCCATCACCTCTTGGGATGATCTCACCACTCGTTTCCTTGCTCAGTTTTTCCCACCGGGAAGAACTACCAAGCTAAGGAATGATATCTTGATGTTCCAACAACGTCAAGGCGAAACTCTCTACGAGGCATGGACTCGATTCAAGGACTTACTCCAAAAAGTCCCTCACCATGGCATAGAACTTTGGCTCAAAGTCCAAATCTTCTATGACCATATCAATCTCTCCACGAGGCAAACCATTGACCAATCGGCCGGTGGTAAGCTACGTGATCTAAGTGCGGAACAATCATGGGCTCTCCTAGAGGATCTTGCTCTTTATGACAACGAAAGTTGGAGTGATCCCCGTGATTTGAATAAAACGGTCAAGGCAATATCTTTGCCTTCGAACAATTCAAGCACTTCCGACCGTAGGATCATAGAACTTGAAGACCAAGTCAAGTTTCTCATGAAATCCTACGAGGCTCCTAAACCTTCAAGCCAAGTGAACAAAATCACTTCTTCATGTGAATTATGTAGTGGTCCCCACGACACTCGTGATTGCATGGAACTCCCCGAACAAGCTTTTGTGGACTACGCATCCTCGCGTACCGACGGAGCGGGAGACAAGTGGTACACTTTCAAACCCGAGCCAAACCATTACGGTGATACATACAACCCCTCATGGAAAAATCACCCGAACCTTAGGTGGAAACAAAACCAAAACACGCAACAAACCAATTCTTCCAACCCACCTAATCGTTTTCAATCAAGCGGTTCCAACTCGAACCGTACTTTCAACAACAATCCTTCCGGCAATGGTAGTACCAATAACTTTGAAGGATTGATGTCCCAATTTATGGCATCTCAAGAAGCTCGTTTAGCCAAGTTTGAAGCCGATTTCAAACAAAAATAAAGCGAGATGACCAATAAGATTGACACCTTGTTGAAAGCCCTCAATGACCGAGAAATGGGAGCACTCCCTAGCAACACGGTCAAGAACCCGAAACTAAACGTCAACGCTATTTCATCGGTTTCGTCCCCTAGTTCTTGTCCACAATATTATTCGGTCAATTCCATGAGCACGTGTTTCAAACAAACCCAAGTCGTTCCAAATGACCAAGAAGTTATGACATCCAAATTGGTCAACAACATAGTTGAAACACCTCCCACTCAAAACCTTGATGAAGAATTCAAGGAGCTCCACCTTGAAAGTCCGGTTGTTGATGTGTTGGATGAGAAGAAGCTCAAGTTAGGCGAAAAAGGGACCGCCTTCGTTCAAAACAAACTACCTAAGAAATTAGATGATCCGGGCTTATTTGTTCTACCTTGCAAGATCGGTAATTCGGAGGCTTATGACACATTAGCCGATCTTGGATCAAGCCTTAACTTACTTCCGTTACCTCTCTACACCTCTCTAAAACTAGGAAAACTTGAAGAAACCGAGGTGATAATAGGTTTAGCGGATGGGAGTGTTGCTTACCCGGTTGGAGTAGTTAAGGACGTGTTAGTGCACATTGGAAAACTAACCATTTTAGCCGATTTCCACGTCCTTGATATGGTTAGCGACCCTACATGCCCCTTGTTGATAGGTAGAGGATTTTTGGCGACCGCTAGTGCTATGATTGATTGTAAGGAATCCAAGATAGCGGTAGGAGAAGGAGATACTTGGTCAGTCTATGATGTTAAGAAACACGCCTATGATACTAGTGAGGAACCAACACCACATTGGTTAGAATCAAATAGGAGACCATCTAGATATGGACCTTGGATTGATAGAGACTTCATAGGACCCCAACGCCCATTTTACCTAGAAGAGGACTTTGTGAACCGAACACATACGGTAGAGCAACTCTTAGCTAGGGACACCGAATTGGATCCATTTGAAGACCCTCTAGTTTTTAGGAAAATGATTGATTTCCTAGGAGTTTTGCCAATTAACCTAGGAATGAATAAGTGGATTTGTGAGGAAGATGATCATAAGTGGAATTAGGATAAACCACCCAAAGATGGAGATGGGTCATGGCATATTAAGATGACATTGTATGACCCGGATGGAGAGAAGTTTGAAAAGATATATCGTACTAAGCGGACCAATAGGAAACTTCAAACCAAGCTTAACCCTAAAGACGTCCTCGATGACGAGCTCACTTATATAGGGTAGAGTGACTTTGAGTCTAGCTACAAGACTCGTTAATAAAGAAAAGCGCTTCTTGGGAGGCAACCCAAGCTTTATTTGCTTTGTTTATTTATTTGTTTGTTTGATTTTATTTGTTTCCGTATGTGTGTTTAAGTTTTATTATTATTGATTCATGTTCAAAAGTAATTTGTGAAAATGCTTTATTTTGTTTTTAACTTCGTCTTAACTACATATAAAGGTATTTTGCAAAAGTTAAGTGTAAGGGAAATCCAAATCGGTTTATTAGAACACAAATGAACATGAAT
The DNA here is from genome assembly GCA_021014915.2 of Artemisia tridentata subsp. tridentata. NCBI lineage: Eukaryota > Viridiplantae > Streptophyta > Magnoliopsida > Asterales > Asteraceae > Artemisia > Artemisia tridentata. The sequence continues at coordinate 137,777,906 of CP139505.1, read as the reverse complement.
CATAATAATAATAAATTAACATACATATTAGTATTTGTTTGAGTCAAATGCTTGTATCGAGTCATAATGATGTTTTGCAGGATTTCCAGGAAGTAAGGTATAGGTTTTTACAAAATTTTTCCGGAAACGTAACATGAGAATTCTGTCAGATCATTTCTGACGGCGTCAGGAGTTACAACCTGACGGCGTCAGGTTTAATTTTCTGAAAATTTTTGAAGGTTTTGTTTTCATAAAAAGTTTTTATTAAATCTATAACTTATAATCTCCAGGAATCTGCAAAATTATCATTCCACAAGCATTATATCCTTATATATATATAGATTTATCCCGCCGATGTTATGCAGGTTTTCGTGTTTGTTTTCTCAGGTTTAACAGGTTATTTTGGACAAGGAAATGTTTTGGATCAAGCTTTTGGCGATGCATTAGTCTTGGAGCTTTTACATTCTCTTGGAAGAAGATTTAACCATGTTACTTCATTATCCACCGAACGAATCAGGGGAGTATTTGATTTCATTCTTTTACTTTATACTTTTACATCTTGTTATTTGAACATTGGGGACAATGTTCATCTTAAGTGTAAGGGGGTAAAAGTACGATTAGAGAATACAATAGCGCTTGATTTTTGTTTGTTTAATAGTGGATGTGTAATAAAACTGAGATAAATACCTGTTAGGGTAATTTTAGTGCCAAATTTAAATTTTTTTACAACATATAGGAGTGAAACTTTGATCTTAATGAGCGTCTCACGGATAGGAGTTATATGACTAGCACAAAAACCGTACCACTAAAAAATTTTCCACCCCCAAATATGTGAGGTTCGCCCCTAGAATTGGTAGGAAAAGCATTTTGCTATGATGTGTGTACCGGTAGCACTTAGATTCTAGAACTTGCGTTAGGACCATTCCGAGGCCACAAGTGAGACTACATTCGTGTAGTTAGATTTACTACATGATAAGAGGCATTAGGATTAACCCATTGTTTTACACCTGTGTTTTTGTTATAATTACATTGGCTACATTGGTCAAGTAATTCTCCCACACCCTTTGCGTTGTACTCATTTTTAGTACACGATACCCCTAGTACACCCCTCAGAGCCTATCTTTTCGTTTCGACCTTTAAGCATTTTACTTAAAGGAAGAATTTGTTACACCCCACTAAAATGTACACCCAAATCGCCTTAGCCTACCTTGTATGCACTCATTTTTAGTGCATTATTGTGACAACATTTGTTTAAACCCAAGTTAATTATCTAATTGATTACATGGTTGCTAAGTCGAGTCATATCCTTGTATATATTTTTTTGGGACGATTGGGACTCATGGGTAAAGTACTAGTGTAATAGAGTAATGGGGAAGAACATCATTTATTACCCCCATATGTGCTATATATTTTAAAAGTACTCCAAGTGTTTTGATTATCTTAATTCGAGTCATTAGAATAGTTATTTGTAAAGTTATGTAAAAGTTCAAGTGTAAGGGGAATGCAATGCCCCTATGATGTATTATTTTGGATGGTAGGGCAAAAGTGTATGCAAAAAAAAAAAAAAAAAAAAAAAAAAAAAAAAAAAAAAAAAAAAAAAAAATCGAAAAAATCAAGAAAAATACAAAAAAAAATGAGAAAAAGAAAAGTAGAAAAAACATACGGACTACCATCCCGTTTTATTTTATGTTTATTTTATGTTTTTGTTATTTTCTTTCATTAGCTTAAGATTGAGTCGAGTCTTGGCTTAGCAACATTGTATAGTACATGTAATTGATCAAGATCTTTAACTCGCCACCAGTAAAATATCCTTTATCCAACAAAACCGTGTTTTCCTTTTCCCTACACCTAACATTATAACCCATTTAAAAGCCCTCTTTGATAGTTTATCTTAGGTGCTTACGCCGAGTGAAGGAGGTTTTTGATCCTTTCCCAAGCCTATGGTAATCTATTTGCTATGACAGGTAGTGAGAGATATTATCCGTTTTCATTTATGAGATTTATTTTGATGACACTTGAGAGATGTGAGTATCTAAACACTACTTGTGAGGTGCTAGTTTGTAATCTCCGTGCTTATTATGATTAAAGTGGAACGAATATTTGTTGTAATTACTTTTATGTTAGCATTAAATGACCCCTAACTTGTATTTTGATTAGAATAAAAGCGCATTTGCTTGAGGACAAGCAAATCTCAAGTGTAAGGGTATTTGATGAAGCGAAAAGTGTACCGCTTTTAAGGGGTCATTTAAGCCCTAAATCGTATTTATTTGATCAAATATTGCCCTAAATCGTTCCTTTTGTCATTTTAGGTACTTTTGAGAAGAAATCTGGAAAAGGAAGCATTTTGGACGTTTTTGGAGCATAAAAGTGAAGAAAACGGCAAAGTCTCAAAAATCGGCTGAAAGTTACCTTTGACGGCGTCATATTTAACCCTGGACGGCGTCATGGCTTGGCAAAAGTGGTGGATGTGAAATTTACTCATGATAAGCCAGAGAAATTGCATGGAAATTCTGACGGCGTCACGCTTTAATTTGATCAAGGTCGTCACGTTATAATTTAAAGAGGGACGGCGTCACGTTCTTAGTCTGACGGCGTCAAGCCTTGATAAGCCAGAACGGATTTTGGAGAGCTAAAGAGGGACGGCGTCAAGAAGGTCATCCGAGAACCCTAAAAGCGGCGAGGTGACAGCGTCACACTCCATAACGTGACGCCGTCAGATCCAAAAGTCTATATATAGTTTTCTAATTTTTTGTCATTAGTGTGGAACTTATTGGGGAACTTTGTGTGTGAAAACCCTAGGACTAATTTGGCAGCTCTTTCAAGGCTTTTTGCCTTGAGATCTTCCATGTTACATTGAAGATAAGTTATCAATTAATCATTCAATATGTCTATGTGTTGTTTGATTCAATCTTATTCTTGTCTTTTGTTTAACATGTTAGGCTAGATTTATCTTGTGTTTGCTTAGATCTAATGAAACCTAGCTATTGATTATTGGTTATTAGTGTGTTGTTAGTTGTATTGGATGATTGTTCATCTATGTTAGGCTTAAGAAAACTGGCTAACTTCCTATTCGGTAACTTGCTTGAACGTCTTAAGAAACATGAACCAATGCGTACTAAAGGTTTTTATGGTTGTATTTAATGCACAAGCGAATTCTAGTGATCCCATGTTAGGAGCTTCCTAGACGGCTCGACATAGGAGTGAAGTAGGAGCTTGTAGAGTTGGGGAAGTACGTACGCCACCCCACGAATGGTATTAAGGAATACACCCGTCATCCACGCAACTAATACACACTAATCAACCGGTAAAAGATAGTTAGGGAGTAAGGAAATCTAAGTAAACACATTTCCCTCCACATAAGTTTTCACCAACATTTTCATTTTTGTTATTTTATTTTATTTGCATTCGTAGTAATTTGGGTTAGTTGACTAGCAACTAATTCCGCCCACTCTTTCAAACCCGAGATTTTACTTGCTTTCATAAAAATATAAAAACATAAAAAAGAATCTTCTCTCACCCTTAGACTTATTAGAGTAATTTTTCATACCTAACGAACACTATTCCCTGTGGAGAACGATCAATCCCCCGTACTTACCACTACACTATACTACATCGGTCAGGTACACTGCCTGGTGGGGTTGTAAGCCTCTTGAGATCCCTCGAGAGGTAAAACCTGTTGTAAGGTCGCAAAACCACGCATCACTCACCGGATAAACTCCAACAAAGATCTGTTAAGTGTATCTTCGTAGGATACCCTAAGGAAACAAGGGGTTACTACTTTTACTTCCCACCAGAAAATAAAGTCATTGTGGCTAGATATGGTGAATTCCTTGAGGAGAGTTTCTTGTCTCAAGAATTCAGTGGGAGAGTGTATGATCTTGAAAGTGATCAAGAAGATACGTCGCCTTCTGAGAACACTAACGCACTTCCTGTGGAACCTGAAAGTTTAGGTCCTCCACCAGAAGTTGAAGTGGTACCCATCCGTAGATCTTCAAGATCTACAAAAGCTCCTAATCGTCTATGTTTAAACGTAGAGTGTGAGGAAACTATACTAGGGGATCTTGATGAGCCAACTAGTTATAGTGCTGCTATGAATAGTCCTGAAAAGGAGAAATGGCAGATTGCTATGGATGGGGAAATGCAATCCATGAAAGACAATAAAGTCTGGATTGAAGTAGACCTTCCTCCCAATGCTAAGGTAGTTGGGAGTAAGTGGCTCTTCAAAAAGAAAACAGACATGGATGGCAATGTACACACCTACAAAGCTCGTTTGGTGGCTAAAGGCTTTACCCAAACATACGGTGTTGACTATGAGGAGACATTTTCTCCTGTGGCCGACATTAGAGCTATTAGGATTCTTATAGCCATAGCTGCCTACTATGACTATGAGATTTGGCAGATGGATGTCAAAACCGCCTTTCTGAATGGTCGCCTAGATGAAGACATCTATATGGCGCAACCTGAGGGGTTTGTGAATCCACAATTACCTGAGCATGTATGCAAGCTTCAAAGATCCATTTATGGATTGAAGCAAGCATCCAGGCAATGGAATAAGAAATTTGATGAGGAAATAAAAAAGTTTGGATTTACTCAAAATTTCGATGAGCCATGTGTATACCACAAAGTTAGTGGGAGTAACACTACTTTTCTTGTCCTATATTTCGATGACATATTAATCATGGGAAATCATATACCAAGTCTTAATGAAGTTAAGTCTTATTTAAGTACATGTTTTTCCATGAAGGATTTAGGAGAAGCAGCTTATATCCTAGGAATCAAGATCTATAGAGACAGATCTAAGCGGTTAATCAGATTAAGCCAAAGTGCTTACATGGATAAAATATTGAAGAGATTCAATATGCAAAATTCCAAGAAGGGATATTTGCCCATGCAAGTAGAACATGGATTAAGTAGCGAAATGTGTGCTTCTACACCTGAAGAGGTGGCATACATGAAGAAAGTTCTGTATGCTTCGGCAGTAGGATCTATCATGTATGCAGTTAGATGTACAAGGCCAGATGTGGCATTCGCTCAAAATTTAACCAGTCGTTATCAGCAAAACCCAGGGAAAGATCACTGGCATGCTGTTAAAAACATTCTTAAGTATTTAAGGAATACTAAAGATATGTTTCTTGTTTTCGGGGGAAATCCAGACGCAGAACTGAATGTTACAGGTTACTGCGATGCGTCCTTTCAAACTGATAAAGATGATACGAAGTCTCAGACGGGTTACGTTTTTCTCATAAATGGAGGAGCTGTAGACTGGAAGAGCAAAAAGCAGAGTACAACGGCCATGTCTGCTACAGAAGCTGAGTATATTGCTGCATCGGAAGCTGCACAAGAAGCTGTTTGGATAAGGAAATTCATTTCGGATCTTGGAGTGATGCCGTCAAATGAATTACCTATAAATGTGTATTGCGACAACTCTGCTGCAATCACATTCGCCAATGAACCTGGAGTTATGAAGGGCGCCAGACATTTTCGTAGAAAGTACCACTATGTTCGAGAACAAGTCGAACTGGGTGAAATTAATGTACTCAAAGTTCACACAGATGACAATCTGGCTGATCCTTTCACGAAGGCATTACCTAAGGAAACGTTTACTCGACATGCTCAGGGTATTGGTCTTCGTATGCCAGATAGTTTCATGTAAATCTGTTGGATTAGTATTTGGATTAGGGACATGTAAACAATTATTATTTTAATGAAATAAAGTGCGGATAACGTTTATTCTCATTATTAATATTTGTGTCCTATATTTGCATGTTTAAATCCGTGAATAATTAATTTATTCTAAATAGTCTATTGTCAATTAATAATATGGGAATATTATTGAACTAAGACAAATATGAGGATTGGTAGAATGTACTGTAAGGTTAAGACACCAATGTCACATGATATTTAATATTGGATAAATTGAATATAGGACTTATCCCAACCACATGATTATACTTTATGGATCATACTCATTAAGTATATCATGAATATTTATCCTCAGACTTGAGATACCAGATAATTGCCGAGGATGTAGCTCATTTTCTGTAAGATAGTCTAACGCTATCCGTAAAAGGTGGTTATAAGGGCTATTTTCGGAAGTGATGCGAAGTTCGAGGGTTATGCTCGTAGTCAATAAAGGATTTGTTCCTTCAACTCTGTGTTGAAGTTTAATACTGCTTGGCCACTCGTAGGATTGACAAGATGTTTGCGTGCGCACGCCCAAAGTCTATCTGGAAGACGTTCAGATAATTTGGTAATCTTGATCAATTATGAATAAACGAGAAACTAATAGTTAATTATGGAATGACCAAGATCCATATCCATATTAACGCGGTATTAGCAACAAAAGGATAAGTATGATGATTATATCATCACGTGGTTTTTTCCAGGAAAACCATACTCGGATCGAGCTGGGGGCATTGGGATCTGTTAAGCTAGACTAGCCCATGTCATTACTATATTAATAGTTATCCAAGTGGGAGCTGTTAGAGTTTGTGTATAATTATTAATATAAGTATGTCCGGTTTCAAACCCGAGACTCGGGATTGCACACAATACGTAAGAGTTTCAATGGATTGAATTAATTAAATATATTTTATTTATTCATTTCACAAAACAACACTTAACGACAGTTAGTACTTAACGGAGTTAGCAATAACGGTCGTTAAAGGACTAATAATGAAAAGGAGAATAGAAGGATCTAGACCCCCTCCTTGGGCCTAGATTCGGCCGACCCTTCCCATAAGGGTTTAGGGTTCGGTTTGGTTGAGTAGGGAGCAAGCCAAGGAAGCCTATAAATACAATTCATTGTATTCATTGTTTTCCCTAATCTTGAATCCCTAAGCAAGCCAAACTTCTCTCCCTTCTTCTCCTCTAAGCATAACCGATCGACCCTCTTTTTAATTCCACTAGGAATTGGCGATCCAAGTTTGCATATAAAGTGTTTGGTTTGTTTGTGATCAAGAACCTAGCTTTTCCCATTGAAACGCTAGTATTACGTGTGTACAAGAACGAGTAACAAGCTTCCTTTAGCTTGTGTGTTTGCCTTTGTTCGATCCATATAAGCCTTTTATTAGGGTTTATATTTTGTTCTTGGAGCACGTGATTCCTTGTTCTTGCTAGGAATCAAAAGGTACGCTTTCTATTTAGTTTTAATTAATTACATGTTAGTGTAGATCTATTCCGCTGCGTATGCTGTGATGATTATGTGTTTATAGTTTATTTATGATTCACATATTCCAACACTACCTACGGTTATTCAATTTTTCTTGGTGGAAATCTTGTTTCTTGGAGTAAAACGAAGCAACCCACTGTCTCTCACTCCAGTTCTGAGTCCGAGTATCATGTTGTTGCAAACGCAACTGCTGAAATTGTTTGGGTCACACATCTTTTTCATGAACTTCATGTTCTACCTCATGATCTACCAACAATTCCGTGTGACAACAAAAGTGCACTTTTTCTAAGTCAAAATCCTATATCTCACAAACGTACTAAGCATATTGACATCGATTATCATTTCGTACATGAGCTTGTTTCATCCGGACGATTATACACAAAGTTTGTTCCGACTACGCTTCAGTTAGCGGATATCTTCACTAAAAGTCATCCACGTCCTTTGTTTGAAACAATTCGCGCCAAGCTTCGTGTTGGTCCGCCATCTCTTCGCTTAAAGGGGGTATTACCGATATATGCTCCAAGTCAAAAATATAGGAAACAGTTGTTGTATATATATCCCATAAAGTAAGATAGTCAGTTATGGTGCATATCCTTTTTATTGTAAATTTGTGCTATAATTATTTGTCAATGATCAAGTCACCAATCATGGTGAATTTTCATAAATCCTAACACTTTGTAGTGTAGATTATATAGTTGTGGCCTTACTTTAGGTTCCAATGGATATACAGAGATAGAAGTTTACGTTAGTAATCAGATGTTATTCTTCGAGTTTACGCTGAAGACATGCTACACGTCGCAAAAAAGTATTAGAATTGCTTATAGTTGAAAGTAGTCAAAGGGAATGTCAGAATCCTTGCAATTTAATTGCTTAATTCGACATCTATATGGCTTATTCATGTAATCAAATGAAGTGATATGATTTTTGGCGTTCTTTTTCATTTGACTTTTACTTTTTGATAAGAAAACCGCAATTTTCTTCTTAATCCACAAAAAGGCACACAGGGCTTATATCTCTCTTCTGCAAGCTGCATAAGAAGATGACATTAGAGCAGAGATCCCTAATTGACACACATTGTTGGATCGAGGTTGTCCTGACCCGAATCTGACCCACCGCATAACAAAAGTGATTCGTGGCGGTTGTAACTATCTGAATGCATTTTGTGCAGAATAATACACAAATATAAAAGAAGAGAACAAAAGACACATGTGATTCATGTGGTAAACGACAGGGAATTTTGGGCTTTGATTTAGTCAAGACTTTTTGTATCATAGTCGTCTTGCCAACCAGTGATCTAAACATAGTTCAATTCCGGTACGTACAATTACTCGATCCTTCACATACATATGATTTGTGCACAAGCACCTAACTACCTGAACAGTCACATAATCTTTCCCAACATTGCATACTCTAATAAATATCAGGACTAGCTTGAAATTAACAAAAAGATTGTTAAAATAACTGCAACTAATTGTAGATTTTTAGTCCATGTTTGTGGTGTCGAATTTGGGGTCATTACCCTTCTGTAATCTTCTAATGCACAACGATTGATAACAGCTTTGTATGCATCTGTCCTTTTGTCGGTTTAAGTGGTTGTCAAGATGGTGGTGGTAATGGGCTCACGAAAACCTCGCTGATCTCTTATCTTCGTGATCGACATTTCAGCGGGGATGCGTTAGCTACTACCAAACTTTCCTTGGCCACTAATCTTGCTGTTTTTGAGGCGGTTGAGGTCACGTTGAAATGTATGGGTCTTTGGTTATGTGGAAATTGTTTTAAGACGCATACTCTTCGTTCGAAATGTCGGCATGGACCTGATTTTGTGTCTCCCCCTGATTGTGGTGATGGTGTTGTTAGGTTTGTGCTGTTTGATCTTGCCAAACCACAAGTCCCTTCCTCGTCTCAAATTACTCGTGGTGAGGATTCGGTTTTAGCGGAGCATTATGGTTTTGATCTACACTTACTTGACACCTTGCTCTCTAAAGGGTTGCACACGGTCAAATCCATCCCTCCAAAGTGTCGTTTGGGATTCTCTCGCGCATTGAAAGGAGCCCTTGATAAGGTGATCTGCACACCTGAGGACATTTCTTGTTGGGTTAGCCTGTTAGTCTTGCCTCTTTGTCTCCTTAAAACCTTTTGCCCGAGGAGTAACATGGAGTGTAGGTATGCTATTAAGCGCCAACGCCAAGAAGAATATATCGCTAATGCCATTCGATCTTGGGGTATGTCTGGTGGTAGTTTGCAGCTTGTTAGAGAGGTTTTAGCTGAACCCTCCCCTGCATGGTCTAATATTGATGAGGAAAACTTGGACTTGGGTGAGCGTAATGTCAAGCTATGTAAAGAGGAAGATTTGTGATGGGCATTATACTGCGGCTGTCAGAGTTCTTTCTTCTTCAGGTGTTGCTCCTTATAATGATACTACTCTTGAGGACTTAAAGGCTAAGCATCCCTTCAAGTCTGCTCCCTCTCTGCCGGATATACCTATTGATATGATTAAGAGTTTCCCCCGTGGTACATCTTGCGGTCGAGATGGCTTGCGCGCCCAACACCTTTTGGATTGTTTTAGTGGTGCTACTGTGGCTATTTCCGATGAGTTAATCGTTTCTATCACCCACGTGGTAAATCTTTTTCTTGATGGTAAATGCCCCAGGGCATTGGGCGAGTATATTGCTAGTGCTCCTCTCACCCCGCTGATCAAGCCTGGAGGTGGTATCCGTCCCATTGCGGTGGGGACGGTTTGGAGGCGTTTAGTCTCCAAGGTTGGTGCTTCTATGATCGGCCATTCCTTAGACGGTTATTTAAATGATCTTCAGTTTGGTGTTGGGATACCTGGAGGAGAGGAGGCTATTCTTCATGCTGTGAATAGGTTTATTGAAGATCGTGGTGGTGAGGAGGGTCTTTCGATGTTACTGGTGATTTCAAAAACGCTTTCAATTTGGTGAACCGTGGGGTCATGTTATAGGAGGTTCACTTGCGGTGCCCTGCCATTTCACGTTGGGTGGATTTTTGTTACTCCAGGCCTGCTAGATTATACTACGGAGAACACACGTTATGGTCGCACCAAGGGGTACAACAAGGTGATCCTCTTGGACCTATTCTCTTTGCCCTAGTGCTACATCCTCTGGTATGCAAAATTAGAGAATCCTTTAGTCTTTCCCTTCAAGCTTGGTATCTAGATGATGGCACTATTATCGGAGATACTTTGGTCATGGGGAAGGTTCTAGAGCTTATTATGATGGATGGACCACGGCGCGGTCTGCACCTCAATGTTGATAAAACTGAGGTTTTTTTGCCAAAGGAAGACCCCAGAAGCATGCTCACAGGTGTCTTTCCGCCTAATATTGCTCGACCGTTACATGGTGTTAAATTGTTGGGTGGGCCTGCTAGTAATGACCTTGAGTTTAGCAGTGAGCTTGTTATGAAAAGGGTTGCCAAAACTATTGAGCTCATGGATGTTGTCGCTAAGCTTAAGGACCCTCAATGTGAGCTGTTGCTCCTTCGTGCTTGTGCCGGCATTTCCAAGCTATATTTTTCTATGCGCACATGTTCTCCTCGGGTATTTGAGCGTGCTCAGATTTCATTTGATGCGGCACTTCGTTCTTCTCTGGAGCGTATTGTCACCGCTTCTGGACCAAGTTTTGGTGAGTGGCAATGGAGACTGGCCACACTACCCTTTGAATTTGGGGGGCTTGGTGTATACTCTGCAGGTGATGTTTTGACCTATGCTTTCCTTGCATCTAGACTCCAATCTGCTAGTTTACAGACTAAGCTCCTCCGACATTCTGACATTGTAACCTCTGGATCTTCTTTTGATGTTGCCTTGCATGCTTTTAATGCGAAAATGGAGACCGACCTTTTGGGTAGCTCATGTGAGATCGCTGCCCCCAAACTCATGAAGAAATTGGCAGATATATATTTCACACGTGTCTCCAAACTGGCTGAATCCACCTTTCGCTTATCTACTAGACAGATGGCCTTATGGATATTGCAAAGAGAGGAATACACTTCAGACTGGCTTAGGGTGGTCCCAATATCTGGGCTGGGACAGACCATGAATGCCAGAACTTACCGATGTGTGCTATGCTATCGACTAGGTGTTCCCCTATTCTCTGCTCAGATACCGTGTTCCTTTAGCTTTTTCTGACATGTTTGAATCAGAAAAGCAAAACAAGTATTGAATATTTGTTATAAACTAGACTTAATTTGGTCACACCCCTTGTACATGCATGTAAAACGTACTCTAAACTAACACAAATTAAATTATAGAATGACTAATTGAAACAAACCATACACAGAAGATTAATTTAAGACCCTTATTCTTGAAACAAACTTAAGTCAAACATAGAGGAACAGTATATAACTTATAAGATATCCTAATCGAGATAATGTGAGGTTCTTAAAAAATATATATATCCAAGTACTAAAAGGTAGGGTTTTAGGCCGTTTATAAGGCCTCTTTATGGTCTACAAATAATTAGCAACTAAGCCCCAATAAAAAATGTGATTAAGCACATTGTTAGGGTCTCCAAGTTCAAAGTAAGTTGCTTTCCATTTGTTTACTCATTTCAATCCTTGTATGTTCATCCGACTCTGTGAGAGTAAGATAACATGCAACACAAACTTGGACTATAAATTGCCCTTAAGTTGCAGTTAGTTTAACATTTTTTTGTGCGACTTTCGAGCTGGTCTTTTGTTTTTGACAGTATGAAACAGAAGGAAAAGACTGAGATGTTCATGTGGCTAAACGCTTGTGCACATATCATATATATGTTATGTGTCAATCAGGATTCGCTGCTCTGAGACAGTCTTCTTATCCAGCTTGGAGAAGAGTAAATAAGCTTTATATGCATTTGGTTTGTGGATTGAATAAAACACAGCTTTTCCAAAACCAAAAAGAAAAACAAATAAAGGACATAGAGAATGCTTTAAAAGCACTTCATTTGATAACATGAACAAGCAATGTATAAGTGTTTTTTTTTTTTTTTTTTTTTTTTTGGAACGGCTTGTTAGTTGTTAGTGGTTCACGTCCAGCAATGACATCCAATTGGGTAGTATGCTGTCGCCTGAAGGGGTAAAAGTCCAGAGTGGGACTCGAACTTGAGACCTCCCGTAGCCAAACATCCCCTCCTCAAGGCACCTTAAGCAAACATTGGTGGCCAACTGAGCTAGCCCGGGTGGTACTCGAACAAGCCATGTATAAGTTAGCGTAAGAAATTACATTGTAAGCATTTTGACATCCGATTTGACTACTATCAGCTAGCTATAAGAAATTGTAATGCTTTTTCTCTGACGTGTGAGCGTTTTTTCAGCAGAAACTTGAAGAATCCCGTTTACATCTAAATTAAAGGAAACTTCAATATATGCTTCTCCGTTGGCACCTAAAATGAGATCGCAAATTCTAAATGCACCAAGTAATATGTTACCCTTAACTTTGTTGCTCTCACCCAGATACACCTCAATAGTTGCTGATGTTTTATTGTACATTGGATGATACATTTTCTTCTTGCTAGTTGGTATGCATGTGTTCCTGGGGATAATTATAGACATCAAACCATCTTCTTCTTCACCATTAACCATACGCGTGACCTTTACTCCTAATAAGAGAGGAGTGACATCCAGTAAAACAACGTCTTGAGTCTCAACACCATCTTTAGCACTTAATGTATTAGCTAAAATTGCAGCACCAAAAGCAACCGCCCCGTCCCCATTCATGTCCTTGCAAAGAGACTTCCTGCCAAAATACTTTTCTAGCATTCGTTGTACTTTTGGAATCCTGGTTGACCCCCCAACAACAACAACTTCATCTACATTATTTTTGTTTACTTTCGCGTCATCAATTAAACATTTATCAACTAATTAAATGCACTTGTCAAAGAAAGCTGCATTTAGCTCCTCAAACTTAGATCGACTAATTTTGATAGAAAAATAAATCCCTTTATACAAACAATCAATTTCAATCAGGGAAAAAGTGGTTGAAGACAATCCCTCTTTGCTTTCTCACAAGCAACTTTCAACCTCCCTAATGCTCGTGGCTTTTCCCTTAAGTCCTCATTGTGTTTTCTTTCAAATTCTTTTATGCAATGATTAACCAACTTTCAATCAAAATCCTCACCCCCTAAATGAGTATCGCCACCAACAGCTTTGACATCAATAGCACCCGTCTTACTAACCGTCAAAAGTGACACATCAAAGGTCCCACCACCTAAATCAAAAACAAAGACAGTTTTATCTTTGTTAGACGTATTGACTACACCGTATGCAATTGCAGCTGCTGTTGGTTCATTTATTAAACGCATCACATTAAGACCAGCAATAGTTCCTGCTTCCTATTAGACGTAGATGGCCCAAGCCCGGTTGTGGGCTTTGGGTCTATTAGGGTTTCTAGGGTTTCTAGTAGGTTATATGTAATTGCATTATAAATACCGTATCAATAATATAATATCTCCGACGGGGTTTACATTATCTAACATGGTATCGGAGCGAGTCTGATCCTCAAACCTTGGCTATGTTGAGCCGCGCTCTTTTATGGCACCCCGTCAAATCCTAGCCACCGCTATTTATCTTTTTTCAATAAATAAATAAATAAATAAATAATGTCTACTTTTATTTTTTGTTTCGTTGCTTCTGCTTTTGCTGTTGCTGGATGGTGAAGATTAATCTCCGCTTGCTGCCGGAATTCTTCATCAACAAATTATGTTTTTATTGCTTTCATTTTTTTTAGTTTTGTAATCCAATCCAAGCTTTTGCGATTTCACCGCTCGGATTGCGGGGGAGTATTAGACGTAGATGGCCCAAGCCAGGTTGTGGGCTTTGGGTCTATTAGAGTTTCTAGGGTTTCTAGCATTATAAATACCGTATCAATAATATAATATCTCCGATGGGGTTTACATTATCTAACACTTCCTTTGTGGCCTCTCGTTGCTTGTTATTAAAATAAGCAGGAACAATAATCACGGCATCTGTCACCTCTGTCCCGAGATATTGTTCGGTAACAGATTTCATCTTCTTGAGAACCATGGCAAATAATTCTGCGGGTGTATAGTTTTTTTTCTTGACCCTTGAAGTCTACTACAATAGTTGGGTTCTATGCAGGCCCTTAAATGACTTTGAAAGGCCATGACTCTGTCCTTTTGCACTTGCGGAACTTTAAATCTGCTTCCTATCAAACGCTTAACATCTTAAAACACAAAAAGAATGGGCTAATCACTTTAAAAATCATCATACCTGCCACTTCATCTTTTTATGTGTAACGAATTAAAAAAAATGCTTATCTATGCAATAAACTTGACATTTTTGTCTTTTGTGTTTAATATTCAAACCCACCCCCCCCCCAACCGGTTACGGGTTACTTGCATGTGTTAACACACTTTTGTCTGTCCAGCGTGTATATTCATATGGGAAAATTCCCTAAATACCCCACAAGTACAATGGGGTTTACCATATATGCCCAAAATTTTTTTTTCCCCAATTACCCCATGGGAGAGGGTCGCCCAAATATCTTGGGCGGATCTCATAAAATAGTGACATGTGTCCCTATATATGTCCCCACCAAGTACTAAGATGTACCACTTACAGTATGTACTTTCTTGGGCGACTGGGTCCCACATTTCTTGGGCGACTTGGGTTTTTTTTGTCTTTTTGTAAAAAAGTATAGTCTTATTTTATTATATAATAGTACATACGTCTTGGGCGACTGGGTCCCACTGTTCTTTATTCTTGGGCGACTTGTTAGGTAGATGGTACACTTTTTTATTACTTTATTGTATCGGAACTTGTGCCATACTTTTTATATACAAAATACACTCTTTATACTACTTTTAATATTTTTAATTTTTATACTGTTAATTCAAAATACATAATACACAATAAGTGTATGAAACACACTTCTTTTAAACTTCTTTCTCTCACAGATCTGAAGCAATTAGAAATACATTTAGGGTTACTCTACCAAAATAGAAAATACATAGATGAACACATTTAGGGTTAAGCTTCTTCCCAATCAATCACACCTTCCTCCTAATTTAATAAATCCCATGGCTGCCTTCTTCCCAATCAATTACACCTTCCTCCTAATTTAGGGTTACTCTACCAAAATACAAAATACATAGATGAACACATTTAGGGTTAAGCAATTAGACACACAAAGAACAAGTTGCCCGTCGATGAACACACACAGAACAAGTTACTCTTTGCCCGTCGATCTATTGAAATAAAAACATGCCCATGGGGTAGGGTAAGTAATTATCTTTTCGATTTAGGGTTACTCTAATTTAGGGTTAGGGTTTGTTGGTTTATCTGATTATTTAATTTTTGTTTGTTTGTTGGTTTATCTGATTATTTGATTATTTAATTATTAGTTTAATTGTTCAAGGATTATTTAATTGTGTGAAAACGTAGAGGGGGGGGGGGGGTGAATACGTTTACCGTTTTAAAACTTAAAACTTGTTGTATCAAATTTCCAATTTGGCTAGTTCTAATATGAAAGATGTTTGTTGTAGTTTATGACTACCAAGTTATCACACAAGTATTATCAAATAATCACAACACAAGCAATCAAATAATGCAAACATAAAAGTAAAGAGATAAGTAAAAGAAAGCGCAAACCGAACACGATGATTTATAGTGGTTCGGTCACGGAGCTCCTCTCCGCCCTACTCCACTCCCCGAGTACCCAACTCGAGAGTTACTTCACTAGATCAACAAGCTCCCTTTCTTAGGCGGAGAAAACCTTTACACGTCGCTTACTTCCTTTTCCGGTACTAAGCTAAACACCGAGTTCTAGTTTAAGGTAGAACCAACCTAACGTCGCTTACTTCCTTTTCCGGTACTAAGCTAAACACCGGGTTCTTTACAAGGGTACAACCACTCCCGACACTCTTTGTGTTTTGAGGACTAAAACACTAACCACACTCACTGATACAAATGATGTTTACAATGATCCATGACATATATGTTCAATGGATATAAATGACTAATCTATATGAACTTCTTGAATAAGAAGTCTTCAATCATTGAGGATGTCAAGTACTCTTGAATCTTCATATGTTGGAATGCTATGGTGGATAATGACTTCAAGATCTTCTAACCTTCTTGGTGGATCAGGAAGTATGCTATGGATGATGTCTCATGATCTTGAGCTTGCTTCACAGGATCATTGACAGTGTATGCTTACAACATAATGAAAGTTAGTAGCATTATGATCATTATAAAATGGATGATTAATGTGTGTTTCTACATGATTTACTAATGATCTAAATGTATGCAAAGGGTAGAGGGAATGTGTGTTTGAGTTGGATAAACAATTGGTAAACAATGGGCTTCTATTTATAGCCAACAAGATTTTTGCCCCACGGATTTGAAGGATCCCTAAATTTGGATCCGCGCTTTATACCATTTGGATCCGCGGGATCCACCGGACCAGACAGCTAGCAAATCTTAACAAATCTATCCATATCTTACCATATCTTCAAATGTCAACTCTTTGGCTTGAAGATCTAAACAAAATATCTTAAAATCTTTCTAATATTGTGTTCATGATGCATGCCATGATGTCATCCTAATATTTGAAAAATAAAGTTTCCATTTTAGGAAATACAAATGTAAATGTATAAGATGTTATTCCTAAAGTATGTTTACTAATATGTATCATGTTAGTTTGACACCTAAAGTGTACTTATCCTATTAATCTTAGGAAACATGATGTACAAGTAAAAGTACTTGTATATGCAAAATGTGAAATGAGGTTCTAAGTAGAATGGTTATTCTTTTTAAAATACTTAATGTCCTAGACGTATTTTAAACATTCTAAATGGTTTGTTAAGGTTTGATCATAATGCTACATAACAAACATGTACGAACCTGTGTTGTATCATACGAGGACTTGAGAGGTGTTGAATGTATGTTGAGACAAGATATGATTACAAGTAACTTGTACATTTTACGCTATGTATCAAGTTACATGTTTGTCATCAATCAAAACAAACAAGATTGCTTGCACTAGCAATCTCCCCAATGAGACTTCTTGCACTAACAATCTCCCCCTTTTTGATGATGACAAAATATGTAAACGTGATAGAAAGTAAAATGCGAAAAGTTACTTGTGTCCGTAATTACTTACTTTATCCATGTGTCCGTTTCTCCGTTTACACCTTTCTCCCTTTTCTCCTTGTGTCCATAATTACTTACTTTCTCCGTTTACACCTTTCTCCCCCTTTTGTCGAAGCAAAAAGGGTGTGTCCTTGGAGTTAATTTCATTTCTCCCCGAAATGGCGAGCTTGCATCATCCCTAGTGAAGTTAAATAGACTACTCCAATCTCCTATGGTTGTTGCATCCCCTAGGTTGTTAGCGGATCCATGGATCAAACTAGACTCTTAACCTACATCAAGGTTAGTGGTGTGCAACATAAAAAAAATATACTACGTATATGAAAAATGCATGATGAATGAAATGCATATAATGCGTAGCGGAATGTGATTATGAGAAATTTGAAGCTCCCCCTTGATTTATACTCCCCCTAAATGGAGTGACAAGGATATGATGTATGATGATGCATGATCCTACAAAACAAATAGTTAGACTATGATATGCTCCCCCTTGATGTATACTCCTCATTGCTAGAGTACCAACGTATACGGTTCAAGGATGAGAAATGCCAAAAATGATGAGTTAGTATATGATATACTCCCCCTCGATCTATACTCCCCGTTGCTAGGGTACCGACGTATATGATCCAAGGATGAAGAATCCTACAAAATAAAGGTTAGTATAAAACAATATTTGTCCAAGGACAAGTATGTGATATACACCAATGCGTATATATGATGCATCCTAAAAAATGCTTGACGAAAACTCCCCCTTTCTCTAGGGCGTCAAGATGAACCTATAAAAGAAGAAAAATAATTGATGCAAACTTCATCCTATGATGAGTAAGCTATATACGATCGAGTGTATATGATGATGAACCTACAATGAAATGGTTAGTGCAATATATTTTATCTCAAGGAAAAATATTATGCAAGATATCAATAATCTAATCACAAACAACTTGCCAATTGTGATTGTCTAATCAAAGAAAAAATATGATGCAGCATACCAATTGTGATATCAATCGTGATTGTCTAGTAAACCATGTTATAAATAGTGTAATCTTATAATAAGAATTACATTTACAAGAATATACTCCTACAAAACAATGCCTATGAGGAGGATATGAGTGATCCTAGTGTTGGTGTTAGTTTACTAGTGATAACTTAATAACTAAATATTGATGCAAGTAAGTTTTTCACTAATCCATGGGGTTGATGATTAGTGAAAGAGGTGATGGAAGGTGGTGGTTATAATGAATGCAATGAATTCAGAAACTCTAATGTATAGCAAATGCTATAAGAGTATTTGAAGATGGTTACGGTTATGATATTATCATCTACCAAAGATGATGAATCGTGCCATAGTAAATGCTCGAATGGAAATAAGAGGAAGTGAAGACAATGATTACTTAGGAATAGAGATTCCATATGCAATAATTAGAAATACTAGATACCTATATGCGGATGAAAATGACATCATATGATGAGAGTGTTGATTGGACTAACGTGTTGAGAGTGATGGTTTTGTTTGCACTGACAATGACGTGCTTGATATGTATCAAAAAATGAAAAGGATGAGATCCTATGGTGGTGTTCCTAGACAATGAAGGATATGAAAGTAAATCGTAGACTCGGTTGTGAGAGGGTTGTCTGTTTTAAAAGGTTGAAAACTGAGCCTAGTACCCGCGGATTGGGCGGAACCAAACTTTTGGTTCCGTCCGTCTTATCCAAGGGTTCCGTGAGACCAGAATAGGTTTGGTCATGTTTTGTCGTTTTTGATCAAACGAAGGTTCATGCTAAGGTCTATTTATTTATAACTACTAATTTGGTTTCACTAATCCTAGTCAAAGTCTAAAGAGACTTAATGGTTTACGTTTAAGAGGTTTGTCAAACACATGATGTGTTTTTCACTTGACGAGGTATTGGTACAAGACTGTGATGTTGGGTTAAGAGGGTTTGACACACTTGTGATTGTGTGAACTGATTTCAAATGAATGGTGTGAACCTACATGTCGGTATTTGAGGATCTAAGAGATATGTGTACTATATTGACTTACGAATGACAATGCAAGCGATGAGCTTAGCAATGTTTTTGCAGATGTTGTTTAGCATACTAAGAACTTCATCCTCGAAGTTATGTAGCTCTTCTCTATCAATGCAAGATGATCGTACGATGAGGCATGTGGTTTCCTCATGAAAGGTGTATTGTTATAACTAAAGGATGATGGAGATGTTGTTAGGAAAGCGGAAGCAACAATATGATTTGGAGAGAGGTATGTTGAAAGATATCCAAACACAAATTTCAAACCTCTAAAACTTAATCCTATTAGCTTTTAAAGCTATATGCAAGAAAATGGATCCCATAAACATATTACTAATCTAAGTAGCAATAATGAGAGAACAATTATGCAAGATGAGCATAACAAAGAGAAATAACAAATAGTTTGTTATCAACCTTCAAGGCAAAAGTCTTAATGACAAAAGATGTGAATATCATAAGACAACATCTTATAAAAACAAATAATCTACTACTAGACACAAAGTTACCACATAGCATTAAGACAAATAATCATATTGCAAGATAGCATGACATTGTTTTAGATACTATATTTGTGAAATTGATTTGAAGTTAGGCTTAGTTACTTAAGCATACTTACCCATTTATTAACCCAATGATTTAAAAATAAAATGACTTCTAAATGTTCATCATACCGAAACCATTTAGACAAAGTGCACACATGGCAAATAGTGTGACAAAGAAGTGAGACTACAGATTCATGCAAACCATTACAACATTTAAGAGCATGTATCATTTAGACTATCCTACGAAAAGAAACTCAATAAATGTCAACTAAAGACAAAGGCTATCTAACACCATATAGTGAGTTAACAAGTAATACGTTAATCTTGCGAAATAGCGTATAACGAAAGAATGAACATATCATACAAATCATGTTAACATAAAGCATATAAGCATGCAGACAAAACCTTTCCAAGGTTTATACATTTGACTATCAATTATGATAACGCCAAGATACTAAATCATATTAAACACATGTATGTGTAATGCAAGTAGTTTTAAAGAAAAATGACATCTACTACTTGTTTGATTAATATTCCTAAGACAAGATAATTCACCAATACATGACTTAATGAAACTCAACTATTTTTATTAAAACAAAAGTGATGAAGATGTCATGATATAGATTTTAATCTTTGTGTTTGGAATCTAAGGTTGAATGATCTAAAGGGTGACATCTTTTATGTTGAGTTTAAGTATATGTTGTGCAAGTGATTTGATCATCTAAGACCAAGAGATGTGTTTGTGTGTGATAATGGAATATGTTAAGAACATTCTCAAGAAAGTTCTTTGGAACAAGAATCTAAGTAAAGTTACCAACTTTAATAGGTCTTGTGTATGTGCAAAATTTGAGTAAGGCTTGGTTATGACATATGCTTGAAAGGAGATAGATACATAAAGTATCTTTCAACAAGTAAGATTATCATACTTATGAAAACAAATATGACACGATGAGGGGGAAGCTCTAGTTCATAGAACTTGCAGATGTTTGTTTAAGATCATTTACCTAATGAGGTGTAATGAAATTTCTTGTAACATAACCATTCATGTTGCAAAGAGAAAATAATATACACTACTAGAAAAAGGGCTATCCTTGACCCGCTTTTTATGACCCACACTACAAGATGACGCGCAAAGAGCAAAGTCATAAAATAAGAGTCATTTCGAGTAAATTTTCTATTGGGTATGACTCGTTTTCAGAAGCGTCATAACATATGGGTCATAATCAGTTAAAATTTAGCCAGCTACCTGATATACCCCTAAAATAATTTCCAACTCCTATGTGTCAAAACACCCACAGACAATTCACACTCAAAATTCAAAAACACACACACATCTATATCAAAACACACACACACACACACCCCTACCTATCAAACCTGATCGCCATCCACGCCATCCATCTCTGCCGCTCTCATCACCATCGCCATCCATCTCCAACACACACACACTTTCTGACGGCCGTTAATGGCGGTTCCCGTCGATATCATCACCAAACCACCGTCGTCTTCTCCGTCGCCATCGAGTACCCAACTCGAGAGTTACTTCACTAGATCAACAAGCTCCCTTTCTTAGGCGGAGAAAACCTTTACACGTCGCTTACTTCCTTTTCCGGTACTAAGCTAAACACCGAGTTCTAGTTTAAGGTAGAACCAACCTAACGTCGCTTACTTCCTTTTCCGGTACTAAGCTAAACATCGGGTTCTTTACAAGGGTACAACCACTCCTGACACTCTTTGTGTTTTGAGGACTAAAACACTAACCACACTCACTGATACAAATGATGTTTACAATGATCCATGACATATATGTTCAATGGATATAAATGACTAATCTATATGAACTTCTTGAATAAGAAGTCTTCAATCATTGAGGATGTCAAGTACTCTTGAATCTTCATATGTTGGAATGCTATGGTGGATAATGACTTCAAGATCTTCTAACCTTCTTGGTGGATCAGGAAGTATGCTATGGATGATGTCTCATGATCTTGAGCTTGCTTCACAGGATCATTGACAGTATATGCTTACAACATAATGAAAGTTAGTAGCATTATGATCATTATAAAATGGATGATTAATGTGTGTTTCTACATGATTTACTAATGATCTAAATGTATGCAAAGGGTAGAGGGAATGTGTGTTTGAGTTGGATAAACAATGGGTAAACAATGGGCTTCTATTTATAGCCAACAAGATTTTTGCCCCACGGATTTGAAGGATCCCTAAATTTGGATCCGCGCTTTATACCATTTGGATCCGCGGGATCCACCGGACCAGACAGCTAGCAAATCTTAACAAATCTATCCATATCTTACCATATCTTCAAATGTCAACTCTTTGGCTTGAAGATCTAAACAAAATATCTTAAAATCTTTCTAATATTGTGTTCATGATGCATGCCATGATGTCATCCTAATATTTGAAAAATAAAGTTTCCATTTTAGGAAATACAAATGTAAATGTATAAGATGTTATTCCTAAAGTATGTTTACTAATATGTATCATGTTAGTTTGACACCTAAAGTGTACTTATCCTATTAATCTTAGGAAACTTGATGTACAAGTAAAAGTACTTGTATATGCAAAATGTGAAATGAGGTTCTAAGTAGAATGGTTAGTCTTTTTAAAATACTTAATCTCCTAGCCGTATTTTAAACATTCTAAATGGTTTGTTAAGGTTTGATCATAATGCTACATAACAAACATGTACGAACCTGTGTTGTATCATACGAGGACTTGAGAGGTGTTGAATGTATGTTGAGACAAGATACGATTACAAGTAACTTGTACATTTTACGCTATGTATTAAATTACATGTTTGTCATCAATCAAAACAAACAAGATTGCTTGCACTAGCAATCTCCCCAACGAGACTGCTTCCACTAACAAATTATTTTTTGGTTTATCTGATTATTTTATTGTTTGTGTTTCTTTAATTAGGGTTTTTTAGTGTTAGGGTTTATGTATATGTATGTCATTTTTTTTATTGTTAGCTTTTTCTTAATTATAACCTGAAGATTGTATATAAAGTTGTGATTTCATTGCTAGTGACAGATGATGTCTGTTTTGGGAGTTGTATATTGTGGTGGTTGTTGTTAATCTGCCTAAGTGTGCCCAATGTGTTCTTGGAAAATCAAACTTCACACAATTTTACAAAACAATTTTCAAGTGCGAGCGTTGGAAACCTTTGTTTTTGTCTTTGCGATCGATCTAAGTGTTGTATCACCACGGTGGTAATCGTCTATTCTATGGGAAACAACTAGGGTAAACGGATCAAGGGGTGATTCCGGGCGACCTTGAACCATAGATGGTCGGTTTACTTAACCCTGTAGAGTTGGGCTCAGATATCGGGCCTCAGATTATTCATCCTGCTTGTGATTAAGACACGGCGGAGGTAGTCTGTACTCCCGATCAGGTTCAAACTACACGGGCAACTGTTTTGACAGCTTGTGATCTTGCGAAGACTTAGTGCATCGGCGGTACACACAATCTTGTAAACTCTTTTGCAAAATTTTGTGAACTTTAATTTTCCGCTAACAGTTAGTTTAAAGTTGCTATTTCCGGTCTTAAGGCTCACGCTGTCATATATTATGATGTATGTGGTCCATTAGGTACCTAGCTCGAAAACCTAGTGGGAGCCTTTTGATTCTCCAATTGGGGAAGACTCCTTCCTTGTAATGAGGATTGAGAACTAATTGATTTATAGGCTGCGCATTATAGATAATAGGATTACCATTAGTTGATGAAAGATTTTTATTCAACATGGAGGTGTATGTATGATAATTAGGATTGACATTAGTAGATGAAAGGTAGAAGCTTTGGCTAATTAAATTTAGGTTTTCGGTTTTGATATGTTTGGTTGTTTTAGATGACTTGTTCATTAATGGAGATACTGGTTTCTGATTAAGGATATTAAGGGTATGATGAAAATGTATGGATGGGGTGGAATTTATTGTTAGGAACATGGTTATAGTTTCCGGGCTTGTTGAAGTAGTAGTTTCTATGGGTGTGAATTTATTTTACGAATGATCTTGGGTGATGATAATTTATTTTACTGATAAGTATAATTTAATAAAACTCACTACTCTGTGAGTGGATGCATGTATCAGTATATATGGATCTTGGAGGATTGAGGCAGAAGGTTTGCTAGAATATTGAGGGTAGAAGAAATACAGATCTGTAGTGAAATGATTGCAGTACAATTCTGTGAGTGGATGCATGTATCAGTATATACCAGTTTAATGACTTACCATTAAAGTAGCAACACTGAAGGTAAATAATTACTCACATTTTTAGTTAGAGTTTGCGTGACAGAATGTATAGTTTCTATTAAATGCTCCCGCTAAACTACTTACAAAATATACACATTCCATAAACTTATGCTATCCATCTCAAGGTACAATCTTAATCACCTTCATTTTGTATTTATATTTAGCAACATTGTAACAAGGCATTCTCTTGTTTCGACGAGTTCTATTTCTTTATCTTGGTTTGGGATACATAATAGTATCATAAACATAGTTTCTCACAGCTCCCTAGGTGTCTGGTAGATAGTACATGTACAAAAAAATGATCTATAATCTGTTATCGCACCAAAGGGATCTAAATATGTTTTTCCCCAGGTCACACAACCTTTTTTATACATTGTAAATCGAGTTATCTTACTTGTAGTTTGCTTCTGATGGGAGGTTTAGTGTCTTTAGCCATACATGGTTATGCCAGTCATGTTCTTAACTGTAGCAGTACTATTAGTATTCTGTATTGGGATGACGCTCTTCCGAATATATTAACTTTTCACTCTATTTAGAATACTTCAATTAGTTTCTTAAAATTTCTCAAGTTCCAAGAAGTTTTTTGGGCCAATGTTCAAACAAAACGAGTATCTGAACATCTTCTCATGGTTCAGAGAGATCTAAACGAATGTCGTTGACTTGTGGACTCCTCCAAAACGCTTCTGTTATTTGTTCCAATGTCTCTTTCTCTTTTAATTTATACTTGCAACTGTTATAACAACACCAATATATGAGGTTCTGACCTTCTGTTTGTTCTTCAAATACTTGACCTTTCAAAAATATATTCTGTTGTGTGTGGCGTATCTTTTAACTAGACATAAAGTAATTGGTATGTAATACTGTCGTGTTTGTTCTTCCTTTTATGTCTCCATATCAGGTTTTCTTGTGCCTATGTATGTTATTATTCTCATGTCACCGAAACTGTTTTGGCATTATACTATTTATCTTTAGTCTTTATATCTTATGCTATGAGGTACCTATACGGCTAAACTAACATTCATAATTGCATGTGAAGGCTCGTCGAGCATTTTTGGCTCTCAAGGGCATCATAAGGCTCCAAGCACAAGTTCGTGGTCATTTGGTAAGGAGACAGGCGGTTGTTACTTTGAGTTGCATGCGTGCAATTGTTGAGTTTCAGGCACTGGCTCGTAGACGAAGGGCCAGACTCTAGTGATGGTTGTCATGTGCTCTGAAAGCACACTTCAGGAGAACTTGTGGTAACTCCTCTGTTTTTACTACACCTCATGTTCTCTAGATGGTATCATCATCCGTGTGATTGCAGCCTCTGCTTTCTATGCACAGTATTTTGTTGTTCGATATGTAACTGATTCTCCTTATTTCTATTTTGTTTCTTTAGGATAAGAAAAGGGCGGATTTGCTTGAAACATCTCTCCGATCAGAGAAGCTATCAAAAAGTGCATTTGGCACTAAGGTAACCTCAATAATATACATCATTTTATCATATCGGAACCATTCATACCTTGCACAGGACGGGTGGGTTGGGAGGTCAAGTTGTCATTAACAACTCTAAGCATCCAATTTATAAGGTCAAACTTAGTTCACGTAAAAGCTTCCTAGCGTGCCGCAAAAGGTTCTATTTAGTCTTTTCGGTTGGTATGTATCTACGAGTTTATTTATTTATTTATTTATTTATTATTATTATTATTTAATTGGAATGTTATATATAATAGAATGGCTAGTTATACTTATGCATCATGAGTTCCTTGTAATGTGCTCAGAGCCATAAAAATGAAAATCATAAGAGGAAGAAATCAAGGAAATGAGGCTCTAATTGTGTTCCTTTTGATACATTTTTTAAAATCTACTTGCTAAACATTCAAGTTGGTTTTGTATAATTTGTTAGGAAGAGACTCTTGTCTGGTATAGTCTCCTACAAAGAATGGTTTGTTTTTGCTTGTTTAGCTTATGAGGTCTGTTGTTTTTTGTTGGTCTTTCTTTCTCAATCGCGAACTGTGTTATCTTATATATCACCATTTCGTTACACATGGTTGCTTTATTGCTTATTTTTGTTTATTGAAATTATAGTCATACTTACTATATATTGAGGAGTTGACATATGCTTTATTGCTTATTTCAGCTTGTTGCATCATCGCACACCACAATGCCCTTAAACATCAAGTATGATCCAGTTGAACCAAATTCGGTGAGGAAGTGGTGATGAACTCAAATAAGTACATTTTATTATCATCATTTATCCTATTTATTTGACTTGTTTTATTATATTATATATGAGAATTGATACGTTAATGTTTACTTTTGTAATTCTCAGGTAAAAACAAGTATTATGTGAAACTTGGCGATTTTGGACTAATTATGGAGCAAAACAAGCAAGATGTTAAGAGTCTACTGAAATGTACAAGATCAAGATCATTCTGCTCCAGATACGCCGCAACATACTTCGTACATACGGCGCATCACTATCAAGATTTCACAAGTGACAATCCAAGTCAGCAAAGGACATGCGCCGCATAGAAAAATGGAGTTACGCCGCATCTTAAGGCGGTGTACGAATATTCCTGAATATATTAATCTTGGACCCCACGCGAAGTTAAGTCAATGCGCCGCATCTACTTATCCTATGCGCCGCATCTAACCCTCAGACAGAAACTATAAATACCCCAAGGCCAGACGAATTTCGAGACATATAGCTTAACTCAGAAGGTTGGACAGTGCAAGATACCAGACGAATTCAGACGTATTAGCAGCACAAGACACACCCTAAACGAAGATACAAGAGCTGTAAGAAGGTCCTGCATGTATTTAATTCATTAAGTAGTTTTGTTTTATTGTATTAGTACACTTTAATTCATCAGGATTGATGGGCCGATTCCATGTGACTACGGAATATCATGGGCACCCCTTAAAATTGCTTTCCCATTAATTAAAGTTTATATGTTGATGTCTTTGGTGACTTTTATTAGTGCATTGATAACCTCTGTGTCTAGCTGAGCATTGCTTGGGTTGCCATGCCCCTTCCTCGCCTATTTATTCTATCGTTTCTAGGATAGTGGGATAGACATAAGTAATCATTAAGGGTTTACTCGCCGATAAGATTAGAGCCAACGAGAAAGGGTTAATTATATACACTTCATATAAAACTAGCAATAAAACAAGTGACAAGCTACTTAATTATCAGGAAAGGTCTTCTTATTGTCTCAAGTATCTATCTGTGTACGTGTGTGCTAATCGCTGATTCGTGCTCATTAGTTTAGTTTTCTATTTAATCATAACCAAACCGTGCCAGTCTCTCAGGCTGAACCCCCTTGCGTTAGATTAGGTTGTATAGCTAATTTAAGATATTAAAATACTGATTAGAATAACTAGATAATACGTTCCACTCTTAGTGATCGACACTCTACTTACCATTATATTCATACTGACCGGGTACACTGCTCGTTAAAGTGTGTGTTTTATTGATAAGTCGGTTAAATATAAATTTAAAACTTGAGTAGGCATTAATACTGCTAAAACCACGACACATCACGCGCGCACCAAATCTTTGGCGCCGCTGCCGTTGACATAAAAGAATTAGAGCAATACACACGCACATCAAGTTTTTGGCGCCGTTGCCGGGGAGTGAATTGTTATTATCTGTTAATTTGATTAGTATTTTAATTAGGTTTTTCTTTTTAATTTTTAGATTATAACCACTAACCCTGTTATATATTAGATAAATTGCATTCATTGTATTATTTGCATATTTTCTGTTTTATGTGTTTTTATTTTCTTTAATTATTGTTTCTTTTCGTTTGTTTTTATTTTTGTTTTTCTTTTTCTATTTTTCTGCATTCTGCTATCGTTGTACTGAGCTAATACAAACGATATGGCGCATCTGTTTTCACAGATACGGCGTATTGCGTTTAATTTTTATAAAATACAACGCGTTAAATTCGAGTACGACGCATCTTTCCCCAAGATACGGCGTATTCTGTTTTTAATAAGAAATTTTTCTAAACCCTAACGCCATACGACGCATCTGTTTTAACAGATACGGCGTATTTTCGATTTAAATTAAAAACAGGTTTTCGAATTATTAAACAGATACGACGCATCGATTTCTATCGATACGGCGCATCTTCTGACTCAAAAATCTTGTATTTTGAAATGTAACGAAAATACGGCGCATTAGCTTTTGTTAATACGACGCATTTAATTTTAATAAATATAATCGATTTTTGATAATTAAACTGATACGGCGCATTCTAAAATTATAAGTGGCGTATCTATTTTCTGAATAAAAGTCTGATTAAATTTTAACGATTATAAGATACGGTGTATCCAACTTTTTGGATACAGCGCATCGTCTGCAGATATCAGTAACTTTTATTTTTCGTATTCCGTTTTCGTTGTTAATTTTCTGATATATTACTTTCTTGAACATACCCTACTGATGCTTTTGTGATTGTTTCAGGAAGTGCATGACCAGGAGTTCAACTAAGAACTTGATTATACCTTTCGAAGATCCTGAACGAGCCTTACATTCGCTTAAAAGGCTTTTCAACACAAAAAGCTTTGATATCTCAAGTTCGTTCGAGCTTGATTACTTTTCTGAAGAGAAAGAGGAAGAAGAAACAGAAACAATGACGAAAAACACTACTATGGAGGAATACATGAACAAAACCCGTGCTGATTACAGTTCAGGAGTTGCTAGACCGAAGTTTGATGAAAAGTCAAAGTTTGAGTTGAAGGGTCAGTTTCTCAAGGAGTTAAGAGAAAATGCTTTCAGTGGAACAGAACATGAAGATGCTAATGAACATGTTGAGAAGGTCCTCGAGATTGCAGATTTGTTTACTACAGAAGGAGTCTCTGACGATCAACTCATGCTAAGAATCTTTCCAATTTCGCTTAAAGGAGCTGCTAATAAGTGGCTAAGGAATGAACCTGCTAGTTCAATCACAACATGGGAAGATTTGAAGAGCAAATTCCTGAAAAGATATTGTCCACCTGCTAAAACTGCTAAAAAGATGGAGGCTATCAACAGTTTCAAGCAAGAGCCTGATGAAACTCTTTATCAAGCTTGGGAACGATTTAAAGACTTATTGATGAAATGCCCTCAACATTATCTAAGTCCAATGCAGGAGATAATATTGTTCTATCAAGGATTGGACGTGCCTACTAGACAAATCTTAGATGTTAAGGGAGCTGTGCCTCAAATGAGTGCAGCCAATGCTGGAAAAGCTATCCAAGAAGCTGCTGATCACTCTCAAAAATGGCACGATGGAACCTCTACTAGATCTAAGAGCAGCACTAATTTTGACGGGTTTGCTGCAATTCAAGCTCAATTGGATAAAATTAGTAGAGAGATGAAGAAGCGTGATGAGAATGTTTATGCTGCCCAAGTTGGATGTGAAAAATGCGAAGGACCTCACTACAATAAAGATTTCCCTAATAAGAATGAAAGTGAGACTTTTGAAGAAGCATACTACACACAATTTGGACAACCATTCCGACCTTCAGGAAGATTTAGGGAAGCTGCTCCGGGATATTATCAAAAGAACAACTTTAATCCACTTATCAAGAAAGGAGGCAGAATTTAGATGATACTCTAAAGCAAATTATGGCCGATGCTGCTAAAATACATGAAGAGAATACCGCTATGATCAAAGAAATCCGAGCCTCAACGGATACTATTACAAGAAATCAAGGAGCTTCGATCAAAGCATTGGAACAACAAATCGGACAAATGAGCAAAGTTCTTCAAGAAAGGGGATACGGAAGTTTACCTAGCTCAACTGAAACCAACCCAAGAGATCATGTCAAGGCCATAAGCACCACTGAGGAAGTCACGCCTAACATACCTAGAAGATTGATGAATGGTAATGATGGTGCAATGCCCGAATTTTTCTTTAATTCTTCAATCAGTTTAAGGAGGTTACTCAAAGAGAAGACAAAGATTGAAGAGGAGATCAAGGCTACAATGAAAGAAGAGAGCTCTGCAACCGACTTACATGCCTTGCCTAATAAATAAAAGGACCCAGGAAGTTTTACTTTACCTTGTTCAATTAATGATATATCTTTCAATAATGTGTTAGCTGACTTAGGAGCTAGCGTTAGTGTTATGCCCCTTAAGGCATTCACTACCCTAGGACTAGGAAAATTAGCACCAACTAAGTTGCTTATTGAATTGGCTGATAAAACGGTAAAACGACCTGAAGGGATTGCTGAAAATGTGCTAGTTAAGATTGAGAAGTTTGTTTTCCCCGTAGACTTTGTTATATTAGATATGCCCGAGGATATTAAGATTCCTTTAATCCTTGGAAGACCTTTTTGTCTACCGCCCATGCTAAGATTGATGTGTTTAAAAGAAAAATCTCATTAAAAGTAGGGAATAATAAACTAGCCTATAAGTGCCAAAATCCTGCTAAAAGCATAATTAGAGGCGTCTATGTGCTAGGATTAAGAGAACGTATGGACCTCGATCTAGAAGCTAGATTTATGGGAGAAACCTTGGTAAATAATGAATCACTTGAGACCTATAGTGGAAACTACATTGAATTAAATGATCTTAATTTACCAATAGGAATCAATGATCAATTTATGAAGGATTTAGAACCCGAAATTGAAGAAGGAGAAATTATGGATATACCTAGAATTAATATGATCAACACTAAGAATTATGATGAATTTGAAGGATATCCTAGATTCTGTGATTATGGTAGAAAGATCCATGTAGATTGTGCTTATAATTTACAATTTCCTTGCATGATAGGATTTAAACAGGTTAGTGCCAACTTTTTCCCTATTTTACCAATTAATGTAATGTCAAAAGATTTCTATAATTCTATAATGAAAAACAAAATTGAGTATGGAGGGAAAAACGTAGTTGGAATATTCATGAATGTGCCTATTTTTGTTGGGAATTTAACTATTGTTACAGATTTCACCGTGGTGGAAAACATGGATGCTTATCGTGATGTTGAGATGGGTGACGTGATCGTTGGGAAACTATTTTGTAAGGAGGTCGAAATTAACGCTAAAAGATTTGAAGGAAAGATCACCTTTAAAAGTGGAAGCAACTTTATCACTTACATGATGCCTCGTGCTCACCCAAGGTTTAAACACGCCCCTAACAAATTTTGTTACAAATTTACACCATTTCTTTTTGTAGATGAAAATGACGCTGAGAAAGGGATCGAATATCCGTACCAAAAGATGAAAGGATTCTACAAAGGTGTACTTGAATTGGGGCCGGAATATGTTCGTGACGAAGTAATTCGCAACTACATCGTGCACGGACATGTGGGGATCAATAGATCAAAATAAGGAGCTGAACGTGAGTCTAACTTGAAGACTCTGGAATAAAGACAAGTGCTGACCGGGAGACAACCCGGAAGAAAAATTTTTACTTTTCTGTTCTGTGTCGAGTCTGTCAGACCCGCAGAAGATACGGCGCATCTCCATCCTAAGATGCAGCGCATCGCCTGCACTGGTCATATCTTATCTTAATTTTCTGCATTTTTATTTTTAACTTTAAAACTTTCTGTCAGTTTATTTAATGCGGCGCATCCCTGGTTAAGGATGCGACGCATCTTTTATTCTGATTCGTATTTATTCCAGGCTCGATACGGCGTATCTTCTTCCGTAAGATACGGCGTATCGACTGACCTGATGATTTTCAATTTAATTTTTTATGTTTTATTTTTACTAACTACTAATGTATTATGCAAGTTTGAACCTTCTTAATTCAGGTGTGTTAAAGTCTGAATGGTATTATAGATTCCTGCATTCCTGTGGATACATCATTTTTGAAGCTTAAACGTTCTCATCCACAAGAAAGTTGATTTTTGCTCTTATACGAATAATGGAGGATCATACCGAGCAAATCTCAGGGGAGTTTTTCTGTTCTAATTCTTTTATTTTCCAGTTTTTAATCTTTGACACAAACAACGAGGACGTTGTTTAACTTAAGTGGGGGGATTGGAGAATTAGAACACTTACTTGTCCTAAACTTTTTCAAAATATGCTTAAAATGCGCTTAATATATCAAAATTTAAATTTTTTAGCATGTTTTTGTTTAAAGTCTAAATTACATAGCTGCACACATAACATTATTTCCAAAAATTGTGAACTTATCAAAATTCACAAATCTATGAGTGTGCCGGTGACTTGTAAACTTTAGAACTTGGCTTATATACTATTCGAGACCACCATAATAAGTATTATCTATAATTGGAATGACTTGTATAAATTGGTAAATTTCTAGGATTACACCCAAATAGCCTTTATATGTTATGTGATATTAACTAACTACATTGGTTAGTTAACCCCCGTATAAACCCTTTTGTTACTCTCACTTTTAGAGTAAGATACCCCTAGAAAAACACTCAGAGCCATTCCTTTCGTTTCTTACACCTTTGTTATAATGTTTCGTTACACCCTTACACCTTAGCCTACCCTGTAGATTAAAATCCGTGGTTAATTGCTTTAGGCAAAGTGTGTTTCCTTACATTACCTGTGTTCGCGTGCGTAATTCATTATCTTTGGTTAGATCGGGAAATTGCACAATGCAATCGGTATGAAAGTAAATATTGTATATCTTTGAGTTTATTTTTCGTGTGTTTACTACTTTCGCTATTACAGTTATTTCTGAAAGTATGAAGAGTATGGAAAAATTATCCGGAAAAATAGTGATAGAAAAGTTGTGAAATTTTACACATATATGTTGAAAAAAAAATCGAAAAAAAAATAGAAAAGAAAAAGAAAAAGGAAAAGTTGGAAGTTTGTTTTAACCAACTTATGTAAAGTTTTGTATTAAGTGGGAGATATCACCACTATTTGTTATATATTATATTTATGGATTGAATGGGAGTTGGCCGTTATGGGAACGCCAACTAAGGTTATTCTTTGATTGAGATTTTGTTGAGTATAATTCGTGTCTACCTAAAGCGTGTGCTTCAAGTGTTAAAGCGTGAGTTATTCAATGATATGAGTCTTATTCATGGGATGGTTGGGAAAGTAATTTACCACACTTAGGATTTTAATTTATCTATTTTGTTTATTTTTCATTTTACACCAATTTGTATCCCAAATATTATCCATACCCTATATCATTCTTTATCCAAACCTTTGATTTATTGAGATTAGGGATTTGAGCAATCTTAAGTATCGTAGTCGTGGATTCGGCTATGTATTTATGATTTTGTCGCCCTTTTTGATATAATATTATTGGTAAAGATTACTTGGTCCTATCTTTAGCCCATTCGAGTTAAGGATTTGAGCAATTGCAAGTATCGTGGTCGTGGATTCGATCCTGTATTTGTGATTTTGTCGCCTTTTCTGGAATGTGAGATCGATAGAGATTAAGAAGATGATTAACCCTTAACCAACAAACCATTTTTACCGCTTTAGACTTGTTATTCCTTGGCTTTAGTGGGGAGATGCGTATACTTGCCAAGCTTATGATAGAATATTCGTCACGACTGGACAGTTAAACGATTAGATTTGCTTTTATCAAAATATTTTATTTTATTTCTAATTCGTTAAGTGTTTGGTTGTGCAATTATGACAAAACGAATACATGCTTAAATATAAAAATAAATCCTAATATCTTTTAGGATACATTTTCATAAGATTTATTTTAAGGTTTACTTGGGGACAAGTAAAGTTCAAGTGGGGGGATATTTGATGAACTCAAATAAGTACATTTTATTATCATCATTTATCCTATTTATTTGACTTGTTTTATTATATTATATATGAGAATTGATACGTTAATGTTTACTTTTGTAATTCTCAGGTAAAAACAAGTATTATGTGAAACTTGGCGATTTTGGACTAATTATGGAGCAAAACAAGCAAGATGTTAATAGTCTACTGAAATGTACAAGATCAAGATCATTCTGCTCCAGATACGCCGCAACATACTTCGTACATACAGCGCATCACTATCAAGATTTCACAAGTGACAATCCAAGTCAGCAAAGGACATGCGCCGCATAGAAAAATGGAGTTACGCCGCATCTTAAGGCGGTGTACGAATATTCCTGAATATATATTAATCTTGGACCCCACGCGAAGTTAAGTCAATGCGCCGCATCTACTTATCCTATGCGCCGCATCTAACCCTCAGACAGAAACTATAAATACCCCAAGGCCAGACGAATTTCGAGACATATAGCTTAACTCAGAAGGTTGGACAGTGCAAGATACCAGACGAATTCAGACGTATTAGCAGCACAAGACACACCCTAAACGAAGATACAAGAGCTGTAAGAAGGTCCTGCATGTATTTAATTCATTAAGTAGTTTTGTTTTATTGTATTAGTACACTTTAATTCATCAGGATTGATGGGCCGATTCCATGTGACTACGGAATATCATGGGCACCCCTTAAAATTGCTTTCCCATTAATTAAAGTTTATATGTTGATGTCTTTGGTGACTTTTATTAGTGCATTGATAACCTCTGTGTCTAGCTGAGCATTGCTTGGGTCGCCATGCCCCTTCCTCGCCTATTTATTCTATCGTTTCTAGGATAGTGGGATAGACATAAGTAATCATTAAGGGTTTACTCGCCGATAAGATTAGAGCCAACGAGAAAGGGTTAATTATATACACTTCATATAAAACTAGCAATAAAACAAGTGACAAGCTACTTAATTATCAGGAAAGGTCTTCTTATTGTCTCAAGTATCTATCTGTGTACGTGTGTGCTAATCGCTGATTCGTGCTCATTAGTTTAGTTTTCTATTTAATCATAACCAAACCGTGCCAGTCTCTCAGGCTGAACCCCCTTGCGTTAGATTAGGTTGTATAGCTAATTTAAGATATTAAAATACTGATTAGAATAACTAGATAATACGTTCCACTCTTAGTGATCGACACTCTACTTACCATTATATTCATACTGACCGGGTACACTGCTCGTTAAAGTGTGTGTTTTATTGATAAGTCGGCTAAATATAAATTTAAAACTTGAGTAGGCATTAATACTGCTAAAACCACAACGACACATCACGCGCGCACCAAATCTTTGGCGCCGCTGCCGTGGACATAAAAGAATTAGAGCAATATACACGCACATCAAGTGGCTTGAGCGTTGGTCATCCTCCCACTTCTGGGAACCACTTCCCCAACCCAAAAAGAAACCTGATGCAAAGCCTAAAAGAAAGCAGACAAAACTAAAATCTGAAGAAACCGAATCAGTGAGACCAAAGAGAAGTGTCCGTAGAGTTCCTGCAGCAAATCTCGAGACTAATCACTCCAATTCCTCTGAAAATGACTAACCCAAACTAACTTCAAGGAGAGTGTCTAGTCACCAAGCTGAATCAGTTCAGGAGCAATCTCATAATGAACTCGAGAAGGTAAAGCGTAGTCTACGGAAAATTTCTGTGTCAACATCTGTGGCTGCAGAAAAGTCTGAAATTGCAACTGAGAAGTCTCCAGTCAGTCTGGATAAAGCCTCAAGCTCCCCCAATCCTGATGCTTCTGAACATAGCACAGTTCAGCTTTTTGAGAAAGTGCATCATTTGGATGAGGTTATTACCAAACAGCCTGAGCCTGAGCCTGAGCCTGAGCCTGAGCCTGAGCCTGAACCTGAGCCTGAACCTGAACCAGTTCCAGTTCCACCTCTAGAGGAGGATAAATCACTCGATGTTTTGCAAAATGATCATGATTCTGTAGAACTACCTTCTGTGGTAACTGATACGAAGGTTGATACCGAGTCCCCTATGAATGTGGAGATAAACGGGAAACCTTTAACCTTGACGCAAAACCTTTTTTTAATACCAAACCAATGGGGTCACAATTTCGAGTATTGATATAACTATCCTATTTTTCTTTATTCCAATAATGAGGTTGAAGTTAATCTTTTTGACTATAGACTCGAGTTGTATTATACGAGTTATGTTGTGCTCTCAGTTTTCTTCTCTTTTGTTTCAAAAACTAGACTTGATCAGCTTTATTAATACTTCTACTTCCAGATAAGATGCTTCAGACCGGATGGAAGAGGTGAATGCATAATTTGGCGAATCCTAGGAGCAAGGAGGCTAGACCATCTCATGCAGTTTCTATATATGGGTCTTTTTGTGCAAACTCGTGTTGTCGTACATTATTAGATGTTAAGAAATAACTTGTAACCTGTTGTTTTTCTTACTTTACTTGTGTCTTTTTGGGTGTGTTATTAGCGAATGTCGGAATGTATAGCAATGGACCCAGTCTGTTTGGAGCTATTTAAAGATCATTGATGTTTTTCATTTGTTTGGTTTGAGCATCTTGGATGTGGATATTGTGATCATGCTTAGACGCATTATTCTTTTCTTTTTCCTTTTGAAATTGTTATTAAATAAGCTTGTGAAATGTGTAATTATAACAAAACATAACAGCAGTACAGCACAATTATATGTTAGTCTATTTTGGCCTTCAAAATCGATTCGACACACGTTAACAAGGTTTAACTATTACTAAAATGAAATGCTTCATCACAATGGACAAAATGATTAAATTTCACAAGTCTCCAAATCGTTGCTCATTCATCAGTCATCTTTAAGCTGAAATTTTGCCTAATCGGTTTCCACTACAAATACACTTGCACCTAACTACACTGAAACTCTAAGCAACGATACCAGACTCCATGAGTATCACGTTATCTGACTGGTTTCGGGGACCGACAAGGTTGATCACTTAGACGGGGAGACCCATTTGGATACCTTGAAACCGAGAGGCTCCTCACTGGTGCACCTTTTAACCCTACACCATTTCTACTATTCTGGTTAGTGCTCATCCGTTCACCTTGCAAGTGCAAAGCTTGAAAATATGGTGATGAACAAGCCATGTCTTTGAGGTTAACAAGCAGTTTCATGACTTCATAAACTTCACTCATTAGAGGTCTAACTTTCGGGTCACGGTTGAGGCAGAGGGTAGCCAACTGAGCCGCCTTTTGTGCTCCTCTAACTGAGAATCGTCCTTCAAGTAAGGGATCTATCAATTGGTACAATCTTCGCCTCTCCCCTAGATATGGTCTCGCCCATTCTACAAGGTTATGCTCCCCATTAGGTCTGTGTTTTGTCCATTGATCTTCGTCCAGTTATCATCTCGAGTAAAACCACTCCAAAACTGTATATGTCGCTCTTCGAGGTTAAGTGTCCTGTTAGCAATTAACTTAAAACATTAGCTGATTTGAGTATTTTGATTTCTCGTAGGAAAAAATAGGAAATGGGTGACAAGTAACCTTTGGTCATCTTCAATGCAATAACCGATCAATTTAACCAAATTAGGATGCAACAGATCACCAAGAAAATTAACTTCAGCCTGCCACAATGTCAACATAAAAGTCAACACATAATAATGAAGGAACAAACGATTTACAAAATAGCTAAACATAGAAACAACGCATACAAGCCATTCTTTGTGACCCTGGAGCCCATCATGGTTAAGGGTCTTGACCGCAACGGATAGACCCGTGCCTTGCTTCACAGGCGTAGTCCCATTTTCATTGATCCATCCTTTGTAAACACATCCAAAGCCACCCTCACCTAAAAGACTATCGGGTTTAAAACTTCGTGTTGCAGACTTTAGTTCATTATAGTTGAACTTTCGTAGCTGAGAAGCAATTTTTAGCTCCTCGGTCACATTTGGTTTAGATGAGGTGCTTTCCCTATTACTAGTGGTTGCAGATGAAGCGACTGGAACAACGGGTTGGTCTGAACTAGTGTCATCTGTGGACTTACTTTCCGCTGTTTCAGATAACAAGCACAAAATTAGGGGACCAACTTTGTCATTACCAAATATACATATGCATTAATACCTATCTAGTAAAATTTTCTAATGGTTGCAGTAATTTTTATCTAGTTTCAAAATTTTGTTATTTTAACAATCAAAAATAAAATTGTTATAGTTGTTAAATGCACATCCAAATGCCCTTTAAATGACATCGTCAAGGAACATATACTTCAATAATCATGGATTGAACAGATAGTGACATAGTCATATCACAATATGAGCTAACACTTGATTTCACCATTTGAAGAATGCTAAGAATGGAAACAACTGAAAGCAATATACAACTAACAACCACATATGGGATGTGATCACAAGAAATTGCGGCTAAAATAGAACTAAATAATGCAAAATAAAGCAACTTGAACGCCTGGACACCATATAAAGAAGTAAATACGATACACTAAATTATACCATTTGAAGAACAATAACTTATTCTAATATCAAAACCATTAATGCAAGATTAGCATAACAGAGCCAGAAATTCTGTGAATAAAAGACTAGCAATACAAGTTGATTATATAATTCCATTTTTGGGGGAATAATTCTTAATGTAATATTTTATACAACTTCAAAACATGTCTACTAGTGCTTGTGTCATCTTATCTCAATGTTCTGAATTGGACCTTAAAATTGTCGTGCCAAATTAGCTACTCCGTATTAAACTTGTAAAATGTTCCATTTTTGCTATTTATAATGAGTTGTACAATCACCAATGTAGGACACTTCTTTATGTAGATTGCCAATCTATAACATCAAAATTTATGAAATGAAACATTTTGCTAAGAGGGTGTTTGGGATTGCTTATGTTTTTCTGCTTTTCTGCTTTTTTTTAAGCAAAAAAGCAGTTTTCTCATCCAAAACACTGCCTGCTTTTCTTTTCTGCTTTTTTTTAAGCAAAAAAGCAGTTTTCTCATCCAAAACACTGCCTGCTTTTCTTTTTCTGCTTGCTTATTTCGTGTTGTGTATTTGATATTAAATCAAAATTACTTTTTACTCTCATATTTAACCTAGAACCTTTTATAAATGAAACTGATTTAAAATTTCTATTAAAATTATTATTTTACATATATTAATGCATTTTTTGTAAAATAAGCAAAGCCAAACACTAGTTCCAAAAGTACTTATAATATACTTGCTTATTTTTAAGCAGAAGCACAAGCAGAAAAAATCCCTAACACCCTCTTCAAAGAATGAATTGGCAAAAACGATTTATACAATCACCAATATAGAACACAAAATCAGAGGCATCAAATGAAATGCACATAAAGATGGAGCTAAAGTAATTCCAAAACATGCATATTATTATCAAACTAATCTACATTACAAAATAAATACAGAGCTATAGTTTTCGGCATAACGAAAAGTGTTGAAAAAATTTACCAGATGGAGTGGTACCACCACAGATAGAGTTGTCCACTTTAGACCTTGTGGATATACACCTCCCCAAGAATCTGAACTTAATCCAACACCCTGCACTTACCTCTATCTCATCTTCTTCCTTCTTACTTTCTTTCATATTATCCACATTCAAATTTCCTATTTTTTCACCATCAATGCCTAATCCTACCCCCATTTTTCATCCAGTAATAATATTTTGAAGCAACCTCTGAACACGATAACATATAAGGCAGGAAATGCAACACCAAAACTGACACTTGCTACAATTTATCCAGTAGTTCGCAATAATTATAACATTCATATGCTCTAATGTTCTATTGGTGAAATAATTTAATTACTTTTGCGCAATTTAAGAGAGTAAAATAACAGTCACGACTCTAAAATTAAAAAAGAAAGCAGTGTATCGGTATATATTATAGGGACGAAAAGCAAATGTTATTTACCTTTAAGAACTGCAAACCTTGATTGATAAGGCAACTTCCCTGCCTCAAGCATCAAGGCGACCTCTTTCCCATAGCTAAACGCAGTCTCGAATTCATCCTTGATTTCAGTAACCACCTCATGAAGATCCCGAGAACCATGAGGAGATAATGTTGTCAAACTACTCATAATTAAGGATCCTAACTCCTGTGTTGACCCCGAATCTACTTCAATGTCAACGGAATGTGCACCCTTATTATTTTCCATTGGTACTGAATGAAGACTGGATTCGCTTTTTCCTGGTGGTATTCTATCAGAGCTAATCTCAGTACTACTATAATGTCTCATCCATGAACCGCCTTCAATATCTTCTTTTCTAATCGGTCGGGATATGCCTTCACCTATATTTCTTTTTGTACTAAATGTGTTCCCCTTCTTGATACTGACCCCATGGAGGCTGATACTGCGACACAGATGGGTTCTCCACAAACGGGTCACCCTCACCTGCACCCGCACATCAACTTTGGTTTTGTCCCCAAACAGGCTGATACGGAAATGCAGACGGGTTAACAATATAAGGATCACCCCACGCAGGCTGCTGATATGGCACCTGCATTGGTCCTCTATTCATTACATAAGGATCATGATCACCCCAATTATTAGTCTCGTCTGGTCTATTATTCACAAAACGCCCATTTGACTCAATTCCATTATATTCACGTACCATATCATCAAATGACGACACTGGCGGTCTACTCTCAAAACCACCACCACCATCACCATGCCCACGCCCATGACCATGACCATGACCATAACCATCGTCATCACTATCATCTACATGAATATGCCCATGATCATGATCATGACCATGACTATCTAAATCCGAACTCAAATCCGAATCACTCTCACTACCACTATGCATATCATGTAAACGTGAATCATTAGACACATCACCACCATTCTTATCCTTACCAACACTCCTCTTACTATCATCAGGCAATGTAAGTACAGGGGATGAAGATAGATCAAGGGAAGGTATAACTAACTGTTCATCTACAAATCTAGACAACGTGTGACCAATATCTTTCAAACTATGAAAATAAGCTAAATGGGAAGTGGACAAATCATACCTATAATCAACAGCTGATTTAATCAATCTTTTCCTTTCCCTACATCTTATAACTAATGGCAGATCATCTACTTTAGACACCTTACACCCCATTACACCTTAAACCCTAAAACTAATCACATAAACCCTAACCCTAACCACATACATCATAATATATGACAGCGTGAGCCTTAAGACCGGAAATAGCAACTTTAAACTAACTGTTAGTGGAAAATTAAAGTTCACAAAATTTTGCAAAAAAGTTTACAAGATTGTGTGTACCGCCGATGCACTAAGTCTTAGCAAGATCACAAGCTGTCAAAACAGTTGCCCGTGTAGTTTGAACCTGATCGGGAGTACAGACTACCTCCGCCGTGTCTTAATCACAAGCAAGATGAATAATCTGAGGCCCGATATCTGAGCCCAACTCTACAGGGTTAAGTAAACCGACCATCTATGGTTCAAGGTCGCCCGGAATCACCCCTTGATCCTTTTACCCTAGTTGTTTCCCATAGAATAGCCGATTACCACCGTGGTGATACAACACTTAGATCGATCGCAAAGACAAAAACAAAGGTTTCCAACACTCGCACTTGAAAATTGTTTTGTAAAATTATGTGAAGTTTGATTTTCCAATATATAACTCCATAAGCATCCATCATCTGTCACACTTAGGCACAATATAAAAGCCATCTAACTATCTAACTATGTAACAACCACAGTTTACCGTACACTCTCGCCGCACGGTAATCTTCTAGTATTATTTTAACAAAAAAGAAGAGGCTACATCAGAGGCTAAAGCCATCTAACTATCTAACTATAAACAAACTTGAACCAACTACATCAGAGGCTAATAAACAACAGTCAAGCCTATGAGATGCAGGCAAAAGGGACCAAAAACATCAATAAACTACAGAACCACCAAAACCACACTACACATAATTTTACAAAACAGGGTTAAACAACAAAAATGCTATCTGCATCATTTCTTTTTCTTGTACATTCAAACAGATGAGTAAGAGGATACTCAAATCACTAGCAATGAAATCACAACTTTATAAGAAAAAGCTAACAATAATAATTAAGAAAAAGCTAACAATAAACCCTAACACTAAAAACCCTAATTAAAGAAACACAAACAATTAAATAATCAGATAAATCAACAAACAAAAACAATACAGCAAACCCTAACCCTAAATCGAAAAGATAATTACTTACCCTACCCCAAACGATTTTTTTATTTCGTAAATCGAATCCAATCATTTCACCATAACCATAAATCAAAAAACAAGGTTGTTAGCGGTTGCTTCAGCTCTGTGTGTGTCTAATTGCTACAGTTAGGCTTTAGATCTGTGATTGTATTTTGTCTGTGTGTGGAGATTAACCCTAGATTTGTGAGTGTATTGTGTGTGTGTGGAAATGAAAGAGTAAAGTGAGTAAAGTGGAAATGAACGATTACTGGGAGTGTATTTTTAGTATACTGAAGTAATTTTTAGTATACAAACTAAAAATATTAAAAGTATAAAAAGTATACAAAATATTAAAAGTATTAAAGAGTAATTTTGTATTTTTGAGTGTATTTTGTATATAAAAAGTATGGCACAAGTTTCAATACAATAAAGTAATATAAAAGTGTACCCTCTACCTAACAAGTCACCCAAGAATAAATAATAGTGGGACCCAGTCGCCCAAGACGTATGTACTATTATATAATAAAATAAGACTATACTTTTTTACAAAAAGACAAAAAAACGCAAGTCGCCCAAGATATGTGGGTCCCAGTCGCCCAAGAAAGTACATACTGCAAGTGGTACATCTTAGTACTTGGTGGGGACATATATAGGGACACATGTCACTATTTTATGAGATCCGCCCAAGATATTTAGGCGACCCTATCCCATAGGGTATTTGGGGAAAAAAATATTTTGGGCTATTTAGGGTAAACCACATTGTACCTTTGGGGTATTTGAAGACTTATCCCTATTCATATTACACCTCCTCCCTCTCCACAGCTGTTACTCACTCTTTGCACATGGCTTATTTTATCATAAATATGTACAATTCCAACTTTATCAAGTACACAAGCTTTCTTTACAAAACCCACACAACGATTGATATATCACTTTCATATCCCAAATATTCTCTCAAACCCATATTCGGTAGCAACATTAAATATTTCAAATTGATTGTCTTTTTCCATAATTAAAGGTATTTTATGTCTAGGGCTATTCACGAGCCGAGCCGAGCCGAACCGAACGGACCTTTGCTCGTGCTTGGCTCATTTACAAACCGAGCCGAGCCGATCGGCTCATTTACAACCGAGCCGGAAATCGAGCGAGCATTTTTCGAGCGGACATTTTTTCGAGCGAGCATCGAGCGAGCGACGAGCGGCGAGTTTTTCGGACAACCATAAATTTGGGTTGTTTCCTTTAATGTTCTCGCCGCCTAGTGATGACCGAGGTTCGACCGTCCGAGGATGACACTAAGTTTGAGGTCCGGTTGTCCGAGAATGAGGCTCAGGTTGAGGCCAGTGAGGCGATGAGCATACTACAGAGAACGATTATCGCGTTGTGGCGTAGGTTGATAGCGGGAGACGATTGATGGCGGACAACTAATGGGAATAGGAAGTCAAGCATGTCTTTTCATGACTTAGGGTTTTACAATTAAACTTAGTGTTAAGGTATCATTGTGTTGACTGGGCCAGTAACTATAAATATAATTGTATATATTGAGTCAAACCTAATAGAGTGATATGTATAAAATTATAAATATAATTATAATTAATGTGTATATATATAATTATATATATATAATAAATTAATAAAAATTATATCGAGCCGAACCGAGCCGAGCGGACCTTTGCTCGTGCTTGGCTCGTTTACAAACCGAACCGAGCCGATCGGCTCGTTTACAACCGAGCGAAAAATCGAGCGAGCATTTTCCGAGCAAATTTCGAGCGATCAGCGAGCGCCGAACGATTTGAACAGCCCTATTTAAGTCTTCTATTTAATGTTTTATTACCCTAATTGTAATATTGGAGTAATAAATTAAGTTTTTTAGAGTTTTTGAAATTGGGGTTTTCATTAAAGTTTTTTGTTTTATACATGGATAGACCGAATGATGTTGGTCAGGATAACTTAGTTCCTAGGCAATGTGATTTAGAGAACAAGGGTAACTCTACGGCCATGAACACTATTGAAGGTGATAATGTACTTGTTGATAAGGATGCTGACAATGTTGTTGATATGGTTGATGATGCTAGGGGTGTAGTGGATATGAATGATGCTGCTAGGGGTGTAGAGGATATGAATGATGCTGCTAGGGGTGTTAATATCGATGAAGAAGTTTTTGCTAGACAAAAGAAACTACATAAGGGTAAGGCTTTAATGACACAAGATGACAGTGTCAAAACAAAGAAAAGAAAGAATGTTCGTAGGGG
The DNA here is from genome assembly GCA_021014915.2 of Artemisia tridentata subsp. tridentata. Lineage (NCBI taxonomy): Eukaryota > Viridiplantae > Streptophyta > Magnoliopsida > Asterales > Asteraceae > Artemisia > Artemisia tridentata. The sequence goes on along the minus strand of CP139505.1, from coordinate 137,733,691 downwards.
CAATGGTATATCTATTAGAGAGAATGATAATCCTTTACTATCAAACGATGAAAGTGACAGTGAGGAAAATATTGATGAGTATGCCCATATTGATTCAGAGACTGATAGTGATGAGTCTGATAAGTCTTTTGATTATCTGAGTAATGGTGAAGATGAGGTAATTGAACTTAGAAAAAGAAAGCTTGATTATAAACAAGGTGTAGCAGTCCTTGGTTGAGTTTGATATCCATCATGTATGCTCAAAGACTTGACTTTCTTCTCATTATGTTCCAATCCTCATTTTCATCACCATAACAACTCCCAGCAGATTCAGACAGAATTGGTTGATTCTCTGTATCAGCAGTTGTGTACTTAATATATTCAGAAGGTAGAGCTTCTTTAGGCTACAAATGCAGCTGAAAATATCATCTTTAGACCTCCCCCTGTACCGCGCTCATCCCTAATTTAGAGCAATTGGAAGAGGGTGTATGTATTTGATTAATTTGATGAATTATGGTTTATGTTTAAATGTGTGTGTGTTTTTATCTGTAACAAATAAGAAAGGGAAAGTAAACAAAGTGTTATACGTGTGTGATGAGATGAAAAAAAAAGGTGGCATACTACATGCTTAGCTGTACAAAACCGGTTGGGGGGTTGAATATTACACACGAAAGACAAAAATGTCAAGTTTATTGCATAAATAAGCAATTTTTTTAATTCGTTACACATAAAAAAAAAATAAAGTGGCAAGTATGATGATTTTTAAATTGATTAACCCAAAAAGAATCTGGTTAGTACTAAAAACAAACTTACTAAAAAAACAAGCAGCGACCATTTATATATATCCTGGGTTTTTTAGCTATGTATAGATGCAATCCTTTACAGCTCAGCAACCAAAGAAAATATATATTACATGGGTTAGCTACCCAATAAAACAGTTTAAGTGGGTGTATGGGATTTTGCATATTTTCTAACTAGTTATATTGCCCGCGCACGCGCGGGGTGTTTTTATAAAAATTATTAATAATGTATTTTTATTTATTAAAAAACAAATAGCTTATTTTTTGTTTTTTATTTTTATTATGTTTCTTAATTTTGTTTTATAATTAAGCTAGTTATAATACTTGGGTTTTGACATGAAGTTTTTATTGTGTATTAATTTCTAATATATTGTTGAAGTATACACTTTTTCATTTAATTTGTTAGAGAAGTATTTAATTAATTAGTAGTTTTGCTTTTATATATTATTATTTTCAATGTTTAATTTTATTTGTTTGTTATTAATGTTATTATTTGCTGGGAATATTTGTTTTGGTGAAGTTTTTGATGTTATGATAGGTTGTATGACACGCATTGAAGATTATGTCAACAATATCGTGTTTGGAAAGCAATGATTTTACTAAAAAATTGCGTTGTTATATTTTTTTAATGTTTATTTAACTCTATTTTTAACGACACTTTAATGTTTTTATTTTTATTTATTTATTTATTTTTTTTTTTTATTATTTTTTTTTTTTTTTTTTGTTATTTTTATGGTAGAATAGATATACATATATAAAATTTTTATCTAAAGTATAATCGAAGGTTAAGTTGAAACTATATTCAAAACTTGTACGCTTATGGTAAGCTGAATGTCTAAAAGGAAGGAGATTAATACTTGTATTAGTGCTACAAAACTCCCTTTCGAATTCTCAGATGACTTATCTGGATCGTAAGTTATTAACTTTTTGTAGTTAGATCAAATATCATATGTAAAACACGAAATGCTAATTAGAAACATGATATTTCTGGCTAGTCACTAATAAATGAAAGTTAGCTTAAACCCGTAATCATAACTTTCATTATGTACATTTGAAGTTGCTTCCTTGAATTTATGTATTAAAAATACGAATAGTTTTCTAGTTTGATTTCATAATGATTTGAGAAGAGTTTCATTCTAGAAAATGATCCAAGATTACATTCGATGATAGATGAATAAAAAACTATAGGGGCCTGTTTGGCAGGAGCTTTTTGAGCAGCTGTTAGCTTTTTTTACAAAAATAATCTCCTCTAAAATAAGTAGCTCCGTTTGGATACATTAACTTCAAGCTTTTATTTCAAACAAATAACTCCTAAATGAAAAGCTGATTCATGAAGCTTTTTAAACATTTTGGAGCTATTAAAACTTTAAATTACTAATATACCCTCCAAACATTATTTTCAATTATAGATATGTCATTTTATGTCATTTTACATCTTATAATTATATTTAACAGCTAACTTACCAAACACTTTTATTAAAAAAAAAGATACAGCTTGTAGCTCATGTTAACAGCTTTGCAGTTTACAACTTACAGCTTACAGTTTACAGCATACAACTTACAGCTAGTTTTGCCAAAAATACCGTAGGTCAACTAAGTTTTTGAATTTTATACATCAACTAAAGTGAAGATAAATCAAAATTAAACATTCAATTTGAAATAAGCATATTGGTCTTTCCAATATTGAACAACATTGTTTGTCTGTTTGATTAGTAAATTTAGCAAGCAACTCATCATCAACATTAATTTTTCATCAAACAACTCATTGAACTTTATTTGATTTCTAGTTGTTGATCAATACATTATCTTCCTGATAAGACTTTCATTAAAAAAAAATACCTCAATAATGGGAGCTCATTAAGATAGAATTCCTTATTTTAAAGTGGTGTAGAAAATAAGATACATAAATACATGTCGTCTAAATGGGTTGTAAATGTCATCCCGAAGTTTCATTGTGAAAGTTACCTTTAGTCCTTTTCTTTCCATGAGCTTTCTATCCTCCCCAAGCATCGCAATACCTTTTGTGTCAACATTTTTAACCGCCGAAGCGAACGACCATGTTAATTTTCGACCCTTTTTTGATATATCCAATAAATCTATATGTGCAATGTATGAACCGCATATCACCAGCTATTTTACCTTAAACACTTGAGCCAGTCTTCCTCTTCATCAACTTATCTCAAAATCTTGGAAAATCGCAATATTATTAAATATTAGTAAACGTGTGGGAGCTTGTCATCTTTAAACTGATAAAGTTCTCATACTTGTGTGGCGTTGTTGATCATGCAAAAATTGAATTCTTAAGATATTCAGATTTCGGCTCACACTATGTTTTTAACCATACATAACATCAATACATCAAGAACTTATTAGTTTTGTATCAAAAGTGTATAAGACACAAACCTTATGAACCCGTCTAAATTTATGGTAACTTTGAAAAACATCACCCACTCATACAACTAATTATTTGATTATCACAACTTATCATTCTATATCAAGTAATCACTTCTAAAACAAATAGTACTATATTATTCTGATTCTAGGAAATTGGCCAACATACATCATATGTCTTAAAAACGTGGGTGAAATATCTTTAAAAATTTAAAACCTTAGAAGCTTTTGAGATGCTCTCTTAAAAACATTGCTTGGAGATATGCTATATATTACAATTGAAGAAAGCCATTTAGGCCGATAAACCCAAGTATCTATTTCATCTGGAGAAAAAACAAAGTGCACAGATAGGCCATTTCTTTATAATCCATCAACTGAAGTAGCAAATTTGAGGATTCCCGTGTACCGTTTTACCTAAATCAACGCCCTTATTTGCACTAAGAAAGTGATCATCAATAAATTTAGTACCAATTTTGTAATGGTGCAGCTTGTGCTACAATTGTTTCCCAACTCAAGGTCTGGAGTCATCATTGGTTTTAATTATGTAGTTGCGGCTATTTTTTTCTGTTAGGCTGGTGAGCTTATTGGTGGAAGTCAAAGAAAAGAGCAACTTGCTTACCTTGAAAATCGCATTGACGACCTCAAGCTCAGTAAGGAAAGCCTTTGGTGGTACCTTCATCTCCAACGCTACCATACAACCTGTTGTTGTGCATAAAAAATGTCTCACTATTTATGAAATATATCAATAAAAAATACCAACCAATAACATGGTGTGAAATTCCTATAGACCAATCACTATCTCTTCATATCCTGTGTAAGTAGTGATAAATATAGATTTCATATGTATTAATGCATAAAATATTTCTTGTCAATTTATAGTTGTATAAATAACTTATGTTGACATCCAAAAGACAAACTTAAACGTATTAGACAAAATAACAGATCTGGCATAACCCATATTTAGTAACAACCTTGTTTGCAATGATATGATAATAGAAAAGTAGATGATCTTATGATGAAAATTTCCCAAAAAAAAGTACTACCATTATATAGAACACGGCTCAAGAGTAAAGATAATACTAAAACACTCAAACTATATGTTGAGTCAAATAGGTTGCAATTTTTATTGATAACCAAAAATTCAAAGAAAATAATCAAAAGCTTACATCTAAATCCCTTTTGGATTCTTTTTCTTATCAGAATGATGGCACGGTCGGAAGTCGTGTTGCAGGAAAGAACTACATGCTCAAATCTTTGACCAAGTAGAGGCATCACTCGACATTTAAGAGCAATTTCAACGAAAGGACACTCAAATCTTTGACAATAACCACCTTAATTCACGCAAACCATACACCTTTTTTTTAACCGCATCTAGTCCCTTAGATTAAATAAAGAACCAACGATCAAGACTACATAAATGGTGCATTACAACCATAGACAACACATAATTTAACCCATGTCTAGATCAAAAGCCATTTAAATAACATAAAGAAATCAACAAAAATAATATAACCTACTAATTGCTACTTTTGTGAAGCCATTACTAACCCATTCATAGTCCATAGTATAAACCTAGTATATCATAAAGACTTACGGAATTGCAGCTATTTGAATCTTTGTAACAATTAGTCCCTTTTTTATGTGTTTTAAAATTATATATTTTCTTCTTGAGACGAATAAGTTATTGGGTCATGTTCCAGGTACCTTTTCCCGTTATGTTGAAGTAGTAAACATGAAAATTTGCTGCTTTTCCAAGTTTTACGCGGAACAACTATCTTGAATGTCTTGCCAATCTCACGTGTTGCAGTTGCTTAAGTAATAACATGTATCAACCTTGACCAAAGAATCGAAGTAGCCTTTATCACTATAATTTGCTACAACTTAGCATCTCACTGCAAAAATTATAATCATAAAAGTAGTACATAACAATCCAAAAGAAAATAGCAACAATACATCAAAGTGTTGGACTATCTTGCTATTTATCGTAAGTAGCTGGTGTATCCCTCGACAGTGTGAAGTTAGTTCAATGTATGTCTATAATCTTGTTGATTCTCATGGCATAGCAAACTTAAACAACAGGTAATTCAAAGTGATTATATATCAAATTAGTGGCCTATTAGTAACATGGACATTCTACGACATAAACCCGAGTACTTGTATGGTCCTAACATTAATGTTTGCCCTATCTCCAATCTAAACTACTGAAATTTGATCAGGAGGCAAGGGTTGTTCAATAGAAGTCTCCTGTTCAGTAAAAAAAAGACTAATTAGTGTATTAACAATTGTATAAAAACAAACCTCCAATTCGAATGAACTTTTAGCCATAATCATCAATAAATTTTGATTTATCCGCCAAAACAACAACACCGATATACAAATCAAGTTCGAATTTATCATAGCTGCAAAAGAAAAACTAACAATAAGCACATCGCATTAGCAAATTAAGTCAATAAATTAATTGGAAAAAAAAATCGGATTAGGGTTTCCATTAATTCGATTTAAAGCATTAAAACATTGTTAAGGTAAATTTGATAAATAGTGTGGAAAACTAGAAGGGGGGGTTGAATAGTTTTACCGATTAAAATTAATTCGCTTTGTTACTTTATGTTAATTCAAAGGAAACAAGCTCAGACAAGTATTCACACAATATATATGAAACGTAAAGAGAGGAAAGATCAAACCACACAACACGGATGTTTATAGTGGTTCGGCTACAAGAACTCTTTTCCTTGCCCTACTTCACTCCTCGAGCCTCTAACTCGAGAGTTATCCTTCACTAAGAAACAAACTCTCTTTTAGGTGGAGAAAACCTTTACTGGTTGCTTACTTCCTTTTCCGGTACTAAGCTAAACACCGAGTTCTACTTCAGGGCAGAACTAACCCAACGTCGCCTATACAATTACCGACACTAAGCTAAATGTCGAGTTCTTTCACAAGGGTACAACCACTCCCTACACTCTTTGTGTTTTGAGGACTAAAACACTAACCACACTCACTGAGATAAATTATACAAATAATGATGTATGAATTACACAAAGATCACACAGTAACTATACTAAAGGTTTACACTTTTGTGTTGAACCTTGATGCTTAATCTTCTTTGCTACAAAAGATAGATCAAATGATATGAATGAATGATGTTAGTAATATGAATGAGTATGTACTTTAGCTATATGAGTGATGAGAAGGCCAAGTGATCAACTTGCTATTTATAGGCAAGCTGATAGACACTCGACGGATCCGGCGGATCCCTTAAAAGGGATCCGTCCTTTATGTCGAAGGGATCCGTGTGTATGCCAGAGGTAAGACAGCTAAGAGATTTTCCAAATCTCTCCAATCTCTCCATATCTTTGTGTTGTCATATCAAGATCATCCAATGTCAACTATCTTACTTGAAGATCTATCCAAGATATTACAAGATCTTACCAAGATTACATGTATGATGCATGCCATGATCTCATTGTATCATTTAAGAAATAAAGTTTCCTTTTAAGGAAATAATCATGTATATGTATGAAATGTATTTCCAAGTAAACTTGTGAAATGTAAAATGTGTTCTAAAGAGACTTTAGCTAGTATTTATAATTTGCTTAAAGATATACTTTGTAATTATCATTAACAAAACTAAGCAAAGATCATAAAATATAAATAACGTTTTTGGGACGATATTTGTATTAACAATCTCCCCCTTTTTGTTGATGACAAAACATAAAGTATATTTTTGAGCAAAAGAATAAGTATAGCATGAGTTCTTTAAAATATAGATTAAGTTTGTTTTATTTGAGTTTAAAAACTATTTTTATGCAAAAAGGTATATGTACTGTGATGATTCACAGTTATGCAAACTTTAATCCTTTCTCCCCCTTTTTGTCAAAATAAAAAGAAGAGTTGCGTAGCGGAATGCGATTTTGAGAACTTTAAGAGTTCCCCCTTGTTTGATACTCCCCCTAAATGGAGTAACAAGGTAATGATGCATGATCCTACAAAACAAATGGTTAGAATATGATATGCTCTCCCTCGGTGTATACTCCCCATTATTTGAGTACCAACGTATACTTTTGAAGGGTATGATATGCTGCAAATGAAGTGTTAGTGATGAATAACTTCTATGAAGAAGTAGAATGCATGTGAAGTGCTCTTCCAAAGAAGCCTTTTAATAAGTTTTGACTTTAAAAAGTCAAAGTAAGTGTCTGATGATTATTTGTACCTAAAGCAATCATGATATAGAGTACAACAAGCTATATAAAGATGTTAGTTATCAAAGATAATGATAATATGCAATATGTTGATCACTCATAAGCATAAAACATCACATTCATAGATATTGAAAATTTTGTGACAAAAGTCACAATGATGAAATGATGTTACAAGTAAAATAAAAAGACATCCTAGAAAGAACTAAAAAGCCCTAAACCAACAATCTAAAAGGTCATAACAACTAGACTAGAAAGCTCCTATTGAGGAGGATGAGAGATGGCATTGAGACACTCGAGAACATGGTTCAAGATGAACCTCATCTCGTTTTGAAGCTCATGGACCAAAATGTTGGTCCTTTGGGCCAAGTGAGATGTTCTCTCACAATGCGCGCAATCATGACTTAAAAAGCCGAGAGGAAGACTAGGCTCCAAGTTTTGTGGTGGTGGTGGTGGTGGTGGTGGTTGGTTGATGTTGTTGTTGGATGGTTGTTGTTGTTGTTCATTGGTTGGTGGTGGTGTTTGGAGGGAGTTCATGAGGATGTTTTGGATGTCCATGGCTTCATTTAGGCGGTGATCAACTATACCCGAGAGAGTGTAGAGACGGTTGAGCTCTTCACTAATCTCTTCTTGGGTTTGAGGCATATTCATCCACATTGCCTCGTCAATGGCAACTAGAGTAGATGTGGGTGATAGAGGTTGTGGTTGAGGTTGGGATGATTGTGCATCATGGTATAAAGGGCCATGGATATCCGGGTAAACCGAGTGAAAAAGCATGGGTTGTTGACCTTCAAAGGTCATGGGTGGAAGATTGGGTAATTTTGTTGAAAGTTCTTCTAAGTCATCAAGATGTGGTGATGTAGGAGGAGTCCTAAATAATTCCAAGGGTTGGAGTTTGGGTGATTTTGGTGGTGATGGTGATCTAACAGGTTGGTTTGGAGCCGGTGGTGGAGTAGTGGCTATTGGAGTAATGGTTGGTGGTGGTGTTTGTATAACAACATTTGATGGTGTTGGGGTGGAGAGTGTAAGGAAATTTTCAATAGCAATGGGTGATGATATATTGAGAGAAGAATTTTCCTTAGATGAGGAGTTAGCTAAGTTGATAAAACAACAAGGTTTAACACTAATGCGGGCTGTTCTTCTTGAAGGTCTAGATGTGGAAGAGTTGTTTGACTTAGTCATGTTGAAGTATGATAGCTAAGATGTACAGGAGAGGAAATGGTTGTTGTGTGAAGTGATGATCCTAAAGCACTAATTTATAGGCAGAAGGTGTATGAGTCTGTGTGTTTGGATTTGATGTGAATCCAATAGAGAATGTTGGTTCTAAATGATTTGGAACAAAAATTTGTGCAAATCACATCACATAAGTCAATCCATAGAACTTATGTTGAGTAAGAAGAAGAAGATATGCAGTAAATGCTAAGGGGTAGTGGAAAATCCTGTGATGTGATGTACCCACGGATTTGAAGGATCCCTAAAAAGGGTTCCTTACTTGTAACAGAAAGGTAACTTACTCCTAAGATTTAAAAATTCAAATTTTGGTGGGAAATTTTGTTCTTAGGTTTCTAAGAATTTCCTAATCATTGTAAGTGTTATTAGTGATCAGTGAACTTAATCTAGAGAACACTAGAGACTAAAAACAAAGAATCAGGATGAGTCGAAAAGTTTTAAGAGTTTGACTGTTATACCTGTGGATCCAAACGACAAGGCGTGCGGATCCTTAAATTGGGATCCGCCTGATCCGTAGGTGGTCAATTGACGGAGCCAACGCTAACACTTGGCGGATCCAAAGTAAGGGATCCGCCGAATCAGTCTGGCAAAAATGCTAAAACATCACAGAGAGAATGTCATATTTCGCGTTTTTCGACGAAAATCCGAAAATTTTTTTGGAGCATATCTATCATCTAATATGTAATGCAAAACAACTAAATATGATGATACTAACACATATTTAATCATATAATAATCCGATCATATGAATTTACCTTAATAGAAGTTAAGCCAAACATAGGCTTACTTTTTGAAAATTGATAACACTAAGTGTTATCGACCTGCAAGGATTGATTAGTTCACATACAATTCAAGTAGTATCATAACAAGTTAATAACGTAACCATTCAACATAGCATTGTCTAGAAATGATTAGTTCCAAACACTCCTATCAACTCAATTTCTTCCTCAACTTCTTCATTCCCTTGTGAAGCTTCATGATCCATCGACCTAAATTCTTCACCATTCCCTTCATTTGACGATGCTCAGGTGATTCATTCTGAATTGGTGGAAGTTGTCTCAAGTACTCGGGTGGAGGAGGTCTTGAATTTGGTAAGCCGTCATCGTCACTCATTGATGATGAAGATGATGAGGTTGGAACACGAGGGCGTTTGCCTTTATCAAGCGCTACCCTATGGTCGCTTAAGGGAGCAAAGGTGCGTTGGATCTCATCATAATCCGGAACAAAGCCTAAGGCATTTCTAGGAATGGGTGCAAATGCTCGATAAAGATGGGTTAAGAGCATTCCATAGGGTAATGCCATTTTTCCTTGAACCGGAATATCGGCCATTCTCTTGGCGATATAGTAAGAAAGATTGAAGGGCTGACGGGTTGACACATTGTACATCATGTGGCAAAGACAAGCATTGATGTGATCACGGTTTCCTACCGTACACATGACATTTGCCCTTAAAACTTCTTCCAATTTCCTAAACTCGGGCTTAATCTCATTTTGCTCTATAGCAAACGGATCTCTAGCTACTTCTTTACGAGATACATCCTAGTGGGGTTGTTTCTAGGAATGAAGAGATGCTCACGAATGACTTCTTTTGAGGCTAAAGGAGTGGCATATGGTGCCGTTCGTTCAAGATTTGACTCAAAAATAGTTAATGACCATTTATCGGTATAGACACTTGTTCCATAACTTGGAACTCCTAGGACCTCACCGAATTGATTTAAGGGGATGTTGTATTGTGTTCCATTGACACTGAAGCGAATGTTAATGTAACCATGATCATTTGACTCTAGAATGACGCTAGCATAGAATTCTAAAATGAATCGTGGAATGATTGGTTCGTCGATATCTAGGAGGGAATCAAAATGAATGGCCGCTAGTTGTTCTCTAAGATTTGTTCCTTCATAGAATGAGGACTCTACAAACCTACCCTCATGTACGTAGTATTTTTCTAGGGCTTTGAAAGTTTCAACCTGTTGGTCACTAAGTCCTTTGGTTTTATGGTGTTTAGGTAGGTAATTGACGGTGTGTTTGTGATCATAGTTGGTGACGGGAGGCATGATTATCCTAGACATGAAAAATATATATATAGTTTAGTTGAAATTATCAAAAAGAAATATATATGTCTAGTGTGTGCCTACATGGGGACAATGTAGAGGTGCGATTATCTCGACTCATTTTGATGCATGAAAATTATGTTTATGCAAGTTTTATAATAAAACAAGAGATAACCTAAACGCTCCTATTTCAATGTAGCTACATTTGAATGTACCCGAAAATATATATTAGTTATGTATTCCCTTTAGCATTCAAGAGACATGATGCAAGTGATGTTTAAAACCTAACGTTTTTGTATTTGTATGAACAATGTCCAAAAACCGTTTTTCCTAGTTGTGAGAATATTTTAGCAAAAATTTCTCATGGGGTTTTTGATGAATGATGACAATGTACTATCAGATGCAATTCCTAACTATGAAAAACATGATTTGTTATGCAATTTAGAAAGTATGCTTCATGATTTTTCAAGAATTATGCATAACCCCAAGGTTTGGTTTTGTGCATGAAATAGAAATCCTAGACGCAGATCAGGAGTATAAACATGATAAGGATACTTACAGTGATGTTTGGAGCAGAATTTGGTTGAGAACAATGGCTTAATTTGTGAATTTTGTGAAGTATGGGACGAATTCAGTAGGTGATAAGTTTTAGGAGAGTGATGAATAGTACATGGTGTTGTATATTTTATAATATATCAACCTGTGCATGTGACGGATCCGGCGGATCCCTAACAAAGGATCCGCCTTTGTTATCGTTTGGATCTGCGGGATCAAAACACAGTTTTTGGTTTAGTGTCGAGTTAGGTTAAACTAAGGTTTATGCTATTGTCTATTCTAATCACTAAGTTCCATTAATCCTAATCCAAGTCTGAGGTAGTTGAAGGGTTCTCTTTTGAGAGGTTTTGTGAGAATGTCGGCAATGTTGTCCTCTGAGGAAACTTTCTCAATTGAGATATTTCCCTTCTGAACATTGTCGCGTAGGAAATGATGACGTATTTCAATGTGTTTGGTTCTAGCATGTTGGACCGTATTTTTGCTGAGGTCGATAGCTCCTTTGTTGTCGCAAAGAATGGGGATGTCGTTGAGTTCGATTCCATAGTCTACTAGAGCTTGTTTCATCCACAGTGCTTGTTGACATGCCTTTCCTGCAGACACATACTCTGCCTCTGTTGTTGAGATTGCGAGGGCTGTTTGTTTCTTAGCGAACCATGAGGTGAGACAATATCCTATAAAAGTACAAATACCACTAGTACTTTTCCTATCAACATAGTCACCGGCATGGTCTGAGTTGACATACACTATGGTTTCTACACCCGTTCCTTTGGTATACCATAATCCTACATGTGTAGTGCCTTTGATGTATCTAAATATCCGTTTAACGGCTTCAAGATGAGATATTTTGGGATCTTCTTGAAAACGTGCACATAGACAAACACTAAACATAATGTCCGGCCTACTAGCCGTAAGATAGAGTAAGCTACCAATCATTCCCCTATATTTAGTGTTATCTACGGATTCATTTTCTTCATCCTTTGTGAGTTTGGTTTCGGAGGACATAGGTGTTTTCGTTGGTTTAGAGTCTTCAAGACCAAACTTCTTAAGCATATCTTTGATATACTTTGATTGGTTGAAGAATATCCCATCTTCTAATTGTTTTATTTGGAGACCTAAGAAAAAGTTAAGTTCCCCCATCATACTCATTTCAAACTCATCATGCATGATTTTTGAGAAATCATCACATAACTCTTGACAAGTTGAACCAAATATAATGTCATCCACATATATCTGGACTATGATAATATGTGATCCCTTTTTCTTGGTGAAGAGAGTGTTATCTACTAGGCCCATGGAGTACTTATGGTCAACTAAGAAGGTCTTAAGTCGATCATACCAAGTTTTTGGTGCTTGCTTAAGTCCGTATAAAGCTTTCTTTAATTTGTAAACATGATTTGGTTTTTCAAAATTGGCAAAGCCGGGAGGTTGTGCTACATACACCTCTTCATTTATAAAGCCATTTAAAAATGCACTTTTGACATCCATTTGAAATAATTTAAAATCATGTGCACATGCATATTGATGCGTGGTTTTGTAACCTTACAACAGGTTTTACCTCTCGAGGGATCTCAAGAGGCTTACAACCCCACCAGGCAGTGTACCTGACCGATGTAGTATAGTGTAGTGGTAAGTACGGGGGATTGATCGTTCTCCACAGGGAATAGTGTTCGTTAGGTATGAAAGACTACTCTAATAGGTCTAAGGGTTGAGGAAGATTCTTTTTTTATGTTTTTATATTTTTTTTATGAAAGCAAGTAAAATCTCGGTTTTGAAAGAGTGGGCGGAATTAGTTGCTAGTCAACTAACCCAAATTTACTACGGATGCAAATAAAATAAAATAACAAAAATGAAAATGTGGTGAGAAACTTATGTGTAGAGAAATGTGTTTACTTAGATTTCCTTACTCCCTAACTATCTTTTACCGGTTAATTAGTGTGTATTAGTCGCGTGGATGACGGGTGTATTCCTTAATACCCTTCGTGGGGTGGCGTACTTACTTCCCCAACTCTACAAGCTCCTACTTCACTCCTATGTCGAGCCGGCTAGGAAGCTCCTAACATGGGATCACTAGAATTCGCTTGTGCATTAAATACAACCATAAAAACCTTTAGTACGCATTTGGTTCATGTTTCTTAAGACGTTCAAGCAAGTTACCGAATAAGAAGTTAGCCAGTTTTCTTAAGCCTAACATAGATAAACAATCATCCAATACAACTAACAACACACTAATAACCAATAATCAATAGCTAGGTTTCATTAGATCTAAGCAAACACAAGATAAATTTAGCCTAACATGTTAATCAAAAGACAAGAATAAGATAAAATCAAACAACACATAGACATATTGAATGATTAATTGATAACTTATCTTCAATGTAACATGGAAGATCTCAAGGCAAAAAGCCTTGAAAAAGAAGCTAAAATCGTCTTAGGGTTTCCTCCCAAAATTCCACACACTAAGCTCTCCCTCTTGACAAAAAATTAGAAAACTATATATAGATTTTTGGATCTGACGGCGTCACCTTATGGAGTGTGACGCCGTCACCTCGCCGCTTTTAGGGTTCCCGGATGACCTTCTTGACGCCGTCCCTCTTTAGCTCTTAAAAATCCATTCTGGCTTATCAAGGCTTGACGCCGTCGAACCTTGAACGTGACGCCGTCCCCTTTTGATTTAAGCCGTGACGCCCTTGATCAAGTTAAAGCGTGACGCCGTCAGAATTCACATGCTATTTTCACTGGCTTATCATGAGTAAATTTCACGTCCAACTTTTCTTGCCAAGGCATGACGCCGTCTGGGGTTAAATGTGACGCCGTCAAAGGTAACTTTTAGCCGATTTTTGAGACTTTGCCGTTTTCTTCACTTTTATGCTCCAAAAACGTCCAAAATGCCTCCTTTTCCAGATTTCTCCTCAAAAGTACCTAAAATGACAAAAGGAACGATTTAGGGCAATATTTGATCAAATAAATACGATTTAGGGCTTAAATGACCCCTTAAAAGCGGTACACTTTTCGCTTCATCAAATACCCTTACACTTGAGATTTGCTTGTCCTCAAGCAAATGCGCTTTTATTCTAATCAAAATACAAGTTAGGGGTCATTTAATGCAAACATAAAAGTAATTACAACAAATAATCGTTCCACTTCAATCATAATAAGCACGGAGATTACAAACTAGCACCTCACAAGTAGTGTTTAGATACTCACATCTCTCAAGTGTCATCAAAATAAATCTCATAAATGAAAACGGATAATATCTCTCACTACCTGTCATAGCAAATAGATTACCATAGGCTTGGGAAAGGATCGAAAACCTCCTCCACTAGGCGTAAGCACCAAAGATAAACTATCAAAGAGGGCTTTTAAATGGGTTATAACGTTAGGTGTAGGGAAAAGGAAAACACGGTTTTGTTGGATACGGGATATTTTACTGGTGGCGAGTTAAAGATCTTGATTAATTACATGTACTATACAACGTTGCTAAGCCAAGACTAGACTCGATCTTAAGCTAGAAACGAAATAACAAAAACAAAAACATAAAATAAACATAAAATGAAACGGGATGGTAGTCCGTATGTTTTTTCTATTTTTCATTTTCTCATTTTTTTGTATTTTTCTTGATTTTTTTTTTTTTTTTTTTTTTTTTTTTTTTTTTTTTTGCATACACTTTTGCCCTACCATCCAAAATAATACATCATAGAGGCATTGCATCCCCTTACACTTGAACTTTTACATAACTTTACAATTAACTATCTAATGACTCGAATTAAGATAATTGAAAAACTTGGAGTACTTTTAAAACATTTAGCACATATGGGGGTAATAAATGATGTTCTTCCCCATTACTCCATTACACTAGTACTTTACCCATGAGTCCCAATCGTCCCAAAACAATATGTACAAGGATATGACTCGACTTAGCAACCATGTAATCAACTAGATAATTAACTTGGGTTTAAACAAATGTTGTAACAATAATGCACTAAAAATGAGTGCATACAAGGTAGGCTAAGGCGATTTGGGTGTACATTTAAGTGGGGTGTAACAAATTCTTCCTTTAAGTAAAATGCTTAAAGGTCGAAACGAAAAGATAGGCTCTGAGGGGCGTACTAGGGGTATCGTGTACTAAAAATGAGTACAACGCAAAGGGTGTGGGAGAATTACTTGACCAATGTAGCCAATGTAATTATAACAAAAACACAGGTGTAAAACAATGGGTTAATCCTAATGCCTCTTATCATGTAGTAAATCTAACTACACGAATGTAGTCTCACTTGTGGCCTTGGAATGGTCCTAACGCAAGTTCTAGAATCTACGTGCTACCGGTACACACATCATAGCATAAATGCTTTTCCTACCAATTCTAGGGGCGAACCTCACATATTTGGGGGTGGAAAAATTTTTAGTGGTACGGTTTTTTTGTGCTAGTCATATAACTCCTATCCGTGAGACGCTCATTAAGATCAAAGTTTCACTCCTATATGTTGTAAAAAATTTTAAATTTGGCACTAAAATTGCCCTAACAGGTATTTATCTCAGTTTTATTACACATCTACTATTAAACAAACAAAAATCAAGCGCAATTGTATTCTCAAAAATCGTACTTTTACCCTCCCCTTACACTTAAGATGAACATTGTCCCCAATGTTCAAATAACAAGATGTAAAAGCATAAAGTAAAAGAATGAAATCAAATACTCCCCTGATTCGCTCGGTGGATAATGAAATTACACGGTTAAATCTTCCTCCAAGGTAATGTTGAAGCTCCATGACTAATGCATCGCCACAAGCTTGATTCAAAACATTTCCTTGTCCAAAATAACCTGTTAAACCTGAGAAAACAAACACGAAAACCTGCATAACATCGGAGGGAAAAATCTATATATAAGGATATAATGCTTGTGGAATGATAATTTTGCAGATTCCTGGAGATTATAAGTTGGAGATTTTAATAAAAACTTTTTAAAAACAAAACTTTCAAAAATTTCTGAAAATTAAATCTGACGCCGTCAGGTTATAACCCCTGACGCCGTCAGAAATGACCTGACAAAAATTTTCATTTTAAGTTTCCGGAAAATTTCTGGAAAAACCTTTACCTTACTTCCTGGAAATCCTGCAAAACATCATTATGACTCGATACAAGCATTTGACTCAAACAAATACTAATATGTATGTTAATTTAGTATTATTATGATTCATGTTCATTTGTGTTCTAATAAACCGATTTAGATTTCCCTTACACTTAACTTTTGCAAAATACCTTTATATGTAGTTAAGACGAAGTTAAAAACAAAATAAAGCATTTTCACAAATTACTTTTGAACATGAATCAATACTAATAAAAATTAAACACACGTACGGAAACAAATAAAAACAAACAAACAAACGAATAAACACACAAAGCAAATAAAACAAATAAAGCTTGGGTTGCCTCCCAAGAAGCGCTTGTTTTTGTTCGAGTCATGAGCCTGACTCTACCCTTATTTAATGGATAAAGGAGAGGTTTTCCCTACACTTAGGATTAAGTGCGGGTGATAGTAGCGATACACACCAGCTCGGTAGGAGTATGCCACGTGAGGAAAGAGTGGTGGATGAATTATATGCTCAAAGGGGTGTGCTCCTTTCATCATAACCTTGCCTAGTTCACTTTGGTCAATGGGTGATTTTGAGTTTCCTCCTAAAAAGGGATCATCTTCTATCAACTTCGAGAGACTCCTAGTTGGGAATCCATCTTGACCTAATAAACCCGGTTTAAATCCATAATGTTTCTTGTGATCAATCATGAATGGGTGATGTAGACATGTAAGGTCATTTTTCACTCCTATATTGTCTTCCTCACTACAAGGCTTAATGTCTACTACCTTAAACTTAAGACTACCCGGACTATATGTTTTGATGGGTGGATCGGGACCTTTTTCAATTCCTAAATTCACATCTAAGGATGGAAGATTAGGTAGCGGTTTTGGTTGAGGCTCCGGTTCATCAAAACTAGGAACTTCCATAGAACTAAAAGAAAGGTTATGACTACAAGTATTCAAACCTATTTCTTCTAGTTTTGTTTCTTCCAAAGGTTCTACTTCAATTGGGGTTCCTATAGTCCCTTCTACTTCTTCCGGGTAAGTCACGGGCGGTGTGTATGCCTCGAATGATGGTAGGACTTGTGGGGTACTTTGTAGGTTTGTGTTATTTACCTCATCCTTCCTTGTCTTTATATCAATTATATCCACATCATGTGTTTTAGTAGAATCTAACCCAAACATGTTCCTAAGTATCTCAAATCCTTCTCTAGCCATTTCAAGTTCTAAGTCCGATTCATAAGAATCTTCCCCGATAACATGATTACTATGTTCAATTTGCCTAAAGGATTCATCATGTGTTCCTTGAGATTCAAAGTCATTGATCATAAAACCTAGGTCTTTTTGCTCAATATGCTCATGTTCGGCTAAATCCTCCTCAATTGTTTCCTCAAGTTGTGATGTATACGAACCCATTAATTCATTAAACTTATGGTTCACGGTTAGGAGGCTTTCCTCAAATTTTTTCCAAAGGGTTTCACTAAAAGGAGTTGATCCTAACAATGATTGTTTAATAGAAGCCGCACATGCACATAATTCATCAAACCTATCAAACTTTACACCCATCTCCTCTTGTATATATCTAAGATCACTTAAAAATTCATTGGAACAACAGGAAGCAAATCTATCCGTGTAAAGTAATTGTTCCTCTATTGTTAATGATCTAAATGGAATTTCATCCGCCATGGTGACAACTGAAAATGGTTTTACAAACAAAGGGCACAAAGAAAAAGAAAGACTAAAGAAATCTAATAAAAAGAAAATAAATATCTCACTCGATAGGAATCAAGTGAGTAGACCTAATAAAATAAAAATTCAACCTAAACAATAACTATTCCCCGGCAACGGCGCCAAAAACTTGATGCGTGGTTTTGTAACCTTACAACAGGTTTTACCTCTCGAGGGATCTCAAGAGGCTTACAACCCCACCAGGCAGTGTACCTGACCGATGTAGTATAGTGTAGTGGTAAGTACGGGGGATTGATCGTTCTCCACAGGGAATAGTGTTCGTTAGGTATGAAAGACTACTCTAATAGGTCTAAGGGTTGAGGAAGATTCTTTTTTTATGTTTTTATATTTTTTTTATGAAAGCAAGTAAAATCTCGGTTTTGAAAGAGTGGGCGGAATTAGTTGCTAGTCAACTAACCCAAATTTACTACGGATGCAAATAAAATAAAATAACAAAAATGAAAATGTGGTGAGAAACTTATGTGTAGAGAAATGTGTTTACTTAGATTTCCTTACTCCCTAACTATCTTTTACCGGTTAATTAGTGTGTATTAGTCGCGTGGATGACGGGTGTATTCCTTAATACCCTTCGTGGGGTGGCGTACTTACTTCCCCAACTCTACAAGCTCCTACTTCACTCCTATGTCGAGCCGGCTAGGAAGCTCCTAACATGGGATCACTAGAATTCGCTTGTGCATTAAATACAACCATAAAAACCTTTAGTACGCATTTGGTTCATGTTTCTTAAGACGTTCAAGCAAGTTACCGAATAGGAAGTTAGCCAGTTTTCTTAAGCCTAACATAGATAAACAATCATCCAATACAACTAACAACACACTAATAACCAATAATCAATAGCTAGGTTTCATTAGATCTAAGCAAACACAAGATAAATTTAGCCTAACATGTTAATCAAAAGACAAGAATAAGATAAAATCAAACAACACATAGACATATTGAATTATTAATTGATAACTTATCTTCAATGTAACATGGAAGATCTCAAGGCAAAAAGCCTTGAAAAAGAAGCTAAAATCGTCTTAGGGTTTCCTCCCAAAATTCCACACACTAAGCTCTCCCTCTTGACAAAAAATTAGAAAACTATATATAGATTTTTGGATCTGACGGCGTCACCTTATGGAGTGTGACGCCGTCACCTCGCCGCTTTTAGAGTTCCCGGATGACCTTCTTGATGCCGTCCCTCTTTAGCTCTTAAAAATCCATTCTGGCTTATCAAGGCTTGACGCCGTCGAACCTTGAACGTGACGCCGTCCCCTTTTGATTTAAGCCGTGACGCCCTTGATCAAGTTAAAGCGTGACGCCGTCAGAATTCACATGCTATTTTCACTGGCTTATCATGAGTAAATTTCACGTCCAACTTTTCTTGCCAAGGCATGACGCCGTCTGGGGTTAAATGTGACGCCGTCAAAGGTAACTTTTAGCCGATTTTTGAGACTTTGCCGTTTTCTTCACTTTTATGCTCCAAAAATGTCCAAAATGCCTCCTTTTCCAGATTTCTCCTCAAAAGTACCTAAAATGACAAAAGGAACGATTTAGGGCAATATTTGATCAAATAAATACGATTTAGGGCTTAAATGACCCCTTAAAAGCGGTACACTTTTTGCTTCATCACATATGCAAGTAGTATTCTAATAGACTCAAGTCTAGCTACGGGTGCAAATGTTTCATCGTAATCTATTCCTTCTTGTTGATTGTAGCCTTGTGCTACTAGTCTAGCTTTGTTTCTAGATACTATGTCATTTTCATCCATTTTATTTCTAAAAACCCATTTGGTACCAATTATGGTTTGATTTTTAGGTTGAGGAACTAATGTCCAAACGTCATTCCTAATAAATTGATTTAATTCTTCTTGCATCGCAATGACCCAAGATTCATCTTTTATTGCTTCATTTATATTTTTAGGTTCTATTGTTGAAACAAAACAAAAGAAATTACTTTCATTTTGAGCTTTAGATCTTAATGTTCTTTCATTGAGTTTTCCTATGACGTTTTCTAATGGATGACTTTTATCTTCTTTGATGTTGACTAAATCTCTTTTTATTTGTTCATCTTCTTTATCATTTTCAGCATTTTCCTGATTATCAACCATTTGGTTTTCAACTAAGTCATCATCTACCAAAGGTGATGTCTTAGAGGGAGGTGGACATTCATCGAAAGTTACGTTCAATGATTCCTCGACTCTTGAGGTTTCCTTGTTCAAAACTATGTATGCTTTACTAGTTTGTGAATATCCTAGAAATACACCTTCATAGGACTTTGGGTCGAATTTGGTGAGATAATCCATAGTGTTTAAAATAAAGCACTTGCTTCCAAACACTCTAAAATATCCTAAAGTAGGCTTTTTACCTCGATAAAGTTCATAAGGAGTTTTATTTAAAAATGGTCTAATTAAAACTCTATTTAGGATATATGTGGAAGTATCTACTGCGTGACACCAAAACTTTTGAGGTATGTTTTGTTCATTTAACATAGTTCTACTCATTTCTTGAATTGTCCATTTTTCCGTTCTACTACACCATTAGATTGTGGAGTTCGAGCAGCCGAGAAATTATGAGTTATTCCATTTTTATCACAGAATGTTCCGAATTGGATTTCATTGTCAAATTCTCGACCATGGTCAGTTCTAATAGATACTATGTTACATCCTAGTTGATTTTGAATTTTCTTGCTTAGAATTTCAAATTTATCAAAGGCCTCATTTTTGGTTTTCAAGAATTTAGTCCATGTATACCTAGAGTAATCATCTACTATTACTAATGTGTAAAAATTACCTCCATAACTTTGTATAGCCGACGGGCCAAACAAATCCATATGTAATAATTCTAGACATCTAGATGTGGATACCATGTTTTTAGCCTTATGGCTATTATGCACTTGTTTCCCAATTTTGCAAGCATCACAAAAGTGTTGGTCATATCTTAACTTAGGTAGGTTCCTAACGAGTTCTTTGGATGATAAGGATTGAATTAACCTCATATTGGCGTGACCTAAGCGTCGATGCCATAAGGTTGAGTTTTCGTCCAGAGAAGTAAGACAAAGCTTGTCTTTCGGTGTTTTAACTAATTTCATAACATATACGTTATTCTTTAAGACACCTTTTCCTACTGTTATGCCATCTTTAAGTATTTTACTTCCATTTCCACTGAAAAGGACGTTATACTTTTTACGGCATAATTGACTTATACTAAGCAAGTTAAAACCTAAATTATCAACATGAGCAACATCATCAATAGAGAGAGAGTCATGAGAGATTGTACCTTTTCTGATGATTTTACTTTTAAGCTTGCTACCAAATGTGACATTACCTCCGTCGTACATTTGGTAAGTGGAGAAAAGACTTTTGTTTCCCGTCATGTGTCTTGAACACCCACTATCTTTGATCCACTCATCAGGTTCAAGTTCAACTTTTAAGCACACCTAAGTTCAATAAAGACTCAAGCGTTTGGTCTCCAATATCTCATGGGTCCGTTTGTGTTAAACATAACATTATCATGGTTCATGTAAGAAAATGGAGGATAATAGTTACATGGCATGTAATTGGGACCTTGAAAGTTTCTAGGCATATTTTGGTTCCAATTATTTTGATAATGATGTTGGGAATTAATATTACTCTTAGGAAAGGGGTGTTTGGGAAAACTAGTTTGAGGTCTCTGTTGTGTTGTTTTAACTCTATACTCATTTCTAGCTTGACCTCTCCCTATAAACACAGCAGGTTTTAGCTTGCTATTAGTTGTACTAGTGCTAGGTTTTCTAGTGACCTTAACAAATTTAGTACGGTCTGTTTTCTGAACCTTCTGTTCAACTACTGTACTCGCGGATCCCTTGGGTACAACGGGCGGATCCAAAATATTGGATCCGTCGGATCCATGAGCCTCTGACTTAGTTGAAACAGTTTCTTTTTCATTCACAGTTTGTTTCTTAAAGTCACTTAAGGTTCCTAGTTTCATAAAACCTAATCCGGTTTTATCATGAGGAAGTTTTTGCATCTTCATTATCTCATCTGCACAACTTATGTTCTTATCAAACCTTTTAAACTTAGAGTTTTGCTTAATGAGATCTTCCTGTGAAGTTTTTAGTGCATCTAATTCTAATTTTAGTTCTTGACAAGAGACACATGTATCTTTACTATTTTTCCCTTTTTTCATTCGTATCTCTTTTTCTTTAAGCCAATACACTTCTTTTTCTAAAAGTGTTGTTTTAGTTTTCAAGAATTTGTTTTTGTTGATGATTTTTAATGTGATATCACACAGCTTGTTATATTCTATTTCTAAGGTTTCATCATCTATAGAGGAGTATGAGTCAGAATGTACCTCTTCTGTGTCATGAGCCATAAGGGCAACTTCGTTGTTTTTAGGCTCATCATCATCTCCTTCACTATCACTCCAAGCTCCACTAACGAATGCTTTTTTAGACTTGTTCTTTGGAGGCTTTGGACATTCACCTATAAAGTGACCGGAATCTCCACATCTATAGCACTTCCTATCTAACTTGCCCTTTTTATCATCACGGTCTTTTCGTAAAGATTTCTTTTCTTCACGAGGTGGTTTTACGAACTTCCCTCATCTTCTGAAGAACTTCTTGAAATCTCTTAAGGCCATGGCATATTCTTCGTCTTCGCTACTTGAACAAGAGTCTTCATCATCACTTGATTCAACTCTAGCTTTCAAGGCAATGGACTTTATTTTCTCCTTCTTCCCTTTAACTATTTCTGAATCCTTTTCCATCACCATTTCGTGAACTTTGAGATTTCCTATGAGCTCATCAAGTGTCATGCTTGAGAGATCCTTGGATTCTTCAATAGCCGTCACCTTTGCTCTCCACTTAGGATGAAGTGCTCTAAGAAATTTCCTGACAAAGTTCTTACTAGAAAAAGATTCGTCAAGTGCTTTAAGAGATGTAATAATAGTATTAAACTTAGCAAAAGCACCATCAATGGTCTCATCTTCAGAGATAACAAATTGTTCATATTGTTGAACAAGAAGATCAATTTTGTTATCTTTGACTTGTGAGTTCCCTTGATGAGTGATAATAAGAGATTGCCAAATATCTTTAGCCGTTTTGCACATAAAAACTCTTTCATATTCTTTCTTAGGTAAGGCATTGTAAAGCATCATTTTGGCTTCATTGTTTTTGGCAATCAACTTCTTTTGCTCATCACTGTGATGAGTAAGAGAAGCTCCTACATCCCGACCACCCGAAATATCATTACTAATGGGCTTGTAATCACCCTCAACAATAATATACCACAGATCTATGTCCTTTGACTTTACATATGTCTCAAAGCGATTCTTCCAATATATAAAGCAATTTGGTTCAAATAGAGGTGGTCTTTGCATAGATTGTCCTTCTTTAAAGTTTTCAAAATCCATGGATCGTTTTAAGTTTTAAAATACAATATATTTTAAAAGTCTTAAGTAACGTAGCTCTTGATGCCAATTGTGGAAAACTAGAAGGGGGGTTGAATAGTTTTACCGATTAAAATTAATTCGCTTTGTTACTTTATGTTAATTCAAAGGAAACAAGCTCAGACAAGTATTCACACAATATATATGAAACGTAAAGAGAGGAAAGATCAAACCACACAACACGGATGTTTATAGTGGTTCGACTACAAGAACTCTTTTCCTTGCCCTACTCCACTCCTCGAGCCTCTAACTCGAGAGTTATCCTTCACTAAGAAACAAACTCTCTTCTAGGTGGAGAAAACCTTTACACGTTGCTTACTTCCTTTTCCGGTACTAAGCTAAACACCGAGTTCTACTTCAGGGCAGAACTAACCCAACGTCGCCTATACAATTACCGACACTAAGCTAAATGTCGAGTTCTTTCACAAGGGTACAACCACTCCCTACACTCTTTGTGTTTTGAGGACTAAAATACTAACCACACTCACTGAGATAAATGATACAAATAATGATGTGTGAATTACACAAAGATCACACAGTAACTATACTAAAGGTTTACACTTCTATGTTGAACCTTGATGCTTAATCTTCTTTTCTACAAAAGATAGATCAAATGATATGAATGAATGATGTTAGTAATATGAATGAGTATGTACTTTAGCTATATGAGTGATGAGAAGGCCAAGTGATCAGCTTGCTATTTATAGGCAAGCTGATAGACACTCGGCGGATCCGGCGGATCCCTTAAAAGGGATCCGTCCTTTATGTCGAAGGGATCCGCGTGTATGCCAGAGGTAAGACAGCTAAGAGATTTTCCAAATCTCTCCAATCTCTCCATATCTTTGTGTTGTCATATCAAGATCATCCAATGTCAACTATCTTACTTGAAGATCTATCCAAGATATTACAAGATCTTACCAAGATTACATGTATGATGCATGCCATGATGTCATTGTATCATTTAAGAAATAAAGTTTCCTTTTAAGGAAATAATCATGTATATGTATGAAATGTATTTCCAAGTAAACTTGTGAAATGTAAAATGTGTTCTAAAGAGACTTTAGCTAGTATTTATAATTTGCTTAAAGATATACTTTGTAATTGTCATTAACAAAACTAAGCAAAGATCGTAAAATATAAATAACGTTTTTGGGACGATATTTGTATTAACAAATAGGAAAAAAAATCATACCATGATTGTTGAATTGAGTTATCAAAGAACATACAATCGATTGAAAAGATGGAGACTATGAAGATTCAAGTGAAGGTTTTGCGTTAGGAAGTGAAAGTGTGTGCTTTTCTAGCTTTGATTTTACAGACCCGCTTGTTTTTTTTTTAATATTTTCTGTTTAGTCCCTGTTTTTTAAAAAATAACTTGCAAGTACATGTGTATTTTCTTTTTCTTTATCACAAAATAACTGAAAAACGTTTTTTTCCTTATTTTATCCATATAAGGGAAGTTTTAGCTTTTATTTTATTTTTTAATTTTTTTTAAAAAAAAATCAACTAAATTCATTATTACCAAATAAGGTATGATTTGATTTTTTTGAAATGAAAAAGTACCCACAAGGGGTTTTGTTTTATTATATAATGCCGACTGACTTATTGCATGTTTTAAGGCATCTTTTGTAATGAAAAAGACTTCTAAAGTGTAAGAATTTTGAAGTGGCTAAAGAGTTTCCCCCGTAAAATAAAAGAATTTTGAAGTGCATGTTGGCTTATTTTGTATTTCATGAATATTTTAGAGTGATTATAAAGCAAAATCCAAAAATTTACAATCGAAACACCCCCTAAGCTAGCTGATATTGGTTTACTCAATAGACAAAGCAACAATAGGATACATTGGTATCTCCCATTTATTCACTCATAAATACAAAAGAATAACATACAATGAAAAAGTAGAAAGGCTCACCAAAGACGGTGTTAGTAGGGTTCCTAGCGATCTGATTTTTTGCACCTTCACCTACCAAGAGCTCAGTGTCGTTAAAAGCTACACAAGATGGAGTGATCTTGTTTCCCTGTTCATTAGGAATGATCTCCACTCGATTCTTTTTGTGAAACCAAACAGCGGCACACGAGTATGTGTTAAAGTTGTGGATATAAATTAATATATGTATGACCAGTTTCTGTCACAACCCGTAATTTTAGGTCATTTTCCGAACCCCGACGATTCACTATTCATCTGTCACTATTCATCATTTACTATTCACCGATCACTATTCATCATTTTCGGAGTCAATTTGAGATTCTGAGAAGCGTTCGGAAATTTTACTATTCACGTGACACTATTCATTCCCGGAGAAAACTTACTATTCATGTTCATTCATTCATTTCATCGTAAACGTAGTTTACGGGTATTCATATTCGCGTAACCGGATGGGTTTAGCTGCGAATTCATGCGTCATTAGTAGGGACACTGCATACGGACTAGGAATAGTCTACATATCATCATAATGACATTTTCATACTATTCCACTCGTAGGGTTATTAAATTAACACTTTTATTACATTTGACGTTTTACGTATAATTAAATTTAATTAAAACGTTAACGCGCGATCAATAAATGTGACTAACACGTCCGACAATCCCCACGAAGGTCCCGACATGCTTTTACACCTCTTATAACATCATAAAGATTATAAAATTCATTTACTTGGTATTTTGGAAGTTTACGTTTTCCAGTTCAGCGTTTTACGCGAATTACGCATTTTAAACCCGCGTTTTCAGTTTTATCAGCGTTTAAGCAACCCGATTGAACTTACCATTCATTTTATATTTTCTTATGGAGTATTTTGACAAGTTTAGTCATTATTTCATATTTCATATTTTTTTACGATACCCAGATTTACGTTTCGCGGCTTAACTATTTGCGGTTAGCGATTAACGGAACCAAAACCGACTCCGTGAGCTAGATATTACCAAGCTTCCTACATACTCATCAACCATGTGCAGCCCCCACTTACCATGTTACTTCCACTTGACCCTTTATTTACCATTATGCCATTGGATTAGATTTTTTTCTTACATAAACACATTTAACACATACTTGTTCATTTTTAGAAATCAAAATGCAAGGTTTTCTCCCTTTCTTCTCCCCCTAGGCCACGACCCAAAATAAAAACCAAGGAAGGATCCATCAATTTTTGAAGATCAAAGCATAAAAGTTGCTCATTTCATCATTCTTATTAAGGGTTTTGTAATACAAACTCAAGAATCACAAGATTTCTCATCATCTAATCACCTAATCTTTCAAAGTAAGTTGTCAAACTCTTTTTCATAATTTCTTCAAGTTGTCTTCATGATTATATGATTTCCATACTAGATCTACATGCATATGCAAGCTATACCACTCCATTTACATTTATTTAACTTTTGAGCCATAGAGATGGGTTATAGGTAAATCCTTGGTAGATTAACTTGATGGATGATGTTTAGGAACCCATGACACCCTAAGAAGGTGTATGGTAGGCTATGGTATGATTGGTTGTTGTTTGTGAGGTTTTTGGACAAGTTACTAACTAGGAAAGTGATTTTTAAAGTATATATAAACCTACTGTCTCCATTTTTAAAACGTGGCCAACTCAGTAAGTGTTGGTTAATTTTTGGCCAAATATTTAGAAAATACATTCCGAGACGAAGCCGTAGCCGAAAACGGGGATAAAAACGAGCTTATAACGAAGGAGATATGATTTTTCAAAGTTTAACGACGAAAACTAATTTTTCTGAAAATAGCGTGCTGTTGGACGATTTTCGACGGGCAAACTGAGGCGTTTAACGCGACCTAGATGAACCGAGCTACTGAAAATGTGTTAGTATATGTTAATACGAAGCCACGGATATAAGGAACGTCGAAAACAAGCTAATAACGAACAAGATACACGCGTTTAAACTTCGATAAATACTATTAGTTTTTGACAGCTTTTAATGGAAATATAATTACGTACTAGAAACTATATTTTTCTAGTAATAACCATGGAGAGCCGTATCTCTTACCCGTTAGATCACGTACGATCAAAGGGTTATTAACGCGACTATTATAAGACATACCAAGGTTTTCAAAACGCCGAGACTAACACAAACGTTTTATACCCATTATTACACGACTAGTTTTGACGTATCAAGTGGAACACATTTTTACCAAGTTTTGGAAGATATTACATATCAACGATAACTATTATTTTCATAGTACGAGTGGTATAGGTTACATATGCATGAGCATTCACTACATCATCTAAGTAGAACATATTCATTCATGATAGGTTGCGGCTAGTGTTCGCGCCTTGTTGTTCCGTTCATCTCATATTCATCGCATAGTTGTATCATCATACCAGGTGAGTTCATAGCCCCACTTTTACTCTCTAATACTTGTTTTAAACTCTTTGGGGGAGATACATGCTTAAACTGTTTGCTATTACTCAAGACGATTTTACTCATATGCTATGCTACGCTTTTATACACTTACTCATGATGTGTAGTTTTATTACGATATATGACTTAATGTGGAAAACTATTCTATACGCTATATTCATTCACCACTGTTTAACTCCTGGATGGAGCCGACGGAGAGGTATTGATAGTACTATCGGGTTGACACCCCCACCCTTTGCCTACGATTCATGGCCTTGGGTGAATATAATCCAGCTTTGAAGCATTCTTGCTTATTCTTGTCGTGAGGTTCAGTAGGCTATTAAACTTTACATTAAGCGTGCATATATCGTATACACATTTGACTTAATCATACTATATGTTAGCAGTGGGTTGTAAACACACAGGTTGCAAGTCTTGTATGGCCGGGGCTTGGAACTGAGTGGATTTACAATGCCTTTGCTGGGAAATCTTTATTCAAATGCAATTCATTTTTACACTAAACTCTATGAACTCACCAACCTTTGTGTTGACACTTTAGCATGTATTTTCAGGTTTTATGCTATGGCACGCTACAGGAGGTTTTGGCAGGGCATGGCATGGTCATAGAAGACTCTGATATTCATATGGGACCGTTTTAAACTATATTTTTAAGGGCCTAATTCCGCACTACTTTTTACAATGTAATCCAACACTTTTGTTAAACTATTTTATTCTAAATGATTGAAGCTGAAAACCGTTCTTTGCACTTGTGTTGTGGTACCAATTGAGTTGCACCCCAATAACATTATTTCCGCTGCAAACCATTTTTGGGGTGTGACAGTTTCGAACACGAGACTTCGGGATTGCACACATTACGTATGAGTTTCAATATTTGAATAATTAATATATAATAAGTTATGATTTAATTATTCATTTCACAAATAAACACTTAACAGTCGTTAGTATTTAACGGGGTTTGGATAATGGACGTTAAATATTAAGTTAAGGGACTATGGATGAAAATACAAGTCAAGAAGGATCTAGAATCCCTCTTGATCCATATGTTCGGCCGACCCAACCCAAGAAGAGAGGGTTTGATGCCCTAGCTTGGTGAACAAGTTTGAGAACTCTATAAATACAAACCCTTGTATTCATAATTCTCTAATCTTGATTCCCTAGCAAACCAACTTCTCTTCTTCTTTCCTCTTTGTGTCTTGGCCGATCGGTTTTCATTCCCAAACACCTTGGGAAAATCGATCTAACATACACATTAAGTGTTGGATTTGTTTTGTGATCTTGAACCTAGCTTTTCGCATTGAGACGCTAGTAATACGTGTGTACAAGAACGGAGATCAAGCTTACTTTAGCTTGAGTACTTTTCCCTATTCGACTAGCATATAGTCGACATTCACATAAACCCTAAGTTAGGGTTTTACCGGTTCTTGGATACTCGATTACTTGTTTAGCTAGTAATAAAAAAGGTACGCATGTTCTTTTATTTTTTAGTTAATTAATTACACGTGTTTAGATCTTGTTTCCGCTGCTATGCTTTGATGTGCATATTTATATGTTTAAATAATTGTTATGTTATTCATATTCCAATAGTGGTATCAAAGCCAGGTTAACACGTTGTAATTAATTACTAAAACACATAAAATTGAATCTTTGTGATTATTACATGCTTTAGGTGTTCTAGGGTTTTAAAAATATGCAAACCCTAATTTTTTTTATTTTGGGTCGATCACCCTTGAATTATTATTAGGGTTTGTGTTTTGTAAAATTTGTAGAAACCCTAGGTTGCATGTAAATTTTATGTGGTAAATTAATGAATACTTGTTTATGTCATTAATTGAATATGTGTAAAAAATAGACTTGATTATATGTTTGACATGATAATAAGTGCTATATGGGGAATCCATGACAAAAACATGCATGTTTTGTCATGGAAGTTGATGTTAATTGTTACATGTTTTACATGCTTATTATGTGCGATTTAAATTAATTAGGGTTTTAGTAATTAAATTGTTGGACAAGTTAAAATTACTAAAATTAATTAATTAGGTTATTAGGGAAGACCTAAAATTGGGGAAGACCCCATATAAATCGCGTATTTAATCAATTATGTGTGTTTATGTATATATTTATCATAAGACTTACGCGGCCAACTCGTTGGTGTCTGTGGTCCATTGGGTACAATGAGCTCGAAAACCAATGGGAGTCTTAAGATCAATATATATATATTAATTGATTTAATTAGCATGTACATTATTTTAGTTGTTTATTTTTTATTAAATTGCGCATTTGTTTAAATATGTATGTGACATGATTGTAAGCAAAAGGGTAATTTTCATAATAGAAAATAAACTTGACTTAATAATGGTGAAACATAGTTTTAAGCTATAAAAATCATAAACTTTTAATTGATTGATGCGACTGTACAAAAGTGGTCGAAAGGCAGACCTAATATTGACAAACTATAAAGTGGGTATAAGGTTGGTTTCGCATTAAATTGTGGCCTTAAAGAGACTCCATTCTGTCTCTCCGCTCGCTTGTGCGTCAATATTAGACTTACCAAGTACAACCATGATAACGTACGAAGCATCTTAAGGCAATGTTGTAAGTTTCTCAACGCCATCAATTAAAACTTTGTTGATTTGAGCTTAGTTAAAAACTAATGAGTAAGAGTTTTTTATAAAACATATGATACAAAGATGAATGCATGACATCTTTGTACATATTTTGATTACACACATCAAAAATTAATACCCTTAAATTTAAGTGATATGCCATCCAATGAAACGGAAACACCTGAGATTACAGTGCCTTCATTACTAGCAGTCAAAGCTGATGTAATGGTCAGAGGATGGTAATCAAAGGGTAAATTACATACTTTCATTACTAGCAGCCAAAGCTGATATGATGAAACTATGGTAATTTGCAGTTTCTTAAGTTGGTTAACTTAATTGAGTACTTTCATTACTAGCAGCCAAAGCTGATGTAATGAAACTATGTCAAGGCATAAAGATGGGGATAAAACATGCTTACATTTGCAACTGAGGTTGGCAAAATATGTAAATCCCATACTTCTAGGAATTGCAATTTGAGATTGGCAATTGAGTTCGACTCGTAACTTATTAAGTACTTTCATTGCTAGCAGCCAAAGCTGATGTGATGAAACTATGTCAATTTGGATCCTAGTTTTTCAGTGAAAATTAAATGGTTAAATATCAATTTACCATGGGTGTTTAATTTTCTTGAAAAGTTTAATTATCGAAAGTACTAACTTTTGAACTTTTTCTGTAGAAATGGCCCAACCCGAAAACACTAACATGAACAACATGAGTTCTGCTTTCAAATCTATGATTGAAAGAGAAAAGTTGACTGGGACAAAGAATTTCAATGATTGGTACCGTTCTTTGAGAATTGTTCTGCGAATGGCCAAAAGACTTGATATTCTTAGTACACCTCTTCCTACAGCTCCTGCTGGTACTGCATCAAATGCAGACCATGAAGCTTATAACATTGATTATGAGAAGCACAATGATGTGGCTTGTCTCATGTTATCTGGGATGGACACTCAATTGCAAAAGCAATTTGAGAACTATGGTCCCATGGACATGATCAATGAGCTCAAACGTATGTTTAAGAAACCACCTATGGCAGAGTTATACGATGTATTAGATTCTCTGCAAAAGTGTAAGCAGGAGGCTGGTAAACCAGTGAGTGCCCATGTATTGGAGATGAAAGGTTATTTGGACCAATTGGATGCACTCGGCTGTGGTTACGTGCAAGATGTACAAGTTGGCCTCATCAATTGATCCCTTAACGAGGAGTTGTTTGGTGAGTTCGTGCGCAACTTCAATATGCATTGCACGGGGAAGACAATAAGTGATTTACATGCAATGCTTATTGACTTTGAGAAAGGACTCTCAAAGAAGGCACCTACACCTGCTGTAATGGCAATACAAGGTGGTAGGATTACTAAGCCCAACAAACCGCAACACGCGAACAAGAAGAGGAAAGCTAAAGCTGACAAGGGCAAACAGGTTGTGACCTACCAGCAGAAGCCTAAAAAGCAGAATCCTCCAAAGAAGCAGGATTATCCCAAAAAGGATTTGGCTGCTTGTCACCACTGCAATACTCCTGGACATTGGAAGAGGAATTGTCCATTGCTTCTAGAGGAGTTGCGCAAGAATAAAAATGCCAAGGCTGGGAATGGCGCCAGCACTTCAGGTATTTTTATGATTGAATTATTTTCTTTTCCTCGTAAGCAAAATGCCTGGATATATGATACAGGATGTGGTACTCATATCTGTAATACATCGCAGGGGCTTAGAGGAGCAAGGAAGCTGACCTATGGAGAAAGATACTTGTACGTGGGCAATGGCATACGTGCAGCAGTTGAAGCCATAGGGACATTCGATTTAGTTTTACCTTCGGGGTTAATACTAGTTTTGAATAATTGTCATTTTGCACCCTCTATCATTAGGGGTGTTGTTTCAGTTTCTTTGTTAAAGGATAATGGTTTTGTTCACACATTTACTGATAATGGAATTTTGGTTTCTTTAAATAATGTTTTTTACTTTAATGCAATTCCAATAAATGGTGTGTATGAAATTGACATGGAGAATCATGTGTCCAATAGAAATAATTCTGTGTATAGCATTAGCAATAAGAGAATCAAGTCAGACTTGGATTCGTCTTATCTTTGGCACTGTCGTCTTGCTCATATTGGCAAGAAACGCATGGAAAAGCTGCAACATGATGGGCTTTTGCAAAATATCAATGATGATTCATTTGATAAATGTGAATCTTGCATATCTGGGAAGATGACAAGGAAACCTTTTTCACATCAAATGGAAAGGGCTACAGATCTACTTGGATTAATACACACTGATGTGTGCGGTCCACTTAGACATGTGTCAAAACGCGGTGCTAGCTACTTCCTAACATTTACGGATGACTACAGTCGTTATGGTTATGTTTATTTACTTAAACATAAACATGAAGTCTTTGAGACATTCAAGGTTTTTAAAAGCGAAGTAGAATTACAACTCGGTAAGAAGATTAAGGCTCTTTGATCCGATAGAGGTGGTGAATATTTAAGCCAAGAGTTTAAAGATTATCTAGCTGAGTGTGGAATTGTCCAGCAACTCACATCTCCTTATACTCCACAGCAAAATGGTGTATCTGAAAGGAGAAATCGTACATTGCTAGATATGGTACGATCTATGTTTAATCTTACAACTCTTCCCTTATCCTTTTGGGACTATGCCCTTGAAACTGCTGTTCACGTGTTAAACAGGATTCCAGCTAAGAAGGTTGATAAGACTCCATATGAATTATGGACTGGAAAAGCTCCCAACTTTTCTTACTTAAAGGTCTGGGGTTGTGAGGCATTTGTTAAACGTGACTCACCAGATAAAATCCAACAAAGATCTGTTAAGTGTATCTTCGTAGGATACCCTAAGGAAACAAAGGGTTACTACTTTTACTTTCCACCAGAGAATAAAGTCATTGTGGCTAGGTATGGCGAATTTCTTGAGGATAATCTCATATCTCAAGAATTTAGTGGGAGATTTTATGATCTTGAAAATGATCAAGAAGATACATCACCTTCTGAAAGCACTAGCACACTTCATGTGGAACCTGAAAGTCTAGGTCCTCCACCGGAAGTTGAAGTGGTTCCCATTCGCAGATCTACAAGATCTGTAAAAGCTCCTGAACGCCTATGTCTTAACGTAGAGTGTGAGGAAACTATACTAGGGGATCTTGATGAACCTACTAGTTATAGAGCTGCCATTAATAGTCCTAAAAAGGATAAATGGCAGGTTGCTATGGATGGGGAAATGCAATCCATGAGAGACAACAAAGTCTGGATTGAAGTAGACCTTCCTCCCAATGCTAAGGTGGTTGGGAGTAAGTGGCTCTTCAAGAAGAAAACGGACATGGATGGCAACATACACACCTATAAAGCTCGTTTGGTGGCTAAAGGCTTCACCCAAACATATGTTGTTGATTATGAGGAGACCTTTTCTCCTGTAGCTGACATTAGAGCTATTAGGATTCTTATAGCCATAGCTGCTTACTATGACTATGAGATTTGGCAGATGGATGTCAAAACCGCCTTCCTGAATGGTCGCCTTGATGAAGACATCTATATGGCGCAGCCTGAGGGGTTTGTGAATCCATAATTTCCTGAGCACGTATGCAAGCTTCAAAGATCCATTTATGGATTGAAGCAGGCATCTAGGCAATGGAATAAAAGATTTGATGAGAAAATCAAAAGGTTTGGATTTACTCAAAATCTTGATGAGCCACGTGTATACCACAAAGCTAGTGGGAGTAATACTACTTTTCTTGTCCTATATGTCGATGACATATTAATCATGGGAAATCATATACCAAGTCTTAATGAAGTTAAGTCTTATCTGAGTAAATGTTTTTCTATGAAGGATTTAGGAAGAGCAGCATACATCCTTGGAATCAAGATCTATAGAGACAGATCTAAGCGGTTGATTGGATTAAGCCAAAGTGCTTACATTGATAAAATATTGAAGAGATTCAATATGCAAAATTCCAAGAAGGGATATTTGCCAATGCAAGTAGAACATGGCTTAAGTAGCAAACTATGTGCTTCAACACCTGAAGAGGTGACACACATGAAGAAAGTTCCATATGCTTCGGCAGTAGGATCTATCATGTATGCAGTGAGATGCACTGTAACACTCCGACCCGACAAGGGTAAAGATATCACAATAATGGATTCATATCAGATCAAAACAGAGCATACATCTACAGTAATACAAAAATCTCAAAGGATTACAAATGAAATACCGAATCTACAAGGTTACAATGGAAACTTTCAAGCTAATTCTAAAACATAATATCTTCTATCCAATTCTAGTCCAGAATAGCTACCAAGCCTTCTAAGTCCAGAGGTACACTCTCACTCATTCCCAGCTTCCTACTAAAACCTGCCGCAGGAAAAGAAATGCGGCTGAGCTACGAGAGCTCAGTGAACAGATATATAGATGACAGAAACAATAACAGATAACAATACAGAAACAAATCCGAAATACAGATTATACAGATACTGAATTAAAGTGAAAGAATAGGAAAGGAATAAGGGTAAAAGAAAAGAAATGAGAAAGGGATAATGTACAAACCAGGTTTAGGGGAATACAGAAATCCATCACGAGCCCAGAGGTAACAGATAATATCATAACAGACTAATCATATAATAATCCAGAGGGGATACCTCTCAAGTAACAGATAATATGAGGGGTGACCTCATGTATCAAATCGGAGTGATCAGCTCCCAGATATATGTGAAAGACGTGTATCGCACACACCATCAGTCACCAGATATAATAATAAACATATAACATAAACAGATAACAGATAACAGAGTCAGAACTAGGATGCATCCATGCGCCCCCTGTGGCCAGAAACTCCTCAGAACACACCAGATAAAATAAATCAGGGACGGGACAGGTCATCACTCTCCTGCCCTAGAGTCATGCCATGGGTGCATCAATGACATGGACATGAAACCCTCATGCCTAGTGATTGGCTCGGATATCAGACTGTGGTCAAGGTCAGATGTCATATAATAAACAGAGTCACATCTAAGGGTTCATGGCAGAAGGTCATGTCAACAATTGAGATTAAGATAATAAGGTTTAAATCAGAGTTTATCAGATTAAGTTTAATATCAAAGCTTAAGTTCAGATTAAAAGGTTTATTTCCAATAGTCCAAAAAGTATATCAAAGGTTAATGATTACAAATTTATAGCAATAATCCATTTCAGAAGTTCCTGTCGAAAACTCATTTAAATCAATCCTTTAATAATGGTTTTCATTGAAATGATCTTACGAAATAGTTTTCATAAAAATAGTCTTCCAAAACGTTTAGTAACTTCCATTTCCAAGTGGTATCGCTTCTTTTTAAAATAGCTTTTCTTAAACAGTTTCATATGTAGTTTAATAGAGGTTCAAAATCAATTAGGTTCAGATAAGGATTTAACAGGTTAAGGTTTACCAAAATCAAATCAGAATTTACAACAGATAGATCAGGTTAAGGTTCAGAACAAGGTTCACAGACCAGATTCAATTAAGACTCACAAATTCAGGGTTCAGAACAAGAGATCAATCAGAGTTCAGGAAAAAGGGTCAGAATAAAAGAATCATAGCAGAGGTTCAAACAAAAGGTTTAAGACAAACAGATCACAACAAAGATCTACAACAGAAGGGAACATAGCAATGGTATAGGGAATCCTAATAAGGACAATGAAATACTGAGAGAAAAGGGAAAGAAACACCCTTACTGAAATAGGGCAGAATATCTGTACCTTATTAGCACAGCAGGAAAGCAAACAAACACAGAAAAATGATCAGGACTTCTCCTTCTTCACACCTAAGGAAGGGGAAGACAGAATTACTACAGATTCTATTTCAGATTATTACTTTTAGTTTATCTCTTCATTTTATGTACTTTCTATTTCTAGTAACTTTCCAGATTTAGTAAGTTTCCATAATTAGCAGGTTTCCAGAATTAACAGATATTATCATTTCAGATTAGGTTTAACCCTGATTCACAGATTATTATGGGATAACAGTATATTTTATCAAGTTACAGAAGTTTAGGGTTAACTATGACAATCATACCAAATTTAGGGTTTTAAATGTAAATTCGTCAATTCAAAGGTCTTAAGTGAAAAATACTTTAAGTTACAGAATTATATGCTCATTTTATTCAGAATTACATTTTATTCCCTTAAGTTTCACAATTTACAGATTACACCCCTTAGTTACATAATTTACAAAACCAACCTTATAATTACATATTTTACAATTTAAACCCTACAATATCCATAATTACCAACCAAGCATATTATATTTCAACTTTACAGAATATACCATCAGAATTTAGTACTTTACATATTTGACCCCTCAGAATTCAGAATTTACATATTTAGCCCTTTAAGTTTACAAAACATATATATTAAATCATAATTCCATAACAATTACATAATTAGCCCAAAAATCCTCAAAATTACACAACAACCTTTTTATATCAGTATTAACTCAAAAAAAACTTCAGAATTCCAGATTTACACTTTTGGTCCCTCAATTTTAATTAATTTTAAATCGAAACCCTAATTTGCCATTAATTCATTTTATTGCAATATTTACACTTAGGACCCCAAAGTTATATTTTTCCCACATTCCTACAGATGTATATGATCTTACAAAAATATCCCAGAAGTTTCAAAGTTGGCAAAACAGGTCCTTATACTTTTTTTTTGTAAATCGGTAAGACTTTTTAGAAACAATTTCAAACCCTACTATTAACCAATCATTGAACCATCATTAATTCATCTTTAAAACAACATAAATGACCAGAATTTCATCCAAGAACCCTAACCCTAGAAGCCCCGATTTTTATTTTATTTTATTTCTTTGTTTTTCCAAAATCCGGTCTGTACAATAATTAACCACGTTAAATCTAAGCTTCTAAAAATCAAAATAATATTTTTCCCAGATCATATGACTTATAAGGAACCCACGAAAAATAATTAGCATGCCCAGAAAAATGGTTTAACATATATTGCATATTTACGTACGTTTTAGACATCAAAATTACAACGACATGATTTAGGCTACTATAATTCGATCTATCATTTTTCCCAGGTCTATTACATCATATGAGGCCTAAATAAAATAGCTATCATGTCCAGAAATTCGGATTACATATTTTTATGATTTACGTGTTTTATGATCATTATATTTTCATACGCATAGATTAGCATGCATGCTTCGATTCATATAATTTATATGAGTCATATAACATCTAAAGATCACAGTTAAATTGCCATATTAATTTTAAAACATTTGGTTTAGTCGTATGAATTACTACCTTGTTTTTGAGCAATTCGACAAGAATTAAAGAACAAGAACGAACCAATGACAAAACGCAGCAAACCTTATTTTTCCTAGCTTCCTTGCACCTCCAAGAACCCCAGAAAAATACTTTTACACGTCCATAATTTCTGTAGATGCCTTGGTCGATTTTTCCTTGTCGCTAGGGTTTTTCTCTAGTTTTGCGATTTAGGCTTTTAGAGTAAAAATAAAAGAGATATGTTTATACTTAAGGAACCGACTAGGGGGGGGCAGAAACTCAGAAATTTCGGGATTAGGATCAAGAATATATTTGGGTTGATTTTGTTCAACATTTCCTTATCTTATTTTACATATTGTCTAATTAAAAGAATTAACATTATATTTAGTTAAATTGAAATTTTCAGAATTTTAATAATTAAATGTGTATGATAATTTTTGAACATGTAAAATGATGTAACATTGTCTCAGAAATTTATTTGTTTCAGATATAATTCGATTTCAGATGTTTTGGAATTATTTCGGAATTTTATAAGTTGTTTAATAAGGTTTTATGTTATCAGGGGTAAATTGGTAATTTTACGCGTTATCTGAATTTCAGGTATTACAACTTCTTCCCCACTAACAAAAAATTTCGTCCTCGAAATTTGCAGAAAGCAGAAAGAAAAGGGAACGGAAACTAAACAAAGACATATCAGACCTAATAGATGATAATCAGATTTCCTCGGAAGAGACGTAAGAATTTCACAGGATTTTGACGGATATGCCGTCCACAGAAATTGAATTGACAGATCAGATTAGAGCGTACAGAAATAGATTATCGATAACATCAATTGGAAGAAGTTTTATAACAAAACTGAAGATTATTATCAGAAGTTCAGAGGTCAGCAGAATGCGTGACGAGAATCCAGATGTATCAATTCGCATAACGGTGGAAGCAGATTACGCGTATAGGTAGAATGAACTTAAAGTCTCACTAACGCAGACGATCTCAAACAGTTATCAGAATTTCTAAAGCTTCTAAGGCACTTCTCGAATATCCTATGCCCACAACAAGTGCACGTTATATGATGTTAGTATTATCACGTTGGCCAGACGTCATAATACTGGCATCATATAAATATGCCCTCATGATGGTCATACTTTATCTCAAGTCGTGAACAGAATAGCTTATCTTATCCCACCTAGTCTTCCTACGGTCTCAGAGTTCATCAGAATCAAATACCCTAACTAAGAGGAGAACGCATTACTCGAAAATTTTTTAACAGAAGTCCCAGAATGTCTATCAGAATTTGGTACATCAGATCATCCATCATTCGTCAAATTTTAGATAACAAAACCATCATCCGACATACGCAGAATGAACACAGAGCGGAATTACTGATAAGGAACTTAAATCATTCAAAGGATTTATCATCAGGTAACAGAAATTTAGATAGGTCAAGCAGAAGTGAATCACATCATCCATAGCTTCATCCGTCACAGAATTTATTCGATTCAGAATTTTCTTCTATTCAAGGGCATGATCTCAGTTTCCATTCTCAAGTCTGCTTCTACTCTCAATTCATGTTAGTACAACTAAAATGAATAGAGAAGCAAGACTGCGAGTTTTGGATAGGTCTACTAGCACAGTTCGGAATTCGCCAACTCAGATTGCTGTCGTCTTCGGATGCTTGGTAGTGGTGTCGGCTACAATCTCTGAACGCCAATCACATCTACTCTTCCAGAACAAAGGTCATTCCATTTAATACGAAGATGGTCTACATGCTTCCTCGTTCGTCTCAGGGCACAAACATGCTGTCATACTATGACAACTGTCCAGATACTCGTGAAAACATGATTCCTATTAGCCAATACTATTGGCATTATTTAAGACTCATACTGGTCACCATGAGTACGAAAACAGTTTTCATGAATCACTTCAGGGAAACGTCATAACTAAATCACATCACCCATCTTTACGAATAAAACTGAATTACTTTACGGAAATTGCTCTCAGCTAGTCATCTCCCGTCTCAGGAGTTCTTGTGGTTGCTTCTTCAGTCCTTCAAACATTAAATGAGGTTGTCTGATACAGAGTTCACAAGGATAGAATAATTTAATCATTTATACTCGGAAATGAAAAGTGATTACGGTTGAGATTACGGTTAGGTATTTAAAGGGAACACTGAGGTGAAACAAAATCATATCTCATCAGTTTCTTCAATCTCTCAACTTCTATAGCATCATGGGTCGACAACCGAGATCGGTTCAGAATCAATTCTACTTCTCAAACGGAAGGAAAACTCAGAAGTTTCATCAGAAAATGCCAGAAAATTTGTACAACAAAACTTTCTAGGGGTGGATACTAATAGGTGTCAGGAGAATTTGACAATCAAATGAGATCAGGGTAAATCTTTCCATAACAGTGATAAGCTTAACAGATTTAAGCGGTTCAAGGTTACTATAACAAAATAGGGTGGAGCAGATTGTTATATTTCAGATGCGGTAGCCTATGATAGCTTTTACGAAGGGCCAGCCAATCTATAATCAAAAGATCTCCAAAATCAAGTATATCAATAGTAAACAGATCCGCAGAACGTATATGGTCACTTAACCAGACGGATAGTTCATATGTCAGAGTCAAGTACATGGTTCAGTATAGTGTGGGGATAGGTACGCGAACAGTTTAAGGTATTGGAGTTTTTTTGGTTTAGCTTTTTAGCATAAGTGACAGGTAGGGTGTACATCATCGGTAATACGAACATCGTATAATTGCAGAAGTGAGACTTATGAGATATCGGATATCAGCATCATATGCTCAGTTAACAATTCCATACAGAGACGGTATTTGCATCAAATCCTTCCAAAGGAAACTGATTGGCAAATAAGATTCATCATTCAAGGGAGCAAATAAGATTCATCATTCAGGACAAAATAGTTTCAGTGGATACATTTATATCCAGCATGGGTCATGAATTTATAGGATGTGTCAAACACATTAAGGTTAAATGGTCTTTGGGATGGTCGGAGAGATATCAGACGGTTTATCCACAGATCAGAAATGAAGGTCAAAATCAGGTAGTGGCAGCAAAAGTTTAACAATCGGTAATCATGTCAGGGTTTCCCA
The DNA here is from genome assembly GCA_021014915.2 of Artemisia tridentata subsp. tridentata. Classification (NCBI taxonomy): domain Eukaryota; kingdom Viridiplantae; phylum Streptophyta; class Magnoliopsida; order Asterales; family Asteraceae; genus Artemisia; species Artemisia tridentata. Next base: position 137,692,907 of record CP139505.1, on the reverse strand, counting down.
AAAATTATTTCAAACACCAAAGGTGAGACATAGGAGGATAGTCGTCAATATTAAATGATCAATCAATCAATCCTTATAAGGATAAAATCAAGGTTACTGTCAAAGAAAGACGGATCAATAAAGATAAATCTTATCGTTCGGAAATGTGAAGGAATGCATTTATATACTCGTGGTCAAACGCTACAAAACTTCTCATGGGAACAGAGATGGTTACGACGGAATCAAAGGATTCATAGGTAATTATCAGAAGCAAGAAATAAATAACAGAATGTATCAAGTGTATCATCATCATGGGGATTCTCAGATTGCCCAAAGAGGCATCAGAATGATTTACAGAAGGTTCGGAGGTCGGAGTCAGAGTCAGAAGGTGAGGATCAAATAGTGTCAGATAATTACTACGCAATTTCCAATGCTTCAGATTTTATTTAGGTTTCAATTCTTAGGTGGTGCAAGGCATAAGCTCTAAATTTCCAAATGTGATTTTAACCAAAAGCAAGACACGAATCAGAGTGGTGCGGAAGCAAGATACTTAAGCAAATGACTTATAGTCTACCCATTCCTCACTGGTCAGAATTTAAGTTCCTATAGGGAAATCCTAAAGCAAATTCTCAGAGGTTGTCCTACGAGCGCCTACAGTGGAAACTTAGTGACCCAGACTTCACAGGTCAAAGGTAAATGTATTACGAGTCGCAACCTGTCTCTGATACCATAAATTGTAACACCCTAACCTGACAAGGGTAAAGATATCACAATAATGGATTCATATCAGATCAAAACAGAGCATACATCTACAGTAATACAAAAATCTCAAAGGATTACAAATGAAATACCGAATCTACAAGGTTACAATGGAAACTTTCAAGCTAATTCTAAAACATAATATCTTCTATCCAATTCTAGTCCAGAATAGCTACCAAGCCTTCTAAGTCCAGAGGTACACTCTCACTCATTCCCAGCTTCCTACTAAAACCTGCCGCAGGAAAAGAAATGCGGCTGAGCTACGAGAGCTCAGTGAACAGATATATAGATGACAGAAACAATAACAGATAACAATACAGAAACAAATCCGAAATACAGATTATACAGATACTGAATTAAAGTGAAAGAATAGGAAAGGAATAAGGGTAAAAGAAAAGAAATGAGAAAGGGATAATGTACAAACCAGGTTTAGGGGAATACAGAAATCCATCACGAGCCCAGAGGTAACAGATAATATCATAACAGACTAATCATATAATAATCCAGAGGGGATACCTCTCAAGTAACAGATAATATGAGGGATGACCTCATGTATCAAATCGGAGTGATCAGCTCCCAGATATATGTGAAAGACGTGTATCGCACACACCATCAGTCACCAGATATAATAATAAACAGATAACAGATAACAGATAACAGATAACAGAGTCAGAACTAGGATGCATCCATGCGCCCCCTGTGGCCAGAAACTCCTCAGAACACACCAGATAAAATAAATCAGGGACGGGACAGGTCATCACTCTCCTGCCCTAGAGTCATGCCATCGGTGCATCAATGACATGGACATGAAACCCTCATGCCTAGTGATTGGCTCGGATATCAGACTGTGGTCAAGGTCAGATGTCATATAATAAACAGAGTCACATCTAAGGGTTCATGGTAGAAGGTCATGTCAACAATTCAGATTAAGATAATAAGGTTTAAATCAGAGTTTATCAGATTAAGTTTAATATCAAAGCTTAAGTTCAGATTAAAAGGTTTATTTCCAATAGTCCAAAAAGTATATCAAAGGTTAATGATTACAAATTTATAGCAATAATCCATTTCAGAAGTTCCTGTCGAAAACTCATTTAAATCAATCCTTTAATAATGGTTTTCATTGAAATGATCTTATGAAATAGTTTTCATAAAAATAGTCTTCCAAAACGTTTAGTAACTTCCATTTCCAAGTGGTATCGCTTCTTTTTAAAATAGCTTTTCTTAAACAGTTTCATATGTAGTTTAATAGAGGTTCAAAATCAATTAGGTTCAGATAAGGATTTAACAGGTTAAGGTTTACCAAAATCAAATCAGAATTTACAACAGATAGATCAGGTTAAGGTTCAGAACAAGGTTCACAGACCAGATTCAATTAAGACTCACAAATTCAGGGTTCAGAACAAGAGATCAATCAGAGTTCAGGAAAAAGGGTCAGAATAAAAGAATCATAGCAGAGGTTCAAACAAAAGGTTTAAGACAAACAGATCACAACAAAGATCCACAACAGAAGGGAACATAGCAATGGTATAGGGAATCCTAATAAGGACAATGAAATACTGAGAGAAAAGGGAAAGAAACACCCTTACTGAAATAGGGCATAATATCTGTACCTTATTAGCACAGCAGGAAAGCAAACAAACACAGAACAATGATCAGGACTTCTCCTTCTTCACACCTAAGGAAGGGGAAGACAGAATTACTACAGATTCTATTTCAGATTATTACTTTTAGTTTATCTCTTCATTTTATGTACTTTCTATTTCTAGTAACTTTCTAGATTTAGTAAGTTCCCATAATTAGCAGGTTTCCAGAATTAACAGATATTATCATTTCAGATTAGGTTTAACCTTGATTCACAGATTATTATGGGATAACAGTATATTTTATCAAGTTACAGAAGTTTAGGGTTAACTATGACAATCATACCAAGTTTAGGGTTTTAAATGTAAATTCATCAATTCAAAGGTCTTAAGTGAAAAATACTTTAAGTTACAGAATTATATGCTCATTTTATTCAGAATTAAATTTTATTCCCTTAAGTTTCACAATTTACAGATTACACCCCTTAGTTACATAATTTACAAAACCAACCTTATAATTACATATTTTACAATTTAAACCCTACAATATCCATAATTACCAACCAAGCATATTATATTTCAACTTTACAGAATATACCATCAGAATTTAGTACTTTACATATTTGACCCTCAGAATTCAGAATTTACATATTTAGTCCTTTAAGTTTACAAAACATATATATTAAATCATAATTTCATAACAATTACATAATTAGCCCAAAAATCCTCAACATTACACAACAACCTTTTTATATCAGTATTAACTCAAAAAAAACTTCAGAATTCCAGATTTACACTTTTGGTCCCTCACTTTTAATTAATTTCAAATCGAAACCCTAATTTGCCATTAATTCATTTTATTGCAATATTTACACTTAGGACCCCAAAGTTATATTTTTCCCACATTCCTACAGATGTATATGATCTTACAAAAATATCCCAGAAGTTTCAAAGTTGGCAAAACAGGTCCTTATACTTTCTTTTTTTTTGTAAATCGGTAAGACTTTTTAGAAACAATTTCAAACCCTACTATTCACCAATCATTGAACCATCATTAATTCATCCTTAAAACAAAATTAATGACCAAAATTTCATCCAAGAACCCTAACCCTAGAAGCCCCAATTTTTATTTTATTTTATTTCTTTGTTTTTCCAAAATCCGGTTTATACAATAATTAACCACGTTAAATATAAGCTTCTAAAAATCAAAATCATATTTTTCCCAGATCATATGACTTATAAGGAACCCACGAAAAATAATTAGCATGCCCAGAAAAATCGTTTAACATATATTGCATATTTACGTACGTTTTAGACATCAAAATTACAACGACATGATTTAGGCTACTATAATTAGATCTATCATTTTTCCCAGGTCTATTACATCATATGAGGCCTAAATAAAATAGCTATCATGTCCAGAAATTCAGATTACATATTTTTGTGATTTACGTGTTTTATGATCATTATATTTTCATACGCATAGATTAGCATGCATGCTTCAATTCATATAATTTATATGAGTCATATAACATCTAAATATCACAGGAAAATTGCCATATTAATTTTAAAACGTTTGGTTTAGTCGTATGAATTATTACCTTGTTTTTGAGCAATTTGACAAGAATTAAAGAACAAGAACGAACCAATGACAAAACGCAGCAAACCTTATTTTTCCTAGCTTCTTTGCACCTCCAAGAACCCCAGAAAAATACTTTTACACGTCCAAAATTTCTGTAGATGCCTTGGTCGATTTTTCCTTGTCGCTAGGGTTTTTCTCTAGTTTTGCGATTTAGGCTTTTAGAGTAAAAATAAAAGAGATATGTTTATACTTAAGGAACCGACTAGGGGGGGCAGAAACTCAGAAATTTTAGGATTAGGATCAAGAATATATTTGGGTTGATTTTGTTCAACATTTCCTTATCTTATTTTACATATTGTCTAATTAAAAGAATTAACATTATATTTAGTTAAATTGAAATTTTCGGAATTTTAATAATTAAATGTGTATGATAATTTTTGAACATGTAAAATGATGTAACATTGTCTCATAAATTTATTTGTTTCAGATATAATTCGATTTCAGATGTTTTGGAATTATTTCGGAATTTTATAAGTTGTTTAATAAGGTTTTATGTTATCAGGGGTAAATTGGTAATTTTACGCGTTATCTGAATTTCAGGTATTACATGCACAAGGCCAGATGTGGCGTTTGCACAAAATTTGAGCAATCGTTATCAACAGAATCCAGGTGAACTTCACTGGCATGCTGTTAAGAACATTCTTAAGTATTTAAGGAATACAAAAGAAATGTTTCTAGTGTATGGGGGAAATCCAGATGCAGATCTTGATGTTACAGGTTTCTGCAATGCGTCCTTTCAAACTGATAAAGATGATACAAAGTCTCAGACAGGTTACGTCTTTGTCATCAATGGAGGAGTTGTAGACTGGAAGAGCAAGAAGCAGAGTATGATAGCTATGTCTGCAACAGAAGCTGAGTATATTGCTGCATCAGAAGCTGCGATGGAAGCTGTTTGGATAAGGAAATTCATTTCGGATCTTGGAGTTATGCCGTCAATTGAATTACCTATTAATGTGTACTGCGACAATTCTGCCGCAATAACATTCGCCAATGAACCTGGAGTCATGAAGGGCGCCAGACACTTTCCTAGAAGATATCACTATGTTCGAGAACAAGTCGAAATAGGTGAGATCAATTTACTCAAAGTTCACACAGATGACAATCTAGCTGATTCCTTTACGAAGGCTTTACCTAAGGATAAGCTTACTCAACATGCCAATGGCATTGGTCTTCGTTTGGCTAGTAGTTTCATGTAAATCTGTGGTTAGTATTTGGATAAAGGATAATGTGAACAATTATTATTTTAATGGAATAAAATATTTTGTTATGTTTATTCTCATTTATAATATTGTATCCTATATTTGCATGTTTAAATCCGTGAATAATTAATGTTATTCTAAATAGTCCGTTGCCGATCAATAATATGGGAGTATTATTGAATTAAGGCAAATCTGAGTTTTGGTAGAATATACTTAAGTATATTGATGCGTTGACATGCCAAATTCACATGATATTCAATATTGGATAAATTGAATATAGGACAGATCCCAACCACATGATTGTACTTTATGGATGTTAGTCATTAAGTAAATCATGAATATTTATCCTCAGACTTGAGATACCAGGTAACTGCCGAGAATGTAGCTCATTTTCTGTAAGATAATCTAATGCTATCCGTAACTGGTAGTTATAAGGGCTATTTTCGGAGGTGATGCGAAGTTCAAGGGTTATGCTCGTAGTCAAGAAAGGATTTGTTCCTTCAAATTTGTTTTGAAGTATAATACTGCTTGGCCACTCGTAGGGTTGACAAGATGTTTGCGTGCGCACGCCCAAGGTCTATCTGTAATACGTTCAGATGAGTTGGTAATCTTGATCAATTATAAATAACGAGAAACAAAACTGTTAATTATGGAATGACTTAGATCCATATCCATATTAACGCGGTATTTGAAACAAAAGGATAAGTATGATGATGAATCATCACAAGGTTTTTTCGAGGAAACCATTCTCAGGGTCGATCTGTGGGCATTTGGGGTGTTAAGCTAGACTAACCAATGTCATTACTATATTAATGCATATCCAAGTGGGAGCTGTTAAAGTTGTGGATATAAATTAATATATGTATGACCAGTTTCGAACACGAGACTTCGGGATTGCACACATTACGTATGAGTTTCAATGTTTGAATAATTAATATATAATAAGTTATGATTTAATTATTCATTTCACAAATAAACACTTGACGGTCGTTAGTATTTAACGGGGTTTGGATAATGGACGTTAAATATTAAGTTAAGGGACTATGGATGAAAATACAAGTCAAGAAGGATCTAGAATCCCTCTTGATCCATATGTTCGGCCGACCCAACCCAAGAAGAGAGGGTTTGATGCCCTAGCTTGGTGAACAAGTTTGAGAACTCTATAAATACAAACCCTTGTATTCATAATTCTCTAATCTTGATTCCCTAGCAAACCAACTTCTCTTCTTCTTTCCTCTTTGTGTCTTGGCCGATCGGTTTTCATTCCCAAACACCTTTGGGAAAATCGATCTAACATACACATTAAGTTTTGGATTTGTTTTGTGATCTTGAACCTAGCTTTTCGCATTGAAACGCTAGTAATACGTGTGTACAAGAACAGAGATCAAGCTTATTTAGCTTGAGTACTTTTCCCTATTCGACTAGCATATAGTCGACATTCACATAAACCCTAAGTTAGTGTTTTACCGGTTCTTGGATACTCGATTACTTGTTTAACTAGTAATCAAAAAGGTACGCATGTTCTTTTATTTTTTTAGTTAATTAACTACACGTGTTTAGATCATGTTTCCGCTGCTATGCTTTAATGTGTATGTTTATATGTTTAAATAATTGTTATGTTATTCATATTCCAACAGTATGTAGTACCAAGATCAATACCAATGGCTGCTCCTTTTACTTTTTCTGACATGTTTGAATCAAAAAAGCAAAAAAAGAATCGGATATATGTTACAAACTGGACTTAATTATTATAGGAAACACAAATTATCGAATGACTAATTGAAACACCTCAGAAAACGTATAGGAAAAAATTGAAACAAATTAAACCATACACAGAAAATTAATTTAAGACCATTAATCTTGAAACAAACTTAAGGCATCATTTTTTGTAGCTAATTGGCTACAATGTGCTACAAACTGTGGTTTCCCGAGCCTTTTTTGTGGGTCCCTGAGTCATTTTTGTGGATCCTTAATTCATTTTTTGTGCATTTTTGGTAGAGGATTGTAGCTAATTGGCTATAAAAATTGTAGCAAGCTATCACCATATAAGATATCCTAATCGAGATAATATATATCGAAGTACCAAAAGGTAAGGACGTAGGGTTTTAGGCCTTTTATAAGGCTTCTATATTGTGTGTGTTTTTTTTCCTTTTTTTTTTTTAGAGTCTACAAATAATTAGCAACATTTTAATCCCACTAAGCCGATGGCTCGGCTTGGCTCGACGTGTTAACAGTGTCGGCTCAAGCCGCTGCTTCACAGTAAACTCAATCCCCCTCACTTCCTCAATCCAATCTCCAAGCCGGCGGCTTTGGAACAGTGTCGGCTCCCCAAAGCACTTCAATAAATGTTATATATAGTATAATAATTAGGGTAAGTTGGCGGGATGGGATGTGGAGGTGAGGTGGTGTTCGGCAACTCACCAAATCTCATATCACATACTCATGAAGATCAATTCGTTTTCTCTAGCGAAATTTGTTATAATAAAATCGGGTTCTATATGCATCAATTCATATGAAATTCATAAAATTGTTTTAATCAACAAATAACTTTATGACTAATTGCACGAAAATGTATCTCGCTTGCAACCTTTTATAGTTTAGGTTAATGGCATGTAATAGCTACGAACTTTCTCAAATGTTCACATGTCAGTTATGAACTTTTTAAAATACAACAATACCCATCAAACTTTCAAATTTTGTTTCATTATCAGATACGAACTTTAAAAAAATACCACAATACCCATCAAACTTTCAAATTTTGTTTCATTATCAGATACGAACTTTAAAAAAATACCACAACGAGATGAGTTTTTTACATTGATAAAACAAAATTTGAAAGTTTAATGGGTATTGTTGTATTTTAAAAAGTTCATAACTGACATGTGAACATTTGGGAAAGTTCGTAGCTATTACATGCCATTAACCCTTATAGTTTTGTGTAACCATCTTTTTTTTCTTTTATAATCCTTTATTTTTTGAATCTCGTATTTTTTGTGTAACAAGTGACCTGCTTAAGCAGGTTACCGCTTATTATTTTATTTTTCTATTGTTTTCAATCTGAAATAAAATCCACATAGATACCAACTCCTTTGAATTTAACACATCATCCAACTTAAATACATCCCCAAACAGTCTTTCATCTTCTCCATCTTCGTCTTCTAAAAAATGTAATAAACTATTTACACCAACATACGTCAACCACCTCCTGTAAGGCTGTAATTGCCATAGCCACCACCATTGCAGCTACTGCTGCCCAGTGCCCACTATTTCTTATTAAAGATTTGAAACTCTTGATTTAAATGAGACATGTAGTTCTAAAATACACCAATTCATATACTCATATTAAAACAATCGCATACGGAACCCAAAATCAGAGTTAAAACAGTCACATACCAAACCCAAAATGATCCTAAACAGAACATAAAACTGATATATCAACATATTCCGAATTGAAAATGGAAACCCATTCATGTCAACCAAATCAAATTGGACACATGCAATCCACCTTAAATCATAAACCCATTTTATTTATGTTTGGTAAATGTGGTACACAGTGGTGACGGGGTTATGGTGCAGGATAAGAAACAAATGATAGGGGTTGTAAAAACTCAATGGGTGTTTGGCTAGATTTGGGAAAATCAAGCGGAAGATCTTGATCGGAAAATCGACTCCCAGTCTCCCATGAACCGAGAAGTCGAAAATTATAATGCGGTTGTCAACCAAACAACAAGGCATATTGGTGAAAACAATGAAGATTTAAAGACGCGTGTTGAAGACTTGTATTATGACAACGGAGGTAAAACTTTTGCACACATATAATCTTGAATTTTTTGAAAGTTAAACATAAATGGTTGAATCCCGATCTGCCACATGTAAGTAGAACCCAAGGACGGCCAACCATAAAAGAACCTGAGCTATTTGGAGATGATGCTTTGCCGCGCCCATCCGACAAAGAACGAACGTCAAAAAGTCAATATTGCAACAACAACTCGCTTTCGACCACGAGGCTAAGGCGAGGGTGCAACTAATTAACGCTCAAACAAGGAACAAGGACATGATGATGCTTGCAATCAACACCGAATGGATGAATCTGATAGACGCGGCTATTATTTAGAAGGACAAACGTGAAATTCAACCAATATCATCACCAAAACTAGTTTAGTTCATGTAATTTTTTTAATGTCATTTTTATGTACTTTTTAAAAGTCTTTTATTTTATTAATGAAATTTTAATTTTAGTTTGATTTGAATAAAAAAAAATGTGGGTCTCAAGGGTGTCTTATAACTTGAGTGATGAAGGAGTCTGTTTTTTAGTTAAGTAATATATGCTTAAAAAAAATGTGGCAACACTTTTTACTATAACATCGTCCTATTCTGCAACTTTTGCTCAAAACACACAATACTTTACCTAAATAACTGCTTTAGTGATTATGTTTATAAGATTAGTCTAAATTAGGGCAGAGCATGGAAGGTTCAAAACCGAAGCGATCCGACAAAATCGACCGAACCGACAAAAACCGAGCCGACCCGACAGCCCTTTGGTTCGGTTTCGGTTTAGGTTTTTCACGATTTTCGGTTTCGGTTCGGTTTGACCCAAAACAGACAAAAACACACATAAACCGAACCGAACCGACGGACCCAACACAAAACCGAATCGAACCGACCATATTCGGTTCGTTTCGATTTAGGTTTTTCACGATTTTCGATTTTCGGTTTTGTCGGGTCGGGTCGGTTTTAGACCGATGCTCAGCCCTAGTCTTAATATTTGGTGGGATCCCATGAGCGAATCCTCCCCCTCCACCATTTTTTTCACTCTTTGCAAAAGACACATTGACACCCCATACATAACCCGTGTAAACGACCACCTTGCTCATACTATGTTTCCTCCTCTCGCGAACTCCGACCAACAACTTTACCAACCGCTCAGTAAAACGATCTCGTATTCTCTAGTATGTTGTACCACTGCGTCATATATTCACAAAACAAAACAATTATTTATTTTCCTCACTTCATGAATCAAAATGAAAACCTCCATCAAATAGTATAGTGGTTAAACGCCTATCTTTACTAGGTGTATATATTTTGAATGACTAGAAAAAACAGTCATGAATAATCACTATTAATTAGATCGCGTGCATCCGTGTCAAATTATATCTATTTACATGTTTACTAGTTTAGTCTGTGCTAAAATAAAATAGTGTCACTTAGAGCACAAGGTGTCATAACTTGAGTTGTTTCATCACCTCAGTACCACCTCAACATTTCACTTTTCACATTCACACACCAAAATACCCCCACATTCATTGCTTGAGCCAAAACACCCTTTTGAGACCCATCATACTCAACTAAAACACAAAAACCAATTAAAAAAAATATGAATTTTGCAAATTGGCTCAATGGCAGTACACTCACTTGGGAAATGGCATGGGGAGCGGTATCATGGCACCTTAATGGTTCAAGTGATTTGGTGTCCACATAGGATTTGCACCACGTTGGGCGTGATGATACCTTGCCCTCTTAAAATCAAAAGGTAGTGCTAGGCTTACACAATTTCTATTAACACAAATTTACACACACATGTAGCATGTGAGATGTACCATTTAAGTTATATTAAGTTTTTTTAGTGAATATGTTAATACAAATAAACCATAAAAACGTTTATTTATATTTTACGATAACAAATGTAAAATCATTTTAACGAGATTAATAAAATACGTAAACTTTTGAGCCAATAGTTTATTAACTCATTTCACTAAACAAATATATCATCAAACATGTTTAGTTAAATAGTTTGCATAAAACCAAAACCATTTTTATGAAACATTTATAAGTAATGTTGGTTACACGTTATAAATGTATACTTGTAAAAATAAACTAGTAAAAGCTTGGACTACCCATGACCCAAAACCCAAGTCCATAACTCATAAACCATGGAGCTTGATCCATAACCCATGACCCATTGCATGACATCATGCATAACATCAAAAATGGGTAAAACCCATGACCCATGACCCAAAGTCCATAACCCATAACCCAAAGTCCATGACCCATGACCCAAGATGTCTTTGACATCAGGCATGACATCACCTATCCATGGATCATAACCCATAACCCATAACCCGTTTTGTAACCCAAAATCTGGACTGGTTTACCCAATATGCCGGATCCATTGGTTTACACTGGCCGGATCCCTTTGGGAAGGGATCCACTGGATCCGGGTGAACAGTGGTCAATTTACCTATAAATAGTGAGTCATTTTTCTCTTGCTTCTTATACCTTTTAGACATATCTTCTCTCTATGTTCTAAACTCTCTAACCTCATATCTAAGGATCTTTCTATGTAGTCTTTCTTTGTGATTCTCTAGGTTCTTCTTAAAGACGAGATCACGACCTCTCGAAGACTTGCAAGCTCGTGATATGAGTTGCTAGGATTCTTCTTCTCTACAAGATCACAGAAGTGTATCTTGTCATTCTTTCTTCTTCTCAAGGGTGTTGTAGATGTGTTGAGTCATTAGGTGTAAAAAGGACGTTGGTTCCTTATGTTGTGTTGTGATAGAAGTGTTGAGTGGGTAGTGGCTCTTCCTTTGTAATGGAACCCGGTATCTAGCCTTGTACCGGATAAAGTGTAGGCGACGAAGGTTTGGCTCTACCTCGTGGAAGAGCTCGGTATTTAGCTTTGTACCGGAAAAAGTGTAAGCGACGTTGTGAAGGCTTCTCAACCGGTGAAAGGAGTTTGTTGTGTAGTGTTTACAGAACTCTCGAGTTGGGTACTCGGGGAGTGGAGTAGGGAAAGGAAGGTGTCCTTGTAGCCGAACCACTATAAATACTTGTGTTGTGGTTGTGTCTCTCTAACTCTATCTCTTAGTTTAGTTTATATACTTTTCTCACTATCAATATCCAACACGTCAAAACTAGATTGACATAAGTCGATCTAAAAGTTTTAAAATGAAGTTCTAATTGGTAAAACTATTCAACCCCCCCCCCCCCTTATAGTTTTCTACAATTGGCATTAGTGCTTCGCTACCAAGTTTGTTAGATTATATTGTACTTTAAAAACCTGAAATGATCCGTGTATGTTTTGAAAACTACCAAGAAGGAAAATCCTTTGTAAAAATTGACATCAAAATTATTATATTTTTATTAAGGATAAAACTCTTTGGATAAAGATATTTGAGTAAATATATAAGATACTCTCTATTATATTTCTTTTTAACATACCTCTTTAGGAAACCTTCATGTTAGGAAGCTCGTTAAAAGCCATGAAGTATTGCTTATCTAGAAGTATATATACCCTCCAAGATAATATGGCAAAGGTATGTCTTTCTATTTACATTTACTATCATGAAAAGTGTTGCCTATTTGTGATCGTAAAATGTTGATATACATGCTTCTTTATGTGTTAAAATTTACATGATTTTCTTTCCAACTCTGTTAGTCACAGTGTTTAAACTAATATCTACATGAATTATGTGTTAGACACCAAATCACAATTTTCAAAAAGTCTCTCTTCACTAATTCCCTTCTTTAGTCAAGCCATAAGGAATAGTATTCCATCAATCTCTTTTCTCTTAAACTAAAATTCATTCATGTTCTTCTCAATCTCATAACAATCTACTTCGATAAATCCCAACTTCTCATTTATTCATCCATTTCTTTTTTACACCAAAGAAAAAGGACTATACCTATTTTCTAGTTTTACTTTCTCAAAACTTTCACCCCAATTAATTAGGATTAATAAGTTAGTAAGTTACATTAAAAGATTAGTAACCAAAACATCGAAAAACCAAATGACCAAAACCTTTATTCAACTGTCTACCTGGATCCCTTAGTCATAACGGGCCGGATGCATTCTTTAATGGATCTGGAAGAACCGGCACATCCGACATCAGTTAAGAAACTTCAAAATTAACAGACTAATTCGATTTCTCTCCGCAAAAACAACCAAAGTCTTACACACCATCATCCTAAGAGCTAATCATCATCTATCTCAATCATTCAAACAACTCCGTAAGTAATTATACGCCTACACATTTTTCAATTTTATTCTAAGGTTTCAAATCATAATTTGATTCAAATGGGTTTCTATCAATTCACTCACATGAGTGTCATTTTGGATATTAGGATAGAAATTCCCTCTCATATAAATGAATTCTTGAAGAATGATTGGCATTGTTAATACAAGTAAAAACCTTAATTAAACTACAAAAATATTTTGTAATAAAACCCCATTTGATCAACTTGTGATAATAGAAAATTACAAACATCAACCTCCCTAGAAACTACTAAGCTCAAGTTATCTTTAATCATCTCCTTTTGACATTTTCTTTTAGGTCTCAAGATACAACATATGTACGATTTTGACAATCATCTAACCAATCTCTATATTCCTAATATTTCGACTGAACCTTATACTCCTAGAGAATTCATTCATGGATTTCAAAAACTCGAGTCTCGTTATATTCATGAAGGTCGAACAGTCGATACCTCCTTGGTCTTTTGGGAAGAAATTTATAGAGCTTTTTGTGCCATAGGATTCGGGTGCTTACTATCTCTAAACGAGCAAATCTGCCCACGTTTCATCTTAGAATTCTTTTATCAAATTGAACTCGTTCATAACGAGGATCAATCTTTCTCTCTTTGGTTTTGGGTGGATAACTACAAATTTCTTTTACCCCTTGAGCAATTTGCTCAAATACTTGGACTTCCGAATCATGGGCAATATGCATATACGGAAGAATTCTCTCTTAACTCTCTCAAAAGAGAAGAGAATGGTCCGTATCACTCTTACATTCCTTCTCCTGAAGAATTAATTAATACCCTATGTAACTCACCAAGTGTCAGATACCCTAACCAAATTCAAATGCTTGAGCTTCGCTATTTTCTACAACAAATGGTAGTCATCCTACGAGAAAATTTCCTAAGTTTAGTCAAAAATCGTGAGTATCTACCTGCATGATGTGCTCACATGCTCTACTGCATTGTAAACAAACAACCATACAATCTTTCTTATTTCTTCACTAAGCGAGTCGTACATCTCAAGGATAATTCAAACAAGTTAATTCCTTATGGGATGTTCCAAACTCGTTTATACCATCATTTCATGAATACTCACCCATATCTTCAAGGTCCTCAATACTCACTTGTCAACAAGGTAATTGTTGGGAATTAAAGCTTCTAAGAGTTGCTGCTGCTCATGTAATTAAGACTGATCAGGTATTACAAAGAAAATGCTCTAAGTCATTAATACTGCTAATACAAGTTTTACTACTGATGGTGTACTTTACTACTGCTGGTGATGCTTAAAAACTTCAAGAAAATACACTAAGTAGTTAGTACTGCCAGACTAAAAGTTAATGTTGCTAGTTCAGAATTACAACTGCTGAAGGATTACTGTGCTAGAGTAAGAGTTAAGACTGCTAGTCTATATTGAATCTTAGTTAATACTGCTAAATAAGATATACTTGTATAGTCGGTTAGATAATTATAGAAAAGATTCATTAAAGATTTATCTTGTATATAAAGTTATTGTAAGCCTACTAGGACTCCATAGTCTATAAAAGGAGGTCCTAGGGCATTGAGATAGATATACGTTTTTCATATAGCTTCAAGGTTGTAAACCCTAATACTAGGAGAGTATTCGTATTATTCATTAATAATATTGAAGTTGTTTTGTTTGTTAATCTTGTGTTCTAAATTGTTTTACTGTTACATTACAAGTTCTTCTTGAGGTTAAAGTCTAGATTCCGCATAGACTTTAATATACTCAAAGACAATTTCTACATAGTTATTTTAGATTTATCTAAGATAACTTAGCCTTTACAAGCTAAGGGATTTGATCAAGTGCATAACTGGGATCAACAAGTGGTATCAGAGCTTGTGATCTATAAGCTGTGATCAAGAAAAACCTGTTTAAGCTCGAGATTGTTTAGATCTTACTAAAGATATGGATTCAGACTCTGCACATATGGTTACTGCATCAAAGGTTCCAATGCTCAAGGCTAATGAGTATGAGATCTAGAGAATGCGAATTGAGCAGTACATTTAGATGATTGATTTCCAACTCTGGGATATCATTGAGAATGGAAATGAAAAACCAAAAATAGCAAAATCTGTAGAAGGTGTTACTACAATTGTGCCTCTTACAACTGCTAAGGAAAAAGCTCAAAGAAGACTTGAAGTTAACGCAAGAAGTATATTCATGATGGCCATTCCTAATGAACATCAGTTGAAGTTCCACTCCATTAAAGATGCCAAGTCTCTAATGGAAGCTATTGAAAAGAGGTTTGGAGGTAATGCCGCTACAAAGAAGACAAAGATGAATCTTTTGAAATAGCAGTATGAAAACTTCTCTACTCAAGGTTCTGAGATGCTGGATCAAACCTTTGATCGACTTCAAAAGCTTATAAGTCAACTAGAGATCTTGGGTGAGCAGATCTCTCGGAAAGATATGAATCAAATGTTTTTGAGAAGCTTGTCCTCTGAATGAAACACACATGTTGTTGTGTGGTGAAACAAACCTGATCTTGACACAATGAGCCTGAATGATCTTTACAATAACCTCAAAGTTTATGAACCAGATGTCAAAGGGACTAGCTCTAGTACAAATACACAAAACATGGCTTTTGTGTCCTCCTCAAACAACACTAGCAGTACCAATGAAGCAGTTACTACTGCTCATGGAGTTACTACTGCTAGCACTCAAGCTAATGCTGCTAGTTCTACAAATGTTGACAAATTGAGTGATGCTGTGATTTATTCATTCCTGGCTAGTCAATCTAATAGTTCTCAGATTGTACATGAGGACTTGGAACAAATTTATCCTGATGATCTTGAAGAGATGGATTTGAAGTGGCAGATGGCTATGTTGACAATGAAAGCTAGGAGATTCTTGAAGAATACTGGAAGGCAGCTCAAAGTCAATGGGAATGAAAACATTGGGTTTGATAAGTCCAAGGGTGAATGCTACAACTGTCACAGAAAGGGACACTTTGCCAGTGAATGCAGGGCACCAAGGAGCCAAGACTACAAGAATGGAGAAAGCTCAAGGAAAACTGTGCCTGTGGAAGCAAATAATTCCACAGCTTTGGTGTCTTGTGATGGTTTGGGTGGATATGATTGGAGTGACCAAGCTGCAGAAGGACCAAACTTTGTACTCATGGCTTATTCATCTTCCTCTTCAAGCTCTGACTCTGAGGTATCTAATGAATATGGTTGTTCTTATAAATCTTGCTTAGATACTATTGAGTCACTTAAAGCTCAAAATAATCAACTAATAGAAGATTTAAGAAAGTCTAAGTTAATGTGTTTAGGTTATAAATTAGGACAAGAGTCAGTGGAGAAAAGACTTGAATTCTTTAAAACAAATGAGACTGAGTTAGTAGAAAAGATTAATGTTTTAAAGAGTGAAATTTATGTTAGAGATGAGCTTATCAAGGAACTTAGAAGAAGAATTGAAGTAGCTCAGAAAGAAAAAGATGTAGTTCAAAAGGAAAAAGAAAGTTTTCAATTTAAAGTGAATAGGCTTGAACATGCATCTGAAAGTGTGAACAAGATAATAGAGTGCCAACTTATTAAGAAATGTAGTGGCATAGGCTATAATGAAGTTCCCCCTCCCATTACAGGGAAATTTATGCCTCCTATGAAAGAATTGTCTTGTTTAGTTGAGTCTGCTAATCAGTCTGTAGGTGAGAGTAGTAATGCTAAGTCTAATGAGGAAAAGTCTACAGTTGATAGGAAGTATACTGATGCACCAATTATTGAAGATTGGGAGTCTGATGATGAGGATAAAGTTGAGTCTACACCTAAGGTTGAAATAAAAACAGTTAAACCTAGTGTTGAAAAGACAAATTTCGTTAAACCTAATTCACAAGATCAAAATGCTAGGAGAACTGTTGAGCAACCTAGGGTGCACACTAATAGGCCTAGAGGGAACCAAAGAAATTGGAATGACATGATGTCTCATAGGTTAGGAAGTAACTTTGAGATGTTTAACAAGGCTTGTTATTTCTGTGGTAGTTTTGAACATTTGCAGGATGATTGTCATTACTATCAAAAACCTGTGTGGAACTATGCTCAGAGGGTGAATCACCAAAGTTTTTCTAAAAATACACACCCCTTTGCTAAAAGAAACATATTTTCAAGAGCAATACAAATTAGGTCTGGTGTAGTATCAGTTAATACTGCCAAGCAAAATGTTTCAAAACCAGCAGTATTGATTAATACTGCTAGACCAGTTAGTGCTGCTACCACAAAAAGAACAGTGAATGGTGCTAATTCAATGACCAATTTTTCAAAAACAGCACATTCAACTGCAAAAAGGCCCATTCAAAGAAACAAAGTTATTAATACTGCTAAGGCAAAAGCAGGAGTTAATACTGCTAAACCAAAAGCAGTGATTGATACTGTTCGGGGTGATCATTTTTATGTTGTTAAGCAAGGTTGTCAGGATCGGGATCATACCTAGGATCGTTTTCGGCTTTGCAAGATCGTGATCGTAGGATCGGATCGGGATCGGGATCGTAAGATCCTATGAAAATGTATATATTTTTGTATAGGGGTTGTAGTTTTATATTTCTATATAATATTTAATATGATAAACGAATCTAAATAGATGATAAAAGAAAAAGTTATATGTTCAAGTACCTTAGTAGTAGAATATTAGATATATTGGAATGCTCACTTGCACAAAGTTACTAAATACGTGCACCTACTTCTTGTTCAATATTTTTTATTATAGGTTTTTCGTGATAACATTTAGATTAATGCAAAAATATAGTGTTTTATTGGTACGTGATTCTGTGACTTTTTTTTATTACAGTATATAGATTAATGGAAAAAGATAAATGGATTGTATCTGAAAATGAAACTGTAACACCCCAACCCGACAAGGGTAAAGATATCACAATAATGGTTTCATATCAGATCAAAACAAAGCATACATCTATAGTAATACAAGAATTCTCAAAGGTTACAAATGAAATACAGATACTACAAGGTTACAAATGAACTTCCAATAAATACTAATTCCGAAATAATAATAACTTCTAATCACTTCTAAGTCCAAAAGTAGCTATCAAGTCTTCTAAGTCCAAGGTACTCTCCACCCATTCCCAGCTTCCTACTAAAACCTACCGCAGGAAAAGAAATGCGGCTGAGCTACGAGAGCTCAGTGAACAGATATAACGATAACAAACAGTAATAGAGAATAGTACAGAATAACAGGAAAAAAGGTCAAACAGATGTAATATGGTTCAAGGGATAAGTCAATGAATAAGTATAAAGGAAAAAGAAAAGGGATAGTAATCCACCACGAGCCCAGAAACAGATCATATCATATCGTAACCATAAATCTTCAAAACATATAGAGGGGAGACCTCTCAGATAATCAGATAATATGAGGGGTGTCCTCATTCTTCAAATGGAGTAGCTAGCTCCCAGATATATGTGAAAGGCGTGTATTGCACACAAGCACCAGTCACCAGACAATAATAAATCATATATAGATAATCCACTAAACAGATCAGATCTAGGAGGCATCCATACGCCCCCGCAGATAAATAGTGGCCAAGATAATATAATGCGCATATCAGATAACAGATAAGGGGACGGTGTGTAACATCACTCAAACACACTAGAGTCATGCCAGTGGTGCATCACAGACATGGACATGGAACCCCCATGCCTAGGGTCACAGATTTTGGCTCGGGTATCAAACTAAGAGTCAGATATCATATCAAATCAGATGTGTCATAATCAAAGGTTCATAGCATAAGGTTCATGTCAAAATATTTCAGAGCTAATATCAAAGGTCTAAATCAGAGTTTATTCAGAAAGGTTCATAATAAAAGGGATCATAGCAATGGCTTTGGGAATCTTAAACGAATCAGAAATCAAAATCATATCAATGGGATAAGGCACCCTTACTGAAAAAGGGCAGAGTATGTGTACCTTATACCGCAAATGAAAACACAACAGAAAATATCAAGGTCGGAAGCAAACTCCATCTTCGGCGAATCTACACTTATTCATGACTAACTTATTAAAAGATTATTTAATTCAGATTACTTATTTTAGTCGGCTTTCCATTTTTAGCAACTTTTCTTTTTTTAGGTAACTTTCCAGAAATAACAACTTTCCTTATTTAGCAGGTTTCCAGAATTAACAGATTTCCATATTTAACAAGATACTATTATTACATAGTAGGTTAAGTCCTTATTTACAGATTATTATAGGATTAAGGTATATTTTATCAAGTTGCAAAACTTTAGGGTTAATTATGACAGATTTTCATATTTTAGGGTTTTAAATGCAAATATTCTAAATTCAAAGGTCTAACATGAAAATACTTTAAGTTACTGATTTAAATACTCATTTTATTCAGAATGACATCCTAATCCCTTTAGTTTCACAGATTACAATTTATACCCCTCTAGTTTCAATATTTACAAAACAAACCCTAGATTTACATAATTCATGATTTAATCCCTGTTATATCCATATTTACCAAACACGCATATTATTTTACAAAATTACAGAATGTAACCTCAGAATTAAGTATAGTACGAATCAGACCCTCAGAATTCAGAAATTACACATTTGGTCCCTTAACTTTACAAAACTTATAATTCAAATCATAATTTAATAACAATTACATATTAAGCCCATAAATACTCAAATTTACACATTACACCTTTAATATCATTATTTACATGAGACACCTTCAAGTTTCCATAATTTACACTTTTAGTCCCTCTATTTTAATTTATTTCAATTCGACACCATAATTACCAATTAAATCCTTTTCTCGCCAAATTTACACATAGGACCCCCATGTTATAATTTTTATACATTATCCCAGATCTATATAACATTAAAAAAATATCCCACAAGTTTCAAGAATTACAAAACACCCCCTTTAGGTTTTAATTATCAATCGGTATACATTTTATATTCACAAAACTCTACCCTAATTACCCCAATCATTATACAATCATTATATCATCATAGTACAATATTTATTTCCAGATTTCATCATTTAAAACCCTAGTTCAATCGGTTTTAAGGTTTTCCATATTTCTCCTCATTTTCTCGTAAAATTCGATAAACCCAATTAATTCAAAAACCACGATTTAAGCTCTAACAATTCGAAAGGCCATTTTTTTGCTGTTATATGATGCATATAGGACTCATGAAAATATATACAAGACTCATAAAAAATGCAGGCATTATAAATGATCCGATTACGTTTTTAGGGTTTTATAGCTCGTAATTTATCATATGATCAGAATGGCATGCATGCTTTGATTCTACTATTTTATATACGTTATATGTGATGGGAAAAGTGTTAGAAAAATACTAGAAAGATTATAGAATGAAAGAACCAAGCAGTGTGATTTTATGATTCTCGGTTCACTATTTTCGACCCTAAAATTCACCACGATCAAACGAGCGATCCCAGAACTTTGTAGCTATTTTTCCCACCTTCTTAGCACTTGTAAGATCACCATAAAAATGCCTCTTCTCCTCAGAAAAATCGGATGGAGTGTGTGTTGATTTTTTTGTGTGTATCGGTTTAGTTTTTAGGGTTTTAATGAGAAAGTAAAATCATGGGTTGGTTATGTATGGGAATGTCGAGCTATGGGGGGGGGGGGGAATGGCCTAAAGAACCGGATATACACTTGACCAAAATCAATTTTCCATTTATAAGTGATTTTCTTAATTAATTTGTGGTTTAAATGTTTTTAAATAATAATAATTATATCTTATGTATTTTAATTATAAAATTCGGCCCATGTGTATTTTGGGTGTAATTATACATTTTTGTACATTTTAAAAATGTTAGAAACTTGCCTCAAAATTATATCACTTGATTTGTAGTTCATTTCCAGAGATTCGGGATTACTTTGGTACTTTAAATAAGCTTTAATTAAATTTTAAATTTTCAGGGGCAATTTGGTCATTTTACATGTTTCGGATTTTAGGGTTTTACAACTCTTCCCCTCTAAAAAAAATTTTCGTCCTCGAAAATTGAAGTCGCAAAGTAAAGCGAAATCGTAGCAAATCGCAACCAATCATCATGATATTCTCATGCCCGAGGAGGTTCTTCCAAAAGATCTTCAGACCAAAAGTTTCTCATGACTCAGATCAATACGAGATGGGTTCAGATTTCTCAGAAGGAGACAAAATAAGTTGATCTTGATCAAAAGGCCATGCAACAGAATGAAGGATATGCGAATCTTCTAGAAAGCTCATATGGAATACGAACAAGATTTCAAATCAAATTGACTGTACCATCAGTAGAGAGTTCTACTAGGAGTTCAAGATATATAACTGAGGTCAACGGAATGCAAAACGAGAGTCAAAACTCATCCAGATATCTAATGAACGGAAACAGAGTATACGCATAGGTAGAATGAACCTAATGTCTCACTAATCACGGATAATCCAACGGAGATCAGATTCTAAACTTCTTAGGTACTCCCCCCAAGATCTCCTATGGCCACAATGAGTGCACGTTATATGGTGTAAGTATTATCACGTTGATCAGGCGTCATAATACTAGCACCACATAAATATGCCTTCATGATGATCATACTTTATCTCGAGTCGTGAGTATAACAACCTATCTTAATCCACCTAGTACTTCTACAATCTCAGAGCCAATAAGGTCAATGACATAGTTAAGAGGGCAAACAAAACTATTCGCAAGAATATCGGAATACCAGATTGCCAAGCAGAGTAAGGCACGCCGTCACAAGTATCATATTTTCCACAATTCGCCAAGACTCCTCAGACAAAGGCCATCATCGAACATACGAGAAATAAACACGGAACTGAAATGCTTCTAGGGAATATTAAATCATTAGGGGATCTTGCTACTTCATAACGAAGCTCAAAGGAGTCAACGGAAAAGAAAATTTATCGTCAATAACTTCGGTCTTTACAGAATCAATTCTTTCAAGCATAAAAGATTTGTTTCAGAAATCCGTTCATTCAACACATCCAATCTCTTCGAGTCCGGTTAATCTGTCTTCGCCTGTCCATAATTCTGGAAGTGAAACCAAAATCGAAAACTTGTGTCTGGTTCGTCAAGCCTCCTGCAGTTATTCTTGGAATGTGATGGAGTATTGTGGATTTCTGGCACGATCTTTAAATCTCTTCATCATCCAGTCTGCTTCCGCTCTCAATTCATCTTAGTACAACCAAGACGAATAAGGAAGTGAGACTGCATGTCTTCATCAGCTCCAGGTTCGCCATCTTGACTAGAATTTCTTCCTCCGCATCGCTAACACTTCTGCCTTGTAAGGAATGTCTTCATTCTTCAGGGTAGTCTTCGTTTTCGTCAACTTCAGGTCAGGCAAAGAACACCGTTGTCTCAACAAATATCCATCTCCCTTCTCAGAAGTTCTTGTGGTTGCTTCTTTAGTCCTTCAAACACTAAGTGAGGCCATCCGATACAGAGTTTACAAAGATAGAATAAATCACTCATTGACACGCTGAATTGAAAGATGGTCATGGTAGTGATATGATTAGGTTTACGATAGTCGATACTCCAAAGTTTTCTCTTTCTTCTTCACAACTAACAGGGTATTCAAAATGAAACACTGAGGTGAACAAAATCATCTTCTCCAATTTCTCAACTTCTATGGCATCATGGTCCGTCAACTGAGATTGGTTCAAATTCATTCTACTTCTCAAAGAGGAGGGAAACCCAAGAGTTCCATCGGAGAACACCAGAAAATTTGCACAACAAACTTCCAATGCCAACGTTTTCTAAGAGTGGGTACAAATAAGTGTCAGGGGACAATCATCAATCAAATGAGACCGAGGTAGATGTTTCCATAGCAGCGTTAACAGATTTGAGCGGTTACCGGTTATCATAACGAAAGTGGGATGAAACATATTACTAAAGGTCACAAATCAGATACGGTAGTCCCTGGCAGCGTATGAGGGCCAGCCAATCCATAACTTAAAGACCTCAAAATCGAATATGTCAACAGTAAACAGATTCGTAGGATGAGTACGGTCGCCAATCCAGACAGATAGTTCATATATCAAGGTCAAGTACATGGTTCATCAAAGTGTGGAGATAGATAAACGAACAATTCAAGGTGTTGGAGTCTTGCTTAGCTATTTAGCATAAGTGGCAGGTAGGTTGAGAGTCATCGGAAATACAAACATCGTATAACTGTCAAGAGTGGGGCATATAGATTATCAGAATTCAGCATCGTCATGCTCAGTTACCAATTTCGCATCGGGACAAAATTATCGCCATATCCTTCCAAAGGGAACTAATTGGCGGCAAGATTCGTTATTCAAAGGGAGAGAATAAATCTCCCATATCCATGGTTAATAATCACCAGAGTTCTTATAGGAGTAATAATGGACGTTGCAAGACAGAGTAGTATCAGATGATACCTTTTCATCCAGCACGGTTAATGAATTAATAGAATGTGTCAAACACATTAGGGTTACATGACTTTCGGGATAGTTGGAGAAGTATCAAACAGATCGGAAGTGATGATTAAAATCAGGTAGTGGTAGCAAAAGTTTAACAATCGGAAATCATGGTAGGGAGTTCAAAATGGGTTCAAACACCGAAGGTGAAACATAGGAGAGTAGTCGTCAATGATCAATCAACCTCTCCTTTATCAGAACAAAATCAAAATTAGCTATCCAATGAAAACAGATCGACAACGCAAGTCTTATTGTGCAAAAGTGAAAGGAAAACGTTCTTATACTCGTGGTTAAAACACCACCAGACTTCTCATGGCAACGGAGATGTTTAAGACGAACTCAGATAGGGTCAGAAGATTCATAGATGCTTATCAAAACAAGAGACAATTAACAGAAAGTATCAAATGCTTATCAAAAGTAAAAGGCAATTAACAGAAGGTGTCAAGTACGTCATCGCCAAGGAGATTTTCAGAATGCCCGTAGAGGCATCAAAATGATTAACAGAAGGATCAGAGGTCAGAGTCGGACTCTGCAGACAAGGATCAAATAGTGTCAGGCAATTACTATGCAGTTCTTAATGCCTTCGAGATTTATTTAGGTTCAAAACTTAGGTAATGCAAAGCATAAGCTTGCAATTTTCCAAAAATGATCTTAACAGACTTTAATCAAAAGCAAGGCACAAATCAGAGTGATGCGGAAGCAAAGATGCTTAAACAAACGCCTTAAGTCTACCCATTCCTCACTGATCAGAACTTAAGTTCCTATAGGGAAATCCTAAAGCAAATTCTTACAGGTTATCTTATGAGCGCCTACAGTGGAAACTTAATGGTCCAAACTTCACAGGTCAAGGGTAAATGTATTACGAGTCGCAGCCTGTCGCTCTGATACCATAAATTGTAACACCCCAACCCGACAAGGGTAAAGATATCACAATAATGCTTTCATATCAGATCAAAACAAAGCATACATCGATAGTAATACAAGAATTCTCAAAGGTTACAAATGAAATACAGATACTACAAGGTTACAAATGAACTTCCAATAAATACTAATTCTGAAATAATAATAACTTCTAATCACTTCTAAGTCCAAAAGTAGCTATCAAGTCTTCTAAGTCCAAGGTACTCTCCACCCATTCCCAGCTTCCTACTAAAACCTGCCGCAGGAAAAGAAATGCGGCTGAGCTACGAGAGCTCAGTGAACAGATATAACGATAACAAACAGTAATAGAGAATAGTACAGAATAACAGGAACAAAGGTCAAACAGATGTAATATGGTTCAAGGGATAAGTCAATGAATAAGTATAAAGGAAAAAGAAAAGGGATAGTAATCCACCACGAGCCCAGAAACAGATCATATCATATCATAACCATAAATCTTCAAATCATATAGAGGGGAGACCTCTCAGATAATCAGATAATACAAGGGGTGTCCTCATTCTTCAAATGGAGTAGCTAGCTCCCAGATATATGTGAAAGGCGTGTATTGCACACAAGCACCAGTCACCAGACAATAATAAATCATATATAGATAATCCACAAAACAGATCAGATCTAGGATGCATCCATACGCCCCCGCAGATAAATAGTGGCCAAGATAATATAATGCGCATATCAGATAATAGATAAGGGGACGGTGTGTAACATCACTCAAACACACTAGAGTCATGCCAGTGGTGCATCACAGACATGGACATGGAACCCCCATGCCTAGGGTCACAGATTTTGGCTCGGGTATCAAACTAAGAGTCAGATATCATATCAAATCAGAGGTGTCATAATCAAAGGTTCATAGCATAAGGTTCATGTCAAAATATTTCAGAGCTAATATCAAAGGTCCAAATCAGAGTTTATTCAGAAAGGTTCATAATAAAAGGGATCATAGCAATGACTTTGGGAATCTTAAACGAATCAGAAATCAAAATCATATCAATGGGATAAGGCACCCTTACTGAAAAAGGGCAGAGTATCTGTACCTTATACCGCAAATGAAAACACAACAGAAAATATCAAGGTCGGAAGCAAACTCCATCTTCGGCGAATCTACACGAATTCATGACTAACTTATTAAAAGCTTATTTAATTCAGATTACTTATTTTAGTCGGCTTTCCATTTTTAGCCACTTTTCCTTTTTTAGGTAACTTTCCAGAAATAGCAACTTTCCTTATTTAGCAGGTTTCCAGAATTAACAGATTTCCATATTTAACAAGATACTATTATTACATAGTAGGTTAAGTCCTTATTTACAGATTATTATAGGATTAAGGTATATTTTATCAAGTTGCAAAACTTTAGGGTTAATTATGACAGATTCTCATATTTTAGGGTTTTAAATGCAAATATTCTAAATTCAAAGGTCTAACATGAAAATACTTTAAGTTACTGATTTAAATACTCATTTTATTCAGAATGACATCCTAATCCCTTTAGTTTCACAGATTACAATTTATACCCCTCTAGTTTCAATATTTACAAAACAAACCCTAGATTTACATAATTCATGATTTAATCCTTGTTATATCCATATTTACCAAACACGCATATTATTTTACAAAATTACAGAATGTAACCTCAGAATTAAGTATAGTACGAATCAGACCCTCAGAATTCAGAAATTACACATTTGGTCCCTTAACTTTACAAAACTTATAATTCAAATCATAATTTAATAACAATTACATATTAAGCCCATAAATACTCAAATTTACACATTACACCTTTAATATCAGTATTTACATGAGACACCTTCAAGTTTCCATAATTTACACTTTTAGTCCCTCTATTTTAATTTATTTCAATTCGACACCATAATTACCAATTAAATCCTTTTCTCGCCAAATTTACACATAGGACCCCCATGTTATAATTTTTATATATTATCCCAGATCTATATAACATTACAAAAATATCCCACAAGTTTCAAGAATTACAAAACACCCCCTTTAGGTTTTAATTATCAATCGGTATACATTTTATATTCACAAAACTCTACCCTAATTACCCCAATCATTATACAATCATTATATCATCATAGTACAACATTTATTTCCAGATTTCATCATTTAAAACCCTAGTTCAATCGGTTTTAAGGTTTTCCATATTTCTCCTCATTTTCTCGTAAAATCCGATAAACCCAATTAATTCAAAAACCACGATTTAAGCTCTAAAAATTCGAAAGGCCATTTTTCTGCTGTTATATGATGCATATAGGACTCATGAAAATATATACAAGACTCAGAAAAATCGCAGGCATTATATATGATCCGATTACGGTTTTAGGGTTTTATAGCTCGTAATTTATCATATGATCAGAATGGCATGCATGCTTTGATTCTACTATTTTATATACGTTATATGTGATGGGAAAAGTGTTAGAAAAATACCAGAAAGATTATAGAATGAAAGAACCAAGCAGTGTGATTTTATGATTCTCGGTTCACTATTTTCGACCCTAAAATTCACCACGATCAAACGAGCAATCCCAGAACTTTGTAGCTATTTTTCCCACCTTCTTAGCACTTGGAAGATCACCAGAAAAATGCCTCTTCTCCTCAGAAAAATTGGATGGAGTGTGTGTTGATTTTTGTGTGTGTATCGGTTTAGTTTTTAGGGTTTTAATGAGAAAGTAAAATCATGGGTTGTTTATGTATGGGAATGCCGAGCTATGGGGGGGGGGGGAATGGCCTAAAAAACCGGATATACACTTGACCAAAATCAATTTTCCATTTATAAGTGATTTTCTTAATTAATTTGTGGTTTAAATGTTTTTAAATAATAAAAATTATATCTTATGTATTTTAATTATAAAATTCGGCCCATGTGTATTTTGGGTGTAATTATACATTTTTGTACATTGTAAAAATGTTAGAAACTTGCCTCAAAATTATCTCACTTGATTTGTAGTTCATTTCCAGAGATTCGGGATTACTTTGGTACTTTAAATAAGCTTTAATTAAATTTTAAATTTTCAGGGGCAATTTGGTCATTTTACATGTTTCGGATTTTAGGGTTTTACAGAAACGAAATAATATATAATAGAGGGCAACACAATATTTTTTTTTCTTGATAATCAAATAAATTAAATTGGGATATTCTGATAATATTACTGAAAATTTTTAACATATATTTCATGCTTTTATATGAAACATAAAATAAATTATGAACAAAATTGGGTCAAGTATCTAGATGGTTTACTTCAAAAACAAGCTTCTGATATGTTACAAAACATGAAATCTTTTTTCATAATAAACCCAAAAAGACACATCTAAACTATTTCTAAATAGTCCATAAAAGCATAATTATTTGACACTCATTAATCTTGCAAAAAGACAATCAATTAACAAAATCAAAATAATAGCTTTCATAAAGAATTCTTAGTCATTGGGCTTTAAGACATTGACTTATGCATAATAAGTTAATATAGCAAAAAATTAAAAAAATAAAATAAATAAATAGGCGATCCTACGATCTTACGATCCGATCCTATGATCCTACGTGCGATCCTACGATCCTAATACGATCCTACGATCCTAATACGATCCTACTTGAATTACGATCTTGTTAAGATCCTGATCTTTTTTTTGTGTGTAGGATCGTACGATCCTACGATCAGGATCGCGATTTTGACAACTATACTGTTAAGGCTTCAGCTTGTTGGGTTTAGAAACCAAAAATAAAAGTGATGGTGCGTGATGTGTCGTTGCGGTTTAGCAGTTTTAATGCCTACTCAAGTTTTAAATTTATATTTAGCCGACTTATCAATAACACACACACTTAACGAGCAGTGTACCCGGTCAGTATGAATATAATGGTAAGTAGAGTGTCGATCACTAAGAGTGGAACGTATTATCTCGTTATTCTAATCAGTATTTTAATATCCTAATGCAAGGGGGTTTCAGCCTGAGAGACTGGCACGATTTGTTTGCAATTAAATAATAAAATAAACCAATAGGCACGAATCAGCAAGTAGCACACACGTACACAGATAAATACTCGAGACAATAAGAGGGCTGTCCTTATGATTAAGTAGATTGTCACTTGTTTTATTGATAGCCTTATATGAAGTGTATGTAGTTAATCCTTTCTCGTTGGTCCTAATCTTATCGGCGAGTAAACCCTTAATGATTACTTATGTCTAAAAGTTATTCCTAAGTGATCAATTTAGTAATAACCGTGGGAGCCACATTATTTTCCGCAGTCAAATGCCCGCAAGCCACTAATAAACACAGAGGTTATCAATGCACTAATAAGTAGTAACCAAAGACATCAACATATAAACTTTAATTGATGGGAAAGCAAGTATTAAAGGGAGTGCAATCTTTCGTTGTCACATTACACAAGCCACCAATCCTGATGAATTAAAGTTTGCTAACACAATAAAACAAAACTACTTAATGAATTAAACACATGCAGCACCCTCTTACAGCTCTTGTATCTTCGTTTGGTGTGTCTTGTGCTGCCTCCTTGACTGAATTCGTCCTAGGGTTCTGCTACTTCGGTCTTCGAATCTAGAATAATGCACTGACAAAAGCTCCGGAATTCGTCTGGTCTTGGGGTATTTATAGTTTCTGTCTGAGGGAAGATGCGGCGCATCTTGTAAGTAGATGCGGCGCATGTACTTAACTTCGCGTGGGGTCCAAGATTATAATATTCAGGAATATTCGTACACCGCCAGAAGATGCGGCGTAACTCCATGATTAGATGCGGCGCATGTCCTCTTGTATCTTGGATCGTATCTGGTGGAATCTTAATAGAGATGCGCCGTATGTAATGAGTGAGATGCGGCGCATCTGGAGCAGATTAGTCTTGATCTTTTTCATTTCAGTAGACTCTTAACTTCTTGCATGTTTTGCTCCATAATTAGTCCAAAATCGCTAAGTTTCACCAAATGCTTGTTTTTACCTGAGAATTACAAAAGTAAACGATTGAGTATCAATCCTCATACATAATATAGTAAAACAAGTCAAATTAATAGGATAAATGATAGTAATAAAATGTACTTATTTGAGTTCATCAAATATCCCCCCACTTGAACTTTACTTGTCCCCAAGTAAACCTTAGAATTTCTCTTATGAAAATGTATCCTAAAAGATGTTAGGATTTATTTTTATATCAAGCATGTATTCGTTTAATTCATAATCACACAACTAAACACTTTAACGAATTAGAAGTATAATAAAATAATTTGATAAAAGCAAATCTAATCGTTTAACTGTCCAGTCGCGACGAATATTCTATCATAAGCTTGGCAAGTATACACATCTCCCCCACTAAAGCCAAGGAATAACAAGTCTAAAGCGGTAAAAAGGGTTTTTAGGCTTAAGGGTTAATTATTCTCTTTTCACTATCGATCTCAAATTCCAGAAAAGGCGACAAAATCACAAATACATGATCGAATCCACGAACACGATACTTGCAATTGCTCAAATCCTTAACTCGAATAGGCTAAAGATAGGTCCAAACTTCACCAATAATAATATATCAAAAAGGGCGACAAAATCATAAATACATAGCCGAATCCACGACTACGATACTTAAGATTGCTCAAATCCCTAATCTCAATAAATCAAAGGTTTGGTTGGATAAAGAATAATAAAGGGTATGGATAACATTTGGGATATAAATTGGTGTAAAATGAAAAATAAACAAAACAAATAAATTAAAATCCTAAGTGTGGTTAATCACTATCCCAACCATCCCATGAATAAGACTCATATGATCGAATAACTCACGCTTTAACACTTGAAACACACGCTTTAGGTAGACACGAATTATACTCAACAAGATCTTAATCAAAGAATAAACCTTAATTGGCGTTCCCATAACTGCCAATTCCCATTCAATCCATAGATATAATATATAACAAATAGTGGTGATATCGACCACTTACATAACTTTACATAAGTTGGTTAAAACAAACATCCAACTTTTCCTTTTTCTTTTTCTTTTCTATTTTTTCGATTTTTTTTTTTTTTTTTTTTTTTTTTTTTTTTTTTTTTCAAACTACTAACATAAACATAGATGTGTAAAATTTCACCACATCACTATAATGATAATTCTGGATAATTTTTCCATACTTTTCATGACTTCAGAAATAACGGTAATAGTGAAAGTAGTAAACACACGAAAAATAAACTCAAAGATATACAATATTTACTTTCACTCCAATTGCATTGTGCAATTTCCCGACCTAACCAAAGATAATGAATTACGCACGCGAACACAGGTAATGTTAGGAAACACACTTTGCCTATAGCAATTAACCAACCACGGATTCTAATCTACAGGGTAGGCTAAGGTGTAAGGGTGTAACGAAACATTTTAAACATAGGTGTAAGAAACGAAAGGAATGGCTCTGAGTATTTTTCTAGGGGTATCTTACTCTAAAAATGAGAGTAACAAAAAGGTTTATACGGGGGTTAACTAACCAGTGTAGTTAGTTAATAACACATAACATATAATAGGCTATTTGGGTGTAATCCTAGAAATTTACCAATTTAGACAAGTCATTCCAATTATATAAATAATACTCATTATGGTGGTCTCGAATAGTATACAAGCCAAGTTCTAAAGTTTACAAGTCACCGGCACACTCATAGATTTGTGAATTTTTGAAAATCACAATTTTTGAAAATAACGTCATGTGTGCAGCTATGCAACTTAGATCTTAAACAAAAACATGCTAAAAATTTTTAAGTTTGATATATTAAGCACATTTTAAGCATAATTTTTGAAAAGTTTTAGGACAAGTAATTGTTAAGTGTTCTAATTCTCCAATCCCCCCACTTAAGTTAAACAACGTCCTCGTTGTTTGTATAAAAGGTTAAAAACTGGAAAATAAAAGAATTAGAACAGAAAAACTCCCCTGAGATTTGCTCGGTATGATCCTCCATTAGTATAAGAGCAAAAATCAACTTCTTGTGGATTAGAACGTTAAAGCTTCATACTTGATGTATCCACAGGAAATCCAGGAAACTATAATACCACCAAAGCTTTAAAACACACCTAAGATAAGAAAGGTTCAAACTTGCATAATACATTAGTAGTTAGATAAAAATAAAACTTAAAAAATTAAAACTGAAAATCATCAGGTCAGTCGATGCGCCGTATCTTATGGAAGAAGATACGCCGTATCGAGCCTGGAATTAATACGGATCAGAATAAAGATGCGCCGCATCCTTAACCAGGGATGCGCCGCATTAAAATAAACTGATAAAAAGTTTTAAAGTCGGAAATAAAAAATGCAGAAAATTAAAATATGATATGACCATTGCAGGAGATGCGTCGCATCTCAGGATTGAGATGCGCCGTATCTTCATGCGGCCTGACTGACTCGACACAGAAAACAGAATAATAAAAATTCTCCGGGTTGTCTCCCGGTAAGCACTTGTCTTTATTCCAGAGTCTTCAAGTTAGACTCACGTTCAGCTCTTTATTTAGTCCTTGTCACGGTCCATCCTTCTTCCTTCATCCGAAAGATTTTCTCGTATATCTCTGCGACGTTTTCTTCCGTTCGACTTAATCTAATATAACTCTTTGTCTTCGCCGCAGTATACTCTTCATCAGGACCTAAAGAATATTTGATGATTTTAAATTTTTCAGAAATAATCATGGGTGGCTCATTGTAAGGAATCCCAAGTAGTCGACACTTCCTTTTGGTAAACTCTTCATTGTCTTTATCAACGAACTCGAAATAAGGATCCTTAATCAAATAATCATCTAGTTCTTCAATCAACGACTCATTATTATTATCATCTTGAATCGCCTCCCATTCTCTTTCCAAATCATATTGTAACCGTCGACTAAGCTTCGTGAAATCATCAAACTGTTTATGCACCCATTCCCAGAAAGTAGTATCCGATGTTCCCTTAAGTCCTTTCAAGCGTTCAATTCTACCCTTTTCTTGCAAAGCCTCCGCCTTTTGTGGGCAGTCTTCAACATTATCGTACCATTCATAATCTTCAAAGGTTACATCGTTTCCAACCCGTTTCATCCCAATTATACTTCCCCCATTACAGGTTCCGTCATTTTTATAATCACAGGTCAGCCAAACACTACTTCCGTCCTTGAAAACGAAGGGTGTACAGGTGTGACTAATGTGCTCAAATTCCCATGGTTTATCCCAAACCCATGGTACTTGGTCATTCCATTCATAGTACCAGGTGTTTTTGAAATCGTCATAAGTCTTAAATCCTGGTAGATCTCCAGTAAGCACATCATCGTCGACTTGAAGAAGGTAGTTAAATTCCTTGAACTGCTTGCACAAGGGTGTCTCATAATCGAACACATCAATGTCAATTCTGAAAAGTTCTTCAATGCCCTCATTGATTGTTGAATCATGAAGTGACGACCCATAATCGCTTTCTACTTCTTCGTCTTCTCCTCTCATCCAATATACCCATAATGCATCCTTAGTAGCTCGATCCATGCTCTTATGGTTATTAAACTTACTAGCCAACCATTCTGAAAAATCAACATCGTTAGGATCGTGGTTAACGTCAAAGCAAGCCTTTCCAATCATATTCTTTTTTATCTCCATGAACTTGTTAAATTGCTTCTTAAAACTCCGAGTCAACCATGAAGTCATAATCTGCTTGACTTCATTTGCAGGGGAAAATTCCGGACTACCATATTTGAGTTCTAGCCAATCATTGAGGGAGAGGTCTATCAATCTTACCAACCTGCCATGAAATAGTAACTCCGCCAAAGCATAAATTTCGTCATTGTCCAAATATTTCTCATTTAATCCCCAGTACTGCTCGGAATATGGCATGTAAGAGTTTTGGGTATTGCCTCCACCACAGCTTTCGTTGCTTGAATCCATGTATGCAAGATAGAATTTCCCATCATCTTCTTCGATAGTAGTCCAGTTCAATCCTTCGGCTTCAATGATAGGCCATAAGAGCGACAATTCTTCTCCAGTGTACCTCACAAATACATCATAAGAGAATACCTCTTTGTCAATGTTGCATAAACGCATGAATTCCTTAAAAGCAGCTTCAAGAGGAGTCTCCCAAGAGAATAAATCTGCATCGATCATGAGCACATTGAATGAATCTGAAAACAAGCATTCCTTAGCAAGATATCCGTTAACTGACATGTCTTCCATAGCAAAATCTGTCATCCAAGGTAAAATCATCAGTAGGATTTGTTCGCTAGAAGAGAAATTAATGAATATAGAAACGGATATATGAATACAAATAGCTGATATCTGCAGACGATGCGCCGTATCCAAATAGTTGGATACGCCGTATCTTATAATCGTTAAAATTTAATCAGACTTTATCCAGAAAATAGATACGCCGCTTAGAATTTATGAATGCGCCGTATCGAATTAATTAATCAAAAATCGATATTTATTTAAAATTAAATACGTCGTATTAACGAAAGTTAATGCGCCGTATTTTCGTTACGTTTAAAAATACGAGATTTTTGATTCAGAGGATACGCCGTATCGACAGAGATCGATGCGCCGTATCTGTTTAATAATTCGAAAACTGTTTTTAATTAAAATAAAAGATACGCCGTATCTGCTAAAGCAGATGCGTCGTATGGCGTTAACGTTTAGAAAATTTTTTTATCAAAAACAGATACGCCGTATCTGCTAAAGCAGATGCGTCGTATTACTTTATCGCTTAGAAAAAAAAATTATTAAAAACAGATACGCCGTATCTTGGGGAAAAGATGCGTCGTATCGAATTAATTAAACGCGTTGTATTAAAAAAAATTAAACGCAATACGCCGTATTTGAGAGATCAGATGCGCCGTATCGTTTGATTTAGCACAGTACAACGATAGCAGAACAGAAAAAATACGAAAAATAAAAACAAAAATTAAAACACACAAACAAAAATAAACACAAAAACAAAAATAAAGGCAAACAAATAACACACAAAACAACAAATATGCAAAATAATACAATGATGCAATTAATCTAATAAAAAGAAAAACCTAATTAAAATACTAATCAAATTAACAGATAATAACAATTCACTCCCCGGCAGCGGCGCCAAAAACTTGATGGTGCGTGATGTGTCGTTGCGGTTTAGCAGTTTTAATGCCTACTCAAGTTTTAAATTTATATTTAGCCGACTTATCAATAACACACACACTTAACGAGCAGTGTACCCGGTCAGTATGAATATAATGGTAAGTAGAGTGTCGATCACTAAGAGTGGAACGTATTATCTCGTTATTCTAATCAGTATTTTAATATCCTAACGCAAGGGGGTTTCAGCCTGAGAGACTGGCACGATTTGTTTGCAATTAAATAATAAAATAAACCAATAGGCACGAATCAGCAAGTAGCACACACGTACACAGATAAATACTCGAGACAATAAGAGGGCTGTCCTTATGATTAAGTAGATTGTCACTTGTTTTATTGATAGCCTTATATGAAGTGTATGTAGTTAATCCTTTCTCGTTGGTCCTAATCTTATCGGCGAGTAAACCCTTAATGATTACTTATGTCTAAAAGTTATTCCTAAGTGATCAATTTAGTAATAACCGTGGGAGCCACATTATTTTCCGCAGTCAAATGCCCGCAAGCCACTAATAAACACAGAGGTTATCAATGCACTAATAAGTAGTAACCAAAGACATCAACATATAAACTTTAATTGATGGGAAAGCAAGTATTAAAGGGAGTGCAATCTTTCGTTGTCACATTACACAAGCCACCAATCCTGATGAATTAAAGTTTGCTAACACAATAAAACAAAACTACTTAATGAATTAAACACATGCAGCACCCTCTTACAGCTCTTGTATCTTCGTTTGGTGTGTCTTGTGCTGCCTCCTTGACTGAATTCGTCCTAGGGTTCTGCTACTTCGGTCTTCGAATCTAGAATAATGCACTGACAAAAGCTCCGGAATTCGTCTGGTCTTGGGGTATTTATAGTTTCTGTCTGAGGGAAGATGCGGCGCATCTTGTAAGTAGATGCGGCGCATGTACTTAACTTCGCGTGGGGTCCAAGATTATAATATTCAGGAATATTCGTACACCGCCAGAAGATGCGGCGTAACTCCATGATTAGATGCGGCGCATGTCCTCTTGTATCTTGGATCGTATCTGGTGGAATCTTAATAGAGATGCGCCGTATGTAATGAGTGAGATGCGGCGCATCTGGAGCAGATTAGTCTTGATCTTTTTCATTTCAGTAGACTCTTAACTTCTTGCATGTTTTGCTCCATAATTAGTCCAAAATCGCTAAGTTTCACCAAATGCTTGTTTTTACCTGAGAATTACAAAAGTAAACGATTGAGTATCAATCCTCATACATAATATAGTAAAACAAGTCAAATTAATAGGATAAATGATAGTAATAAAATGTACTTATTTGAGTTCATCAGAAACCAAAAATAAAAGTTTTAGACCATGTTTCCAAACATGACAGTGCATCAATAGTTTTAAAGAAATTTGATTATATTGATGCACAAGACAGATCCAAGTCAGTAATGGCTTGGGTCTCCAAGAGAAACTGATTTTCTTACTTTATGTGCATGGCAATCCACAGGTGGAATTACAAGATCAAGGATTTATTGACAGTGGATGCTCAAGGCACATGACAGGAAACATGTCATATCTTACAGATTTTAAAGCCATTGATGGAGGATATGTTGCCTTTGGAGGTAACTCTAAAGGAGGGAAAATCACAGTGAAAGGTACAATAAAAAATGGTAAATTAGATTTTGAGAATGTGTACTTTGTCAAGGAGCTAAAGTTTAATCTCTTTAATGTCTCACAAATGTGTAACAAAAAGAACAGTGTTCTTTTTACTGACACTGAATGTTTTTTCTTGTCTCCTAACTTTAAGTTAACTGATGAAAGTCATGTTTTGCTTAAGGTTCTTAGAAAAGACAATATATATAGTGTTGATTTAGAGAACATGGTTCCCAAAGGAGGTTTGACTTGTCTCTTTGCAAAGGCCACATCTGATGAATCTAAGCTTTGGCATAGAAGGCTAGGTCACCTGAATTTTAAAACAATGAACAAATTGGTGAAGGGAAATCTTGTTAGAGGTTTACCTTCTAAAGTTTTTGAAAATGATGAAACCTATGTTGCTTGTCAGAAGGGAAAGCAACACAGAGCCTCTTGTAAGACCAAAACTGTGAACTCTATAAGTCAGCCTTTACATATGTTGCACATGGATTTATTTGGACCAACATTTGTAAAAAGTTTAATGAAAAAGATGTATTGCCTAGTTGTCACAGATGATTTTAGTAGGTTTACTTGGGTTTTCTTTTTAGCAACTAAGGATGAAACCAGTGGAATCCTTAAGTCTTTCATAACCAGGATAGAGAACCTAGTAAATCATAAGGTTAAAGTGATAAGATGTGACAATGGAACTGAGTTTAAGAATAGAGATATGAATCAGTTCTGTGAGATGAAAGGTATTATGAGACAGTATAGTGTAGCTAGAACTCCTCAAAAAAATGGTGTTGCTGAGAGGAGAAATAGGACACTAATTGAGGCTGCTAGAACAATGTTAGCTGATTCTAAGTTACCTACTACTTTTTGGGCTGAAGCAGTTAATACGGCTTGCTATGTGCAAAATAGAAGTTTAGTAGTTAAACCTCATAACAAGACCCCTTATGAACTTTTACATGGTAGAGCACCAATGTTAGCCTTTTAAGACCATTTGGGTATCCTGTTACTATCCTCAATACCATAGATCACTTAGGCAAGTTTGATGGAAAGGCTGATAAAGGATTCTTTGTTGGATACTCACTGAATAGTAAAGCTTTTAGAGTGTTCAATAGTAGAACCAGGTTAGTGGAAGAGAACTTGCATGTTAGGTTTAGTGAGAGTACACCTAATGTTGCAGGAGTGGACTAGACTGGCTATTTGATATTGATGCCCTAACCAAAACAATGAATTATGAGCCAGTTATTGCAGGTACACAGTCTAATAATTTTGCAGGTACAAACACAAGTGAAAGTACAGGTCAAGCTAAAAAGGAGATAGGAGCTGGAAAAGATTATTTCTTGCTACCTGTATGGACTGCTGATCCACTTATCTCAACCTAAGTTCCAAAGAGTTCACAAGAAGATGATCAAGATGAAGATCCAAAAGATGATAAAGAAGATGGTGTTGAGTTTTCAAGTGATGAAGAAAAGCAGAATGATGAAGCTCCAACTAGATTTGATGATCAAGTGAAGGGTTACAATATTAATAGTCCTAATGATGTTAATGCTGCTAGTAATGATAACAACAGTACTAACAATGATGAAACTATTAATACTGCTGACAAGGAAGGCATTGCTGATAATGAGGATGAATATCCATTTGATCCAAACATGCCTCCTTTGGAAAATATCTATATTAATACTAATGATGAAGAAGTTGGTGCAAAGGCTGACATAAACAACATGGATGAAACTATCCCTGTCAGTCCTATTCCAACTACTAGAATTCACAAGAATCATCCTCAAAAACAAATCATTTGAGATGTGAAGTTTGTTGTTCAAACAAGAAGAATGACAAAGGATTTGAAGGAACAAGGTTTCTTTACTAAATCACTTAAACAAAGAAACAGTCATAAAGATCTTCAAAATTGTCTGTTTGCTTGTTTCTTATCATAAGTAGAACCCAAGAAGACAATTCAAGCACTGAATGATCCAAGCTGGGTAGAAGCTATGCAGGAAGAGCTTTTACAATTCAAGTTACAAGAAGTTTGGACTTTGGTAGATTTGCCTAAAGGAAAAAGAGCAATTGGTACTAAATGGGTTTTCAGATGTAAGAAAGATGAAAGAGCTATTGTGGTAAGGAATAAAGCAAGATTAGTAGCTCAAGGATACACACATGAAGAAGGGATTGATTGTGATGAATTTTTTGCTCCTGTTGCAAGAATTGAAGTTATATGACTGTTTCTAGCTTATGCTTCATATAAAGACTTTGTGGTGTATCAGATGGATGTGAAGAGTGCTTTTCTTTATGGGACAATTGAATAAGAAGTATATGTTTGTCAACCACCAGGGTTTGAAGATCCTAACTTTCCTGATAAAGTATACAAGGTGGAGAAAGCACTTTATGGTTTGCATAAAGCTCCTAGAGCTTAGTATGAAACATTGTCAACATACCTGTTGGACAATGGATTTCACAGAGGAAAGATTGATAAGACTTTGTTTATCAGAAGACACAAAGGTGATATCTTGCTGGTTCAAGTTTATGTAGATGATATCATCTTTGGTTCAACAAAGAAAGAGTTGTGTCTTCAATTTGAGAAGCTAATGCATGAGAAATTTCAGACGAGTTCTATGGGAGAACTTACATTCTTCTTAGGGTTCAAGCAAAAGCAGGATGGCATATTTATCAGTCAAGATAAATATGTTGCTGAGATTTTGAAGAAATTTGGGTAGACAGATGTTAAGTCTGCAAGCACAACAATGGAAGTAGGCAAGCCTTTGCTCAAGGATGAAGATGGTGAAGAAGTGGATGTTCATTTGTATAGATCAATGATTGGTTTATTGATGTACCTTACTTCTTCAAGACCTGACACCATGTTTGCAGTGTGTACTTGTGCTGGATACCAAGTCAGTCCTAAAGTTTCACATCTTCATGCTGTGAAAAGAATTTTTAGGTACTTAAAAGGTCAACCTAAATTGGGCCTTTGATATCCAAAATATTCACCTTTTGATTTGGTAGCATACACTGATAGTGATTATGCTGGAGCAAGCTTGGATAGGAAATCTACAACAGGTGGATGTCAATTCCTAGGGTGTAGATTGATTTCATGGCAGTGCAAGAAACAAACTGTGGTTGAAAACTCCACAACAGAAGCTGAATATGTGGCTGCTTCAAGTTGTTGTGGACAAGTGCTCTGGATTCAGAATCAATTGCTGGACTATGGGTACAATTTTATGCATACCAAAATCTTTATTAATAATAGCAGTACTATGTGCATAATTAGAAATCCTGTTTATCATTCAAAAATAAAGCATATAGAGATCAGACATCATTTTATAAGGGATTGCAATGATAAGAAGTTAATTCAAATGGTTAAAATCCATATTGACAATAATGTTGCAGATTTGCTCACAAAAGCTTTTGATGTGGGTAGATTTCAATTTTTAATTGCCAGTATTGGAATGTTAAATCTTTAAAAAGCTTTGATCTCTTTATGTTTTTTGTAAAGATTTGTATGAGTTAGTACTGTTATTTAAGTCAATAAAATAGTTATGCTGCTAAGTATAATTAGTGCTGCTAGTTATACTTATAACTGTTATGTTAATGCTGTCAGTTATACTTAAAACTGCTAAGTATAATTGATGATGTGATTATTGTGAACTGTGTTATGTCTTGTGTTTTGGTGTTTTTGGTCTAATCTTTTGCAGGATAAGCATAAAGAAGTGTTGGAATGCTGATAAATAAGTTGTTTGGAGTGGAAACTGATTTAATGCTGCTAGGCTTAAGTTAGTGTTGCTAAGCCTAACTTAATGCTGCTAGGTTTCTGCTGCTAAGTTTGAGAGTGCAGGGTACTGCTTTAGAACTTCCAACGATTAAGGGTTTATATCCTTCAATCATTCACACAAGTTTTTTTTATCCGATCAAAAACTCTCTCAAACGAAACCCTAACATAATTTTATCATCTAATTGCAAAATCAAACAAATCCCAACACGATTTTTCAAAAACACACAATGACGAACCTAACTTTTGCCGACTCACACAACATGATTGCATTCTTAAAAAAACCTAAAGAGTCTGAAGGTTTTACTGAAATCATTGATTTTCTTAATGCAACCCATATAAAGTATGCATTAACAGTAAATCCTACTATATATATTTCCCAAATTAAACAGTTTTGGTCTACTGCAAAGGTCAAAACTATTAATGGGGAAGAACAGATACATGCCCTTGTAGATGGGCAGGAGATTCTCATTACTGAGACATCTTTTAGGAGAGTTCTTCACCTAGCAGATGCTAAAGGAATTGAGAATCTTCCTAATTATATAATTTTTGAAAACCTTGCACTAATGGGGTATGTAAGGAAAAATGATTCTTTAAAAATTTTCAAATCCTACTTCTCCCCACAGTGGAAATTCTTAGTCCATACTATCTTGCAGTGTCTTAGTCAAAAGACAACTGGTTGGAATGAATTTAGCAGCAATATGGCTTCTGCCATTATCTACTTGGCTAAAAATCAAAAATTCAATTTTTCAAAATTAATTTTTGATAGTGTGGTTAAGGGCTTGGATAGTTCATCAAACAAAATTTTCTTATATCCAAGGTTTTTACAACTACTTATGGACAGACAGTTTTCTGGAAAAAAAAAACTCACAAAAAGGTTTATGAGGCTCCCTTTCATACTAGAATTTTTTTGCTAACATGAAGAGAGAGGGAAAAGATTTTTTGGGCATAGTAACACCATTGTTTCAAACAATGTTGGAACTAGGTCATAATCAGGGTGAAGGTTCAGGAACTCCCACTGTAACCCAACACACACCCACCTTTTTATCCATTTCCTCCACACTGAAAAAGACCTATACACGTAGGAAAAACCAAAAGGGCACTGAGCTTCCTCAGGCTAGTGCTGGTATGGATGCAGATGAGGTTATGCATAAGGAGAAGGGTCACAGATTGGTAAGGGCTGCCACTACTGCTGCTAGCTTAGATGCAGAGCAGGCCAGTGGTAACATAAGTAAGACCCAAACCAAGGCAACACTTAATGAGTCAAGTTCCTCTGGAACTAGCTCAGGTAGTGGTCCCAGCCAACCGAAATCTATGGAGGTATGGATGCTCAAACTGGGTTTGAGGCTATGGCTAACACACCCTATGATTCACCACTCGGGAGAGGTAACACACTCCGAAGTGATGAGGGTACACTACAAAAAAAAGGCTTTCAGAGACTGAAAAATCAGTCTCCGATACACCATGATCAGTTACGAATGGTCTATCAAGGACTGATTTTGCTAGTCACTAATCAGTTACAACAGCTTAGTTACGGAAAGTGACGTTATCAACTGAAATTCATTCCTTGTTGTATCGAACCAACGAGGACCAGAGATCAGTCTCCAAAATAAAAAAGTCAGTCCTTATTTCTATGGGTTGGTATCATGTTATTTCAGTCCCCAATGCATATTATCGGCGACTGAAAAGTCACTCGCCAATACTATGTTAGATCAGTTACTAACACATGGATTTAGGAACTGAAAAATTAGTCCATAAACATTGCTTATAGTCCCTAATACATTTCGTTGTTTTGTAGATTACCATACCAAATCAGTCTCTAATAATAGGATTTAAAAACTGATTAGTCTCCGATGAAAGGCTTTAAAGACTGATTGTCAGTCACAAAAAACAGATGAATTAGTCCTTAATTTATTTTTCTAGTGACTGAAAATTAGTTTCAAAATATATGTTAATCGATACAAAATAACATTCAAATCAGTCTCCAATATGATGGCGCCGTTCCATTATATTTCTATTATAAACTAAAAGTTAGTGGCAAATACAATTTAATTCAGTCCCCATTCACAATGCATACATGACCCCTTACAATAGTATATAAAACTCCAAACCATAAACAATAATAATAACAATATTTCTTTAAAGCATAATAATCACCAATCCAAATAACAAGAGTTTACAATTCAATATGTTTAAAAATAAAACCAAATTCAATAGAAATAAATTTGAACGTCCTATATATCACTATCGGTAAATGGATCATCGTTACCATCACAGTTACCATCACCTTCACTAGTATTTGTTTTCCCTCCAACACTCTTCAAATGCCTACTCAATTCGCCTCGGTAGCGTTTCCAATGTTCACGTAGCCGAGCATCCACATAGTCCATAAATTTCATATCTGTTCGTAACAACTCGAACTTTCCCTAGATTTTATACATATCTTAGTAGTAGAACTGAAATTGTAACAAGTAACAATATAAAGCTTTACATTAAAACTGAAAATATACACAACTTACTTGTAATTTCTCATACATCACATTTTTTTCAGCTTGAGGAATTGAATCCCATCTATGATACTCCATTGAACAAACATTGCGAATAATGATTCCACACTCGGTCGCAAAGGTTGTTGCTGAAGGCCCGACGAAGGCCTTTGTGCCTTTATCCATTTATATTCTCAATCTTCTCAGTCAATGGAAAGATATGCAATGGAAAGAAAGTCAAGCTGGTCA
Source organism: Artemisia tridentata subsp. tridentata (assembly GCA_021014915.2). Classification (NCBI taxonomy): domain Eukaryota; kingdom Viridiplantae; phylum Streptophyta; class Magnoliopsida; order Asterales; family Asteraceae; genus Artemisia; species Artemisia tridentata. The sequence goes on along the minus strand of CP139505.1, from coordinate 137,650,144 downwards.
GCATTCAACTTACATCAATTTAATGTAACAATCATAATTGAGCATTTTTGCATTCTGAAGGAAATTGATAAAAAGAAAATCTCAGCGGCTAAAGTTAACCCACTATGATACCTTGCAAGTCTTGTGGTAGAATACTTCAAGCAGTCTAAGTTCAGCACCGGGATGCGATAATTCAACCTGTTTAAACATGCATGCTGAAAGATGATGAATGATAACACAGTAATACATATGATCCTTAGCCGCAACATATATTTAGATAATCAAAATGTCAGTTCGGTTTAATTAATAGAGTATACCTTCCCCTTTTTTTCTCGAGAACGTTGCCAACAGTGCTCTATTTGGCCAACCTAATATTGTGAATTACAGGATGTAGCACAACATAATTCAGCACCCAATCAACTTGCCCTCAGTTTCACAAAACAAACACAGTTCCAACTTTTCTTTAAACATAGAAAAGAAATCATCAAATATTTCTAAAATACCTCATCCTTGGTAGCATAGTGAAAAGCAACCTTCAGTCTTTTCAGACCTTGCAACTCTGGGAGAGGAATATCTAAGACTTCGTAACATAGAATATCATAAACCTGTACCCAAACAAATAACAAGAGAGTGAGCCATATATGTTCCATCAATACCAAACATGCTAGGAGCAATATATGACCAAATGCAGTAAATAATTTAACAAAGCTAATCGTACACAAACCTGATTGTAGTGAACCAACATGTCTAGAAGATTTTCCACAACTCTATACTTGATGGGGTAGGGTTTGGGCTGTTGAGAATAGCATTTGTGAGGAGTAAGCCTGATTTTTGATGGATCATCCAAGTTAAGTTTGTGAGCAACTCTCTCAACCACGTCATCATATGTATGCAATTTTGACCTGTCAATTAATTTAGCAAATAGTAGTCAGCCGTAACAGTGCCATATGTAATCTACAAGGTTTATTAGTAAGAAAGTTGAACTCACAACTCAAGACAGAAATCGTCCTCCTTTGGTCTATCCAGCGATCAAAAATGAACCAACTTCAAAAAGCAAATTGATAAGGCATGAGAAGAGTAGGTAGGCTTACCCATGACCATTATACATTCAATTGCAACACAAAAAAATCTACATACTGAACTTTTACGCGAGATATTTCAATTTTGGAACTGCCAAGGCTAAAAATTAGTGTAACAGACCTGACGATTTTTCACATACTCCAGAAATGAAGGAACATCAGGATATCGGTATTTCTCCTCAGACTGAACCCGAGGGAGTTTCTAAAAGAAAATAATATCTCCGTCTTCGATCTAAAAGAAGAAAAAAAGTTACTCATACATAAACACAACTTCAAATATAAGAGAACAACTTATCAAGTAATAGAAAGGTTGAGACTAGTACCTGGCTAGATCTAAATGAACTTCTCTTATCAAGACGCTCACATATGACACATGGCTCAAATTTTATTTCCTAATGAAAAATTCGATTCATGCATATTTAGAAGTTGATAGAATACAGATACTGCAGACGTAGGATCATAGCGCACAAGATATCCTCCGGGGCTGCTACCTCTGCTAGAGCTACTAGCGTGTCCAGCGGTAGGCTTCTCAAGAAATATCTCAACAGGAGAAACCTAAAACATCAAGAATTACTTCCAGGATATGAGGGCACAAATGACAGTGCTTCAATGATAAAAAATAAACTACATCGCTTACCTTAATAGACTGCAGCTCAGGTGACTTGGCAAGCACTAATCTTATATACAAAATTCTAACACAAGAAGAAAGCATGGTGTCCATCACACTATGTGGCTCCATTTTACGTATAAATGCAAAAACAACATCTCATATTTCAGCAAGTATTTCATGCTCTCGAAAAGTACCGGCGTTCCTGCCTGAGCAGGTAAACTTTTACCAGAGAAACTTGTTCTTCTTAGCTCCAATGATTCTGACTGAGCAAGTACACGAGCAGCCGGCTGCCTTTTTGGTCAAGCTATAATCAAGGATGTTTGATACTTATTCATAAAATGCAAACCTTCCTACATTATATCAATAAAATTCAAACCTTGATAACTTATGAAGATTAACTTTTGAAAAATGCATTTATCGAGACATGTTTGATGATTCACATTGAATCTACTGGAAATAGTGATGCATTCAATAATATATGGCCAACTGATAAGTTTTCTACATGATTTCGGTACCTGGAATCCAGCTGTTTTCACAAAAGTCATAATTGGTGCTGCAAAAAATATTCACATTGAATGCCATATCAGTTGGCCATATATTATTGAATGCATCACTATAGTACCAGTAGATTCAGTACAAACTAAAAAAATACATATAGAATATACTGTGTGGACAACAATCAGCTTGTGGCTTCTTGTGAACATTAACAAATCTACTCAAAACAGGGTTTTTGATAACAAACTTTAAAAAGCATTTATTAATCCAACCAGCCAATCCAAAACCCCCAATTAGTTTTTTTTTTTTTTTTTTTTTTTTTTTTTAAAGTCAAATTTTGTTTAGGCATTTTAACAAACAGATTAAGTGCATATCACACATTATAAAATTTAATCCAAAATTTAAAAAATAATCCAATAACTATCACGTAATATAAAAAGATCAATACCTGAATATTATGTAACACCAATGTTCAATCTAATAGACCTACATAATTATACGGCATTGTCAAATACATAGATACAAATAGCTTCTTCTTTTTTTTTCTTTTTCTTTTTTATCTTCATTGGACTATTGACCACTAAGAAATTTCCAACTTAAGGTGAAAAAAAAAAACCAAAACCAAAATCAACAATCCAATATGAACATGTGTTACGATAATGATTTATAATAAAAAAACGAATTACAATATTTAATTGAGCAAAAATTCTTACCTTAATTTTTGCAGATTGGGTGTTATCTTCATATGAATTCGATTAATTGCTATTATAGTTTTGGTTCCCAAAATTTGATAATGGTTTTTTGTATCATTAGTTTGAAGTTTGAACTAGTGCGTGGTGAAGCTGCACCTTATTCTTTCTTTTTGATTTTGATTTTGATTTTGGGGGAAAAGGATGGGTGCGGCTGAATTAGTGAAAAGTTTGAGAGAGGGATCCAAAAGTGTGATTTTGAGCTTGGGGGAAAATTAGAGCGGGATATAATGAAAATATTTGGAGGGAGGATCAAATTTTGGGGAAATTTTTTTAAAACTAATTTAAGATAAAAATGTCTGATCAAAAAATTACTAATTCAATAAAGTGATTTACGAGGAGATTCGTTTGTCATCGCTCACCGCTTCTTAAACAAGTATTGAAAAATTAGAGTTTTTAAAAATTAGCCAAATCTTACCCCTCTTTTACCGAATGACTACTAAAATTCAAAATGTTCACTGCTCACCACTTCTTAAACAAGCATTGAAAAATTAACGTTTTTAAAAATTAGCCAAATCTTACCGCTCTTTTACCGAACGACTACTAAAATTCAAAATGCCCATTGCTCACCGCCCAAAAAGCTCCACACCACTTCGCGCCAAACATACCCTTAGTATGGTGACAAATATCGTGCTTAATAATTGAGCTTGTCGGTTCGAGCTTTTATGGAGTTCAAGTTATGGTTAAAAATATATTTGGATTTTATTTTATCAATCATGCGTTTTTTTTGGTTAAGTAGATTTTATTTAATATAATATAGAGTATTTTAATCAATTGCTCTTGAATATTCGTTATGCATGTTATAGCATGTGTGATGCATCATCTAGCCTTGTACCACAATGACACGTGTTTGTATATTGCAACGATCATATTCTAGTCATGTTGGTTCCTACATGTGTTTGCTAGGATTTGAGCCTGTCTTGGGAAGTATATTCTGACACGAGTTATTATGGGTTTCGACCTTTATGGGCCTATTTCAAGTGTATGGGCTTTAGCTAGTTGGGCTAAAGCTCTCATACTCTATCTGTTACTATTTAACTTTTGATATAATCAAATGGATTAGTGGTAAGCCTTTAACTTTCTCACAATAGGTTTAGGGTTCAAACTTATTTCGAATAGATGTAAGAATCACTTCATTCATAAAATATGTTAGACGATAATTATGTGTGTAGGCTCGAGCTTGTCTATCGGCTTTGGTCTGTTAGGGTCTATGGCTTAACTGAGGCACCCCCGACCATTTCTGACCTATTTCTCAGCCAAACTAGCTAAAGCCCATACACTTGAATTAGCCCCACTAAGGCCACAACACGTCATAACTTACCTCGGAATCGACTTTCCAGGACAGGCTCGACAAAAACGGGCAGTAACAACATGACTGGAATAGGACCATTGCAACGTACAAACACGTGTCATTATAGTACGTACAAGGCTAGATGATATAACACCCATGCCATAACATGCATAACGAAGAATCAAAAGCAACTGGTAAAAAAACTATATATTAATATATAGTTTCTTAAAAACAAGTGTAGTACATTACAATATATAGAACCGTATATTCTGTCGGTAATCCATTTTCGTCCGTTTTTGTCAGTTTTTATCTGTTTTTGTCCCTTTTTATACGTTTTCGTCCATTTTTTACGTTTTCGTCCGTTTTTATACATTTTCGTCCCTTTTTAACGTTTTTGTCCGTTTTTTACGTTTTCGTTCGTTTTTTTACGTTTGCGTCCTTTTTTTTTTACATTTTTATACGTTTTCATCCATTTTAGTCCCTTTTTTTTACGTTTTTATATGTTTTCATCCGTATTTTTATGTTTTCATCAGTTTTTGTCTGTTATATTTTAACGTTTTTATACATTTTCATCCGTTTTAGTCCGTTTTTTTACGTTTACGTCCATTTTTATACGTTTTCGTCCGTTTTTTACGTTTTCATCCGGTTTGATACGTTTTCGTCTGATTTTAAACGTTTTCGTTCGTTTTTATAAGCTTTCGTCCGTTTTTAAACGTTTCAGTCCGTTTTAATCTATTTTTATACATTTTAGTCTTAGCTATGATGTCCATTTGCAGTCACTAACAAATTTCCCTCCAAACTTTTTTTATTGCGCAAACATATTTGTAACTGAATTTTAGTCTTAGGTATGATGTCCATGTAATAGGGACGCAGTTGTGACCGAAATTCAGTCACTACAAAATTTCCCTCCAAACCTTTTTATTGTGTAGACATATTTGTAACTGAAACTTAGTCTTAGCTATGATCTCCATGTATTAAGGACCGAACTGTGACTATAATTCAGTCACTAACAAATTTTTCGCCAAAATTTTTTATTGCGCAAATATATTTGTAACTAAAATTTAGTCTTAGATATGATGTACATGTACTAGGGACTGAATTGTCACCCTTATTCAGTCACTAACAAATTTGCCTCCAAATTTTTTTCCTGTACATGCATATTAGTAACTGAAATTTAGTCTCAGATATGGGGTCACTGAATCGAGGACTGATTTTTAGTCGCCGCAATCAGTCAATAAAAGGTCAGTCCTTAAAAGTATCAATAACTGATGTTTCAGTTACCGATGCTATGTATCAGCGACTGATATATCAGTCTCTAGAAATTCAGTCTCTGAAAGCCTGTTTTTTTGTAGTTGTAGTATGAAACTTTTAAATGAATTGATGGCAACCTGTACCAAACTGTCAAAGGAGGTTCTTGACCTTAAATAGATTACTTCTTCTCAACAAGATGAAATCAAATATTTGAAGAAGAAAGTAGCTACGCTTGAAAGGAGGAAAAGGTCAGGGGCCTAGAAGCTGAACATAATGCATAAGGTGGGTACAACTTTCAGGGTGGAATCCTCTAGTGAAGCTGAACAAAGTTTAGGGGAGGATGCTCCCAAACAGGGGAGGAATTAAGACAAGGCTTCAGGGGAGGATGATGAAATGGTTGATGCTCAATTGGTTGATGAAGGTTTGGTTGCTGATGTTGATGAGGAGGTTCTTTATGAAAGATTAGAGTTTGTTGTTGCAGATCAGCATGGCAATGAAGTGGTTATGGATGATGTTGCTAAGTCTGTTAAGACTGTTGGGCTGAATGTTGATAAACTGGTTGAAGTGGCTAAGTTAATGGAAGAAACTGCTAGTGTTAATGCTGCTGAAGTTAATACTGCTAGTGTATCAGTTTCTGCTGCTAATGAAAAACTTAATGCTGCTGAGCCAGAAGTTACTGCTTCTAATAGAGAACCTGTTACTACTGCTGAAGTAACTGATGAAGATGACTTAACTACTTTGGCTCAAGCTCTCACTGCTTTGAAGAAACCACCAGTTAAAGGGGTTGTTTTCAAGGAGCCAACATCAACAACAACAAAAACAACAATCACCTCACAACAATCAAAAGACAAAGGCAGAAGCATCATGTTTGAACAAGAAAAACCTCTTTCAAAGAAGAAGCAAATGCTATTAGATGTAGAGATAGCAGAAAGAGATCAAATAGAGTATGATGCTGAGAATGAAAGAATATTGGCTGAAAGAGCTCAAAGAGAGGAAGAAGCCAGTATTGATTTGCACTCATTAAAGAACTTCAAGAGTGGGATGATGAGAGAGCTCAGTGTGATGCTGACTGGGAGCTAGCTCAGAAACTTATGCAAGAAGAGCAAGCATCACTCACAATTAAAGAAAGGTCTAAGATGCTGGCTGAGTTTGTTGAAGAAAGAAGAAAGTTTTATGCAGCACAGAGAGCTCAAGCTAAAAGAAATAAACCACCTACCAAAGCTCAAAGAAGGAAGTACATGTTTACATATATGAAGAATATGGACAAATGGAAGCTCAATGTCTTAAATCATTTTGATGATGGAAGGATTGAAGAATTATATGAGCTTGCTAAAAGAAAAACAGAGAGATTTGTGCCCATGGAGACTGAGGTAGTGAAAAGTTCAAAGAGAGCAGGAGATGAACTAGAAGCTAAGAGCAGTAAGAAGCAAAAACCTAATGAGTAAACAGAGCAAGAGAAAGAGCAGGCAGAACAAGAAGAGGTTGAAAATGAAAAAGCTCAACTACAACAATTGGTGGAAATCAAATCAGATAAAAAGGAAGAAGCTATTGAAGTTGAACCTTTGGCTACAAAGTATTGCATCATTGGTTGAAAAGTTGGCTATTCAGGAAAGAAGTCTTGGTATGAGATAATGAGAGCTGGTGGAAAGTCTCAAAAGTTTGTCTCTGTTCCACAGATGCTCAAAATCATTGACAGATAAGACCTAGAAACTCTATGGAAGCTGGTTAAGGCTAAGTATGGATATACAAGGCCAGAAGACATCATGGATAGAGTTCTTTCAGGTTATCTTAAAGATATTTTTGAACCAAATCGTGAAGATGAAGTTTGGGGAAAACAATATGGAAGCAATGTCCATGTGTTATTCTGGAAGCTTTATCAGTCTTGTGGGGTTCATACTGTGGGTTCGGGTGGAGTTCAGATTTTCATGTTAGTTGAGAAAGATTACCCTTTGAACCCATCTGTAGTTGGTCAGATGCTGGATCCATCTAAAGTTAGACTTCAAATAGATAAGTGGGATGAAATGACTTATCAGCTACTTAAGAAGATGGAGAGGATTCTCAATCCCAAGGTGAAGAAGATGAAATAAGGTGTTTGGAAGCATCCTCCTCGTAAAGGTTCAAGCTTTGATTGAAACTTGATGATTTTGGGAAAAAATATCACGTTTAGGGGAGGATTGTTGGGAATTAAAGCTTCTAAGAGTTGCTGCTCCTCATGTAATTAAGACTGCTCAGGTATTACAAAGAAAAAGCTCTAAGTCATTAATACTGCTAATACAAGTTTTACTACTGCTGATGTATTTTACTACTGCTAGTGATGCTTAAGAACTTCAAAAAAATACACTAAGTAGTTAGTGCTGCCAGACTAAAAGTTAATGCTGCTAGTTCAGAATTACAACTACTGAAGGATTACTGCTGCTAGTGTAAGAGTTAAGACTGCTAGTCTATATTGAATCTTAGTTAATGCTGCTAAATGAGATATACTTGTATAGTCGATTAGATAATTATAGAAAAGATTCATTAAAGATTTATCTTGTATAGTAAGTTATTGTAAGCCGACTAGGACTCCTTAGTCTATAAAAGGAGGTCCTAGGGCATTGAGATAGATATACGTTTTTCATATAGCTTCAAGGTTGTATTCGTATTATTCATATTATTCATTAATAATATTGAAGCTGTTTCTTTTGTTAATCTTGTGTTCTAAATTATTTTTCTGTTACATTACAAGTTCTTCTTAAGGTTAAAGTCTAGATTCCGCATAGACTTTAATATACTCAAAGACAGTTTCTACATAGTTGTTTTAGATTTATCTAAGATAACTTAACCTTTACAATCTAAGGGATTCGATCAAGTGCATAATTGGGATCAACATTAACGGAACCCTTGAACGAGTCACATCTAAAAACCTTTCTCACTCCCATAAACTTTTCATTCATTGGTGATCCAGAAAGTGATAATGACAAGTAAAACAACTCGAGACAAACAAGAACAGAGACTGAGTGAAAATGGTGATTTAGTCGAATATGTTTGTTATTTTAAATTATCGAAGTTTAAGAACTTTGTTGATTTTCTTCTTGAACCTGTTATGATCATGTTTTCTATGTGTACCATATTTGATCTTATATTAAATATTGAACTTGACATCTTTTGTGTGCTTATATGGGATGCTTACATGTTCTCCTTGGTTTCCCGAACTAGAACACATCTATGTTTAATGACGGAAACAAAAATCTTGAAATTTAATGAGTATGCAAAATTTGGCGAGCCCACTGTGAACAAATATGCCTGAGAAGCCGGATCCCTTTAAAATGCCTAGCCGGATCCCTTTTAGAAAGGATCTGAAGGAACCGGACAAACAGAGAGAAGTTTATACCACCTCCTATCCCTCTCAACCTTCCAAACCTTATTACACTAGTTATTTATCTCTTATTAGTCACAATTGAGATGAACTTGAAGTTAGTAGCTCTTTTGATTCCTTAAGAATAACTTAAGTTTCTTCCAAGATATTTATGATTTATCATCTTTAAAATAATCACCACTTTTCAGTTCCGCTTCTTGCATCACCTTTCTCTAAACATATCCACTTACTTACACAATAAATAAATTTTTCATAAATTATTTTAACCATCTTGCTCTCAAAATGCTCTAAAATAAATCTTTTAATTTTTACATTTTTTGAAGAATTTTTAAAATTTTTATTTGACCTCTGCCTGACTCCTACACTTATTAAACACCTAGTGATATGATTATCTTCACCCTTAACCACTTAGTGGTCTTCTTTAGCCTCCTTTTCTCTGTAAAAGTCCATTAATGGCAACCCTTCATTATTAATCCTAAACCTCTCAGGATTTCCTCACTTAAGACACTCTCTCACACTCATTTTTTCAAGAAATATAGAGCTCGAATACCTAGCTTCTAATTATTTCCCTTTCTCTTATGTTCTGTTAACCGGATCCATTGGCTAAAACTAGCCGGATCCATTTTTAAATGGATCTGGTGGATCCGGGCAAACAGAGACAAGTATAAATATCTATAGGTACTAATTACCCTGCTTTACCCATCCTAACACTCCACATTGCCTTTAATAAACTTTCTAGGAGAGTGCACTTCAGTAGTTGACCTTAGTGCATCCAAATGATTGCAATTTGAAGGATTTTAGTGGTTTAGGCTTAAATTTCCTTACTTGATTCTTTCCTATATAAACCACTTGTGTTTGTGCTTCTAATCTACACCTCAAACACCTCCTTCTCAGTAACAAACCTTCATTCTTAACCTCACATCTCAAACATGACTAAGGCACCAAGTGCAAGATCATCCACTAAAAGCCCTCCAAGAAAAACCGCACGTATTATGTATGAAATATCCTCAACCGAATCCTCACCCATCAAAACAGCATCTACTAGAACACCCTTCTCCAACTATATCCAAACTCCTCCATCTCTTGAACCAACTCCACCGCAACTTGCTTCCACCAAGCCAACATCACCACAACTTGCCTCTCTTAAACCAACACCATCTTCAAGTAAACCTACACTTGCAAACACTCCTATTTTCACTCAACCAATACAAGCCTCACCTCTTCAACCTCAACTTCTCTCATTTACTAAACCTTCTATTTCTCATCACCCATTCTTGAACACCTTGGAGGACTTACCTCCTAGAACTTTCAATCCACCACCATTAACAAACTTATCTTCCTCTCCTCCACTCCTAAATGGCCCATTTTGGGTAATGAGAAGATATCAACCACCTCAACCAAACAATGACACACTTCCTCCCACGCATACTTCTTCACCAACACCCGTGGTTCATCCACAACCTTCTCCTTTAGGACCAACACTACAACAACCTAATCACGATGAGACTTGTTTCCATTGTCCAACATATCCAAACCATAGTTCATGAAGTACGCGATGAAATGTGGTTCATGTTTTATCATCTCCTTGAACGTCTTGATGACATCAATAAACCAAACCACACCTAAAAGCCTTGGAGTGCAAGCACAAGTGGTCATCATCCTCTAGTCTTAGGCTGAGACTATGTCATTAGGACTTCATTTTTCATGTTAGATCATTTTCTTAGTTTTAGAGAATTGACCAAGGTAGTATCTTTTCTCTTTCTTTCATTAAATGAATCTACGTGTTATATCTTTCTTGATTACTTGAGCATGCTAGTATGATTATGTCATGCTTTGTGGTGTATTTGTGGTTTGTTTTCCCTTGTGTTGTTGCTAATAAACTGCAGGTATCCGGATCCCTTGATTTTAACTAGGCGGATCCTTTCTGAATTGGATCCGGTAGAACCGGGCATTTAGAAACCATTTTGAGCTTTGATTCAGCTCATTTGCTGGAAACAACACACCTTATACTTGCATACTAACCTTTGTTTTGTAGATTTTCAAAATACACATGGAGCATTTGACGCCCTCAATAAGGGGGAGATTTTTCGTCAAAGCATAATCATTGCACATTTAGCAATGATCTCGCCTCCCTAATTACTTGACGCCCTCATCAAGGGAGAGCACTCGTCAAGGGGGAGCAAACTTGCAACCATGGATTTCTTCACTCTTCTTGTCAATCTCATTCTAATTCTTATTTTCTAAACATTTTTCAAAAACTTCTCCTCGCCTCTTTTTCTATCTTCCGGGTTAGTTTCTTTTCGACGCTCTTTTTGTTTCGACAAAAAGGGGGAGAAAGAGTAAAAACTCAAATTCAAAACTTACGAATTTTATCGTTTTACTTAAAATAATTTTATTTTTTGTCATCAACAAAAAGGGGGAGATTGTTAATACAAATAAACCATGAAAACGTTTATTTATATTTTACGATCTTCTAATGTTTTGTCGATAACAAACGTAAAATCATTTTAACTAAATAAATAAAATACGTAAACTTTTGAGCCAATAGTTTACTAACTCATTTCACTAAACAAATATATCATCAAACATGTTTAGTTAAATAGTTTACATAAAACCAAAACCATTTTTATAAAACATTTATAAGTAATGTTGGTTACACTTTATAAATGTATACTTGTAAAAATAAACTAGTAAAAGCTTGGACTACCCATCACCCAAAACCCAAGTCCATAACCCATAAACCATGGAGCTTGATCCATAACCTATGACCCATTGCATGACATCATGCATAACATAAAAAATGGGTAAAACCCATAACCCATGACCCAAAGTCCATAACCCATAACCCATAACCCAAAGTCTATGACCCATGACCCAAGATGTCTTTGACATCAGGCATGACATCACCTATCCATAACACGTAATGGAACGACATTTACGATATTACATTAGTTATGATGTATGGCACATACACAGGTACTGAAACCGTCAATATTGTAATCTAATGTGTATGTTGCCCTATATAAGCCCTCCTAGACTTCACTAGGAGGGTGAGACTTAGTGTGTAATTTAGACTTTCATCTTTATCAATAAAACACATAGTTTCCTTCTCTCTCTACTTTCTCTCACTAACAATGGAACCTTTATTATTTCATCATCCCCGACCTCCCGAATCACGATAATTAACCTAAAACACGATCTGACCTCCCGAATCACGATAATCAACCTAAAACACGATCCTAAAAGTGGTATCAAGAGCAAGGTTTTAGTTATTGGTTGATTTTTTGTAGTGTTATCTTTTCAAAATCGTATAGTCTACATCTGTTTTAACCATGGAGATAACTCTTTTTACATACTTTTTGGTTTAACAATTTTATTACGGTTTTTATGGTATAAAAACTGGTCAAAAAAAGTCACGGATTTCAATAGCAGTTTTCACATATCTGTTTTCTTGTGTCCTATTGGTCCAAATAACTATTTTGTGTGTAAACAGATTTTTATGACAGTTTTGTACCAAACCCTTGATGAAGATTTTGTGGTAAAAAAATGGTCGGAAGAGTGGCCGGAAAAGGTGAACGGAAAACTGGTCGAAAAACTTCTACACGATTCAACGATTACTCAATATTCCCTTGCTTGTATAAGCACATTAAATACTTCGACAACAGGAAATCTGCTAGCTTGTATAAGCTAGATAGATACTATCGATCTTACCCAAGGGTTTATCGAACTTACCCAAGGGTTTATCGAACTTGCAGTTATCGCAGTTTGACTTATCGAACTTTCACTTATCGAACTTTCACTCATCGAACTTGCAAAGTCAAACTCATCGAACTTGCATAGTCAAGCTAATCGAACTTACAAAGTTAATGTCATCGAACTTGGACTACAAAGTAATCGAACTTGTGACAAGAAGAAGATGAAGATACCAGTTTGACCAAGACCAACAACCAAAATAAATTAACAATCTTATTGACTTCAGTTATACCATCATAAGTCCAACACAAGATGCAACAAATAAGATCTCAGTTCAGTTTCGTGTTTCTCTTAAGATTATTCAAGACCTTTAACAGATCTAACCACACGAAACAAGAGCTGATCATCGATCTACAACAATCAAAGAGGGCTCAAGATCTCAGTTTAGTTCACTTGCTTTTTCAAATCTTTATCAGATTTTTTGTGTGAACTAGTTACATCACAGATCTATCATCACCCAAGAGCAACAAACCCAAATCCTACATCTAGACATAACCAATACCCTCACCATCACTCTTCAACTCTCATCTAAAGCAAAACTGGATTCGAACTAACAAGAAAAATACATGCATAGATCTCATTTTATCTTTCTTACAAAACCATAGACAATCTCAAGATATACTTACGAAAATAAATATCATCATTGATCCAAAACTAAATGGGGAACATAAATGGATCTCAGATTTGTTACTAAACACATTCGCATATTACAGATCTTGAAAGATCTTATGTGCTTGAACAACTCTTTATAGATCTTCAAACTCAAAATATATAATTAAACAAAAGAGACAAAATCATCATTGATCCATTTTTTTAAGTTTACCTTCTTTATTGTACGAATCTTTAAAGGATCATACAAAAACCACACGGTTTCCATATGACCTTTCGTTCGCTATAATCATTACACGACACACGAACCTATCGTTGTTACAAGATCGTGGTACTGTGTGTGTTTGATCTTCCAACGTAAGAGAAAAAGAAAGAAGATAAAAAATGGTTATCAAATGAAAAGAGAGAAGAAAGAAGACGAGTGATGTTGTCGGTTTTACCAGATCTGAAAAAGGGTTTGGTGTGATATCTATACTACATATAATGTACAAATGAATCTCTCTCCAACATTTTCAGACTTACAACAAATAAAGCATGATTTACAATACTTTAATGCACCCAATTTTCAGAATTACAACAAAATAAGCATAGTGTACAACAAAAATAAGCATGGGTCATTTTCAGACTAATTTTCTATCAAACAATATTAATGTGTTTTAATAGCATTAAAGGTGTCATAAAACCCATCCAAGTACATTTAAAAGTGATGTTTGTAACAGTGAAATCAAATAACAATCCCATATTCTTATCCAAATTACCATAAATATCAACATATGATGTACTATAAAACCCATTCCAACTTCTGCATTTTGCTTCACCATCGTCACATGAATAGATCTACACCATCGTCACAACCACCGTGATTTGGCTGTTGGTTAAACTAAATCAATAACCCAAATCATCAACTAACCAACAAAAAAACAGAAACAAGTTGCAACCCACGAATCTGGTAAAGTAATATTTTTCCTCCATCAACACCGCCGCTTCTATCTCGAAAAAGTTGGACGCCTATAGATCTAACACGACCATATATAAAGAGAAGAGGTAGTGGGTTCAGGCGTTCAAGATTGAGGGTTCGATTATAACAAGAATCGAAGGGTTCAATAAGCAAAAGAAAAAGACCTAAACAAACAAACAAAAAATTGTCTTTGAGGTTGTCTTCTTGTTCGAACAAAAGAAAAAGATTTAAGTATCTTGTTTAGGCTCGATTTAAGAAGGTGTTTGTGGTTCGATTATAACAAGAATCAAAGGGATCTTCTATATTTTTTGGTCTATGTGTAGGTGAAAGGAAAAGACTAGATCTATCTTGTGGTGACTGCGTATTTCACATAGAGAGACTAGGTTTAAGTGTCAAAAATATTAGGGTAGTGTGTTTAAAATGAGGATAGTGTGTTTGGACCGAGTATATTAGTTGGGTTTGGACATCAAATGAATTGGGCTGATAATCCAAAAAGGGTACTGATGCGTGGGTTTTGCAACCTTACAACAGGTTTTACCTCTCGAGGGATCTCAAGAGGCTTACAACCCCACCAGGCAGTGTACCTGACCGATGTAGTATAGTGTAGTGGTAAGTACGGGGGATTGATCGTTCTCCACAGGGAATAGTGTTCGTTAGGTGTGAAAGGCTACTCTAATTAGGTCTAAGGGTTGAGGAAGATTCTTTTTATGTTTTTATAATTTTATGAAAGCAAGTAAAATCTCGGGTTTTGAAGGAGTGGGCGGAATTAGTTGCTAGTCAACTAACCCAAATTACTACAAATGCAAATAAAATAAAATAACAAAAATGAAAAGTGGTGAGAAACTTATGTGTAGAGAAATGTGTTTACTTAGATTTCCTTACTCCCTAACTATCTTTTACCGGTTAATTAATGTGTATTAGTCGCGTGGATGATGGGTGTATTCCTTAATACCATTCGTGGGGTGGCGTACTTACTTCCCCAAACTCTACAAGCTCCTACTTCACTCCTATGTCGAGCCGGCTAGGAAGCTCCTAACATGGGATCACTAGAATTCGCTTGTGCATTAAATACAACCATAAAAACCTTTAGTACGCGTTTGGTTCATGTTTCTTAAGACGTTCAAGCAAGTTACCGAATAGGAAGTTAGCCAGTTTTCTTAAGCCTAACATAGATAAACAATCATCCAATACAACTAACAACACACTAACAACCAATAATCAATAGCTAGGTTTCATTAGATCTAAGCAAACACAAGATAAAATTAGCCTAACATGTTAAACAAAAGACAAGCATAAGATAGAATCAAACAACACATAGACATATTGAATGATTAATTGATAACTTATCTTTCAATGAAACATGGAAGATCTCAGGGCAAAAAGCCCTGAAAAAGTAGCTAAAATCGTCTTAGGGTTTTATCCCAAAATTCCACACACTAAGCTCTCCCTTAATGACAAAAAATTAGAAAACTATATATAGACTTTGACATCTGACGGCGTCACCTTATGCATTGTGACGCCGTCACCTCGCCGCTTTTAGGGTTCCCGGATGACCATCTTGACGCCGTCCCTCTTTAGCTCTTCAAAAATCCATTCTGGCTTATCAAGGCTTGACGCCGTCGGACCTATAACGTGACGCCGTCCCCTTATGATTTAAGCCGTGACGCCCTTGATTTAGTTAAAGCGTGACGCCGTCAGAATTCTCATGCAAACTCACTGGCCCGTCATGAGTAAATTTCACATCCAACTTTTCTTGCCAAGGCATGACGCCGTCTGGAGTTAATGTTGACGCCGTCAAAGGTGACTTTCAGCACAATTTTGAGACTTTGCCGTTTTCTTCACTTTTATGCTCCAAAAACGTCCAAAATGCCTCCTTTTCCAGATTTCTCCTCAAAAGTACCTAAAATGACAAAAGGAACGATTTAGGGCAATATTTGATCAAATAAATACGATTTCGGGCTTAAATGACCCCTTAAAAGCGGTACACTTTTCGCCTCATCAAATACCCTTACACTTGAGATTTGCTTGTCCTCAAGCAAATGCGCTTTTATTCTAATCAAAATACAAGTTAGGGGTCATTTAATGCAAACATAAAAGTAATTACAACAAATAATCGTTCCACTTCAATCATAATAAGCACGGAGATTATATACTAGCACCTCACAAGTAGTGTTTAGATACTCACATCTCTCAAGTGTCATCAAAATAAATCTCATAAATGAAAACGGAAAATATCTCTCACTACCTGTCATAGCAAATAGATTACCATAGGCTTGGGAAAGGATCGAAAACCTCCTCCACTAGGCGTAAGCACCTAAGATAAACTATCAAAGAGGGCTTTTAAATGGGTTATAACGTTAGGTGTAGGGAAAAGGAGAACACGGTTTGGTTGGATAAAGGATATTTTACTGGTGGCGAGTTAAAAATCTTGATCAATTACATGTACTATACAACGTTGCTAAGCCAAGACTAGACTCGATCTTAAGCTAATGAAAGAAAATAACAAAACATAAACATAAAATAAACATAAAATGAAACGGGATGGTAGTCCGTATGTTTTTTCTACTTTTCTTTTTCTCATTTTTTTTTTGTATTTTTCTTGATTTTTTTTTTTTTTTTTTTTTTTTTTTTTTTTTTTTTTTGCATACACTCTTGCCCTACCATCCAAAATAATACATCATAGGGGCGTTGCATCCCCTTACACTTGAACTTTTACATAACTTTACAAATAACTATTCTAATGACTCGAATTAAGATAATTGAAAAACTTGGAGTACTTTTAAAACATTTAGCACATATGGGGGTAATAAATGATGTTCTTCCCCATTACTCCATTACACTAGTACTTTACCCATGAGTCCCAATCGTCCTAAAACAATATGTACAAGGATATGACTCGACTTAGCAACCATGTAATCAACTAGATAATTAACTTGGGTTTAAACAAATGTTGTAACAATAATGCACTAAAAATGAGTGCATACAAGGTAGGCTAAGGCGATTTGGGTGTACATTTTAGTGGGGTGTAACAAATTCTTCCTTTAAGTAAAATGCTTAAAGGTCGAAACGAAAAGATAGGCTCTGAGGGGTGTACTAGGGGTATCGTGTACTAAAAATGAGTACAACGCAAAGGGTGTGGGAGAATTACTTGACCAATGTAGCCAAAGTAATTATAACAAAAACACAGGTGTAAAACAATGGGTTAATCCTAATGCCTCTTATCATGTAGTAAATCTAACTACACGAATGTAGTCTCACTTGTGGCCTTGGAATGGTCCTAACGCAAGTTCTAGAATCTAAGTGCTACCGGTACACACATCATAGCATAAATGCTTTTCCTACCAATTCTAGGGGCGAACCTCACATATTTGGGGGTGGAAAAATTTTTTAGTGGTACGGTTTTTGTGCTAGTCATATAACTCCTATCCATGAGACGCTCATTAAGATCAAAGTTTCACTCCTATATGTTGTAAAAAATTTTAAATTTGGCACTAAAATTACCTTAACAAGTATTTCTCTCAGTTTTATTACACATCTACCATCAAACAAACAAAAATCAAGCGCAATTGTATTCTCAAAAATCGTACTTTTACCCTCCCCTTACACTTAAGATGAACATTGTCCCCAATGTTCAAATAACAAGATGTAAAAGCATAAAGTAAAAGAATGAAATCAAATACTCCCCTGATTCGCTTGTTGGATAATGAAATTACACGGTTAAATCTTCCTCCAAAGAGAATGTTGAAGCTCCATGACTAATGCATCGCCATAAGCTTGATTCAAAACATTTCCTTGTCCAAAATAACCTGTTGAACCTGAGAAAACAAACACGAAAACCTGCATAACATCGGCGGGATAAAATCTATATATAAGGATATAATGCTTGTGGAATGATAATTTTGCAGATTCCTGGAGATTATAAGTTGGAGATTTTAATAAAAACTTTTTAAAAACAAAAATTTCAAAAATTTCTGAAAATTAAATCTGACGCCGTCAGGTTATAACCCCTGACGCCGTCAGAAATGACCTGACAAAAATTCTCATTTTAAGTTTCCGGAAAATTTCTGGAAAAACCTTTACCTTACTTCCTGGAAATCCTGCAAAACATCATTATGACTCGATACAAGCATTTGACTCAAACAAATACGGATATGTATGTTAATTTATTATTATTACGATTCATGTTCATATGTGTTCTAATAAACCGATTTAGATTTCCCTTACACTTATCTTTTGCAAAATACCTTTATATGTAGTTAAGACGAAGTTAAAAACAAAATAAAGCATTTTCACAAATTAGTTTTGAACATGAATCAATAAGAATAAAAATTAAACACACATACGGAAACAAATAAAATCAAACAAACAAATAAATAAACACACAAAGCAAATAAAACAAATAAAGCTTGGGTTGCCTCCCAAGAAGCGCCTTTCTTTATTAACGAGTCTTGTAGCTAGACTCAAAGTCACGTACATTACGTGACTCCATCATCGGTCACGGTTCCTAGGCCATTCTCCTTTGATTCTCTATCAGAATCACTTTCATAGTGAAGGTATTTCGGGTCCTCGAGATCAAAGGGATTATTTCGGTATTTAGAACTAAGCTCCTTATCATGCTTAAAGAATCCACTTGACAGGTCAAAAGTGTCCTTACATCCCCTTCTCACATCATCATCACACAACACTAGTTGGGAACTTAACCTATCGAGCCCATCATAATCAATCTCCTTGAATTCTCTCATCTTGTGAGGCGTTTGGTATGAGATTTCCCTAATCCCATCGGTGAAAGTCATGATCCCATTGAGCTCGTCCACAACCAAGCTTGTGGCCTTGCAAAAAGGTGCCCCAAAAACAACTTGTGATAACCTGGGATCGATGTATTTTTCGATATTATCGACGATTGCGAAGCTCATAGTGAATGTCATGTTTCCTACAAACACCTGTACATCATCATCTATGCCAATGTCGTCCTTCCCTTTATGAATCATCCCCCATCTGCAAATGTTGTTATAATGAAACAGGGACATCACATTTTTGGGTAAACATGTGTCGATGTAAACATTATATAAAAATGCTTGTGACCAATCATGCAAGGTATTTTGAGATTATTCGGATCACATCGCTTAATTCGGCCAGGCCTTCTACCGCGTAACCCCCATGTGTTGCTACTCGCTGATGGTTGATACTCATACACTTCTTCACAGCCATCCCGAAAAATCACTTTCCTGACACCATCGGTAAATAATGCACTCCTATCATCCTCATCGAGTATCACTCCCGTTGCTTTTATGAATGGTTTGCCTAGAACAAGGCCAGTTAAGGGTGGGCTGATGATAGGGTTCATGTTATTAATTACAGTTAACTCGATATGAAAGAGGAACTTTTCTATCACAATTGGTACCCTCCTTATTACCCCGATGATATTAGACCCTTCATATTTGACTTGTTCAGTGAAGGCTTCATTATATAGAGAAAGGGATATTGCGCTTATAGAAGAGTTGGGGTTTATGTAGGCATCTTTTATAAAACTTTTTCCTAGTGGTGCAAGAAATCTTAAAGACCCTAGGAGCGCCATCCTCTATTCTCTCTCCGAATCCCATAGGCGACCTTGCTGTGCCCCTCTCAAGTTCCTCTACCAGGGGGCGGTCCAGCAGTCCTGCAAGCCCATGAGGCATTTCGGATTTCTCTTCCGAGCCCTCCTCATCACTCACCTTTATTGTACTCGAGTTCTTTGGTGAGTCTAGATAGTAGTCGGGCGCCTCGGGTTTCTTTTCGGGAACTTTACCCTCCATTTCATTGTCCACATTCTTGGCTGTTTGTTGGTCCAGATTTGGTTTAGGAACAGGTATTGTTGTAATGGTGTTCACGAAGTGGAGAGGTTTCGAAGGGGTACGAGTATCTCCTGTTTTTTTTTTCGTTCTGTGATATGTATTTGAAAAGTTTACTAGGGTGCTTGATTTTTACAGGAGGGGGTGTTTGGTGGGTTACCGTAACAGATTTGATCTCATTAACTCGTGCCAACTCACAATTTGACCTGCCAGCAAGGCGATCATTGATAACCTTTAACAGGTTATCAACCTTGTTGTTCATATCAACTTGCTGTTGTCTGAATTGATTCTCAAGTTTGGAAAGCTGTGTTTCTTGAGAGAGAATGAATTTTTGCAGTGATTCCTCGCGATTTTGTTGTTTATGCGTGTGTCGCTGAGGATAATGTTCAGACCAGGTGAGCGGGGTAGAGTCATTGAATGATACGCTACGAGTTTGGTTCCAACTAAAATTTGGCTTATTCTTCCATGCCTCACACCCATCTTCGGAATTTTTGGGCCCATAATTAGTGGCGAGCCACTTATCTCCCGCCTTATCGATTCGCGAGGATGCGAATTCTTTGAAAGCCTGTTTGGGAAGTTCCATGCAATCATGAGTGTTGTGGGGACCACTACATAATTTACATGAAGAAGTGATTTTGTTCACTTGGCTTGAAGGTTTAGGAGCCTCGTAGGATTTCATGAGAAACTTGACTTGGTCTTCAAGTTCTACGATCCTACGGTCGGAAGTGCTTGAATTGTTCAAAGGCAAAGATATTGCCTTGACCGTTTTATTCAAATCACGGGGATCACTCCAACTTTCGTTGTCATAAAGAGCAAGATCCTCTAGGAGAGCCCATGATTGTTCCGCACTTAGATCACGTAGCTTGCCACCGGCTGATTGGTCAATGGTTTGCCTCGTGGAGAGATTGATATGGTCATAGAAGATTTGGACTTGGAGCCAAAGTTCTATGCCATGGTGAGGGACTTTTTGGAGTAAGTCCTTGAATCGAGTCCATGCCTCGTAGAGAGTTTCGCCTTGACGTTGTTGGAACATCAAGATATCATTCCTTAGCTTGGTAGTTCTTCCCGGTGGGAAGAACTGAGCAAGGAAATGAGTGGTGAGATCATCCCAAGAGGTAATGGATCCTGCGGGTTGACGTTCTAGCCACTGACTAGCTTGGTCCCGCAAAGAGAATTGGAAGAGACGCAATCGGGTCGTCTCTCGAGTGGCAACATCAAGGTCTATAGAATCAACGATTTTAAGAAAGTCCTTGAGATGTTGATTAGGATCTTCAGAACGAAGTCCATGGAATGCGCATCCGCTTTGCACCAACCGGATGGTGTCGGATCGCAAGGGTGTGATATTGGCTCCTTGAGTGAGCTCAATGGTGTTTCGATAGCCGTGGTGGCTAGGACGGGAATACTCTCCTAAAGTACGGGCTCTAGGAGGTGGTGGTGGTTGTTGTGGTGGTGGGTTGTGTGGGTTAAGGATATTACCATCTTCCATGATGTCGGACAGTAATGGTTACGAACAAAGACACGAAGAAAATAGATAGACTAAAGAAAACCTAGAAAAAGAAAATAAAAATCTCACTAGAAAGGAATCTAGTGAGTAGACCTAATAGAAATAAAAATTCAACCTAAACAATAACTATTCCCCGGCAACGGCGCCAAAAACTTGATGCGTGGGTTTTGCAACCTTACAACAGGTTTTACCTCTCGAGGGATCTCAAGAGGCTTACAACCCCACCAGGCAGTGTACCTGACCGATGTAGTATAGTGTAGTGGTAAGTACGGGGGATTGATCGTTCTCCACAGGGAATAGTGTTCGTTAGGTGTGAAAGGCTACTCTAATTAGGTCTAAGGGTTGAGGAAGATTCTTTTTATGTTTTTATAATTTTATGAAAGCAAGTAAAATCTCGGGTTTTGAAGGAGTGGGCGGAATTAGTTGCTAGTCAACTAACCCAAATTACTACAAATGCAAATAAAATAAAATAACAAAAATGAAAAGTGGTGAGAAACTTATGTGTAGAGAAATGTGTTTACTTAGATTTCCTTACTCCCTAACTATCTTTTACCGGTTAATTAGTGTGTATTAGTCGCGTGGATGACGGGTGTATTCCTTAATACCATTCGTGGGGTGGCGTACTTACTTCCCCAAACTCTACAAGCTCCTACTTCACTCCTATGTCGAGCCGGCTAGGAAGCTCCTAACATGGGATCACTAGAATTCGCTTGTGCATTAAATACAACCATAAAAACCTTTAGTACGCGTTTGGTTCATGTTTCTTAAGACGTTCAAGCAAGTTACCGAATAGGAAGTTAGCCAGTTTTCTTAAGCCTAACATAGATAAACAATCATCCAATACAACTAACAACACACTAACAACCAATAATCAATAGCTAGGTTTCATTAGATCTAAGCAAACACAAGATAAAATTAGCCTAACATGTTAAACAAAAGACAAGCATAAGATAGAATCAAACAACACATAGACATATTGAATGATTAATTGATAACTTATCTTTCAATGAAACATGGAAGATCTCAGGGCAAAAAGCCCTGAAAAAGTAGCTAAAATCGTCTTAGGGTTTTATCCCAAAATTCCACACACTAAGCTCTCCCTTAATGACAAAAAATTAGAAAACTATATATAGACTTTGACATCTGACGGCGTCACCTTATGCATTGTGACGCCGTCACCTCGCCGCTTTTAGGGTTCCCGGATGACCATCTTGACGCCGTCCCTCTTTAGCTCTTCAAAAATCCATTCTGGCTTATCAAGGCTTGACGCCGTCGGACCTATAACGTGACGCCGTCCCCTTATGATTTAAGCCGTGACGCCCTTGATTTAGTTAAAGCGTGACGCCGTCAGAATTCTCATGCAAACTCACTGGCCCGTCATGAGTAAATTTCACATCCAACTTTTCTTGCCAAGGCATGACGCCGTCTGGAGTTAATGTTGACGCCGTCAAAGGTGACTTTCAGCACAATTTTGAGACTTTGCCGTTTTCTTCACTTTTATGCTCCAAAAACGTCCAAAATGCCTCCTTTTCCAGATTTCTCCTCAAAAGTACCTAAAATGACAAAAGGAACGATTTAGGGCAATATTTGATCAAATAAATACGATTTCGGGCTTAAATGACCCCTTAAAAGCGGTACACTTTTCGCCTCATCAGGTACGAAATTTCATGTGATAAAATTTTGGGTAACTCAAAATTTCGTGGGACTTTTTGGTTTTTTGTTTGAAGTTTTATTTGTAATGTTTTTAAATGTATTTGAATTATTTTGTAATGGTTTTTTATTTTTAATGAAATATAATTTTGTTGCTAAAAAAATTAAAAATTGTCGTTCTTTTGTAAAATTATTGTTAGAAAAAACGTATAAATGAATAACATTTGCTCGCTACAAAATTTAGTCACATGGTACCCGTCGTCGCATTGCGCGGGTACCCTGCTAGTTTAGGTGTGAAAGGGACGGATGGTGTTTAAGTGAGAGATTAGGGTTGTGTAAAATGAGGATATTTAGGGTTAGACAATTATATAACGGGGTGTATTAGGGTTATGTGGTGGTTGTGCGGGCATTTTGGGCCCAATTTGGTGATGATACATTTGTTATTTGGGTTGGGCCGTCCGAAAGTTTTAAGAAATAGGCTGCTATGTTGATTTATTTGGATGATAAGCTCAATATTGATATTAAGATGAGGTTACATTTGAGGTTCGTTGTGACATAGTAACTTAATTATTCACGGGGATGCATAATTTGACAAGATCGGAAAACAAAATAAAAGAAATTAAAAAAAAAAACACATTATCAAAGTTCACTTAAACCTAAAAAGGCTAGTTTTGGGCATTTAAATGCAAGAAATGAATACGGGATTAATTCATTATTATTTATTTGAAGTTGAAGTGAGATTTCACGGGTGCGTGTACTTAGCATCTCAAAGTATCGGGGTTGGTTGGATGCATGATTCTTCGAGATCCTTGTTCGAGCTTTTATCCGTACGAATGACAGAGATTTGAGTTGTCTAGTTATACATGATGTAAGGAGTTACGTTGTTGTGCTCGCAGTATATAACTATCACTTTAAAGGAATTACATTGTAGTGCTAAAGTGTTACAAAAAACTGTGGATAATTCAGGAGATGTTTGTGATTATAGCATAAGTCGAAACTAGATTGACATAAGTCGATCTAAAAGTTTTAAAACAAAGTTTTAATTGGTAAAACTATTTCACCCCTTATAGTTTTCTACAGAATATATATTTATTTATTTTTTTATAAAAATTATATTAAGGTTTCTCTTTCTTATTTCTTGTTTTCAATAATCTAGTGATAGATATGTGTGAATATATTTTCATAAAAGTTTGTGATTATAGCATTTCTCAAAGAGATAGGTTATAAAGACCATTTTAAAATACAATTTGTACCCTTTTGTTTTTTCATTTTTTTAATTTTTTTTATAATTTTCTTTTTCTTCTAAAACTACAAAACTAAAAGTATGCAACATAAAATGTAAAATTTAACACGTCAAAAGAATTAAATTGACAAAAAATACAAAACACAAACAGATAAAAAAATACGTTTTACTATTAAAAATAAAATCAAAGGAGAATATTTTGTATTTTCAAGTATTTTTTTGGTGAGAGAGGGTACCCATAATAGTACCTTTTCTCAAAATCAAATACTCAGGGTCCGTTTGGCTTGTAGGTGGGTTTAGGATTTGGATTTAGATTTAAATTTAAATTTGGATTTGAATTTGGATTTTGATTTGATGTAGGAAAGAGAAATGTATTATAAAAAACATAAATAATTAAAAATTCAACATGCAAAGCATTTAAAAAAATTAACGTCACTCCAGAAGATATAAAAATGATATATAACTATTAAAACTAAATATGTGTGGCTGAGAATTGATATTCGATTTTTTAGAAAGCAAGTATCCATATTGCCTGGGAATGCAAATTGTACTATTATATATATATATATATTACATTTAGCGGGATTCATTTAACCCGTTTGTTTGTCCAACTCGCTCCATCCGTGACCCGCCTACTTACTTGGGGATCCGGACTGTTCATCCTCACTCACATCCACCCTTCTTCTTTTAGGTCCAAAACATGGTGCTCCACGACCAAAACCCGATGGCCATTACATTTTCTCCGACCTGCCCTTTGGCAGCTACAGTTGCCTGTGAGGGTATGAATAGAAAAAACAATAGTAACCCCAATTTTTTTTTTTTTTTTGTGTGGCTGTTATTAGGCCATTTTTTACTGATACAGTATCCCATTAGTTATAACCACAATTTTGGATCTGATCTTACCCGGATTTCTCATTTTTTGATCAAAAAGGTAGGTTATCTTATTGTTTGAAGGTACACTGTTAAAATCATTTTCTCATGTGATATTTAATGTTTTGTTGTTGTTATTGCTCATTTAATTCCACCTACTGCATTTAATTGTTTTACGGTTTTGTTGCAGTTATTGTTTTAGGGTTAGGGTTTTGTTACAGCTATTGTTTTAGGGTTGGTAGATTAAAAACTTTGTTGCATTATATTTAATGGTTTGGTTGTTGTTATTGGTTCATTTAGGGTATGATATGCTTTGGTTAATTGTTGGGTTGGTAGATTAGAAACTTTGTTGCACTATATTTAATTGTTTGGTTGTTGCTTTGCTTAATTGTTGCTTTCTATCAGCTTTTCCCCGGTTATTTTTTAAAGATGTTCTTTATTTTTTGCAACATCTTCTGACTTTTGTTGTCTTTTTTTCCTCCTTTTTTCCCTCTCTTTGTATACCATCCTTTGAAAATGCGTTTATTGCTCATAATAACTAATTACAAACCGTTAGTCATTGTTCTTTGGTTAACTTTTTTTGTTTGGCTCATTGGTCTTCGTGTTGCTCATTCTAATTATGAAACAAACATTGAGAATTGATGCTAAAAATATCGACACTCGAGTGCCTAAAAATCCAAAAGTAATAAATCCCGCCACTATACATGCCTCTGCCAACAATGAGATTCAAGATCACATTACTGGTGATGATAGTCGGCTTACATCAAACTTTGGTTCATCCAACGGTTAGTTCATTATTCATGTTCCATATGCTTATGGTTGCTCCTTTTTATGACATGGGCAAATCACTTTACTAATTGTTTTTATTACTTTTTTTCAGATGATTTCCATCTAAAGAATTTAACCATTACAGATCGTCAGCTTGGCACGGGTCAAACGGTTGATGTAAGCCAGCCGGCTGCACCATTGGCTAATTTTTTTAGTGCTGACCACCTGAAATCGGGTAATTTAGCCAAATAAATTTGGTTTGTATTTATTCAATGAATGGTACCTTATTAACAAAGTTTTTATGGTTATGGTTATAAAGGCAACTGTAGATCCTTATATTCATATATGTTTTTAAAAATGCAGCAACGGCTGCATGTAAGCATGAAAAACCCCACGAAAAAGAATACTACAACGCGATCAACAGCAGCGCCTGCCCTGTTGGCAGCAACAATTTACATAGTGCTTCAGCAGACCACGCAACAGTTAGGCAAAACGATTTACTTGCTAATATGCCTCAAGGTAAAGTAATAGGGTCTATTATAAAGAAGTTTAGGTGTTACTGTATGAAACATCCCCTTCAATAAATGTATTTCATACGAAAAAACAGTTACCATCCTGATCTTTTTCTGTTTTTGACAGGAGCAGCCCCAATTTTTGTTGACCACAGTAAACAAATTCATCCGCCTGGAGATCAAACTGCTTACTGTATAATGCAACAACATCCTCCTAGGGGTACTTTCCAAAATACCCTTGATCAACCTGTCTTTCCTATTCCGCAATAATTTATATGTCGTATACTTCAATGTAAGTCTGTAAATTGCTTTTAGAGATGACCATACCTTAAAATGACGTCCTGATTTATTGTCTAATATTTTAAGAGGATGTTAGATTCACATTGTTTTTGGTTAACAACAGGAATACACACACATGTTCGGCCTCAATCAACTTCTGTAAATAACAACAGACAAACAGAAAAAAGAAACAGAGGAAACAGTTAACTAACTGCAAGGTGTGTGCGCCAACGTTGTTTACCACGCGATGATACTCGGCTTAGATCAAACTTTGATTTATCCAAAGGTTAGTTCATTGTACATGTTCCATATGTTTATGGTTGCTGCTTTTTATCACATGGCCAACTCACTTTACTAATTGTTTTTATTAATTTTCTTCAGATGATTTTCGTTTAGAGATTTTGAGCATTACAGACCGTCAGCTTGCCACGGATCAAACGGTTGTTGTAAGCCAGTCGGCTGCACCATTGGACAATTTCTTTAGTGCTCACCGCCTGAGACGGGGTAATTTAAACAAATTAATTTGGTTTGTATTAATTCAATGAATGTTACCTTATTAACAAACCTTTTATGCTTATGGTTATAAAGGCAATTGTAAACCCTTATATTCAAATATGTTTTTAAAAATGCAGCAACAGCTGCATGCAAACATGACAAAGGCCACAAAAATGAAGACCACAACGCGGTCAGCAGCAGCGGTTGCCCTGTTAGTAGCACCAATTTACAGAGTGCTTCAGCAGACCACATAGTAGTGAGTCAAAGTGATTTACTTGATAATATACCTCAAAGTAAACTAATGCGGTCTATTATAAAGAAGTTTAGCCGTTACTCTATCAACCAGTCCCTTCAATAAATGTATTTCATACAAAAAAAAAATTTCCTGTTATTGACAGCAGCAGCCCCAATATTTGTTGATCACAGTAAACAGACTCATCTGCTTGAAGATCAAACTGCTCATTGTATAGTGCAACAACATCCTCCCAGGGGTACTTTCCAAAATACCCTCGATCAACCTATCTTTCCTATTCCGGAATAATTTATGTGTCGTATACCTCAATGTAAGTTTCTAAATTGCCTTTAGAGACGATCATAGCTTAAAATGACCGCCTAATTTATTGTCTAACATTTTAAGATGCCGTTAATTACACGCAACATTTAGTTAACTTTTTAACAATGTTTTTTGTTGGCAACAGGTACAGACACACATGGTCGGCCTGAATCAACTTCTATAAATAATAACGGACAAACAGAAAAAAGAAACGGAGGAAGCAGTGAAGCAAATGCAAGACGTGTGCGCCAGCGTTGTTCAACAACTGATTTGCAAGGTGCTTTAGATAATGGGATGCACGTTTCTCATGAACAATCACCTTCACATACAGGCACAGGTAAATGCACCCACTTTCTTCCCGAAAACCTTGAGCCTTAACTAAATACGTTGGCTTTCATACTTCTTTTAAGAGGAACCTCTTAGTTTATGCGTTATTCTGACTTCGTGACAGGACAACTTACACATAATGCCCCTGAATCAACTCATATAAATAATAACACCTATTTACAACAAACTCAAAAAAAAAAAAAAAAAAAAAAAAAAAAAGACAAAGATGTGAGCCGAGCACAAGGCATGTACGACAACGTCCTGCAACAGGTAATTGTTGTTCCCTTTTCCAATAACTTACATTTTAACTAAATAAGTTGATTTCCATGTTTGTATTCAGAGTTGTGTCTCAATAAATGCAGATACATCACCTGTGTATGATGATTTAGGAGATTGTAATCAGCGTTGCCGGTACTGTAAAGCTGCATTTTGGTATGAGGAACGCCTTAAAGGCCATCATTCTTCAAATGGTTAGGCTGAATATCATTTATGCTGCGGAGGTGGTAAAATTTACATGGAACCAGAGGTGGATCCACCTGCATATATGAAACAGCTTCTTGCAGACAGCAGTTTTAGGCAGAATATAAGGGCTTACAATCAAATGTTTGCCATGACTTCATTTGGTGCCAACATTGACAACACAATAAACCAAGGAAGAGGGCCATATGTTTTTAAAGTTTCTGGTCAAATATACCACTGGATTGGTTCACTGTGTCCTACTGGTGATCATGCGCCATGTTTTTTGCAATTATATATCTATGACACACAGAATGAAGTGCAAAACAGGATGAATTATTTTCAAGATTCCGACAGAGCTGCATTAGATCCAAAGGTGGTGCAAGGCCTCATACAGTTTTAGATACTCACAATGAGCTGGTCCAGCTTTTCAGAACTGCAAGAGATAAATGTGCAGAAGCTGATGTGCCTGAATTCAAGGTTAGGCTTTACAATGCTGAAGGTGCACGCAGTTATGAGCTACCTACATCCAACAACCTAGGAGCCATAGTGTTTGATAATGGTCCAACAACCGAAACAGACTTCGATGTTATCATCGAACAAAGAGATGGACCACCAAAAAGGGTAAACAAGCTTCATCAATCATACATGTCATTGCAGTTTCCACTCATTTTCTTTTATGGTCAGCCAGGATTTCATACAAAGTTAAAGCTAAGGTCTGCAGATCCAAACGACAAGGCAAGGCGAGTTTCGATGAACGCATTTTACACCTACCAGTTACACCAAGGCATGACCAATATAATCTACTTTTCCAAACAGGCCATCTTTTCTAGCAGTATGTAGTTGGTGTTTATTGTTGTATAGAATAGAATAGAATGGATTTCTTTAGAACACATCAAAATGACATTCGTGGATAATATTTGTCAGGCCTGTATGATGCAATTTCAAGAGGTGATCGTGATGGGTCAGAAGTGGGTTCAAGAATTATTTTGCCTTCTTCATTTATTAGAGGTCCTAGATACATGTACAACCACTACTTGGATGCGCTAGCAATTTGTCGTGTGCTTAGTAACCCGCAATTCTTCATAACGTTCACATGTAATGTTAATTGGCCTGAAATTCAAAGATACATGGCAGCGTTCTCGCATTTGAACGCAGCAGACAGAGCAGATATAATATGTAGAGTTTTCGAGCAAAAAATTAAGGCCATTATCAAGTTTCTAAAACAGACACAGCCATTTGGATATATCATAGGAGGTATGCTTATGTTTTGTTAAAAAAAAATACAATTTAGCCATCATTAAAATTTATGGCCTCAATAGGTAGCCCATGTAATGCATCAACATATTGTCCTCATTTATATTTTTCTATTTTTTACTATGCAGTATTATACACAGTTAAGTTCCAAAAGCGTGGGTTACCACATTGTCACACACTGGTGTGGGTGTCTTCATCAACAAAAATACAAAATGCTGTAGATGTTGATGAATATATTTCTGCAGAGTTGCCTGATCCAGCCGTTGATCCACGCGGCTATAAAATTGTTTCTGAAATGATGATGCATGGACCCTGTGGAAAAGCCAATTTGGGTGCACCGTGTATGCAAGGCAACATATGCACAAAAAAATTCCCAAAGAAATATAACAATGAGACTTTTTTTTTTATGACATGGGACGTGCGCATTATCGAAGAAGGCAAACAAAGATTTCTTCAACTAAACACCAGATGAAGCTTGATAACACATATGTTGTCCCATATAACCGGTCTTTGTGCTTGGCATTTGAAGCACATATCAATGTAGGATACTGTGGATGGAGCATGCTTATAAAATATTTGTTTAAGTACATATCCAAAGGAATAGACCGAATTTTTGCCCAAGTAACCAGGTGTATAGGTGATGTATCTACTTCAGCAATCCAGTCACAGCCATACATTGATGAAATCCAGAATTTTGTAGACGGCCGTTTCATATGTCCTCATGAAGCCTGTTGGAGGATTCTCAAATTTGAAATACATAGCAGAGAACCAGCAGTTCAAATACTTTCAGTGCACCTCGAAGGCATGCATCATATGACCTTTCGAGACAGTGATGATTTGGAATCAGTTGTAAATCGGCCATATAAGAAGATGACGACACTCACATAATGGTTTACTTACAACATTGAAAACACAGATGGACGCCACTTAACTTACCTAGAGTTTCTATCACAATTTGTTTGGTATCCAGCCAGAAAATCCTGGTCAAGAAGAAAAAATAGCTGATATTCTGTTGGCCGCCTCGCATATGTACACCCAAGTTTAGGAGAGCTTTTCTACTTTAGAATGTTGCTATGTCATCAACAAGGGTGTAGAGGGTTTACAGATGTTCGATCAGTCAACCGAATCGTATATCCTACGTATCGAGCTGCATGTGATGCTCTTGGTCTGCTTGGTGACGACAAAGAATGGGATACAACACTTCAAGAGGCATGCATGTCAGCATCATCAGCAAAACTAAGGTTTCTTTTTGCTCAGGTTCTTACTCATTGTGAAGTAACGAACCCTTTACATCTATGGAATAAATATTGGCAAAAAATGGGTCATGATATCCCACGCATTGTTTCAGAATATGTGCGGATTCCCAGCTACTATGTCAATGATGCTGAATTACAAGGTTATATATTATATGAATTAGAAATATTACTAAGCAGTTGCGGTAAATCAGTCCAGGACTACGGTTTGCAGCCACCTCCAAAACACTTACTTGATCAGTTAAACAATCGATTACTAATGGAAGAAAAGAATTATAACAGGGCATTATTAGCACATGATGCGTGGTTTTGCAACCTTACAACAGGTTTTACCTCTCGAGGAATCTCAAGAGGCTTACAACCCCACCAGGCAGTGTACCTGACCGATGTAGTATAGTGTAGTGGTAAGTACGGGGGATTGATCGTTCTCCACAGGGAATAGTGTTCGTTAGGTATGAAAAACTACTCTAATAGGTCTAATGGTGAGAGAAGATTCTTTTTCTGTTTTTATAATTTTTTATGAAAGCAAGTAAAATCTCAGGTTTGAAAGAGTGGGCGGAATTAGTTGCTAGTTAACTAACCCAAGTTACTACGAATTCAAATAAAATAAAATAACAGAAAATGAAAAGGTGGTGAAAACTTATGTGGAGAGAAATGTGTTTACTTAGATTTCCTTACTCCCTAACTATCTTTTACCGGTTGATTAGTGTGTATTAATCGCGTGGATGACGGGTGTATTCCTTAATACCAATCGTGGGGTGGCGTACGTACTTCCCCAACTCTACAAGCTCCTACTTCACTCCTATGTTGAGCCGGCTAGGAAGCTCCTAACATGGGATCACTAGAATTCGCTTGTGCATTAAATACAACCATAAAAACCTTAGTACGCATTGGTTCATGTTTCTTAAGACGTTCAAGCAAGTTACCGAATAGGAAGTTAGCCAGTTTTCTTAAGCCTAACATAGATGAACAATCATCCAATACAACTAATAACACACCAATAACCAATAATCAATAGCTAGGTTTCATTAGATCTAAGCAAACACAAGATAAATCTAGCCTAGCATGTTAAACAAAAGACAAGAACAAGATAGAATCAAACAACACATAGACATATTGAATGATTAATTGATAACTTATCTTCAATGTAACATGGAAGATCTCAAGGCAAAAAGCCTTGAGAAAGCTGCTAAAATCGTCTTAGGGTTTTCACACACAAAGTTCCCCAATAAGTTCCACACTAATGACAAAAAATTGCAAAACTATATATAGACTTTCAGATATGACGGCGTCACGTTATGGAGTGTGACACCGTCACCTCGCCGCTTTTAGGGTTCCCGGATGGCCTTCTTGACGCCGTCCCTCTTTAGCTCTCCAAAATCCGTTCTGGCTTATCAAGGCTTGACGCCGTCAGAATTAGGGGTGACGCCGTCCCTCTTTAAATTAAGCCGTGACGACCTTGATCACATTAAAGCGTGACGCCGTCAGAATTCCATGCAAATTTCTCTGGCTTATCATGAGTAATTTTCACATCCACCACTTTTGCCAAGCCATGACGCCGTCCAGAACAAATCCTGACGCCGTCAAAGGTAATTTCCAGCACAATTTTGAGACTTTGTCGTTTTCTTCACTTTTATGCTCCAAAAACGTCCAAAATGCTTCCTTTTCCAGATTTCTCCTCAAAAGTACCTAAAATGACAAAAGGAACGATTTAGGGCAATATTTGATCAAATAAATACGATTTAGGGCTTAAATGACCCCCTAAAAGCGGTACACTTTTTGCTTCATCAAATACCCTTACACTTGAGATTTGCTTGTCCTCAAGCAAATGCGCTTTTATTCTAATCAAAATACAAGTTAGGGGTCATTTAATGCTAACATAAAAGTAATTACAACAAATATTCGTTCCACTTTAATCATAATAAGCACGGAGATTACAAACTAGCACCTCACAAGTAGTGTTTAGATACTTACATCTCTCAAGTGTCATCAAAATAAATCTCATAAATGAAAACGGATAATATCTCTCACTACCTGTCATAGCAAATAGATTACCATAGGCTTGGGAAAGGATCGAAAACCTCCTCCACTAGGCGTAAGCACCTAAGATAAACTATCAAAGAGGGCTTTTAAACGGGTTATAACGTTAGGTGTAGGGAAAAGGAAAACACGGTTTTGTTGGATAAGGGATATTTTACTGGTGGCGAGTTAAAGATCTTGATTAATTACATGTACTATACAATGTTGCTAAGCCAAGACTCGACTCGATCTTAAGCTAAAAACAAAATAACAAAAACATAAAATAAATATAAAATGAAACGGGATGGTAGTCCGTATGTTTTTTCTACTTTTCTTTTTCTTATTTTTTTTGTATTTTTCTTGATTTTTTTTTTTTTTTTTTTTTTTTTTTTTTTTTTTTTTTTTGCATACACTTTTGCCCTACCATCCAAAATAATACATCATAGGGGCATTGCATTCCCCTTACACTTGAACTTTTACATAACTTTACAAATTACTATTCTAATGACTCGAATTAAGATAATCAAAACACTTGGAGTACTTTAAAAATATTTAGCACATATGGGGGTAATAAATGATGTTCTTCCCCATTACTCCATTACACTAGTACTTCACCCATGAGTCCCAATCGTCCCAAAACAATATGTACAAGGATATGACTCGACTTAGCAACCATGTAATCAACTAGATAATTAACTTGGGTTTAAACAAATGTTGTAACAATAATGCACTAAAGATGAGTGCATACAAGGTAGGCTAAGGCGATTTGGGTGTACATTTAAGTGGGGTGTAACAAATTCTTCCTTTAAGTA
This sequence comes from Artemisia tridentata subsp. tridentata, assembly GCA_021014915.2. NCBI lineage: Eukaryota > Viridiplantae > Streptophyta > Magnoliopsida > Asterales > Asteraceae > Artemisia > Artemisia tridentata. Next base: position 137,616,189 of record CP139505.1, on the reverse strand, counting down.
AAATGCTTAAAGGTCGAAACGAAAAGATAGGCTCTGAGGGGTGTACTAGGGGTATCGTGTACCAAAAATGGGTACAACGCAAAGGGTGTGGGAGAATTACTTGACTAATGTAGCCAAAGTAATAATAACAAAAACACAGGTGTAAAACAATGGGTTAATCCTAATGCCTCTTATCATGTAGTAAATCTAACTACACGAATGTAGTCTCACTTGTGGCCTTGGAATGGTCCTAACGCAAGTTCTAGAATCTAAGTGCTATCGGTACACACATCATAGCATAAATGCTTTTCCTACCAATTCTAGGGGCGAACCTCACATATTTGGGGGTGGAAAATTTTTTAGTGGTACGGTTTTTGTGCTAGTCATATAACTCCTATCCATGAGACGCTCATTAAGATCAAAGTTTCACTCCTAAATGTTGTAAAAAATTTTAAATTTGGCACTAAAATTGCCCTAACAGGTATTTATCTCAGTTTTATTACACATCTACTATTAAACAAACAAAAATCAAGCGTAATAGCATTCTCTAATCGTACTTTTACCCCCCCTTACACTTAAGATGAACATTGTCCCCAATGTTCAAATAACAAGATGTAAAAGAAAAAAGTAAAAGAATGAAATCAAATACTCCCCTGATTCGCTCGGTGGATAATGAAGTAACACGGTTAGATCTTCTTCCAAAGAGAATGTAGAAGCTCCAAGACTAAAGCATCGCCAAAAGCTTGATTCCACATACATTTCCTTGTCCAAAATAACCTGTTAAACCTGAGAAAACAAACACGAAAACCTGCATAACATCGGCGGGATAAACTCTATATATAAGGATATAATGCTTGTGGAATGATAATTTTGCAGATTCCTGGAGATTATAAGTTATAGATTTAATAAAAACTTTTTATGAAAACAAAACTTTCAAAAATTTTCAGAAAATTAAACCTGACGCCGTCAGGTTGTAAATCCTGACGCCGTCAGAAATAATCTGACAGAATTCTCATGTTACGTTTCCGGAAAATTTTTGGAAAAACCTATACCTTACTTCCTGGAATTCCTGCAAAACATCATTATGACTCGATACAAGCATTTGACTCAAACAAACACTAATATGTATGTTAATTTAATATTATTACGATTCATGTTCATTTGTGTTCTAATAAACCGATTTAGATTTCCCTTACACTTAACTTTTGCAAAATACCTTTATATGTAGTTAAGACGAAGTTAAAAACAAGATAAAGCATTTTCACAAATTAGTTTTTAACATGAATCAATAATAATAAAACTTAAACACACATACGGAAACAAATAAAATCAAACAAACAAATAAATAAACACACAAAGCAAATAAAACTTGGGTTGCCTCCCAAGAAGCGCTTTTCTTTATTAACGAGTCTTGTAGCTAGACTCAAAGTCACGTACATTACGTGATTCCATCATTGGTCACGGTTTCTAGGTCATCCTCATGTCCGGTTCTAAATTTCGGTCCTAATTTCAAACAATCCTTGTAGAAACCGAATATCCTTCCTATAACATAGTTTACTCCTTTACTTCTATCTTTATCATTCCTATAGTAGACTGCTTGCTTAAGCTCCTTCTCAACATTTGACAAGTGTTGGAATTGTTCTATCTTATATGGCATTTGGTAGTTTACCTCATCGGTCTCATCCTTAAATCTAACTATCCCTAAGGAAGGTTCATAAGTCATTTTAGAGACCTCAACAAATGGTTTTCCAAAAACCACTTGAGTTAAGGATGCATCGACTATTGGGCGGATATCTTCTACAATTACAAAGTCGGTGACATAGGTGAAGTTTCCTACATAAACCGGTAATCCCTTAACTCTTCCCGTGAAGTTACTCATCCAACCCTTGTCAGGGAACATCCTATACCCAAGTTGATTTTTCATTATCAAGTTGTAGTGGGCTCTAGTCATGATGTTTATGGGTGATCTAAGGTCGATGTAGGCTTTCCACACATGCAAATGTCCGATGTTGCATGGTATGTTGAGATTAGAAGGGTCGCCTATTTCTATGATTGGTCTACCTAGGAAGTATGATGTCTCGGGGTCATCGAATAAGTTTGTATGATATGCGCGCTCTTCCTTAGTGGGTAGCCTATTGAAGTAGTCCTCAACATCATCTACTTCTTCAATCTCACTTGTCATAACTTCCTTATCAACCTCGACTTTCTTAACCTCATCCTCAGGTTCACTATTATCCTCATTCCTATCAATTGGTTTGATAGTGACAATGTTGACGAAGTGGACGTGCTTGGATGAAGAGGGGTCTTTTACTTGGGGTCCGTTATTTGTGTTCCTAGCGTCCTTATGTGGAGGTGATAACACTTGGTTATTGAGAGCTTTCAATAAGTTGTCAATTTTATTGGTCATCTCCATTTGTTGTTGATTGAATTCGGATTCAAACTTAGCTATACGCGCTTCTTGAGATGCCATAAATTGGGACATCAATCCTTCAAAGTTATTGGTACTACCATAATTGTTGGAAGGATTGTTATTGAAAGTACGGTTCGAGTTGGAACCACTTGATTGGAAACGATTAGGTGGGTTGGAAGAATTGGTTTGTTGTGCGTTTTGGTTTTGTTTCCACCTAAGGTTCGGGTGATTTTTCCATGAGGGGTTGTATGTATCACCGTAGGGGTTTGGCTCGGGTTTGAAAGTGTACCACTTGTCTCCCGCTCCGTCGGTACGCGAGGATGCGTAGTCCGCAAAAGCTTGTTCGGGGAGTTCCATGCAATCATGAGTGTCGTGGGGACCACTACATAATTCACATGAAGAAGTGATTTTGTTCACTTGGCTTGAGGGTTTAGGAGCTTCGTAGGATTTCATAAGAAACTTGACTTGGTCTTCAAGTTCTATGATCCTACGGTCGGAAGTGCTTGAATTGTTCGAAGGCAAAGATATTGCCTTGACCGTTTTATTCAAATCACGGGGATCACTCCAACTTTCGTTGTCATAAAGAGCAAGATCTTCTAGGAGAGCCCATGATTGTTCCGCACTTAGATCACGTAGCTTACCACCAGCCAATTGGTCAATGGTTTGCCTCGTGGAGAGATTGATATGGTCATAGAAGATTTGGACTTGGAGCCAAAGTTCTATGCCATGGTGAGGGACTTTTTGGAGTAAGTCCTTGAATCGAGTCCATGCCTCGTAGAGGGTTTCGCCTTGACGTTGTTGGAACATCAAGATATCATTCCTTAGCTTGGTAGTTCTTCCCGGTGGGAAAAACTGAGCAAGGAAACGAGTGGTGAGATCATCCCAAGAGGTGATGGATCCTGCGGGTTGACGCTCTAGCCATTGACTAGCTTGGTCCTGCAGAGAGAATTGAAAGAGACGCAGTCGGGTCGTTTCTCAAGTGGCAACATCAAGGTCTATAGAATCAACAATTTTGAGAAAGTCCTTGAGATGTTGGTTAGGATCTTCAGAACGAAGTCCATGGAATACGCATCCGCTTTGCACCAACCGGATGGTGTCAGATCGCAAGGGAGTGACATTGGCTCCTTGAGTGAGCTCAATGGTGTTTCGATAGCCATGGTGGCTAGGACGGGAGTACTCTCCTAAAGTACGGGCTCTAGGAGGTGGTGGTGGTTGTTGTGGTGGTGGGTTGTTGGGATTAAGGATATTACCATCTTCCATGATGTCGAATGGTAATGGTTACAAACAAAGAAACGAAGAAAATAGATAGACTAAAGAAAACCTAGAAAAAGAAAATAAAAATCTCACTAGAAAGGAATCTAGTGAGTAGACCTATAAAATAAAAAATTCAACCTAAACAATAACAATTCCCCGGCAGCGGCGCCAAAAACTTGATGCGTGGTTTTGCAACCTTACAACAGGTTTTACCTCTCGAGGAATCTCAAGAGGCTTACAACCCCACCAGGCAGTGTACCTGACCGATGTAGTATAGTGTAGTGGTAAGTACGGGGGATTGATCGTTCTCCACAGGGAATAGTGTTCGTTAGGTATGAAAAACTACTCTAATAGGTCTAATGGTGAGAGAAGATTCTTTTTATGTTTTTATAATTTTTTATGAAAGCAAGTAAAATCTCGGGTTTGAAAGAGTGGGCGGAATTAGTTGCTAGTCAACTAACCCAAGTTACTACGAATGCAAATAAAATAAAATAACAGAAAATGAAAAGGTGGTGAAAACTTATGTGGAGAGAAATGTGTTTACTTAGATTTCCTTACTCCCTAACTATCTTTTACCGGTTGATTAGTGTGTATTAATCGCGTGGATGACGGGTGTATTCCTTAATACCAATCGTGGGGTGGCGTACGTACTTCCCCAACTCTACAAGCTCCTACTTCACTCCTATGTCGAGCCGGCTAGGAAGCTCCTAACATGGGATCACTAGAATTCGCTTGTGCATTAAATACAACCATAAAAACCTTAGTACGCATTGGTTCATGTTTCTTAAGACGTTCAAGCAAGTTACCGAATAGGAAGTTAGCCAGTTTTCTTAAGCCTAACATAGATGAACAATCATCCAATACAACTAATAACACACCAATAACCAATAATCAATAGCTAGGTTTCATTAGATCTAAGCAAACACAAGATAAATCTAGCCTAGCATGTTAAACAAAAGACAAGAACAAGATAGAATCAAACAACACATAGACATATTGAATGATTAATTGATAACTTATCTTCAATATAACATGGAAGATCTCAAGGCAAAAAGCCTTGAGAAAGCTGCTAAAATCGTCTTAGGGTTTTCACACACAAAGTTCCCCAATAAGTTCCACACTAATGACAAAAAATTGCAAAACTATATATAGACTTTCAGATATGACGGCGTCACGTTATGGAGTGTGACGCCGTCACCTCGCCGCTTTTAGGGTTCCCGGATGGACTTCTTGACGTCGTCCCTCTTTAGCTCTCCAAAATCCGTTCTGGCTTATCAAGGCTTGACGCCATCAGAATTAGGGGTGACGTCGTCCCTCTTTAAATTAAGCCGTGACGACCTTGATCACATTAAAGCGTGACGCCGTCAGAATTCCATGCAAATTTCTCTGGCTTATCATGAGTAATTTTCACATCCACCACTTTTGCCAAGCCATGACGCCGTCCAGAACAAATCCTGACGCCGTCAAAGGTAATTTCCAGCACAATTTTGAGACTTTGTCGTTTTCTTCACTTTTATGCTCCAAAAACGTCCAAAATGCTTCCTTTTCCAGATTTCTCCTCAAAAGTACCTAAAATGACAAAAGGAACGATTTAGGGCAATATTTGATCAAATAAATACGATTTAGGGCTTAAATGACCCCCTAAAAGCGGTACACTTTTCGCTTCATCAGGGCATTATTAGCACATGAGAGAGATGATTCAGTCCCTAAGCTAAATGCTGAACAAAGAAAAATTTATGAACTTATCTTAAATGGTTACAGAACAAGTACGCAGGAATTGATATTTGTGTATGGCCATGGAGGAACTAGCAAAACTTTCCTGTGGAAAACTATTATCATCAGTCTGCGATCTAAAGGTAAGATCGTCCTTGCGGTTGCTTCTTCTGGCATCGCTTCCCTCCTTCTTCCATCAGGCCGAACTGCGCATTCAAGATTTAAATTGCCACTTGAACTAACAGATGAGTCACTCTGCAGAGTTAAAAAAAATACTCACATAGGAAAGCTGCTAGCAGAAACAGATCTAATTATTTGGGATGAAGCACCTATGAATGATCGACGATGCTTCGAGACACTAGACAGAACTCTTAGAGACATACTAGATGCACCCGATGTTTTTTTTGGTGGGAAAACAGTCATTTTAGGCCGCGATTTCCGATAGACTCTACCAGTGAAAAAAGGTGCTCCAAAAATGGAAATAATAGCATCATCTATTGCAAGATCCCAACTCTGGCCACATTTTAGGCTGATGACACTAAAAGAAAACATGTGGCTATTTCGATAAGGACTCAACCTAGAAGAACAGAGCTTGGCACATTCCTTCGCGTCATGGCTTCTTGACATTGGTGATGGCAAAATCGGTGAACCCGACGAAGAAGATAGTAGAAATACAACATGGGTTGAGATTCCAGAAAGATACTGCATAGAAGATGACACAGAAGGTCTGTCTAAGCTCATAGATTTCATCTATGACCGAAGCACACTTTAAACACCTTCGGCAGTCACAGTACAAGAGAAAGCAATTGTCTGACCAAAGAATGAAACTGCAGATATTATTAATGCGCATGTTCTGTCAATGGTTGAAGGTGAAACTACAACTTACGCAAGTCATGATATAGCTGTCCCAGTTAATAATAATGGCGTTGAAACAGAGATGTTGTATCCTGCTGAATATCTAAATACATTTAAGCCCCCAGGATTTCTGCCGCACCAGCTGCACCTTAAACTAAGAACACCAGTAATGCTTCTAAGAAATGTTAGCTTGGCAGGTGGTTTATGCAATGGAACACGCATGATAGTGACGCAACTGATGTCAAAACTTATTGAAGTACAAATCATCACAGGGACAAGAGTCGGTGAAAAAGTTTTCATACACAGAATACCTTTAATCCATATAGATCAAAATCTTCCATTCCTTTTCAAACGTAACCAATTTCCAATTAAAGTTTGTTATGCCATGACAATCAATAAAAGCCAGGGCCAATCTGTTAACAAAATCGGCGTCTACCTTACTGAATCAGTTTTTGGCCATGGGCAGTTGTATGTTGCTCTTTCTAGGGCTACATCTCCTCATGGATTAAAAGTTCTCATGAAACAACAAGAAGATCGAAAGCCAAATGAGACAAAAAATATAGTTTACAAAGACTTTTTGACAAAAATAGAGGATGTGAATCCTTTTTCAGAGCGCAACTACATCCTTTAATATCTACCTTTTTACGCTCTCTCTCTTTTTTTTTTTTTTTTTTTTTTTTTTTTTTTTTTTTTTTTCTTTCTTCTTTTTCTTTGTTTGTTTTTTTTTATTTCTTTATTTTTTTTAAAAAAATTCTTTTTTTTTTTTTAGATACTTTTTTATTATTACCATGTATTTACCATCTAAGTTCTCCTATTCCTTTTGCTAATTGAAGTCTTTTTACAATAGATATACAACTGCATCTCATTGTTATCTTAAAAAACATAAATGCAAACACTTTTGATACTCGGCACTCTTGAATATCCCATCACAACTGCATATCGCCATATTTTGCTTTCATAAAACTATTGTAAAAATTATGACATGCAAGTAGATTTTCTAAATAGGCATCCTATTTAACAGCTGCTATCCCATTATTATTTAAATGTTTTGTGTAAACATCATCTGCAGTTAGCAATTTTTTCTTATAACTCACTCTTATTTATTATGTGTTAACAGTGAAATGGAAGATCGTATAGTTGCTGAGGCACAACATCCATCTGAAGGCAAAATGTTTGAAACCGGCACCACTACACTAGCTGAGGTAGAACATCTATCTAAAAATACAATAGTTGAAAGTAGCGATGCACTGCAGATTGCAACAATTGCTGAGCTACATCCGAACTCTTATGACAAAGTGCTTGAAGTTAGAGTATATAGAAAATGGGTTTCAGTGAGCTACCCAAAGAAAGGTGGAAGTGAATTCTCACAAAAAAATGAAACTACATTCTGCTGCATATTAATAGACCGAGAGGTACGTTAAAGCTCATGTAGTTTAAACACTAAATATTAATTACTTGAATTTGTATAACGACAAATCAGCATCAACAGGGAAACGCTATACAGGCGAACATGAATGTTAAAGAGATCGACTACTTTGACCCAAAAATCAAAGTTGGATCTGTCTACTGGATTTCAGATTTCATGTGTGAGCCCACCAGCCCTTATCAACAATTGACAACAGAACAAGCCTCAGATTCGGAAGGATCACAAAGTTTGATGCTATAACAGCACCAGAGATCCCATACCACTACTTTAGATTTGTTTCATACAACCAACTTCAATCCAGAGTACCAAAAGAAGATGCAATAGGAAGAATGCAGTACCCAATGCTTACAGGTCATGTTTTAAATCTTCAATTTTTTAAATCCAGCAAGTTATACAAATTCTGATACTTATTTACTCACACATTATATTGGATGTCTAAGGTCCGTTGGGCAGCTAAAACGTAAACAAAATGCCAACCAAAATGACACTGTGTACAGAAAGCTTGACATTGAGAATTTAAGGCATGTTAACTTGCAATAGAAAACTTTTGTTTGCAAATAAATACACAACACGTTTTGTAACTTTTCTAATCAGTTGCTCATGTTGGTAGCGGTATTGTCATAGAGTTCACCATGTGGGATGCCATGGCCAAAAAAATTGAGGAGGCCAGGCTTGAAACAATGGAGCAGCCCATTATAATTGCAGTAAGCTCCTGCCGTGTCACACGGTCTAGAGGTACTACGTCAATACTGTAACAAACATTTCTATATAAACACGAGATTACTAATGTATTTTCAAAAATTGCCATGGTAGATTATCAATTGACAACGACGTCGGCAACACACTTTTACCTAAACCCAAAGATACCAGAGGCTGAAGAAGCAAGAGAACAGTATGAGTCTCCGAACCCAATATTTAAAATTGTTTCATATTGACATAAGAGTTTGCTAAAACAAATTTGTTCTAACATTTCAAACTGAAACAGATACAGAGAAAGACACCAGGCAACTCCACCATTGCGGATTTACAAAACCCCCTATGAAGATCCTGAAAAAGAGAAGTTCAGAAACAGGTTCCCTCTGAAGACACTTTTAAAGCAGAATCCAGAAGCCTACAAGGTAAATTTCATACAACATACAACAAACGTTGTTATAAAATTTTATCAGCACTTGACTATTTGAATAAACATAATTAGGGAGTCAAGTTTACAACTGAGGCAACAATAACAAGCGTGAACATCAAAAGAGATTGGTTTTACATATCTTGCAACAGATGCCTTTTAAAAGCAAAAGAAGAATGTGGAACCTACTAGTGTTTGGATCATGGAAAACATGAAAAACCATTCTACAGGTACATGATACTCTAATTGAAATTTGCAGAAAGTTAAATAAACAAAAAAAAAGTTAAATGATGGTTTAACTTGGTTTATGATACACAGGTATAATTTCAAAGGTTTTATCACAGACCAATCTGCAATCGCTCCGATTACTTTCTTGTAACACCCCCGTTTTCGATATTCACAGCGGAAATATAAGTTGGGGTGCTACTAAACAGTTCACAGTCATGATAATAGAAAACGACTCAAAAATGAGACGTTTTAGATAAAATTGTTATCATTCATTTATATCAGAGTTACAATATGCAGGTCCCAGCAGGAGGTTCTCAAAATACATGTATAAAAATATATTTTTGGTTCGAATGATAACATAGTCCATAGCCAATCCCGTGCCAATCCATGCTTCCGATAACCTGAGAATACATGTTAAAACGTCAACACAAAGGTTGAGTGAATTCATAAAGTTTTATTAGTGAAAATAATCCGTTTCAGTTATTCAGAAATTATGTTGGTTCCAGTTATTCAGAAATAAGCCATTCTCAATATTTCAGAAAATAAGCTCTTTTCATATTTCGGAAAATAAGCCCTTTTTCAGTTATTCGGAAATACTTCGTTCAGTTCAGTTCAAACCATTTAAACACAAGATTAGATGAAAATAATTGCAACATTTACAATTACCATTAGGGAAAGATATATTTTATTGCGCTAAGCCTCATGACACGCAAAACCTTAACAGAACATCAACAGTCATGAACTAATGGTGTAATAATTACCCCATAATTAAATGTAGGTAACTTTGCCCCCGGGTAGGAGATTGCCACATCTCTTTATTTATCTCAAATATAATGCTTTGGGTTACGTTACGGTAACACAAAGGGGTTGTCAGCCCGATAGTACTATCCACAATATTCGCGCTCACCCTGGTTTACGGATGATTAGAGGTTCATGATGGGAGGTCTTTTGGCTTTGATTAAACTTAGCGTAAGGCAATAAAATAAGAATAACAGAAATTTCTTGTGTTTAATATGGGAAAAAGTCCTTTAGTGATCCATAAATCATATAATGCAAACAGCGTTTGCCAATCTTGCCAATTTAGTTCATATCATATGAAAATGATGAAGCGAAAAGTGTACCGCTTTTAGGGGGTCATTTAAGCCCTAAATCGTATTTATTTGATCAAATATTGCCCTAAATCGTTCCTTTTGTCATTTTAGGTACTTTGGAGAAGAAATCTGGAAAAGGAAGCATTTTGGACGTTTTTGGAGCATAAAAGTGAAGAAAACGACAAAGTCTCAAAATTATGCTGGAAAGTACCTTTGACGGCGTCAGGGATTGGTCCAGACGGCGTCACGGCTTGGCAAAAAAGGTGGATATGAAAATTACTCATGATAAGCCAGAGAATTTTACAATGGAAAGTCTGACGGCGTCACCCTTTAATGTGGTCAAGGCCATCACGGTTTAAAGCTAAAGAGGGACGGCGTCAAGCTCAATTCTGACGGCGTCACCCCTTGATAGGCCAGAGCGGATTTTGGAGCACTAAAGAGGGACGGCGTCAGGAAGGCCATCCGGGAACCCTAGACACGGCAAGGTGACGGCGTCAAGTCCTATAACGTGACGCCGTCAGCCCTTAAACTCTATATATAGTTTTGCAATTTTTTGTCATTAGTGTGCAACTTTGTGAGGAGAAACCCTAAGACGAATTTCTGCCATTTTTAAGGGTTTTCATACCCTTGGATCTCCCATGTTTAATTGAAGATAAGTTATCGTTTAATCAATCAATATGTCTATGTGTTGTTTGATTATATCTTGTTCTTGTCTTTTGATTAACATGCTAGGCTAGATTTATCTTGTGTTTGCTTAGATCTAATGAAACCTAACTATTGATTATTGGTTATTAGTGTGTTATTAATTGTATTGGATGATTGTTTATCGATGTTAGGCTTAAGAAAACTGGCTAACTTCCTATTCGGTAACTTGCTTGAACGTTTTAAGAAACATGAACCAATGCGTACTAGGTTTTTATGGTTGTATTTAATGCATGAGCGAATTCTAGTGATCCCATGTTAGGAGCTTCTTAGCCGGCTCGACATAGGAGTGAAGTAGGAGCTTGTAGAGTTGGGGAAGTACGTACGCCACCCCACGATTGGTATTAAGGAATACACCCGTCATCCACGCAATTAATACACACTAATCAACCGGTAAAAGATAGTTAGGGAGTAAGGAAATCTAAGTAAACACATTTCTCTCCACATAAGTTTCACGACCTTTTCATTTTCATCTATTTATTTTATTTGCATTCATAGTAATTTGGGTTAGTTGACTAGCAACTAATTCCGCCCACTCCTTCAAACCCGAGATTTTACTTGCTTTCATAAAAAATATAAAAAATACAAAAAAGAATCTTCCCTCACCCTTAGACCTATTAGAGTAGTTTTTCAATCCTAACGACACTATTCCCTGTGGAGAACGATCAATCCCCCGTACTTACCACTACACTATACTACATCGGTCAGGTACACTGCCTGGTGGGGTTGTAAGCCTCTTGAGATCCCTCGAGAGGTAAAACCTGTTGTAAGGTTGCAAAACCACGCATCAAGTTTTTGGCGCCGCTGCCGGGGAATAGTTATTGTTTAGGTTGAATTTTTTATTTTATAGGTCTACTCACTAGATTCCTTTCTAGTGAGATTTTTATTTTATTTTTCTAGGTTTTCTTTAGTCTATCTTTTTTCTTCGTTTCTTTGTTCGTAACCATTACCATTCGACATCATGGAAGATGGTAATATCCTCGATCCCAACAACCCACCACCACAACAACCACCACCACCTCCTAGAGCCCGTACCTTAGGAGACTACTCCCGTCCTAGCCACCATGGCTATCGAAACACCATTGAGCTCACTCAAGGAGCCAATGTCACTCCTTTGCGATCCGACACCATCCGGTTGGTGCAAAGCGGATGCGCATTCCATGGACTTCGTTCCGAAGATCCTAACCAACATCTCAAGGACTTTCTCAAAATTGTTGATTCCATAGACCTTGATGTTGCCACTCGAGAGACGACCCGACTGCGTCTCTTTCAATTCTCTCTGCGGGACCAAGCTAGTCAATGGCTAGAGCGTCTACCCGCAGGATCCATCACCTCTTGGGATGATCTCACCACTCGTTTCCTTGCTCAGTTTTTCCCACCAGGAAGAACTACCAAGCTAAGAAAGGATATCTTGATGTTTGAACAACGTCGAGGCGAAACCCTCTACGGGGCATGGATTCGATTCAAGGACTTACTCCAAAAAGTCCCTCATCATGGCATAAATCTCTGGCTTCAAATCCAAATCTTCTATGACCATGTTGATTACCACACCAAGCGTGCCATCGATCGAGCCGCCGGGGGCAGATTGCGCGATAAAAGCGCCGAGGAATCATGGGAAATCATTGATGAGCTTGCATCCGACGATGATGAATTATGGCAAGTTTCCCACGACGTACGCTCGGCGGTCAGGACATATTCATCGCCCGATAAAGCCAATCTAATCACTGAGGAAAGCGTTAGTGAACTTGAGAAAAGGGTTGCATATCTTATGGAAAAGCAAAAGAGACCCTTAAGTCCACAAAAAGCAACAATTAACTCGGTCTCAAGCGTTAAGCAAATACCATTATCCGAATCACCCCTTAGGGAAAATACTAAACCCTTCCATAAGCACGCTCAACCCAACTCACCACTTCAGGAACTTAGTCCAACATTCGAAGCTCGAATGAGAGAATACATGTCAAAACACTCCGAACGGTTGGCAAAATTTGAGGAAGCCGTCTACAAACAGAAGGAGGAGATGGAAGTGAAGATGGCGGAGATGATGAACCTTTTAAAAGAATACACAAATACAAAAGCTCCTGAAAAAGTGCTGGTGAGGAATGACGTTGAAGTTCCCAGCACTAAATTTGCCAAGGCCATCTCCGTCGTCCAAGAGGGCGAAAATGATGGAAGAGGGAAATCAATAACTATGGAAGTTAACAAAATTGACCTCATCCCACTTAATGACGGAAACACCAATGCCTGCAAATGCGATTCCGACAAGGGAAAGGAGGCGCCCTCTGAGGAGCGCCAATTGGTAGAACCGCCAAAGTCACAACAAGTGAGGCATTACTTGAAGCACGAAATGAACAAGGAGACCATAAACGATTGGGTGAGAAACTATTGACGTACTCATCTACCCAACAAGGAGTCCAAGAGGATGGAACCGGATGATGAATCCGACACATTACCCGGAGGGCAATTGTATGAGTGCCTCATAAGACAAAAGTTAGTGGAAAAGCAGGAATTCTACGGGGTCTTCGAAATACCATGCAGCATTGGAAAACTCAAGTATCTGGATGCGGTAGCTGACCAAGGTTCCGACGTAAATTTGATGCCTTTATCTGTTTATGTCCAGTTAACCGACGAACTGCCATCCATCACCCGTACTAAACTCTCCTTTGCAAAACATTCTTATGAGTACCCGTTAGGAATTGCAGAAGATGTGTTGGTCAACGTTGCCGGATTCCTGTATCCGGTCGACTTCATGATTATTGAAAGAAATGATATGAATATGCCAATAATCCTTGGGGCACCCTTTCTCGCGACCACTAGGGCACAAATCGATTACGGAAATAGTGCCATCCTAATGAAGAAGGGGAAGAAAACAATAAACTTCCCAACGATCCCACGTCATATACGAGATGTTGCTCTACAAAAGAAGATGGAGGCAAACCCCAATATACTCCGTGGTAATGTTCGAGAGAAAATCCTTGCATGGGAGGCAAGGATTAAGAGTTACAATGATAATGAGATTAGAGAATGTAAGGGTGGAAATAACGATTATATTGAGGCTGATGAGCAAACCAATAACCCCGTTGAATTTACAAAAGGAGACTCAGTGCTCCTAAGGCATTCAGAAACAAAAGCACCTACCGATGAACCAAGTCCCTGGTGGTACGGACCATTCACAATTAAAAGACTACACCAAGATGGGGTAGTAAGCTTGACCAGCAAGGGAGGAGGTGAAGTGACTGCGAATGTCGAGCGATTGAGACACCATCACCCTGATAACAAGGATTATATCTATCAGGGATACGTCATTATGAATGATGGAATCACGTAATGTACGTGACTTTGAGTCTAGCTACAAGACTCGTTAATAAAGAAAAGCGCTTCTTGGGAGGCAACCCAAGCTTTATTTGCTTTGTGTGTTTATTTATTTGTTTGTTTGATTTTATTTGTTTCCGTATGTATGTGTAATTTTTATTTTTATTGATTCATGTTCAAAACTAAATTGTGAAAATGCTTTATCTTGTTTTTAACTTCGTCTTAACTACATATAAAGGTATTTTGCAAAAGTTAAGTGTAAGGAAAATCCAAATCGGTTTATTAGAACAAACGAGGCATTGTAAAGCCCGTGCGTTGCACGAATTGTGTCTAAGTGTTCATAGCTTAATGGTTGGTAGTCATTAGGTTTACACTATCTAAACTAATTAGTTTAAATGTTGCCGGTTCTTCTAAATTGTATGATTGTATGCGTTTATGGTTTGTGCAACAGGCAGGTCAAGATTATGCACTTTCGAAATTACTTTTTTCTTGTTGTCAACATTTGAGGCGGGTAATGGCGAAGAACCATACAATATGGCGAACATGGAAGCTTTGGCAAACCCGTGCGTTGCACCAATTGTATCTAAGTGTTCATAGCTTAATGGTTGGTACTAATTAGGTTGTATGTATTGCCGTGATAAACTATCATCACTTTCAATAACTGCACAGATTGGTTTTTGCGGACTATTTATAAATTTCTTGCTAAATTGATAATTCTGTCACGTACATATGATTTTTTTAATGTGACAATGTATTGGTTGTCTACTTGAGGGGTGTTTTACGATAACATGTATAACTTTACTTTTTCTTTTTTCCCATGCATGCATTAAATAGGACTTAATTTGCATTTAGCAAACATGGCTCTTAGTTTTTCAAAAAAAAAAAAAAAAAACGTCACCATGGTTACTTATATGTTAGTTAGTTACATGTGAGTCGGTTTTGTTCACTTGTTAAAAGAGATAATAGTTACTCATAGGTAAAATTAGGACGTCAAGTTAAGCCGTTCACACTTATTTGATTGTTATATAAAAACTAACATAATAAATCCATATAACCTACAAAAATATTATCCTACTTGAGAACATTGTTTCGTCATTACAATTTATTCTTTCGTACAATGCTATTCATTTGCCTTTTACTTCAAATATAATTATGTGCATTTACATTTTCTACCTCATCACATATAACAAAATAATAAATAACAAAATTTGTGAATTACTTAATGGTAGGTATACATTAGGTTTACACTATAAACTAATTACTTTATTTTAAAAGAGTACATGTGAATAGGGTTTTTGCAAGTTGTTATAGAGAATTTAATATCCAAATTAGATACTTGATACGTTGTTTTGGACTTGTGACTACTTTTTTTCTCCATGAACGTTTAGTTTCAAAGTAAAGTTCAATACATTTTTCATGATTATCATTCAAATTCGAACTATACCCGGTATAATACACACAATGTAATAACTTAAAAGTTTATACGTAGGGTGTTGACAAACCTTTTCTTGATAAATATCAACCATTTATATAAAACTTGTTAACCATTTCACACGTCAGTTTGGAAAACAAACGTTTACCCAACCAAGAGACACAACAAATGATGTGTAACATTGTAAACTTCACATGTAATCATGCACCAATGTTTCTACTGCCATTGAAAATTTAAAAGCTGCAAGTTGTAAGTTTCTACTGTCCATATTAGTTAATATTGCTGCCAATGAAAATTAGTACTGTCAGTTCATGGATTTCATGTTTGTACTGCTTGTTATAGCAGTTAGTACTGCTTATTGGGACTGGTATTTCAAGTGCATTTGTAACTATTTAATTATTAAACTTGAAACATACACCAAGAGTATTAGAATCAAAGGCATTTTGTACTGCTACTTATATGACGATCACTTAGTACTGCTATCAATAAAGATTAGTACTGCTGAGTTCTCATATTTGTACTGCCCATGGTACTTAGTACTGTTGTTTGTATCTTCATACTGCCCAAGTTCCATTTGTAAGTTGATATTTTTAAATTTTTCCATACATGCATATTTAAGACCTCGTTAATTATTGTTAACTAATAAGTGCAACCGAAACAACCTTTTTCCAATTAATCTAACCACGAATCTAACCGAAACAACCTTTTTCATACAAATGCCATGCCATGGCAGATTCATGCATGAGAAAAAAACTCACATCATAAATTATTCTTGCAACCCTTTCACTTCATCTAACCAACTTTTAATTCTATATTAAATACCATGTGATCAATTCCGAAAACTCTTGCACTTCATCTAGTCAACTTTTAATTCTATATTAAATACCATATAATCAATTCCGGCGACCCTTGCACTTCATCGCCATTCATGATTGTATACTTATTATGAGGTTGCATTGATAACATTTTATTTGCAACCCTTGCACTTCATCTAACCAACTTTTAATCAAAAACACTTCATATTCACCGCAAACGAATTTGCAACTTTGGAAAAGGAACAAATATGTCTTATTTACGTTTGCATGTAATTACTATTTTTACCTTTGCATGTAGTTTAATTTTATACAAAATTCCACATAATTGGCTAGGGAACATTACACTGAACCGTATACTATGTACACAAATTTGATACATTTAAAATAAAATAAAATAAAACAAAATAAAATAAAATAAAATCACTGCCTGTGAATTCTACACTGCGGCTATTTTACTAATAATTTAAATGATAAAAACAATAAAATCCCTTCATAAAGAAACAAAAAGGGCGAGTGCACTCCCAAGTAGTGGAGTAATATTAACTTTATAGGAAATGAGAGTGGAACCTGCATAAAAGCAAACCATATGCTTTGTGATGAAAATGAACATACGGAAACCATATGCTTTGTGATGAAAATGAACATACATAGTACTATTTGCAAGTTAATTGACAGTAATTATCACATCTTATGAATTTTGACAAAAGCAATACTTATCCTCAATTATGACGAAGCCTTACTCCTGATAGAGACCATCTACAGAAGTATCGACATTAAATATGCTAGTTATAAGATTTCATAACTGTGAGAATTAAATAAAATTCCCTAATATGTTATTATATATAAGTTTGATTTGTATTATGTGTAAAGGCGATGATAATGGTCAAACTATGTATCAAAGCAATTTTTTGCTCATTAAGAAGAAATCATTGCTTTTGAAAGCTAAGCTAAGCATGCAAAACATGCATGCAGATAACTAAGACTGCTCTTCCTGAGTCTGCTCGTCTTGGGCTGGTGTGGTAACGTCGCTCTTATCATCATGATCGAAAGCCCAGGCATTCTCATGGCGGATTTTCTCCTCTTCAGGAGTTAAATAGTTCTTGATGTTAAAATGGTCACGGAACTCCTGAACAGTCTTGCCTCTGGCCATGTCCGCAACAGCTTTACACGTCAATTCCAGAAGACTCTTGATGTTAAGATAGTTAGCAGCCTGGAGCAGATAAAAATTAGCAAGAATTATTAACATAATTTATAAAAATAGCAGAACAATGCTCATGAACCTATTTACTGTTATTACAGTGAATATAAAACTTCAAAGGTATTGGAATTACTTGGGCAATATGTCAAAGGTATTGGATTACTTGGTTCAATACCGGTTTAATCATGTAAGAAGTGGTTTAGCGACTAAATAATGGACAGGATAAAAAAAATAGAATACCACGCATTGTACAGCAATGGTTTTGTGACTTTTGTCTCAGTTTTTCACAAAGCAACTTAATTACAGAGCACAAACTAACATCGAGTTCTTTAGATGTGCTGCTAGTTAACTGTCAACTTCCTGCTGCTACTACGCTTACCACACTTGGCTACTAAACTGTCAACTTCCTGCTGCTGATCCAAAACTCGTCATTTCTCTTATTAAAACAATCTAAGCACGTCAAAGTAAAAACATCAAGTTCACAAATAAAAATCAAATAACAAAAGTAAATACCTTTTCTAAAGGAACTGTTTGTTATATCAGGATGTTGATGTCCACATGAACATAGCAAATTAGTAGCCAACTCAGCAAGTCAAACAAAAATATTTATCAAAAATTTTTACAGATAAAATACACCTACGTGTTTGGATACATGCACCGCTTTTTTCACGTCTAAACTATAATGCATATGAATTAATTTCCCCTGCACCACAGAAAGTTTGAAGTTAGATAAGTTCTGGGAATACCATTGCAGTAAAAAAATATATACATGCTGATGAAAAAACCATATCTACTAAAACGTATCTCGATGTGGATTTAGAACACAAATCATTGGTGCCTTCATGGAACCCGATCCTTCCCCGCCATCGCCACCTCCACCTTTAGCTGAGCTACACCACCTTTTCCACCACCCACCACCTTTGCTTCCACCTCCACCTGCATGGTATTTATAGAGGAAGTTTTACAATTGACAATAAATGAAATCATTATTAAGAGCCATCCAAAAGTTCTAATAACTCCGTGTTTCTTTGTATACCTCCTATTAAAGATCACAATGTAACTACATGTCTCTTTGTATACATCCGATTAATACATATGATTCATATAGTATAGATGTAGCTTAAACTACCTTGTACCTTACAACTTTTTATGCACAATTACTCTTGCACATTAAATTAAGCCATTGCATCTTTAGATAGTATAGATGAACATGAATCGTAACAATAATAAATTAACGTACATATTTGTATTTGTTTGAGTCAAATGCTTGTATCGAGTCATAATGATGTTTTGCAGGATTTCCAGGAAGTAAGGTATAGGTTTTTCCAAAAATTTTCCGGAAACTTAACATGAGAATTCTGTCAGATTACTTCTGACGGCGTCAGGATTTACAACCTGACGGCGTCAGGTTTTAATTTTCTGAAATTTTTGAAAGTTTTGTTTTCATAAAAAGTTTTTATTAAATCTCTAACTTATAAACTCCAGGAATCTGCAAAACTATCATTCCACAAGCATTATATCCTTATATATAGATTTATCCCGCCGATGTTATGCAGGTTTTCGTGTTTGTTTTCTCAGGTTTAACAGGTTATTTTGGACAAGGAGATGTATGTGGAATCAAGCTTATGGCGATGCATTAGTCTTGGAGCTTCTACATTCTCTTGGAAGAAGATCTAACCATGTTACCCCTTTATCCACCGAGCGAATCAGGGGAGTATTTGATTTCATTCGTTTACCTTATTACTTTTACATCTTGTTATTTGAACATTGGGGACAATGTTCATCTTAAGTGTAAGGAGGGGGGGTAAAATACGATACTTTAGAGAATACAAGTGCGCTTGATTTTTGTTTGTTTAATGGTAGATGTGTAATAAAACTGAGATAAATACCTGTTAGGGCAATTTTAGTGCCAAATTTAAAATTTTTTACAACATTTAGGAGTGAAACTTTGATCTTAATGAGCGTCTCATGGATAGGAGTTATATGACTAGCACAAAAACCGTACCACTAAAAAATTTTCCACCCCCAAATATGTGAGGTTCGCCCCTAGAATTGGTAGGAAAAGCATTTATGCTATGATGTGTGTACCGGTAGCACTTAGATTCTAGAACTTGCGTTTGGACCATTCCGAGGCCACAAGTGAGACTACATTCGTGTAGTTAGATTTACTACATGATAAGAGGCATTAGGATTAACCCATTGTTTTACACCTGTGTTTTTGTTATAATTACGTTGGCTACATTGGTCAAGTAATTCTCCCACACCTTTGCGTTGTACTCATTTTTAGTACACGATACCCCTAGTACACCCCTCAGAGCCTATCTTTTCGTTTCGACCTTTAAGCAATTTACTTAAAGGAAGAATTTGTTACACCCCACTTAAATGTACACCTAAATCGCCTTAGCCTACCTTGTATGCACTCATTTTTAGTGCATTATTGTGACAACATTTGTTTAAAACCCAAGTTAATTATCTAATTGATTACATGGTTGCTAAGTCGAGTCATATCCTTGTACATATTGTTTTGGGACGATTGGGACTCATGGGTAAAGTACTAGTGTAATGGAGTAATGGGGAAGAACATCATTTATTACCCCCATATGTGCTAAATATTTTAAAAAGTGCTCCAAGTGTTTCGATTATCTTAATTCGAGTCATTAGAATAGTTATTTGTAAAGTTATGTAAAAGTTCAAGTGTAAGGGGAATGCAACCCCCCTATGATGTATTATTTTGGATGGTAGGGCAAAAGTGTATGCAAAAAAAAAAAAAAAAAAAAAAAAAAAAAAAAAAAAAAAAATTAAGAAAAATACAAAAAAATGAGAAAAAGAAAAGTAGAAAAAACATACGGACTACCATCCCGTTTCATTTTATGTTTATTTTATGTTTTTGTTATTTTCTTTCATTAGCTTAAGTCGAGTCTAGTCTTGGCTTAGCAACGCCATATTGTACATGTAATTAATCAAGATCTTTAACTCGCCACCAGTAAAATATCCCTTATCCAACAAAACCGTGTTTATCATATCCCTACACCTCACGTTATAACCCATGTAAAAGCCCTCTTTGATAGTTTATCTTAGGTGCTTACGCCTAGGGGAGGAGGTTTTCGATCCTTTCCCAAGCCTATGGTAATCTATTTGCTATGACAGGTAGTGAGAGATATTATCCGTTTTCATTTATGAGATTTATTTTGATGACACTTGAGAGATGTGAGTATCTAAACACTACTTGTGAGGTGCTAGTATGTAATCTCCGTGCTTATTATGACTAAAGTGGAACGACTAATTGTTGTAATTACTTTTATATTAGCGTTAAATGACCCCTAACTTGTATTTTGATTAGAATAAAAGCGCATTTGCTTGAGGACAAGCAAATCTCAAGTGTAAGGGTATTTGATGAAGCGAAAAGTGTACCGCTTTTAGGGGGTCATTTAAGCCCTAAATCGTATTTATTTGATCAAATATTGCCCTAAATCGTTCCTTTTGTCATTTTAGGTACTTTGGAGAAGAAATCTGGAAAATGAAGCATTTTGGACGTTTTTGGAGCATAAAAGTGAAGAAAACGACAAAGTCTCAAAATTATGCTGGAAAGTACCTTTGACGGCGTCAGGGATTGGTCCAGACGGCGTCACGGCTTGGCAAAAAAGGTGGATATGAAAATTACTCATGATAAGCCAGAGAATTTTACAATGGAAAGTCTGACGGCGTCACCCTTTAATGTGGTCAAGGCCATCACGGTTTAAAGCTAAAGAGGGACGGCGTCAAGCTCAATTCTGACGGCGTCACCCCTTGATAGGCCAGAGCGGATTTTGGAGCACTAAAGAGGGACGGCGTCAGGAAGGCCATCCGGGAACCCTAGACACGGCAAGGTGACGGCGTCAAGTCCTATAACGTGACGCCGTCAGCCCTTAAACTCTATATATAGTTTTGCAATTTTTTGTCATTATGTGCAACTTTGTGAGGAGAAACCCTAAGACGAATTTCTGCCATTTTTAAGGGTTTTCATACCCTTGGATCTCCCATGTTTAATTGAAGATAAGTTATCGTTTAATCAATCAATATGTCTATGTGTTGTTTGATTATATCTTGTTCTTGTCTTTTGATTAACATGCTAGGCTAGATTTATCTTGTGTTTGCTTAGATCTAATGAAACCTAACTATTGATTATTGGTTATTAGTGTGTTATTAATTGTATTGGATGATTGTTTATCGATGTTAGGCTTAAGAAAACTGGCTAACTTCCTATTCGGTAACTTGCTTGAACGTCTTAAGAAACATGAACCAATGCGTACTAAGTTTTTATGGTTGTATTTAATGCATGAGCGAATTCTAGTGATCCCATGTTAGGAGCTTCTTAGCCGGCTCGACATAGGAGTGAAGTAGGAGCTTGTAGAGTTGGGGAAGTACGTACGCCACCCCACGATTGGTATTAAGGAATACACCCGTCATCCACGCAATTAATACACACTAATCAACCGGTAAAAGATAGTTAGGGAGTAAGGAAATCTAAGTAAACACATTTCTCTCCACATAAGTTTCACGACCTTTTCATTTTCATCTATTTATTTTATTTGCATTCGTAGTAATTTGGGTTAGTTGACTAGCAACTAATTCCGCCCACTCCTTCAAACCCGAGATTTTACTTGCTTTCATAAAAAATATAAAAAATACAAAAAAGAATCTTCCCTCACCCTTAGACCTATTAGAGTAGTTTTTCAATCCTAACGACACTATTCCCTGTGGAGAACGATCAATCCCCCGTACTTACCACTACACTATACTACATCGGTCAGGTACACTGCCTGGTGGGGTTGTAAGCCTCTTGAGATCCCTCGAGAGGTAAAACCTGTTGTAAGGTTGCAAAACCACGCATCAGAAAATAAGGGCTATGAAATTTATATCAATATATGAAAACTTAGAATTGCTTATGAAAGTAAAAACAGATAATTGAGCATGTATCTCCCCCAAAAATAGTTCAAAATCATGTAAAAATAAGGGTTATGAACTCACGATAATCCATATAAAAGTTTAGAGTATATAAAAATAGTTAAGCATGTATCTCCCCCAAAAATAATTTAAAACAAGTGAAAGAAGGGGTTACGAACTCACCTGGTCAGTCTGGATGGAAAACAAATGAAAGAAAGTTGATAAACGTCTCCGGACAATGTAACCTGGGTTGTTATGCCAATATTTAGTAATCATTTCTGATGATTATATGTTTATTTCGTTTCGTTATGTTTTGTTGTTTGGTTGATGGTTAAATATTTTAATTGAGCCAATATGTAGTTTCAAAAGTAAGATTTTATCTTATCTTTTATCTGTAAGTTTTGGGTTCGGTTTGTTTGTTATTAAACATATTATGTTAATATAGAGTCGAGAAAACAAAATAGAAAGGATGAAAATGTTTATTAGGAAAAGTTACGTTTTAGTCCCTAAGGTTTGGTTAAATGACAGTTTACACCCTGGACTTTTGGAAAATGACAGTTTCTACCCTCAAGTTTCAAAAATAACAATTTTACCTCTTTTTATTTGTTATTGACAGAAAATACCCTTGATAACATTTATTTACAAAATCAACCTTTGAAAACTTTAATTTAATAAAAATCTCTCTTATGAAATATAGGACTTGACGAGATTTTTGGACGCAAATAACTTTACGAAAACGGAACCATTTAACGAGCTTTTAGTTTCTATGAAAAGTCACCTAGGTCGACTTTAGATATGACAAAATTCATATTTTATAGAAATCGTTTGATATTCGAAAAATAGTTCAAAAGTCGAGTGATCAAACAAGGTTATTATCCCAAATATAAAATTTGAAAATTTGTTTTAAGACTAGCGATAGGCCAACTTTGGACTCGAATATTTTCTAAATCACTCGATGGTTTTTCAAAGTTTTTCCTTCTAAATTAAGTTCACCATATGAACTTTATGATTCCAGAAACTTAGAATTTTTAAAGGTCTAAAGGGTTTCGAAAACTAGGTTCAAAATTAATGAGTTGGTCGACAGTTATAGAAAATAATAACTGATCATTAAAGGTTTGGTTTAGCGATATGCACTCAAATTCAAGACTCGATATCTTTTTGAAAAACAAACCATTTTCTACGATTCTTCTTCCTAATTAGAGTTTGCCAAGTGAACTTTTATCATACCAAAAATTAGATTTTTCCAAAGTCGTTTGAGGGTCGAAAATCATGTCCTAAGTAGAGTGACTGGTCGACTAGAATTGAAAATTTTATAACTGGAAATTGATTTCTATATTTAGCGACATGAGCAAGATTTTAAGACTCGATATTTAAATGAATACTAAACCATTTTCATTGATTCTTGTTTCTAAATAAAGTTAGCTGGGGGGATCTAAACACATGCCAAAAACTAGAATTTTATGAAATCGTTTGAGTGTTGGTTTTCAGGTTGAAAGTAGGGCTGCGGGGGTTGTTTTTTGTGGCTCGATAGAACAGAAAGAAATAACCCGATTAGGGTTTTTGATTTTTAAACGTTTTTAACCAACTTCTTACATGAGATATGATATACTTAGATATGTTTTAACATATTTCACATGTTCTTGATTTGTTTAGACCATTATTCGAACATAAAGGGTGCGTTTGATTACTGAAGTTCGAATAGGAAAGAAAAATAAAAACAATACTTAAGTTTTTGATTAGGTTAACATATGTTGGTTATGTTTTAATGTTTTTAAGGATAACAACATAAATAAAACTGTAATAAGAAAGATTAGTAGTACTTACTTAGGGTTTAGGTTCGAATAAGGTTTAGGACTTGGATTGGTTCGACCTTAGTTTCCCCGTATTCCTCCTCCACTCTGGTTCTTCTAAGGCTTGTTGTGAGAGTGTATTTAAGGTTAAGATTAGGACAGAAATGTGTTAGAGCTGGTTTAGAGTTTTGGTTCGATTTGGCTGTGAAGTGAGAAGGGTATTGAGTTGCTATTTATAGAAGGGAGAAACTAGGGTTTTGTTAATTAATGGAGGGGGACATGGTAAGGGAGCAAGGGCTGACAGAAACTATGGGAGTTGCCATTTGGATAGGAGGAGGAGGAGGGAGAAGAGGGGGTGATGTGTTCAAGTTTCCAACCATAGTTTTAAACTACCAATAGGAAGGGTTCTTGGAGGAGAAGCATGACATGTGGAGGGGTTTATAGGAGAGGGCATGGAATGGCTAGGTTCAATGTTTCCTTAATGTACAATCCGGTTTGGTTTTCTAGTTGGGGTCGAACAGGTTTTTGTAGGAGGGGCGTATGAGGCTTAAGGTAATGGTACAACAAGCTTTAGTGGGTAGTATCTTAGGTTTAGGGTTTAGTTACTTTGATTAGTTTATGTATTTAGATACCTAGGAAATTATTTAAGGTTTGTTTTATTTGTATGTAATTCGAATTTATACAAGAAGAGAAAGAAAAACATGTTGAGCTTAAAAGGGTTGTAAAACATACTTAATTGAATTGTACATAAGTTTAGAAAATTAGAAAAATATAGTTTTAATAATTAGTTAAGTAATAAAAATTTATTTGTAACTTTTTATTAATTTAAAAGGTAATTAAATGGAATTTATTGTTTTTGTGCATTAGACACTTGTACCCTGGGCTAAAAGATTTGTAAATATATTTAAGGAGTTTAGAAAATATAATTTATAAAAATTATGCATAAATGGTTTGCACTTTGTAATATAAATGAGATTTTAATAAAGGTTTTGTAATTAAATGAGTTTATGCATAAATGACTTGTACTATAGCTTAAATAACTTGTAAACTTAATATTTTATACAAATATTCTAAAAATAAATTAGGGTTTGTGAAATGAATGCATAAAATAACACTTAGGTGAAATTAGGGTTTTACCGGGAAGAAAATAGAATTAGGGTTTTTGGTACTTTAGGAACTTGTACATTAACTTAGATATGTCATATTTTTATGTTATGAGGTTTAGTTGTTCATATTTGGTGTTGTGGTAAATTTTAGGGTTTCATAGAAACTCTATTCAGATAATGAAGGTTTTGTTAAAGATTTTATCGTAAAGTGGTAAATGGTATTCTGTAATATTTTATATCATGATGTTTATAAAATAAACATTAGATTTGTTAGGTAGGTCTTGTGGGAGCACGTTTATCAATGATGTGATCTACGTCACATAAGGTGAGAGATACATTCAAATAAAATAAAAAAAATTTACCCGTGGAAAAAGGATAATAATTCAGTAAAGTAAATAGGAAATTTTACGAGTGGTTACATTTCTTCACCCCTGCAGTAGATGATGTGACCGAGTATTCATGTTCACAGCTGATTACAATGCACAAAGCCGCAGATCCGCAAGAAATACCTCCAGAGATCTTTTCAATTGAAGGTCAAAAGAATATTTTTCAAATCCATTTTAATCAAACGGGCCGAACAGTTGACTTTATTCTAGATCAAGTTTTTAACAAAAGAATCAGAGAGCAAGGAACATCCACAGTAGTAGAAACGAACCCAGGTACCAACATTTGAGCTAACAGTTCCTCTTATTTAAAGATAACATCTACAAATGCAAATAGTAATTATTTGGTTTTTAAAAAGTAGGAACACCACCAACACCCTCGCACTAACAAATGAACAAGACCCAGACGAAAAGACAGATGAACAGAGCAGATCATAACTGCAAACACAGACACATCACCTAGCCTTCACCTAAACATTACAACAAGAATCACAATAAAACTAAATACAGATACATAACTGCAAACACAGACACCAACATGAATGACACAACATAACCAACAACAATTCCCTCCACTTCTAGCTAGACAGTCAGAAATCCATCAGGCCCTTAAGCTTCTGAACAAAGATCTCCTTATCACGACCACTTAGCTCCAACTCGGCTGTCATAATGCGCATTTGCATGACCTTTTGGTCATCTTTTGACTGCACTTCTCTTAGGTACTCAGCTATTTTCTGAGCATACATGTTCCCGACAGTGTCCAGCTCCTAAATAAAAGCCGCCCTTTCACGCATTACCCCAACCAGTCTACCATATAGCGCATTCATCTGTTGTGCCATTTGAATGTCTTCAATTCCAGATTGATGACAATATAGAATTAACATTTCAGACCAGTTGTTTGAATTAGCCTCGACTCTAAGCTGATCATACTTAGGACGTCTAGACATTGTGTTTTCTTAACTCTTTATGACAAGTTGATAAAGGAATTGTGAAAATAAATGCACACCATGGTTGCCTTAAATAGGAGAACAAAACTAAAAAAAAAAAAAAAAAAAAAAAAAAAAAAAAAAAAAAAAAAAAAAAAAAAAATCTGCATAATTTTTTTTTTGGACACATGCATATCATGAACCAAGATATGCTTATTTCCTATGGCTTATTTTCATGATACACCCATTGAAAAAACACCTTTGGAATTCACCATAGTTGCCAAAGATGGACATCAGCTTTCTTTGTATGCATTATAACCATTCAAAATGGTTACAAAAGCCTGCCCCTTTAAAAGTTGACACAAATAATGGACTCCCAACAGTTTTTTTCAATCATAGACCCATTAAAAAAAAAAAAAAAAAAAAAAAAAAAAAAAAAAAAAAAAAAAAAAAAAAGTTAACTCAAGTATCAATTATAACCTTTATATCTATTACATATTATTACTTTTAGAATGCCTAAATAACATGTTATTAGTGACTCATAACCTACTTATTTTCACTTATGCAGGAACAATCAAAACTTCAGCCGAAGACCACTCTAAACCCAGGAATTCTCAAAAGAAGAAATCGAAGCTAACTTAAAGTAATCATGACAGCCACATGCGGGTAACTGTTGTAAATATTTAAACACATTAATACCGTTGCTAGCCAGCAATATGTTTTGAAACATATTGGTGCTTCAGGTGGACAAATATGTCGCAAAACATCCATATACGACAACCTCCTAATCTTTTGTATGACATGTACACTATAGCTGCACATGAACCTTAGTTGTGCACCTATGCTTTGTATAGCAGGTGTACATTTGGCTGTGAGGCCCATTTTTCGTAAATCATTTATGCAGCAAATGCATGTTATGTAACATATTTGTAATCCAAGTCAATAGCTGGACAAATATGGATCAAATCATGCATATTTTTTTGTACAACATTTGTGCACCACCTGCACAAACAACCTATGTGTATAAAAGTATCTGATGTTTTGTAATATAATAGAAGCTTCTTTTACGACAACCATTTTCTACTCACTTTGTACAATTCTGCACATGATATGTTCAATATACAAACACCCCTTGCCGCGGGTACCCAACCTCTTTTTTATACATCAAACCCTTTGTGTCAGAATCTCCCCCCAATACCAAACATAAGTTTTCAAATCTAATCCATAATCCAAGCCCAAAACATGCATACCAAACGGCCCTCAATCTTTATACTTGATGACCCCGCGCCAAATCACACGCGCGTACCTCCTGTTCTCCTCTTCACCAAATCAAAACAAAAACAAACCCTAAAACCAAATTAAAAAAAATCCACATTTTAACCCCAAATTGAAATCCAAAATCCAAATGCACATATTTCTCTCTCTAACTTCTTCTTTCTAAAACCTAGAGAGAGAAAGTCTAGAGAGAGAATGACGTCATCCAATGAAACTTGCATCGTTATAAACGGTAGAAGCTTCGTTGGAAAATATCTGGTTGTTAGGTTATTGAAATTAGGTCATTGGATTGTTAAAGTTGCTGGTGTTGATCACTCACTCAAGCTTGATTTAGATGATTATGAATTTGATTTGCCGCTTAATCGCGCTGTTTCGACTGGTCGTGCTGCGTATGTGTGTGTCGATGTGCGTGATACGAATTCCATCGTTAACGGTATACATTTTAGCTCACATTTAGCGTACATTGTAGATGTGGTGAATTAAGTGATAGCTATGCGGATTACGAGTAATTCATGACAGGTAGTTAGAAAACGATCGTTAACGGTATAGTTTTTGTAGATTATGTTGTATATATATAACAGTTATATGGAGCGGAAGTATTGTTTTTACCACAGGATCATTGCTTGCTATGGTAATAAGTAGTGTACTATTTTACGCCAGTTTTTAGGTGCGGTGATAAGTACACTATTAGTTTATGTCAGTTTTTACTTTTTAGGTGAATTAAGTGTCAGATACGCGGAAAACGATAGTTACTTAGAAATTAGAAATGTATGAAGTCAAACTGTTGTTTTCGCCACATGACTATTGTTTTATGTAAATGTTGATGTGTGCGACACGAAATCGATCATAAACGGTATACTTTTTTAGCTTACATTTAGCGTACATTGTATGTGTATGTTATGATATTTAAATGAATTATGGTGATTATATGATTTAGCACTTGTTTATATTAGTTTCCGCAAACGCGTTTGTAGTTATCGGGGAATGACCGAATGACGGTAGTTTATTATAGTTAGTTGAATTGTATGGAGTAGAAGTATTGTTTTCGCCACAGGACTATTGCTTGGTAGTGAATGTCATACTCGTATGTTAATTGATTGTAAGGAGACGCTTGATGTTGATAAATTAGGTATGCTTCAGTTGTGAGATATAGGATTGGCAACATAGCTGACTCACAGGATCGTCCATAAGGTTCAAACTACAAAATAATGGTAGGTATGCACTATTGAGTATTGCCTATTGCTTGGGAACTGCAGTAACCTATGTAATGAGATAGCTGATAGAATATTGGGGAAAGCCTAGGAGAAGCCGGGGAGGTTGGTCATGTGAACTATCATAAATTTTCCATATGAGGTTTAGTCTACTGTTAATATTTTAGTGTTTGTTTATATCAGTTTACATGATTGCGGTGATGGTTATTGGGGATTACGAGTGATTTATGATAATTAGTTAAAAGTATATGGAGTAACAAGTGTAGTGATTGCCACAGGACTATTGTTTTGTTATTAATGTCTTGATACTCGAATAATTGAGCGTATGTAGGCTTTTAATGTTCATAGAATCATAGAGGAATGTATGTTTTCAGTTGTGACATGCTGTTTGGTTTGATTGAAGTTTGGTGTAGGATGGGCAACATAGCCTTCCCTCACAACTCGCACAAAATACTAATATAAGTAGACTATCACTTATTGCTGTAAATTGCAATGAGATAAAGTATTGGTTGAAGCCTTGGAGCAACTGGTAAGGTTGCTTATTTGACCGGCCATAGGTTATGATAACAGAACAAGGCTTTGGTAAGAAACAAGGGAAAGATTTTCACACAATGTAGATCGAAGCTAGGAAATATTAACCTCTATGACACACATGAGTAAGTTCTTGTATTGGAAAGATGAACAGAAAACTTAGCCTATTAGGCATACACTAGCGTGTTTGTTTATTGGGCAAGATGCACATCATGTCTTGGGGTTCGTTGCAACATAACTAAACCTGGTTGCAGCACATAGACCGTACATAATTAAATAAGACAGGGCCAATTGTTTAGCCAAGGACATCATCAAGGTGTTTAATCTCATATTACTAGCTTATCAGGGTTCTCTTGGTAATGACACATAACAAGAACAATCCTGACACTGCGGAAAAGTGAAAATTGGCAAATATTCACACACCAAATACCAGATTTGTATCAATCGAGGCTTGAACCCCCAACCTCTTGGTTGATGACAGTAACATACTGCCAGGCCAAAGACCCTTTGGTCTTGGAAGTATTAAGACTGAAAAGTCCTTTAATCTATACCCTACAATAGAATAGCCTGCCAAGCCATACCTCTTACTCACACTCAAAAAGCAGCTGCATAACTGCATTAGACTCTTTCCACTTCAGCTAAGCTATGATCAAAATATAAATCTTGTTTTGTGTTCCGGTGCAAAAATATAGGCAATTGCTCTCTCAACTTTTCAAGCAAGACGCGCTATACTAACATTGCATATGCATGTGATAGCAAAAACGAATTTATTGCCAGATAAAAGATCAAAAGCTATTTTGGAAAAAAGTAATTAAAAATTGATGCCAGGAACCCCAAGTTTCTGTGTAGCCGCTTAACAACTAATCCTCACAAATAACTGTTGATCATTTTGTTCTTTTATACTATGTATTTACCTATAATTTTATTTTCAGCAGAAGACTAAATCTGTTTGTCTGCATTTTCCTCTTTTTGCAGCTATTAGAGGCTCATCGGTTGTGTTCTATGTGGATGATGATGATTCGTGCAATTATGATTTCTTTTCTGGGTACACAATAATGGTTCAAGGTCAATCTTATTATACCTAAGTTAGATTGCCTCCTAGCGTAAGATGCTACATATTAGTTAAGGTTCTCATATCTTATAAATTGTGTCTTATATAGGTGTGAAAAATATCATCAGTGCTTGTCGAGAATGCAAAGTTAAACGGTTAATATACAACAGTACTGCAGACGTAGTGTTGGACAGTTCACATGATATACATAATGGAAATGAGACACTATTATATGCTACAAAAGTATGTCTTCTGAAAATTCTACCTTATTTTGACTTTTTGAGAGATTGTACATTTATACCACTTCCAAAACTTATGATCAAGTGTAATGTATTATTTTGCAAAAAAAGAAACGCAGCTCATCATCTAATGCTAATTACTTTCTTAAAATATAAATCTAAAATTGGGTTTTTTCTATCTATGTTCTCTCTACTTAATGTGACATGTGCTTATGATATATGTTTTTTACTTTCACTCAAGTTCTGTTTTATTCGAGCACCGTTGATGGTTCATATTTTCTTACCTTTAGCCTTCACAAAAAGCAATGCTTGGATAGATGAACTTGTTGAATAGTGAATATAATGATGTTGCCTATAGTCAAAACTAAAGTACTCCGAAGTCATACTTTAGGCAGAAAGGTGGAGTTATTTTTCTCTTACTAAGCTTACATGATGTATTCTAATTGTCATGACACAGTTTAGGAATGTATATAGCGAACTTAAAGCTCAAGCAGAGGCAACTGTTTTGCTTGCTAATGATACTGATGGTCTTCTTACGTGTGCTCTTCGCCCTGCCAACATTTTTGGACCAGGAGACAAGCAGCTTTTGCCATCTCTGGTCGATGTTGCAAAATCTAGCTGGGCTAAGGTGTGGAAACCTTATTGGTATTCAACTCTTCTATGTACATTTGCACCTCTGCTTTTATGCATCTGTCAGTCAAATCTGAAAATTGAGATGCAACAAATCTTTTAGTTTCGTTTACCTGGATAAACATAAATTCAATTTCCATAACTTACAAGGTTGCATTCAAGGTTGCTGTAGGGTTTTCCATTGTTATCTTTTATCTTCTGTTTTATGTAAGTGTTAGAACGATGGGGAATATGGCTGGCTCAAATGGTAGGACATGATTTAAAATTGCTGTTTGGGTCTGACAGGCCAGTTAAATATCATTGCCATGTTGCTTAGAAAATAAAATTTGGTCTAGTTGATGACAGCATTCTCCTTGCGATACTATCTTTTCTGTTCTCAGAAAAGAGGGATGCTCTTGTTTCTAATTTGTTTATTAAGTAGATCTGCCTTGTTGTTATTGGAACATGACATCATCAATGTTTGTAGCATAAAGTATCCAGTTTCTATTATTATGTATGACAACAACCTGGCATTGGTCAAAATAAGTTTTTCCTATTCTGCATGCGTGGTCTTTGAGCTTTATTTTGACAGTGTGAGGATAAGCACAGAGGGGGCCAACAAATGAAGATAAGCAATAAATGAAAATGGGAAAACTAAAATAAGGCATAGCTTTTAAAATATGCAAAAGTTCATACAAATGTTATTCTTACATGCTGAAACATGATTGTGAAGCTGAGATTTTTACTTGTAACATCTAAACACGATAATTGAAAAACACTAAGGTCGTTTGGTAGGGTGGAATGCAATAACAAATGAATGGAATGAAGGTTTTAATGGGATAAGTGATGTAATAGAATGATTCATTACAATTATAATCATGTTTGGTTGGTATGATAGCATGGAGTGAAATCGATTAGAAAAAAGTACTAAAATACCCTTTGATATAGGAATTTAGTATAGTGGGTAGTTGTAACTTATAAGATATCTTTTCAGTAAATTTGATTCCATTCCAAGACCTAATGAAAACAAAATAAAATAGGGGATTTCCAATGAATGAAAATGGTAGTTTTTGATGTAATTGGCCATTCCATGCCATAAATGTAAGCAAACATGTTTTTTCATTCCTTCGTAATGATTTTTTTCCATTCCATGCTTCATTACAACATTCCAAACACTACGTAACATATTTGGCAACAAATTTGTCGTCTTAAATTAGTTTACTATATTCTCTTTTTTGGACCATGAATAGTTCATAGGATCAGTAGCTATCCACTTTATGTATAATTGTTTTTGTTTGTGCAAAGCAATGTCTTCTCGGATATTTTTATGTAAGTAATAAAGTCTCTCATTCCAGTTTATTTTAGGAAGTGACGGAAGCATGTCTGACTACACATATGTAGAAAATGTCGCTCATGCTCTTATCTGCGCGGAAGCTGCTTTGGGTTCTCATATGCTTATCGTGTCTGGAAAGGTAGCATATAGTAACATATTCTTACTCTTGCAAGCACCTTACCTTCAGTAAATTGTGTGATTAACAATTAGCCAATCTACTGTAGGTATTCTTCATCACTAATCTTGAGCCAGTGAGGTCTTGGGAGTTTTTCTTGCCCATGCTGGAGGGATTACGTTATTGCAGGTGAGGAAATGTTGACCGTGTTAATAGAAAATATGAATCACCAAACTGCAAAATGAATCATCTATGGAATTAATGCGTAAGATCATTGTCATTTCCGGTCAATGAATTCTGTTGTATATTTAAAAAAGGAAAGTAAACTCATTCTTGAGCTCAAACAAGGAATAACCATTGAACTCATTGTTTGTGAATGCTCTACCTAACAAAAAATTTGATACCTTCTCTCTTTTGTGTTAAGTTGTAAGTGGTATTTAATAACATTGAACTATGGTTCCAACTTTATAAGTTAAAACATTTCTACCAAGTAAAAGATGTTTGGTATTGGTTGCATTATGTGATGCACATGTTGTCACAAAACTTGCGTTTGCTATTATCTGGTTATGTCCTACACTCCTACTTGCTCTTTCTATTATTAGATTATCTCTCAAGTGCATTTTCTGTAATATAATATTATAGGAACTTCATCAGAACTATTTTTGTAATATTTTTTGCTTTAGAGAGAGGAATATATGTTTCTGCTAACAACTTTTGAAGTGGTACCGTTGACCTCGTATGGGAAGTTAATCTATACATGTGAGGTTCCATAAGTTAATCCTTTAAGAGTTATTCTGATGTCTAACAACCTTTCCTTATCAAGATATCCCCGACCCCATATCCGCTGCATCTTCAACCCTAATTAACTTACCCAGATGACTGACTTATATCGAGGGTTATCTTCTATGATAAGTTAATTCTGGTCATGTTCTTTTTTAAAAATTTGATTTTGATTCCATGTCTTCTTTCTGTGCTCTGTGGTTTTGTCTGATTGATTATAATGTGTACCAGAAACCCATCAAGGCATTAACACTTGAATTTGCATTTCTTTTTTATGCTTCTGAGTTCTGATGGACTTATGTAATAAATTTCAGGCCAGTGGTCAAACTTCCTGCTGTGGTTGTCAGGTTGATCGTTTATCTCATTAAATGGATGCATTCAAAGACAAATTCCAGAAACATTTGTAGTTCTGTTTCAGTTCACAATATTGTCCAATTAATGTCACAAACTACAACCTACGATTGCTCTGCAGCCCAACAGCACATTGAGTATTCACCTGTCGTCTCAATGGATGTAAGTTTATTTTTCTGGAGCAGTGTGTTGAGTTTTTCTATCATTCTTTGAGTACAAGTATATGCCAGTGTTTCTAATCTTTTTCGAATGTGTGATAAAGTTTGCTTTGTCATTCTATACTCATGGAGTGTTAATTTTTTGCTTTTGCTTATGTCCAAAGCATTTGGTGGCTTCTTTGCTGCATTATACACAGTATTTGCTTGTGAAAGGGAATTTAAAATCTTTTGATGTTTCAGATGCTATTTTTACCTCATTGCCATTAATTCTTGATGTACAGGACGGTGTCAAGTCAACCATCGAAGCATCCTCTCATTTAGCAAAAGACTCATCTTCCATACTTCTTGATCAACTTTATGAACAATCAAAAATTCAGCAGCTGCTAGGCAGTGGAGAAGGTAGATGGCAATATATGCACCTGATATTTGACAATTTTTAGTTTGACCACTGCCATTTCTGCTTTTGTTTGTCAAGCTGTGGTAGTTGATATTGATAGTAGTGCCAAAAATATAGCCAACTTGAAGTACATAATCTTTTACATTCGAGGCCTATAACCAGTGTCAGCTTTAAATAGATACAGGTCTATTTGAACATCTAAAAGAAGTTGATTGGCCTTTGAGAACTTGCATACTTTAAATAGAAAAAGGAGTTAATTGCATTTTTGGTTCCTGTGGTTTGGCCAAATTGCAGGTTTGGTCCCCAAAACTTTGAAAGTGCAACAATAGTCCCCATTTTGAAGTTTGGATTGCATTTTTGATCCCTGGATAAAGTTAAATGACTAAAATATCTTTTTTCTTCTTCAGAAAAAGACAAGGGTAATTTGGTCAATTCACACCGATAAGGACCAAAAATGCAACCCAAACTTCAAAATGGGGACTATCTCTGCACTTTCAAAGTTTTGGGGACCAAACCTGCAATTTAGCCAAACCACAAGGACCAAAAATGCAACTAACTCTAGAAAAGAGTTCAATTTGTTTTGGTGTTTTTTGATTGACTTTCAGAATTAGCACCCTTACATGTACAATACATAGGAGCATTTCCTATGATTTATTTTATTTTATTTTATTTATTTATTTATTTTTTTTGTGACAAACTCAGTTGAATGCATCAACATTTTACTTTAGTAACTTCTTGTGACTCGCATATCAAGATTCCTAACATTATAAATCAACATTGGAATTCCTGAGTCTTGACTACAAGTTTTATATCTGTAATTTTATATCCATGATTTCACTTCCCTTGTTGTCTTGTATGCAGTTGCCGACATTTTATTATGGAGAGATGAGACGAAATCATTTGTTTGCTTTTGTGGAGTGATTTCTCTATTCTACTGGTTTTGCCAGTGTGATAGAACAGTTGTGTCATCTACAGCTCTACTACTGCTTCTCACAGTAATTTTTCTATATGGATATGCTCAACTATCGCACGAAGATCCTCTATTGTCAACTGAAATGTAAGTATTGATCTTTAAAAATCTTGTCAGTCACATAATTGTGTTTGAGCACAACAAACCCGTAAAGTAGAATTGGTAGAGTACCTTGTTCTTTTGTGGAGTTGGCATGATGGATAGGTTGGGTGGGTTGGCTAACATTCAAAACATGTCCGGGTTGAAATGACTCATCTTTGTCAAAAATGGGCGCCAAGCTGAACCGCAAACACGGTTTTGTCCAATCTTAAACATTCTGATAATAATTAACACGTTACCTGTGATTACAAAAACCTAACTATGAATAAAATACAAATCTCGAGTAAAATGATTTGTTAGCTTTATTTTGCATTCAAAGTTAATCTATGAGCAATGTTCAACCCATTTGACCAGTTCCCCTTCTAGCACAAATTTAGATTTGACCCATTTGACGCATTTCCAAATCGACCCATTTATACGTACATGTGTTAAAGCTGCCATCTGTTATATATTTTAGTATAGTACTTGTATTGGAATTCAGAAAACTCATAACTGATGTTTGTAGTTATCTTTTTTTTGTGAAATGCTGTAATATTGACCACCTACATTTGGATTTAGGTAGTTCCAGATTGCTGTTTAAAAGCTAAATTCTTTGATGCTTAAATCTAAGAATGTTTGTTTGCTACAGGTCTAAGCACTTACGTTTAGAGGTCTCTGAAATATGTATGAGGAGATATGTAAGAAATATGGTAAACATTTGGAATGGAGTAAGTCATATTTTTAGATCATTGGCAGGCGGAGATTGGATTTTGTTTTTTAAGGTACTTCAGATCCTCTCTTACAAGTGCGATTGTGCTTATTTTTATGTTTCCAGGAACCTACTAGATTTGACATAAGTTTGATTTGACCCGTCTGATATTACACATAACCCAAATTGATATATAAACATCGTCAGTTGTAGCAGACATCTGAAAAGTTTTGGGGGGCACTAGTTTGCTGTTGGAGCTGTGAGACTTCACTTTAGAAACAAATTGAAATGTATCATTTACATGCCATAAGAATTCTTTTAATAGCTACCGGTGTTAACTTTGATCCATATACTTATAATTCGGTTGCTTCATGTTGTGAAATATCTCAATGAGTGAAGTCAAATAAGTTTTCTTAGGAGGAAACAAGTCAAAGAATGAATGCATAAAACATCTTAATTCATTATACTCAAAGAATGAGACAAGTTTGCAATCACATTATAAAAACCAATTAGTTTGAATTAAAAATAAGATTTTGGACAAAATATCTTCTGGGTTGACCCCTTCCCAACAGTTTTGACCAATCCAAAAATTGCCCGTTTGACCCTTTCACAAACCTGTCAGCCCAACCATTTTGCTACCACCAGTCCTTGGTATTTGGTATAGTATATCTTGGATCATGACAAGGTTTTTTTCTTTTTTTGCGAGACTGCTGCAGGTGGTAGTTTTGCTCCATCTTTTCAAGTTACTTGTTGTCAACTCTTTTCCCATTTCATTGGGAATAGGTATGACTTTCTAATTGTTTTACATTTTTTGATCATACCATTCCTTTTTCTGATTTCTGGTTAACCTGAATGCAGCATTGGCCTTTTCTTTTATTGTGTTCTTCGTTTATGAGCAATATGAAGAGGAAATTGAAGGACTAATAGGAATTTTAAATGAGCTCGTATGGCAGTTCATGGCATCTGTGCAATCTTCACGACCTAACTCCTCAATTAGACCTTTAGCTTCAAAAGATGTTGGATAGATGTAGATAGATTGGTAAAACATTGTTGTATGGCAGACGTAGCTTGTTTATATGCAAGTAATCTTGAAATCCTTAGAGAGAAAATTAGCAGACATGGATAGTATCCTCAAATGCCAAAGGATCATGTAGTCGTTAGTTATGTAAGTAGGGAAGATTATATTAGATAGTTAAATTTTTTATGTATCTGAAGATAGGAATTAGAATGACAGTTGAGTTCCATTTTTTCATGATTATTTGAAAAGGGAGGCGAGAAGAGTTTAATAATCTCAGATTATATGGCTTTGCCAAATTTTTTAATCAGGCTACCACAAAAAAAAAGGACGAGAATTTTACCAAATTATAGCGAGAGTTTTGTTATGCAAAGTAGATTTATTTTCACAAAATAAAGCTAATGCTGTTTCATAAAAGTTCAATTATGTATCCTTTGCAAAATCTTTTTATTGATACTCTCTCTGTACTTAAATAAGTGCTTGACCCTGCATCAAAAGTTTAGTGGTTGAGGACATGCAACTTAAAGGCGCATATCATGGGTTTAAATCCTGGCCCTCTGTCCTTTAGCCATGGTATTACGCGATTTACGTCTCTAATGTTGGCAGTGAGACCGGTCGGTTGGGGCAGTAAAAGGGTATGTTAAATAAGTATCAACATCGCTATTTTGTTTGTTTTAAAATACATGTCCACTTAACAGTAAATGATAACATTCCATTTGTTAGAAAAAGTATCGATTGTATTTTTATTTTTTATTTTTTTTTCTTTCTAAAACTGTGTTTTAAAGTACAAACTTATAGTATGAAACCAAAGGAGTATATAAGTTTACATTTTAGCTACAACTCTAACTCATTTGTCCAACAACTATCTATTCAAATCTCAAAGTTACAACATCGACAAGATAGACCCGTAAGAATTATTAATTTTATTATGAAACAGGAGTATACAAGTTTACATTTTAGCTACAACTCCAACTCATTTTTGGAACAACTATCTATTTAAATCTCAAAGTTATAACTCTGACAAGATAAACTTGTAAGAATTGTTAATTCAAACTAGTTATTGGTATTTTATTTCAGAGATGACATCTAGAGCCATCATATACTTAATGTTCATGAAGGTTGCTTATGTGTTGAAATGAGATTAATAGTTAGGTGTGCGTTGCTGCAGACTTTTATATTTCGTTTTGTTTGCAAACTTTGTTATTAAAATAGTTAAATGTATCTCTTAAAGAAAATGACTTGTCAAACTACTTACACTTTTCAATATATTTCACATATTTATATTAATGCTTACTCTTTTCAATATCTGTTACATATTTATGTTTGCAAATATGTTAATGCTGGTTTTATTTTTATCATTTCATAGATTTCTCAGTCAAATTAGACCGAACTAGTATAAATGAAAACAAATAAATAGATTGATAACCTATAATTACCTATAACTTATGTTTGATGGACGATCTGTGAGAAAAGTTAAATAGTTTGATAGAATCCGCATACAATACAATATTCCGTTATTTTCATATTTTAACATTTCAATTTTTTAGGACAAACAAGTGTTATATGAGGGTGTTTGTGTAAACTTAGCTTATTGAAAATTTAAACGTGTAAGCTTATCGTTTAGGTTATAAGCTTATCTAATTGAAATAGAGGAAATCATGCTTACATCTAAATGTGGTCAATTGCCTACATCCTCTTTGTAAAAAATTTAAAAAATGTGCAGTTTAGTCCTTCCAGTAAGTCTCTGTTACATGTTTTCCCCTGTCCCCACCATTTTTTTCAAAGAGAATGCAGGCAATTGCCTACATTTGGATGTAGGCATGATATCCCCATTGAAATAATGAGCTTTATTATGAAGTAGCTCATAACTTTATTATGAGCGTACGACTGTACTAGCATACCAATTTCTCAAAAAATAAAAATAAAAAATGATTATTGTGTTTAATAATAATTTGATTAGTTGATTTGAAAAAATGCACGTGCATAATAAACTTGTCAAATCGTTTAGTTAAAAGAAAACACTCATTTTTCACAAAATGTTTTGTACAAAATAAATGAAACAAAAATCGCGTTCAAACTATTTTATTTCAAAAAAAAATCATCTCTAAAACAAAAATCTCATATTTGCTAACTTAACAAGGAAAACTACAAAACACACCTTTGTTGTTTCGTTTTTTCTTTGTAACCCAAATCGTCTTTATCTTCTTCAAAGTATAAAATACAAGCATCAACGTTTATTGTATTTTCAAGTATTTTGTGCCCAAATTTTTCCAAACATCTCCTTGACAAACAAATCCAAACACCGCTAAATTACTTTACCTCAATATTCCTCTCTCAACCTTGACGAAAACGAAAATGGTAGAAACTTCTTCATTCCCATGTGACGAAGATCTCATATTCCCAAACACCCAATAATAATAGCAATATATCCACATAAACAATTAAACCCCATCTTTCACATAATAATAATAATGGTGTTATGGGAGATAACATTAGGAACAGCGTATTTCTTAGGATTAAAAAGGACATATAAACTTGCTCTCAAGATTCAACGCCGTCTTGTCGGTCCCAAACATCCTAAGATCCGACAGTTCCTTCAAAGGTTTTTTTTATTCATTTATATGAATAATTGATATCATATAATTAGGCCCAACAAAACAGGTTGCATGATGCTTGTGATTATTTGCATATATGTGAAATGACTCATAAATAGTTAGATATTGAAATAAAATAATTAGTCCCTGGAAACTAGAAATTGATTATTATCTGCGACTTAAATTGCGATTATATGGTAATCGCTTTTGAAATGGGAAACTTTGTTTTTATATCAATATTGATCATGCGTGTTAATTGAATAAATTGAAGGGCTGTTTGTTTTAGTGTATTTACCGGGCTTATGAGCTTATGTATATTTGGAAAAGTTCATAAGCCAACTTTTTTCGGCGTATGAGCTTATTTTGTTTAAGCTTATATGTGGCTTATGAGCTTCTTTTTTTTTCGGCTTATATTTCTGAAGCCCTAATTTTCCGGCTTATTTTGAGACTTGTGGGCTTATATAAGTTTATTATGATATGATAAACTTATATAAGCCCATAAGTCTCAAAATAAGCCGGAAAATTGGAGCTTATGAAATATAAGCTGAAATCAAATAAGCTCATGAGCCCACGTATAAGCTTAAATAAACACCCCGTTATGACAAAAACCATAAGCTCAATTAGATAAGCTCATAAGCCCAAAAAAATGGTCTTATGAGCTATTTCCATGTTTAAATAAGCTAAGACAATTACAAACCCCCTAAGTGTAGAAACTCTGTCCCACATTGATAGCTTGTGAGAAATTTGACCCTCTTGTAACTCTTAGGTTGTGGGCCACTAATACCTTGCACCTTGTTTTTATGTTGAAATCCGAAGGTATTGTACTAGTTCGGGGTTTGGGGGGTGTTATATTGGTGGTTTTCGTCTCCTAGTTTCATTTCATTTACTTTGATGAATTGCTATTTTAGTACCATCTTTATTGGAAAGTTTTTGTTTTGAAAACGTGTAAAATTAATTAGATCATGATATAGTTGCTCAAGTAATTGAAGTTAATGTTATCTACACATGATTAAGATACGTGGAAGCGTAAGGAGGAATACGAAGCATAAGCAGGAAACAATGGACGATAGGAACAGATTAATAGATAATAATGCCTTTGTTTATCCCTCATTGGAACTCCTTGTCTAGCCTTCCCAAACTTTAGCCAACATTCCTCCACACAAACAAATGCTACTGGAACTCACATAGGCAGCCTTTGGTTTTACATTGCCGAACAAGTAGCTCCTAGAATGCAATGCAAGGTGTCTCCACTCTACATATCAACGTGAGATATTCGCTGTTATTAAAGTAGTAAAAGTTCGTGCCAGCACCTATAGGGGCACTGAGTTGAAGTCCAAGTGGATAATCAGATGACCAGAACCTCTGAAAATGGTCGTACCAGGCCATCCAGATGCCCCCACAGCACAAATGGCTTTGGTTGGTTGATGTCTTATGACTTGATTAATACACATAAACCAGGTAGCACATAGCCACATATACATATGGTCTATGATATTACACAAAAACTCTGCTTCAGTTTCGTTGTAGTTTGAATGGCACTACACATGACACTTTTACATTTAAATGACTCCCAAATTGAAGTTGTCTACATCGTGCTGAAGTTAGTGTAAGTGACTGCATGATCTTATGGAGGGTTTTGATGTTCTAGTTTTTACGTGGCAGCCTTCAAGAAGTTATAAGGGGATGACCTCTTGTAGTTATTTATTATTTAGTGTGGTAGGACCAAGTTCATTCATGAACCACGTATAACTTAAGTACAAGGGAACAAATCCGGGCGCTTAGATAATAGAATGAAGGGTTTTGTTTCGTCACATGGCTATATTCACATGTGGATTAAAACGTAGTCAAGTGTGAATAGATCGATGGTACATAATTCACATGTTAATAGTATCGATGTAGGCCTCAATTTTATTCTCCAGGGGACTAGAGTTGTTCCTTGTTCTGAAGTTACTCGTGGTTTTACCTAGCCCTAGTCTGGTAAACTTCCATAGTTAATCCAGATGCAGGAGATTGTTTATGTATGTTAGCAATGTAGCATTGAGGGTATGAATTCCGAATACATATATTCATTACCTTTCCTTTCTGGCATTGCTTTCTTATCTTTATGCGGATGAAAAACGAATTTTGTGTATTTGAAAGTCAATAAATTTGACTTAGTTTGTAGATCAATAAATGATAGTTTCATTCCTGGTAAACGCTAAGAATACCCCGTCAATTCTTTTTAACATTATCACAATACACCTTTACTATTTTTTTGTTAATAAGGGGTCACCAAGACAAAATATTTGTGTAGTGACCAGTAGAAGTTTGAGAAAACACGTTGCTATTTTTTCACATTAGCCTAATATTAGGATATAAGGTAGCTGATGATGAATGAATTTGGTTGTACTATGATAATTATTTGGTTGATATGTTTGATAGGAAAACACGATCCATATTTGATGTGGCACTAAAAGTTCATCGGGAAGTACAACAAAGAGACATTGAAGTTGGTAGAAATCTTGGTAATTGGATCCTCAGATGGCTGGACAAAATGAAACCATCCGCTCACATACGTGTAGCCAAACCTAAACCCCATGACGATGCAGTCAATCCCACAAAACAGCAGTTGACCAACACATCTCACCAGAAACCACCAAAACGCTATGGGATATCTTATAAGGATAAAGAATCAGGTAAACGCCTCTTTACTTCAGGAACTGCTATAATGACAAGGCCAATGCAGCCGTTTGGAATTTATACTCACAACAGACACTTCAACACTTTTGAGTTGACAAATACAAGGTTCGGAGTGGTCCGAAACGATATAATGCAGTGGATGATTCAGAACTAATGGGTGATAAATTGTTAGTCTACAAAGATTTAGATGTGTTGCTTCAATGATTTTGTATAATTGTTTTAGACAGTGTAGTTCGCTTCAGTTTTGGAATACAGAGTTTGTCAAAATAATTTACACGAACTGGTACTGTTTGGTTTGTGATTTATGGTACCAAACTATGGGTTCACCAGTTATGTGATGGTTGGTGCCCTGTATGATAGGTGGCTTTGTTATCCACCCCATGTAAATAAGGGATGAGATCAATCCAGAAGTTAAACGAGGATCCCACACCTGAAAGGTGACCTGTATGATATGTCGACCAAGAAATTTCCCACGAGCTTCTAGTGGCAAAAGTGATAATTTATGAGTATTAAAATAGGAATGATATGTCGACCAAGAAATTTCTAACATAGATGTTGAGTGAATCTTGAAGCAAAAATTTATAAAATTTATTTCGTTTGGCATTACGTAATGAAATGTCAAATGAATGAAATAAACCATGTAAAAGAGGCGTATTAAAAGGTATTTAGGAGTAATTTAGGCAACTTTCATGCAGCCATTTGTCTTTGATGCAAGGTGTGTGTTTTTGAAATACAAAATTTGTGTTTTTTAAAAGAGCTAATTATCAAAATGGTATTTTAATTTAACATTTTTCAAAAAATAGTATAAAAATAATAGCTTTTCTCAAAAAGGTCATGTGCGAATGTGCGACTCCATTCGATGTGCGACATGTGTCCACTTATTTAATATTAAAGTACAGTGGGTAAGTGGGGTAGGTGGGACTTTGACTTTGAATTTTTGCTTAATTGACAAATATATCCTTCTCTTAAATATAAATAAATACCAATTTCACTCCTTATCCTTATCTCTTTCATCATCTCATTCTCCCTCATTCACCACCCATCACCACCGTCTGGCCACCAAAAATTCCGACCAGCCAGCCACCAAAAATTCCGACCATTCGCACGATGCAAAGCATTAGAATCTAAAAACTCAAAATCAAAACGATGCAAACACTCAATTAATCAAGCTGGAAAGCTAAATTATTTAGCAAAAAACCAAAGAGACGATACCAAACACGAGAAATGAGGCTCAGATCTGTGAAAGCTATATTTGTTTTTCGAAGGTCAAACACAAGAAAACAACTTCATTAAAATCATATAAAGTAGCATTTTACAAGAATAAGAATAGATAAATGAGGCTCAGATCTGTAAAAAATCAAAGCA
Source organism: Artemisia tridentata subsp. tridentata (assembly GCA_021014915.2). Classification (NCBI taxonomy): domain Eukaryota; kingdom Viridiplantae; phylum Streptophyta; class Magnoliopsida; order Asterales; family Asteraceae; genus Artemisia; species Artemisia tridentata. The sequence goes on along the minus strand of CP139505.1, from coordinate 137,572,069 downwards.
AAGAGGATAAAATCGCCATGGCTGCAAAATAATTACCACGCCAAGATACGGTTAATCTCAAACTTTACTGATTTTCTCATACAACAACATTTAGAATTTCATCATCACAGCCTCTAGTAATTATTATTCTTGTTAAGTTAAAGAAAGATTGCACCAGATCCAGTCATCCAGATAATCAGCTATGGAATTGAACAAAACAATGCCATCCATAGTACTGGTTTAGTTTCTGCAGTTGATGATGATGGTAAAAAAAATACGACTCGCACATTCGCACATTTAAAAGAGAGTATTTTGGTCTTTTTAATACTCTTATAATAAGACAAAAAAGAGAATATCCCACCTACCAAAGTACTTTATTATTAAAAAATAGGACACGTGTCGCACATCTAATGGAATCGCACATTTGCACATTCGCACATTCTCAAAAAAGTCATGTACGAATGTGCGAATGTGCGAATATGCAAATGTGCGAATGTGCGAATGTTCAATATAAGTATGAAGACTTAGAATTTTCTTTATAGAAAAAAAGATTGCATAATCTATCACAGAAAAGGCTCATTAACAACCATAAAAAATATTTCTAAGCCTTCAAAGGAGTAAAAATCTAAGAACCAATCCTTTCAATTTTAGGAACAAAAACAAAAAAGGTTAGTTTTCGAATAGTCAACTTACGAAGCAACTCTTCTATATATACGTCATAATCAAGATTGCAATCTTGAAATATATCCAATAAAACATGTTTCCCTACAATCTCAATGGATCATATCTTTTAGTTTTTTACAAGAACAATTTTTTATGCTATAAAAGCGCCGTGTACAAATGATAAATTATTGATAACCATCTCAATGGATCACAACTCTAGATCTATATATTATCCTTTTTTTTTTTTTTTTTTTTTTTTTTTTTATAGATCTACACATATTATTTAGTGGTGGGTATATTTTTGGTGGTTGTTGGCTGGCCGAAATTTTTGGTGGTCAGGCGGTGGTGAATGAGGGAGAAGGAGATGATGAAAGAGATAAGGATAAGAAGTGAAATTGGTATTTATTTATATTTAAGAGAAGGGTATATTTGTCATTTAAGCAATCAACTTCACAACCAAACATCACTATTGTACAAGGTTTAAGTTAGTGGTAATAGTGACCAATATCACTGTTGTAGCGTCTCGTCAGCTTTTCAACATCATTAACATCATCACTAACATATTGTAATAAGCAATCAACTTCACAACCAAACATACCCCATGTAAACATAAATATACCTCACAAATCCAACATCACACACACAATTCTTTTTTTTCTTCCACAACTTGGTCTTCCCCAAGACTAACTTTTCAATTTTTTGGCCAAAGACTCATCGTGCGGGAGTGTTGCTAGCAAGGAAGACGCGTGGTAATACGGGGGACGAGACGTATTCTTCCCCTTATTACCATCGGTCTTAACAATGCTCACTTATAAATTTCAACCAATTAAAATGCTTTTCCTAAGATAAACATGACATTTTATTGGTGCACAATGTAAGAATCGTATTTTATTAAACCCGTGCTTTATGCCGATGTACATTTAGTTTAAAACGATGAAAATATTCTTTAGTGGGAATTTTGTTTATATAATCACTAGTTATAATACCCGTGCACGCACGGGTTTTTTTCTAAAAGTTTAGTTATGTATTATTATCGATTAAAAAAACTTGACGTGCCCTAAATAGTTTTATTTTCTGGGTTAAAAATAGAAACCCTATGTATATATGTTAAAATCTTTGAATTGATTTTTTTATTTTATTATTATTATTATTTATTATTTTTCGTTATATATTTATCTATAATGCAAGTTTGGTTATATTAGTCTTAACGTGGCCTAAGTAGTTTTATTTTCTGGGTTAAAAATAGAAACCCTATGTATATATATATTAAAAATCATTGAATTGTTTTTTTTATATTATTTATTATTTTTCGTTATATATTTGTTATCTATAATGCAAGTTTGGATATATTAGTTTGTATTTTTTGTTATACATTTAGTTACTTGAATTTAAAATGTTTATATTACCATTTACTATTATTAGTAGTTTGTAAGAATTAAAAGCTATTCCATATCATTCTCTTTATTTGTTTATAAGAATATTTGCATTTTCAACAAACATTATTGATATCCCGCATGGATTTTTGAAAAAGTATAGATGCTTTAGGTTATATATCTCTGTTATAATTGATGGTGGCATTATACGGAGTACAAATCAAAGTCAAATCTTGAACGAATTTCGACCTTTTACTCTTTTGCTGTTTGTAATTAATTTTACTTTATTTTACCCATTTGACCCATTAAGGCTAAAACATAACCCAAATTTGGTCGACATTGACACCTTCTATAAAATTCTCATCATAGAGGAAGTAGGTTGTTGACAACGTTTTACATACCTAATTTGTTTTGCTTATCTATTATGTTGGGAATAAAATGCTTACGTCAAAGAGCCTGCCAGATGAAGTATTAGGTCTGTCAGTTCATTTTGAAGAAGTTGAAGATAAACTAACAGTACCTTCTGGGTGAGAAGGTACTGCTAGTTGAAGAAGGTCCTGCCAGTTTGAATGTCAAGTTGTTAGATATTTATTTGTAGATATTTTAGTTGTATTATTAGTCTTTGTACAATGTAACACGTTAAGTAAAAGTAGTTCAGTCTTCTATGTCGTGCAGTAGATAATACTGAGTGTTTTACATTGGAAGTTGTAATAGTAGGTTAGAAAGTCTTGTTATCTTATGCAACTTGACAACATGTAAAAAGGGTTCCTTATCCTATAAAAGGAACCCTTAGTCACCACCTTAGAAATATCTTCTTTTCAACTAAAATACTTAGTAATATCCAAAACACCACAACCTCTCTAGTAACTTAGTTACAAATTCACAAATCCCTTTAACAAATCAAAGATTCAAGGTTACCTTTGTAATCCTGGTGATAGTTTAGATCACCCATATTATCTCATAAATAATATTGAATCGTTTTGTGTTATTCACGTTGTGTTCATTGTTTTAAATAATTCACATTTGCATATTCACCACCTTTGTTCCTTTAAGTGTGTTATAGAAAATTCCGCGTACTAAATCACATTCATTCTTAAATATCCCAAACACATTATTAAGATCAACATCCCAAGTGTTTGTATAATCCTTCACAAGTGGTATCAGAGCTAGGCTGATATTTACGATTTAAAAGAACAATGGACGTTGAACACATTCAAACCAATGTGGCTGCAAAACTTCCATTACTCAAACAGAATGAGTTTGAGATGTGGAGACTGAGGGTAGAGCAATACTTTCAAGTGCAAGACTATGCACTTTGGGAGATTATTGAAGAAGGAAACTCATTTAAACCTACAATCACCACCTCCACAGTAAACGATGCAATAGTAACAAATGTGCAAGTGAACCCAACAACCGCAGAAGAAAGAATCCAAAAGAGAAATGATCTTAAGGCCAGGAGTATGCTTCTCATGACTATTCCAAATGACCAGCTTTTGATCTTCAACAAGTACAAATGTGCTAAAACCCTTTTTCAAGCTATTGTGGCTAGATTTGGTGGAAATGATGCCACCAAGAAAACTCAGAAAACTCTCCTCAAACAACAGTTTGAAAACTTTTCAGCCACAACAAATGAGTCTTTGGACAGCATGTTCAATAGATTACAAAAGCTTTCAAGTCAGTTAGCCATTCATGAAGTGCTGATATCTCAAGAAGACTTAAACTCCAAATTCCTTAGGAGTTTACCCTCTGAATGGGCCATGCATGTCATTGTCTGGAAAAACAAACCAGATATTGATCAAATGAGTCTTAATGATCTTTACAGCAACTTCAAGATAGTAGAGCATGAAGTGAAGAAGTCTACTAGTTCAAGCTCAGGGAATATGGCCTTTGTATCATCTCCCAGCACCTCAAGGATAGTAGATGAAGAAAAAGATGGTAGAGAAGAAGGTACTGCCAACACAAATTTTGGTACTGCCAATACTTCTAGCAGTACCAAAAAAATTCTAGATGAAACAATTGGTTGTGCTTTCCTGACATCACAACACAATGGTTCCATATTGACTTTTGAAGATATTCAAGAGATCAATGATGATGATCTTGAGGAAATGGACATAAAGTGGCAACTTTCACTTCTTAGCATAAGGGCTAAGAAATTACTGATGAGGACTGGAAAGAAGATTACCATAAATGGTAATGAGCCTGCTGGGTATGACAAGTCTAAAGTGGAGTGCTACAACTGCCACATGAAGGGTCACTACTCAAGAGAGTGTAGAAGACCAAAGAAGCAGGATGATAAGGGAAGAGGATATGAGAACAAGAACAAGGGAAGCTTTGAGAACAAGAGCAAGGCTGTGGAAATCACTGAGCCTAAAGCTATGGTAGCTATTGATGGGCTGGGTTTTGATTGGAGCTTTATGGGTGAAGAGGAGTCAACTTCAAATGAAATGGCTTTAATGGCTTTCTCCAATCCTGAGGTACAAATTACTAAATGTTCTAATACTTGTGAAGTTTTTGAAGAATTAGAAACTTTAATAAAACTTTATGATGAACTGAAAGTAGAACAAAGAAAAACTCATCAAGACCTAGTTAATCATAAGTGTGGTATGGCCAAACTTGAGAAGCAAATAATCCACTTTAGGGAAAATGAACTCACTTTTTCTGACACAAAAGCATTCTTAATAGGGAAATATTTTTGAAAGATGCTGAAATAAACCTGTTAAGAACTGAGTTTGCTAAAGTGAAACTGGCAAAGGATAATATTCAACTAACTATTACCACATTAGAAACTGCTTCTGACTGTAATAGAAGGATAGTTGAAAATCAAATGAACAAGAGAATCAAATCTGGGATTGGATACAAGACTTGTCCACCTCCTTACAGAGGAATCCCCTGTCCCCCAGGTTTAGATCTTGCAGAATCAGGTTTACATGAATTCACCAATAAACCACTAGATAATGAGAAACCTGTAGAGAAAAGTGAACCTTTTGAGAGTGCTAGTGTTGCTTCACTCTCTAACAAAAAGGTGCTCACTGATAAGAGCTCAGATGCTCCAATTATAGAAGATTGGACATCTGATGATGAGGAAAAAGAGACTGTTTCAAAGAAAGGAAACAAAGTAGGACCACCCAGTCCTAAAAGTGTAGAGATTAAGACTAAGGCTAAAACTGTTCTGAAAACAGTTGAATGTTGTGCTAAGTGTAATAGCAAACCTAGAGGTAGCCAGAGAAATTGGAACAATCTTAAGTCACACCAACTTGGTGATGATTTTGTTATGTACAATAAGGCCTGCTATTACTGTGGTAGTTTTAATCATACTCATGCTTATTGTAACAATTGGGTTCTGGGAGTACATCAAGGTCTAAAACAAATGGAACAAACCCCAGAAAAAGTTTTGTGAAGTCTAACACACCAAAAGTTAATCATACTGTTAGACCAAATAAGCCTGTTAACTCAAAACCAACTACTAAGGGTGCAAGAAATACTTTCAAACATGCACCAAGAGTTGTGAAAAGTCCCATTGAAAAGAAATCTGTGGTTAAAACACAAGATTGGAGACCAAAACCAAAAGGTCCTGCTAGACCAAATGGTCCTGCTAGACCAAATGGTACTGCCAAAATTAGTACTGTCAGACCAAGGACCACAAAATGGGTTAAAAGGGAAAATGCTGTTAAGTCCTCAGCATGTTGGATATGGAGACCACTCCAATCAAAAGTTGCATCAACAGTCCTAAAGAGGTTTGATTACATTGATGCAAGAGGCAAACCCAAGTCAGTCATGGCTTGGGTACCCCAAGGAAACTAATATGTTTATATATGTGCAGGAACATTCAAATGATATTGCTGATCAAGGATATGTAGATAGTGGATGTTCAAGGCACATGACAGGCAACATGTCTTACCTCACAAACTTCAAATCATTTGATGGAGGATATGTTACCTTTGGGGGAGGAATCAAAGGAAAGATTACTGGTAAAGGTACAATCAAAACCAGTAAATTAGATTTTGAAAATGTGTACTTTGTGAAAGAGCTTCAGTTTAATCTCCTCAGTGTCTCACAAATGTGTGACAAAAAGAACAATGTTCTTTTTACTGACAATGAATGCATGGTTCTTTCTCCTGATTTTAAAATTCCTGATGAAAGTCAGATTCTTCTTAAAATCCCAAGAAAGAACAATATGTACAGTGTTGATTTAAAGAACATTGTTCCTAAGGAGAGTTTAACTTGTCTAGTAGCAAAAGCCTCATTGGATGAATCTATGCATTGGCATAGAAGGCTTGGTCATATAAACTTTAAAACAATCAATACAATTGCAAAATATGATTTGGTTAGAGGTTTACCCAAAAAGATTTTTCAAAATGACCAAACCTGTGTTGATTGTCTTAAAAGGCAAACAACATAGAGCTTCTTGTAAGCCCAAGACCCATAACTCAATTTCTCAAGCTTTGTACATGCTTCATATGGACCTTTTTGGTCCTACTAATGTGATTAGCTTGAATGGTAAAAAATATTGTCTTGTAGTTACTGATGATTACAGCAGATTTTCTTGGGTTTTCTTTTTAAGAACTAAGGATGAAACTAGTGAGATCCTTAAGTCCTATATAACTGAGGTAGAAAACCAAGCTGATAAGAAAGTGAAAGTAATTAGATGTGACAATGGGACAGAATTTAAGAATAGGGTTATGGATGAATTTTGCAAAGAAAAAGGAATAAAAAGAGAATTTAGTGTAGCTAGAACCCCACAGCAAAATGGAGTAGCAGAAAAGGAAAAATAGAACACTAATAGAGGCTGCTAGAACAATGTTAGTAGACTCTAAGTTGCCTATTTCATTTTGGGCTGAAGCTGTAGGTACTGCTTGTTATGTGCAGAACAGGGTTCTTGTGATTAAACCCCATAAAAAGACTCCTTATGAACTTTTCTTTGGTAGAACACCATCTTTAAGTTTTATGAGACCTTTTGGATGTCATGTCACTATTCTCAATACCAAAGATCATCTAGGAAAGTTTGAAGGAAAAGCTGATGAAGGCTACATGATAGGGTATTCTTTGCAAAGTAAGGCCTATAGGGTGTATAATAGTTGCACTAGGCTAGTGGAAGAAAATCTGCACATAGAGTTTCAAGAGAAACTACCAAATGTTAAAGGCATTGGGCCAGATTGGATGTTTGACATTGATAGGCTTTCAGAATCTATGAATTATGTGCCTGTTGCAGGTACAAATACTAATGATAATGCAGGTTTTGAAGACAATGTTGAAACAGCTGAAGATCAAGATTACATCTTGATGCCAATTTGGAAAGGATTGGATTTATCTTCAAGTCATGAAGAACCTTCAAATACAGCAAATGAAGGTGTTGAAGATGATCATGGAAACTCAGGGTCAAGAGAATCAAGAAAGTAGTGCAAATGAAAATGGTACTGCTAGTTCACCAGATGGTACTGCCAGTTCACAAGTTGGTACTGCTGAACCATTAAATGTTCAATCAGATGATTCCTTACCAGAAGATGTGGGGATTGGCAATCTTCCACTTACCTATGAAGTTCCTACAACACACAACACAAGAATTCTCAAAGATCACTCCATTGATAATGTGATTGGCAGCATTGATTCTGGTGTTAGAACAAGAACTCAAGTCTTGTCTTCAGACCAAGAAGGGTTTATCTCATCTGTCTATGAAGAAAAGAACCATGAAGTTGCCAACATATGCCTGTTTTCATGTTTTCTCTCACAGGCTGAACCCAAAAACATTAACAAAGCCTTAGATGATTCAAGTTGGGTTGAAGCAATGCAAGAAGAGCTTCTTCAATTCAAGCTTCAGAAGGTTTGGAAACTGGTTGATTTGCCCAAAGGTCACAGGGAATTGGAACCAAATGGGTGTTCAGGAATAAGAAAGATGAAAGGGGGATTGTGATCAGAAACAAGGCAAGATTGGTGGCCCAAGGGTATACTCAAGAAGAAGGGGTGGATTATGAAGAGGTTTTTGCTCCAGTTGCAAGACTTGAAGCAATTAGGCTATTCTTGGCCTATGCTTCTTTCATAGGCTTCACTGTTTACCAAATGGATGTTAAAAGTGCCTTCTTGTATGGTACTATTGAAGAAGAAGTGTATGTTTCTCAACCTCCAGGCTTCATTGATGCAGAATATCCAGACAAGGTGTATAGGGTTACCAAGGCTCTTTATGGTTTACACCAAGCTCCTAGGGCATGGTATGAAACATTGGCTTTCTATTTATTGGAAAATGGATTTCAAAGAGGCAAGATTGATCCAACTTTGTTCATCAAAAGAACCAAGAAAGACATCTTGCTGGTGCAGATTTATGTTGATGACATTATCTTTGGATCCACAAACCAAGAGTTGTGTGTAGAGTTTGAAAAACTTATGCATAGTAAGTTTGAAATGAGTTCCATGGGGGAACTTACTTTCTTTCTGGGTCTCCAAGTGAAACAATCAAATGAAGGCATATTTATCAGCCAAGATAAGTATGTAGCAGAGATCCTGAGGAAGTTTCAGTTTGCAGATTCTAAGGTTGCAAGTACTCCAATGGATTCAGAAAAGGGGTTACTCAAGGATGCTGAGGGTGAAGGTGTGGATTTGCACAATTACAGATCAATGATTGGGTCCTTGATGTACCTTACATCATCAAGACCAGATATCATGTTCCCAGTGTGTGTATGTGCAAGGTTTCAAGTAAATCCCAAAGTTTCTCATCTCACAGCAGTCAAAAGGATCTTTAGATATCTCAAGGGTCAACCTAGGTTGGGTCTATGGTATCCAAGGGAATCATCTTTTGACTTGGTGGCTTATTCTGATAGTGACTATGCTGGTGCAACCCTAGACAGAAAATCCACAACTGGTGGATGTCAATTTCTTGGCTGCAGACTCATATCATGGCAATGCAAGAAGCAAACAATGGTGGCCAACTCTACAACTGAAGCAGAATATGTTGCTGGTGCAAGTTGTTGTGGGCAAGTGCTTTGGATCCAAAATCAATTGCTTGACTATGGGTACAATTTTCTTAACACCATTATTTACATTGACAATAGCAGTACTATTTGTATCATTAAAAATCCAGTTCAACATTCAAAAACAAAACACATTGAAATCAGACACCATTTCATAAGAGATTGCAATGAGAAAAGGTTAATACAAGTTGTCAAAATTGATTCTGAAAATAATTTTGCAGACCTTCTCACCAAAGCTTTTGATTTAGGTAGATTTAAATACCTGGTAGCAGGTATTGGAATGATTAATCTTTGAAAAACATGTGTTTTTGTACATAAAATAAATGGTACTGGCTCTTAAACATGGTACTGCTAGTTAGTCAAAAAGGTACTGTCAGTTCATAATTGGTCCTGCTAGTATAAAGTTTGCTCTGTTTTGTTCATCTTGATAATTAAATGTTTACAATGCTATAAAACAAGTGCTTTGCACTCTGTTCTTTTGGTCTGCAACTAACAAATTTCAGGTTGATAACAAAACAAGAGATCTTCCAAACAAAGGGGGAAATAAAAGTTATTTATATCTCAGGGGAGGTAACAATCTCAGGGGAGGACATAATAGCCCAGAAAAGGAAGATAATCCAATAAAAGAAAGGAGAAGACAAGAGCATACATGATGATGTAGAGGTTGAAAATGATAAGACTAGATCATATATTCAGAAGGGATGAAGCATTCCTAAAGGAGAAAGTTCTATCTAGATCAAACGAAGGAAAGTTTCAATTTCAGTTCATTATGTTTGTTCATCACTTGCAAAGGCATGCTGATAGATGATTTCACTTGTTGAAACAAGCATCCAAGATACACAGCATCATTGCCTCTTATAATTCCTCCATCCAAGGAAATTGCACCATCTTTAGGTCAATGTGGAAATGGTATTCAGTTCACCAAGTTTTACAAACTTAAGAGCTGGCTAGTCCAACAGCAAACGGCTATTGGTAAAGACAAATCAAATCCGTTGATGGTTGATAGTTTACCAAAAACTATATGGTATTTAACTAACCATACTTTACAGTAAATAGTTGACTAGTCCAAAGCAAACGGCTTTTGGTAAAGACAAGTCAAATCCGTTGATAGCTGATAGTTTGCTAAAAACTATAAGGGATTTTTGCTAAAATTTCAAAGATACTGCCAAGTAAAATTTTCTTTCAAAATCAAAGGTACTGGTAGTTCAAATTTTGGTACTGGTAGAGTAAAATGGTACTGCTAGATAACCGTTGAGTCTGTCAGTTAAAATTATAGCCGTTAGGTCTGGTAGTTAAATTAGCCGTTGGGGTAATTCTGTAAATTTCTGATGTTATATTATATTATATTTCTCATATAAAAGATTTTTTTAACCGCCTCTTCATTTACTTATTATAAATTTTCTTATTGTCGGTTAAAAGTAAATCTCTCATAATATCTTTCATCAGTCCTTATCACAATTAACACTCACCTTTCATCTTCTACCAGTACCACAATCAAATCCCACCATCCTAATCAAGTTTTTCCTTAACTTTCACCATGGCTGATCTAAATTTTGTTAAACGTCACAACCAGTTAGCATTTTTGGAAAAGTCTGAGGATAATGAATCTTTTCATCAAATAGTGGACTTTCTAAATGATTCTTACATCAGGTTTGCCTTACTTGTAAATCCCACTATTTATGAATCACAAATTTTACAATTTTGGAAACGGCTAAAGTTAAAACTCTTGAAAATGGGGACCAAAAGATAAAAGCCAAAGTGGATAGCAAAACCTTGACTCTTACCGAGTCATCCATTAGAAGACATCTTCGATTGGATGATTCAGATGGTATTAGTCAATTGCCTGATACTGAAATCTTTGAAAATTTGGAAAGAATGGGGTATAATGTAGATTCTAATAAACTCACTTTTCTTAAAAAGCATTTTACCCCACAATGGAGATTTTTGATCCATACCATCCTTCATTGTTTAAGCCAAAAGAAAACCTCATGGGAGCAGTTTAGTGGTAACATGGCTACAGCTCTCATTTGCTTGGCAACAAACAGAAAATTCAACTTTTCAAAACATATTTTTGAAGGATTGGTTAAAAATGTGGATAGCCAAACAAAGTTTTTGATGTATCCCAGATTTATTCAATGCATCATCACCAAATCAAAACTTTTGTTACTTCCCCCACACTCTCCTTATGAAACTCCAAAACTTTCACACAAGGTGTTTTCAAATATGAAAATTGGTTTTAATGGGGATGAAGTACCACTTTTTGAGGAAATGTTACCACAAAATGCTGAAGAACCATCAACATCATCGGAACCATCATCACCAAGTTCTTCACCTGGATACATATCACCATCTCATCATCCATCACCAATTCCATCACCAGTACCATCTGTAACAACACCATCTCCATCATATCATGCATCACCATCCCAATCACCTCAACATCAAAGTCTGGATTCTCAGACTATGAAGGAACTAAAGGAGAAAGTGCAGCTCTTGGAAAATGCTCTTCAAAGTCAGAACACAAAATTTTCTAAGATCAACACCAAGCTAGTTAAGAGGGTTAAGAAATTGGAGAATGAAGTGAAGATGCTGAAGGGTAAAAGATCTTCAAAGTTGGTTTTATCTAGTTCTTCAAGTTCTGATGCAGAAAGCATGGGTCTCTCTTCCAAAAAGGGGAGAATGGGTAGTTCAGAAGGTGAGAGGAGGCTCAGTTTCAATTTCATGAAGGAACACAAGTATATGATGAAGAGCCTGCTGGTACAGGGCAAGAGCCTGCTAGTGCAAAAGAGCCTGCTCAAATTGAGAGGCTGTTGGCTATGGATTATAGAGGTACTGCTGAAAATGTTTACAAAAGAAAGAGGGAATCACAGCCTCAGGGGGGGTTATTTGTTCAAGGAAGGTTATTTATTGCTGATGAACAATCTGCTGCTCCAAGTCAAGAACCAACACCAAAAGATAAGGGCAAGAAAATTATGGTTGAAGATGAACCTAGGCCCAAAAGGTTAAAGAAAAGAGAGCAAGTGCAGATGGCTTTAGATGAGGAAGTCTCCAAAAAGCTTCATGAAGAAGAAATGCAAAAAGCTTTAGAAGATTCAAGACTGCTTGCAGAAATGCAAGAACAAAAGGATGCTGCTCAAATTCTTCTTGACACTCAAGCTGCTCAGGAAACATTTGATGCTCAGATGCAATGGATCATTGCCAATGATCCAATTGTGAGAGGTCAAGCTAACTTAATTTTGGATGACAAGAATCTTAACACTGAAGAGAAAACAGCAGAGCTTGAAACTTTTATCAACAACAAATATAAAGAAGCAGCTCTGGATAATATTTTTCAAAAGATTCAGGAAAGCCAGAAGAGAGGTTTTAAGGTGGGCTCATCTAAGAAGGATCAAGTGATTTTCATGAAGAAGTTTCTAAGAAGTCAAGCTAATTGGACTGAATCTCAACTGAAGAAGAAAACTCATGATGAAATCAACTTCCTTTATCTTAATGCCTACAAGACATGTTACTTCAAGATCCCATCTGATGCTAAACCTTCAAAGACAAAGAAAGATGCTCAAAAGAAACAAGAAGCAGAATTGGATCCAGAGCAAGTAAGTAAAATGATAATTGCTTTACCAACAATTATACATGCTGATCCAATTAGGTCTAGACACCCTATTATAGATTGGGAGATTCACCATGATAAGTCAGGAAAGGCATGGAAGATAACCAGGGTTGGGGGTCAAACTGCCATCTTCAAAAAATTTGAGAATCTGATAAGGGCATGTGATAGATCTGATTTAGAAGAGTTGTGGAATTTAGTTCAAATCAGGCTAAACACTAAGAATAACACTGATGTTAAGGAACAAGAACTTTGGGTAGAGTTCAAAAGGATGTATGATCCTAATCCAAAGGATGTTCATTGGAAGTTTCCATACCATGATCCTACCACCACATGGGAATTCCTAAGTCTTAGCAGTGTGCATCATCTTTTTACACAAAGTGGGATTGAGCTCTTTATGTTAGCTGAAAAAGAATATCCACTGAGCTATGAAGTTCTTTCAACCATGATTTCCAAGAGGTTAAGGTGTGATAAAGATGAAGAAAAGTCAAAAGTTGTTCAAAGTTTGTTGATGAGCATTTTTGAACAATGTGAAAGTAAAAGGAAGAATAGAGAGTAAAGTTTTTGGAAGAGTTCCCTCAGATCCTCAAGGTATGGATTTTATTCATAAGAAACTTGTTTATTTTAAAGGGAATAACAAGTTTAGCGGAGGATTGTTGGAAATAAAATGCTTAAGTCAAAGAGCCTGCTAGATGAAGTATTAGGTCTGCCAGTTCATTTTGAAGAAGTTGAAGATAAACTAACAGTACCTTCTGGGTGAGAAGGTACTGCTAGTTGAAGAAGGTCCTGCCAGTTTGAACATCAAGTTGTTAGATATTTATTTGTAGATATTTTAGTTGTATTATTAGTCTTTGTACAATGTAACACGTTAAGTAAAACTAGTTCAGTCTTCTATGTCGTGCAGTAGATAATACTGAGTGTTTTACATTGGAAGTTGTAATAGTAGGTTAGAAAGTCTTGTTATCTTATGCAACTTGACAACATGTAAAAAGGGTTCCTTATCCTATAAAAGGAACCCTTAGTCACCACCTTAGAAATATCTTCTTTTCAACTAAAATACTTAGTAATATCCAAAACACCACAACCTCTCTAGTAACTTAGTTACAAATTCACAAATCCCTTTAACAAATCAAAGATTCAAGGTTACCTTTGTAATCCTGGTGATAGTTTAGATCACCCGTATTATCTCATAAATAATATTGAATCGTTTTGTGTTATTCACGTTGTGTTCATTGTTTTAAATAATTCACATTTGCATATTCACCACCTTTGTTCCTTTAAGTGTGTTATAGTAAATTCCGCGTACTAAATCACATTCATTCTTAAATATCCCAAACACATTATTAAGATCAACATCCCAAGTGTTTGTATAATCCTTCACATATTATGCACAAGCGCATAAAATATTCGGAAGCACGCATTATTTGCTGCATATTTAATGCAACATGTGTATACTTCACTGGAATGTCAGAGTTTTTCGGTAATACTTTAAAAGTACTTCTATGTAATATAAGTAAAACGATAAAAATACATTAACATGCATAAAAGTGCCTCGAGGAGGCTACCACCTCTTTTCGTTTAACTATTAACAATATCAAATTATTACTTGTTTGATGATGTGTGTTTGTAATCATATCACACAAAATAATGATACAAACTTTTTTTTGACAAAAGGTAACTACATGTAATCTAAATCGACCTGACTCATTTTAACACATACCACAATCCTTAACCGCTGTGACCCATCCAATTGTGATAAGCATAAAATGGATAATGTTTTTTAAGGTTAATAAATGAAAATACCAGCCCAATACCATAATATATGAACCCATCAAATGCAGAAGGAGAAAGCCAAAAGTTTGTCTTGTTTTTTCATAATACAAAAAGACCACAATGGTAAGTTAAAAATTAGATTACCTCTTGAGTATCATGCGATTGTAAACAACCATAAAACCGAAATACGGATCTTCACAACCGAAAATTGAGGTGATACTATGCCCGACACCATAACCATTGCCCTCTTGTCCATGAAGGCAATTTTCAAAACTGAAAAAAAAAATATCACTTAGAAAGATTATAGGTTCCAATTACGAAAGCTAATATAATCAATTTTCTGTAAAAGTAAGTCGGTAACAATTACAGCACCGTCCATGGTTTAAATAAAAAACACTTTTGTAGCCTAAAGTTTCTTCTTTCTAGACCATCAAAACTTCTTCGACATGAAAACGTGCATTTATCGTGTCCAAGTATATCAGTCAATCCATGATATTGTAATGGTAGCCGACAATAATAGTCCAATACACATAAAGTACACACAAATAGTGTCAAATACACATATGGCTTGTAGAATCTTGTTCAATTAGTTCTCTAGTAAACTTTCATTTTTTTTTCTGTTAAAAATAATGCATTAAGAATTCAAAAGCCTTGGTGTTAAGATTCTTCCTCATAAACCTACGTACTCATTAGTCAAACTTTTATATCTTGGAGCTATCTACACTCCAAGAAAAAGCATAAAGAACATATATTTGTTAAAGCAGCAAACATTAGGCTAAGCAATTGACTATTATAGCCAAACCCAACTTTGGTAGAAAGAATCATCTTACGTGATGATTAAATAAGATTTGCAACATACAATAGCAAAAAAATTAATAAAAAACATTGTTTTTTCTATAGAATAATTTAATTTGAACATAGAAGACTAACATAAGTATTGTTGTGTAGTACGATTTTTTTATCTAGCACACCATATTAGCCTTAGTACTACAGAGAGATATATACCTTGTATTTTGTGTCTTTTCGACCTTTATGTTACCTTTAACTCTGATCACTGATTAATCCTACAAAAAATACAGAAATCAGTTTATCAGTAACATATGTACTATTCTTAGTAACCGTTATGACATGTATTGCATATATGGTGACACACGTACCGTTCTAGGCCATTAAATTTATTTTCATTCATGAGCCTATTGCAGCTTAACGAAGCAAGATTAGATAAGCAGATAATTGGTTGGTTAAAGCTTGATATAGAAAGTAGTTTTATATTTATCCACACCCATAAAAGTATTTATACCCACACCTGCAACAACATATAAAATTAACCTGTAATTGAAAATCACTCATCTTTTCAAATGGTAAATTCCTAATTAACAGAATACCGCCTGCCATGAGATCAAGCAATGAGTCCAGTGTCGATGCTGCAATCGCCAAAGATCTACTTTGTACTGTAGCATAAATCTGTGTTGCAAAGATCAAACTAATGACCAAAAATATTACAGGAAAATAATATTGTTGTTTGATTAATGTGTACTGAAAATCAGTTTACCTAAAATGCAAGTAAAAATATGTTAGCCTAATTTGAAACGTTGATTTCTCTTTCATGTTGAGCTTGTTCTATCAATTCTTGTTCTTCATCATCATCGAATTTTGTTTCACATAAAGAGTCAACTTCCTTAAACGATTTCAACGCTGCAAATTGCTTTTCGTAGTAATCTTTCTTGCCTGACCACAATCACCAATTAACCAACTAAGAATACTATCAAGGATCCCAAAAATATGCATTGTTTCATATATGAGCATAACTTCAGAAATAGATGTATGGGTTTACTTTTGTTACTGAAGTAGTGTGATGATGTATTTTATGATGTATAGATACTTGATCTTCTTTGTAATCAGTAATAGAACGAAACAAAGATTGTCAAAAATACACAATGCTGGTGGTTAGGCTAAGTGCAGGCGGCCCATGAAAGCTAGCTTGCTTTTCGAGGTGATGACGCCGAATAGGCTTAGACCCACTATTGATTTATAACAAAAGGTTAATAACCTAAGACGTACCAATTTGCTCATTACTTCATCAATTTTTACATGGGTTTTCAATCATTGAAACTAAATAAAACTCACCAAGAAATAAGCTTGATAAAAATTAACCACAGTTGATTGTCATTGGTATAAAGTGTCATGATTCTCTCAACCTCATCTCACTGCGTACAATTGGATGTAAGAAACAATTAGACAAATCAATGAAATCATAAAAAACAAAATAAAAGTTACAACAAATTCAGTTGATTGAATTATTAAATTAACACAAACAAACACTATACACAGTTATGTACTTATAGAAAAGCAAGTGATTTAAAAGATTCCATAAATCCGTCCTTAAAAATAAGGGATTCACCATCGATCGATTGAGCCAAAACATGAATCAAGTTCTGTAAAATAGGACTTAGCATTAAAAGAAAAAAAAAAGTAATTAGCTTACCATCAATCTATGAATCACAGTATACTGTCGTGAGTTTTCTAATTGACTGCGGCACCAAATTAGGGTTTTCTAAGAATGACACCATTAAACAAACCGATTCGATTTGTTATCTTTCAAATTTTCAGATGGATGTCGTTCAGAGTTTTGGAAGTTTCGTTTCAAAGGCACGTTTTGTTTGTTCTAATTGTCATTTTGACACCTAAGTTTTATGTGGATTGACTCGGCCTTCTTTAAAGTTTTTTTCTGTTACACTTTTGACACATAAATTTTTGTACATAATTTTGATGAAAAACCGTATAAAAATGATTTTTTATGAATTTTTTCCAAATATAGAAGTAATTAGGGTTTTTTTAATTAAACATATTTTTAAAAAATATAATAAAATAAATAGAATATTGCCAAATAAGGTATTATTTGATTTTTTTTAAATGAAAAAACTATTAAAAAATATGTGCAGTGCACCAAATTTGATAAATGTATTCTGAATCACGGTTGTAAATGATTTAGTGAACTACGAAACCGTATCCTCCAAAAACTTTGTAGGAAGAACGTTGGCTCCTTCACAGACCAGCCCTTGGAAATCTTGGTTTGGTTCTACCTTATTCCAAAGTATATAGTGTAGGTAATCCTATGACGCTAAAGGTATTACAATAGAACAACAATATTAGAAATGTATGTACATTGGCATTTAGGCAACCTTTTTTTTATCCTTTTTCAAATGTATTCTCACATGTATATATTCTGCATAATTTACAATTCATGATTTATGTAATAAAATCCTTCCCCTAAATGCCACGAATTACTTAACCATGTGTACCATCAAATTAATAACTTGCTTTTTAGTTCTACGCTCTCTTTTGGTCTTTACAACCTTTTTTTTTAAGTTCTACACTGTAAGACACATAGAATAACAAAGTCATCAACCTACTATGAATTTGTCTTTTTAGGGTGTTCTTCCATCCTAAATATCAAACCATCATCAAAAAAACATTAAAGATCAAAACTTTAAGTGAAGAAACAAAATCTTTATAACTATCTTATTGATATGAAAGGGGATCATGTACCAAATAACGTCTCGCTTGTACTTAAAGGGTGTTTGGGTTAGCTTATAATTAAAAGCTTAAGTGTTTTCAAAAAGCTTCAATCCAAGAAATTATGTTTATTAGCTTATTTCATAACTAAAAAAGCTATAATCATCTTGAAATAAGCTTACCCAAACACCCTCAGAGTGTTTTATAGCTACCCAATATACAAAAAATTATAAAACGCTTAAATCAAGCTTACCCAAACACCCGTAAATCTTATTCGCAATTATACATTGAAAAAGGATGGAACTAATTTTAGAATTAAACCCGTGCACACACGGGGCTTGGACAATGAGAATAAAGAATTAAAATATTTCAAGCATATTTTTGTTTGAGTAATTTAAATAGTGTTTTAGTATTTTAGTTAGTTTCAACTTTCAACATAACCTAACCACATCATACGTGAGTCAATTTATATTTGCCTGAATCAAATTCACCCTACATGCAACTAAACGTTTGTCCCAATTTTACAACCTGATGTGATTAAAGAAATAATAGTTTAATTTTATTAATTAATAACAAATAGATGAGGCCACAAGAATCAACTAACTTAATAATTGAAACTACAAACAAAATTAAATTTATAGAAAAACGGTTTACAAAATTGGATTAGGGTTTCGCTTAACAGGATTATAAACATTCAAATATTCAATTATAAAAATTGAAGAACTATAAGATAAATCTTACCAAGACCATGCATGTACATTATCTAACCTGATTGTGTTAAATCTTACAAAATTGGATTAGGGTTTCGCTAATATAGAGAATTGTGGCGGGGTGGGTGGGTGAGTTGGTTGAGAGAAAATTGTGAAGCAGGTTATATTTCTGATGAATGAGCGTATTTTTGTTTTTGAATTTTCAATTTGGTCCAAAACTTTTAAACATGATCTGTTGAGTACATGTGTATTTTTTGTTTTTTCTATGTAAAACGAATTTATAACTTATTTTGCTAAATAAGGAAATATTAAGGGTTTTCTTATTTATAATCTTTAAAAAAATAAAAAACAAATAATATAATTATTACTTAATAAGGAATGATTTGATTTTTTTAAAATGAAAAAGTCCCCACTTGGGGTTTTGTTTTATTATATAAAAGATGATATTACTTGAGTGAGCTATAATATATATTTCGATCTAGTCACCGAGATGATATGATTAAATCGCGTACATATGAGTTAAATATTCATAATGACGTAATAAGTAAACCAAAAAATTTTGTCCGCTTAGACTAAGTGTAATGGTGATCGCGGATGATCACTGCCACATTAGCATTAACTCATCTTTCTCTCTTTACAACATTCTTCATGACCAATTTAGCGTAATGGTAACCACGATCATTTTTTTTTTACATTTTCACTTTTTTTTAAAGATTAAAATTAAAATTTCGTGATTAATCAAAAAACATTACATTAATAATTCAAATAAAATAAAAAATATTACAATAAAAATTAAAAAAGTTAAAGTGATAGTCTAAATTATATTTCTCCTTTATTTTTCAGTTCATTTTCAATACTGTCTCTCGTTGTCTTCCGGTCAAATGGTCATCAAAAGCATTGAGGTCTTTGTCCCATTTTTTCCTTTTTGAAAGATAAATATTTGACGTTGTAGTTCAAGTTTTCTTGTTTTTGTGGAAAATTCTATTGTTCCAATTCCATGTGCTACTGATGTGCCTTTTCTTCCATTTCCACTTGTTGCTGCTTCAACTCAAAATAAGAATCATGGGCTTCTTTCTTTTTGGAAAAGAACCCCGATGCGGCGTGTTAGTGCAAATATTACGATATTTAAACTAAACGATTTCTTCGGTTTTAATAATGACAAACATGTAACTTGTAATACATAATGTAAAATGTGCAAGTTACTTGTAAACACAAATCATCAATGCATACTTACATCAACACCTCCCGACGTCTCAAGTATGCTTCAACGAAGTCGTAGATTTCCATCCCGACATAAATCACTCAAGGTATGGACAAACAAATCTACTACTTGACAAATGATCAAAGGATTTTATTTTTCTAAACTTCACATTTTTAATGTGACAAAACATTTTTTCAAAAATATATTTCACAAATTATTTTTGAATTAAAAAGAAAAGTTTTATTTTGAAAAATATGTTTGAAAATCCCAACAGTCAAATTTCCCCCCAAAACAGCTCCTAACTTCCCCAAATAAACCTTCCCCACTAAAGACAAACGAAGGAGTGTCTACGGCACCATTAAATAGGTACGGCTCCACTAAATTTAGTGGAGCCGTCGGGTATTTAGTGGAGCCGTGGGTCTGTAACGGTCAGATTTTCCATTGCCTATAAATAGTGGACCATTCCACACTTCCAACTTGATTTTTCCAGTCTTTTTCTCTGGTCTTATCCCTCTTCACTTAGATAACTTTCTTTGATCATTTGGAGAGTCTTAGGTTGTTTAAGAGTGATCCAATCATCCACTCAAGTGATCCTCTTCATTCCTCTTGATTAGCAAGAGAAGAACACAAAGTATCCTAGATACAAAGTGTTGTCATCCCTCTTGATTAGCAAGAGAAGAACACAAAGTATCCTAGATACAAAGTGTTGTCATCCCTCTTGATTAGCAAGAGAAGAACACAAAGTATCCAAGTAGATACAAAGTGTTGTCATCCCTCTTGATTAGCAAGAGAAGAACACAAAGTATCCAAGTAGATACAAAGTGTTGGAGTTGTTAGGTCTTGTAACATTTGTTACACTCTTGATTGTATCATAGAATACATCAAGATTACTTTTCTTTTGTGAGATAGTGAGTCAAGATCATTGTGATCTTAAGAGATAGTGAAGATCTCTTGAAGCCATTGGGCTTGTGTGATTGATCATGTAGATCAAGGGTAGATCGGGTAGATCGTGGTAGATTGGTGCTAGCTAAGATTAGCACTCGACATCTAGCTTAGTGTCGGAAATAGGATAAGCAACGTGTATGGTGTAGATCGGGTAGATCGTGGTAGATTGGTGCTAGCTAAGATTAGCACTCGACATCTAGCTTAGTGTCGGAAATAGGATAAGCGACGTGTATGGTGTAGATCGGGTAGATCGTGGTAGATTGGTGCTAGCTAAGATTAGCACTCGACATCTAGCTTAGTGTCGAAAAACAAGTTAAGCGACGTGTACGGTTTTCTCCGCCTAAAGGGAGTTTGTTGATTAGTGAAGTAACTCTCGAGTTGGGTACTCGGGGAGTGGAGTAGGGCGAAGAGGAGCTTCGTGACCGAACCACTATAAATCACCATGTCCGGTTTGCGCCTTCTAACTTATCTCTTTACTTTCATTTCATTAGTTATCGCTTTATATTTATATTTGCATTGCATATGTGTTTGTGTGGCTTGTTGCTCATGTAGTGATTGATCATGTATGTTCCATGGTTTGATTGTGCATATGTTGTAGTTTACTATAGTCATCTCTAGATGCTATATACTCATTGTTGACACTCTTCATATTACGTCACACTTGATCGGGTGTTTGATACAAAAGTTTTAAGTTTTTAAATGGAAACGTATTCACCCCCCCTCTACGGTTTCCACAATTGGTACCAGAGCCACGTCGCTCAAATTTTTAAAACAAATGGTTTTCAAAATTGAGTACGATCCATGTATCAAATTACCCATGAAGGTGATAAAAATATGAAAAGTATTTAGTTGCTTAATACTTACAAGTTTTGTTGTTAAGTATACTTTGTCATACTAGCTTGAAGGTTTTTTCTTAAACCACTAAAAGAACAGTGTCTTTAAGTGTCCGGTCATGTTTTCAGAACGAGTCATTAAGTCATGCAGTTCTGAATCAGAAAACAGACCACGGTACCACTAAACATTGTACGGTACCGTTATATTTAATGGTACCGTGGGTCATTTAACGGTGTCGTGCATCTGATTGTCTGTTTTTCATTTTTGGTTCATTTTCAAAAATCCATATAAAATCAACCATGAGTCTGTACGAGTCGTGTCGCCCATCATTTCGAACGATGTTGAGTCTACTTTCATTTGAGAAACATTTTTATGAATTAGTTCTAAATGAAAGTATGTTAAAGTCCTTGATTTTCAACTAAAGGTCTTCTGGTCATGCAGTTTGCGTAAATTTTTGGTCAAACTGAAAAAGGGCGATTCAACTTTTAAACCTTGACATGTTTTCAAAGTGCTCAGCAAAAATATTTGAAATGGGGAGGAAACCAATTCATTATCAAATAAAATCAAGCTTAGTATACATTGTTATACCTAATACACAAAATGACGATAAGTATTTTTGTGTGTTAAATTGCTATTTGCTTATTATAGTTTTTCGGTTTATGCATTTATAAGGCTCATGCTAAATCACTTGCACTATATTAAGTAATTAGTTTGCATTGCATATAGGCATCAACCATTTGTCTTGCATTTTTTGCAAGTTCTTAAAATGGTTTAGTAACTTTCTTAGGAATAGAAACTAAGTTGGTAGATCATGTGTGTCAAAAGATATTGTCTTACACAATTATTTTTCCAAAGGTTTAAGTGTAAAAAGTATATCACCTCAAAACACTTAACACTTTCATAAAATCCGTAACATGATCCTTAAAACATCACATCATTTTGTCTTGTTTGACCATGGGTTGTCTAAACAAGATAAAAGGTCATTTTAATACATTAGTATTTAAGTAAAAGAAAATGTATTAAACTTGCATTGATTTAACACACACACAAAATGTTATAAACATTTAGTATTTTACGTATGTGGTATAAAAATGATTAAGATAATTATTTTTATACTAATGAGGTGTCGAAAAACTAAAAGTATTATACATAATAATATAAATAGTTTTTCTCAAATAAAAATAAATGACAATATCAAAGTAGTAACTTAATTTGTCATTAACCTCACACATACAACTAGTGTTAAAATAAATGGAACACACTCCTTAAATTTTTATTTTCTTTTTAAAAAGGGAGTGATTGTGAGGGTCAAGAAAGATTTCGAGTACATATCAATTCATTATTCAAATTATGATTGATATCATCATCGAATCTAATTGACAAGTTTTCGAGTGTGGACATGAAATTGGAGTCATTATTTGTTTAGCTTCAAGATAACATCAAAACATGATGAAACATATTATCTTGAATCTACATACTCAATCACACTCGATTGTTATGAAAATAATGACGTCCTCTCAAGACGAAAATAATATGCATCGGATCATAACTCACACTTGTGTTGAAGATGCCATATTGAGTCTTGTTGTCCAATAGTTGTGTTCCAAACATTAAACTAATATGTTTAAAAGATGCATAAAATACACAACTAAGTAGGAGTGACAACTTGGATGTGTCATCCGAAATATACAAGTAATTTACATTGCAATGCAATTAGTAAATGTGTCATTTCCGAAAAACCAAACAAGAGCAAACAAACAACATATGTAAACTTTGCTCATTAACGACTCAACACTCAATGTCACATGTCTAGTAAAAGTGTCACACATAATATGTTATTAACTATTATGTAAGTCATCAATCTTTGAGAATATCACATGTATTTCTCTTATCAAAAGATTGACAAAGGATAACTTATATCCCATGCATCTTATTTTCTTTGTGACATGAATGGTTATGTTACAAGAGAATACATTGCATCCTGTTAACAAATATAGGATATTAGAGTTGAATAATAACCTAATACGTCATGTGTCATTGCATAAACAAGTAAAATTAGTCATACACTAAAATACTTGTTTCACAAAGCATTCATAAGAGTGATAAGTTTCCTCTTAGAAAAGCATACTTGTTGAAATAAACAGTATGTCTCATTTTAAATAAAATGCTCACAAGATCTATTGAGGTAAGTAACCTTTACTAGATTCTCACTCAAGATATGCAAAGGAGCATTCTTGAAACACACACGATGTAGTAGATTCTACATTGTATCACATTAGAGTGTCTCTTGGTTCTAGGAAACCAAATCATGTTAAAATAACATGTAACAAGTCAACAAACAAAGATGTTGTCCAAGAGATCATAAAATACACCATCTCCATCAAATAACCTCTAAATCTCAAACACGAAATTAAAATATTTCGCTTGCCTTTGTTAGGAGTTGTGTAAGACATGTCATTCTCTTAATCGACCTTCAAAGTATGGTTAGTTGAGTCATATTAGGTCATGTATTAGCGAAATAAGCTACTGATGCGTGGGTTTTGCAACCTTACAACAGGTTTTACCTCTCGAGGGATCTCAAGAGGCTTACAACCCCACCAGGCAGTGTACCTGACCGATGTAGTATAGTGTAGTGGTAAGTACGGGGGATTGATCGTTCTCCACAGGGAATAGTGTTCGTTAGGTGTGAAAGGCTACTCTAATTAGGTCTAAGGGTTGAGGAAGATTCTTTTTGTATTTTTATATTTTATGGTAAGCAAGTAAAATCTCGGGTTTGGAAGGAGTGGGCGGAATTAGTTGCTAGTCAACTAACCCAAATTACTACAAATGCAAATAAAATAAAATAACAAAAATGAAAAGTGGTGAGAAACTTATGTGTAGAGAAATGTGTTTACTTAGATTTCCTTACTCCCTAACTATCTTTTACCGGTTAATTAGTGTGTATTAGTCGCGTGGATGACGGGTGTATTCCTTAATACCATTCGTGGGGTGGCGTACTTACTTCCCCAAACTCTACAAGCTCCTACTTCACTCCTATGTCGAGCCGGCTAGGAAGCTCCTAACATGGGATCACTAGAATTCGCTTATGCATTAAATACAACCATAAAAACCTTTAGTACGCGTTTGGTTCATGTTTCTTAAGACGTTCAAGCAAGTTACCGAATAGGAAGTTAGCCAGTTTTCTTAAGCCTAACATAGATAAACAATCATCCAATACAACTAATAACACACTAACAACCAATAATCAATAGCTAGGTTTCATTAGATCTAAGCAAACACAAGATAAAATTAGCCTAACATGTTAAACAAAAGACAAGCATAAGATAGAATCAAACAACACATAGACATATTGAATGATTAATTGATAACTTATCTTTCAATGAAACATGGAAGATCTCAAGGCAAAAAGCCCTGAAAAAGTAGCTAAAATCGTCTTAGGGTTTTATCCCAAAATTCCACACACTAAGCTCTCTCTTAATGACAAAAAATTAGAAAACTATATATAGACTTTGACATCTGACGGCGTCACCTTATGCATTGTGACGCCGTCACCTCGCCGCTTTTAGGGTTCCCGGATGACCATCTTGACGCCGTCCCTCTTTAGCTCTTCAAAAATCCATTCTGGCTTATCAAGGCTTGACGCCGTCGGATCCTGAACGTGACGCCGTCCCCTTATGATTTAAGCCGTGACGCCCTTGATTTAGTTAAAGCGTGACGCCGTCAGAATTCTCATGCAAACTCACTGGCCCGTCATGAGTAAATTTCACATCCAACTTTTCTTGCCAAGGCATGACGCCGTCCCATGTTAATTGTGACGCCGTCAAGAGTAACTTTTAGCCGATTCTTGAGACTTTGCCGTTTTCTTCACTTTAATGCTCCAAAAACGTCCAAAATGCCTCCTTTTCCAGATTTCTCCTCAAAAGTACCTAAAATGACAAAAGGAACGATTTAGGGCAATATTTGATCAAATAAATACGATTTCGGGCTTAAATGACCCCTTAAAAGCGGTACACTTTTCGCCTCATCAAATACCCTTACACTTGAGATTTGCTTGTCCTCAAGCAAATGCGCTTTTATTCTAATCAAAATACAAGTTAGGGGTCATTTAATGCAAACATAAAAGTAATTACAACAAATATTCGTTCCACTTCAATCATAATAAGCACGGAGATTACATACTAGCACCTCACAAGTAGTGTTTAGATACTCACATCTCTCAAGTGTCATCAAAATAAATCTCATAAATGAAAACGGAAAATATCTCTCACTACCTGTCATAGCAAATAGATTACCATAGGCTTGGGAAAGGATCGAAAACCTCCTCCACTAGGCGTAAGCACCTAAGATAAACTATCAAAGAGGGCTTTTAAATGGGTTATAACATTAGGTGTAGGGATATGATAAGCACGAATTTGTTGGATAAGGGATATTTTACTGGTGGCGAGTTAAAGATCTTGATCAATTACATGTACTATACAACGTTGCTAAGCCAAGACTAGACTCGATCTTAAGCTAATGAAAGAAAATAACAAAACATAAACATAAAATAAACATAAAATGAAACGGGATGGTAGTCCGTATGTTTTTTCTATTTTTCTTTTTTTTTTTTTTTCTCATTTTTTTGTATTTTTCTTGATTTTTTTTTTTTTTTTTTTTTTTTTTTTTTTTTTTTTTTTTTTTTGCATACACTTTTACCCTACCATCCAAAATAATACATCATAGGGGCGTTGCATCCCCTTACACTTGAACTTTTACATAACTTTACAAATAACTATTCTAATGACTCGAATTAAGATAATTGAAAAACTTGGAGTACTTTTAAAACATTTAGCACATATGGGAGTAATAAATGATGTTCTTCCCCATTACTCCATTACACTAGTACTTTACCCATGAGTCCCAATCGTCCCAAAACAATATGTACAAGGATATGACTCGACTTAGCAACCATGTAATCAACTAGATAATTAACTTGGGTTTAAACAAATGTTGTAACAATAATGCACTAAAAATGAGTGCATACAAGGTAGGCTAAGGCGATTTGGGTGTACATTTAAGTGGGGTGTAACAAATTCTTCCTTTAAGTAAAATGCTTAAAGGTCGAAACGAAAAGATAGGCTCTGAGGGGTGTACTAGGGGTATCGTGTACTAAAAATGAGTACAACGCAAAGGGTGTGGGAGAATTACTTGACCAATGTAGCCAATGTAATTATAACAAAAACACAGGTGTAAAACAATGGGTTAATCCTAATGCCTCTTATCATGTAGTAAATCTAACTACACGAATGTAGTCTCACTTGTGGCCTTGGAATGGTCCTAACGCAAGTTCTAGAATCTAAGTGCTACCGGTACACACATCATAGCATAAATGCTTTTCCTACCAATTCTAGGGGCGAACCTCACATATTTGGGGGTGGAAAATTTTTTAGTGGTACGGTTTTTGTGCTAGTCATATAACTCCTATCCGTGAGACGCTCATTAAGATCAAAGTTTCACTCCTATATGTTGTAAAAAATTTTAAATTTGGCACTAAAATTACCCTAACAGGTATTTATCTCAGTTTTATTACACATCTACTATTAAACAAACAAAAATCAAGCGTAATAGCATTCTCTAAAATCGTACTTTTACCCTCCCCTTACACTTAAGATGAACATTGTCCCCAATGTTCAAATAACAAGATGTAAAAGCATAAAGTAAAAGAATGAAATCAAATACTCCCCTGATTCGCTCGTTGGATAATGAAATTACACGGTTAAATCTTCCTCCAAAGAGAATGTTGAAGCTCCATGACTAATGCATCGCCATAAGCTTGATTCAAAACATTTCCTTGTCCAAAATAACCTGTTGAACCTGAGAAAACAAACACGAAAACCTGCATAACATCGGCGGGATAAAATCTATATATAAGGATATAATGCTTGTGGAATGATAACTTTGCAGATTCCTGGAGATTATAAGTTGGAGATTTTAATAAAAACTTTTTATGAAAACAAAATTTTCAAAAATTTCTGGAAATTAAATCTGACGCCGTCAGGTTATAACCCCTGACGCCGTCAGAAATGACCTGACAAAAATTTTCATTTTAAGTTTCCGGAAAATTTCTGGAAAAACCTTTACCTTACTTCCTGGAAATCCTGCAAAACATCATTATGACTCGATACAAGCATTTGACTTAAACAATTACGAATATGTATGCTAATTTATTATTATTACGATTCATGTTAATTTGTGTTCTAATAAACCGATTTAGATTTCCCTTACACTTATCTTTTGCAAAATACCTTTATATGTAGTTAAGACGAAGTTAAAAACAACATAAAGCATTTTCACAATTTTAGTTTTGAACATGAATCAATAATAATAAAAATTAAACATACATACGGAAGCAAATAAAATCAAACAAACAAATAAATAAACACACAAAGCAAATAAAGTTTGGGCTGCCTCCCAAGAGCGCTTGTTTTTGTTCGAGTCACGAGCCTGACTCTACCCTTATTTAACGGAAATAGGGGAGGTTTTCCCTACACTTAGGATTAAGTGTGGGTGAAAGTAGCGATACACACCCTTAGGGTGGAAATATACCACGTGAGGAAAGAGTGACGGGTGAATTATATGCTCAAAGGTGCGGGATCCTATCATCATAACCTTACCTAATTCAATTGGGTTAGTGGGCGGATTAAGATTTTCTCCTAGAAAGGGATCATCTTCTATCAACTTCGAGAGACTCCAAGTTAAGAATCCACTTTGACCTAATAAACCCGGTTTAAACCCATAATGTTTCTTGTGATCAATCATAAATGGGTGATGTAAGTATGTAAGGTCATGGTTCACTCCGAAGTTAGCTTCCTCTCTACAAGGCCTAGAGTCTACTACCTTAATCTTAACATTACCCGGACTACATGGTTTGATGGGTGGATCGGGACCTAATTCAATTCCTAAGTTCACATCTAAGGATGGAAGATTAGGTAACGGTTTTGGTTTAGGCTCTGGTTCATCAAAACTAGGAACTTCCATAGAACTAAAAGAAAGGTTATGACTACAAGTATTCAAACCTATTTCTTCTAGTTTTGTTTCTTTCAAAGGTTCTACTTCAATTGGGGTTCCTATAGTCCCTTCTACTTCTTCCGGGTAAGTCACGGGCGGTGTGTATGCCTCGAATGATGGTAGGACTTGTGGGGTACTTTGTAGGTTTGTGTTATTTACTTCATCCTTCCTTGTCTCTATATCAATTATATCCACATCATGTGTTTTAGTAGAATCTAACCCAAACATGTTCCTAAGTATCTCAAATCCTTCTCTAGCCATTTCAAGTTCTAAGTCCGATTCATAAGAATCTTCCCCGATAACATGATTACTATGTTCAATTTGCCTAAAGGATTCATCATGTGTTCCTTGAGATTCAAAGTCATTGATCATAAAACCTAGGTCTTTTTGCTCAATATGCTCATGTTCTGCTAAATCCTCCTCAATTGTTTCCTCAAGTTGTGATGTATACGAACTCATTAATTCATTAAACTTATGGTTCACGGTTAGGAGGCTTTCCTCAAAATTTTTCCAAAGGGTCTTATTAAAAGGAGTTGATCCTAACAATGATTGTTTAATAGAAGCCACACATGCACATAATTCATCAAACCTATCAAACTTTATACCCATCTCCTCTTGTATATATCTAAGATCACTTAAAAATTCATTGGAACAACAGGAAGCAAATCTATCCGTGTAAAGTAATTGTTCCTCTATTGTTAATGATCTAAATGGAATTTCATCCGCCATGGTGACAAATGAAAATGGTTTTACAAACAAAGGGCACAAAGAAAAAGATAGACTAAAGAAATCTAATAAGAAAAATAAAAATCTCACTAGAAAAGAATCTAGTGAGTAGACCTAATAAAATAAAAATTCAACCTAAACAATAACTATTCCCCGGCAGCGGCGCCAAAAACTTGATGCGTGGGTTTTGCAACCTTACAACAGGTTTTACCTCTCGAGGGATCTCAAGAGGCTTACAACCCCACCAGGCAGTGTACCTGACCGATGTAGTATAGTGTAGTGGTAAGTACGGGGGATTGATCGTTCTCCACAGGGAATAGTGTTCGTTAGGTGTGAAAGGCTACTCTAATTAGGTCTAAGGGTTGAGGAAGATTCTTTTTGTATTTTTATATTTTATGGTAAGCAAGTAAAATCTCGGGTTTGGAAGGAGTGGGCGGAATTAGTTGCTAGTCAACTAACCCAAATTACTACAAATGCAAATAAAATAAAATAACAAAAATGAAAAGTGGTGAGAAACTTATGTGTAGAGAAATGTGTTTACTTAGATTTCCTTACTCCCTAACTATCTTTTACCGGTTAATTAGTGTGTATTAGTCGCGTGGATGACGGGTGTATTCCTTAATACCATTCGTGGGGTGGCGTACTTACTTCCCCAAACTCTACAAGCTCCTACTTCACTCCTATGTCGAGCCGGCTAGGAAGCTCCTAACATGGGATCACTAGAATTCGCTTATGCATTAAATACAACCATAAAAACCTTTAGTACGCGTTTGGTTCATGTTTCTTAAGACGTTCAAGCAAGTTACCGAATAGGAAGTTAGCCAGTTTTCTTAAGCCTAACATAGATAAACAATCATCCAATACAACTAATAACACACTAACAACCAATAATCAATAGCTAGGTTTCATTAGATCTAAGCAAACACAAGATAAAATTAGCCTAACATGTTAAACAAAAGACAAGCATAAGATAGAATCAAACAACACATAGACATATTGAATGATTAATTGATAACTTATCTTTCAATGAAACATGGAAGATCTCAAGGCAAAAAGCCCTGAAAAAGTAGCTAAAATCGTCTTAGGGTTTTATCCCAAAATTCCACACACTAAGCTCTCTCTTAATGACAAAAAATTAGAAAACTATATATAGACTTTGACATCTGACGGCGTCACCTTATGCATTGTGACGCCGTCACCTCGCCGCTTTTAGGGTTCCCGGATGACCATCTTGACGCCGTCCCTCTTTAGCTCTTCAAAAATCCATTCTGGCTTATCAAGGCTTGACGCCGTCGGATCCTGAACGTGACGCCGTCCCCTTATGATTTAAGCCGTGACGCCCTTGATTTAGTTAAAGCGTGACGCCGTCAGAATTCTCATGCAAACTCACTGGCCCGTCATGAGTAAATTTCACATCCAACTTTTCTTGCCAAGGCATGACGCCGTCCCATGTTAATTGTGACGCCGTCAAGAGTAACTTTTAGCCGATTCTTGAGACTTTGCCGTTTTCTTCACTTTAATGCTCCAAAAACGTCCAAAATGCCTCCTTTTCCAGATTTCTCCTCAAAAGTACCTAAAATGACAAAAGGAACGATTTAGGGCAATATTTGATCAAATAAATACGATTTCGGGCTTAAATGACCCCTTAAAAGCGGTACACTTTTCGCCTCATCAGCTACTATCATCTTTGCTACACTTCAATAGGCAAATATAGGAATTTGAAATTTTCTAATATGAGAATGACTACTGGAGAACCTATCGCACTAGAAATTCAATTTGACCTAACGGTTGAATTGCTTCCAGGAGAGAAGTTGGGTTTGTGGTATAACCCGTAAAAATGGTCGTGTTCAGCCTTAATTGAGCACCACTAGTGATTGTCTCATACTCATTCTCTAACTTGAAAATTTTTCATTCCTACATTTGACTAGAGATAGTTTGCATCGTTGAACTATATCTCCCATTAGAATGTCATCTTGAACAAGTAGTAATTAGGATCTGCCTTAGCAAACCTAGATTGCTTGCATCCCACATACATGTTTCAAAATGATAACATGTTCTCATAAGACATGATTAAATGTCTTCATGATCTTAAATGCTAAATGATTATCATGTTTTGCATGATGTTTGCATTTATTCCTTATGTGCATTTTACTTGATTTACTTGTAAAGTTTGCACCTACACTATGTTCTTTTGACACATTAGGAATTAGGTATGCCCATCACTATGAACCCTTAGAAGTCATAAAGCCATACACTAGTGTCAAAACCCATAAGTCAAAGTAGTCGCGAAGTTACCCTAATTCCCCAGTCATCACTTCGCCTTCTTCCAAGTAATACACCTTTTTGTCATGGGAAGGTTAGGAACAAACCTAGTAGAACTCGGAGTAGGGTTGACAACTTAAATATTTCATCCGAAATATTCAAGTAAGTTTAACTTGCGATCGCAATTGTTAAATGTCATATCCGAAACATCATACTCAAGCCTTTTAACAACATATGTTAAAACGCTCATCCAAAGGACTCACGAGTTACTATATAAGTAATTAGTAGTTCCTTTCATCCTCGTGTGAATATACACGTCTTAAGATCCCAAACCCTGCTGCAAATCAGCACCATAGGCCTAGCTTTACATCTTTCAAAACCCCATGAAACACTCACGTGCGAAGCACATAGAAACCCTTAAATCAACCAAACCTCTCAACCGAGAATCCCTTACCATCTCCGTCTAGGTCTAGGAATGATGGAACATTTTCCATAAAACTTATGACTATTTAAATATTTCACTGGAAATATTAAAGTCATCTCTCGTACCCCTCTTATGATTACTTGAATATTTCACTGGAAATATTGTAGTCATCTCGTGCGTCTCGTCTCATGACTCTTTAAATATTTCACTAGAAATATTGAGTCATTCTTTAAATCCCTCTCATGACTATCTAAATATTTCACTGGAAATATTAAGTCATCCCTCACGTTCCTTGCATGATCTCTTGAATATTTCACTGGAAATATTGAGATCATCTATTCTATTTCGTGTCATGACTTTTAGATATTTCACTGGAAATATCAAGTCATTCCCTCGATCTCGTCCCATGACTGTTAGATATTTCACTGGAAATGTCAAGTCATATCCTGTGTCTCGTCTGATGACTTTTTAAATATTTCACTGAAAATATTAAGTCATCTTTCACATCGCTCTAATGACTACCTATGTATTTCCTCGGAAATATAAAAGTCATTTCTTCTCGTCCAGTACCGGTCAAAGAATTTATTAGGTATAAATTCTCTCCTCGTGTCGAAAAATCTCCTTAATCAGCGAAGATTTATTCGTAAAATCCTCTTAAACTCCAATGACAACTTAAATATTTCATCCGAAGTATTTAAATTTTATTTAATTTGCGAAATGCAATTAAATGTCATTTCTCGTTCTCGACAAACGTTCATCGAATCCCGGTGGATTCATTCATAAAGGAATTTATTCGGTATAAATTCTTTTAATCTAAGGTCCAGAAAAATCACAACATATGTGAAATTTCTTTGTCAGAAATCTAATTCTGGGTCAAAACTGACCTCAGCAGGTCACGGTACTCTTTAATAGGGGACATTATCGTTATTTTTAACGGTACCGTCGGACCGTTATTTGCTGAGACAGTTTATTCTCACTGTTTCAAAACCACTATCGAAACACACTCGATGTAGTCTTGAACCAGAACCGTATCCTATCAGAACAGATTGTATCTATCTTCTGATTCCTAAGCCTTCTTCCCTTTCACTTCCGCATGGTACTAAACACTACCAATGCTTCCGCATCCCACTCATCTCACACACACTTCAAACGAAGACATTAGGATACGTTGAGATAACCCTCCTTCATCAACATAGATAACCCTATAACCTTATCACCTACCTCACAACCCTGAAGATTTTATCTTCTTAACCCTTAGGATATCTCCAAGTAATCACATGTCTCATCATATAAATATTCTATGAATATTCACAATGATTGAGAAGAGCTACGTGACTTCAAAGGTGAAGTTTATCGTATGCTATCCACTACTTGTCATGACGTTACTAAGCTCATCGCTTCAGTCAACGTTTGTTTTCCTCTTTATCTTTTACATCTTGTCCGGTTGGTCATAGATTAAGGGGGAGCGAAAACATACTCATATAGTCTTTCACTAAACACTCTCAAGAACACACAAATGTGATTCTTATTCCCTAGGAAACTTCCCTTTAGCTGCCCAGAACTAGGTTGTATAGGAAAATTCGTGACTTCCAGGTCACGGTACCGTTAAATAGGCCACGGTACCGTTAAATTTAATGGTACCGTGTGGTATTTAGTGGTACCATGCCTATGTTTGATGAATTTTCACTGTTTCCTTTAGATCCCTGCATTCCTAACCTCAAACCTGCAAAATCTTGCAAACTCACATACACCCTAGGATTCCCTCACTACACCATAGGACTCTAACACCAATTTTAGTTCGAATCCCACAACTCTTGTCTATATAAGGCCTCACCATTGCAAGCTTATCTTGCATCTCACCTTCAAACCTCACATTAACATCATCATCACACTCAAACCTTTTAGCTACACTTCACTCTTGACAGTGATAGTTAGTCTAAGTACCTTCAACCCATAGATCATCACACTCAAACCTTATAACCTTCAACTCATTACACTCAAACCTTACAACTACTCCTCACTTTGGATAAGTGATAGTTAGTTCAACAACCTTCAATCCTCACAAACACACGAAACCCTTCATGCACCAAATTATCTCTAACACACAACTAGGATCATCCAACCTAGAAACCTAGAACTTCGTTACCTTAACCCCGTTAGAGATATCCACCAACAATCCTGTTAGGATCACATGCACCTTTTCTTTTTCCCTTTTGAAATATATCATGCATCTCATTGTCAGTGCAAACGATATATTAACCTAAACCATCCTTTCCCACCTTTCCTCAAAGGGCAAAACCAACATCTCCAACCACATAACCCAAGTTGTCTTTGTTGTCACCACAACCAACACTCTCCCACCTTATGGAATCATTTAGGTATAACCTCTATCGAGTCTACTTTATGGCACGACTTGTCATAATAGTAATCATTTAGAGTATGTCTTATCAACAAACTATCCTTAACATCAATCATCTTAGGTAGATGATTATGTTGTTCAAAAGGTTTGTTAGAACTTTCCTTCCCAATGACAACTTGGAATAAGTCATTTAGTGCGTCAGTCAATGAACGAATCTCGTTCTTGATTAGTGTGATTGAGTGAACAATTACACCTTAGGTTTTCGGTCGGGTTGTGACACTTACGTGTTAACATAGTTTAACCCATGCATGTCTTGCTATGTGTATTCTATCCCTATAATGTTGCTCCTATACTGTTATATATTATGCTGCACGAAGCTAACCCTTGATGTAGGAAAAGCCTTTGTAAGAATTTGATCCATGGATCCGCTAGATACTAAGGTAAATAAACAAGGGGATTAAGTCACCATAGGGGAGCATTGAGCTAGGGGGAGCTCGGGGGTATTTGAATACATAGCATGGAGTCGTCTTCACAAGTGTTGATAGAAGGCTTCACTAGGATGATGCAAGCTCGCCTTTCGGGGGAGAAAGGATATTAGTGCAATAAGGGGAGTAGGGAGTAAATCCAAGGGAGCGCTCGAGGCAACTACCTTTTTGATTCGACAAAAGGGGGGAGAAGGAAGTGTAAACAGGTAACTTTTACATTTTACTGTATGTTACGGTTTACATATTTGTCATCATCAAAAAGGGGGAGATTGTTAGTGCAAATATTACGATATTTAAACTAAACGATTTCTTCGGTTTTAATAATGACAAACATGTAACTTGTAATACATAATGTAAAATGTGCAAGTTACTTGTAAACACAAATCATCAATGCATACTTACATCAACACCTCCCGATGTCTCAAGTATGCTTCAACGAAGTCGTAGATTTCCATCCCGACATAAATCACTCAAGGTATGGACAAACAAATCTACTACTTGACAAATGATCAAAGGATTTTATTTTTCTAAACTTCACATTTTTAATGTGACAAAACATTTTTTCAAAAATATATTTCACAAATTATTTTTGAATTAAAAAGAAAAGTTTTATTTTGAAAAATATGTTTGAAAATCCCAACAGTCAAATTTCCCCCCAAAACAGCTCCTAACTTCCCCAAATAAACCTTCCCCACTAAAGACAAACGAAGGAGTGTCTACGGCACCATTAAATAGGTACGGCTCCACTAAATTTAGTGGAGCCGTCGGGTATTTAGTGGAGCCGTGGGTCTGTAACGGTCAGATTTTCCATTGCCTATAAATAGTGGACCATTCCACACTTCCAACTTGATTTTTCCAGTCTTTTTCTCTGGTCTTATCCCTCTTCACTTAGATAACTTTCTTTGATCATTTGGAGAGTCTTAGTTTGTTTAAGAATGATCCAATCATCCACTCAAGTGATCCTCTTCATTCCTCTTGATTAGCAAGAGAAGAACACAAAGTATCCTAGATACAAAGTGTTGTCATCCCTCTTGATTAGCAAGAGAAGAACACAAAGTATCCTAGATACAAAGTGTTTTCATCCCTCTTGATTAGCAAGAGAAGAACACAAAGTATCCAAGTAGATACAAAGTGTTGTCATCCCTCTTGATTAGCAAGAGAAGAACACAAAGTATCCAAGTAGATACAAAGTGTTGGAGTTGTTAGGTCTTGTAACATTTGTTACACTCTTGATTGTATCATAGAATACATCAAGATTACTTTTCTTTTGTGAGAGAGTGAGTCAAGATCATTGTGATCTTAAGAGATAGTGAAGATCTCTTGAAGCCATTGGGCTTGTGTGATTGATCATGTGGATCAAGGGTAGATCGGGTAGATCGTGGTAGATTGGTGCTAGCTAAGATTAGCACTCGACATCTAGCTTAGTGTCGGAAATAGGATAAGCAACGTGTATGGTGTAGATCGTGGTAGATTGGTGCTAGCTAAGATTAGCACTCGACATCTAGCTTAGTGTCGGAAATAGGATAAGCGACGTGTATGGTGTAGATCGGGTAGATCGTGGTAGATTGGTGCTAGCTAAGATTAGCACTCGACATCTAGCTTAGTGTCGAAAAACAAGTTAAGTGACGTGTACGGTTTTCTCCGTCTAAAGGGAGTTTGTTGATTAGTGAAGTAACTCTCGAGTTGGGTACTCGGGGAGTGGAGTAGGGCGAAGAGGAGCTTCGTGACCGAACCACTATAAATCACCGTGTCCGGTTTGCGCCTTCTAACTTATCTCTTTACTTTCATTTCATTAGTTATCGCTTTATATTTATATTTGCATTGCATATGTGTTTGTGTGGCTTGTTGCTCATGTAGTGATTGATCATGTATGTTCCATGGTTTGATTGTGCATATGTTGTAGTTTACTATAGTCATCTCTAGATGCTATATACTCATTGTTGACACTCTTCATATTACGTCACACTTGATCGGGTGTTTGATACAAAAGTTTTAAGTTTTTAAATGGAAACGTATTCACCCCCCTCTACGGTTTCCACACGAACCCCGATGCGGCGTTTTTCCATTTATCGACTAACCGATCAATAAGAGGTGCAACAACTTAAGATTCTGAAGCAACAGAGGAGGATGACACATTCTTCTTAGCTTTGTTCCAACCCGTTGGTCGAACTTCCCAAACCTCTACATCCTCTGAATCAGTTGCTTCGTCGTTGAGATTAGAACCACCACTGTGTTGAGTCCGGTATGGCGTGTGAGGTGGTTTTCAATGTCTTTGATTTTTTGAAAGTAGCTTATTTGGTTTTGTAAAATTTTGGCATTTCTATCTCTTGCCAATTTTTATGTTGCCTCAAAAGTTTCAACGGCTTAATTAGTGTGAAGCTATGACCGTACATCACTTGATATTCACGAGCCGCTTGCTCGAAGATTAGTTGGTCATTTGCGCCACTCTTGTTCTTCCGTTTTACAATATCGTGAACCGCGCAAAATTGACCAACTTTAGGACGAAGCCTATTTTTCCATTTGCAGTTGAAGGAATCATGTCCTCTTCTCGATTCCCCCATTTCCTTCTGAAAGTAACCTAGTACAGCCATCCAAAACCCAGCAGACTTTTGAGCATTCCCTTTGACGCTATTTTCAAAAGTGTTTATCCAAACTTTACACAACGCTAACTTTAACTGAGGTGAAAATTTTCATCTTTTTTCGTCGTCTTGGATTTTTGACGTCTTTTTTTACGACTTCTTCTTTTTTACGGGCGCCACCTCTTTGAAGGAGGAGTCGTCTTGAACGGGTACAGATGGACCGCCCGAACCTTGAACCAAAGAATAATCTTGACTACCAAATGACGGATCCAAATTGTCTACTTCCTCAACATTAAAACAGTTAATCGGGGAATATTATTGAAAAGTTTGAGATTGGTACGGTGGTGGTGAATCGTGTAACATTTGCGGACTATATATTTGATATTGTTGTTGTTGTTGGTACATGGGTTGGTTTAACGGAGGTTGGAATGAATTGTTTTGATAAAAAAGATGTTGTTGTGGTTGTGATTGGTATACGAAACTTGCGGGTTGAAACGAAAATCGATTATTTTGAATGGGTGGTGAGTGTCCGGTTGAACGAAAATTGGAATCCGGTGTTGGGACGTTTTGTTGGCGTCGGGTTTTTGGTGTTTTGGTTTGTGAAGTTTTGTGAGACATATTTTGAGTTGGAGAAGAGAATAGTAAAGTATATAAAAAAATATTGAGTTTGAAAGTATGTATAAAAAGTTAAAAACGATGAAGTATTGGTATTTATATAAATTTGTAAAGATTTTTTATTTTATTTTAAAAAAAAAAAAAAAAAAAGACGAAACAGTCAATAAAATAGCTGTTGGGCTTTTTTTTCATTCATTTCACCTCGGTCGTTATTTTGGCTGAGTCTTTCTCTTATCGGCTACCAAACACGTCGGGCGGAAGGGTTGTAATGGGAGTACGCGTCTCCCTTAGAGTGACCGATCACTCACGACCGAGCCTTATGCTCAGTTTTCGAGTTTTGAGTGAAGGGAAATGGAAAAGAATAAGAAAGGGAAAAGAAAGAGAAAAGGAAAGTAAGTGTTAGTTGTTATGTTCTTGAGATATAAGAAAGGAAAAGGAAAGTAATAATAATCATGTTCTTGTGTGGGAGGAAAAGGAAAATAACTTGGTCAAGTTACATATAAGCCTTTTAGTTGTTAATGTCAAATCTTTTAAAAAGTGTATATTAGTCTTTGAGTGTTGATATATATACCTACAACATAGACCTACTAATAGATCTAATCCATTCATTTTATGACAAGTGTTATACACTAATTATCTCTCATCATTTTTCACCAATTAATTTTTCAAATGAACCAATCAAATCTTTAGGTTTAATTTTAGGTCTTAGTTTTAGGCATACAATTCATTTTCCTTAGTCTTTACACAACATACGCTTCCTTTTCATTTCACTTTCCTCCCAAAAGTGGGAGGAAGATTTACTTAACAAAGCTTTCTCCTTATTCTTTACACTTTTTTTTCCTCCCTTAAAAAAAAACTCAAGAACTCAAAAAACTAGGGGTGTTCAAAAAATCCGAGAAACCGAAGAACCGAGCCGAACCGCTCAATCCGAAACCCAAAAAACCCGAAACCGAAGAAACCGAAACCGAAACCGAAACCGAAAAAACCCGCTTATCATGGTTCGGTTTCGTTTTTTATTTTTTGATATCCGCGGTTAACCAAACCGAACCGAGATTAATACATGAAGGTTTTTTTTAACTAAATATTCAAATAATTGTACATGTATTAATTATATTATTGCACTAATTTTATTGTATAACGCCTTTTTCGCTCCTAATGTGAACATTTCTAAACATTTATGTGTTAAAGTTGACTAGCAGGGTACCCGCGCGTTGCGGCGGGGGGTACCCTGAAATAATATTTTCCGGTGAATCATGTATTTTAGTTTATTATGTTCTTTTTAATAATAAATTTACGGATATCAAGAATTTCATGTGACGTATTTCAACTCCTTAACTAAGGAATTTATGTCGTCTTTTTGGGTCTTTTTTAAAGTCATTCGTATAACATGAGCCAGTTTGGCCAGTGCCCGTGCCAGTTTGGCCTGTGTCCGTTCGGGTTCTAGCCCGTTTGGCCCGTGCCCGTGCCCGTTTGACCCGTGTCCGTTCGGGTTCTAGCCCGTTTGGCCCGTTGCCCGTTCGTGCTTGAATATTTGTATAATGTGCTTTATTATTTGTATTAGTAACATTTAATGTAGGAATTGTGTTTAAGTTGGTTGTACAATATGCTTGATAATTTGTATTTCTTATGTAAGGGGTGTTTTAATAACTAAATTAATTGTATTTATTGACAAATTAATTAATTGACTACATTAAATATTTTGACCAAATTAATAGTGCTTTGTATTTTGTACATTAAGCTTTAAGACTTGTAAGTCTTAAAATTAAGATTGATGAGAAAGATCATTAATAGAGCTTTGTGTATTGTACAATAAGCATTATAGCTTGTAAGTCTTAATTTTAAGACCAAAAGGAGAGAGAGTCATTCATGCTTTATATGTAGTATAGATAAATGTGATTGTAATCTATAAATATCGAATAACTATTATTTTGTTAATTGATTATGTATGGATATTTGAATGCAATTATTCTAACGGGATAACTTTTATATTTAATTTTACTAAAATGATTTTACGTTCTAGAACATGTTATTGTTTAAAATGTTAAACTCGATTAAATGTCTAAAATAGTTAACCGTGACCCGAACTGCAGGTAACCGCTCATTTCGTGTACCCGCTTATCCAGTTACCCGCCTAGTACGGTTCGGTTTCGGATAGTAAAATTAATTACCCGCCCCGCGATGGATAATTTAAATCTTCCAACTAACCGAACCGAACCGCCCCGCGAACACCTCTACAAAAAATTATCCATTTACTTTCCTTTTCTCTTCCATTTCAACTCGAGAACTGTGCATTACTGTTTACTCACGGAAAACAAATTACCGTTATACAATAAGTCACACCAAATCAATACTTTATCTTTTTGTTGATAAAAAGTCAAACACGAAATAATTTTAAAAAAGTAGTGACCACCCCGATTATCAATTATTTCACACTCTCCCAGCTCCCTCCCTACACCCTGTATCATTTCCCTTTCCCTCACCTGTAAATCAATCATCACTAACCCCAATTACAATTTCACAATTCATTTGTACAATAATAAAACATGAGTTTTCAAGATATAGAATCTGGGGGCAGACAGTTAAACACCAATAATAAAACAGAAATGGGGAAAGACCCGACACAAGCAATAGCATCAGGAATATTCCAGATAAATACATCAGTTGCTAACTTTCAAAGATTAGTTAATTCTCTTGGTACTCCTAAAGATACTCCTGATCTTCGTGATAAACTGTATGTCTTACTCTCTCTCTTTTTTCTTTTTCCTTTTTTTTTTTTTTTTTTTTCTTATATATATATATATATATATATATATATATATATATATATATATAGAGGATAAAGATCAAATAAAAAGACAAATATCCGTACATTACGTAAAAAGATTTTTTTTTGTTGGTGCATGAAAAAGTTGTGAAGGAAGTTTTTCTAAAAGGATATTTTTTCAGAAAAAAATTTATGAAAAAATACGTTTGTACATTAAATTGCTTTTTTGTGCATCAAAAATTCGTTTTTACACCCAAGTTCTTTTTACTTTTTTAATCAAAATAACATTGCGCATCTAACTAAAACAAGTTGAAAATTTTGTGCATCAAAAATTTTTTGCGCATCAAAATTCATTTTTTGTGCATTAAAAAAAACGTATAAAAACTCAAAATTAGAAAAACTTATTTCACAAAAGTTTCATGCACCAACATTCCTGATCTTGTGGAATTTTTATGGATTTTTTCGCGAACTTTTTTGAAAAAAAAAAATCTTTTTACGTAGTGTACGGATAATTGTCTTTTTATTTTAACTTTACCCTCTATATATATATATATATATATATATATATATATATATATATATATATATAACACTTTGTAATATTTTTTTTTTTTTCATTCATAGGGGTGATTGTTTAAGTTTATATGTGGGCTTATATGATATCGGCTTATATTTCATAAGCTTCA
This sequence comes from Artemisia tridentata subsp. tridentata, assembly GCA_021014915.2. Classification (NCBI taxonomy): domain Eukaryota; kingdom Viridiplantae; phylum Streptophyta; class Magnoliopsida; order Asterales; family Asteraceae; genus Artemisia; species Artemisia tridentata. The sequence continues at coordinate 137,530,565 of CP139505.1, read as the reverse complement.
ATTTCCCGGCTTATTTTGAGACTTGTGGGCTTATATAAGTTTGTTAACATATAACTAACTTATATAAGCCCATAAGTCTCAAGATAAGCCGGAAAATTGGGGTTTATGAAATATAAGTTGAAATTATTTAAGCTAATAAGCCCACATATAAGCTTAAACAAGCATAAGCCGAAAAACACTCAAACTTTTGAAACTTTTTGGCTTATATAAGCTTATCATGACATGATAATCTTATATAAGCCGAAAACACTCAAAATAAACCAGAAAAAGTGAGCTTATGAAACATAAGCCGAAAAACAAATAAGCCATAAGCCCTATTCATAAGCTTGAACAAACTCGATCCTAAGTTAACCACTCAAGTGTGACCTAGTGGCAAAAGGTTCAATTCATGCTAAGTGCAAACAATCCTGATGTGGCCACACCAACCTTTTGAAAAGGGACGGCTTTACCTGATTTGTGTCTATGTAACGAGGGGTTTAAACCCCGTGGATTAGTCGGCCAAAAGGTTGGAAACCATGGTTATCCAAAAAAGTACTTGTAAGCCGCTTAAAAGTAAGTACTTTAGGAATTAGTGTTTGGATTCGTATTTTTGTAAGAATTTCAATAGTGCTTTAAAAAATAATAATTATTTGTTGGGACGTTTTAATCATAATTATTTATAAAACGTTTTAGGTTAATATGATGCGAAAATTATAATTTTAATTCATTGCAATTTAGCGTTTTGAAATAAGCAGCTTCCTACTTATGAGAATTTGCTTGTGTTACCTCAAAATGAGCAGATAATATAATATTTCTAAGACTTAAGAAGGGTACATCAATTGAACTTAACAAGGAGGCTATATTAATTATTAAAGTACAATACTTAATGTAAAAATCATTTTATGGGAAACGGAAAGTGCCATTTTATATGTTTAGTTGTTGTGATTTTGTGATAGAAAAATGTAGTATTTGCGGGGTGGAAATATCACAAAGTTACAAAGTTCGAGATTATGTAACATCATACTTACTTATAGTTAAGGCGGACTTACATGTTTTGTCTTGGCACGTCAAGGACTAGGGATACATGCTGCATGTTATTAGGTTTTGTTCTCATGATTATGTTATATTATTGCCTGGTGAACGCTGTTGAGTGTAGGTCATGGTATATCAGGTATTATTTTTTTTGGTAAAATTCTCACTTTGTTGCCCAGGTTTGATCGAAGAACAAAGTATGTAACAGAAATTTAATAATAGTAAACAATGTATTTTATTGATGTTGAATGATATTTGTTTACAGACTCGACTTACCCTATTTATATATATTGAAACGACACCAACAGTTATCTATGAACCATTGTGACGTTTAACAATAACCGACATTAACTGTCATACTAACTTCTAATGGGCTGTTTGGGTTAAAAGTCCAACCCATCACATTTACAGCCATACATTTCGACCCACTACAATACTAATACTAATACATAATATAAACTATCTAACTTAACATTATAAAGCATTATTTAAAAGTCTTCATTCTCCCCCTTAATGCTTTAAATGTTGATCCTTCATGCTTGGCTTGATCCAAATCTTCTCGACTTGTAGCACAAACTTAGACTTCAATAAATCCTTGATAACTTCACATCATCTTTTGCTCCTCACGAACTTTGCTTGACACAAACTTGCTTTACACGAATTTGCTTCACACAACTTGCTTGTTTCACACAACTTGGTTTCACACCGACTTCACCTTGATCTCTTCACGAAACATCCTTCACGGCTAACTTGGTTATTTCACACAATCCTTTAATTCTTTCACAGAATCTTGGTCCTTCACAGCATCACACGTTCTTTGCCCCCATTCACTGAATCTTTAATTTGACCCATTCACTGAATTTTTACTTTGACCCATTCACTGAATCTTTACTTTGACCCTTCACATGTTACTCCTCCGTATCACACGGCTTTGCCTTGATTGTGTCACACAATCAAGTATCTTTGAACTTTCTAATTTTCATCAATAAGGCACATCAGAAGTGCCGGTTCATCATCATCATTCTCCATTAATAGTGCCGCATCTTCCTTCTTTTTCTTGCTTGGACATTCATAGGCATAGTGCCCAAGTTTTCCACACTTGTAGCAATTTATTTGCGACTTATCATCATACCTTCGCGGTTTGTTGTTGTCTCCTTCCGACTCATTTGAGGTGTGTCCTTCACTTTTATATCTCCCTTTGCCTTGTCCACGTTTTTCAAAACGCCTTCCTTGGTTGTTGTGACGTGTCAACAATAACTCGTTTTGATCGTCACTTTCCTTATTCTTTTTAAACTTTATTCTCTCTTCGAAAGCCTTCAATCTTCCAATCGCATCATCTAAAGTCATTTTGTCTAGATCGCAATGTTGCTCTATGGATGCAACAATCTGTATAAATCTATTTGGTACGGAATTCAGAAGCTTTTGTACTAGACTTGGTTGATCAAATGTTGAACCCAAATTCGCTGCTTTGGTCACAATCCCATTTAACTTCGCGGTAAATGCATCAACTGTTTCTTCCTCATTCATTTGCAACATCTCAAACTCCGATTTGAGTGTTTGTAATCGTGCCTTTTGTACTCGATCTTCTCCAACATATCTTATCTTAAGTGCATCCCACACTTCTTTTGCGGTCTTATAACTTGCCACTTGTAACACTAGATCCTCTGGCAACGCTTGAAATAAATACGCCATCGCGGCTTTGTTTTTCTTCACATCAGTTTTAGTGCCTGGTTCTATAAATTCCCACATACCATTTGCTTCCAAAATCGTTTTGAATCGAATAGCCCAAACAGGGTAATTTGTAGAACTTAAAACCGGATATTGAAAATGTACCAATGATCCCCCAAGTGCATTATTGTTGTTGTTACCGCTTGAATCCGACATGTTTTCCAAGTTTTTTTTCAAAACTTAAAATCTAATATGGATTCTTCTAAACCAATATGATTGCAATACCAAAAAGTAATTTTCAGATTCAGTAATAGAACGCAAAACCTGAAAATTTGAGAATCGCTCTCTTCTATTTCTTACTGCTTTCTTCCAATCTTCTCGATCTTTTCGCCGTCAAACCAATTCTTCTAACTTGTTGTTTCTTCTTTTTGAAAAGCAACTTTTATTCCTTCTTCTTCACAAGCAATTTAGGGCAAAAAGCCCCTTTTCCTTCCCCTTCGTAACCGTCGATTTCTTGGTTCGTTACGATCGATTCACTCGATCTTTGATCTTCTTCGATCCAATCCGTAACAATTTCTGGTTGGTGTTAATCACTAACAAACAGCCCTTTCAAACTTCTTTCTTCAACCTGGCTCTGATACCACTGTTGCCCAGGTTTGATCGAAGAACAAAGTATGTAACAGAAATTTAATAATAGTAAACAATGTATTTTATTGATGTTGAATGATATTTGTTTACAGACTCGACTTACCCTATTTATATATATTGAAACGACACCAACAGTTATCTATGAACCATTGTGACGTTTAACAATAACCGACATTAACTGTCATACTAACTTCTAATGGGCTGTTTGGGTTAAAAGTCCAACCCATCACATTTACAGCCATACATTTCGACCCACTACAATACTAATACTAATACATAATATAAACTATCTAACTTAACATTATAAAGTATTATTTAAAAGTCTTCTTGGTAAAATTCTCACTTTGAGTTTGCACAATTGTAGGCACAAGACAAGAGTACATATTGGGCAACTGGTGAAGGATACATCTGATAAACTCAAGGAAGTTAGTGAAATAGATCACCGTGATGAAGTTAGTGTAAGTGACCGCACGATCCTATGAAGGGGTTTTTATGTTTAAATCTTTACATGGTGGCCTTCAAGAAGTTACAAGGGATTGGCCTCTTATAGTTATATACTACTAATAGGTGTGGTAGGAAAAAGTTCATACGTGAACCACATGTAACTTGACTACAAGGGAAGAAATCTGGGCCCTTGGATCATAAAATGAAGGGCCTTGTTTGTACGTATTCACTTGTGAATTTTGCCAATATTCACATGTGGATTGAAATGTGTTCACATGTGAAAAAATCCATGGTACATATTTGACATGTGCATAGCATCAGTCTAGGTCTTCTTTTAGCGGTTGCGGCCCTAGATTTGTTCCTTGTTCCAAAGTTATTTGTGGTTTACTAAAGAGCTCAGCCCTTATTCTAGTAAACTTCCATAGTTGGCCCAGATGCAATTCAATTTTTAACGTATTATGGTTAGCATTGAGAGTCTGACTTTCTGATGCATACATCAGTTACTTTTCCTTTCTGACATTGCTTTCTTAACTTCACGCGGAAGAAAAACAAATTTTGTGTAGTTGAAGGTCAATAAGCTGACTTGGTTTGTAGATCAGTTAATGATAGTTTCGTTTCTAGTAAACGTTGAGAATAGATGAAATCTTCCTTTCCCCGGCTGAGTTCATATCATCCTTAGTTCTTGCAAGCTTTAGTTCTCCACCCTTAAATTGGCGTACTGCTCAACCATCATCTGTGTACTTTGTAATGACCTCATCTTTATAATTTTTATGGTTAGATTCATACCATAAGACATTAAAACTCGAGTTTATTTTCACTGTTTTTTTTACAGGCCAGTAAAAAGATTACAGATGCTAAACTCGCAAAAGATTTTCAAGCAGTTTTAAAAGAATTCCAGAAAGCCCAACGGCTTTCAGTAGAAAGGGAGACCGCTTACTCACCTGCTATTCCTCAAGCTATTCATTCATCACGGTGAATCCACGTGGAACCAGTACTTGCGTTTGTATTTACATTCCAACTGTACGAAAGTACCTTTTTGTCCTGATACTTATGAATCATTTGCAGTGATGAAGCCAGTGAAATGGATGACAGCTCAGGCGGAAGTCAAGAACAGCGAGCCCTTCTTGACCAGTCTAGACGGCAAGTTTTGTGCTTTTTATTTTTTCATATATATGGGCCACTTGCACATGGTACTGCTTGTAAGTATCAAGAAAGTCTGTATCACTGTCCAAAGTATGAAGCAGTTTGTAAAGTAAAACAAAACCAGCCCATTTGACCCGTTATTTGACATAATTGGTCAAATGGAGTTAAAAACTATTACTTTTAATAAAAGTTATTTTATTGTAGTTTGAATATATGTAATTAAATTCTCATATACTTGTCAAATATCGTTTTTGCATATAAATTTTATACAGGGTGCTTTGGTCTGATCTTTGTTCTTATAATTCTTTATATCTTAATGAATGTATTGTTCGTGGTTGTCCTTGTCCATTATGCAGGCAGGAAGTGTTGCTGTTGGACAATGAGATTTCATTCAACGAGGCTATTATTGTGGAAAGAGATCAGGGAATAGAAGAAATTCAGAATCAAGTTGTTGAGGTCAACGAAATATTCAAAGATCTTGCTGTTTTGGTTGATGAGCAAGGAACGGTGATCGGTGAGTATAATTTCCACCTAAAATTTTATTTTAAATGTTCATGTTCTGATTTTGAGTTTGTGAAATTTTGATGATCAATTTATTGCAGATGATATTGGCTCCAATATTGAAAACTCTCATGCTGCAACTGGACAAGGAAAATCCCATCTTCTCAAAGCATCAAAGACGAAAAAATCAAACACTACCATGGTAATTTTTCTTTCAATCTTTTTAAATATGTAGCTCTTCTTTGGAGGTTTTCTTATGATTTAAGTCAGCAAAATGGTACATGTTTCATTATACTTTGAATACATAATGTTTGTGATCAACGTATTCTCTGATGCTTATTCATTCACATTTGGCCCATGCAGATTTGCTTGCTTTTGGTGATCTTAGGGATTGTGCTTCTCATTGTGATCATAATACTTGCGGTCTGATCTTCAGTATATTCATTCATTGGAAAATCAGAGATTGTTTACGTCTTAGGGGGTGGAAATTCTAAAGCAATCTTCAAGATTCTGCCATGTCTGTGCATGTACAATTTGAGTTCATCATTCTTCGTGATGGTGTGATTGCATGCTTTGCATGCTTTGCAGGGGGTTTCTACTAAAGTTGTATTATTATTATTTTAATCTTTTCATACGGGTTTATAGTTTGTTTTATGGCTTTTGGAGTAAATAAGTCGTGTGATTTTTGTAAATAAGTCGTGTATTTCGTTGTGAGTGTCTATTGAATGAGAGTTGTAAAGTTTGTGTCAGCATATATTCACTACTTACTTATTCAAACAATGTTTGGATGTTGCTATATTTTGTATAGAATCTGTGGTTGTTAATAATCATAATTTGTTGCCATTGCTAGTTTGCAGATTGTGTAAATGAAATATAATCAGGATGCTTATGTAATTGAGGGCAGGGGCGGACCTAGGGGTGTTCTCGGGGATTCACGGGTACCTTTCCCTACTTGGGGTGAATTTTGTTAAAATTTCCCATTTTTTCGAAATAAACCTGATAACTTCTAAATTCATCTATATAATTTTAAGAGTAAATTGCAAAAATCGTCCCTAAAGTTTGGCCAAATTGCATGTTTCGTCCCTGATGTTTGGAAAGTGCAAAGATCGTCCCTGTGGCAAACTTTTGGGCAAAAATCATCCCTGACCAACATCAAATGACTAAAATACCCCTGTTTTTTTCCTTTTCTATATTTCTTTTCAGTTTCTTACACAAATAGTCCTTGTGTTTTGCCAGGCGTTACAAATTTAGTCATTTTTTTTTTAATTATTTATTTAACTATTAATATTAGTATTATTTTTTTATACATTTTCGTCCGTATTTCTTATGTTTTTGTCCGTTTTTCTTATGTTTTCATATGTTTTTGTCCGTTTTTCTTACGTTTTTTTCCGTTTTCTTACGTTTTCGTCCGTTATTATTACGTTTTTTCCGTTTTCATACGTTTTTGTCCGTTTTTATACGTTTTTCGCCCGTTTTCATACGTTTTCGTCAGTTTTTCTTTAGTTTCTTTCCGTTTTTATCCGTTTTTCTTACGTTTTTTTTTTTCCGTTTTCGTCCGTTATTCTTACGCTTTTTCCGTTTTCATACGTTTTTGTCCGTTTTTATACGTTTTCGTCAGTTTTTCTTTAGTTTTTGTCCATTTTTATCTGTTTTTTTCGGTTTTTCTTACTTTTTTTTTCTTTTTTCTTACGTTTTCGTCCGTTATTCTTACATTTTTGTCCGTTTTTGTCCGTTTTATCTGTTTTTGTTCACTTTTCTTACGTTTTTGTACGTTTTCTTATGCTTTCATTCATTTTTATACGTTTTCGCCTGTTTTCTTACGTTTTTGTCTGTTTTGTACGTTTTTATACGAACAAAAACGTATGAAAAGCTGACAAAAACGTATAAAAACGAACAAAAACGGGGCGAAAAACGTATAAAAAAAGGAACAAAAACGTATGAAAACAGAAAAAAACGTAAGAAAAGCTGACAAAAAAGTAAGAAAAAACGGATAAAAACGTACACAAACGGACAAAAACGTATGAAAACGGATAAAATCGTATGAAAACATAAGAAACATGGACAAAAAACGTAAGAAAAACAGAGAAAACGGACAAAAACTAAAGAAAAACGGACGAAAACGTATGAAAACGGGCGAAAACATATAAAAACGGACAAAAACGGAAAAAACGTAAGAATAACGGACGAAAACGTAAGAAAAACGGACAAAAACATAAGAAAATCGGATAAAAAACGGACAAAAACTAAAGAAAAACGGACGAAAACGTATAAAAACGATGAAAACGGGGGAAAACGTATAAAAAACGGACAAAAACGTATGAAAACGAAAAAAACGTAAGAATAACGGACGAAAACGTAAGAAAATAAAAAAAAAAAATAAAAAAAACAAAAAAACGTAAGAAAAAGGGACAAAAAACGGATAAAAACGGACAAAAACTAAAGAAAAAAAACGGACGAAAACGTATAAAAACATATGAAAACGGGCGAAAACGTATAAAAACGGACAAAAACATATGAAAACGAAAAAAGGTAAGAATAATGGACGAAAACGTAAGAAAATGGGAAAAAAAGTAAGAAAAACGGACAAAAACGTAAGAAAAACGAATATAAAAACATATGAAAACATAAGAAAAACAGACAAAAACATAAGAAATACGGACAAAAATGTATAAAAAAATAATACTAATATTAATAGTTAAATAAATAATTTAAAAAAAAAAAAGGCTAAATTTGTAAAGCCTGGCGAAATACAAGGACCATTTGTGTAAGAAACTGAAAAGAAATATAGAAAAAGAAAAAGACAGGGGTATTTTATTTATTTGATGTTGGTCAGGGACGATTTTTGCCCCAAAAGTTTGCTACATGGACAATCCTTGCACTTTCCAAACATCAGGGATGAAACTTGCAATATGGCCAAACTTTAGGGACGATTTTTGAAATTTACTCTAATTTTAATATTGCGTTATAACTTTTTCTTTCTGCGCCTGGCGACTTTAAGTCTTGGGTCCGCCCGTGATTGAGGGTGTTTGGCACTAATCTTCTTAGATTAAAGCAAAAAAGCGGGTAGCAAAATGCACTTGCTTATTAAATATTTGAGTAAATTACACCGTTCGTCATGTGGTTCGGGCAAATCACTAGTCTAGTCCAAACTTTTTTTTTTTGCATGAATAATCCATGCAATGAAACTGGGTAACACCATTCATCTTTATCTCTAATGCCTGTTGGCACTTAAATTTGACACCTCTCACATTTTAGTTATGACGGTCACAAGTAACAAAGTCTTTTTACGACTAGGCCACCAATGAATGGTTATTTATTCGAGTTATAAGCAAACAAGCAGCTGTTATGGCAAAAACCGCTAATTTGTTTATTTACACATGTATATACACTTAAAAATAACAAGCAGGTAAAGCACTAACCACAATTGTACAGTTTCCGGGTTGAAGCTTATGTGGTGTTTGCCTGTTTGAATTAGTTCGATCTAAAACTGTTCATTTGCTTATTAAATGTCTCTCTTGTATGAGATGCAAACAGTTTTGATGGTTGTTCAGGATTGCTTATCCAAACTGATGATCAGGATCTTACAAGCTTATATCTTAACATGCTACTTGAGTTTACTTATTAGATATTATAGTTTTGCCTGATTGATAGTCATTGCACCAAAGCGTCTTACCTTATGCCCGACAATCAAGAGTTTCATATCAAACTAGACAAAACAAAAAAGGCCTATGCAGCCGCAACTGACAATTAAGGCCAACAGCAAAAAGAATCAAATGAAACTCTAAAACACTGCCAATATAATATAGAATTCAAAATACCAATAACAATCCAAAACTTGACCACTTAACGTAAAACTAGAATACTTGTGTTAAGACATAAGCTAGGTATAACTAGAAACTTAACACTTGACCTCCTTCAATCCAAGACCGAAGTACAAAAAGGTTGGGTCAGCTGCACCTTCTTTGTAATAAGCAAACACCATCCCACTGTCATCATGCATGCTCTCCCCAACAAAGCTGCATAAAATTAGCACAATTTACATCATCCATATGGTTAATCAATTGTCGGCTTGCTCGGAAGCACATTCTAGTAAACATGCTATAACAACATTCTTTCTTGAATTATCAGTTTCCCAGTTGCAATAAATACTGCCCGTTTATAAGTCAATGAATTTCTAAAGCAAAAAAACAGTTTCTTATAATAATACAATCATTTTAACTCGGCACAATGTTCACTGTAGTATGGGTAATGGGCAAACGACTAATAGTATAACACTATATTTGCATAAAACTAAATATATCTCAGAAGCATAATTGATCAAATGAATATGTAATGTGAAGGAGGAGCAAAAAAACTTACAACTGGAGGTCGCTGAGCTTTCCGAGGAGGAACTTTGTTGCTGCCTCAATGTTTTTCTTGAAGAACTCTTGTTTCTCAGCATCAAGCTTAGGGGTGAGTAGTTTGATGTACTTCTTGATATAAGCAATAAACTGCTTCTTATCAAAAGGAGGTTGCTCCTGCATTTTTTTTTACAATATCTCAATATCTTAAAAATCTGCGAAAGTCTCAAAATTTCAAAAGCATTCAAAAGTGTTTAATTCTTACCTGGAGTCTAAAAGTGTCAACGATGTCAACAACCCTCACGGCTTGATCATCAACAGCCTCGTCTTCGCCACCTTCAGCAGAAGGGTTTGAAGCGATGTAAACATCAACAGCTCCCTGAACAACCCACTGTATCGGCAGAAGATCATAACACGTATCAGTACCATAATAAAGCCTGCTTCAAAAAGACACCAAATGCATAGAAGTATAGGACAGTAAGCAACTAACCTTTCCTTCGACTTCCCAAAGAATCCCATTCAAAATTTCCTTGTAAGGAAAAGAATCAGAAAGAAGCTCATCACCTACATTTAAAAAAAAAAGGCTCATTAACTTGCAACTATCAACGTGTATGACAAAATAAAGGGAACTCAGTGGATCAAAACGTGTAATTTTTATCGATTACTGAAACAATACAAAATTGTAATTTTTATATTTACAGTTGCTCTATGTTAATCCTATTCATTAGCCCTCGAACAGAATATAATCTTAAAAATAAAATTATTTAAACTCCAAAGCATAAAATAACTATCAATTAAATCTGTGAAAACTCACACACAACATGAACTAAACTAATGGTGTGTTCCAAATCTTTCGATTTCCATTTTCAAATCCTCAAAGGTAAAGGGATTGCTAAAGCAATGTTTCTTAGCAATTATCAACCACTTAGTAATGAGGCTCTCCCAAAGCATCTCAATCTAATCAAAATTGACTTCACTTTCAACAACAATGAGCATCATCCCCTTCAAGCAGATTAAAACAGGAAAAACTGAACAAAAGTTACAAACATATTAGTATAGGGATTTTGATGACTCGTGGCATGCCCCTGTCTAGCCATTATGATGGTGGATATGAGAGAGCAAATGCCCTCTTCGCCAAAACCGCAATACAAAAGAAGACCATGGCGAAGACACCCCCTATAATAATATGTTTCTGTTTTCATACATTTTTTTTTTCTTTTTTAACCTTGTTTAAATAGAAAGAGCATCATGTTATCAAAAGTGACACAATGGATCGATTAATGCTGATTTCAAGTATTGCTTTAGCAACATCAACTTCTTTTGAGAAAGAAAAATCATAATATTTAGAAGACAAGAAGATTGTATCTATTTACATAATTTTGGGAAAAAATGGATTTTATCTTATGATAAATATTCAAACTGTAATTCTAAAACTAAACATTAAACTTCCAAAACACTATAGTTTTTATTTGTTAATCCTACCCATTAGCCAAAAAAATTGCACATTATAAAAAAATTATGATGTTCGTTATTCAGATTCAATGCTACCAACATAAAATATTACTGGTTAATACAAGCAAAATAATATATACCAAAATTAGATAATTAGATCCATAACATATTCAGCTAAGAAAACCAATTAAAAAAATCAACTTCCTCATTAAAACTTACAAACTTGAACAAAAACAAAACCTTGCAATAAAGTTCAACCAGAACACAAATCACTGTCAGTTAAACTTCCAAAAACTATCCACATGATGACTAATTAACCATAAAAAAAACTTAAATTTCAAGATGATTACCAACAAATTAAATAAGCCAACCAAAAAGACTTAAGACCCAGGTTTAATAACTAATAAGCAATCTTTCAGGCGTGGTGTGTCGATCACTAAAACACCAACCTCCTACAACGCGTGACTTTCTATTTTTGTTTTTTGTGTGAGTATATTATGGCCCATATTTGTGTTTATGTTTTAAAAGGTGAAGCTGGTGGTCTTATTACATCTTTTCAGCTATGAGGTTGGTGGTGGAGTGAAAAGCTGACGACTTACCATGTAAATAAACATGCTAATCATACAACCTTAAAAAAGATACCCATATAAATAAACATGCACAATAACACAATATATTCATTAAACAAGCTAAATAAAACCTTAAAAAAAAACTACCCATGTAAATAAACAAACACAATAACACAATAACTAACTTACATGCAGATCTATACCAAAGAAGAAAAAAAAACTAACAAATAACACAAATTAAAACCTTATATTTTAAATAAAAAAACAAACAAAAAAAACCTTAAAGAATATATTACACGTCAAACGAAATAAAAAAAGGTAAGCATAAACAGATCTATGCTGTAAAAAAGTGATGAGAATTTACCAGTGAGTAAATCTTGATAGACCAACATGATGATTTGGAGCTGCTAAATCGTGTGAATAATAAAATAATAGGAGGGTTCGAGAATGATTGTTTATTGTGAGGTTTTTGTTTTTATAGGCAAAAGTGTTTGTGTTTGTGTTGGACTTGGATTCTAGTAAATTCTTTTGTGTTTTTGTGCTGATCCCTATGTTACCTTTGTTCTTAAGTTCTGTTGGCCCATACCAACTTGGTTTTTAGGCCCACAGCCATATACCGTATGTTTGTGATTTTTATTTTATTTATTTATTATTTTTATTATTATTATATAGAGTTAATGTAAAAAATGGTCCCTCAACGCGACCGGGTTTAACACTTTTAGTCCCTGAGTTAAATTTTTACCGGATCCAGTCCCTTATGATGCGACCCATCTCGGGTTTAGTCCCTTGACCAGAATTTTCCCTACTTTGACCTTAACTTGGGTTAGGTTAGCAAATATTGAAGGCTATTTTCGTCATTTTATGTTTGGCGGGATAATTGACCATGGTTTATATACACTTTGACTAATTAGGTAGAATCATAACCCTTTTCATCCCCAAACCTTTTCATCACCAAATCCCTCTCAATATTTCGATCAGACGCAAGCTAACCAATGGTTTCTGAATGGAGGGTTCGTATGCGAGGATCAAAAGCAGACCCTTATCATGAATATCGTGAGTATTTTGTGTTGTTGATGCTTAACTGAAGTTTTTATGGTCAATTATCTTGTTTAGATAACAGCTTAATTTTTTCACGTATGCAGGTTATCTTCCAAGGGTTTTTTGCTTAAAGATAAACCATGGTGGTGCATTTACCAGTCCTCCCAAGATAAGATACAAAAATGAAAAGGTAAATTGAATAGACTCAATTGAATGTGATGTCTTTTCTATTCTTGAAATTAATACAATGATGAAAGAGTTAGGTTATGAAAACTCATCATTTGAGTATTATTATAAGCAACCTAACACTGATTTAGACAATGGCCTAAAACAGTTAGTTACTGATCAGGATGTGTTGGAAATGATGAAGTTTGTTTCTAAGTATAAAGTAATTGACTTGTATGTTGATCACTGTGTTAATGAGGAGCCTCTAGATGTAGAGCCACTGATTGTAGATGACTCTTTAGAAGTTAGTGATGATGCATGGTTGACTAGGTGCTTAGAGTTGGTGGGTAGGAAGAAACAGGGTGTAGATGAAAATGAGGATGTAGGACATTCACATAGTGATGAAAACATGAGTGCTGAGTCAAAAAGGGAAGATGGTAATGGTAGTGAAGATGGCTCTGTTGGTGAAGATAGTTCTGGTGAAGATAGCGAAGACAGTGATTACTTTATTGAAGTAGATAACATGATAGATGATGTGGAAGTGGATATGGCTGAGTTTAAAAAATACACTGATGATAATGTTGAATGGATTGGTTCTAAAGAGAATGTGGAAGAAGATGATGAAGTTTTTGAGGATGAGGAAGTTGACCTTGATGATATGGATACTGGGAGTGAATGTGAGCATGAAGGTGAATTTAAAAAAGCTTTAAAGAAGCATATAAAAAAGAAGAAGGCAGAAGCAAAGTTGGGTGGTATTGTGTGGAAGGAGAATTTTTTTTCTTGGGCAGGAATTTGAAAGTAATAGAGAAATCAAGGAAATGCTTACAAGAGTTTCAGTAGAACAAAGAAGGCAATTGTATTTGAAAAAGAATGACAAAATAAGGTTGAGGGCTGAATGCAGGGGGATGGTTCCTCAATTCAGTTGTGAGGATGAAAGTGGTTCAAAAGGGAAAGGTTCTGAAGGGGCAAAAGGTTCAAAAGGAAAGGGTCAATTGGGTGGGTCAAAAGGGAAAGGTTCAGATAAGGAAGAAACTTGCCCTTGGTATCTTCAATGCTCCAAATGACTTAATCAAGAAACATAGGCAGTCAAAACCTTTAATGATACTCATAAGTGTTTACAATCTAGAAAAGTAAAAAGATGCACATCCACTTTCTTGTCAAAATCTGTAGAGGGTAGAATAAAGCCAAACCCTAAAATTCCTCCATGGACCCTTAAAGACCAATTGCAGCAAGATTATGAAGTAGGTCTTTCAACCCAAAAGGTTCACAGGGCTAAGAAAATGGCAATGGAAAGGATTGATGGTAATCATAGAAAACAGTATGCAGAGTTGAGAGACTATTGTTTGGAATTAAAAAATAGCCCTCAATATTTGCTAACCTGATGCGTTAAGGTCAAGGTTTTGCGACCTTACAACAGGTTTTACCTCTCAAGGGATCTCAAGAGGCTTACAACCCCACCAGGCAGTGTACCTGACCGATGTAGTATAGTGTAGTGGTAAGTACGGGGGATTGATCGTTCTCCACAGGGAATAGTGTTCGTTAGGTGTGAAAGACTACTCTAATTAGGTCTAAGGGTTGAGGAAGATTCTTTTTATGTTTTTGTAATTTTTTATGAAAGCAAGTAAAATCTCAGGTTTGAAAGAGTGGGCGGAATTAGTTGCTAGTCAACTAACCCAAATTTACTACGGATGCAAATAAAATAAAATAACAAAAATGAAAATGTGGTGAGAAACTTATGTGTAGAGAAATGTGTTTACTTAGATTTCCTTACTCCCTAACTATCTTTTACCGGTTGATTAGTGTGTATTAGTCGCGTGGATGACGGGTGTATTCCTTAATACCAATCGTGGGGTGGCGTACGTACTTCCCCAACTCTACAAGCTCCTACTTCACTCCTATGTCGAGCCGGCTAGGAAGCTCCTAACATCGGATCACTAGAATTCGCTTGTGCATTGAATACAACCATAAAAACCTTTAGTACGCATTTGGTTCATGTTTCTTAAGACGTTCAAGCAAGTTACCGAATAAGAAGTTAGCCAGTTTTCTTAAGCCTAACATAGATAAACAATCATCCAATACAACTAATAACACACTAATAACCAATAATCAATAGCTAGGTTTCATTAGATCTAAGCAAACACAAGATAAATCTAGCCTAACATTACCAGTTTTATTAAACCACAAAAAAAACGACGTCGTTTAGCACTGTTTCATTTTCCCGCCAAAAATCCTTCCCGCCAAATCAGTTGCTGGGTTAGCCTGCTTTGTGCCCAGTTGCTGGGTTAGCCTGTTTTGTGTGTCCAGCCCATCCATAGTATACGTACAGACACATGCAAATTACAAATAGAATTATACACATGCAAATACAAATAATACAAATACAAATACAATCTCCTTTTTCTTTGGTTAGGTACTGATAATATTGACAATTTACAAAATATCAGTTGTCCCATTATCTAATACCATACTTCTTTAGATACATGCCATGCTTCATTTAATGAAAAGAAGTGCACTTTAAACATTCTATACCCTCATACTTTGGATCCTTAAACCCTCACTTTCTTCTTCTACCCATAACTGTGCCTGAAACAACACAAAAAACACACTAAAACATACGGATTTCATTTGCAACAACAAGACTACAGCTTTTCTATAAGGTCTGCCTTTACATGTTTAAATTCTTACCCTTTTTTCCTGTTTTTTTTTTCTTTTTTTTTGGCCTTTTGCTTATGCTTTACAGATTCTCTTTATAAAGTATCATAGTCACATTGTGATGTGTCTATATATGAACCTGGTATGTATGTGGCTGTGCTTTTCTTTACTGTTTTTCCATGCCTTTGCTTCCTTATATGTGTCCAAGATCCATTAGGGTTAGCTTTCCAAAATATATCAAGACTAAAAAAAAGGCCATAGGTAGAGTAACAGCTAATGGTATAGATCTAGGGAAGAATAGCCTCACATCTAATGTAGATGGTGGAACAGTCCAATTAGATTTGTTTGGTGGTCATTGTACTACTACTCAGAGTGCCACCATTTATAGTACGTCGCAAAAAGAAAAAGAATGCGATACCTTGCCTCTGAATTATGGCTGTTGTGAAGGAAGTGCCATGTTGTTGCGCGAACCTTTAGAACCTATGGTCACTGACACAGATACAGGACAGTCTACGCGAATGCATGATGCACCTGCAGAGATACCGGGTATGTGTTATACATCTACATATTAGTGCCGTGTTTTTTAGTAGTAATATATGCTTTACCTTCGTTACCATTTACAAATAAGGTCTGTTGCTATTTGACAGGAACATGTGCCATGGAAATTACACGAACCAGCGGCACAGCCACTTTAGATGTGTACCCTACATGGCATACAAGTGCTGCATGTTCCATGGATAAAGGAAAACGAAAACTATTTGACGATGGTGGGTATAGAGAACATACCACGTTGCAAAAGCAAAAAGAATGGCATACCTTGCCTCTAAATTATGACTGTGGTGAAGCAAGTCCCATGTTGTTGCGCGAACCTTTAGAACCTATGCTCACTGACACAGATACGCAACGGTTTACGCAAATACATGATGCACCTGCAGAGATACGAAAAGTATTAGACGTTTACAATGAACAACAATTGCTATGTAATTTGCCTGTGCTTTTACTCAGCCTACATTTTTTACATTATTCTATAAATTCATGCCGTAAGCACCTTTCTTTCTTACAGGTTCAGAAGATATGTTTATTATAGATGCGGATTTGTTTGGTGGTCAGTGTGCTGCTACTGAGAGTGCCACCATTCATGCTTGCAATGATGGTGGGTATACAAAACATAGTACATTGCAAAAACAAAAAGAATGGCATACCTTGCCTCTAAATTATGACTGTGGTGAAGGAAGTGCCATGTTGCTGCGCGAACCTTTAGAACCTATGGTCACTCATCCAGATGCGGAACGGGCTACGCAAATGCATGATGCACCTGCAGAGATACCAGGTATGTGTTATACATCCACATATTACTGCCGTGTCCTTTAGTAGTAATATATGCTTTACTTTGGTTACCATTTATAAATAAGGTCTGTTACTGTCTCACAGGAACATGTCACATGGAAGTTACACAAACCAATAGTGCAGGCACTTTAGATATGCACCCTGCATGTGACACTAGGCATGCATCTTCCATGGATAAAGGCAAAGAAAAAGTATTTGGTGTTTACAATGAACAAGAATTGCTATGTAATATGCCTGTGATTTTACTCAGTGTACATTTTTTACATTATTCTATAAATTCATGGCCTAAATACCTTTCTTTCTTACAGGTTCAGAAGATCTGTCTATTATAGATGCCGAATGTCCAACAGTTACACCGCAGGATTGTTTGCACCATGCACAATGCTTTCCTTTGTTATCATCTTTAGATAGCAGTGGCACTTCATCGGCTGCCAGCCACAATACAAGCCCTGTAATTCCACCTTCCAATGATCTGAATATGTCCATTCAGACTCAGCCCTGTCACAATGAAGGTTTCATACCTTTTTTTTTGTTAACATTAAATATATAACTGCAATAGGAGTTTGCCTAAAGTTTTGGCACCTGCTTACGTTCCATTTTTTTTATGTATTTGTAGATGCAAACAATTTTTCAGCGTCCAGAGGCCAGTTACGACCTGATCGTAGGCGACGCCTGCCTTTCTCATCATCCAGTGAAAGTTGTCAGAGTAGACGCCGCCGTCAGTCTCAAGGTTTGCCTGCATTTAAAAAAAATAAAATAAAATATCAATGAATCTAAAAAATACCAGTGAATAAATGTGTTACTTACTGCATTAGTTTGTACTTACTTACCATTTTTTTTCCCTTCTTTGTTGAACTTGCAGTGTGCACACGACCAAACGTACGCCAAAGGCGGCCTATCTTGCAAACCAGACCTGAAACATCTAGACAAGGTAAGCTGCAAACATATCTTCTTTTTTTTCATATATTAAATGAGCACTTTATTTTCTTTTGCCCAGGAACTTTTATTGACGACTCAGTTTATATATGCAATATATAGGTGTTCCAGATACATACATGTATATGGGCCGATGTGACCAAAATTGCCATCATTGCAGTGCACGATTCTGGTATGATGAAAAGGTCACTGTCAGTTCTAGAAGACGGCCAGAGTATCATAGATGTTGCAATGGAGGTCAAGTAAAGGTTGAAACTCAAGACAACTATCCAGAGTATATTAAGGATCTTTTTAAGAACCGTCACTTTATGGAAAACATTCGTGCATACAATCAAATGTTTGCCATGACATCATTGGGGGCAGAAATAGACAACTCGATAAACACAGGCCGTGGTCCTTATGTATTCAAAATTTCAGGGCAGCTTTACCATCGAATAGGGAGCCTGTGTCCAGAAGAAAATGCACGTCCTCAGTTTCTTCAGCTATATATCTATGACACGGAAAATGAAGTTGCCAATCGGTTAGAAAACTTTCAGAGGTCTGGTCATGGTTTGTGTGCAGATATTGTCGAAAACTTGATTGAGATTCTCGATGACCACAATCAACTGGTCCAGTTGTTCAGGACAGCAAGAGATAAAATCACAGAAGCCGATGTTCCAGAATTCAAGATCCGTTTGTTTGGTGTTATTGGTTCAAACCAACATGAACTGCCAACGGGCGATTCTATTGGTGCAATTGTTTTTGAAGGTGGGCCAGATGTAGAGACTGATTTTGATGTGGTTATTCAGCAGCATGATCGCCAACTAAAAAGTGTCAATAAGCTAAATGGTTCTTATATGTCGTTGCAGTTCCCCCTTATTTTTCTGTTTGGCGAAGATGGTTACCATCTAGGCCGTGTGTTACTGACTGACCGTTCATCAGGCGATCCACCAAAGAAGATGACAATGCTAAGATACTATTCGTACCAGTTGCATGATCGACTCAACGAATATGTCCTACTGACACGGAGTGGCAGGCTATTCCAACAGTATGTTGTCACAGCCTACTGCAGCATAGAACAGTCACGGATTGACTACATAAGACAACACCAGAATGATATACGGAATGACTACATGGCTGGTTTATACGATGCTTTATCACGTGGCGATCAAGATGGATCAGATGTGGGTGCAAGGACAATTCTTCCTTCATCTTTTACAGGAGGCCCAAGGTACATGTATAGCCATTATTTGGACGCTTTGGCTATATGCCGTGTGCATGGGAATCCATCATTCTTTATCACGTTCACGTGCAATGTTGGCTGGCCTGAAATCAAAGAATATATGCAAGAGTTCTCGCATGTAACAGTTGCAGACAGGCCCGATGTTGTTGACCGTGTCTTTGAAAGGAAGATACATGATTTTGTAGGATTCTTGCGAGATTCAAAACCATTCGGCCAAGTTGAAGCAGGTATTATTTAACTTGCATCTTCTGGTATCTCACAGTAAGTAGATGCATCTGTTACTGAAATACCTAATATATTCTTTCTACTTTTTTTTTTTCAGTCTTATATACGGTAGAGTTTCAAAAACGAGGCCTGCCACATTGTCATTTGCTACTGTGGGTGAAAGAAACTGAACGTATACAAGTACATGAAGATGTAGACTTATATGTATCTGCAGAACTTCCAGACCCATTAACTGACCCTGAAGCTTATAGAATAGTCACAGAGTTCATGATTCACGGGCCATGTGGGCCGGTAAATACATCTGCACCATGTATGCGTGGTGGGGATAAGTGTACTAAGGACTTTCCTAAGCCTTTTTGTCATGCAACGTACATTGATCCAAAAGGATATGTACATTATCGTAGAAGAGATTCAGGAATAACGACAGTGAAGCAAGATATTACCCTTGATAATGGCTATGTTGTTCCGTATAATCGATCTCTGCTAATGCACTTCTATGCGCATATCAATGTTGAGTATTGTGAATGGTCGATGCTTATAAAATATTTATT
Source organism: Artemisia tridentata subsp. tridentata (assembly GCA_021014915.2). Classification (NCBI taxonomy): domain Eukaryota; kingdom Viridiplantae; phylum Streptophyta; class Magnoliopsida; order Asterales; family Asteraceae; genus Artemisia; species Artemisia tridentata. Next base: position 137,510,653 of record CP139505.1, on the reverse strand, counting down.
CAAGTACATTTCAAAAGGCACTGATAGGATACTGCCTCACATTTCAAGATCTGTAGGAAATTCAGGAGCAACCACAAGCCACTCTTCAGTGCACATTGATGAAATAAAGAATTTTCAGGATGCAAGATACATCGGACCGCACGAAGCATGCTGGAGGATCCTTGGATTCCAGATACATAGCAGAGATCCACCGGTCCAGATACTTGCAGTTCACCTTGAAAATATGCAGCGAGTTACTTTTAGAAGCCAACAACAACTGCAGGCTATTGTTGATAACGAGCACAACAAGAGAACGACGCTCACTGAATGGTTGAAATACAATACTTACAATACAGATGGGCGCCATCTCACCTATTTGAACTTCCCAAAGGAATTTGTGTGGTATAAAACCGGCAAGTATTGGCAGCGCAGAAAGCGTTCTTCTAGCTTGGCGATTGGTAGGCTGGCGTATATACATCCTAGCTCCGGCGACGCTTTTTACTTACGCCTCTTACTATGTCACCAAAAAGGCAGCATGTCCTTCCGCCATATCCGCTCAGTTGATGGAACCAGTTATCCTACATATAGGGCAACGTGTGAAGCAATGGGTCTATTAGCAGGTGATCAGGAATGGAACATTGCTTTGCAAGAAGCTTCTTTCTCAGCAACTGCAGCTGAAATGAGGAATCTTTATTGCCAGATCCTCATCTTCTGTGATGTTTCAAACCCGGCGACCCTGCTACAATCACATGCGGATTCCATGTCAGAAGACATTCCATTAATACTTGCAGAATCATTACATATACCAAACCTTCATGTCAATCCAGATGACTTGGAAGGTGGTCTTATGTTTGAGCTGCAAAGTATATTGAACTTTTATGGAAAATCTGTCAAAGATTTTGGGTTTGATCTTCCTCCACCACAGTTATTGCAAATCTTGAATAACAGGGCACTCATGCAAGAAAGATCTTACAACCGTGATCTTTTAAGAAGTGAAAGTCAAAGGCTGATTGTTCAACTAAACACTGAACAACGCATAATCTTTGACCAAGTAATCAACGGTGTTCACAACCGTCAACAGAAACTCATTTTTGTTTATGGTCACGGAGGAACAGGCAAAACTTTTGTTTGGAAAACTATAATTTCTACACTGAGATCGGAAGGAAAAATTGTTCTGGCAGTTGCTTCCTCAGGTATCGCCGCTTTGTTACTCCCGGCAGGACAGACAGCACATTCAAGATTCAAAATACCTCTCGATTTAACAGAAGAGTCGGTATGCAGTATCAACAAAAATACACAGATAGCAGAATTGCTAAAACAAACCGATCTTATCATTTGGGACGAAGCTCCGATGAATGATCGCAGATGCTTTGAAGCACTGGATCGCACGTTAAGGGATATAATGAATACACCAGACAACCTGTTTGGGAACAAAACAGTTGTTTTTGGTGGGGATTTTAGGCAGACACTTCCTGTGAAGAAAAAAGCTCCAAAGCAAGAGATTATCACCTCTTCTATCACACTATCATACCTGTGGCCAGCTTTCAAAGTCATTAGACTTAAACAAAACATGCGCCTGCAACGAACCGGGCTATCAGCAGAAGATTATGAAGCAACTGACACTTTTTCTAAATGGTTACTTGAAGTTGGGAACGGTGCTATTGGCCAAGCAGACGAAAATGATCCGACAGATTCAAGATGGATAGAAATACCAGAAAGATACTGTATACCTGAAAGTGAAACAGATATCCAAGAACTTATCAGTTTTATATATGATCAAGAAACTTTGCAGTCACCGAACGCAGCATTATTACAGGAAAAGGCTATAGTATGTCCGAAAAACAGTACTGCAGACCAGATAAACTCTGTAGTGTTAGATTTGCTGGAAGGGGATACTCACATTTTTACAAGTGTTGACGAGGTTGTGCCAAAAACAAATGATGGCGGAGCAACAGAACTGTTGTATCCTCAGGAATACTTAAACACTCTTTCCTTTTCAGGAATGCCTCCCCATGAACTTATAATCAAAATCGGTGCGCCTATAATGCTGCTAAGAAACCTAAACCTAGGCGGTGGCCTGTGTAACGGAACACGTATGATTGTTACACAGATATACAGCAGGCTTATTCAAGCAAGGATTATAACTGGTACAAGAATGTCCGAGAAAGTTTACCTGCCAAGGATTTTGCTTATAAATAAGGATGAAACCCTTCCATTTGTTTTTAAAAGAAAACAGTTCCCGGTAAAACTCTGCTATGCAATGACAATCAATAAAAGCCAAGGGCAGTCTTTGAATAAAATTGGCGTATACCTACCTGAACCTGTCTTTGGCCATGGCCAACTGTATGTTGCACTGTCAAGAGCAACATCTCCTAAAGGTTTGAAATTACTGATCAAACAGCAGCAAGGCAAGGAAAAAAACATGACTAAAAATGTTGTGTACAAAGATTTTTTAGCAATGGTTTCATCTCCACAGGTTCCACATGCTCATCTTTGCATTTTCGTCTCCAAAGGTTTGAAAACCATTACTAAAAAAACTTTCTGCACAACATTTTTAGCAAGTCAAGGAAAAAAACATGACTAAAAATGTTGTGTACAAAGATTTTTTAGCAATGGTTTCATCTCCACAGGTTCCACATGCTCATCTTTGCCTCCAAAGGTTTGAAAACCATTACTAAAAAAACTTTGTACACAACATTTTTAGCAAGTCAAGGAAAAAAACATGACTAAAAATGTTGTGTACAAAGATTTTTTAGCAATGGTTTCATCTCCACAGGTTCCACATGCTCATCTTTGCATTTTCAATATACTTTGCCGAAACTGTCGAATAGCTTATACAAATAAGACGTGTGTTCCCTTATCTTTGCAATTTAGAATAAGCATACTTGCATTGTAAACATTTTTTATACATTCACATACATCTAACCTTACTTTTATTATTTCGACATACAGGCAAATGGAACAAACTTCTAGCATTGTAGCATCATCCAGTTCCAAAGGCAAAGAAATTGTTGCCCAATCAGAAGATATTAGGCTAGCTGATTTAAAAGAAACAGATCATGGTAAAGCTATAAATGCAAAAGTCTATCGAAAATGGGTCCCAACAAACAAACAAGGGAGACCGGTCGTGTTTTGTGTCCTGCTAATTGATAAGCAGGTGCATAATACTATTCAATGATTGATCTAAACAATAAATCATTCTTATATTCTAAAAAAAATACAAAAATAAATGAAAAATATATGTATATTAAATTTATAAGTTCCTGTTTCACTTACAGGGAGGAGCTATACAGGCCAATATCAACTTACGAGAAAAGAACAAATTCGATGCCCTGCTTCAGCTCAATAAAACTTACAACATATCCGGATTTGGATTCCAGCCTGCAAACATGTGGATGCGAGTTGTCCCCCACCCACTTTCATTGGCCTTTGGAACATGCACACAAACTCAGGACATACCTGATACAGGTTTCCCAAACCACTATTTCAACTTTGCCACCCATCGAGAACTGTATTCAAAAATAGATAATAAAGATGGGTTACTAACAGGTATATAATACATGCGTATATAAAACAGCCATAAATAATATACATAGGCCTTACTTATTGTACTTGCAGATTACATTGGCCGTGTCCAATATGTAACTGAAATACAAAAACCAGTTAAAGCAACAACAAACCCAATTGTTTGGAGAGACATTGGTGTGCAAAACTTAGAGTAAGCATCAAATATTTATCTACAAACCCTTATTTTAATGTCTCCTCTCATAAATATTCCGTAATTCTCACAGTGGCCAAACGGTGCGTTTCACTCTATGGAATCAAGATGCTCACAATTTCAGGAAACAAGACTATGAAAAAGCAAAAAAACCAACAATTATTGCAGTCAGTTCATGCTCAGTCAAAGAATATGGAGGTAAATTTAATACTTCATACTAAACATTTGAATTATTAACTTTATCTTTTAACATATATTTATAACAATACAGGACTTCAGCTTTCAGCAACAAATGCAACAGAATACTACTTCAATCCAGACATACCAGAATACCATGAAATTTGCAGCGTGTAACTTAATACACTCAAAATACACAAATACAATCTAAACTTACAAACCCACTGAAACCATATACGTTAACTATGCAGGTATGACGAATTCTTTGATCCACCCGCAATACTAAATGTACAGTATGAAAGATGTGCAGATCCACACCAAGAAAAGTTCAGAAACCGAGTCACTCTGGCAGATTTGGCAAAAGAAAACCCACAAAACCAGCAGGTAATCAACAACTTAAGTGCACTACTTAGCAAATAAAAATCTACTTAACACTTACATTTATAATGAAACAGAATGTCCGGTTTACTATCGACGCAACAATTGACAAAATCATTACACAAAGGCCATGGTTTTTCAAGAAATGCTCAGACTGTAAGCAAAAAATTTCGGACCGATGGTCGCATACCCATTGCAAGCAACCAACATCCGAAGACGGAGCAATTTACAGGTGAACTATAATATTACCAAACTGGTATATGACTATATACACGCCAATTTTTATACCAATGTATCTACAATAAATAACAGTTTCTATATTTTTTATACAGCTATTGCTTCAAACTCGAATTATCCGATGGCACTGCCAATGTGATAATGATATGTTTCAGTAATGAAGCAAATTCAATGGTAAAAGATTGTAAGGAGATGCTGCAAACAATGCCAAACCAAGACTCCCACGATTACCCACCAGAGCTACTTTCTCTGCAAGGAAAGAAAAAAATCTTTCAGCTGCACTTTCATTCAGACAGTACAAAAGATCATCAGCTTTTCGTTCTCGACACATGCTGGGATGACACGCCCTTATTGCCATCAGCAAATCCTATCACCACTGAAAGTACAATGGACTCTTTGACAACAAATGCAACCCAAAGTCGAACAATTAAGACCACAGAATCTCCAACGAAAATGGACACAAAACCAAACATTACCATCTCAGAAGACAAGGCAGATCGATCGCTTGACATAAAACAAACTCACACAACCCCACCAACCGAACAACCAAAACCAGTAACTGTGACAGCAGAGACAAAAACACCCAGACCACTTGACATAAAACAAACTCAGACCACAACAACAACACACACACCACCAAATACACCAGCAGAACAACAAACTTTGTCCGAAACATCGAAGACCATCAAACAATCAGCTAGAAAAAGTACCAGGAGAACCCTGAGTTTCACAGCCCCCGATGATGGGACCACACCATCAGGATCGAAAAAAACCAAAAAAGAAGAATGATCAGACCAACGAAAAAAGAACAATGATCAGACCTAAATTGCAGATGGAAGGTGTGAAAACAATATCCCAAACTATCTATGTATTAAAGTCTTACTTCCAGACACTTACTTCTATAAGTATTTCTAGCAGCTACTTAGGACCAAGCATATAAGCAAGACCCTATTGTCAGGTAGTAACATTTAGCTGTATTTTGTGAATGGCCTCATCAGCCATAACTTTAACACTAATTAACTACTGCCTTTGCTTTTTGCTGCAACCACTAACTATCTTACCAATTAACGATAGTAACACTAATGCATGCCACAGAAAAAATCCAGTCATTTTGCAACACAAAAGTACATATTAACAACCATACCCTTAGTATTATATTCACTGCCATTAAACTTCATACATTCTACTTACCATCCCAAAAGAAAACATCTACAGTCAGTCATAGCCAGCATACATACTTCTAATAAAAAGCCAAAAGACAGGCAAAATATACCACACAAACTGCCCACCACATCATCCGAACCAGAAAAGATTGATCTTCTTCTTCTCTCTTCCTTTACGGGCCAAATCCATCGCCTCGATCAACCCGGCAAGCACCTTCCTCTCTCTCTTCAGAGTCTCTTTCAAACGATCCAAACCAATCTGACCATCCTCATGTAATGGTAAGAAACCTTCCCCTTCTTCCACCAAATCCTCCAACCACTTGACCTTGGCGGATAACTGATCGCGCTGCTCACCAAGCACCATTAATAGCTGATCATTTTCCGTGTAATCTTGACTAAACGCGGCTTGCAAACAATCAACAACTTCATCAGAACCAGCAGCAAACTTTAGCTTCTGGAAATTAGGGGTGCGGCCACCGGCATTGGAAGATGTTGATGGCAGTGTATCCATTATAGAAGCAAAGAATTAAAGCAAATAATTTGGCAGATCTAAAAGAAGCTTATTACGGTTTCACTTAAAATGAAAAGGGGCAAAACACCCGACCACATATTCACACAAAACAATGGGCAAAAAAAAAAAAAAAAAAAAAAAAACAAAAACAAAAAAACAAAATAAAACAAATTAAAACATTAAAAAAAAATTATTAAACTTAAATACTTACTAAAATTATTTACAAATTAGATTACATAGCTAAAATAAAAATAAATGTATTATAAAGGCATTGAAAATACTTTTTTTTTAAACGTGCTCGCCCACATCACGGCAACCAGTACCAATTTCCAGTTAACCGTGCATAGCTAAAATAAAAATAAAAGTATTATAAATGCATCAACAGACTTAAAAATATTTTTTTCTAACCGCCAAAATACTGTGTTTTTAACCGTGCTCGCCCGCATCGCGGCGACCAGCGCCATTCTCGTGTTAAACAAAAGACAAGAACAAGATAAAATCAAACAACACATAGACATATTGAATGATTAATTGATAACTTATCTTTCAATGTAACATGGAAGATCTCAAGGCAAAAAGCCTTGAAAAAGATGCTAAAATCGTCTTAGGGTTTTCTCCCAAAATTCCACACACTAAGTTCTCCTCTTATGACAAAAAATTAGAAAACTATATATAGATTTTTGGATCTGACGGCGTCACGTTATGGAGTGTGACGCCGTCACCTCGCCGCTTCTAGGGTTCCCGGATGACCTTCTTGACGCCGTCCCTCTTTAGCTCTCTAAAATCCGTTCTGGCTTATCAAGGCTTGACGCCGTCGAACCTTGAACGTGACGCCGTCCCCTTTTGATTTAAGCCGTGACGCCCTTGATCAGGTTAAAGCGTGACGCCGTCAGAATTCACATGCTATTTTCACTGGCTTATCATGAGTAAATTTCACGTCCACCTTTTCTTGCCAAGGCATGACGCCGTCCAGAGTTAAATGTGACGCCGTCAAAGGTAACTTTCAGCCGATTTTTGAGACTTTGCCGTTTTCTTCACTTTTATGCTCCAAAAACGTCCAAAATGCCTCCTTTTCCAGATTTCTCCTCAAAAGTACCTAAAATGACAAAAGGAACGATTTAGGGCGATATTTGATCAAATAAATACGATTTAGGGCTTAAATGACCCCTTAAAAGTGGTACACTTTTCGCTTCATCAAATACCCTTACACTTGAGATTTGCTTGTCCTCAAGCAAATGCGCTTTTATTCTAATCAAAATACAAGTTAGGGGTCATTTAATGCAAACATAAAAGTAATTACAACAAATAATCGTTCCACTTCAATCATAATAAGCACGGAGATTACATACTAGCACCTCACAAGTAGTGTTTAGATACTCACATCTCTCAAGTGTCATCAAAATAAATCTCATAAATGAAAACGGATAATATCTCTCACTACCTGTCATAGTAAATAGATTACCATAGGCTTGGGAAAGGATCGAAAACCTCCTCCACTAGGCGTAAGCACCAAAGATAAACTATCAAAGAGGGCTTTTAAATGGGTTATAACGTTAGGTGTAGGGAAAAGGAAAACACGATTTTGTTGGATAAATGATGTTTTACTGGTGGCGAGTTAAAAATCTTGATCAATTACATGTACTATACAATGTTGCTAAGCCAAGACTAGACTCAATCTAAGCAAATGAAAGAAAATAACAAAAACATAAAAATAAACATAAAATGAAACGGGATGGTAGTCCGTATGTTTTTTCTATTTTTCATTTTCTCATTTTCTTGTGTTTTTCTTGATTTTTTTCGATTTTTTTTTTTTTTTTTTTTTTTTTTTTTTTTTTTTAGACATACACTTTTGCCCTACCATCCAAAATAATACATCATAGGGGCATTGCATTCCCCTTACACTTGAACTTTTACATAACTTTACAAATACTAATCTAATGACTCGAATTAAGATAATTGAAAAACTTGGAGTACTTTTAAAACATTTAGCACATATGGGGGTAATAAATGATGTTCATCCCCATTACTCCATTATACTAGTACTTTACCCATGAGTCCCAATCGTCCCAAAACAATATGTACAAGGATATGACTCGACTTAGCAACCATGTAATCAACTAGATAATTAACTTGGGTTTAAACAAATGTTGTAACAATAATGCACTAAAAATGAGTGCATACAAGGTAGGCTAAGGCGATTTGGGTGTACATTTAAGTGGGGTGTAACAAACTCTTCCTTTAAGTAAAATGCTTAAAGGTCGAAACGAAAAGATAGGCTCTGAGGGGTGTACTAGGGGTATCGTGTACTAAAAATGAGTACAACGCAAAGGGTGTGGGAGAATTACTTGACCATTGTAGCCAATGTAATTATAACAAAAACACAGGTGTAAAACAATGGGTTAATCCTAATGCCTCTTATCATGTAGTAAATCTAACTACACGAATGTAGTCTCACTTGTGGCCTCGGAATGGTCCTAACGCAAGTTCTAGAATCTAAGTGCTACCGGTACACACATCATAGCATAAATGCTTTTCCTACCAATTCTAGGGGCGAACCTCACATATTTGGGGTGGAAATTTTTTTTTAGTGGTACGGTTTTTGTGCTAGTCATATAACTCCTATCCGTGAGACGCTCATTAAGATCAAAGTTTCACTCCTATATGTTGTAAAAAATTTTAAATTTGGCACTAAAATTGCCCTAACAGGTATTTATCTCAGTTTTATTACACATCTACCATTAAACAAACAAAAATCAAGCGCAATGGCATTCTCTAAAATCGTACTTTTACCCCCCCCTTACACTTAAGATGAACATTGTCCCCAATGTTCAAATAACAAGATGTAAAAGTAAAAAGTAAAAGAATGAAATCAAATACTCCCCTGATTCGCTCGGTGGATAATGAAATTACACGGTTAAATCTTCTTCCAAAGTAATGTTGAAGCTCCATGACTAATGCATCGCCAAAAGCTTGATTCAAAACATTTCCTTGTCCAAAATAACCTGTTAAACCTGAGAAAACAAACACGAAAACCTGCATAACATCGGCGGGATAAAATATATATATAAGGATATAATGCTTGTGGAATGATAACTTTGCAGATTCCTGGAGATTATAAGTTGGAGATTTTAATAAAAACTTTTTTTAAAAACAAAACTTTCAAAAATTTCTGAAAATTAAATCTGACGCCGTCAGGTTATAAACCCTGACGCCGTCATAAATGACCTGACAAAAATTTTCATTTTAAGTTTCCGGAAAATTTCTGGAAAAACCTTTACCTTACTTCCTGGAAATCCTGCAAAACATCATTATGACTCGATACAAGCATTTGACTCAAACAAATACTAATATGTATGTTAATTTATTATTATTATGATTCATGTTCATTTGTGTTCTAATAAACCGATTTAGATTTCCCTTACACTTGTCTTTTGCAAAATACCTTTATATGTAGTTAAGACGAAGTTAAAAACAAAATAAAGCATTTTCACAATTTACTTTTGAACATGAATCAATACTAATAAAAATTAAACACACATACGGAAACAAATAAAATCAAACAAACAAATAAATAAACACACAAAGCAAATAAAACAAATAAAGCTTGGGTTGCCTCCCAAGAAGCGCTTTTCTTTATTAACGAGTCTTGTAGCTAGACTCAAAGTCACGTACATTACGTGATTTCTTCATCAAAGGTTATGTCTTCCTCATTGATCATTTCATTACCATTCTCTTGATAATGCTTGACTCGTTGTATATTCACAGTGAATTCTCTATCATCGTCGTCAATCAACACAACGGCTCCGGTTTTAGAGGAGCTCCTTACGGTAAAAGGTCCATACCATCTAGATTTAAGTTTCCCAGGAAATAGCTTTAAGCGAGAATTATATAATAAGACCTTGTCCCCTTCTGAAAACTCCTTGGGTCTCTTAATCCGTTGGTCATGCCATCTTTTCGCCCTTTCTTTGTATGTAATGGAAGATTCATAAGCCTCTAATCTCAATTCATCGAGCTCTTGGAGCTGTAAGAATCTATTTGTTCCCGCAACTGTATAATCCAAATTACAGGCCTTAAGTGCCCAATATGCTTTGTGTTTCAGTTCTACTGGGAGGTGGCATGCCTTGCCATATACCATACGGAACGGGGTTGTCCCGATTGGTGTCTTATAGGCGGTTCGAAATGCCCACAAAGCCTCATCGAGCTTAAAAGACCAATCTTTTTCTGTTTTGATTAACCGTTTTCTCTAATATTCTCTTTATGGCTCTATTAGTGTTTTCGACTTGACCGTTGGTTTGAGGATGGTAAGCGGTGGAGAATCGGTGAGAGACTCCATACCTTTTCATGACTTTCTCCATTTGTGAATTGCAAAAATGGGTTCCCCTGTCACTAATAAGAGCCTTCGGAATTCCGAACCTAGCGAACAATTTTTTTAAGAAATGAATGACTACCCTAGCGTCGTTAGTCCTAAGGGCTTGTGCTTCCACCCATTTCGAAACATAATCAATGGCCACCAAGATGTATTCATTCCCTCCAGAAGATGGGAATGGTCCCATGAAATCAATTCCCCAGACATCAAAAACCTCACAAACTTGTATATAATTCTGTGGGGCTTCATCCCTCCTAGAGATATTCCCAGCTCTTTGACATGCGTCACAAGTTTGTATCATTCCCTTCACATCACGAAATATTGTAGGCCAATAGAATCCCGCGTCGAAGACCTTTCGTGCAGTAGTGCTTATTCCGTGATGTCCTCCAGATGGACCTGCATGACACTCTTTCATAATTCTGACAGCCTCTCTTTCCGAAACACAACGCCTGATTACCTGATCTGGACATCTTCGAAATAAGAAGGGTTCATCCCAAAAGTAGTACTTTAATTGATTAAAGAACCTCTTTTTTTCATGCCTGCTCATATGCTCAGGAATGACTCTACTTGCCAGGTAGTTAGCATAATCCGCATACCAAGGTTCAGAATCATTTATTGACATGAGCTGCTCTTCAGGAAATGTTTCCCGAATTTCACTCTTGTCAGATTCAGCGAGGCTGGGGTTTTCGAGACGAGAGAGATGATCAGCCGCAAGATTCTCTGCTCCTTTCTTATCACGAATTTCAACATCGAACTCTTGCAATAGTAGGATCCAACGAAGTAACCGTGGTTTAGCATCCTGTTTAGCGAAAAGATATCGAATAGCTGAATGATCCGTAAAAACAACCGTTTTAGAAAGGACAAGATACTGGCGAAATTTATCAAAAGCGAATACCACGGCTAGTAATTCCTTTTCAGTGGTAGTGTAGTTTTCTTGAGCAGGATTCATGGTTTTGCTAGCGTAGTATATTGGCTGAAAGTGTTTGTTAAGCCTTTGGCCTAAATACTGCTCCAACAGCATAATCACTAGCATCGCACATGATTTCAAAGGGTAACTCCCAGTTAGGGGTAACCATAATTGGAGCTTGGGTAAGTTCCTGCTTCAATAGATCGAATGCGTCCTTGCACTCTTGAGAGAAGTCGAACGGGGCATCCTTCATGAGCAACTGAGTCATTGGTTTAGCTACCTTTGAGAAATCTTTAATGAATCTCCTATAGAAGCCAGCATGACCCAAAAAGCTACGGATTGCCTTGACAGTTGTTGGATAGGGAAGTTTGGATATAGCTTCAATTTTTGCCCGGTCTACTTCGATTCCACTTCCTGAAATTTTGTGCCCTAGCACAATCCCTTCTTTCACCATAAAGTGGCACTTTTCCCAGTTTAGTACCAAGTTGGTCTCCTCACAACGTTTGAGCATTTTCTCAAGGTTAGCAAGACAGCGATCAAAAGAATTTCCAAAGACTGAAAAATCATCCATGAAGACCTCCATGCTGTCTTCCATTAACTCATGGAAGATTGCCGTCATGCAACGCTGGAAAGTGGCGGGGGCGTTACATAGTCCAAAGGGCATTCGCTTGTAGGCGAAGGTGCCATAGGGGCATGTAAACGTAGTCTTTTCTTGGTCCTCAGGAGCGATAGGGATTTGGAAATACCCTGAGAACCCATCTAGGAAGCAGTAGTACTCATGCCCTGCTAACCTTTCCAACATTTGGTCGATAAATGGGAGAGGGAAATGATCTTTTCGAGTTGCGTCATTCAACTTCCTATAATCGATGCACACACGCCATCCAGTTACTGTTCGTTGAGGTACTAACTCATCCTTATCGTTCTTCACCACCGTCATTCCTCCCTTTTTTGGTACAACCTGTACAGGACTTACCCATGGACTGTCCGAAATCGGGTAAATTAGCCCTGCATCTAGGAGCTTAATGACTTCCTTCTTTACAACTTCCTTTATGTTGGGATTTACTCGCCTTTGAGGCTGCACGGAGGGTTTATAATCTTCCTCCATGAGGATTTTATGCGTGCAGAAAGTAGAGTCAATCCCCTTGATGTCGGCTACACTCCATGCTATAACCCCTTTATATTTTTTTAGAACTCCTAAGAGTTTATCTTTTTGTTCACTTTTCAAGGAGGAGCTTATGATTACCGGAAGTTGATCTTCTCCTTGAAGGAAGGCATATTCAAGGTTGTTCGGGAGTTCCTTGAGTTCTAACGTGGGTGGCTCGATGATGGAAGGTTTAAGTTTGTTCTCGGGTTTACGAAGCTCAAGCTGTTCGATTTCTTGTCTGGGATAGAAGGAGACTGCATTCACATCCATAGTCTTTTCCTCCTCTAAGATGGGTAAGAAAGCTTCATCTCGCAACCAACCAGCTTCCATCTGTTCATCTATACAATTGTCAATCTCGTCGGATAATTCATCGATTTCTTCGATGAAATACAGTTGATTATCTGCTTCGAGAGAAAGATTCATTGTGTCCTTGATGTCGAAGGTTAAGCTATCGGCCCCCACTCGTAAGGTTAGTTTGCCGTCATGAACATCAATAACAGCACGAGCAGTTGCAAGGAATGGTCTTCCTAGAATGATGGGCACAAGATCATCTTCTTCCATTTCTAGGATGACGAAGTCAACTGGAAATTTAAACTTCCCTACCTTAACCAACACATTCTCGCATATACCTAAGGGGTATTTGACTGATCTATCGGCAAGTTGGATGCTCATACGGGTTGGTTTCAACCCAGAATACCCTAGCTTGAGGAACATGGAGTGCGGCATAAGATTGATGCTTGCTCCTAAGTCGGCTAAAGCATTCTTGACTGAAAGAGATCCGACTGAACAGGGCAAGGTGAAACTACCTGGATCGTCCACCTTCTTTGGTAGCCCTCGTTGAGTCACCACAGAACATTCTTCTCCTAAGGTTACAAGACCCTCGAGCCCTTTCCTGTTGGTGAGCAGCCTCTTGAAGTATGTACTATATTTGGGCATATGATAACATGCATCAAGAAGGGGTATGGTGACGACCGAATTCTTCAAATATGACAAGAATCTTTTATTATCATTTTCGACCTTTTGATTCTTGAGGCGAGATGGGTATGGGACTTTAATGGGTTGCTTGGCAGAAATAGGTGGGGACGGAGTTACCGGAGGGGTTTGCTCGGGATTTTCGTCGTTCACATTACCTTCCTCCTCATGAGGGGTGTCGGGTTCCATGACGTTAGATTGTTGAGCTGGGTAAGGTGGATCCTTAGTAGTTGTTCCAGCACGAGTGGTGATGGCGAGTAAGGGGTCTCTTTGAGGTTGGCCAAGGCCGTCGAGAGTGGCGTTGAGTTCTGCGAATTTGGCCTTCATGTCGGTTTGTTGGCTATTGATAAGGTTGTCGAGACCATTTAGTTGCAGATTCTTTTCAAACGTGAAATGCCCGAGATCATCCTCAAAAGTGCTCCTAACCTTATAGTCAGGATATTCTCCTCCTCCCTTTTCTCTCACAAGATTTCCCCAAGGGGTGAAATCATTGTTTTGGTAGAAAGTTAAGAGCGAAGGATCATCGAAGATGTCGTGGCTTGACAAGCATGCTTGTTCGGTGGTGGTATCATCCCCGCATTCCTCCACTTCATGCGGGCCACCACATTGATCACAGATCAAGTATGGGTTTGATAACCGCTTAGTTGGTTGCGACTTGTCTAGATAAGATACCTGATCATTCAACCTACTCACCCGGCTAGCAAAAGAAGGCTCTTTCATGATCTTGGAAACGCTCATGATCAAATCGGGTTCATCCCAGGTATCGTCTTGATCATTCGCGTATTCCTCAATTCTATTCCATCCTTCTTCAACGCTTAGTTTGGCTATTTTTCCTTTTGATGAATTATTAATGCCCAATTGGTCGTTTTTTGGAGACACTGTCATAAAAGATTTGGACAAGAAGCCAGAGTTCAATGCCATGATGAGGGACCTGTCTAATTAGATCCTTGAATCTAACCCAAGATTTGTGAATAGGTTCTGCTGGTCCAACCTGGAAGCGGAGGATTTCGTCTCTCAACGTTGAAGTTCTTCCTACGGGAAAGAATTTCTCATAGAATTTTGTGATAAGCTGTTCCCATGTGAAGATGGATTCGGAAGGAAGTTGGTTATACCAGTTTCCGGCTTTTTCATGAAGGGTGAAGGGAAAGAATCGCAACCGGGAGGTATCTCTAGTGGCTCCGTCCGTATGGAGGGTATCCACTATTTTCAGGAAGTCCTTGATGTGTTGGATTGGATCTTCAGTTTTCAATCCGTGAAACTTGCATACACTTTGGACCAGCCAAATATCGGTTGCACGCAAGACCCCATCCGTGTGTTCATTTGGAAAAACGATAGCATTGGAAAAACCACGAGGGGTGGGAGAAGAGTAGTCCTTGAGACATTTAGGGATTGGGATTTCGGGAGCTTCCATATCGTGATTGGGTTGAGGGCTAGGAGGTGTAGAATGATGATTGGATTCTTCCTCGGAGAGGGCATCATCAAAATTGATCGTAGATGGTTCAGCCGCTTGGTGGAGTCGCCTTAATTTATGCATTTCCCTTTCGGGTTCAGCATAGGGTGTGGCAAGAGTCTTTATCGAGCTTCGGCTCCTAGTGATTCTAAGATTAGGGGGGTCATCATCCAAAATTAGGGAATATCCTCCTAAAGTGCGGGCTCTAGGAGGTGGTGGTGGGTTGTTGGGGTTAAGGACATTACCATCTTCCATGATGTCGGATGGTAATGGTTACGAACAAAGACACGAAGAAAATAGATAGACTAAAGAAAACCTAGAAAAATAAAATAAAAATCTCACTAGAAAGGAATCTAGTGAGTAGACCTAATAGAAATAAAAATTCAACCTAAACAATAACTATTCCCCGGCAGCGGCGCCAAAAACTTGATGCGTGGTTTTGCGACCTTACAACAGGTTTTACCTCTCAAGGGATCTCAAGAGGCTTACAACCCCACCAGGCAGTGTACCTGACCGATGTAGTATAGTGTAGTGGTAAGTACGGGGGATTGATCGTTCTCCACAGGGAATAGTGTTCGTTAGGTGTGAAAGACTACTCTAATTAGGTCTAAGGGTTGAGGAAGATTCTTTTTATGTTTTTGTAATTTTTTATGAAAGCAAGTAAAATCTCAGGTTTGAAAGAGTGGGCGGAATTAGTTGCTAGTCAACTAACCCAAATTTACTACGGATGCAAATAAAATAAAATAACAAAAATGAAAATGTGGTGAGAAACTTATGTGTAGAGAAATGTGTTTACTTAGATTTCCTTACTCCCTAACTATCTTTTACCGGTTGATTAGTGTGTATTAGTCGCGTGGATGACGGGTGTATTCCTTAATACCAATCGTGGGGTGGCGTACGTACTTCCCCAACTCTACAAGCTCCTACTTCACTCCTATGTCGAGCCGGCTAGGAAGCTCCTAACATGGGATCACTAGAATTCGCTTGTGCATTGAATACAACCATAAAAACCTTTAGTACGCATTTGGTTCATGTTTCTTAAGACGTTCAAGCAAGTTACCGAATAGGAAGTTAGCCAGTTTTCTTAAGCCTAACATAGATAAACAATCATCCAATACAACTAATAACACACTAATAACCAATAATCAATAGCTAGGTTTCATTAGATCTAAGCAAACACAAGATAAATCTAGCCTAACATGTTAAACAAAAGACAAGAACAAGATAAAATCAAACAACACATAGACATATTGAATGATTAATTGATAACTTATCTTTCAATGTAACATGGAAGATCTCAAGGCAAAAAGCCTTGAAAAAGATGCTAAAATCGTCTTAGGGTTTTCTCCCAAAATTCCACACACTAAGTTCTCCTCTTATGACAAAAAATTAGAAAACTATATATAGATTTTTGGATCTGACGGCGTCACGTTATGGAGTGTGACGCCGTCACCTCGCCGCTTCTAGGGTTCCCGGATGACCTTCTTGACGCCGTCCCTCTTTAGCTCTCTAAAATCCGTTCTGGCTTATCAAGGCTTGACGCCGTCGAACCTTGAACGTGACGCCGTCCCCTTTTGATTTAATCCGTGACGCCCTTGATCAGGTTAAAGCGTGACGCCGTCAGAATTCACATGCTATTTTCACTGGCTTATCATGAGTAAATTTCACGTCCACCTTTTCTTGCCAAGGCATGACGCCGTCCAGAGTTAAATGTGACGCCGTCAAAGGTAACTTTCAGCCGATTTTTGAGACTTTGCCGTTTTCTTCACTTTTATGCTCCAAAAACGTCCAAAATGCCTCCTTTTCCAGATTTCTCCTCAAAAGTACCTAAAATGACAAAAGGAACGATTTAGGGCGATATTTGATCAAATAAATACGATTTAGGGCTTAAATGACCCCTTAAAAGCGGTACACTTTTCGCTTCATCATAACCTAACCCAGGTTAAGGTCAAAGTAGGGAAAATTCTGGTCAAGGGACTAAACCCGAGATGGGTCGCATCATAAGGGACTGGATCCGGTAAAAATTTAACTCAGGGACTAAAAGTGTTAAACCCAGTCGCGTTGAGGGACCATTTTTGACATTAACTCTTATATATATATATATATATATATATATATATATATATATATATATATATATATATATATATATATATATATATATATATATATATATATATATATATATATATATATATTAATTTTAACAAAGATAGTGTTTACTTCTACTATTTCTATTTTTTTTTTCTTTTGTAATCGTAGTTTCCAACCTTATGGTTAGTTAAATCACGGGGTTTGAGGTGCCGTCACACAAACTCAAGCTAGGCAAAGTCGTTGATTTTTCAGGAAATTAGGGGTGGTCATTTTAAAGGGTTTTTTTTTTTTTTTTTTTTTTTTCCTCTCTTGCTTGCTTGCATATAACAAGAATTAAACTTTAAGACTCCATTTTAGTAATTATAGGCGCATACATCTTACCACACCACCCATGAGTAGTTCTCTCCTAGATGGTTTAGTGATAACCATGTCTCTAAAGTTTCAGAAGAAATCAATATTAAATTTTGTCATATGAAGATTTTGAAATAACTAGAGAAAAGTCTAAAAATGATAAAGAGGTATCAGTAAGTCGGCTACATCAAAGCCAAAAATATTTTCTTTTTTTTTAGTAACTTGAACATGATCATTTTTTGTTTACTTGTTTTATGATGATAAAAAAAATCTTTCATAACTCAATACTGATGGAAAATTAGGTCACAATTTTAAAATTTTCATAACAATTGTCAAAAATCATACAGCGGAAGACATGAAACCTACAACAGTTTTTCATGAGCCAGTGATCTGTATATTGTTTATAACTAATCATAATAAACCAACACAACAATTGCGTACCTGTTTGTTTGCAACGGAGATCTAAATGGATTTGAGAACCTAAAACAAGGTTCCTCACGGTTTAGCACACTAGTCCTCAAACGATTGCAATAGGGTGCTAGTAATTGATCCAAGCAGCAATAGAAACACAAGATCTGATCATCAGCACACGAACAAAGCTTGTCCGTGTGTTTGGTGTGTTCGGCCAACGAGAAGAGCAAGGGAAGGGGAAGGATTTTAAGGTTTTCTGAATTTCATACCGAATGAATAATTAACTCTTCTCTTTATAATGTTTATTGGATAATTAGCAAATTCAACAAGATAATTACGAAGATAATTACCAAGTCTGAAAAGATATTTATCTTTTCAAACAAGTCAAACAACCAAAGCCCAGCCCGATCCACCACCATGGTGGTCGGCCTTCACATGGGATCATCTCTCTTAAATATTGGGATTTTGGCTCAATCCCTTCCTTACTTAATTTAATCCAATTAATTAAGCTCATCTCTTTTTCGTTTAATGGATCATTTATATATTTACAATAAATGTATAAAATTACAATTTTGAACTATTATGTACGACTCCAATGGATCGTATATTAGTGATAATATTTAATTCTCGTTATATCATGTACATGATCCTACAAATATATATTGTGTTATGTTTATGCCAAATTTAAAGATCCTAAAAGAGAGTAAAAAACATAGCTACTCATGCTAAGTTATATACAAAAACAATATTTCAATTACTTCTTCCATCATAAAAAAAACAAGAAAAAAGGTAAGAATCTCTAGTATAAGGTAGATATAATGACTTGTTTTATTAAAATTAGTTATTCAATAACTTTTTTCATAGCATGATTTAAGACTTGAAGCTAGCCTCTCATATAAAAAAAAAATTAATATACAAGGTACCAAAACAGTTTTACAATACTTTTTAACATTTGAAATTGTTGGGTCAAGAATTTGACCCAAGTTCCCTGACAAGATTTGAACATAAAATAGCCTAACTCACTGATAAAATAGTGGGTTACTCACTGATAAATAAATCAGTGAGTGTTGTAAAAAGCCCGTTGTTGAAGAAACATTTACTTACTGATACGGTGTCAGTGAGTAAAGTATACGAGCTACAAACAACACCAGTATCACTGAGAATTGACAAATGTCTCAGTGACCCTGAAGATACTATCTCTACAAGCAGACTTGGTAAATGGGCGGGAACTTCCAACAAAGAAGTCAGACAAAGTACAAGAGGGACCACTTGGTGGATGACAACTCACACCAAGTGGATGACAACTCATAGCAAGTGGATGTCAACTCATAGCAAGTGGATGTCAACTCACACCTACCCATCTTATCTTTGTCTAGTTTACCTGTGTATATATAGTCTGTGTTGTAATAGATTTAGTATGGATTCCTAAACAAACAAAAATATACACATAGTGTATTAGTTGATAGGATCATCCTCTCACTGAATCACAAGCATAGCTTGGATCAGTGAGAGTTTATTTGTCACCAAAAGAGGATAAACCCTCACCTAAGGGGATACCATACCGAAAGTATCCCCTTTAAGAAGTTGAAGATGTTATCATGTAATCTAATAGGTTTTGAGTAATCTTGTAACAATTTATTCACTATCAATAAATATGTTCTTGTATTACTCAATTTCATGGACCAACAAGTGGTATCAGAGCGGGTGGATTATTCTTATGATCCAGATCCGTTCATCACTGATGATAACATTCTTCAAAAAATATAAATGTGAATCTTCAAAAACTGCTACTGCTATAGCAATTTTTGAGAGGGAGAAACACATTTATGGGTGACTGACAAACACAAATCCCCTCCCTAAACCCCCACAAAACCCCTCCCACCACACAAATCTTATCCACACAAAACCCAACACACCACACCACACAAAAATCTTATCTAAACTCAAATAAGATAAACAAAAAAAACCAGATACTTTCTCTCATCTTCACTCCAACACAAAAACAGATCTGGTAACAAAAAGCCAATCGATCTAACATCACCTCCACCACACACAAAAAATGACACTCAAAAAACAACACAACACAGAT
The DNA here is from genome assembly GCA_021014915.2 of Artemisia tridentata subsp. tridentata. Taxonomy (NCBI): domain Eukaryota; kingdom Viridiplantae; phylum Streptophyta; class Magnoliopsida; order Asterales; family Asteraceae; genus Artemisia; species Artemisia tridentata. The sequence goes on along the minus strand of CP139505.1, from coordinate 137,490,706 downwards.
CTGGAAAAAACCTCATCTGTGACACAAACCCAAGAAATCCAATCACTTCCCATAAATCGAAACAGACACACACACAAAAATCCTATTCTAAACATCAAAACAATCATCTCGAATCAAAGATTCATCACCGAATCTTATAACTATAAACCCAATTAATCTCCGGCGACCGGCGACATCTGTGGCGGCGACAAACTCAGATCGAGAACAATCGATCAAAATCAAAATGAATCGGACTCCTTTTTGGTTATGAGTATTAAGGAGAATGGCGGAAAGATTCAGATAAAGACGATTGGGGACAACTGAGATGATAGACAGGTTTAGAAAAGGACGAAATTGTGTTATGGGTTATGAGCTGCTGAGTTTGGTTGAGATTGAAAGGCTGATTTTCTTGAGATGCGTTGTTATGAGTCGCGGTGATGTTTTCTGCAACATCAGAAAGCTTTCAATATGTTTTTCGTTCTAAGCCTGAAAATCAGGAAGTAGCGAGAACGAAAATGGGTATGGGTCTGATAAAAATGAGTCAAAGACTCAGGGGTGGTGAAAATCAGGAAGCAACAAAGTCACTGAAAAAGTGAGGCTAAACCCTAAACCCTTAAACCTTAGAAGAGAAGGTTGAACATTAGGTGAGTGAAGTGCAACTCAGGAAGTGTGATAATTGTGTAGGTTGTATGGTGAAGCTGGAAGGGAAGTGTGAATCAAGGGACTAAATTGGGTTGTAACTCCTGAGAAATTCAGGAAGTTGTAATGGTGGGAAATGAAATGTGAACAATGAAGTCAGTGAATAAACACAACACTAACACTGAACCCCTGAACCTTCAACCTGGTCAGTTCACTGAAAACATTACCCCATCACCAGATGACTGAACCCTCAGTGACTAAAACCCAAGTCACTGAACCTCAAACCAAGTCACTGAACCTCACCCCATCAGATCCTTGAACAAGTGACTAAAACCCAAGTCACTGATCCAAGTCCCTGAACCCTCAGGACCTTGAACTCCCTATTCTCCAAAAACAAGAAAAATTGAAGTTTACTGATGAGCTTCTCAGGGAACAGCAGTATCAGGCTGCTGATGTGTTCATCAGGAAGCAGTAGTATCAAACTGCTGCATTGTTCTTCAGGAAGTGTGGGGTGATTAAAAAGTTCTCAGGAAGGGTGGGGTGATGAGGTTTTCGGGATGATTATCAGGCTGAGATAAACTGATCAAAAATTGCATTGAGTCACAAATTTTGAGGGGGTGAAGGGATCAGGGAGTGAAAAGTTCTCAGGAAGTGTAGTCATCAGTGAGTGAAAAGTTCTCAGGAAGTGTGGTCATCAGTGGGTATGTCATGAGTTCCAAGATGATTCTTATATGGTTGTAAGAATCAGTGGAGCAGCGGAAGCATGGTGGACCCATAACCCACATCAGGTCAGTGAACACATACACCATAACATAAACCTGAACACCAGATCATACCAGTTGACTGAACCCTCAGGAACCTTGAACCCCCAGTCACTGAACCCTGAACCCCAGGAACATGAACCTTACAGGACCTGAACCCCCTCAGTGAATCAAATAATGAACCTGTCAAAGTGAACCCTCAGGACCCCATGAACCCTGACCCCAGTCACTGAACCGGTCATTCAACTCACTGAATATCAGGAACTAAACCCAAGTCTCTTGAACCCCTGAACCTTCAGGAACTAAACCTAAGTCCCTGAACCCTTGAACCTGAACCTCGGGAACTAAACCCAAGTCCCTGAACCTTTGAACCTCAGAAACTAAACCCAAGTCTCTGAACAAGCAGGTTTGATCCAAGGCTATTTGTATATTCAAATAGGGGGAGATTGTTGGGTCAAGAATTTGACCCAAGTTCCCTGACAAGATTTGAACATAAAATAGCCTAACTCACTGATAAAATTGTAACACCCCAACCCGACAAGGGCAAAGATGTCACAAGTATATGGTTTCACATCAGAACAAACATAACATTCAATAATAAAACAGCGGAAGTCTTAACATTAAATCCAAAATAAGTCAACATGACTTATATCAAATGCAAGACAAAATAACTGAAGTACAAAATCCAATATTCAAATGCCTAAACAATGGCATATCAAAATAAATAGAAATCCAGATGGTAAAGCTAAAATCACTAAGGTCAAAACTCCAAATCAGATTGCTCTCATCCCAAAGCTAAAACCCAGCTTCCTAGCTTAAGTACCTGCCGCAGGAAAAGAAATGCGGCTGAGCTACGAGAGCTCAGTGAACAGATATATAGATAACAGAAACGATAACAGATAGCAGTACAGAACAAATCAGGAATACAGATCATACAGATACAGAATCAAAATGAAAGAATAGGAAAAGAAATAAGGAACAAGAAAAGAATGAAAAAGAGATAATGAAACAAATCAGGTTTAAGGAAAACAGAAATCCATCACGAGCCCAGATAACAGATAATATCATATAATGCAACAAACCTGTGTAGAGTGGCCAACTCCCAGATAATGTGAGTGACGTGTATCGCACATACCATCAGTCACCAGATATAATAATAAACATATACACAAACAGATAACAGATAACAGAATCAGAACTAGGATGCATCCATGCGCCCCCGGTGGCCAGAAACTCCTCAACACACCAGATAAAATAAGTCAGGGACGGCATAGGTCATCACTCTCCTACCCTAGAGTCATGTCAAAGGTGCATCAATGACATGGACATGAAACCCTCATGCCTAGTGATTGGCTCGGATATCAGACTGTGGGTCAGAGGTCAGAGGTCAAATGAACTACCAAAATCAGAAAGTCATGTCTTAAGGGTACATGGCAAAAAGGTTCATGTTAAAGTCCAGAAATATCAAAGGTTTAAATCAGATTTTATGCAAAGGTTCAGAATGGAAAATCATAGCAGAAGGTTCAAACAAAGGTTCAAATCAAACAGATCACAACAGAGATTCACAAACAGAGGGGAACATAGCAAAGGCATAGGGAATCCTAATAAGGAAAAGGAAATACTGAGAGAAAAGGGAAAGAAACACCCTTACTGAAATAGGGCAGAATATCTGTACCTTATTAGCACAGCAGAAAATCAAACAAACACAGAACAATGATCAGGACTTCTCCTTCTTCACACCTAAGGAAGAGGAAGACAGAATTACTAAAGTTTCTTATTCAGATTATTCCTTTTAGTTTATCTCTTCATTTTATGTACTTTCTATTTTTAATAACTTTCCAGATTTAGTAAGTTCCCATAATTAGCAGGTTCCCAGAATTAACAGATATTATCATTTCAGATTAGGTTGAACCTTTATTCAAAGATTATTATGGAATACAGTACATTTTTATCAAGTTACAGAAGTTTAGGGTTTTAAATGACAATTATACAAAGTTTAGGGTTTTAAATGTAACTTCATTAATTTCCAAGGTCATTTGTGAAAATACCTCAAGTTACAGAATTATACACTCATTTTATTCAGAATTACATTTTATTCCCTTAAGTTTCACAATTTACAGATTACACCCCTTTAGTTACATAATTTACAAAACCAACCTTATAATTACATATTTTACAAATTAAACCCTACAATATCCATAATTACCAACCAAGCATATTATCTTTCATAATTACAGAATATACCATCAGAATTTAGTACTTTACATATTTGACCCCTCAGAATTCAGAATTTACATATTTAGTCCTTTAAGTTTACAAAACATATATATTAGGTCATAATTCATAACAATTACATAATTAGCCCAAAAATCCTCAAAATTACACAACAACCTTTTCATATCAGTATTAACTCAAAACAACTTCAGAATTTCAGATTTACACTTTTGGTCCCTCACTTTTAATTTATTTCAAATCGAAACCCTAATATGCCATTAATTCATTATAATGCAATATTTACACTTAGGACCCCAAAGTTATATTTTTCCCACATTCCTACAGATGTATATGATCTTACAAAAATATCCCAGAAGTTTCAAAGTTGACAAAACAGGTCCTTATACTTTTTACTTTAAATCGGCTAGACTTTTTAACAACAAATACAAACCCTACTTTTCACCAATCATTGAACCATCATAAATTCATCCTTAAAACACATTAAATGATCAGATTCATGCCCAAGAAACCAAACCCTAGTAGCCCCGATTTATATTTTATTTTATTTCTTTGTTTTCATAAAATCCGGTTATAACAATAATTCACCACGTTAAATCTAAGCTTCTAAAAATCAAACTCATATTTTTCCCAGATCATATGACTTATAAGGAACCCACGAAAAATAATTAGCATGCCCAGAAAAATCATTTAACATATAATTGATATTTACGTACGTTTTAGACATCAAAATTAACACGACATGATTTAGGCTACTATAATTCGATCTATCATTTTTCCCAGGTCTATTACATCATATGAGGTCTAAATAAAATAGCTATCATGTCCAGAAATTCGGATTACATATATTTGTGATTTACGTGTTCTTTGTTCATTATATTTTCATACGCATAGACTAGCATGCATGCTTCGATTCATATAATTTATATGAGTTATATAACATGTAAAGATCACAGGAAAATTTCCATATTAATTTTAAAACATGTGATTAAGTCGTATGAATTATTACCTTGCTTTTGATCAATTCGACAAGAAATAAAGAACAAGAACGAACCAAAGAAAACACGCAGCAACCCTTAATTTTCCTAGCTTCCTTGCACCTCCAAGAACCCCAAAAAAATACTTGTACACGTCCAGAATTTCTGTGATAGCCTTGGTCGAATTATTTTGTGTCGCTAGGGTTTATGTTCTAGTTTTGCGATTAGGTTTTTGTGAAAGAATAAAAGATTTGTTTTTATCTTGTAGAAACCGACTAAGGGGGGGGGGGCAGAAATCTGTATTTTCGGTATTTAGTATCATAGGATAATTAGGATTGATTTTGTTAGACCTTTCCTAATTTATTTTACATGTTATGTAATTAAAAAGAATTAAACATATTATTTAGCTAAATTGTATATTTTCGGAATTTTAAATAAATGTGTAAGTTAATTTTTGAACATTTTAAAATGATGTAACATTGTCTCAGAAATTTGTTTGTTTCAGATATAGTTCGATTTCAGAAGTTTTGGAATTATTTCGGAATTTTATAAGTTGTTTTATCAGGGGTAATTTGGTCATTTTATGGGTTATCTGAATTTCAGGTATTACAACTTCTTCCCCACTAACAAAAAAATTTCGTCCTCGAAATTTGCAGAAAGCAGAAGGAAAACGAGAGAGAGCAGAAAACAAAACAAGACATACTAGATTAAAACGAGAAGTGCGGATAACTAGCTCGTATCGATTCCTCGGTTTCCCAGGTAGCCTCACGCTCCGGGTGGTTCTTCCAAAGAATCTTTACGAACGGAATAATTTTATTCCTCATGACTCGTTCCTGACGATCCAGAACCGCTTCCGGCTCTTCAGACAAGGACATATCAGGTTGGATCTGATCAAGCGGATAAGATACTACATGCAGCGGATGATAGTTGTATCCCCTCAGAAGAGATACATGAAAAACGTTATGCACATGAGATAGCTGAGGAGGTAAAGCCAGACGATAAGAAACCTCCCCAATACGATCCAGAATTTCAAACGGTCCAATAAATCGAGGACTCAACTTGCCCTTGATTCCAAAATGCTTAACACCACGGAAAGGAGATACCTTCAGAAATACCCGATCACCTACATTGAATTGCAGATCCCGACGGTGCTTATCAGCATAACTCTTTTGACGAGCACGCGCCTCCTTCAATTTCTCCCTAGCCACAACTACTTTTTCATTAGTGATCTCGACCATTTCAGGTCCCTCAATCAGACGTTCACCTACTTCATTCCAACAAACAGGAGCCCTACATTTCCTACCATACAACATCTCGAAGGGAGCCATACGGATACTCGCATGCCAACTGTTATTATACGCAAACTCCACTAAACACAAATACTCATCCCAACTACCGGTCCATTCCAAAGCACAAGCCCGTAACATATCTTCCAAAGTCTGAATGGTCCTCTCAGACTGGCCGTCAGTTTGGGGATGAAATGCAGTACTGAACTTAAGACGAGCGCCCCAAACTTTATGAAGTCCTTTCCAGAAACGCGAAGTGAAACGAGGATCACGATCAGAAACAATAGACGAAGGCATACCATGCAATCTAACGATTTCCTGCTGAAAAATCTCCGCCAACTGACTGACACTATAGGTCATACGGATAGGTAAGAAATGAGCAGATTTAGTTAGCCGATCAACGACCACCCAAATCGCATCATGTCTTTTACGAGTAACAGGCAGACCAGAAACAAAGTCCATGGAAATCTCATCCCACTTCCATGCCGGAATCTCCAAAGGCTGTAACAAACCACTAGCCCGCTGATGTTCAATCTTAACTTGCTGACAAGTCATACATCTAGCAACAAATAACGCCACATCTTGCTTCATACCGTTCCACTAGAAATGCTGCTTAAGGTCTCGATACATCTTGGTAGAACCAGGATGAATAGAGAAAGGAGAGCTGTGAGCCTCAGTCAACACAGCCTCACGCAGATCAGAATCATTAGGCACACATAACCGATCCTCATACCAGAAAACTCCATCATCATCGACTCTGAATTCAGTTTGCTTACCCTCTTCAATATTTTGAACAATAGCCCAGAGCTCACCATCATCTTTCTGAGCCTCTTTAATACGCAACATCAGATTTGACTCAATCTTTAAGCTAGCCCAGTAACCAACATCACGACGAACACACAACTCAACATCCAGACGCTCCAAATCCTTGAGAACACGCGGATCAATCTCCAAACTAGCAATCATTCCAGATTTCCGACTAAGTGCGTCAGCAACAACATTAGCCTTACCTGGATGATACTGGATGTTCGTGTCATAATCCTTGAGAAGTTCTAACCATCTCCTCTGTCTCATATTAAGCTCCTTTTGAGTAAAGATGTATTTGAGACTCTTGTGATCGGTGAAGATATCATACGATTCGCCATACAAGTAATGTCTCCAGATTTTCAATGCAAAAACAACAGCTGCTAACTCAAGATCATGAGTCGGATAATTTTCTTCATAGGGTTTCAATTGCCTCGAAGCATAGGCAATCACCTTGCCGTGTTGCATAAGCACACAACCCAAACCCTTCTTAGAAGCATCACTATAGATTTGGAAACCACCAGATCCCGATGGTAAAGTCAGAATAGGTGCAGACACCAGTCGCCGTTTCAACTCCTCAAAACTCTGCTCACGCTCATCAGTCCATACAAACTTTTCACCCTTCCGCATCAACTGAGTCAAAGGCAAAGCTAACTTAGAAAATCCTTCAACAAAACGCCGGTAGTAGCCAGCTAATCCCAGAAAACTCCTGACTTCAGTCACAGTGGTAGGTCTCGGCCACTTGGTGATAGCCTCGACTTTAGATGGATCCATGGTGATACCATCTGCAGACACAACGTGACCAAGGAAAGCTACTTGGTTCAGCCAGAATTCACATTTAGAAAACTTCGCGAATAATTTCTGCTGCCTCAGAATACCCAGAACAATACGCAAATGCTGCTCGTGCTCCTCAGACGATTTAGAATACACCAGAATATCATCAATGAAAACGATGACGAACTTATACAGAAATTCATGAAAGACCCGATTCATTAAATCCATAAACACAGCAGGAGCATTTGTTAAGCCAAAAGGCATAACCAGAAACTCATAGTGTCCATAACTCATAGTGTTATCAGTGGGTTACTCACTGATAAAGAAATCAGTGAGTGTTGTAAAAAGCCCGTTGTTGAAGAAACATTTACTTACTGATACGATGTCAGTGAGTAAAGTATACGAGCTACAAACAACACCAGTATCACTGAGAATTGACAAATGTCTCAGTGACCCTGAAGATACTATCTCTACAAGCAGACTTGGTAAATGGGCGAGAACTTCCAACAAAGAAGTCAGACAAAGTACAAGAGGGACCACTTGGTGGATGACAACTCACACCAAGTGGATGTCAACTCACACCAAGTGGATGTCAACTCACACCTACCCATCTTATCTTTGTCTAGTTTACCTGTGTATATATAGTCTGTGTTGTAATAGATTTAGTATGGATTCCTAAACAAACAAAAATATACACATAGTGTATTAGTTGATAGGATCATCCTCTCACTGAATCACAAGCATAGCTTGGATCAGTGAGAGTTTATTTGTCACCAAAAGAGGATAAACCCTTACCTAAGGGGATACCATACCGAAAGTATCCCCTTTAAGAAGTTGAAGATGTTATCATGTAATCTAATAGGTTTTGAGTAATCTTGTAACAATTTATTCACTATCAATAAATATGTTCTTGTATTACTCAATTTCATGGACCAACAGAAATGTATTTGATGAATAACCTTTATTAACAAAAAACACTTTTGAATAATTTGATACATCTGTAGATGACATGAGTAATGATAAATTTAAATGCTTTGTTCACTTGTGTAATATTATGTGCAAATGAAATGACCACATGTACAAAACCTTCCCTTTAAGGAATTGATTTGTAAGAGTGCTATTTTGGTGGAGTGTACTTTTGGCCATATATGTAATTGAAATAAATGTGTATCAGAATCCGTGTACGTACAAGGTTTAAACGGATGGTATAACAGGTAATAATATTCCAATGACTTTGTTTTGAAGTTAAATATTGTGATAATTTATATTTGTAGTGTTTAAGATTTTTATATAAAATATATTAAATGTTGGGTTTTTGATGATACTGCTGCTTGAAGTTCATGCTACTGCTCTGAGTACTTAGAGGAAAATACACCAAGTATGATACTGCTGCTAGGCAAAGTCATACTACTGCTAGTGTATTCATAATGCTGCTGATGTCTGAAGAAATTAACCAAGTATCATACTACTGCTAGCTTTCGATGATAATGCTGCTAGAGTAATGATGCTGCTGCTTATAAGATAATGTATAGTTTGTTAAGATATTTTAGGAAAAGATACGATTTGATATTATCTTGTATAGAAAGTTTTGTAACCGACTAGGACTCCTTAGAGTATAAAAGGAGGATCTAGGGTTAGGTTTAGTATACGTATCTTTGTGTAATTCGATCACTCCAAGGTTTTTGTAACCCTGTTACTTTTGAGTAACCGTATTAATATATTGAAGTGTTATTTGAGAATTCAAGTGTGTTCATTATTCTTCTTAAGATTAAATATTAGTTTCCGCATAATATTTAATAAATCGTTCAAGAACAGTTTCTATACTAATTGTCTTGGAGTTTATATCTAAGATAATTGACAAGATCGTTAAGCTCATCTGGGATCAACAAGTGGTATCAGAGCTTGTGATCTAGAAACTGATACCGAGAATAATTTTGAAAAGCTTAGATCTGTTCATCATCAACTAAAGCAATGGAGTCTGAATCTCATCATATGGTGACTGCGTCCAAGGTTCCAATGCTCAAGGTTGGAGAATATGAAGTCTGGAAGATGAGGATGGAGCAATACATGAAGATGTGTGACTACACCATGTGGGAGATCATAGAAACTGGAGATACTCTGCCTAGGAAGGGTGCTGATGGGTCTGTATTGCCCATCAAAACCAATGAAGAAAAGGCTCAAAGGAAACTGGAGATTAGAACTCACACTATCCTCTTAATGGGATACCAAATAGTACCAATTGAGCTTCACCAACACCAAGTCTGCCAAGGAGTTGATGGCAGCAATTGAACTCAGATTTGGTGGGAATGAAGCCACCAAAAAGTCAAGGAAGAATATGCTAAAGCACGAATTTGAAACTTTCACTGCTTCAAGCAATGAAAGCATTGATGGTACTTATGACAGACTGCAAAAGCTAGTGAGTCAGTTGGCTCTTCTGAGTGTCAATATTGCACACGAAGATATTAATATGAAGTTTCTAAGGAGTCTAGCACCAGAATGGAATACTCACACAGTGGTCTGGAGGAACAAGTCTGACTTTGACACCATGACTTTGGATAATCTGTACAACAACTTGAAGGTCTATGAAACTGAAGTCAAGGGTTCAACCAGTTCTTCAAGTTCAAACAACCTTGCTTTTATGTCTTCTAATAACAAGTCTTCTGGGAACTCTCAAGAAACTCATACTGCTGCTGGTCATATGGTTTCTGCTGCTGGTTCTACAAATAGTGATACCATCAGTGATGCTTCTATTTGTGCCTACTTAGCTGAACTCACTACAAGTACTCCAGTAATGAGTCAGGATCTAGATCAAATTGATCCTGATGATTTAGAAGAGATTGATTTACAGTGGCAGATGGCAATGTTGACTATGAGGGCTAGGAGATTTTTGAAGAGAACTGGAAGAGAGCTCAAGTATAGAAGGCAGAACAATGTGGGATTTGACAAATCAAAGTTTGAGTGTTATAACTGCCACAAAAAGGGGCACTTTGCAAGGGAGTGCAGAGCACCAAAGCAGAATAAAGAAAATCCAAGGCAGATTCCCATTGAAGAGGCTAAACCTACTACTGCTATGGTCTCATGTGATGGCTTGGGAGACTTTGACTGGAGTGACCAAGCTGAGGATGGTCCCAACTATGCACTGATAGCTGATGAAGAACCCAAAGAACAACACTTTGCTCTTATGGGTTATTCCTCCTCTGGATCAGACTCTGAGGTATCAAATGAATCTTCATGTTCATTTAAATCTTGTTCAGATACTATAGAGGAACTGAAATCTAGGTATGAAAATTTAAGAGTTGAATTTGAAAAACTCAAACTTGATAATTTAGGATATCAACATGGCCTAAAATCATTAGAAAACAAGGTTGAGTTTCTTAAGCAAATTGAGGAAGAATATGCTGATAAAATTCACACTCTTGAAAGTGAGCTATTTAAGAAAGAATGTGAAATTAACATGCTAAATAAAAAGGTGGAAGAAGTTGAATTAGCTAGAGATTCAACTTTAAATGAGAAAAAAAAAAAAACATGTTGTTAGGATAGATAAACAACATTATGCATCTGTTCTAGCAAATAAAGTAGTTGAAAATCAGATGATTAAAAGAGGATGTGGCCTAGGATACAATGAAGTGGCTCCCCCACTCAAAAGTGCTTTTGCACCAACTAGGAAAGAACTGTTTTTATATCTGAGTTAGCTGCACAATCTGTAGGTGAAACAAGTCAAGTAAACAATGAAACATCTGTTAGGACTAGTACACCTAAGATTGATGAAAAATTGTCTGATGCACCAATCAATGAAGATTGGGAATCAGATAGTGATGTTGAGCAGGTAGAGACAACATTAAAGGCTAAAAGGTTAGAGGATGTTAAACCAATTGAACCTAAAGTCAAACAAGCTGAGTTTCTAAAACCTGTGCTAGGAAGCAGTATCTCTAGGAAGATGGTTGAATTTGAGGACAAACCTAGAGAAGTCCCTAGAAAATCAACTAACTGGCCTAAGGGAAATCAAAGGAACTTGTGGAAAACTAGAAGGGGGGGTTGAATAGTTTTACCGATTAAAATTAATTCGCTTTGTTACTTTATGTTAATTCAAAGGAAACAAGCTCAGACAAGTATTCACACAATATATATGAAACGTAAAGAGAGGAAAGATCAAACCACACAACACGGATGTTTATAGTGGTTTGGCTACAAGGACTCTCTTCCTTGCCCTACTCCACTCCTCGAGCCTCTAACTCGAGAGTTATCCTTCACTAAGAAACAAACTCTCTTCTAGGTGGAGAAAACCTTTGCACGTTGCTTACTTCCTTTTCCGGTACTAAGCTAAACACCGAGTTCTACTTCAGGGCAGAACTAACCCAACGTCGCCTATACAATTACCGACACTAAGCTAAATGTCGAGTTCTTTCACAAGGGTACAACCACTCTCTACACTCTTTGTGTTTTGAGGACTAAAACACTAACCACACTCACTGAGATAAATGATACAAATAATGATGTGTGAATTACACAAAGATCACACAGTAACTATACTATAGGTTTACACGTCTGTGTTGAACCTTGATGCTTAATCTTCTTTGCTACAAAAGATAGATCAAATGATATGAATGAATGATGTTAGTAATATGAATGAGTATGTACTTTAGCTATATGAGTGATGAGAAGGCCAAGTGATCAGCTTGCTATTTATAGGCAAGCTGATACACACTCGACGGATCCGGCGGATCCCTTAAAAGGGATCCGTCCTTTATATCGAAGGGATCCATGGACATGCCAGAGGTAAGACAGCTAAGATATTTTCCAAATCTCTCCAATCTCTCCATATCTTTGTGTTGTCATATCAAGATCATCCAATGTCAACTATCTTACTAGAAGATCTATCCAAGATATTACAAGATCTTACCAAGATTACATGTATGATGCATGCCATGATGTCATTGTATCATTTAAGAAATAAAGTTCCCTTTTAAGGAAATAATCATGTATATGTATGAAATGTATTTCCAAGTAAACTTGTGAAATGTAAAATGTGTTCTAAAGAGACTTTAACTAGTATTTATAATTTGCTTAAAGATATACTTTGTAATTGTCATTAACAAAACTAAGCAAAGATCGTAAAATATAAATAACGTTTTTGGGACGATATTTGTATTAACAATCTCCCCCTTTTTGTTGATGACAAAACATAAAGTATATTTTTGAGCAAAAGAATAAGTATAGCATGAGTTCTTTAAAATATAGATTAAGTTTGTTTTAAAAAACTATTTTTATGCAAAAAGGTATATGTACTGTGATGATTCACAGTTATGCAAACTTAATCCTTTCTCCCCCTTTTTGTCGAAACAAAAAGAAGAGTTGCGTAGCGGAATGCGATTTTGAGAACTTTAAGAGCTCCCCCTTGTTTGATACTCCCCCTAAATGGTGTAACAAGGTAATGATGCATGATCCTACAAAACAAATGGTTAGAATATGATATGCTCCCCCTCGGTGTAAACTCCCCATTATTCAAGTACCAACGTATACTTTTGAAGGGTATGATATGCTGCAAATGAAGTGTTAGTGATGAATAACTTCAATGAAGAAATAGAAGTGTTCTTCCAAACAAGCCTTTTAATATGTTTTGACTTTAAAAAGTCAAAGTAAGTGTCTGATGATTATTTGTACCTAAAGCAATCATGATATAGAGTACAACAAGCTATATAAAGATGTTAGTTATCAAAGATAATGATAATATGCAATATGTTGATCACTCATAAGCATAAAACATCACATTCATAGATATTGAAAATTTTGTGACAAAAGTCACAATGATGAAATGATGTTACAAGTACAATAAAAAGACATCCTAGCAAGAAATAAAAAGTCCTAAACCAATAACAACTAGACTAAAAAGCTCCTATTGAGGAGGATGAGAGATGGCATTGAGACGCTCGAGAACATGGTTCAAGATGAACCTCATCTCGTTTTGAAGCTCATGGACCAAAATGTTGGTCCTTTGGGCCAAGTGAGATGTTCTCTCACAATGCGCGCAATCATGACTTGAAAAACCTGGAGGAAGACTAGGCTCCAAGTTTTGTGGTGGTGGTGGTGGTGGTGGTTGGTTGTTGTTGTTGTTGGATGGTTGTTGTTGTTGTTGTTCATTGGTTGTTGGTGGTGTTTGGAGGGAGTTCATGAGTATATTTTGGATGTCCATGGCTTCATTTAGGCGGTGATCAACTCTACCCGAGAGAGTGTAGAGACGGTTGAGCTCTTCACTAATCTCTTCTTGGGTTTGAGGCATATTCATCCACATTGCTTCGTCAATGGCAACTAGAGTGGATGTGGGTGATAGAGGTTGTGGTTGAGGTTGGGATGATTGTGCATCATGGTATAAAGGGCCATGGATATCCGGGTAAACCGGGTGAAAAAGCATGGGTTGTTGACCTTCAAAGGTCATGGGTGGAAGATTGGGTAATTTTGGTGAAAGTTCTTCTAAGTCATCAAGATGTGGTGATGTAGGAGGAGTCCTAAATAATTCCAAGGGTTGGAGTTTGGGTGATTTTGGTGGTGATGGTGATCTAACAGGTTGGTTTGGAGCCGGTGGTGGAGTAGTGGCTATTGGAGTAATGGTTGGTGGTGGTGTTTGTATAACAACATTTGATGGTGTTGGGGTGGAGAGTGTAAGGAAATTTTCACTAGCAATGGGTGATGATATATTGAGAGGAGAATTTTCCTCAGATGACGAGTTAGCTAAGTTGATAAAACAACAGGGTTTAACACTAATGCGGGCTGTTCTTCTTGAAGGTCTAGATGTGGAAGAGTTGTTTGACTTAGTCATGTTGAAGTATGATAGCTAAGATGTACAGGAGAGGAAATGGTTGTTGTGTAAAATGACGATCCTAAAGCACTAATTTATAGGCAGAAGGTATATGAGTCTGTGTGTTTGGATTTGATGTGAATCCAATAGAGAATGTTGGTTCTAAATGATTTGGAACAAAAATTTGTGCAAATCACATCACATAAGTCAATCCATAGAACTTATGTTGAGTAAGAAGAAGAAGATATGCAGTAAATGCAAAGGGGTAGTGGAAAATCCTGTGATGTGATGTACCCACGGATTTGAAGGATCCCTAAAAAGGGTTCCTTACTTGTAACAGAAAGGTAACTTACTCCTAAGATTTGAAAATTCAAATTTTGGTGGGAAATTTTGTTCTTAGGTTTCTAAGAATTTCCTAATCATTCTAAGTGTTATTAGTGATCAGTGAACCTAATCTAGAGAACACTAGAGACTAAAATCAAAGAATCGGGATGAGTCGAAAAGTTTTAAGAGTTTGACTGTTATACCTGCGGATCCAAACGACAAGGCGTGCGGATCCTTAAATTGGGATCCGCCTGATCCGCAGGTTGTCAATTGACGGAGCCAACGCTAACACTTGGCAGATCCAAAGTAAGGGATCCGCCGAATCCGTCTGGCAAAAATGCTAAAACATCACAGAGAGAATGTCATATTTCGCGTTTTTCGACGAAAATCAAAAATTTTCTTGGAGCTTCTATCATCAAATGTATGCAAAAACAATGATAATACAACATTAATCATAGAATAATCGATCATATGAATTAACTTATAAAGATAAGCCAATAGGCTATTGGAAAATTGATAACACTAAGTGTTATCGACCTGCAAGGATTGATTTAGTTCACATACAATTCAAGTAGTATCATAACAAGTTAATAACATAACCATTCAACATAACATTGTCTAGAAACGATTAGTTCCAAACACTCCTATCAACTCAACTTCTTCTTCAACTTCTTCATTCCCTTGTGAAGCTTCATGATCCATCGACCTAAATTCTTCACCATTCCCTTCATTTGACGATGCTCAGGTGATTCATTCTGAATTGGTGGAAGTTGTCTCAAGTACTGGGTGGAGGAAGTCTTGAATTTGGTAAGCCGTCATCTCACTCATTGATGATGAAGATGATGAGGTTGGAACACGAGGGCGTTTGCCTTTATCAAGCGCTACCCTATGGTCGCTTAAGGGAGCAAAGGTGCGTTGGATCTCATCATAGTCGGGAACAAAGCCTAAGGCATTTCTAGGAATGGGTGCAAATGCTCGATAAAGACGGGTTAAGAGTATTCCATAGGGTAATGCCATTTTTCCTTGAACTGGAATATCGGCCATTCTCTTGGCGATATAGTAAGCAAGATTGAAGGGCTGACGGGTTGACACATTGTACATCATGTGGCAAAGACAAGCATTGATGTGATCACGTTTCCTACCGTACACATGACATTTGCCCTTAAGACTTCTTCCAATTTCCTAAACTCGGGCTTAATCTCATTTTGCTCCATAGCAAACGGATCTCTAGCTACTTCTTTACCTCGATACATCCTAGTGGGGTTGTTTCTAGGAATGAAGAGATGCTCACGAATGACTTATTTTGAGGCTAAAGGAGTGGCATATGGTGCCGTTCGTTCAAGATTTGACTCAAGAATAGTTAATGACCATTTATCGGTATAGACACTTGTTCCATAACTTGGAACTCCTAGGACCTCACCGAATTGATTTAAGGGGATGTTGTATTGTGTTCCATTGACACTGAAGCGAATGTTAATGTAACCATGATCATTTGACTCTAGAATGACGCTAGCATAGAATTCTAAAATGAATCGTGGAATGATTGGTTCGTCGATATCTAGGAGGGAATCAAAGTGAATGGCCACTAGTTGTTCCCTAAGATTTGTTCCTTCATAGAATGAGGACTCTACAAACCTACCCTCATGTACGTAGTGTTTTTCTAGGGCTTTGAAAGTTTCAACCTGTTGGTCACTAAGTCCTTTGGTTTTATGGTGTTTAGGTAGGTAGTTGACGGTGTGTTTGTGATCATAGTTGGTGACGGGAGGCATGATTATCCTAGACATAAAAATATATATATAGTTTAGTTGAAATTATCAAAAAGAAATATATATGTCTAGTGTGTGCCTACATGGGGACAATGTGGAGGTGCGATTATCTCGACTCATTTTGATGCATGAAAATTATGTTTATGCAAGTTTTATAATAAAACAAGAGATAACCCAAACGCTCCTATTTCAATGTAGCTACATTTGAATGTACCCAAAAATACATATTAGTTATGTATTCCCTTTAGCATTCAAGAGACATGATGCAAGTGATGTTTAAAACCTAACGTTTTTGTATTTGTATGAACAATGTCCAAAAACCGTTTTTCCTAGTCGTGAGAATATTTTAGCAAAAATTTCTCATGGGGTTTTTGATGAATGATGACAATGTACTATCAGATGCAATTCCTAACTATGAAAAACATGATTTGTTATGCAATTTAGAAAGTATGCTTCATGATTTTTTCAAGAATTATGCATAACCCCAAGGTTTGGTTTTGTGCATGAAATAGAAATCCTAGACGCAGATCAGGAGTATAAACATGATAAGGATACTTACAGTGATGTTTGGAGCAGAATTTGGTTGAGAACAATGGCTTAATTTGTGAATTTTGTGAAGTATGGGACGAATTCAGTAGGTGATAAGTTTTAGGAGAGTGATAAATAGTACATGGTGTTGTATATTTTATAATATATCAACCTGTGCATGTGACGGATCCGGCGGATCCCTAACAAAGGATCCGCCTTTGTTATCGTTTGGATCCGCGGGATCAAAACACAGTTTTTGGTCTAGTGTCGAGTTAGGTTAAACTAAGGTTTATGCTATTGTCTATTCTAATCACTAAGTTCCATTAATCCTAATCCAAGTCTGAGGTAGTTGAAGGGTTCTTTTTGAGAGGTTTTGTGAGAATGTCGGCAATGTTGTCCTCTGAGGAAACTTTCTCAATTGAGATATTTCCCTTCTGAACATTGTCGCGTAGGAAATGATGACGTATTTCAATGTGTTTGGTTCTAGCGTGTTGGACCGTATTTTTGCTGAGGTCGATAGCTCCTTTGTTGTCGCAAAGAATGGGGATGTCGTTGAGTTCGATTCCATAGTCTACTAGAGCTTGTTTCATCCACAGTGCTTGTTGATACGCCTTTCCTGCAGACACATACTCTGCCTCTGTTGTTGAGATTGCGAGGGCTGTTTGTTTCTTAGCGAACCATGAGGTGAGACAATATCCTACAAAAGTACAAATACCACTAGTACTTTTCCTATCAACATAGTCACCGGCATGGTCTGAGTCGGCATACACTATGGTTTCTACACCCGTTCCTTTGGGATACCATAATCCTACATGTGTAGTGCCTTTGATGTACCTAAATATCCGTTTAACGGCTTCAAGATGAGATATTTTGGGATCTTCTTGAAAACGTGCACATAGACAAACACTAAACATAATGTTCGGCCTACTAGCCATAAGATAGAGTAAGCTACCAATCATTCCCCTATATTTAGTGTTATCTACGGATTCATTTTCTTCATCCTTTGTGAGTTTGGTTTCGGAGGACATAGGTGTTTTCGTTGGTTTTGAGTCTTCAAGACCAAACTTCTTAAGCATATCTTTGATATACTTTGATTGGTTGAAGAATATCCCATCTTCTAATTTTTTATTTGGAGACCTAAGAAAAAGTTAAGTTCCCCCATCATACTCATTTCAAACTCATCATGCATGATTTTTGAGAAATCATCACATAACTCTTGACAAGTTGAACCAAATATAATGTCATCCACATATATCTGGACGATGATAATATGTGATCCTTTTTTCTTGGTGAAGAGAGTGTTATCTACTAAGCCCATGGAGTACTTATGGTCAACTAAGAAGGTCTTAAGTCGATCATACCAAGCTTTTGGTGCTTGCTTAAGTCCGTATAAAGCTTTCTTTAATTTGTAAACATGATTTGGTTTTTCAAAATCGGCAAAGCCGGGAGGTTGTGCTACATATACCTCTTCATTTATAAAGCCATTTAAAAATGCACTTTTGACATCCATTTGAAATAATTTAAAATCATGTGCACATGCATATGCAAGTAGTATTCTAATGGACTCAAGTCTAGCTACGGGTGCAAATGTTTCATCGTAATCTATTCCTTCTTGTTGATTGTAGCCTTGTGCTACTAGTCTAGCTTTGTTTCTAGATACTATGCCATTTTCATCCATTTTATTTCTAAAAACCCATTTGGTACCAATTATGGTTTGATTTTTAGGTTGAGGAACTAATGTCCAAACGTCATTCCTAATAAGTTGATTTAATTCTTCTTGCATCGCAATGACCCAAGATTCATCTTTTATTGCTTCATTTATATTTTTAGGTTCTATTGTTGAAACAAAACAAAAGAAATTACTTTCATTTTGAGCTTTAGACCTTAATGTTCTTTCATTGAGTTTTCCTATGACGTTTTCTAATGGATGACTTTTATCTTCTTTGATGTTGACTAAATCTCTTTTTATTGGTTCATCTTCTTTATCATTTTCAACATTTTCCTGATTATCAACCATTTGGTTTTCAACTAAGTCATCATCTACCAAAGGTGATGCCTTAGAGGGAGGTGGACATTCATCGAATGTTACGTTCAATGATTCCTCGACTCTTGAGGTTTCCTTGTTCAAAACTATGTATGCTTTACTAGTTTGTGAATATCCTAGAAATACACCTTCATACGACTTTGGGTCGAATTTGGTAAGATAATCCTTAGTGTTTAAAATAAAGCACTTGCTTCCAAACACTCTAAAATATCCTAAAGTAGGCTTTTTGCCTCGATAAAGTTCATAAGGAGTTTTATTTAAAAATTGTCTAATTAAAACTCTATTTAGGATATATGTGGAAGTATCTACTGCGTGACACCAAAACTTTTGAGGTATGTTTTGTTCATATAACATAGTTCTACTCATTTCTTGAATTGTCCTATTTTTCCGTTCTACTACACCATTAGATTGTGGAGTTCGAGGAGCCGAGAAATTATGAGTTATTCCATTTTTATCACAGAATGTTCAGAATTGGATTTCATTGTCAAATTCTCGACCATGGTCAGTTATAATAGATACTATGTTACATCCTAGTTGATTTTGAATTTTCTTGCTTAGAATTTCAAATTTATCAAAGGCCTCATTTTTTGTTTTCAAAAATTTAGTCCACGTATACCTAGAATAATCATCTACTATAACTAATGTGTAAAAATTACCTCCATAACTTTGTATAGCCGACGGGCTAAACAAATCCATATGTAACAATTCTAGACACCTAGATGTAGATACCATGTTTTTAGCCTTATGGCTATTATGCACTTGTTTCCCAATTTTGCAAGCATCACAAAAGTGTTGGTCATATCTTAACTTAGGTAGGTTCCTAATGAGTTCTTTGGATGATAAGGATTGAATTAACCTCATATTGGCGTGACCTAAGCGTCGATGCCATAAGGTTGAGTTTTCGTCCAGAGAAGTAAGACAAAGCTTGTCTTTCGGTGTTTTATCTAATTTCATAACATATACGTTATTCTTTAAGACACCTTTTCCTACTGTTATGCCATCTTTAAGTATTTTACTTCCATTTTCACTGAAAAGAACGTTATACTTTTTATGGCATAATTGACTTATACTAAGTAAGTTAAAACCTAAATTATCAACATGAGCAACATCATCAATAGAGAGAGAGTCATGAGAGATTATACCTTTTCCGATGATTTTACTTTTAAGCTTGCTACCAAATGTGACATTACCTCCGTCGTACACTTGGTAAGTGGAGAAAAGGCTTTTGTTTCCCGTCATGTGTCTTGAACACCCACTATCTTTGATCCACTCATCAGGTTCAAGTTCAACTTTTAAGCACACCTCTTCTGTGTCATGAGTCATAAGGGCAACTTCGTTGTTTTTAGGCTCATCATCATCTCCTTCACTATCACTCCAAGCTCCACTAATGAATGCTTTTTGAGACTTGTTCTTTGGAGGCTTTGGACATTCACCTATAAAGTGACCAGAATCTCCACATCTATAGCACTTCCTATCTAACTTGCCCTTTTTATCATCACGGTCTTTTCGTAAGGATTTCTTTTCTTCACGAGGTGGTTTTAAGAACTTTCCTCGTCTTCTGAAGAATTTCTTGAAATCTCTTACGGCCATGGCATATTCTTCGTCTTCGCTAATTGAACAAGACTCTTCATCATCACTTGACTCAACTCTAGCTTTCAAGGCAAAGGACTTTATTTTCTCCTTCTTCCCTTTAACTATTTCTGAATCCTTTTCCATCACCATTTCGTGAACTTTGAGATTTCCTATGAGCTCATCAAGTGTCATGCTTGAGAGATCCTTGGATTCTTCAATAGCCGTCACCTTTGCTCTCCACTTACGATGAAGTGCTCTAAGAAATTTCCTGACAAAGTTCTTACTAGAAAAAGATTCGTCAAGTGCTTTAAGAGATGTATTAATAGTATTAAACATAGCAAAAGCACCATCAATGGTCTCATCTTCAGAGATAAAAATTGTTCATATTGTTGAACAAGAAGATGAATTTTGTTATCTTTGACTTGTGAGTTCCCTTGATGAGTGATAATAAGAGATTGCCAAATATCTTTAGCCGTTTTGCACATAAAAACTCTTTCATATTCTTTCTTAGGTAAGGCATTGTAAAGCATCATTTTGGCTTCATTGTTTTTGGCAATCAACTTCTTTTGCTCATCACTGTGAAGAGTAAGAGAAGCTCCTACATCCCGACCACCCGAAATATCATTACTAATGGGCTTGTAATCACCCTCAACAATAATATACCACAGATCTATGTCCTTTGACTTTACATATGTCTCAAAGCGATTCTTCCAATATATAAAGCAATTTGGTTCAAATAGAGGTGGTCTTTGCATAGATTGTCCTTCTTTAAAGTTTTCAAAATCCATGGATCGTTTTAAGTTTTAAAATAAATATATTTTAAAAGTCTTAAGTAACGTAGCTCTTGATGCCAATTATGGAAAACTAGAAGGGGGGGGGTTGAATAGTTTTACCGATTAAAATTAATTCGCTTTGTTACTTTATGTTAATTCAAAGGAAACAAGCTCAGACAAGTATTCACACAATATATATGAAACGTAAAGAGAGGAAAGATCAAACCACACAACACGGATGTTTATAGTGGTTCGGCTACAAGGACTCTCTCCTTGCCCTACTCCACTCCTCGAGCCTCTAACTCGAGAGTTATCCTTTCACTAAGAAACAAACTCTCTTCTAGGTGGAGAAAACCTTTACATGTTGCTTACTTCCTTTTCCGGTACTAAGCTAAACACCGAGTTCTACTTCAGGGCAGAACTAACCCAACGTCGCCTATACAATTACCGACACTAATCTAAATGTCGAGTTCTTTCACAAGGGTACAACCACTCCCTACACTCTTTGTGTTTTGAGGACTAAAACACTAACCACACTCACTGAGATAAATGATACAAATAATGATGTGTGAATTACACAAAGATCACACAGTAACTATACTAAAGGTTTACACATCTGTGTTGAACCTTGATGCTTAATCTTCTTTGCTACAAAAGATAGATCAAATGATATGAATGAATGATGTTAGTAATATGAATGAGTATGTACTTTAGCTATATGAGTGATGAGAAGGCCAAGTGATCAGCTTGCTATTTATAGGCAAGCTGATACATACTCGACGGATCCGGCGGATCCCTTAAAAGGGATCCGTCCTTTATATCGAAGGGATCCGTGGACATGCCAGAGGTAAGACAGCTAAGAGATTTTCCAAATCTCTCCAATCTCTCCATATCTTTGTGTTGTCATATCAAGATCATCCAATGTCAACTATCTTACTTGAAGATCTATCCAAGATATTACAAGATCTTACCAAGATTACATGTATGATGCATGCCATGATGTCATTGTATCATTTAAGAAATAAAGTTTCCTTTTAAGGAAATAATCATGTATACGTATGAAATGTATTTCCAAGTAAACTTGTGAAATGTAAAATGTGTTCTAAAGAGACTTTAGCTAGTATTTATAATTTGCTTAAAAATATACTTTGTAATTGTCATTAACAAAACTAAGCAAAGATCGTAAAATATAAATAACGTTTTTGGGACGATATTTGTATTAACAGAACTGGCACAGCCTAATCTCACAAAAGTTAGGTAGTGACTTTGAATTAATTAAAAAGGCATGTTACAGTTGTGGTAGCTTTGATCATCTTCAGGAAAATTGTTACTACCACAAAAGACCAGTCTGGAACCAATATACTAGGGTAAATCATAAGAACTTTGGTAGAAAGACTCACCCTCACCCAAATAAAGACATGGTTCCTAGACAAGTTTTGTTGAGAAATGGTGTTTCTAGGACAATCACTACTGCTACACCAAAGAGGCCCATTTCAAAGACCAGATCTGTATCTCCTTTTAAGGAAAAAGCAGTTTCTGCTGCTGAGCCTAAGGTCATCACAGACACAGTTGTGGGCAACCACTTTTATGCTGTTAAGGCCTCAGCATGCTGGAAATGGAAACCTAAGTCCAGCAGTGCATCAATGAACTTGAAGAAATTTGATTATATTGATGCACAAGGAAGACCCAAGTCAGTAATGGCTTGGGTCCCCAAGAGAAATTAACTCTCTTACTTTTTGTGCAGGGCAATCTACAACTGGAGCTAAAGGATAAATGCATTTTTGATAGTGGATGCTCTGGACATATGACTGGAGACAAAAGCAACTTGGAAGATTTTAAGGCTTTTGATGGTGGTTATGTTGCTTTTGGCAATGATCCAAAAGGTGGAAAGATAGTTGGTAAAGGTACTATTAGAACAGGAAAATTGGATTTTGAAAAGGTGTATTTTGTAGAGGGACTTAAGTTCAATCTTTTTAGTGTCTCACAAATGTGTGACAAAAAGAATTTTGTTCTTTTTACAGACACTGAGTGTCTTGTTTTGTCTCCTGACTTTAAATTGCCTCATGATTCATTAGTGCTACTTAAAGTCCCTAGAACAAACAACATATACAGTGTGGACATTAAGAACATCATTCCTAAAAGAGATTTAACTTGTCTTTTTGCAAAAGCCACCATTGATGAATCCAAGCTTTGGCATAGAAGATTGGGTCACTTAAATTTCAAAACAATAAATAAACTGGTTAAGGGAAACCTTGTTAGAGGTTTACCTTCAAAATTTTTTGAAAATTCTGAAACATGTGTTGCTTGTCAGATGGGAAAGCAACACAGAGCTTCTTGTAAGTCCAAAGTGGTGAACTCTATTTCTGAACCTTTGTATATGTTGCATATGGATCTGTTTGGACCAACTTTTGTGAAGAGCTTAAATAAGAAAATGTATTGCTTAGTTGTCACTGATGATTTTAGTAGGTTTACTTGGGTGTTCTTCTTAGCAACTAAGGATGAGACTTCTGGCATTCTTAAGGCTTTCATTACAAGAGTAGAAAACCTAGTAAATCATAAGGTCAAAATAATCAGATGTGACAATGGAACTGAATTTAAGAATCATGTAATGAATCATTCTGTGAGGAAAAAGGTATCTTAAGACAGTTTAGTGTGGCTAGAACTCCTCAGCAGAATGGTGTTGCTGAAAGGAAGAATAGGACATTAATTGAGGCTGCTAGGACTATGTTGTCTGAGTCAAAATTACCCACTACTTTTTGGGCTGAAGCAGTCAACACTGCTTGTTTTGTGAAAAATAGAAGTAAGGTAGTTAAGCCTCATAACAAGACCCCATATGAATTACTCCATGGTAGGAAACCTATGATAGATTTCTTGAAACCATTTGGGTGTCCTGTCACTATCTTAAATACCAATGACCAACTAGGCAAGTTTGATGAGAAAGCAGACAAAGGTTTCTTTGTAGGATATTCAACAAATAGCAAGGCATTTAGGGTTTTCAATAGCAGAACTACACATGTGAAAGAAAATCTGCATGTTAGATTTAGTGAAAACACCCCTAATGTTGCTGTAACAGAACCTAAGTGGCTCTTTGACATTGATTCTTTGACTAAGACCATGAATTATGAGCCAGTGTTGGCAGGATCTACTAACATGTCTGCAGGAACACAAGCTAACCCCAATGCAGGTACACAAGCTAAGAAGGATGCATCTGCAGAGGAGTTTGTTTTGATTGAGAAGTGGAAGTTTAATCAGTTCTTCACACCAATAGAGAAAGAGGGAAAAAGTTCACAAGATGATGCTGTTCCTAAGGAAGTACCAAAGGATGATGCAGAAGGTGGTGATAAACCTTCTAATGATGGCAAGAATGTTGAAAATTCAGCAAAGCATGGGAGTACAAGAAATAAAGCTAGCAGCAGTATCTCCCATTCTGCTGCTAAGCCAAATCATTCTGCTGCTATGCCTAGCAGTAGTACTTCTCATACTACTGCTAAGCCTAGTGGTTCTGCTGCTATGCTCAAGGATTCTGTTGCTGACTTTAATGAATGTATTAATGATGATGTCGACTTTCCTCATATGCCTGAATTGGAGGAAATCTACAATGACACAGATGATGATGTTGTGGATGTTTTTGGAGCAAGTGCTGATTTGACAAATATGGAGTCTGCTATGCCAGTCAGTCCTACTCCAACTACCAGAATACATAAGAACCATCCCAAGGAGCAGATAATTGGTGATGTACAATCTGCTGTACAAACCAGAAGTAAAACAAAAGGGTTGGGTGATTTACTCAATCAATGTTTATTTGCTCAATCATTACATCAGAGAAATAGCCACAAGGACCTACAAAATTGCATGTTTGCCTGTTTCTTATCACAAGAGGAACCCAAAAATATTCACAAAGCTATGCAAGATTCAAGTTGGGTTGAATCTATGCAAGAGGAGCTGTTACAGTTCAAGCTTCAAGAAGTCTGGACACTAGTTGATTTGCCTAATGGGAAGAGGGCAATTGATACAAAATGGGTGTTCAGGTGCAAAAGAGATGAAAGAGGAATTGTGGTGAGAAACAAAGCAAGACTAGTGGCTCAAGGGTACACTCAGGAAGAAGGAATAGATTATGATGAGGTCTTTACTCCTGTAGCAAGGATAGAGGCTATTAGATTGTTCTTGGCTTATGCCTCATTTAAGAACTTTCCTGTGTACCAAATGGATGTGAAAAGTGCTTTCTTGTATGGAAAGATTGATGAAGAGGTTTATGTGATGCAACCTCCTGGTTTTGAAGATCCTGACTTTCCTGACAGAGTATATAAAGTGGAGAAAGCACTATATGGATTACATCAAGCTCCTAGAGCTTGGTATGACACCTTGTCCAAGTTTTTGTTATCTAATGGGTTCACAAGGGGAACCATTGATAAAACTTTGTTCATCAAGAAAGACAAAAATGATATTCTACTAGTTTAGGTTTATGTAGATGATATCACTTTTGGGTCTACAAACAAGGTGTTATGTGAAGAATTTGAGAAGCTCATGCACAACAGATTTCAAATGAGTTCTATGGGAGAACTCACTTTCTTTCTGGGGCTTCAGGTTAAGAAGACAGCTGATGGGATCTTCATCAGTCAAGACAAGTATGTGGCTGATATGTTAAAGAAATTTGGTTTTAATAATGTGAAGACAGCCAAGACAACAATGGAAAACAACAAGCCTTTGCTCAAGGATGAAGATGGGGAAGAGGTTGATGTACACCTTTATCGATCAATGATTGGTTCATTGATGTATCTGACTGCTTCTAGGCCAGACATCATGTTTGCTGTGTGTGCTTGTGCCAGATTTCAAGTGTCCCCAAAAGTCTCACACTTGAATGCTGTCAAAATAATTTTTAGGTATCTAAAGGGTCAACCAAAATTGGGCCTTTGGTATCCTAATAGTTCACCCTTTGACTTGGTAGCATACTCAGATAGTGATTATGCTGGAGCAAGTTTGGATAGAAAGTCAACCACTGGAGGATGTCAATACCTTGGACATAGGCTGATCTCATGGCAATGCAAGAAACAGACTGTGGTGGCAAATTCAACAACTGAGGCAGAGTATGTGGCTGCTTCTAGTTGCTGTGGACAAGTACTCTGGATTCAGAACCAACTCTTGGATTATGGGTACAATTTCATGAACACCAAAATTTATATTGATAATAACAGCACAATGTGTATAATAAAAAATCCTGTTTTTCACTCTAAAACAAAGCATATAGAGATAAGACATCATTTTATTAGAGATTGTTATGAGAAAAAGTTAATTCAAGTAGTTAAAATACATACTGACAATAATGTTGCTGATCTACTTACAAAAAGTTTTGATGTAGGTATGTTTCAATTTTTAGTTGCTAGTATAGGTATGATCAATCTTTAAAATCTTATCTCAGTATGTTTTGTACAAAGTTTTTGAGGATTTGTGTTGTTATTGATCAAATAAGTTGTTTCTAGTTCTTGCTATGTCTGTATGTTGTCTGCTGCTAAGTTGATTATTCTGCTGTTATGTATGGTTATGTCTTGTGATTATTGTGGTATCTTGTTTCTTGTGTTTTTGTGGTTTTGGACTAATCTTTTGTAGGATAAGTCACAAGGGAATGGTTGATTGATGACAAAAAGATGTTTGGAATGTTCAGAAAACATTCTGCTGCTGGTTCAAAAGTTTCTGCTGCTAGGCATATCATTCTGCTGCTGAAGGTTATGCTGCTCAAGTTGAAACTTTTAGGATTCTGCTGCTCGGTTTGAAAGTAAAGGGACTATTTTGCAAATTGGCGCGAATAATAACCCTAATTAGATCAAAACGGCATAAAACCAGTTTGATCTCACCAATAACTTTGTGCGCCCAAAATTAAACCCAATTCAAACCCTAAAACATCTATTAATCATCGGATCTAAAACTCCCAACTTAAAAACCTTAATTTACAATGGCAAGATGCGGTTTCTCCGATAGCCACAATTCAGTCGCTTTTCTTCAAAAGGTCCCTGAGGCTGAGGGTTTCACTGAAGTCATTGACTTTCTAAATGCATCACAATTAAGGTAAGCATTAACGGTGAATCCCACTATATATAAATCCCACATGCGAGAGTTTTGGTCTACTGTTACGGTCGAAACCAGACATGGGGAGGAAATGTTAATTGGTACGGTAGATGAAGAAAGTATAGTTGTTACTGAAACATCTGTAAGACGAATTCTTCGTCTTGCAGATGATGAAGCAACAACTTGTCTTCCTACAGCTACTATTTTTGAGGAACTTGCAAAACTAGGGTATGAAAAGAAAAATGACAAAATTAAGTTTTCAAAAAGCCTTTTCTGCCCTCACTGGAAATTTCTTATTCACACCCTTCTACATTGTCTTAGCCCTAAAACGACTGGGTGGAATGAGTTTAGTGCAAATCAAGCTTCTGCTTGGTTTGCCTAGCCACAGGCCAACCATTTAATTTTTAGGCTATGATTTTTGATGGGATGAAAAAGAGTATTTCTGGTAAAGTTTGTCTATACCCAAGGTTCTTACAACTTCTTATAAATAATCAATTACAAGAACGTTTGGAACATGTAGGGATTCATAAGAGTCCTGAATTAACAAAAAAAATGTTTTCATATTTAAAGAACAATGGGGTTGGTTTTTCTGGGAAAATCACTCCCTTGTCTCAATATATTTTGGATACTGCTGCTGCTTTTGTTGAGGGTGAAGAAGCTGAAAGCCCAACAACTTCCCATCACACACCCACTCCTGAGAACTCAAATTAATCATCTTCTCATGAACCCCAAAATACCCAAACACCTAGGTCTTCACAAGATAAGGACATTGAGCTACCTCAGGCCAATGTCAGTATGGAAGCAGATGAGGCTCCCACAAGTGTGGTAGGTGGGATGATGGAAGGGGCTGGCACTACTGTTTCCAACTTAGAAGTTGAACAGGACAGTGTTAACATCGATAAGACCCCAACCATGGTAACACCTAATGTGGAAGGTTCGAAAGAACCAGAAACAAGTGGTGGAAACCCTAGCCAAACGGCTCAAAAAGGGGGCTCAGATGCTCAGCCTAGGGTTGAGACTGAGTTTAAGTCCATTGATTCACCTCTCTGGGAAGTTAACACATCCCGAAGTGATGAGGACAGAGAAGGTACCAATGAATTGATGGATGATAATGTACACAATGCCAATGCCAGTGATTTACCTCTCAGACCAGGTAACACAAGTCGAAGTGCTGAGGCTAGATTTGAAACTCCTCATATTGAATTGATGGCTGACACTCATGTACATACTGACAAATCCAATGATCAACCACTCGGGTCAGGTAACACAGACTGAAGTTGTGAGGATATTCTGAAACAATTAAAAGAATTGACGGATAAATGTACAAAATTGTCACAGGAGGTTCTTGGTCTTAAGAAGGAGCTCAAGAAAGTAAAATCTGTTCAGGGTGCTGAAATCAAAAGACTCAAACTCAGGGTTCAACATCTTGAAGGATTAAACAGATCAAGACCTTCACAAGGTTTGGGGGAGGATGCTCCCAAATAGGGGAGGAGTGAAAAAGAAGGT
This sequence comes from Artemisia tridentata subsp. tridentata, assembly GCA_021014915.2. NCBI lineage: Eukaryota > Viridiplantae > Streptophyta > Magnoliopsida > Asterales > Asteraceae > Artemisia > Artemisia tridentata. Next base: position 137,461,888 of record CP139505.1, on the reverse strand, counting down.
GAGACAAAGGGTTCAGGGGAGGTGGAAATTGAAAAGGATGTAGGTATTGCTGAAAATGAGGGTATTAATGCAGGTGTGGATATGGAGGTGGATAGTGGTGAGACTATTCAAGAATTTATGGTGAAAGATAGGTCTGGGAATGAAGTTGTGTTAGAAGCAGTTGAAAAGAGTGTTAGGAGTGATGTTGTTGCTTATATTGTTGAAGAGAAGGCACAAGATGATTCTGCTGCAGGAGCAGAACATACTGCTGCTAGTGCAAATCAACCTGCTGATGAAGTTAAAGATTCTGCTGCTGGTATAGATAAGCATTCTATTGCTGAAGAAAAGAATGTTGTTGATTCTGAATCTAGTGAAGATAGAATACCAATAGCTCAAGTGATGCTAAGAGCCAAAACAACAACAACACCACAACAAACTTTAACTAAATCTGCACCAAAACCAAAAGCCAAAGGAGTTGTGATAAGAGAGCCTACACTAACACCTAAACCTACATCATCAACCATTTCATCAAAAGATAAGGGCAAGGGCATCTTGGTTGAAGAACCAAAGAAGAAGTTCAAGTTTATGGATGCTGCTGCCAAAGAACAACAAAGTGAAACTGATGAAGAGGCTGCAAGGAGATTGGCAGCTCAATGGAAAGCAGAGGATGAGTTGGAGAGTACAAGAAGAAGAAACCTTCAAAAACTGATGAGTATAATTATATGAAAATGTATCTGAGAAACCAAGCTTATTGGAAACCTAGTGCATTCAGAGGGATGACTAGAGCTGCTGTTGCAAAGTCTTACTATGAGACTCATGCAAGACTCAACAGACCAATTGAGCCTATGACTGATGCTGAGGTTAAAGAGGTTACAAGAATGAAAGTGGCACCAAATGCTTACATGAATTCTGAGTCAAGTGTTCAAAAGTCTAAAGTATCAGAAGTTGTGCCAGAAAAGTAGCAAATGAGAAAGAGATTGTTGATGAAGTTGAGAAGGAGAAAGAATTGGTTGTTGAGAAGGAGAAAGAAGTAACAGAGGAGAAATCTGAGTCCACTATTGGGGTAAAAAGAAAAGGAAAAAAAAAAGGAAGAGTAGGGCTAAGAAAAGAAAGAGAACTACACCAATAAAATGGAGTGATTCTGAAGATAGTTCTAAAGAAGTGACTGCAGATGACATGAAAAAGATTATGGAGTTTACAGAACATAAACCACAATCAGAACCTGAGATAAACAATGCAGTTCCTTTGACAACAAAATACCAAATCATCTCTTATACTCATGATGTGCAAGATGGAAGTGAACCATGGTGGGAAATCAAGAGATCAAATGGAATGTGTCAGAAGTTTATCAGATTCTCACAGATGTTACATTTCTTGGATAGGGATGATGTGATACAACTTTGGAGGTTGTATAAGAAATGGTATGGGGACACAAGACCAGAGATAATATATGAAAGGCTGCACTATTACTATTTGAAGAATATGTTTGAGCCAGATGAAAGAGATATTAAATGGAAGGATTTGCTGAATTCGAAAAAGGTTCATAAATGGTATCTGTATCAGTCATGTGGAGTACATGAATTAGTTGGTAAAGGTGTAAGTTTATACATGATGGTGGAAAAAGATTACCCCTTCACAAATAATACTGTTGTTATCACTCAGATGCTACAACCAGGAAGGTTAAGGTTACAGAGACCATTTCTTTCAGATCATCAAGCCTATGAGTTAGTAGAGAAGTATAGAAAGGTGCTAAAATCAAAGACTTCAGAGCAGAAGTAGTGTTTGGAAGCATCCTCATGGTGTTGATCGGTTCTTAGAAGAAACTTGATGATTTTTAGAAGAAAATATCAAGTTTAGGGGAGGATTGTTGGGTTTTTGATGATACTGCTGCTTTAAGTTCATGCTACTGCTCTGAGTACTTAGAGGAAAATACACCAAGTATGATACTGTTGCTAGGCAAAGTCATACTACTGCTAGTGTATTCATAATGCTGCTGATGTCTGAAGAAATTAACCAAGTATCATAGTACTGCTAGCTTTCGATGATAATGCTGCTAGAGTAATGATGCTGCTGCTTATAAGATAATGTATAGTTTCTTAAGATATTTTAGGAAAAGATGCTGCTGCTTATAAGATAATGTATAGTTTGTTAAGATATTTTAGGAAAAGATACGATTTGATATTATCTTGTATAGAAAATTTTGTAACCCACTAGGACTCCTTAGAGTATAAAAGGAGGATCTAGGGTTAGGTTTAGTATACGTATCTTTGTGTAATTCGATCACTTCAAGGTTTTTGTAACCCTGTTACTTTTGAGTAACCGTATTAATATATTGAAGTGTTATTTGAGAATTCAAGTGTGTTCATTATTCTTCTTAAGATTAAATATTAGTTTTCGCATAATATTTAATAAATCGTTCAAGAACAGTTTCTATACTAATTGTCTTGGAGTTTATATCTAAGATAATTGACAAGATCGTTAAGCTCATCTGGGATCAACATTAAATTTTTAATACTTATATAGTTATCTTACCCGTGCAAGCACGAGTTTTTATATAATTTTTCAGTATGTGTTAATATCGATTGATATTTTGTATAGATTTTTGTCGCACGAAAAAATTTACTTTGTTTAACTGCATGGTGTTTAGGTTGATCTTGTTTAAATTTAACTATTGATATCTTGTTCTAGATATTATGTGTGTTTAGTAGCACATAATGACCTTGAAAAAATATGTGTCATTGTTATATGTAGAATCTCGTCTATTTATTTTTATCTCACAGTAATGTGTGAGGTTGTGCATTCATTTTGATATTTATATTCATGTTAATAGTAAATTGAGCCGATTTTTAAACTTGTTTGCGAGTTAAACTTAAGAAAAGTAATACTTATTTTGCACCAAAACAGGTTATGTAAACAAGCATTGTACAAATTTTGGAATAAATAATATATTTCACCTTTTGCACAAAAAAACTTAAGAAAAGTAATACTTATTTTCGGATATCCTTACTTAATCTCATAAAGAGGAATAACATGAGTTATTCGTATATGTATAATCTCGTGTACCTTGACAAAATATGTTTCGTTGTTATATGTAGAATCCCGTCTATTTATTTTCTTCTCACAATAACGTGTGAGGTTGTACCTTTATTTTGATATTTATATTCCTGTTAATGATAATTTAAACCTATTTTAAACTCATGTGCGGGTTAAACTTATAAAGAGAAATAACAATGTGGATAGTCAAAATAAATGATTTTTTCAGATGTTCTTAATTAATCTCATAAAGAGGAATAACATGAGTTGTTCGTATATATAAGTTCTCGTGTATTCACTTACATGTCACAATAACTCGTACTTCTCTTTTTATATTTATAATTACGTGTAAATACATTAGTCCAATACATACTGATAATAATATTTGTAAATAACAACATACTGTTGTATATATATATATATATAGGGCACTTTCTTGCGAGAACCATCTTATCTGCGAGAACTGACAGAACCATCAAAAACATACATGCACGCCTTCAATAATTGTATTTTTGCACATATGTTCTAAAAACAACATATATGTTTTAAAAAAAACATGGTTGTTCTAAAGAATTTGATAAGAAATTGGAAATACAAAATTTTTCTTTGAAGGTGTGCATGTATGTTCTTATAAAGCGTGCAATGACAATATTGCAGCCGTGTGTAAGGTTTTTGTGAAAAAAGATGATGAGTTCATGATGATATTGAAGAACATAGGTGGATACTTACGATTATTGATGATTTGCATGTCTTTTTATTTTATTTTATGTTGATCCCAGTTGAGCTTCACGATCTTATTGATTACTTTAGATAAATCTAAGATAATCGGTATAGAAACTGATCTTAGGTTGTATATCAAGTATTATGCGGAAACTAATACTTGATCTTAAGAAGAACGAATTCTCAAACAACACTTCAATATATTAATACGATTGCTCTGAATAGCAATAGGGTTACAAGAAACCTTGAAGTGTAAAACAATACGTATGCTAAGATAATTGATTTCTAACTCTAACCCTAGAACCTCCTTTTATAGCGTAAGGAGTCCTAGTCGGTTTACAAGACTTCCTATACAAGAAAAATATTCATACATATCTTTTCTATATTTATCCTTAACATACTATACATATCTAATAAGCAGCAGAGTAAATCTTCTAGCAGCAGAGTCCTCGTGAGCTAGCAGCAGAGTTACACTATGCCTATTATCCAAAACAGCAGAGTTATCAAAACAGCAGAGTTAATACACTAATCAGCAGAGTCACATAACTATCCAGCAGAGTTATGTTTCTCGTATCAGCAGCATTTTAGACCCAACAATCCTCCCCTAAACTTGATATTTTTCTTCAAAAATCATCAAGTTTCCTTAAATTAAGATAATCACCAAGAGGATGCTTCCAAACACTTTACTGTTTTGAAACCTTTGATTCCAACAACTTTTTATATTTCTCAATCAGTTCTGTTGCTTGATTGTCTGCACCAAATGGTCTTTGTAATGTCAACTTACCAGGCTGCAACATTTGATACAGAATAGATGTACTGTTGTTGATGACATAATCCTTCTCCACAAGCATATACACAGTCACACCTATGCATGATAAGACATGAACTCCACAAGATTGATATAAATACCATTTCTGAACTGTGGAACTCAGTAACTTCTTCCATTCAATACTCCTCTCATCTGGTTCAAACATGTTCTTCAAGTAGTAATAATTTAGTCTCTCATGCACTACCTCTGGTCGAGTATCACCATAATTCTTCTTATAAAGGTTCCAGAGTTGAGTAATATCATCCCTATCCATGTAGTGTACCATCTGAGAAAAACTAATATACCCCACATTTGAACCATTTGATCTCCTAATTACCCAGCATACTTGACCATCACTTAGAACTTCATGTGAATAGGAAATGATTGGATATTTTACTGATAAAGGAACTTCATTAAGTAACTCAGGCTCTTCTTGAGGTTCATGAACTGTGAGATGCATAATTCCTTGCATATCATCTGCAGTCACTTCTTCTTTCCCTGAATCACTACTCTCTTTCTCCTCTTTATCCGAATCACTCATCACTACTGACTGTGTTCTTCTCTTCTTCCTACCCACCTGCTTCACTTTCCTCCTATATCTCTTTGTACCAGCAGAGGGTTCAGTCATAATTTCAGCTTCAACAACAATTTCTTTCTCCTTTTCAACATCAGATACTATGGGCTTTGAAACACTTCCACTCCCAGATGCTTTCATACTGTCAGATCCCATAACTTCTGGATTTCTCTTCTTCTCAGAAACTTTTCTTGGATTTAACTTAGCATAAGTTTCATAAAATTCCTTTTCAATTAAGTGATCTGACTTTCCTTTGAAATCCTTCATCTGATAGCCTCTTGCATTCTTCAAATAGTACTTCATGTCATTTACCAATGCTTTCCTTGAAGATGACTTTTGTTTATAACCATGCTTCTGTGCATCTTCAATCCTCTTAATCAACTCCTCCCACTTAGCTAATCCATTCTTTTTAAGTATAAAATCAACAAGCTCTTTTGTCTTTTCACTTCCATCTAACTGCTCATCATTAGTTATCAAGAAAGCTTCTCCTCTAACAATCATATCAGAATCAACAAAATACTGCAATTGTTCATCAAATTCTTCTTGACTAACTTCTTTAAATGTAGAGCTGTCCATAAATTCAAACTGATTTCCTTCCTCTTCAGCTGCAACTCTTCTTGCATATTCTTCATCTTGAGCAATTTGAGCTTGTTCATCAGCCAACTTTTGCATCCTTTCAAACTTTTCACTTGATTCAGCAGCAGGTTGTTGTGATTGTGTAGGTGTTTTAGCTTCTTTGTTCATGTTCAGCAACACTTGAGCTAAAGTCATCTGTTCATCATCTGAATCAGCAGAGTTCTTTACTCCAGCAGAGTCCTTTACTCCTTCACTCTGCTCAGTCTCATTAGCAGGAACCTTTAACCCATCAGCAGAGTTGTTTGCATCAGCAGAATGTTCTGCATCAGCAGAGTCAACCTTTCCACTCTCATCACCAACATTTTCAACAAAATCTTTAACAACCTCCCCTGAACCCTTTACACCTTCCTGATCCTGATCATTCACTTGAGCCTCCTGATCATTCCTCCCCTGTTTGGAAGCATCCTCTTCCAAACTTGGTTTGGAACTCTTCTTTAGCCCCCCCTCAAGGTGTGTAACCCTTAGCTTAAGCCTCCTTATTTCAGCACCTTGAGTAGCTTTAACTTTCTTTAACTCCTTGCGAAGACCAAGGACCTCCTTTGACAATTTTGTACAATTTTCCGTCAATTCTTTCAATTGTTTCATGATATCCTCACAACTTCGGTCTGTGTAACCTGACCCGAGAGGTTGATCATTGGAATTGACATTACGTACTGGTGTTTTAACCGTCAAATCCTCATTGTCATGTTCAATACTAGCATCAACACTTCGACCTGTGTGACCTGGTCCGAGAGGTGTATCATTTGCAATGTCAATATGTACATTAGTATCCATCAATTCAATAGTTTCATCTCTGTCCTCATCACTTCGAGATGTATTACCTTCTCCGAGAGGTGAATCTTGGGACACAAACTCAGTCTCATCCCTAGGATGAACATCTGAGCCCCCCATATTAGCCATTTGGCTGGGGTTTCCATCAGTTGTATTAGGTTCCTGAGAACCTTCCACAAAAGATGTTGCCATGGTTGAGGTCTTAATTATGTTAACACTGTCCTGTTCAACTACTAAGTTGGAAACAGTAGTGCCAGCCTCTTCCATCATGGTACCTCCACCACCTGTACCAGCCTCATCTGCTACCATACTGACATTGGCCTGAGGATGCACAATGTCCTCTTGTGAATTCCTAGGTGATTGGATAGGTTGTGGTTCAGTGAAAGATGATTCATTTAAGTTTGTAGATGAGGATGTGTGATGGGAAGCTGTGGGTGTTCCAGCCTCTTCATCCTCATTCACTGCAGCCAATACATTCAAGATATGCTCAGATAAGGGAGTTATAACACCAGAAAATCCTTTCCCATTCTTCTTTAAAAATGCAAACATCTTGATGGCCATTCTACTACAGGGCTCAATTTGTGTATGCCTCAAAGGTTCCCTTAGTTGTCTGTTTATTATAAGTTGTAGAAACCTTGGGTACAAGTAAAACTTCTTCTTGATAAATTTCTTCATCCCCTCAAATATCATAGACGAAAAATCATAGGGCTGCCCTGTGGCTAAACACACTAAAGCCATTGCTTGAGAAGCATTAAACTCACTCCATCCACCTATTTTGGGAAACAAGCAGTGTTGTAAAGTATGCAGTAAAAACTTCCAATGGGGACACATACGACCTTTCAAAAATGTTCCACTATTCTCAGGTCTCTCATATCCAAAAGTCTCAAGCTCAGTCATAACTACGTCTGGGGTAATAGTAGGGGGTGTTGGGGTGCCTGATAAGCGCAAACTTCTCTTAATTGTTGTTTCACTAACTACAATATCTTCCCCATCTACACTACCTATCAATCGTTCCTCACCATCTAGTACATCCAACCTAACAGTTGACCAAAATTGCTTCATATGTGATTTGTAAATGGTAGGAGCAACTGTTAATGCATACCTTAACTTAGACGAACCCAGAAAATCCATAACTTCATAAAATCCATCCGCTGCAGTAACCTTACTGAGAAATGCTATCTGATTGTGTTCATCCGGAAACGTTCTTCGAGCCATTTGATTTGGGGGTTTTGGGTGAAATGATATGAATTGATGTTCTTGAGGATAGTCGAATGTAATTCTTGAGCAATTAAAATGTAATGAGATCAAATTGGTGAAAGATACCGTTTTGATTCAATTAGGTTTAAGAACGCGCCAAAAGTTACAGTTTGACCCTTCAACTTTCAAACTCATCAGCAGAGTTATGAAAGTGTTGACCGAAAGTCAACATTCCCAAAATCTGTAATATCACCTCCTTAAATACAATACCAACCCCACATTTAACTCCATAAATCCTTAATCACTAAATCAAATCCCCAATTCAAAACCCTAACTCCAATAACAATCAAATCATAAGTTCTTCAAAAACTCCAATCATCGAAATATATCTTCAGATTCATCATCCGATGACTCACAAGGTTGGGCTAGTTACTTTCCTAAGAATGCATCAACATCACAACAAAAAGGAAAAGCAGTCATGGAAGATTCATACTGCGATCCACTCCCATCAACACCATCGTCGTTTGAAGATTCAAGTGATGAGGAAACAGCAAATTGGCCTGGGAAACAGCAAGGTTGGCCGAAATCAATGACCTACTACCAAGGGGCCTGGGAAATCATCCCTCCAAAACATCCAATAACCGCTGAACTGCAGAAGCAAATGGAGAAAGCCGCAGCCGACTTTGCAAAAAGTGTCCACATGCCTCATCCAAAGCCAAGTCCGGTTGAGCAGAAACCTCCAGTTCCAAAGAAAAAGAAGCAGCAGAAGAAAGCAGCTCCCTCTACCAGTCAGCAGCAGGATCCACCACCACGTCCAGTGGTACTTGCACTCCCCTGTCCAAGGGTGTTTGAAGCAATGGGCACTAGGGGACCTCGTAGCAAGGTCATGCCTGACTTTGCTAAGATTTAGGTTGTGAATCTTTGTAGCTTGATGTCTTTTGATCTTTCCTTTTGAACAGAATGAATGTATGATGTACTTATGCCTTTTGAATCAATGAACTTCCTCTGTTTATGTTTTACTTGATTGTGTATGGATATGTATCTGCAAAAGGTTAGTAGCAAACAACAAACACAAGCAAGAATATTCCAAAATAGCAGCAGAGTAGGCATAATATACAACTAAACAGCAGACTTTGACTAAACACCAGATAATGACTAGCAACAGCACAAATTCATAGAAAAATGTACAAGAACATACAGAGATAAGATAGTTAAAAGATTTAAAGATTGATCATGCCAATACTAGCAACTAGAAACTGAAATCTACTTATGTCAAAACATTTGGTAAGTAAATCAGCAACATTGTTGTCAGTATGAATTTTAACCACTTGAATTAACTTTTTCTCATAACAATCTCTAATAAAATGATGTCTTATCTCTATGTGTTTTGTTTTAGAATGAAAAACAGGATTTTTGATAATACACATTGTGCTGTTGTTGTCAATGAAAATTTTTGTGTTCATGAAATTGTACCCATAATCCAGCAATTGGTTCTGAATCCAGAGCACTTGTCCACAGCAGCTAGAAGCAGCAACATATTCTGCTTCAGTTGTCGAATTGGCTACCACTGTTTGTTTCTTACATTGCCAAGAGATAAGCCTATGACCAAGATACTGACAGCCTCCTGTAGTTGATTTTCTATCCATAGTAGCTCCAGCATAGTCACTATCTGAGTATGCTATCAAGTCAAATGGTGAATTATTAGGATACCAAAGACCCAATTTTGGTTGACCCTTTAGGTACCTAAAAATTCTTTTGACTACTTCCAAGTGTGAAACTTTTGGGGACACTTGGAATCTAGCACAAGCACACACAGAAAACATGATATCTGGCCTTGAAGCAGTCAGATACATCAATGAGCCAATCATTGATCTGTACAGATGTACATCAACCTCTACCCCATCTTCATCCTTGAGCAAAGGTTTATTTTTATCCATTGGTGTCTTGGCTGCCTTCACATCTTTGAAACCAAATTTCTTCAACATATCAGCCACATACTTGTCTTGGCTAATAAAAATCCCATCTGACTTCTGCCTAACTTGTAGTCCTAAAAAGAAAGTCAGTTCTCCCATTGAACTCATCTCAAACCTGCTGTGCATTAACTTCTCAAATCCTTCACATAACACCTTATTTGTAGACCCAAAAATGATATCATCTACATAGACCTGAACAAGTAGAATATCCTTTTTGTCTTTCTTAATGAACAATGTTTTATCAATGGTTCCTCTGTGAAAACCATTATTCAACAAATACTGAGATAAGGTGTCATACCAAGCTCTAGGAGCTTGATGTAGTCCATACAGTGCTTTCTTCACCTTGTAGACCCTATCAGGATACTTAGGATCTTCAAATCCAGGTGGTTGCATCACATAAACCTCTTCAGGTATCTTTCCATACAAGAAAGCACTCTTCACATCCATTTGATACACAGGAAAATTCTTATATGAGGCATATGCCAAGAAAAGTATGATAGCTTCAAGTCTTGCAACTGGGGAAAATACCTCATCATAGTCTATTCCTTCTTCCTGAGTGTATCCCTGAGCCACCAATCTAGCCTTGTTTCTGATGACAATACCTCTTTCATCTCTTTTACATCTGAACACCCATTTTGTACCAATTGCCCTTTTTCCATTAGGCAAATCAACTAATGTCCAGACCTCCTGAAGCTTGAACTGCAGCAACTCCTCTTGCATAACTTCAACCCAACTTTCATCTTTCAAAGCCTTGTGAATGGTCTTGGGTTCTTCTTGAGATAAGAAACAGGCAAACATGCAATTCTGTAAATCCTTGTGGCTATTCCTCTTCTTGAGTGTTTGAGCAAACAATCCCTGATCAAGCAAATCACTCAACCCTTTTGATTTACTTCTAGTCTGAACAGCAGAGTGAACATCACCAATTATTTGCTCTTTTGGATGATTCCTGTGGATTCTTGTTGTTGGTGTGGGACTAACAGGTATGTCAGTCTCCAAGTTTGATAAATCAGCTTCAGCACTAAAAACATCAACAACTTCATCATCAGTATCCACATACACTTCTTCTAATTCAGGCATTTCATCAGCAGAATCATCATCAGAATCACCATCTTTATCAGCAGCAGAGTCCTTGTCCATAGCAACAGAGTTACCAAACCTAACATCAGAGTGTTTCAGCCTAACAGTAGAGTGCTTTGGCTTATCAGCAGAGTGCTTTGGTTTGATAGCAGAGTTGAGAGAACTGCTGCTATGTTTATTTCCTTGTTGCCCAGCAACATCTGACTCTTTATTCCATTCCTTATCATCATTCTTGACATCATGAGAAGGTTCATCATCACCTTCTACATGAACCTTTGGAACTTTCTTATGAACAGCAGCATCATCTGAACTTTTTCCTTCTTTATCTGTTGGTGTGAAGTACTGATCAAACTTGCTTCTTTCAATCAAAACAAACTCCTCTGCAGGCTCATCCTTCTTTGCTTGTGTACCTGCATTAGGGTTAGTTTGTGTACCTGCAGACATGTTAGTAGTACCTGCAATGACTGGTTGATAATTCATACTCTTGGTTAAAGAATCAATATCAAACATCCACTCAGGACCTTTTCCTTCAACATTAGGTGTGGTTTCTCTAATTCTAACATGCAAATTTTCCACCACATGCCCAGTCCTTTGATTGAAAACCCTAAAAGCCTTACTTTCAGTTGAGTATCCAACAAAGTAACCTATGTCTGCTTTCTCACTAAACTTGCCTAAGTGGTCAATGGTGTTTAAGATAGTGACAGGACACCCAAATGGTCTAAAGAAATCAATCAGTGGTTTCCTACCATGCAATAACTCATAAGGGGTCTTATTGTGAGGTTTAACTATCTTAGTTCTATTTTGCACATAGCAAGCAGTGTTGACTGCTTCAGCCCAAAAGATAGTGGGTAACTTAGACTCTGACAACATAGTCCTAGCAGCTTCAATTAATGTTCTATTTCTCCTCTCAGCCACACCATTTTGCTGAGGAGTTCTAGCCACACTAAATTGTCTAGTTATACTCTTTTCCTCACAGAACTGATTCATTACTTGATTCTTAAACTCAGTTCCATTGTCACATCTGATGATCTTAACCTTGTGATTAAATAGGTTTTCTATCCTAGTAATAAAAGCCTTAAGAATACCAGGAGTCTCATTCTTAGTAGCTAGGAAGAATACCCAAGTGAACCTACTAAAATCATCAGTAACCACTAAGCCATACATCTTTTTGTTCAAACTATGCACATAAGTAGGTCCAAATAAGTCCATGTGTAACATAAACAAAGGTTCAGTTATAGAATTCACCAATTTGGACTTACAAGATGCTCTATGCTGTTTTCCCATTTGACAAGCAACACATACTTCAGGATTCTCAAAACTCTTTGAAGGTAATCCTCTGACCAAGTTCCCTTTCACCAACTTGTTGATAGCCTTGTAGTTCAGATGTCCAAGCCTTCTGTGCCATAGTTTGGATTCATCAATAGTGGCTTTGGCAAACAGACAAGTTAAATCTCTTTTGGGAATAATGTTCTTTATGTCCACACTGTATATGTTGTCATTTCTAGGGACTTTAAGAAGTACTAATTTGTCATCAGGTATCTTAAAGTCGGGAGATAAGACAAGACATTCAGTGTCTGTAAAAAGAACAAAATTCTTTCTGTCACACAATTGTGAGACACTAAAAAGATTGAACTTTAAACCATTCACCAAATACACTTTCTCAAAATCCAATTTTCCAGTTATGATTATGCCTTTTCCAACAATTTTTCCTCCTTTGGGGTCATTCCCAAAAGCAACATATCCACCATCCAAAGCTTCAAAATTCTCCAAATTGCTTTGGTCTCCTGTCATGTGTGAAGAGCATCCACTATCAAAAATGCATTTATCCTTTAGCTCCTTTTGTAGATTGCCCTGCACAAAGAGTAAGAGAATTAGTTTCTCTTAGGGACCCAAACCATTACTGACTTGGATCTACCTTGTGCATCAAAGTAGTCAAATTTCTTCAACTGCATTGGTGCACTGCTGTGTCTGAGAACATGATCTAAAACTTTAACTTTTGGTTTCCAGACCCAGCAAGCTGAGGCTTTAACAGCATAAAAATGATTGCCCACAACAGTATCAGTGACAACTTTGGGCAAAACAGCAGAGTCTGCCTTAACAGCAGAGTTTGCCTTATCAGCAGAGTTGACTATTTCCTTCTTTATGGGCACTGTTGGTGCAATAGGAGAGATAACTCTAGAAGTACCATCTCTCATCAGAACTTCCTTGGGAACCATGTTTCTTTTGGGGTGAGGGTGAGTCTTTCTAGCAAATTTTCTATGGTTCACCCTAGTGTATTGGTTCCAAGCTGGTTTCTTATAGCACTCATCTTGCAGATGTTCAAAACTACCACAACAATAACATGCCTTTTTAAGTAATTGAAAATCAGTACCTAATTTGTGTGAAACTAGGTTATTCCAATTTCTCTGGTTTCCCCTAGGCAAGTTATTTGTTCTTTTAGGATATACTCTAGGTGTGTTTTCATACTCAGCCATCTTCCTAGAGATACCTTTACCAAACCTAGGCTTAACAAAATCAACCCTTTTAGCCCTAGGTACTTTTGTTTCAACAACAGTAGGAATTTCTTCCTTTTTGTTCTTAGAGGTTGAATCAGATTCTACTTCATCATCATCACTGTCAGACACCCAATCTTCAATCAGGGGTGCTTGTTCATATTTCTTTACCTCAACCTTAGGTGACTCTAATTCTTTTTCACTAGTTTCAACTACAGGTTTACTAGTTGCACCTACAGGTGTGGCTCCAGACTCAGATATGAAAGTTAGTGTCCTAGTAGGAGGGGCAGTGGCACTAAGCTTTGTAGGGTGAGCAACAACATTATATCCTATACCATTAAAGTGTCTTCCTAATGGTTTACTGAGAATGTCAGTGGCAAATTGTTGTTTTTCCACCCTAACAATGTGTTTTTTAGTCTCACTTTTAGCTAAATCTCTAGCCTGTTCAGCCTCTCCTACTTTTTCCATAAGAACCTTAATCTCATCATCTTTCTTGATAATTTCATTTTTCAGGATAGTGATCTGATCAAGATATTCAATTTCAACCTTTTTATAAAACTCTAGTTTCTCTTCTAAGTTCTTTAAACCATATTCATAACTAAGATTATCTAGCTTAAGTGTTTCATTTTCCATTTTAAGGCTTCCATTGCTAGACTTAAGTATCTCAATTGTATCAGAACATGATTTAAAAGAACAAGATGATTCATTTGATACCTCAGAGTCTGATCCAGAAGAAGAATAGGCCATGAGAGCAAAATGTTGTACTTCAGGATCTTCTTCAGCTATCAATGCACAATTTGGACCATCCTCAGCAAGATCACTCCAATCAAAATCACCTAACCCATCACATGATACCATAGCAGTAGTAGAATTTGGCTCTTCATCAGCAGACTTCTTGAAATTTTCATTGCTTCTTTTTGGTGCTTTGCATTCTCTTGCAAAGTGTCCCTTCTTTCTGCAATTAAAACATTCAGCCTTTGACTTGTCAAATCCCACACTCTTATTCCTTCTGAACTTCATCTCTTTCCCAGTACGCTTAAGAAAACTTCTGCTACTTCGTCTAGGGAAGACAGATTTGTTTCATTCAGGGAGATGACTACATCTCAACTTCTGCTACTTCGTCTAGGGAAGTTCGTACACGACTTTGTTTGTTTTGTCATCATCAAATAGGGGAAGATTGTTGGGTTTTATAGATTTGATGTGACAAAATAAATAAAAGAATGAAACAAGAAGGACTAAAGTTGACAAAGAGAGAAAGCTAAAATGATTAAAGATACAGGAAATATTCTATTATGTAGAAACGATTTATACATATTCTGTATTCTTATCTCTTTGTAAACCTAATGACTCTATTATATAAAGAGTCATAGGTACAGGTTTTATATAGGTCTTCCACGATGTAGATATCAAAGGTGTGTGTGTGTGTGTGTTTAGGCGTGTGATTATAAACGCCTAAACAAGTTGTTCATAGCCTCCAAGATCAAAGGTATCTTTGATCCTGTTACAAGTTTAGTGTAACCGTATTATTGTGATCGAATAATATTTGGAGGTGATGGTGTTTGGTAAACTTTGTGTCAATAACTGTGATTCGTTTTAATTCCGCTGTGCATATTTATTCATAGTTATTGTTGAACCCTAAGGCTCAAAACGATCCAAGAACTTAATTGATGATGGCGTGCATAAGTTCTATCATTAGTTGCTCACATATTTACGAACAATCTCAGTATCTCAAACTTTGAAGTAGCTTCAAATACCCAATGTCTTCGGGTTGAATTCATCTGCACATATAAAAAGCTTCGGTGACTACATGATTCTCCACCATAGGGATCTATTTCTAAAAGTCAAATGATTGAGTTTAGAGCCAAAACTGACCAGAATTAGTTTTCAATACTTGGGAAAATCTGGTACCTAAAGGTAGCAACATGGGCGGGTCAAACAGGTTGGGTAACAGTTCCAAAGGGACAGGTAAAACATGGTTGGTCATGGGTGAAATTAGGTTTGGGTCAGAACATGTGATTCTTAAAATGGATGGGTTGGGTTATGCCAACCCACAAACACTTTTTCATTTCTTGAATTGTACAAAAATTTAATGTCTGAGAATCATCTAACTTTTGAAATGAACACCTAAAAACATTTTATGCAAGTAAAATTTATGTTAAATGACCTCCACTCCCTAACAAACTCTCAATTCGAGTCCATTTTAACCAATTTCTAACATTTAACCAACTGACCTGTTTGCAAACCGTAAACCAAATTCACCAGTTTACCCGTAAATGGTTAAAAGGGCTACCTCTTCTCATAACTAAAAAAATATACACTATAAGAACAGTGTCCAGAGATTTATAAAAATAGGTGTTCCAATTTTAGAAAAACAAAACCAATCTACTACTTAGGGAAGTAATACATTTGCGGTCAAAAGCCAAACTGTCGCTCTTAATTTGCTAAAGATGAAATATACAAAAGAAAGTGAACATACAAAATATATTGTTGTGTACTAACCCTCCTCTTGTAAAAGTTGAGATATATGTCCTTCAACTTGATCCATTCCATAAAGTACGGGTGATAGTCGGTCGAACAACTCGCAAGTCAAACTTCTCACGAAGAAAAGTCAACTCGGAACGGTTCAACGCGAGAATCGATTTAATAACCGGATAAGCGTGTACCCGGGTCGTTCTCCCTGCGAGGCGTGAAATTGAGGATATCGTTTTCGGTTCGTAATTAAAGTGCTTGAAAAGACGAGAGTTTGTTTTAGTTTTTAAATAAAACGAAAATTAATAAACGGTAAACTACGAACGAGCAAAAACATCAAAATATTTAAAAATTAACCCTACGAGTACCAAAATAATTTTCCTACGACTTAAATATAAAAAGAAAATTTTTAAAAAAAGAAAAATATTTTTTTGACTTTTTAATAATTTTTTATAATTTAAAAACTATTTAAAAGAAAATAATTGATAAAAAATATTAAATGAAAAAGATAAAATCTGAAAATTTTTTAGTGAATACTTTAAACTATTAGAAAGCTAAGAAAAATATAAAAAGTTTAAAAAGCTAAATGATAAGCTGTCTATTAGCTTAAACAGTTTGATAAGCTAATTAAAGAAGGCTTAGTTAAATATTAAATTTTGTAAAACTAAACTAAGTAGAAACAAGAGCGGAGTGGTAAACTTGGAGTTGTGAACTGGGTGACCTGGGTTCGAGTCCCAGGTCTGTCACTTTTTTGCTATTGTTTTTTTTTTTTTTTTTTCTTTTTGATTTTTCTACTTTAACTCAACTAACAGCAACTAATAAAAACTTTTTAAACTAGAAATACTTTTTTAAACTTGACAAAATCTCAAAATAAGTAAACAGATTCAATTTTTGTAACTAAAAAATATATTTGAAACTCATAAAACTAAACAAAATAAACTATGAGTCTGCTGAGTTTACTAACCTGGGTTCGAATCCCAGGCAAGGCAATTTTTTGCAAACCTCTTTTTTTTTTTTTTTTTTTTTTTTTTTTTTTTTTTATCAATAAGCTCAAACAAACAGCCTTTATTCTAGGCTGTTTTCCCTTTTTACTGTAAGAACTAAACAAGATTTTCAACTGAGATCAAACTAAATACTAACCTATATTAAGACATCATATAAACTGATATTTATATTAAATACTAACCTATATTAAAATAAACTCAGAACAGAAATCAACAGATAAACTGATATTTATAACATCATAAGCAGAATAAATAAGCTAGATTAATTTCGACTTTCAAAAAAAAAAAACTGATATTAAAATTAAAATTAAAGTAAATTACAACTGAAATAAAATAAGAAAATTACAAAGTACCTTAAAATAAATAGCTAAAATAAACCTAGAAAAAAGAAAAGAAAGACTCGACTGCTCGACTACTCGGCTATATTTATACTAAAAAATTATAAAAACCCTAGAATCGAGTGTGTTTGTTGTGTGAGAGTGTTTCTCTCTGTGCTACTTGTGCTTCTTTAATGGCCCTTGGATGTTAACTTGGTCCTCACAACTTCGAATCTTGGCCGTTGATTATCCTTTTGTCCACGGATCGATGAGGTGGAGTGGGGGGGGGGGGGACCAAGACAAGGTCATGTGGGTGGTTTGGCTTGTAGTGGTGGTGAAAGTGATGGGGAGATTAGCGGCGGATTAGGGAGGTTAGTGGTGATAAGGTCGGAGGTTAGGGGAGAAGAAGATAAGTGGTGAGTTGGGGATTAGGGATTTTGACCAATGTTTTGGGGATTTGACCATTTGATGATCCGGTGTTTAGTTATAGAAGATGGGTCGGGTTTGGGTGAGATGTGGGCTGGATCGGGTATAGTTTTTAGGGGATAGTGGGCTTAGGGGTAGTATTGGGTCGATTGTTTAGTTTTGGGTTTAGTTGTGGTTTTTAGATCCGGTTGTGTTTTTTAGAGTTTAGGATAAATTTAGTTAAACACAAGGACCATAGGTGTAATTTATGAAACCTCAAGGACCATTTCTGCCCAGTCTTCAAATTTCATCGACGGACCAATTTTGCCAATATTAAATAATCCAAGGGCCATTCTTCAAAAATATCATCTTTGACGAATTTTTCCCCTGCTTCGGCTCTATAAATCTCTTTTCCACGTCTCGTGCTCATTTTCTCGGATTTTGCTTGATTTTGTCCCTTTTTCATGATATCCGTACCTGCATAGAAACAAACACAAAAACACAATATCTTTGGCATTTATGGTTAGTTTTTGGTCTATTTGGGTCCGGTTTTGGTCAAATAAAAGTATGTGTTTAAGCACATACCAACGGGGATAACTTCATTTTTTTAAGTTGCATTGCCGGAAGATTCGAAGAAGATCCGAAGCTCAGGTTCCAGAAGATGTAAGACTGAGATACTGATGCCATTTTTGGACCCCAAAAGCCACTTCAAAATGTCATATCCTAATTCACCTGAAAACATTAAATGGAATATTGAGTGATAACTCTCGGAAATACACATCATGTGATTAAATAAACTACAAATACAAACACAAGCCAAACATTTTAGTTAAACTCCTACCAAGTCCCATTTTAGTTTTCCCATTAAATTCACCAATTACATCAGAATGTAAACAACCACCCGGGCAGAAGTGAAGGTGCATGGCATCTTCCCTTAAAAGGTCCTAGAATGCATAGATATAGTTTCCATCAAATGTTATAAACAACAACCCAGGCAAACCTTTGCGCACCCGAGTATGTGAGTTCTATTCCTTTTTGGTTGCGCCAAACAGGTCATTATTAGAACTCACGCTTTATGATAGATGTATATTGAAAAAAATGAAATAAATATTCAATATAAGATTGAATTCGCTAATTCTGAATCGTTCTAGCTATAGTGGTTCCACTTTCACTCAAAACTTATTGGATGTCAATGTGGCCCAGATAGGGGTGAGAGATGTTGTGAACCTGTCAAATTTATCTTTGTATCAAACTATAAGGTCAAAATACCAGACTTGGTGTCAAATTTTAGCATAAGAAAGTTTATTTACACACCAACTGAGTTGACCTTAGAAAATCAAATGAGTCCAAAAAATACTAATCTTTGCATTGAGAAGCCATATCCGAAGCACCACAATCTATTCAACTCTTCTATTGGTTTCATATTATATATAAGATTATAGAGAATGGGGAGTACCTTTCGTGAGACTGAGTCACTGAGATATTAGGAGCTGGTAAATCAATTAAGTAGGCGTAAGTTATGGTGCAGCAAAAGGTAGACACTTGCAACGTGGCATTAACTTGTGGTCACAGTCATACGATAAAGAGTCGATTCTCTGAGATGTAAATAATGGACCTCTAGGAGTTCCAAGAGCTGCCATATGTTTACCTTTCCTTAGCTTATTCCTTCTTATCGGTGAGCAAATCAATAACTTTTCGCACGGTACCAGTAACCGCTCCTTTTAAGTGTCCAATAGTTCCCGTGGTCGCACCTTTAGGTTGTACTTTCTTCAATCTCTTACACCCCTACCCACACATATGTAAGATCAGTAATTAAACAAAAAAAATGCATTACATAATGAGATGCTTATTTGAGATGCCCACAAAAATATGCTTTACATCATCTTCCCTTAAAAGGTCTTAGAATGTATAGATATAGTTTTCATCAAGTGTTATAAACAACAACCCGGGCAGACCTTTATGCACCCGAGTATGCGAGTTCTATTCCTTTTTGGTTGCGCCAAACAGGTGATTATTAGAAGTCACGCTTTATGATAGATGTATATCGAAAAAAATGAAATAAATCTTCAATATAAGACCGAGTTCGCTAATTCTGAATCGTTCTAGCTATAGTGGTTCCACTTTCACTCAAAACTTATTGGATGTCAATGTGGCCTAGATAGGGGTGAGAGATGCTGTAAACCTGTCAAATATATCTTTGTATCAAACTATAAGATCAAAATACCAAACTTGGTGTCAAATTTTAGCATAAGAAATTTTATTTACACACCAACTGAGTTGACCATAGAAAATCAAATGAGTCCACAAAACACTAATCTTTGCATTACCAAGCCATATCCAAAGCACCACAATCTATTCAACTCTTCTATTGGTTTAATATTAAGGGATTTTTGGATAGCTTATTTCCAGCGCCTTTTAGGTGTCTTGACATGTTAATAAGGGCTGTTTGGATAGCCTATCTCAGCAGTCACTTAGTGTCCAAAACATGTTATTATCAGTTGTTTGGATAACTGTCGTTTGGCGTCATAAACATGTTAGTAAGGGCTGTTTGGATAGCTTATTTTCAGCAGGCCTTTTGGTGTCTCGACATACTTTTAAGAGCTGTTTGAATAGCCTATTTCAGTAGTCATTTGGCACCCTAAAATTTTTATTAAGGGCTGTTTGGGTATCTTATTTACAACAACCATTTTAGCGTCTTGACATCTATGTCAATAGCCTTGCAAAAAAATCATAATCAATTACACAACCTAACTAAACTGTAACAGGTTTTCATATACCTGTGCCTGAAGTCTCGGGGCTTTTAGGAGAGTTCAGTCCTTCAATCCATCTCGAAGGAGATCGATCATCCGACATTCTGTCCACTAATTTCCCAACAAAAGCTACTGGATTTCTTGGTTCTAGTAAACTAACTTCATTCCCCTGAGCACCTTCCACCATGGAATTTGCAGATGGAACAACAAATTCATTCTGATGATTGAATGCAACAATTTTTATAAAAAAGTAATGTTAAAAACCATAAACTGATGCATATACTGTCAAGCCGAGATCATAATTTAGGAGGTATAAAGTATACGTGTGACTAAAGTCTGGGGCTTTTGAGTCGTAACTTAGGTGGTCCACTTCTTTGCATGTTTAATATCGTTGATGTTCACACATTTTTTAGGTAAGTTTTCCAGAGATATAATATTCGGAATTACTTATCAATAAGGAAACAAAAGGCTGCCGAAAATATGTATCTATAACCAGATGTTTGAAATTCTAAATTGAAAGCAACTTACAATGACAGCAGCGACGACGGCGTTGACCTCCCTCAATGAGCGATAGTCAGGTTTTAAATTCTCTTAACAATAGTGCCGACATGTCCGAGCCCCCCGTTATCAGCAAAACAACTGATGCTATTAAAAACAGTATATGAGCTGCTATATCGTGGTAGGAAGGTGTCAGAACATGCAATCAATCTCACTTCTAAAAATAATTTAAAAAGATGCAAGTGAAACTGAAGCAAAAAACTGTCATCAAGGAAAGTGAAAATTCAGCAGAAGCGAAACAACAGATTGGCAGACAAATAAAAAATAGATGTGTTCCACAATGAGGCACTTTCAAACATTACTCCATATAAATTTTCAATATTTAATGCATCAGTCATCTTATGAGTTTATGAGCAAAGATGAAAAATAAGCTCATAAGCTAACAAGATTATGAGTCAAAAAAGCATAGCTTAGACATATGCCCAAGAAGGAATATAGTTCTGGTAATTCTGCTAATATCGGACCGAGGTATAAAAATTAAAGTCAGAACTAACTAAAGTGTTATGCAGTTAAAATGCATTTTCAGGCCGACAATAACATTCAATCCATTATACCCATTTTCTTTTAAGCCAAAATTTTTTACTTGCCCATTTTATCCACAAAACTGGTCAATATTGCCATACCAACCTTGCTTGTAAATACAAACTAATAAGATCTTATGAAGATCTTAAGCACAGTTTAATAACGCAAGATCCTAGCAAATGTTGGCTTCTATTTGTATGGCTACATCGGATACAAATAACAGAAGCAGCCCATATGTTTGTATACATATTTAGCAGACTTAACAACCCACAAAAGATTCCCAAATTGACCAAAAGAAGAATGTCGTTACCGTCACCATGGCTGTTGCTATAAAGACACAAAACGCAGGAACCAAGACTTATAGAAATACTTGCTGCCATCATCAAAAAAGTACAGCCAGCTGACCAACTCATGAGACTAATAAAAATGGCTCAACCCATTCAGACCCTGTAGATAGATAATAGATTGACAACAAATTGGCAAAACAATATTATGGAAGTATCCAAAAAAATGGGCCAAACTGCACACAAAATAAGTACTTTCTCACTGGTCCAATTTTAGCCATTTTACGTTTCTTATTTTACATCTGTCATCAATGAAAGTGCACTCATATTTTACGCAAAATGGATCCGTAGTTTTAGTGTGCTCTAAACTGATCATTTTCACACAATTCTTTTTGATCGGAGTATTTTACAAATATTTAATATGACATAATAATTCACTTTCAAGAATATAATTAGAAGGTTTTACACAGTTGAAATACACTTAAGAAAATGGTGACCTGTTTCTTTTAAGCAATTTTTTTATTTACCTCTTTTTACCAGTTAGGGTTAAAAATATAGCTTGAATCGACCCAGTCATTAGTAAATGGGTTAGAAATGCCACCTCTACTAACTATAATCATTTTTCAATAATCAATGTACGACATAAAGAATAAGTGTTGCACCTGTTAGTGGCACCAAGTATGTACACTCCCTTGCGTTGATCAGCACCATCTAGCTCTATCAATAGCTACACATATAAAGCATTTTTACTTCTCAGGTACATTATAGCCATTTAGGGACAAAAACTTTTTTCAGAAGTAAATTATCTTGAACAATATGAGCGAGCATAGTTCTATAGATTTTGCTAACCTGATTCAAAATTCGCTCAACGACCCATCCCCCTTCCTTCCCACGTTTTGTTGTCAGAGCATCTACCTGAAACAAACAAAGCAGCAGCAGGCAAAGCATCAATTAAATCAGCCATTGCAATTCTTGACTCCGGTTTAACTATAGCTAAGCGTTTGTAAAATCGAAGAGCCGAAGTTCATGAAATGTGTCAAAATCAATCTTAGAGCAGAAAATACCTCATCGAAGAACAGTATGCATGGAGAACACGTCCTTGCACGACTAAATATCATCCGCACTGCCAATTATTGTTTTCATGATCATAAAGTTAACCCATTGCCTAGTAATAAAAAAATGGGCTAAAATGCTTGCGGGTCAACCCACTCCGGCATGGACCAGTATGACCCGTACTATAAATGATATATTTCTTTCAGAACATGTTCTGATTTGTCACCCAACTCACCCATCTTGCCACCTCTATTAGTATGAAATGACACAAACTGCAAGTAATTCATACCTTATCTGAGACGGAAGGCGAGATTTTTCTCAATGTTTGATCAAAATGTACAGCTTTAATCATATGTAGCATTCCACCTAAGAAGCTTTGTGACGGTGATCCTGAAGTTGCCTCCTTCGCAGCAGCAGTTGCAGCTTCAATTTTACTAAATTTCTCTTCAATAGCAGCCATGGCAGCTTCATTCATCTGAAAATTTGTACAAATAACATTAAATAAACTTGCACTTAATGCATTAGTATCTTTGTGATCAGTAGCAATAACAAAAAGGAAAAAGTACGAACCAATGAAGAAAGATCGGCTCCACTTAGGTTTGCACATCTGTCACTCCTTCCAATATCAACCAAAATGCTTGGCAGTACAAATATTTGTCGCGAGCAGTACTAAATGAAAACCAACAGTACAAACCTAGTTTAAAAATAAATAAAAAAAGATCACACTGGTTTAAATCAAACATGCTTGCTATGATTTGAAAGAGATAAATAAAAACCCTAACAATTTCAATAAAGATATTACCTTCCGTGTATCATCAGTAGTTGTGTGCTTGATTAATCTCTCAATAACCTTCCTGCTTTTGATAAAGAATTAATCCTATATATAAAAATTGAAAGATAAGTTTTGCGTAGCAGTATGAACAGGTTTCCCCTTACCCTGAGACAGCGAGACCAACTATAGAGGTAGTATGGGGTGAAGATCTAGAAGTCATGGTTGAGATAAGGTTTAGAATAACCTTCCTGCTTTTAACAATTTCAATAAAGATATTACCTTCCTGCACAATTCCGTGTATCATCAGTAGTTGTATCATCAGATGAAGAGGATAGTTTTATTATTAGTGTATACGGCAAGAACCTTCCTGCTGTGGAAAAAAGAATCAGTACCTGCATAAATAACAAAACAAAAGTTATATAAGAATTATGAGCACAATAAACCATTAAAGGGGCAAATAAAAATTATGGATCATTGTGCAGTAGGATGAATGAATGATATTAGGGTTTTGAGAAAAAAATATGGATGAATGATATTATGGGATGTAGAATACCGGGCTTGTTTTTTACTAATTTAGTGGGTTATGTTTGTTTGGAAAGGTTTAAAGGTTTTTGTTTGCAATCTATAAATCAAAAACTGGTGTTGATCTAGTGGTTGGCATGGTTGTTAATATTATGCAATGTCTCAAGTTTGAATCCAGCACAATTTATTTTTTAACAAATAAATTTCGGATTTCACAAAAGAATGCTTATGTGGCTTCATTGTGATGACATGGAATAAAAATATGATGAGGTGGTATTCCATGTCATTGATGATGTCATATACATCCTATTATATATATGTTTTATATATATATATATATATATATATATATATATATATATATATATATATAAAGTTTAGAAGATATACTTATTAAATTTATAAAGTTATTAAAAAAAACATGTAAACTGATAAGAATACTTCATTTAAAATTTAGCAAATAAAGTTTTATTAATTACCCTCCTCCATTTTCTTTTATTTTTTATTTTACAAAATTCGCACATATGTTTTTTTAGCACATTTTATAAATTAAACGAAAATTTAATAATTTGACTAAATTAAGCTTCAATTTTGGTTTTTATTAACAAATATGAATGCTCAATTTTGTCACGTAGTTGGAATAGTAAAATTATAAATTGTTGAATTCTTTTTCTATTTTGTGGAATTATAAGTATATATTATAGGGCAATTAAAACGCTGCCATTTCACGTTTGGGTTTCCTGCCAAAATATTTGGGCTACTAAAGCCCGCCTCAAATGATCCGCTTGGCCTGTTGTCAGGTCCAAAAAT
Source organism: Artemisia tridentata subsp. tridentata (assembly GCA_021014915.2). NCBI lineage: Eukaryota > Viridiplantae > Streptophyta > Magnoliopsida > Asterales > Asteraceae > Artemisia > Artemisia tridentata. Next base: position 137,437,162 of record CP139505.1, on the reverse strand, counting down.
TCTCCTTAATAACCTACCACCGCCTCAATTATTCTACACAACTTCTAGAACCATCAATCGGCGACACAAATTTTAGATCAACCGGATTCTCCGCGACATCACAAAATTAATTTTAATCAGTAAGGATTACATTTTTAGACAACTACACGGAATTTGTTGGTTGCTGGTCCCGCAAGAACTCATCAAAAAGGTGTGTACATGCTTTGGGTTATAACTTATAAGTGAGTCTTCGGATTGCTTATTTTTTAGGTTTGTGTTTTGTTATGATTTTGCAGCCTAGATTAAATAGCTATTTCTTTGACTTTATATTCGGATAGTCTTAGTTTTTGGTTTATCTATGGACAAAAGATATGATGTGCGGCAATTACCATGTATTGCCATAGTGGAGCAACTTGGACATTCTGCCTTCATTTATGTATTGATTACCTTTGTTATGCTTGATTTGTTAGCTACAATTGATAATGAGTTCTATTAGATTTAGGTGATGTTTCTGTAACATGAGGTTGTGGCCACATTTTTTAGTGTTGAAGATCCTATAGTTGTCAAGATGATAGCATATTTAAAGCATGAACTTTAACATTTGGTAAAACTGAATTTTTAAAGACTGAATTCATATATTAGTATTGACACAACTAAAGAAGACAATTCAGCCTCATCAGGTTTGTTTCTTTAAAATGTATTAGCAGTCCTTATTGTTATATTAGTATTATTGTAGACGATAAGACATAAATAAATGAGCATAAAAAGTAAGACTTTAACATATTAAAAGTTTTATATGTAAGCGTTAAGACCGGAGTATATAATGTTACGAAAATTGTAATGAAAACGGTATTGGGACCCATAACCTATGGAATACGGTATTGAGAGTTAAATTTACTTTTTTTTAAATCTTTTTTTGATTCTCAATTATTTGTGGTTGTGACAGGTATTAACAACAATATGCAAAATAGTTGTAGCAGCTCACGGCCGCAACGTACACGATTGTGTTCTCTGCATCAAGGTAATTTAGAGTGCTATTACATTTAGCAATTATTTTAAGATGCGTTGATCTCTGTCAACTCTTGCCATCACAAGTGCCCAGGAAAAAGTAGTCAGCACCTCAAAGACCATTCTTGCTGATAGCAGTTAGAACGATCCTATTAGTCATGGTAATGGCTATTTAAATTGAACTGACTGATAACGACTTGCTGCTGCATTATGTGTTTCTAAATCCTCGGAAAGAAGATATTACGTGTCGCATTGAAATAACCTACGAATGCAACTGCCATCTAAAGGTATGTTAACTTACAAATTTCTATATGTTTGTACAATTGGTGTATAGATATTATATATGTTATCAGTATGGTGACTGCAGTCTGCGGCTGATTTTTTGATTTAACCTATACTAATTTTGAATAGTTTGCTATTGTAATAGGTATTAACAATGGCATACAAAAGGGTTGCAGCAACTCGCGTACACAAAATACACGATCACGTTCTCAGATTGTTGTAACCTTGAAAGTTCGGTGTGATGGAAGATATGTAACACCCCCAAAATAGGGTCCAGCGGAAGCATACATGTCACTGGGGTGCTACTAAATTGGTATCACAACACAAATACAAAGAACGGTTTTTACCTCAATCATTTAGAATAAAATTCATTAACAAAAAGTGTTAAATTTACATTATTCAAAAGTAGTGCGAAAATAGGCCCATAAAACAAGTAAAGGGGTCCCAATTATTTATCAGAGTCGTCTATGACCGTGCCCCTCGCCAAGCGCCTCCAGAAGTAAGCAATCGCCTTAACCTGAAAATACATGTTAAAAGTGTCAACACGAGGTTGGTGAGTTCATAGGTTTTAGTTTAAAACAATATGGTTGAACCACAAGGTTTTCGATTTCAAATCATCATTCACAAACAAGTCAAATTCAACGTAGGCTCACACTACCTAAATCACCGTTCCAAAACCAAATCCGCAAATAATATCATAATCAAAACATCTCGAATCATAATCAGTCATACAAATACTACACTCATATAGTGTCACGCAAATTTAACTGTGACGCTGGCTAAGTCACAAATACCAAGTCATGAGCCGCACTCAAGGAGTGTCTCATATCATAACAATAATTCGCTATAGGTGCACCATATAGTAATACCCTGCACTATTGTAGCTCATAACAATAACCCAGCACTATTTCAGCACGTATAACACAAATCTTAGCCAGCTCGCGTAACAGTTTCATAACAACAAACACAATTTTAGGTCTAATCAATAAACAGGTTTTGCATATATCTTGCCCCAAAACATATCAGGTCCATGAGGAAATAATCACATAAGAAACAGATAATCACTTAACGCATTCAAATAACCAAATCAAATATTTCAACCAAACAGTGTTAGGAATATAAATATTCATCTGAAGACCCGGTCACCTCGAGTACTCATTAGCACTTAATAGCTCGTAGGAATATTAGTATTATTAGTAATAGTTTAGTTAATATAGAACTTGTGGAGTGGGTCGGGTCTTTACCCTCTGTCAGCTCACTCCACAGCCCACTCAGGGCACCAATATTATGTACTATATAAAGCCCTTCCCACACAAGGGAAGGGTTGGACCTTTCACTTCTCTAATCATACAACTTCTACTTCTCTCTCTACAAAGGCTCCCAACCTTCTTTCTCTCTCTAGAAATCTCTTCACTATTCGGCCTAATCTCAATCTATACGTGTGTTATAGTTAGTGAACATCTTACAATTGGTATCAAGAGCCATGGTTAGGTTCATATGAGTTCATGTTCACGGATTTCATAGGTTGTTTTTAGTTTTCTTGGTTCGAATAGTTTTTCTAGGGAAAATCACTTGTATGATTTTTGTTTGTGGTTAAATCTGTGAAAATCGTGTAAGTTCTTGTTCAAAGATTGTTACATAAGCGTTGTTTTGTTGCTGGGTTGTTTGTTTCTGTCGATTCGTGGTGTATTTGGTCAAATCGTTTGGTGTTTGCAAAAGTGTTCTTGGCTGCGATTTGAGTTGCGTCCAGAAGTTCTTCGCTGCGATTTGATCAGTTGGGAAATTGGTAGTTGCGATTTGGTATATCTTGGAGTCTGCGATTTGACTTATTACTCAAAAGGGAAAAAGAAGTCAAATCGCTAGAAAGCGATAGTTTTGGCATATTGTGGGTTGCGACTTGACGAGATAGTGACAGTTTTCCCGGTTGTGAGTTGCGATTTGACTCTAGCGATTTGAGTTGTTCCGGTTGCGATTTGACAGTTGCGACTTGGGTCTTCTGGTTGCTATTTGCTTACTGCAATTTGAGCTCACTCTGTTGCGATTAAAGGCTGTGACTTGTGACTTGAGTCACTGCGATTTGATCTTTGCGATTTGACTTACGGTTGACAAATTGTGATTTGATTATTTGTGATTTGACAAGTTACGATTTGACTTATTGTGATTTGACTGATTGCGATTTAACCAGTTGCGATTTGACATTGCGAGTTGACTCTTGCGATTTGACATATTACGATTTGGTTGATTGCGATTTGACTTGTTGCAATTTGACAATTTGTAACTTGACTTGTTGCGATTTGATCAAATTAAGATTTGACTTTTGTAACTTGAATTTTGAAAATCAATTGTGCAATTTACTCTTGGATCACGGTTTCATCTTGATTTTGTAAAGCTCCGCGAAAGAAACGATTTCTCGGTTTAAATCAGAGATTCGTAAAATCCCGTGCACGTTTTTCACAATGACCACTAATTCAGAGTCCTTCATATCTGAGGTGCTTAAATTGTACGATGTTAATGATAAACATGTGTACTCCAATTCTGTACTACAAACAAACGTGTGTGATTCTGATAATGCTAGTGTGGAAATGTCATGGTCGAACTCTCACATGAAGGAGTGTCATCAGTCTCTAATGTTGACTAACGAAAAGGAAAGTCGCATTGAATGTCTTCGATTACTTCATTCACACCTCAAGATTCTGTTTGGGCAACCTGGATACTTGGGAGGTTATCAAAGGGCCTTCGCAACACTCTTTGGTCAAGATGTTCAGGACTTCACAGACAAAATGATTCTGTACATGGATCAACTTAAACAACAACTTGACAAAGGGGAATTCTCGGAAGATAAATCCATGGCTGCCTTTCGGGTGATTAATCACCAGCTCCAAGTGTTTATTGATTCGCAATACACAGAGGATTATGATTATGACAGTGAAATGACAAAAAAGTGTTTTGCCAACTACACTGGAACTAAAGTTAACGTGTTCAGAATTACACTACTCCAACTCTTGAGTCATGATAAGGGGTTCATTATTGAAAAGGCACAACATATGGGAAACGAGACAGAGTCAGATAAGCATGATTTGCATGCAGATCCCAGTCCATTAAATCACCAAGTACCATCTACCGAGGTACATTTGGCTAATAAACACGATGGTATTTCTAATGAACCAATACATACTGATCAAATTATACCAACTTATGACACATATCTGTTAGAAAAGACTGATAACAATATCACCTCTGATTCAACAAATATGAATCATAAGGGGGGAGAAACTGATCAGGATGCTGAACATGATAATACAACAAGTTCCTTGCTTACAGCTGAGTTTTCCAAATCAAATGATATGATTGAAAAGGGCGTCTATCTTGAACTTTCAAAAAGATTTTTACAGCTTGAAAAACATTGTATTTCTCTTGAAATCGCAATGCAACAAAAGGAAGAAAGTTTTCAAACTAGGCTACCATGTGAAAATCCGGAACTCCCTGAATTCCGTGAATTCTTTATTATAAATGATTTGAAAGCTCAACTAGAAGCAAAGAACTTGACGATCAAAAACCTGAAAAACAGTTTGGCTAAAATGCGCGACATGTGCAATGAGGTTAAGACTAAACATGACACTAAAGTGGCTGAATTACTTGTTGAAAATGAGACTTTGAAAATGCAATGTAAAAATCTGTGTGATTCAATCAAAGAAACGAAATCTAAGCTTATAGAACAGACGACCTCTTTGATTGCCAAGAATGATGAATTCAAAGCTCAAATTCAAGTGAATGGGTTCACAATCACTGCTCTTATGAACAAATTGAGGAAATTAAAGGGAAGTAGTGTGAATACTAAGGTTGCAAAACCATCAATCTTGGGAACACCTGTTTCACAACCTCTTAGAAGCCATACAGTTGTTAGACAACCAAATGCGTTTAGATCTGAACGACCAAAACCTTCTAACCCGAGGTGTGCAACCCAAGTTGATGTGATACAAGTTTTGTCAAAACCAGTCACTTCACAATCTAGACCAAATGTTCAGACAGTTAGTGGTCGTTCTAAGGCTCAATCTTATAAGTCTAAGACTAAGGATGAAAATGCTCATGCTAAGGTTCGATCCCATAAGGCTAGAACCTACTACAGGCCGGTAGGATCAAAGAGTTATGCTCAGAAATCTAGTGGGCATATTGCCGTAGGACTAAATTCTACCTCTAAATCTTGCATTAAGTGGTTACCAACGGGTAAAATCTTTAAGATGATTGGTCGTAGGTGGATACCTATTAGTACAGATGGCAGGTCAAAACGTGTCTGTGAAACTGCAAATATTTTGGATACCTTTGTCACTAACCCATATAAAAGAATGCAAAATCGTCATGTTAGTGCAGGGAATCCTTATTTAAGTGCAGGTACATCCACCATTTCCTTCAAGGAAAAACTCAGAGTGTGGCGGCCAAAAAGTCAGAAATCTCCTAACTTGGGGGTTCAGGAAACTCAACAGTGATGTAAGGGCACAATGATTTCTGAACAAATCAGTTCAGGACTCGTGCTACAACAGTCTATCTTGGGAAGAGTGTCAGTGGGACTTCTTCATGTATCCTTTGTATATATTCTATATTCACAATATTGAATAGGTATATAATTTTTTATATATAGATAGATTAAAAAAAAATGAGAGTAATTTAATTTATTAATTACATTAAACTGAATAATTTGTTGTTCTAGGCATGTCTTCTGGTTATCAATAACATTTACGGCCCTAGAAATGTCATTCAATAATGACACGGGACTTTAAATGAAGCTCGAACAAAAGCTAAACTGAATAATTAAAACATGTCTCAATGGCTTGCTATTACTTTAGATAGTAACCCGCAATTCTTAATGAGGAAAACATGTCGCCAAAAAGACAGCTGTTCCTCCAACTGGGTGATGTTCACCTGGGCATGGATTCCTTTATATCCATGTTTCTTCGATCTGATGTACGATTCAGTGCATCATTTCTTGCAAAAGATATGTTTTTGTTTAGATTGCTCTCAAGATAAATTATTTCTCAATCAACAACTCCATTTCTTTTGTAGAAATCGGGTCATTGATTGAGGGGGAGAGAAATTTATGGCAATTATCAGGGCATCCATGAGGTTTTCCATGAGGTTTATTGAAGGTTGATACAAGGTGTAACGTCGTGTTTAAATCAGTTTTTTTATATCAACTTGAGGACTAGTTATGCCTTTATTGTAAGATAAATCTCATATTAGGAAAGACAGGGACCAAATCTGTCACTTTATGAAAGAAGTGCTCTAGGTATATATAAAGTGATCTTGCGATTTGACCTAATCTCAACCCACTCACAGTCATACCTTTGACCATAAGACTGTTCATCTTCTCTCCAATTTGCGATTTGCTTGATCTCTTGTTGAATCCGTGGAATCTACCCTAGGTTATTCGATCGACTCATCATCCGTTTCTTGGTTAGTGCTTATTTTTGTAAATTGCTTGGTGGGAAATGTTGTTCATCATGTGTAGATGTTATGCTTAATTGCTAATTTGTCACTCATATCTCCTCTGTTTATAACTTTGATTTTCGTATGAATATTGACTCGAAAAAGTCAAATCGTGCGCAATGTTTGTATATTCAGTAGGTTAAGATTGTGACTTAAAGTTTGCATATAGTGTTGTTTGGATTTGCTGATTATGCACTTGCATGTATCCCAGTTGAAAGTGACTCAATTTTGATCTTCGATTAGTAGTGGCGATTTGTCTCTAGGCTTATTGAATGTATCCTATCATATTAAGTTAGTCTGATAGAGGATTTGAAGAGCCTAGGTTGTGGGTTATGGAGTCTCTTGTGCTTTTGATTGTGTTTATGGGGTGATGTTCTTGATTGCGATTTGCTGAATCAATGTTCTTGGTAGCGATTTGAGATGTTGTTAGGTGATTCTTGGTTGCGATTTGATATTATTTTATTTGTGACTTGTGTGTAAATAGTTATTTGGCTATCTTGATGTGACATGTGTGCAAAAAGAAGTCAAATCAATTGACAGTGACTGTTTTGTCTTTTTGTGACTTGCGATTTGTCACTTGCGATTTGAATAAAATAATGCTTTGTACCTATCATATCGCTACATCTGTGTGTTGAATATTTGTGAATATTTTATTGTATGCGATTTGATTATAATATTACGGTCAAATCGCAAAGTCTGCTATTTGGCTTGGAAACAATTTTATATTCATATCATGGGACCACCAGGGTTGCGATTTGCCCGTATCAGGTTGTGATTTGAATATTTAATTATTGCGATTTGACCTCGTGACTGACTGTTGCGATTTGTGTCATATTGCGATTTGATCACCTGAATGCTTGCGATTAGAATGTTGCAATATATGTTGCGATTTGATTCTTATACTTGTTTATTGCGACTTGTGTTCTTTGCGATTTGATCCTTAGATTAATTGCTACGTAATTGTTGCAATATGGTTTAGTGTGGTTAAGTCTCATTCAAGTCCTTTATCTTGTCTAATGTCATTGCTTGCATGCTATACACTATGAGCATTAGATTGTCAAATCATTATGTGACTGACTGTGATACCTTGGGTGCATCATGCTTCTAAACTGTGTTCTAACCTCGAGCATTAGCTCTTGTCTAACACTGCATCTGTATGTTTGCTACCCTGTGAATGTATGTGTGCAGATTTAATGGCTAATACTTCTGTCAATATTCCTGCTGAACAAGCTCCCGCAGTCTTACCTCTTATACATTCAGATGAACAAATCTTACCGTATGACAGATGGGTTCCAATTGGAAGAAGCAACTGCTATTTAGATATGGAGAAATCTCAACCCAATCCTATCTACAAAATCTCAGTAGACATACTAAAGGAAACTTCAATCTTCAGTGCATTCACAGCTTGCTCTGCCATTCCCGCCATATACATTCAGCAGTTTTGGAACACTGTGAGTGTGAACAGAGACACTGGTTGCTACAGTTGTCAGCTTGATGAACAATGGTTTAAGCTTACCAAAGACACCCATAGAGAAGCGCTGCACATCTCTCCTATCATTACAAACACACCATTTTCTCCACCACCTCTCCCCGAGGACCTCATCAACTTCGTCAATGATCTGGGTTACCCCACAACAGTCAACACGCTATCTTCCGTAATCACTAATGACATGTATCAACCTTGGAGGGCTATTATCACGATCATTAACACGTGTTTTACTGGAAAAACTTCAGGGTACGAAAGACCAAGAGCTTCTGTACTACAAATTCTATGGGGAATTGTTAAAAGAGCCAACATTGACTTTGCCGAAAGGATCTGGGAGGAATTCACTCACTCCATTCATACCTTCCTTGAGGACAAAATGAAACTGGAGTTACGCCTAGCTAGCAAGAAATCAGTCAAGAAACTGTTGATTCCAAGCATCAGATTCACAAAGATAATAATTCATCATCTTCATTCCCTTCACAAGTTTCATTCAAGATCTGGTTCACCTCTCCACCTGCCATCTGAAGAACATGTTCTGGGAAACCTTAAGTTCTCTGCCAAAGGTACCAAACAAGAAATCTTTGGAATGAATATACCTGAATCCCTCATCTCAGAGAACATTCGACATGCGTCGTATTTTCAAGACTATCTGAATAGAGTGAACATATATCAAAAGTCTCTTATGGATAGGCTAGGTGGTGATACTGGATCCCCTGCATCAAAAACTCATAAAGTAATCAAGCAAAGTCAACCTAAATCAAAGAAGAGAAAAGATGCATCCCTTGTAGTCAACGCTCCTAAGGAAGCTAAGAAACTCAAAAGGAGTACTGTAGACAAGAAACAGGGATCCAAGAGACTCCAATTGAAAAGTCAAGTTGTTGATGAAGAAGGTCCTGTATCCAAACCAACTCTGAGAGATGAAGATGATGGTGATCTCCAACAGGCTTTGGAACTTAGTGCTAAGGAATATGCAGAGACAACGGGTTGATCTTCTAAAGGAGTAATCCTCAAAGAACCTGACACTGGAGGACCTCAACCTATGCCAGCAGTGGAAGGCAAGGGAAAAGGTATTGCTTCAGCAGAACAAGCAGCTCAAACTCTTCTGGATATTTCATCTCCTGCATCCAAGACAACCACCACGCAGTTCATCCTTAAGAAACGTGAAGCTGAATCATCCAAAGGCGTTGAATCCCCTAAAAGTGCTAAAGAGAAATCCTCGAGTTTAGAAGTCGATCTAAACTCCAGTGATACGAAATCCGAGGAACGTTCAATAATGGAGAAGAATGCAGAGATAGAAATTCCACAAGCTCAAAGAAATGTTGAACCAGAGAAAGACAAAGCTGAAAAGGAAAACCAAAACCCAGTAAAGGAAATAGCTGAGGACCCTTCTCATGAACCCTTACATGATGAATTTGTAGCTTCTGCATACCCAAGTGTTCAAGAAAACCTGAAAATGAAGATGGATGATCATTCACATGTGGAGGAACCAGCGGGGTCAACTGGCACATTGTCATCTCTCAAAACCCTTGATCACGACTTCACATTTGGTGATCAGTTTATTGCAGACAAGCCTATAGATGCTGATGCTGAAAATGAAAAGTCAACAGATGAAAAGGAGGTTGAGTCGATGGTATCGGTCACAATTGAACAAGACATGTCTGCAATCCAATCTATGGCAAATCCAACCTCTACAACAACACCAATCATAGTCATTCCATCATCTGAAGCAACCACGACCACAACTGTCACCACTGAAGCTCCAATCCCACCACAGCAATCTACCATCACCAGTTTAGAATCACAACTTACAACGGCCCTCAAACGTCTTGCGGATCTGGAACGCCTGAATCTGCCACAAGTTATGTTAAATCACGGCCGTAGGTTGTCAAAGCTGGAAGATCTTAATATAGAACATAAGGCAATTATTGATGTTGATGTACATGCTAAAGAGGCAGTGAAATGGGCAATGGAAGCACCAATGAGAGATCGATTTAGAGATCTTCCTACCATTGACATGAAGGAAATACTTCACGACATAATGTTTGAGATAGGTCAGTACAAAGGACATGAAGATCATCAGAAGCTATACAATGCCTTGGAAAAGTCGATAGACCGTGACAACATTGATCATCTCATGCATGAATTGGATAATCAACGAAAACGGAAGAAGAAGAGGCAAGACAATCCCAGTCCACCACCAGGATCTCCACCACAGCCTCCTCCACCTCCTCCACCATCAGGTGCTTCTGGAGCAGCAGGGTTTTCTGGAGCATCAACTGAAAAGGATCAGACTAAATCATCCACTGAAAAGGATCTGACTAAATCATCTACTGGTCCCAGCTCCTCAAAAACTGTCTCATCCTCTGGTTATGCTGCTTGGTCGACTGTCGACACCAGATTCAGACCTTCGGTCTCTTCCATCCCAGAAGAATTCATCATTCACGAAGAATCAGTAGTAGAAGATCAAGATTCTCACTCAGATGATGATGATGACACCTCGACCACCCACATTCCAAAAGTAAGCAACACTTGGTGGCAAGATGTATTCGGGGAAGAAAAGTCCACAGCTCCTGAGGTCACAGTCACAGACGAAATGAAGCAAACATGGTGGAAAAAGTCCAAAGATGACAAACCTCCGACTCCAGAACCAGATTGGTCCATTCCTACATCTAATGCTCATATCCCTGATAACAGCTAGGCTGATGCCATTGTGTCAAGCTATGAACCACCTCCAGAAAACTCACTGCTTGCTCAAACTGGCGACATGGGAGCATTTATCAACTAGTACTGCAAGCAACAAGGGATCACTAAGCTCACACCAAAGGACTTAGAGGGACCCGCATATAATATTGTCAAAGCCTTTCATTCAGATGCAGTTCACCTTCAGTACCAAATGGAAGAATGTTATAAGCTTTTGACCAATCAAGTTGACGAGGGAATCCGAAACTACAATATCAGCATGCCACTCCCACTAGGTGGCCCACCTGGACAAGTCACAATACAAACGGAATTCTTTTTCAACAAAGACTTGGAGTATCTTAGATTTGGGAGCAAAGAGCACAAACAAGCCTTATCCATTACTAAAATGAAAGCTGCATTCTATCCAGACATTGGGTTAGAGCAAATTGTGCCGGATCAGATGTGGGTTGAGAATGAGTACGAGTACAATATATCAGCGTCGTATGGTATATCACATTGGTGGTTCAGGAGACAGCAATTCTACATAGACAGATTCGCTGCAGAAGGTGACCGCAAAGCTGTGCGATCTCGCATACAGATCATCAGTGTTGTTAAAGTTGATATCTTCACAATCTATGGATATGACTACCTAAGCAAGATCTTTCTCCGCCAGGCTGACCTCAAGGAATATGTCATTTCCGAACGTGACTTCAAACACTTGCATCCAAGTGACTTTGAAGACCTGTACCTCTTACATCTTCAGGGCAAGTTACATCATCTATCCCCACACGAAAAGAAGACCCTTGCAACTGCTGTTAATCTTTGGACCAGGGGCTTAGTCATTAGACAACGGGTAGAGGATTTTCAACTTGGGATTGAAAGTTATCAGACACAACTCAATCTCACAAGGCCCCAATGGGAAGCAAAAGACATGGGACTCGAGCATGACTACTCGGTTCTTGAATCTCCAAAGGCTGTGTTGTTTAGAGACAGGTACGAGGTTCAAATGATCATGAGGTTTAATGAGATACACAAGTTCAATGATGGTACTCTGCAACAAATTGAAGATGCACTGGATTTCAGAATCAAAGAGTACAAGATCAGATTTGCTAAACCAGGAAGATATACCATGCATTGGACGAAGAAAGAGTTTGAGATGAACAATGAGTTCCTTCGTGCCATACGCAAACGACTGAAGACCAGGAGGATCTTCCGCAATCTTGAGAGCTATGTTGGTGGCAGAATTCGAGAGGGTGACTATCGACTCCTACAGAGAACAGAATGAAATATCTCATCTCTGTAATAATTAGCTCTCTCATTTTGCTGTTGTGTAATTCTGTAATACACTTAAAATTTTTAACTGCTCAAGTAGTGATAAATATATGATGTAGGCCTTAGTCTTACCCCCTCTCCGTTTGAGGGGGAGTAGCAGCATTTTTCATTGTCAGAATATATCTAACCTGACCACATTATCTCCCAAAATGTTTAACTTATTTAAATCAATTGAGATCACAAATCTCAAGTGGTTTGAAATTTTTGATCGGGGGAGAGAATGTGATTTAAATATGAAATTCTGATAAAAATGTGATCTTTTGAAACTCAAGTGTAGGCTCTCCCATATGTGCTAAACCTTTTCGTATATCGATGCACATATTGAGGGGGAGCGGATGATTTATGATGGCAATTGTGGATGAACACCAAAGACCGACCATTTTATTTAACGTTCTGGAGTTATAAGGATGGTAAGATGTTCCTACGATCCCGCCAGAACTGAAGGGATCTTCCTAGGGACAATCCTCTAGTTAGAATAGAAGTCCTTAGGAATGATTAAGAATGAGAAAAGTGAATAAGGGAAAAGTGCCGACTGAGATGGAGCTAGTACTGGAACAAACCCAACAAGGTGCTAGTAATGAAGTCTCGGTAAGCGCTGAAGGGGTTGAAGAATGAAAAAGAAATGTAAAGATAAAGGGTGAAAAGAAAGAAGCCCTCCTTAAACTTTAGGCAGAAACCGGGTCAATACATATGCTGTCAGAATCATTTAGTTGATTGCTGACATTGAAGACAAAGTATCATGGACCCAGTGATACGCTGCACAACCCTCCCTAGCCACTCAAGGTCCCTCAAAGGACTTTTGTTTCACTTGTCACGGAGATCATTACATTGCTATCGTCTCTCTCACTCAGAGTTAGACGATATTAAGAAGGTGGCAGTCCTCTCCAGCCTCCGATCACTAAATCAAAACGCACCATTGAGTCTAGAGCCAAGAGATCATCAATAAATCTCATTAGGACACATTTCCAATATGCTTGTTGTTTCATACAATGTGAAAAGAAAGAAAATATATATGAAGAGTCCTACGCATTATCCTTGTGGTATTGCCAGAACATCCGAGTGATACGTAAAGTATTCACAATGAAGATGGAAATCCTTCTAGAGCCAACATCAAACGAGCTCTTGGTGGGTGACATGTGAGATCCTTCATGGATCAAGCTTGTAACAACTGGAAAGAAACGATGGGGCGATTAAAATTTGAATTAAACTTGTTCCAGGAAATGGATTGACGGATACTTTTGGAAAAACCTCTCAATGTGCTCACCAACAAAGTTTCGAGCACATTGATTGTGAAAATTTTCAAACAAAAGTATTTTTGACAGAAATGTGATTCAATTTATAAAACCCTTGTCGTGTTGCACAAAATGTTTATCCTGTGACACGCAAGTGATTTTTCTAATCAATTTCTCGTCAATCAGTGGGTATTTAATTCACTGATTCACTCTACCGTGCTGTCTGCTTTGAGACGTTCCGGTATGAGAACATGCTTTGTATGATGATTCTGACATTAATTTGTTGGAAGACTCATTACTACAAGCTGGAAATTCCTGTCAAGGAGAATCTTCTTTAAAGGGGATTCTACTTGATCACAGGTCGGTCTTCACAGAACTGAAGGTTAAATCCAACCACCACATCGAACGAATGACAAAGCCATATTCGTTCTCCTACTTAATTGCTAACTGTTTTATTTCAGATTCATATAAAGATGGCGATGTTGGTTCCTGATTCCAGCAGAAACATGTCAATCCACACTCCATGCTCACACTTCCAATTCATTATCAAAGACATCATGATAGATGAAAGACCTACTACACAGCTTCCGCAACTCAGATGATAGCTATCATGATCCAGAAAAGTGTGAGCATGCGAGCCCAACAGTCACAACAAATCACATGGAGGCATTACTACAATGGATGAGCTCAGAGATTTATGGTGGCTGATGATCTCAAAGAAGGCTCAAGGATCACAACCCCACATAAAGACGATGCTGCAAGATGACGTGAAGACATATGATGGATGATAACTTCAAAGATACTCAAAGATTATCCAAGATAAAAGATCAGTCATCAAAAGTTCACTGCTGAAAGGCACAAATATCTATGAAGTTGAAGAATCAAAGACTACGAGCTATGAAGACACATTCAGAGGATAGAGTGCTATAATTCTAAATTTTATTTTCGGGGTGACCTCCCTTAGAGGGAGATTGTTAGGAATATAAATATTCATCTGAAGACTCGGTCACCTCGAGTACTCATTAGCACTTAATAGCTCGTAGGAATATTAGTACTATTAGTAATAGTTTAGTTAATATAGAACTTGTGGAGTGGGTCAGGTCTTTACCCTCTGTCAGCTCACTCCACAGCCCACTCGGGGCACCAGTATTATGTACTATATAAAGCCCTTCCCACACAAGGGAAGGGTTGGACCTTTCACTTCTCTAATCATACAACTTCTACTTCTCTCTCTACAAAGGCTCCCTACCTTCTTTCTCTCTCTAGAAATCTCTTCACTATTCGGCCTAATCTCAATCTATACGTGTGTTATAGTTAGTGAACATCTTACAAACAGTCAAGTCTTGAGTAAACAACTCACGTAACCAAATAAACAATCTTTAAGTTTAGTTAAAACGAGCATGTATTCTCCCCCAAAACAGTTTAAAACCAGTAAAAGTAGGGGCCATGAACTCACTTTAGCCACAACAATGCAAAGATCACAAGTGACACGACTAGCATCTAGAGCTAATCACAATGGTATCCAGGAGACAAGCACAACGGTACACGGAGGTACAAGCACAACAGCTTAAGGGTAGTATAGCACAACAACAACTATGACAGCACGACACAACGGACTTGGCACAACCTAATAATATAAAACTTGTCTTAACGTATATTCCCAAAAGCATAAAAGTTTACAAAAGTTAACTATTCTCATTCCCAATAATCAAGTTTTATTTCCAAAAATAATCCAATTCCATTTCCCAAAAATAATCATGTCTTAACCTTTTAAACAGAGTTTGGTATCATCATTCGTGTAACTAGGGTTGTTCACGAGCCGAGCCGAACCGAGCGGACCTTTGCTTGTGCTTGGCTCATTTACAAACCGAGCCGAGCCGATCGGCTCATTTACAACCAAGCCGGAAATCGAGCGAGCATTTTTTGAGCGGATATTTTTTCGAGCGAGCATCGACGAGCGACGAGTTTTTCGGACAACCATAAATTTGGGTTGTTTCCTTTAATGTTCTCGCCGCCTAGTGATGACCGAGGTTCGGCCGTCCGAGGATGACACTAAGTTTGAGGTCCGGTTGTCCGAGAATGAGGCTCAGGTTGAGGCCAGTGAAGCGATGAGCATACTACAGAGAACGATTGTCGCGTTGTGGTGTAGGTTGACAGCGGGAGACGATTGATGGCGGAAAACTAATGGGAATAGGAAGTCAAGCATGTCTTTTCACGACTTAGGATTTTACAATTAAACTTAGTGTTAAGGTTTCATTGTGTTGACTGGGTCGGTAACTATAAATATAATTGTATATATTGAGCCAAACCCAATAGGGTGGTATGTATAAAATTATAAATATAATTATAATTAATGTGTATATATATAATTATATATATAATAAATTAATAAAAATTATATCGAGCCGAACCGAGCCGAGCAGACCTTTGCTCGTGCTTGGCTCGTTTACAAACCAAACCGAGCCGATCGGCTCGTTTACAATCGAGCAAAAAATCGAGCGAGCATTTTCCGAGCAAATTCCGAGCAAGCGGTGAGCGATTTGCGAGCGCCGAGCGATTTGAACAGCCCTACGTGTAACGGGAGGAAAACGCTGACTCAAGAGTACACACGTAGGAAGGAAACAAAACAGTGGACTCAACGCGGAGAGGGTTGACAAGAACTCAAGTCAAGAAGAGATGACGGAGATAACCCAACGTAATCACACATATTCAAACACACCAATTCACTGAAAGGGTTGGTAGTCGCCAGTATAATCCCATTAAGTTTTATAAAACATACATGTTTTATATATTTAACAAAAATTCATCATGACTCGTCGTTCGTAGAACGTTCCAAGTCAAGTGACTTTATTAGTTTTCAAATACGTTTTAGTTAACAAGGGATTATAAATATTATTGTTCGTTAGACATTTTCATATTGTTCGTCCGTTACGGCTCAAATACATTAAATTCATTTCGAGTCTAATGTACTGTAGTCGTTTCGTGTCCCAATAGTCTAATATGTCCAAAGTCCGATAATATTCCAAATCCAACAATAGTCCATGTTTCAATATATATTTCAATTTCCGGTGTTGCAAAAATCCCAAAGTATACCGACTACCAATCAATAACCAACCAAATAATCCAACAAGTACATACTAGTAACCTCGGTTATCGTGTCTCGAAAGGTCCAATAACCCCATGTGTGTCTTGTTTTTATTAAAAATCAAACGGGTCATTTTTCCATTTCGAGTCACGTCAAATATCATTTACGGGTCAAAATTAAAAGTCAACAATCCATTAGTCCAATTTCACATCACTACTAACAAATCAAATATGGGCATTTCCAAGGTCACCCGAGACCACAAGGTCTCGATTAACTATTGTCGCGGCCAAAACATCACCTTCTAATCCACATCAAAACAAGCCATATGGTATAACCATATTTACGGATCACAACTAAACTAATCGGACTAAAATAACTTGGTTCCCAACTACACCTTATACGGACCAAACCATAACCCAAACCAAATCAATATTCTCACAAGGTCAAATAATCCTCACAAATAATATAAGCAACTGAATAAGCTGAATAATAAGCTGAACTATCACCACGGAGACCTAGGGTCTCGGCTAATATCCCTCAGCTACAAAACGTAACCGGTTCCGACTAGACCAAACGGAGACAAAACAATAATCAAAACCAGACCCGAGCCCGTAATCGCAATAACAATCCAAATCTAACACAAACCAAAACGGATCTAAAAGAAAACTAAACTAAACGCAAGAATGAAGACAAGTCAAGGTTCTATACGCTTGTACCTAAGCTCAAACGTGAGCTTATGACTTAAACTCGTAGATCCGGAATGGAATAAAATGAAGACACGCAAATTTGATGATACCAATCATTTTTAAAACCATTTCAATCACGTTTTTTATTCACACAATTGAGTGTGAATTATTATATATATCGAAACCCTTTTTCACAACATTAGTTTTATACCAAAACCGATTCACACCGTGGGTGTGAATCGTGACTTTAATCAACCCTTTTACTTCAAACGTATTTTACCCATTTACCAACGGATTCAAACAAAAACACAACTAAGAGGTGCGGAAGCTACAAGATAAAACAAAAAAACTCTCGATCTAACTCTAAAACCTGCAAAACAACTAGATCTACACACGGATGTGGTCGTGGTGGTGGTTTGATGGTGGGGGTGAGGCTGTTTGTGGAACGTTTGGGTGTTTTTGTGACAAACGGTAATTTTTCCACTAATATTTTAATAATAAATGTTAATTTATTATTACCTAACTGTTAAATTAAGCATTCATGAGCTTGCATAACTATTTCAGGAAGTAAACTCGCACACTGTAGCATACAACAACTTGCCAAAACTAATTAACTTTATCAGAAAAAAAAATGAATTTTCCACTTCCTTTTAATTACAGACCTTAACATAATAAAAACGAGAGGTTATCTCATTTTTCTGAAAAACGACACCACACGCGTACCGACGCTACCTTCGTAATGGCATAAATTCAATAATTGATACCCAGAGTCAATAACGGTGTTTTATACTACTTTTATAAAAACGTACTCAGTAATATTATTTTTTTCGCATTCATACCAAACTAGAGTTCCACGTTTACACGAGAGCTCAACGGGACACGGGGTACACACGACACACTCTTTATTAATAAAACAAAACTTATAATAAAAGATTTAAGATCATTTGAGGACCAAACTTTTTTTACATACCAAGGGACTAATCTCCACCCTCCATCTTTATTTGATCTAATAGATGAGATTAATCCCAACAATTTAAAAAACCCACTTTCATCCTTTTTTTTCAAATATTAATATCTTTCAAACCGTTAATCGTTAAGCGAAAAAAAATATGCCGTTACGACGAGCATTTAATTATCTTTCTATAGATAGGCAATTTGATATATTTTCGACAAAATTTTTTTTTTCATTTTTTTACGTTTTTTTCGTGGCCGAAAAAATCATATATGATATATCATATATGATATTACATATCATATATGATATATATGATATATCATATATGATATATATGATATATGATATATGATATATCATATATGATATTACATATCATATATGATATTATATGTAATATCATATATGATATATCATATATATCATATATGATATGTAATATCATATATGATATATCATATATGATATGTATGATATGTAATATCATATATGATATATCATATATGATTTTTTCGGCTACGAAAAAAAACGTGAAAAAAATGAATTTTTTTTTTTTGTCGAAAGTATATCAAAATGCCCGTCTATAGAAAGATAATTAAATGCTTGTCGCGATGGTGTAATTATTTTCGCTTAACGATTAACGGT
Organism: Artemisia tridentata subsp. tridentata; assembly: GCA_021014915.2. Classification (NCBI taxonomy): domain Eukaryota; kingdom Viridiplantae; phylum Streptophyta; class Magnoliopsida; order Asterales; family Asteraceae; genus Artemisia; species Artemisia tridentata. The sequence continues at coordinate 137,418,312 of CP139505.1, read as the reverse complement.
TTAAGAGATATTTAAATTATAAAAAATGGGTGAAATATTAAATGCTTTTAATCTCAACCATTGATTTCTTTTTAGATGGATGGTGGGGATGAGTCCCTTGGTATGTGAGTATGTGAGGAATGTTTGGTTTCTAAAATAACTCGACTCATAATAAAAAGTTATATATTTTTCCAACACATCACACACACACACTCAGATTATCCTCTCCCTCTCTTCCTCGTTTTCTCCTCCCAAAACAGAAAAGATGAAACATACTTATCATCTCCCACCTCCAAGAGGATAAATCCAAATCTAGATCCATAGCCACATAGACTTTATCTCCTATCTAGGTGGCCATCGCTGTCACTTGCGTGTCCCCAAGGTCAACGACACATCGAGGTTGAAGGTAGATGGTGAGTGAAGCTGTTTATGGGAGTTTCCCCTTCTCCACGATCAAAAGGGAGTCGATGACTTCCCTTAATTTTCCTTTATAGTACCAAACGATTCCCAGTAAGTCCCACACCTTCACAACTCACTACATTAGTGTTCACAAGAATCGGAGTGCTCAAGGATATATCGGAGGTGTGTGGGAACATTCTTGGAGATCGGATTCGGGTCTTGTTAATTAATCTCTGTCAATCGACTCTCGTTGTAAGAATCCTAAAATCTTTGTTTTGATGTTTTCGGTTGAATATACTTTGATAATATTGATATTTCTGTTGAGATGTAAAATCTTGTTGGGTTATGTGAATCGGCTGACCGTCATTTCTATGCAATCGATTATAAGCTTTTGGTGTCATTCCTTTTTGTTGTTAATGTTATTGTGTGGCAATAAAAATGTTAAGCTGAGAAACTAAAACAAAATTAAAACCTTATTGGCTTGTATTTGGAAGTGATTAAGTGATTGTTATGTTGGGATGTTGTGGTTACGGGTTGGGACATAAAACCCGTTTGGGTTCCGATTCGACTTAGTTGAGTCACGAGTTAACCTTGGGTTAATCTTGGATTTTGTTGCGTTTATTAGTGTTGCATTTGGTTTTTGTTTGAGGGCCACGGTTTAACAGCCCACGAAGGGTGTTTCAGTTTGATATAATTCAGGTCAAGACACCACTAGGGTGTCGAGCCTTGTTATTTATTTTGTTGGTGTCTCGATGTGGATAGAGATTTGCTTATTCGGTCATGTTGAATGAGTTGATTTGTTTGAAGTATTTTGGGTGGTTCTCGGTTAGCAGAAGACCCATGAGGGTGTGTTATGTTTATTTGTCTCGGTCTAGCAATCACACCACAAGGGGCGTGAGTTTGGTTAGTTGGTTCTGTCAAGTTTGGTCTCGACACTAGTCGAATTGTAAGCGTTAAAATGAGTTCACATGTCATAGCAGTCGAGTGTCAAAATTTGTCAAAACCTGTGTTTGATGAGTTGGTGTCTGCTTATCCGAGCCAGCCATGGTGAGTGTGGTTGTGCTTACTGGGTTGTCAAAACATAATGTAAAGGAAAACTAGTGTGTGTCGTTGCCTTGTCGAACCCAATTAGGGTGCGTTTGGTTACCATCGGATGTATTTTCAACTTGTGCCGCTAAAAGAAGCTAGTAAATCAGTTTCCTCATCAGTTTAACTTGTTGGGCCTAGAAAACAATTTACCTTAACAATTGTCCCTAAATTAGCATTTTGGGTTTTTTTTCCATTAAAGATTGATTTAACTAAATACTCTAGAAGAGATAATTGTCAATATAGTGTCATCCTATACGTATAAAGTACATAATCCTCATTTAGTCTCCTTTATTATTAGCGCTTTAAAAGGTGATAATGTAACGGGGGAAATAAAATGTGAAATTAAATTTTGATCTTTGTGTGTCGAACTCAGATGGTATGTTCACATCGATTTATTTCACGACTCGTCCTCGAATTATTCGACTTATCCATCTCGACGTGACATCAAGACATACTCTAAACTGCTAAACTAGTTTTATAGATGGATTCTAAAATGTAACTTATAACCAAAACCATATGTTTTCGATACACACCGCTATAATTATGAATTCATATTACCCATTTAACATATAAAGACTTGCTATGTCTTATAAAGACTTATACAAGTTTATAAATTATAAAGATCCATATACTTTAACCACAATAAACCAAAACGTTTACATGGGTCATGCTCAATTTTCATCAAGGCTACACTTTGGATAAACAATTTAACTAGAATTAAAAATAAATTATCTTTTCACTAAGATACTATGTACACTATATAAATTTTTCCGACAAAACTTAATAATCACTTATGATTATTTTCCATACTTTACCTTTCGTATATCGGTTAACGAATACTTTTCATCATGGAAATATTATACTTTTGTACATGTCTGCGTATGCACTTTCAATAGCCAATCCTTGCCAACTATTAAAAAATGATTTACAATTAAATGCTGCCACACAAGCAACAATAACACAACACTTAAAAATTTTGAGTTTAATTTAATCTCGTTGAGTCTTAAACTTTAACTGTGAACTAAAACATGTCTTACTAATCTAGGTCGCGCGTCGGTGCCGCACACTATCACTACTTGAATTTTTACTATCAGACTGCTATTTGCTGAGGTGAGTTCATGGCCCCTACCTTTACTTGTTTTACAACTGTTTTGGGGGAGAATATATGCTCGTTTTTATTTAAACTCAATGCCTGTTTTACTTGAAAAGTGAATTGTTTCTCTTGAACATACTGTTTGGCTGAAATACTTGATTGTTTACTTGAATGCGTTATGTGTTTACATGTTACATACATTGACCAGGCGTACTGGACGAACATATATAACAGGACCGGGTGTAACGGTCACATTACCGGGTCTAACGGACATACTACCAGGTGTAATGGACATTACGAGTGTACCGATTAACCAAACATTATAAACTTGTGTTTCACATTTACGAATATTTAAACCTATGAACTCACCAACTTTATGTTGACACTTTTAGCATGTATTTTCAGGTTTAAGGTGATAGCATACTGTTGGAGGCTTTGGCATGGCATGACATGGTTACAGACGACTCTGATAACTAATTGGGACCGCTTTACTTATTTTATGGGTCTATATCCACACTACTTTTGAATAATGTAAATTTAACACTTTTTGTTAATGAATCTTGTTTTAAATGATTGAGGTAAAAACCGTTCTTTGTACTTGTGTTGTGATACCAATTTAGTAGCACCCAAACACGTAAGCTTCCGCTAAACTAGATTTTGGGGGTGTCAGAATTTTAGGGCGCGTACACCACCGATTCAAGACAAGGGTGATGTTATAAGGTTGAGAGAAGTGGTGCTATGGTGATGGTGGCCGTGTGGTGGTGGCCAGATTAGGTGGCAGCTGGAAACCCTAGAAAGGGAGAAGTGGAGGTGGGATGTTATGATAAGAGAAACCCTAAATGGGTTCTTTTATACAAATCGCAGGGGCCATTCTTACAAACATGAAAGTTCAGGGTAGGCGGGGTATAATTAACTCCAGGGACCATAACTGTAATTTATCATATCTTTCACAAAATGAGGTTCGGGGCTTGTTTAGACTAGAAAACGGTTGATTCAAGACATGAGAATTTTGCCATCGTGCTCAAAATAATTTTTAAAATAAAAACGACTATTCATACGCCTCGTTTCTCACAAATAATAAAATAATCAAATCAAATCGTTGATTGTGCCAGTACGCGTTGTGTGCAAATTCCACGTTTCGCGAGATAACTTCACGTTTTAGGGTCAAATAAGCTCGGAAAGGTTCATAAATGAAAAACAGGGATAACCTCATATAAAAATAAGTCTGGAAAATTTTGGGTTGTCACAGTCTCACCTCCTTAAAAAGGAATCGCGTCCTCGCGATTCAATTCAAGTTACCCGTTACGGTATAAAAAGACATGAGTATATACGCACGAGGATTCATTTTTACGTTCCACGTGAATTCAGGACCTTTTCACGAGTTTCGAAGATTTTCTATCAATAGGGATACGACTTGTGACAGATGGTAATTTTCACATTTTAAGTTAATAATAAATATTTATTTATTATTTTTAAGCCGAGCATTTCTATGTGTAATTGCATGTTTCTGAGCATTTCTGAACATTTTTGGGAGTTGTCCCGCATACTGTAACTTACAGTCACTGCTAAAAAAGTTTATTTTTGTCAGTAAGCGTAAATTATTCTATTTTGGATAGTTACTGACAAGTTTCGTATTTAACTGAGAAGCTTTCTCGTATTTACTGAAAAGCAACCCTACACGCGAACCGACAGTACAGTATATATGGTAGCAGTCAAATAAATGCATTTTTGAGAAATTAATAATATTTTATTATTATTCAGACGAAAATGTCAATAAAAACTTTATTTTGCGTATACGTGTCCAAAAAGGTCAAACCGGGACGTTACGGTAACATTTAAGCTCAAACCGACACACGATACACCAACGAGGAGCAAAAATATTTTCCCTCCCCTTTGTTTTTGTCATTTTCCACCACTAAGCCACACCAAGACAAGGATTTTGATATACATGGATTTATTAGTAGATGATGACACATCATATACTTGTTTGTTACTTAATAAGTAACACAAACTAACACACACACACTCATTTCATCTCATCTAAACTTCCTAGATCATTTCTCTTATCTCAAACTCACGACCCAACATAAAAATTTAAGATCTACAAAAATCTAGTGAAGTTTGAACTAATCGGGGTGTACTTTCAAGTGTTTTGGGTTAATCGGAACGTATTGTGGGTAAATTTTGTGCAATTTGGAGTCTTTTTGGTCTCTTCTATCTCTTTACTTTTTTTCAAGATTTTGTAAGGATCCTCAAAACTTTTTCAATCTTGTTCATTACATGTTCTTGTGATATTTAAAAGTGTTACCAAGTGCTTATTATGTATGTTTTGCTAAAATGAAAAAGCTAGGGTTTGACATGTTATTATGGTTGCTCCATTTTTTTTGAAGTTTTTATACAAGTTATGTTATTTCTTGCTTGTGTGGTAAATCTTGTTGCTTGTGGTACTAGTTTGATGATACAAATGAGCTTTGAACTAATTACGCGAGTTTAAGTAATGTAAGTGTTAATTTGAGCTTATATACTAATCGGCTCACTTCTAAAATAAATAATTATTGGGGTTTTGAAAAACATAAAGTTTTGGCTCTAGTGGTGAACTGGTGAAACTTATGCTTAATATTTTATTTTGGATAGCTTATTGAAATAAGCACTAGCTTATTTGGTTCGGCTTATTTGTTTTGTGTTAACTTTGGTTTAGACACATATTGGGCCGAGCCCAATATGTTTCGGCCTTAGTTGATTATTTGACCATTTTGCTTATTAATAAGTGCCTATTTGATTTATTTAAAAATCGTTACGAAAGCTATTTGGACTAAAAGGGCTTAAAGGTTTAAAACTATTTTTGGGCTTATGATGTGCTCGACACAAAATGGGCCGAGCCCATGTGGTTTCGGCATTGGTTTGACTTTTTGACCAAACGACGTGATGAAAATGTTAAATTGATTTTTAGAAATTTAACGATATATATATCGTAACTTAAAAGGGTTAAATGGTTTTTGGGCTAAACTTGGACTATTGGACCCATTATGGACTTTTCGGCCCAATATATATCTCGGATGACAAAAATGAGTTTTCGAACATTTTTCGACCTCTTATAAATATTTTGACTTATTAAAACTTTATATATCGATTAAAACCGTTTTGAACTAGTTTTGATACCTTAAGCCCAATAAGACAAATAAAAGGGCTTTTCGGCCCAAAGTTGTAGTTGTTGACTTTTTGTTGACTTTTGAAAGTATTATGACTAAACGTTGACTTTTGTATCGAAACCCATAATTAAGAAGTAAACGTAACGATAAATAAGTTATACCAATAAATATACATTTTGGACTACTTTTGCAAATATAGTTACCGTAAGGGATTATTTGAGGAAATTGCAACACTTGGAAAAAATGGAAAAGTTTGAATAAACGAATAGGTCATGGCCGATTTTTCTAAAATTTCGACATTTAGAATATTTTCGGATGAAAACCGACTAAAAGACGAAACGGATTATTTTTATTATTTAAAAATATTAATTATTCTAAATTAATATTTTTAGACTTTATAAGACTTATAAATATATTTTAGATATTTATACACTTACACTTATTTAATTTATCAAAATTAAATACTTATAAATTCTTTATAATTATTATTATATTATAAAGAATTATAATATTTATAATATAATAATACCCTACTATCACCATTATCATATTATTTTTTTAACATCTATTTAATTAATTATAAGCCCTAATTAATTAAATACTTAATTATTAAATATATATATACGATAATATATATATATTTTACTTACGCATTTTGCGACGACAAGCACTGAACATAGAAGTTCTGTCGCACGTATTTTCACCGTACACTTTTACCATGAGCCATCACCAAAGAGTCTTTGTTGGGAATTACAGATTTGATGATTACAAAACCACGAGCAAGAATGAAGAAAGAAGAAACAATAGGGACCTAATATGTAATAATTAGATAGCTTTCTTAGTAAGCTAGAGTTTTTGTAACCTCCCTCTATTATATAAAGAGGGTTGGCGTCTACGTTACAAGAACTCATTCAATAGAAACAGTCGAACTCACTAATGAGAGTCGATTGAAACGTGTTAACGCGTTCTTTAGTAGTAGTAGGTTTTATTTATGTTTAATAAAGAAAAACCTTGTTGGTAACTTTGATTGTTGTTCTTATTATTATTCCGCTGCGTATGCAATCATTGTTACTATAATCCTAGTTGGGCTAGATCTTGGTTTCAACACTTGGTATCAGAGCGGGTGGCTCTCGATATCTAGGGATTTACAAAGTTTTTCGCTGTGGATGAAGAGCAGTTTTGGAGCAGATTCGTTGAAAGAAAAGAGGAGTTTTGGAGCAGGAGCAGATCTGGAAAAGTTCTGCGGCGACAAAATTATACACGGTAAAATATTAATTTTCGTTTATCGTTAATTGATGTGAAGAGCAGATCTTGAATGGTGAATAGTTTAAAGGGTGGGTTATCCGGACGGTCCCCAAAATTGTTAGCCGGACGGTCCCTTTTTTTTTTTTTTGTTTTTTTTTTTTTTTTTATTTTTATAATTTTGTTTATATCAAAAAGCTATAAACCTGAAAGTGCGGAACAGAAAATATAAAGTTTAATAAGACAAACACTTAAAACTGTCAGAAATACGGAACAGAAACTGACAAGAAACTGTGTTATACTGGAAGAAAGTGGGGGACAAGGGAAAAAGGACAGGGGGACATGTGGGGTCACCCCGTCCGGTTAACATAACTCTAGTTTAATCAAAACCTCGTACCATTAATTAATTGATCGATATGTGGCTACTTGTTGTCGTCTTTCGATTCGTTGTGAAATTAATTGGTTTTGATGAATTGATTGTCACGTGATTTTTTTTGGTACTGATTTATGGCAAATATTATTATATTGATGTTGATCGTTAGTATATAAGCTTTGTCGCTGGCTTTTGGTCAACAATATGGGACGTATTGATCGGTGAGTGGGGTATGTGAATTGATGTGTGAATAAAGTATTGCTATGATGATATTGAGGTCTGTACGCAGCAATGGCATCTAGCGTAAATTAATTGGTCAATTTAATTGTGGGTTTCGATCTGTAACGATTATTATATTGGTGTGTGGGGCTCATGACTGATCAAGAATTGGTACATAGCGACAAAGTGGGGATTATTTAATTCTCGACTTTGACTTTGATGGTGGTTATATCTTTTGCCGCTTGTGGTTAGGCTACTAGGCAAGGTCACTACATCTTCATCATACACATCAGCGCCACGTCATCTTTCTCTTTCTTCTCACTTCCCTTCACCACTCTTCACCTTTTAGTGGGCAAGGTTACCTCCAACTTCACCTTTCATTAAATATCCACTTTATAAAAATATACCCCACTAAATACCCCACACACACTCACACACAAAATAATAAATAATAAATGAGACACTTTTCTTTCTTTTTCATTTGGTGGTCAGACCACCTATTTTTGTTTTGGGACTCGTGAACCGCGCGTGGGTCTAGGTGGAGGGCAAGAGAAGTGCTGCGTGAAGTGGGGCCCCATGGTGATACTTTCACCACCTTGACAACCAGCCTTAGTTGATCACTGTGAAAGTTGTGCTGCTGATGTTGACTCTTTTTGATTGATCACGTGGGTCTGATAAAGCAGATCAGTTTATTTCATGGATGGTTAATTCTGATACTGCTGCTACGTTAGACTGCTCGGCAAGGTGGTGAAGGGATCACCAACCATGCTCACCTCACGCGCTAGAAGCCTTGCATACTTCCAAAACTCACGCGTCAATCACTGTCTCCAAGATAAGAAATGGTGAAGGGATCACCTAATTGAAAAAGAAAGAAAATGGGCCCAAGGCTAAATGTATCCGTTGATTCTTATAAAGTTGATGAAACACAACGAAATTAGTATTAAAAAAGAAAAGAAAATGGGCCCAAGGTAATTATATAAGTATTAAAAAAAGAATGGGAGTTAAGGTGAAGATTGGTGAACCTTGACTAGTAAATGGTGAAGTTGGGTGAAGGGGAGTGAGAGGAGAGAGAAAGCTGACGTGGCACTGATGTGTATGGTGAAGTTGGGTGAACCTTGCCTACCGGCCTTATTTTGTTTCCGCTGCTGCATTAATTTTTCTGCTGCTCTCACATGGATACTGCTGTTAAGCTTGAACTGTTTCTGCTGGTAGTGTTTTGGTTTCTGCCGGTAGAGTTCCTATTCCTGCTGGTAACACCATTTCTGCTGGTAGTACTGTTTCTGCTGTTCGGATTCTGATGCTCGTAAAAAAAAAATTGTACTGGTTGGTTCCTGCTGGTTGCTTCGGTTTCTACTGGTTGGTTCCTGCTGGTTTTTATTTGTTTTTTCTGGTGGTTCCTACTGATGGTTTCTGCTGCTTGTTATGGTGGATTCAGTTGGTACTGCTTTTGTTATATTTGATATAGTAGGTCCTCAGACGCCCTTGGATGTTGGACGATGTGATGCTTATGGCTTGGTTTCTTTTATTTGGTTTGGTGTTTACAAGGTGTTTAGTACATAACAGGATAATGGTGTGGAAGGTCCGGGACCACACACACATTATTTTATTGGTTTGATCTGGGATCAACGAGGCGATTATGGATGATGAACGTCCGGGACGACAATCCATAACTGAGATGTAATAAACATATTTTGTTTGCACTAAATCAGATAAGGTGTAAAGACATTTGTTGCATGGTTCGTTTTGGAGGTTCAGTTCATGGGATAATTCTTAATTGGAACAGTTACACGCGCTTTACAAATATTTTGGGGGGCATATGATACCATACAGTTCATGATATGATTATTAAAAAGGAAAAATAATCATAAGCATTGAGTGATTTCTGGTTGATCCGTCTGCGCTCACTGAGACTATCGGCCATTGCATGTGATCGCTATGCATATATTGACTACAAGAATTATCCAAAGACATTCTATTCATGATGTCTTTTTCGCACTGAAGGAAGAAATGATCTATGCCTCTGAGTTCATGATTCAAGCAGATGGTTAGTATATTTTTAAGGGGAAGCTTATTGTTCAAAAAATACTTAACCATCTACATGCATCACTTGAGGGAAAGCGTTTACGAGATGCACAAGACCCCTATTGGATGATTACAAATAGGGGAAGAATATTTATGATGTGCAGCTTATTATTTGTGATGACATGTTTAAGTATTGTTTCTTCATGTAGATTGTTTTGTAATATCAAATAGGGGAAGATTGTTGGGAATTACAGATTTGATGATTACAAAACCACGAGCAAGAATGAAGAAAGAATAAACAATAGGAACCTAATATGTAATAATTAGATAGCTTTCTTAGTAAGCTAGGGTTTTTGTAACCTCCCTCTATTATATAAAGAGGGTTGGCGTCTAGGTTACAAGAACTCATTCAATAGAAACAGTCGAACTCTCTAATGAGAGTCGATTGAAACGTGTTAAAGCGTTCTTTAGTAGTAGTAGGTTTTATTTATGTTTAATAAAGAAAAACCTTGTTGGTAACTTTGATTGTTGTTCTTATTATTATTCCGCTGCGTATGCAATCATTGTTACTATAATCCTAATTGGGCTACATTCCTAGTTGGTCAATTGGATTTAATTGGTCGATTGATGTTGCTGCTGCTAAGAGATTAATTGGGATTAATTGGTGTGTTAATTGGGTGTGGGGACAGCGGTGCATTCCAAAATAATTAATTGGTCGGTGGATATTTATTGTTTTACTGATTGGGATTTGCTGCTTGATGACCTTCCAATCATGGGTTAGTCATTGCTGCCGCTCGTTGATTATTTTATTATCAATCTGGTATTTTTTTTTGTGAACTTCATTGAAGATTCAATGCTACTGATTCTATTATCTTCATATGAATATTGAATTCGTGGGTCAAAGATTCTTTAACAGTCTTATACGATGAACTATTTTGAAATGTACCTTACCACACCGCAAGGAAGAAATACACGAGCACTTGACACATAAACCTTTCAAATGAATTAAAATGTTTAAAACACGAATGTTTCGCTAAGACTTACCATACTAATCTAGGTCGCGTGTCCGAGCGGTTGCACTGTGTTATTGTTGACTAGCAGATTGCTATTGTTATTAAGGTGAGTGATCCGTCGCGATCGCACTATTAAATAAATGCAGACAGCGGATACACGTGAATAATTACAAATTACCCCTTTGTGAAAAAGGATACTTGCAAAAACTCACGTTCGTGTGTAGTGTGAAGACAGGTAAGTAATTACCCGAATCGTTTCCCAACGAGGTGTGAATGGGCAAACTGTGGAAAGCTAGGATTAGAGTGACTGATGTGATTGGATATTTTTGATTTTGATTTTTAATAATTCTAAATAACAAATGATAAACAAATATGCACAAGAAAATTAAACGCGAATAAAAATAAACTAAAACGCGTAACGGGAAATCTAAAATGGGACAAAAACTGAAATATATGAAATTTAAAACCTAAAAATGTAAAATGACTTAAAACTTATTTTAAAACTAAAATTATATTTTTTATACTTTTTATTTAATTATTATTAATTATTTATTATTTAATTACTTATTTAAACTAATTTAATTTATAATAAATACTAAATAAACAAAGAAAAATCTAAAACTTTTTCTATAAATATTATTAAGTAAATAGAAGCTAAGAAAATTATAAAAATGAAACTTTCTTAATTAAAATTTAAAAAGATAAATTCTATTAAATAGAAGCTATCACTATTTTTCTATTTATATTTTTCTTAAGGTCTAAAAATATTATTATATTTTTCCTAGATTATAAATGACAAAAGAAAATTATGAAAATTAGATTTATATTTTTCTGATTATTATTTTATTTATTATGATTTAATTACTAATAGAAACTAATTAAAAAGATTAAAAATATCAAATGACTTAGGAAAAATCTGAAAAATTCAGGATAAGTCTAAAATATTATTTAAAAGCTAGGAAAATTAAAATCAAAAGTTATCTAAGCCCAATAAGCAGATTTGGGCAGATAAGCAGTATGCAAATAAGCTAAAAATAAGCTAATAAGCACAAAAATTAACCAAATGCTCAGGACAGTTTCAATACACTTATATAAGCTTAAAACAACTTAAAGCAAACAGATAATCCCACAAATAAGCAAATTCAACACCAAATCAGTTGGACAATTAAGACAGAAACTCAGGAATAAGGCCAAATTGCAGGGTAGATTAAGCAGTTTAAATAAGCAGCTAAGTTGAATAATATGGGGGAAAAAGTGAGCTAGTAGTATGAGCTTTTCAGAAAACCAAAAAGCAAGGCTAGAGCTTATCTAAATAAGCCACAATTCAGATGAGATCAGCAGCTTAAACAACTCAGTATATACTGAGTTGTTGTGTGCAGGGCTGTGCAGAAGAGCACAAGCCAAATTACTTCAAACCACCTTTTTTAACTACTCAAAATGGATCACAATGGACTCAGAAAAGCCAAGAACAAGGGTCAAAAGAGCTAATAGCTGCTTATGCCTTATTTGAGCTTTTTGAAGGCTAAAATGATCACAACCTATGTAAATATGCTATATCTATCTAAATGACTTAAAAATTCTTAGAAAGTGCTTATAAGGACTGAATTAAGCTAGAACAAAGTTGGGAGAATGGTAAATGTACAGTAAATGACTTGTTTGACCTGTTGACTGAGATAAACCAAACACCTCTTAAGGTACTGTCTGTTGTGGATTTTCAAAGGAATCAAATAATTTGACTAATGACTACTGCTTTTTAATGATTAAATAACTTATAAAAACTATAATAAGCAACTTTTAAAACAGAATCAAGCTAGATAATAAGCTATGCTACTTAAGGCTATTTTTGGACTTTTTAAGTTTTTTAAGTGAAACTAAGACACAAGCTTAATGAGACTGATAATATTGATGAAATATGTTTACAAACTACTAATAAGCATAAAACTCCAATAATAAGCTATAAATAAGCAAATGCACAGTAAACTTAGGAAATTGAATAAAACTTGAAATAGGCTTACAACTGATAGAACTTATGAAGCAAAGAACAAGGACCAGAACCTTTCCTAGCTTGTTCACACAAGCTAGAAAACACCACTAAGCCTTCCTGATTAGCTTATAACTCCCAGATTAACTTATTGGATCCCAGGTTGACTTTTGTTGACCATCTTCATGATTTGAAATTTAAGCAGCTTATAACTAATATAAGCTTACACAAAGCTATGAAAAGCTTCTATAAGCTTATAGAAAGGGTAATTATGGCTTTTGAGTAGCTTTTAACAACTTAAGTAATTTAATTCGAATTACAGTAAACATGAAATTGTGAAGTAACTTAAAATTAAAGACAAGATATATTAAAAATGAGATCAAACTGACTGAAATTAACTTATATTGATTACTGGAAATGAAAATTACAATAAGGAAAGACAAATAAGTAAAAACGATTTAATAAAAATTAACTACTCTCTTATTTCCTATTACATTGTTCTATATATACAAAGATAAAGTGGGAAACCCTTAGTCGACATCTCTGAGCACTTCTGCACCCTTGGATTGCTTCTAATCAATCTGAGCCTTTGATTTTACTTTTGGCGCCAAAATTGAGATAGTGGAAAAATCCACTATCTCTGGTCTGAGGTGATTGTGGAAGAAGCATTTAATGAGCTTTGGCTTGTTAGGTAGCTTGCTTGAGGAGGAGGGGGGAGGTGGCAGAGAAACCATGGGCTATGGAGTGGTATGGTTTTGGCGGGGTTGTGTGAGGAAGGGGATGGGTTTGACTGAGGTCAAACTGGTATTAAATACCAGGCCGGGTTTTATTAATAAAAGGGTTGGTGGGCTTGGGTTTGTTGGGCTGGGTTATAGGATTGGGTTTGTTTTATTTATTTTTGGGTTTTGGTTAAATACTTTGGTCCGTTTGGTTTGTAGTTAAGGTTAAGCCCAAGGACCAATGTTGTAATTCCTGCATAGTTGAGGGGTTAAACCTGTAATATTTCCAAAATTATCACAAGGACCATATTTGCCATATGTGAATAACCCAAGGACCAAAAATGTAATTTTCCACTTTTTAAACCTCCAGGGACCTTTTATGTCATTTTTAAAAGTTGAAGGACCTGTTTTGCAATTTATTTAAAACTTTCATCCAAGGACCATTATTGTAAAAGTTAAATAGTTCAGGGACCTTGAATGATATTTTTAATACCAGGGACTATTTCTGCCAATTTGTGAAACTTCAGGGACTGAAAATGATAATTATGCAAACTTTGTTCATTTTTTCACTTGTTTTCAATCTTTTTGTTCCTGAGTCACATAAAAACTCATTTTATGATATTTTCAGTATTTTGAAGCATATCTGCATGTTTTTAAATGTTTTTGCAGATAAAATGTGACAGAAATGATGAGTATTTAGACACTCATCAATCCCCCACACTAAACTATTGCTAGTCCCTAGCAATCTTTTATGAAGTTTTAATGGATTTTTCTCTTTACCAAAAGCCATTACTTCTGGAGTAGCCAATGTTTTAGTATGTGATACTTTGGTACAATGATAACCAAATGATTTTGAGCAAACCATCAGCTGTCAACGGTTTTGATTTGTCTTTACCAAAAGCCGTTTGCTTCTGGACTAGCCAACTCTTAGATAAAATACAGTTATTATCTTTGGTGAGCTGATTACCAACCATGGTTTTTCACTGCCTTTACCACAAGCCATAACCTTGCGGGCTAGCCAACTCTTCACTTATAAAGATATGGTGAGTCGAATACCATACAATTTTCGGCAAATTGTAAGCCATCAACGGATTTGAGACATCTTTAACAAGAGCCGTTTGCTCTCGGATTAGCCAATCCTTATGTGGGTTAGACATGGCGGACTGATAACCATTTATTGCGTTCTAAGTGAGAAAAAATTTTAAAATTTTGGCTAAAAATGGGGGTACTAGATGGTACATTTGATCAAATTCGCTAGAATTTCCCCCACACTTAGAACTGAATATTGCCCTCAATATTCAAAGAACCGGTTGTTAAACCAACACTTAGAACGTGAAAGGGAAATACTAATAATTATTATTTTATATACACATTTTTTTTATTTTTATTTATTTTTTATTTTTATTTTTATTTTTACATATATACAACATGTGGGGCATCTCCCCCACACTTGGGTGAGACATGGGTGAAAACCCATATTTTGCTACTGTTTTTATTAACCGAGTCGCTAGCTTGACTCGACCCCGAATTCATTGGTTCATGGGGAAGTAAGTGGACGAAACCATCTCCATCGGACTTTCATTCAAAATGTTTGGATAATCAATTGAACATAAGAAAGTTCCACACCGATGAGATAAATCCGGCATTTAAACCAATATTAGATGGAAAATACCGGGGTCAAAGGTAATATCCTCACTCTCGAATGAGTGAAAGATAGGGGAAATCACCGGGTAGGTGAAGGGAAGAAGAGAGATCTGAACAACAATTAAGATAAGAACTTCCTCCTCAAGAATTTCATATTCAAGTGGAGGAGGCAAGTCCTTAAGCTTGATCTCTGGAAATTTATCAGTTTTTTCAACTGACTTGATTTCCTCATTATGAAGTTCAACGGGAGGGAGAGGAGAAGAATTGTCCTGATTCAACAATTTCTCAAGAGAAAGAATATCTCCCTCCAGATCAATCTTAGCGTTATCAATTCCTTCAAGAAATGAATCACACTTGAGAAAAGCCTCGATCTCTTCCAAATTGGAATCACTTCCCTCAAACGGAGTGAGAGAAGGGGAAGAGTCGGAAATGATAGGCAGAGAAGATGTGGTGGGATTACCACTCACAGAATTATGAAAATAACCAATACTTTCATGAGAGTATTCCTTTGAAGCAACATCAATGACATCGATTCGGTTAACCGATGTAGAATTATAATTTGAGGAGTACCTCGAAGTTTGATCATGGTTAAAGGTAACAGCTTCCTTATCCACACGCAAAGTGATCTCATGCTTAAATACATCAATAAAAGCATGGCCCGTTTTTAGGAATCCTCTTCCAAGAATGAGAGGAACCTTTTGATCTGCGTCGAATTCAACAACCACAAAGTCAGCTGGAAAATGGAACTTACCTACTTTCACAAACACATCTTCGGCAATGCCGCATGGATGAGATATGGTTCGATCTGCAAGCTCAAGAGTCATGCATGTAGGAGTAAGAGCCGGAAGAGAAAGTTTCTTCCATACTGAATGAGGCATCAGGTTGATGTTTGCACCAAGATCGGCCAAGGCATAGCATTCAACCATTCCCGGAAATACACAAGGTAGTAGAAACTTTCCAGGATCTCCAAGCTTCTCCGGAAGCTTTTTCAAGATAACCGCTGAGCAGTTCTCATTTAACGGAGTTTTAGCCATTTCAATCAGTTTTTCCTTGTTGCTTAACAAGTGTTTGATTGTTGATGCAAACTTGGGCATCAGAATGATAGCATCCGCAAAACTTATGTCAAAATGTAATTCTTTAAAAATTTGAAAGAATTTGTCCATTTGTTGACTAGCCTTCTCACGGAGCTTTTGCTCATTTAAGCGCGATGGGTAAGGAATATAAGGTTTGGATTTAGGGGCAATGACTTCAGGAGTCTCAACAGTTTCAAAGACAACTCCTGGTTTGGATTTCTGTTTCGGGACAAACGGAGGATGGACTTGTGCTGTATTTTGTGGGTTTGGAATTTGCACTTTGTCCATTGTATCCTCCGTCTCTTTTTCCATTTCAAACAACGGAGGAGGAATAGGACCAGAGGGTCCCTCATAAGCAGCACCACTCCGAGTGGTGATAGCTTTGACGAAAGTGGTATCTTCATCATCATCACTGTCATCAAGCACACTGACAGGAACAGCATTGAGCATTTCGGAATAATATCTGGCTGTTCTTTGCTCACTAAGTTTGGTTGACAAACTTTTAACCGTAAATCGTGATAGAGTAGGATCTATTCTTGACGGCTGAGGAGCAATTGTGGGTGTAGATTTTTGGATGACCGAGGGTTGGACGTATTTAGCACTTCCATTGTTAGTGGGAAGTACCGGGTCCTTTATCACCTTGAGTCCATCATGAGCTTTACCACTATGTGTAGTGACAGCTTTGAGTTCACCCCTTGGGTTGACAACAGTGTTACTTGGGAGACCTCCCAAAGTAGAAGGTGGATTGAGATGGTCCATGAGACTGGCAAACATATTCTTAACTTTGCTTTGAGAATGATCGATTTTGTTTGAAAGCTCAGTTCCTTGCTTGTGTATTGAGGACTGAAATTCGTTCTTCAAATTAGAGATTTGATTTTGCATTGCCTTCATATTGGTCTCATTAACCTTGATGTAGCTATCAAGTTCACTCGAGAGAGGTCTTTGGGAATTAGGAGCTGAATACCCTTGATTACCCCTTTGGGGTGGGTATTGATTGTTCGGGGCATGATATTGATTCTGCGTGTTTTGCCCTCTTTGCTGATTAGGATTAATCCTATTTGGATTGTTAGGAGGAGGAAATTCGGGTGGTCCATGTTAATTGCTAGCACGGTAGTTTGTTTCCACTTGAGGATGGTATTGACCACCTCCTTGATTGGAAGATCCGGCTAAAGCTTTGATTTCAAATGCATTGCCATCGGTGGCAGTACAATTGTAGTAAGCATGAGGACCACCACAAGTAACACAAACTTCTACCTTTTTGATTTCAGCAGTGTGAGAAGTTTGCGGAGCGGACTCTTTCTTTTGTGTGGAGAAAACCAAAGCTTGAATAACCTTCGTGAGTTCAGCAAGCTGAGTATCAGTACTGGACTGACTCACGGGAGATGAAGTAGAAGGACCAGCACTAGCCTGAGAATTATATGGTCTGGCTCGTGCAGTGCGGACCTTTGACTTATTTTCAATAAGTGCAATGGCTTCCTTAGTGGATTTGCTCAGAAAATTACCTCCAGCTGAGGCATTAAGAGAATCTTGGTCAGATGGGTTTAACCCATTGTAGAAAGTGTCCATTTGCATAAAATCGGTGAAACCGTGATGAGGACATTTGCGGAGCAATTATTTGAAATGATCCCATGCCTCTCCAAATGGTTTATCAAACCGTTGAGAGAATTTCATGATTTCATTTTTCAGATATGTGGTTTTAGAAGGAGGAAAGAATTCATTCACGAATTTCTGAACCAAATCTTCCCATGTTGTTATCGATCGAGGGGGTTGTTTGTCAAGCCAAATTCGGGCTGCCCCATCAATGGAAAACGGGAAAAGAAGAAGTTTTATTGATTCCTCAGGGACACTTTTGCATTTGATGGTAGATTTGATTTTATTGAACCATCTAATGTGATCTTGAGGATCGTCCCTGTCAAAACCATAGAATTGCCGCTGGGTTACCAGGTTTATCAACCCAGTCTTAAGCTCAAAATTCTCAGCCACGATGGCTGGAACAACAATGGCATCTCCGTACCCATTGGTGGGAGCTTGGAGAAGCTCATTCATAGGACGGTCTTCTGCCATGATGTCAGGGGTTTCGGGATCAGTCCGTATCTCGGGTACGACTGATGGAGCATATCGTCTCCGACGTCTTCGAGGTATGTTTCCAAGCTCACGGAAAGGGCTTGATGACCTAGAAGAACGAGTGCGCATGCACTTTCAGCAAAATTTTCAATTAAAATCAAGATCGAGAAAAAAAACACAAGTGAACTTAAACCAGCAATCAACAAGCGTACGGTAGCTCTCTAAAAGATAAACGCACAGAGTGGCGGAGAAGCAAAGGTGGGCAATTAATGCTCCTTAAAAACCCGCTTCTTTCAGTCCGACAATTTAATGTCAAACTATCCTTAAACCTCCGTTATAGTTTGTTTATCAATCAAAGGTGAGCCGATATTTGCAAGTGATACAAAGGCAAGTTTTAAATCTTTGGTTTGGGAACTTATTATGGTCGTACCCCCAGTTAGGCAGTACTCTGTCTTGGTTCTCGATGGTAATTTTTATTGTTTGTTTATTATTAAAGAAAACGGAAAATGTTTTTGGTGTTTTTATTTTTTATATGATAATAATAATAATAATATATATAAAAAAGAAAAGAAAAATATTTTTGTATTTTATATTGTTTATGGGAAATAGGAACTTATAGAAGAAGGATCTCGAATCACTAATCGCTAAAACTCTACACGATTGTCGCAGCACAACCTCCCCGGCAGCGGCGCCAAAATTTGATCCGTCGCGATCGCACTATTAAATAAATGCAGACAGCGGATACACGTGAATAATTACAAATTACCCCTTTGTGAAAAAGGATACTTGCAAAAACTCACGTTCGTGTGTAGTGTGAAGACAGGTAAGTAATTACCCGAATCGTTTCCCAACGAGGTGTGAATGGGCAAACTGTGGAAAGCTAGGATTAGAGTGACTGATGTGATTGGATATTTTTGATTTTGCTTTTTTAATAATTCTAAATAACAAATGATAAACAAATATGCACAAGAAAATTAAACGCGAATAAAAATAAACTAAAACGCGTAACGGGAAATCTAAAATGGGACAAAAACTGAAATATATGAAATTTAAAACCTAAAAATGTAAAATGACTTAAAACTTATTTTAAAACTAAAATTATATTTTTTATACTTTTTATTTAATTATTATTAATTATTTATTATTTAATTTATAATAAATACTAAATAAACAAAGAAAAATCTAAAACTTTTTCTATAAATATTATTAAGTAAATAGAAGCTAAGAAAATTATAAAAATGAAACTTGCTTAATTAAAATTTAAAAAGATAAATTCTATTAAATAGAAGCTATCACTATTTTTCTATTTTTGTTTTTCTTAAGGTCTAAAAATATTATTATATTTTTCCTAGATTATAAATGACAAAAGAAAATTATGAAAATTAGATTTATATTTTTCTGATTATTATTTTATTTATTATGATTTAATTACTAATAGAAACTAATTAAAAAGATTAAAAATATCAAATGACTTAGGAAAAATCTGAAAAATTCAGGATAAGTCTAAAATATTATTTAAAAGCTAGGAAAATTAAAATCAAAAGTTATCTAAGCCCAATAAGCAGATTTGGGCAGATAAGCAGTATGCAAATAAGCTAAAAATAAGCTAATAAGCACAAAAATTAACCAAATGCTCAGGACAGTTTCAATACACTTATATAAGCTTAAAAAAACTTAAAGCAAATAGATAATCCCACAAATAAGCAAATTCAACACCAAATCAGTTGGACAATTAAGACAGAAACTCAGGAATAAGGCCAAATTGCAGGGTAGATTAAGCAGTTTAAATAAGCAGCTAAGTTGAATAATATGGGGGCAAAAGTGAGCTAGTAGTATGAGCTTTTCAGAAAACCAAAAAGCAAGGCTAGAGCTTATCTAAATAAGCCACAATTCAGATGAGATCAGCAGCTTAAACAACTCAGTATATACTGAGTTGTTGTGTGCAGGGCTGTGCAGAAGAGCACAAGCCAAATTACTTCAAACCACCTTTTTTAACTACTCAAAATGGATCACAATGGACTCAGAAAAGCCAAGAACAAGGGTCAAAAGAGCTAATAGCTGCTTATGCCTTATTTGAGCTTTTTGAAGGCTAAAATGATCACAACCTATGTAAATATGCTATATCTATCTAAATGACTTAAAAATTCTTAGAAAGTGCTTATAAGGACTGAATTAAGCTAGAACAAAGTTGGGAGAATGGTAAATGTACAGTAAATGACTTGTTTGACCTGTTGACTGAGATAAACCAAACACCCCTTAAGGTACTGTCTGTTGTGGATTTTCAAAGGAATCAAATAATTTGACTAATGACTACTGCTTTTTACTGATTAAATAACTTATAAAAACTATAATAAGCAACTTTTAAAACAGAATCAAGCTAGATAATAAGCTATGCTACTTAAGGCTATTTTTGGACTTTTTAAGTTTTTTAAGTGAAACTAAGACACAAGCTTAATGAGACTGATAATATTGATGAAATATGTTTACAAACTACTAATAAGCATAAAACTCCAATAATAAGCTATAAATAAGCAAATGCACAGTAAACTTAGGAAATTGAATAAAACTTGAAATAGGCTTACAACTGATAGAACTTATGAAGCAAAGAACAAGGACCAGAACCTTTCCTAGCTTGTTCACACAAGCTAGAAAACACCACTAAGCCTTCCTGATTAGCTTATAACTCCCAGATTAACTTATTGGATCCCAGGTTGACTTTTGTTGACCATCTTCATGATTTGAAATTTAAGCAGCTTATAACTAATATAAGCTTACACAAAGCTATGAAAAGCTTCTATAAGCTTATAGAAAGGGTAATTATGGCTTTTGAGTAGCTTTTAACAACTTAAGTAATTTAATTCGAATTACAGTAAACATGAAATTGTGAAGTAACTTAAAATTAAAGACAAGATATATTAAAAATGAGATCAAACTGACTGAAATTAACTTATATTGATTACTGGAAATGAAAATTACAATAAGGAAAGACAAATAAGTAAAAACGATTTAATAAAAATTAACTACTCTCTTATTTCCTATTACATTGTTCTATATATACAAAGATAAAGTGGGAAACCCTTAGTCGACATCTCTGAGCACTTCTGCACCCTTGGATTGCTTCTAATCAATCTGAGCCTTTGATTTTACTTTTGGCGCCAAAATTGAGATAGTGGAAAAATCCACTATCTCTGGTCTGAGGTGATTGTGGAAGAAGCATTTAATGAGCTTTGGCTTGTTAGGTAGCTTGCTTGAGGAGGAGGGGGAGGTGGCAGAGAAACCATGGGCTATGGAGTGGTATGGTTTTGGCGGGGTTGTGTGAGGAAGGGGATTGGTTTGACTGAGGTCAAACTGGTATTAAATACCAGGCCGGGTTTTATTAATAAAAGGGTTGGTGGGCTTGGGTGTGTTGGGCTGGGTTATAGGATTGGGTTTGTTTTATTTATTTTTGGGTTTTGGTTAAATACTTTGGTCCGTTTGGTTTGTAGTTAAGGTTAAGCCCAAGGACCAATGTTGTAATTCCTGCATAGTTGAGGGGTTAAACCTGTAATATTTCCAAAATTATCACAAGGACCATATTTGCCATATGTGAATAACCCAAGGACCAAAAATGTAATTTTCCACTTTTTAAACCTTCAGGGACCTTTTATGTCACTTTTAAAAGTTGAAGGACCTGTTTTGAAATTTATTTAAAACTTTCATCCAAGGACCATTATTGTAAAAGTTAAATAGTTCAGGGACCTTGAATGATATTTTTAATACCAGGGACTATTTCTGCCAATTTGTGAAACTTCAGGGACTGAAAATGATAATTATGCAAACTTTGTTCGTTTTTTCATTTGTTTTCAATCTTTTTGTTCCTGAGTCACATAAAAACTCATTTTATGATATTTTCAGTATTTTGAAGCATATCTGCATGTTTTTAAATGTTTTTGCAGATAAAATGTGACAGAAATGATGAGTATTTAGACACTCATCAGTGAGTTTATAGCCTCATTTTTATAAGTTTTATTTTTATAAACCTTAGGGTGAGAAACATGTAAAACTGTTTTCATGTACCAAATTGAACTTTGTTTTTATACACACTGGTATGTGGATAAGCTAAGTATGTTTGAATCTCATTGCGCCCACTATCATCAACTGTCAATTCCTGCTGGGAAGCGCGTATGATGTAAATAGATCTATTGGGGGTGACTCCCCCGTTTGGTTGGCCCGACAGGTCAACGCGAACGTATACCATGTCGGATTTTTTCGAGTGTCTAGGGATTAACACTTGCGGGCACCCTTTGTTTGCTATGCCAGCTTGGCATGTTGTTTGTCTAGTTTCGGTTGGATGAGCTTAGTGTTAGCATACAGAATGAGTGTGATTGCTGAATTATTTGCTATGGTCTATATGTGCTTATTTACTTTAAACCTATGAACTCACCAGTGTTAGCTAACTTTTAGCATATTTTTTCTCAGGTGTTTGAGAATGTATTCATTGAAGGCAGGGCATGGCATTGGTCATAAGTTTTCTAGAAATGTTTTTGCTTATCCGTTAAACTCTGGTTTGGGACAGATTTGTTAAATGGGTCTTGTTTTAATTGAATTGAACATGATGTACGACAATTAACTTTGGAAATGTAAACTATTTTAAAACGGATTTTTAATCCGTTCTCTATATCTTTGTGTTGTGATTATCAATTTAGTAGTACCCAAATATGTATGCTTCCGCAAATCCTGATTTTGGAGGTGTTACAGATTGGTATCAGAGCCTAGGTTATAGAGAACTAGATGTATAAAAACCCTAAACTAAAACCAGTTTATGAAAAATGTTTCCTTATGACCACCAGATGCATGCTTGCCTAGCTTACCATGATTTGATCGCTATTTGCTTTATATGATTAAGTGTTATACAATGCTGTCTGAGTATTTTACTTAACATATATGATATAAGTAGTTTCTATATACTTACATATGCCACACTGTATTTGTCACAGACCATGTCTCTCCCTTCCGATGTTCGTGATGAGGTACTTGCTGCTGGACATACTTCCCCGCTTCGACGACCACTTCCATTTTTGGATGACCCGTTGATGGAGGTTGTCAGAGCAACTGCTCAGCCCACACACACCACTCCAGCATCTACCTCACCATACCTACCCCGCTATGCCACAGCTCACCGTTCATCTCCAACTCAGCTTTACACCCTCACCCAACATACTCAGGCTACCCCACCTACCAGACGTCGGGCTTCTTATAGGAGAGTCTGTGGACGTCGCATCCAGCTCTCATCTGTGCTATCCTCACCACTCATGAGGACCCGTTATGGTTACACGGGTGCCTCTACTTCACCATCATCTCAGTCACCTATGTCATCTCCAGATCATTCCCCTCTCCGTCAGAGATTGCGGAGGTCTATTAAGTCTTACTCTAATAAGGATGAGGATCCAGTGGTGGATCCAGTGCAAGTTCAGGTAAAGCCCACACCAGTAGTGACAACACCCGTCGAGCAGGTTCCTGTTTGTGCGTGTGTTGACAGGGACAGAGGGGTACCGATGGATCTATATCAGGTGATGATGCCACGGGATGGCAAGGGCATCATGGAGGATGTACATGGGGTATTTGAGGAGCTCTGCCCAGATACAGGACTTGAGTGATACCCAGTGGATTGATATTACTTGTGATACCAGCACGGGTGTGCGTGCAGCCAGTCCGGAGTACACTCCATCATCTCCTTCGTTTGTGCCACCTCCATCTCCGATACCATGTCCGCTTCCATCACCAGTGATTTCTCCGCTTCTACCAGCCTCACCAGCCGAGCTCGAGGAGCCTACCGTCATGGAGCAGGTATGGATTCAGCTGGCGAACCATGCCAGTTTGCTCGATGTGCACTCAGATCAGATTGAGAGGTTGGAGCAGCTTGACCGCATTCGGAGTGTTGAGAGGCGGATTGGGACAATTGACAGAGCTGCATGTGTGTTGTTTGAGGAGATGTATTCCGACAGACATGTGATGATCGGCCTGAGAGCCAGATTAGATGCATTGGAGAGGTTACACGGTAGAGAGCTTAGGGATTTGAACTTTAGGGCTATCGGTTTGGGCAGAGGCCAGACAAGGATTCCTGGGATGTTGAGGAGAGCTCAAGGTACTGATCGCTCTCAGTGGCAGAGGATCATGACTGCTGAGTTTACGATCGGTGCTGTGATGAAAGAGAACCAGGAGTTGAGACACCGTGTGGATCTGTTAGGATTACAATTATTCATGTGAAGACTCGGTCACCCCGAGTATCTGTTAGCATTAACTAGCTCATAGGTGTATTAGTAATATTAGTAATAGTTTAGTTATTAAAGTATTCGTGGAGTGGGTCGGGTCTTTACCCTCTGTCAGCTCACTCCACAGCCCACACAGGGCACCATATGTAGTCCTATATAAACCCCTTCCCACACAAGGGAAGGGTTGGACCTTTCACAACATTCAATCTAATATCATCTTCTTTCTCTCTCTAAGGTTCCCAACTTCTCTTTCTCTCTATTGAAACCCTAATCTATTCGGCCATACTCAAATCCATACGTGTGTTATATGTTAGTGAACATCTTACAATTGGTATCAGAGCCAGGTTAGGTTCATTTGATTACATGTTCACGGATTTGTTCACGGATTTGTGTAGTTTTTATGGTTTTTTTGGTTCGAATAGAATAGCACAAAAATCTCTCATTTGTGCCTTGTTTGTGGTTAGATTTGTTTAAATCTTGTACTTTCTTGTTGAATATTGTTATATAAGCTGTGTTTAGTAGTTGGATTGCCTGTTTCAGTCGTGTATTGGAAGTTTGAGCAAATTCGAGTGGTTTTTGTGACTTTTTCTTTGCTGCGATTTGAGTCTCGTTAAGACTTTCTTCGTTGCGATTTGAGTTAATTAAGGAAAGTTGCAGTTGCGATTTCGTGCATCAAAATTGCGATTTGCCTTTTTAACTTAAAAAGGAAAAAAAGTTAAAAAATCACGTGACTTGGAATCTTTTGACTTTTTGTGGGCTGCGACTTGGCCTGACAGCGACTGGTTTGTCCGGTAGTGCCTGCGATTTGACAAGTTGCAATTTGGGTATTTTGGTTGCGACTTGATAGTTGCGATTTGAGTTGTTCAGGTTACGATTTGACTATTGCGATTTGGTCAAATTTTGCGATTTGAAGAAGTGTGTTCTGAGCTTACGATTTGACTGAGCCTGCGATTTGATCGTTGCGATTTGAGTCACTGCGATTTGACTAGTTGCGATTTGACTTATTGCGATTTGACCAGTTGCGATTTGACATTGCGAGTTGATACTTGCGATTTGACTTATTGCGATTTGGTTAGTTGCGATTTGACTTATTGCGATTTGGTTAGTTGCGATTTGATTAATTGCGACTTGACTTGTTGCGGTTTGACCAAAGTTGACTTTTTACGTCAAAACTTCAAACGGCCATAACTTTTGAACTGTAACTCCGTTTTCAACCCACGACCTGTCAAAACGACCGCGAGACCGAGGAGACGGCCATAACTTTTGAACCGTAACTCTGTTTTTAACCCAACTTTCAAAGCCTGAAATCGCTCCAAAACAAAGTTATTGAGGTTTTTAAGTTTTCAAACCAATATTTCACCATAACAAATCGTATCAACCATAAACAACAGATCACCAAGTCTACCAAACGTTATCATAACACATCCAATTTATCATTATCTCACGGTTTCCTCTTGATTTTGTAAAACTCCGCGAAAGAAACGATTTCTCGGTTTAAATCATAGATTTGTAAAATCCCGTGTACGTTTACACAATGTCTTACAATTCAGATCCCTTCATATCTGAGGTACTCAAGATGTACGACGCGAATGATAAACATGTGACTTCCAATCCCGTACAACAAACAAACGTGTGTGATTCTGATAATGCTAGTATGGAATTGTCATGCTCGAATTCTCACGAGGAAGAATGTCATCAGCCAATAATGTTGACTAATGTAAAGGAAAGTCGAATTGAATGTTTTCGATTACTTCATTCACATCTCAAGGTTCTGTTTGAACAACTTGGATACTTGGGAGGATACTGCCGTGCATTCGCAACACTCTTTGGTCAAGATGTTGAGACTTTCACAGCCAAAATGATTCTGTATTTAGATCAACTTGAACAACAACTTGACAAAGGAGAATTTTCTGAAGGTAGATCCATGGTTGCCCTCTGTGTGATCAACATCCAACTCCAAGTGTTCTTTGATTCGCAATACACTGAGGATTATGACTATGACAGTGAAATGATGAAAAAGTGTTTTGCTAATTACACTAGAACCGAGGTTGACATGTTCAGAGTTACATTACTCCAACTTATGAGTAATGTTAAGGGGTTTATTACTGAAAGAGCACAACATATGGGAAACGGGACAGAGTCAGATAAGCATGGTGATAACAACGGCTCAGGAACTGATATCACACTTAATGTGGATACAAATCTCAAACTATCTGCTGAGGTACATCTGTCTGATCAACATAATGTTCTTTCTAATGAACAACATCATACTGATCAAATTAAACCTACTGATGACACATATCTAATGAAAAAGACTAATAGCAATATCACCTCTGATTCAACAAATATGAGTCATAAGGGGGGAGAAATTGATCAGGATGTTGAACATGATGATGCGTTAAGGTCTTTGCTTGCGGCTGAGTTTTCCAAATCAAATGAAATGGTTGAAAAGGAAGTTTATAATGAACTTTCAAAAAGATTTTTACAGCTTGAAAAACATTGTATTTCACTTGAAATCACAATGCAACAAATGAAAGAAAGTTTTCAAACTAACTTACCATGTAAAAATCCGAAACTCCCTGAATTCCGTGAATTCTTTGAAATAAATGAATTAAAAGCTCAGCTAGAAGCCAAAAACCTAACGATCAAAAACCTGAAAAACAGTTTGACTGAGATGCGTGACATGTGCAATGAAGTTAAGACTAAACATGACACTAAAGTGGCTGAATTACTTTCTGAAAATGAGACTTTGAAAAAGCAAGGTAAAAACCTGTGTGATTCAATCAACGAAAGAAATCTAAGTTTATAGAACAGACAGCTGCTTTGATTGCCACAAATGATGAACTCAAAGCTCAAATTCAAGAGAAAGGCTTCACAATCACTGCCCTTAAGAATGAGTTGAGGAAACTAACTGGAAATAGTGTGAATACTAAGTTTGCAAAACCATCAATCTTGGGAACGCCAGTTTCACAACCTCTTAGAAACCATACAGTTGTTAGACAACCAAATGCGTTTAAATCTGAATGACCAAAATCTTCTAACCCGAGGTGTGCAACCCAAGTTGATGTGATACAAGTTTTGTCAAAACCAGTCACTTCACAATCTAGACCAAATGTTCTGACAGTTAGTGGTCATTCTAAGGCTCAATCTCATAAGTCTAAGGCTAAGGATGTAAATGCTTATGCTAAGGTTCGATCCTCTAAGACTAGAAACCACAACAGGCCCGTAGGACCAAAGAGTCATGCTTAGAAACCTAGTGGGCAGATTGCTGTAGGACTAAGAAATTCTCCCAACAACCATTCTACTGTGTTTGAGAAATCTAACACTTCTAGATCTTGCCTTAAAGTGGTTACCGACAGGTAGAATCTTTAAGATGGTTGGTCTTAGATGGATACCTACTTGTACAGATGGCATTTCAAAGATTGACTGTGAAACTCCAAAAAATCTGGATACCAATGTCACTAACCCATATAAAATCATGCAAAATCGTCATGTTAGTGCAGGGAATCCTTATTTAAGTGCAGGTACATCTACCATTTCCTTCAAAGAAAAACTCAGAGTGTGGCGACCAAAAGGACTGAAATCTCCTAACTTGGGGGTTCAAGAAACTCAACAGTGATGTACGTGCATAATGACGTTTGAACACATCAGTTCAAGCCTCGTTCTTCATCGACATTGACGTTTGAATACATCAGTTCAAGCCTCGTTCTTCAATGACAATGACGTTTGACCACTGCAGTTCAAGCCTTGGGCCTCAATGTCAACATAATGGCGTCTGCAGACAACACTTCAGGCCCCGTTCCTCAAAGAAAAGAAAGGCGTACGCTTGAGTGCGCTTTATCTTCGGAAGAAGAGAAATCTTCTTGTTTATGACCATTCTCATCAACAAGCTTCAACAAGCCTTAGTCATCAAGTGGAGTCCCTTACCGTTAATGGTATTCTTATTCACTTGTTCAATCAAACATGGCAGTCGTATGCAATTTTTGAGGGGGAGAAGGGTGAATAAACAAATTGCCAGTTATCAAGTAGATCTACTTACCGTTGATTGTATTCTTATTCACTCGCTCAATCAAAAATGGCAGTTGGCAGTCATATGCAATTTTTGAGGGGGAGAAGGGTGAATAAACTACATGTTGATTGAGATTTGAGAAATGGTCATACGACTCTCCTTCAACACCTAATGTTACACTTATTCCTCAAGGTGTTGATAATGACTCTCATGATATTGAAGTTGCACGCTTGAATAATGATCCGTTCTTGGGTATTCCTTTCCCAGAACCAGGTTTTAAAGAATCTCCTTCTTCACAGATTGTTGTACCTTCCAATGTGCACTCGGTTAAGCAACCACAAGAACATAAAGGAAAATGTCGGCTAAAACGTCAAAACGGATAAGATTTTGGACATAGAATGTCAAGTGATCACAGAGTTTATTTGGGATCCCTTATTTGAGATTGAAGTTGACTTTCACAAAGGCGTGATCTTATTTTATCTTGAAGTCGGGGTTGGTTGGATGCATGACTTTCAATGATAACTTGCTCGTGCGTAAAATTTATGATTGGGACTTGGATTATCTAGTTATACCCGATGTAAGGAGTTACAATGAAGTTCTCACGGGTTATAGCTATCACTTCAAGGAGTTACATTGTAGTGCTCAGTGTCACACGCAGATGCAGATGTGGATAGTCTCAAGAGGTGTTGTACTTGCTTTGGCTCTTAGATAAGTGTCTAGGGTACTTAGAGGTATTCTTCTGCATCGTTCTTCAATCAACAATAGTGCAAGCTTAAGTAACAAATTTGGGGAATTCTTCGTCATTTTCAAGTTTGGTGTATCGGGTTTACTTCACCAAGTGGTCACAGCAATAGCCGACAGAACATAAGGGTTGGTAAAGATAATCAGAGAGAGTTTCTGTAGCAGTTGATTCTCACAGGATACATTTAAGCCAAGTCTGTTATTCTCACAAGATTTCAAGTATATGTGCGTAAAATGTGTTGCTGATTTTGAGGTATCAAAACCAGCAAGGGGGAAAGAGACATACATCTGGATGCACAACAAGTACACATGATCAACTTTATACTTCTTCTGAATTGAAGTTATTTCGGGAAGACAAATGTCATAACCGCAGAGAAAATCAGTGTTTTAACTCGTGCCTTCTGGTGTATCATTCCAACTATGTGGGGGAAGAGATGTAAGAAACAGTTTCTGATGATAAAAGAGGTACACAATGGTATGATGATTCCTCTAGTTAGTCTGTATCATTTCGACTACATAAGGGATAAGTTGCTTACACTCGAGACTTAGGTGACTTTGGTGTAACAATTCTCATCTGCAATTTTCTGAAGGGAGAAAAGGGGATTTTCAAGTCTTAATTGATCTTTGATGTTACTTTTTCAAATTCATTAATGGGATTGAGTGTGTAGTTCGGGTTTTTGGGCTTCATACAATGAGACTGATTGCATCACTTCAACTACTTGGGGGAAGTGGTCTCTGGATACTTTCGGTATGCATTCCTTCAGTCTTCAGCAGGAAGTAATGTGAGAAGAATTATTCAAGTGTGAGATGATTCACTGCTGATCTATTTGATGATCCCCCGAATGGAGAATCACGATGATTATTCTTAAAAGGAGAAGCAATATTTGATGTGGTTTGCTACGATTTCCGCTGTACACTTACCTTTCGTAAGATTAAAAGAGAGCTTTGAAACTGCTCAAAAGGAAGATTGTCGGTGTAGGAGGAAGCGGTCAAAGCTTCAAATTGAGAAGGCTCAAGTTCAGTCTATTATTCAGGAGCCTCGAAAGCTTTGGTGGTGAAAGTTTAAGAGATGTTGACTACTGACTTCTACAACGTACAGAACGATATCCTTATTTTGGTATTCATGTCAACATCGTCTTAAATAGAGTAACATATTTTGTACATATCTTATATCAAATTGTAAATAGAAAAACTTAAACCCATAAAAACCATAAAAATCAAAAAAATAGAAAATACCAAAAATAGTTGTTCGAGGCATGTCTTCTGTTTATCGATAACATTTACGGTCTTAGAAATGTCATTCAATAATGACACGGGACTTTAAATGAAGCTCGAGCAGAAGTTAAAATGAATTGTTAAAACATGTCATGATGGCTTGCTATTACTTTAGATAGCAACCCGCGTTTCAAAATGGGGAAAGCACGTCACCAAAAAAATGGTTGTTCCTCCCACTGGGTGAAGTTCACCCGGGCATGGATTACTTTATATCCATGTGTTTCCTGATTTGATGTACATTTCAGTGCATCATTTCTTGTAAAGGAAGAGAAATCTTCTTTGAATGCAAATAATTTTCCTTCTATGATTCTTCTGAAAATTATTTGTGAGACACATGGTGGTAACATGCTGGTTGAAATTCTTTCAGACTTGGATTGTGCATAAAATTTGTCACTCAATCAATGACTACAACTCTTTAACTAGAAAATAGGTCATTGATTGAGGGGGAGAGTGATTTCAAATTTTATATCATCAAACGGGTTTCTTGGTTATCTCATAATTGTTAGAAAATGTTTTGTAGTTAATGGGGTATTAGTTGAAGAGGAACTTACTAAGCTTTATACCAAATGGCCAAATGTGTTAGTTGCTAGAAAGATTAGGGCATTATGTGCAATTTGCTTATAATTTCCTAGCTTTATGTAACTAGAAGGTTCATTTGTGGCACCTTGGAATCCTCGTTTAATCCCCTAAATACTTTAAAACTCAAAATCTAAGAGAAGTTAGAAAACCCATTGTGATTGATGTTCTTTAATACTCCACTGGCATTTGTATGATCTGAATGAATGAGTTTCAAATGTTGTTTGACTTTTGTTAGTCGATAGCTGCTTAATTGTTGTTGATTTAGTGCATGTGCACTCAGGATATGCTTTGGTATATACCTATCATGATAGAATCTTGTCCCTAAGATCCTGAGTTGAATGTTGAAATATGAGTGAATTGCCATGTTCATGATTGCTAATTGCTCTTTATGCTAGATAGCGGTTTGATGTATTTCCTGACTATGGTTTGATTATGAGATGAATATGGTATTATGAGTTGGCAAGCTGCTAATGAAAAGTGAATTTGTATGTATGTATATCTGTGTTGGTATTCTTATGCAGATTCCATGGCCAATATGAATGTGCCAGTTTCCGCTCTAACCATTTGATCAGATGTTCAAACTCTATTGACTGGCTCTGAATTCACCACAACAACAACATCAGCAACAAAAACAACAACAATGTCTTCACCACCACCACCTTCATTTCAACAAAGCATTACTTATTCTGGTCTCGCCAAGTGGGGATCTACAATATTTGGGAAATTTTTGTTGGTGGATGGAAAATTGATGTTGACTACTAACTCCCTCAGAGAAGCAGATGATCACATCGTCTGCGCAAAAAGGTCAATATAATTTGTGTCATAACGATTATCTTTGTACATGATAAGTAGTGAATCTCCCTCATAAATTGAGGGGGAGCAGTTGCATGTTCCATTATCAGCACATATTAAAACTGACCACATTTTCTCCCATAATTTCTAACTTATTTAAATTAATTGGGATCACAAATCTCAAATGGTTTGAAATTTTTGATCGGGGGAGAGAATGTGATTTAAATATGAAATCTGATAAAAATGTGATATTTTGGACTCAAGTGTAGGCTCTCCCATATGTGTTAAACTCTTTCGTATATCGATGCACATATTGAGGGGGAGCGAATGGATGAAAATGGATGTGGCATCTCATGTGAGCACGACTCAGACTTCACCAATGAATTGACGAAACATAAACTGTCATTAATCGAAAGGATGTGTCCTGGCCGGGTAATAGTTTCAAGCTGGTCTAACCAGTGATGTAAGCGTGTCTCGAAGAGGACGTATCTGAGTAGAGTGTACCATTTCGAGAAACTTTCTGTGAATTTGACCAGGCTGGGTAATAATGTCAAGCTAGTCCAACTAGTGATGTAAGCGTGTCTCGAATCGGTCATGTTCACTGAAAGTGGATCAATTCAAAAAGTGCAATCTCTACCCAACATGTGCAAATTTTAAATTAAAACATATGAGCACATGTTAAGGGGGAGCATTTGAAAAATATAAAACTCTCAAAGTGTTAGCAAAATGTGTTTCATAATCATAAACACTTTGAGAGATTTTTCAAGGATTTGGTTAATGGCAACATAAGATAGTCATGAAGTTATAAGGTGGCTAAGGTTAGAAAATCCATCCTATGATCCGCCAGAGCCGGAGGGATCTACCCAAGGACAATACCAAATAGTTAGTATTAGAAAGTCCTTAGGTATGATTATGAAAAAGGAGTAATATGAGAAAGGAGAAAGAATGGGTTGAAGAATTAAAAAGAAAAGTAATGTGAAACGGTGAAAAGAAATAGCCCTCCAATTATTCAACCTTAGGGCATAAACCGGGTTCAATTCATATGCTACTGGTTGTTATTAAGGTGACGCCGGTATTGAAGACAAGACGTCATGGACCCAGTGACGCATTGCACTAAACCTTCTAAGCCACTCAAGTTCTCTTAAAAGGACTTGTTTCATTCTCACGGGGAACCCTGCATAATCTATCGACTGCTCATTACGAGTTATGTTGATATTGAAACAGGAGACACCGCTCCAGTCTCCGACTACCAAAAATGCACTTATAGAGTCTAGAGCCATGAGATGCATCATAAGATCTCATAGGAACACGTGATACTTCTACACTGGTTGTTCAATATTAAGGACACCAGTTGTAAACTTATGAGTCCTACGCAGATCTTAGCAATCTGCCAGAACATTTATGAGGGAATTTTCAAATGTAATTCTTAGTGATTGAATGGAAATTCCTGTCAGGGTCAACATCAAACAGCCCTGAAAACAGGTCACTTCGGTAATTCCTCGTGGATTACGCTTAGTGGTCGCGACGGTTTCAAACGGTCTACAGTCGTGGAGTGAACTCCAGCGACTCACCTAATCGTTGATTTACTACGGTAGATCTTGTAAGCCCTCTGGGGGTTTCCGATTTAGGAACGGCCTTGGTAAGGATTAGAGAGAGTTTTCACACTATGCTGTTAACATTCTCAAAATCCAAACCTATAAGTGCCGAACTTTTTATTGCTAACTGTCGTATGCAGGAATCCATGGTGGTTGTAGCTGATTGCCGAGAAGATGATGATTCATCACCCCATGCTCACATTTCATCATCATAATCAAAGAAATCATGATATCTAAAAAGACCTTCAACATTGCTTCCGCAACTCTGATGCTGAAGATCATGATCCAGAAAAGTGTGAGCATGTCGGTTCAACATCACAACTTCATATGGAGGAGATGTTGCATGATGACTTGAAGACATATGTTGGATGATATTATCAAAGAATCCTCAAAGATCATCCAAGACAAGAGATCAGTCATCAAAAGTTCGCTGCTGAACGCACAAAGATTAATGATCTTGAAGAATCAAAAACTACGAGATAGGAAGTCATAGTCATATGATAAAATGCTAGAATTCAAAACATTATTTCTGGGGTGACCTCCCTTAGGGGGAGATTGTTAGGAATACAATTATTCATGTGAAGACACGGTCACCCCGAGTATCTGTTAGCATTAACTAGCTCGTAGGTGTATTAGTAATAATAGTAATAGTTTAGTTATTAAAGTATTCGTGGAGTGGGTCGGGTCTTTACCCTCTGTCAGCTCACTCCACAGCCCACACAGGGCACCATATGTAGTCCTATATAAACCCCTTCCCAGACAAGGGAAGGGTTGGACCTTTCACAACATTCAATCTAATATCATTTTCTTTCTCTCTCTAAGGTTCCCAACTTCTCTTTCTCTCTCTTGAAACCCTAATCTATTCGGCCATACTCAAATCTATACGTGTGTTATATGTTAGTGAACATCTTACAGGATCATTTGGAGGCTGCCATTGGAGGGATGACTGCAGCATTCAAGCAGTTACACCTTGAGCGCGACCGAGCCTAGATTAGTTTCAATAGAAGATGTATTTTGCTAAACTGAAGAGAGTTATCAGTTAGCGATGGACTATTAGCCTTGCTTGTGATTTTGTGTACCTCCATTTATTTCGATATATATATAACAAGCTTGGTTTATCTATTTCGATTGTTCGTTTCCTCTGCGGTTGACTTTATTCTTGCATTCTGTCTATGATGTTCATATACTCATGTGACACCTTCACTATATAATAGAGATCTCATTTATCATCATCTTCTTGTGATGCAGATAAATGGAACCCAAACGACAGTCATCCAGAGTCACACAAGGACGAACTGCTAACACACCTGCTCCAGCAAGAGCAGTGCGAGGCAGGACTGCTGAGAATGCCACCCTAACAAGAGCCGCGCAAGGCAGAGATGCTAAGAATGCCGCCCCAACCAGGGCCGCGGCAAACCCACCTGTGGTGAACCAAGCAACACTAGATCAGCTTGTCAATGATCGTGTGGCCGCCGCACTCGCAGCCGCAAACAACTCAACCACCAACACCGGAACGTTAAGGGAAGTAACCAACAGCCGTGGCTGCACTTACTCTGAATTTTGAAAGATCGTGGTTGGAGGTTTCGGAGGAACAGAGGGAGCCATTGGCCTAACTAGGTGGATTGAAAAGCTGGAAACCGTGTTTTGCATCAGTGGTTGTAACGATGACCGGGTCAAGTATGCATCTTTCACTTTCATGGATGCCGCTTTGACCTGGTGGAACAACTACATGAAATATGCCAACATGAATGTTGCTTATGCTATGCCGTGGGATGACTTCAAGGAGTTAGTGCTTAGGAAGTATTGCCCACGAAATGAGGTCAAGAAGTTGGAGATAGAATTTTGGAACTTGAAGGTGCAGAATAACAACATGGCTGCTTACAACCAGAGATTCCAGGAACGGGCTTTGCTATGTCCTGAAATGGTTCGGACTGAAACGCGATTGATTGAGAGGTATGTCAGAGGTTTGCCAAAGTCCATAAGAGGAGACGTGACTACCTCAAGGGCTGCAGATCTGCATGAGACCATGGAAATAGCCAACAAGTTGATGGACCAGGAATTGGAGGATGTCCTAGAAAAGAGTACTGACAACAAGAGAAAGTGGGAAGACCACTCAAATGGTAACAACAGTAACTCTCAAAATAAAAGGCAGAAAGTGGCAAAGGCTTAAGCAGCAGGTTCAGGTGAGAAGAGGGGGTATGATAGGAATGCACCTCTTTACAACTGTTGTAAGCTACACCACAAAGGACAGTGCACGGTTAAGTGTCACATCTGCTAGAGAGTGGGACATTTGGCCAAGAATTACAGGTCAAGACCCCTAGCCACCACTCAAGCAGCACCACCCAACAACCACAGGGCGGAAGTTGCCTGCTATGGATGCGGTGAGAAAGGTCATTACCGTAATGAGTGCAATAAACCCAGAAATCAGAGAAACGGTGCTGGTCATGGTAACCAGGGAGCAACAGTTAACAATGGGAACCAGGGCAATGGAGGAGGAGCCCGTGGGAGAGTTTATGCTGTGGTCAGAAGGGAAGCCCAGGACGACCCAAACATGGTGACAGGTACGTTTCTTTTAAATAATCGTTATGCATCAATATTATTCGATACGAGAGCAGATAGAAGTTTTGTGTCGACTGCTTTTAGTTCCTTAATTGATATTGCTCCAACCACCTTAGACAACGTCTTTGACGTAGAATTAGCTAACGGGAACTTAGAAAGGGTAGATACCATTATAAGAGGTTGCACTCTAAACTTGTTAAACCACCCATTCAACATCGATCTCATGCCAGTAGAGTTTGGTAGTTTTGACGTCATCATAGAAATGGATTGGCTATCGAAATATCATGCCGTCATCATCTGTGATGAAAATATCGTCAGAGTACCCTACGGGAATGAGTTTCTGATAATAGAAGGAGATCGAAGCGATCGTGCACGCTCGTCAAGATTGAGCATCATCTCGTGTACGAAGGTGCAGAAGTGAATCGAGAAAGGATGCCACCTCTTTCTAGCTCATGTCACTGAGAAGAAAGAGAAGGAGCCCAGAGAGGAACGGTTGGAAGACGTGCCAATCATGAGGGATTTCCTGGAAGTTTTTTCAGAAGACCTACCTGGACTCCCACCGGCCAGACATATCAAATTTCAAATCGATTTAGTGCCAGGAGTCGCGCCTGTAGCGCGAGCACCCTATCGGCTAGCACCAATGGAGTTACAGGAGTTGTCTGATCAGTTGGCTGAACTATCAGGGAAAGGTTTTATCAGACCGAGTTCTTCGCCTTGGGGAGCTCCGGTCCTGTTAGTTAAGAAGAAGGATGGGTCCTTCAGGATGTGTATCAACTATCGGGAGCTGAATAAGCTAACCATGAAGAATTGATACCCACTCCCAAGAATCGATGACCTATTCGATCAACTACAAGGTTCATCAGTTAACTCCAAGATTGACCTGAGATCAGGTTATCATCAACTCCGAGTCCGGGAAGAAGATATCCCGAAGACTGCATTCAAAACCCGATATGGCCATTATGAATTCCAAGTTATGCCATTCGGCTTAACTAACGCACCAGCCATATTCATGGACCTCATGAATCGATCGTGTAAGCCTTACTTGGATAAATTCGTGATCGTGTTTGATGAACTCAAATAAGTACATTTTATTATCATCATTTATCCTATTTATTTGACTTGTTTTATTATATTATATATGAGAATCGATACATTAATGTTTACTTTAGTAATTCTCAGGTAAAAACAAGCATTATGTGAAACTTGGCGATTTTGGACTAATTATGGAGCAAAACAAGCGAGATGTCAAAAGTCTACTGAAATCTAGAAGATGCGCCGTATCTCACTCAACAGATACGACGCAATATTATACTTAGATGAATTCGAAGACCATTGCCTGACTTTGAAGAATGCGCCGCATGCAATTCTGTCATGCGCCGCATATGAAACTTTGGTCAAAGAAGAAGATCAAGCTCGTTCTACTCCAGATACGCCGCAATATACTTCTAACATACGGCGTATCACTATCAAGATTTCACCAGTTACAATCCAAGACAGCTTAAGTACATGCGCCGCATACAAAGATCAAGTTACGCCACATCTGAAGACGGTGTACGAATATTCCAGAATACATTAATCTTGGACCCCACGCGAAGTTAAGTCAATGCACCGCATCTATCAACTCAATGCGCCGCATCGATCCCTCAGACAGAAACTATAAATACCCCAAGGTCAGACGAATTTAAGAGACCTTTTGTATAACCCTAGAGCTGAATCCAGACGACCAAGCAGCACAAGACACACCTCAAACAAAGATACAAGAGCTGTAAGAAGGTCCTGCATGTATTCAATTCATTAAGTAGTTTTGTTTTATTGTTTTAGTACCCTTTAATTCATCAGGATTGATGGGCTTGTGTCATGTGACTACGGAAGATCATGCACTCCCCTTAATATTGCTTTCCCATTAATTAAAGTTTATATGTTGATGTCTTTGGTGACTTTTATTAGTGCATTGATAACCTCTGTGTCTAGCTGAGTCTTGCTTGGGTCGCCATGCCCCTTCCTCGCCTATTTATTCTAGCGTCTCTAGAAAAGTAGGATAGACATAAGTAATCATTAAGGGTTTACTCGCCGATAAGATTAGAGCCAACGAGAAAGGTTTAATTATATACACTTCATATAAAACTAGCAATAAAACAAGTGACAAGCTATTTAATTATCAGGACAGGTCTTCTTATTGTCTCGAGTATCTATCTGTGTACGTGTGTGCTAATCGCTGATTCGTGCTCATTAGTTTAGTTTTCTATTTAATTATAACCAAACTGTGCCAGTCTCTCAGGCTGAACCCCCTTGCGTTAGATTAGGTTGTATAACTAACTTAGGATATTAAAATACTGATTAGAATAACTAGATAATACGTTCCACTCTTAGTGATCGATATTCTGCTTACCATTATATTCATACTAACCGGGTACACTGCTCGTTAAGTGTGTGTGTTATTGATAAGTCGGCTAAATATAAATTTAAGACTTGAGTAGGCATTAATACTGCTAAACCGCAACGACACATCACACGCACCAATGTTCATTGACGACATCCTGATATATTCTAAGAATGAGAAAGAGCATGAGGAACACCTCAATCTAATCTTAGAATTATTGAAGAAGGAGGAGTTATATGCCAAGTTTTCGAAGTGTGAATTCTGGATATCAACTGTGCAGTTTCTGGGCTACGTGATCGATAGTCAAGGCATTCACGTGGATCCCGCAAAGATCGAGTCAATAAGGGATTGGGCGACGCCCACAACACCCACCTAAATACGCTAATTCTTAGGACTTGCTGGTTATTACCGAAGGTTTCTCCAAGATAGCTAAGCCTTTGTCTAAACTGATGCAGAAGAATGTGAAATATGACTGGGGAGATAAGGAGGAAGAAGCTTTTTAAATCCTTAAGGAAAAGTTATGTAGTGCACCTATTTTGGCCTTACCTGAAGGTAGTAAAGACTTTGTTGTTTATTGCGATGCTTCACACAAGGTTTTAGGAGCCGTGCTAATGCAGAGAGAGAAGGTGATAGCATATGCTTCCTGACAACTGAAAACCCATGAGAAGAACTACACAACCCATGACCTAGAGTTAGGATCAGTTGTGTTTGCACTTAGAATCTGGAGGCACTATCTCTATGGCACAAAGTGCGTGGTGTATACCGACCACAAAAGCCTACAACACATCTTGAACCAAAAGGAGCTGAACATGAGACAGCGCCGATGGTTGTAATTGCTTAGCGACTGCGATTGTGAGATCCGTTGTAGCAACTTGTAAAATTCCCCAGTAATTTGTAAATGCTAATAAAGTATTAATTTCCATTACTGTTCAGTTAACCATTTTTAAAAACAAAATTTGAAAATTTTGTTTATTACACTACATTAATTCAAACACGTTGATACGTGGTTCACAAACACTTTGGAACGAGCTCACACACGGTCCACAACGAATCTAACACACTAATAATAAACCAAACCGATCCTTATACTATTCATGGCCCAATTTTGAGCCTAGTACTATTCAAGCCCAACCCAATTTCTATTAATTCTTATATTTTACTCTGCCTAACACCCCAACACTAGACTTCGATATCTTTTGATTTCGACACACAAACTGATTTACGGATGATCTCCCATCCAAAACAGATGAACTCTCACATTCGAATTCGAACATTTAATCATTGAACGAGACCCAAAGTAAACCCCACTCGACAACATTTACAAGTTCACACAATTTATCCAATTCGACCAAAACTTGTTTTCACCTATGTCTTTTAATTTTCCCTAGTCGAATATGAGTTCAGAACATTGTTCCTCATCATTTCTAACACTTGGTCACGTTGATATAGTTGTTTGGACCCTTTGGTCTATCGAATATACACATATACATATACAACTCGACACATGACCAAGGCTACACACAAAATCCTTCCTAATATCTCTAGTACTCGAGTATTATTCCCCTATCTTAGCCAAATCCTGCAACCATCTAATCAACCACAAGTTGTGTGCATATTAAACAATAAAACTCGATACATATGCATGCATATATACGTTTGATCACACCCTCATAACTCCCATTCACACTTAAACTTTTATCTTACATTTTCTCTAAGCATTACCCCCGATTTCGAGCCTTAAGAAGCAGGAGATGAATCCTTTAGCCATTCGAACTCATTTTCCCAAGCATACAAGTCGAACTCGACTCTTTGTGATCATTCTAGCAAGTGACTTGCATTCCATCCGATTTCTAGTTCATCCTAACGTTTTTCACACCACCTTTTGGGTGTTGTAAGTCCATTTAAACTCATTCCTACTCATTCTTATGATTTTTAATATATCATGCATCGTACATATTTCTATTCGATCGTATATAGCTTTCTCTTTTTATTTTCGAGTTTTCGTATTAATTTTACGTTACACATTTGACCTCCTATTCATGGATGGCTAGAATAATCGAGTAACACATTTATTCGATACATACATTTACATTTTTACACATATCGAGGCATGTTTGTAACACGTTTTGCATATTACACATTTATATGTCATTTTTTATATATTGGACATATTGATTTATTCGACTAAGATTGACCACCTTAAAATCCATTTCATACATAAAAATATATCGTTTTTATTACTCAAACTAATTCTCCACAAGCTCATCTAATAAGCTGTTGAAATAAGCTCTTGTCACAAGCACTTAAAAGTCCTTTTTAACCCTTGAAGTAATCGCTACTCGAAACTGTTATAAAACTCACCCTTTTATACGTGTAGGCTTTTAAGCCCAACAAGCCAAAAATAAGCACTCGCGATAAGCAGTTTGAATAAGCTCAATTGCTATTTTTTTTAAGACCCTTAAATAAGCCCAATGACAAGCCCAAAATATTTTTAAACCTAACGATTCGATATTTGCTAATGGGCCTTGGTTTAATTCGTTAAAAGCCCAATAAGCACTTAATAAGCTCTTTTTGAAAATAAGCAGTTTAATAAGACTCAAATAAGCTTTTTGATTATATTACAACTTTTGGAAAACTTAATATACCATTTTTGTGAATTTTGGACTTGATTTGCAAAATATTCTACATATCGGGTTAAAAGTGTCAATTTCACATAATTATGTTGCAAACTGTTATTTCAGTAACCTGAGGGTAGAAATTGTTCAAATGGTAAATAGAAGGCTTAAAATGTAATATTGGACCTTTTTGGACTAAAAATGTAATTGATAACTAACCAAGGACTAACGGTGCAAAAGTTACTCCGTTAGGGTAGAAAGTGTAAATTTTGTATAAGTTCAGGGACTATACAGTAACATTGTTTCATATTCATTTCCATTTCATATTTTACACTTCTTCATTCAATCACGGATATTTTTACCATTTGTTCAACATATTTAACTACGTTACGTTTATATATTTATATAACGAATTTCAATGAATAACTTAACGTATCATTCAACCACTTTCGAGAAAATGATATTTATAAAATCAATAACATAAAAAAAATATAATATTATATATATAATATTATTTTTGAACTTTAAGCATTTTAAGCATATCATCCACTCACATCATGAATCAAATCGTTATCCATTACTCATTTTCACACTCACTATTCGTATTAAGTCAAAACTGTCAAAATCTCAGACTTCACTATTATTCAGGTCGTGTGTTGGAGCCATTCTAATAATTCACTTGATTTCACATTTCACCTTTGCCAGTTACACTCAAAGTGAGTCATAGCCCCACTTTTACTCATTTAATAACTTTACACTCTTTGGGGGAGATACATGCTACAAAATAAAACACAAGTATTTTTTGTATGCTACACCTGATTGATATTGCCTATGTTACTCTATTGCCAAAAGCCCCTCGCATCATGAACCATTGATCACTTGCTAGTGAACGCGAATATAGTGAATAGATCTATTGGAGGCTGAC
This sequence comes from Artemisia tridentata subsp. tridentata, assembly GCA_021014915.2. Taxonomy (NCBI): domain Eukaryota; kingdom Viridiplantae; phylum Streptophyta; class Magnoliopsida; order Asterales; family Asteraceae; genus Artemisia; species Artemisia tridentata. The sequence goes on along the minus strand of CP139505.1, from coordinate 137,376,532 downwards.
TGCCTATTCCACTAATGCCGGATGGATAGCCATAGTTGCTAGCCGGATTAGTCGCAGTGCACTATATTTGAAGGAAATAGGAAGATGGCAATCTCCTACACGAGGGCCATATTTTCACCGGTTACAATACACTGTTAACGTTTGCGTGTCATGAGACTTAGGGTAATATATCCAACTACAATATCACCATTTCAAATATGATTGTAATTCACAGGCAATCACAAACTTGTGTTTCAAACTGATTACCATTACAAACTCTATGATTTCACTTAACAATTTTGTTGACTTTTAGCATGCTTATCTCAGGTAATTAACGGAGCATTCAAGGCACGGAGTGGGCACTAAATTGATGGTTTTTGTGGTGTAAAATAAATTATGTCATTCATTTCTAACTACTACACCCTTTTGTAGGATATCACAACAATGAAATTTCACTTTTGTATCTCAACTATTATTTGAATGACAATAACTTTCAAAATGCCTCTTTTGAGCCGTTTTCAATGATTATGACAATGATCCTCCCCGTAATACCCCGATTAGTCTTCCGCTGTTAACTCATAATTTAGGGGGTGTTACAGATTGGTATCAGAGACATAGTTATAGAGAACTAAATGTTTTTAAACATTGGACTATAACTACACTTTCAATATGAATCACTTTATACCATACCACTTTACGCCCTCCGTGCCTGCATATTTCACAACACCGTGTTCAGTATATTACCTATCATGATTATTTCACATTGATCTTCACATACTTGATTATTTCACATTGATTTTCACACACATTATGTTATTGATTACTTACATTTACTACTTTCGGGTTATTACAGTATCACACCTTAGTACCTCATCATCGGACATGGAGTCCGAGGACACATTATCGTCTATCACCTCACCCACAGTTCCCAGCACTTCGACTGCTACTGTGTCAAACACTGCATCAGACGAAACGGAGCCCTTTGAGGAGGGTGAAGTCGTCACTACACCACCCATGACACCTGTTGCACCAAGTAACCCAGATTCACCCATATCTGAAGACCCGTATATACTAGCTAGACGGGCATACATTTCACCACCACACCCGGAGAACTGTCCAGTTTCTCCCGCTTACACCCCACTTACCGATGATCAGTACATGCAGACACAAAAATGGCTACCTGTAGAAGATTCAGATATACCATTACTTACACCCCCACCCCCACCTGCACCGGTAATCCGGCACAGACGAGTTAGGGTCTTAGAACCCTATGAGCCCGAACCATTTATGACACCATTTTGAAGCTACCCCAACGATCCTATCAGGATGCATAAACCTTGCAAGAGGGTACGACTACCTATAGTTTCGATTATACCACCATCACCACCCCTCTCCCCTACTTCACCCCTAGGCATGATCAGGATGACACCCCCATTATCACCTGAGTATCAGTATGCATTGCCACCACTACTATCATCACCCCCTCCACCGTCGGTTAGACCCGACCACTTGTTCAACCTACTCACCCAATCATACCCGTTTGCACCCCACCAACGGGAGCCGACTCCAGAGGAGGATCTACCCTCTCAGCGCCGGGCTTGTATAGCAAGTCCCAGTCATTCATCTTCATCATCATTACTATTCCCACCTGGTTTCACTCCTCTAGCCCGAGTCTTCAGGACTGGAGAGAGCTCTAGGGCAGCAGTGGCCCGTACACCTACCCAATCCACCATCATGATGCGTCTAGAGCGTCATGAGGAGCATATTGATACCCTCCTGAGCATATGATGCGCGTGTGCGTAGTGCTCTAATTTATACCCACGGTATGTCGTTGTGGTTTTAGCAGTATTCAAGTTTTAAATTTATATTTAGCCGACTTATCAATTACACACACACTTTAACGAGCAGTGTACCCGGTCAGTATGAATATAATGGTAAGTAGAGTGTCAATCACTAAGAGTGGAACATATTATCTAGTTATTCTAATCAGTATTTTAATATCTTAAGTTAGCTATACAACCTAATCTAACGCAAGGGGGTTCAGCCTGATAGACTGGCACGGTTTGGTTATGATTAAATATAAACTAAACTAATAGGCACGAATCAGCGATTAGCACACACGTACACAGATAAATACTTGAGACAATAAGAAGACCTGTCCTGATAGTTAAGTAGCTTGTCACTTGTTTTATTGCTAGTTTTAGATGAAGTGTATAGTTCGATGCAACGCACCGAGATTAATCCCTTTCTCGTTGGCTCTAATCTTATCGGCGAGTAAACCCTTAATGATCACTTATGACTATCCTACTTATCTTTCTTCCTACTTTTCTACAGACGATAGAATGCATAGGCGATAAAATAAATAGGCGAGGAAGGGGCATGGCAACCCAAGCAATGCTCAGCTAGACACAGAGGTTATTAATGTACTAATAAAAGTCACCAAAGACATCAACATATAAATTTTAATTAATGGGAAAGCAATTTTAAGGGGAGTTGAAGTGCATGATTAAATCAATGACACAAGCCCATCAATCCTGATGAATTAAAGTGTACTAATACAATAAAACAAAACTACTTAATGAATTGAATACATGCAGGACCTTCTTACAGCTCTTGTATCTTCGTCCAAGGTGTGTCTTGTGTTGCTACATCATCTGAATTCGGCCTAGGGTTTTGTAGTCTTCGGTCTTCTTCTGTCTATTAGCCTCCCGAAATTCGTCTGAGCTTGGGGTATTTATAGTTTCTGTCTGAGGGTAAGATGCGGCGCATTGAATAAGTAGATGCGGCGCATTGACTTAACTTCGCGTGGGGTCCAAGATTAATATATTCAGGAATATTCGTACACCGCCAGAAGATGCGGCGTAACTCCATTCCTAGATGCGGCACATGTCCTTGCTGTCTTGGAACGTAGCTTTGTGAAATCTTGATAGTGATGCGCCGTATATAATAGGTAGGATGCGGCATATCTGGAGCAGAATAATCTTGATCTTGTACATTTCAGTAGACTCTTAACTTCTTGCTTGTTTTGCTCAATAATTAGTCCAAAATCGCCAAGTTTCACATAATACTTGTTTTTACCTGAGAATTACAAAAGTAAACATTAACGTATCAATTCTCACAGATAATATAATAAAACAAGTCAAATAAATAGGATAAATGATGATAATAAAATGTACTTATTTGAGTTCATCAGCATAGTTGACAGAACACCGCTTGACCGCCCCAAGAAGGTCGACGACACCCTACATGGCCTCGTATTCGATAGGATGGATCTTTAGGACGATCTGACTAGGATATAGTCAGAGATGTTCGAGACATGCTCCCGCATGTCAGTTTTGCAATGGGAGGGACATAGACAGATTGAGGAAGCTTTACAAGCGCGCCGCAGAGTCGATACATTAGAGAACCTCATGGAAGACATGCAGGTCCAGCATCAAACCGACATACAGAGAATTCTGGATCAGATTTCATAACTCACAGGGCCCATGGATGAGACTTCCAGTTGTTAGGCATAGTGTACATCTGTATAGTTTTGAGGTATCTTAGCCTGCCGCATGTGGCATTAATAAAGGACCTTGTAATCATTCTGTTTTGTAACACAATTGATTCAAGTTATTAATATATGTTGTTGGTTATGATTTACTATATATTGATGTTGATTTATGCTACTGTGGTTGTTCATGTGTATTGTGATTGTATTCAAACATGTCATGATGTTACATGTGATTGTTATGGTTCTTTGAATGTTACAAATGGGATGAAATTACAGACTTATAATAAAGAAAATTTCAAAAGAAACTTGATGAATGTAGAGAAAGTTGCTGAACTTTAGCTTTTGTAGATGATGAATCACTTTGTTCCTTAGCAATCATATACCAAGAGTTGATCATTTACTTACGATAGTACCCAAACATGTCGTGATTTTATGATTCTCAGTTGGTTGTGATTTCACATTGTGACAATATTGTTAGGACTTGTATATAATTACCCTATTACTCAATTCATTCTAACATAGTCATTATGTGGATGCTAAATCTGTGTTTTCTTGTGGTATTAATAGAACTATGCCTCACACAAGAAAGGAAACTGCCACCCCCGCAACAGCAATGACTCCTGCAGCTATCTAGAAACTGGTAGCCGATAGCGTTGCTTCAGCTTTTGAGACTCAAGCGGCTACCATAGCCCGCTCGAGTAACAACAACTGATCAACAGCTGAAAGCGAAGCATCTGCGTCTCGCAAGTTCACCTATAAAGATTTCATGAGTTGCCAGCCAACTTATTTCAAAGGCTCAGAAGGAGTGACCGAACTAGCTCAGTGGTTTGAGCGTACTGAAACGGTATTCATGAGATGCAACTGTCCAGATAACAGCAAGGTCACCTTTGCTACGGGGACTCTGCTGAAAGATGCATCATCATGGTGGAACGCTACCGCCCAGACCATGGGTATGGAAGAGGCGTATCGGATTTCCTGGGTCAAACTGAAAACAAAAATGCTAAAGAAATACTGCCCTCGTACAAAAATTAGGAAACTGGAGAAAGAATTCCACCAGTTGATTGTAAGGGGGAACGATATAAGAACCTACAAGAGAAGGTTCCAAGAACTGTCGGTACTGTGTCCAACTATGGTGCTGGATCTTGAAAGAACATTGGAGAAGTACGTCGAGGGACTGCCTCGAAGCATCGAGGGAAATGTAACCTCGTCATAACCGACAACTCTGGAGGAAGCTATCACAATAGCTCAACGATTATTGGAACGGGAAATCAAATGGAGTTCTACCTCCGGAAACAATGATCACAAGCGAAGTCTAGATAATCGTGGAACCACTCACTACAACAACAACAACAATAACAACCACAACACAACAACAACAACAACAACAACAACACAACAACAACAACAACAACAGAACCCTTTTTTAACAACAACAACAACAACAACAACAACAACAGGAACCCCAACTGTTGGGAATTAAATGTTCTGAAGATTAAGTATCAAGAATTACAAGTATTAACAGTTCCAACTGCTGAGAAGAATTCTCTAACAGTTCCAACTGCTGATGTATATCTTAGGACTGCTCAAGTTATAACTAACCGTTCTAACTGGTAGTACAAAGAAGGGACTGCTAGTTGATACTGTTGAGTTGAGACTGCTAGATGGATAAGTATTGAAAAGATATTTATGTACTAAAGTCAAGAATATACGGTAGATAATATCTTACCCCATGTGCTTAGTTAACAAGTTGTGTACACAGATACATGTTGTATCTTATGTACTGACACACTCAAGCTAAGTTAGCAAGTAGTTCGGCTAGACTTTAAGCAATATTGTAAAGATCTTCTTGGACTATAAAAGAAGATCTTAGTCTTGATATTATGTACGAATAAGTGAGTGTGTCTAACAAGTGATTATCAAATACTTAGAACTCATAACTGTTAGAGAAGAACAAACACAAATATATCACAAGTTAGAAAAACTTAAGATTTAAGGTTGTAACCCTAGTGATATTTCAAGATCACTCGTATTATTATCATTAATAATATTGAATCGTTTGGTGTTAATCTTTCTTTGTTCCTTGTCATAGAACAAACATAACCCTTCCATTTCCATAACAAATAACCTTCTAAGTGTGCTTAAGTAAATTCCGCGTACTTAATCATATTCACTCAATATATCATACACACAAAGAACGTAAGGTTTAACCACCTTAACCGTGTGAACAATCCTAACAAGTGGTATCAGAGCGTCAGGCTGATATTATTGATTTAGAAGAAGAAGCTGAAGAAATGGATGTTGAATCTATTCAGACAAATGTTGTTGCATAGATTCCCATGCTCAAACAGAATGAGTTTGAGATGTGGAGGCTGAGGATAGAGCAATATTTCCAAGTGCAAGATTATGCACTTTGGGAAATCATAGAAGATGGAAACTCTTAGCAGCCTACCACCACTACATCAACAGTGGATGGCAAAGCGGTTTCAACTCTGCAGACAAAGCCATCATCTGCAGAAGATAGAATAAAGAAGAAAAATGACTTGAAGGCAAGAAGCATGCTGATGATGACCATTCCCAATGATCAACTTCTAAACTTCAGCAAGTTCAAAGATGCCAAGTCATTATTTGAAGCTATTATTTCCAGGTATGGTGGAAATGAAGCCACCAAGAAAACCCACAAGACACTGCTCAAGCAACAGTTCGAAAACTTCTCCTCTACATACAATGAATCTCTTGACCACATGTTTAATAGGCTTCAGAATATTGTGAGCCAACTTGCTATTCTTGGGATTGAAATGCCTCAAGAAGATTTGAACTCAAAATTTCTGAGAAGCTTACCAGAAGAGTGGGCTATGCATGTTGTTGTCTGGAAGAACAAGCCAGACCTAGACACCATGGAACTGATGGACTTGTATAGCAACTTCAAGATTGTGGAGCAAGATTTGAAGAAGAATGGAGGTACTAGTTCTAATACTGGGAACAAGGCATTTATGTCAACTCCTAGTACCTCAAAATCAAGTGAAGAGTTGAAAGTTGTTGATGATGTTGGTGCTGCTAGTTCATTAAGTAGTACCATTAGTATTTTGGATGAAAATACTTGTTGTGCCTTTCTTACAAGTCAGAACAATGGGTCCATGCTCTCCTATGAAGACCTCCAAGAGATCCATGAAGATGATCTGGAGGAAATGGATCTAAAGTGGCAAATTTCTCTTCTTAGCATGAGAGCCAAGAAGTTCTATCACAAGACAGGGAAGAAGCTCATAATCAGCAACACTGATGCTGCTGGTTTTGATAAGTCAAAGATAGAATGCTATAACTGTTACATGATGGGTCATTTCTCAAGAGAGTGCAGAAGACCAAGGCAGCAAGATAGCAAGAATAGAGGTTTTGGAAGCAAATCCAAAACAGAGGAGGTGATTGAGCCAAAAGCTATGGTAGCTATTGATGGCTTAGGTTTTGATTGGAGCTTCATGGCGGATGAAGAAGAAACTCCTGCTCAAATGGCACTTATGGCTTTTTCTGCTACTGAGGTACAAAATCATAAAGCTTGTTCTAATACTTGCACTGCTCTTAATGCTCTACAGGTTTTAATGAAACAATTTGATGATCAAAAGATAGAGCTAAGTAAGACTTTTCAAAATTTTATAAACTATAAGTGTGGATTAGAAAAGGTAGAGAAACAAATCACTTATTATAAAGAAAATGAATTAGCTTTTTCTGATGAGAAAGCTCTCCTAAGACAGGACATATTCTTTAGAGATGCTGAAATTAAGCTTTTGAGAGAAGCTTTTGATAGGGTCAAAAAGGAAAATGAAAACATTCACTTGACTACTGAGGCACTAGAACATGCTTCTAGAGGTGTGCACAACATAGTAGAATGTCAGGTGATTAATAGAGCTAAGTCAGGAGTAGGATATAAGAGTGTCCCACCTCTTTATAGAGGCATCCCTAAACCACCAGGGATTGACCTAGTAAATTCAGGTTTACCTGAGTTTCAAGAACCAATTATGGAATATGGTTCTAAGGCTAGCAAGAGCCTTAAGGTAGAAAAAGTAAGTAAAAGTTTAGATACAACTTTACTTTATCAGGACAAGGTGTCCTTTGTTAAGAAATTAGATGCTATAATTGTTGAAGATTGCACAACTGATAGTGATGATGATGATGATGAACAGGTTATGTCTAAACCTGAAGTGGTTAAGAGAGTAGGAACAAGTGTTCCTAAGATAGTCAAACACAATACTGATAGGCCTAAATCAAACATTAAGCATGTTAGGCAACCAGTTAGATATTGTGAACAATATAGAACCACTAACAAGCCCAGAGGTAACCAAAGGAATTGGAACACCCTCAAGTCTAACCAATTAGGTGATGACTTTGCTTTTTATAACAAAGCTTGTTACACATGTGGTAGTTTTGACCATCTTGCAGCTTTCTGCAACCATTGGGTATCTGGTTATGAAATCAATAGGGTGAATTTCAAAAGGCAAACTCACTTTCACTCTAAGCCCAAAAGTATAAAACCCAGAGCAGTTTCTACAGCAGTCTCTACTGCTAGGCAAGCAGTTTCAACTGCTAGACCATTTAAGACTATTAACCCAAAACCAACAGTTATAGGTGCAAAAACATTTTTCAAACATGCACCAAAGACTGTTACAAGGCCCATTCAATTAAAAGCAGTGGTCCAAAAACAAGTTTGGAAACCAAAGAGTAAAACTGCAAAGCCAGCAGTTAAGACTGCTAGGAAAGCAGTTAGTACTGCTGCTTGGAAAAACAGGGCAAATGCTGTTAAGGCCTCAGCATGTTGGATTCTAAAATCCAATGTTGCATCAACTATCCTTAAAAGATTGAATTACATTGATGCAAAAGGCATATCCAAGTCAGTAATGGCTTGGGTCTCCAAAAGAAACTAACACTCTTATTTATGTGCAGGAACATTTAAATAATCAGGAAGAGGATCAAGGATACTCAGATAGTGGATGTTCTAGGCACATGACAGGCAACAAGTCTTATCTCTCAGATTTTCAATCAATAGATGGAGGCTATGTTACCTTTGGAGGAGGTGTTGGTGGCAAAATTTCTGGTAAAGGTACAATCAAAACCGGAAATTTAGATTTTGAAGATGTGTTCTATGTAAAAGAGCTAAATTATAATCTTTTTAGTGTCTCACAAATGTGTGACAAAAAGAACAATGTTCTTTTCTGTGAGACTGAATGTCTTGTACTTTCTCCTGATTTTAAGATGCCTGATGAAAGTCAAGTACTTCTTAGAATTCCTAGAAAGGGCAATATGTACAGTGTAGACATGAAGAACATTGTTCCTAAAAAGAATTTAACTTGTCTTGTTGCAAAGGCCACATTGGATGAATCCATGAAATGGCATAGAAGGCTTGGTCATATTAACTTCAAAACCATAAATAAAATAGTTAAGAATGGTTTGGTAAGAGGTTTACCTCACAAAAGATTTGAAAATGATCAAACATGCATTGCTTGTCTAAAAGGCAAACAACACAAAGCCACTTGTAAGCCCAAGATTTTTAACTCTATCAATCAATCATTGTTTATGCTGCATATGGACTTATTTGGACTTGTTTCAGTAAGTAGTATAATGCATAAGAGATATTGTCTTGTTGTAATTGATGACTATACTAGATTTACATGGGTTTTCTTTCTATCTTCTAAGGATGAGACTACAAGCATCCTTAAGACATTCATTACACAGATAGAAAACCAAGTAGACAAGAAAGTGAAGGTCATTAGATGTGATAATGGGACAGAGTTTAAGAATAGAGTTATGGATGACTTCTGCAAACAAAAAGGTATTAAGAGAGAATTTAGTGTTGCTAGTACACTACAACAGAATGGTGTAGTTGAGAGAAAGAATAGAACACTAATTGAAGCTGCTAGAACAATGTTAGCTGATTCTAAGCTACCAATAACCTTTTGGGCTGAAGCAGTCAACACTGCTTGCTATATTCAAAATAGAGTTTTAGTTATTCAGCCTCACAATAAGACATCATATGAACTTTTTAGAGGTAGAACTCCTGCAATAGGATTTCTTAGACCTTTTGGATGTCATGTGACAATTCTCAATACCTTAGACCATTTAGGAAAATTCGATGGTAAAGCAGATGAAGGATTCTTTGTTGGATATTCTCTTAATAGCAAAGCATTTAGAGTATACAACATAAGAACTTAGATTGTAGAAGAAAACCTACATGTGGAGTTTTTAGAAGATAAATCCAATGTAGAAGGTCAAGGACCAAAAAGGCTATTTGATCTTGAATCTCTAACCAAATCAATGAATTATGTGCCTGTTGTTGCAGAAACTAAAAAATTTTCAGGTTCACAAGCAACAGATGAGGCAAGGTTAGAAAAGGAGACAAACCAAGATCATGTTTGGATGCCAATATGGTCAAGTACAGGTGTGGAATCAACTTCAACAATTGATGAATCTTCTTCTGGCAAAACTCAAGAAGGAGTTGAAGATGAAAGCAAGGAAGATGGAACTGAGAAACAAAACAGTCAAGTTAGCAGTTCAAAAGCAGTTTGTACTGCTGAGACAGAGCATTCAACTGCTGGCCCCTCAGACTCAACTGAAGCAGATTTCTCAGATAATGAGGTGGATTTCAACAATCTTCCATCAAATTATCAAGTTCCTTCTACTCCCCAAACAAGAATTCACAAAGTCCACTCCATAGATAATGTGATTGGAGATATACAGTCAGGTGTGAAGACAAGACAACAACTGATGTCTTCAGACCAACAAGGGTTTCTTGATGCCCTTTATGCTTCAAAGCAACATGAGTTTTCAAACTCTTGCTTGTTTGTATGTTTTCTCTCACAAGATGAACCAAAGAATATTCTGAAAGCCTTAGATAATTCAAGCTGGGTAGAAGCTATGCAAGAGGAGCTTCTTCAGTTCAAGATTCAGAAAGTATGGGTGCTAGTTGATTTACCTAGGAATGCAAAGGTAATTGGCACTAGATGGGTTTTTAAGAACAAAAGGGATGAAAGGGGAATAGTGATTAAGAATAAGGCTAGATTAGTAGCTCAAGGGTACACACAAGAAGAAGGAATAGACTATGATGAAGTTTATGCTCCAGTAGCAAGGATTGAGGCAATTAGGCTATTTCTAGCTTATGCTTCAATTTTAGGCTTCACAGTCTACCAAATGGATGTCAAGAGTGCATTTTTATATGGTAAAATTGAAGAAGAGGTGTATGTTTCACAACCTCCAGGCTTCATTGACCCATTACATCCAAACAAAGTGTACAGAGTAGTGAAAGCTCTATATGGCCTTCATCAGGCACCAAGAGCTTGGTACGCAACACTAGCTTCCTACTTATTAGAAAATGGATTTCAAAGAGGAAAGATTGATCAGACACTTTTCATCAAACAGCACAAGAAGGATCTTCTGTTAGTGCAGGTGTATGTGGATGACAATATCTTTGGATCTACTAGGAAGGAGATGTGTTTAGAGTTTGAGAAACTTATGCAAGATAAGTTTCAGATGAGTTCTATGGGAGAACTTACATTCTTTTTGGGTTTGCAAGTTAAGCAATCATCTGAAGGCATATTTATTAGTCAAGACAAATATGTTGCAGAGATACTTAGAAAATTTCAATTTGCTGATTCAAAAATAGCAAGCACACCAATGGACTCTGAGAAGCACCTTCTGAAAGATGAAGATGGAGAGAGTGTAGATGTACACACTTACAGATCTATGATAGGCTCTTTGATGTACCTTACATCATCTAGACCTGATATCATGTTCCCTATTTGTGTTTGTGCAAGATTTCAAGTTACTCCAAAGGTTTCTCATTTAACTGCAGTCAAGAGAATTTTTAGATATCTCAAGGGTCAACCAAGGTTGGGTCTATGGTATTCAAAGGAATCTCCTTTTGACTTGGTAGCATATTCGGATAGTGATTATGCTGGTGCTAGCTTGGACAGAAAGTCAACAACTGGAGGATGTCAATTCCTTGGGTGTAGACTTGTCTCATGGCAGTGTAAGAAGCAAACAAGTGTGGCAAATTCAACAACTGAAGCTGAATATATAGCTGCTGCAAGTTGCTGTGGTCAGGTTCTATGGCTTCAAAACCAACTCCTTGACTATGGGTACAATTTCTTAAACACTGTTATTCATATTGATAATAGTAGTACAATTTGTATTATGAAGAATCCAGTACAACATTCTAAAACAAAACACATTGAAATTAGACATCATTTTATTAGAGATTGCAATGAGAAAAGGTTAATTCAAGTTCTTAAAATTGCTTCAGAATTCAATTTTGCAGATCTCCTAACAAAAGCTTTTGATGTTGGAAGGTTTCAGTACTTGGTAGCAAGTATTGGAATGCTTAATCCTTAAAATTTCTAATCTTTGTGGTTTTTATATATGTTAAGGTTGTACTGATATCTTTGTAAATTGAGACTGTTCAATAAAACAGTTTGTACTGCTAGTTCATATTTTGTTTAAACAGTTCATACTATTGTTCATATATTGATACTGCTATAAGACAAATGCTATGCATTTTGTTTCTTGGTTTTGGACTAACAATTTCAGCTATGAACTTTGAGCAATAAGGAATTTCAAGTGAAATGGAAGCAGAAGAAAAGTGATTCCAGTTGCTTTCATAACAGGTTTATGATGGACTGAGTTTGGGAATTTATAACTCCTTAAAACTACTTTCTTGAAACCTAGTTATGATATTTCACATTGAATTGATGTCTTAGTTGATCAGATAGTAACTGATGCAACTCACTTTCTATCATTTTATACTTTTAAGTATAATGAGCAAGTCTAAGGACATCTGATAGAAAGAACAGCTACTAAAAGTGAATCTAACACTTATGTTAGAGGTAACAATTACTATGAGCTGGAAACCCTGTCAGGAAAACTTTTTGAATAGGTTTATCTTTACACAGGCAGTTATCAAGATAACTGAAAACATTGGTTCTCACACAACCAGAGGTTGCATAAAACCGAAATTTTGATTAAGTGTCTGTTACATACTTAATCCCTTCAAAATGGTTGAAAGCAGTATGATTTTTCTATTCTAAAATCATGAACATACTGCTAAGTCAAATAATTTCTTAAACAAGGATTTTCAAAGGATTCACAAAAACCATCCATTGATGGACCATGAATCAAATGTCCACTGATTCACCTCTCATAGGAGTTAACACACCTAGAAGTGATGAGGGCAGTAACTTAAACTCGTAAGGAATTGATGGCTTCATGTACAACATTGTCTGAAAACAAGTTCACATTGATAGATCAGATAATGATGAGATGATGGTGAGAGATCTTCCAAACAAAGGAGAAAGAAATAAAATTTTATTTGCTTCAGGGGAGGAAACATCTCAGGGGAGGAAATAAAAACCCAAGAAAGGAAGACAAACACAATGTAAAGGAGGAAAAGACAAGAGCATACAAGATGATGACATGGGGGTTGAAAATGACAAGAACATTCCATAGGAGAAAATTCTATCTAGGTCAAACGAAGAAAAGTTTCAATTTGAGTTTACCACGTTTGTTCATCACTAGCAAAGGCATGTTGATAGATGATTTCACTTGTTGAAACAATCATCCAAGATACACAGCACCATTGCCTCTTATAATTCCTCCATCCAAGGAAATTGCACCATCTTTTAGTCCAAGATTGGAGCAATGTATTGATATTGTTGAAGTCAAAGATCAGGAAGCAGATGAGCTACTGAGAAAGATATTCAATCTCTAAGAACAGAAGTGTTTGAAAGATCTTCACAATCCATAAATTTAATTCAGAAACATGTTGGGAATTAAATGTTCTGAAGATTAAGTATCAAGAATTACAAGTATTAACAGTTCCAACTGCCGAGAAGAATTCTCTAACAGTTCCAACTGCTGATGTATATCTTAGGACTGCTCAAGTTATAACTAACCGTTCTAACTGGTAGTACAAAGAAGGGACTGCTAGTTGATACTGTTGAGTTGAGACTGCTAGATGGATAAGTATTGAAAAGATATTTATGTACTAAAGTCAAGAATATACGGTAGATAATATCTTACCCCATGTGCTTAGTTAACAAGTTGTGTACACAGATACATGCTGTATCTTATGTACTGACACACTCAAGCTAAGTTAGCAAGTAGTTCGGCTAGACTTTAAGCAATATTGTAAAGATCTTCTTGGACTATAAAAGAAGATCTTAGTCTTGATATTATGTACGAATAAGTGAGTGTGTCTAACAAGTGATTATCAAATACTTAGAACTCATAACTGTTAGAGAAGAACAAACACAAATATATCACAAGTTAGAAAAACTTAAGATTCAAGGTTGTAACCCTAGTGATATTTCAAGATCACTCGTATTATTATCATTAATAATATTGAATCGTTTGGTGTTAATCTTTCTTTGTTCCTTTTCATAGAACAAACATAACCCTTCCATTTCCATAACAAATAACCTTCTAAGTGTGCTTAAGTAAATTCCGCGTACTTAATCATATTCACTCAATATATCATACACACAAAGAACGTAAGGTTTAACCACCTTAACCGTGTGAACAATCCTAACACCAACAACAACAACAACAACCGTAACCATAACTACCAACAGAATCGCAACAACCACCACCACCAACAGAATCGCAGACAAGAAGCTGCTAGAGCTTATGTTGCTGCACCTACAGGAGAAAAAGTTTATACCGAAACACAACCCCAGTGCAACCAATGTAAACTACATCACACTGGGCCTTGTCGTGCAATTTGCTGAAATTACCGAAAGGTGGGCCATAAAACTACTGACTGCTGAGCCACGGGTGCAAATTTACAGCCTGTAGCAATAGTGTGCCACGGGTGTGGCGAGAAAGGGCACTACAGGAACCAATGCCTAAAACAAAATACAAATCAGAACAACGTTGCTCGTGGGAGAGCATATGTGCTCGGTGATGGGAATGCACCACAGGACCCCGGCGTCGTCACGGGTACATTCTTACTAAACCAACAAAGTGCTAAAATATTATTTGATTCCGGAGATGATAAGAGCTTTGTGTCTACTTCATTTGCTTCACTGCTTAATATTGCCCTAGTAGAACTAGACACTACATACGAAATCGAAATAGCTAACGGAAACCTCATAGGCACCAATACAATGATCCATGGTTGCACCCTAACTTTACTCGACAAACTTTTTCCCATTGACCTCATGCCTATTCAACTCGGTAGCTTTGACGTCGTTATTGGCATGGATTGGTTATCCAAGCACCACGCCAGAATCATCTTTGATGAGAAGGTTGTCTAAATTCCACTTAATGGTGAAACTCTTTTCGTTCATGGCGATCACAGTAAAACCCGACTCAACATCATCTCGTATATCAATACGATGAAGTACATGAACAAGGGATGTCACGTGTTTTTGGTTCAGGTAACGGAGATTGAATCAAAAGAGAAACAACTTGAAGAAGTGCCAGTTGTCAAGGACTTTTCTGAAGTATTTCCGGAAAATTTGCCGGGTATTCCACCAGTTTGGCAAGTAGAATTTCAAATTGATTTAGTACCTGGAGCAGCACCAGTTCCAAAAGCACCTTATCAGTTGGCACCTTCCGAAATGAAAGTGTGGAAACCGTAGAGGGGGGGGGGTGAATACGTTTCCATTTAAAAACTTAAAAAACTTTTGGTATCAAACACCCAATCAAGTGTGACGTAATATGAAAAGTGTCAACAATGATCATATAACATCTAGAGATGATATAAAGTAAACTACAACACAAGCACAATCAAACCATGACACAAACATAATCAACAAATTATAAGCAACAAACCACACAAACATAAATGCAATGCAAATATAAATATAAAGCGATAAGGAATAAAATAAAAGTAAAGAGATAAGTAAGAAGGCGCAAACCGGACACGATGATTTATAGTGGTTCGGTCACGAAGCTCCTCTTCGCCCTACTCCACTCCTCGAGTACCCAACTCGAGAGTTACTTCACTACTCAACAAGCTCCCTTCAGGCGGAGAAAACTGTACAACGTCGATTATCCTTATTTCCGACACTAAGCTAAATGTCGAGTACTAATCTTAGCTAGTACCAATCTACCACGATCCAAACGATCTACTCACGATTTACCCGATCTACCCTTGATCCACTTGATCAATACACAAGCCCACAAGGTACAAGAGATCTCCAAGATCTCAACAAGATCACAATGATCTACTCCCACTTGACTCGATCTACCTGATCTACCCTTGATCTACTTAATCAATCAAACAAGCCCACAAGCTTCAAGATATCTCCAAGATCTCGACAAGATCACAATGATCAACACTCACTTGACTCAATCTACCCTATCTACCCTTGATCAACTTGATCAACACACTAGCTCACAAGCTACAAGAGATATTCAATATCTCTATAAGATCACAATGATCTTCTCTCATAAACTCTCAAAAGAAAAATGAACTTGATGTATACAAGATACAACAAGTATGTAACAAGTGTTACAAGTGCTCTAACTACAACTACAACACTTTGCATCTTCTTTGATACATTGTGTTCTTCTCTTGCACTAGAAGAGGAATGAAGGTGATCTCTTGGTTGGATGAAAGGATCACTCTATAACAAACTAAGACTCTATAAATGATCAAAGAAAGTGATCTAAATAAGAAGGGATTAGACCAGAGAAAACTGACTAGAAAAATCAAGTTGGAAGTGTAAAATGGTCCACTATTTATAGGCAAAGAGAAAACTAGCCGTTACAGAGGGACGGCACCACTAATTGTCAGAGGACACCACTAGCCGTTACTTTAGTGGTACCGTGGACGCTCCTCCGTTTGTTTTTAGTGAGGAAGGTTTATTAGGGAATGTTTGGAGCTGTTTTGGGGGGAAAATAGTTGTTACTATTTTTGAAATGATTTTCCCAAATAAAACATTTCTTTCTAATTCAAAAATAGTTTGTAAAATGTATTTCTAAAAAATGTTTTGTCACATTCATAAAAATGTGAAGTTTATAACAAAATTTTTATTTCTTTGATCATCCGTCAGGTTTAAATTTGTTTGTTCATACCTTGAGTGATTTACGTCGGGATGAGAATCTACGACTCTATTGAGGCATACTTGAGACGTCGAGAGATGTTGATGCAAGTAAGCATTGATGATTTGTTTACAAGTAACTTGCGCATTTTACGTTATGCATTACATGTTACATGTTTGTCATTATTAAAATCAAAGAAACCGTTTAGTTTAAATATCGTAATATTTGCACTAACAATCTCCCCCTTTTTGATGATGACAAATATGTAAACCGTAACACACAGTAAAACTTAAAAGTTACCTGTTTACACTCCCTTCTCCCCCTTTTGTCGAAGCAAAAAGGTAGTTGCCTCGAGCTCTCCCTTGAATTCACTCTCTACTCCCCCTTATTACACTACTATCCTTTCTTCCCAAAAAGACGAGCTTGCATCATCCCAGTGAAGTCTTCTATCACTACTTGTGAAGACGACTCCATGCTATGTGTAACACCCCCAAATTATCGCAGCGGAACGATAGTGTCATTGGGATGCTACTTCAGTGCACAAAGTACAAGATATAGAGAACGACCTCTAAATGAGACGTTTTGAAAAGTTACCATTCGAATAGATAAAAGTCATAGTTTACAAGCAAAAGATCCCAAAGTAGAATAGTACATAAGTTTTTAAAGTATATCGAATGGTAAATGATAAAAGCAAAAGTCTTCATAAAAACGTGCCCTAAGACTCTCTGCTCCAAGCATCTGCTATCACCTTACTAACCTGAGATAAACATGCTAAAAAGTGTCAACACAAAGGTTGGTGAGTTCATAGAGTTTGTTATTAATAAGTTGAAAAGTTCTCCGAGAATGTTTCCACAGCAAAGGCATTGTAAATCCACTCAGTTCCAAGCCCCGCCCATTCAAGACTTGCAACATGTGTGTTTACAACCCACTGCTAAAATATAGTATGTCAATTATGTATACACGCATCTTAGTAGTTAAAAGTATAAATGTTTCATCACAAGTAGACTTTATGCTGCTCACGAGGAGACTTATCAATGCTGCTCACGAGGAGACTTATCAATGCTGCTCACTAGGAGACTTATCAATGCTGCTCACGAGGAGACTTATCAATGCTGCTCACGAGGAGACTTATCAATGCTGTTCACTAGGAGACTTATCAATGCTGCTCACGAGGAGACTTATCAATGCTGCTCACGAGGAGACTTATGTTCGGCTACCCCAAGTGTTTGATACTTAGGTTCGGGATATGATCTGCACGGCTACCCCAAGTGTTTGATACTTAGGTCCGCGAAATGCTTTCAAGAGTAACGCAAATAAGTTTAACACAATCATGTATGTAAGCAAGCAGTTTAAGCATGTATCTCCCCCAAAAGTTCAAAACGTATAAGGTAGGGGCTATGAAACTCACCTGATATGATAGCACAATAACCACAAAGGATATGATGAAAATGAGGCTCGGTCTCAAACTGCGACCTATGATGAATGATATGATCTAATATAAGTAAATGAAATGCTTCTACTCATGCATTTACGTATGTTAACGATACCACTCGTTGGTTTTGAAAATAATGTTTATCATCGAAAACTACATTTTTGACATCTCGGCAAGTCATATACTATATTTCGTGTAAAAATGTTGAAACGTTACTCCACGATCCCAATTTGTTGTTCTATCGTCAAATATAATAGTTTCGTCGCAAAATATCACTTTTACAACTTGTGAAAATATGACCAAACGGCCTCGCAAAACTAGTCGTAAAATATTGTACATTGAGAGTTAGTAATAGAACTTGACGTTTTTGAAATCCTTGTAACATAATCTCTCAGCCGTCTCCTTTGACTTTTCATCATAACGCGTCTCGATCATGTAGATAATCGGTCATCAACTTGGCGACTTGCTAGTTTTACACTTTTTATTTTCATATAATGGTTGTTTTTCTGGGAAACTAGAAAAATCATATCTTTCTCGTTATAAGTCCGATCAAAAAACGGTTGATTGATTTGGAAAGTAGGCCGGGTATACTTCGTTTCACCTGAAGGAATTTATGGCCCAAACCGACTCGCTCAACGGGAAAATGGCTCGTAAGATGGTGCCTCGCAAAAACTGTTTACACTTAGATAATATTTGAGTTATAGTGAGGCTGTCAAAATGAGTGTTGTTCGTCGGCTTTTCAAAATTCATATCTCGGTCGTTACAAGTCCGTTTTCAACGTTCTTTATATCCACGCGTTCTTCATAACATGAACTAACATATTTTCAGTGGCTCGGCTCAGCTAGACTACGGCTAACGCCTCGTTCTGTCCCCTGAAGTTCGGCCAACAGCCCGCATTTTCTGAAAATAATAGTTTTTGTCGCCTAACTTTAAAACTTCGTATCTCTTTCATTATAACTCGGTTTTTAGTGATTCAAGCGCCCACGTTTTCGTGTTTGAGAGTACTTCTGAATATGAAAGCTAAAATAACGCCATGTTTACTGATTTTTTTCCAGAGTTTGTATTTTTGGACAGCGGGTATATATATATGTTAGAAACTCGTTTTCTTGGTTCGCGGCTTGATCAAACTACTTCAAAACAACTCCACAAATACACACATCCTACCATACACCTTCTTAGGGTGTCATGGGTCCTAAACATCACTAAAAATAATGGGCTTCGCGGGGATGTTAATAAAACGTACAGATCTAGAGTTTGAGATAGTTTTAGTGAAAAATGAACCAAGTGGTACATATAACATAAGTTTTGCATGGATAGCTCTCAAAATAAATAGGAGATACAACAATATAAGAACAAAGGAAGTATGAAATGATCAAAAATGGTGTTCTTGAGCTTACTTGATGATTGGTGAGCTAGGATGAAAAATGACCACAACCTTGGAGTTTTTATCGCAAAACTCTAACAAGAAAGGTATTTGGGACTAGAATATAACTTGATCTTCAAAAAAAAATGGGATCTCCTTCTTGTTCCTTGTTTGGCCGTGGGATAGAGAGAGAGGAAGAGAGTGTTTGTGTTATTTTTAGGCTAGTGAAATGTTATGAAATGTGTTATAGAAATAAATCAAGTTTAAGTAACATTTAGGCAATTAATGTTTCTTGGTTTATTAGGCAAAGCTAGGAGGGGGGCGGCAAAGCTTCATGGGGAAGCCTTAAGATTAGATTTTTTTTGTATAAAGATATTTTAGATAAGTTCTAGTTAGATTAGTGTGTAATTTCGGTGTTATCGGGTACCGGGTTAACTGAAAATAAAACGTGACGAATAAAAAGAAAATACGACGAAGTCGTGAAAATTATGAAATCATGTTACTGATAAGAATCGGGTGTTAAAATAGTGATCGTGATGAAATATCGCAAAACGATGGAGTTATAAGCTCTTAACGTAAAATATAGCAAAAGGTTTCAAAACACCGGGTAAATTAATAATATAAATTTTATATCATTAAAATTTGCATGAAACGATATTAGGATCATAGTCGGGAGTATTTGAGTACAATATTAGTAGTAATGACTGAGTGGTAACGTTTACTGAACATACGTAAATTGAAATGATGCAATCCCGTGTATAGTAAAGACCCGAAAATGCGAATTGTGACAGTCTCCACCCGTTAGAGGTATTCAGTCCCTGAATTTAGCTCGTTCGTTCTACGTACGTATGCTCTCGCGGTCAGGTTTGATGGGGTAAACTTTCCCATTCTCGAGCGTAGCCCTAAAAGACCTCTAGGTAACCGATTTTTACTTAATCCCACAACTCATCAAACAAGAACTGTCATGGGATTAGGCTAAATCGGTTTGAGGTTGTCGATTCAAATTTAATCTCACAACTCATCAAACAAGAACTGTCATGAGATTAAACTGAATCGGCTCGGGTAACAACTTGACTCTTAGCTTGATTTTCGCAACTCATCAAACAAGAACTGTCACTAAATTAAGCTAGGAAACAAGTTGTCAGAAAAATGGATTCAACATCCTGAAATGAGGTCTTTTGAAAGTTTGGTTCAATTTTGGAATTGCTTACACCAATCAAATGAATTGGTAAGTCAATGTAACTAAGGTCAATAGCATTAGGTATGAATTTAGCAGGGCAAAACTATATCTTACTGGAATCGGACAATATGATAGAATACTTAATCGTCTAGGGAAAACATACCCGTTACGCGTTGCGGGCTGCCTCGGTGCCCAAATAGAATGCTCGACCCCTTGATGGACTAATATTGATTTCTGGCTATGGGTTGTTTCCCTCAATTGCTAAAGTTAGTGTCGGGTTACCCTGTATTTGTCTTGGTGCCCTATTCAATCTAGGACAGGCATATCGGAGGTGATCCGGGCTGTTACACTCATAGCATGTCCTTTGGTTATTCTTCATGTTGCCCGCATTCACAGACGCTCTACACTGATTTGTAAAATGACTCCACTGATTGCAATTTGTACACACACGGCAGGGCGCAGACTTCTGGTGATGATAAGCACATTTCGTACACTTAGGATGTGGACCTTCATACCCTTTCTGACCAGAACTAGTTGCCGCAAAGGTTCTTGCCTTTTTGTTGTCAACCATCGTGCCCGTTTTCTTTTCCGACTCACTCGTGCCCTTCCTTTTATCACTGTTTTTCAAAGTTCCATTCACACCTACCCCATTGGTGTCGTCATTTCTGCTTCCGTGGTTTCCCGAGTTGTTGATATGATTGCTAACTTAAGTGACAATAGTGGGAAGCAAGTTTTGAAGTTGCTGAGCGATGATGGCGGCAAAATCAGGATTTCCACCGTCGTTGTTGTCATTGTTGTCAATGCCGCGACCACCTCCTCTACCTCCACGTCCACCAGTCCTTCCACCCCTTGACGTCGCGCCTCCTCGGCTAGTACTGCGAGTTGTCCTCCTTGTTGCCATTTCCTACAAGGAAGGACATGCGGTGAACGTTAGAGATGAGGGAAAACCGTTGACTGCCCAATCTACACTCATCGTTCTCATACATAGTACCATGTCGCGAGTTGTCTCCTAAATGGTGCCAATGCCGATCAACGTAAGCATGGTCACATGTCCAAGTGTGTCGTGACGCATTCATAATTATGTTGGCCACCCATAATTATAATTGCCTCCTTTCACACGTGTACATATTACCAAGCACACATATCTCAACGATTGATGTTCCTTAAGTAGGTAGTCATTCTATCATCCGATCCTAAATGGTGAAGGAGTAATGTGGTGAGGGTACTTAGGGAGTGTCGCACTCGGTATATAGGAGCCTCTCTTAGGTGATGAAGTCACGGTAAGGTTTAGTCTCTAAAAAGTATCTTCAAGAGAACTCCCATCCTCCGCGAATCATCAAATCTCTGCAGCTAAATAATAACCTTTATTTAACTCAATCTCATGTCTCATCAAACAAGAACTGTCACAAGATTGAGTTAAATAACCAGTTATTATTGAGCTCCACATTTCTGATGACTCGACTAGAGTTTGGGACTTCCCCATCAGTACCATAAAATATCTAATAGCGTAGGTCTAGACGAAAAGTTATCAGCAAGCGTACGTGTATGAAAAGTGCAAGGCGATAGGGAGGAGAGTCTAATTGTATGTAGTTATAGTCTAGGCTCTAAAATCAACCTAGTTCTCTATAACCAATTCTCTGATACCAATCTGTAACACCCCCAAATTATCGCAGCAGAACGATAGTGTCATTGGGATGCTACTTCAGGGCACAAAGTACAAGATATAGAGAACGACCTCTAAATGAGACATTTTGAAAAGTTACCATTCGAATAGATAAAAGTCATAGTTTACAAGCAAAAGATCCCAAAGTAGAATAGTACATAAGTTTTTAAAGTATATCGAATGGTAAATGATAAAAGCAAAAGTCTTCATAAAAACGTGCCCTAAGACTCTCTACTCCAAGCATCTGCTATCACCTTACTAACCTGAGATAAACATGCTAAAAAGTGTCAACACAAGCTTGGTGAGTTCATAGAGTTTGTTATTAACAAGTTGAAAAGTTCTCCGAGAATGTTTCCACAGCAAAGGCATTGTAAATCCACCCAGTTCCAAGCCCCGCCCATTCAAGACTTGCAACATGTGTGTTTACAACCCACTGCTAAAATATAGTATGTCAATTATGTATACACGCATCTTAGTAGTTAAAAGTATAAATGTTTCATCACAAGTAGACTTTATGCTGCTCACGAGGAGACTTATCAATGCTGCTCACGAGGAGACTTATCAATGCTGCTCACTAGGAGACTTATCAATGCTGCTCACGAGGAGACTTATCAATGCTGTTCACTAGGAGACTTATCAATGCTGCTCACGAGGAGACTTATCAATGCTGCTCACGAGGAGACTTATGTTCGGCTACCCCAAGTGTTTGATACTTAGGTCCGGGATATGATCTGCACGGCTACCCCAAGTGTTTGATACTTAGGTCCGCGAAATGCTTTCAAGAGTAACGCAAATAAGTTTAACACAATCATGTATGTAAGCAAGCAGTTTAAGCATGTATCTCCCCCAAAAGTTCAAAACGTATAAGGTAGGGGCTATGAAACTCACCTGATATGATAGCACAATAACCACAAAGGATATGATGAAAATGAGGCTCGGTCTCAAACTGCGACCTATGATGAATGATATGATCTAATATAAGTAAATGAAATGCTTCTACTCATGCATTTACGTATGTTAACGATACCACTCGTTGGTTTTGAAAATAATGTTTATCATCGAAAACTACATTTTTGACATCTCGGCAAGTCATATACTATATTTCGTGTAAAAATGTTGAAACGTTACTCCACGATCCCAATTTGTTGTTCTATCGTCAAATATAATAGTTTCGTCGCAAAATATCACTTTTACAACTTGTGAAAATATGACCAAACGGCCTCGCAAAACTAGTCGTAAAATATTGTACATTGAGAGTTAGTAATAGAACTTGACGTTTTTGAAATCCTTGTAACATAATCTCTCAGCCGTCTCCTTTGACTTTTCATCATAACGCGTCTCGATCATGTAGATAATCGGTCATCAACTTGGCGACTTGCTAGTTTTACACTTTTTATTTTCATATAATGGTTGTTTTTCTGGGAAACTAGAAAAATCATATCTTTCTCGTTATAAGTCCGATCAAAAAACGGTTGATTGATTTGGAAAGTAGGCCGGGTATACTTCGTTTCACCTGAAGGAATTTATGGCCCAAACCGACTCGCTCAACGGGAAAATGGCTCGTAAGATGGTGCCTCGCAAAAACTGTTTACACTTAGAAAATATTTGAGTTATAGTGAGGCTGTCAAAATGAGTGTTGTTCGTCGGCTTTTCAAAATTCATATCTCGGTCGTTACAAGTCCGTTTTCAACGTTCTTTATATCCACGCGTTCTTCATAACATGAACTAACATATTTTCAGTGGCTCGGCTCAGCTAGACTACGGCTAACGCCTCGTTCTGTCCCCTGAAGTTCGGCCAACAGCCCGCATTTTCTGAAAATAATAGTTTTTGTCGCCTAACTTTAAAACTTCGTATCTCTTTCATTATAACTCGGTTTTTAGTGATTCAAGCGCCCACGTTTTCGTGTTTGAGAGTACTTCTGAATATGAAAGCTAAAATAACGCCATGTTTACTGATTTTTTTCCAGAGTTTGTATTTTTGGACAGCGGGTATATATATATGTTAGAAACTCGTTTTCTTGGTTCGCGGCTTGATCAAACTACTTCAAAACAACTCCACAAATACACACATCCTACCATACACCTTCTTAGGGTGTCATGGGTCCTAAACATCACTAAAAATAATGGGCTTCGCGGGATGTTAATAAAACGTACAGATCTAGAGTTTGAGATAGTTTTAGTGAAAAATGAACCAAGTGGTACATATAACATAAGTTTTGCATGGATAGCTCTCAAAATAAATAGGAGATACAACAATATAAGAACAAAGGAAGTATGAAATGATCAAAAATGGTGTTCTTGAGCTTACTTGATGATTGGTGAGCTAGGATGAAAAATGACCACAACCTTGGAGTTTTTATCGCAAAACTCTAACAAGAAAGGTATTTGGGACTAGAATATAACTTGATCTTCAAAAAAAAATGGGATCTCCTTCTTGTTCCTTGTTTGGCCGTGGGATAGAGAGAGAGGAAGAGAGTGTTTGTGTTATTTTTAGGCTAGTGAAATGTTATGAAATTGTGTTATAGAAATAAATCAAGTTTAAGTAACATTTAGGCAATTAATGTTTCTTGGTTTATTAGGCAAAGCTAGGAGGGGGGCGGCAAAGCTTCATGGGGAAGCCTTAAGATTAGATTTTTTTTGTATAAAGATATTTTAGATAAGTTCTAGTTAGATTAGTGTGTAATTTCGGTGTTATCGGGTACCGGGTTAACTGAAAATAAAACGTGACGAATAAAAAGAAAATACGACGAAGTCGTGAAAATTATGAAATCATGTTACTGATAAGAATCGGGTGTTAAAATAGTGATCGTGATGAAATATCGCAAAACGATGGAGTTATAAGCTCTTAACGTAAAATATAGCAAAAGGTTTCAAAACACCGGGTAAATTAATAATATAAATTTTATATCATTAAAATTTGCATGAAACGATATTAGGATCATAGTCGGGAGTATTTGAGTACAATATTAGTAGTAATGACTGAGTGGTAACGTTTACTGAACATACGTAAATTGAAATGATGCAATCCCGTGTATAGTAAAGACCCGAAAATGCGAATTGTGACAGTCTCCACCCGTTAGAGGTATTCAGTCCCTGAATTTAGCTCGTTCGTTCTACGTACGTATGCTCTCGCGGTCAGGTTTGATGGGGTAAACTTTCCCATTCTCGAGCGTAGCCCTAAAAGACCTCTAGGTAACCAATTTTTACTTAATCCCACAACTCATCAAACAAGAACTGTCATGGGATTAGGCTAAATCGGTTTGAGGTTGTCGATTCAAATTTAATCTCACAACTCATCAAACAAGAACTGTCATGAGATTAAACTGAATCGGCTCGGGTAACAACTTGACTCTTAGCTTGATTTTCGCAACTCATCAAACAAGAACTGTCACTAAATTAAGCTAGGAAACAAGTTGTCAGAAAAATGGATTCAACATCCTGAAATGAGGTCTTTTGAAAGTTTGGTTCAATTTTGGAATTGCTTACACCAATCAAATGAATTGGTAAGTCAATGTAACTAAGGTCAATAGCATTAGGTATGAATTTAGCAGGGCAAAACTATATCTTACTGGAATCGGACAATATGATAGAATACTTAATCGTCTAGGGAAAACATACCCGTTACGCGTTGCGGGCTGCCTCGGTGCCCAAATAGAATGCTCGACCCCTTGATGGACTAATATTGATTTCTGGCTATGGGTTGTTTCCCTCAATTGCTAAAGTTAGTGTCGGGTTACCCTGTATTTGTCTTGGTGCCCTATTCAATCTAGGACAGGCATATCGGAGGTGATCCGGGCTGTTACACTCATAGCATGTCCTTTGGTTATTCTTCATGTTGCCCGCATTCACTGACGCTCTACACTGATTTGTAAAATGACTCCACTGATTGCAATTTGTACACACACGGCAGGGCGCAGACTTCTGGTGATGATAAGCACATTTCGTACACTTAGGATGTGGACCTTCATACCCTTTCTGACCAGAACTAGTTGCCGCAAAGGTTCTTGCCTTTTTGTTGTCAACCATCGTGCCCGTTTTCTTTTCCGACTCACTCGTGCCCTTCCTTTTATCACTGTTTTTCAAAGTTCCATTCACACCTACCCCATTGGTGTCGTCATTTCTGCTTCCGTGGTTTCCCGAGTTGTTGATATGATTGCTAACTTAAGTGACAATAGTGGGAAGCAAGTTTTGAAGTTGCTGAGCGATGATGGCGGCAAAATCAGGATTTCCACCGTCGTTGTTGTCATTGTTGTCAATGCCGCGACCACCTCCTCTACCTCCACGTCCACCAGTCCTTCCACCCCTTGACGTCGCGCCTCCTCGGCTAGTACTGCGAGTTGTCCTCCTTGTTGCCATTTCCTACAAGGAAGGACATGCGGTGAACGTTAGAGATGAGGGAAAACCGTTGACTGCCCAATCTACACTCATCGTTCTCATACATAGTACCATGTCGCGAGTTGTCTCCTAAATGGTGCCAATGCCGATCAACGTAAGCATGGTCACATGTCCAAGTGTGTCGTGACGCATTCATAATTATGTTGGCCACCCATAATTATAATTGCCTCCTTTCACACGTGTACATATTACCAAGCACACATATCTCAACGATTGATGTTCCTTAAGTAGGTAGTCATTCTATCATCCGATCCTAAATGGTGAAGGAGTAATGTGGTGAGGGTACTTAGGGAGTGTCGCACTCGGTATATAGGAGCCTCTCTTAGGTGATGAAGTCACGGTAAGGTTTAGTCTCTAAAAAGTATCTTCAAGAGAACTCCCATCCTCCGCGAATCATCAAATCTCTGCAGCTAAATAATAACCTTTATTTAACTCAATCTCATGTCTCATCAAACAAGAACTGTCACAAGATTGAGTTAAATAACCAGTTATTATTGAGCTCCACATTTCTGATGACTCGACTAGAGTTTGGGACTTCCCCATCAGTACCATAAAATATCTAATAGCGTAGGTCTAGACGAAAAGTTATCAGCAAGCGTACGTGTATGAAAAGTGCAAGGCGATAGGGAGGAGAGTCTAATTGTATGTAGTTATAGTCTAGGCTCTAAAATCAACCTAGTTCTCTATAACCAATTCTCTGATACCAATCTGTAACACCCCCAAATTATCGCAGCAGAACGATAGTGTCATTGGGATGCTACTTCAGGGCACAAAGTACAAGATATAGAGAACGACCTCTAAATGAGACATTTTGAAAAGTTACCATTCGAATAGATAAAAGTCATAGTTTACAAGCAAAAGATCCCAAAGTAGAATAGTACATAAGTTTTTAAAGTATATCGAATGGTAAATGATAAAAGCAAAAGTCTTCATAAAAACGTGCCCTAAGACTCTCTACTCCAAGCATCTGCTATCACCTTACTAACCTGAGATAAACATGCTAAAAAGTGTCAACACAAAGGTTGGTGAGTTCATAGAGTTTGTTATTAATAAGTTGAAAAGTTCTCCGAGAATGTTTCCACAGCAAAGGCATTGTAAATCCACTCAGTTCCAAGCCCCGCCCATTCAAGACTTGCAACATGTGTGTTTACAACCCACTGCTAAAATATAGTATGTCAATTATGTATACACGCATCTTAGTAGTTAAAAGTATAAATGTTTCATCACAAGTAGACTTTATGCTGCTCACGAGGAGACTTATCAATGCTGCTCACGAGGAGACTTATCAATGCTGCTCACTAGGAGACTTATCAATGCTGCTCACGAGGAGACTTATCAATGCTGTTCACTAGGAGACTTATCAATGCTGCTCACGAGGAGACTTATCAATGCTGCTCACGAGGAGACTTATGTTCGGCTACCCTAAGTGTTTGATACTTAGGTCCGGGATATGATCTGCACGGCTACCCCAAGTGTTTGATACTTAGGTCCGCGAAATGCTTTCAAGAGTAACGCAAATAAGTTTAACACAATCATGTATGTAAGCAAGCAGTTTAAGCATGTATCTCCCCCAAAAGTTCAAAACGTATAAGGTAGGGGCTATGAAACTCACCTGATATGATAGCACAATAACCACAGAGGATATGATGAAAATGAGGCTCGGTCTCAAACTGCGACCTATGATGAATGATATGATCTAATATAAGTAAATGAAATGCTTCTACTCATGCATTTACGTATGTTAACGATACCACTCGTTGGTTTTGAAAATAATGTTTATCGTCGAAAACTACATTTTTGACATCTCGGCAAGTCATATACTATATTTCGTGTAAAAATGTTGAAACGTTACTCCACGATCCCAATTTGTTGTTCTATCGTCAAATATAATAGTTTCGTCGCAAAATATCACTTTTACAACTTGTGAAAATATGACCAAACGGCCTCTCAAAACTAGTCGTAAAATATTGTACGTTGAGAGTTAGTAATAGAACTTGACGTTTTTGAAATCCTTGTAACATAATCTCTCAGCCGTCTCCTTTGACTTTTCATCATACGCGTCTCGATCATGTAGATAATCGGTCATCAACTTGGCGACTTGCTAGTTTTACACTTTTTATTTTCATATAATGGTTGTTTTTCTGGGAAACTAGAAAAATCATATCTTTCTCGTTATAAGTCCGATCAACAAACGGTTGATTGATTTGGAAAGTAGGCCGGGTATACTTCGTTTCACCTGAAGGAATTTATGGCCCAAACCGACTCGCTCAACGGGAAAATGGCTCGTAAGATGGTGCCTCGCAAAAACTGTTTACACTTAGAAAATATTTTG
Organism: Artemisia tridentata subsp. tridentata; assembly: GCA_021014915.2. NCBI lineage: Eukaryota > Viridiplantae > Streptophyta > Magnoliopsida > Asterales > Asteraceae > Artemisia > Artemisia tridentata. The sequence continues at coordinate 137,347,672 of CP139505.1, read as the reverse complement.
AGTTATAGTGAGGCTGTCAAAATGAGTGTTGTTCGTCGGCTTTTCAAAAATTCATATCTCGGTCGTTACAAGTCCGTTTTCAACGTTCTTTATATCCACGCGTTCTTCATAACATGAACTAACATATTTTCAGTGGCTCGGCTCAGCTAGACTACGGCTAACGCCTCGTTCTGTCCCCTGAAGTTCGGCCAACAGCCCGCATTTTCTGAAAATAATAGTTTTTGTCGCCTAACTTTAAAACTTCGTATCTCTTTCGTTATAACTCGGTTTTTAGTGATTCAAGCGCCCACGTTTTCGTGTTTGAGAGTACTTTCTAAATATGAAAGCTAAAATAACGCCATGTTTACTGATTTTTTTTCCAGAGTTTGTATTTTTGGACAGCGGGTATATATATATGTTAGAAACTCGTTTTCTTGGTTCGCGGCTTGATCAAACTACTTCAAAACAACTCCACAAATACACACATCCTACCATACACCTTCTTAGGGTGTCATGGGTCCTAAAAATCACTAAAAATAATGGGCTTCGCGGGAATGTTAATAAAACGTACAGATCTAGAGTTTGAGATAGTTTTAGTGAAAAATGAACCAAGTGGTATATATAACATAAGTTTTGCATGGATAGCTCTCAAAATAAATAGGAGATACAACAATATAAGAACAAAGGAAGTATGAAATGATCAAAAATGGTGTTCTTGAGCTTACTTGATGATTGGTGAGCTAGGATGAAAAATGACCACAACCTTGGAGTTTTTATCGCAAAACTCTAACAAGGAAGGTATTTGGGACTAGAATATAACTTGATCTTCAAAAAAAAATGGGATCTCCTTCTTGTTCCTTGTTTGGCCGTGGGATAGAGAGAGAGGAAGAGAGTGTTTGTGTTATTTTTAGGCTAGTGAAATGTTATGAAATGTGTTATAGAAATAAATCAAGTTTAAGTAACATTTAGGCAATTAATGTTTCTTGGTTTATTAGGCAAAGCTAGGAGGGGGGCGGCAAAGCTTCATGGGGAAGCCTTAGGATTAGATTTTTTTTGTATAAAGATATTTTAGATAAGTTCTAGTTAGATTAGTGTGTAATTTCGGTGTTATCGGGTACCGGGTTAACTGAAAATAAAACGTGACGAATAAAAAGAAAATACGACGAAGTCGTGAAAATTATGAAATCATGTTACTGATAAGAATCAGGTGTTAAAATAGTGATCGTGATGAAATATCGCAAAACGATGGAGTTATAAGCTCTTAACGTAAAATATAGCAAAAGGTTTCAAAACACCGGGTAAATTAATAATATAAATTTTATATCATTAAAATTTGCATGAAACGATATTAGGATCATAGTCGGGAGTATTTGAGTACAATATTAGTAGTAATGACTGAGTGGTAACGTTTACTGAACATACGTAAATTGAAATGATGCAATCCCGTGTATAGTAAAGACCCGAAAATGCGAATTGTGACACTATGTATTCAAATACCCCCGAGCTCCCCCTAGCTCAATGCTCCCCTATGGTAATTGAATCCCCTTGTTTATTCACCTTAGTATCTAGCGGATCCATGGATCAAATTCTTACGAAGGCTTTTCCTACATCAAGCGTTAGCTTCGTGCAACATAATATATAAAAGAATAGGAGCAACATTATATGGATAGAATACACATAGCAAGATATGCAAGGGTTAAACTATGTTAAAAACATAGCAATTTTTTTTTTTTTTTTTTTTTTTTTTTTTTTGATGAGCATATCAAGGTGTGCAAGGAGTTAGACACGTGATGAAAGTGTGCCAAAAGGATAAAGACCAAAAGGAAAGCCCAAGAAATTTGAGCGACACAAAAAGATGAATGCATATTGAAATTCAAAGACACTTGAGTGTCACAATCCGACCGACAACCTAAGGTGTAATTGTTCAATCAATCACACTAACAAGAACGAGATTCGTTCATTGACTGACACACAAAATGACTTCTTCCAAGTTGTCATTAGGAAGGCAAGTTCTAACAAACCTTTTGAACAACATAATCATCTACCTAAGATGATTGGTGTTAAGGATAGTTTGTTGAGAGGACATACTCTAAATGAGGTAGATATATGTTATTACTATTATGACAAGTCATGCCATAAAGTAGACTCGATGAAAGTTAAAAAAAATGAGAACGACACGCACTAATGTCCGAATGGAAATGATTCCATAAGATGAGAGAGTGTTGGTTTTGACCTTTGAGGAAAGGTGGGGAAAAAAATGGTTTAGATTAATATATCGTTTGCACTGACAATGAAATGCATGATATATTTTAAAAGAGAAAAGGAAAATGTGCATGTGATCCTAACAGGATTGTGGGTGGATGTCTCTAACAGGGTTGAGGTAACGAAGTTCTAGATTTCTAGTTTGGATGATCCTAGTTGTGTGTTAGAGATAATTTGGTACATGAAGGGTTTCGTGTGATTATGAGGATTGAAGGTTGTTGAACTAACTATCACTTATCCAAAGTGAGGAATAGTTGTAAGGTTTTAGTGGGATTGATATAAGGGTTGAAGGTTTTGAAACTATATCACTGTCAAGAGTGAAGTTTAGTTATAAGGGTTGAGTGTGATGATGAATGATATTAATGTGAGGTTTGAAGATGAGATGCAAGATAAGATTGCAATGGTGAGGCCTTATATAGGCAAGAGTTGTGGGATTCGAACTAAAGTTGGTGGTGGTGTTCTATGGTGTAGTGAGGAAATCTTAGGGTGTATGTGAGTTTGCAAAATTTTGCAGGTTTGAGGTTAGGGATGCAGGGATCTAGAGAAAACAATGAAAATTCATCAAACAAAGGCACGGTACCACTAAATACCACACGGTACTGTTAAATTTAACGATACCGTGACCTGGAAGTCACAAATTTTCCTGTGCAGCCTAGTTCTGGGCAGCTAAAGAGAATTTTTCTGGGGAATAAGAACCACATTTGTGTGTTCTTGAGTGTGTTTGTTGAAAGACTATATGAGTGTGTTTTCGCTTCCCTTAATCTATGACCATCCGGACAAGATGTGAAAAAAATAAAGAGGAAAACAGACTTTGACGGAAGCGATGAGCTTAGTAACGTCATGACAAGTGGATAGCATACAATAAACTTCACCTTTGAAGTCACGTAGCTCTTCTTAATCATTGTGAATATTCATAGAACATTCATATGATGAGGCATGTGATCACGTGGAGATATCCTAAGGGTTAAGAAGATAAAATCTTCAAGGTTGTGAGGTTAGTGATAAGGTTCTAGTGGGGTTATCTATATTGATGAAGAAGGGTTATCTCAACTTATCCTAGTGGTTCTTCGCTTGAAGTGTGTGGAAGACTACATCGAGTGGGTTCTGGTTCAAGACTACATCGAGTGGGTTTCGATAGTGTTTTTGAAACAGTGAGAATTGAAGACAAAATAAACTGTCTCAGCAGACAACGGTCCGACGGTACCGTTAAATTTAGCGGTACCGTCCCCTATTTAAGGGTACCGTGACCTGCTGAGGTCAGTTTTGACCCAGAATTAGATTTTTGACAAAGAAATTTCACATATGTTGTGATTTTTCTGGACCTTAGATTAAAGGAATTTATACCGAATAACTTCTTTTATGAATGAATCCAACAGGATTCGGTGAACTTTGATCGAGAACGAGAGATGACATTTAGTTGCATTTCGCAAATTAAATATACTTTAAATATTTTGGATGAAATATTTAAGTTGTCAATAGAATTTAAGAGGATTTTGCGAATAAATCTCGCTGATTTAGTGAGACTTTTCGACACGAGGAGAGAATTTATACCTAATAAATTCTTTTTACGAGATGAACGATACTAGATGAGAAGAGATGACTTTTATATTTCCGAGGAAATACATAGGTAGTCATTAGAGTGATGTGAAGGATGACTTAATATTTCCAGTGAAATATTTAAAAAGTCATGAGATGAGACATGAGAGATGACTTCAATATTTCCAGTGAAATATTCAAGTAGTCATAAGAGGAATGTGAAGGATGACTTAATATTTCCAGTGAAATATTTAAAAAGTCATGAGACGAGACATAAGAGATGACTTTAACATTTCCAGAGAAATATTCAAATAGTCATAAGAGGGATGTGAGGGATGACTTAATATTTCCAGTGAAATATTTAAAAAGTCATGAGACGAGACGTAAGGGATGACTTTAATATTTCCATTGAAATATTTAAGTGGTCATACGAGGGATGTGAAGAATGACTCAATATTTCCCGTGAAATTTTTAAAGAGTCGTGAGATGAGACGCAAGTGATGACTACAATATTTCCAGTGAAATATTCAAGTAGTCATAAGAGGGGTATGAGGGATGACTTTAATATTTCCAGTGAAATATTTAAATAGTCATAAGATTTATGGAATATGTTCCATCATTCCTAGACCTAGACGAAGATAGTTAGAGGATTCTTGTTTGAGAGGTTTGGTTGATTTACGGATTTCGATATGCTTCGCACGCGAGTGTTTCACGGGGTTTTGAAAGACGTAAAGCAAAGCCTATGGTGCTGATTTGCAGCAGGTTTTGGGATCTTAAGAAGTGTATATTCACACGAGGATGAAAGGAACTACTAATCACTTATATAGTAACTCGTGAGTCCTTTGTCACCCGAAGGTTGATGTTAGCTTTTAGCTTTTGGATGAGCATTTTAACATATGTTGTTAAAAGGCTTGAATATGATGTTTCGGATATGACATTTAACAATTGCGATCGAAAGTTAAACTTACTTGAATATTTCGGATGAAATATTTAAGTTGTCAAACCTACTCCGAGTTCTACTAGGTTTGTATCTAACCTTCCCATTACAAAAGGATGTATTACTTGGAAGAAGGCGAAGTGATGACCAGGGAATTAGGACAACTTCGCGACTACTTTAACTTATAGGTTTTGACACAAGTGTATGACTATATGACTTCTAAGGGTTCATAGTGATAGGCATACCTAATTCCTAATGTGTTAAAAGAACATAGTGTGGGTGCAAAATTTACAAGCAAATCATCTAAAATGCACATAAGGAATAAATGCAAACATCATGCAAAACATGATAATCATTTAGCATTTAAGATCGTGAAGACATTTAATCATATCTTATGAGAACATGTTATCATTTTGAAACACATATGTGGGATTCAAGAAATCTAGGTTTGCTAAGGAAGATCCTAATTACTGCTTGTTCAAAATGAAATCCTAACAGGAGATAAAGTTCACCGATGTAAACTATCTCTTGTCAAATGTAGGAATGAAAATGTGTCAAGTTAGAGAATGAGTATGAGACTATCACTAGTGGTGCTCAATTCAGGCTAAACACGACTATTTTTACGGGTTATACCACGAACTTAACTTCTCTCCTGGAAGCAATTCAACCGTTAGGTCAAATTGAATTTTTAGTGCGATAGGTTCTCCAGTAGTCATTCTCATGTTAGAAAAATTCAAATTCCTATATTTGCCTATAGAAGTATAGAAAAGATGATATTAGCTTATTTCGCTAATACATGGCCTAATATGACTCAACTAACCATATTTTAAAAGTCGGTTAAGAAGATGACATGTCATACACAACTCCTAACAAAGGCAAGCAAAATGTTTTAATATCATGTTTGAGATTTAAAGGTTATTTGGTGGAGATGGTGCATTTTATTATCTCTTGGATAACATCTTTGTTTGTTGAGTTGTTACATGTTATTTTAACATAATTTGGTTTCCTAGAACCACGAGATACTCTAATGTGACACAATGTAGAATCTACTACATTGAGAGTGTTTCAAGAATGCTCATTTGCATATCTTGAGAGAAGAATCTAGTAAATGTTATTTACCTCAATAGAACTTGTGAGTATTATATTTGAAATGAGACATATTGTATATTTAAACAAATATGTTTTTCTAATAGGAAATTATCACTCTTACGAATGCTTAGTAAAATAAGTATTTTAGTGTATGACCAATATTACTTGTTTATGCAAAGACACATGTTGTATTGGGTTATTATTCAAATATAATATCCTATATTTGTTAACAAGATGCAATGTGCTCTCTTGCAACACAACCATTCATGTTACAAAGAAAACAAGATGCACAGGATATAAGTTATCCTTTGTCAATCTTTTGATAAGAGAAATACATGTGATATTTTCGAAGATTGATGACGCACATAATAGTTAATAACATATTATGTGTGACACTTTTACTAGACATGTGATTTTGAGTGTTGAGTCGTTCATGAGCAAAGTTTACATATGTTGTTTGTTTGCTCGTGTTTGGTTTTTCGGAAATGACACATTTACTAATTGCATTGCAATGTAAATCACTTGTATATTTCGGATGAAACATCCAAGTTGTCAATCCTACTTAGTTGTGTATTTTATGCATCTTTTAAACATATTAGTTTAATGTTTGGAACACAACCATTGGACAAGAAGACTCAATATGGCATCTTCAACACAAGTGTGAGTTATGATCCGATGTATATTATTTTTGTCTTGGGAGGACGTCATTATTTTTATAACAATCGAGTGTGATTCAGTATGTAGATTCAAGATAATATATTTCATTATATTTTGATGTTATCTTGAAGCTAGACAAATAATGACTCCAATTTCATGTCCATACTCGAAAACTTGTCAATTAGATTCGATAATGATATCAATCATAATTTGAATAATGAATTGATATGTACTCGAAATCTTTCTTGACCGTCACGATCACTCCTTTTAAAAAGAAAGTAAAAATTAAGGGAATGTGTTCCATTTATTCTAATACTAGTTGTATGTGTGAGGTTAATGACATATTAAGTTACTACTTCGATATTGTTATTTATTTTTATTTGAGAAAAACTATTTATATTATTAAGTATAATATTCTTAGTTTTTTTACACCTCATTAGTATAAAAATAATTATCTTAACTATTTTTATACAACATACGTAAAATACTAAATGTTTAAAATATTTTGTATGTGTGTTAAATCAATGCAAGTTTAATATATTTTCTTTTACTTAAATACTAATGTATTAATATGATCTTTTATCTTGTTTAGACAACCCATGGTCAAGTAAGACCAAATGATGTAATGTTTTAGAGATCATGTTACGGATTTTATGAGAGTGTTAAGTATTTTGAGGTGATATACCTTTTAAACTTAAACCTTTGGAAAAATAATTGTGTAAGACAATATCTTTTGACACACATGATCAACCAACTTAGTTTCTATTCCTAAGAAGGTTACTAAAACATCTTAAAATTGCAATATGTCTAGAACACATATGCAAGAAAAGTGGTCTATGCCTAATGCAAAATCGATTACGCAACTTAGTGCAAGAAGTCTAGTCTAAGTCCTATTGACGCATAAGCCGAAAAAACTAATAATTAACACATAGCAACAAGGCATGTAAAACGCTTGTAATTATAGATATAATTAGCTCAACTAAAGATAACTATAAACACTAAAAGTATTAACTAACAATACTAGGACACAAAGAGAAACAAATAGTCATTTAGCATAACACACATAAATACTTATCGTCATTTTGTATATTAAGTATAACAATGTATACTTAGCTTGATTTTATTTGAAAATTAATTATTTTTCACCCCATTTCAAAATTTGATCAAGTTCAACACTTTAAAAAATATGAATACATCAATGTGTGATGTTCTCTTTGTGATTTGACAAAAAAATTTGTGCAATCGACATGACCGGAAAAGATTCTCTGTTACGAATCAAAGACTCTCATAAATTTTACTTTACAGTCATTTTCTAAAAATATTTTTAAATGAAAGTAGACTCAATTATGTTTAAAACGATAGGTGGCACGACTCCTACGGACTTACGGTTGATTTTATGCGAATTTTAGAAAATTACCCAATTCTTAAAAACAGACGAAGATACCGTTAAATTTAGCGGTACCGTCCATATTTAATGGTACCGTCCGTTATATTTAACGGTACCATGACCTGTTATTACAGTTTTGAACAAAACCAACCGCATCACTTTACGACTCGTTCTATAGACATAGCCGGACACTTATAAGCTCTAATCTCTTATTTGTTTAAGAAAACCTTCAAGCTATTATGACAAAGTATACTTAACAACAGAACTTGTAAGTATTAAGCAAGTAAACACTTTCATATTATATCCCCCTTCATGGGTAATTTGATACATGGATCGTACTCAATTTTAAAAACCATTTGTTTTAACATTTTGAGCGACCTGGATCTGATACCAATTGTGGAAACCGTAGGAGGGGGGTGAATACATTTCTATTTAAAAACTTAAAAAACTTTTTGTATCAAACACCCGATCAAGTGTGACGTAATATGAAAAGTGTCAACAATGATCATATAACATCTAGAGATGATATAAAGTAAACTACAACACAAGCACAATCAAACAACGACACAAACATAATCAACAAATTATAAGCAAAAAACCACACAAACATAAACGCAATGCAAATATAAATATAAAGCGATAAGGAATAAAATAAAAGTAAAGAGATAAGTAAGAAGGCGCAAACTAGACGCGATGATTTATAGTGGTTCGGTCACGAAGCTCCTCTTCACCCTACTCCACTCCCCGAGTACCCAACTCGAGAGTTACTTCACTAATCAACAAGCTCCTTTCAGGCGGAGAAAACCGTACAACGTCGCTTATCCTTATTTCCGACACTAAGCTAAATGTCAAGTACTAATCTTAGCTAGTACCAATCTACCATGATCCACACGATCTACTCACGATCTACCCGATCTACCCTTGATCCACTTGATCAATACACAAGCCCACAAGGTACAAGAGATCTCCAAGATCTCAACAAGATCACAATGATCTACTCCCACTTGACTCGATCTACCTGATCTACCCTTGATCTACTTGATCAATCACACAAGCCCACAAGCTTCAAGAGATCTCCAAGATCTCGACAAGATCACAATGATCAACACTCACTTGACTCAATCTACCCTATCTACCCTTGATCAACTGATCAACACACTAGCTCACAAGCTACAAGAGATATTCAATATCTCTATAAGATCACAATGATCTTCTCTCACAAACTCTCAAAAGAAAAATGAACTTGATGTATACAAGATACAACAAGTATGTAACAAGTGTTACAAGTGCTCTAACTACAACTACAACACTTTGTATCTTCTTTGATACATTGTATTCTTCTCTTGCACTAGAAGAGGAATGAAGGTGATCTCTTGGTTGGATGAAAGGATCACTCTTAAACAAACTAAGGCTCTATAAATGATCAAAGAAAGTGATCTAAATAAAAAGGGATTAGACCAGAGAATACTGACTGAAAAAATCAAGTTGGAAGTGTAAAATGGTCCACTATTTATAGGCAAAGAGAAAACTAGCCGTTACAGAGGGACGGCACCACTAATTTTCAGACGGCACCACTAAATTAATTGGTACCGTGGATGCTCCTCCGTTTGTTTTTAGTGGGGAAGGTTTATTTGGGAATGTTTGGAGCTGTTTTGGGGGGAAAATAGTTGTTACTATTTTTGAAATGATTTTCCCAAATAAAACATTTCTTTCTAATTCAAAAATAATTTGTAAAATGTATTTTTTAAAAATGTTGTCACATTCAGAAAAATGTGAAGTTTAGAACTAAAAATTTATTTCTTTGATCATCCGTCAAATTTAAATTTGTTTGTTCATACCTTGAGTGATTTACGTCGGAATGAGAATCTACGACTCTGTTGAGGCATACTTGAGACATCGAGAGATGTTGATGTAAGTATGCATTGATGATTTGTTTACAAGTAACTTGCGCATTTTACGTTATGCATTACAAGTTACATGTTTGTCATTATTAAAACCAAAGAAACCGTTTAGTTTAAATATCGTAATATTTGCACTAACAGAAAGAATTGTCTCAGCAGTTGAAAGAGCTGTCAGATAAAGGATTTATCCGACCAAGTTCATCACCTTAGGGAGCTCCGGTCTTATTTGTCAAGAAGAAAGACGGAACATTCCGAATGTGTATTGACTATAGGGAGTTGAACAAACTCACCGTAAAGAGTCGATATCCATTGCCCAGGATTGATGATTTATTTGATCAGTTGCAAGGATCGAGTGTCTACTCGAAGATTGATCTGAGATCGGTATATCATCAGCTAAGAGTCAAAGAAGAAGACATTCCCAAAACAGCCTTAAGAATGCGGTACGGGCATTATGAATTTCAAGTAATGCCATTTGGTCTCACCAATGCACCCGCAATGTTCATGGACTTGATGAACCGAGTATGCAAACCATACTTGGACAAATTCGTTATCATGTTCATCGATGACATCCTAATCTACTCACGCAGCAAGGAAGAACATGCTGAACACTTGAGAACCATTTTGGAGTTGCTCAAAAATGAAAAGTTGTACGCTAAATTCTCCAAATGTGATTTTTGGATTTCAACAGTACAATTTCTTGGCCATATTATCAACAGTCAAGGTATCCATGTAGACCCTGCCAAGATTGAGGCGGTTAAAAATTGGGCATCTCCTACAACCCTTACAGAGATTCGTCAATTTTTAGGTCTCGCTGGTTACTACAGAAGGTTCATAGAAGATTTTTCAAAGATTGCAAAGCCTTTGACAGAATTGAACCAGAAGAACAAGAAGTATATCTGGGAAGAAAAACAAGAGTCAGCTTTCCAACTCTTGAAGCAAAAACTATGTGAAGCACCCATCTTAGCACTACCCGAAGGAAGTGAAGACTTCGTAGTGTATTGTGTCGCATCACATCATGGTTTAGGTGTAGTACTGATGCAAAGAAGCAAAGTAATAGCTTATGCTTCTCGATAGCTCAAGAAGAACGAGGAAAACTACACCACTCATGATCTGGAATTAGGAGCAGTGGTCTTTGCTCTTAAGATATAGCGACATTATTTGTACGGTACCAAGTGCACGGTATTCACCGATCACAAGAGTCTTCAGCACATCCTGGATCAAAAGGAGCTGAACATGAGACAGCACCGATGGTTAGAATTGCTCAACGACTACGATTGTAAAATTCGCTATCTCCCCGGGAAAGCGAATGTAGTGGCTGATGCCTTGAGCAGAAAAGAACGGATCAAACCTCTCATAGTTCGATCTCTGGCAATGACCATTTGTTCACCACTTCCATCACAGATCCTCATAGCTCAATCAGAAGCTCTAATGGAAGAGAACAGACCCCATGAGAAAATTTACGGTATGCCAGAGAATGAAAATGGTTTTGTAAAAAGATCAGATGGAATGCTGTGTTTCAAAGAAAGAAGTTGTGTTCCTCTCTACGAAGGTATACATGACCTTATCATGCATGAATATCACAAATCCAAGTACTATATTCACCCGGGTTCTGACAAGATGTATCAGGATCTCAAAAAGATCTATTGGTGGCCAAATATGAATTCTGAGATCGCTAGAGTATATTGGGAAATGTTTGACTTGTTCAAGAGTCAAGGCGGAAAGTCAAAAACTGTCAGAATTGCTTGTACAACCTGAACTACCAGTATGGAAATGGGAAAGAATTACTATGGATTTCATCACTAAATTACCAAATACGTCAACTAGATTGGACAACATCTGGGTCATCATTGATCGTCTCACCAAGTCAGCTCATTTCCTACCAATCAAGCAAACTGACGAGATGAGCACTCTCGCACAGTTATATCTGAAGGAAATAGTGACTCGACATGGAGTTCCAATCTTCATTATCTCGGATAGAGATAGCCGATTTACTTCTAGATTTTGGAAAACTCTACAAAAAGCTCTCGGTACACGTTTAGATATGAGCACCGCTTACCACCCTCAGACTGATGGGCAGAGTGAAAGAACAATCCAAACCTTAGAAGACATGCTTTGGGCATGTATGATAGACTTCGGACAAGGTTGGGATAAGCACTTGATATTGGCTGAATTTTCCTACAACAACAGTTACCATGCCAGCATCAAGGCAGCACCATTTGAAGCACTTTATGGTCGAAAGTGCAGATCACCTGTTTGTTGGGCAAAAGTAGGTGATGTACAACTCACAGGACCAGAACTGATACACGAAACAACAGAAAATATTTTTAAGATCAGGCAACGACTACAAGCCGCCCGTGCCAAACAAAAGAGTTACGTCGATGTGAGGCGAAAACCCATGGAATTTCAAGTTGGAGACAGGGTTATGTTAAAAGTTTTCCCATGGAAGGGAATGGTACGCTTTGAAAAGCGTGGAAAGTTGAATCCAAGGTACATTGGACCATTCAAAATCCATGAAAGGATTGGTCCAGTTGCTTACAAACTTGAGTTCCCAGAGGAACTCAGTAGAGTACACAACACATTTCACGTGTCGAACCTAAAGAAATGTTTATCAGATGAAACTCTTGTCATTCCAATGAAAGAAATCCGACTTGATGACAAACTCGTATTCACAGAGGAACCAGTGGAAATAATGGACAGAGAGGTGAAACAGCTAAAGCAAAACCGTATTCCCATTGTCAAAGTTTGATGGAACTCTAAATAAGGACCATACTATACATGGGAACGTGAGGACCAGACAAATACCCACATTTATTTCCATAGACAACCCTAACAACTATCTTAGACTTTAATTCTGGGACGGAATTCTGTTTGACGGGTAGGTACTGTAGCAACTTGTAAAATTCCCTAGTAATTTGTGAATGCTAATCAAGTATTAATTTCCATTACTGTTCAGTTAACCATTTTTACGAGCAAAATTTGAAAATTTTGTTTATTACACTACATTAATTCAAACACGTTGATACGTGATTCACAAACATTTTGGAACGACCTCACACACGGACTACAACGAATCCAACACACTAATAATAAACCAAACGGATGCTTATATGTTGGGAATTAAACCAACAGTTAGTACTGCCAGGCTAAATGTTTCAATTGTTGGAGAATAACACAAGCAGTACTAACTGCCAGTACAAATACTTTGTACTGCTTATATGCTAATTATGTGTAATAGGATAATTATAGAAAAGATTTAGTGAATATCTTATGTAATTAGAGTTATAGTTATCTTGTACAGGAATCCTTGTTCTATAAAAAGATATCCTAGGTTAGAGTTTATAGAGAACGAATATAGATGTACGTATTGTTTTGTTAGAGATTCAAGGTTGTAAAACCCTAGTGATAGTAGATCACTCGTATTATTCATAAATAATATTGAATCATTTTGGTTAACCATTGTCTTCATTGTTCATACATATTCAATCACTGTTCTATTCATTCATACACATCACACAAACAATATCTTCTAAGTATTAGCTAGTAAATTTCATGTGCTAGTTAGTATTACTCAAAGTATCTCTAACACAAGAAGTGTGTTTAGATCCGGTCAAGTGGTATCAGAGCTCAAGTACTGGGAATATGGCATTTGTGTCAACTCCTAGTAACTCAAGTTCTGAAGAAGTGAAGGTTGGTGTAGCAGTTGGTACTGCTAGTTTAAATATCGATACTGCTAGCACACTAAGCAGTACTAAAGGCATTCTGGATGAAACAACTAGTTGTGCTTTCTTGACTACTCAGCATAATGGTTCCATGCTAACATATGAAGATCTCCAAGAGATCAATGATGATGATCTAGAGGAGATGGATATTAAATGGCAAATTTCTCTACTTAGCTTGAGAGCTAGTGATGACATCAAATAACGACATATTATTAGCATCATTTATCCCATATTAATGACTTGTTTTATATCACTTTATATGAGAATTGACACTTAATCGTTTACTTTTGTAATTCTCAGTATAAACAAGCATTTGGTGAAAGTTAATGATTTCGGACGGAAATTGGAGCAAAATGAATCAAGTTGGAAAAGTCTGCTGAATTGAAGAGATTAAAGACCATTGCCTGACTTTGAAGCATGCGCCGCATCTGATTTTATCATGCGTCGCATATGAAACTTTGGTCAACGAAGAAGAACCAACTTGTTCTACTCCAGATACGCCGCATCGGACCAATCCGATGCGCCGTATTGGCCATACACAATCCTTACCAAAGAAATCAAGTGGAGATTAGAAGCTTAATGAAGAAGTCAAGATTACAAGTCGACACTTGAAGATGCTTTCGTATTTTGGCCATAAAATCTTCATCCGGACTCCGATTTAGTTGATTCAAGCGGCCACGCGAAGAGAAAAAGAAAATCTATCTGAATCTGAAGGAGATGCGGCGCATCTGGTCCTTAGATGCGCCGTATTGGGAGATGAGGCGCATCTGGTCTTTAGATGCGCCGTATTGGGTCAATTTCAGACTTGGAGGCTACGTTTACTTATAGATGCGGCGCATCTAACTCTCTAGATGAGCCGTATCGACCCAGATTTCAGAATCTATAAATACCGAGCTCATTAACGAATTAGGGTATCATTGGGGACCCTTGGGGTCGTTCCCAGAAGACCAAAAACCCCTCCAAACAGCAGAAGACCTCCTTGAAGATCCAATCATCCTAGAAGATCATCTCAAGAACCTTATATTAAGTTTAATCGTTCGGTTAGCGTATCGTTTTCATTATGAATTCTTATTCGTTTGCTTTGATTACAACTTTATGTATTGTTACTGAGATTATAGGCTAACACCCTTAGGTGTTAGTCCTGTTTATGAAGTTTTATTAGTTTTTATGCTTGTGTTGATGTGTTTACTTTGTTATTGGATTGGGTGCTTATCGATAAAAACTCGTTTATTGCTTTTAACTAGTAAAAGTCTATGTAACTAGATTATGATCTTATTGGTTTAATGTGGTAACTTAACTATCTGTAATTGTGGTTACTTTAATTGATCATAAAGTGTAGTAATCCGAATCCTATTAGACGGCTTAGAGGGAACACACCGGAACCGTGCCTTATGCCACTATTAGGACTAGTAGCGCGTAATGCCAAACTAGGTTAGACGGTTTTAAGCGATAAGTTAGTATTGATGCTAGATAGGTCACTATGATCATGTCCTCTTTCCCACCACGATGGTAGGTTATTCAATTGTGACAGGATTAATAATCGGATTGATGGCAAAACAATTGAATGAATTAAAACAAGTAGACATAAGCATGTATAACTATTAGATGGATTAGGCTTGGCTAACCCGTTCTTCTATATATCGATCTATCTTTAGTTTAGTTATTTACTTTCCTGTATTTAGTTTAATTATACACACAAACTCGTGATAGCCTCTCAGGCTAAACCCCCATCTATCTTTAATTGCTTTCTAGTTTAGTTTAGTTAGATTAGAGACTAGAATACCTTTAGATCACTTTAGCTTCGCTCCTAGTGAACGACCCTTGCTTACCTAGAAACTATCTACATTGACCGGGTACACTGCTCGTTAGTGTTTAGAGTCTATAGGTTAGTTCGGCAAAATATAAATTTAAAACTTGGTAGTTTATTATAGACCTAAAAAAACACATCAGCTAGGAAATTCCATCAGGGACAGGGAAAAAGATTACCATAAACAACAATGATACTGCTGGTTATGATAAGTCAAAGATTGAATGTTATAATTTCCATAAGATGGGTCATTATTCAAAAGAGTGCAGAAGGCCAAGACAACAAGATGGCAAGAGTAGAGGCTTTGAAAGCAAGACCAAAGAAGTGGAGATTACTGACTCAAGCTCAAAGGCTATGGTAGCCATTGATGGTTTGGGATTTGACTGGAGCTTTATGGAAGAGGAGGAAGCAGCACCTACTGAGATGGCTCTCATGGCTTTCTCTGATTCTGAGGTACAAGTTTCTAAGTGTTCTAAATCATGTGATGCTTTAAAAGAATTAGAAACTCTTAGGAAACACTATAATGAACAGAGAATAGAGTTAAACCAGACTATTTTTAATTTGGCAAATCATAAAAGGGGTTTAGCTGTTTTAGAGGAGCAAATTATTCATTATAAGAGTAATGAATCTAGGTTTGCTGATGACATACTTTGCTTAAAAAGGACATATTCTTTAAAGATGCTGAAATTAAGTTTTTGAGAGAAGAGATTGCTAAGCTTAAACAGGATAAAGAGAACATTCAATTAAGTGTTGAGACACTAGAGTATGCATCTAAAGGTGTCAATAAAATAATTGAGTGTCAAATAATCAATAAAGCTAAGTCAGGTCTAGGTTATAACTCAGTTCCACCTCCTCACAGAGGAATACCTGCACCTCCAGGTATTGACCTAGAACATACAGGTTTGGAAGAATTTCAACTACCTAAGATGGAATATGGACCAAAACCAAAAGAAAAGGAAGTAGTTGAGAAACCTGTAGAAGTAAGTGCAAGCTTTGAGAGTGCAAGTGATAAATCACTCTCTGATGACAAGGTGTCATCTGCTAGGGATTCAGATGCTCCAACCATAGAGGATTGGACTTCTGATGATGATAAGGATGATTAGGTTAAGGTTAAACCTGATAGTGTTAAGATAGAGAAAACAAAAGTTCCTAAGGTGGTCAAAGTTAATACAGTTAGGCCTAAAACCAATGCTAGACATGTTAAGCAACTAGTAAGATACTGTGAAATTTATAGAGCCACACATAAGCCTAGAGGTAACCAAAGGAATTGGAACAACCTCAAGTCTCACCAACTAGGTGATGACTTTGCCTTTTATAGAAAAGCTTGTTTTAATTGTGGAGAGTTTGACCATCTTGCAGCTTATTGCAACAATAGGGTAACTAGGTATTCAAACAATAGGGTGAACTCTGAAAGACCTACAACTCACCCTTCCAATGCTAGAATGATACCTAGATCAGTTCTTTTAAAGTCTGGCCAAAGACCAATTCATACTGCTAGACAAGCAATTCATACTGCCAGACCAAATCAGACTTTTTACCCAAGATAAGCAGTTCAAAGTGCAACAACCATTTTCAAACATGCACCAAAGACTGCTACAAGGCCCTTTAATAACAAAGCAGTGGTAAAGAAACAAATATGAAAACCAAGGGTACAAACTACAAAGCCAGTAGTTCATACTGCTAGCCCAATAGTTAGTACTGGTCACTTTAATCATGCTGCTAAGGGAAAGATGGGCAATTGTATTAATGCATCAGCATCATGGGTTTGGAGACCACTTCAATCCAATGGTGCACCAACTGTTCTAAAAAGGTTTAATTATATTGATGCAGGAGGAAAGCCTAAGTCAGTAATGGCTTGGGTTGCCCAAGGAAATTAATTTCCTTTTTTATGTGCAATGTTATTCATATGCTTATTTCATTATGAGACAAGTGCTTTGCACCTTGTTTTCTGTTTTTTGACTAACAATTGCAGGTTGATTGGAGTTTGTGGATTGAATGCTTTATGTTTTGTATGGTGAGATGCTTTGGAGCTTAAAGTGTGTGATCTGTGCACACAACAAATAGTTATTGGTTCACCATGTCTAACCAACATAAAGAACCAACTAGTCCAGAGCAAACGGTTTCTGATAAAGACTTCTCAAATCTGTTCATGGTTGATAGTTTACCAAAAACTATATGGTTATCAACTCACCATATCTAACAGTGAAGAGGTTGCTAGTCCAAAGCAAATGGCTATTGGTAAAGATACATCAAATCTGTTGATAGCTGATAGTTTGCTAAAAACTATAAATGGGCAGTATTGTTTTTAAATCAAAATTAAGTTTATACTCCTCATTAAAATTTTTCTCAAAAATTAGTACTTCTAGTGCAAAGTTTGTACTGCTAGTGTAAACTTTGTACTGCTCAACTAGCCGTTGGAACTGTTGTGTCAGTAACAGATTTTTTTTTAACTAGCCGTTGGGTAAATTCAGTTTCTTACCATATATATAGGGTCTGTTTTAGGATAATTATTTTCTTTCTAAATATTTACTCTACATCTTTCTAAAGATAATAATTATCCCTTACGCATAAATCTCAAACTCTAACAGTACCTCTATATAAACCCAATTGGCTTTGTACTTCATCAATTAAACCTCATACGATTATCTTTCTGGTATAACTTGCACAAATAATCATGGTTGTTTTGGAGTTTGTTAAGACACATAATCAGGTTGCTTATTTGGAGAAAACAGAGCAGGGTGATGGACCACTCTTTTATGAGATTGTAGACTTTCTGAATGCATCTCATATAAGGTATGCTTTAACTGTTAACCCTACTCTTTTTGTCTCTCACATCACACAGTTTTGGCAAACTGCTATTGTCATAACTAGTGAAGATAGAGACATAGAAATTCATTCTAATGTGGATGGCATATCATTCATTGTTTCTGAATCTTCTATTAGGAGACATCATAAGTTAGAAGATTCTGATGGAATCAATGACTTGCCAAACACAGAAATCTGGCAAGAAATTGCTAGAATGGGGTATGATACATCCAACCATAAATTGACTTTTCAAAAAGGATGTTTCTCCCCTCAAATGGAGATTTTTGATACATACTCTCTTTCATTGTTTGAGTCCCAAAAGAACATCATAGGAGCAATTCAGTAGCAATATTGCTATTGCTCTCATATGTTTATCATCAAACAGAGTCTTTAAATTTTCTAAATTCATATTTGAGAGTATGATTAATAATGTGAAAAGTAAAACAAAGTTTCTGATGTATCCAAGGTTTATCCAAACCTTTTTGAACAAGAAAAAGAATCTGCTTAAGAAACATAAAGAAACTTTTCCAACACCTAGCCTTCAGCAAAAACTCTTTCAAAACATGGCTATGGCAAGTAGAATTTTCAATGGGTTAGTGATACCTATTTTTCCTGAGATGCTACAAATTGTTCAGGGTGAAGGGTCAGTCAACCCAACTGAGCCCCAACACACACCCATTGAGGTTCCAGAAATCACTCATACACCCCCAATCACCACAACTTATAGGAGAAGAACCAGAAAGGTGACTATGGTTGCTATACACTAAATGAATTGATGGTTCTCTGTGCAAATTTGTCCAAAAAGTGGGTGTCTTCAGAGGAAGAACTAACCAGTCACAAAAGAAACTTTGCCAAGGTCTACACCAAATTAACTATGAGAGTAAAGAAATTGGAAGCTTAAATTAAGAGGAAGAAATCAAAGATGGTTCTATCTACTAGTTCCTCTGATTCTAGTTCGGATGATAGTTCAGATGATGGTGATGATTCTCCCAAACAGGGGAGGAAATCAAGGAAAACAAGATCTCAAACTCAGGGGAGGACTTTGGATTTTGAAGAACAAGGTACTGGAGGTGGTGGTAATGATATAGATATGGGTGAGCAAAGTGAACAAAGTGGTACTCATCAACATCAAGAAGGTACTGCTGAAGTTGAAGTAGCAGTACAAACTATTGAGGTAGCTGTTCAAACTGCTAAGGACAAAGGAAAAGGGATTCTGGTTGAAGAAGATGAGCCACAGCCTAAAAAGATCAAGCCCAGAACTCAAATGCAGATTGACCATGATGCAGAAGTGGCAAGGAAAATCTATGAGGATGAAGTAGCTGGTTTTATGGAATCTAAAAGATTGGAAAAAGAAAGAATGGAAACAGATGATGCTACTGCTCAAGAATCACTTGAAGAACAACTACAATACTTGATTGATACAGATCCTTCTGATGTATATTGGAATTTTCCTTATTATGATCTGACTACATCATGGGAGTTCTATAGTAGCAAGCAATGTGCATCATTTGTCTACACATAGTGGAGTAGATATATTTATGTTAGGTGAATTGGAATATCCTTTGAGTTATGAAGTGTTAGCTGTGATGATTTCTTTGAAACTCAGATGTGAAGGACATTCAGAGGTGGTTAAAGACATGCTTCAGAGGATATTTGATCAATATGAAAGGATGAGGAAGAATAGAAGATAAAGTGTTTGGAAGAATCCCCCCATCATTAGAGTTGAGGTTTAATTCAAAGAAACTTAGTGATTTAGAGAGAAATCATAAGTTTAGGGGAGGATTGTTGGGAATTAAACCAACAGTTAGTACTGCCAGGCTAAATGTTTCAACTGTTGGAGAATAACACAAGCAGTACTAACTACCAGTACAAATACTTTGTACTGCTTATATGCTGATTACGTATAAGAGGATAATTATAGAAAAGATTTGGTGAATATCTTATGTAATTAGAGTTATAGTTATCTTGTACAGGAATCCTTGTTCTATAAAAGGATATCATAGGTTAGAGTTTATAGAGAACGAATATAGATGTATGTATTGTTTTGTGAGAGATTCAAGGTTGTAAAACCCTAGTGATAGTAGATCACTCGTATTATTCATAAATAATATTGAATCGTTTTGGTTAACCATTGTCTTCATTGTTAATACATATTCAATCACTGTTCTATTCATTCATACACATCACACAAACAATATCCTATAAGTATTAGCTAGTAAATTTCGCGTGCTAGTTAGTATTACTCAAAGTATCTCTAACACAAGGAGTGTGTTTAGATCCAGTCATTATACTATTCATGGCCCAATTTTGAGCCTGGTACTATTCAAGCCCAACCTAATTTCTATTAGTTCTTATATTTCACTCGGCCTAACACCCCAACACTTGACCTCGATATCTTTTGATTTCGACACACAAACTATGCAACTTTTTACATGGATCGAATCTCCACACTCCAAAAAATCAGGATGACAACTCTCACATTCGAATTCGAACATTTAATCATTGAACGAGACCCAAAGTAAACCCCACTCGACAACATTTACAAGTTCACACAATTTATCCAATTCGACCAAAACTTGTTTTCACCTATGTCTTTTAATTTTCCCTAGTCGAATATGAGTTCACAACATTGTTCCTCGTCATTTCTAACACTTGGTCACGTTGATATAGTTGTTTGGACCCTTTGGTCTATCGAATATACACATATACATATACAACTCGACACATGACCAAGGCTACACACAAAATCCTTCCTAATATCTCTAGTACTCGAGTATTATTCCCCTATCTTAGCCAAATCCTGCAACCATCTAATCAACCACAAGTTGTGTGCATATTAAACAATAAAACTCAAAACATATGCATGCATATATACGTTTAATCACACCCTTATAACTCCCATTCACACTTAAACTTTTATCTCACATTTTCTCTAACCATTAATCCCTATTTCGAGCCTTAAGAAGCAGGAGACGAATCCTTTAGCCATTCGAACTCATTTTCCAAAGCATACAAGTCGAACTCGACTCTTTGTGATCATTCTAGCAAGTGACTTGCATTCCATCCGAGTTCTAGTTCATCCTAACATTTTTCACACCACCTTTGGGTGTTGTAAGTCCATTTAAACTCATTCCTACTCATTCTTATGATTTTTAATATATCATGCATCGTACATATTTCTATTCGATCGTATATAGCTTTCTCTTTTTATTTTCGAGTTCTCGTATTTATTTTCTTTTACATGTTTGACCTCCTATTCATGGATGGATAGAATAATCGAGTTAACACATTTATTCGATACTTACATTTACATTTTTAACATATCGAGGCATTTGTGCTAACACGTTTTGCATATTACACATTCATATGTCATTTTTTATATATTGGACATATTGATTTATTCGACTAAGATTGACCTCATTAAAGTCCATCTCATACATACAATATATCATTTTTATTACTCGAACTAATTCTCCACAAGCTCATCTAATAAGCTGTTGAAATAAGCTCTTGTCACATGCTCTTAAAAGTCCTTTTTAACCCTTGAAGTAATCGCTACTCGAAACTGTTATAAAACTTACCCTTTTATACGTGTGGGCTTTTAAGCCCAACAAGCCAAAAATAAGCACTCGCGATAAGCAGTTCAAATAAGCTCAATTGTTATGTTTTTAAGACCCTTAAATAAGCCCAATGACAAGCCCAAAATATTTTTAAACCCAACGATTCGATATTTTCTAATGGGCCTTGGTTTAATTCGTTAAAAGCCCAATAAGCACTTAATAAGCTCTTTTTGAAAATAAGCAGTTCAATAAGACTCAAATAACTTTCGGAAAACTTAATATACCATTTTTGTGAATTTTGGACTTGATTTGCAAAATATTCTATATATCGGGTTAAAAGTGTCAATTTCACATAATTATGTTGCAAACTGTTATTTCAGTAACCTGAGGGTAGAAATTGTTCAAACGGTAAACAAAAGGCTTAAAATGTAATGTTGGACCTTTTTGGACTAAAAATGTAATTGATAACTAACCAAGGACTAACGGTGTAAAAGTTACTCCGTTAGGGTAGAAAGTGTAAATTTTGTATAAGTTCAGGGACTATACAGTAACATTGTTTCATATTCATTTTCATTTCATATTTTACACTTCTTCATTCAATCACGGACATTTTTACCATTTGTTCAACATATTTAACTACGTTACATTTATATATTTATATAACGAATTTCAACGAATAACTTAACGTATCATTCAACCACTTTCGAGGAAACGATATTTATGAAATCAATAACATAAAAATAAGATAATATTATATATATATATATATATATATATATATATATATATATATATATATATATATATATATATATATATATATATATATATATATATATAATATATATATATAATATTATTTTTGAACTTTAAGCATTTTAAGCATATCATCCACTCACATCACGAATCAAATCGTTATCCGTTACTCATTTTCACACTCACTACTCGTATTAAGTCAAAACTATCAAAATCTCAGACTTCACTATTATTTAGGTCGTGTGTTGGAGTCGTTCCAATAATTCACTTGATTTCACATTTCACCTTTGCCAGTTACACTCAAGGTGAGTCATAGCCCCACTTTTACTCATTTAATAACTTTACACTCTTTGGGGGAGATACATGCTACAAAATAGAACACAAGTATTTTCTGTATGTCACACCTGATTGATATTGCCTATGTTACTCTATTGCCAAAAGCCCCTCACATCATGAACCATTAATCACTTGCGAGTGAACACGAATATAGTGAATAGATCTATTGGAGGCTGACTGCCTATTCCACTAATGCCGGATGGATAGCCATAGTTGCTAGCCGGATTAGTCGCAGTGCACTATATTTGAAGGAAATAGGAAGATGGCAATCTCCTACACGAAGGCCATATTTTCACCGGTTACAATACACTGTTAACGTTTGCGTGTCATGAGACTTAGGGCAATATATCCAACTACAATATCACCATTTCAAATATGATTGTAATTCACAGGCAATCACAAACTTGTGTTTCAAACTGATTACCATTACAAACTCTATGATTTCACTCAACAATTTTGTTAACTTTTAGCATGTTTATCTTAGGTAATTAACGGAGCATTCAAAGCACGGAGTGGGCACTAAACTGATGGTTTTTGTGGTGTAAAATAAATTATGTCATTCATTTCAAACTACTACACCCTTTTGTGGAATATCACAACAATGAAATTTCACTTTTGTATCTCAACTATTATTTGAATGACAATAACTTTCAAAACGCCTCTTTTGAGCCGTTTACAATGATTATGACAATGATTCTCCCCGTAATACCCCGATTAGTCTTCCGTTGTTAACTCATAATTTAGGGGGTGTTACATCCGTTATCACCCAGGCAAGGCAAATGTGGTTGCCGATGCCCTCAGCAGAAAAGAGCGGATCAAACCTCTCAGAGTCAGATCGTTAGGAATGACGATCAGTTCACCGCTTCCAGCAAAAATTCTTGAGGCTCAGATCGAGGCACTCAAGGAAGAAAATCGACCGCATGAGAAGATTTACGGAATGCCAGAGAGTGAGAATGGCTTCGTAACGAGATTCGATGGAGTTTTGTGTTATGGGGACAGAAGTTGGATCCCGCTATACGGAGGAATTCGTGATTTGATCATGCACGAATCCCACAAATCCAAATACTCCATCCATCCAGGATCCAACAAGATGTACTTGGATTTGAAGAAGCTATACTGGTGGCCAAACATGAAGGCCGATATAGCTGAGTACGTCAGTAAATGTTTAACGTGTTCGAAAGTCAAGGCTGAACACTAGAGACCATCTGGTCTATTTGTACAACCTGAAATTCCAAAATGGAAGTGGGAGCGCATCACTATGGATTTTATCACCAAACTGCCAAAGAAATCGAGCAGTTACGACATGATCTGGTTAATCGTGGACCGTCTCACTAAATCTGCTCATTTCCTTCCTATAAAGGAGAACGATAGCATGGAAAAACTTGCACGACTGTACGTGAAGGAAATTGTCGTAAGGCATGGTGTGCCTATTTCTATCATCTCTGATCGAGACAGTCGTTTCACATCTAACTTCTGAAAGTCGCTCCAGGACGCATTGGGAACAGACCTCGACATGAGTACAGCTTATCATCCTCAAACTGATGGTCAGTGTGAAAGGACCATTCAGACGTTAGAGGACATGCTGAGAGCTTGCGTGATTGACTTCGGGAACGGCTGGGATAGGCATTTGCCTTTAGCCGAGTTTCCTATAACAACAGCTACCACCCCAGCATCGAGGCTGCACCATATGAAGCACTTTATAATCGTAAGTGCATATCGCCAATATGTTGGGCTGAAGTCGGCGAAAGCCAACTTACCGGACCAGACATAGTCCACGAGACTACTGAGAAAATTGTGCAGATCAAGAGCCGAATGCAAGCGTCTCGTGACCGTCAAAAGAGCTATGCCGACAAGAGGTGAAAACCCCTTGAGTTCCAAGTGGGTGATAAAGTGATGTTAAAGGTCTCGCCATGGAAAGGTGTGATAAGATTTGGTAAACGTGGGAAGTTGAACCCTCGTTATATTGGACCTTTTGAGATTCTTGCCAGAATCGGGTCGGTAGCGAATCGATTCGAATTGCTATCCGAGCTCAGCGCTGTGCAGGACATTTTTCATGTCAGCAACTTGAAAAAGTGCTTATCTGATGATAACGTTGCTATTCCTTTGGATGAAATTCAGCTTGGTGAGAAACTGAACTTCATCGAGGAACCGATTGAAATCATGGATCGGGAAGTCAAATGACTAAAGAAGAGTCGTATCCCAATTGTGAAGGTCCGTTGGAACTCTTGCAGAGGTCCCGAGTATACTTGGGAGCGAGAGGATGAAATCAAGCGAAAGTATCCTCATCTCTTTTAGAATACATCGAGTAACGCGAATTGAAATCCGGGACGGATTTCCCCATTAGATGGGGAGACTGTGACAGATGGTAATTTTCACATTTTAAGTTAATAATAAATATTTACTTATTATTTTTAAGCCGAGCATTTCTATGTGTAATTGCATGTTTCTGAGCATTTCTGAACATTTTTGGGAGCTGTCCCGCATACTATAGCTTACTGTCACTGCTGAAAAAGTTTATTTTTGTCAGTAAGCATAAATTATTCGATTTTGGATAGTTACTGACAAGTTTCGTATTTAACTGAGAAGCTTTCTCGTATTTACTGAAAAGCAACCCCACACGCGAACCGACAGTACAGTATATATGGTAGCAGTCAAATAAATGCATTTTTTAGCAAATAATAAAATTTTAATATTATTCTGACGAAAACGTCAATAAAAACTTTATTTTGCTAGTACGTGTCCAAAAACGTCAAACCGGGACTTTACGGTAACATTTAAGCTCAAACCGACACAAAATACACCAACGAGGAGCAAAAATATTTTCCCTCCCTTTTGTTTTTGTCATTTGCCACCACTAAGCCACACCAAGACAAGGATTTTGATATGCATGGATTTATTAGTGGATGATGACACATGATATATTTGTTTGTTACTTAATAAGTAACACAAACTAACACACACACTCATTTCATCTCATCTGAACTTTCTAGATCATTTCTCTCATCTCAAACTCACGACCCAACATAAAATTTTAAGATCTACAAAAATCTAGTGAAGTTTGAACTAATCGGGGTGTACTTTCAAGTGTTTTGGGTTAATCGGAACGTATTGTGGGTAAATTTGGTGCAATTTGGAGTCTTTTTGGTCTCTTCTACCTCTCGACTTTTTTTCAAGATTTTGTAAGGATCCTCAAAACTTTTTCAATCTTGTTCATACATATTTTTGTGACATTTAAAAGTGTTACCAAGTGCTTATTATGTATGTTTTGCTAAAATGAAAAAGCTAGGGTTTGACATGTTATTATGGTTGCTCGACTTTTTTTGAAGTTTTTATACAAGTTATGTTATTTCTTGCTTGTGTGGTAAATCTTGTTGCTTGTGGTACTAGTTTAATGATACAAGTGAGCTTTGAACTAATTACGCGAGTTTAAGTAATATAAGTGTTAATTTGAGCTTATATACTAATCGGCTCACTTATAAAATAAATAATTATTGGGGTTTTGAAAAACATAAAGTTTTGGCTCTAGTGGTGAAATGGTGAAACTTATGCTTAATATTTTATTTTGGATAGCTTATTGAAATAAGCACTAGCTTGTTTGGTTTGGCTTATTTGTTTTGTGTTAACTTTGGTCTCGACACACATTGGGTCGAGCCCAATATGTTTCGGCCTTAGTTGATTATTTGACCATTTTCCTTATTAATAAGTGCTTATTTGATTTATTTAAAAATCGTTACGAAAGCTATTCGGACTAAAAGGGCTTAAAGGTTTAAAACTATGTTTGGGCTTATGATGTGCTCAACACAAAATGGGCCGAGCCCATGTGGTTTCGGCATTGGTTTGACTTTTTGACCAAACGACGTGATGAACATGTTAAATTGATTTTTAGAAACTTAACGATATATATATCGTAACTTAAAATGGTTAATTGGTTTTTGGGCTAAACTTGGACTATTGGACCCATTATGGACTTTTCGGCCCAATATATATCTCGGATGACAAAAATGAGTTTTCGAATATTTTCTGAACTTTTATAAATATTTTGACTTATTAAAACTTTATATATCGATTAAAACCGTTTTGAACTCGTTTTGACACCTTAAGCCCAATAAGACAAATAAATGGCCTTTTCGGCCCAAAGTTGTAGTTGTTGACTTTTGAAAGTATTATGACTAAATATTGACTTTTGTATCAAAACCCATAATTAAGAAGTAAACGTAACGATAAATATAGTTATAACGGTAAATATACATTTTGGACTAGTTTTGCAATTATAGTTAACGTAAGGGATTATTTGAGAAAATTGCAACAGTTGGGAAAAATGGAAAAGTTTGAATAAATGAATGGGTCATGCCTGATTTTCCTAAAATTTTGACACTTAGAATATTTTCGGATGAAAACCGACTAAAAGACGAAACGGATTATTTTTATTATTTAAAAATATTAATTCTTCTAAATTAATATTTTTAGACTTTATAAGACTTATAAATATATTTTAGATATTTATACATTTACACTTATTTAATTTCTTAAAATTAAATACTTATAAGTTCTTTATAATAATTATTATATTATAAATAATTATAATATTTATAATATAATAATACCCCACTACCACCATTATCATATTAATTTTTCAATACCTATTTAATTAATTATAAGCCCTAATTAATTAAATACTTAATTATTAAATATACATTTATATACGATAATATATATATAACTTACGCATTTTGCGACAACAAGCAGTGAGCACGGAAGTTCCGTCGCACGAATTTTCACCGTACACTTTCACCATGAGCCATCACCAAAGAATCTTATACGATGAACTATTTTGAAATATACCTTACCACACCGCAAGTAAGAAATACACGAGCACTTAACACATAAACCTTTCAAATGAGT
This sequence comes from Artemisia tridentata subsp. tridentata, assembly GCA_021014915.2. Classification (NCBI taxonomy): domain Eukaryota; kingdom Viridiplantae; phylum Streptophyta; class Magnoliopsida; order Asterales; family Asteraceae; genus Artemisia; species Artemisia tridentata. The sequence continues at coordinate 137,320,039 of CP139505.1, read as the reverse complement.
TAAAACGTTTAAAACATGAATGTTTCGCTAAGACTTACCATACTGATCTAGGTCGCGTGTCGGAGCAGTTGCACTGTGTTATTGTTGACTAGCAGATTGCTATTGTTATTAAGGTGAGTTTATAGCCCCATTTTAATACGTATTTTTTTTTTTATAAACCTTGGGGTGAGAAACATGCAAAACTATTTTCATGGACCAAATTGAACTTTGTTTTATACACACTGGTATGCGGATAACCTAAGTATGTTTGAATCCCATTGTGCCCACTATCATCAACCGTCAATTCCTGCTGGGAAGCGCGTATGATATAAATAGATCTATTGGGGGTGACTCCCCCGTTCGGTTGGCCCGGCAGGTCAACAAAAACGTATACCATGTCGGATTTTGCCGAGTGTCTGGGGATTAACACTCGCGGGCACCCTTTGTTTGCTATGCCAGCTTGGCATGTTGTTTGTCTAGTTTCGGTTGGATGAGCTTAGTGTTAGCATACAGAATGAGTGTGATTGCTGAATTATAATTTAAGCCTATGAACTCACCAGCGTTAGCTGACTTTTAGCATGTTTTTCTCAGGTGTTTGAGAATGTATTCATTGAAGGCAGGGCATGGCATTGGTCATAAGTTTTCTAGAAATGTTTTTGCTTATGCATTAAACTCTGATTTGGGACAGATTTGTTAAATAGGCCTTGTTTTAAATGAATTGAACTTGATGTACGACAATTAACTTTGGAAATGTAAACTATTTTAAAACGGATTTTTAATCCGTTCTCTATATCTTTGTGTTGTGATTATCGATTTAGTAGCACCCAAATACGTATGCTTTCGCAAATCCTGATTTTAGGGGTGTTACACGACTTTACTAAAGTCGTTTGATTTCACGGTTCATCATCTCAATAGGTTTCTCAACAAGGTTTAAACATTCATCAATCTGGATCTTTCTCGGAGGAATGGCAACTGCCTTATCGGCAAGTCATTTCTTCGCATTGCACATAAAAACGTTGCGAACACTGCTGAGTCCTGATGGTAGCTCGAGTCTGTGAGCTACTGGTCCGACTCTAGCAAGGATTTCAAAAGGATCCATATAGCGAGGATTAAGCTTTCCATGTTTACTAAACGTATCACACCTTCTCATGGTGAATCTTTAAGCATAATCTAGGCTTTAACTGGGAATTCAAGAAGTTTACGTCATCTGTGCTCCTAACGATTAGCGAGCAGCTTGCATCTCCGTTTCGCCTTTGAACGATCTTCTTAGTAGTTTCAGGAACAGGGTCAGGGCCAGTAAGTTGGGTATCTCCAACTTCTACTTAACAATTCGGTGATCGACAACAAAGCACCTCATATGGTGCCGTTTGAAATATTGGAGTTGTAGGTATTGTTATAAGAGGATTTGGCCAACGGGAGGTGTCTATCCCAACCATTTCCACACTCGATTACTCAGGTAGAGGTGCATGATTCGCTCCTGAGGTCTAACTTATGATATAGTAGCAAAAACAGCAAATCGACTTACAAAATGATTTGTGAAAAGATTTATGAAACGGCTTATAGGATAATAGGAAAACAATTCATCGTTTATAAAATTTGTGGCAACTTCAAAATTTTGATTTTTAGTTTGATTCATAACATCGTAGCAAGGCAACAAATCGTTTTATGAAATCGTTTTGCTAAACGATTTGTGGAACAGTTTACGGGGTAACAGGAAAGCAGTTCGCCATTTATAAAGTGGTAGTAAGATCAAAATTTTGATTTTCGTGAAATAGCAGTAAAACATTTGGTAGGATGACCGCAAAATGGTCGGTAGAAAAATCAAAGGCAGTTTGTAAATTAATGGCAAAACAGTTTATTTTCCTATAAGAGGTTAGCAAAGATAATTGTATTCCCGAGGGACGAGAGGAGAATTAGATGATTGTCCCAAGGAACGCGGTTCAGGTTACTCCTTAAGGTCTTAAGATTTTTGTTGGGCGTGGAATCTTTGCCAAATGGAGAGTTTAGCAAGTTCAGAGTACAACTCTGAGGGAAGATGTTGATTGCTACTAGCAATCAGTTGGTTGAATCAGTAATGTACATAGTACTTAAATGGAAGGTACAACATTGATTGAACAACTTCGATTGAACAACATTGATTGAGCACAAGGCTTAGGGTAGAGGCGACTGTAACAATGTAACACCCCCAAAATCTGGTTTAGCGGAAGCATACATGTTTGGGTGCTACTAAATTGGTATTACAACACAAGGTACAAAGAACGGTTTTACTGCAACCGTTTAAAATAGATTTCATATTCAAAAATGTTTTGTTTACAGCATTTCAAAAACGGTGCGGAAATATGAGTCCATAAAAATAATCAAGCGGTCCCAAATACATCAGAGTCTTCTATGACCATGTCATGCCTGCCAAAAGCCTTCACAACTAGGTTATCGCCTTAAACCTGAAAATACATGCTAAAAGGGTCAACACGAGGTTGGTAAGTTCATAGGTTTATGATAAAGTAGTAAAGCTACTGTGAGTTCCATAAAAGTTTTGTGACCATTGTGTCGCTCACAATTTCCTGAAAATACAGTTTACCTTAAGGTAAAATTTGAGATGTGGACCATGTGTAGGGTGTTCAACCAAAAATAAAATAGTCTATTACACTAGCTCTAAGTTCATGCAACCGAAGCTTGACAGTGTGCGTGCTCTAGAAGCACGTTAAATAAAGTCCTTGCAAGTGCCTATCCCATGACACTCATATTTCGACATGTTATACGTTCGCATTTGCCTGTCAAATCAAACCGAACGGGGGAGTCACCCTGATAGATCTATTTATAACATTCGCGCTTCCCCGCAGGAATTGACGGATCATGAGTTTGGGCATGTGGGATTCAGTGTCTTAGGCTAATCCTACGTAATAGTTTGATAAAGCATAAGTTTCAGTTTGGTCCATAAAAGAGTTTACATGTTTCTCACACCAATTGTAAAACAAGTGTAAATAGAGTGGGGCCATAAACTCACATGCATATCAGTCAATCACATATCACCTTCAAAAAACCAATTCAAATAATTCAGCCAAACAGTCAGATATTGAGTAAACATTTCTCATATTCCAAATAAACAATCATTGAGTTTAGTTAAAAACGAGCATGTATTCTCCCGCAGAAACAGTTTAAAACCAGTAAAAGTAGGGGCCATGAACTCACCTTAGCTTGCAGCAACGCAAAATTTCACTATGGGCACAACTGGCATCAAGAGCAAAACACAATGGTATCGAGGATACAGGCACAACGGTGCCTGATCGGCACAACCTAATATGTTTATAGCTATCTCAGAATACGTCTCGTAAAGAAAAGAGTTTTCAAAAGATAAGTGTTTTAGTTTTCGTGGATTATTCGCATCAAAGTTTGTAAAGAGTTTAGTGTTTCGTGTGGTGGTAAGACAACATAGACTCAAGAATACTCACGCCAAATAGGAATAGAAAATCGACACAGTCGAGAAAAGTACTGACGAGAACTTGAGTCGAGAAAGGAATGACAAACGAAGTCAAGGAAAAATAGTGACAAAAGAAATGTCAATCAAATAAGTTAATTAATAAGTTTTCGGTGTTTACCCAATAATCCCAACTAGTTCGGAAATAGACAATAAAGTTTTGGAAAGGTAATTTAAATTTTAAAAGAAAACTTAAATTAATATATTACGTAGTAAATGTTTTCATGTTAATAAAACTACAGTTTTCGATTATTGTCGGGTTTTATAAGATAAAAGGTTTTTGAATTAGAAAGTATAAGTTTAGGAACTTTATAATTCATGTTGCGTCCATTTATACAATTTTCAAAAATCGTCGTGACTTCAATAAAACTCAATTTTTCAAATAGCGTTTCTGGCAAGTTTATAATGATAACAATAGACTGTAATAATTAATCCTACTTTTTAGAATATCAATCAGTCGTCTAGTCTAAAAATGTTTGATTAGCCCGGCATAGTTAAATTGTCCAAATATTACCCATCCGGTATAAGTCCATTATTTCGAGTCATAATTCGTATAATACAAGTTTTAAAATTATAACACATTATTATACTAAACTAATTTTAGACAAGCAAGTCCAACTGAATTTTTAAATCATATTTGTTGGGTTTTGGCCCAACACATAATCAAACCTACGCATTCTAATTCCTCCCTTACAGTCAACTATTTTCAACCAAGGATATTGGTCAACTAAAGTCGAACCGTAAGGGAGAAAAATGCAATTTTAAATCCGTGGGAGTTAAGTACATGAGTACAGAAAAGTGCATCCCCGGGTCGTTATGTCCCAACGAGGTGTGAAAAGTGTAATATAACGAATGTGTGTGCTGAAATGATATAGAATATACAAAAACGGGAATCTGATTGACTAACACTGAAATGTGAATAATCATAGCTCTGTCACAGCTGTATCGTTTAAAAACGTACAATCAGAAACCTAAAAACGTGAAAGATATACAAACGTACGTTTAAATTAAACGTAAACGTACAAAACGAAATAAAACAAACATTCCCAAAGAGGGAATTTGCATGCCTTGACGGCTTAAATGCAAATTAAAAGAAAATAAAATAAATAACTATATTTACAAAGTTATTATTATAATAATTAGAAAATCTAAAAACCTAAAACGTAAGTTCTATCTAAAAAATGTGAAAGATAATTAAAAACGACTAAAAACGTAAGAAAAACGGTTATCTAAAACTTACGTATACAAAAACTACAAAGAAAACTAAAAAACGCGCGGTTTTATTAAAAACTACGTACGTGCGCGAGTTAAAACGTAAAATTTATGAAATATAAACACTATGGGTACAATTATAATTTTTACATGCTCTATATGATAAAATAAAATTTTAGAAAAAAGAATTATATTTTTTTGACTTTTATTTTATTTATTATGATTTAATTACTATTATAAAAATAAAAATACGAAATAAATACTAACACTAATCTAAAAAATCTGAAAATTTTATCTAAAATACTTTATGATATAACAAAGCTAAGAAAAATATAGTGGTGGTAGCAGCTTATACGGATAAGCTAATATAAGCTAAAATAGAAAAATAAGCTTAAACGAAAAAGAAAGGTTAAAAGGAATTGGGATGCAAAGAATGACAGAACTGGTGCTCCAGAGCTAATGGAAGGGGGTGTGGTGTGTGTGCGTATGTATACTAGCGAGAGGTCTTGAGTTCGAATCCCACACCCCACACTTTTTGCGTTTTTATTTTTTTTCGATTTTCTTTTTACAAACCAACTTTTCAACTAATTATAAACAACTTTTAAAAAGACAAAACTTTTATAATAAGCTAAATAGGCTAGAAATGAAGAGCTATTTTACACAGTAGGCATGTTTTTGGTTTTTTAAAAACTAAGAATTTTACAAATTAAACTATATACTAGAATTTAAATCATAAGCTAAAAATAAAAGATACTATGGACTGATATACATGTAAATAAGCTATAAGACTTAATAAAAGCTAAAGGAAAAAGCTCAAAAGCCCAAAAAGCTAAGACCAAAAAACTGGTCTGCTGTGGTTCTTGGTGGCGCAGGGCAGAATTGCCTAGTTTGCAGCCCTTGTTTGGTGGCTTAAAAGGCTTCTAAAAATCACACAAAAAATCCCATATGTACACAAGCTGGGTGAGTGTATTTGTGAAAAAGAATTAGCTTAAAAGGACTTGAAATGAGAAAGTTAAAAATCATCAAAGTTCTCTAAAAATATGAAAAATCAAAAATTAAACTTCTAAATAGAAGCTATCACTTAGTGGCATAGTGGTTCTTTTTGTGTTTTTCTTTTTCTGAATTATACTAATACTAATATTAAACATGTATAATGAAAATGAAACTATACAAACTTAGAATTAAGCAGTTTGAGAGCTTATGGCTTATTTAGTGGGCTTTTTGGCTCACAGTTAAGTCAAAAGCTCCAAATAAGCTTGAAAAAGGCTAAACAAAGGAAAAGGAAGATGTGCCAAACTTATTTACAGGAAACAATCAATATTGTACCATGAGATTGTGCACAAGGGTGCAAGCTTATGGTTTAAACAGTTGAGCTTAAAAAGCTCAACTTGGATGGAATTGAGGCTTGAAAAAGCCTAGTTTAAGCTTCACACATGAAATGAAAGTGAAAAAATATATTTGTACAAGTTTATTAGACATATATAAACAAGCATGTCCACTGGGAATCACTCATAAGCTCAAATAAGCTCATAAGCTTTTCCAATGCACTGCAATTCCAAACACCCCTGCATGATTTTGCAATGGTCAATAAAGCTCACTAGTTAAGCTCCAAGGGCCAAAATAAGTTTTGTAGTAGCAAGGGGTGTTGGTTGGGTTTCCAAAAAGCTCAAGCTCAAGCTGTGGGGTCCATAGCTGAGCTTTTGAGGAGCTATTGAAAATGGCCACAATTCACTGAGTATGCTTATCAGCATACTCAGAAATATGGGACAAAACAAAGGGGTGAAATAAGCTATCTAATTAAGCTACTAACTGAAAAATGAGTATGCACATAACATAAAGGCCAGGTGGGCTACATAAAACAATAAATAACACAAGCTAAACATAACTAATGAAGATTGTGCAAGTATTTGAAGAACTGAGATTGTGGCCTGCACAGGGCACAATTTCAGAAAAGGGCTAAATAAAAAAAAACAAATAAGCAGTTTAAAGAAGCTAATAAAGATAACTAAAAATACACTAATGAAGATAAGCAACAAAATATTAATACCCTAAAAGCATTTAAACTAAAACCTAGTATTAAGATCATACAAAAATTTACAAGATTGCTTAAAAACTGAAGAACACAAAATTTGACTTTTTAACAAAAACTAAAAAGTTGACTTATATGGATTTAGATCCTAGACTACTGACTAATTATGTAATATTAAGCAACAAAAACATGAAATTAACAAAGATTAACAACATTTTAACACATGTGCAGGATTCCAAGTTCTATCAATCTCAAAGTTCTCATAATGAGACAGTCAAATGTCAAAATGACTTTCTACCATGCTAAACTCTTTGATTAAGGTTTAGCTGAGTTACTTAGGTCATATAGAGTCCAAATCAAACAAGAACAACACCCATAACAACCCATAACACAGATTCACCCATAAAACCAAACAACCCTTAAATGGACCCAACTGAGATTTTTCAAAGCACATGACTGCATCAACCAAATTCATCAATTCCAGGGGTCATATTGTGTCAAGATAGACCCTTTTTAGCATAAACAAGGTGTCAAACAAGTCTAAGCCTATGATTCTCAAAATCTATGCTCATTGGCAGTCAAAATGCCAAATCAAACCACAAAGCATTCCAAAACATAAGGACCTAAGATACAACTCTAATATCACTAACAAACATCAAATAAACACAGAAACACAAAGATTAAAGCATATAACATGCTAAAACAGTAAAATGTAAAAAAGTGGAAAAAGAGAAGCTTACAAGTGATTCCTGCTGAGACTGTGGAACCAAGGACCAAAACCACTACCTATAGCCCCACATGAGGCATCTAAACCATGGTCATCCAAAAAGTACCATGCTCCAAGCAGTTACCATCAAGATCACTTCATTTTTTTGTTTTTCATTGATTTTCTTGGTTTTCTATAATTACTGAATTTTAAACACTAAACTGATTTTAATGGTTCCTATAAGCTTAAAAGCTTTTTTCAAGAGCTTATGTGGCCTAAGAAGTCCATTAACTACTAATATTAACAAGAAATTAAAGAACATGGAAATTTAAAGCATAATTAAGGTGAAAACTTTGAAACTGAATTAAGACTTGAATTAAAACTGGAAAGATGAGTTCATTACACTACTTTGGTACAAAGTACACTACTGAAAGCATTAAAATGACAAGAATTAAAGGAAAGCAGTAAACTACATTAAGCTATGTGACCAAGGCTATTCCAAGGTATTTACACTACTTGACTTTGGCTAACCCAAAAGTATCTTTTTCTTTGCCTCTCTTCTCTTCTTTATACTTCTCTGAGTTCCCACTTGAGTCTTGGTCAAATCCCACTTCAAATCACAACCATTGGTTCACTAAAACTCATCCTAGCCATCAAATATACTTTTGGCGCCAAAAGTAATATAGATTGATTGAGGCAGTTCTGCTACAATTAATGGACCTTGGTATGTTGTGGAGGTGTAAGGGACACGTTTGGTAGCTTTTGGGATCAAGTGGTGGAGTGGTAAAGAAAAAGCAGGGAAAGGTATGGGGCAGTGAGGTGAAAGTTGTGGGAATGCATTTATGGTGATTGTGGGCTGGTATAGGTGTATAGGGGAGGGCATGGAGTAGGTATGAGCTGGGGGGTGATGTGGAAGCAAGTGGTGGCAAAACCACCACTGGTTTTGTGACTCAGTGGTGTGGAGGGAAAAAGGGGAAGAAGGTGGGTTTGACTGGGGTGTTGACCCTGGGATATTATTTAAGAAAAGGTGGGTCGGGTCAATGGTTGGATTGGGCTTGGGTTTTGTTGTGTTGGGTTGGATTTGGATTTAAGGATTAAAAAGGAATCCATTTGGTTTTTTTAGTAGTATAGTCCAAGGACTAATTTTGTAATTTCTGAAACTTGAGGGACCATATGTGACAAGCTTCCAATTTTCTTTCAAGGGACTAAACCTGCCAAGTTAGATAAACCAAAGGACCTATTTTGCATTTATTACAATTTAAAACACCCGAGGACCATTTATGTAATTTTCCAAAAGTTTAGGGGTGAAATTGTAATTTTCCAAAAGTTATCAAAATTGTTCCAAATTGTCATTCATGAATAGTTCAAGGGTTTAATTTGATAAATTTCCATTTTATAAAACCCAGGGACTAATTTTGCCAATTTTGTAACTTGAGGGGTAAAAATTGCCAATTTGTGAAAACTTTCATCCAGGGATCATTTGTGAACAAGTTTGACTTCCCAAGGACTTAAGTTGACTTTTTTTTCATTTTAAACCTTCAGGGACTAGTTTTGCCATTTTGTGAAACTTCAGGGACTGAAAACGACAATTGTTGTGAAATTGATCATTTTTCACTTGTTTTTCAATCTTTTGTACCTGAATCACATAAAAACACAGTTCAATGATATTTGTAACATTTGTGTGGTCATTTGTGTGTTTTTGGTTGTTTTTGTGGGGTTAAATAATACAAAATATATGTGTATTTAGACACATATCAAATCCCCCACACTTAACTATTGCTAGTCCCTAGCAATCTTTTATGAAGATTTAATGGATTTGAAAGACTCTTTACCAAAAGCCATTACTTCTGGAGTAGCCAATTGTTTCAGTTCAAGTAAGAACTTTGGTACAATGATAACCAAGTGATTTTGAGCAAACCATAAGCTGTAAACGGATTTGATTTGTCTTTACCAGAAGCCGTTTGCTTCTGGACTAGCCAACTCTTAGATAAATTATTAATATTATCTTTGGTGAGCTGATTACCAATTATGGTTTTTCCACTTGCCTTTACCACAAGCCATAACCTTGCGGGCTAGCCAACTCTTCACTTATAAAGATATGGTGAGTCGAATACCATACAATTTTTGGCAAATTGCAAGCCATAAACGGATTTGAGATATCTTTACCAAGAGCCGTTTGCTCCTGGATTAGCCAATCCTTATGTGGGTTAGACATGGTGGACTGATAACCATTTGTTGTGTTTAGTACTTAGTACTTCCAAAAAAAAAAAAAAAATTTAAAATTTGGCCATTTTGGGGGAAAAAGGGACTAAAATGGAACATTTTTGATGAAATTCGCCAGAATTTCCCCCCCCCCCCACACTTGAACTGAATATTTTCCTCAATATTCAAAGTCCCGGCTATTATGCCGAATCCTTGAACGTAAAAAGATAACATTTCTGGCCAAGTGGGGTAAACACAACAGTTATTCTATTTTTTTGGTATACAAATTTTTCATTTGTTTTTTAGATCTATATACGAAATGTGGGGCACACCCCCACACTTAGGTGGTAGAAAGGGGTAAGAAAGAGAAAACATGAGTGAAAACCCATGTTGAGCTACTGTTTTTGATCACCGAGTCGCTAGCTTGACTCGACCTCGAATTAAGTTGTTCATGAGGAAGCTATTGTTTTTGATTACCGAGTCGCTAGCTTGACTCGACCCCGAATTAAATTGGTTCATGGGGAAATCCTCGACTCTTCCAAAGTGGAATCACTTCTTTCAGTCGGGATAAGATTGGATGAGAAATTGGAGTGGGATTGCCACTCACAGAATTATGAATGATAAGGTTGGGAGAATATTTTTGGTTTTTGATTTTATAATGTTTTTGTATTTTTAAGATTTTTATATATATGTACAAAGAAAATGTAAAATATTTTTGTGTTTTATATTGTTTTTGGAATTGAAATATGATATTATATATAGTTTATATATATAAAGGATAGATAAAACACAAATTCATTATACGCACCACACCTCCCCGGCAGCGGCACCAAAATTTGATTCCACCCTTACAGTCAACTATTTTCAACCAAGGATATTGGTCAACTAAAGTCGAACCGTAAGGGAGAAAAATGCAATTTTAAATCCGTGGGAGTTAAGTACATGAGTACAGAAAAGTACATCCCCGGGTCGTTAAGTCCCAACGAGGTGTGAAAAGTGTAATATAACGAATGTGTGTGCTGAAATGATATAGAATATACAAAAACGGGAATCTGATTGACTAACACTGAAATGTGAATAATCATAGCTCTGTCACAGCTGTATCGTTTAAAAACGTACAATCAGAAACCTAAAAACGTGAAAGATATACAAACGTACGTTTAAATTAAACGCAAACGTACAAAACGAAATAAAACAAACATTCCCAAAGAGGGAATTTGCATGCCTTGACGGCTTAAATGCAAATTAAAAGAAAATAAAATAAATAACTATATTTACAAAGTTATTATTATAATAATTAGAAAATCTAAAAACCTAAAACGTAATTTCTATCTAAAAAATGTGAAAGATAATTAAAAACGACTAAAAACGTAAGAAAAACGGTTATCTAAAACTTACGTATACAAAAACTACAAAGAAAACTAAAAAACGCGCGGTTTTATTAAAAACTACGTACGTGCGCGAGTTAAAACGTAAAATTTATGAAATATAAACACTATGGGTACAATTATAATTTTTACATGCTCTATATGATAAAAGAAAATTTTAGAAAAAAGAATTATATTTTTTTGACTTTTATTTTATTTATTATGATTTAATTACTATTATACAAATAAAAATACGAAATAAATACTAACACTAATCTAAAAAATCTGAAAATTTTATCTAAAATACTTTATGATATAACAAAGCTAAGAAAAATATAGTGGTGGTAGCAGCTTATACGGATAAGCTAATATAAGCTAAAATAGAAAAATAAGCTTAAACGAAAAAGAAAGGTTAAAAGGAATTGGGATGCAAAGAATGACAGAACTGGTGCTCCAGAGCTAATGGAAGGGGGTGTGGTGTGTGTGCGTATGTATACTAGCGAGAGGTCTTGAGTTCGAATCCCACACCCCACACTTTTTGCGTTTTTATTTTTTTTTCGATTTTCTTTTTACAAACCAACTTTTCAACTAATTATAAACAACTTTTAAAAAGACAAAACTTTTATAATAAGCTAAATAGGCTAGAAATGAAGAGCTATTTTACACAGTAGGCATGTTTTTGGTTTTTTAAAAACTAAGAATTTTACAAATTAAACTATATACTAGAATTTAAATCATAAGCTAAAAATAAAAGATACTATGGACTGATATACATGTAAATAAGCTATAAGACTTAATAAAAGCTAAAGGAAAAAGCTCAAAAGCCCAAAAAGCTAAGACCAAAAAACTGGTCTGCTGTGGTTCTTGGTGGCGCAGGGCAGAATTGCCTAGTTTGCAGCCCTTGTTTGGTGGCTTAAAAGGCTTCTAAAAATCACACAAAAAATCCCATATGTACACAAGCTGGGTGAGTGTATTTGTGAAAAAGAATTAGCTTAAAAGGACTTGAAATGAGAAAGTTAAAAATCATCAAAGTTCTCTAAAAATATGAAAAATCAAAAATTAAACTTCTAAATAGAAGCTATCACTTAGTGGCATAGTGGTTCTTTTTGTGTTTTTCTTTTTCTGAATTATACTAATACTAATATTAAACATGTATAATGAAAATGAAACTATACAAACTTAGAATTAAGCAGTTTGAGAGCTTATGGCTTATTTAGTGGGCTTTTTGGCTCACAGTTAAGTCAAAAGCTCCAAATAAGCTTGAAAAAGGCTAAACAAAGGAAAAGGAAGATGTGCCAAACTTATTTACAGGAAACAATCAATATTGTACCATGAGATTGTGCACAAGGGTGCAAGCTTATGGTTTAAACAGTTGAGCTTAAAAAGCTCAACTTGGATGGAATTGAGGCTTGAAAAAGCCTAGTTTAAGCTTCACACATGAAATGAAAGTGAAAAATATATTTGTACAAGTTTATTAGACATATATAAACAAGCATGTCCACTGGGAATCACTCATAAGCTCAAATAAGCTCATAAGCTTTTCCAATGCACTGCAATTCCAAACACCCCTGCATGATTTTGCAATGGTCAATAAAGCTCACTAGTTAAGCTCCAAGGGCCAAAATAAGTTTTGTAGTAGCAAGGGGTGTTGGTTGGGTTTCCAAAAAGCTCAAGCTCAAGCTGTGGGGTCCATAGCTGAGCTTTTGAGGAGCTATTGAAAATGGCCACAATTCACTGAGTATGCTTATCAGCATACTCAGAAATATGGGACAAAACAAAGGGGTGAAATAAGCTATCTAATTAAGCTACTAACTGAAAAATGAGTATGCACATAACATAAAGGCCAGGTGGGCTACATAAAACAATAAATAACACAAGCTAAACATAACTAATGAAGATTGTGCAAGTATTTGAAGAACTGAGATTGTGGCCTGCACAGGGCACAATTTCAAAAAAGGGCTAAATAAAAAAAAAACAAATAAGCAGTTTAAAGAAGCTAATAAAGATAACTAAAAATACACTAATGAAGATAAGCAACAAAATATTAATACCCTAAAAGCATTTAAACTAAAACCTAGTATTAAGATCATACAAAAATTTACAAGATTGCTTAAAAACTGAAGAACACAAAATTTGACTTTTTAACAAAAACTAAAAAGTTGACTTATATGGATTTAGATCCTAGACTACTGACTAATTATGTAATATTAAGCAACAAAAACATGAAATTAACAAAGATTAACAACATTTTAACACATGTGCAGGATTCCAAGTTCTATCAATCTCAAAGTTCTCATAATGAGACAGTCAAATGTCAAAACGACTTTCTACCATGCTAAACTCTTTGATTAAGGTTTAGCTGAGTTACTTAGGTCATATAGAGTCCAAATCAAACAAGAACAACACCCATAACAACCCATAACACAGATTCACCCATAAAACCAAACAACCCTTAAATGGACCCAACTGAGATTTTTCAAAGCACATGACTGCATCAACCAAATTCATCAATTCCAGGGGTCATATTGTGTCAAGATAGACCCTTTTTAGCATAAACAAGGTGTCAAACAAGTCTAAGCCTATGATTCTCAAAATCTATGCTCATTGGCAGTCAAAATGCCAAATCAAACCACAAAGCATTCCAAAACATAAGGACCTAAGATACAACTCTAATATCACTAACAAACATCAAATAAACACAGAAACACAAAGATTAAAGCATATAACATGCTAAAACAGTAAAATGTAAAAAAGTGGAAAAAGAGAAGCTTACAAGTGATTCCTGCTGAGACTGTGGAACCAAGGACCAAAACCACTACCTATAGCCCCACATGAGGCATCTAAACCATGGTCATCCAAAAAGTACCATGCTCCAAGCAGTTACCATCAAGATCACTTCATTTTTTTGTTTTTCATTGATTTTCTTGGTTTTCTATAATTACTGAATTTTAAACACTAAACTGATTTTAATGGTTCCTATAAGCTTAAAAGCTTTTGTCAGGAGCTTATGTGGCCTAAGAAGTCCATTAACTACTAATATTAACAAGAAATTAAAGAACATGGAAATTTAAAGCATAATTAAGGTGAAAACTTTGAAACTGAATTAAGACTTGAATTAAAACTGGAAAGATGAGTTCATTACACTACTTTGGTACAAAGTACACTACTGAAAGCATTAAAATGACAAGAATTAAAGGAAAGCAGTAAACTACATTAAGCTATGTGACCAAGGCTATTCCAAGGTATTTACACTACTTGACTTTGGCTAACCCAAAAGTATCTTTTTCTTTGCCTCTCTTCTCTTCTTTATACTTCTCTGAGTTCCCACTTGAGTCTTGGTCAAATCCCACTTCAAATCACAACCATTGGTTCACTAAAACTCATCCTAGCCATCAAATATACTTTTGGCGCCAAAAGTAATATAGATTGATTGAGGCAGTTCTGCTACAATTAATGGACCTTGGTATGTTGTGGAGGTGTAAGGGACACGTTTGGTAGCTTTTGGGATCAAGTGGTGGAGTGGTAAAGAAAAAGCAGGGAAAGGTATGGGGCAGTGAGGTGAAAGTTGTGGGAATGCATTTATGGTGATTGTGGGCTGGTATAGGTGTATAGGGGAGGGCATGGAGTAGGTATGAGCTGGGGGGTGATGTGGAAGCAAGTGGTGGCAAAACCACCACTGGTTTTGTGACTCAGTGGTGTGGAGGGAAAAAAGGGGAAGAAGGTGGGTTTGACTGGGGTGTTGACCCTGGGATATTATTTAAGAAAAGGTGGGTCGGGTCAATGGTTGGATTGGGCTTGGGTTTTGTTGTGTTGGGTTGGATTTGGATTTAAGGATTAAAAAGGAATCCATTTGGTTTTTTTAGTAGTATAGTCCAAGGACTAATTTTGTAATTTCTGAAACTTGAGGGACCATATGTGACAAGCTTCCAATTTTCTTTCAAGGGACTAAACCTGCCAATTTAGATAAACCAAAGGACCTTTATTGTTTTTATTACAATTTAAAACACCCGAGGACCATTTATGTAATTTTCCAAAAGTTTAGGGGTGAAATTGTAATTTTCCAAAAGTTATCAAAATTGTTCCAAATTGTCATTCATGAATAGTTCAAGGGTTTAATTTGATAAATTTCCATTTTATAAAACCCAGGGACTAATTTTGCCAATTTTGTAACTTGAGGGGTAAAAATTGCCAATTTGTGAAAACTTTCATCCAGGGATCATTTGTGAACAAGTTTGACTTCCCAAGGACTTAAGTTGACTTTTCTTTCATTTTAAACCTTCAGGGACTAGTTTTGCCATTTTGTGAAACTTCAGGGACTGAAAACGACAATTGTTGTGAAATTGATCATTTTTCACTTGTTTTTCAATCTTTTGTACCTGAATCACATAAAAACACAGTTCAATGATATTTGTAACATTTGTGTGGTCATTTGTGTGTTTTTGGTTGTTTTTGTGGGGTTAAATAATACAAAATATATGTGTATTTAGACACATATCACATTCTAATTGCAATGGGTTTCGGCCCGTGACACTCTTACACAACTCGAATTCAAACACACAAACATATCGTCAAAACATTTATGTACACACTATTGTATTTAGTAGCATAAGCAGTTTTTAATGAAGGCATAAGCAGTTCAAGACGACCAATAAGTTGATAAGTAATTTTAAAATGAGAAACTTCAAATAAGTGCACTAATGGACAACACTATAGGCCACAATAATAAGTCGACGCCGGTTTAATTTGGTTAAGAAAAAATCAATCAAGCTCAAACAACAAGCAAACAACACTCTCACAAGCTTACATAATAAGCTGGAAATAAGGTGGGAAATAAGCTGAAGATAACCACTCGCGCACACAAATGCAATGCAAAACACGAACACGAACTAAGATCAAAATGTCGACATTATAAGAACAAATCGGCCTTACTTCATCCGAACAATCACAACCAACTCAATGACACCGCAAACGAATAAATACCATTCAAAACCCAAGACACCATCGCTTTATATACTCGACCCGAGGTTAGAATAAACAAACCATCACCTCACCGAGACCTAACCAGTGACCAACAAAATCCAACGCAAACACAATCGACCCGAGAACAACAATAACAACAGCACAATAGGTTGATCGAAGCTACTTTATCCTATAACTAGCAACAATGGCGAGACACAGAACAAGGACGATTTGCGAGTTGGCTCTCTCACTGCGTTGACTCAGTGAGTCGACTCGATTCAATAACAAACAAGCACCCTCTTAGAGCCTTTTGACCACACGAATAGGATAATCAAAAATGTTTTAAATTCAACTTTTAATCCACGAAAATTATACAATTTATACTAGTCGGTTTATAATCAAAACAACTTATTGTTAATAGGAATTTACAAGGAAAGGAGTTTATTAATCCTTACAATTGTATAGATCGGCCAACAAGAGGAGACCAAGAGATGTTGAACACGAATGAGCCCACTCCGATCAAGCAGGAGACCACCACAACTATCCCTTCGATTTTAGATAACAAAAATTTTAGTTGTGGTGTTTCCTGTGAAACGTTGGGTAGTTTATAAAGGGAAGAAGAAGAAAACTATGACTCTTCTTACGCTATATTGATTGTGGTGCCATCTTCTTTGAGGACAAACCTCTATCACCTTCGATCTACTAGATAAACTCGTGACTGCATGTGTAACAGATGATGGTGATCGATCAATGTTGACGTCGAGGAGGTGGTGATATCAAGAGAGAAAGAAAACAAAAGAGAAGGTGTATGTGTGGTGGGGGAGGAGAAAGCAGAGAAGGACAATTAGAGAAAACGACTTATCCAATAAAGGAGATAAGGAAGAAAAGAATAGTTGGGCAGTTGATATATTAAATAGATGATTAGGTTAAATGTATTGATTCCCCGTGTTTTCCGTATCCCGTCGAACTAAATTTTAAACGTGATACCTCGGTTTGGTAAAAATACGAGAAACACATTTCTGGAAATGTTTTTATAAAAATAGTATAAAAATAAAGTTATTAATTCCGAAAATAAAATTTAAGCCGTCACTAACGTGGAGTCTGTACGCGTATGATGTCGCATTTTTCATAAAAGCGAGATGACTTCTCGGTTTTGTAAATAAATTTCCAGTAGGTGTCAGGAAGTGATTACTTCACTTTCCTTGGTAAAATTAAGTAGCTTGGAGGATTATTGTATGCTACAGTGTGCGAGATAACTTTCCAAAATAATCATGTAAGCTCAAAATGCTCAAATAAATTGTCAAATAATAATAAGTTAACTCTTATTATTAAAATAATGTTTGGAAAATTACGGGTGGTTACAGTCTACCCTACTTAAAGTGAATTCCATCCCGGATTTCAGTTTATGTTATCCGATTAAATGGTGTCTGAGAAGAGATGTCGGTACTCACAACAGATTTGAGTCTCACCAGGCTGTTTAGGGGTTTATCTTTGTTTGTGGGAGGGTACCCAGGTTGTCTACCATTGGTTTTCCCATTTTTGTGAGTTGGTGAGTTACAATAATTCCGGGAGTAAGTTTAATTGGGTGGCAGTACTAATCATAGCTTCACGATATTTTCATAACCTTTTTCGTGTGGGCACCTCAAATTTCTCAGTTCTACTCCCAGTTATGATCATTTCCTTTGTGGCACGAAGTTTTTAACATGTTCTGATTTAGAGTGATAGAATGACATGATGACTGTTTTTCAAGGTTTGATCCGGAGTCGTGGGTTTTTCCTTCTCATAGGGTTGGATAGAAATCTTGTTCGAAAACTTTATCTAAGTAGGTCTTTATACGAATTTAACCAAAATAACTTTCCAGCTAATACACATTCCTTCGTTAGAGATCAATAGATACGTAGGGTGACACGGTTTCAAAAGATTCAAAATTTCGTAAAACGGTTCTTAGTCATGGTGTGGATGGGATAATTTCCACAAAAGTTGGCGTTTGACATTCCGTAACAAAAGTTTGATAAAGTTTGAGTAGAAAAATTTCACACATCCAAATGAGTGTTTTAGAAGGATATCACTACAGATTTCATAAACATAAGTATTCAATTTACTTTAACAGTACCAAGAGGTAGTAATAAAAATGCTTTCCGGGTGGGTAGATAGTTCACCGGGTGATTGCAAAAGAGTTTATAAAACAATTTGTGAAACAGTTTATAGTGTAATCGGGAACAATTTATTATTTTCCCAAATAATAGCAAGCTGTAGTTTAGTTTGTGATAAGGCAATAAATTGGTTTATAAAATAACTTGTGAAACAATTTGTAAAACAGTTTATAGGACGAGAACTATTCGTTGTTTACAAAATAGTTGTAGGGTCAGAATTTTTGATTTCATAAAGTAGCGGTGAAACATTTGTAGAGTGACTGCAATATGGTCTGTAGAATAATCGAAAACAGTTTGTATGGTATCAGCGGCATGGTTTATTATCTTATGTGAGGGTAGCAAAAATAACTGATATCCCCGAGAGATGAGAGAAAATTTTAGGTGATTGTCCCAAAGAACGCGGTTCAGGTTATTCCTTAAAGTCTTGAGGTTTCTGTTGGGCGTAGAGTCTCTGTCGAATGTGAAGTTAGCAAGTTTAGAGTACGACTCTAAAGGAGGATGTTGATTGCTACTAGCAATCAGATGGCTGTCTCAGTATTGTACTTAGTACTTAACACGAAAGATACAACATCGGTTAAGTGTAGGGTTTGAGGTGGAGGTGACTGTAACGAAACCACAACAACAAAGCTGAATAATAATTCCAAATCCGGAATGAGGTCCAAATTCAAATATAGCCAAAACCAGTTCCAAACGTAGCCAAATTCAAATGTAGTTAGAATCAAATCTGAATGCTCCAATAAGCTCAACTGGCTTTTTACAATCTCGAGGAATTACAAATAAATAACTCGGGTTCAAACGGTGCTAATCGAGTCTAACCGACCCGATGCAAATTACAGTCAAACGACGACAAAATAAAATTCCATATAAATGGAGAAGTATAGCGGTGCCAAAAGTACTACGGTTTATGAGGTGTTGTGATGCCAGTGTGTAGATGTGAATGTTCATGTTAGGCAGTGATTATGTACACACACAGAATTTTGAGTCTTTCAAAAATCAAGTAGGATATCAATCTGGACATAATTCTAGTATAACTACTCTCAGTATCGCAAAATTTACCTCTGAGTCGGACATAGGTGATCAGGCTATGTCCCACTGTCCTTGGTCGAATATAGGTGATTAGTCTATATTCCACCGAGGTTCAATAAATTTTGAAATACTCAGCTCAGTTACACTAGTAATATGTCCCTTACTTTTAAAAGCTGCTTAAATAATTAAGGCGAATGTCCACACTCGAGGACGATTGATGAGATTGCGTAGAGAAAAGGCGTAATGCCACGACGAGTATGATGCGTGTGTATAAGTATGTCGAAGATACTTATAGTAGATAGCGAAAATAGATGGATAAACTTATCCAATAACAGTGCGCACATCTCATCAATTATATTAGCAATAAAAATCACAAATGAGGCATCAGCTTGGCAGGCAGGCATGTGGCGGTCATAGGGTTAAGTTTTCGTAAAAGCGGTTATTGTCTAGGTTTTAAAAATACCCAGTTCTATATAACTGATGAACTCAAACAAGTACATTTTATTACTATCATTTATCCTATTTATTTGACTTGTTTTACTATATTATGTATGAGGATTGATACTTAATCGTTTACTTTTGTAATTCTCAGGTAAAAACAAGCATTTGGTGAAACTTGGCGATTTTGGACTAATAATGGAGCAAAACATGCATAAAGTGAAGAGTCTACTGAAATGAAGAAGATCAAGACTAATCTGCTCCAGATGCGCCGCATCTCACTCATGACATGCGCCGCATCTCTATCAAGATATCACCAGATACGATCCAAGATACAAGAGGACATGCGCCGCATCTAATCATGAGTTACGCCGCATCTTCTGGCGGTGTACGAATATTCCTGAATATTATAATCTTGGACCCCACGCGAAGTTAAGTCAATGCGCCGCATCTACTTACTAGATGCGCCGCATCTTCCCTCAGACAGAAACTATAAATACCCCAAGGCCAGACGAATTTCGAGTGCATTATATATTAGATTCGAAGACCGAAGACCAGAAACCAAGGACGAATTCAGTCAAGGAGGCAGCACAAGACACACCCAAATCAAAGATACAAGAGTTGTAAGAAGGTGCTGCATGTGTTTAATTCATTAAGTAGTTTTGTTTTATTGTGTTAGCAAACTTTAATTCATCAGGATTGGTGGCTTGTGTAATGTGACAACGAAAGATTGCACTCCCTTTAATACTTGCTTTCCCATCAATTAAAGTTTATATGTTGATGTCTTTGGTTACTACTTATTAGTGCATTGATAACCTCTGTGTTTATTAGTGGCTTGCGGGCATTTGACTGCGGAAAATAATGTGGCTCCCACGGTTATTACTAAATTGATCACTTAGGAATAACTTTTAGACATAAGTAATCATTAAGGGTTTACTCGCCGATAAGATTAGGACCAACGAGAAAGGGTTAACTACATACACTTCATATAAAGCTATCAATAAAACAAGTGACAATCTACTTAATCATAAGGACAGCCCTCTTATTGTCTCGAGTATTTATCTGTGTACGTGTGTGCTACTTGCTGATTCGTGCCTATTGGTTTATTTTATTATTTAATTGCAACAAATCGTGCCAGTCTCTCAGGCTGAAACCCCCTTGCGTTAGGATATTAAAATACTGATTAGAATAACGAGATAATACGTTCCACTCTTAGTGATCGACACTCTACTTACCATTATATTCATACTGACCGGGTACACTGCTCGTTAAGTGTGTGTGTTATTGATAAGTCGGCTAAATATAAATTTAAAACTTGAGTAGGCATTAAAACTGCTAAACCGCAACGACACATCACGCGCATCAAGTTTTTGGCGCCGTTGCCGGGGAGTGAATTTTTATTATCTGTTAATTTGATTAGTATTTTAATTAGGTTTTTCTTTTTATTAGATTAATTGCATCATTGTATTATTTTGCATATTTGTTGTATTGTGTGTTAATTGTTTTCTTTTATTTTTGTGTGTTTATTTTTGTTTGTGTGTTTAATTTTTGTTTTTATTTTTCGTATTTTTCTGTTCTGCTATCGTTGTACTGTGCTAAATCAAACGATACGGTGCATCTGATTTCTCAGATACGGCGTATTGCGTTTAATTTTTAAAAAAATACAACGCGTTTAATTAATTCGATACGACGCATCTTTTCCCAAAGATACGGCGTATCTGTTTTTAATACGAAATTTTTTTTAAAAAGCGATAAAGTAATACGACGCATCTGCTTTTGCAGATACGGCGTATCTGTTTTTGATAAAAAAAATTTTCTAAACGTTAACGCCATACGACGCATCTGCTTTCGTAGATACGGCGTATCTATTATTTTAATTAAAAACAGTTTGCGAATTATTAAACAGATACGACGCATCGATCTATATCGATACGGCGCATCTTTCTGAATCAAAAATCGATATTTATTTTTAAACGTAACGAAAATACGGCGCATTAACTTTCGTTAATACGACGCATTTAATTTTAATTAGATAAGCCGATTTTTGATTAATTAATTCGATACGGCGCATTCATAAATTCAAAGCGGCGTATCTATTTTCTGGATAAAGTCTGATTAAATTTTAACGATTATAAGATACGGCGTATCCAACTTTTTGGATACGGCGCATCAACAGCAGATATCAGAAGCTTTTATTTTACTTTGATCGTTTCACCCTTCTTTTGCACGAGTAAGTTTTATTTCAGGAAGATGGACGATCCGGATATTACAATGGAAGAATATATCAAGCTTATAGAGGAAAGAGCCTTGAGCAATAATCAGATGTATGATTGGAAAGGAGCAAGATATGGTGCACAAGTCATTGAGACGAAAGAAATCACTATGGAAGAATACTTGATTTTAGGGCATGAAAAGTCAAGGAAAGAAAGAAACAAATTGCCATTTCAACACACTTGGTGTATGTCAAATGATGATGAAGAAGATTCATATACCGTGAAACCAATTCCGGCAATTGTTATTGATAGTACTTTTTCTCCGGAGATTGCACAAGATGATGTGTATACGGAACCTTACGTTGAAGAATATTCTGCAATCATATTACCACCATTAGACAATCTATCGGATGAAGATGAAAAGTATTCTAATTTTGATTTCGAACCATTTGACGCCATAGTTTATGATGACATACCTCAACCAGATTTTGACCCAACGAGGGATTTTGAAGAAATCTGGGATTACTTAATGAAGGATGAAATTCGGGACGATGCTGAAATTGCAAGACCACTTGTTGAAGATGAAGATTCACAAGATGAATTGGAGTCACTTGCAACACAAAGTGGTACAAATTTATTTAATATTATTAATCCCGTTACTAATAATCTTGCTAGTTTTCCTAAACAGGTTGCAAAACAAAAAGATGATGAGGTGAAATTTATTAAACTACCTATTGAAGCACCTGTGATCAACCCGTATTTGGTGGAGCTCGAAGAAGAGTTTGGTGATGAGCTCTTAAATATTGCTATGATTGATGAAGATGATGATTCCGACCCTATGAAGTATATAGAGGAACTCGAACTTTTACTTGCCAAAGACCCTTTCCCATCTTCTGCGGAAGTCAAGGGACGCCTTACTACCAAAGAGAGTAACCAAGAAGAAAGGAGACTCATTTTTCCTCAACATACTACTCTTTCTGATGAAGTGGTCAAGTCATCCAATTTATCAACCAAACCGGGTAAGAATAGGGAAGATGTACATATATTGCCAAGGTATGATCTTTATTTATTTCTTCCATTTTTAATAGCAAATTTACACTCTTTTCGTGTTTATTGCTACTATCATCCGCACTTGATCCCAAGTGGGGGGAACAACACCCTATTACATAGTAAATAAGGGTGGAGTCAGGCTCGTGACTCGAACAAAAACAAGCGCTTCGTGGGAGGCAACCCATGCTTATCTTTTATTTTATTTTATTATTCTGTTTTTGTGTCGAGTCAGTCAGGCCCGCATGAGGATACGGCGCATCTCAATTCTGAGATGCGACGCATCTCCTGCAATGGTCATACCTTATTTTATTTTTCTGCATTTTTATTTTTGACTTTAAAACTATTTATCAGTTTATTTTAATGCGGCGCATCCCTGGTTAAGGATGCGGCGCATCTTTATTCTGATCCGTATTTATTCCAGGCTCGATACGGCGTATCTTCTTCAATAAGATACGGCGCATCGACTGACCTGATGATTTTCAGTTTTAATTTTTAAGTTTTATTTTTCCTAACTACTAATGTATTATGCAAGTTCGAACCTTTCTTATCTTAGGTGTGTTTTAAAGTGTTGGTGGTATTATAGTTTCCTAGATTTCCTGTGGATACATCAAGTATGAAGCTTTAACGTTCTAATCCACAAGAAAGATGATTTTTGCTCAAATACAAATGGAGGATCATGCCGAGCAAATCTCAGGGGAGTTTTTCCTGTTCTAATTCTTTTATTTTCCAGATTTTAACCTTTTATACAAACAACGAGGACGTTGTTTAACTTAAGTGGGGGGATTGGAGAATTAGAACACTTAACAATTACTTGTCCTAAACTTTTTCAAAAATTATGCTTAAAATGTGCTTAATATATCAAACTTAAAATTTTTTTTTTTAGCATGTTTTTGTTTAAGATCTAAGTTGCATACTGCACACATGACGTTATTTTTAAAAATTGTGATTTTTCAAAATTCACAAATCTATGAGTGTGCCGGTGACTTGTAAACTTTAGAACTTGGCTTGTATACTATTCGAGACCACCATAATGAGTATTATTTATATAATTGGAATGACTTGTCTAAATTGGTAAAATTCTAGGATTACACCCAAAAAGCCTATTATATGTTATGTGTTATTAGCTAACTACACTGGTTAGTTAACCCCCGTATAAACCCTTTTGTTACTCTCATTTTTAGAGTAAGATACCCCTAAAAAAACACTCAGAGCCATTCCTTTCGTTTCTTACACCTATGTTTAAAATGTTTCGTTACACCCTTACACCTTAGCCTACCCTGTAGATTAGAATCCGTGGTTGGTTAATTGCTATAGGCAAAGTGTGTTTCCTTACATTACCTGTGTTCGTATGCGTAATTCATTATCTTTGGTTAGGTCAGGAAATTGCACAATGCAATTGGAGTGAAAGTAAATATTGTATATCTTTGAGTTTATTTTTCGTGTGTTTACTACTTTCACTATTACCATTATTTCTGAAGTTATGAAAAGTATGGAAAAATTATCCGGAAAGAAAGTTGTAGTGATGTGGTGAAATTTTACACATCTATAATTATGTTTCAAGTTTAAAAAAAAAAAAAAAAAAAAAAAAAAAAAAAAAAAAAATCGAAAAAATAAGAAAAGAAAAAGAAAGAAAGAAAAGTTGGAAGTTAGTTTTAACCAACTTATGTAAAGTTATGTAAGTGGTTCATATGGCCACTATTTTTTGTACATATTTTATGGATTGAATGGGAATTGGCAGTATTGGGAACGCCAATTGAGGTTTATTCTTTGATTAAGATCTTGTTGAGTATAATTCGTATCTACCTAAAGCGTGTGTTTCAAGTGTTAAAGCGTGAGTTATTCGATGATATGAGTCTTATTCATGGGATGGTTGGGATAGTGATTAACCACACTTAGGATTTTAATTTATTTGTTTTGTTTATTTTTATTTTTACACCAATTTATATCCCAAATGTTATCCATGCCCTATATTATTCTTTATCCAACCAAACCTTTGATTTATTGAGATTAGGGATTTGAGCAATCTTAAGTATCGTAGTCGTGGATTCAGCTATGTATTTATGATTTTGTCGCCCTTTTTGATTTATTATTATTGGTGAAGTTTGGACCTATCTTTAGCCTATTCGAGTTAAGGATTTGAGCAATTGCAAGTATCGTGTTCGTGGATTCGATCATGTATTTGTGATTTTGTCGCCTTTTCTGGAATTTGAGATCGATAGTGAAAAAAGAATAATTAACCCTTAAGCCTAAAAACCCTTTTTACCGCTTTAGACTTGTTATTCCTTAGCTTTAGTGGAGGAGATGTGTATACTTGCCAAGCTTATGATAGAATATTCGTCACGACTGGACAGTTAAACGATTAGATTTGCTTTTATCGACTTATTTTATTTTACTTCTAATTCGTTAAGTGTTTAGTTGTGTGATTATGAAATAAACGAATACATGCTTAAATATAAAATAAATCCTAACATCTTTTAGGATACATTTTCATAAGAGGAATTCTAAGGTTTACTTGGGGACAAGTAAAGTTCAATAACCAAGGCTCTGATACCAATCTGTAACACCCCCAAAATCTGGTTTAGCGGAAGCATACATGTTTGGGTGCTATTAAATTGGTATTACAACACAAGGTACAAAGAACTGTTTTACTGCAACCGTTTAAAATAGATTTCATATTCAAAAGTGTTTTGTTTACAGCATTTCAAAAATGGTGCGAAAATATGAGCCCATAAAAGTAATCAAGCGGTCCCAAATACATCAGAGTCTTCTATGACCATGTCATGCCCTGCCAAAAGCCTTCACAACTAGGTTATCGCCTCAAACCTGAAAATACATGCTAAAAGGGTCAACACGAGGTTGGTGAGTTCATAGGTTTATGATAAAGCAGTAAAGATACTGTGAGTTCCATAAAAGTTTTGTGACCATTGTGTCGCTCACAATGTCCTGAAAATACAGTTTACCTTAAGGTAAAATTTGAGATGTGGACCATGTGTAGGGTATGCAACCCAAAATAAAATAGTCTATTACGCTAGCTCTAAGTTCATGCAATCGAAGCTTGATAGTGTGCGTGCTCTAGAAGCACGTTAAATAAAGCCCTTGCAAGTGCCTATCCCGTGACACTCGTGTTTCGACATGTTATATGTTCGCATTTGCCTATCCGGTCATACCGAACGGGGGAGTCACCCCGATAGATCTATTTATAACATTCGCGCTTCCCCGCAGGAATTGACAGTTCATAAGTTTGGGCATGTGGGATTCAGTGTCTTAGGCTAATCCTACGTAATAGTTTGATAAAGCATAAGTTTCAGTTTGGTCCATAAAAGAGTTTACATGTTTCTCACCCCAATTGTAAAACAAGTGTAAATAGAGTGGGGCTATAAACTCACATGCATATCAGTCAATCACATATCGCCTTCAAATAACCAATTCAAATAATTCAGCCAAACAGTCAGATATTGGGTAAACAATTCTCATATTCCAAATAAACACTCATTGAGTTTAGTTAAAAACGAGCATGTATTCTCCCCCATAAACAGTTTAAAAACCGGTAAAAGTAGGGGCCATGAACTCACCTTAGCTTGCAGCAACGCAAAATTTCACAATGGTCACAACTGGCATCAAGAGCAAAACACAATGGTATCGAGGATACAGGCACAACGGTGCTGGATCGGCACAACCTAATATGTTTATAGCTATCTCAGAATACGTATCATAAAGAAAAGAGTTTTCAAAAGATAAGCGTTTTAGTTTTCGTGGATTAATCGCATCAAAGTTTGTAAAGAGTTTTGTGTTTCGTGAGGTGTTAAGACAGCATAGACTCAAGAATACTCACGCCAAATAGGAATAGAAAATCGACACAGTCGAGAAAAGTACGGACGAGAACTTGAGTCGGGAAAGGAATGACAAACGAAGTCAAGGAAAAATAGTGACAAAAGAAATGTCAATCAAATAAGTTAATTAATACGTTTTCGTTGTTTACCCAATAATCCCAACTAGTTCGGAAATAGCCAATAAATTTTTGGAAAAGTAATTTAAGTTTTAAAAGAAAACTTAAATTAGTATATTACATGGTAAATGTTTTCTTGTTAATAAAACTACAGGTTTCTATTATTGTCGGGTTTTATAAGATAAAAAGTTTTTAAATTAGAAAGTATAAATTTAGGAATTTTATAATTCATGTTGCGTCCATTTATACAATTTTCACAAATCGTCGTGACTTCAATAAAACTCAATTTTTCAAATAGCGTTTCTGGCAAGTTTATAATGATAACAATTGACTGTAATAATTAATCCTACCTTTTAGAATATCAATTAGTCGTCTAGTCTTAAAATGTCTGATTAGCCCAGCATAGTTAAATTGTCCAAATATTACCAATCCGGTATAAGTCCATTATGTCGAGTCATAATTCGTAAAATACAAGCTTTAAAATTATAACACATTATTATACTAAACTAATTTAGGACAAGCAAGTCCAACTGAATTTTTAAATCATGTTTGTTGGGTTTTGGACCAACACAGAATCTAACCTACGCACCCTAGTTAAAATGGGTTTCGTCCGGTGGCAGTCTTACACAACTCGAATTCAAACACACAAACATATCATCAAAACATTTATGTACCCACTATTGTATTTAGTAGCTTAAGCAGTTTTTAATGAAGGCATAAGCAGTTCAAGACGACCAATAAGTTGATAAGCAATTTTAAAATGAGCAGCTTCAAATAAGTGCACTAGTGGACACCACTATAGGCCACAATAATAAGTCGACACCAAAGGGTTTAATTTGGTTAAGAAAAATTCAATCAAGCTCAACCAACAAGGAAACAACACTCTTGCAAGCTTACAAAATAAGCTGGAAATAAGGTGGGAAATAAGCTGAAGACAACCACTCGCACACACAAATGCAATGTAAAACACGAACACGAGCTAAGATCAAAATGTCGACATTATAACAACAAATCGGCCTAACTTGATCCGAAGAATCTCAACCAACTCAATGACACCGCAAACGAATAAATACCATTCAAAACCCATGACACCATCGTTTTATATACTTGACCTGACGTTAGAATAAGCAAACCATCACCTCACCGAGACCCAACCAGTGACCAACAAAATCCAACGCAAACACAATCGACCCAAGAACAACAATAACAACAACATGATAGGTTGATCGAAGCTACTTTATCCTTTAACTAGCAACAATGGCGAGACACACAACAAGGACGATTTGCGAGTTAGCTCACTCACTGAGTTGACTCAGTGAGTCGACTCGATTCAATAACAAACAAGCACCCTCTTAGAGCCTTTTGACCACACAAATAGAATAATCAAAATTGTTTTAAATTCAACTTTAGTCCACGAGAATTATACAATTTATACTAGTCGGTTTATAATCAAAACAACCTATTTTCAATAGGAATTTAAAAGGAAAGGAGTTTATTAATCCTTAAAATTTTATAGATCGGCCAACAAGAGGAGACCAAGAGATGTTGGACACGAATGAGCCCACTCCGATCAAGCAGGAGACCACCACAGCTATCCCTTCGATTTTTTATTACAAAAATTTTAGTTGTGGTGTTTCCTGTGAATCGTTGGGTAGTTTTTAAAGGGAAGAAGAAGAAAACTATGACTCTTCTTTTGCTATATTGATTGTGGTGCCATCTTCTTTGAGGACTGGTATGCGTTAAAATACACATACATTTTACCTAAGAAAACGAAACAAATAAACCAAAAACTAACCAAATATGCGAAATATATTGTGTTTTTATGTTTACGCATGTGCCGGTACGGATATGTGAGAAACGGACAAAAACGATGACAAAATAGACAAAACCGAGCACGAGATTGGAAAGTCATCAAAAGCCGAAGCCGGAGAAGAAATTTACAAGTTTGGACCAAGATTATGCTTAAATTGTCAAAAGTCAACCCTCAAGAATATCAAAATGTCAAAAATGGTCCTTGCAAACACTTTTCAGAATTGGCATAATTGGTCCCTGAATTTACAAAATTGGCAGAATTGGTCCTTCTAAATTACAACTAATCCCAATTTTTACCCCTTTTAACTAAACCTAATCCAACAAACCCAGCCCAACAATCCCAGCCCAATCCCACTAACATAAACCCGGATCCACCCAATAAACCCAACCCACCTTCTATTAGATAACACCCAGGTCAAAACCAGTCAACCATTCTTCCCCTTTACCATTTGCCCGCCAAAACCACCCACATCCCACCATCATTACCTGCTTTTCTCTGCTACACGCCACCCCCCTCCTCAAGATAGCTACAGCCACCTACTCCTTCACATGTATCCCTCTTCACGTGATACAACTCCAACCTGGCAATCCACCAAGCTTATTTTGGCGCCAAAAAGGAAATTAAAGGCTGAGATTAAATCAAGCTAATCCAAGGGGTGGGATTGACTCAGAGAAACTCTAGAAGCTCCTCAGGCTATAAATAGCCTCTTATTCACACATAATTGAGTGTTAGATAGTTAGGAGTAGTGTAATTTAATGTAGCTTAGTGTAGTTCTAAGGTCGAATTTAGATAAACTTTTGGATATTTAGCTTATATTTAGTTCATTGTAACTATATTTTCAGTATTAATTCACTTTTCAAAGTTTGTACTGTTCAATTTTAATATAAGTCGAATTTGATCTTAATTCAGTTTTAAGTTAATGTAGCTTGGTTGAAAAGCCTTATTTCTGTTTCTTTAAGCGCATATAAGTTTATATATAGCTTTTGTTAAGAATAATTGGTTTAATTCAGTTTTAATTTCAAGAATCAAAATAGTCAAAAAAGTCAACTTTAGTCAAAGTGCTTATCTAGTGCTTATTTCTTGCTTTTTTATGCTTATTGATAGTTGTTACTGCTTTCTATATTGTCTTGTAGCTTTAATACAGTCAGGAGTTCATTTGTTTAATTTTCACTAAAAAAATTCATAAAATCCATAATTAGCTTAAAGTAGTATTAACTTAATCTAGGGCTTATTGCTAGTTAATAGTTATTCAGTAGTGCTTATATAACTTAGGGTAACTTCTGTCTTCCCAAGCTCACCTTAATTTGGTCCATCCCTTTGAAAATCTCAACACAGTCAACCCATTAAGGGGTGTTTGGCACAGGGATGCAAATGGGTCAAATTCGACATTCATTGTTCATGTGCCACTTGGTAAGTTTTAATCTACCCTAATTTAGTTTATACAAACTGTTTATAGGTTGTTTTTAGTTAATTTGAAGCCTTTTGAGGTTTTGAGTGGATATTGCTAGTTTAAGGTCAGCAGCTGATCAATCATCTTATTGAAGACCCTTCAGATACCTTTTTAATGGGGGACAAGGAAGTTGAAATCAATCCTCTTAAGGAAATTGATGACCTTGTTCCAATCCCAAGGGTATCCGAGGAACCTTTCGATCTTCCTGATTCTACTTCCCAAACATTCTTTATGACTATCACAAATCCTTTGTTTGATTTTGATTATGGATTTTCTCTAATTTCCGATAATCAAAATTTTGAAAGTGATGTGTCAAATATGGAGACAATAATGGACGAGGTGCAAACTTTTAGCATACAAAGTACAACACATGTCCCACCTCCGTATATCCTTCCAGATCCCAAGCTCAAAGACATACTTCATAAGAGTGATTATCTTCTCGAGGAGTTCACCGATGAACTCACTCACATTGATCCCATCCCACCAGGGGATGAAGATAAAAACTTCAATTTTAAATCAGATCTGAGAGAATTGGAAGTTTTGATAAGTCAACTAATTGTGTCTCTTGTCTGGGGGAGTTAACCGATGAACTCTCTCACATCATATCTCCGCCAGAGTATGATCACTCTAAGGACTCGGAGGGAGACGTGATCTATAGTGAGCAGTTGCTTATTAAAGACACTATCCCGAATCTCCCTCCTGAGATACTTCTAGATCATGATTTTAAAAGCTTAAATGATAAATCTGATAATGATGACGATTATATCATAATTTTTATCAGGATCTTTCTACCTTTCTTCACTTATAAGGTAGCTTGTCCTTTCCTTCACTCGTTCGGGAGTGAAGACACCATTTTTGACCCCGGGATATCCATTTATCATTCTTTTGAGCCGGGTGTAACTCATCGGGGTGGAACTTTCAAGTACTTCAATGTTTATCCAAACATATTGAATGAAAGTCCGATGGAGATTTTCTCTTCCACATGCTTCCCCAAGAACAAATGAATTCGGGGCGAGTCAAGCTAACGACTTGATCATAAACAAGCGCTTTGTGGGTGGCAACCCATGCTTATCCGTGTGATTTATATTTGTGTGCTAATAAGTGTGACGTGAGGAGTTCTATCTCTTCCATTTCTTGTGTTTGATGTTAGTTGTCTTGTGCAGGATTTGCCCGACATGTGAAGACTCTCGTGCTCATGGTTTTGTCTATCTCCACTCGAGTCTCATCATATAGGAAATCTGGTATCCTTAATCTTATCGACTAACGTTATCTATTTGGCATAATTCATAAACGGCCTTAGATTTGCGTAGGATGACCCTTATCTTTTAAAACATTGAGGACAATGTTTCGTTTTAGTCTGGGGGGGTGATCTTTCGATTTGATTGTACCTTGCATTGTGTCGTTTACCTTAGCAACCCTGTTTTTCTACCAAAAATTCAAAAAAAACGAGAAAATTTAAAAAAAAAAAAAAATTGCAAAAATATCATAAGAGTTTTGACACATTGTTGATTTTCCATTTGTTAGAGTACGGATAATATTTTGACTTGACCGGGCGTGTT
The DNA here is from genome assembly GCA_021014915.2 of Artemisia tridentata subsp. tridentata. Classification (NCBI taxonomy): domain Eukaryota; kingdom Viridiplantae; phylum Streptophyta; class Magnoliopsida; order Asterales; family Asteraceae; genus Artemisia; species Artemisia tridentata. The sequence continues at coordinate 137,288,462 of CP139505.1, read as the reverse complement.
GAGCTCTAGCTTGTCCCCTTAACCATTTTGACTAAGCATTCGCGGATCTTTTTATTAAAGATTTTAAATTTGCGAAGAACGAGAAATGATAGAGTTAATTATAAGTTGTGATGCTAAGCAAGGATTAATTGGTTATCTTAAAAGTTCATCAGTGGAATTTGTAGTTTTTCCTCCCATAAGCTAAATTAGTGCTATTTTCAAATTTTTAAACTTAGAAATCGTTTTATTACAAATTTTTATACAACTTTGATATAGAGTACGAGTTCAACTTTTTACTTAAATTTTCGAACAAGCATACTTTCTTAAAATCAGAATAATATTGCAAAAGCAAGTGAGTAAAATCACAAGTATGATGCAAGTATATGTATGTGTTAAGTAAAAAAAAAATGATGAAAACGTGAAAAATTAAAAAATGAAAAATATGTGTTATGTGAAAAAAAATGTTGCTTATAAATAAATGTAGGAAACTGGCTTTTTCTTAAATTTAAATCAGAAGTTGAACTATTATTCGTCAGTTTTGTCATAAAGGTTAAATGGTAATTTGGTAGATTGTTGATCTCAAAGGTCCCGAAAGCTCCGGTAGTATTCTCTGTGAGGTGTCAAAAGTCTGGTCACCTAAAACCAACTGGTTTGGGATGTGCCGAGAAGAAATCCGTTACATGAAGTGATCTCACCTTTGAGTCTCTAATCTCTAAGTGATCGTTTGTTGTTATCTATTTAAGTTTTTAATACTAACTTAGTGGGAATATCCAAAATCTTTGAAATCAAAATTTCGCTGATTCTGGTACTATTCTCTGTGGGGTGTCAAAAGCCTGGTCACCTAAAACCAACTGGTTTGGGATGTGCCGAGAAGAAAGCCGCTACATGGAAAAGGCCCTTTTTGATCTTTAGATTTTCGAGGTTCCCGGTAAATCAGTATTTGACTTAAACAAGTAACAACCTTAATAATGTCAATTTCTGTGATCAAACTTTTGAAAATGAGTACACTTGCCAAACTTATAGAATAATTGGGGAGTGAAAAGTTTACAAGTTACATTCATGAGTAGCGTTAGCATCTTAACTTGTATTTAACAACGATTTCGGTTTTTAAGCTTGGTTTGAGGACTTGTGAAAAATCAGAGACGATGAATTTTATCCGTATGGTCACTTCTTTATGAGTTGTGTTTCCTACTCCGTGATCCTAAAAGTTATTGTGAAATAATGAAAGTCAACATCCCGTCACAAGAAAAAGAGAAAAGTGTACAAAAATAGTATAAGTGTGAATAAAATGGAAAAATGGGGCGTTTTTAGAACTATTGATTTTTTAATCTCTTTTGAATATTTTGCTACATTTCAAAGTTAGTAAAAAGAGGTTTGAAATTTTTGGTTTCAAAAGCGTGAGTTGATAACATTGCGTGAGGACACGGCAATACCTTAGTCTGGGAGATTTTGGTATATGTTAAAATACACATACATTTTACCTAAGTAAACGAACCAAATAAACTAAAAATTAACTAAATATGCCAAATATATTGTGTTTTTGTGTTTATGCATGTGCAGGTACGGATATGTGAGAAACGGACAAAAACGATGAAAAAATGGACAAAACCGAGCACGAGATTGGAAAGTCGTCAAAAGCCGATGCCGGGGAAGAAATTTACAAGTTTGGACCAAGATTATGCTTAAATTGTCAAAAGTCAAGCCTCAAGAATATCAAAATGTCAAAAATGGTCCTTGGAAACACTTTTCAGAATTGGCAGAATTGGTCCCTGAATTTACAAAATTGGCAGAATTGGTCCTTCTAAATTACAACTAATCCCAATTTTTACCCCTTTTAACTAAACCTAATCCAACAAACCCAGCCCAACAATCCCAGCCCAATCCCACTAACATAAACCCGGATCCACCCAATAAACCCAACCCTCCTTCTATTAGATAACACCCAGGTCAAAACCAGTCAACCCTTCTTCCCCTTTACCATTTGCCCGCCAAAACCACCTACATCCCACCATCATTACCTGCTTTTCTCTGCTACACGCCACCCCCCCCCCTCCTCAAGATAGCTACAGCCACCTACTCCTTCACATGTATCCCTCTTCACGTGATACAACTCCAACCTGGCAATCCACCAAGCTTATTTTGGCGCCAAAAAGGAAATTGAAGGCTGAGATTAAATCAAGCTAATCCAAGGGGTGGGATTGACTCAGAGAAACCCTAGAAGCTCCTCAGGCTATAAATAGCCTCTTATTCACACATAATTGAGTGTTAGATAGTTAGGAATAGTGTAATTTAATGTAGCTTAGTGTAGTTCTAAGGTCGAATTTAGATAAGCTTTTAGATATTTAGCTTATATTCAGTTCATTGTAACTTTATTTTCAGTATTAATTCACATTTCAAAGTTTGTACTGTTCAATTTTAATATAATTCGAATTTGATCTTAATTCAGTTTTAAGTTAATGTAGCTTGGTTGAAAAGCCTTGTTTCTGTTTCTTTAAGCGCATATAAGTTTATATATAGCTTTTGTTAAGAATAATTGGTTTAATTCAGTTTTAATTTCAAGAATCGAAATAGTAAAAAATGTCAACTTTAGTCAATGTGCTTATCTAGTGCTTATTTCTTGCTTTTTTATGCTTATTGATAGTTGTCACTGCTTTCTATATTGTCTTGTAGCTTAAATACAGTCAGGAGTTCATTTGTCCAATTTTCACTAAAAAAATTCATAAAAGCCATAATTAGCTTAAAGTAGTATTAGCTTAATCCAGGGCTTATTGCTAGTTAATAGTTATTCAGTAGTGCTTATATAACTTAGGGTAACTTCTGTCTTCCCAAGCTCAGCTTAATTTGGTCCATCCCTTTGAAAATCTCAACACAGTCAACCCATTAAGGGGTGTTTCGCACAGGGATGCAAATGGGTCAAATTCGACATTCACTGTTCATGTGCCACTTGGTAATTTTTAATCTACCCTAATTTAGTTTATACAAACTGTTTATAGGTTGTTTTTAGTTAATTTGAAGCCTTTTGAGGTTTTGAGTGGATATTGCTAGTTTAAGGTCAGCAACTGATCTTTTACACTTAAGCATTCTCAGCTTTTATTTTTGATGTTTCTAGGTTCATTGCAGTCCAAATAGTCAGTAGCCAGTAGTTGATCTATTGTCATAATGCGTTGGGTTAGAATTTGCAAAAACAGTATGCACATTCATGATTTTTGTTAAATTAAGCTTATGTTTTCCATTTTTAATTTCTTCATTATAAGCCCTTTTAAGCTCAAACTTGGTAATGATAATCTTGGGTTGCTAGTGCACTTAGTCCACATTTTTTTTGAATTTTTCTATTAGATTTTTAACAGATTTTTATCAGCTTCAAATTTTGCATTTTTTTCATAATTTTTGTCCAGATCAGCTTGAGTTTTCGATTTTTCAATTGTTCAATATAATTTCAATTAAGCTGAAAATTGGTAAAAATGATCTTTGGTAGCTTACACACTTATTCCACATTTTTTAGAATTTTTTATTAGCTTATTAGTAGCTTTTTCTGCCTGCATAATTACCTCAGATTTCCACTTTAAAGGCTGCACATCAGTGGCCAAATTTGCTTATTGAGATTTTAAGTGCTTATTTGCTTTTACTTGGAGCTTATTCTGAGTTGGTTGGATTATTTAGAATAGACTTAGATTGAATTAGCTTAATCTACTTCATTTGGCACCCATAGAGTTAATATTTCATCATTTCATCTTTAAAGCTCGGGATTAGCCCGGGTTTTGCGCGTTTTTAGGATTCCCTTACGTTTTAGGATTCATATGCTTTAGATTATCTTTTCCCAAGCTTATTATTTTGTTTTTAGCTTATGTTTTCTTATTTTAGTTTAAAAACTCAAAATCTCATTATTCTCATCATTCAATCCACACAATCACAAACCAAATCACAAATTCCATTCATCCTTCATCGGGGATAACGACCCGGGTTTACAAACTTTCCCTTGTATTCCTAGGACATATTTATGCATTGATTTTTGTGAATCAAGGACAAACCTCTATCACCTTTGATCTACTAGATAAACCCGTGACTGCATGTGTAACAGATGATGGTGATCGATCAGTGTTGATGTCGAGGAGGTGGTGATATCGAGAGAGAAAGAAAACAACAGAGAAGGTGTATGTGTGGTGGGGAAGGAGGAAGCAGAGAAGGACAATTAGAGAAATTGACTTATCCAATAAAGGAGATAAGGAAGAAAAGAATAGTGGGGCAGTTGATATATTAAATGGATGATTAGGTTAAATTTATCGATTCCCCGTGTATTTCGTGTCCCGTCGAACTAAATTTTAAACGTGATACCTCGGTTTGATAAAAATATGAGAAACACATTTCTGGAAATGTTTTTATAAAAATTGTATAAAAACAAAGTTATTGATTCCGGAAATAAAATTTAAGCCGTCACTAACGTGGAGTCGGTACGCGTATGGTGTCGCGTTTTTTAGAAAAGCGAGATGACTTCTCGGTTTTGTAAATAAATTGACAGTAAGTGTCAGGAAGTGATTACTTCACTTTCCTTGGTAAAATTAAGTAGCTTGGAGGATTACTGTATGCTACAGTGTGCGAGATAACTTTCCGAAATAATCATGAAAGCTCAAAATGCTCAAATAAATTGTCAAATAATAATAAGTTAACTCTTATTATTAAAATAATGTTTGAAAAATTACGGGTGGTTACAAACAAGACCACAACAAAACAAGGCTGAAAGACAAATCCAAATCCGGAATGAGGTCTAAATCACAAAATCCAGCGATCCAAATTCAAACATAGCCAAAACCAAATCTAACATAACCAAAATCAAATCCAAATGTAGCTAAAATCAAATCCAAACGTAGCCAAAATAAAATCCAAACATAGCCAAAATCAAATCCAAACACTCCAATAAGCTCAAATGAGTTACAAATAAGCAACTCGGATTAAAACGGTGACAATCAGGTCTAGCCCGTCCTGATGCAAAACATGATCAGACGGCGACAAACAGGAATTCCATATAAACGGAGACGTATAGCGGTGCCAGGAGTACTACGGTTTACGAAGTGTAATGCCAGTGTGTCGTGTGCAAGGGCAGACTTTCGTGATATTCAGTGCTCGTATACACACGCCAAAACTTTACCATTTCAAAAATCAAAGACCAACCCGAACATACTTCTATTATAACTACTCCCAGTATCGCAAAATTCACCTCTGAGTCAGACATATGTGATCAGGCCATGTCCTACTGTCCCTGGTTGAATATAGGCAATCAGTCTATATTCGCCCGAGGTTCAATGAATTTTGAAATACTCAGCCTAGTTATACTAGTAATATGTCCCTTACATCCAAAAAACCACAACGAGTGAACAAACTCGAAATCAAATAATGAGATTACGCAAGGAAATAGCGTAACTCTGTGACAGGTTCGGTGCGTGCATAAGCATATGGATATGCTTATAGTGAACAACTAAAATAGGCGGATATAGATTATCCAATATTCAGGCACACATCTCAACACATATATCATCAATTATCTCGTCACATAAACCATCAAACGTCTAATCACATATACCATCACACAAAATCATCAATGAGGCTTCGGCTTGGCAGGCAAGCACTTGGCGGTCATAGAGTTAAGTTTTCGTAAAAGCAGTTATAGTGTAGGTTTTAAAATATACCCAGTTCTCTATAACCTGGCTTTGATACCAATCTGTAACACCCCCAAAATCAGGTCCAGCGGAAGCATACATGTCACTGGGGTGCTTCTAAATTGGTATCACAACACAAGTACAAAGAACGGTTTTTACCTCAATCATTTAGAATAAAATTCATTAACAAAAAGTGTTAAATTTACATTAATCAAAAGTAGTGCGTAAATAGGCCCATAAAACAAGTAAAGCAGTCTCAATTATTTATCAGAGTCGTCTATGACCATGCCCCTTGCCAAGCGCCTCCGGAAGTAAGCTATCGCCTTAACCTAAAAATACATACTAAAAGTGTCAACACGAGGTTGGTGAGTTCATAGGTTTTAGTTTAAAACAATATGGTTGAACCACAAGGTTTTCGAGTTCAAATCATCATTCACAAACAAGTCAAATTTAACGCAGGCTCACACTACCTAAATCACCGTTCCAAAACCAAATCCGTAAATAATATCATAATCAAAACATCTCGAACAATAATAAATCATACAAATACTACACTCATATAGTGTCACGCAAATTTAACTGTTATGCTGGCTAAGTCACATATACCAAGTCATGAGCCGCACTCAAGGAGTGTCTCATATCATAACAATAATCCGCTATAGGTGCACCATATAGTAATACCCTGCACTATTGCAGCTCATAACAATAACCCTGCACTATTTCAGCACGTATAACACAAATCTTAGCCAGCTCGAGTAACAGTTTCATAAAAACAAACACAATTTCAGGTCTAATCAATAAACAGGTTTTACACCCGGTAAATTTTCTAAACCTATTTTACGAGCCAAAACACTTGCTTCTAATTTTCTTTAGCTTTTGAACTTCTTTGAACTTGTGTGGGTTTGAAAAACTATGAATATCTTGTTTAACGCGAGCGTTATTCCCTTATTGAGCCGGCACAACCTAGAAAGCACAAAACGTATCGTAATTGCCAAAAATATTAATTCTTGAAAATATCAGATATTCATACTCATTTTCATTGGAAAAATTATTTCGTGAACAATGGCGCAAGTTTCGTTAATTTTCGAGTCCGGTTGGTATGTCAATTGGGTCCTGCAGTGTTTATTGCAAAAGATTAGCCAAAATGGCAAGAATGGTCCCTCCGCCCCATAGTTTAATTTCACACCCCTCATTTTCAAATTTACACTTTTAGTCCCTTATCAAAAATATAAATACCCCCCGAAATTAATATTTTAATCATTCACTACTCACACTCTCTCTCTCTTCCTCGCCGGCGTTTCCCTACTATCCGGCCATTACCACTGCCGGCCAAATTCCGGCCATCGGAAAAAATTTTCTGCGAGTGTTTTTATTAGCCGAATCAATAGATCGGGTGTTTTTATTTATTTCTGGAAAGTTTGAGCGTATGGCTCCCACCACAACCATCCTCACGCGCCACCACCGCCATTGCCACCATCACCGAGCCACTACCAAAACCCCCTCTGCCTTCTCTTTCGGTAAACCCACCCCATGCGCCTTATTTCTTATTTTCCTTTAATATATTCAAAACCCTAATTTAAATAATTTATTTATTTATTTATTTATTCTATTAAATCCGAAGAATAAATATGTTTTTATTAATAAAAATGGTGATAAAACTTGTATAAAAACCCTCGTGTGGAAACTCTCCCTCTCTCGGCGTTGACTCAGTCAACTCAGTCAACCACCGAGTCAACTCGGTTGACTCGGTGTGATTACTGATTTTATTATTTTCATTTTCTCTCCTTAATTATTGTTGTTGTTTTGTTGAAATTTGTTATTGTTTGAGGTCCGTTTGGTTGGTTCCTGTTGCGACAGCCGGCACATAGCCGAGCCGTGACTCACGGCGAGTCACGGCGAGTTGAGAATAATTTAGGATTAGTTGTTTTGATGTTTGTATTTGGTTTGGATTTGCGTTGGGATAATTATGTTTGCAGTATCGGATTTGTTTGCGACGGTTTGAGATTTTAATATAGGGACAATATAAGTTTAGCGATAGGATTAGTTAGTATTGACGATTTTGAGGTTGACGATTTGAAATTGTTTTGCGGCTTGGGATTATATGTGTCGAATGGGAATTTATATTTTAATATAGGATATAGAGTTAGAGTAGGATTGGATAGTGTGGAATTGGTTGTGTTTGTGTCGAGTATAGTTCCAGCCGAGAGCCTCAACGGCTTGGATTGAGTTGAGCCGTGACTCGTGGCGAGTCACGGCCAAGTTTAAATTACTCGTCGTTGTTCATTTATTTACTCTCGTCGAGTTGTTGTTATTACTTGTCATTATTTCTTTTTCATTTTCGTCGAGTTGGGATATTTAGTTGGTCATTATTTATTTTATTGTTTTATTTCATTTATTTGATTGTCGAGTCGTGATAATTTAGGTTAGACGTTTAGTTATTTATTTATTCGTTTGTTATCGATATGAGAGTTTCGGATTATTTAAAAGTGATAAGGGATAAAATTGCAACATATGAGATGCTTAATATATAACGATTTGGACTTGAATAATATTTTAATGATGTAACATTGTGGACAAGGATTAGACGTATTGGATTTACGGTATTAGTTGATTGGACTATAATGGACCCTTTGGTACACGAGATGGAAGGATACGTTAGACTCATAAGAGCTTAACCTATCTGGACCCGAACTATAAAAAACGGTCGATAAAACTAAACAACTAATATTCACGTGAATAGTATGTTCAATTATATATAATAACTTATAAAACTTGACGATAACTGAATTATTCAAATGAGTCATATGACTTTGAAACGTCTTATAAACGAGCGCATCATGCCAAAATTTCATTAAATCTTTTATAAAACTTAATCTTTTACCAACATTCTAAAAACATTTTCAAACCTTCGATGATTTGACATTTTATCAACTATTTTGGGAAAAATGGGTAAATACCGAAACTACCTATTGTTGTTTGCTTGTTTGTTTATTTGTTTTATGTCCTCTTTTCTCATCAGTAATTCTTTATTCTTTTCGTATTTCCTTTCTTTCTTCTCTCATATTCTTGAGTATTCGTTCGTATTCGCCGACTTTCGCTATTTTCCTTTCCTAAAATATCCACACGAGTCTTAAACTTTCCTTTTCTTTCAAACGCCATTGAAAACTAAACCTTTTATAATAACACAAGTATTCAACGGACGCTACTTCATAAATTACTTAAGTATTATTTCTGAAACATGTTACTTGTTAGGTTGTACCGATCCAGTACCGTTATGCTTGTACTTTTGATGCCTTTGTGCTCTACTTTTGATATCGTCATGCCTTACTACTTGATGCCAGATGTGATGTTGTGTTGTCTTGTATTGCTGCATACTGAGGTGAGTTCATAGCCCCACTTTTTATTTGCTTAAACTATTTTATAAGCTACTTGGGGTGAGATATATGCTACTGTTTTAACTATGATCACAATTTTTTGGAAACTATATTTTATACTGGAACAACATTTATACTTTTCTGGTACTGTGAGTGAAGCAGTAGCCACTTTGCGAACCACCTGATAAGCACTAAGTACCTTCCTTGCCAACTGCAAGCCCCTCGATCATGAACCATTAATCACCTGCGGGTGAGCGCGATTATAGTTTATAGGCCTATAAGATTTGACCATCCCACCCTTGTTGACCAGGTAGGCAACATGGGTGTGCTATAATTGAGTTAACTAGGTATTTGGCAAGATACTTGGCTTTGGGGGAAACTATTATGATTATGAAATTCCGCGGTTACTGTCGACTTACGCCAGAGTTACTGGTGCCGGTTAACGCTTTGTGTGTCATGAGCTTAGTGCAGTGGTAATATTTGAACTTTCGGGCGTATAACAACGTAGCCTGTTTTCTTGGAAACTTTATATATTGTGATCAACTACTACTTTATTTAAACCTATGAATTCACTCAACCTTTGTGTTGATTTTTAGCATGTTTATCTCAGGTGTTAGATCTTTCCTCTGCATATCTTACTTTTGGAGGAGCTTGGCAAAGGGCATGACATGGTCATAGAAGACTCAGAAAACTATTTGAGACCACTCTAAACCCTTTTATGAAACTTTATTTTCCGCACTATTTTAAATGATGTAATTTGGATGTTTTAAATTATGAAATTTCTTCTAAAATGGTTTAAGTAAAACCGTTCTTTGTACCTTGTGTTGTGACAACTATCGAATAACACCCCACAACTTGTATGCTTTCGCTGATCCTATTTTCGGGGTGTTACAGATGGTATCAGAGCCACAGGTTATAGAGAACTGGGTATTTTCGGGAAAAGGGATTTTCGAAAACCCAGACTATAACTATTTTTATGAAAATTTAAATCCTATGGCCGACACGTGCCTACCTGCCAAGCCGATGCCTCATTGGTAATTCTGTTTCATAGCATATTTGTTGAGTTATTAAATGTTGCATTGATAAGATGTATGTCTTGCTACTAGTTGGTTTATATTCCACCTCATTTTCACTGTTCACTGTAAGTATTTTCATATACTTACATCGATGCACCGAACCTGTCGCGGAGTTACGCTATTTCCTTGTGTAACCGCATTATTTGATTTCGAGTTTGGACACTTGTTGTGGTTTTTTTTTTTTAAAAAACGATTCTAAAGTAAGGAACATAGTACTAGTATAACTAAACTGAGTATCCCAAAATTCATTGATTCTCGGTTGAGAGTAAACTGATCACCTATAATCAACCAAGGATAGTGGGGACATGGCCTGATCACCTATGTCTCAGAAATGAATTTTGCGATACTGGTGGTAGTTATAACAGGATTATGTTTCGGACTGACTTTCTATTTTTAAATTTGAGAATGGTAAAAGTTTTGCATATGTGCACGAGCACCGAATATCACGAAGGTTTACCCACACACACGACACACTGGCATCACAACACCTCATTAACTGTAATACTTCTGGCACTGCTATATCTCTCCGCTTATATGGAATAATTGTTCGTCACCGTCTGATTACGTTCGCATCGGGTCAGGTGAGACCCGATTGGTCGCCATTTTGAATTCGAACTATTTATTTTAACTCATTCGATATCATAATAAGCACATTTTGAGTTTATTACTTGGTTTTGGCTTTATTTGAACTTGGATTGCTTAAATTCTTGATTTTTGAGTCTTGTTGTGGATTTGATTTTGCTTCTTCAGCCTTGTTTTGTTTTCGGTTATGTTACGGTCACCGCTACTCCAAACCTTACAATTAATGGATAAACCGAGTAGATCACTAGTCGTCTAAGAATGACTCTTCTATAGCACTTGTAGGATGAACCTCTTGATGGAAGTAAACATCGAAGTAACCAATGAATCTTTGGCAAGACCTAGAAAACCTGCAGTAGGTCAAATTGACCCAACAGAAGCTTTAGGAACTTATGTAGCAACCCGAACCCCTATTTTGGGAAAATACACCTAACCTTTCACTTATCCCTTAGGAATACCAGGAGTCTACCTTAATACCCCTTTATAAAACAATGAACTACGATATGTATTTTACGAAATATATATATAAATCGATATGATATTTTGAAAACGATATTTCTGGAAAAACTATTTTTGGATGCGTTATTTTGTGTTCGCTATTTCAACATACAGTTTTAAAACTATTTGGTACGGTCAACATTGGTTTTCGCTATTTTAAAAAGACGTATTATATTGATGTACTAATTTTGGGAACTGTTTTAAACACACCATTTCAAGATACACTATTTATTCACAAGATATATGAATATAGTGATACGTTATTTTGAAAACGTTATTTCGGGAAAGACTATTTTGGATACGTTATTCTGTGAACACTATTTAGACATAGCCATTCTAACATACCATTTCGAATACTATTTTGGATGGTCAACTCTAGTTACACTACCTTGAAGACGTGACACATTGGTATAATGTTTTAGGAGCTGTTTCGGATACACTAGTTGGGACACACCATTTTGAGACACGCTATTTTGAAAGTATTATTTTGGAAACATTATTCAAGAATACTATTCGAAAGCCATTATTGAAGACATTACTACTCTAGTATTACCTTAGGCCACTAGGTCACATATCACGTTTTTCCCCTGCCCCTCAACTTGTGAGAAAACTCGAGTACACCGCATTAAAAGCCGACGAGTTGGATGACATTGTTAGATGCCTTAGGAAGTAATCTGTCGATTGGAATGAACACCTTAATGGTTTAGTTGTACCTTGGAAACTGTAAAAGAGATAATAGAATTCATGAGGAAACTTAACCCTTAAGTTTGTAAGTGAAGTTACTTGTATTGAACATGATAGAGGTTCGCCCTAGTGTTCGTATTTCGAAGCTGATACTGATTTAGATAATCCGAATTCCGTTGGTTAGAGTTTTGTACAAACTATGGATCATTAACCGTTTATCCCAAAGGATCATTAACCGTTTCACACTTCTACACTTTAACCCTGGGCCCAATCTATTTACTTTTTACCAACCACTCTAGTACACCTACATTTTTTACAAACATAGGGTATATGAAACCTACTTATTATATTTATACACTATCTATGTGGTTACACTTTTCACTATAACTAGCACCTATAAATCTTCATTAGTCGTTTTCAATGCTTTTATTTCTACTTCTTTTGTCTACTAAACTCTTTCCACATTAAAACTTTACACCTTAACCGTGGGTCCATAACCCACAGGTCATTTTCAACTATTTTACCGACCCTTTTGCGGCTATTATACAAAATGTTTTATTAATATATCCTGCCAAAAAAAAAAAAAAAAAAAAAAAAAAAAAAAAAAAAAAAAAAAAAAAAAAAAAACTGTGTTATCATTATCTTACAAATTATCTCGCCATTACTTTACAAAGCTAATTTACTGTCACCCGACGAACTATTTTGCTGCTAAATCACTACGTAAACTACAGCTTTGCTAATATTTACAGATAATAAATGATTTTCTTATTACTCTATGCATTGTTTTACAAATCATCACACAAGTTATTGCGTAACCCGCTCTTTATCTTTCTAACATATCACAAATTTAACTATGAATTTGTTATTTTATAAATGATGAATCGTTCTCTATCACTCTATAAACTGTTCTACAAATTATTTTATAAAATATTTCACCATCACTATGTGAACCATTTACTTCCATGAAAAGTGTTTTCATACTATTATTGCATAAACAGAATAAACAGTCTTTCACTTTGAAAATAAACCAAACCTTAGAAGTGGATCCCGCACTTATGCCTGAAATTATAGATTGCAACCTACCAAACCTTGAAACCGTTTCATCACTGAATAAGTTACCATATCACCTCATTCGCCCCATAAGATTAGACTCCCTGATTAACAAGTGCACGCGTTGAACTAGGTTGTCAATACACCATCGCTCTTAAGAAATGGTACCCTCTAGGAATTCTAGACAACACAAACTCGAAACCCCTTCCTTTTATGTAACCCGCTTCACTGCAAAACTCTGACTTTCTTCTATGAGATGCGACTACAACACTAGGACGCCAAGAGATCTTAGCTTACCTAGCGACCATTGGTACCCGACCTCACCTTGAAAACAAAAAGGACTTTCCTCAACATAATATTGAGCTGATTCAGTCCTCTCAGATCACTAGTGTAACCGTTTTAGATCAAGATACCTTTTAGTACCGCTAAACAAGTTGGAATACTTACACCTATGAGCTTCGCCTGGTATTGAACATTGAACCTCGCTCCAACATTGGCAACTAGATTCTTCCTTTGGATATTTAGAAACATAGGTGGATGTGCATGCTCGATTACCCCTCCTTCCTTGATATTCTTACTTTTAAGGACTTTTCTTGAAATACTTTTATAACAACTATGAACTCGTAATGCTATTTTCCTGAAATATCCATTTTGAGGATTAAATCTTTCTGGTCAAACTTTATCAAACTATTATTAAGGGATGTCAAATGACAAATTTATGAACATTTTCTTGTCCATACCATGATCAAAAACCCGTTTTACAGGAATTTTTAAGATCTTTTGAAACTGTATCACCTTACGTAACCGCAATTTCTCAACAAAGAAATTTATAACACTTGGGAAGTTATTTTGGTCAAATTAGTACAAATGTTTACCTAAACAAAGTTTCAAACAAAATTTCATCCAACCCACTGAGGAAGAAAACACGCAATTTCAAAACAAATCTTGAAGATCAGTCACCCCGCCATTTTCATCACCTTGCATGTATCAAGCTGAAATTTTGTGCCACTAGGATGTAGACCATATGTTGGGTTAAGACCGAGAGAATTTAAGAAGAGATCGCACTAGCAAAATTGTGAAACACCGCGTAGTTAAGATTTAAACTGTTTCCCCCTATTAAACTTACTTCAAGGATTATTGCACCTCACCAACTCACCAGAAAGGAGACAATTTATGGCGGACCACTTAAGTACTCTTCCACAGGCAAGAAGAGACCCTTAGAACAGTCCGGAGAGACCCGAATATGTTACTAGTACCACCACCTTTTCACCAACACCGTCCCGCCGGGTTCCTTGATGCGTGGGTTTTGCAACCTTACAACAGGTTTTACCTCTCGAGGGATCTCAAGAGGCTTACAACCCCACCAGGCAGTGTACCTGACCGATGTAGTATAGTGTAGTGGTAAGTACGGGGGATTGATCGTTCTCCACAGGGAATAGTGTTCGTTAGGTGTGAAAGGCTACTCTAATTAGGTCTAAGGGTTGAGGAAGATTCTTTTTATGTTTTTTATATTTTATAAAAGCAAGTAAAATCTCGGGTTTTGAAGGAGTGGGCGGAATTAGTTGCTAGTCAACTAACCCAAATTACTACAAATGCAAATAAAATAAAATAACAAAAATGAAAAGTGGTGAGAAACTTATGTGTAGAGAAATGTGTTTACTTAGATTTCCTTACTCCCTAACTATCTTTTACCGGTTAATTAGTGTGTATTAGTCGCGTGGATGACGGGTGTATTCCTTAATACCATTCGTGGGGTGGCGTACTTACTTCCCCAAACTCTACAAGCTCCTACTTCACTCCTATGTCGAGCCGGCTAGGAAGCTCCTAACATGGGATCACTAGAATTCGCTTGTGCATTAAATACAACCATAAAAACCTTTAGTACGCGTTTGGTTCATGTTTCTTAAGACGTTCAAGCAAGTTACCGAATAGGAAGTTAGCCAGTTTTCTTAAGCCTAACATAGATAAACAATCATCCAATACAACTAACAACACACTAACAACCAATAATCAATAGCTAGGTTTCATTAGATCTAAGCAAACACAAGATAAAATTAGCCTAACATGTTAAACAAAAGACAAGCATAAGATAGAATCAAACAACACATAGACATATTGAATGATTAATTAATAACTTATCTTTCAATGAAACATGGAAGATCTCAAGGCAAAAAGCCCTGAAAAAGTAGCTAAAATCGTCTTAGGGTTTTATCCCAAAATTCCACACACTAAGCTCTCCCCAATGACAAAAAATTAGAAAACTATATATAGACTTTGACATCTGACGGCGTCACCTTATGCATTGTGACGCCGTCACCTCGCCGCTTTTAGGGTTCCCGGATGACCATCTTGACGCCGTCCCTCTTTAGCTCTTCAAAAATCCATTCTGGCTTATCAAGGCTTGACGCCGTCGGATCCTGAACGTGACGCCGTCCCCTTATGATTTAAGCCGTGACGCCCTTGATTTAGTTAAAGCGTGACGCTGTCAGAATTCTCATGCAAACTCACTGGCCCGTCATGAGTAAATTTCACATCCAACTTTTCTTGCCAAGGCATGACGCCGTCCCATGTTAATTGTGACGCCGTCAAGAGTAACTTTTAGCCGATTCTTGAGACTTTGCCGTTTTCTTCACTTTAATGCTCCAAAAACGTCCAAAATGCCTCCTTTTCCAGATTTCTCCTCAAAAGTACCTAAAATGACAAAAGGAACGATTTAGGGCAATATTTGATCAAATAAATACGATTTCGGGCTTAAATGACCCCTTAAAAGCGGTACACTTTTCGCCTCATCAAATACCCTTACACTTGAGATTTGCTTGTCCTCAAGCAAATGCGCTTTTATTCTAATCAAAATACAAGTTAGGGGTCATTTAATGCAAACATAAAAGTAATTACAACAAATATTCGTTCCACTTCAATCATAATAAGCACGGAGATTACATACTAGCACCTCACAAGTAGTGTTTAGATACTCACATCTCTCAAGTGTCATCAAAATAAATCTCATAAATGAAAACGGAAAATATCTCTCACTACCTGTCATAGCAAATAGATTACCATAGGCTTGGGAAAGGATCGAAAACCTCCTCCACTAGGCGTAAGCACCTAAGATAAACTATCAAAGAGGGCTTTTAAATGGGTTATAACGTTAGGTGTAGGGAAAAGGAAAACACGGTTTTGTTGGATAAAGGATATTTTACTGGTGGCGAGTTAAAGATCTTGATCAATTACATGTACTATACAATGTTGCTAAGCCAAGACTAGACTCGATCTTAAGCTAATGAAAGAAATAACAAAACATAAACATAAAATAAACATAAAATGAAACGGGATGGTAGTCCGTATGTTTTTTTCTATTTTTCTTCTTCTTTTTTTTTTCTCATTTTTTTTTTGTATTTTTCTTGATTTTTTTTTTTTTTTTTTTTTTTTTTTTTTGCATACACTTTTACCCTACCATCCAAAATAATACATCATAGGGGCGTTGCATCCCCTTACACTTGAACTTTTACATAACTTTACAAATAACTATTCTAATGACTCGAATTAAGATAATTGAAAAAACTTGGAGTACTTTTAAAACATTTAGCACATATGGGGGTAATAAATGATGTTCTTCCCCATTACTCCATTACACTAGTACTTTACCCACGAGTCCCAATCGTCCCAAAACAATATGTACAAGGATATGACTCGACTTAGCAACCATGTAATCAACTAGATAATTAACTTGGGTTTAAACAAATGTTGTAACAATAATGCACTAAAGATGAGTGCATACAAGGTAGGCTAAGGCGATTTGGGTGTACATTTAAGTGGGGTGTAACAAATTCTTCCTTTAAGTAAAATGCTTAAAGGTCGAAACGAAAAGATAGGCTCTGAGGGGTGTACTAGGGGTATCGTGTACTAAAAATGAGTACAACGCAAAGGGTGTGGGAGAATTACTTGACCAATGTAGCCAATGTAATTATAACAAAAACACAGGTGTAAAACATGGGTTAATCCTAATGCCTCTTATCATGTAGTAAATCTAACTACACGAATGTAGTCTCACTTGTGGCCTTGGAATGGTCCTAACGCAAGTTCTAGAATCTAAGTGCTACCGGTACACACATCATAGCATAAATGCTTTTCCTACCAATTCTAGGGGCGAACCTCACATATTTGGGGGTGGAAAATTTTTTAGTGGTACGGTTTTTGTGCTAGTCATATAACTCCTATCCATGAGACGCTCATTAAGATCAAAGTTTCACTCCTAAGTTTGTAAAAAATTTTAAATTTGGCACTAAAATTACCTTAACAAGTATTTCTCTCAGTTTTATTACACATCTACTATTAAACAAACAAAAATCAAGCGCAATTGTATTCTCTAAAATCGTACTTTTACCCTCCCCTTACACTTAAGATGAACATTGTCCCCAATGTTCAAATGACAAATGTAAAAGCATAAAGTAAAAGAATGAAATCAAATACTCCCCTGATTCGCTCGTTGGATAATGAAATTACACGGTTAAATCTTCCTCCAAAGAGAATGTTGAAGCTCCATGACTAATGCATCGCCATAAGCTTGATTCAAAACATTTCCTTGTCCAAAATAACCTGTTGAACCTGAGAAAACAAACACGAAAACCTGCATAACATCGGCGGGATAAAATCTATATATAAGGATATAATGCTTGTGGAATGATAACTTTGCAGATTCCTGGAGATTATAAGTTGGAGATTTTAATAAAAACTTTTTATGAAAACAAAATTTTCAAAAATTTCTGGAAATTAAATCTGACGCCGTCAGGTTATAACCCCTGACGCCGTCAGAAATGACCTGACAAAAATTTTCATTTTAAGTTTCCGGAAAATTTCTTGAAAAACCTTTACCTTACTTCCTGGAAATCCTGCAAAACATCATTATGACTCGATACAAGCATTTGACTCAAACAAATACGAATATGTATGCTAACTTATTATTATTATGATTCATGTTCATTTGTGTTCTAATAAACCGATTTAGATTTCCCTTACACTTATCTTTTGCAAAATACCTTTATATGTAGTTAAGACGAAGTTAAAAACAACATAAAGCATTTTCACAAAGTACTTTTGAACATGAATCAATACTAATAAAAATTAAACACACATACGGAAACAAATAAAATCAAACAAACAAATAAATAAACACGCAAAGCAAATAAAACAAATAAAGCTTGGGTTGCCTCCCAAGAAGCGCTTTTCTTTATTAACGAGTCTTGTAGCTAGACTCAAAGTCACGCTACCCTATGTAAGTAAGCTCGTCATCAAGGACGTCTTTAGGGTTAAGCTTGGATTGAAGTTTCCTATTGGTCCGCTTAGTACGATATGTCTTTTCAAACTTCTCTCCATCCGGGTCATACAATGTCATCTTGATATGCCATGACCCATCTCCATCATTGGGTGGTTTATCCCAATTCCACTTATGATCATCTTCCTCACAAATCCACTTATTCATTCCTAGGTTAATTGGCAAAACTCCTAGGAAATCAATCATCCTTCTAAAAACTAGAGGGTCTTCAAATGGATCCAATTCGGTGTCCCTAGCCAAGAGTTGCTCTACCGAATGCGTTCGGTTAACAAAGTCCTCTTCTAGGTAAAATGGGCGTTGGGGTCCTATGAAGTCTCTATCGATCCAAGGTCCATATCTAGATGGTCTCCTATTTAATTCTAACCAATGGGGTGTCGGTTCCTCACTAGTATCATAGGCATGTTTCTTAACATCATAGATTGACCAAGTATCCCCTTCTCCTACCGCTATCTTGGATTCCTTACAATCAATCATAGCACTAGCGGTCGCTAAAAATCCTCTACCTATCAACAAGGGGCATGTAGGGTCGCTAACCATATCAAGGACGTGGAAATCGGCTAAAATGGTTAGTTTTCCAATGTGCACTAACACGTCCTTAACTACTCCAACCGGGTAAGCAACACTTCCATCCGCTAAGCCTATTATCACCTCGGTTTCTTCAAGTTTTCCAAGTTTTAGAGAGGTGTAGAGAGGTAACGGAAGTAGGTTAAGGCTTGATCCAAGATCGGCTAATGTATCATAAGCCTCCGAATTACCGATCTTGCAAGGTAGAACAAATAAGCCCGGATCATCTAACTTCTTAGGTAGCTTGTTTTGAACAAAGGCGGTCCCTTTTTCGCCTAACTTGAGCTTCTTCTCATCAACAACCGGACTTTCAAGGTGGAGCTCCTTGAATTCATCGTCAAGGTTTTGAGTGGGAGGTGTTTCAACTATGTTGTTGACCAATTTGGATGTCATAACTTCTTGGTCACTTGGAATGATTTGGGTTTGTTTGAAACACGTGCTCATGGAATTGACCGAATAATATTGTGGACAAGAACTAGGGGACGAAACCGATGAAATAGCGTTGACGTTTAGTTTCGGGTTCTTGACCGTGTTGCTAGGGAGTGCTCCCATTTCTCGGTCATTGAGGGCTTTCAACAAGGTGTCAATCTTGTCGGTCATCTCGCTTTGTTTTTGTTTGAAATCGGCTTCAAACTTGGCTAAACGAGCTTCTTGAGATGCCATAAATTGAGACATCAATCCTTCAAAGTTATTGGTACTACCATTGCCGGAAGGATTGTTGTTGAAAGTACGGTTCGAGTTGGAACCGCTTGATTGGAAACGATTAGGTGGGTTGGAAGAATTGATTTGTTGTGAGTTTTGGTTTTGTTTCCACCTAAGGTTCGGGTGATTTTTCCATGAGGGGTTGTATGAATCACCATAATGGTTTGGCTCGGGCTTGAAAGTGTACCACTTGTCTCCCGCTCCGTCGGTACGCGAGGATGCGTAGTCCACAAAAGCTTGTTCGGGGAGTTCCATGCAATCACGAGTGTCGTGGGGACCACTACATAATTCACATGAAGAAGTGATTTTGTTCACTTGGCTTGAAGGTTTAGGAGCCTCGTAGGATTTCATGAGAAACTTGACTTGGTCTTCAAGTTCTACGATCCTACGGTCGGAAGTGCTTGAATTGTTCAAAGGCAAAGATATTGCCTTGACCGTTTTATTCAAATCACGGGGATCACTCCAACTTTCGTTGTCATAAAGAGCAAGATCCTCTAGGAGAGCCCATGATTGTTCCGCACTTAGATCACGTAGCTTGCCACCGGCCGATTGGTCAATGGTTTGCCTTGTGGAGAGATTGATATGGTCATAGAAGATTTGGACTTGGAGCCAAAGTTCTATGCCATGGTGAGGGACTTTTTGGAGTAAGTCCTTGAATCGAGTCCATGCCTCGTAGAGAGTTTCGCCTTGACGTTGTTGGAACATCAAGATATCATTCCTTAGCTTGGTAGTTCTTCCCGGTGGGAAAAACTGAGCAAGGAAACGAGTGGTGAGATCATCCCAAGAGGTGATGGATCCTGCGGGTTGACGTTCTAGCCACTGACTAGCTTGGTCCCGCAAAGAGAATTGGAAGAGACGCAATCGGGTCGTCTCTCGAGTGGCAACATCAAGGTCTATAGAATCAACGATTTTAAGAAAGTCCTTGAGATGTTGATTAGGATCTTCAGAACGAAGTCCATGGAATGCGCATCCACTTTGCACCAACCGGATGGTGTCGGATCGCAAGGGTGTGATATTGGCTCCTTGAGTGAGCTCAATGGTGTTTCGATAGCCGTGGTGGCTAGGACGGGAATACTCTCCTAAAGTACGGGCTCTAGGAGGTGGTGGTGGTTGTTGTGGTGGTGGGTTGTGTGGGTTAAGGATATTACCATCTTCCATGATGTCGGACGGTAATGGTTACGAACAAAGACACGAAGAAAATAGATAGACTAAAGAAAACCTAGAAAAATAAAATAAAAATCTCACTAGAAAGGAATCTAGTGAGTAGACCTAATAGAAATAAAAATTCAACCTAAACAATAACTATTCCCCGGCAGCGGCGCCAAAAACTTGATGCGTGGGTTTTGCAACCTTACAACAGGTTTTACCTCTCGAGGGATCTCAAGAGGCTTACAACCCCACCAGGCAGTGTACCTGACCGATGTAGTATAGTGTAGTGGTAAGTACGGGGATTGATCGTTCTCCACAGGGAATAGTGTTCGTTAGGTGTGAAAGGCTACTCTAATTAGGTCTAAGGGTTGAGGAAGATTCTTTTTATGTTTTTTATATTTTATAAAAGCAAGTAAAATCTCGGGTTTTGAAGGAGTGGGCGGAATTAGTTGCTAGTCAACTAACCCAAATTACTACAAATGCAAATAAAATAAAATAACAAAAATGAAAAGTGGTGAGAAACTTATGTGTAGAGAAATGTGTTTACTTAGATTTCCTTACTCCCTAACTATCTTTTACCGTTAATTAGTGTGTATTAGTCGCGTGGATGACGGGTGTATTCCTTAATACCATTCGTGGGGTGGCGTACTTACTTCCCCAAACTCTACAAGCTCCTACTTCACTCCTATGTCGAGCCGGCTAGGAAGCTCCTAACATGGGATCACTAGAATTCGCTTGTGCATTAAATACAACCATAAAAACCTTTAGTACGCGTTTGGTTCATGTTTCTTAAGACGTTCAAGCAAGTTACCGAATAGGAAGTTAGCCAGTTTTCTTAAGCCTAACATAGATAAACAATCATCCAATACAACTAACAACACACTAACAACCAATAATCAATAGCTAGGTTTCATTAGATCTAAGCAAACACAAGATAAAATTAGCCTAACATGTTAAACAAAAGACAAGCATAAGATAGAATCAAACAACACATAGACATATTGAATGATTAATTAATAACTTATCTTTCAATGAAACATGGAAGATCTCAAGGCAAAAAGCCCTGAAAAAGTAGCTAAAATCGTCTTAGGGTTTTATCCCAAAATTCCACACACTAAGCTCTCCCCAATGACAAAAAATTAGAAAACTATATATAGACTTTGACATCTGACGGCGTCACCTTATGCATTGTGACGCCGTCACCTCGCCGCTTTTAGGGTTCCCGGATGACCATCTTGACGCCGTCCCTCTTTAGCTCTTCAAAAATCCATTCTGGCTTATCAAGGCTTGACGCCGTCGGATCCTGAACGTGACGCCGTCCCCTTATGATTTAAGCCGTGACGCCCTTGATTTAGTTAAAGCGTGACGCTGTCAGAATTCTCATGCAAACTCACTGGCCCGTCATGAGTAAATTTCACATCCAACTTTTCTTGCCAAGGCATGACGCCGTCCCATGTTAATTGTGACGCCGTCAAGAGTAACTTTTAGCCGATTCTTGAGACTTTGCCGTTTTCTTCACTTTAATGCTCCAAAAACGTCCAAAATGCCTCCTTTTCCAGATTTCTCCTCAAAAGTACCTAAAATGACAAAAGGAACGATTTAGGGCAATATTTGATCAAATAAATACGATTTCGGGCTTAAATGACCCCTTAAAAGCGGTACACTTTTCGCCTCATCAAATACCCTTACACTTGAGATTTGCTTGTCCTCAAGCAAATGCGCTTTTATTCTAATCAAAATACAAGTTAGGGGTCATTTAATGCAAACATAAAAGTAATTACAACAAATATTCGTTCCACTTCAATCATAATAAGCACGGAGATTACATACTAGCACCTCACAAGTAGTGTTTAGATACTCACATCTCTCAAGTGTCATCAAAATAAATCTCATAAATGAAAACGGAAAATATCTCTCACTACCTGTCATAGCAAATAGATTACCATAGGCTTGGGAAAGGATCGAAAACCTCCTCCACTAGGCGTAAGCACCTAAGATAAACTATCAAAGAGGGCTTTTAAATGGGTTATAACGTTAGGTGTAGGGAAAAGGAAAACACGGTTTTGTTGGATAAAGGATATTTTACTGGTGGCGAGTTAAAGATCTTGATCAATTACATGTACTATACAATGTTGCTAAGCCAAGACTAGACTCGATCTTAAGCTAATGAAAGAAAATAACAAAACATAAACATAAAATAAACATAAAATGAAACGGGATGGTAGTCCGTATGTTTTTTTCTATTTTTCTTCTTCTTTTTTTTTTCTCATTTTTTTTTTGTATTTTTCTTGATTTTTTTTTTTTTTTTTTTTTTTTTTTTTTTGCATACACTTTTACCCTACCATCCAAAATAATACATCATAGGGGCGTTGCATCCCCTTACACTTGAACTTTTACATAACTTTACAAATAACTATTCTAATGACTCGAATTAAGATAATTGAAAAAACTTGGAGTACTTTTAAAACATTTAGCACATATGGGGGTAATAAATGATGTTCTTCCCCATTACTCCATTACACTAGTACTTTACCCACGAGTCCCAATCGTCCCAAAACAATATGTACAAGGATATGACTCGACTTAGCAACCATGTAATCAACTAGATAATTAACTTGGGTTTAAACAAATGTTGTAACAATAATGCACTAAAGATGAGTGCATACAAGGTAGGCTAAGGCGATTTGGGTGTACATTTAAGTGGGGTGTAACAAATTCTTCCTTTAAGTAAAATGCTTAAAGGTCGAAACGAAAAGATAGGCTCTGAGGGGTGTACTAGGGGTATCGTGTACTAAAAATGAGTACAACGCAAAGGGTGTGGGAGAATTACTTGACCAATGTAGCCAATGTAATTATAACAAAAACACAGGTGTAAAACATGGGTTAATCCTAATGCCTCTTATCATGTAGTAAATCTAACTACACGAATGTAGTCTCACTTGTGGCCTTGGAATGGTCCTAACGCAAGTTCTAGAATCTAAGTGCTACCGGTACACACATCATAGCATAAATGCTTTTCCTACCAATTCTAGGGGCGAACCTCACATATTTGGGGGTGGAAAATTTTTTAGTGGTACGGTTTTTTGTGCTAGTCATATAACTCCTATCCATGAGACGCTCATTAAGATCAAAGTTTCACTCCTAAGTGTTGTAAAAAATTTTAAATTTGGCACTAAAATTACCTTAACAAGTATTTCTCTCAGTTTTATTACACATCTACTATTAAACAAACAAAAATCAAGCGCAATTGTATTCTCTAAAATCGTACTTTTACCCTCCCCTTACACTTAAGATGAACATTGTCCCCAATGTTCAAATGACAAATGTAAAAGCATAAAGTAAAAGAATGAAATCAAATACTCCCCTGATTCGCTCGTTGGATAATGAAATTACACGGTTAAATCTTCCTCCAAAGAGAATGTTGAAGCTCCATGACTAATGCATCGCCATAAGCTTGATTCAAAACATTTCCTTGTCCAAAATAACCTGTTGAACCTGAGAAAACAAACACGAAAACCTGCATAACATCGGCGGGATAAAATCTATATATAAGGATATAATGCTTGTGGAATGATAACTTTGCAGATTCCTGGAGATTATAAGTTGGAGATTTTAATAAAAACTTTTTATGAAAACAAAATTTTCAAAAATTTCTGGAAATTAAATCTGACGCCGTCAGGTTATAACCCCTGACGCCGTCAGAAATGACCTGACAAAAATTTTCATTTTAAGTTTCCGGAAAATTTCTTGAAAAACCTTTACCTTACTTCCTGGAAATCCTGCAAAACATCATTATGACTCGATACAAGCATTTGACTCAAACAAATACGAATATGTATGCTAACTTATTATTATTATGATTCATGTTCATTTGTGTTCTAATAAACCGATTTAGATTTCCCTTACACTTATCTTTTGCAAAATACCTTTATATGTAGTTAAGACGAAGTTAAAAACAACATAAAGCATTTTCACAAAGTACTTTTGAACATGAATCAATACTAATAAAAATTAAACACACATACGGAAACAAATAAAATCAAACAAACAAATAAATAAACACGCAAAGCAAATAAAACAAATAAAGCTTGGGTTGCCTCCCAAGAAGCGCTTTTCTTTATTAACGAGTCTTGTAGCTAGACTCAAAGTCACGCTACCCTATGTAAGTAAGCTCGTCATCAAGGACGTCTTTAGGGTTAAGCTTGGATTGAAGTTTCCTATTGGTCCGCTTAGTACGATATGTCTTTTCAAACTTCTCTCCATCCGGGTCATACAATGTCATCTTGATATGCCATGACCCATCTCCATCATTGGGTGGTTTATCCCAATTCCACTTATGATCATCTTCCTCACAAATCCACTTATTCATTCCTAGGTTAATTGGCAAAACTCCTAGGAAATCAATCATCCTTCTAAAAACTAGAGGGTCTTCAAATGGATCCAATTCGGTGTCCCTAGCCAAGAGTTGCTCTACCGAATGCGTTCGGTTAACAAAGTCCTCTTCTAGGTAAAATGGGCGTTGGGGTCCTATGAAGTCTCTATCGATCCAAGGTCCATATCTAGATGGTCTCCTATTTAATTCTAACCAATGGGGTGTCGGTTCCTCACTAGTATCATAGGCATGTTTCTTAACATCATAGACTGACCAAGTATCCCCTTCTCCTACCGCTATCTTGGATTCCTTACAATCAATCATAGCACTAGCGGTCGCTAAAAATCCTCTACCTATCAACAAGGGGCATGTAGGGTCGCTAACCATATCAAGGACGTGGAAATCGGCTAAAATGGTTAGTTTTTCCAATGTGCACTAACACGTCCTTAACTACTCCAACCGGGTAAGCAACACTTCCATCCGCTAAGCCTATTATCACCTCGGTTTCTTCAAGTTTTCCAAGTTTTAGAGAGGTGTAGAGAGGTAACGGAAGTAGGTTAAGGCTTGATCCAAGATCGGCTAATGTATCATAAGCCTCCGAATTACCGATCTTGCAAGGTAGAACAAATAAGCCCGGATCATCTAACTTCTTAGGTAGCTTGTTTTGAACAAAGGCGGTCCCTTTTTCGCCTAACTTGAGCTTCTTCTCATCAACAACCGGACTTTCAAGGTGGAGCTCCTTGAATTCATCGTCAAGGTTTTGAGTGGGAGGTGTTTCAACTATGTTGTTGACCAATTTGGATGTCATAACTTCTTGGTCACTTGGAATGATTTGGGTTTGTTTGAAACACGTGCTCATGGAATTGACCGAATAATATTGTGGACAAGAACTAGGGGACGAAACCGATGAAATAGCGTTGACGTTTAGTTTCGGGTTCTTGACCGTGTTGCTAGGGAGTGCTCCCATTTCTCGGTCATTGAGGGCTTTCAACAAGGTGTCAATCTTGTCGGTCATCTCGCTTTGTTTTTGTTTGAAATCGGCTTCAAACTTGGCTAAACGAGCTTCTTGAGATGCCATAAATTGAGACATCAATCCTTCAAAGTTATTGGTACTACCATTGCCGGAAGGATTGTTGTTGAAAGTACGGTTCGAGTTGGAACCGCTTGATTGGAAACGATTAGGTGGGTTGGAAGAATTGATTTGTTGTGAGTTTTGGTTTTGTTTCCACCTAAGGTTCGGGTGATTTTTCCATGAGGGGTTGTATGAATCACCATAATGGTTTGGCTCGGGCTTGAAAGTGTACCACTTGTCTCCCGCTCCGTCGGTACGCGAGGATGCGTAGTCCACAAAAGCTTGTTCGGGGAGTTCCATGCAATCACGAGTGTCGTGGGGACCACTACATAATTCACATGAAGAAGTGATTTTGTTCACTTGGCTTGAAGGTTTAGGAGCCTCGTAGGATTTCATGAGAAACTTGACTTGGTCTTCAAGTTCTACGATCCTACGGTCGGAAGTGCTTGAATTGTTCAAAGGCAAAGATATTGCCTTGACCGTTTTATTCAAATCACGGGGATCACTCCAACTTTCGTTGTCATAAAGAGCAAGATCCTCTAGGAGAGCCCATGATTGTTCCGCACTTAGATCACGTAGCTTGCCACCGGCCGATTGGTCAATGGTTTGCCTTGTGGAGAGATTGATATGGTCATAGAAGATTTGGACTTGGAGCCAAAGTTCTATGCCATGGTGAGGGACTTTTTGGAGTAAGTCCTTGAATCGAGTCCATGCCTCGTAGAGAGTTTCGCCTTGACGTTGTTGGAACATTAAGATATCATTCCTTAGCTTGGTAGTTCTTCCCGGTGGGAAAAACTGAGCAAGGAAACGAGTGGTGAGATCATCCCAAGAGGTGATGGATCCTGCGGGTTGACGTTCTAGCCACTGACTAGCTTGGTCCCGCAAAGAGAATTGGAAGAGACGCAATCGGGTCGTCTCTCGAGTGGCAACATCAAGGTCTATAGAATCAACGATTTTAAGAAAGTCCTTGAGATGTTGATTAGGATCTTCAGAACGAAGTCCATGGAATGCGCATCCACTTTGCACCAACCGGATGGTGTCGGATCGCAAGGGTGTGATATTGGCTCCTTGAGTGAGCTCAATGGTGTTTCGATAGCCGTGGTGGCTAGGACGGGAATACTCTCCTAAAGTACGGGCTCTAGGAGGTGGTGGTGGTTGTTGTGGTGGTGGGTTGTGTGGGTTAAGGATATTACCATCTTCCATGATGTCGGACGGTAATGGTTACGAACAAAGACACGAAGAAAATAGATAGACTAAAGAAAACCTAGAAAAATAAAATAAAAATCTCACTAGAAAGGAATCTAGTGAGTAGACCTAATAGAAATAAAATTCAACCTAAACAATAACTATTCCCCGGCAGCGGCGCCAAAAACTTGATGCGTGGGTTTTGCAACCTTACAACAGGTTTTACCTCTCGAGGGATCTCAAGAGGCTTACAACCCCACCAGGCAGTGTACCTGACCGATGTAGTATAGTGTAGTGGTAAGTACGGGGGATTGATCGTTCTCCACAGGGAATAGTGTTCGTTAGGTGTGAAAGGCTACTCTAATTAGGTCTAAGGGTTGAGGAAGATTCTTTTTATTTTTTTATATTTTATAAAAGCAAGTAAAATCTCGGGTTTTGAAGGAGTGGGCGGAATTAGTTGCTAGTCAACTAACCCAAATTACTACAAATGCAAATAAAATAAAATAACAAAAATGAAAAGTGGTGAGAAACTTATGTGTAGAGAAATGTGTTTACTTAGATTTCCTTACTCCCTAACTATCTTTTACCGGTTAATTAGTGTGTATTAGTCGCGTGGATGACGGGTGTATTCCTTAATACCATTCGTGGGGTGGCGTACTTACTTCCCCAAACTCTACAAGCTCCTACTTCACTCCTATGTCGAGCCGGCTAGGAAGCTCCTAACATGGGATCACTAGAATTCGCTTGTGCATTAAATACAACCATAAAAACCTTTAGTACGCGTTTGGTTCATGTTTCTTAAGACGTTCAAGCAAGTTACCGAATAGGAAGTTAGCCAGTTTTCTTAAGCCTAACATAGATAAACAATCATCCAATACAACTAACAACACACTAACAACCAATAATCAATAGCTAGGTTTCATTAGATCTAAGCAAACACAAGATAAAATTAGCCTAACATGTTAAACAAAAGACAAGCATAAGATAGAATCAAACAACACATAGACATATTGAATGATTAATTGATAACTTATCTTTCAATGAAACATGGAAGATCTCAAGGCAAAAAGCCCTGAAAAAGTAGCTAAAATCGTCTTAGGGTTTTATCCCAAAATTCCACACACTAAGCTCTCCCCAATGACAAAAAATTAGAAAACTATATATAGACTTTGACATCTGACGGCGTCACCTTATGCATTGTGACGCCGTCACCTCGCCGCTTTTAGGGTTCCCGGATGACCATCTTGACGCCGTCCCTCTTTAGCTCTTCAAAAATCCATTCTGGCTTATCAAGGCTTGACGCCGTCGGATCCTGAACGTGACGCCGTCCCCTTATGATTTAAGCCGTGACGCCCTTGATTTAGTTAAAGCGTGACGCTGTCAGAATTCTCATGCAAACTCACTGGCCCGTCATGAGTAAATTTCACATCCAACTTTTCTTGCCAAGGCATGACGTCGTCCCATGTTAATTGTGACGCCGTCAAGAGTAACTTTTAGCCGATTCTTGAGACTTTGCCGTTTTTCTTCACTTTAATGCTCCAAAAACGTCCAAAATGCCTCCTTTTCCAGATTTCTCCTCAAAAGTACCTAAAATGACAAAAGGAACGATTTAGGGCAATATTTGATCAAATAAATACGATTTCGGGCTTAAATGACCCCTTAAAAGCGGTACACTTTTCGCCTCATCACCCGCCGGGTAACTTGAACTAAATCGCGAGGACGCGATTACTTTTTAGGGGTATGTGATGTAACAACCGAAAAATTTCTTAAACTTGATTTACGAGCCAAAACAATCATTTTGATTTTTCCTTAGCTTTTAAACCTCTTCAAAACCGGAATTGATAAGTTAAATTGAAATCCGGGACGGATTTCCAAATATGATGTATGTGCTGTAACACCTGGTAAATTTCCTAAACCTATTTTACGAGCCAAAACGCTTGCTTCTCATTTTCTTTAGCTTTTGAACTTCTTTGAACTTGTGTGGGTTTGAAAAACTATGAATATCTTGTTTAACGCGAGCATTATTCCCTTATCGAGCCGGCATAACCTAGAAAGCACAAAACGTATCGTAATTGCCAAAAATATTAATTCTTGAAAATATCACATATTCATACTCATTTTCGTTGGAAAAATTATTTCGTGAACAATGGCGCAAGTTTCGTTAATTTTCGAGTCCGGTTGGTATGTCAAATGGGTCCCGCAGTGTTTATTGCAAAAGATTAGCCAAAATGACAAGAATGGTCCCTCCGCCCCATAGTTTAATTTCACACCCCTCATTTTCAAATTTACACTTTTAGTCCCTTATCAAAAATATAAATACCCCCCTAAATTAATATTTTAATCATTCACTACTCACACTCTCTCTCTCTTCTCTCTCTCTCTTCCTCGCTGGCGTTTCCCTATCGTCCGGCAACCACCACTGCCGGCCAAGTTCCGGCCACCGAAAAAATTTTCCGGCGAGTGTTTTTATTAACCGAATCAATAGATCGGCTTTTTTTTTATTTATTTCTGGAAAGTTTGAGCGTTTGGCTCCTACCACAACCATACTCACGCGCCACCACCGCCACTGCCACCATCACCGAGCCACTACCACAACCCCCTCCACCTTCTCTTTCGATAAACCCACCCCACGCGCCTTATTTCTTAGTTTCCTTTAATATATTCAAAACCCTAATTTAAATAATTTTATTTATTTATTTATTTATTCTATTTAATCCGAAGAATAAATATGTTTTTATTAATAAAAGTGGTGATAAAACTTGTATAAAAACGCTCGTATGG
Organism: Artemisia tridentata subsp. tridentata; assembly: GCA_021014915.2. Lineage (NCBI taxonomy): Eukaryota > Viridiplantae > Streptophyta > Magnoliopsida > Asterales > Asteraceae > Artemisia > Artemisia tridentata. The sequence continues at coordinate 137,258,414 of CP139505.1, read as the reverse complement.
AAACTCTCCCCCTCTCAGCGTAGACTCAGTCAACTCAGTCAACCACCGAGTCAACTCGGTTGACTCGGTGTGATTACTGATTTTATTATTTTCATTTTCTCTCCTTAATTATTGTTGTTGTTTTGTTGAAATTTGTTATTGTTTGAGGTTCGTTTGGTTGGTTCCTGTTGCGACAGCCGGCACATAGCCGAGCTGTGACTCACGGCGAGTCACGGCGAGTTGAGAATAATTTAGGATTAGTTGTTTTGATGTTTGTATTTGGTTTGGATTTGCGTTGGGATAATTATGTTTGCAGTATCGGATTTGTTTGCGACGGTTTGAGATTTTAATATAGAGACAATATAAGTTTAGCGATAGGATTAGTTAGTATTGACGAGTTTGAGGTTGACGATTTGAAATTGTTTTGCGGCTTGGGATTATATGTGTCGAATGGGAATTTATATTTTAATATAGGATATAGAGTTAGAGTAGGATTGGATAGTGTGGAATTGGTTGTGTTTGTGTCGAGCATAGTTGCGGCCGAGAGCCTCAACGGCTTGGATTGAGTCGAGCCGTGACTCGTGGCGAGTCACGGCCAAGTTTAAATTACTCGTCATTGTTCATTTATTTACTCGCGTCAAGTCGTTGTTATTACTTGTCGTTATTTCTTATTCATTTTCGCCGAGTAGTGATATTTAGTTGGTCATTATTTATTTTATTGTTTTATTTCATTTATTTGATTGTCGAGTCGTGATAATTTAGGTTAGACGTTTAGTTATTTATTTATTCGTTTGTTATCGATATGAGAGTTTCGGATTATTTAAAAGCGATAAGGGATAAAATTGCAACATATGAGATGCTTAATATATATCGATTTGGACTTGAATAATATTGTAATGATGTAACATTGTGGACAAGGATTGGACGTATTGGATTTACGTTATTAGTTGATTGGACTATTATGGACCCTTTGGTACATGAGACGGAAGGATACGTTAGACTCATAAGAGCTTAACCTATCTGGACCCGAACTATACAAAACGGTCGATAAAACTAAACAACTAATATTCACGTGAATAGTATGTTCAATTATATATAATAACTTACAAAACTTGACGATAACTGAATTATTCAAATGAGTCATATGACTTTGAAACGTCTTATAAATGAGCGCATCATGCCAAAATTTCATTAAATCTTTTATAAAACTTAATCTTTTACCAACATTCTAAAAACATTTTCAAACCTTCGATGATTTGACATTTTATCAACTATTTTGGGAAAAATGGGTAAATACCGAAACTACCTATTGTTGTTTGCTTGTTTGTTTATTTGTTTTATGTCTTCTTTTCTCGTCAGTAATTCTCTATTCTTTTCGTATTTCCTTTCTTTCTTCTCTCATATTCTTGAGTATTCGTTCGTATTCGCCGACTTTCGCTATTTTCCTTTCCTAAAATATCCACACGAGTCTTAAACTTTCCTTTTCTTTCAAACGCCATTGAAAACTAAACATTTTATAATAACACAAGTATTCAACGAACGCTACTTCATAAATTACTTGAGTATTATTTCTGAAACATGTTACTTGTTAGGTTGTGCCGATCCAGTACCGTTATGCTTGTACTTTTGATGCCTTTGTGCTCTACTTTTGATATCGTCATGCCTTACTACTTGATGCCAGATGTGATGTTGTGTTGTCTTGTATTGCTGCATACTGAGGTGAGTTCATAGCCCCACTTTTTATTTGCTTAAACTGTTTTATAAGCTACTTGGGGTGAGATACATGCTACTGTTTTGACTATGATCACAATTGTTTAGAAACTATATTAAGTGCTGGAACAACATTTATACTTTTCTGGTACTGTGAGTGAAGCAGTAGCCACTTTGCGAACCACCTTATAAGCACTAAGTACCTTCCTTGCCAACAACAAGTCCCTCGATCATGAACCATTAATCACCTGCGGGTGAGCACGATTATAGTTTATAGGCCTATAGGATTTGACCATCCCACCCTTGTTGACCGGGTAGGCAACATGGGTGTGCTATAATTGAGTTAACTAGGTATTTGGCAAGATACCTGGCTTTGGGGGCAACTATTATGATTATGAAATTCCGCGGTTACTGTCGACTTACGCCAGAGTTACTGGTGCCGGTTAACGCTTTGTGTGTCATGAGCTTAGTGCAGTGGTAATATTTGAACTTTCGGGCGTATAACAACATAGCCTGTTTTCTTGGAAACATTATATATTGTGATCAACTACTACCTTATTTAAACCTATGAATTCACTCAACCTTTGTGTTGACTTTTAGCATGTTTATCTCAGGTGTTAGATCTTTCCGCTGTATATCTTACTTTTGGAGGAGCTTGGCGAAGGGCATGGCATGGTCATAAAAGACTCAGAAAAATATTTGGGACCACTCTAAACCCTTTTATGAAACTTTATTTTCCGCACTATTTTAAATGATTTAATTTGGATGTTTTAAATTATGAAATTTCTTCTAAAATGGTTTAAGTGAAACCGTTCTTTGTACCTTGTGTTGTGACAACTATCGAATAACACCCCACAACTTGTATGCTTCCGCTGATCCGATTTTTAGGGTGTTACAGCATATATCTTGCCCCAAAACATATCAGGTCCATGATGAAATAATCACATAAGCAAAAGATAATCACTTAACACATTCAAATAACAAAATCAAATATTTCAACCAAACTGTCAAGTCTTGAGTAAACGACTTACATAACCAAATAAACAATCTTTAAGTTTAGTGAAAACGAGCATGTATTATCCCCCAAAACAGTTTAAAAACCAGTTAAAGTAGGAGGCATGAACTCACCTTAGCCACAGCAATGCAAAGATCACAACTGACATGACTGGCATCTAGAGCTAATCACAACGGTATCCAGGAGACAAGCACAACGGTACACGGAGGTACAAGCACAACGGCTTAAGGGTAGTATAGCACAACAACAACTATGACAGCACGGCACAACGGACTCGGCACAACCTAATAATATAAAACTTGTATTAACGTATATTCCCAAAAGCGTAAAAGTTTCCAAAAGTTAACTATTCCCATTCCCAATAATCAAGTTCTATTTCCAAAAATAATCCAATTCCATTTCCCAAAAATAATCATGTCTTAACCTTTTAAACAGAGTTTGGTATCATCATTCGTGTAACGGGAGGAAGACGCTGACTCAAGAGTACACATGCAGGAAGGAAACAAAATAGCGGACTCGACGCGGAGAGGGTTGATAAGAACTCAAGTCAAGAAGAGATGACGGAGATAACCCAAAGTAATCACACATATTCAAACACACCAATTTGCTGAAAGGGTTGGTAGTCACCGGTATAATCCCATTAAGTTTTATAAAACATACATGTTTTATATATTTAACAAAAATTCATCATGTCTCGTCGTTCGTAGAACGTTCCAAGTCAAGTGACTTTATTAGTTTCCAAATATGTTTTAGTTAACAAGGGATTATAAATATTATTGTTCATTAGACATTTTCATATTGTTCGTCCGTTACGGCTCAAATACATTAAATTCATTTCGAGTCTAATGTACTGTAGTCATTTCGTGTCCCAATAGTCTAATATGTCCAAAGTCCGATAATATTCCAAATCCAACAATAGTCCATGTTTCAATATATATTTCAACTTCCGGTGTTGCAAAAATCCCAAAGTATACCGACTACCAATCAATAACCAACCAAATAATCCAACAAGTACAATACTAGTAACCTCAGTTATCATGTCTCAAAAGGTCCAATAACCCCACGTGTGTCTCGTTTTTATTAAAAATCAATCCGCATTTATTTTTATCCAAATCACTCCGTGTTACAATAAATTTTACTAGCAAATTAGCTTTTGGTAATTAACCTTATTAAGCCACACGGGTCATTTTTCCATTTCGAGTCACGTCAAATATCATTTACGGGTCAAAATTAAAAGTCAACAATCCGTTAGTCCAATTTCCATCACTACTAACAAATCAAATATGGGCATTTCCAAGGTCACCCGAGACCACAAGGTCTCGATTAACTCTTGTCGCGGCCAAAACATCACCTTCCAATCCACATCAAAACAAGCCATATGGTATAACCATATTTACGGATAACAACTAAACTAATCGGACTAAAATAACTTGGTTACCAACTACACCTTATACGGACCAAACCATAACCCAAACCAAATCAATATTCTTACAAGGTCAAATAATCCTCACAAATAATATAAGCAACTGAATAAGCTGAATAATAAGCTGAACCATCACCACGGAGACCTAGGGTCTTGGCTAATATCCCTCGGCCACAAAACATAATTGGTTCCGACTAGACCAAACGGAGACAAAACAATAATCAAAACCAGACCCGAGCCCGTAATCGCAATAACAATCCAAATCTAACACAAACCAAAACGGATATAAAAAAACTATACTAAACGCAAGAATGAAGACAAGTCAAGGTTCTATACGCTCGTACCCAAGCTCAAACATGAGCTTATGACTCAAATTCGTAGATCCGGAATGGAATAAAATGAAGACACGCAAATTTGATGATACAAATCATTTTTAAAACCATTTCAATCACGTTTTTAATTCACACAATTGAGTGTGAATCGTTATATATATCAAAACCCTTTTTCACAACATTAGTTTTATACCAAAATTGATTCACGCCGTGGGTGTGAATCGTGACTTTAATCAACCCTTTTACTTCAAACGTATTTTACCCAATTACCAACGGATTCAAACAAAAACACAACGAAGAGGTGCGGCGGCTACAAGATAAAACACAACAACTCTCGATCTAACTCTAAAACCTTCAAAACAACTAGATCTACACACGGATGTGGTCGTGGCGGTGGTTTGATGGTGGCGGTGAGGCTGTTTATGGCGTGTTTGGGTGTTTCAGGGCGAATACACCATCGATTCAAGACAAGGGTGATGTAATAAGGGTGGGAGAGGTGGTGCTATGGTGATGGTGGCCGTGTGGTGGTGGCCGGATGGCAGGAAGGTGGTGGCCGGATTAGGTGGCGGCTGGAAACCCTAGAAAGGGAGAAGTGGAGGTGGGATGTTATGATAAGAGAAACCCTAAATGGGTTCTTTTATACAAATCGCATGGGCCATTCTTGCCAATATGAAAGTTCAGGGTAAGCGGGGTATAATTAACTCCAGGGACCATAACTGTAATTTATCATATCTTTCACGAAATGAGGTTCGGGGCTCATTTAGACTAGTAAACGGTTGATTCAAGACACGAGAATTTCGCCATCGTGCTCAGAATAAGTTTTCCAATAAAAACAACTATTCATACGCCTCGTTTCTCACAAATAATAAAATAATCAAATTAAATCGTTGGTTGTGCCAGTACGCGTTGTGTGCAAATTCCACGTTTCGCAAGATAACTTCACGTTTTAGGGTCAAATAAGCTCGGAAAGGTTCGTAAATGAAAAACAGGGATAACCTCGTATAAAAATACGTCTGGAAAATTTCGGGTTGTCACAATATATTATATTGATATTTTTGTAAGTATATATTATACTATAAAAAAGCCTTATTATAAAATGAATTCTCAAAACTTTTGGTTTATTTTTTCTAATATGTGGTCTTTTATTTCTTGTGTGTTTTAGGCTCCTAAGCCATCAGCCGGACAACATAAGGCTAGGGAGTGTTTGCCTTTGGTTCTTATACTGAGGAGTAGGTTGAAGTATGTGTTGACGTATCGTTAGGTACAATCAATTTTGATGCTATGATTTGTACGTAAATATAATGATTTTCGACTAAATCTAAAAATTTGTTTATGCCTTTCTACGCAAGATAAAACAAGTAATGCATATCGTTGATGTTGACACGTCTTGCTTATGATGCAACTGGCTGTTGCTAATGATGTCGATTATTGCCGACACCGCTGACACAAATCGTTGTTAATGCGTCCGCAAATGGTCATATGCGCCGCCTATGGAATAAAGAGAAACTATGAGAATCTTCGGCACACCAGCTGGTGACAAGTAATTTATGTGTAAAGTTAACAGCATGGTAGCAGTTCTCAGGGAAGTACTCGATGTGTAAACTCTGCGACTCAAGGTAAAGTTAGATACAAACATATTTGCAAATACCAGCATATGAGGGCGAAAATCCATATATATAGTTGTTTTGTATATATGATTCTACAGTGCCATATATACAATTGACGTTGGAATTATTAGCTTAATGGAAACAAATTTGGTAAGGTTTTATGGGTCACATGGGTTAAATGGTTCATTGTTAAGTCGATGGAAATACAGTTTTTTAATAGGTATCTCAGAATTTGTGCTTTTGTTATTTAAATGTAACTGTGTTGCGTTTTTAAAAGGGAGAAAATTTGATCTAAAGGTTGGTCTACTACTTTATTATGTTGTTAGAGATTTGCTAAGCTACTTATCTTCTCTTTTTTTTCCTTCACGCCATATCTTTCAACATGTTTATGCTAGTTATCGTTAATACGTTGCAGTGAAAAATTATGGTACTTTTACAAGGAATTTACGGTCTTGGCATCAGAAACGGCGGCCGTACTACTGAAAGGAGTAAAGGCATTCGCTTACGATCAGTGGGCTGTGTAACAGGTTAGTGTTTTTAGGTTCGATCATATAAGTTTATTATTTCCTTATGCAACTTATGGGTTGTGTGTTTTAATAGTAATTAGGCCAAAAAAATACATGTTTCTGAGTCTTACTGCATGTTACCATTTGGTTTGCTGCATCCAGGTCAAATGACTTAGGTTTTAGATATTGGTTTACTGATGTGTTTCATTATCAGTGGTTAGTTGAATCATACATCTGTGTCCATAATCTTTGAGCATACTTTTAAGTGGTTATCTGAATCAGAACTATAGGATGGCCATTGCTATTTGATTCTGATGGCCATTGTTATTTAAGTGGTTATCTGAATCAGAACTATAGGATGGCCATTGCTATTTGATTCTGAGGAGTCTGGGCTAATCATTATTAGGTCTTCTTTTTTGTAATTATAATCACTTATAGAATTTGGCTATTGGCTACTTTTCAAGTTAAACATGTTACGATTTGTTTGTTGCTCTTTTAGAAAGCCCATGGTTTCAGTGATTTGCTTCTTATCTATGATGGGATAAATGTGGGTGTTTGGTTCAGGTCTATGAGAACTTGCGAGCTGTTACATTATCTCTTGGTGGAAGTTTGTAGTTTTTTCGGAAAACGCTATTTATTTTGGTGTTGTTACGTACTAGATTTATGCTTCTGATTTCTGAACTTCTATATATTTTTATTCTCTTATTGTCAAGAACTTTTTTGGTATGGTGACGAAATTTTAATCCATCTTTCGTATATGCTTTTTATGTATTCTGTAACCGATACTTGCATTATAACTAACAGTTGGCCCAACATCATAAAAATATACATAAAGCAACCACTTTTGAGAGCTATGCATATATCAAAAGTAATTTCGCACCATAAACACGCTATGCATATATCAGAAGTAATAGCAAGAAAATTAGTACTACACGAAACTAAGAAAGATATCAAAAAACAAATACAACGAAAAAAACAACCGCCAGGCTGCAACGCGGCCGACTGTCGCCAATCTTGTTATATTATATAAGAGATGTGATGGCTTATAAACAATTTTATAGAGATAGGCGAGTACCCATGCATAGCAACGGAATTCGTAGCGGCAAATAATTAACGATTTGTGATATTGTGGTGAGTGTTTTGTGTAGCGTTCAAAATAGAACGTGAACCGATCAGAATGTAATTGCAAACGGTTGTACTACACGATAACTAAAGTCTAGAAAAAATTCTTAACATCTATCAAACAACATATAAAACATTTAATGAAACTGAAAGTAAAACATTACATTAGTTATGAGATAAAAACTAATAGCACACGTTACTCTTCGCGTAAAACTTCTTGATAAACGACATTTGAGGTGTAGATTCCTGCTTGACGGAACTCTTTAACTGGTTTAACCAATACCTTTGTTGTTCTACGGGATATCCCTCTATAGAAAATGCCACATAAATTTGGCCATGCGAGAAAACAGAGTCGGGAAAATAGACACCCACATTTGGAATTGTTTTGCCTTGAGCTTTATTAATAGTCATCGCAAAGCTAAGGCGAATAGATTCCTGCTTGACGGAATATTTTGAACCCGCTCAACACTTGCAAAATGTAAGGTGTAGTCTTCTGAAAGTGAGTCGTAATGGTCATTCCATAACTTGCGAACATCTCCTGGCTCACAAAAGATTAGAAGAGTCGCGAATAGTCTTCTAAGAGGGCCGGGTACCCGCGCCTAGCGGCAGCGGTGTATAGTGCTTGTTAAAATTCTTTTCGCGTCGGTCTTGATGCGTTCGTTATTTTAATTTATATGAACACCCGCGTGTAGCGGCAGCGGTGTATAGTTTTCAACAAAAAATTGGTGACGTCAATCTTAGCGTGTTGTGTGTTTTTTTTTTTCATGTGTGTAAAGAAGCAGACATTTTGTACAATTTTACAAAACCTATACACATTCACATATACCAACAAATAAGTTTTGTACAATTTTACAAAACCTGTACACATTAACATTGAGATATTTAGAATATCATACGTTAAAATTATTGCAACAAAAAAGCCTCTAATCTAAAAAAGAATGACAAATTTAAATACACAAGATTATACAACAAATCAAGATTAACAAATTTATATAACAATTTATACAAACAAACAATCTATACAAAAATATCTTATACAACATCACTGGCCCAAATTAACAATCAAGAAAAAGATTCCAGAAATCATTTTGTTTTCTTATTTGACATAATGTTTGTTATGAAAAGCTCTAATATACGATCAAGCCAATTTAATTTTGTTTTGGGAACACCTTGATTGTGTTTTGAGAAGAACTTAATTATACGTCTTTACCAAACAATCTTTACCAAGTTTTTCTATGCATTCTAATAAGTTTTGTCATCAAAGTTAAATGGTGGTCCTCAAATCATCTTAAATCTTTCAAATTTTATATTTCAACCTTTTAGGATTTCGAGATTTTAATTGTTCAAATTCAAATACCAAAATTTAATATGTTCAGAAAGTTAAATTTTTCAAAAAATTTAAAATGCAAAAGTGAAATATATTCAAACAGTTCAAAATTTTTCAAGATTGTAATTTTTTTAAATGTTCAAATTTTGAAAAAAGTTAAATTTTCAACTTTTTAAAATTTGGCTCAGATTTTATCATTGGCTGCAGAAAAACGGTTGTAATCTCAAATACAACTCTGTTTAATGCCTCGCCAAATTACAACTCATCAATCATCATAGCCTTATTCATTGGCTGCAAAATTTGGCTCAGATTTTATCATTGGCTGCAAAAAAACGGTTTCAATCTCAAATACAACTACGTTTAATGCCTCGCCAAATTACGACTCGTCAATCATCATAGCCTTATTCATTGGCTGCAAAATTTGGCTCAGATTTTATCATTGGCTGCAAAAAAAAAAAAAAAATGGTTGCAATCTCAAATACAACTCCGTTTAATGCCTTGCCAAATTACGACTCATCAATCATCATGGCCTTATTCATCATAACCAAACACAACAAACCCAAATAGCATCTTTTATAAACACACGTCCAAATTCCGATGTCATTACCAGCTAACACACATCGCGCAACGTATTCTAACCAAACTCGCAAGGTCTTGCCACAATATGAAGGGTCATGAAATGGAAGGCCTTAGACCTTATAGATTCTTAAAATTATGAAACACACCGTAACCATTCAATCTCTAAAACCACCAAACACAACTGTTTAAACAAAACCACCACCAACAGCAAATTCTAAAAATCACAAAACAACTACAAAGTTTATGCAATGGCTGCAATAACGGAGGTTGCAAAGTAGAGATATCTCACACTTAACCGTCCTTCCGTTTTACAAGCCAATCCACAAGTATTAATTTTCATAGCTGCTAATTCCAAAGAGCAAACACAGCACAAGTTCGCAACAGTTCAGACCTCAAGTAATATCGCAATCCATAAAAATACATCGAACATACTTGATTTTTCATAGATCTAAACTTTTTTTAACAAAAAAGTTATAAAAATAAGTTTAGAAACACAACTGATTGAGCAATATCAGTAACCAACCAGAATACACAAGACCAAAACTCCAGTTCAGGTCCCGTCTAACCAAACACACCAACGAACCAGAAACAAACTATAACTACAACGAAGTTTTATGCAATGGCTGCAATAATGGAGGTTGCAAAGCGGAGATATCTCTCACTTAAACATCCTTCCATTTTACCAAGCCAGCCCACAAATAATATTTGTCATAACTCCCAATCTACAAATCACAACGTATTCAGATTCAAAAACACTAAAGGCCTTATGTAGATCATTGTCATCACTTTTATAAATATGTAAAAGAAACAAAAAAAATGATGGTAGATCTGATATCAAACAACCTCAAACATACACCACCAATATAGTAGATCTACTTTGAAACAACCTCAAACACCAAAATGAAGAATACAAAACCCATAAAAAAAGAGCATGTTCTATCAAATCTAAAAACACCAAAAGTATATCAATCTACAGTTAGCGGACCATATTCTATTAGATCTAGACATACCAGAAGCAGCCAAACCACAAAACTATATAAGCATTTGGTTGTTTTTTAGAGGAAAAAAAAAACATCAATACATATAAACCATGGCATACACCATAACTTTCTACAATCACATACACAAACAACTAGGAGTAAATCTCACCAGGTACCGAAACCTACAGATCATATAAAAACATCGAGACCCATAGCCAATTCGTTTTCTTTGTTAGAACCACCCAAACGACCAACCAATACACATAAACCACCAAGATTTCTTTAATATAACCAGCCAACAAAACCACCTAGCCAACTGAAACCACCTACAATATAGATAGTGTGGCGATCTCAGTATACGGCAACAATAATGGTGGCGGCAGCGATTGGTGTTTAGAGAGAGGTGAAAGAAAAACATTGAGTTGTGTGTGTGTGTTTTTATTTTGGTGTTATATTAGGGTGGAGATATGTGTGGGTGAATCTATACCCTTGATTTAAAATGAACGGTTAAGATTTATTTGGTAGGTGGGGCTTAGATGGATAAGATGGACAAGGGCAAAATAGGGATTACATTAATTTCAGTTTTTCACCTTGACCATAATTGACCATTCATGCTTTATAATTAGTTAAGATTAAGATAACATTATTTAACCGCAATGCCAACCGCTCGCTGGTTAAATGTCTTTTTCTCTTGTTGGAATCGAAATATATACTACTTAGCATTTTGAAGGTCAAATGAGGTTACAAATATTTACATAAACATCTTCCCATTGATAACCATGGCAAAGATAACAAGCCACATTAAAAATTCATTGATGTTTATCTCTTGAATCTACAAAAGTTTTAGCCATAGAGAATTAAACATAAGTGATAAATAGAAACGAGATAAAAGGTGAGAAGACACTACGTAAATAGTGAGTTGATATGTGATTTACTTTCGATTTTAATAAAAACTAGGTAAACATACTCGAGGGTTTGTTTGACTCAATCTTTTGGCCTTCAATAACCATTTCGCTAGACTCTCAAATTGTTTGAATCGTCTCAAGTCATGTGGCAAAAGATTGCTTACTTTTTGGTAGTATTAACTGTAATAGTCATGTGTCACTAGAAAGAAATTTATGAACATGAGAATAAAGCATTTCTCACTAGACTCTGGTACCATTTATATTTCAATTTTATTGTGCACTTAATGTATTATACTTTTTCTTATTGTCTTTAGAAAGGCAAGCAGCCAAGCATAATGTTTCGTATAATCCGTGTCACTTTTATTTTCTTTTTTCAAAATTAGCTATATTAAGCTGGATAATCAATTAAATTCATTTCAACTTGGAGTTTGCAAAACAAATAAGCAGACTTTGGCATACTGAAAGTTCACTTTTAGAACAACATTGGACGCAAGTAAAAATTTAGACTGTGTTTAAAGGAAAGAAATCCTTTTGCCTTATTAGATAACTCCTTTTAGGAAAACGGTTTATTTGATTTAAAAAGTTTGATTTTAAAGTTCATGGTTACGCTGTAGTTGATATCACCTAGCGAAAAACCACTTAAAAAAATAATTAAGTAGTTTAATTGTTGGTGTATTAATGTCTACTGGACTCAGTTAAAGATTATTACACGTTGACTAAAGAGCATCCCTAGTAGAGAAAGTTGGAAATACATTTTTATCAATGACTTTTTTAAAATATAGTAAATTGTTAAATATAGCTTTTAAGAGCTATATTTAAAATATTCAAACACGTATTAACTGTTTGTACCTTTAACAATAACTGTTTCCCCCCTTATATTTATTTAACTTTCTCTATCGATTATACACACCACCAATAATAAGTACTTTTGTTTCTTAGATGTAGCATTTTATCGCTATTTTTAGCAAAACCTTCTTTAAAAAAAAGTTTTTGCTCCTATACAAATAAAAAACCTCAAAATCAATTTGAAAACCTTAAAACTAAGGAGGAAAGAGGTTGAAACAATATGCTATAACTTGAATTTCGCCAACCTATAGCATGAGAAGTCCTCAATTACAATAGTAAAAGGGAAACTTGCATTTCTATAACTCAAGATGTCAATTATTCATATTGCTAAATCTACGATTTAAAACTTATAATACCAAAAATATTTGTTTGACATCTCTGCCACCAAGCTGGCAAGCTGCACACTTTTTATTTTCAAATCTATTCATTTTCAATCGTAATCCTCTATTTGTGTTTGCAAAGGCATCGTAACTTGTTCATTTCGTACATCATTCAAGCTAAAAGTGATAAAACATATGACATATCCACTATTTTTCATCATCTTCATTTTATGTTTCATCCATATTTTCCATCCATTTTATATCTTCTTAACAAGCATTCACATGAACCACCAACGTAAGTGTCACACGAAGAAATTGGTTACCATGACCAAAATTAAAATAGAGTAATATTAATTAATAAGTGCAATAAATTTTTTTGGATATAACATAGTGTTTGGTATGTTGTAATCAAAGCGGAAATGGAAAATATTATTACGATGTAATTAAAAAATGTTGTTTGTTTACATTTATATAATGTAATGATTCATTACAAGGAATGACTCATTACACCAAAACCATTCCTTAAGGGTCCCCTACTTTTATTCATTACATCTTGTAATATAATCAAAATTACATAAAACTCCATCATTAACTAACCACATTAAATAAACTTCCTATCATCAATGGGTATTTTAGTCTTTTTATTATCGATTCTATTACGTCTTATCATACAAACCAAACATGATTAATAACCTCAATGAATCATTACATTACACTATTTATTCCATTACATCTTTTATTTCATTCATTTGACATTTTATTCCGTCTTACCAAACGAACCCTAATTGTTGTAATCGTTGGTAAATCAGTGAAAAACAAATGTGAAAAATAATAGTAACATTACAAGTGTTTTTGTTAAAGAAATGGAAAAATAACTTTTTTTGGATATTAGTCTTGAAATTGTTGGTAAAATAAAGGTGAACAAAATTATGTTGAAATTAAGTGGCATTTTATTTTATTTTATTTTTATTATTTTATTTTATTATTTTTTATTTATTTATTTATTTTTTAATGAAAGAGTAAAATTGAAGATCCATAATGGAGGATGGGGGATAAAAAAAGAAGATGTGAAGGAGCAAAGGGGTCTTGATGGAGGAGGTTTGCAAATTGTTCGCAATGGTTATGGGGGGGTCGCAATTGGTTCGTAGGGTTTTGTAATAAAGACAAGGAGGTTCGTATGAGGAAGAAGGTGTTCTTTGAAGAAAAGAAGATGTTATTGGGAGGAATAATGGGTTCACTAGAGGAGAGAGAGATAATGTCCGTTTTTCATATATTTAATATAAAAGTGTATTGCAAGTTAATTATGAATTTTTATAGTTTTTTACGAAAAATCTTAAAAAAACTTTTGAAAAGTGCATCGAAATAAATATCAAATTAAAGAGCATCAAATAATACATTATTTGACATAATTTGTTTGATTTTTTTTTTATTATTATTATTTTTGTAATTTCATATATATATATATATATATATATATATATATATATATATATGTATATATATATATATATATATATATATATATATATGTGTGTGTGTGTGTGTGTGTGTGTGTGTGTGTGTGTGTGTGTGTGTGTATGTGTGTGTGTGTGAGAAAGTGAAAATGTAGATATAAAGTATAAGAATTTGAACAAGCAAAAATTATTACGGTACCCATTTTGATGGGAACTTTTCTTGCGGTGCCCCAACTTTTTACAACATTCAAAAATACCCATCCATCTCGCGTAATTATTTACGTGGGACGCTAGATGGATGCGTGTCAAGATTTTAGTGGTCGAAAACAAAAAAAATAAAATAAAAAATAACATCACGCGTAAAATGATACGTGGGACGCTAGATGCATTAAAAAAATCGTTTATATTTATTAAAAAATTCATCACGCATAAAAAATTACGTGTGATACCTCGTTTTACGTGTGATGCCTTTTAATTTAAAACGTATATATTTTAAAACTTTTTAATAATTACAAAAACCACCCTTTAACTTTTTAATAATTACAGCTTTTTTATATAAAAAACTTTATTCGTCAGATATTTAGTAAATATCTATCGAATTCTTCAATAAAAAAATATCGTTGCGAAGAGCTCTAAATTACGAACAAAACAAGCCCAATATTAACATGCTTTTGACGTACGTATGATTTTATAAAAAATGTTGAAGTTTGATATATTTATATTTATATAAAATTTCACTTTTAAAATTTAAAACTTTTTAATAATTACAAAAATCACCCTTTAACTTTTTAATAATTACAGCTTTTTTATATAACAAACTTTATTCATCAAAGTGAAATTTTTTTAATTATTAAAAAGTTAAAGGGTGATTTTTGTAATTATTAAAAAGTTTTAAATTTTAAAAGTGAAATTTTTATATAAATATAAATATATCAAACTTCAACATTTTTTATAAAATCATACGTACGCCAAAAGCATGTTAATATTGGGCTTGTTTTGTTCGTAATTTAGAGCTCTTCGCAACGATATTTTTTTCATTGAAGAATTCGATAGATATTTACTAAATATTTGACGAATAAAGTTTGTTATATAAAAAAAGCTGTAATTATTAAAAAGTTAAAGGGTGATTTTTGTAATTATTAAAAAACTTTAAATTTTAAAAGTGAAATTTTTATATAAATATAAATATATCAAACTTCAACATTTTTTATAAAATCATACGTACGCCAAAAGCATGTTAATATTGGGCTTGTTTTGTTCGTAATTTACTAATTTAGAGCTATTCGCAACGATATTTTTTTCATTGAAGAATTCGATAGATATTTACTAAATATTTGACGAATAAAGTTTGTTATATAAAAAAAGCTGTAATTATTAAAAAGTTAAAGGGTGATTTTTGTAATTATTAAAAAGCTTTAAATTTTAAAAGTGAAATTTTTATATAAATATAAATATATCAAACTTCAACATCTTTTATAAAATCATACGTACGCCAAAAACATGTTAATATTGGGCTTGTTTTGTTCGTAATTTAGAGCTCTTCGCAACGATATTTTTTTCATTGAAGAATTCGATAGATATTTACTAAATATTTGACGAATAAAGTTTGTTATATAAAAAAGGCTGTAATTATTAAAAAGTTAAAGGGTGATTTTTGTAATTATTAAAAAGTTTTAAATTTTAAAAGTGAAATTTTTATATAAATATATCAAACTTCAACATTTTTTATAAAATCATACGTACGTCAAAAGCATGTTAATATTGGGCTTGTTTGTTCGTAATTTAGAGCTCTTCGTAACGATATTTTTTTCATTGAAGAATTCGATAGATATTTACTAAATACTTGACGAATAAAGTTTGTTATATAAAAAAGCTGTAATTATTAAAAAGTTAAAGGGTGGTTTTTGTAATTATTAAAAAGTTTTAAAATATATACGTTTTAAAGTAAAAGGCATCACACGTAAAAGGAGGTATCACACGTAATTTTTTACGCGTGATGAATTTTTTAATAAATATAAACAATTTTTTTAATGCATTTAGCGTCCCACGTATCATTTTACGCGTGATGTTATTTTTTATTTTTATTTTTTTTTGTTTTCGACCACTAAAATCTTGACACGCATCCATCTAGCGTCCCACGTAAATAATTACGCGAGATGGATGGGTATTTTTGAATGTTATAAAAAGTTGGGGCACTGCAAGAAAAGTTCCCATCAAAATGGGTAATGTAGTAATTTTCGCTTTGAACAAAGCTCACAAAATTCTAGGCAAATAAATGGTACTACGGACAATTTTGGCAATATGTCACTTATTTAAGTCATATCGGAAATAATTGGTACATTCGGTTATGCGAATTTCCCTAGTAAAAATATTTTTGAAAAATAAAAAGTGTAAGGGCACTTCCAACCATAACCTAGGTTAAACTTTAACACACCTGTCACGTCAGCTTTAGCCCTTTCACCTTAACTCACCTTAAAACTCTTTCAATCATAACTCACCATTAACTCACCTTTAACTCAACTATTTTCAAAATCAACCCTTAAACTATAATTAATACTTCATTTAACAACTAACATAAAATTTTAAACTGATGCGTGGTTTTGCAACCTTACAACAGGTTTTACCTCTCGAGGGATCTCAAGAGGCTTACAACCCCACCAGGCAGTGTACCTGACCGATGTAGTATAGTGTAGTGGTAAGTACGGGGGATTGATCGTTCTCCACAGGGAATAGTGTCGTTAGGATTGAAAAACTACTCTAATAGGTCTAAGGGTGAGGGAAGATTCTTTTTTGTATTTTTATAATTTTTTATGAAAGCAAGTAAAATCTCGGGTTTGAAGGAGTGGGCGGAATTAGTTGCTAGTCAACTAACCCAAATAACTACAAATGCAAATAAAATAAAATAACTGAAAATGAAAAGATTGTGAAACTTATGTGGAGAGAAATGTGTTTACTTAGATTTCCTTACTCCCTAACTATCTTTTACCGGTTGATTAGTGTGTATTAATTGCGTGGATGACGGGTGTATTCCTTAATACCAATCGTGGGGTGGCGTACGTACTTCCCCAACTCTACAAGCTCCTACTTCACTCCTATGTCGAGCCGGCTAGGAAGCTCCTAACATGGGATCATTAGAATTCGCTCATGCATTAAATACAACCATAAAAACCTTAGTACGCATTGGTTCATGTTTCTTAAGACGTTCAAGCAAGTTACCGAATAGGAAGTTAGCCAGTTTTCTTAAGCCTAACATCGATAAACAATCATCCAATACAATTAATAACACACTAATAACCAATAATCAATAGCTAGGTTTCATTAGATCTAAGCAAACACAAGATAAATCTAGCCTAGCATGTTAATCAAAAGACAAGAACGAGATATAATCAAACAACACATAGACATATTGATTGATTAAACAATTACTTATCTTCAATTAAACATGGGAGATCCAAGGGTATGAAAACCCTTAAAAATGGCAGAAATTCGTCTTAGGGTTTCTCCTCACAAAGTTGCACACTCATGACAAAAAATTGCAAAACTATATATAGAGTTTAAGGGCTGACGGCGTCACGTTATAGGACTTGACGCCGTCACCTCGCCGTGTCTAGGGTTCCCGGATGGCCTTCTTGACGCCGTCCCTCTTTAGTGCTCCAAAATCCGCTCTGGCTTATCAAGGCTTGACGCCGTCAGAAATGGGCTTGACGCCGTCCCTCTTTAAGTTAAACCGTGATGGCCTTGATCACTTCAAAGGGTGACGCCGTCAGACTTTCCATTGTAAAATTCTCTGGCTTATCATGAGTAATTTTCATATCCACCTTTTTTGCCAAGCCATGACGCCGTCAAGGGCAATCCCTGACGCCGTCAAAGGTACTTTCCAGCATAATTTTGAGACTTTGTCGTTTTCTTCACTTTTATGCTCCAAAAACGTCCAAAATGCTTCCTTTTCCAGATTTCTTCTCCAAAGTACCTAAAATGACAAAAGGAACGATTTAGGGCAATATTTGATCAAATAAACACGATTTAGGGCTTAAATGACCCCCTAAAAGCGGTACACTTTTCGCTTCATCATAAACACGAATTATATTAATCATTAAAGTCAAAACACAAATTACATTAAACATTAAAGTTAAACCACAATACATAGTACGATTAATAGAAACTAAAACTACAAATTAACCAAATGTATCATCTGAAACCCAACCGTCCTCACTCGAAGAGGACGTAAACTCCCCATCATTTCTTAACCAGTTTCTCTCCCGCTCCCTACGAGCAGCTTCCTCTTCTAGTTCGCGTTGTTGAAATTCTCTGAACACTTCCTCATCTTGCTCCAGAAGTCGGAGTTGATCCTCAGTTAGTCCGAACGGATTTGGATCTTGTTCAACAACCGGTGGATTTGGTTGTTGTTCAACAACCGGTTCATTTTCCGGTGTGAACACCGGAAAGATATCTTCCGGTGGAGTGTTCACCGGTTCATTTGGAAATTGCTGGGTAAAGTCTTGTTGTTCTGGAAATTGTTGGGAGAAGTCACGGTGAGTAGGAAATTGTTGAGAGAAGTCACGGTGAGTTGGGAATTGTTGGGAGAAATCTTTGCGAGACATTGTTGAGAATCTGTGTGTGAGTTGTGTGTGTGATAATAATGCTCTGGTGGTGTTGTATATATAGGCACTATGAAATTTGAATTTGAAATTAAATTATCTTGGTTGTTGTTGAATTTTGAATTTTGAATTTGACTTTGATTATCCCGCTTAAGAACCAAGGGGCAAAAATTATTTTTTTTTTTTTTTTTTTTTTTTTTTTTTTTTTTTTTTTTTTAAATTCAACGGCTAGTTTAGGGGCGAAAGTGATTTTTTTTTTTTTTTTTTTTTTTTTTTTTTTTTTTTTTTTACACAAAGTACCCTTAACGCAGCGTTAAGGGGTTAATGCACCCCCTTAACGCTGTGTTAACGCAACACCCATTCAAAGGTTAACTCCACTTTAACGCACCCTTTTGGATGTTTAACGCACTAGGTGCGTGAAGGGTTGAACATGCTCTAATGACAAAAAGTTTATCAAAAGGTTATCACTTGAATGTTCTAATAATAGCCATGCCACTAAACGGCCCCTTTGTGAGTCTTAAATGTAGACAAAAAGTTTATCAAAAGTTTATTAATTTTCTTCTTTCCTGATATCCATTTGGCTAAAAGGATAGCTTTGTATTAAAGACGAAAACAATTTACTATACCATACTCTTATTACAAGTTATTATAATGGTACGTATTATATTAAAAGGTTAGTTAATGTTGTAGGAATATTTAATTATCATAATTAAAAGATTACATAGATCATAAACTCGTAAGTATTCTCTGTTTCAATGTTTATATATTGCATTTGAGATGTATTAAGAAAGTATATGTATTATTTGATTAAAGATATACAAACTCAAATAGCATGTCTACGATTTCTTCATCATGCTCTTCCATAGAAGATTGTTCAAATCTTCAAAACTTTCTTAAAGCAGTGACTCCTATCGTTGATCATGTAAGATATCTATATCTCTCTCGTAAAAATATTAACTTTTCTTATAGGCTCCTAAATATGTGAACAACTTTTCAGAACAACGTTACTGAAGTTGAAGCGAACCATGAATCAAGAAATGGACATCTGAAGCTACAAGACATATGGAGGACGTATGATGAATGGAGTTGTTGTGGTGTTGGTGTCCCGGTCTTATTGGAGAGCGGACAAAGAGTTGTTCAATATTATGCTCCTTTACTTTCCGCAATCCAGATATTTATGAAAAAACCTACATCAACGAGCTCGGATGAGGAAAATGGTTTTGTAGCGCCACAATATGATTCATCGGGTGATGATGATGCAAGCGCAAAATCAAACAACGGTTTCTGTAAGGACAATCTTTATGTAAATTTCTTTGCAACCGGTTCTCCATACTTGCGAATGCCATTTTTGGATAAAGTAAGTCAAAATTTTCTTTAATTTTTCTAATTTAATAGCATTTATATAACCTTAAGTGTGCCATTAACTTATCAATTCTTTAACTATATGTAACATGAGTAATATTAAATGGAAACAGATTCGGCATATTCAATGTTGGAAAGTGAATACAATTTATTTATTTATTATTATTATTTTTTTAACAAGTTTATTGAATTTATTTGCACTTCAAGATACACTTACCATTTTTTAGAAGTTAAAAATATACTAGTTTGATATAATCCAGCTTTGGCCCTATATTGCTGTATCTATTGGGCATTTGTAATACGTTTATGTAGTAGTGTGGTGGTATTGTGCCATTGTGGTAATAAAATCATGTTGTTTTTTCAATAAGAAAAAAATGCCACGATAATAATCTTTTTTTTTTTTTTTTTTTTTTTTTTTTTTTTTTTTTTCTACAGATTCTCGAGCTAGCTGAAAGTTATCCTGGACTATTATCGTTTTACATCAACGATATAGCTCCGGCGAGTTGGATGTCTGTTGCGTGGTATGTATTTCATAAGATACTTCATTTTTCTTTTACTTTATCACTTAATACGAGCTGAGTTTGCACTTGTTATATGTATTGTTACCTAGTCAATGTTTCTTAGCAAAAAAGCTACATTTTATTATGAGTTTGCTGACATTACGCTCCTAGGATTAGTTAATGTTTTGATTTTAAACGAGACATAAACTCATACTTAATGTTTAGAAGAACAACTGATAAGCGAGGCTAATTAACCAAATGTCTTATAGTCTAACAGTACATGTTAGATGCACCCAACCAAGTGGTTATTGGTTTAAAACCAGCATGAGATAATATTCGTAATGAAAATACTGCGAGATTGTAAGTTGTCTTCCAGAAAAGACGTTTATCGATAGAATTTGTAGAATTATTTGATTTAAACATGAATAGCAAAAAGAAAAACTAATATAGATCACCAGACAATGATCATCATTTTGTAAAATGAAGTGGTAAGGTTGTTCCAAACAAAAGTTGCACGAGTCATCCGCGCACTTGATTTTTTGGTGGTTTTCTTTTTTAGCATAAACCTAGTAGCTGTTGGTTTGTTTAGTAGCAGTAAATTCTCCGTAGGGTGTAGATAATTAATGAGTACAGGATATCACTTGAAATCGTGTTATCACTTTTCAATTGAAACTATTCGACCATATGCCTGGGTTACACAAATATCTCTATTGGATAAGACCAAGTGGTGTTCTTGTTTTAGGCACAAATCAAGAACCTGTTTGCTTTCAAATGTTTATGTTTCGTGTCTTTTCCATGCAGATGTGTATCCTCTTTATAAGATCGATTTACTTTTAGTCATTGGAATTATGAGAACTAATCGGCCAATTAATTTCCTCATAATGTTCCTCCATTATCGCCATAGTTGTTACAAGACCAAGTTAATACGGTCTTAATTATGAGTTTGAAACTGCCCATTAATAGGTCAAAGTAGTTACAAACTAATTCCAGCAGTACTAACTTATGCCAACAGTAGTAACTTTGCACTGGCAGTCTTAACATTAGTACTAGCAGTAGTAACTCTGCACCGGCAGTCTTAACATTAGAACTAATAGTAGTAACTCGCTGAAGGATTGGACCTTCTGATGAGTTACTCCCTGATGAGTACATCAGAATCTTAAAACCACTATTAGAGTCAGGGTAATCAGGGACTTAATGGGTATACACTCCGTACCTCCAAACCCATTTCCAAGTATAATTATATCCCTCAATTGAATTAAATTTCCAACAGTAGGTGTCATTTTTAAGGAATCAACAATCGTTTAACATATTGATTAAAGAGAATGTGGAAAACTAGAAGGGGAGTTGAATAATTTTTACCATTTTAAAATTAATTTGCTTTGAATACTTGACGTGATTTCAACTTAAAGTAAACAATCACACAGTATAAGTAAAGCAAGTAAGGAAAGAAACAATCAAACCACAACACGGATGTTTATAGTGGTTCGGTCTACAAGGACTCTTTTCCTTGCCCTACTCCACTCCTCGAGCCTCTAACTCAAGAGTTTTTCTTCACTAAGAAACAAGCTCCCTTCTAGGCGAAGAAAACATTTACACGTCGCTTACTCTTTATCCAATACTAAGCTAGATACCGAGTTCTAGTTCGAGGTAGAACCAACCTAACGTCGCTTACACTTTTTCCGGTACTAAGCTAGATACCGAGTTCTTTACAAGGGTACAACCACTCCCGACACTCTATGTGTTTTGAGGACTAAAACACTAACCGATCACTACTGAATGTTTGGTATAATAATAATGTGTGATAAACTACAAATCACACAGTATCTAACCAACAAGACTTGCAACAGTGTGTTGAAGCTTGTGATGCTCGATCTCTTTGCTATAAAAGAAAGATCTCTACAAATGAAATGAAACGAATGAATGAATGAGTTAGTAATATATGCAAGAATGTATAATGTAGTTTATGCTATATGAGTGATGAGTGAACTTGAATGATCAGCTTGCTATTTATAGGCAAACTGATCAAATAGTCCACGGATTTGGCAGACCCAAATTCTGAGGTCCGTCCATTATACTACTTGGTTCCGCCAGAGCCTGACAGAAAATCTCTACATATCTTTCCAAATCTTGCGAAGATCTTACGCAATCCAATTTTTTGCTTAAAGATCTTTCAAAGATATTTACTAAATCTTCAAGATATCTTAGAGATATCCAAATGATGTATGCAATGATGTCATGAACATATTTTCATTTTAAGAATTAAAATGTAAATAATGTAAATGTATATATGTATGTATATATGTATCATAGTGATCATGTAGCATGTATATGATGAGTTTTAAAAAGCTTATTACTATAAATGTAAAAGACTTTAACTTATATTTATGCTTTGCTAAAGATAAACTTTATAATTGTCATTAACAAAATATAGCAAAGATCGTAAAATATAAATAACGTTTTTAGGACGATATTTGTATTAACAATCTCCCCCTTTTTGTTGATAACAAAACATAAAGTTTATTTTTAAACAATGGAATAAGTTAAAAATATAGATTAAGTTAGTTTTATGCAAGTTTTGAAATCTATTTAAGCATAAAACATGTACTGACTGTAATGTATGAGCTTAATCTAATCTCCCCCTTTTTGTCGAAATAAAAAGAAGAAATGCATAGCGAAATGTGGTGAGTGATCCTTGGTGATTACTCCCCCTAATTTGGAGTACCAAGTATGATGCATGGATTTTAAGAACTTAATAGGTCCCCCTGGGATAATACTCCCCCTAATTGGAGTGCCAAGGTTATGATGCATGAATGAACCTACAAAAACAATAGTTAGTGTATGATATGCTCCCCCTTGATCAATAATCCCCTTTGATAGGGTGCCAACGTATATGATTCAAGGATTATGAATGCTACAAAACAAGAATTAGTACATGATATGCTCCCCCTTGATCAATACTCCCTGTTGCTAGGGTACCAACGTATATGATTCAAGGATGAGAAATGCTACAAAACAAGGATTAGTACATGAGATGCTCCCCCTTGATCAATACTCCCCGTTGCTAGGGTACCAACGTATATGATTCAAGGATGAGAAATGCTACAAAGCAAAGGTTAGTTGTAGATAATCCAACCAAGTAGTATGAGTTCAACCTAACATAGTAGTTCAACCCGTTTGACTAAAAAAATAAACTAAGTACACTTTGTTCAAACCAAGCACAAAGGTCAAACAAAGTCAATATTTCAAACTAACTATATAATGATGCAAAAGTTAGTAGTTCCAACCAACCAAAATATAATGCACAAATAGTGATCACACACAAGCATAAACATAACATCCTTCCATTGAAAATTGTTTGTGATCAAAGTCACAAAACAAGGTGTTACAAACTAAAACTTAAAAATAAAAGTCCTAAAAGTCCTAAGAAGTCCTATAAAAGGAAACAAAGGAGAAACTTCTAATGTCTATTGCGGAGGATGTGAAAGAGCATTTAGGCGCTCGAGAATGTGGTTCAAAATGAACCTCATTTCGTTTTGTAACTCGTGAAACAAGATGTTGGTTCGTTGAGTTAGGTGGGCGGTCCTCTCACACATGGAACATCCATGTCTAGGTGGTGGAAGGGTTGGTTCATGAGTTGGTGGTGGTGGTGGTTGGTTGGTTGTTTGTTGGTGGAGGTGGTGGAATATAGGTTGGGGACATGATTGAAGCTAGCAAGGAAGATTGCAAATCCATAGCTTCATTAAGGTGGGAGTCCACCATATTGGAGAAGGCGTAAAGATGATCAAGTTCTTCATTGATCTCACCTTTCCTTTGGGGTTGGTTGATCCATAGAGAAATGTTGGTTCCTAATGATTTGGAAGAAGAAAATGAACTTGTCATATCATCTAAGTCAATCCATAGAGATGGAGTTGAGTAAAGGTAGAAAGATATGCAGTAAATGCAAAGTTTAAGTGGGAAATCTAGTGATTTGATGGATCCACGGATTGCAAGGAACCAATTTGTGGGTTCCTTGCTTGTTACAGAAAGGTAACTTGAGTGGAAATTTGAATTTTCAAAATTTTGTGGGAAATGAATTTCTTATAGTTCTAAGTTTGCTAAGATGATCCTAATGTGCTTAAGTATCAGTAGAATAATCCTAAGAACTAGAATCAATGATCTATGGTACAGGATTAGACGGGAAAATTTAAAAAAGTTATTGTTGAATGGCGGAGCCAAACGATAACAAATACAGAACCAAATTTTTGGTTTCGCGGAATCCGCTAGGCTTATTTTGGCGGAGCCAAAAATTTCAACAGACGGAACCCGGAATTTGGTTCCGCCATATCCGCCAGATGGAATTTCTTAACAGAGGCCATGTCAAAATACCTGAAACTCGTTCAATTCCCGAAAATTGTCCTAAAACATATGTAACTACTTAGTTATGATTGATTAAAAACAAAAACACAGGTTCTAACACATGTGTACATATAAATCAAACCAGGGATATTGAACTTACCATATAAGGAAGTTAAGCCAAACAGTGGCTTAAACCCGGAAAATTTGATAACATTAAGTGTTATCGTCCTGCATTGTTAAGTTAGTTCACATAGATGTTTAATAACAAGATAATATCCTAAACACATAAAAATTCACCACATCATTGTTTGAAATTGTTTATACCAAACACTCCCTATTTCCTTACTACTTGTTGAGCTTCATTATCCAACGCCCAATATTCTTCATCATTCCTCTTATTTGTCGGAATTCCTCGGATTGGTTCTCGATAGGTGGAAGTTGGCTCATGTATTCGGGAGGAGGAATCCTAGAGTTGGGCAAACCATCATCCTCACTTACGGATGATGATGATGATGAGGTTGGAGGATGAGCACGTTTACCTTTTGACACGGCTACTCTATGGTCACTAAGAGGTACAAAGGTATGTGGAATCTCAGAGTAGTCGGGAAGGAAACCTCTAGCATTTTGAGGAATGGGTGAAAAAGCTCTAAAGAGACGGGTGAGAAGCATCCCGTAAGGCATGGCGGTGGTACCCAACACCAGAATATCGGCCATTCTCTTGGCGATATAGTAAGCTAAGTTGAAAGGTTGATGGGTGGACACACAATAGAGCATGTAGCAAAGGCTTGCATTAAGGTGATCTCTATTTCCTATGGTGCACAGAACGTTAGCTCTAAGAATATCTTCTAACTTTCTAAATTGAGGCCTAAGCTCGTTTAGCTCCATGCCAAACGGATCACGATCTACTTGACAACCTTTACGGTTGGTCCTAGTGAGGATGTTCTTAGGAACAAAGAGATAATCACGGATAGTCTCTTTGGGAGTCAATGGTGTGTCATATGGAGGCATACGATCAAGGACGGAATCAAGGATGGACAATGACCATTTTTCGGAATAAAGGCAAGTGCCTTGACCCAGAATTCCTAAGACTTTCGTGAATTGGTTCAAAGGGATGTTGAATTGGCTTTGGTTGACTTTGAAATGGATGTTTATGTAACCATAGTCATTTGAGCTAAGACCAACACTAGCATAGAATTCTAGAACGAATCAAGGAACTATAGGTTCATCTATGTCTAGAAGACAATCAAATTGGATGGCGGCTAGTTGTTCGCGGATATTGGTTCCTTCTAAGAATGAGGGGTCTACGGTTCTACCATCGTGAACATATCATTTCTCTAGAGCCTTAAAAATCTTAACTTGGTCGTCTGTGAGTCCTTTTGTCTTATGGTGTTTGGGTAGGTAATTGAGGGTCTCTTTGTGGTCCTAATATGTTGCGGGAGGCATGATGTTATCCTAGACACGAAAATTACATAGTTTAGTTAAAACTATCAAAAATACGTATATAAATTTCTAGTGTGTGCCTATATGGGGACAATGTGGAGGTGTATTTATCTCGACTCCTTTTAATGCATGAAAGTTTTATTTTTTCAAATTTTATAACAAAACGAGAGATAACCCAAACGCTCCTACTTCAATGTAGCTTTGATTGAATGTACCCGAAAATACATATTAGTTATGTATTCCCTTTAGCATTCAAGAGACATTATGCAAGTGATGTTTAAAACTTAACGTTTTTATTTGTATGAACAATGTGCAAAAACCGTTTTTTCTATTCGTGAGAAAAATTTTGCAAGAATTTGACATGAGGTTTGTGGTGAATTATGATAATGTCCTATAAGATGCAATTTCTAACTATGGAAAACATGATTTGTTATGCAATACAGTGAATATGCTTTATGATTTTACAAAAAATATGCATAAACCCCAAGTTTTGATTTTGTGCAAGAAATAAAAATCCTAGACATAGGTCAGGAATGTAGATATAGTTAGGATACTTACAGAGATGATTAAAGCACAAATTGGTTGTGGTAGAATGCTTATGTTATGAGTTTGGTTTGCTATGGGTCGAGTTGGTGTAGCTTTGTGTGTTTAAGGGAATATGATAAACAGTACAGGGGTGTTTGTTTATTATACTTAAAAACTGACTCAGGAACCCACGGATTTGGCGGAGCCAAAAAGTGGGTTCCGTGCGTGTTGTCGTTTGGTTCCGTGAGAACCTTTTTGACAATTGGTTGTTTTTGACGTGTTTGGTTAATCTAAGGTTCAAGCTAAGGTTCTAACTACACATTAAGTTTCATTAATCCTAAACCAAGTGTAAGAAAGTTAAAGGGTGCTCTCTTAAGAGGTTTTGTGAGGATATCGGCAATGTTTTCCTCTGAGGATACTTTCTCGATTGAGATGTTTCCTTTTTGAACATTGTCGCGAAGAAAGTGGTGACGAATTTCTATGTGTTTGGTTCTAGCGTGTTGAACTGGATTCTTGCTAAGGTCGATAGCTCCTTTGTTGTCGCAAAGAATGGGAATGTCGTTGAGTTGAATGCCATAGTCGACGAGAGCATGTTTCATCCACAGTACCGGTTGACATGCTTTTCCTGCAGACACGTACTCGGCTTCGGTTGTTGAAATTGCTAGGGCTGTTTGTTTCTTAGCAAACCATAAGGTGAGACAATGCCCAACAAAAGTACAAATACCACTTGTACTTTTTCTATCGACATAGTCACCAGCATGGTCTGAGTCGGCATACACTATGGTTTCTATTCTCGTTCATTTGGGATACCATAATACTAAATGTGTAGTACCTTTATTAATATATATAAATATTCTTTTGACGGCTTCAAGATGGGATGTTTTGGGATCTTCTTGAAAGCGTGCACATAGACAAATACTAAACATAATGTCGGGTCTACTAGCCATTAGATAGAGTGGACTACCAATCATTCCTCTATATTTAGTGCTATCTACGGATTCACTTTCGTCATCCTTAGTGAGTTTGGTTTCGGAGTACATGAGTGTTTTCATGGGTTTGGAATCTTCAAGACCAAATTTCTTAAGCATATCTTTGATGTGCTTAGATTGGTTGAAGAATATCCCATCTTCTAATTGTTTTATTTGGAGTCCTAAGAAAAAGTTTAGTTCCCCCATCATACTTATTTCAAACTCGTCATGCATGATTTTTGAGAAATCGTCGCATAACTCTTGACAAGTTGATCCGAATATAATGTCATCCACATATATCTGAACTATGATAATATGTGATCCCTTTTTCTTAGTGAAAAGAGTGTTGTCTACTAGGCCCATGGTATACTTATGGTCAACTAGGAAAGTCTTAAGTCAATCATACCAAGCTTTTGGTGCTTGCTTAAGTCCGTATAAAGCTTTTTTAAGTTTGTAGACATGATTTGGTTTTCTAAAATTGGCAAAGCTGGGAGGTTGTGCGACATACACTTCCTCATTAATAAAACCATTAAGGAATGCACTTTTAACATCCATTTGGAATAGTTTAAAGTCGTGTGCACATGCATATGCAAGTAGTATTCTAATTGACTTGAGCCTGGCTACTGGTGCAAATGTTTCATCGTAGTCTATACCTTCTTGTTGATTGTAGTCTTGAGCTACTAGCCTAGCTTTGTTTCTAGACACTACGCCATTTTTTTCCATTTTGTTCCTAAACACCCATTTTGTTCCAATTATGGTTTGACATTTAGGTTGAGGGACTAATGTCCAAATGTCATTTCTAATGAATTGATTTAATTCTTCTTGCATCGCTATGACCCAAGATTCATCTTTTATGGCCTCATTTATATTTTTGGGCTCAATTGTTGAAATGAAACAAAAGAAATTACTTTGATTTTGAACTTTTGATCTTAATTTTCTTTCGTTAATTTCTCCTATGACGTTATCTAATGGATTACTTCTAGATTCTTTGATATTGACTATTTCCTTATTTAAAGGTTCATCTTCTTTATCATTATCTAGATTTTCTTGGTTTTCAACCATTTGACTTTCAACTAAGTCATCATCTACCAAAGGTGATGTCTTAGAGGGAGGTGAACTTTCGTCGAATGTTACGTTCAATGATTCCTCGACTCTTAAGGTTTCTTTGTTTAAGACTATGTAGGCTTTACTATTCTGTGAGTATCCAAGGAATACACCTTCATATGACTTTGGGTCAAACTTGGTGAGATAATCCTTAGTGTTTAAAATGAAGCACTTGCTTCCAAAAACTCTAAAATATCCTAAAGTAGGCTTTTTGCTTCTATAAAGCTCATATGGTGTTTTATTCAAAAATGGTCTAATTAAGACTCTATTTAAGATGTATGTGGAGGTGTCAATGGCGTTACACCAAAACTTTTGTGGTATATTTTGTTCATTTAGCATTGTTCGACTCATTTCTTGAAGTGTTCTATTCTTACGTTCTACTACACCATTTGATTGAGGAGTTCGAGGAGCCGAGAAATTATGTGTTATGCCATTAGCATCACAAAAAGCTCCAAATTGGATTTCGTTATCAAATTCACGACCGTGGTCGGTTCTAATTGACACAATGTTATTTCCTATTTGATTTTGAATTTTCTTACTTAGAATTTCAAATTTATCAAATGCTTCGTTTTTAGTTTTCAAAAACTTAGTCCAAGTATACCTAGAGTAATCATCTACTATTACCAAAGTATAGAAGTTTCCTCCATAACTTTGTATAGCGGATGGACCAAACAAATCCATATGCAATAATTCTAGACACCTAGATGTAGACACCATGTTTTTAGCCTTATGGCTATTATGAACTTGTTTCCCAATTTTGCAAGCATCACAAAAGTGTTGGTCGTATTTCAACTTGGGTAGGTTCCTAACGAGTTTCTTAGATGATAAGGATTGGATTAACCTCATATTGGCGTGACCTAAGCGTCTATGCCATAGAGTTGAGTTGTCGTCTAAGGAGGTGAGACAAAGTTTGTCTTTAGATGTTTTGTCTAATTTCATAACGTAAACGTTATTCTTCAAAACACATTTTCCTACGGTTATGCCATTTTTAAGTATCTTACTTCCATTTTCACTGAAAAGGACGTCATACTTTTTACGGCATAATTGACTAATACTAAGCAAGTTAAAACATAAGTTATC
Source organism: Artemisia tridentata subsp. tridentata (assembly GCA_021014915.2). Classification (NCBI taxonomy): domain Eukaryota; kingdom Viridiplantae; phylum Streptophyta; class Magnoliopsida; order Asterales; family Asteraceae; genus Artemisia; species Artemisia tridentata. The sequence goes on along the minus strand of CP139505.1, from coordinate 137,228,397 downwards.
TACATGAGCAACATCATCAATAGTGAGAGAGTCATGAGAGATTGTACCTTTTCCGAAGATTTTACTTTTAAGCTTGCTACCAAATGTAACATTACCTCCGTCATACACTTGGTAGGTTGAGAAAAGGCCTTTGTTTCCCGTCATGTGCCTTGAGCACCCACTATCTTTAATCCACTCGTCCGGTTCTAACCTGACTTTCAAGCACACCTCGTTAGAGTCATGAGCCATAAGCGCAACTTCGTCATTCTTTGGCTCTTCGTCATCATCTTCACTGCCACTCCAAGCACCACTAACAAAGACTCGTTAAGTCTTGTTCTTGGGTGGCTTCGGACAATCTCCTATTAAGTGACTAGTATCCCCGCACCTAAAGCACTTCCTATCTATTTTGCCTTTCTTATCATCACAGTCTTTCCGGAAGGATTTCTTTTCTTCTCGAGGTTGTTTAACAAACTTTCCTCGTCTTCTGAAGAATTTCTTGAAGTCTCTTACGGCCATGGCATACTCTTCGTCTTCGCTACCTGAGCTAGACTCTTCATCATCACTTGACTCTACCCTAGCTTTTAAGGCTATGGACTTGATCTTTTCCTTTTTGCCTTTGACTATCTCTGAATCTTTTTCCATCACCATCTCATGAACTTTGAGATTTCCTATGACCTCGTCAAGTGGCATGCTTGAAAGATCCTTGGATTCTTCAATGGCTGTTACATTTGCTCTCCACTTCGGATGAAGTGCTCTAAGAAATTTTCTGAAAAAGTTCTTACTAGAAAAAGAATCGTCAAGTGCTTTAAGAGAAGTAACAATAGTATTAAACCTAGCAAATGCACTATCAATGGTCTCATCTTCAGGGATAACAAATTGTTTATATTGTTGAACAAGAAGATCAATTTTGTTATCCTTTACTTGTGAGTTCCCTTGATTAGTGATAATTAAGGATTGCCAAATATCTTTAGCGGTTTTACACATAAAGACTCTTTCATATTCTTTCCTAGGTAAAGCATTATAAAGCATCATTTTAGCTTCATTATTTTTGGCAATTAGTTTCTTTTGCTCATCACTGTGACGAGTAAGAGAAATATCCTCATCCCGACCACTTGATATATCTTTAATTATGGCCTTATGGTCACCTTCTACAATGATGTACCATAGATCTATATCCTTTGACTTCACATAAGTTTCAAAGCGATTTTTCCAATATATAAAACTATTTGCTTCAAATAGTGGTGGTCTTTGCATAGATTGCCCTTCTTTGTAGTTTTCAAAATCCATTGATCGTTTCAAGTTTTAAAATACAATATATTTTGAAAATCTTAGTAACGTAGCTCTGATGCCAATTGTGGAAAACTAGAAGGGGGGTTGAATAGTTTTTACCGTTTTAAAATTAATTTGCTTTGAATACTTGATGTCATTTCAACTTAAAGTAAACAATCACACAATATAAGTAAAGCAAGTAAGGAAAGAAACAATCAAACCACAACACGGATGTTTATCGTGGTTTGGTCTACAATGACTCTCTTCCTTGCCCTACTCCACTCCTCGAGCCTCTAACTCGAGAGTTTTTCTTCACTAAGAAACAAGCTCCCTTCTAGGCGGAGAAAACTTTTACACGTTGCTTAATCTTTATCCGGTACTAAGCTAGATACCGAGTTCTAGTTCGAGGTAGAACCAACCTAACGTCGCTTACACTTTTTTCTGGTACTAAGCTAGATACCGAGTTCTTTACAAGGGTACAACCACTCCTGACACTCTATGTGTTTTGAGGACTAAAACACTAACCGATCACTACTGAATGTTTGGTATAACAATGATGTGTGATAAACTACAAATCACACAGTATCTAACTAACAAGACTTGCAACAGTGTGTTGAAGCTTATGATGCTCGATCTCTTTGCTACAAAAGAAATATCTCTACAAATGAAATGAAATGAATGACTGAATGGGTTAGTAATATATGCAAGAATGTATAATGTAGTTTATGCTATATGAGTGATGAGTGAACTTGAATGATCAGCTTGCTATAGCATGCTGATCAAATAGTCCACGGATTTGGCGGACCCTAATTCTGGGGTCCGTCCATTATACTACTTGGTTCCGCTAGAGCCTGACAGAAAATCTCTACATATATTTCCAAATCTTGCCAAGATTTTACACAATCCAATTCTTTGCTTAAAGATCTTTCCAAGATATTTACTAAATCTTCAAGATATCCTAGAGATATCCAAATGATGTATGCAATGATGTCATGAACATATTTCCATTTTAAGAATTAAAATGTAAATAATGCAAATGTATATATGTATGTAATATGTATCCTAGTGATCATGTAGCATGTATATGATGAGTTTTTAAAAGCTTATTACTATAAATGTAAAAGACTTTAACTTATATTTATGCTTTGCTAAAGATAAACTTTATAATTGTCATTAACAAAATATAGCAAAGATCGTAAAATATAAATAACGTTTTTAGGACGATATTTGTATTAACAGAGAACATAATTAGTTTTTTAGTTAGCATTAGTCATCATTGAGTATCGATAGTTCATCTGTGACAAGTCTGTTAACATACAGTTCATTTTATAGTATTACACTTCTATTTGATAAAGATGCAGTTGTTTAACAAAAGATGATTCATATGCTTTCTTATACAGGTTCCCTATTTGTCAAATCCCCCCAAAACTTAACATTACCAAAGACCTCGACACTTGTTTCCTCACCTTCCATACCTTATCAAACTCTTTCAAAGGTAATTTATATCATCAGAACAAGTTTTATATCTTGTATGAATACATGTATAAGTGCATGTCATCTAGAATAATGTTTTGGTAATTAATTGGCCAGTTTTGTGTTATGATTCTTGACTAATGTAGCATATAAAAATAAAGAAGTTGAAAACACCGAGAATGGACAAGCATTGGATCTTAGTCCGTTTGGGCTAACAACTTACAAGATGCTTGGAGATGTGTGGATTCGTCACGAAGATGATGATGAGAAGATTCAGGATTTTGAGAGTGCTGCATCATCATGGTTGAGTCAACTCCATATCCAACAACATGATTACAACTTCTTTACTCAATGAATACTTTGACGACGATAAAGGAATGGTTCTATTATGGTTTGATCTTGCTATTTATGTTGCAAATGAGAGTCATCCATGGTAGATTTATTTCCTTTTAGTAGTGCAAAGTTACATGAAATCTATTGTTAGAATTTCACTAATCGAAAGTCTATGTGTCAAGCTTCTGTAATTTGGGAATTTCCTTAGGTAGTGCAAACTTGAGTGGGCTTTTTCGATGGGATGTTACTTATTGGAGGTTGTATACTTGTATGTCAACCTTAATCAGTGATTTGATCTTTTTAGGGATTGCCTTTATTAGTGCAAACTTGAATGAAGCTTTTGTTGGGATTTCATTAATAAAAAGTTGTATCTCTGAGCTTAGTGATTTGTTGTATAGTATTGTTGGGGATATCTTTTTGTAGTACAAACATTACACTGTTCTCGAGTATCACTTAAGAGGTAAAGAAAATGAAATAAAACAAAAAAAGTTATGTTCTTTAGTATCACTTAAAGAATAAAAGAAAAGAAAAGGACTAAAAAACAAGGATGATTTTGTTGATTTTGAAGTAAAATATTTACTCTTAAAATTGGGCTGGAAATGTTTACTTTCTATTTCTTTTCTTTTCCTAACTAAAAAAACTCGAGAACCGAGCATTAGTGAAGGATTTCTCAAATTTAAACTCTCGTGAAATCTTTTTTTAGTACAACCGTCAATCAACAAGGTGGATAGTTACGCTAGTGAAAACTTTCATGAAGCATGTTGTTTGAAACTTGTGTTGATCATATATTAAGATCGGAAAGTGTTGGAAACGCACACATGCTAAAAAAAGTTATTGTATAGCTAAACACAATGCACAAACGAGAAACTAAACAAGCACACTCAATAAAGAACAAAAGGAATTAAGTTGATCAACTCACATATATGGACATTAAATTTATCATTTTCGGGCTAGACTGATAATATAGTGTTACAAAATTGAAGTTCTAGCTACAATATCATACTCTTAAAACCGTAAAATTCATATATAACTACTATTTAACACTGTGTATATATAACTTATACGTATACAATACTAGATAGTAGATAAACACTCTAAACAACATAAACACTGGCCATATATAACGTCAACCCCCAAAGATCCTCCAGATAAATATCCATCATGGACACTTTGAGTCTAACGACGCACGTTAGCCTATTTCGTTCACTGATCCTCTAGAACTCCCACTTCAAATCATAATCTCCAAATTGAGTAAGGTCATAAAACCATTCACATCACTATTTCTAAAATCATATCGCGTGGTGCAATGATATAACATGGTCGCCCCTTGTAGCCATGCCAATCCTACCAGAACTAACAACCCCCTTCCACCGACCTCCCGACTCGCTTATCTAAATTACTTCCTTTTCCTAAAAAATATCGTGTTAAGTCAGATACATTTTCAAACAGTAACCAGTACCATTTTAGTAGTGTAAAAAAGATATTAACAGGTAACTACAAGGACCAAAATTGTAAGACAAGAAGAAAAGAATGAAAGAAGCAATGGTGGTCGTTGATTGACTGTAACAAACAGATTGACTATCACCAGTTCACCACTATTAAAATTAAAATAAAGCGGAGATCCCAAATTTCATTCATAAATCTCCGATTTAAGGTCAGTTAAATTTTATCACTATCAATCTTCTAATTATATGCTACTAATTTCAACTTTTGCTTGCTTTTATTAAATCCTTCATCATCCATAGGTATAGTTAGGTTTTCTTCAAACGCCTGATTCCTTATTGTTTGCTTATCTGTTACACTATTAATCTAAATTTAGTGCTTATAATATTATTATTTGTATTTACTTATTATGTAAAAAATAAAAAATGTAAAGATAAAATGGAACTAGTGCTCATTGCTTATTTGTGTTTATTTTAAGGTTTTTAAGTTAGATATACAAGTGTTTAGAGGTTATTCTAACGGGTGTTTCATGTTTGGTTGGATTAGGTTGTATTATGACTTATTTAAATAATCCCAATTCTTGTTAAAACGAGTGATCCTAAGGCTAAGGCATAAACTAAAATCTAAGATTCTATCAAATGTAATGGATAACAGTTAATGAAATTCAAAACAATTTTGCATAAGAACATAATAAAGCTTTTTTTTTTTTTTTTGAACGGCGATTTTATTAAAAAACTAGCAAGAAGCTAGATTAAACTACAATAAGGTAAGGAGTTTTGAGCCAGTCATTCCAATTGAATGGGGCTTTACATCTAAATTTACACCAATTGAAAGAACAAGAAACAATATCATCAAACAAAGTCGCCTTGAGAGGAACCTTAGTGTCGAAGAGCGTCCTATTACGAAACGACCAAATGAACCACCACATGACATAAAACACACCTTCTAAGATCGGCTTAAGATTAGAAGGAAGAATCAAAGCAGAAACCCAAGCGAGCCAGTCATCATACGAAGAGACGTTGCCATAAGAGATATTCCACCAACGCACAATCTTATCAATCAACTCTCTAGTCAAGCAACAGTTAAAGAACAGGTGATTTGTAGTCTCGATCCCATTGTCGCACAGAGGACACGACAAAGATGCAATATCAATACCACGCCTGGAAATATTAAAACGAGAGGGAAGAGCATTCATCTTAACCTTCCATGCAAAGATATTAATTTTGATAGGCATAATCTTAACCCAACGAGTCACGGTAGAGATAGAAGAGGACCTAGTATCATCAATAGCACTCCTCATAGACGCAACGGAATAAACCTGAGAGTTATTAAGGGACCAAACAAACCTATCTGCTTGAGGAAGAAGAGTAACTTCTCCTATGGATTCCAACAGGTTGTCGAGCTGTGTTTGTTCCTCTCCACCCCTGGTTCGACGACGAAAAGAAAAATCAATACTAGGGTCTGATAATTTATCTTTAACACAAATATCCTTACGCAGCTCCAAAGCATAAAGTCTCGGGAAGACGGCTTTTAATGGCCGGTCGTCCTTCCAACAATCATCCCAAAAAACAGTAGCAGATCCATCTCCCACTCGAAGCTTACAGAATTCAAAAAAATCAATGCCTTGCTCTTTGAGGAGACGAGCTTCTTTAACAATAGTAAGCCAACAAGATCGGGTGCCTGTAACAATGTTTCTGCCCACACCACCATCATTACCGTGGATAGCTTTAATGACCCTAACCCAAAGAGAGTTCTTTTCGGTATAAAATCTCCACATCCATTTAAGCATTAAGCCCCTATTAAGGGCATAGAGACTAGCAACACCTAGCCCCCCTTTAGCTTTAGCCGTCAAGACGTTACTCCATCGAACACACGAAGCCTTTCTACCAGAAATATCATTACCATTGAAAAAACGACTACGGATAGATTCAAGTTCTTGAAGCACACCTATAGGAACACGGTAAATAGACATATGATAAATTGGAAGTGAGCCCAGAACTGATTTAAGCAACGTGAAACGCCCCCCAATGGAGAGAGTTTTCATCTTCCACTTGGATAAACGAGCTTTAACAGAATTAATAACTTCCTTCCAAGCGTTAACCCGAGACATAACACCACCTACTAGAGTGCCTAAGTATTTAAAAGGAGTTTGAAGAGTAAGACAACCAAGCTTAGAAGCTGCTTGATTCACCTTAACACTATCCACAAGAACACCCATGATCTTACTTTTGCACATGTTAATTTTGAGCCCCGAAGCACGACGAAAGCAATCCAAAACATTAACAAGAGTGTTAATGTTAGCCTCACTCCAGCTGCCGACAAAAACAGCATCGTCCGCGAAGAACAAATGCGACAGACTAACCACATTATTTATCTTAATACCCGTAAATAGACCAGCATCCACAACTCTTTGAAAAGATAAATGAAGGCTCTCGATGACAAGAATGATTTTGCCTCGAGAATGATTTTGCCCAAATTTGATTTTAGCACACGAGAATGATTTTGCCCAAATTTGAAAGTTGCGAAGGTTGTTATGAGAGTTGTGAGAGTGTGTGAGGGTTGGTGACCGGTAAAAAGAAGTAATATCACTTTTTGTTTTTTGGCCCGGTTCAATCACAAACTAGTTTACATCAAATTAAGCAAAGTTTTATCATAAGGCGGAAAAAGTGGGCTTAGGTGCTTTTTCAGATTCAAATAATCCAGTAAAGTAAGCTCATCCAAACACCACCTTAATTTTATCTCGAACAAGCACTTTGAAATAAGTAGCTCCCAAACTGCGTATTTCACCTCAAGATAGGTAGATAAGCATACACAATTTAGATGATCCAAACACTTCAAACTGCAAACAATAAGTAGTTAAAAACATAGTTTAGATATTTACCTGAATTGATTGATCCTTGAATTCATGTGATTATATGCGAAAGTACGAAATCCTTATATTTTTTTGTGTGTGTTTTTTAAAGGTTAGTTAGAGGTGAATGTGATTGGTTACGAGGTGGTTATTGCTGTTGAGCAACTTCAGTTTCTGAGTTTGTTCAGTTATTATGGACGGCAATAAGGATGAGGCGATAAAATGTGTTGGCATTGCGAAAGAGGCGATTGCGTCTGGAAACAAGTCACGTGCCATGAAGTTTATTGGGATGGCACAGCGGTTAAACCATAACTTAGATGTAAATGATCTTTTGGCAGCGTGTAAAAATTTAGATTCTGGAAATCCTGGTCCGTCAAATGGTAGTGTTAATCATGTTGGAAGTAAGAATGTGAGTGATAAGCGGGTTGAGGGTAACGGGGAGGTGAATTATACCGAAGAACATGTTCAATTGGTTCGTAAGATTAAAAGAAACACAGATTATTATGAGATTTTAGGTGTTGAAAAAAGTTGTACTGGTGAGGAGATTAAGAAGGCGTATAGGAAGTTATCGTTGAAGGTTCATCCCGATAAGAACAAAGCTCCAGGATCTGAAGATGCGTTTAAGAAAGTTGGTAAAGCGTTTAAGTGTTTGAGTGACGAGGGGTCGAGGAGGCAATATGATCACACGGGTGTGGCTGAAGGGGATGAGTATAATCAGCAGTATAATGTTAGGAGGCGAAGGAGAACGGGACATAGTATGTTTGAAGATGATTTTGATGCTGATGAGATCTTTAGGTCGTTTTTTGGTCAAAGTGATGTGTTTCGTCAAGCTAATGTGTATAGGACTAGAAGGGCTGCCGGTCCGCAGGCGAGGGAGGATAATGGTGGGACCGGGCCTAATATGATGTTGCTTCTTCAGCTGTTACCTTTTTTGATAATCGTGTTGCTTGCTTGTCTTCCATTTTCTGAGCCTGAGTATTCGTTACAAAGGAATTATACTTATCAGTTTACGAAGACGACTCAGGAATATGGAGTGGAGTTTTTTGTGAAAAAGTCTGATTTTGATCATAAGTATCCTGTTGGAACTCCTGCACGAACTAATATCGAGAATAGTGTTGTGAGAGATTATAAGAATATGCTGTGGCGTTATTGTCATGTTGAGCTCCAGAGGCGGTCGTGGAGCAGAAACTTGCCAACTCCTCACTGTGATAAGCTTGAAAGCTTAGGATTCGCGCCAAGGTTAGTTCATTTAGTTCTGATATTAAATGTTTCTTACAGATGGAGTTCTTAAATGTGTTTTGGGTCAAATTTAATATCCTCGAGACTTTACTGTGGTCTGTGGGTCCTAATTAATTAATGCACAAGGATGGGAAAATGGAACTACATCACTAACCGAAACTGAATATTTACATTCCGAGAGATTTTGTTCTTTTAAGTTTAGACCGATAAGTAACACTTTATAAATATGCACAAACACACACCATGTCATAAGCACAATTGGTACTATAGTGGTTCCCACACTTCTAAAATGACTGGTATCTCATAAAAAACAAAATTCATTGTTCTCATCCACACAGATACCTCTTGTTAATAATACTCGTAAAAGAGGCAGTTTGCTAAAACCATGTTTAAACGTAGCCAAATGAAGCTCTGCTCTGGTGTCAATTTACCATTTGGAAGCAATGTGGTACAATCACATGTGCATAAAAATTGATTGTTGCTTCTCCAATAACATGTCAACTAGTTGTGCTGAGCCTGGATAATGACTTCAACAGCTGCACTATTTGTCTTTTGAGTAAAAGGTGGATGGTAACATCCAGTGGGCTGATGTATAAGTTCAGGATCCAACTAGTTGTGCTCTTTTGACTTTTCTAAACTTAAGTACCTGCCGTATGTTGAGTTTGAGTTAGGTCTACAGATGACATGGATATGATCACCCTGTATCTTTTACCACTTATCTTTCATCATAACCTTGCATTGCCGGTGGTATATGACAGTAACTGTAATAGTGTAATTAGGCTATGCATGCATAAGGGCTTTTGGTCGACCGCTGTCAAGGGTTTATCTGTTTATAGACTGTTTTTGGTGTCCTTGCACATCTATGGGTTATTCTAGTAACGTGTTTTACAGACTGTTTTTCGTGCACTTGGACATATTACAATAGTCACACAGATTTATGCTAGTAAAAACGTGTATAACAGGCTGTCTTTCACCAAAAAAAAAAAAAATGAGCAGGCCATACATGCAACACAGTATATTTTTGTCCCTAAAATCTGAATAATATATTTTAAAGGCTTTCTCTTAACTTTCTGTGGAAGGATTTTTCCTTTTTTTCTATTTTTTGTGATTTATGATGGGAAGAGCATTTCCATTGGTTGCTTGACTTTCACTGTCGGGATTAGTTTTTCAAAAGCTGCTGCTTACTTTAAAATGAAAAATGGATTTTTAAATAGCAAACAGCATTGCATATTGACAAGTGCCGCCCACATTAGGCAACTTACTTTTTGGTATCGTTCTCTTTACTTCATGCACTTTCACTACAATTGGCTACCTGATATAATTGAAGATAATAACTCAAATTATCTCTATTAAAGAACTCAAAACAATTCAATTTTTCTTCAAATCTTTGTGAAATGCTAACATACTGAACATAGGTTGTAATTAGGACACTTTAAGAAAATGCGATTGTTTTTTTTAATTTATTTAACTATAGATCTTCTGTTACTCATTTAACATTCTGAAACACTGAACAAGTTAAACTCATTAGTGACTGAACCTTTAAGTTAATTATCATTGGTTAAGGTTTCTAATATTGTATAGTCTTACATACCGATTAAAGGGGAAAGGTAAGTAATCTTTAGAATTCAAGATGTACTTTTTTAACCGTACTCCGACTCAGTGTCTTATTTACAAGTTATTATGATAGCTGCTAGTGTGTCTCGGCATTCCCTGCAATTGATTGTAAAGAATAAAAGGGTCCTATGATCGCCTTGAGAACATAATGCAATACTTCATTGTTAAACTCATCGCCTGTCTATATTTCGTTATTCCATATGATAGTATGTTGGGCTTATAAATTGTCTTTCTTCTAATCTGAGCTTTCTGATATTATAACAGAATAAATTATGGCAGATTATGTTATCAACAATATTCATTGTTCTTACTATCTACTTCTGCTGCTTACTTTTGAATTTTACTTTCTATAGCTTTGTGCCTCATGGATGAGATATGTTTCTATTTAGCATTGAGTTGCAAGATGTTGAAACTTACTAAGAGGGTGTATGGTATTGCATACTCAAAGTGCTTATTGGCTTTTTGATTATCTAAAGTGAAAAAAGACACTTTTGTAGTGTTTGGATTGCGAAGTGCATATTGGCCTATATTTGGATTTTTTATTTTTTATTTTTTTTGGGGGGGGGGGGGGGGGGGGGGGGGGGGGGGGGGGGGGGGGGGCTTATAAGACATAAGCATAACCTTAAGATATGCAATCCCAAACACCGCTATTTCAGTTTGTACTTTCTTGTTAAGCTTGAAACATTGTTTTTTCGGAAACTTTTTGAACCCTAGATGTTTTTTAATACATTTTCCTTTTTGCAGTATAGTGCTGAACTGCATCCACAGTTCTCCCAAAATTTGACATTAAGGGTCCTTTTTGGGGTAAAATATGGTAAGTTAGATGGGATGGGATGGAATAGTTTATTTGTGATGGGATGTAATAGTTAACTGGTAAGTGTTAGGTATTGTAGTTTTGCTGTGTGCATTTAAACATCAGCTTGATGATTACTAAAATCTGTGTCACCAGATCAATGCAATTGACATTTGTTTTTTGTTTTCTGGCAGGCATATTTGGATTCAGTAGATGGAGAATTATTTTTTCCATTGTTCTGGACTTCTGCATTTCTACTGGCTGTTACACTCTTGGAATTTTGATTTATTTTATATGATGTGTAGCAGCCACTGCTCGGCTCTGCAAGGTTTGATTTTGGCATGAGTGTATGAGCATTTGTGTAAAGATACTGTTGCTGACGGGTTAGATATTTACGAATATTATTATGAGAGGATATAATAGTGTTATGGAAATAATTGTTTTTCAGCTATCAGCTGATAACGAGGTGGTAATCCTTGTTTCATATGGTAAACAAGTTCTACATGCCGTTTTGGAATGAAAACCTAACAATATTGTGTACCACGGAATATAAGTCAGTAAAGACTTGACAAACATTATTAAAGTCATAAAATTAGAAATATATTATCATTTACGAATTTCAAACAAGATAAAGATCATTGTAAACAGGATTCCTGGAACATGGAAAAGCTGCTATAAAACTGTAACAAAAACCTGACAAATTCTTTTATAAATTTGTACGGTGTTTGTGTTGATTCTATTCAATTTTCTGCAAGTAAAATACGTAATAGCCTTTAATTGAAAAATCACCCATCGGTTTAGTTACATTAGATGTTAATCAGCAATCGATCTATAGATCTATTCATGCTCACGCTTGTGTTCACCAAACGTGCCAATTCACAAACTTTTTTAGGCATAGTCAGTAAAATGTTTAGTTGTAGTATTATGTTTGTTTGGCTAAGAGCGAAAACTGGATTAGGAAGTAACGGAGATTTAGTTAAGGTTTAAAGGTGGGAATCAACATGCTTTCTATACAAAAAGGGGTTAAATAACCTAAACGCAAAATGTCTATCAAGGTAGTCTATTGACAAAAGATGGTGAATTTATCAATTTAAGGGTTTTTTTTTAATCAATACTTTTTATATATCAAAATGCTAGGGATATAGCTTGTAATACAACTACACTAACCCTAGAAACTACGTCAACCAATAGAGTTACAACAATAAACAGTCCAAACAGCCAAAGATTAAACTCTCGCCAACCAAGCCCAACATAAGCATAACCATTTAAGAGCCATCACCCGGTAAAAAATATTAAAACGAGTATAATTTTATCTTATAAATACCGGAATAAACTCCCATTTTCTTCACAACTTACGGTGCGTTTCCTTCCTTTGCAAATTTAAATCTTTAATATATTCATTTTTACACCTCAAAAATCATCTCAAATGGACCTCAACATCCACAAGCAACTCGTCTTCACAACCATTTGACCTCAACATGTAGTTTAATGACCGTTTGGCGATTTTGGTTCACAACCTTCAAAACAGAAGATAAAAGGAAAGAAAACCGGTCATAATCATGATCTGCTACCTTCTTCAACACGGAAGACATTGTGGCCTAAATGGAAGAAGGCTTGTCAGCTTTGATGAACCATGTGAATGAATTAAGCAGAAATAAACAGTGGTCATTTCTTGAGACATTGTGAACACAAGTGACAAACAAAGGAAATAAACAAGGTTTTTCGTGACATGAGAAAATCGCAATAACTAAACTTCGTTGGCCAATTTCTTGATCACACTCTAAACGGTAAACCTCACGGAGAATGGTGTATGTCAGCCTGAATAATATCGCAGGAAGAGTGAAAGAAAATGAGGAAAGTTTTGATAAGTTGAAAGGTTAAAAAATCGCTTCTCATTTTTTAACCCTCACATTTTTAGCCACGAAAATGGGTTTAGTGGGGTATAAGTGGCAACAACCCATTGGGCCAGCAGATCCATGTCATGCGCGTGACATACAAGCCTGAAACACATGCATGTAAATGTCACGATGACGTCAAACTCAGTTGAAACGATAGGTCTGCAAGTCGCCTAAATGCCAAGTTGACAAAATTCAAATCATTTTGAATTATTTTACTTATATTTCCCACGCAAAAAATTTAATGTTGGTGCGCCCAGGCACAACTCATCATAACGCAAGTAGCACAACTTGCATTTGCATTAATTACCAGGCAGAACCACCTAAACTGCTACGTTAAGATTTACCTTTCTCGGAACCTGGAGATCTGTTTATATGTTCTTAACTCTTAAAGTAGTTGGATAAAATATCTTTTATGACCCATCACCCATGAACTTTTTTTTTTTTTTTTTTTTTTTTTATAGAAAACAAATCAATCACTCGTATTTAACTGGATAACCCTCAAGATGACCTAGTGATAAGGACAATGATGTATTCACAAGAAAGGTCTGATGTTCTAACCATCTTACGTAAGCATCTTCCGGGTGACTAGAAAAATGAATCGCAAAGATCACATAAATATCGTTCAGACCGAATATATATGAGTCGTGGTGTTTACAAATCGGATAATCCCCACAGGAATCAAAATGAAACCGAACCGAACCGAATAAATTGTATACTTCAGGTTATCCAGGTCAACCCGAAAACCGAACCGAACTAAAATTAGGTTTCGGTTCGGTTTAATATAATTTGAATTCTGTTTGGTTAGGTTTTACCAAAAAAAAGTTTAACCGAACGAAATAAACCAAACAACCCAATAGCCGAACCGATGAACACCCTTATTAATATGAGTTAAAATATAAACTTGTTTTTTTAAACAAAAAATAAATATAATAAACGTGTTAGTAACTGAAACTCATCCTCATTCAAAAAAAAAACAAAAAAAAAAAAAAAAAAAAACTGAAACTCATCCTCCTATGCATACATAATTTAACTTAAAAGAGTTGGATCAAATATCCTTTAAGACCCATAAAACAAAAAGCCCATTTGACCCAGCCCACTTATACCAATCCAAATATATAAACACATTTAGGGTTTTACTTCTTTCTTCTTCTACTGAATCGCGCCGGAGCATCTCTTCTTGCACATTTCATAGGTACATCTTTCTTACTTTTCATATCCTTAATCATCATATCATTAAAAACATATAGTTATTATTTTTAGTGTTTCTTATAAAGTATAGTTTGTTAAATATGTATCAGTTGTAATGTTTTTTAATATGTTGTTTATGTTGAATTTGTAGTTGCTGTGTTTAAGGAACTAAGAAAAAATGGTGTCTGGAAAGAAGACGGTATGTGTTTTTTTAATGTTTTATAAAAAATTTAAGGTTGTTTTGTTAAAGTTTTAAATATTGTGGGTATTTTGTAAAATGTGCAGAAGAAGACTCATGAGAGTATCAACAACAGGTTGGCTCTTGTGATGAAGAGTGGAAAGTACACTCTTGGTTACAAGACCGTGCTCGAGTCTCTTAGGAGCTCCAAAGGTGTGTTTCGGCTTTTCGATATCAGATTTTTGTATATTGTGTGTTTGAGTTAAATACGTATTTAGCTGGGACTTATGTGGTGTGTTGTTTGATGGGGGGATGTAGGTAAGTTGATTATTATTTCCAACAATTGCCCGCCTTTGAGGAAGTCGGAGATTGAGTACTATGCTATGCTTGCTAAAGTTGGCGTTCACCATTACAATGGGAGTAAGTGAATTACTACTACTTTGATCCTTTCTATTGGCTTAAGTTTTGCTATATTCATATGTGTTGCTAGTTGGATTTCATCTAGGATTGTGAAATTGTTGTACCCTCTTTCGTTTAAAATAGATTTGTTTGATTGTGTGGGTGGTACGAGACTCTTGTTTGACTTTTCGTCAAGTGTTTAAAAACACGATTGAGTGATTAGGCAATATCAGGTTTTTTTATAATCACTACATTAGAGGTGGCAATATAACCAAGAAAGGATCTTTGCAATTTTAATTGGAAGAAAAAAATGTGTTTTTTATGGGCTTTAAATTACTGTATTTTAAAACACTAAAAAGGGTGGCAAAAGAAACAAACTAGAACCGAACATCAGCTATCACCACTAAGATTGATTTCTGTTTATGTTTTAGATTTTTGTACTTAAGTGCTCATTGAAATTGTTGTACTTAAATGCTCACTATAACGTTTGTTGTTTACGTTTTCTTACTGATCCCATTCTTCCTGATTTCTGTTTAGACAATGTTGATCTTGGAACTGCTTGCGGGAAGTACTTCCGTGTGTCTTGCCTAAGTATCATTGATGCAGGTATTGAATTTGAGATACTTTATTTATCTATTATAAAGTATTTGAAAAACCGAGTGATTGTTAACTAACCAGTTTGTTTTTTTGGCTTTGGTTTAGGTGATTCTGATATCATCAAGAGTCTGCCAGGAGATCAGTGAAGAGGATAAACACTTATCTAGTTTTTCTCTCAACTGTTCTAAGTTTTGGCCTAGTATATTATCCTTTTGAGTTCTGTGATTGCTCAATTAATATAGTGATCTTGTTGATTTGGATTCAGTATTTAGTACTGTGTTTCTTTGTTGAATGTTAATCATCATTTGCATGTCCTGTTTTGGTAACACTATTGCTGCTGGTTCTTATTTTAAGTATTTAGTACTGTGTTTCTTTGGTTCCTTTAGGTTTTAAAATTCTATTCTTTGTTTTTTGATTGAATTGTTATGTATTATAGCAGTGTCATTTTTAGTCACAATGAACAATAATATTGTTCTAGTTAACAGGATTGAAAAAGAAAAAATATGTACAAATATATGAATGTAATATTCTAGACAGTGTCATCGCCGTTGTCATCTTCTTCATTGCGCTTGTAATGGCCGGTAAGTCATGGTGAGAGCAAGTGCCTTCATGTAGCCACCATTATAAGCGCAATGGAGCAGGTGATCAATGATGATCAATCCATATAATACTATGTTTGTAATTTTTGCTCAGTTTTTTTTTTCTTTATCTGCTTATAGGAGATGATGCTCTTCATTGTTATGTTTAAAATTGAGAGATATAATGCACATGTGGTTTCCTCATTTGCATGTCTTGGTTTGGCAACGCTTTTGTTGATTTTTATTTGAGTATGGTTTTTTAGGCCTTTGCATTCTATTACATGCTCTTCGAACGAGTTATGGGTTTTTTATTTTTAGTATCGTCTCATTTTTTTTTATCACAAGGAATAATAGTATTATCCTCGTTAGACAGGATTCGAAAAGAAAAAAAAAAAAATTGTACGGAAACAGAAATATACTCGTAATATTATAGGTGGTGTTATTTTCACCTTTCATGCACTTGTGCTTCTTGATTAGTGGGGGTAAGAGTAAGCGCCCTCTCGTATCCACAATCACAAGTGCATGTTCGCGATGTCGCGACCATGGAATGAAGATGTGCTATTCTTTATTGTACTATGCTTAAACTGAGGGATGGAATGAAGATGCTATTCTTTATTGCGGTTAAAAACTAAGGTGTGTAGGCAAGGGAGGTGTTTTTTCACCTGACACCTCAGCGCCACCTCAGCTTTCTCTCTCCTCTCACTTCCCTTCACCTCACTTCACCATTTAGTAGTCAAGGTCACCTCTAACTTCACCTTTCATTAAATACCCACTTTATACAAATATACCCCATTAAATACCCCACACACTCACACACAAAATAAAACATAATAAATGGGGCCCTTTTTTTTGCTTTTTCAATTGGTGAATGTATCACCGAATATTGTTTCGGTTTGTGTGTATTTGGTGAAGCAAATGATGGTGGGCAAGGGAGTTGCTTGGTGATGTGGGCCCATTTGGTGATATGATCACCTCCTTGCATACTAGCCTAAGGGCCCAAGGAGTCATAACATCCTACCCTCCCAACCCTCCCAAATTCCACCAATAACATCTCTCCAACTCATTTTATCCTTTCAACCCTCCCAACCAACCCTCCCAACTTAATTCTTAGGCATTCATCACATTCTCAACCCTCCCAAAAATTTTTTTTTTTTCATTTAATTTAATCAAACATTTATGTAATAAAAACTTAAACATTTCATTAAAATAAACTAAAAAAAAAATACATAAACGACATAAACATTACATAAACCTAAACATAATTAATAAAAACTACATAAACGACATCATTATTAGAAAATAAAATACGATATAAAGAGACCTAAATCAATGTCTCGATCGGTGGTGGCTGCTCCGCTGGGTCATCAAGGTATGCTAAGTCCAAACCCGATATATGCGCTGTCAGATCATACCGGAGGCGATGATGGACTTCTTCGTCATGTATCTCCCGCAGCACATTCCGGTTATAAGCTACATGGGCAGGTGGATCCATAATACGAACCGGTGATATTGCCCTCCCGTCGTCTTTTATGATCATGTTGTGCAATATAGTACATGTGGCGACGACTTTCCCGATCTTCTGTTTTGTCGTGAGCCGTAGGGGACACTCCAAAATCTTCCATTTCCCCTTGAGAACACCAAAGGCCCGCTCAACATCCTTTCTTGCCGCCTCTTGGAGTCTTTTGAACTTCTTTTCGTCCTCTTCGACCGGATGCCGGTATGCCTTAACAAACGTAGCCCACCTAGGATAGATTCCATCGGTAAGGTAGTACCCATGCTTGTAATGTCGTCCATTTACGGTAAATGAAGTGTCTGGTGCGGATCCATTACGCACGTTTTGAAACAATGGTGACTGATTCAAAACGTTCACATCGTTGTTCGATCCAGGTGGACCAAAATACGAGTGCCAAATCCACAAGTCCTGAGAAGCAACACACTCAATCATAATAGTCGGCACCTTATGATCACCCCTCGTGTATTGCCCTTTTAAGTATCTAGGACACCTCGCCCATACGATGTGTGTACAATCAAGAGAACCAAGCATCCCTGGAATGTGGTGTCTTTCTTCGTGTGCTTGTGTGATGAGAGCAACATCGTGAGATGTGGGCTTACGTAAAAACTCCGCTTCGTATAAAAAAATGACCGCATCACAAAAATACTCGAGGGTCTTGCGAGATGTTCTTTCCGCCATGCATAAATACTCATCGTACGCGTCTGGAGGTTCACCCGTCGCCAATTGTTTGATCGCCGATGTGCATTTCTGTAAAGCCGTGAAACTTTTTTTTCCACGAGCGTCGTATCCTTCTTGAAAGTACTCGAACCCGGCTTCAATATCAGCAACAATCTTCAAAAACAACCTTTTGCTCATGCGAAAACGATGACGGAAAACTGACTCATCGAATTTTGGGTCTTCAACAAAATAGTCAAGCATTAGTGTTTCCCCCGCTTCGACCCGTTCCCGATCAATGTACCTACGGGTGTCAGTAGAGCTTCCGGTGTCTTGATACGCGTCTAAGACCGTTTGCAAAAAGTTAAAAGTGCTCCCCGTTGACGAGTCGAAAAGCGAAGGCGGATCACAATACGAAGAAGAGGAAGAAGATGAATCCATTTTGTGATAAAAGTGATGATTTTGGGGTTAAATATGTGAAAGTTGTGGTTTAATATGTGAAGATTTTAGTTGTTTATAAAGAGGGAATTTTTTTTTTTTTTTTTTTTTTTTGAGCCGTTGCACAACACAAGGGAGCGTTTAATATTGCTTCAAACGGTCGAATTTTTCCAGCCCGTTGCCAAACCGCTGCTGCTTGTCCAGCCCGTGATTTCCAGCCCGCTGGGTCGGCGGCGGTGTTCCCCAGCGGGTTAGCCCAGCCCGTTGCCAAGCCCGCTGCCACTCCGTGAGGCCTAAGGTGTGTTGGAGAGCTGTGTTACGAAGTGGTTAATAGATGCTAATTTCAAGGTTGCTTTCTCAAATCTGCCTTTTTTGCGGATTTTGATTTGTTTATGAAAACTCAAAAGATTTGGAAGATGCCCGGCCGTTTCTTTTTCCTCTTAGCTAATGATATTGACCCACTAAACATAATTTAATATTTCTTTTTGCAGTGTGGCTTACTCATTTCCACTAATTCATCTATATATGGAAGGTGTAAAATCTGAGCTCCTCCCCATTAAGAGAAAGTAATATATGTGGAACCCATTATTTCTGTTAGTGAAGGAAAAAAAGAAACAAGGCCTTAGTCTTGTATAGGTTGAGAGATGGAATTTTGAAAGGAAAACAAATAGTAGTAAAGAGTATTCACTAATTTTCATAATTTTGAATAACATTGCGTATTTGTGTTAGCTCTTCCTTTATTTGATCGCTAGTTTAAATACCCTTTTTGCCGTTTAGGGTGTGTTTGGTTATAGCAGTAGCAGTAAGCTATAGTAGTGAGCCGTAGCTCTAAGTAGTAGTTGTGAGCAGGAGTTGTATTTTTCTATAAAAACGTTTGGTAACGTAGTTGTAGTTGTAATTATAATGTGTAAAACAACTCGTAAACGCTCAACGTTTCTAAAAGTTACTTCATGATGCGTTGAAAAAGGAGCATTTCAAAATAGATAAAGCTACTTGCTGTTTGTCAAATGAACATTAAAAATCACAACGCTCACCGCTCGCAAATGCTCTAAACGCTCTGCGCCAAACACACCCCAGGTAGCTGACATTCTTGCAAGAGGAATAATATAACCACAAAAATTTTACAAAAAGATTTGAGTAAAATTTGTAAATACTCTATACACTTTCCATTATAACTCATTATGCTTTCTTAACTTTTTATTGTCATTTTTCTTCCTTAAGTTTGTTAATGCTGTCATTGAGCTTATTAAAGTTGACTTTCTACCTGTACCCTTTTAACATTTAGTCGGTTTTTAGGTTTTGATTTTCTATGTGTAATAATTGAGGTGACAAATGAATAACAAAGAAGTAAAAAATAAAAAAAAAAAATGATTTGAATGCCTAAAAACTACATATAAATTTAGACCAAAAGATGTTATTGGTGTATTTGAAAAATTGATTGGTGAAAAATGATAAAAGAGAAAAAATGTATCACATTTGTCAAAATACGAATGGAGTAGCTCTATTGTTAGGTCTTTCTCCCAATAAATTACTAGTCTTTTATTTTATTTACCAACCCACAGAATATAGAAGAAATTTAAACCTTCATTTCAAAACCAAAAAGGCAAAATGTACCCCAATCTCTTTTATTCATCTTTTTTCGTCTTCAGTCACCCTCAAAATCAAATCAAGAACGTTTGGACATTTAAATAGAGAAACCCAAGGTCGATTAGATCCCCACTTGGCACATACAAGCAGGGTTCTAAAATGCGCGTTATGGCGGCGTTAAAGTGTGAGGCGTGACCTCCACATTACGAAATATACCAAGGCGTCGGCTCTAGGCGTGACGTGAGATGAGGCGTGAAAAGGCACGAGGCGTGCTGCTTTTTTTTAATTCAACTCCGATGAGGAAGGTTTTTTTGAAAGAAATGAAGAAGATTACATGCATGGATAGTTTCGTGACTTTATTCCTTATCTATAACACTTTTTGTAAACTCGATATATATGAAATATGATATAAATATATAAATCTATAATTATTTTTATATTTTGTGTCGCTTTAAGTTACATCTTAAAAAACGTTGTGACTTTGCCATGAGTCCTAAGGCATGAGGCTTGGCCATTCCGTCACACCGCGCCTCACGATATTTTTAACCCTGTAGACAAGTGAAGCTCATTCGTTAATTATAAACTTAGAATTTGGTCGCGTATATGCACCACACAAAAAAGAAAAAAAAAAAATAAATAAAAAATAAAAAAAATACCCTTTTTGTAAAATTTTCAACTCAATGGTATCTTTGTGAAAATGTTTCATAATTAAAGATTGTAGTTTCAGATCATGTTTAGGACATTCGAGATAGATTTGAGATGTATATATATATTGTGATAGGAAAAAAAAAATCTCAAACTAAGAAAGTAATCACAATATGGTAAATAAGAGTAAGAAAATCGTATATTTCATTTGTTTCATAATAAATGTTCACTTAAAAAATTACAGAACACTTTTCACTAAAATACATCTCTATTAACTTTCTTTTATTTGTTGAAATTCTAAGTGACCTCTAATTTTAAAATAATTCAAAATAAAAATAAAAACAAAATCATTGATTATTATAATTTCTAGAAATTAGAAAGTAGGAGTAACTACATTTTTGGTCCTCATGGTTTACCGGGTATAACAATTTTGGTCCAATAGTTTCATTTGTAACGGACCATGTCCTATTTTCGCTGACCCGTAACGGGTTTGGTCCAATTTTAATAACTCCGTTAAATTGACTATGTTTGACCGTCAGTTTTAAGGTTATTTCTGTCATTCACAAGTCTGCTTCCCAAAGTCACCTACCTTTACCAAACAAGCAAAATCACTACTGCTAATCTAATTTAACAAGCAAAATCACATGCTTTTAAATAAATTGTCATTTCCTTGTATGAAACATATATAAATTAACTATGCTTTTAAATAAATTGTCATTTCCTTGTATGAAACATATATAAATTAACCTAAAGAAATTGTAGTAGTTATCAAAGGAAATGTATGCTCAAGAAGAACAAACAACTGGGTTAATACACAAAAAAGTCACTAAACTTTACATAAAAGTTCGCCTAAGTCACCCAACTTTCAAATTGTTCAATTAAGTTACTGAACTTTGAAACTTTATTCGACTTGGTTACTGATCTTTGAAACTTTGTTCGATTTGGTTACTGAACTTTCATTTTGTTCACTTAGGTTACTGAACTTAGTAACTTTGTTCGAATAGGTTACTGAACTTTGAAACTTTGTTCGACTTCGTTACTGAACTTTGAAACTTTTTATACGTTTTCGTCTGTTTTTATACGTTTTCGCCAGTTTTTCTTTCGTTTTTGCCCGTTTTTATACGTTTTCGTCTGTTTTTATACTTTTTCGCCATTTTTCTTCTGTTTTCGCCCGTTTTCTTCCGTTTTTGTCCGATTTTATACATTTTAGTCCGTTTTTATACGTTTTCGCCAGTTTTTCTTTCGTTTTTGCCCGTTTTTATACGTTTTCACCATTTTTTCTGTTTTCGTCAGTTTTATCTGTTTTAGTCTGTTTCCATAAAAACTATAAAAACGGAAGAAAACTGTCGAAAATGTATAAAATTGGACGAAAACGAAAGAAAATGGGCGAAAACAGAAGAAAAATGACGAAAACGTATAAAAACGGGCAAAAATGGAAGAAAAACTGGCGAAAACGTATAAAAACGTACAAAAACGTATAAAAACGGACGAAAACGAATAAAAATGGGCGAAAACGGAAGAAAAATGTATGAAAGCGGGCGAAAACGTAAGAAAAACTGGCGAAAGCGTATAGAAATGGTCAAACTAACAGAAATAGTGGTTTATGGACTAAATCCGTGATACCAGACTAACCACAAGGACCGTTTTGAACTATAAAATATGCAATGTCATCATTTTAAAGGTTCAGTAACCAGATCGAACAAAGTTTCAAAGTTCAGTAACCTAAGTGAACAAAATGAAAGTTCAGTAACCAAGTCGAATAAAGTTTCAAAGTTCAGTAACTTAATTGAACAATTTGAAAGTTGGGTGACTTAGGCGAACTTTTTTGTAAAGTTTAGTGACTTTTTTGTGTATTAACCCAATGTATGCTCAAGAAGAACAAACAACTGGAAAAACCCAAACTAAAAAACGCCAAACGCACAACCCTTATTACTCAAATAAACTAACAAAGATGAACTTATAATCGTTGTCATTTATCTATCTTGGATGGACCTTCTTCTTCTTCACGTGACAATTACCGTTGTTAAGGCTCGATATGCACCCAAGTTTCCTCTTCATTTCCCTCCAAACATTCAATTTCTCCTTTTCAGTCTTTGTTTTCCTCAAATAACCTCTTTGATTTCTCATCACAAGACATTCTTTCTCCAACAACTCCCACATAACAAATCTAACACATCAAAAAAAAAAAAAAAAAAAAAAAAAAAAATATATATATATATATATATATATATATATATAGAATCTGGATCGATTGAGAAGGTTTTTATTTTGAGAAGATTGAGAAGGTTTTCAAAAACGATAGATTTTAAACTTTGATTCATGTTTTTCAAGCGTAAAACTCATTTTAATGTGATTAAAATTCAAAATATGTAAAAAAAATTTGAATCAATGTTAAAAATCTCTCGATTTTGCGATATATGTAGAATACTGAATCATCTGTACAAATTTAATGAATCATCATCATAACTCGATTTTAACAATGATTTGTTAATCAAATTTGTAATTTATAGATTCGATTCACCATAAAATGATGTTTTACTTGTGAATCAAATCAAAAACATGAATCAGTTTGTTCAAACGAAGATTTCTCAATCTTCTCAAAATAAAAACCTTCTCAATGGAACCGGATCCTATATATATATATATATATATATATATATATATATATATATAATATATATATATATATATATATATATATATATATATATATATATATATATAATCGATTCATCATCATCATAGAATCACCATAACCCAAAATCTAACACACAACACAAACACCAAATAAATTCACTCCAATCTACACAAACATGAAACCCATATCGAGAACTGCAAAAACAAATCATCACTCTCACTCAAAAAACCGATATACATAGCCCGAAAAACCATCACTCTAAACTCACACACCTCATCACTCTCGATATCACAAACCTCATCATAAACACAACATCGAGAACAAAAGAGTGTTGGTAAATCAATCTTTGATTAATAATCAAAACAGTGGGGCGAAAAAGAAAAGGTTGATCGGAATCTGGGTTTATACATGAAGAAGTTGAAGATGAATGGTAGTAACTCAGATCTGTAAGAAAATATCAGATTTATGAATAAATAGATCTGTAAGAAGATATATAGATTTATGAATAAATATATAGATATGTTAAGGTGAGAGAGTATGTATTTGTTTAGATAAAGAGAGTAGTGTATGTTTGTTTTTGGATAAAGAATATGAAGTAACTTGTTGGTTTGAATAAGAACCACCAAAGATATGGTGTTTTGGTTGTTATAGTGTTAAAGAAGATTTGGTGTTTTGGTTGGTTTGAATAAGAACCACCAAAGATATGGTGTTTTTGTTTATTAATAATAATAATAATAATAATAATAATAATAATAATAATAATAAAAGAAAAGGCATTTTAGTCATTGTACATCATCAATTGAGGGTATTTTAGTCATTTCATGTTTTTTTAACCAGTCAAACTGACGGTCAACGAAAATTAGACCAAACCCGTTATGGGTCAGCGAAAATAGGACAAGATCCGTTACAAATGAAACTATTGGACCAAAATTGTTATACCCGGTAAACCACGAGGACAAAAAATGTAGTTAACTCTAGAAAGTATTATACAAATGATGACATGATACTCATGAGTTCAACCTTGTATCTAGGGGTGTCATATGGGTCGACCCGACCCGACCCGAACCCGACCCGATAAGGCCTTATAGGGTCGGGTCTATCGGGTCCAATATACCTTATCGGGTATATCGGGTCAACCCGATAACCCGATAGCGTTATAGGGTCGGGTTTCGGGTTTTAGCTAATTTGTTATCGGGTTATCAGGTTGACCCGATAACCCTTAAACATCTTTAATGATGCCAACCCCCTAAGTAGTATAGATATGTAACGTTGATCATGCCAACTATTCAGCTACTACTCAACACTGCATGATGGCAGTAAGATTCAACATTGTTGGTTAAATTGCACAAAATCTTGGATACATCCTTTGCTCATTAGTGCAATGAATGATCAATGATGGTAAGGTACTACTCAACACTGCATGATGGCCATACGTGATACGACATGAACATATATTGCTCATTAGTGCAATGAATGATCAATGATGGTAAGATACTAAGATACGACTCTATACATTCAAACGACGTCTTCCAATGTACTTCCCATGACCCCCAATTGCATTCGAAATCAAAAGTGCAACCCCGTGATGCACTTGGAAAACGACTTGCACTCATTATAGGATGCTTAGTTGCTGATGCAGTGTGCCATGCGCTATGTCGGAGTAGAAAAGTACGACGCCACCAATGCACTATGTCCCAAGAGGCCCAGAATCCTTAATGTGGAAAAGCATAGATAATTCAAGTGTACAACACTACAACCCCATAACGCACTACTTTTATAAAACCAATAGCCCAGATAGCCAGATACTTCATAATGCATAAAACATATACACTAGTCAATGGTCATCGAATAAAGATCTTTTAAACAATTTGCTTATGAAAATTTACGTATATGCAATGGAACAGAAAAAACAAACACTAAAACTTCAAATTTATTTAGGAAAAAAATTATATGTATAAAGAAGCAATATTTGAACGAAAAACCATAAACAAACAATAATTCAACAAAATTTTGAGCGTCTTAACCTTACCTACAAGGCTAAAGTACCATCATATCAACAAGAGCTTCACCGATTAAGTCACTAAGTAACCGCTTCTCGATCTCTACCCCAAGTTCAAATGCTTCCACGTCATAATCAAGCCATGTTTTATGCGGATCATCACTCATATCCTTGTATACGAGTTCCTCCACCATACAATCTTTCATCTGTTCCCACTTCAATATCTTGTTACATACGTCTTCAACTAACTGCTCTTTTCTGCTTACATAACCCGATAACCCGATAAGCCAAACCCGACAGACCCGCAACCCGATAGACCCGAACCCGATAGACCCGATAGCTTATCGGGTCGGGTTTCGGGTTAGTTTTAATTTTTTCAAAACCCGATAGACCCGACCCGATAGAGGCTTATCGGGTCGGGTCGACCCGATTGACACCCTACTCATGAGCATAAAGTAAAGAGCTAAAGAAACCACTACCTAGTGTCCAAGTATGGACCTTTTAATTATGAAACGTGTAAATGCGATATATCAACATGGATTTTATTTTTATTTTTTTTGAACAATCAAAATGATGCCCTAATTTCATGCGCCGCTCATGTTAAATTGACCTTTCATACAGAACTTAAAGATCTCATATGTAAACACAAACACAGTCACTCACTCACTCCCTCAGCCGATGCCTCCATATCCCATCTAAGAATTCAGGTAGCAATCTTATATATCTTTTTTTTTTTTGCTTCAATACTTATGATATGTGAATCTCATATTTGTTTAGTTTCATAGATTTTAAACTTGGTAAGCCTATGTTTTTATGTTACTATGGAACAAGTTATCTGCTACTTGTAATATTTACTTGCTTTGTTTAAGTTGTCATCCAAAGTTATGGTTTTAGTTTTTTTTCTCTACTTGAGATATGTCTTTGTTTTTTATGCTCGTATCATATTTTTTTTTTACTATGGTGCTAGTTATGTGCTGCTAGTAATTTTTTTATTTACTACATCTATTAAATTGTCATAAAAAATTATGGGTCTAGCTCATTGCTTCAGGTTTTAGGGGGTTTCAGTTTTAGATTATATGTATTGAAAAAACCATATAATATACTTGGTTGGTTTATAAAGCAGTGTAGATGTAGATAATGAAAATAGTTGAATGTTTGGGTGACCTTTATATTACCCCAATTACTAGCTAATATCTATAATGCTTGATCTTGTCAAAATATGTGAATCTGCATGTTTGGATTTTTATATGTTTGTATGTTGTCTCAACTTCCATCAGATAAATGTGCATCGTTTTTCAATCTTTGGCTATTTGGATCACTAGAATTAAGTTCTAATCTTTATTTTCAACAGATAATGGCATTTCAACGTTTTAAGATCCAACGGAAAGAGATCAAATTACAATCAGCCACTACTACTATTAGACGTCTATATGAACATGCATCTTATGGGAGTCCTGATTTACCACTGGTCTTATGCGGACTCAACTTATCAAGAGTCTCGATGTTTCTAGCGGGCTAAGCTACCTTCATAATATTGGGGAGGCACTGTGACAACCCGCACTTTACAGGGCATCATGTCACATCGGGCTTCCCTTGTTCACATGCCCGTAGCACCATCCCCCGATCATGTGTTTGATTTTCGTGATGCTCCCGCTTTTGATAACAGCATTTGCAGGAGTATACTTTGCATCATTAAGACTTGGCACATGACGAGGGCAAAAAGGAGATATTAAAATTAATTATTATTATTATAACAATCTATTAATTCATTCAAACTACTCGGGAGGGAAAATCAGCGAAGAACACAAAAGGTTTTAGTAGATTTTGAAGAACCGTTTGAAAACTTCACCGGGCTGCTTTCATTACTCCGAGAAGGTTTCAAAATTTCATTATGCCAGCATCTATCCAAACTACCAAGACACATCTGTGAATACTGCTCAGACACACACATGCAAGAATGAAGACGTCTGAACAGTATTCACAGATGTGTCTTGGTACTTTGGATAGATTCTGGCATAGTGGAATTTTGAAATCTTCTAGGAGTAATGAAAGCAGCCCAAGTGAAGTTTTCAAATGGTTCTTCAAAATCTGCTAAAACCTTTTGCTGTTCTTCGCTAATTTTTCCTCGTGAGTAGTTTGAATAAATTAATAGATTGTTAAAACAATAATTAATTTTAATATCTCCTTTATGCCCTCGTCGTGTGCCAAGTCTTAATGATGCAAAGTAGACTCCTGTTACAAAGTGTTCGGTGGATGGAGTTTCTGGTTTTATTTCATCTTACGTCGGGAATCTGCCAGTGACTCCTAGTTCTGCTAGAGTAATCAATGGTACTAAAAGCTTGTGGTCTTTATCGAAGATTGGATAACTCGAATGCATGCTAAGATACAAATGTCATTTCTTTGCGAAAAGATCACTGTATGTTTTATGGAAATTCTGTGGTGCTTTCTCCGTTAGTGTATAACATATCTAATAATCCGTGAACGAAATAATCATGAATGTCCATTGGTGATGCTCCTGGTGGTAGGAATACTGCTTTTGGTCCAATTCTTCGATTTTTTGGATAGAAGGACATGGTAGCGTGTACTTCATTGTAGCGCATGAGATTATCCCAAAGTCTTTGGTACTTTTCGACTGATGGCTTCCTCATTTCTTCTTTTTCTCTTGTAGTTGGAATGCTTCTTATCAAATCTGCTCATTTCTTCTTTTTCTCTTGTAGTTGGAATGCTTCTTATCAGATCTTTGAACTACTTCTTCTTCTTCTGATGATGATGTAACTGTCTTGTACGATTCTTTGAGTGCTTGTTCTGCTACTTCCTTTGATGTGTAACTTTTGTGGGTGACGCTTTGCCCTATTATGCGAGGACTTGCGAGTGCCCAATCGGAATAGATGCCTTTGAATAGTTCATTAAAAATAACGTACCATTTTTGCTTACCGATGCTTGAATTTTGTAATATTTCTTCGACGTCTTCTTCCATTTTTGTAAACTCAATTTTTTCAGGTGAAGGTGAATACGATGCTGGAGTCTTTTTGGTTGAAGTTGATGGTGTTGCTTTTTTGGTTGGAGTTGATGGTTTTGATGGTGGTGTTGTACCAATTGATTGTGATATTAATTTTGACTTTGGTGCTCGGGTTGGATACCGTAGTGTATTGGATATTTCGCTTTCTTCTCTTTTGATGATGGCTAATTGTTTTTTGATGGTGGTGTTGTACTAATTGATTCTGATTCTGATTTTGAGTTTGGTGCTCGGGTTAGATACCGTAGTTTATCGGATATTTTGCTTTCTTCTCTTTTAATGATGGCTAATTGTTTTTCAATGGTGGCTAATTGTTCTTCTAAAGAGATGCGTTGTTCTCTTTTTTGTTGTAGTTGTTGAACTTGCATTTTTATTCCTTCTATTCTGTGGTAAGGGTGTCTACAAAGGTGTTACTTTTGATGTATGGGTGAAACTGGTGTAATTGTAGTTGCCAACGGATGAGTCGACCTCCACAATAGTCTTCTTGAAGCTTATATCTCCAAAAACCTGTTGCATATTTTGAATCTGTTCGTAACTCAAATATTCTTTGCAACAGATTGATTTTTCATTTTTTGAGAGTTTTTAAAAATGCGAGTCTCTTTTTCGTAAGTGCTATACTTCTGCTCGGTCTCTCAAAATGTTTCAGAGATATATTTACATAATTTAGATTTGTACTTTTCTATTTTCAAAACATATGTTTGCTCATTGCTCAAAAAAGCTAGTTCTGATGCATGCTCATAATACTTAATTAAATAATAAGATTGAGGAAATTGCTTTCCATCAATACATAATGCTGATTTAGATAATGCTGGATTTGATTGAGGAATTTGACTTCCATCAATACATAATGATGATTTAGATAGATTAGATTGAGGGATTGGAATTCCAACAATATCTAATCCTAATAATTCTTTTTCATTCTAAATAGCCTTCATACATTCTGCCCAAGTATCATTGGAATCTGTTTCAATTATCAAAAAATCTTTTATTTTCGGGTTATATAATTATGGTAAACATTGTACAGTTGTTTTAATGCGTTGTACAAGTTGGGTGTCGGATGGTGTCTATTCCCAACGAATTTTTTCAGAAATTTTGTTTTGTAAAATTTTTCATTCTTTCGCTAAATTTTTCAAAAATCCTTGTTCAGCAATATAATTTAAACATCCCAAAAATCTTTGGATTTGTTTTCGATCTTCTAATTTATCCGGAAAAAATTTCAATTTTTCTTGTGTGTTATTTGTCAAAGAAATAATTTCATTTTTTGCAATTTTTAATCCCAAATATTATATTTCATTCTGAAGCAGTTTAGACTTCTTTTGTGATAAAATCAAACCTTTTTTCTTTTATTCTTTGTAAAACTGTTGATACTGCCTTTATATGTTCTTGTTCGTCTCATTTAGTAAAAACAATGATATCGTCAATGTATGTTAAACAAAAAATTTCTAAACCTTGTAGATTATTATCCATAAAACGTTGATAAATTGATATTACTTGTTTTAAACCAAAAGGTAGCACATTCCACTCATAATGTTTTTGAGGAGGACTTGAAAATGCTGTTAGTGGTTTAGTTGATTCATCAAGTATTAGTTGCCAATATCCTGATTTAGCATCAAATATGCTAAAATGTGTATTTTTTTTTTTTATTTTTCTAAAATATAATCATTTCTTGGTAATTTATAGGAATCTCCTATAGTTGCTTCATTCATTTTTATATAGTTTATGGCCATTCGTCTTTTCCTCTTTTAATTTCGTTGTTATTTTCGACATAAAATGCTGGTGCTGAATGGGGACATGAACTCTCTCTTATTATTCCTTTGTTTAGTAATTGTTGACATTCTTCTTTTAATTCTTTAACATCTTTAATACTGTATGGTATTCTATTGGGTATGTTGATTTCTGCCAGTGGATCTTTTAATTTTATTGAGATTAACTGATTGTTGCTATTTATATTATCTAGAGGATTTTCACTGCATACTTCTTTTAATGTTTTTTCTATGTGTACTTTTTTCATTATTAATAATATTTCTACTTGAAATTTTATATTTCGTGCTAGCATTCGTATATATTCTGTTTGTGTAACTATTGGTGTTGACACTAATTCTCTTGTTTCAATATGTTTTATGATGACAGATTTATCAGTCTATGTGAATGGCTGGTATAATTTTAAGAAATTGTTTCCAATTATTAAATCTATACCTGAATCATGCATGTAGATGGTTGGTGTAATGAATTCCTTTTTGTTAATATATATACGAACCATTCTTCCTACATACCATAATTTATGTACTGATTTATCTGCTACGACTATCTTTTGTGGTTTTATTAATTTTTCCCAGTTTTTTAATATTTTTTGCTTTCCAAAACATATTGTGGCTCCAGTATCTACATATGCAAATATTTTTTTATTTTCAATTGTTACTGTAATGAATGTTGCATTTGGATTATCTTTTGACTTTTTACTTTTATTCATCGTTATTGTTTCTCATATTTTAGAAACATTTTTATAATAGAATGGTGAATTAATTTGTTTCATAATATGGTTCACCAAAATAATCAAAACTATCGTTATCATAGTAATTGTCTAGTTCTTCTGACTCATGTCTATAGTATTTTCCATTCTTTTGTTATAGTCCAAAAATTATTCTTTCAATCCTTCTTCATTAGTAGAGTTTAAACTATATTCATCTAGATATTCAGCAATTATCATTCTTAATATTATAAAAGCTAATGGATTTTCAATTTCTTTTGGAAATGGTGGTACGAAAACAACCTGAAGTGAATTAACCTCACTATATATATGTTTTTAGAAATGGTCGAGTCTTAAGAGTCTGGTCACATGAAATTGCATTGGTCGGGTGGGTATGCATAGCATGTTTGTATGTTCGCGTTGATGTTACCGTACCATATATATGCTTCTATGTGTATGCTTTCTCTTTGCTACCTTATGACTCGTTAGAATAGGCACGTCTTTGTTCCCGTCATGTTACGATCTCTAGTTCACGACATTAATTAATTTAAGACTTAACGGCATCGACCTTAGTTATATTTTTAGTTGATTTGATTAGTGTAAGCAATTTCAAGATCAAGTCAGTCTGTCAAAATACCTCCTTCCAGGATGTTGAATCATTTCTTTCTGACAACTTGCTTCCTAGCTTGATCTAGTGATAGTTCTTGTTTGATGAGTTGCGAAAATCAAGCTAAGAGTCAAGTTGTTACTCAAACCGATTCAGTTTAATCACATGACAGTTCTTGTTTGATGAGTTATGAGATTAAATTAGAATCAAACACCTAAAGGTCTTTTGAGGGCTACGCTCGAGAATGGGAAATTTTGCCTCATCAAATCTGACCACGAGCACATACGTGTGTAGAACGAACGAGCTGAATTCAGATACTAAATTCCTTTAACGGGGTGGATACTGTGACAACTCGTATTTTTAGGTCATTATTTAAACTCGGACTTTTACTATTCATCTCCGAAAAAGTTACTATTCATCCTCGTAGTTTTCACTATTCATTACTTTTACGTAAATAAACGCTTTTACACGATTTTTATTCATGAACAATATACCCAATACTCCCAACAATGGTTCTAATATATTTTTACACTCATTACCACGTTACAAAAATTCTATTATTATTTTAACCGGTGTTTTAAATTCATTTATTATATATATTCTTAAATATATATATATTTACGATAACTTAAGTTTTTTTTTTTTTTGGCGAAACAATAATTATTTAAACACCAGATACTTATACAAAATACATTTTTATAATTTTATAAGTTCATTACACTCTATTTCGTTCCGATAAAATTTATTTCTAACTAACTAAATACCTAAATTTAAAATATCTAACTTATTATATAATAAAAGCTTAGATATTTTTAGACAAACAAACCACCAAAGTCATGGCAAGCCATCCCCCCCCCCCCCTCCTTATTTTAGGCCGAGCACACCACTCCCCCCATCCATCCTTTGACAAATTTTCTTCCATGCATTTAATGCTTAGTTTTATATATTTATTTAAAACCCTAGAATTTTTACTACAAATACAAACACAGTAGCACTTCAATTCTACACTTATCAAAATTCACCAAATACTCTCTCAACACACATAGTGTTCGGCCAAATAAGAAGAAGAAAGAGATCCGATTTTCATTAGTTTCGAGTATATTTCAATCATTCACGAGCTTTATACAAACTACAAATTGATTTGGAGTAACCGTTGGGGATCTATTGTTTTCCAAAAACTCTTCATTATCAAGTGAGTATAAAATCATTTTTATACCTTCCATTATGTATTTATTATACATGTTTATGCATTTATTAAGTTTAAATCCCTATTTAAACTCATTTCATTACATATATCATCTATATACATGTTTGTGAGATTTTATTATGTTTTTATTTTGGGAACTATATAAATTGTTAAAGAATTGGTGGAAGAGATTAGCATAGATTTAGAGTTGATTTGAGGGTTTTTAGTTAAAAAATAGATTATTTAAAAATATACGCGGAAGCGCTGCCCAAATTTCTAACTTATATAAAATCAAGTTGTTTTTACAATGATTTAGGCAAAGAAATGGAAAATAGATTTTATAACGAAAACGTGATCGGTTAAATGGATTAAAACGGATTTGTAACGAATAAGATACGAGTTTTCTAATATATATTATCGATAACTATTTTACAGAAAATTTAATAGTTGCTGTAAGGATTTTCGAGTTAGTAAAACTGAACTTTAAAAGATAAACCAAGTCCCCGGACCTTAAAATATGTTAGTATACTTAAATACCTTCGCGGGGATAGGTAGAACTTTGAAAACCGATCTATAACGAACAAGTTATGACTTAACGAAGTTACTGACGAAAAATAATAATTTGACAGCTTTTCTAATAGGGAATAGTAACCTGATTTTATTTTTAGAAATGGATTTTATCCACTTTAGGTGCGGTTTTGGATAAAAGGTCATAAATGAAATTTGTAGTGTTTTGGTCACATACTTTAGTCGAGTCGGAGACTTTTCAATATATATATATTACTGAAACATTCGTATCGTAGTTACGATACATACTTGCTAAAGATCAAAAAATGTATTATTTTAGACTATTTCTAAGGATTTCCAAAGT
The DNA here is from genome assembly GCA_021014915.2 of Artemisia tridentata subsp. tridentata. Classification (NCBI taxonomy): domain Eukaryota; kingdom Viridiplantae; phylum Streptophyta; class Magnoliopsida; order Asterales; family Asteraceae; genus Artemisia; species Artemisia tridentata. Next base: position 137,194,944 of record CP139505.1, on the reverse strand, counting down.
GACGTTATTTTTACAACTAAACTTACAAACAAACATGTACGGGTGATATAACATTTTATAAATTGCATACACGACATTATTGCACTACCTAAAACAAATTATCACTTTAGGTTGCGGTTAAAGCATCGCGCATCATTTTTCGTGCACACTTGTAACGCGTTACTTATTGCTTGAGGTGAGTTTTATAGCCCCACTTTTACTTGTTTTACTATTCTATTTGAAATACTTGGGGTGGGAATACATTGCTTGTTTTTACATATGGACACAAGTGCATTAAACATTTATTGATTGTCTAAGTTGTTGTCGTTTGCCATAAATTCCTCACAATCATGAACCGTTAATTACTTTGTAAGCGCGAATGTTGTGAATAGATCTATTTGGGGTAAACTCCCCCGTCCGGGTTGGTCGCTCCAACTGGTCAAACGGACTCATTTCATTAGATGTCGTACAGGTGTTCGGCAAAACACCTGTTTGGGTTGAATACATGAACTAACTGTTAAGGCTTCGGTTTCATGAGCGTAGTGCAATAGTAATACTTTTCATGAACATATTTGGAATACATTGTCGTTGAAATCTTGTGGTCCATACATAACCTATTGTTTACTTAAACTAATGAACTCACCAGCTTTATGCTGACCCTTTTAGCATGTATTCTCAGATGTTGATCTTTACTACAGCACAACCTAATGTTGGAGGCGTTTGGCATTGGCACGGTCATAGACTACTCTGATATATTTGGGACCACTTGTTTTACTTATATGGGCCCTATTTCCGCATCAAATTTAATATTGTAAACTTATTTACTATAACAATGTAACTATTATTCTAAATGGATAAGGTAAATCCGTTCTCTTTACTTTGTGTTGTAATCCAATTTAGTAGCACCTAAGCGACATCATCTTCCGCTGGGACCCACTTTTCAGGGTGTTACATCAACAGATAATGGCATTCCAACGTTTTAAGATCCAATGGAAAGAGATCAAATTACAATAAGCCACTATTACTATTAGACGTCTATATGAACATGCATCTTATGGGAGTCCTGATTTACCACTGGTCTTATGTGGACTCAACTTATCAAGAGTCTTGATGTTTCTAGCGGGCTAAGCTACCTTTATAATATCGGTGAGGCACTGTGACAAACCGCACTTTACAAGGCATCATGTCACATTCGGCTTCCCTTCTTCACATGCCCGTAGTACCTGATGAGTTACCTGAGGTTCCCGAGTAGGCACCACCATCCCCCGATCACGTGTTTGATTTTCTTGATGCTCCCGCTTTTGATAATGAGGAGGATCTAGATGGAAACATCAAGATAGATTTTGAGGATGAGGTGTGGGAGGTAGACGAGGAGTGGTTAATGGCTCCAGACACTCTTCCTATCATTACACCACCAATCAAACCATTCACCCTGTAACCACTGTAAAAATCCCACATTATAATAAACTAACTTACAGAATATTTATCCTTTTTCTACGTGTAATTTTTTTTCCTGATCGTAACTACTATCTAATGTGACGTAACTCACATCCTCAATAAACGTGCTTTCCCGCGGACCAACATCAACTTACTTAATGTTTATTTTATATAAGCATTTCCATATAAAAATCCTACGATATACCATCTGCCACTTTATGATAACTCGTTAACATACGATTAATAAACGTACAAACTAAACACTTATTATCTATTAGAGTTTCTACGAAACCCTAAATCATTATAACAATAAATATGAATAACTAAACCCTAAAACACTAAAGTACAACTCATTTAAACCAATGTACAAGTTACTAAAGCACAGAAACCCTAAATCCACTTTAACTCCCGATACAAACCCTAATTTCATTAAATCATGATTTTATGCAATAAAATCACAAACCCTAATTAATATATATATAACTTTTTACAAATTATAAATGTACAAGTCTTTCAAGACAATGTACAAGTCATTTATGCATAAAAACTATATATTAATAAAAATCTCATTATAACCCTAAATGTATTCATTTTAAAGCACATTTTACAAGTCTATTATACACAATCCTTAAAAATAAATTTCTTAAACTTACTAATTATAAGTACAAGTCCCTAAACCTAATGTACAAGTGACTAATGCATAAAAACCAAAAATTGCATTCATATACTTTTAAAACCTAATAAAATTAACACATAATTAATATAACTTAACCAAACATTAAAAATATACTTTCCCTATTTCTTAAACCCTAGTACAACCCTACTAAGCTATTGGTACAACCCTTTAAAGCACAAAACCATTACCTTTTGTTTTCTCACCAATTCGACATATATAACAAACTTACAAGCCCTAGATTTATTTCTAATCAACCAATACTTAAACAAAACCTTAACCCTATCTAGTTACTACATTTAAACCCTAGAGTACAACACTTCATAGCCAAGGTACCAACATTTAAAACCCATTCGATCCTTATGAAGTTTTCTAGTTTAATTATTAACTAAATTGAACCAAACTAAATCCCACACTTAATCCTAAGCATGCCTTACATCATAAGTTCATTTCTAAGACCCAAAAACTCCCACATCATCTTGTTTTATTAATTTCTACTATAGGTCAAAGAAGGTAGTTGAAATATATGGTTAAAATTCAAAAACACCCCATGCCTCCTCTCCCCCTCCTTACATTTGGCGTCCAAACTTATTAGCTACCTCACTATGTCTCTTTATCTCATAACATGATGACTAGGAGCCATGTGAAACCCTAGAACACTTCTATATATATAGATCGACCCATACATTTTTTTTCTACTCAACCCACCATTCGAACCATACTCAAAACAGTCCACCCTCACTTAAACACTGATCCTGCAGCACATTTAGAAGCTAAAAGAAGATCTTAGGAAGCCTAGAAAGGGAGAGAACCTTGGTTCTCATTCGCAAATCCGAAATTATCCAAAAACCTTAGAATCGAGCAAACAAGCAAGTAAGTACATCTAGCCCTTTTTCTTACCTTTTGTAAACTTCAATACTCTTAAAACATGATACTAAATAAGCTTTAATAACCAACAAGATCAAAAACCAAATTCTCCTTTTCTTTTCTTTCTATCGAGCACCAAACAAAAACCCACTTTATATATTTTTCTTATATTACTAATCAAGAAACTATAAAATACTCTAGAGATAATTTAAATATACTTATGATCATAATATCATGCATTAAAAACTAGTTAGAACCCTCAAACATCAAAACCCAAATCGTTTTTCCTTTTCTTTTCTTATCGCTAGGCAGTCCCAACCTTCCAACTTTGGACCAATGTTTCGACCCTCAAACAGTCCCAGTAAATTCTGAAACTTTGCCACATTAAAGACCACCTAGCTAGCTAATTATAGGAAAAAGAACGTTGTAAAAAGATTGCTTTGCCCCATAGTTATTCGAGTTCTCCTCTGCCCCTTCGCCAACTGTTTCGAACGCACCCGTTTAAATTGATGCGAGCTCATAAGCTCAAATCATAAGCTAATAAGCCATAAATAAGGTGTTAAGAAACTGATAATAACTTGTACAAAAGAGTCGTAGCAAGTCGTGTCTTTTTTCGAAGCATAGAACGCGTTAAACTAAAATAAGGACCACGAAGGAAATAGCAAAAATGCTTTGAGGGTATAATCTGCCAAAACTCCACCTATTTTTACAACTAGGACCAAAACTGAATTCGACCTAAGGTTTAAGGGGAAAACTTGCCAACTTTGAAAGATAGAGTTTTATTTGGCCAAAAGTGTAAATATTTCGGAATTATAAAACCAAGGACTAATTTTGCCAACGACTTAAAGTTGAGGGTATAAAGTGTCATTTTCAAAACTACAAGGGTAAAAACTATCATTTCACCAAAGTTAAGGGGTAAAAATTGTCATTTTACGAAAGTTCAGGCGTAAAAATTATCATTTTATGAAAGTTCAGGGGTATAAACTGTCAATATATGAAACTATAAGGGTAAGAAGCGTAACATTTTATAATTATTATTAGAAATATATTTTGAATATATTTATAATAAAAACTAATAAACGAAATACGTTTATCTCGATAACAAATGAACGAAACATAAAAATAAACACCTGACATAAGATAAAATTTTATCATACACCAACTTTTGAAGAGACTTCATGTTGTCTCATTTTAACATTTAACTGTCAACCAAAACGTTACGAAACGAATACTAAAACTTACGAATATCTGAATACGAATATTAAAACTTATATATTGGAGTACGATTACTGAAATTTGACATACCAACCCAGGTCGCGTGCCGGAGACGTTTATCAACTCTATTTAATTTTGTTTTCCATCCAGACTGCTAAGGTTAGTTCATAGTCCCACTTTTATACGTTTTCCAAACTTGTGGGGAGATACATGCTACAAAACCGAACACAAGTATTTTTCTGTATGCTTTCCTGATTAATATTGCCTAAGTTACCTGTTGCCTAAAAGACCTCCCATCATGGACCGTTAATCACTTTCGAGTGAGCGCGAATATAATGAATAGATCTATTGGGTGTGACGACCCCTTTGTGTTACCGTAACGTGACCAAATGCATTTTATTTGAGGAAAATAAAGAGACCGGCAATCTCCTACTCGGGGCAAAATTACTTCATTTAATTATGTAGTAATATACATCAATAGCTCATTACTATGATGATAAACTAGTTAACGTTTTACGTGTCATGAGACTTAGGGCAATATATAACGAACTGCAATATTTCTGAATTACTTTCTATTTAGCTTGTGTTCAAACTGATTATAACTTTAAACGCTATGGATTCACTCAATTTTGTGTTGACTTTTTAGCATGTTTTATCTCACGTAATTAGAAGCACGATTTGGCACGGAGTGGCTGTGGACTTTTTCTTATAAAAAGAGTGTCCATTTTGTTATCATTCAATGAATAATGTAACTTTCATAACGTACTTTGAAACTTCCCGTCGTTGCCTGTATTATGTATGGAAAACTAGAAGGGGGGGTTGAATAGTTTTGCGTCTTTTTAATTTATTACAAAAACCTTTGTTTACTTTTAAACACTTAGATTCAAGTTTTTGTGAAAAATATTACTTGAACAATATTGTTAATTGCATGTGTACCCTTTTAGATTTGTTATAAAATTTTTTCTTTTATGAATGGAGTTTTAAATTGATCTTTATGTGAAATCAACTTCTGAATAATACTAACAATTATATATGCCTATATGTATGAAAGTAATGACGATAGAAATAAAGATGTAAGTAAGAGATGGAAAGATCTAACCGAGACACGAGGGATTTATAGTGGTTCGGCTACAAGGACACCTTCCTTGCCCTACTCCACTCCCCGAGCACCTAGCTCGAGAGTTTTCTTCACTACTTCAACAAACTCCCTTATGGCGGAGAAAACCTTACACAACTTTAGCTTACACCGGTTTAACGACACAAAGCTAAATGTCGAGTTCTAATCGTAGCTAGAACCAATCTCACAACTTCAATCACAACTTCTTCACAACTTGTTCACAACGGCTTCACAACTTCTTCACGATAGCTTCACACTTCTACACTACGGCTTCACGACTTCTACACTACGGCTTCACAACTACTATGCTACGGCTTTACAACTTCTATGCTACGTCTTCACAACTTCTTCGCTACGGCTTCACAACTTCTTCACGATCTCTTCACGATTTCTTCACAACTTCTTCACTATGGATTCACAACTTCTTCACGACCACTCACGACTACTACACACTACAACTACGTCACAACTACAATCTAGTTCACAACTATACACTACTTCTTCACTTCCTAATACTACTTCTTCACGTCTCTACTTCTTCACACCTTTGCTATACTTCTTACACACCTTGTATTTCTTCACTCCTTAGCGACTTCTACTTCTTCACTATCTCACGACTTCTTTACGATGGCTTCACCACTTCTTCACACCACAACTACTTCACCACTTTACAATACTTCTACACTACTTCTTTACAACACAACTACTTATACACCTTCTTCACTACTTACACACTACATTACACCTAATATACACACCTTATACACAAATGAATGAATGATTTACAAAGTTTACTAAACTAACAACTTAGGTAACAAGATGATACTTAAGTTGTAATACTTCTAGTCTTGATTGATAGAAGCATTCTTCTTTTGCACTTGGATGGTGGAAGCTTGGATCACTTGGAAACCAATGCTTAAGAGTATATGATCAAAGGATTTAGAAAGATGTAAGAAGAGATTTAGAACAGAAGGTTTGAGGTGCAAAAGGTGAGGAAAAAGTCCAGGGATGAGCCAGTATTTATAGGCAAAATCTGACAGCTGGAGGAGCGGGGCGGTCCCCTTAAATAGGGGGCCGGTCCCCTTAAAATTAAGGGGGCCGCCTAGTAAAATTAAGGGGGCCGCCCTACCCGAACGTTGCTCAGTTTTGTCTTTTTGTGGGGAAGGTTTTTCTGGAACATTTTTGCCATTTTTGGTTGAAAATTTGAATTCATAAATTTATAATGGATTAAACATTTTTATTTAATACCAAAAATGATTTTCTTAAAGGATATAAAATGTTTGTGTCATTTTATAAAAAATCAAGTGATTAAGAAAATGTTCCTTTGATCATATAATGCATTAAGCATTTGTTTATTCATACCTTAAGTGATTAAGTTGTAGAAGTGAATATTTACAACTAAATACTTGTTTATTTAATAAGTTTATGTTTAATGAGTTTACATTTTGTGATTATCAAAACATAGAGATATCAATAAGTATTAATAATGTTTTTAGACATTATTTATATCAACAATCTCCCCCTTTTTGATGATTACAAAACTTAAACTCATTAAATCCAAAATTTTATTTTTGGACAAGTGTTTAGTGAGTTTATATTCACTTCTCCCCCTTTTTGTAGAATCAAAAAGGTTATGCCGACTATATTCAACTAAGAATTTTGACGGAAACTAGAGCTCCCCCTTGATGTAGACTCCCCCTCGTTTGAGGGCACCAAGGAATCGAGATATGGAATACTTGCAAGAAAAATATTAGAAGCACAAGCATATATGTATCATAATAATAAATATAAGAGCAACAAGCATAGCAAACAAATATTAAGGACATGAAACAAAACATGCATTAATTCAAAGTGATTATGTTAAAAGCATAATTATTTATACAACATTTATTTTGCTTAGAGCATACAATAAGTAGAAGATTCTAATTTGCCAAAGAGAGCCATAGGACTTGCTTGCAACATAAAAACTTGAACTATTTTTTTTTAAAAAGTGTTGGATTGATAGAGGTATGTTTTTGGGTGCATGGATGTTGGAGGTGGTTGAGTGAGGGTGATAATGTTGGATTAATGGAGGTATGTTTTTTGGTGCATAGATGTTGAAGAGTTTGGTGGTGGAGAGTTTGGAGCGGACCATGTTGATTGAGGGTTTTGATGTTGTTCAAGTGAGGGTGTTGGATGAGATCTAGTGAGAAGATACTCAATCCAAGTGAAGTGCTCATTCAATGCAATGGTTTGTTTTTGGAGAAAGATGCAACAAGGACAATTGTTGACATGTCTCTCAACTTGACTCAAGTTGTGGGGTGATGAGGGAGAGCTAGATGGAGGTTGATCTAAGTTGCGTTGAGCAAGATGTAGGGCAAGAAGAGCACTAAGCTCATGGGCTTCCTTGAGTTCTTCAATGAACTTCAAGTGTTCGGAGGAAGGTGATGATGGTGGAGTGTGGTTGTTGTTTGGGATGGATGTTTGGACATGCAACATAGGAGTTACATGTGAGTTGGTAGGAGGTGGTGGTGACACTCTTGGTGGTGGAGACATTTGTGAGCTTGGGTAATCATGAGTGGATGAGGATGCAGATATGGAAGAAGAGGATGTTCCAAGAGTGGTGAGTGTTTTGGATGGTGCATTGATGGATTGAGCAAGATGTGGGGTGATGTGAATGTGATTGGGATTATTGTTTTGGGATTGATCTTGCTCTTCATATGAATCATATGGGTGAGATGAAGGTGTATGATGAACTCAAATAAGTACATTTTATTACTATCATTTATCCTATTAATTTGACTTGTTTTACTATATTATGTATGAGGATTGATACTTAATCGTTTACTTTTGTAATTCTCAGGTAAAAACAAGCATTTGGTGAAACTTAGCGATTATGGACTAAAAACGGAGTAAAATGATCAAGATTGGAATTGGTTGATTGGAATGAAGAGAATGAAGACCACTTCCTGACTTTGAAGAATGCGCCGCATGGATTTATCCCATGCGCCGCATATGAAACTTTGGTCAACGAAGAATAACCAACTTGTTCTGCTCCAGATGCGCCGCATCTCACTCATTACATGCGCCGCATCACTATCAATATTTCACCAGATACGATCCAAGATACAAGAGGACATGCGCCGCATCCAAAGATGAAGATACGCCGCATCTTCTGGCGGTGTACGAATATTCCTGAATATTATAATCTTGGACCCCACGCGAAGTTAAGTACATGTGCCGCATCTACTTACTAGATGCGCCGCATCTCACCCTCAGACAGAAACTATAAATACCCCAAGACCAGACGAATTCGAAGTGACATATATTATAACCGAAGACCGAAGACCAGAAACCTAGGACGAATTCAGTCAAGGCAGCAGCACAAGACACACCCAAATCAAAGATACAAGAGCTGTAAGAAGGTGCTGCATGTGTTTAATTCATTAAGTAGTTTTGTTTTATTGTGTTAGTAAACTTTAATTCATCAAGATTGGTGGCTTGTGTAACGTGACAACGGAAAGGTTGCACTCCCTTAAAACTGCTTTCTCATCAATTAAAGTTTATATGTTAGTGTCACTGGTGACTTTTATTAGTGCATTGATAACCTCTGTGGCTAGCTGAGCGTTGATCGGGTCGCCATGCCTCTGCCCTCGCCTGTTTATTAGATGCCTATGTATTCTATGGTCTGTAGAAAAATAGGAGAAAGATAAACGGGATAGTCATAAGTAATCATTAAGGGTTTACTCGCCGATAAGATTAGAACCAACGAGAAAGGACTTAATCTCGGTGCGTTGCATCGAACTCTACACTTCATATAACACTAGCAATAAAACAAGTGACAAACTACTTATCATAAGGACAGCCCTCTTATTGTCTCGAGTATTTATCTGTGTACGTGTGTGCTACTTGCTGATTCGTGCCTATTGGTCTAGTTTATTATTTAATTGCAACCAAATCGTGCCAGTCTCTCAGGCTGAACCCCCTTGCGTTAGATTAGATTGTATAGCTAACTTAATATATTAAAATACTGATTAGAATAACTAGATAATACGTTCCACTCTTAGTGATCGACACTCTACTTACCATTATATTCATACTGACCGGGTACACTGCTCGTTAAGTGTGTGTGTTATTGATAAGTCGGCTAAATATAAATTTAAAACTTGATTAGGCATTAAAACTGCTAAACCGCAACGACACGCACGCGCATCAGTGTATTTATGGGAGTAAGGATGGATGATTGGTTATGTTTGTGAAGGGGTTCATTTGGATGATCATGAGGCTTAGGTGTTGGTTGATTTGGGTGAGCATGAGGCTCAGGTGTTGGTTGATTTTGAACAACATCATTTGTTGAGTTGGAGTTATGACAAGTGTCAAGTTTTCTTCTCCAAACGGGTCTTACGGAGATTTTAGCAACTCTTGAAGGCTTGGATCTTGGGTTGTTGGGAGATGACATGTTTGGATGGATGAGCATTTAATGATGGAGAAGGGTATTTATAGTGTAAGAATGATGTGGTTGAGGAAGGTAAATTTTGGTGGGAGGTTTAGGACAAAACATGTTTGTGAATTTTGGGAAGTGTAGGATGAAATGGGCTAAAAAGTGAAAAAGAAAACAGTAACCCCGACCATCCAGATGGCCGGTCCCCTTAAATAAGGGCCGGTCCCCTTAATTATTAAGGGGGCTTCCCATCTGCTGATTCCCAGGTCGCCAGAAATGAGTTTTTGGCAGAAAATTGTAGAAAATGTTGTGTTTTTGGGTTTAGTTTCAAGCAAGTGCAACTCTTTGAGGCAATTTATCATTTAATAACTTATGTATGCAAAGCATATTTATTAAATACATTAAGCATTTTTATCTAGCATGCAACCTACTCATTAAGCAAGTAACATATATATATATATATATATATATATATATATATATATATATATATATATATATATATATATATATATATATATATATATATATATATATATAGGGTGGGGTTATAATAAAAAGGGGTTTAAAATAAAAAGGGTAGGAAGGAATCCTAGCCATTGGATCAAATTTGGTGAGATCAAAACTGGCGGTGGCATTTTTGTAAATAAATAGAACTTTAGGGTTGTTTGTAAAATAACCAAAAATCAATAACCGTCCTTTTCTTTTCCCAAAAACTTCCCGATCAGTTTTCATTTCAAACAAAACACTCTCTCTCTTCCAAAACACACACTAACTACACACACAAAAACCTAATTTTTTTCTGATCAGATCTATTAAATCCATGATGGTTAGAACAAATCTACCTGATCTTACACCACCTTGTAAGTTAATCTTACTGCATATATTTGTTAATATTTTACTGCATCGATTACTTTTTTTTTCCTTAAATCGTGCTTATGGTTAATTATTCGCAAATACAAGGAGTAAAAAAAATAAAAAAATGGTTGGAGTGGAAAAATCAAAAACCATCTCTTCAAATAAGTTTTTAATTTAGTTTTTAATTTTAATTGAGATTCGGTAGGTTTTAATTTTAAGTCAGATGTAGTAGGTTATGTAAAATTGAGATCAGGTATGGGTGAAAATGAGTGTGTGTGGCTGATTGTGTGTGTGATGTATTAGAATGTGAACTGAGATGCAGTAGGATGTATGTTGATGTTCATAGGCAAGATTTAGGCTAAATGGGGTTTGTCGTTTGTCTAAAAATGATTGGTGTGTGCCTGATTGTGTTTGTGATGTACTAGAAAATGAACTGTAATGCAGTAGGATGTAAGTTGTTGTTCATAGGCATGATTTAGGCTAAATGGGGTTTGCCGTTTGTGTGAAAATGAATGTGTGTGCCTGATTCTGTTTGTGATGTACTAGAAAATGAACTGTAATGCAGTAGGATGTATGTTGATGTTCATAGGCAAGATTTAGGCTAAATGTGGTTTTCCATTTGTGCAAAAATGAATGTGTGTGCCTGATCCGGTTTGTGATGTACTAGAAAATGAACTGTAATGCAGTAGGATGTATGTTGATGTTCATAGGCATGATTTAGGCTATATGTGTTTTGTCGTTTATGTGAAAATGAATGTGTGTACCTAATTCTGTTTGTGATATACTAGAAAACGAACTGTAATGCAGTAGGATGTATGTTGATGTTCACAGGCATGACTTAGGCTAAATGTTGTTTGCCATTTGTGCGAAAATGAATGTGTGTGCTTGATTCTGTTTGTGATGCACTAGAAAATGAACTATAATGTAGTAGGATGTATTTTGATGTTCATAGGCATGACTTAGGCTAAATGTGGTTTGTCGTCTGTGCGAAAATGATTGTGTGTGCCTGATTGAAAATGAACCGTAATGCAGTAGGATGTAAGTTGTTGTTCATAGGCATGGTTTAGGCTAAATGTGGTTTGCCGTTTGTGCGTTGCAGTTATATTCTACTGCATTATAGTTCTATTCTACTTCATTACAGTTATATTCTACTACATTGCAGTATTATATTCTACATATAACTGAGATGCAATAGAATATAACTGTAATGCAGTAGAAATAAACAATAATGCAGTAGAATATAAGACTGTAATGCAGTAAAAAAACTGTAATACATTACATTTTTTACTGCATTATAGTTATATGCTACTGCATTACTGTTATTTTATATTCTACTACATTACAGTTATTTGTTAGAATAATTGTTTTCTTACTGCAATGTACAGTCTTATATTCTACTACATTACTGTTATTTCTACTGCATTACAGTAGAATATAACTGTAATGCAGTTGAATATAAGACTGTAATGCAGTAGAATATAAATAACAGTGATGTACTAGGAAATATAAGACTGTTATTTCTACTGCAGCATAGTGTTAAAACTAGTACATCAGTGATTTTATAAATTTTTTGTTTTACAGATGAAATCTTTCATTGACTACATGGAAAGAAATAACCACCCAAAAATAGCTGATTTTATAACGACCGATTGTAAGCAAGTGAAATTTAATTGGAAGAAACTCTATAATGTTGTCGACTGTGGATTATTTCTAATGAGACATGGAAATGTATGTCGGTTGAGGTGTGTTTTTGGAAGAACTGAAGAAGGAAGGACTAGGTCTAAAAAACTCAATTGAATACGATGTGTGCCAAGTTTTTAGCAAAGATAATACTTGTAAGTTGTAATGACAAGAGGGCAAAGGTATTGAAAGAAGCAGAAGCATATGCAAAGAAGAAAACAAAGACTTCCAAAATTCTTCAGATAATATTGTCAAAGTGGATCAAGATTTGCATCAAACGTTCATCGACAACGTATTGAAGTTAATTGAATGATCAATACACTAACTACTTTGCTTATGAACACGTTTAGTTTCAAATGTGCTGGATTTAAGTATTTTTCTTTTGGATGTGTAAACTCTTCTAATTATTGTAGCTAGCGGAATGATCAATGTTTGATATGTACTTTTGCTTTTAGTTAATGTATGTTGGAAACTAAGTACTTTTTCTTTTAATGATCAGTCTTTGTTTAGTACTTAAAAAGTTAGTATAACTCAGTTAAAAAGTTACTGCATCACAATGTATTTTGTTAGTGCATTACAGTTGAAAAAAAGTTAGTACATCTCAGTTAAAAAAGTTACTACATCATAATGTATTTTGTTAATGCATTACAGTTAAAAAAGTTAGTACGTCTCACTTAGAAAACAGATGTACCTGAATCAACTAAAAGTTAGTACATCTCAGTTAAAAATCTATTTTGTGAGTGAATTATCAGTTAAAAAGTTAGTAGTTTTTAATGCTTTACAGTTAAAAAGTTAGTACATCTCAGTTAAAAATTCTATTGCATCACATTGTACAAAAAAAGCTGATGCAGTAGATTTAACACTATGATGTACTAAAAAATATTCAACTCAAAAAAGATACTATAACTTAGATATATTTACATTGAAGCTGTAACATATAATTTTCTTTCTTTACAATCAAATCATTGTTTTATATGTAAACAATGGCAAAAAAAAAGTTGAAAAGACTATCATTTCCGACATGTAGATTCTCTTAAAACAGCTCTCTTTTGCAGATCTTGTTTCTTTTCTTTCTTTGATGCAGGCAATAATTGTGTACAAGTCCTGAAATTGTGGCATCCTTTCTCTCCACATACCGAACAAGCCCTTCTCTTCGATAATTCTTTAGCAGTTACTTTAGCTCTTGGTTTAAACCTTGAAAAGAATGCAAGTCCTTTAGTAGTACTCTAACCAGCAACAGATGGAAGTTGAGAAGTCAACTCAAGTTTGCAAGCAGGAGCAAGATCAGCGACCATCGTCACCTCTCCCACCTTCTCCTGAAAAATAGCATAAAATAGTATTATCACTTGATCTCTAAATGTGAGTGAATTATAAATAATGATCGAGAGGTAGAGAAATACCATACCCTAACATTATGAGCTGCAGTAACGTTCAAACCAGGAGCTATCTCAAGAGAGCTATTAATGAGAGCATTGTTTTCTTGGATGTCGTAGTAGCAGGAAACATGTTTAGAGATGAAGGTTAATTGAGGATCAGACAAATATCCCTTGTTGTTGTTATGAAACGAAAGCTTGAGCTTGGCAAGACTGTCGAACAACTTGCAAGATACCTTATTGAAGAAAAGACGCGAGTCGCTATCGAACTCGGTTGTCACTCTGAGAGAGTACTTAAGCAGAACCTGAAAGCTAACATAAACTCACAAACACTAATGTAACAGCAGATGGAAAAATGATACAGCACAAACACGTTCGCTTGTCGCACAGACAGAATCCGACTTTTGAAATAAAAAACTGGAAAAAAATACCCGAGCAGCCATAATAGCACAAAGTGTTCAATTCAGCATCTAAAAGCGATAGCGATATGTTATACTATTTTTATTTTCTAAATGTGGAGCTAGTATGCATTAGAAACCACCATAATTCTCATAACAACATCTAATTGTGCAATAAAAAAACCTACTGCATCACAGTTCATATTCAAGTGCATCACACAAACAACCAAATATACAAACACATTTTACACACAAATGGAACCTTATTCACTATGTTATATCAAGCACAACTGAACTAAAAATTGACAAAACACAAATGGAACCTTATTCACCTACTGCAACAATGTTTTAAATCAACTGCATCACAGACTTGCGATTAGTAATTCACTCTAGACAGGCTTGCGATTAAACTCAATACTCCTAGGTTATATTGGTAAATACTAACCAGCTAAGCAAAAGCAATGTCAACGTTGCAATCACTCATCCGTCACCAACTCACAATATCTCAAGTTCGTAATACTAACAAAGGCATAAGATCATTCACATATTCTCATGATAACCAAAATCTATTAACTTTAATTGAACAATAAGAAACCACAAACAAAAACCTACTGCATCAACATTTCTATTCCCATTCACCATACATATAACTACACATACAAGCCTTTTCCACTAAAAATTGACAAAAAAAAAAATAATAATAATAAAGCATAACAGTTGATGCATCACAGTGTAAACTCAGTGCATCACAGTTATAAAATATCAGATATACATTTTAACAAACATCTTGTGTGCAACTTTCCAAAACATGTTTTGTATCTATTTTTTTCTCAATTTTGTTTCAAGTTCAGAAAGAAATATGATATAGTGTGAATAAAACTTCAAATATTACATAACTAGATCAATAACAACATAAAAACTACTAAAAGCAATAGAACATAAAAAATAAAACTAAGAAAAAAAGCAAACGCCCTTGAAATAGGTTCTTACTATCATTAAATGTGGATGAACGACAATCATTACGGTTTGCTGATATAATCAACATCTTCAAAACTGATGTAGAATTAGGCTTACGAAATCAAAATGTTGAATTAGTTTAGTTTAGATCGATGGCAGTTAACGATGAGGAAGGTGGTGGTGAGCGGTGGGGAAGGCGGCGGAGAACGGTGGGAAATACGTTGGTGAACGGTGGGGAAGATATTGGTGATGGAGGGATGAAAAGTGAGATCCAGGAAGAATGGATAATGAAGATGAAAGGTTTATAAAGGTTTGGTTGTAAAGGACGAAAATACCCTTGTAGGTATAAAAATTAGGGGCGGGGTAATTGGGACAGGTGGCGAGCTGAGAAGGCTTCCTACCCTTTTTATTATAACACACTTTTTATTTTAACCCAAACCTATATAATATATATAATAATATATATATATATAATATATATATATATATATATTATATATATATATATATTATATAATATTATAATATATATATGGACAAGAAAACAATACAAAACATCAAGTAATTCATAACATCATTTTTAGGAAGATTAATAATCTAGTTAATTGATCCTAATGAGTGTCAATGTACAAGGGAATGGGGAGTTGTGATAGCATGGACTTCTAGACTTGTATTAAGCAAGATCTTAATAGGTAAACAATGGTTTTTCGGATTCGATTTAGTTCACTTATAAATGTCATATATATAAATATAGATGAAAAATATGAGATCACTATGTATGATTTAAATAAGTGTTTTTAGCATTATTCTACAATGTTTGAAAGTTGGTTTTTATGTAGATGAAAAAAATATTTTAATGAAATAGATTTGGTTTTATTTCAAAATGTTTTTATGAGGAAAGAAAATATATTTTTCCAATCTTTGGATTTGATAAACACGAAATTGTGAACAAAAGTTTGGAAGAAATGTGAGATGGTAAAACATGTTAAACAGAAAGGTGGCATAATCTTTTGAAAAATATTTTTCCAAAATGTGAAGTTTTTGCATTTTTAAAAACAAGCGCCATTAATCACAGGTTTAAAAAAAGTGGTTATAAAAGATCTCATTCTCAAGGGAATTGGTTAAGGCTATTTTCACATGCTACCCCTTTCTACATATCTTGTGATCATACGAAAGTGATGACTAAATTCTATTTGATGCGAGAGTGGGATATAGGCTAATATGTCTCCTTTGATTGCGCATGTTATCTATCTTAATGTCATAGACTATAAGAGTTTGCTTCATCCATGGGTTATATTGTGATATATCTAATCCTACTTCCATGTTGACAATTAATCCACTTTACATGCTTTAACTACATGAGTTCTCTATTAGTGGACATGGAAGATTTCCATATTCAATTTGAGAAGGCAAAATGAGTTCGATAGTGAATACTTCATTTAATACTTAGGGGGCTAACTAAGGGGTTTCTAGTTTATTAAATTGTAAAACGAATATAACTAAAAGTGTAAAGGCAAAGCAACCTATCAAACTAAGCATATCCTAAGGCAATGATTAACACAACTATATGTATGAAGTAACTACTCATGAAATTTAAAATGAGAACGTACCTTATGTCCAGCTTTTCTTCATGATATCCAGGATGGTAAATGAGGTAGTGAATGATAGATGGGTCTTCAAGATAACCAAGGTATGAATGTATATCATAGCAGGCTTCTAACGCCTTATTAGACCAAAGCAGCTTGACCCGAACATTTCTTGTACTTGACTCATTTGATGTCTTAGCCTTGATGTATGTGACGTCTTTTTGTTGAGAATTTCACATCTTTATTGCAACCACATCATGCTTTTTTAACAAGTACTTGTTTAAAAGATACTTTGTAGATTTCTCAAAGTTTCGGATTAAGTAGTGGAGATATCTTCATTAATATTTCAATTGCCGCATCATTAATATTCCACTACGCCATTAGCAATTTCTTGAGAGATATTGAGTGTGATTCAAGATTAGATAATTTATTTGTCTTCACGCGCACGTTTCGAATGTGAGTAGATTAACGTGAGATTGAGTTTCTTTCCTTTGTGCATTTATCACCTAGTCAAGTAAAACACCTTGGTACCCAGATTCTCATGGGTCCGAGATGGTTAGTTGAAGACATCCATTGCATTTGTATGCACATGGTGAGGATGTCGCCAGGAAGTACAAGAATTCCTTAATAGTTTGTTTTAATGTACAAACAATGGATTTCTTGACTTATATTAATTATAATCATTGTAAATAGCCTTATTTCTAAATTTCTCTACTAGGTTTTACAATTTTAATTTGTTTTGATTTACTTGTTGATGAGTTATCCGAACTAAATCCTAAACCGGTTTTAGCTTAGAATGGCTTTTGACAACTTAGTAGGTATTTAAGAGATTTAGAACTTTCTTCAAATTTAGCTAATATTTTTACTCTTTCATTTAATCTTTTAATTTCATGCTTATATTCTTGACATGTTTTGCATTCTAGATCAATTTTAATATTACTTTCAAGTCTAGACATTTTATCTTCTAAAATTATTTCTTTTTCAAAATTACTTTCAAAAGTTTTTGATGATTCATTTTTAGAAATGGTTTTTAGATCTACGTTGCAAAAATGTTTAAACTCATTTTCTAATTTTGAAAATTCTAAAATGAATTGATCATAGCACAAGTGTTCGGTTTCGGATTGTACCTTATTTGGAGTTTTATCTAATTTGGATTCTTCACATACCGGATAGTAATCTTCTTCCTCGTCTGTGTCACTCCATGATTTTGAATTGAGTTCACTTCGGAGTTGATCTATGCAGTCTTCGTCATTAATACCTTCATTAAAAACATTTGAACTAGTAGCACATGTATCTATTTTATCTAAATGATTATCTATCAAATTTTCTAGGACAACTAATTCATGTACAAGATCAAATTCCTCATCTTTGGCTTGACATTCTTCTTGATGAAAGTTTAAGAGATTTTTCCAAATATCAATAGCCGTTTGACAGAAGAATATTCTTTCATATTCAACTCTCGGCAAGGCTTTATAAATAATTATTTTAGCTTTATTATTTTTGTCATTCTTTGTTTTGAAATAATCATTTTGACTTTCAAACTCCGTTTTTGTTTGACTTTCAAAATCCATTTTCGTTTGACTTTCAAAATCCATTTTTGTTTGACTTTCAAAATCCGTTTTTGTTGGTTGAAAATCACCAATCGAAATGACATGCCAAAGATCTAAATCAATTGATTTCACACAATTTTCAAATTTATTTTTCCATTCAAGAAAACTATAATTTTCAAATAGTGGTGGTTTTTGCATAGATTGTCCTTCTAAATATTTTTCTGATTCCATAGATCGATTCAAGTTTTAAAATACAATATATTTTAAAAATCTTATTTGACGTGACTCTGGTACCAATTGTGGAAAACTAGAAGGGAGGGAGGGTTGAATAGTTTTGCGTCTTTTTAATTTATTACAAAAACCTTTGTTTACTTTTAAACACTTAGATTCAAGTTTATGAGAAAAATAATACTTGAACAATATTGTTAATTGTATGTGTACCCTTTTAGATTTGTTATAAAAATTTTGCTTTTATGAATGGAGTTTTAAATTGATCTTTATGTGAAATCAACTTCTAAATAATACTAACAATTATATATGCCTATATGTATGAAAGTAATGACGATATAAATAAAGATGTAAGTAAGAGATGGAAAGATCTAACCGAGACACGAGGGATTTATAGTGGTTCAGCTACAAGGACACCTTCCTTGCCCTACTCCACTCCCCGAGCACCTAGCTCGAGAGTTTTCTCCACTACTTCAACAAACTCCCTTATGGCGGAGAAAACCTTACACAACTTTAGCTTACACCGGTTTAACGACACAAAGCTAAATGTCGAGTTCTAATCGTAGCTAGAACCAATCTCACAACTTCAATCACAACATCTTCACAACTTGTTCACAACGGCTTCACAACTTCTTCACGATAGCTTCACAACTTCTACACTACGGCTTCACGACTTCTACACTACGGCTTCACAACTACTATGCTACGGCTTTACAACTTCTATGCTACGTCTTCACAACTTCTTCGCTACGGCTTCACAACTTCTTCACGATCTCTTCACGATTTCTTCACAACTTCTTCACTATGGATTCTCAACTTCTTCACGACTACTCACGACTATTACACACCACAACTACGTCACAACTACAATCTAGTTCACAACTATACACTACTTCTTCACTTCCTAATACTACTTCTTCACGTCTCTACTTCTTCACACCTTTGCTATACTTCTTACACACCTTGTATTTCTTCACTCCTTAGCGACTTCTACTTCTTCACTATCTCACGACTTCTTTACGATGGCTTCACCACTTCTTCACACCACAACTACTTCACCACTTTACAATACTTCTACACTACTTCTTTACAACACAACTACTTATACACCTTCTTCACTACTTACACATACACTACACCTAATATACACACCTTATACACAAATGAATGAATGATTTACAAATTTTACTAAACTAACAACTTAGGTAACAAGATGATACTTAAGTTGTAATACTTCTAGTCTTGATTGATAGAAGCATTTTTCTTTTGCACTTGGATGGTGGAAGCTTGGATCACTTGGAAACCAATGATTAAGAGTATATGATCAAAGTATTTAGAAAGATGTAAGAAAAGATATAGAACAGAAGGTTTGGGGTGCAAAAGGTGAGGAAAAAGTCCAGGGATGAGCCAGTATTTATAGGCAAAATCTGACAGCTGGAGGAGCGGGGCGGTCCCCTTAAATAGGGGGTCGGTCCCCTTAAATAAGGGGCCGCCTAGTATAATTAAGGGGGCCGCCCTACCCGAACGTTGCTCAGTTTTGTCTTTTTGTGGGGAAGGTTTTTCTGGAACATTTTTGCCATTTTTGGTTGAAAATTTGAATTCATAAATTTATAATGGATTAAACATTTTTGTTTAATACCAAAAATGATTTTCTTAAAGGATATAAAATGTTTGTATCATTTTATAAAAAATCAAGTGATTAAGAAAATATTCCTTTGATCATTTAATGCATTAAACATTTGTTTATTCATACCTTAAGTGATTAAGTTGTAGAAGTGAATATTTACAACTAAATACTTGTTTATTTAATAAGTTTATGTTTAATGAGTTTACATTTTGTGATTATCAAAACATAGAGATATCAATAAGTATTAATAATGTTTTTAGACATTATTTATATCGACATTATGTACTCTGATTTAAATAAATGAATGATAACAATTTTATTTAAAACGTTCCTTTTCGAGTCATTTTCTATTTTCATGACTGTGATACTTGAAGTAATACCCCAACTTGTATTCCGCTGCGATTACCGAAAACGGGGGTGTTACAGATTGGTATCAGAGCTCATGGTTATAGAGAACCAAATGTTTTCAAATATTGGACTATAACCACACTTTCAAAAATAAATGATTTTACAACATACCATTTTACGCCCTTTGTGCCTGCATATTACCGTACTCAGTATATTACTTATTAGGATTATTTTGCACTAATTTTCACACACTTGATATTTACTCTTGCGCACTTGATTATTTCACTTTCACTCACTTAATATTATTAATTACTTATAATTACTATTTACGGGTTACTCTAGTACCATGTCCCCCGAAACACCTGATATTAACGAAACTACCCTCCGTACTACTTGTACAACACCTACCCACTCGCCTCCACGTCAGAAACTTAGGAGAACTACATCAGATGAAGAGTTGATTGGTTGTCCGACAACATTTGAGGTTGGACATAATTCACACCAAGAAACAATTCTGAAAGATGTTGAGTCAAACTCTCCACTACCTGCCACTCCATATTCCCCACTACCAGACATCCCAGACAACATATCTTCATCTAATTCCCCTAACCACAATTTAAACCCTCATGATTCAATATGGACTCTTCTTTATCAACACGCTCACACCTTAGACATTCACACTGAACAGCTGGAAGGGTTACAACCATTACGTTTCGAATGGTACGACCGTAACCTCGACACTCTGTTTAAAAGAGCCGATGCCGAGAGACGAGCATTGTTCGATTTAGGAATAAAGGTTGATAAGATGAAGGATACTTACAACCATGAATTTACAAGCTTGGATTCCAGAATCCGCTATTCAAGAAGTGAACACGGTCAGACACATGGTAGAGTGGAAGATATTGAAAGGACCCTATGGATGGCCAGTGATATGGCAAGAAACCAGGGTCAGAAGATTTTCGCCTTAGAAGCCATGTTAGCCAACCAAATGAGAATGTACCAGGAATTTCAGGAACGTTTCTCAGAGATGGAAACTGCACAACTGAAACTTGAGGCTGAAATTATGCATCTACGTCAAGGACGTAATTGATCTTAAATTCACATGTATCGTTGTTGTGTCTACTAAACCAAATAGTTTTTGGTTAGTATTTCCTGTATTTTTCAATAAGCCTGAAACTTTCAGAACTTGTAATCGATCATTAAATATATAATAGCCTTCTTTTGTTATATATCTCTGTTAGGAATAAATCCATTCCATTATACCCTACTATGATGCTATGCATGCATATAAGAATTTCTCATGACCCCATGCAAAATCCCATCATTTGTTACTATCCTTAATAGACAAATGGCTCCACGCAAACCAAATCATACATGAAACACAATAAATATCACTTTCCCTTTCCCCCAAACCTAGTCAACCGACCAACTTGTAGCACAGTAAGTAACAGAAACTAGGACCACTATTGTCAACCAAGGACCAAACACTTATACTAGAGATAGAAAAATCCTTAACCTACCACATGGAACATTAATAAAAGACCTTGTGTCAATTGTTTTGCAAAAACAATCGATCAAGTTATTAATATCATGTTATTTTCAGACCTACCATGACATTACCTACGATTATTATAATTCCTTATACCTACCATAACTAGGCTATAACCATAGAATCCTCTAAGACAAATTCGAAAGAAAAACTTGATGAATGAAGAGAAAGTTGCTGAATTTCAGCATTTGCAGATGAATTAGTTTGTTCCTTAGCAGTTTTATACCAAGAGTAAATCATTTATCTACGATATTAACCAGACACATCGTAATCTTATGATTCTCAAATTGGATATAACTTCGCATTGTGACCATTTGTTAGGATTAATATGTAATTATTTTATTGCTCGGATTATTCTAACATGGTCATTACGTGAATTCTAAAATTCATGTTTCTTGTGATATTGATAGAAGAAAGCCAGCATGAAAAATACAAATCCCCTACCAGCACTAACCTCCCCAATGACTCCTGAAGCTATCCAAAAGTTGATAATCAACATCATTGCAACAGTACTCGAAGTGACTACAGTAGCTCACTTGAGTAGCAACCATATGGCAACAGGAGAAAAGAGGACGGCTGTGTCTTGTAAGCATACTCCTGAAAGTTTTACGGGTTGTAGACCAGCTCACCATAAAGGCCTAGAAAGAGTAACCAAACCTACCATTACCCGTGCCCTAGGAATTAAGCAAAGTGTTACACCTAGGAAAAATAACCAAAAGCGAAAACTTGATGAAAGAAAAACCATCATCCCCACCTACTGCAAGTACACCAATAACTGTCACCGCACGCATCTTCAAGATCGCATCAACTACCATCGCCAACAAGTTTGTAGGCAGGAAACTGGTAGAGACTGCATCGCCACACTTGCTAACAAAGCTGGTTACCGTGGAAAGCGACCTCTATGTCAATGATGCAAGTTGCATCACACTGGAGTTTGTTTTGTTAAGTATGGGAGATGTCAGGGAATAGGTCACCAGACAAAGGACTGCAAAACCAAGGGCAAAAAGGAACAGCCACTGACTGTGGTATGCCACGGATGTGGTGGAGAAGGACACTACAAGAATCAGTGCCCAAACTAAAATACCAATTGGAAAGACAAAACTAGTGCAAGAGAATGAGAACTCGTTAAGATCCCAACAACGTCAAAGGATGACATTAGTATTTAAGCAGAAGATAAATTCCTGTAGTGGATAAATAAACTGTAGTTTAGAACTCTCTCAGTTGTATTCCTTTTGTACTTTACCTTAGCTACGATGGATGTAACCTAAGTGTAATGACTACCTTTCTACTATATGAAACCTCTATTTGTAATACTTCCATAATAATCACAATCTTAGTTTCTATTCCATTTACCTTGTTCATAGTCATTACGTAACCAAAACACTGTTGTACCATTAGGAATTTGGCTAATATTATTTCTGACTGGACAATAGACTATTATCACCTTGTAGATTCTCACACGACCCCTAAGATTTATTTCAAGGATATCCCATTAGTACCCTAGGAAAATTCCTAACTCATCACTATAGTATAAATCAAAATCTTCTTATTCTTTTAATAATTATGTTGCAATTTTCCAAAAGCAACACGTTGAACACCATCTAAAACTTTTTGAAAAGTATAAATACCACAGTGACTGAGCCAAACATCACATCATTTGATCCTCAATTATTCATAGCCTGATCAACTATGACTAATTTAGGAAGAATCATGCCGTAAATGGAACAGTTATCCTTTCAGATTTTCTAATAACAATTTTTATTCAAAAGAAAAATATTGAAACAAAATAAATTGTTCATAAAACATCACTTTTGACTAAATAAACAATAGATGTCTACACCTATTACCAATTACCTCTATGACAGAAAATCGACAAAAATACGGATAGGGAAACCACTAATAATTCACAAAGATTTATAGTAAACACAACATAGTACAAATTTTATTAGAATCCAAAAAAATTCATACATAACGACATAATTAGCAACGGGAGTGCTAATGTTACAATGATTACAAGATAAGGTATAGAATCGCCAATAGGTTGACCCGCCATAGCACCCTAAACCAAGGTTATAACACCCTAAATTAAATACGACTTATAAAATACGCTATAAATTAAAACTTGAGATATATAACATGTTATGACTCAAAACCGTACAATATGAACACATAATCCAAAGTTATATATGAAATTATGTATGAACCTTATGATATAAATTATGGCACGTTTAATATGTCACATATAGGCCAAATTAATATAAAACTTGTACACAAAATAATTGTCAAAGATAAGTATGAAATTTTGGTAAATTTGAAAAGTGATAATTACCCTTAAATACCACCCTAATTTTTGGCATTTTCCCTCCCCATGAAATTGATGAACCGATCATTCCATGCCCTCTCCAAAGAAAACCCTAAATCTTTTCTCTCTACACCATATTGTCAGCACTAAGAAAAAAATAACCAAAACCCTAAAATTGTTCCATTCGACATCATCAAGGAGAAGAGAAGGAGAAGCCATAATTGATCTTGATCTTGTTCAATTCGTATAACCAAAGGTAATTAAATACACATCTTGTTAATCCATTCGAATTTGTTGATCAAAACCTAAACCGATCCATATTTTATTTTTCTCATTCGATTTTGATCAAGGAGAAGAAGAGTGTTGGTGATTTGATCATCGTTGGAATCCTTGAATTCTTGTTCCATTCGATCTAATACAAGAGGTAACATGTAAACTCTAATCTATAACAATATTTTCGGATCAAAATATATTAATATGTGTTAATATGATTAATTATGTTATGGAAATCGGATTTGTATAAACCAAACTAATCTGTCAGAAATTTGGTGCTACTTAAACGAATTTTAGATTGATGATACAAACGTGAATTTTAGTGGTTCTTGGGTCTAAAACTGAATTCAATGAAATAGGGATCAAATAAAATTGGTTTGGTGATTTTTAGAGGTCTAGAAGGCAACCGTTTGATTTTTAGAAATTCATGTGTCAAAACTGTATTTCGGGTTATGAAAATTCAAGCGTGTTCTATGAATTTTAATTTAAAATCTATAACGAATTAAGACCTGAGATTTTGACAGAATAATATTTGGTATATGAGTTACGTTGTGTAATTTTTGTAGATTTTTCTGAGATGTTTAACTGGGGTGAATAAATACATACTTTCGGGGTGTTCCAGCAGATCCAATTCGAGAACATGTTGTGAATGTCAATTTTTAATTTGTACTTGTACTACTTAATAAAATATGGAAAAATTATGTAAAATACTCAAGACATATAGGTATATCTGGGTAAAATTATGAGCTCGTTTAAGGTGTGTTAAAAATAGCTAAAGTTGGACCTGATTTTAATGTTAATTCTGAAATTAAGTAATTACTTGTTTTAAAACACTTATAAGCTAAATTGCTTCACTTTTGGAACCTAAATAAGCTAATGGTCATCTTAAAAGTATTTAACTTATGTTTTGATCAATTATCATGTTAACCTTAAACTTTGGTATAATTACAATAGTAACCTTAATCTTTGAATAATGATAATATGAAACCCAAACTATATGAATTAAACACTAAAGCTGCTAATTCGGGAAATATGACTTAATTATGACCTAATTGAATGTATGAAACCCTAATTGGAATTTAATTACTTTAAATGATCAATTAAAATGACTTGTGTAATTAGAAACCCTAATCTCACACTTACTTAATTTGGAAACCCTATTTTGACTTGTAAAACTCTAAATTGTGAAATGACATCATTTTATAAGTATATTAATATATGAAACTCAATTTTGACATTAATAACTATTTAAACCTTTTTAAATACTATTTACTATTTTTAGAAACCCTAAATTGCTTTTAAAACCTAAATATGGAAACTTACTATTTTTGGAAATAAACTTATGATTAATGTAGATCGGGTGAAGAAGGAGTGATCATCTGCTTCCATTCATCTTATTGCTTTGATTTGTGTGCTTTGATAAGGTACAGATATTCTTTCCCTTTTCAGTAGGGATATTTCTATCGATCCTATGCCTGATATGATTCCCTTATTTGACTCATGACTTTCATTGTATGATTGTCATTCTTTTGATTCATTCTGACATTTATTTAAATGTCTCTGCTATGCTATGCTTATGCTTTGCCATGCTTATTGAGTTACTATCTTGTTTCTCTTGCCATGCTAGATTATTATTTTGTATGCTATGATAGATCTGTGCCTGAGCTGACCTAGTTGTGGAGGTACCATGACCATGTCTTGGATGACACCCTAGGCATGACACTCCCGTAGAGGTGTGATAGATCTACGGCATTCCTCCTTATGTTATGATTTTGTGTGCACTATTGGCCAACTTTATATGTGTGACCAGTCTAGTACTGTCATACATACTTATGTTAGGGAGCGTATGGATGCATCCTAGGTTTATGTATGTGTATGTTATGGTGACCAGGTGGTGTGTGCCTTACACTCCTTCTCACACTTTTATTTACTTAGAGGTCTCCCCTCTTCGTATACTTGTATTGCTATGATATGATTTGACGGATTATGATATGTAGTTCTTATGGCACATCCTTATATGAACTTTTCCTTATTTCATTATTCTCTTGATTCATTTCTTATTCAGTTCTCATGCACTCTTGATCCTTAGTTCTCTTTAAAATTCGTATGACATTCATGATTATGCTTTTCATTTTGTATTCTTATTCCTTCGTTGCTTATGCTTATTTACTGTTATGTTATGTTATATATATCTGTTCACTGGGTTTTTTAAGCTCAGCCGCATGTTTTCTTTTCTTATGCGGCAAGTAATAAGCGGGGCGACGGGCTTGGGAATGAGAGAGCGTAGGACTTAGAGACCCATTTAATTATCATTTCGTTTTCCATTGTTTTGGACTTTCATTTCTTTCAGTACTTTGATTATTATCGTTTTACTTTGGTTTTGTTTGGTTATCCCACTATGCATTTGGGATTATCTTTTGATACCAGTTGATGTGTTTTTTTAGGTCTATAAAAATCAACCAAGTTTTTGGCGTCGTTGCCGGGGAGTGATTGTTTTAATTTGATTTATTGGTATTTTAGTTTAGTTAGTTTTATTTGTTTCTGTGTGTGGTTTCTGTGTTTCTGTCTCAGAAAGGCAATACGGCGTATCCTTGTCTGTGGATGCGGCGTATCTGTCTTATATCAATACGGCGTATACAGGTCAATTGTATACGGCGTATTGACGTTCTGTGACCAATTTTTTTTATCGTTTTTCTTTATTTTTGTTTATTTAATTTTTATTTTTCGTTTTAGTTTTTATTGTTTTTGTTTCGGTTACTGCTGTTCTTGGTTGTTTATCTTTCAGGTAATAATGATGATGGATAATCCGGACATAACTATGGAAGAATATCTTAGGCTTAACAATGAAAGATCCTTGAGCAATAAAAAGGTTTACGATTGGGAAAGAGCAAGATATGGTGCACAAGTCATCAATGATAAAGAACCCACGATGGAAGAGTACTTATTATCAAAGCAGGAAGAGTCAGGGAAAGAAAGAAAGACATTGCCATTTAGACACACTTGGACTTTATCCAATGATGATGATGAAGAAGAATCATACGATTTTGGTGCAATTAGGTTTCCGGCAATAGTTATTGATGATGTTATTTCTCCGGAAGTTGCCCAAGATGAAGAAGAGTCACAAGTGTTTGATTTGAATGAAAATCCGGCAATTGTTTACAAAGAAGCTTATTCATCCGAAAGTGCTTATGATGAAAATGAAGATGAATGTGGAACAATGGTGTATGGTGCTATTACTTGTGATTTTTCACCCGAGTTGGAAAATATATTCTCATCATATCAAAAACACCATGATGATATTCCATCGGATGAAGATAATGAGTATTCTAATATTGAAAGTTTTGATTGTATTGTGTACGATGCCATACCGCAATTGCCACAACAAAATGAAATATTCATGCGTGGAACAAATGAGCCAGATTATGACCCCACAAAGGATTTTGAAGAAATGTGGGATGACTTATTTGAGGCGGCTATTCGGGAAAAGGATGAAATTACAAGACCACTAGTTGAAGATGGAGACTCACAAGATGAATTGGAGTCACTTACAACAAAAAGTGGTACTAATTTATTTAATATTATTAATCCCGTTACTAATAATCTTGCTAGTTTTCCTAAACAGGTTGCAAAACGAAAGAATGATGAGGTGGAATTTACTACACCAACTAATGATGAATATAAAGCACCTGTTATCAACCCATTTTTGGTTGAAATAGAAAAAGAATTCAAGGATGAGCTGATGGACACGACCATGATTGAAGAGGATGATTTCAATCCTATGAAGGATATAGAGGAACCCGAACTTTTACTCGCCAAAGACCCTTTCTCATCTTTTATGGAAGTCAAGGGACGCCTTACTACCAATAGAACAAACGAAGAAGAAGGGAGATTCATTGATCCTCAACATACTACTCTCTCACATGTAATGTTCATGTCATCTAATTTAACAACCAAACCGGGCAAGGTAATGAACGAAGTACACATATTGCCAAGGTATTATCTTTACATATTCTATCCATCTCTTGTAGCAAATTTACACCGTTATGGTGCTTATTGCTACTATCACCCGCACTTGACCGCAAGTGGGGGGAAAAATACCCTATTTCCTAGTAAATAAGGGTGGAGTCAGGCTCGTGACTCTAACAAAAACAAGCGCTTCTTGGGAGGCAACCCATGCTTGTCTTTTATTTTGTTTTTAGTTTATTTTTATTTTCGTATTTCTGTCAGTTGGTCAAATACGACGCATGCACTTTTAGTAGATGCGTCGCATTAACCCATGACGTGCATTTTAGTATTTCCTACAGGTTGTTGATGCGGCGTATCCAATATTCCATGGATACGGCGCATTGACACTCTGACCTGTAATTTCCCGTAGTTTTATTTTCCTAACCAATGATTAACGAGATGTTCTCGAGTCTATTTTTTTTCTGTGGTCTCTATATATTTACAGGTCTGGACGAATGAAGATGTTGATGAACTCCCACATTTTATATGCTCGCATTCTTACATGGTGGATCATACCGAGCAAATCTCAGGGGAGTTCTCCGTTCTAATTCTTTCTATCTCTTGTTTTTAATTTCAAATACAAACAACGAGGACGTTGTTTAACTTAAGTGGGGGGGGGATGGAGAATTAGAACGTTACTTGTCCTTAATTTTTCAAAAATATGCTTTAATCTATGCTTAATTATAAAAATTTAAAATTTTTTTAGCATGTTTTTGTTTAATCTAAGTTGCATAGCTGCACACATAACCTTATTTTCAAAAATTGTGAACTTATCAAAATTCACAAATCTATGAGTGTGCCGGTGACTTGTAAACTTTAGAACTTGGCTTGTATACTATTCGAGACCACCATAATGAGTATTATTGATATAATTGGAGTGACTTGTCTAACAAGGTAAATTTCTAGGATTACACCCAAAAAGCCTATTATATGTTTTGTGTTATTAACTAACTACACTGGTTAGTTAACCCCCGTATAAACCCTTTGTTTACTCTCATTTTTAGAGTAAGATACCCCTAGAAAAACCCTCAGAGCCATTCCTTTCGTTTCTTACACCAATGTTTAAAATGTTTTGTTACACCCTTACACCTTAGCCTACCCTGTAGATTAAAGTCCGTGGTTAGTTACTTTAGGCAAAGTGTGTTTCCTTACAATTAACTGTGTTCGCGTGCGTAATTCATTATCTATGGTTAAGGTCGGGAAATTGCACAATGCAATTGGAGTGAAAGTAGATATTGTATAATTTGAGTCTTGTTATTTTTCGTGTGTTTACTACTTTCACTATTACTGTTATTTCTGAAGTCATGAAAAATATGGAAAAATTATCCAGAGTTATCGTTATAGTGATGTGGTGAAATTTTACACATCTATGTTTATGTTAGTAGTAAAAAATAAAAAAAAAAAAAAAAAAAAAAAAAAAAAAAAAAAAAAAAAAAAAAAGAAAGAAGAAGTTGGAAGTTTGTTTTTACCAACATTGTAAAGTTATCATTATTGTTGTTGTACTATATTTATGGATTGAATGGGAGTTGGCCGTTATGGGAACGCCAACTAAGGTTTATTCTTTGATTGAGATTTTATTGAGTCTAATTCGTGTCTACCCAAAGCGTGAGTTTCAAGTGTCAAAGCGTGAGTTATTCAATGATATGAGTCTTATTCATGGGATGGTTGAGAAAGTAATTAACCACACTTAGGATTTTAATCTATTTGTTTTGTTTATTTTTCATTTTACACCAATTTATATCCCAAATATTATCCATACCCTATATCATTCTTCATCCAAACCTTTGATTTATTGAGATTAGGGATTTGAGCAATCTTAAGTATCGTAGTCGTGGATTCGACTATGTATTTATGATTTTGTCTCCCTTTTTGATATAATATTATTGGTGAAGATTACTTGGTCCTATCTTTAGCCTATTCGAGTTAAGGAATTGAGCAATTGCGAGTATCGTGGTCATGGATTCGATCATGTATTTGTAATTTTGTCGCCTTTTCTGGAATGTGAGATCGATAGAGATTAAGAAGAATGATTAACCCTTAACCATCAAACCCTTTTTACCGCTTTAGACTTGTTATTCCTTGGCTTTAGTGGAGGAGATGTGTATACTTGCCAAGCTTATGATAGGATATTCGTCACGACTGGACAGTTAAACGATTAGATTTGCTTTTATCGAAATATTTTATTTTATTTCTAATTCGTTAAGTGTTTGGTTGTGCAATTATGACAAAAAAATGAATACATGCTTAAATATAAAAATAAATCCTAATATCTTTTAGGATACATTTTCATAAGTTTTAATCCCCGGCAACGGCGCCAAAAACTTGATGTATTTTTTTAGGTCTATAAAAATCAACCAAGTTTTAAATTTATTTATTGCCGAACTAACCTATAGACTCTAAACACTCACGAGCAGTGTACCCGATCAATGTAGATAGTTTTTAGGTAAGCAAGGGTCGTTCACTAGGAGCGAAGCTAAAGAGATCTAAAGGTATTCTAATTACTAAACTAACTAACCTAGAAAGCAAGTAAATATTTTTGGGGTTTTAGCCTGAGAGGCTATCACGATTTTGTGTGTTTAATTAAACTAAATACGAGAAAATAAATATTAAACTAATTAAAAGCAAATTAAAGATAGATGAAGATAGATAGGAAGAACGAGTTAGCCACGTCTAATCCATTTTATAGT
This sequence comes from Artemisia tridentata subsp. tridentata, assembly GCA_021014915.2. Lineage (NCBI taxonomy): Eukaryota > Viridiplantae > Streptophyta > Magnoliopsida > Asterales > Asteraceae > Artemisia > Artemisia tridentata. The sequence continues at coordinate 137,163,815 of CP139505.1, read as the reverse complement.
TATACATGCTTATGTCTACTTGTTTTAATTCATTCAATTGTTTTGTCGCCAATCCGATTATTAATCCTGTCACGATTAAATAACCTACCATCGTGGTGGGAAAGAGGACATGATCATAGTGACTCGTCTAGCATCAATACTAACTTATTGCTTTAAACCATCTAACCTAGTTCGGTATTACACGCTACTAGTCCTATTAGGTTGTAGACACGTTCCGTTTATGCCAAACAATGATTCCTAATAGAGATTCGGGTTACACGCAAATAACTCAACCTAAGCAACCAAAATTACAGGTAGTTAAGTCACATCAATTAAAGTTATAAGGATCATAACCTAGTTACATAGACTTCTACTAGTTATAAGCAATAAACGAGTTTTTATCGACAAGCACCCAATCCAATAACAAAGCAAACACATCGACAAAATCATAAAAACTAATAAAACTTCATAAACATGGCTAACACCTAAGGGTGTTAGCCCATAATCTTAGCAAAAGATAAAGTATACATAAAAATTAAACATAAGAAATCCATAGACAAATTTATTATGCTAACCGAATGATACACAAAGATAAGTATGGAGATGTTCTTCGTCGATCTTCAATGGTGGATGGAGAAGGTGTTGGGGACGATTTGGGGCTGTTCCCCACTGATAATAGTGATTTTTATCCCCCCCAAATCGTCCATAGGGCTGTGGTATTTATAGGGGTAAGGAAGAGTAGCCTCCAAGGTTTACCAAAATTAGTCTGCTGCTGTTCCGACCTCGATGCGGCGCATCCACAAAGCCAATGCGCCGTATCTCCTTCTAAAAAATATAGATCTCCTTTTTCTCTTTCCGTGGCCGCTTGAATCACCTAAAACGGAGTCCGGATGAAGATTTTATGGCCAAAATACGAAAACATCTCCGAGTATCATTATGTAATCTTGACTTCTTCATTGAGCTTCTATTCTTCACTTGATTTCTCGGCTAAGATTGTATATGGCCAATAAGGCGCATCGGATTGGTCCGATGCGGCGTATCTAGGTAACTTCGCGTGGGGTCTAAGATTATTATATTCCAGAATATTCGTTCACCGTCTTCAGATGCGGCGTAACTTGTATCTTTATGCGGGGCATGTCCTTCAGTATCTTGGATAATCTTTGGTGAAGTCTTGAGATTGATGCGCCGTATGTTAGGAATGTCATACGGTGTATCTGGAGTAGATAAGTCAGATCTTCTTCGTTGACCAAGGTTTTATATGCGGCGCATGAGATAAATACATGCGGCGCATTCTTTAAAGTCAGGCAATGGTCTCAGATTCGTTTAAGTCTTTATGTACGACGTATCTATCAAGAATGATACGGCGCATCTTCCTTCAGTTCAGTAGACTTTTCCAACTTGATTCATTTTGCTCCAATTTCCGTCCGAAATCATTAACTTTCACCTAATGCTTGTTTATAACTGAGAATTACAAAAGTAAACGATTAAGTATCAATTCTCATATAAAGTGATATAAAACAAGTCAATAATATATGATAAATGATGCTAATAATATGTCGTTATTTGATGTCATCACCAGTCTTGATGTTTGAGACTTGGATATTTATTTAAAAGACTTCCGCTTGCGTATTGTATGCTTTGTATGTCATCATAATGTGATATCTTGGCCTTGACGGGTCGGGGGTGTTACAGTTATGGTATCAGAGAGACTGGGTTTGACCTGTAGAACCTTAGAAATGACCTGTGAGGATATTGGGTAGACACTAGGCTTCTCGTTTGACGCGATCTCTTCCTTCGTATTTTAATCCTGACGTTTGATTTGTCTTCATTGTTCGTTTTGATCCCTACATTCGGGTTCGTCTGAGCAGAAGAAGTTATGGGACCAGGTTCCATCTCCTCCGTGTGTTGACTGTGAGAAGTTTCATCTGGGTGACCGTGATGTAAGGCGTTGGATGCCAGTTTCAGTTGTAGTGTGATTGGACATCGGACGAAAGAGTGTCCGAAGGTGAATGGTAACAACCGTAAGAATGAGAATGATTGACAGCAATCTGCCGAGGGTCGAGTGTTCACTCTGACCAGGGACCAGGCTGCTGACACATCAAGTACCGTTTCGGGTATTCCTTATTTATGCGATCGTGCTGCGTGGTTTTATTTGATACGAGAACGACATATCCTGTGGTGTCTTTTGCTTTTACTAAGCACATTAAGTCCCCTCTGCATTATTGAATTGTTATTCCTAATTCTATCTCTATGAGAATCTTGTGACTGTCCATCACGAGGGTAGATTATCCTGTACGGTTGAGGATGTTTGAAGATCAATTTCATTCTGCTAATCTGATTTCTTTGAGAATGTTCGATTCAATTTCATTCTGGTCATGTAATTGTTGACTGAGCATTGAGATGCTAACAACAGTTATGATTTTGTCATCTCTGACGACTTATGAAAATCAAACTCCGTGCCCAGGTTTCTGACCTGGCATACTATTATGATCACCTTTGCTTTGAAATTCCGTATATTAATCCCTCGCGTTTGTGAAGATATCTGTTTGATGTAACTCGCTCGAGAGTTTTCGATGTTGAATTTCGCGATGTATTCCTTGATGGACTACCAAGATTTCCTCTCGAATGTAATTGTTTTGATCCGTTTATTAGAATGTGTTTTGTCACGACTGGAGGTAGATTGTGATTGCAATAAAGGCATGTGTATATGATGCAAGTATTATGACGTCTGGCCAGCGTGATAATAGTTACATCATATACCTTGAACTTATTGGAGTCATAGAATGTCTTGAGGAGTGCCTGAGGTCAGTGTGTTATTTGAATCAGAACTCTATTCATGTGTAAGCGACGTTTTGCCTATTTCCAAAATCCCTTACGAACGACATACGTTGAATGAAGAGTATTGAAGGACCTACTTCTAGGAAGTGGTTTATCCGTCTGTGTGCGTCTCTATGTTGTGTTCCAGTTTGGTTATGAAGAAGAATGATGGTGGTATGAGGTTGTTCATGGAATTCTGGAATCTTAGTAGTATGGTGATTAGGACTGATACCGTTATCAACGACTTATCTAATCAACTTTAGGGTGAAGTTTTCTCTATGATCGATTTGTAATCTGATTATGTCCATTTTCATGTGAAGGAGCAAGATGTTCCTAGCATTGATTTGTATCCGTTATAATCTCTATGAGCATTGTGATGCCAATCGTATTGGCTACTGCTCTGACTATTCTTGTGAGCTTGATGAATCGTGTATTTCATGAATGCTTGGACAATTGTCTTAGTATGACGATTTAGTATATTCAGGGACGAAAGAGAAACACGGGAATCATCCTTATATTTTGGTGTTGAAAATTTCTACGTCAGAAGAGCTCGATGTAAGTTTCTCGAAGAGTATAATTTGGTAGGGATGAAGAATAAGTTGGAGAACTTTTGGAAAGTTAAGAGGGATATTTGTTTCAACTTGAGAAGAAGGTCAGCTATGTCCTTGGGTTATATGGAAAGATTGCTAGTGATACATCTATGCAGATAAACCGTGGGAGGCGAACTATCAGACGCACGACTGGAGATTGGTTATGACGGATGTGAAGAAGCTCAGGAGCAAGGTGGTGGAATTATGATCTATGTAGAAGATTTGAATGAAACGGTTATGCTCGAAGCACCCCGTTCTTTTCGCTCTATACATATTAGTTGTACTATTATGTAGAGACTTGTAGCATAAATTATGACGGGATGGTATGACAACGGATGTGAATGTTTTGATGGCGAAGTGTCTAGCATGTCAACAGATTGGGAGTTAGCATCAGCGTACGATTGGTTTTCCTCATTTTGGATGTTCGTATGTGGAAGTGGGATTAAAATTGTCAGCAACTTTGTAACGGGATTTACGCGCACTTTGGGAAGGACAAAACAATGTGGGTTGTAGTGAATCGTTCAACTTGGTGGCTCACTTGGAAGATCGGCAGAGATTTATTTCAACAGAAGATTATTCAAGCTCCTTGGCGCACCTGCAGTGATCGTGTCAGAAAAATCGAGTTTTGTTTCACACTTCCAAAAGAAATGCAGAAGACCTTCAAGACCGGCTCGAGATTTCATGGCGACTACTCACCTTCAGATGGATGGACGGACAAAGCAACTATGTTGAAATTGAAGATGTATGGGACGGAGAGTTTGACAAGTGTATTGGCATGATTGAGTTTACCTACGGAGATGTAGAACACCTTTTGGATTGGATTAAGTTGGAGATTTGTTGGTTAAGGTCCGGGGTTGATTACTGTGATTGGTGGATTAGTTATCCTTGTGGAAGAGAAACCTTGAATGGTGGACTATGAAATTTGTATGTTTCGTACGATGTCCCCGTTGTGGAGAGTTAGACGTTTTGGGCGTATGAAGAAGATCTGGTTCACGATGCGTTAATCCTTTGAGTTGTTGTTTTCCATACGATTATCCGACCTATTCCGTTATGCTCTCCGATACGTTCCGATCCTCCATTATGTGCTTAGTTTATCATCTATACGACTATGTTAGCTCTTTGATGTGTTTTATCCGTATGATTATTCGACCTATTTTGTTTTGTTTTCTGATGTGTTTCGATACTCCGATTTATACTCTATTGATAGTCGGTACAAATATGCTACCCATCTCATTATGCGTTTCAATACAAGTTGATATTTCGAGTTGAACTCGATTGATCATCAGTACAATTATACTATCTATCTCTTATAAAACTCTTGATACATTTGATGATTCGTCACGTGCTTCATTGACCGGTGGTACGTTCCTTAGTTCGATCAATATCTGTTTGAAATTGATGAGTTCTTCTATAATGATGCACTATTTCCCTTTTCGTTAAGAATCTGGACTGAGTTGATGAGGTTTTACTCTTTAGTACTACCTTCGTATTACTTACAAGCATGAATGTTTCATGTATCTCTGTGTGAGATTTAAATCGTTATCCGCTACATTGTTGTTTCGTATTCCTTGGAACGAATTCGTTGTGAATTATGAAAGCCTAGGGCTTTTCAATGATTTTGATCAGGTTGGCGAGGTATCTCATCGCTTGGCGTTACCTTCCCAGTTATCTCACGTATACGATGTATTCCATGTATCTCTTCCTCGTGAGTATGATTATCACCCACTTCATGTTGTCTCTTGCCGTTCGATCTATTTCGAGAAGATCTTTCTTATAGTGAAGAACCTGAGGCCGTTTTGGAGCGTCAGGAAAAGAGTCATGAGAACTAAAACAATTCCATTCGTAAAGATTCTTTGGAAGAATCATCCTGAGAGCGAGACTACTTGGGAGACCGAAGAATCGATACGATCCAGTTATCCACATTTCTCTTTGTGACTTGGTACGTATTCATTTTGATTCCGCTTTCGATTTCGTATTTCTATTTCGATTTCATATTTCAATTTCGCGGACGAAATTTTCTTTTTAGGAGGGAAGAATTATAACACCCTAAATTAAATACGACTTATAAAATATGCTATAAATTAAAACTTGAGATATATAACATGTTATGACTCAAAACCGTACAATATGAACACATAATCTAAAGTATTATATGAAATTATGTATGAACCTTATGATATAAATTATGGCACGTTTAATATGTCACATATAGGCCAAATTAATATAAAACTTGTACACAAAATAATTGTCAAAGATAAGTATGAAATTTTGGTAAATTTGAAAAGCGATAATTACCCATAAACACCACCCTAATTTTTGGCATTTTCCCTCCCCATGAAATTGATGAACCGATCATTCCATGCCCTCTCCAAAGAAAACCCTAAATCTTTTCTCTCTACACCATATTGTCGGCACTAAGAAAAAAATAACCAAAACCCTAAAATCGTTCCATTCGACATCATCAAGGAGAAGAGAAGGAGAAGCCATAATTGATCTTGATCTTGTTCAATTCGTATCAACAAAGGTAATTAAATACACATCTTGTTAATCCATTCGAATTTGTTGATCAAAACCTAAACCGATCCATATGTTATTTTTCTCATTCGATTTTGATCAAGGAGAAGAAGAGTGTTGGTGATTTGATCATCGTTGGAATCCTTGAATTCTTGTTCCATTCGATCTAATACAAGAGGTAACATGTAAACTCTAATCTATAACAATATTTTTGGATCAAAATATATTAATATGTGTTAATATGATTAATTATGTTATGGAAATCGGATTTGTATAAACCAAACTAATCTGTCAGAAATTTGGTGCTACTTAAACGAATTTTAGATTGATGATACAAACATGAATTTTAGTGGTTCTTGGGTCTAAAACTGAATTCAATGAAATAGGGATCAAATAAAATTGGTTTGGTGATTTTTAGAGGTCTAGAAGGCAACCGTTTGATTTTTAGAAATTCATGTGTCAAAACTGTATTTCGGGTTATGAAAATTCAAGCGTGTTCTATGAATTTTATTTTAAAATCTATAACGAATTAAGACCTGAGATTTTGACAGAATAATATTTGGTATATGAGTTACGTTGTGTAATTTTTATAGATTTTTCTGAGATGTTTAACTGGGGTGAATAAATACATACTTTCGGGGTGTTCCAGCAGATCCAATTCGAGAACATGTTGTGAATGTCAATTTTTAATTTGTACTTGTACTACTTAATAAAATCTAGAAAAATTATGTAAAATACTCAAGACATATAGGTATATCTGGGTAAAATTATGAGCTCGTTTAAGGTGTGTTAAAAATAGCTAAAGTTGGACCTGATTTTAATGTTAATTCTGAAATTAAGTAATTACTTGTTTTAAAACACTTATAAGCTAAATTGCTTCACTTTTGGAACCTAAATAAGCTAATGGTCATCTTAAAAGTATTTAACTTATGTTTTGATCAATTATCATGTTAACCTTAAACTTTGGTATAATTACAATAGTAACCCTAATCTTTGAATAATGATAATATGAAACCCAAACTATATGAATTAAACACTAAAGCTGCTAATTCGGGAATTATGACCTAATTGAATGTATGAAACCCTAATTGGAGTTTAATTACTTTAAATGATCAATTAAAATGACTTGTGTAATTAGAAACCCTAATCTCACATTTACTTAATTTGGAAACCCTATTTTGACTTGTAAAACTCTAAATTGTGAAATGACATCATTTTATAAGTATATTAATATATGAAACCCAATTTTGACATTAATAACTATTTAAACCTTTTTAAATACTATTTACTATTTTTAGAAACCCTAAATTGCTTTTAAAACCTAAATATGGAAAGTTACTATTTTTGGAAAGTTACTAAATATGGAAACTTACTATTTTTGGAAAGTTACTAATTATGGAAACCTGCTAAATATGGAAAGTTACCTAAAATGGAAAGAAAACTTAAATGAAACCTTTTATGATTATGAAACTATGAAACTATGAAACTTATAAATAAACTTATGATTATGTAGATCGGGTGCAGAAGGAGTGATCATCTGCTTCCATTCATCCTATTGCTTTGATTTGTGTGCTTTGATAAGGTACATATATTCTTTCCCTTTTCAGTAGGGATATTGCTATCGATCCTATGCCTGATATGATTCCCTTATTTGACTCATGACTTTCATTGTATGATTGTCATTCTTTTGATTCATTCTGACATTTATTTAAATGTCTCTGCTATGCTATGCTTATGCTTTGCCATGCTTATTGAGTTACTATCTTGTTTCTCTTGCCATGCTAGATTATTATTTTGTATGCTATGATAGATCTGTGCCTGAGCTAACCTAGTTGTGGAGGTACCATGACCATGTCTTGGATGGCACCCTAGGCATGACACTCCCGTAGAGGTGTGATAGATCTACGGCGTTCCCCCTTATGTTATGATTTTGTGTACACTATTGGCCAACTTTATATGTGTGACCAGTCTAGTACTGACATACATACTATGTTATGTTATATATATCCTTCGTTGCTTATGCTTATTTACCGTTATGTTATGTTATATATATCTGTTCACTGGGCTTTTTAAGCTCAGCCGCATGTTTTCTTTTCTTATGCGGCAGGTAATAAGCGGGGCGACGGGCTTGGGAATGAGAGAGCGTAGGACTTAGAGACCTATTTATTTATCATTTCGTTGTCCATTGTTTCGGACTTTCATTTCTTTCAGTACTTTGAATATTATCGTTTTACTTTGGTTTTGTTTGGTTAACCCACTATGCATTTGGGATTATCTTTTGATACCAGTCTTGATGTTTGAGACTTGGATATTTATTTAAAAGACTTCCGCTTGCGTATTTGATGAACTCAAATAAGTACATTTTATTACTATCATTTATCCTATTAATTTGACTTGTTTTACTATATTATGTATGAGGATTGATACTTAATCGTTTACTTTTGTAATTCTCAGGTAAAAACAAGCATTTGGTGAAACTTGGCGATTTTGGACTAATAATGGAGCAAAACGTGCATAAAGTGAAGAGTCCACTGAAATGAAGAAGATCAAGACTGATCTGCTCCAGATGCGCCGCATCTCACTATCAACATGCGCCGCATCTCTATCAAGATATCACCAGATACGATCCAAGATACAAGAGGACATGCGCCGCATCTAATCATGGAGTTACGCCGCATCTTCTGGCGGTGTACGAATATTCCTGAATATTATAATCTTGGACCCCACGCGAAGTTAAGTACATGCGCCGCATCTACTTAAGTAGATGCGCCGCATCTTTCCTCAGACACAAACTATAAATACCCCGTAGACCAGACGCATTAAAGGGATTCGAGATTCGGAAGTTCGAAAACCTAAAGACCGAACAGAAGAGAAGGACGAATTCAGTCAAGAAGGCAGCACAAGACACACCCAAATCGAAGATACAAGAGCTGTAAGAAGGTGCTGCATGTATTTAATTCATTAAGTAGTTTTGTTTTATTGTTTTAGCAAACTTTAATTCATCAGGATTGGTGGCTTGTGTAATGTGACAACGGAAAGATTGCACTCCCTTTAATACTTGCTTTCCCATCAATTAAAGTTTATATGTTGATGTCTTTGGTTACTACTTATTAGTGCATTGACCACCTCTGTGTTTATTAGTGGCTTGCGGGCACCCGACTGCGGGACAAGGTGTGGCTCCCACGGTTGTTTCTAAATTGATCACTTAGGAATAACTTTTAGGCATAAGTCGTCATTAAGGGTTTACTCGCCGATAAGAATAGGACCAACGAGAAAGGGTTAATTACATACACTTCATATAAAGCTATCAATAAAACAAGTGACAATCTACTTAATCATAAGGACAGCCCTCTTATTGTCTCTAGTATCTATCTGTGTACGTGTGTGCTACTTGCTGATTCGTGCCTATTTGTTTATTTTATTATTTAATTGCAAACAAAACTGTGCCAGTCTCTCAGGCTGAAACCCCCTTGCGTTAGGATATTAAAATACTGATTAGATTAACGAGATTATACGTTCCACTCTTAGTGATCGACACTCTACTTACCATTATCTTCATACTGACCGGGTACACTGCTCGTTAAGTGTGTGTGTTATTGATAAGTCGGCTAAATATAAATTTAAAACTTGAGTAGGCATTAAAACTGCTAAACCGCAACGACACATCACGCGCATCAAGTTTTTGGCGCCGCTGCCGGGGAGTGAATTGTTATTATCTGTTAATTTGATTAGTATTTTAATTAGGTTATTTTTCTTTTTATTAGATTAATTGCATCATTGTACTATTTTGCATATTTGTTGTATTGTGTGTTATTTGTTTGCTTTTGTTTTTATTTTTGTGTGTTTTATTTTTGTTTCGTGTGTTTTATTTTTGTTTTTATTTTTCGTATTTTTCTGTTCTGCTATCGTTGTACTGTGCTAAATCAAACGATACGGCGCATCTGATCTCTCAGATACGGCGTATTGCGTTTAATTTTTTAATACAACGCGTTTAATTAATTCGATACGACGAATCTTTTCCCCAAGATACGGCGTATCTGTTTTTAACAAGAAAATTTTTCTAAGCGATAAAGTAATACGACGCATCTGCTTTTGTAGATACGGCGTATCTGTTTTGATAAAAATTTTTTCTAAACATTAACGCCATACGACGCATCTTCTTTTGAAGATACGGCGTATCTATTATTTTAATTAAAAACAGTTTGCGAATTATTAAACAAAATACGGCGTATCGATTTCCGTCGATACGGCGCATCTTACTGAATCAAAAATCTTTTATTTTTAAACGTAACGAAAATACGGCGCATTAACTTTCGTTAATACGACGCATTTAATTTTAATTAGATAAATTGATTTTTGATTGATTAATTCGATACGGCGCATTCGTAAATTCTAAGCGGCGTATCTATTTTCTGAATAAAGTCTGATTTAATTTTAACGATCATAAGATACGGCGTATCCAACTCTTTGGATACGGCGCATCGTCTGCAGATATCAGTAACTTTAATTTTTCGTATTCCGTTTTCGTTATTAATTATCTGATATATTACTTTCTCGAGCATACCCTACTGATGCTTTTGTGATTGATTTCAGGAAGTGCATGACCAGGAGTTCTACGAAGAACTTGATTCAACCTTCCGAAGATCCTGAACGAGCCCTACATTCGCTTAAAAGGCTTTTCAACACAAGAAGCTTTGATCTTTCAAGTTCACTCGAGCTTGATTACTTTTCTGAAGAAAAAGAGGAAGTTGAAACAGAAACAATGGGCGAAAACACTACTATGGAGGAATACATGAACAATACCCATGCTGATTACACTTCAGGAGTTGCTAGACCTAAGTTTGATGACAAGTCAAAATTTGAGTTGAAGGGACAATTTCTCAAAGAGCTCAGAGAGAATGCTTTCAGTGGGACGGAACAAGAGGATGCTAATGAGCATGTTGAAAAGGTCCTGGAGATTGCAGATTTGTTTACTACAGAAAGTGTCAATACCGATCAACTCATGCTAAGAATCTTCCCAATCTCACTAAAAGGAGCTGCTAACAAGTGGCTAAGGAATGAACCTGCTAGTTCAATCACTACGTGGGAAGGTTTGAAGAGCAAATTCCTGAAGAGATATTGTCCACCTGCTAAGACTGCTAAGAAGATGGAGGCTATCAATAGTTTCAAGCAAGAGCCTGATGAAACCCTTTATCAAGCTTGGGAACGATTTAAAGATTTATTGATAAAATGTCCTCAACACTATCTAACCCCTATGCAGGAAATAATATTGTTTTATCAGGGATTGGACGTGCCTACAAGACAGATTTTGGATGCTAAGGGAGCTGTACCTCAGATGAGTGCAACTAATGCTAGGAAAGCGATCCAAGAAGCTGCTGATCATTCTCAGAAATGGCACGATGGGACCTCTACTAGATCTAAGAGCAGCACTAATTTTGATGGAATTGCTGCTATTCAAGCTCAATTGGATAAAATTAGTAGAGAGATGAAGAAGCGAGATGAAAGAGCATATGCTGCCCAAGTTGGATGTGAAAAATGCGAAGGACCTCACTACACTAAAGATTGCCCGAACAAGAATGAAAGTGAGACGTTTGAAGAAGCTTATTACACCCAATTTGGACAACCATTCCGACCTTCAGCAAGATTTAGGGAAGCTAGTCCGGGATTCTATCAAAAGAACAACTTCAATCCCGCTTATCAAGAGAGGAGGCAGACTTTAGATGATACTTTAAAGCAAATTATGGCCGATGCTGCTAAAAGACATGAAGAGAATACTGCTATGATCAAGGAAATTAGAGCTTCAACGGACACTACTACAAGAAATCAAGGAGCTTCGATCAAAGCATTGGAACAACAAATTGGTCAAATGAGCAAAGTTCTTCAAGAAAGGGGATATGGAAGTTTACCGAGCTCAACTGAAACCAACCCAAGGGATCATGTCAAGGCCATAAGCACCACTGAAGAAGTCACTCCTAATATACCTAGAAGATCGATGAATGGTAATGATGGTGCAAGACCCGAATTTTTCTTTAACTCTTCAATCAGCTTAAGGAGACTACTAAAAGAGAAGACAAAAATTGAAGAGGAGATCAAGGCAACAATGAAAGAAGAGAGCCCTGCAACCGACTCAAATGCCTTGCCTCATAAAGAAAGAGACCCAGGAAGTTTTACTCTACCTTGTTCTATTAATAATATATCTTTCAATAATGTGTTGGCTGACTTAGGAGCTAGTGTTAGTGTTATGCCTCTTAAGACATTCGCTACCCTAGGACTAGGAAAATTAGCACCAACTAAATTACTTATTGAATTGGCTGATAAAACAGTAAAACGACCTGAAGGGATTGCTAATAATGTGCTAGTTAAAATTGAGCAGTTTATTTTTCCCGTGGACTTTATTATACTAGACATGCCCGAGGATGTTAAGATTCCTTTAATCCTCGGAAGACCTTTCTTGTCTACTGCCCATGCTAAGATTGATGTGTTTAAGAGAAAAATTTCATTAAGGGTAGGGAATAATAAACTAGTCTATAAGTGCCGAGATCCAGTTAAAAGCATAATTAGAGGTGTTTATGTGCTAGGATTAAGAGAGCGTATGGACCTCGATCTTGAAGCTAGACTTATGGGAGAAACATTGATTCAAAACAACTCAGCTAATCCTAATCATGAAGACTTTGAGGAATTCATTGACCTTAATGTACCTACGGAACTTAGACGCGATATTGTTAGTGATTCTGATGATGAGTGGTATGATTGTGTAGTAATTAATAAACGTAGGAGAGTAGTTGAGAAGACGAATTTGAATAATGATGTGTTTATTGAACTACCACCCCACCTTGCTTATTTGTGCCTGTATGATAATAAGAATTTCCCGTCTATCATTTTGTCATCTCTGCCCGAAAGGGACAGGACTTTGTTTATACAGATATTAAAGAAAAACGGCGTGGAAATTAAGGACGAGCAAGGAGTGTTCAATATTACTAAATTGGGGATAAAGGAGCGTGATGTTTCCGACTCCTTCAATGATCGAAACTAAAGTGCTGAACGTGAGTCTAACTTGAAGACTCTGGAATAAAGACAAGTGCTGACCGGGAGACAACCCGGATTTATCATTTATCATTCTGTTTTCTGTGTCGAGTCAGTCCAGGCCGCACGAAGATACGGCGCATCTCAGTCCTGAGATGCGACGCATCCTCTGCAATGGTCATATCTTATTTTATTTTTCTGCATTTTTTATTTTTCGACTTTAAAACTATTTATCAGTTTATTTTAATGCGGCGCATCCCTGGTTAAGGATGCGGCGCATCTTTATTCTGATCCGTATTTATTCCAGGCTCGATACGGCGTATCTTCTTCAATAAGATACGGCGCATCGACTGACCTGATGATTTTCAGTTTTAATTTTTAAGTTTTATTTTTCCTAACTACTAATGTATTATGCAAGTTGAACCTTTCTTATCTTAGGTGTGTTTTAAAAGTGTTGGTGGTATTATAGTTTCCTGGATTTCCTGTGGATAAATCAAGTATGAAGCTTTAACGTTCTAATCCACAAGAAGTTGATTTTTGCTCCTACACTAATGGAGGATCATACCGAGCAAATCTCAGGGGAGTTTTTCCGTTCTAATTCTTTTATTTCCAGTTTTTAACCTTTTATACAAACAACGAGGACGTTGTTTAACTTAAGTGGGGGGATAGGAGAATTAGAACACTTAACAATTACTTGTCCTAAACTTTTTCAAAAATTATGCTTAAAATGTGCTTAATATATCAAACTTAAAAAAAAAAATTTTAGCATGTTTTTGTTTAAGATCTAAGTTGCATAACTGCACACATGACGTTATTTTCAAAAATTGTGATTTTTCCAAAATTCACAAATCTATGAGTGTGCCGGTGACTTGTAAACTTTAGAACTTGGCTTGTATACTATTCGAGACCACCATAATGAGTATTATTTATTTAATTGGAATGACTTGTCTAAATTGGTAAAATTCTAGGATTACACCAAATAGCCTTTATATGTTATGTGATATTAACTAACTACACTGGTTAGTTAACCCCCGTATAAACCCTTTTGTTACTCTCATTTTAAGAGTAAGATACCCCTAGAAAAACCCTCAGAGCCATTCCTTTCGTTTCTTACACCTATGTTTAAAATGTTTCGTTACACCTTAAACCTTAGCCTACCCTGTAGATTAGAATCCGTGGTTGGTTAATTGCTATAGGCAGAGTGTGTTTCCTTACATTACCTGTGTTCGCGTGCGTAATTCATTATATATGGTTAGGTCGGGAAATTGCACAATGCAAATTGGAGTGAAAGTAAATATTGTATATTTTTGAGTTTATTTTTCGTGTGTTTACTACTTTCACTATTAGCGTTATTTCTGAAAGTATGAAAAGTATGAATAAAAATTATCCGGAAAGAAAGTTGTAGTGATGTGGTGAAATTTTACACATCTATGTATATGTTGATGTTAAAAAAAAAAAAAAAAAAAAAAAAAAAAAAAAAAAAAAAAGGAAGAGTTGGATGTTTATTTTAAGCCAACGATGTAGAGTTATGTAAGTGGTCGATATCACCACTATTTGTTGTATTATATCTATGGATTGAATGGGAATTGGCAGTTATGGGAATGCCAATTAAGGTTTATTCTTTGATTAAGATTTTGTTGAGTATAATTCGTGTCTACCTAAAGCGTGTGTTTCAAGTGTTAAAGCGTGAGTTATTCAATGATATGAGTCTTATTCATGGGATGGTTGGGATAGTGATTAACCACACTTAGGATTTTAATTTATTTGTTTTGTTTATTTTTTATTTTTACACCAATTTATATCCAAAATATTATCCATACCCTATATTATTCTTTATCCAACCGAACCTTTGATTTATTGAGATTAGGGATTTGAGCAATCTTAAGTATCGTAGTCGTGGATTCGGCTATGTATTTATGATTTTGTCGCCCTTTTTGATATATTATTATTGGTGAAGTTTGGACCTATCTTTAGCCTATTCGAGTTAAGGATTTGAGCAATTGCAAGTATCGTGTTCGTGGATTCGATCATGTATTTGTGATTTTGTCGCCTTTTCTGGAATTTGAGATCGATAGTGAAAAGAGAATAATTAACCCTTAAGCCTAAAAACCCTTTTTAACCGCTTTAGACTTGTTATTCCTTAGCTTTAGTGGTGGAGATGTGTATACTTTCCAAGCTTATGATAGAATATTCGTCGCGACTGGACAGTTAAACGATTAGATTTGCTTTTATCGACTTATTTTATTTTACTTCTAATTCGTTAAGTGTTTAGTTGTGTGATTACGAAATAAACGAATACATGCTTAAATATAAAAATAAATCCTAACATCTTTTAGGATACATTTTCATGAGATTTAATCTAAGGTTTACTTGGGGACAAGTAAAGTTCAAGTGGGGGGATATTTGATGAACTCAAATAAGTACATTTTATTACTATCATTTATCCTATTAATTTGACTTGTTTTACTATATTATGTATGAGGATTGATACTTAATCGTTTACTTTTGTAATTCTCAGGTAAAAACAAGCATTTGGTGAAACTTGGCGATTTTGGACTAATAATGGAGCAAAACGTGCATAAAGTGAAGAGTCCACTGAAATGAAGAAGATCAAGACTGATCTGCTCCAGATGCGCCGCATCTCACTATCAACATGCGCCGCATCTCTATCAAGATATCACCAGATACGATCCAAGATACAAGAGGACATGCGCCGCATCTAATCATGGAGTTACGCCGCATCTTCTGGCGGTGTACGAATATTCCTGAATATTATAATCTTGGACCCCACGCGAAGTTAAGTACATGCGCCGCATCTACTTAAGTAGATGCGCCGCATCTTTCCTCAGACACAAACTATAAATACCCCGTAGACCAGACGCATTAAAGGGATTCGAGATTCGGAAGTTCGAAAACCTAAAGACCGAACAGAAGAGAAGGACGAATTCAGTCAAGAAGGCAGCACAAGACACACCCAAATCGAAGATACAAGAGCTGTAAGAAGGTGCTGCATGTATTTAATTCATTAAGTAGTTTTGTTTTATTGTTTTAGCAAACTTTAATTCATCAGGATTGGTGGCTTGTGTAATGTGACAACGGAAAGATTGCACTCCCTTTAATACTTGCTTTCCCATCAATTAAAGTTTATATGTTGATGTCTTTGGTTACTACTTATTAGTGCATTGACCACCTCTGTGTTTATTAGTGGCTTGCGGGCACCCGACTGCGGGACAAGGTGTGGCTCCCACGGTTGTTTCTAAATTGATCACTTAGGAATAACTTTTAGGCATAAGTCGTCATTAAGGGTTTACTCGCCGATAAGAATAGGACCAACGAGAAAGGGTTAATTACATACACTTCATATAAAGCTATCAATAAAACAAGTGACAATCTACTTAATCATAAGGACAGCCCTCTTATTGTCTCTAGTATCTATCTGTGTACGTGTGTGCTACTTGCTGATTCGTGCCTATTTGTTTATTTTATTATTTAATTGCAAACAAAACTGTGCCAGTCTCTCAGGCTGAAACCCCCTTGCGTTAGGATATTAAAATACTGATTAGATTAACGAGATTATACGTTCCACTCTTAGTGATCGACACTCTACTTACCATTATCTTCATACTGACCGGGTACACTGCTCGTTAAGTGTGTGTGTTATTGATAAGTCGGCTAAATATAAATTTAAAACTTGAGTAGGCATTAAAACTGCTAAACCGCCACGACACATCACGCGCATCAGTATTGTATGCTTTGTATGATACCATAATGTGATATCTTGGCCTTGACGGGTCGGGGTGTTACAAAGGTACCAACATTTAAAACCCATTCGATCCTTATGAAGTTTTCTAGTTCAATTATTAACTAAATTGAACCAAACTAAATCCCACACTTAATCCTAAGCATGCCTTACACCATAAGTTCATTTCTAAGACCCAAAAACTCCCACATCATCTTGTTTTATTAATTTCTACTATAGGTCAAAGAAGGTAGTTGAAATATATGGTTAAAATTCAAAACACACCATGCCTCCTCTCCCCCTCCTTACATTTGGAGTCCAAACTTATTAGCTACCTCACTATGTCTCTTTATCTCATAACATGATGACTAGGAGCCATGTGAAACCCTAGAACACTTCTATATATATAGATCGACCCATACATTTTTTTTCTACTCAACCCACCATTCGAACCATACTCAAAACAGTCCACCCTCACTTAAACACTGATCCTGCAGCACATTTAGAAGCTAAAAGAAGATCTTAGGAAGCCTAGAAAGGGAGAGAACCTTGGTTCTCATTCGCAAATCCAAAATTATCCAAAAACCCTAGAATCGAGCAAACAAGCAAGTAAGTACATCTAGCCCTTTTTCTTACCTTTTGTAAACTTCAATACTCTTAAAACATGATACTAAATAAGCTTTAATAACCAACAAGATCAAAAACCAAATTCTCCTTTTCTTTTCTTTCTATCGAGCACCAAACAAAAACCCACTTTATATATTTTTCTTATATTACTAATCAAGAAACTATAAAATACTCTAGAGATAATTTAAATATACTTATGATCATAATATCATGCATTAAAAACTAGTTAGAACCCTCAAACATCAAAATCCAAATCGTTTTTCCTTTTCTTTTCTTATCGCTAGGCAGTCCCAACCTTCCAACTTTGGACCAATGTTTCGACCCTCAAACAGTCCCAGTAAATTCTGAAACTTTGCCACATTAAAGACCACCTAGCTAGCTAATTATAGGAAAAAGAACGTTGTAAAAAGATTGCTTTGCCCCATAGTTATTCGAGTTCTCCTCTGCCCCTTCGCCAACTGTTTCGAACGCACCCTTTTAAATTGATGCGAGCTCATAAGCTCAAATCATAAGCTAATAAGCCATAAATAAGGTGTTAATAAACTGATAATAACTTGTACAAAAGAGTCGTAGCAAGTCGTGTCTTTTTCCGAAGCATAGAACGCGTTAAACTAAAATAAGGACCACGAAGGAAATAGCAAAAATGCTTTGAGGGTATAATCTGCCAAAACTCCACCTATTTTTACAACTAGGACCAAAACTGAATTCGACCTAAGGTTTAAGGGGAAAACTTGCCAACTTTGAAAGATAGAGTTTTATTTGGCCAAAAGTGTAAATATTTCGGAATTATTAAACCAAGGACTAATTTTGCCAACGACTTAAAGTTGAGGGTATAAAGTGTCATTTTTGAAACTACAAGGGTAAAAACTGTCATTTCACCAAAGTTGAGGGGTAAAAATTGTCATTTTACGAAAGTTCAGGCGTAAAAATTGTCAT
Source organism: Artemisia tridentata subsp. tridentata (assembly GCA_021014915.2). Taxonomy (NCBI): domain Eukaryota; kingdom Viridiplantae; phylum Streptophyta; class Magnoliopsida; order Asterales; family Asteraceae; genus Artemisia; species Artemisia tridentata. The sequence goes on along the minus strand of CP139505.1, from coordinate 137,145,590 downwards.
TTTACGAAAGTTCAGGGGTATAAACTGTTAATATATGAAACTATAAGGGTAAGAAGCGTAACATTTTATAATTATTATTAGAAATATATTTTGAATATATTTATAATAAAAACTAATAAACGAAATACGTTTATCTCGATAACAAATGAACGAAACATAAAAATAAACACCTGACATAAGATAAAATTTTATCATCCACCAACTTTTGAAGAGACTTCATGTTGTCTCATTTTAACATTTAACTGTCAACCAAAACGTTACGAAACGAATACTAAAACTTACGAATATCTGAATACGAATATTAAAACTTATATTGGAGTACGATTACTGAAATTTGACATACCAACCCAGGTCGCGTGCCGGAGACGTTTATCAACTCTATTTAATTTTGTTTTCCATCCAGACTGCTAAGGTGAGTTCATAGTCCCACTTTTATACGTTTTCCAAACTTGTGGGGAGATACATGCTACAAAACCGAACACAAGTATTTTTCTGTATGCTTTCCTGATTAATATTGCCTAAGTTACCTGTTGCCTAAAAGACCTCCCATCATGGACCGTTAATCACTTTCGAGTGAGCGCGAATATAATGAATAGATCTATTGGGTGTGACGACCCCTTTGTGTTACCGTAACGTGACCAAATGCATTTTATTTGAGAAAAATAAAGAGACCGGCAATCTCCTACTCGGGGGCAAAATTACTTCATTTAATTATGTAGTAATATACATCAATAACTCATTACTATGATGATAAACCAGTTAACGTTTTGCGTGTCATGAGACTTAGGGCAATATATAACGAACTGCAATATTTCTGAATTACTTTCTATTTAGCTTGTGTTCAAACTGTTTATAACTTTAAACGCTATGGATTCACTCAACCTTTGTGTTGACTTTTTAGCATGTTTTATCTCAGGTAATTAGAAGCATGATTTGGCACGGAGTGGCTGTGGACTTTTTCTTATAAGAAGAGTGTCCATTTTGTTATCATTCAATGAATAATGTAACTTTCATAACATACTTCAAAACTTCCCGCTGGGGCCTGTATTATGTACTCTGATTTAAATAAATGAATGATAACAATTTTATTTAAAACGTCCATTTTCAAGTCGTTTTCTATTTTCATGACTGTGATACTTGAAGTAATACCCCAACTTGTATTCCGCTGCGATTACCGAAAACGGGGGTGTTACATACCCTGCCATCACTACCACCGTGATTTTCCTTTTTCGTTCCTACCTATGAAGACCTTGATAATTCACTGTGGGCAGTACCACAACCACAAAAAACCCAACAAGAATGTCAACAAATCATCTAAGAGCCAGATGAGCTCTATGCTTTTTTGAGATATGATCAACTCTTGTATCCAAAATGCCATGAACACCTAACCAATGAACACCCAACCAGACGCTGCATCACCAACAACCGCAAAACCAGGCAACACACAATAGGTTTACATCATTGTAGGTTTTATTATTTTAGCCACGAGATGTGTGGCATTAATAATGTACGTTTATCCCGTGTTGTTGTTGTTGTATTACTATCTACTACTTTATATCAACGTGTTGTGACAATTTCTGTCCATTACACTCTCTATTTTACTATCATCTTATAAACTAATTCCCTATCATCTTATAAACCGTTTTGCTATTATTTTAAAAACTATATCGCGATTATCCTACAAACTATTTTACTACTTTCTTATAAACTGTGTTGTTCCCTTATAAACCATTTTGACTACCATTCTATAAACAAAATGGTAAATACTGCTTAGCTTTAATAAATATAGTGCTATTTTGACTAAATCGAGCATTGCATTATCAATCCTCAATTATAGATAGTCTGATCACATATGTTTAATTCAGTAAGGATCGTATTATATTGGGAATAGTCACCTCAAAAAATTTATTTCACGTCTCGATCATCAAGGTTCGATGGTATTCATAAAGAAGTCCTGAGTTCCCATGAGGACAAGAAGACAAAGTACTTAACATTAGTTAAGAAAAAGGACCACGAGTGTTATTCTTTGCAAAGATAAGGACTGTTCATGCAACTTTAAACTATTAGGGACGAAAGTTGCAACTTTTGACATACAACAAGGACCATCCATGTAATTTACTCATGAAACTATATATTATATTGGTTATGTAACACAGAATTACTTGGGCAGTTGGGCATCAACCCTTTTGTTACCATGCACGAATCTACAAGACAAACACGAGGAAATCCATTAAAAATTAGACAAATTTTGTGATTTTTACTTATTCTGTTCTGTAGAGCAACTTATGAAACTTTTTCTTAGATATTTTAATCTATACAACTCTTGATAAGTAGATATCATCATTTAATGTTTGAGTTTGTGGTCTTGGTTAATGTAGGTAACGATTTCCGTAGGTTCTTTGTTTTTGGCATATTGTAACATGTGTGGAAAAAAAGAATGATGAAAATGACAAGTTTTACCAAAATCATCATAAAGTTTTGGTAAAGAAAATCATGTCCGAACCTATTTGGGATGGAAATGTATAATAAATACGTAACGAGAGTTTTAGGAGATCTCAAGATTATTTAACAGAGTATTATGTGTACTGTATTATTTTTATTTTCCACGTTAGCAGATCTTAATTTTATTAATTGGAAAACGGATCGGATGTCGACAGATCTACTAGGCACGTGTGATGAGTTGAGTGGTGAAATTGCAATTGTATAAACCACCCAATCAAAACCACCCAGCCACCATGGTCACCATCAATGTCGACAAAGTCTTCGTATATGCATATGGGGGCCTACAGTTTTATTTTTCTTACGGTTATAGTATGGTATTACACACATAATTATGTAAACCCTTAGCGGGTGTTGACTTTTTGCCCTGCTGCCACCGCTTGTATTATCTGCTTTATCAGATTGTACATTACACCAAAAGTAGGCGACCCTTACATAATAGGGGTTCTTATAATAGAGGCCAATTATGATACTTTTCACACTATCATGTGCAACAGTGCAACACTAGTGATAGTAGAGCCTTGACTATGTCAAAATATAATGGCATTGTGGGTTTCTACCCCATTAACTTAGGAGATCTACCTCATCATTCTCATTTATTATGTTTGTGATTGTTGTCATCATTCTCATTTATTATTTTGTTATTATTTGTTACTTTTTTCATCATTCTCATTTATTATTTTGTTATTATTGTTACTTTTTTTATCATTTTTTTTACAAGCAATAGTTAAGTAATAGATAGGTAATTATATGTATTTTTTAAATTGTTTATTAAAAAAATAGAAACATGTAACAATTGTAATAACTTTATAAAATAAAAAGTCATGAATACATTTGTCTTTCATTCTGAATAATTTGAGTATACATGCGTTGTCGACTTAAATATATAGTTTCCCATGCGGATGCGACCTCAGTTTTGTACCTCCTCCATTGTTGGTGATTTGACGGGATTGAACAACTTTCATCTAGCGTCACATAAAAAACGCCGCCGTCACCAAAAACCACCATATAACCACCACCACCCACACCAATCGACCACAAACGCCCCACCCCGACACCGTTTTCCAAACCAAACGCCCCACCCCAACCATCAAACGCCGTGGATGTCATCCACGAACCCTCGGTGCCAACCCCACCTACAACAACCTCTCGTTTGGGGTGTTGGTTTGCCGTTTGGGGTGATGCATCGGACCTGTAACAAACCCCGCAGATGTCATCAACAAACCCTCGATGCAACAACAGCCTCTCGTTGTCACCAACAGCCCCTCGTGTAGGTGTTTGGATTCGTTTTGTGAACGAATCGAACTGTTTGGATTTGAGTTGTTACTCAAGATTTCTGCGGCTTGATTTTCATGGGGTGTTTGGCTGCTTGTTTTTGTCCTCCGTCATTTGAGTTGTTACTCAAGACAAGCAAGAATACCTCATTTTCGTGGGTGTTAGGCTGCTTGTTTTTGTGTTTGGATTTGGGTCGTTAGTTTGTTTCTCAAAATATAACTATAGTTACTACTCGTAATTACCTTGTAAAGATGTAATGTTGAATGCTATTGTTGGAGAAATCTTAATACATCTAAAACTGATACTCGTATTCTGGATTGGCTTTTTTAAGTGTACTTAAAAATTGAGATTAGACAATTTATATATTTAATTACATCAGATTATAACTGTTATTAGTTAGAAAGTTGTAGTTAAATTTTGTTATTTTCAATTTTTGCCTGTGTTATCAATGTTATTAAAAGAAGTGTCATACACATTTTTGCCTGTGTTATCAATGTTATTAAATGTAGGCAACAGCTTTTTTTTTTTTTTTTGATAAAAGAAGTGTCATACACATTGACCGAATTAATTGATGCTAAAAGTGGCTTGGAGAAGCGCGAATTCCGAATTCCAACACATTTACTTTCTGAACCAAAAAAAAATCTTAGTCAAAATACACTAATTACCATACTACTTTTTGAAGAAAAAAAAATAGGTGGTCAAATGGGGTATAAACGATAGGACCCAATATAATAGACAACTTTTTTGCTTTGAATATTATTCTTGATTCTGGATCTTATGATTTTTAGCTTGTTTAAGACATTGAAAATGATAATCAAATTATTCAACCCTCGGTTTAGAGTTAACATTGTCCTTAAATTATTGAAGCTAACAGACTAACAGTAAATAAGTTGTTTAAGGCGTACAATCGAGAGTTAGACAACGCTCACATAGGATGCCGCTGTTTTTTTAAGGCTAACATGTCACGTAGGATGCCATTTTTTACCCCTTTCTTTTGAAAAAGTACTAAACACAAATGTAATTGTTACTCTAAGCCAAAATGCCTTTGTCAATGTGTCTTCAAAATTGTTCACATGACATAAACTTCAAATTTATTGGTACAATTCATGTGACATTAACTTATTGTCTAGACATTTTGAGTTATTTATACGAAATTAAAAAATAAACACAAAACCATCGTAAAAGAAACATCTGCTTTAGTAGAACATTTCAACTACAACATTCATCCCGCCCCACCAAAACTAGGTACACTGACATAAGATCTATAAACTCGTACCCTTACTCGAAGATAGAGAGGATGTTTGTAGACTAACATCCCGCAACAGCAAATTTATCAACGTTAAACGACTTACGCAACTTTAACAATTCATGTGACATAAACTTCAAACATATATTTACCAAAACTTCACCGACATACAGTCATTTTCCCACACTTGAAAACAAAAAATTACTACAGTAAAACCTGACTATGTCAGATCCAAACTTTTTACATAATAACGTATTAAAAATAATACTAACAGTAAATTTTATAAAAATAATACTGTAACAAAAATCAAAATCAGATCCAAATAAACTAACTTAACAACCAAAACCACCACCGGCAGCGCGTGCGCACTTCACAACAACCAAAAGTCCAAAACCACCACCGGAAGCGCGTGACCATAACTCAACAGCCAAAGCCAGCGCGTGAAGTCACTACTCATCATCGTCACCATCACCACCAAAGATAGAAAACTTATAATACAACAAAAAAAGCACAATAGCTAGCACAAACGCCACACCAACAGGCGAACCACTAGCACGATGAATAGAGTTCGGTTCACCAGTATTAAATATACTCGAAACAAAAGATCCGTTAGCCGACGACAAATACTGAATCACTAACAGCAATATGATCGGAAGAAGTAGTAAACCTAACGGAGATAGAAGCTCCGAGATGAAATCAGTGACAGCTTCTCCGCCGTCGCCGAGGAAGAATGGGACTCCGATTAGTGTGATGACGACGATTGCGAGGAGAATGCCGTATGGTGCGCCGGCTCTTCGGTCTTCTATCATGATTAGTGACTGTGTGTGTTTTTAGTGTGCGTGTTTTTTAGTGTGTGTTTTAGTGTGGGGAGTGGAGGAGGATGTGGAGATGTTTGTCTTAAGGTGTGTTTGAATAATAAGGACGCGCTTTGTGGAGATGTGAAGTGTTTACTTGGAAATAACCAATGGTAAAATCAATTTTTTTTTTTTTTTTTTTTTTTTTTTTCTGTTGTTTTACTAAGGGGTTGTTTGTTTAGCCGAGAGGCGGTAAAAAAATGAGGATGTTTGTTTTTTCAACGCGCGGGCTCCCACCTCGTTTTTATTAAGAAGCGGTAAGATGTGTTGTCTCTTAATAGCGTTTTAAATCCTAGCGTTTAAGGGATGGATGAAGTATTTTATTGGCTCTTAATGGGTTATAGCCTTTTTTTTTTTTTTTTTTTTTTTGAACAACAACTTTCATTCACAAAAACCGGAAAACTCCAACGAGCAAGACGCACGAGGAGCCCGGGACAAACAAAAACAAATTAAAAACCAAAAGAACACCAATCCAACCGCTCCATACAAAGATTTCTACTCCTATTTATACACCATAAAAACGATAAACTTTTTATATCCTTTATAATACGCGCCAACGACGGTCTTCTATTCCGAAAAATAGCCTCGTTTCGCTCCCGCCAAATGCACCAACAGGCAACTCTAATAATCGCTTTTATAACTTCCTTTTTCTTTTTGTCACTAACCAGATTCTTATACATGGAGAAGAAGCCTTTCATATCAAAAGCGAACAAAGGACTAATCTTACACCACTGCCTGATGACGCACCAAACCACGTCCGCCAAACCACAATGCAAAAACAAATGCAATGAGTTCTCTGGAAACTCCTCACAAAGAACACAAAGATCAGAGTTAAGAGGAACGTGCCTTTTCGCTAACTGGTCCCGGGTAGCGATTCTATCTATGTGAGATCTCCAACAATGAATGTTCACTTTGGTTGGAACGAGTCTGCTCCACGAGTACCCATTAACCTCATCCGAACCATTAAGATTTTCCAGAATTTTTCGAAGCGATTGAGCCGTGAACTTATTGCCATTATCGCCCTCCCATATCCACTTGAAGCCCTCCATGCGAATCATCTCCCGAATTTGAATACCCTTTTTGCTCAACCACCCATCAACTTTTGACACTTCTTTCCAAGTTCCCGTTAAATATTTGTTACACGGAATGAACGAGAGACGTCTACCACTATCGTGAAAAGCGAAGATAACTTTCCGCCACAATCTCCTCGGTTCCGTTTTATATCTCCAAATCCATTTCGATAGCAAGCTTTGATTAATGAATTCCAGCGAACTTAAACCGAGGCCACCATCTTTTTTTGGTTTACAAACTTTATCTTTCGCCACCCAGTGAGTTTTAGCTTTCCCGTCTTCGATCCCCCACAGAAAGTTCATCCGTAACCTATCGAGCTTATCAATCACCAATTTCGGGGCTTTGAATAAAGAAAAATAGTATATAGGCAAGCTGTCAAGAACCGCTTTCGTAAGGATGAGCCTCCCACCCATGGATAGGTGTTTAGCTTTCCACAACGAAAGCCTGGATTCAAACGCTGCCACGACCGAATTCCAACTATTCACCCTGTTCATATTACCACCCACCAAGATGCCAAGATGCACGAACGGTAAAGACCCGATTTGACAATTAAAGATACTTGCACCCTGTAAAATCTCTGCATCCAAAAGATTAAGACCAAAAAAGGAACATTTTTTAAGATTTACCTTTAACCCGGAGACCAGATGGAAGCAACGAAGAACTCTAGCAAGACCTCTAACGTTGTATTCCGACCACTCCCCACTAATGATGGCATCGTCAGCGAAAAGAAGATGCGAAATATTCGGCCCGTTGTTTGGACAAGAAAAGCCTTTAAACAGACCTGAAGCTTTAGCTTTAACCATTATGTCGTTGAAGGCTTCCATGATGATGATAAAGAGAAAAAGGCGAGAGCGGGTCGCCTTGTCTCACACCCTTGTGGGCTTGAAATTCCCAGGTCGGAGACCCGTTAACCAACACCGACGCCCTAGTAGACATGAGGCACCCACGAACCCAAAGCCTCCACTTCTCTGAAAAATCCATTTAGCCAAGAATATCGTCAATGAACGCCCAATCGACTGAATCAAACGCCTTATCAAAATCGATTTTAAATAAAAAAGAAGGAGATTTCTTCTTTTTAACCCTAGCCAATATCTCGTTCAGAATAAGCGGCCCATCTAAGATGTAACGGTCCTTTAAAAATGCCATTTGCACATCCGAAATAACCGAACCGATAACCATCTTAAGACGGTTAGCCAGGACCTTTGAAATAACCTTTGTGATACACCCCACAAGACTTATCGGTCTATAGTCCCTAAGCGAAAGCGGATCCTCCACCTTCGGGATAAGCCGAATAAAAGACGTGCCACACCCTTTGCTAATCGTCCCAGACTCGTGAAATTGAGTTAGAATGTTAAAGAAATCCAAACTGAAGTGATCCCAGAATCTCCTGAAAAAATTAAAGTTAAAACCGTCTGGCCCCGGAGATTTGTCGCCACCACAATCCCAAACCGCATTTTTTACCTCTTCCATCGTGAACGGTTCAATGATCTTAGAGCTGTCGGCCTCCGATAAACTTTTGAGATTGTTGCACACGATCCTAGGACGCACACTCTCCTGTCTTCTAAACTTGTATCTGAAAAAGCGAAGCACTTCTCTTTTTATATGATTAGGATTCGAAACCCACTGCCCATTTATATCCAGCCCACTTATTCTGCCCATTTCACTCTCGCTTTCTGTTTCAGGTCCATAGCTTTAAGGGCATCAAGACCTGCCAAATCAGCACAATCCTTAGCCCAATCCACGTAATCCCTATCCTTCAGCCCGTCCGAGTCAGCCCTTCTTTCCCATTCTTCACATTTTTCCTCAAGCATCAATCTAGCTTTTTCATTAGCATCTAAAGAATCGACCTTCCATAATTTGATAGCGTCCTTGATATTCCTAAGCTTGTCCTTCAAAAACACATCAGCAGGATACTTAGGACTAGTATCGTTAATAGCCCGAGTAACCACGTCCGATAAAGAATTGATGGAAAGCCACGAGTTGTAAAATCTGAAGGGTATGGGCCCAAAATCTTGAAAAGAAACTTTGAGCATAATCGGTTTATGGTCAGTCCATTTTCTCGGGAGAGCAGTTAAACTAGCTTTCGGTCATTTTCTCCAAAACTCATCACACACCAACGCCCGGTCAATTCTACTATGATTAATCCCATTCCCGTAAGTGAAAGTGAATTTGAAACCCCCTAAATTCACGTCTTTTAGCCCGACATTGTAGATGAAGTCGTTGAATCTTCTAGCGCACCCTTGATTAAAAATAGAACGCAACCTTTCCGTGACAAATCTAACCTCGTTAAAGTCTCCAATAAGAATTTTAGCCCCATTAGTAGAAGTTATTAACGCCGTTAAATCATCCCACAGTCTAGCCTTGTCTCTCGGATCTTGAGGCCCATAAATGTTAAAGATATTAACCCGAGAATTGCATCCAAGAATAACCCCCGAGACCAAAAGATAGTTCCTCCTCTTAACACTCGACTCAACCTTGAATTTTCCAGAATCCCAAACGCTAAGAATACCTCCAGAGTTTCCGTCGGAGTTGACATAATCGTACCCAAACGATCCTCTACCCCACAACTTACTAATAGGAAGGAGGGAACCGTCAGAGCACTTCGTTTCCTGAATACACAAAAAGTCAATACGGTTAGAAAATTTAAGAGAGTTAGCCCATCTAAACTTGTTTTCGTCACCAATCCCCCTGAAGTTAATGGACATAAAATCCATTAACACTGCTTATCTTCACCCTCCCCAATAATTGCTTCCTTAACCATCTGTACCGAGCCTGACAACTCGATTTCGAGAATAGCTCCTGCTGCAACAGTTTCCTTCACTTCTGTCTCTAACACACCATCCATAGCTTTCTGAGAATTAACAACATCACCTGGATCGATGTCCACATCAGTCGCCACAGTCACGTTGTGAATAACCACTGGTTCCTCCAGCCTAGTACTTCCTCTCGTGACCTCGACATTCTCCTGTTCTTCAATAATAACATCGACGTTCTTCTGTTCTTCAATCACAACATCAATGCTGCTAGTCTCCTTTGATCGCTGCATATGTTTGAATTTCCTCTTACTTTTTCCATCCTAATTCCCACCGATCGTGTTATATTTCATGCCCTCGGTGAAAATGAGGTCAATTGATTCGAGATCTGGTTCAATTGGTGGGTGAGCCATGTAAAAATGACTCCTGGGTCATTTTTTGCACCTAACACTTTCAATCGGGTCTTGAGAGAGCCCATTAGAGGAGTCCTGGTATAAAGAAGCCCCATCCAATTTACCGCTAGAAGGCCCAACAATATTTGGCCCATTGTCCAAGACTTCACTTGGGATTTCCCCGTCTTCTAACTCATCAGAAACAGGCGCTTGGGCTTCTTCCACAACGGTCGAATTTGGTATCTGCTCCCTACCGCTTCCAACGTTAATTGGCGGCCTTTCATCTCCGCCCACCGGCGGACAGAGCAAACCCACCGGAACCCTAGCAAAATTCGGTGTCCAATCCAACCACCCTTCTGTAACCGAACATCTTACCACTGATCCGTTCAATTCGATCATAACCTCCTCTGAAATCCTGCTAACATTACTAAGAACAATAGGGACCCAGAAGCATGTTAAATTTAAATCAGAGTTACCAGTATCGTCCGAAGCAACAACTTCTCCAAAAACTCCTCCAATTTTGAAGAAAATATCTTTGTCCCATAGGTGTGGTGGCATCCCTTCAATCCTTAGCCACGCAATCCTTTCAACAGGGATGTCTTGCCCCTCCCATAGTGTCAACTGATCACACCATTTGCTCTAGTGTTCTGTCAGATTAAGAAACGCCTTCGCCATCTCCGGTGACTCAAAGTTTACCATGAATTGAAGACCTCCCATGTATCTGATCGAACATACCTCAATCCAACCGTCAAAGATATCACTTATCTTTCCCAACGCCGATATATCTTTCGCCTTTCCGATAACCGATTTGCCTGCCCACAGTTTTGCAAGAGCAGAGCCAGGGTTGTCGACAACAATTCGAACGTCTTTCTTCGCAGGACCATCTTGATTGAGGAACGCGTAGAGGAAGGATTTCCCAGGGAGCCTCGAAGATCCTTCTCCACCCGAACCACCCACAACGATACCTGGTGCCGCTTGCTTTGGTCTATTTTCTTGAATCTTGGTCCGATTGACCGGATTTTTGTGTCTATCAAATTTCTCCATGTTCACCAGCAGCTTTTGTGAACCCACCTTGATCATACCCAGTGCTGCCTCCAAAGAAACTCCATCCTCCACCTTGTCAAACTTGACAAACCCAAATCTATCCCCGTTACTGTTCTTCCTATTGGGGATATAAACATCCTTTACATCCCCAAACTCCCTAAAGATCTCCTTTAGATCTTCTTGTCCGCATTCGTCCGGGAAATTGGAGAAGTAGAAACTCGTCCAACTATCCGGTGTAGTGAAAACCACCTCCCTCCGATCATCATTCCTTCTCCATTCCTTGTCTTTCCCCTCATACCGCCTCTTCTAGATCCGGCTAGGGCTTGGTTACCCCATTTTCTCTCTCCTGGTTTCACTATGTATTTCTCTCTTTGTTTCTTCATTTTAATACTTATTAAAATGTTTGAAAATAGTCACTGACGAAACGCATACCTGATGATGACCGGGAGAAGGATGATCGGCGGTGGCGGCGGATTCGATTAATCGGATTATTCGATATGTTAGGTGGTGGTGATGATCAATCGAAATATTCGATTAAAATGGTTATAGCCTTATAATTTTGTTTCTATTTATGTTTTTGTGTTTTAGTTATGTTTTCTCATTAATTAATATATTCTTAATATATATATATATATATATATATATATATATATATATATATATATATTCTCATATATATATATATTCTTAATCATATATACGCATTCACTTTTCCTTATTTTCTTCTTTCTCGTTTAAAAAAATATAACAAAAATGTGTTACAAAACAGTATATGTATAATATTTATCGATTTGACATAAATGTGCGTTTACATTTTTGAAACATTTAATGAGTTTTTTTTTTAAATGCAACATTTTCCGTATATAAATTGCAAAATTTGATACCATTCGGACATTTTGCCATATCAAAAACCAAAAGAACGTTATGATTCAAATTTAGGTTTCTCAAGCATCTCTTAAAACTAAAATGTGATATACATATTCTAACCCAAAACAATTTAATGAAACAAAAAAATACCTAAATTACAAAATTTTATTTTCTTTGTACATGAGGAATCAATTATTTTGAAATGGATGAAGTTGTGCAGTAGTAAAAGTATGCAGGTATTATGTTTAGTAACATGGGTAAGCACGGTTCTGTTTTGGCCAAAATTGAAAATGGACCGAAATATTTGGTTTTTACATAATCTAAAACTGAAATTGATTGCTTTTTCGGTTCAATTTTATCGGGTTCAATCGATTTTTACCGAAATTAGTAGTACTTACGTCGTCTCACAAAAAATGTCCGCATCACTATTTTTGTTTGTCCCAGAATAATGACAATATTACATATGAATAGCATTTATTACCGTATTATCTTTCCTATTTTGCATTTTTAATTAAAATTGGAATCAATTGCTCATTTTTAATTTCTGTAAATGTGAGGGTAAAAGTTCTTTTTAATAAATCAAAATTTGCATTTAATAATGATATATTCTTTTTTTCATTTTTTGTTTGCGAATACTATTTCTGAGACAGAGAGAGTATTAACATCAAGCAGTACTTGGTAACAACCATAAAATAACGTAAAACTTAAAACACTAATATCAACCATTTTTCGGTTAACGTTTTAAATATTAGCGATTAAAAAATTCCCGAAAGTAACACTAAAAAATAATACTTGGTAACAAACAATCATTTTCAAAAACATTCAAAAGTCAATATGCTGTATATCATACTTTTTATGGTTTTCTACAATGATTTTGTGATTTTGTCTAATTGATATTTGATAATTTTATTTCAGAGTGAAAAAGGAATATAATTTGATCCTTAAAATCATATGTGATATTGTGATGTGGATTTTTTGGTACGTAGCTTTTTAATCAAAATAGGAAGTTTTTTGTACATATGTGGAAATGCCAGCTAGGATAGTTTGGATTGTGCATGTATGATGTGTACAGTTTTTTTTTTATGTTGTTTTGTTTAGATTTGTTTGGAAGTATGAATAAAGAATATTATATGATAACTGGTTAAATAATGCCATGGTTTTATCTATGCCTTTCTTAAATGGTTAAATGAGAAGTTTTATCATTAAATTGAACACATCGCCAATCTGCCTAACTTTACTTTAGAATTCGAATTCTGAACAACAACATCTAATTTTGATTTTTAACAATATGTCGATGGCCTATCGCCTAATGAGTGGTGGTTCAACGTTTCTAACAACATGTAGTTTTTTGCCCTCACAGAAAACAAAAAAAGGGGAGGGGGGGGGGGGGCACTCAACTTCCACCACATTACGAAAGTATTCGACACAACTTGATTGCACTAAAAAATGCACAGTGCATAATGTTTTTGTTACTTGATACATAGGGAAGATATAAACTATTCACTATAAATCCCTTGTTGTCAAATGTGCCAAGGCCCATCTACAAGTCTAACAAGATGTATAATCGTTGTTTTTTTTTTTTTTTTTTTTTTTTTTTTTTTTTTTTTTTTTTGAAAATATAAGAAAGATGAGGCAAGAAATGATGCATGCCATATCATAAACTTATATAATTAGCATAATCTTAATTTCAGTGGTATTAGTAGTAATTTTTATTGCTTACGTCTATGTCTCTTTTAGATGATAACCCCACCACCAAATTATTATGAGTAGTTCATTTCCACTTGTTTTCTTACATCATCAAATATCATTTTCGAAAACTAAATAAAAGATATTGGTAAGTTGATATCCAAGACAAATTGTTAAAAGAAATTTTTGGTGGTGGAGTTGCCTCAATGATGGTAAAGTAGGCTAATGATGCATGTTTACATTATTATGGATTCTTTATGTTTATTTTTTCTTAAATAGTTTTCTAATCTTTATATCTATAAGACTGGTAGGCAAGGGTGGGATCTCATCACCTTTCAAGTACAGTTCACGCGCTATACTCCTTGCATAGCTTCAATATTCACGCATGAACATAGATTCCAAAACAAGAACTAGGTCGGATACCAAGGAAATCGGGGCCCACCATTTCATTTAATCACAATATGAACGTTATGGTTTTCATGTTGGTTATGACTAAAGAAAGCTGAAAATGTAAATGGGTTGACACTTTAATAAATTTGGTACCTTACAAATTTATGACTTACGAAAGCTGAAAATGTAAATGGATTGACACTTTAATAAATTTGATACCTTACGAATTTATGACTTACGAAAGCTGAAAATGTAAATGGGTTGAGAGAAGTAATTAAAGTTTCATAAATTAGATACCTTACGAATTTATGACTTACGATAGCTGAAAATGTAAATGGGTACTTGAATGTTGGATATTAATGCATTTATTTGACATAAAAAAAATTCAACACCTCAAATTTTTCTGCTATAAATACACACAAAACCCACCATTCTTAAACGCAATCTCAAATCTTTTACACTCTTTTTATAAAAAAAATGTCTCAAGAAAACACTCCCCGAAACATCAATCGTGCCCAACGAAGAAATAATCAAAGCAATCTCCCGACACCCGAAGGAACCTTCAATCTAGGAAATACTCCCCCGTCAAACTAGCAAAGCCATGGACGAGATTAGAGCGGGGATTAAAAAGAAGTGGGGTTTAAAATTTTAGTTTTAATTTCGTAGTTTATGTATTGTTTTAATATTCCCGGTTTATGTACTATGTTTAATATTTAAAGTTTATGTAACGTTTTAATATCGTACGTTGTGTTTTTAAATTTGAAGTTTACGTTTTTATATTTTTACGTTTACGTTTTTATTTGTGTAAGTATAAAAAAAAAGAAAAAAAAAAGGGGGGAGTTAAGGTGAAGATTGGTGAACCCTTGACTAGTAAATGGTGAAGTTAGGTGAAGGGGAGTTAGAGTAGAGAGAAAACTGACGTGGCGCTGATGTGTAAGGTGAAGGATATGTGACCTTGCCATCTAGCCTAACACATATGTCTAATTGTCTCAATTTATCACAGACTAACTAAGGTGATATATACATCCAATAACTTGCACTCAACTACTCGAGCACCATTTACACTCTGTTCTCAACTTTGTTTTTGAAGGAAAGTAAGGGGAAAGGGTGGGAACAAAAAAGAGACAGTGTTCTCTAGTTTTTATAACAAAGGGAAGTTAGGTAAAGGGAGGGGTATGGAAGGGAGATTGGTGACTTTTTTCATCCGACAAATATGGGATGGAAGTGAATGAAACATAGTTGTCAAAATCGCGATCATCATACACACAAAAAATGATCAGGATCTTAACAAGATCGTAATTCAAGTATGATCGTATCGGGATCGTAGGATCGTAGGGTCGGATCGTAAGATCGTAGGATCTTTTTTTTTTAATTTTAATTTTAATTTTTTTATTTTTTTTTGTTGCTATATTAACTTATTATGCATAAGTCCATGTCTTAAATCCCAATGACTAAGAATTATTCATGAAATCTATTATTTTTATGTTGTCAATTGATTGTATTTTGCAAGATTTATCAGTGTCAAATCATTATGCTTTTATGGACTATTTAGAAATAATTTAGATGTGTCTTTTTTAGTTTATTATGAAAAACGATTTCGTACTTTGTAACATATCATAAGCTTGTTTTTGAAGTAAACCATCTAGATACTTGACTCAATTTTGTTGATAATTTATTTTATGTTTCATATAAAAGCATGAATTATATATTAAAAAATTTCAGTAATATTATCAGAATATCCTAATTTAATTTATTTGATTATCAAGAAAAAAAAATATTGTGTCGCCTTTTATTATAAATTATTTCGTTTCATTTTCAGATACAATTCATATATCATTTTGCATTAATTTATATACTGTAATAAAAAAAAAGTAACCGAATCACGTACCAATAAATTAATACCATATTCTTGCATTAATCTAAATGTTATCACGAAAAACCTATAATATAAAACATTGAACAAGAAGTAGGTGCACGTATGTAATAACTTTATGTAAGTGAGCATTGCAATATATCTAATATTCTACTACTATACTTGAACATATAACTTTTTCTTTTATCATCCATTTAAATTGGTTTATCATATGAAATATTATATAGAAATATAAAACTACAACCCCTATACAAAAATATATACATTTTCATAGGATCTTACGATCCCGATCCGATCCTACGATCACGATCTTGTAAAGCCGAAAACGATCCTAGGTAGAATCCCGATCCTGACAACCTTGGAATGAAAGAAAGCTCACACATACAATAATTTTTATTTATTTATTTATTTATTTATTTTTTATTATTATTATTTTTTCCCCAAAAGTAACCCAAAGTATCACCACTTTCATATGAACCCTGCTCCTTCAACATGTTACACTGACACTTCTTAAACGCATTCTATATCAAACAATTTTTTGTAGATTTCTTTCATTGAACAATTGATTTATAAGATAAGTTGATTTCATGCCAAATTTGATTTTTGTTTTGCTAATTTTCCCTTTACCCCTTACATATCCTAATCGTTGATCTGCAAAAGGATGAACACAGTTTCTTATAAAACCTGATTATTTATTTTTCTTTCCTAAAGAAGGATATGTTTTAATGGGATTTTAGTTAATTATTATTTTTTTTTTCATTTTTTTTTGGATGAGTAGATCTGTAGATGTATAGGATGGTCCAATTAATTGGCTTTGCTTTGCTTTATGGTTTTATAATAACGAGGTGGGCGTCGAGCCGCCGCGTTGCGGTGGGGCGTTTTTTCCTACGTCCAAGTTGGTGAGAGTACATGCGCCCGTATGTTTCTACTTGGCATGTATAAAACTGAATGTGCTGCACGAATATTCATTTGAATGGCTCAAAGGCGAGTCTTGCAATAGTGAAGAACTGTACCCCTGCAATGCATAAAAATAAGCTACTAGAATTAGTAGGTGGAAATTAGAACATGAAGCATCTGACGATACAATACAAATACAATGGCAATTGCATACATATTGATGTTTTTCTAGTCAGTCAATTGATGTATAAAATGAGTATTTCCCACCTTTTAACTACAAATCGTCGCAAATTCAACCGACCCATCTTTACAGAATGCCCGCATCCAATAAACAAATGTTATTGAGGTTTATTGTTAGCCAGGGTCCGACTCGAGACACCATGCAACAATTTAACAAATCCAAGGAAACTTAGTATCCCGTCCGTGTGTCTGATCCAGTCATGAAAGACGGCGTGAAGTGATGTGACAACCGGTACTTTTTCACTAATATTTTAATAATAAATGTTTATTTATTATTACACAACTGTTAAACTAAACAATTATGTGTTTACATATTTATTACGGGAAGCAACACGCAGTAGCGTATAATAACTCACCAAAACTATTTTAATTTAACAGTAAAAGTGAATTTATCACTTTCTGACAATTTCGGACACTAACATAACAAAAACGAGAGGTTATCTTGTTTTTCTGAAAAACCGACACCACACGCGTACCGACACCAATTTAGTAAAGGTTGAATTTTAAAATTTATTTTTAGGAGTCAACAAATTTATTTTACATCAGTATCGTAAAAACGACTCTAGAATTATATTTTTCACGTTTACGTGAAGCCGCGTTACCACAATATAACCTCAGCCAAACTGGACATGGGGTATACACAATACATTATAAAACTTGAAACAAACAAATAAACCCACTCCTTTTCCCACTCATCACGTGGAAACAGTATAGCTACATCTTATATTCTTCCCTTAGCCTGTGTAACACCCCCAAAATCTGGTTTAGCGGAAGCATACATGTTTGGGTGCTACTAAATTGGTATCACAACACAAAGTATAAAGAATGGTTTTTAATTTAACCATTAAAAATAGATTTCATATTCAAAAGTAAATTGTTTACACGATTCAAAAATGGTGCGGAAATATAAGCCCATTAAAAGATTTCAAGTGGTCCCAATTATATCAGAGTCTTCTATGACCATGCCATGCCCTGCCGAAAGTCTTCCAATATCGCCTTAAACCTGAAAATACATGCTAAAGTGTCAACACGAGGTTGGTGAGTTCATAGGTTTTGTATTTGTAAATGTGAAACATCAGTTTATGTTGTTCGGTTAAGCGGTACACTCGTAATGACCAATACACTTGGTAGTATGTCCGTTACACTCGGTAAGGTGACCGTTACACCCGGTCATGTGACCGTTGCATCCGGTCTTGTTACATATATTCGTCCAGTACCCCTGGTCGATGTGTGTGTCGTGTATGCATATAACGCATGCGAGTAAACATTCTAGTATTTCAACCAAACAGTCAAATATTGAGTAAACAGTTCGCATTTTCCAAATAAATAGTCATTGAGTTCAATTAAAACGAACATGTATTCTCCCCCAGAAACAGTTTAAAAACCAGTAAAAGTAGGGGCCATGAACTCACCTTGTTGAGTAGTAGTGAGATCACAAGTAATTCAAATAGAGTGCAGCACCGACACGCGACCTAAATTAGTAAAGTACGTTTTAGTTCATAATTCAAGTTCAAGGATTTCAATTATTTCAAAAGTTTATGTTGGTGTTGCTGGTGTGGCAGCATTTAAATGAAAACCAAGTTTTGAAGTTATTGGCTCATCGGAGTGTACAAACGTACAAAAGAATAGGAATAGTGACTCTTAATTTAAATAAGATGATCGGAAAGGTACGCACGAAGGATAAGGATTATGAAATGTCGATGTGAACAAATTATAGGACGGTTGGTATTTAAATGATTGTACGTGTGTATATATTTATATTCATACATATATACATGTGAAGGATAAAAGAAGTTGAAAAAGGTTTCACTAATATATAAAGTGTTAAAGTTTGTGAGAAAATAATGTTTCGAAAAATAATAGTCTCATTTGCTTGACTTATATAAACTTTGTTATAGCCGTTTTCAATTAGTAATTTATAAGAAAATATATCATTTAACTAGTTACTGTTGTGAATACAAGATTGAGGGAATGAATATTCTTCTTATTGATCATTAACTATGAGATTTACAAAGAGTATATATAGACAAACATTAGGGCAAAAACCCTAATAGCTAACATGGGCCATGGGCCTATTATGGGTTATATGGACATCCACTAATAATTATTCATAACACTCCCTCTTGGATGTCCATATTGTTAATACGCTTAGGGAATGCTGCCTCATTAAAAACCTTGCCAGGAAAACCCAGTGGGACAAAACCATGACTAAGGACAAAAAGAGTGCAGCGCGTATTATCTCCCTCTGATGACTACATCACTTGGTATCTTGTAAATAGGTCAACGAAATCATCACTGGAATGAGAAGTGTCTTGTCGCCTTTGATGTAACGTTACTTGAATATAGCAAGGTATGCTACATTATCTTCATGCAATAGTTGCTATCTCCTTTCCAGAATTTATGTATGGTTTGATGAAGTCGCCTTGATTGTTTGCTCTATCAAATGCCAGGAAAAATATTCGCCACTTGTAACAATATATCCATGTTGAGATCGATCATTGTAAGTTAAACATATATCCTGCATCTAGAAAACTAACCAAACTTGTTTTGACGGGTTAGTAAAATATAAACCCATATCCTTTGTACCTTGAAAATATTGAAATATTTGATTTACTGTGGTTCAATTTGATCAACTACTATTCTCGAGAATTTTAAATCATGACACGTGTTCCATGCATGACACGTGTTCCATGCATTCTATATTCCTTAAGGAATCTCAACAAAAATGAGCTCTTGTTTTATAATATTAGACGCATACAACTTATTTCTCATATTGCCAGACATAACATTAAATATCCTTTCTCATAACATTCATGTGTACGGATTTCACCCAATAATCACGTTTCATCATAAGAGACTTTCATAGTTCATTAGTTACTTGCGTCTTTATATTCTTTGGCCATTCATTTTACAACTACACTTCTTGTAGATATCCAAGATCCTCACCTTGTATTTATCATGCGCATTATTATATACAGTATTATCGACGTCGTTTCAGTTCTTTTCGATTCCACACTTTACTAGACATTATATTTTATCATTTGTTGAGATCTCAAAGTTTTTTTTCATGTACCCGGGGTTTTCAATATCCTTTCATGTCTAGTTTTTCTTTCAGAGACTATTATGGGGTCTTTATTACCTCGATTCGACCATCTTAATTTATTGCTCCATTTTATCTATTCATTCGAGGACTTTTTATTTGGAATCGATTCGTCTATCACGCTGCAGACGTGCCATAGACTTACAACCAATCAATGATTTTACTGTTGGGACAGACATTGTAATTGGAGCAATAGCAGCATAATATGATCTAGTCACTTTCTTTAGGTCACTAAATATGTCTGGCATTTACTATATCTGGAATGTTATTTGTCCCTTGAACTTTAAGTTCATATTCATTAATGTGAGAATCAACATCTATATCATAATTCATTCCATATTTCTCGCTGCTCATTCTCTCCCCCTGAATGAATTATCAATTTAAATATCCCATTTTGTGTGTTGTGGTGTATTTACTATATATCACACAATTACAAAATCTCACATGGGAAATTTGGTTTGTGACCAAAACCATTCTAACGGGGAGGATTCATTATAGATTGTTGGCAAGATGCGATTCATATGTCATAACATGCCCCATAAACTAAAAGTTTTGTTCTCACAATATTATTGGCTTTGCAATCAACTGAAGACGTTTTATAAACGTTTCAACAAAAGCAATTCGCGTATGAACATGGGCTACTTTTATGTTCAACACTTATTCCAATAATCGCCCAATACTTGGAAGTTTTCACCACCATTTTTAATAATTTAATTTGGAAAACCGTGCTCGCATTTTATAAGCCGAGCCATTAATCACGCTAATCTTAAGTTGCGTCTTTGATGATCATTTTGACAATGCATCGATTTTATAAATCAAAATGATCCATATGGCACATGCATAGGCCTACATACATGCCCTTTATATTTTTCCACAATTTAAGGAAGCAAGTCCTTATTTGTATTTTATGGTGATAAGTAAATAACCAACTTCCACTGAGAACAATAAAAATTTATCTTGGAAGAAACACATCATTCTTCTATATATTTCGCATCATCACTAAACCGGAATGGTCGAACCGGTTTGCCAATCAATACAAGTTGCACAATATTCTTAACACATATACATCATATATCATAACATAATGTCCATTAAAGAATTTACAGAAACCAAAATTAATAAATAAATTATGCACGTTACTATGCTTGGCCACAAAACAATAATATGTAAAATAAAATCTGTATACGTCATTCAACTATATTGCTATAAACATGTTTATAACTCAGATCACATAACAAACTAGATAGCCTTAAATAGGTTATGTGTTATTATAAAATTGGTATGTGTCAAGTAAAGACAGATTGAAGTCTTGAAGCATTTATCAATTCGAAAAAAATATAATGGACACGAAAGAAATAAAATAAATAAAATAAAGCCTAATAAAACATTCATAGCCAAAAATAATAGGAATCCAAACATAATCAAGAAAGCCTAAGAAAAACACGTAAAGAAAATTCCAAACCAAACACTTAAAGAAAATTCCTAACAAAACACTGAAAGAAAAATTATTCATGGCTTGACTCTACCAATTAATCATCTGTAAGAAAATCATCAGCTTCCAAATAAGTTTCATCATCAGTATGGTCTTTAGGACCATCGGGGATATCATTTTTATTATCATAAACAAAGTTTGACTCTACCCCGTTTCCCTTGTTCTTGATAGAATTTTGATAAAGTTCAACTAGATGCCTGGGTGTACGACATTGCTTTGCCCAATGACCAAAAGTGCCACAACGATAACATGCATCATTGGCTACCAAGGCCTTATCTTTTCTTCCTCCTTCATGCTTATTAATCTTTCCTTTATCTTGCCACTTCTTGTGGCCATTGTTGTTCTTAAAGTTAACACTATGATTAACAGCATGATAATTACCTCTACCATTGCCACGCCCTTGACCACGACCTCCATTGTGATAAGTTGTCACATGCGCTTCCGATAAAGGAGCGGTACCAGTTGGACGATTATCATGATTTTTCATTAAAAGCTCATTATTTTCTTCGGCCACAAGTAAGCATGAAATTAGGTCACTATATTTAGTGAATCCTTTGGCTCGATATTGCTGTTGCAATAGTATATTCGAAGCATGGAATGTGGAAAAAGTCTTTTCCAACATCTCGGCATCACTAATTGAGTCACCACATAATACATAAGGATATAAATTATAAATTAAAGATCTAGTTTCACTTTATCACAATCACTAGAGAAACTAATCAAACTACATGCATGTTATCACATATATGTACAAATATTATTGCCACTCACTTGATATAAACATCATAACTGATGTATAATTCACATAGGTGTAACTCCTAATACGTCCAAGCAAACTAAGTCATGTATATATATCAAACATGTTTAAATTTATTAAGATTGATAACACAAAGTACATGTCTACATGCATGTGATCAATAGGTAACCACTATAATTAATATACTCATGCTCTCAAGTCTAATGCGACTAAGTATGCCTTAAACAATGTTATAAAAATTATCCATAACAGATATCTTATAATTTGGATATTTAAGGATCTTAAAGAAACAGGTTTTCTTTTTCAGATTTGGTAGCATTATTTGGCCTTACAATGGGTATAAAAATAAATCCATGGGTTTTCTTAGTAAGCCCTAGGCATTCACCACAAATACATATATTATTGTGTTTTTATATATTGAACTGGTAACACGCGATGCATGAATCAACATACTTTAGAATGCAGAAATTTAAAATCCAGAACGACGCTAAGACATGCAATTCGCCAAACAAAATATATATTCAGGTGCAACAATACAACGTTGATATAAATAGGATATATCAATTATCATAAACCTTATCTTCAAAATCAAAGAATAACAACAAATAGTATATGCATATAAAATACGAATCAGTTGGGCAAAACTATTAAACATCAAGTTGGTTAGTTAATATTCATAAAGTGTTAACATAGGTATATTACCACATAGCAAACAGTAGCAACATGTAACTTTAAATCAATGATTAAATAAAGTACGAAGAAAGTTGGGGCTGAAATTTACCTTTTGAAACGGCTAATCAAAAAATTATTTTTAGAGCGTGCTGATAACGTGTTGTGAATACAAGATTGAGGGAATGAATATTCTTCTTATTGATCATTAACTATGAGATTTACAAAGAGTATATATAGACAAACATTAGGGCAAAAACCCTAATAGCTAACATGGGCCATGGGCCTATTATGGGTTATATGGATATCCACTAATAATTATCCATAACAGTTACGATTTTCTCAATTTAATTGTATGTAGTTAAGTGTCAATATAAAAATTGAGGTCATTCCATTTCAAATATTTACATGTTACAAGTATATATTTTTATACTTTGTTTACAAATTAAGTGTTGATATTTATAAGTTTCGCTATGTCCTATTTATAAGTTTCCGCCAAAACAAGTATTAATTATCAATTTTTATGTTGCAATATTTAGTTATGTCAATTTTTATTATATGTCAACGTCATGTTAAATCACAAGTTTTATTAAGATGTGTCGAGTATGTTTTAAGTGACCGCGAATTATTGACGAGTTATATTAATAAAATGTGTGTCGAGGAGGGGGGATGGGCTGCGGCCCACATAATATAACAGTGAATGGGTTAACTTTGGGCTTTTTGGTTTATATGTGGCCTGTAGGGGTCAAGGAAATAACAAGAAAATATGGTAGCCTGTTTACTTAGGTGGGCTTCGGCCCAAATGTGTCTACAAGAAGGAGACTTCAATGGGCTGCTATGTAACAATGGGCTGTGGCCCATTTGTGGTTTATTAATAGCATCAATTTAGGCAGAAACAAAAGGAATGAAAATGCCAAGTTGGGACTTGGCTGTTAACGCAGGAAAGAAAATAAGGCAGACACATGTTTTGGCTAAGAATTTGACCAAGTGGTGGTGACTATATGACTCGAATTTAGACATGGTTCGGGAAGCCTTAAATGACGTGAAATATAAGGTCTTTTGAGAGGTAAACACGGCGCTAATCGACAGAAATGAGGGCTCGTTTTGGGGTCCCTTGGGGCCATTCTAACCGAACAAAAAAAAAACAACACCCAACGAGTTCAAGTTTAACTCAAACACAAGCACAACACAAGCATCACATGAGCCCTATTTAGAACACAATATGGAATAGGGTTTTGGAGTTCGTTTAAGGCGTTTCGAGTAGCTTGCTAAGTCTCGAGTTGAGTACCACTCAACTCGACTACAACGCTACCACAACGCGACTCAAGTGAATCCTTCGGGATCAAACGAAGTGACAAGAGCAAGGTTACAACACTCGCCAATTTCATTTCATGAATAGACTTCTTTTTAGGCATTTCTACAAACACCTTGTGATCATAAGTTAAAAACCAAAAACTTGACTAGTGAGGTTAAACCAACTTTGCCTCATAATACGACAATACTAACATTACAGTAACATGATTTTGAAGAAAAAGAAACCCACTTTGGCTACTCTAGTTCGACCACAACAACACAAACGGCTCGACATCATGAATTTACCACACTAAATCCTGCATGATTTTATTAGTTTAAAATTTTGTTTTACCACACCAACACCAACAAGAGGCTCGACTAATCATACAGTCGATAACGACAAAAAAATAAATATCATAACTTAAGCTTAACAATATTCGACAGGAACAACAAGCTACTCAATATTTTCACTAATTCCTTCATCATTCGAAAATTAAAGTAAAGAATACAAGGACAAGATTTAACCTTACAAAAGATTTGATGGTCGATTAACAGGAGATTGAGGAGAGGAACACCAATTCGAATTCGATTCCAAGCAAGTAATTCCCACCACAGTTAACCCCTTAATTTTTCAAGTGAAGTTTTTGGGAGGTCGGTTTGCTTGTGGACCGAATGGGATTAAAAAGAGTTGAAACAAGGGGGTTTGATTCCCTCTCTCTTCATCTACAGACGCTCCATGGCTTAAAGAAGGAAGTCATTTCGTCATCAATTTGGCTTGTTGGGTTGACTTTGAGCTCGACAGAAGTGGCAGTAGGCGTGTAGATGAGGTGACAAAATTTTCTTGTTTCATTCTTAGTACTCTCTTTTTGTTTGATTAGATTTTTGGAGAGGTGGACAAAGTGATGAAGGGTAGCAGCGAATTCAGAAGGGAGAAGAGATGAAATGCAGAGATTTTAGAGAGGTGGTGGGGAAGGAGAGAGAGTGTGTTGCGTTTTTATGTATAACTTTTTTTTTTTTTTTTTTTTTTTTTTTTTTTTTTTTTTTTTTTTTTTTTGTTTTGTTATGTTATCATAAAAGTGAGAGTGTATTCTATAAAAAAAAGGTGAGTATTATGTTTGTAAAATAAAATGTGGGGGTTAAACTAGCAGTTTCAAGTGTATCCCGGGTCTCGCTGAGACTTGATTTGATAAGTGCCTTCCAGGTTATCGTGAACACGGAAGATATAGTTCAGGTGTCGTTTTTCATCAGCCTGACATAGAATAAAATCTATTGGCTCCGGAACGAAATTATAGAATTTAATTTTTACTAATGTGGTGTCGGTACGCGTGTGGTGTCATTTTTAAAGAAAATGAGATAACCTCTCGTTTTGTTATGTCGGTGTTTGAAAATGTCAAAAAGTGACAATTTCACTTTTTCTGATAAAAACAAATAGTTTTGGTGAGTTACTGTACGCTACAGTGTACGGATTCGTTATGTGAACACATAAATGTTTAATCTAGCAGTTATGTAATAATAAATATACATTTATTATTAAAATATCAGGGGAAAATTACCGTTTGTCACAGCCTGCTTCTCTTTCTCCTGTTCGATCTCCACCACACGCAAGCAAAGAATCTTCTGCCATAAACTCTACTACTATCATCTTCCATCACCATCCATAGGTGACCTTTAGTACTTTTCTTACCTTCCCCAAGTTTTATCGAGACCCAAACCCACTCCACAGGGTCGAATATTATCGAGTTCAAGGCATAGAAAGGGGAGATAACCCAAAATGGTGAAACCTCATCTTTGATATATCCAAAGTGAGTCAAGTGTTTGCCATGGATTGCCCTTTAAGAGACTCGAATTCCAGGAGAAGCAAGTCACACCAAGAACTTCAAACTCACCTCAAACAAGTCTCAATCGAGTGTAATCAAGGAGAAGGAAAGGTGTGATAAGCTTGGAATCGAGTGGGGATTATCCTGTGGTGACTCTTGAATTCGACCCATCATCAATTCTTTTTGTAAGGTTCTTCAAAACTCACTCTTGTGATACTTGTTCTTTTAAAACTTTCGAATGATGTGCATAAATCTTGTGATTCTTATGCTTTTGGATTATCAGTGTATATATGTCGATTACGTTGGTCGTGGTTTGGCTTAAAAATGATTTTTGAAACTAGTTATTGGCTCAATCTTGAAATTGTGTCATGTTAGGATTAGACTTTGGATCGGTTGAGATAATCCCAAACATGCTACTGTGGTGATTTATGTTGCTCGACTATGGTGGATCTTGGTTTAGAAATCATGCTAGTCGAATCTCTAGTCTTGAGTTATGCTCGCGAGGTGTTTGTGATTATGTCTAAAAAGGAAATGTCAAACTTTAAAATGATTTGTGAGCATTCATAAGTTCTAGGTTCGTGTTGTTATGTTCATACTTGAGCTCATGCTTGAAATGGTGTTGTAGTCGAGTCGAGTAGTACTCAACTCGAAATTAAGCAAGACCGTTCAAGTAATGTGAAGAACCCCAAGAATCCTATTCCATCCCATATTGTGTTTGTAAATCATAAGTTAAATCGACCTTGAACTAGTGGTTCTTGTCGGGAAATGTTATGTCGAGCCTAGGAGTTGAGTCACAAGTTGCTAAATCCTCCTAAAGTCGGTTAAAACTCGTGTTGGAGTCGACCTTACTAGTCGATTTGCAACACCATTCTTAGGTGTTTAAGTTCCATAATGAACACGAGACTAAGTCTCGTCCACTCTAGCGACTCAAACTTTTTGTCAAAACCTTGTTTCAAGCTCGACATTCGCCAAAACTCTACTCGATATTGTGAGCAAATAGACCTTCCAATACTAGTGCTAAAAACCATTCTTTGGTCTACTGGAATTAACTCCCAGCGTAAGAAAGGAGGAACCAAAAAGAAAATGGGACTTGCATTTCACAAAAACAATAGTCTATAGTTCTGTACCACTTGATATATGGGCCGAGGCCCATCACTACACTTGGACTGTTATAATTTTCGGATTCCCTTTTCCCTTAACAGGCCGCTGGCCATGGTGCAACTGAAGGCCCAAATTGAGCCTGGTTCATTGTGTTGCATGGGCCACAACCCTTTCCCCCTCCTCGACACCCATGCCTTTTATTGTAACTCGACAGTTTTTATTAAATTTAGTGATCATTTACAAATATATGAGTCGACTACATATATAAAGAACTCGACGAGAAATAAATATCATAACTTGAAGTTTTAATAATTACTACATGTATTACGAATAAAAATGGAAACACGACATGAACTTTTAAAACGAAAACGTTTGCTAGACATTTGGTTTCAAACACTTAATTTTTAAACGAGATGTATATATATGACGTAAAAATGTTTAACATGGAAAAACATGAATTTTTACTATTGACAACGTATTTATATACGAGCAAATATTTAAAATTAGAATTCATAAACTAGCTAAATGTTTTCATAACTTGCAACTTGAAACGGTCATGTTAAAACTTATATAAGTCAAGAAAATGAAAACGATTATTTCTTTTAAACTTCAAACTTATTAAAAACAACATTTTCTCGCAAACACAAGTTATAACTCATCATGTATTAGTGAAACCTTTTCAACTTCACATTTTTCCACAAGGACCATATGTATATATATGAAAGTATATATACACACGTACATTCATTTAAACGCCAACAATCCTATATGTCGTTCACGTTGATATTCAATAGTTATTATATTTCGTGCGTAGTTTTCCGATCTTGTCAATTCGAAGGATCACTATTCCTATTCTTTTGTACGTTTGTACACTTCGATGAGCCAATATCTACAAATGTTAAACACATTGTTTCAACTTAAATGCTGCCAACACCAACATGAACTCTTTAAAACAATTGAAATTCTTGAACTTGAATTGTGAACTAAAACAAACCTTACTAATCTAGGTCGCGTGTCGGTGCTGAACACTGTCTGAACTATTTTGTGATCTGACTGCTATTTACCAAGGTGAGTTCATGGCCCCTACATTTACTGGTTTTTAAACTGTTTTTGGGGGAGAATACATGCTCGTTTTAATCAAACTCAATGACTGTTTATTTGGAAAAATGCGAACTATTTATTCTAGATTTGACTGTTTGGCTGAAATACTAGATTGTTTATTCGAATACATATGCATACATGACGCACACATTGACCAGGTGTACTGAACTGTTTACTCTATATCTGACTGTTTGGCTGAAATACTGAAATGCTCACTAGAATGCATTACATGAATACATGACACACACATACTGACCAGGGGTACTGGACGAACACATATAACAAGACCAGATGCAACGATCACATGACCGGGTGTAACGGTTACCTTACCGAGTGTAATGGACATACTACCAAGTGTATTGGTCATTACAAGTGTACTGATTAACCGAACAATATAAACTGATGTTCCACATTTACAAATATTAAAACCTATGAACTCACCAACCTCGTGTTGACACTTTAGCATGTATTTTCAAGTTTAAGGCGATAACCTAATTTTGAAGGCTTTCAGCAGGGAAAGGCATGGTCATAGAAGACTCTGATATATTTGGGACCACTTGAAATCTTTTATGGGCTTATATTTCCGCACCATTTTTGAAATGATGTAAACAATTCACTTTTAAATATGAAATCTATTTTTAACGGTTGAATTAAAAACTGTTCTTTATACTTTGTGTTGTGATACCAATTTAGTAGCACCCAAACATGTATGCTTCCGCTAAAACCAGATTTTGGGGGTGTTACAAGTGAGACAGAGGGCTAAGGCCAAGTTCCTGGGAAAATATTGTCGAGACATTATGAACAGATGACCACAATATATGTTGGTGGAATATAGTTACATTAAATGGTGGGTTAACTTACAGAAGCGAGTTGTTCTATCATGATGGCTCGGTTGCCATCTTTTTCAAAGAGTTCGTAGGCGCATCGAGCATGTTGTTCCCATCTATCAAGAGCCTCGACTTGATAGATGTTTATGGCAGCTGCACAAAATTCCTCAAAATCCATCCTTCGGTATTGAAGCGCACTAAGCTGCAATTACGGAAATAATGAATTATGATTATTATTCCAACAAAATTTAAGAAATATGAATGGTTCATATTAAAAAATAAAAGAAAAAAAAGAAAAAAAGAAAAAAAAATCGATGACATACCGATGCTAAGAAATCATGGACACGTGATTCCTTCATGGCATCTGTAGCATGTTTCATCAAGGCCTGAGAACATCAATGAGAAATTAGGAGGCTACTACGACTTTGCAAAGCCAGTTTTAATAAGATAAATATTAAATAAGTTACTTTTTATATAGCTATGAGCTAATATAGGAATTAAGAAGTAATAATTGCATATGTTACTCACTGCTTTGATATTTTCCATATTTATGGATCCTTTTTTGCTGGGTTCCAACAAAGAAAACTGCTCCTTTAGATAGAATAACTCATCTACAGTCAATGTCTTCGATAAAGCCTGCAAGTTGAAAAGGAAAATAACCAAGTTCAACAAAAAATGGTTCCGAAAATCAATATTAAACACAAATTAAAAGAAACATAAAACACACACCCGTAAATCAACTTTACGAACAGCAGAAGAACGCATATAAGCCTTCATGAGTCTCAATATCGAGATGTCAAGAGGAACTTTCAATTCATTAGTAGTATTTCTAATCCATGGATGACCTGCAAAAAATATCATAATCAGTTATAACTGCTGGAGCAAACATTGTAACGGCGTAACCCACCATACGGAAGACAATGCTTGCAAACGAAATTTAAATAACCCATACCTTTCATCTCGGATGTAACAGACCGTTATTGTATTGCTTTGAAAAATAGTAACAGACCGTTATTGTCATGCCGGAGCAAACATTGTTGAGCAACAACAGCTATCTTTTTCAAAGTCTTTTTTGCCTATGAGTTTAATTAAGCGGTCCCACAAACCTTTATTACATCCTAAATCACCACTTCAACCATACCGTAGTGGCGTATCCCACCATACGGAAGACAATGATTGCAAACGAAATTTAAAGAATCCATACCTTTCATCTCGGATGTAGATGATAATCTTTTGTTGCTGATAGAAACTCTGTTGTTGTTCATAAAGGGTTCTGCCATGCAACTAAATGTGGGCCTTTAAAAAAAATGTGTATAGTAATTGGTGTTGTCCAAAAAAGTAATATACTGAACGTCCAATATTTGGACCAGAAAAAGATACACGGCGCATTATTGGAAACGGTTTGAAATGTGACCGAAAAGATCTGGGAAACGGTTTGAAATGTGACCTTCCAAGTTTATCCGCCACAAATTCTGCAACCTTCTCAGGTTATCTCAACCCTATTGGACAAACAGAAACAATAAAATGTGACCGAATAATGTTGATATTTATAATCGTCAATTCTAAAGAATATATTTGTCTGTACCTTATAAGTAGAGGACACGTGTTCCATCTCTAGTTCGTCACTTGAAACCCACCCATTTCAGGTCCCAATTCCACACACATTTCAGCCCCCCAATTCCACACCCATTTCAGTCCCCAAGATGGCTCGTTTTAGCACCAAACTTCAGCCCCCAAACACGGCCATTTACGGTCTATTTGAACACCTAAGCCGACCCATTTCAGCCCCAGACCGAACCCATTTCAGCACTCAAACAGACACATGCTGGCCCACGTCTGAAGAGGAGGCCGACGACCTCTTAGTTTACCACCCTACCCTTCCAAGCTATTGTTCAAGTTCTCAGTGTTAGTATTTTAATTGTTATCTCTTCCCTCAATGCTATTTATTAGGGTTAATTTTATAGAATAGCCTGTACTTACTCAATGAACCTATATATTTGAGGATGATTTTTGATGAATTAAAAATAATAAAATGTTGGATTGTCAAAAGTACAAAGTCATTAAAGACTTCAATATTTAAAATACTCTTGTGTTTTCTTGCATTTGTGCCCACTCCGCATATCGTAACGCATTGGGCTATTCTTCCTCCTATCTCAAAGTCTCAGGTACATAAAATGGCTCATGACAAAAAAATCACCAAGAGAAATTAACCACAAAAACTAAGGTTATTTTTCTGGCTTCGGATGTAGGTGTTTGAGGAACATAATAGGTTGAACTTTAGGAACACAGGAAGAGGGTACATAAATGTGCCTAATTTCTTTGGTTTGGGACTGTGACTTTCACCCAAATCAATTTTTTTTAAGTATTGAAGATTAAAATCTCGTATTTATTAGGTAATTCTATCGAACATTTGGTGTTCCCCTAAAATCAGGTGTTAAGAAACACACAGAAAACTAAAAGGTTAGCCACATTCAACCCCTTAATTTAATTCCATTAAATTTTCTTAACACCAGGAAATATTAAAGAACAACTTCTATTTTCTGATGCAAAATTCAAAATTTTTTATAAAGGAAATTACCGTTGGCTTTGAGTCGTGAGAATCTCTAAGTCACAAAAGCTATGCTACGTACGCTTGTCTTCAAGTGTTGCGATATCTTTAAGTGTTTTGTCCACAGCATGCAAGACCATCCTCTTTATCTGTTCCATGAAACCATACGTTTCTCATTCAGTTTTACTTAAAAATACGATTACATTAAAGTTGATGTGAATAGTGAGAACTTCATTACTTCCAGTTTGTCTTCTTCGGTGAAATGACCAGGTGGAAGCTTACGAAACTCTTGTGTTAATCTGATGCATTCTCGTATGTTTTCGAGAGAAACAAAGTCCATGGCAACTTTCGTACATGACTGCACGAAAATAAGCAATAAATGAGAAATTATTAGGAATAAGCAATGATAAATTTTGAATGTTATTCAATAGAGTAAAAAAATAAAGAGACATGTAAAAGAGGGAGGGGGGGGGGGGGTAAAAAAACTTACTTTGAGATTGCGCACTTGATGTGGACATCCAGCAGGAATAAAAACGGCTTCTCCAAGATGTTGTTTAAATGTCCATGGTTCCACACCTTATTCATTGCAGAGAATTTTTAGTTTTCTCATAATATTAGTTCAGCTAATCATTTCAGGTAAATTACTAACCGTGTTCCTCTTTTAGCTTCCTTTTATGCTTCGATGTTAAATAAAATGTATGATCGTGAATAGGATCATAAACCTACACAATGACACAAACCATCGTATATTAAAATTATATATTAGCTACTAATGAGATCAAAATTCAAGAAAAAACATACCTTATCAGCAGGACAACCACATGGGTATTGAAATTCTTCGTAATGCGTTGATAGATACTCGTGTAACTTTTCCACATCTTCTCTTCGGAATATGTCCCAAAGAGCACCACCTGTTCCCTCTGCATATCCTTCGTATACTTCCGTGGTGTGTACCAAGATATTCACCTGAACCATTACACATATCAGAATTCATTCATGACTATGAATATACTGAGTTTGGGATTGGAATAATACCGCATCTGTCACGTGACAATGAAGATTGGTCGCAGAACTACCTATTTTAAGTTCTTCGGCAATTCCATGCGCAATGTACAGTAAACATGCTTTATTCGTCGTTAACTCCTATTCAGACACTTATCTTCATTAGATCAAAAACATTTATTAATGACAGGAATGTTTAGAAAATTAATGGATACATATATAGAAGTAGAATCTGAGATAGGTTTGAACTATATCTTGTTAAGATGCACTAATTTCAGACATAACCATTAATGAAAATGTTAAGTGCATGAGAAACTGTACTGGAAGCCAAAATGCACCAATGGTCACAAAAAGTGCCAAAATGAAGATACTAAGGCAAGACAATAAGTATGGAAATCTGCATCGCAAGTCACAGTTGGTACATAAAATCAACATCCGTAATAACTACAATAAGATAAATAGATTAACAAACAGTAACATTACCTCCCAAATAAAGAATATGAAGATACGACTAATCAGTAACTAAATTTCTCCAACAAAAATCTGCAGCTCTAAATTGAGCACCAATAAGCAGTTATATGCAAACAGACCATGTAAAAATTCAAAGATAAGCAAATAAGGTGCCGTTCTAATAAATTATTACAGGTTACACAAAAATTTAACTTTCAAATATCTTGACTACCTTACTGCTCTCAGTATCCTTTTTCTCAAACGGACCATGTAAAAGTAAGAGTACAAACTGCTTATTTGCTGAAAACAATAAGCCTCTGAGACGCAACCTATGAACCACATCCTCTGAACCACACCCATGGACTGCAGTCCACCTGAATGACACCAGAACTCTGAAACGCAGCCCTTCGACCCCAAAACTTGATAGAACAAATGATATTCAGTTCTAAAGCATCAGCGAAGCAAGCATCAACATCTAATCCAACTACAAAAACCCTCAAAGTTTTTAAAAACCATTGAAAAAAATAAATAAAAATAAAAATAACAAAACCCCCAAATTATGACAAAACCTTAATTTGTAAATTAATTTTGTATATATGTATAAGCTGCAATACCTGTTAAACCTAAAAGAAATAAGAATGAATTTTTGTAAAAAGAATTTGATACCTTCTCTTGCGTTTTTGGATTTTGTTTAGCAACCTAATTCGTCGCCTTCTTTCTGATTGTGGTGACATGATCATCCCTCAGATATGGCGCGGTATATGAAATTAATCGAACGCAACAACAGCGAATTGAACTGACTGAAGATAACTATTAAAGGATTAATCGACCAGAAGAAGTGCACCGCAATTTCCGGAGATAAGAACCGACCAAATTAGCGGTGCATTTGTTCCAATCCTCTGCCACGAACCCCAAAAAACAAAGATATGAGCGAAGAAGATAACCTTATCCGGCTTATGAAGGCGGCAAGATTTTGGGCCAGGCTAACGCAAAGTGGATGACGCAAATTTGACGTCAAAGTGAATCGACGCTTTGAGGAAAAGTCAATCGACGCCCTATAATATATATAGTAATTTGGTAGAAAAGATCAAATCTATTGTTTCATATTTTGAATATTAGAACGTGTTACTACTTGTTTTCTTTTTTATGTTAATGAATTTATAAAACAAAAATATAAAATATATCAAACCTTCTTTCACTTTCTTTCCTTTTTTTCTAAACTCAAGAACACCATAAAATTGCAAATGCTTTTTACTCTCATTTCCCCACTCTTCCCTTTATTTTCCTTACTTTACTTTCTTTCCTAAAGAAAACTCAAGAACAGAATATTAAACTTGTACCTTCCATTCATTTAATGTCTTCATACATCAACCCAATCAAACAACATCCATTTACTAACAATTAAAATTTAAAAGCGTGCAATAAGACTACTCGTAGCGGGTGTGACCCTTCCCACCAAAGAGAGGTCTCACACGTTACCCTTGTTATCAACATCAATCCTCACGCGTGAGGAGGAAGAAAAAGAGAGATAGAGGCGACCGGTCACTCCTCTTAGTTCACGTGAGAAAAAATGAGCCCCCTCCTTTTGTAACCTTGTACTATATATAAAATAAATAATAAATAAATAAATGAATAAATAAATAAATTTACACTACCCCATTTTTTTATATGTAAATACCCCTAAACTTCAACATTTTTAAACACAATTTCTCATAATCTTACTCAATATGTACACAACTGAAACAAAATATCTATCATTCCTCATTATCCAAATGAAATCAGAAACGTTCATGTTCATCGACTCATCGGAAGAAAAAGAAATTGTTAGTCGGGACTATATTTTTTTAGAAGAGCGTTGTATTTTATTAAGAATAGACGGCGAGCAAATCGACCGACGAGAAACATCGTACCACGAGATCGTTATGGTGCTCATGATCATTTAGTCGCCGCCTATTTTAGTATGAATCCGATGTACGATGCATATACATTCTGAAAGAGGTTCTGAATGAGTCGTTGCCTTTTCACAAGGATAGTTGAAAAAGTAACTATTCGTTCTTCATTCTTTAGTTATTATATTGAATATGCCGAGTTACGGTTTTTTGCAATATACCAAGTTTGTGCACACTTTATATACCGAGTTTTGTTTATTGAATATACCGAGTTAGGGTTTGTTGCAATATACCGAGTTTGTGCAAAGTTAGTATACCGATACCGAGTTAAAGGGTTTGAATATACCAAATTGTGCATAATGTTTATCGAGTTAGGGCTTGTATATTTACGAGTTAGGGGTGGAAATTTTACTAAATTAGCACTTCAATGTTTTACCGAGTTAGGGTTCAATTTACCAGAAAACTAACAACCTAAATTATTTTTGCAACTCGACAAAAACCATAACTATCAAAACCATAAACACCAAATTCACCACAATTCACCAAAAACACCATGTAGATTATTGGTTTTACACTCGTTAAGGAGAATCAAAAACGTTAACACAACACCATTATATCTATTCCAAACAAACCTTTCACAACTTCACGTAAACGATCGTTAACAAGATTCACCTTAAACGTCAAAGGCTAGTTTTGGGTATTTTAAGGATATTGTGACTATGGGGTTTGTACTTTCTACTACGGGATTGGAAATGAGGTTGTATTTCGCAAGTTCATGCACTTATATTTCTTCGTTTCTTTCTTTCTACTACACGAAGATAATTTGTTTGAACGTTTATTGATAGTGATTAAGAATTGGCTGTCTAGTTATCTTTGTTTAAGGAATTACATTGTAGTATTTACAGAGTATAGCTGTTACTTTAAGAAGTTAAGTTGTAGTGCTCAGTGTCTCACGCAGTTGATGATTGTTCAAGAGGTGTTTTACCGTTTTGTGTCACAAGTATAGTACAAGCTTAAGTCACAAGTTTGGGTAATTCTACTTCATTCTCAATTTCGTCATATTGTGTTTTCTCCATTAGTGGTCACTACTATTAGCCGACATAACTGATAAGGGGGTCGAAAAAGAGTTAGGCAAAATAGGAGAATTGTGAAGAGGGATTTTCATTAGCATTTGATTCTCATGGGAATATTTTGAGCATACGCGTTTATGGTACTTCACAAGTGATTTATCGTGTGTCTTTAACATAATTTTCAAACTTTTCAACCGAGTTCAAAACGTTTCAAAATTTTGCTAAAGACAAGATCTAGTAATTGGGCATACACGTATTCATAATGATCTTGATAAATCGAAACCATCATTAGGGGAGAAATGTGTACTTGTAGAGGTATTTATCTAGTTTATGAACATTTGTCAGATAGATTCGTGCTAGGTATGTCTTAAGTACTTGTTGAGGGATTTATCGGGTCTATGAACGTTGGTTGGGTAGACATGTGCCCAGTATTATCATTTCGACTTCTGTGGTTTGGTTAGTGTGAAGTATTTGCATATGTGAGAAGATGTTGTTGATTTCTTGCATGTTCCCCCAAACGAATTTCGTTGAGAATATTTATTTATCTTTGAGTCAAGCTGCTTAGTTGTATGTCTCAAGATACGTGCTTGAGCGTATATCTCAATGAAGAAGACATAGAAGCATGTTAAGTGTGTTTTACAGTATCTACATCAGTTTTAGTTGCTACATCAAAGTTAAAGATACGGTATCTTCTACATGTTCTGATGTGCATTCAAAGTCAGAGACAAAATATATGTATACAACAAGTTTCAAATCTACAGAAGACGGTTGTCAGTTTGGGGGGGGGGGGGCGGTAGTTAACCCATTTAGTACTTATTACATTGTTTGCCTTCAAGTGAAAGAGATCCAAGCTGAGGTACATGAAGAAGACAAACAGCATTGATGTTCATCCTCAGATTTGGCCGCGCTTTGGAAGTTATTATTTTTTTTACTTCTAGGAAACATTGTAAGTGATTCTCGCATGTCATCATATGGAGGGAGATTGTTAACCTCAAATATGATAACATTTATGGAATATACATTAGTTCAATAGTTAGTCTAATACGCGAGTACTAGAATTATAGTATAGCAATAGATAGGCGTGTAGCTAGCTATATATACCCATTTAGACTCTCCTAGAGGGGTGAGTAGCTCATTTTAGTATGTGTAATTATTTCTTTTTCTCTCTAATAAACACACACTCTTCCCTTTCTCTCACTACTTTATCTCTCTAACTCTAAACATGTATATTGTGTATTTTGAGCGTCCTCAACCACCAGATTGTGTTTGGATCTTGATATATGTGGAGACCTACAAAGTTACCATTTAGTACATAAATTCTTGACTGCGATCATAAAAAAATTTATATTAAATAGCTTCAACATGAGATGTAGTTGTATATGATTCTCAGATAAAGAGCCTGAGATGACAAAAAGTTTTTCGGCATGTTTGGAAGCATTGGTTATGTGCTTTTGTTTTCAAAAGAAATTGTCCGTATTTCATCAAGATGTCAATACTCAATACGATAATTTACATTATTCAACTGATGCAAACTGTAAATGCTTTTATGTTGTTTTATAAGGTAAGGGTGACTAAAATAATAGAAAGTGTTATGAGGTGTTTCTTTTTCACTTAATAAGTGAGCTCAAATCTTTCTTTCTTCTTATTTGGGGAGGTCCACAAAAAATTCTCTCTCTGAATTAAGATACAATACTACATATATCTCCAAACCACTTAATTTAATAAACAACATCCGACTCTTACAAGTTATACTAACGGCATCCACTATGGTGGGTTTATGAAAAGGTTTAGAAATAATGAAAAGGTTTATGTTTCATTTTAACCATAGTGGACATTCATTTTATATCTATGTGGCATGAAGAGGTCCTAATTCTTGAACCTCCTTATAACTTTAATACATTTAATGCATGTGTTGTATAAGACATTTTATGAATTGCAAGGATTTATACTATAGTGAATATATTCTTATATTATCAAAATGTCTAAAAATTATTGATGTGACATTTTATAAACCTTTTAAAAAGGTTTACCATAGTGGATATTCTAAGTAGTGATAGTGAATTAAAGGAGAACTTAATGATGCCATGTATAATGTATATCATTTTTCGATTTTTTTTTTCTTTAGCATTGATAATACATTTAAAGAGAATTACATCGTTATTATAAACAAAACATGTTAATGATAATAATATGATGACGACGAAAATGCTAAAATCCAAAAGTTTTCAACAATAATAATATATAACTAGTTTGTGAAATCAAATCATGGCATGCGTATTTAGAGCATGAACTTGAATTTCCTTTTCTTTTTTTTTTTGAAAATACTTTAATTTGTAATTGAAAATGTTAAGTCTATCATAAAACATTTTAGACTTTATTCGCAATCTTATCATCGTAAATTTATTGATAGTGATAGTTTACAGAATGGTAAAAATGTTTAACATCATGTAACTATAACATATATAAACAATATATGACTATTTTACGAGATCAAATTACGACACAATGTCTTGGATGTTTTTTTTTACACATTTTATTTTCACATTGCTAGGTTGTGTGAATTTTATGTCTCAATCATTTTATCTAATGTTTATAAACATTTATGTATTGTAAGTACGAAATTGTTTTATATTTGTTAATACAAATATCGTCTAAAAAATGTTATTTATATTTTATAATCTTTGCTATATTTTGTTAACGACAATTATAAACTTTATTTTAGCAAAACATAAATATAGTTAAGTCTTTTACTTATATAGTCACAAGTCTTTTATAAACACAAATTAAACATCACTTAGGTAATATATACATTTACAAAGTATACTTTCATAAACTAGTTAATCTAAAATGGAAATGTATTTTTACATCATGGCATGTATCATCTTTGAGATCTTTGGAAGATATGATGAATATCTTGTTTAGATTGTTACTCAAAGAACCATGGAAAGATATGGCAAATATTTTGGTTAGATTTTATAAAGATTTGGATGATTATCTGTCAGGTCCTCGCGAAACCAAATGACTACACGGACGGAACCCTCATTTTGGTTCCGCCCCATCCGTGGTTTGCTAGCACTTGTTGCCTGTAAATAGCAAGCCACACATTGATTTTTTTTCATTACTTTCATACACAAAACAACTTACATTCTCTCATTCATTATTCTCTATATCTAACTCATTCTTATTTCATTTTAGTGAACTTCTTTGTAGCAAGAAAATTAAAGCATTACAAGCTTCAACAAAACGTTGCAAGGCTTGTTTGTTTGTTATTGTGTTAATTGTATTCATTCATACATCATTGTTTGTACCAAACCATCATAAACCTCTGATAGTGATCGGTTAGTATTTTAGTCCTCAAAATACTTAGTGTGACGGGAGTGGTTGTACCCTTGTAAAAGAACTCGACAACTAGCTTTGTGTCGGAAATATTGTAAGCGATGTGTAAAGGTTTTCTCCGCCGGATAAAGGAGCTTGTTGACTAGTGAAGAAAACTCTTGAGTTGGATACTCGGGGAGTGGAGTAGGGCAAGGAAAAAGAGTCCTTGTAGACCGAACCACTATAAACACTCGTGTTGTGGTTTGATCGTTTCTTTCTTGCACTATACTTATTTGTTATTTTGTTTGCATACATTAAGTCATTTCATACAAACATAACAAAGAAAAAGAAATTAAAAACGGTAAAACTATTCAACCCCCTTCTAGTTTTCCACAATTGGCATCAAGAGCTACGTTA
Source organism: Artemisia tridentata subsp. tridentata (assembly GCA_021014915.2). Taxonomy (NCBI): domain Eukaryota; kingdom Viridiplantae; phylum Streptophyta; class Magnoliopsida; order Asterales; family Asteraceae; genus Artemisia; species Artemisia tridentata. The sequence goes on along the minus strand of CP139505.1, from coordinate 137,105,655 downwards.
CTCAAGATTTTTAAAATTTATTGTATTTAAAAACTTGAAACGATCCATGGATTTTGAAAACTTTAAAGAAGGGCAATCTATGCAAAGACCACCACTTTTTGAACCAAATGGATTTATATATTGGAAAAGCCGTTTTGAAACATATGTGAAATCAAAATATATAGATCTATGGTATATAATTATAGAAGGTGATCATAAACCTATTATAAAAGATATTGCAAGTGGTCGGGATGAGGATACTTTACTTACTCGTCATAGTGATGAGCAAAAGAAGTTAATTGCAAAAAATAATGAAGCAAAAATGTTGCTCTACAATGCTCTAACTAAAAAGGAATTTGAAAGAGTCTTTATGTACAAAACCGCTAAAGCAATTTGACAATCTTTAATAATCACTCATCAAGAAAATTCACAAGTCAAGAATAACAAAATTGATATTTTTGTTCAACAATATGAACAATTTAGTATTCCTGAAGATGAAGTAATTGGTAGTGCATTTGCTCGCTTTAATACTATTATTACTTCTCTCAAAGCACTTGACGAATCTTTTGTAGCAAGAACTTTGTCAGAAAATTTCTTAGAGCACTTCATCCAAAATGGAGAGCAAAAGTTACGGCTATTGAAGAATCTAAAGATCTCTCAAAACTAGCACTTGACGGGCTAATTGGAAACCTCAAAGTTCATGAAATAACAATGGTGAATGACTCAGAGATCGTTAAAGGCAAAAAGGAAAATATCAAGTCCATTGCCTTAAAAGCAAGAACGGAGACAAGTGATGATGAAGAATCTAGCTCGGGAAGTGAAGATGAGGAATATGCCATGGCCGTAAGAGATTTCAAAAAGTTCTTTCGAAGACGAGGAAAGTTTGTAAGACAACTTAGAGATGACAAGAAACCCTTTCGAAAAGATCGTGATGATAAGAAAGGGAAGGTTGAAAGAAAATGCTTTAGATGTGGTGACACAAGCCATCTCATACTCTAAAGCCACCTAAAAACAAAACTCAAAGAGCTTTTGTGAGTGGTGCTTGGAATGAAAGTGAAGATGATGAAGGGGAGCCAAAGAATGAAGAAATTGCTCTCATGGCTCAAGACTCAAATGAGGTACACTCTGACTCATCTTATTCCTCTATTGATGATGACACCTTACAAAAGGAATATAACAAACTGTGTGAACTTAGCTTAAAAATCATAAACAAAAACAAATTTTTGAAAACCAAAAAGGAATTCTTAGAAAATGAAGTTTATGAATTAAAAGAAAAAGCAAAACATTTAGAAAAGAGTAAAGCTATTGACAAGGTATGTACATCATGTCAAGAGCTTAGACTTGAATTAGAGAAACTTAAAATCACACAGGATGCACTTATCAAACAAAACTCTAAGTTCAAAAAGTTTGATAAAAATATTTGTTGTGTGGATGAAATAATGAGAATCCAAAAATTACCACACGATAAAACTAGACTAGGTTTTATGAAATTAGGAGATTTAAGTAATCTAAAGAAACAAGCCGAAAATGTACAAGAAACTTTTCCAACTGCCTCAGGGACCCACGGATCAGACGGAACCAAAAATTTAGTTTCGCTTGTGGAACAGTTTGGTTTCGTGGGTACCTCAGCAGAACAGAAAGTTCGTACATCGACTCGTACTGAGTTTGTTAAAGTCACAAAGAAACCTAACACTACCACAAATGAAACCAAACAAACACCAGCTGTTACAATAAGATTAGGAACGGGAGTTGAAATGATAGTGTATGCCGACTCAGATCATGCCGGTGACTATGTTGATAGAAAAAGTACAAGCGGTATTTGTACTTTTGTTGGACATTGTCTCACCTCATGGTTTTCAAAGAAACAAATGGCTCTTGCCATCTCAACAACCGAAGCCGAATACGTATGAGCAGGAAAAAATCATTTCAACAAGCTCTGTGGATGAAGCAAGCTTTTGCCGACTACGGAATTCAACTTAACGACATCTCTATCCTTTGCGACAACAAAGGAGCTATCGACCTCAGTAAAAATCCAGTTCAACATGCTCGAACTAAAAACATTGAAATCCGTCATCATTTCCTTCGCGACCATGTTCAAAAAGGAAACATCTCTATCGAGAAAGTATCCTCAGAAGATAACATTACCGATATTCTAACTAAACCTCTTAAACGAGAGCCATTTAATCTCCTTAGACTTGGACTAGGACAAATGGAACCTAATTTGTAGTTTTAATCATAGCTTAAACCTTCGTTTAACCAAAACGAAAAAATTGACTAAATTCAACTCTGGTCCCAAGGAACCCTTCGACAACACGGACGGAACAAAAATTTGGTTCCGCACTGTCCGTGGGTTCCTGGGTCAGATTCTACGGCAGTTTAAACAAACACCCCCTCTCATAAATCAAAACACATAAATGACTTAAACTCATTCACACCATATGACTCTCAAAATTAAGGCATCTCCTTCTACTAATCTCGGCTCAAATCAACATTGTAAGCTTTCTTACTACCTTTTCTCTTAATTCTGAGTCTATGGTTTCTAATTTATGCACAAAACCAAAACTTGGGGATTATGCATTTTCTTAGATAGTTCATAAAGTACATTTGTAAATTACAAAACTAATCATGTTTCCCTTAGTTATGAATTGCATCTTATAAGACATTATCATGATTTACTAACAACCCCATGTCAAAATTTTGTAAAAGCTTCTCACTTTTAGGACAAACAATTTCTCATTGTTCATACAAATAAAAACGTTATATTTAAAATATCACTTGCATAATGTCTCTTGAATGCTAAAGGAAGTACATGACTAATATGTATTTTCGGGTACATTCAATCGAAGCTACATTGAATTAGGAGCGTTTGGGTTATCTCTCGTTTTTGTTACAAAATTACAAAAGAATTTCTTTTTATGCATTAAAAGGAGTCGAGATAACCGCACCTCCACGTTGTCCTCATATAGGCACACACTAGAACATCATATCAAAATTCTCATTAGTTTCGACTAAAGTGTGAAATTTTTGTATCTAGGATCAAACATGCCTCTCGCAACCTTCTAAGACCACAAAACACTCTCAACTACATCCCCAAACACCATAAGACAAAGGGACTCACCCCGGCTCAAGTCAAAATATTCAAAGCTCAAGAGAAACACTATTTTCATGAGGGTAGAACCATTGACCCATCCTTTCTAGAAGGCACTAACATTCGTCATGAACTTGCAAACATTCACCTTGATTGCCTCCTGGACATCAACGAACCTATTTGTCCTAGATTTTTCCTAGAGTTCTACGCTAGTGTAATTCTCGCAAGCAATGATGATAGACTCATGTCAATACAATTCAAAGTAAACCAACATGACTTCAACATTCCTATCCATTAATTTACCGAAGTCCTTGGAATTCCATGTGAAGGTACATGCCTTTACTCGGATAAATGGTCTCTTTCAATCCTTGACTTAATCGTTGATCGTATGCCTCTATACGACACTCCTCTAGTTGCCAAAGAAATCATCTAAGAACATCTTTTCCTTCCAAGAACCTCAACCACAAAGACAACCCGTTCGGGTAATGAGGTTAACCGAGATCCATTTGGGATGGAACTCAATGAACTCTGTAGCATCTTATAAAATTTCCCAGTCATTTGTAAATGTTAATCAAGAAGTAATCTATCATTACAGTTTACCTAACCATTTTTACAAGCAATTTTTTTTTGTTTCTATTATACTACAATGAATCAAAACGTTGTCATGTGATTCACATTACTTTGGAACGAGCTCACACACGTACCACGACATTCCAATTCGTGAACAAAACCAAACCGGATCCTCGTTATTTATTATTAAGCCCAACAGGCTAAAACCAAGCCCATTAATATTTAGCCCACTAGTCTTATTTCTTTTATTTCAAACCGGTTCACATGCCATCACTTGGCCTCATTTATTTGAGTTTTCGACATACAAGTCGTGCCACAAAATACACGACTCGATTCACCATACAACAAGGATTCAGGAATGACAAAATATATAACTTGGTACGATCGTTTAATAAGAAAACGAACGACTCGTTACTTAGCCGAGAGGTTTCTATAAGCCTCACAACTTATTTCCTAAATATTTTGGTCACGTATTAAAGTCGGTTGGACATAGAATATCGAGCAACCCACTTGCCCTTCTATGTTTTCGCTAAACCTGATCACCTCACCACTTGCAACTCACTTAAGCTAGTTCAAACCCACACAAGTACTCTAGACTAGCTGTGGATTTCCCAATCTCCTTATCCTAATCCTTCCAACATCCCATCGAGCCATGTGGTGGTTAAAATAAGAGTTATAAGAAGTCCCATGCATGTTTCATACGTACACACACAACACTCTCACTATCAAAAATATTCTAAGTGTTTGTGGAAAACTAGAAGGGGGGTTGAATAGTTTTTACTGTTTTTCAAGTTTTATTTGCTTTGTTACTATATGTTAATTTCAAAGGAAACAATCACAAATGAATAATCACACAATGTAAACAAAAGATAAAGAGAGGAAAGATCAAACTACATGACGCTATTGTTTATAGTGGTTCGGCTACAAGGACTCTCTTCCTTGCCCTACTCCACTCCCTGAGTTTCCTACTCGAGAGTTTAGCTTTCACTAAGAAACAAACTCCTTTTCTAAGCGGAGAAAACCTTTACACGTCGCATACTTCCTTTTCCGGTACTAAGCTAAACACCGGGTTCTTTCACAAGGTAGAACCAACCTGACGTCGCCTATTTACTTTACCGACACTAAGCTAGATGTCGAGTTCTTTACAAGGGTACAACCACTCCCTACACTCTTTGTGCTTTAAGGACTAAAGCACTAACCACCCTCACTGATTACAAATGATAGATATGATGTATGAAACAAACTACAATATCACACAGTAATGCAACTAAAGGATTACGGTTCTGTAGATCCTTGAATGCTTGATCTCTTTTCTTCAAAATGAAAGATCAAAGTGAAATGCAACTATGAATGATGTTAGTAAGATATGTACTGAATGGATATGTGTGTTAAAGCTATATGAGTGATGAGAAAGCCAAATGATCAGCTTGCTATTTATAGGCAAGCTGATCTTCAGCTCACGGATCCCACGGATCCCTCAGAAGGGATCCGTCCTTCATTGGACTTGGATCCGTGGGAGGATGACAGCTAAGGATTAGTTGTATCTTACCAAATCTTCCATATCTTACCAAATCATCCAAGATCCTCAAATTTCAACTATGTAACTTGCAAATCTAAACAAGATATATCAAAGATATTGTATGTGATGTATGCAATGATGTCATGGAATGATTTTAGAATTAAAGTTTCCTTTTAAGGAAACAAGTTACTAAATAAGCAAAATTGTAATTCTTGGTTATTATGTGAAGTGTAAAATGTGTACTTAAGAGACTTAAGCTAGTATTTATTATTTGCTAAAAGATATTCCTTTTATTTGTCATTAACAAAACTAAGAAAAGATCAAAGAATATAAATAACGTTTTTGAGACGCTATTTGTATTAACAATCTCCCCCTTTTTGTTGATGACAAAACATAAGGTATATTTTTGAGCAAGAGAATAAATATAGCATGAGTTCTTAAAAATATATATTAAGTTTGTTTATTAAAGAAAATTTTGTAAAAATGTATGTACTGTCAGTTAATGCAAACTTAGTCCTTTCTCCCCCTTTTTGTCGAAACAAAAAGAGTAGCGTAGCGGAATGCGATTTTGAGAACTATAAAGCTCCCCCTTGTTTTATACTCCCCCTAGATGGAGTAATCAAGGAAATGATGCATGAATCTACAAAACAAACGGTTAGTATATGAAATGCTTATGAGATGCTCCCCCTCGATGTATACTCCTCACTTCTCGAGTACCAACGTATACTATGAAGGGTATGATATGCTGCAAATGAAGTGTTAGTAACGAATGACTTCAATGAAGAAGTAGAAGTGTTCTTCCAAACAATCCTTTCAATATGTTTTGACTTTTTTTTTTAAAAAAAAAAGTCAAAGTAAGTGTCTGATCATTATTTGTACCTAAAGTAATCATAATCAAGGTATAATATATGCAATATTAGGATGTTAGTTCACAATGAGAATGATAATATGCAATATGTTGATCACTCATAAGCATAAAACATCACATTCATAGATATTGAAAATTTTGTGACAAAAGTCACAATAATGAAATGATGTTACAAGTAGAATAAAAAGACATCCTAGAAAGAAATAAAAAGTTCTAAACAAACAACTTAAAAGGTCCTAACAACTAGTCTAGAGAGCTCCTATTGAGGAGGATGAGAGATGGCGTTTAAACGTTCAAGAACATGGTTCAAGATGAACCTCATCTCATTTTGAAGCTCATGGACCAAGATGTTGGTCCTTTGGGCCAAGTGAGCCGTTCTCTCACAGTGTGCGCAATCCTGACTTGAAAAGCCGGGAGGAAGACTAGGCTCCAAGTTTTGTGGTGATGGTTGTTGGTTGTTGTTGTTGTTGAATGGTGGTTGTGGTGTTTGGAGGGAGTTCATAAGGATGTTTTGAATGTCCATGGTTTCATGAAGACGATGGTCAACCATACTCGAGAGAGTATAGAGTTGTGTTAACTCCGCACTTATCTCCTCTTGTGTTTGAGGAATGTTGCTCCACATCGCTTCATCTATGGCGATGAGTGTTGAAGTTGGTGATAGTGGTGGTATTTGTGGATGAGGTTGTGGTGCTTCACGGTATAGAGGACCATGAATCTCCGGATGGAGAGGATGGAATAGCATAGGTTCTAAGTTTTCAAGACTTATTGGTGGAGGATTGGTTGATGTGGGTGGAAGATCTTCTAACTCATCAAGATAGGGTTGTGGAGATGTTGGTGGTGTCCTAAAGAGTTCCATTGGTTTAAGTTTTGGTGAGGATGGTGATGATGCAGACTTCTCAGACTGTGATGGAGCGGGAGCGGGAGCGGGTGGTGGTGTGGTTGCTACAGGAGTAATGGTAGGAGGTGGTGTTTTTATGACTACATGTGAGGGAGTTGGAGTGGATAAAGTAAGGAAGTTTTCACTAGCAATGGGTGAGGATATGTTTAGTGGTGATGATTCTTCAGAGGATGAGTTGTGAATGTTGATGAAACAACAAGGTTTGACACTAATACGGGCTGTCCTTTTTGGTGGCTTAGATGTGGAGGAGTTGTTTGACTTTGTCATTGAGACTTTTTGGTGAAGTATAATAGCTAAAATATACAGGAGAAGAAATGGTTGTGATGTGAATTGAAGATCCTAAAGTCCTAATTTATAGACAGAAGGTTTGTGAGTCTGGGTGTTTGATGCGTGGTTTTGCGACCTTACAACAGGTTTTACCTCTCGAGGGATCTCAAGAGGCTTACAACCCTCCCAGGCAGTGTACCTGACCGATGTAGTACAGTGTAGTGGTAAGTACGGGGGATTGATCGTTCTCCACAGGGAATAGTGTCGTTAGGATTGAAAAACTACTCTAATAGGTCTAAGGGTGAGGGAAGATTCTTTTTGTATTTTTATATTTTTATGAAAGCAAGTAAAATCTCGGGTTTTGAAAGAGTGGGCGGAATTAGTTGCTAGTCAACTAACCCGAATGACTACAAATGAAAATAAAATAAAATAACTGAAAATGAAAAGATTGTGAAACTTATATGGAGAGAAATGTGATTACTTAGATTTCCTTACTCCCTAACTATCTTTTACCGGTTGATTAGTGTGTATTAATTGCGTGGATGACGGGTGTATTCCTTAATACCAATCGTGGGGTGGCGTACGTACTTCCCCAACTCTACAAGCTCCTACTTCACTCCTATGTCGAGCCAGCTAAGAAGCTCCTAACATGGGATCACTAGAATTCGCTCATGCATTAAATACAACCATAAAAACCTTAGTACGCATTGGTTCATGTTTCTTACGACGTTCAAGCAAGTTACCGTATAGGAGGTTAGCCAGTTTTCTTAAGCCTAACATCGATAAACAATCATCCAATACAATTAACAACACACTAACAACTAATAATCAATAGTTAGGTTTCATTAGATCTAAGCAAACACAAGATAAATCTAGCCTAGCATGTTAATTAAAAGACAAGAACAAGATATAATCAAACAACACATAGACATATTGATTGATTAAATAACTACTTATCTTCAATTAAACATGGGAGATCCAAGGGTATGAAAACCCTTAAAAATGGCAGAAATTCGTCTTAGGGTTTTCTCCTCACAAAGTTGCACACAATGACAAAAAATTGCAAAACTATATATAGAGTTTAGGGGCTGACGGCGTCACGTTATGGATCTTGACGCCGTCACCTCGCCGTGTATAGGGTTCCCGGATGGCCTTCTTGACGCCGTCCCTCTTTAGTCCTCCAAAATCCGCTCTGGCCTATCAAAGGTTGACGCCGTCAGAAATGAGCTTGACGCCGTCTCTCTTTAACTTAAACCGTGATGGCCTTGATCATCTTAAAGGGTGACGCCGTCAGACTTTCCATTGCAAAACTCTCTGGCGCGTCTCGTGTGTTTTTCATATCCACCTCTTTTGCCAAGCCATGACGCCGTCTAGAACAATCCCTGACGCCGTCAAAGGTACTTTTCCAGCCGATTTTGAGACTTTGTCGTTTTCTTCACTTTTATGCTCCAAAAATGTCCAAAATGCTTCCTTTTCCAGATTTCTTCTCCAAAGTACCTAAAATGACAAAAGGAACGATTTAGGGCAATATTTGATTAAATAAATACGATTTAGGGCTTAAATGACCCCCTAAAAGCGGTACACTTTTCGCTTCATCAGTGTTTGGATTTGATGTGAATCCAATAGAGAATGTTGGTTTCTAATGATTTGGAACAAAAATTTGTGCAGGTCATATCAAGGAAGTCAATCCATTGAGCTTTGGTTGAGTAATGTGTTGTGGATTTGCAGTAAATACAAGGAGATAGTGGAAAATCTTATGATTTGATATTTCTACGGATTTGACGGATCCCTAAAAAGGGTTCCTTCTTTGTATCAGTTTGGTAACTCACACCTAAAATTCAAAAATTTAAATTTTGGTGGGAAATTTTGTTACTAAGTTTCTAAGAATTCCTAAATGATTCTAAGATGAATTATGATCAGTGAATGAATCCTAAATGATACTAAACACTAAGATGTAAGAATCGGGATAAGTCGAAAAAGTTTTAGAATTTTACTGGGGAACCTGCGGATCCAAGTTGATTCGAAGGCGGAACCAAAGTTAGGGATCCGCCTAATCCGCAAGTGGGCGGATGGCGGATCCAACGATAAGCCTTGGCGGAGCCCTGGTTTGGGATCCGCCGGATCAGTATGCCTAAAACTAAAAAACTAAACAGAACATATGTCATATTTCACGTTTTTCGACGAAAACCCGAAAATTCACCTAGACCTTACTTATCATCTAATATGTATAGCAAAACAACTAAATATGATAACATTAACACACGAGTGTACATAGTTTAATCCGTTCTTAAAAACTTACCGTTTTAGGTGTTATGCCAAACATAGGCTATAACTCGGAAAATTGATAACCATGATGGTTATCTACCTGCAAATGTTAGTTATTACACATACATAACAAGTATTATCAGATAAAGTCGAGACACATAGAAGTTTAACATCACATTATCCAACATTGTTCAAAACCAAACACTCCATCAACTAAGCTTCTTCTTCAACTTCTTCATACCCTTGTGCAATTTCATCATCCAACGACCAAGATTCTTCACCATTCCTTTGATGTTTCGATACTCAGCGGATTCATTTTGAATTGGAGGAAGATGGCTCAAGTATTCGGGTGGAGGAATCCTAGAATTTGGCAAACCATCATCTTCACTCATTGAAGATGATGAGGATGATGTTGGTACACGAGGATGTTTACCTTTATCTACACTTACCCTAAAGTCGCTCAAAGGAACGAAGGTATGTTCAATTTCATTGTAATCCGAAACAAAGCCTAAATGGTTTGGACGAGCGGGTGCAAAGGCTCTATAGATTCGGGTTAAGAGCATACCATAAGGCATTGCAATCTTGCTTTGAACCGGAATGTCACACATTCTTTTGGCAACATAATAAGCATGATTGAAGGGTTGACGAGTAGAGATGTTGTACATCATATGACACAAACAAGCATTGATGTGATCACGGTTTCCTATGGTGCACATCACATTTGCCCTTAAGACCTCCTCCATTTTCTTGAATTCGGGTTTGAGTTCATTTAGCTCCATTGCAAATGGATCTCTAGCAACTTCGCGACCACGATACATTCTTGTGGGGTTGTTCTTAGGAATGAAGAGATGTTCCCTAATCACTTCTTTTGATTCGAGAGGAGTGACATATGGTGCCGTCCTATCGAGATTGGATTCTAAGATTGTTAAGGACCATTTGTCCGAGTAAATACATGTCCCTTGGTTTGGAATGCCTAAGACCTCACCAAATTGATCAAGAGGGATGTTGACAAGATTTCCATTTAGAGTAAAATGAAGACTTAAGTAACCTTGGTTACTCGAACTAAGACCTACACTAGCATAGAACTCAAGTATGAACCTAGGAATAATTGGTTCATCTATATCTAAAAGAGAATCAAATCGAATTGCGGCTAAGTGTTCCCTAAGTTGTGTTCCTTCATAGAACGATGAATCTACGACTCTACCCTCATGGACATACTTTTTCTCTAAGGCTTTGAAAATTTCGATTTGGGCATTGGTTAGACCTTTGGTTTTGTAGACTTCGGGCAAGTAGTTAATGGTTCTTTTGTGATCGTAGTTGGTTGCGGGAGGCATGATTTTCCTAAGTACAAAAGTTACATAGTTTTAGTTAAAATGATCAAAGTAAGTGTAAAATTCCTAGTGTGTGCCTACATGGGGACAATGTGGAGGTGCGGTTATCTCGACTCCTTTTGATGCAAGAAAGATTAGTTTATGCAAGTTTTGTTTATAAACGAGAGATAACCCAAACGCTCCTATTTCAATGTAGCTACGGTTGAATGTACCCGAAAATACATATTAATTATGTATTCCCTTTAGCATTCAAGAGACATCATGCAAGTGAAGTCTAAAAGATAACGTTTTTGCATTTGTATGAACAATGTTCAAAAAGATCATTTTACCTAGTCGTTAGAAGATTTTAGTAAAAAAAAAATTTCATGGGGTTTTTGTTAAGTTAAGACAATGTGCTATGAGATGCAATTCCTAACTAAGAAAAACATGTTTTTAAGTATAATGCAGTAAATATGCTTCATGATTTTTCAAGAATTATGCATATACCCCAAGTTTTGGTTTTGTGCATGAAATGGAAATCCTAGACGCAGATCAGGAGTATAAATATGATAAGATTACTTTCAGTGGTGCTAGAAGCACAAATTTGTGGAAGAAAATGGTCTAAATTGTGATGGAGATTAAGTGTGTGTCGAATACAGTAAGGTGATATGTTTTGGAGTGAGGAATGAATAGTACTTGTTCTTGTTTATTTAATAATAAACTGGAATCTGCATGCGACGGATCCGGCGGATCCAAAACAAAGGATCCGTCCTTGTTATCGATTGGATCCGCGGATCAGAACACATGTTTTGGTTTAGTGTCGTGTGTGAGTAAACTAATGTTTATACTAATGTTTTACCTAATCACTAGGTTCCATTAATCCTAATCCAAGTCTAAGATAGTTGAAAGGTTCTCGTTTAAGTGGTTTTGTGAGGATATCGGCAATGTTGTCCTCTGAGGAAACTTTCTCAATTGAGATGATTCCCTTCTGTACATTGTCGCGAAGAAAGTGATGGCGTATTTCAATATGTTTGGCTCTAGCGTGTTGGACTGGATTTTTGCTTAGATCGATAGCACCTTTGTTGTCGCAAAGAATGGGAATGTTGTTGAGTTCAATTCCATAGTCGACGAGAGCTTGTTTCATCCACAGTGCTTGTTGACACGCCTTTCCTGCAGACACATACTCTGCCTCTGTTGTTGAGATTGCGAGGGCAGTTTGTTTCTTAGCGAACCATGATGTGAGACAATATCCTACAAAAGTACAAATACCGCTAGTACTTTTCCTATCAACATAGTCACCTGCATGATCTGAGTCAGTATACACTATGGTTTCTACACCCGTTCCTTTGGGATACCATAATCCTAAGTGTGTAGTACCTTTGATGTACCTAAATATCCTTTTAAACGGCTTCAAGATGGGACGTTTTTGGATCTTTTTGAAAACGTGCACATAGACAAACACTAAACATAATGTCAGGCCTACTAGCCGTAAGATAGAGTAAACTACCAATCATTCCTCTATATTTAGTGCTATCTACGGATTCATTTTCTTCATCCTTAGTGAGTTTGGTTTCGGAGGACATGGGTGTTCTCATGGGTTTTGAGTCTTCAAGACCAAACTTCTTAAGCATATCTTTGATATACTTTGATTGGTTGAAGAATATCCCATCTTCTAATTGTTTAATTTGGAGACCTAAGAAAAAGTTAAGTTCCCCCATCATACTCATTTCAAACTCGTCATGCATGATTTTTGAGAAATCGTCGCATAACTCTTGACAAGTTGAACCGAATATAATGTCATCCACATATATCTGGACTATGATAATATGTGATCCCTTTTTCTTGGTGAAGAGAGTATTATCTACTAGGCCCATGGTATACTTATGGTCAACTAGGAAAGTCTTAAGTCGATCATACCAAGCCTTTGGTGCTTGCTTAAGTCCATATAAAGCTTTCTTAAGTTTGAAAACATAATTTGGTTTTTCAAAGTCGGCAAAGCCGGGAGGTTGTGCAACATATACTTCTTCATTTATAAAACCATTTAAGAAAGCACTTTTGACATCCATTTGAAATAACTTAAAATCATGTGCACATGCATATGCAAGTAATATTCTAATAGACTCAAGTCTAGCTACGGGTGCAAAGGTTTCATCGTAATCTATACCTTCTTGTTGATTGTAACCTTGAGCTACTAGCCTAGCTTTATTTCTAGATACTATACCATTTTCATCCATTTTATTTCTAAAGACCCATTTGGTGCCGATTATGGTTTGGTTTTTAGGTGGAGGGACCAATGTCCAAACATCATTTCTAATAAATTGATTTAGTTCTTCTTGCATAGCAATTACCCAAGATTCATCTTTTATTGCCTCGTCTATATTTTTAGGTTCAACAGTTGAAATAAAACAAAAATAATTACTTTCATTTTGAGCTTTGGATCTTAATGTTCTTTCATTAAGTTTTCCTATGACGTTTTCTAATGGATGACTTTTAGTTTCTTTAATATTGACTATTTCTCCTTTTACGGGTTCATTGTCATTTTCAATGTTTTCTATATCATTAACCATTTGACTTTCAACTAAGTCATCATCTACCAAAGGTGATGTCTTAGAGGGAGGTGGACTTTCGTTGAATGTTACGTTCAACGATTCCTCGACTCTTGATGTTACCTTGTTTAATACTATGTATGCTTTACTGTTTTGTGAGTACCCAAGAAATACACCTTCATACGACTTTAGGTCGAACTTAGTGAGATAATCCTTTGTGTTTAAAATGAAGCACTTGCTTCCAAAAACTCTAAAATATCCTAATGTAGGCTTTTTGCCTCGATAAAAATTTCATAAGGAGTTTTATTTAAAAATTGTCTAATTAAAACTCTATTTAGGATATATGTGGAAGTATCTACAGTGTGACACCAAAACTTTTGTGGTATGTTTTGTTCATTTAACATAGTTCTACTCATTTCTTGAATTGTTCTATTTTTACGTTCTACTACACCATTAGATTGAGGTGTACGAGGAGCCGAGAAATTATGAGTTATTCCATTATTATCACAAAAAATTCCAAATTGGATTTCATTGTCAAATTCTCGACCATGGTCAGTTCTAATAGATACTATATTACTTCCTATTTGATTTTGAATTTTCTTGCTTAGAATTTCAAATTTATCGAATGCCTCATTTTTAGTTTTCAAAAACTTTGTCCGTGTATATCTAGAGTAATCATCTACTATGACTAAAGTGTAAAAATTTCCTCCATAACTTTGTATAGCCGACGGGCCAAACAAATCCATATGTAATAATTCTAGGCATCTAGATGTAGATACCATGTTTTTAGCCTTATGGCTATTATGTACTTGTTTCCCAATTTTGCAAGCATCACAAAAGTGTTGGTCATATTTCAACTTGGGTAGGTTCCTAACGAGTTCTTTGGATGACAAAGATTGAATAAGCCTCATATTAGCATGACCTAAGCGTCGATGCCGTAGAGTTGAGTTTTCGTCCAAGGAGGTAAGACATAACTTATCTTTAGGTGTTTTATCTAATTTCATAACATAGACATTATTCTTTAAAACACCTTTTCCTATGGTTATGCCATCTTTAAGTATTTTACTTCCATTTTCACTGAAAAGGACGTTATACTTTTTGCGGCACAATTGACTTATACTAAGTAAATTAAATCCTAAATTATCTACATGAGCAACATCATCAATAGATAGAGAGTCATGAGAGATTGTACCTTTTCCGATGATTTTACTTTTAAGCTTGCTACCGAATGTGACATTACCTCCGTCATACACTTGGTAGGTTGAGAAAAGATTTTGGTTTCCCGTCATGTGTCTTGAGCACCCACTATCTTTGATCCACTCATCAGGTTCAAGATCAACTTTCAAGCATACCTAAGTTCATAAAAGACTCAAGCATTTGGTCCCCAATATCTCATGGGTCCGTTTGGGTTAAACATGACATTATCATGGTTTATGTATGTAAATGGTGGACAATTGTTCCACGACATATAACTAGGACCATGAAAGTTTCTAGGCATGTTTTGGTTCCAATTATTTTGATAAGTGTGTTGTGGATTAACTATACTCTTTGGAAAGGGGTGTTTGGGAAAACTCATTTGAGGTCTCTATTGATCCGTTTTAACTCTATATTCATTTCTAGCTTGTCCTCTTCCTAAAGATACTGCTGGTTTGTGTTTATTATTGGTTATACTACTGTTAGGTTTCTTAGTAACTTTAACAAACTCGGAACGGTCGACTTTGTGAACCTTCTGTTCAACTTCTGTACTCGCGGATCCTTTGGATACACCTGGCGGATCCAAATTTTTGGATCCGTCGGATCCGTGAGTGTCCAAATTGGTTGAATCAGTTTTATTTACAGTCTGTTCCTTATGATCACTTAAGGTTCCTAGTTTCATAAAGCCTAGTCCTGTTTTATCATGAGGTAGTTTTTGCATTTTCATTATTTCATCTGCACAACTTATGTTTTTATCAAACCTTTTAAACTTTGAATTTTGTTTGATTAAATCTTCCTGTGTGGTTCTTAAGGTTTCTAGTTCAAGTTTTAGTTCTTGACAAGACACACACGTTTCTTTACTATCTTTACCTTTTTCAATTCGTATTGCTTTTTCTTTAAGCCAAAATACTTCATTTTCTAAAAGTGTTGTCTTTGTTTTCAAAAATTTGTTTTTGTTTATGATTTTTAAAGTGACGTCACACAGTTTGTTATATTCTACTTCTAAGGTTTCGTCATCTATAGAGGAGTATGAATCAGAATGTACCTCTTCTGTGTCATTAGCCATAAGTGCAATTTCGTTGTTCTTAGGCTCATCATCATCATCTCCTTCACTATCGCTCCAAGCTCTACTAACGAAGGCTCTTTGAGACTTGGTCTTTGGAGGCTTTGGACATTCTCCTATTAAGTGACTGGAGTCACCACACCTATAGCATTTCCTATCAACCTTACCTTTCTTATCGTCACAATCTTTCCGAGAGGATTTCTTTTCATCACGAGGTGGTTTTACAAACTTTCCTCGTCTCCTGAAGAATTTCTTGAAATCCCTCACGGCCATGGCATAGTCTTCATCATCACTGTTTGAACAAGACTCATCATCATCACTTGACTCGACTTTGTCTTTCAAGGCAATAGACTTAATCTTCTCCTTTTTGCCTTTGACAATTTCCGAGTCTTTTTCCATAATCATTTCGTGAACTTTTAGGTTTCCTATGAGCTCATCCAGTGTCATGCTTGAGAGATCCTTAGATTCTTCAATAGCTGTCACCTTTGCTCTCCATTTCGGATGGAGTGCTCTTAGAAATTTCCTGACAAAATTCTTACTAGAAAAAGATTCATCAAGTGCTTTAAGTGATGTAATAATAGTATTGAACTTAGCAAACACACTATCAATGGTCTCATCTTTAGAGATAACAAATTGTTCGTATTGTTGGACAAGAAGATCAATTTTGTTATCTTTTACTTGTGAGTTCCCTTGATGTGTGATAATAAGAGATTGCCAAATATCCTTAGCCGTTTTACACATAAAAACTCTTTCATATTCTTTCTTAGGTAAGGCATTATAAAGCATCATTTTGGCTTCATTATTTTTTGCAATTAGTTTCTTTTGCTCATCACTGTGACGAGTAAGAGAAGCTCCTTCATCCCGACCACCCGAAATATTATTACTAATAGGTTTGTAATCACCATTAACTATAATATACCATAGATCTATATCCTTTGACTTTACATAAGTCTCAAAGCGATTTTTCCAATAAATAAAACAATTTGGTTCAAATAGAGGTGGTCTCTGCATAAATTTCCCTTCTTTAAAGTTTTCAAAATCCATGGATCGTTTTAAGTTTTAAAATACAATATATTTTAAAGATCTTAAGCAATGTAGCTCCTGATACCAATTGTGGAAAACTAGAAGGGAGGTTGAATAGTTTTTACTGTTTTTCAAGTTTTATTTGCTTTGTTACTATATGTTAATTTCAAAGGAAACAATCACAAATAAATAATCACACAATGTAAACAAAAGATAAAGAGAGGAAAGATCAAACCACACGACACTGTTGTTTATAGTGGTTCGGCTACAAGGACTCTCTTCCTTGCCCTACTCCACTACCCGAGTTTCCTACTCGAGAGTTTATCTTTCACTAAGAAACAAACTCCTTTTCTAGGCGGAGAAAACCTTTACACGTCGCTTACTTCCTTTTCCGGTACTAAGCTAAACACCGGGTTCTTTCACAAGGTAGAACCAACCTGACGTCTCCTATTTACTTTACCGACACTAAGCTAGATGTCGAGTTCTTTACAAGGGTACAACCACTCCCTACACTCTTTGTGCTTTAAGGACTAAAGCACTAACCACACTCACTGATTACAAATGATAGATATGATGTGTGAAACAAACTACAATATCACACAGTAATGCAACTAAAGGATTACGGTTATGTAGATCCTTGAATGCTTGATCTCTTTTCTACAAAATGAAAGATCAAAGTGAAATGCAACTATGAATGATGTTAGTAAGATATGTACTGAATGAATATGTGTGTTAAAGCTATATGAGTGATGAGAAAGCCAAATGATCAGCTTGCTATTTATAGGCAAGCTGATCTTCAGCTCACGGATCCCACGGATCCCTCAGAAGGGATTCGTCCTTCATTGGACTTGGATCCGTGGGAGGATGACAGCTAAGGATTAGTTGTATCTTACCAAATCTTTCATATCTTACCAAATCATCCAAGATCCTCAAATGTCAACTATGTAACTTGCAAATATAAACAAGATATATCAAAGATATTGTATGTGATGTATGCAATGATGTCATGGAATGATTTTAGAATTAAAGTTTCCTTTTAAGGAAACAAGTTACTAAATAAGCAAACTTGTAATTCTTGGTTATTATGTGAAGTGTAAAATGTGTACTTAAGAGACTTAAGCTAGTATTTATTATTTGCTAAAAGATATTTGATGCGCGTGATGTGTCGTTGCGGTTTAGCAGTATTAATGCCTACTCAAGTTTTAAATTTATATTTAGCCGACTTATCAATAACACACACACTTAACGAGCAGTGTACCCGGTCAGTATGAATATAATGGTAAGTAGAGTGTCGATCACTAAGAGTGGAACGTATTATCTAGTTATTCTAATCAGTATTTTAATATCTTAAATCAATTATACAACCTAATCTAACGCAAGGGGGTTCAGCCTGAGAGACTGGCACGTTTTGGTTGCAATTAAATAATAAACTAAACTAATGAGCACGAATCAGCGATAAGCACGCACGTACACAGATAAATACTTGAGACAATAAGAAGACCTGTCATGATAATTAAGTAGCTTGTCACTTGTTTTATTGCTAGTTTTATATGAAGTGTATGTAATTAACCCTTTCTCGTTGGCTCTAATCTTATCGGCGAGTAAACCCTTAATGATTACTTATGTCTAAAAGTTATTCCTAAGTGATCAAGTTAGTTATAACCGTGGGAGCAATATGATCTTCCGTAGTCACATACGACAAGCCACTAATAGACACAGAGGTTATCAATGCACTAATAAAAGTCACCAAAGACATCAACATATAAACTTTAATTAATGGGAAAGCAGTTTTAAGGGAGTGCAACCTTTCCGTTGTCACATTACACAAGCCACCAATCCTGATGAATTAAAGTGTACTAATACAATGAAACAAAACTACTTAATGAATTAAACACATGCAGGACCTTCTTACAGCTCTTGTATCTTCGTTCGGGTGTGTCTTGTGCTGCCTATTCGTCTGAATTCGTTCGCTCGTCTAGGGATATATGGCACTTCCGTCAAAAGGTCTTTGAAATTCGTCTGGCCTAGGGGTATTTATAGTTTCTGTCTGAGGTAAGATGCGGCGCATTGAATAAGTAGATGCGGCGCATTGACTTAACTTCACGTGGGGTCCAAGGTTATTATATTCCAGAATATTCGTACACCGCCTTGAGATGCGGCGTATCTTCATAACTGTATGCGGCGCATGTCTTCTTGTATCTTGGATCAAAACTGGTGAAATCTTGATAGTGATGCGCCGTATGTAAGAAGTATAATGCGGCGCATCTGGAGTAGAACAAGTTGGTTCTTCTTCGTTGACCAAAGTTTCATATGCAACGCATGACAGAATTGCATGCGTGCATTCTTCAAAGTCAGGCAATGGTCTTCAATCTCTTCATTTCAGTAGCCTTTTCCAATCTTGATCATTTTTCTCCATTTTTAGTCCATAATAGCTAAGTTTCACCAAATGCTTGTTTTTAACTGAGAATTACAAAAGTAAACGATTAAGTATCAATTCTCATACATAATATAATAAAACAAGTCAAATAAATAGGATAAATGATGATAATAAAATGTACTTATTTGAGTTCATCAAATATCCCTCCACTTGAACTTTACTTGTCCTCAAGTAAACCTTAGAAATAATCTTATGAAAATATATCCTAAAAGATATTAGGATTTATTTTTATATTTAAGCATGTATTCATTTTATCCTAATCACACAACCAAACACTTAACGAATTAGAATAAAATAAAATATTTCGATAAAAGCAAATCTAATCGTTTAACTGTCCAGTCGTGACGAATATTCTATCATAAGCTTGGCAAGTATACACATCTCCCCCACTAAAGCCAAGGAATAACAAGTCTAAAGCGGTAAAAAGGGTTTTGAGGCTTAAGGGTTAATCATTCTTCTTAATCTCTATCGATCTCAAATTCCAGAAAAGGCGACAAAATCACAAATACATGATCGAATCCACGAACACGATACTTGCAATTGCTCAAATCCTTAACTCGAATAGGCTAAAGATAGGACCAAGTAATCTTCACCAATAATATTATATCAAAAAGGGCGACAAAATCATAAATACATAGCCGAATCCACGACTACGATACTTAAGATTGCTCAAATCCCTAATCTCAATAAATCAAAGGTTTAGATAAAGAATAATATAGGGTATGGATAATATTTGGGATACAAATTGGTGTAAAATGAAAAATAAACAAAACAGATAAATTAAAATCCTAAGTGTGGTTAATCACTATCCCAACCATCCCATGAATAAGACTCATATCATTGGACAACTCACGCTTTAACACTTGAAACGCACGCTTTAGGTAGACACGAATTATACTCAACAAGATCTTAATCAAAGAATAAACCTTAGTTGGCGTTCCCATAATGTTCAACTCCCATTCAATCCATAGATATAATATACAACAAATAGTGGTGATATCGACCACTTAATACAAAACTTTACATAAGTTGGTTAAAACAAACATCCAACTTTTCCTTTTCTATATATATATATATATATATATATATATATATATATATATATATATATATATATATATATATATATATATATATATATATATATATATATATTTTTTTTTTTAAACTTGAAACATAAACATAGATGTGTAAAATTTCACCACATCACTATAATGATAACTCTGGATAATTTTTCCATATTTTTCATGACTTCAGAAATAACAGTAATAGTGAAAGTAGTAAACACACGAAAAATAAACTCAAAGATATACAATATTTACTTTCACTCCAATTGCATTGTGCAATTTCCTGACTCAACCAAAGACAATGAATTACGCACGCGAACACAGGTAATGTAAGGGAACACACTTTGCCTAAAGCAATTAACCAACCACGGATTTTAATCTACAGGGTAGGCTAAGGTGTAAGGGTGTAACGAAACATTATAACAAAGGTGTAAGAAATGAAAGGAATGGCTCTGAGTGTTTTTCTAGGGGTATCTTACTCTAAAAATGAGAGTAACAAAGGGTTTATACGGGGGTTAACTAACCAGTGTAGTTAGCTAATATCACATAACATATAAAGGCTATTTGGGTGTAATCCTAGAAATTTACCAATTTAGACAAGTCATTCCAATTATATAAATAATACTTATTATGGTGGTCTCGAATAGTATACAAGCCAAGTTCTAAAGTTTACAAGTCACCGGCACACTCATAGATTTGTGAATTTTGAAAAATCACAATTTTTGAAAATAACGTTATGTGTGCAGCTATGCAACTTAGATCTCAAACAAAAACATGCTAAATTTTTTTAATTTTGATATATTAAGGGCATTTTAAGCATAATTTTTGAAAAAGTTTAGGACAAGTAAGTGTTCTAATTCTCCAATCCCCCCACTTAAGTTAAACAACGTCCTCGTTGTTTGTATCAAAGGTTAAAAACTGGAAAATAAAAGAATTAGAACAGAAAAACTCCCCTGAGATTTGCTCGGTATGATCCTCCATTAGTATAAGGGCAAAAATCAACTTCTTGTGGATGAGAACGTTTAAGCTTCATAATTGATGTATCCACAGTAAATGCAGGAATCTATAATACCACCAAGACTTTAACACACCTGAGTTAAGAAAGTTCAAACTTGCATAATACATTAGTAGTTAGTAAAAATAAAACTTAAAAATTAAACTGAAAATCATCAGGTCAGTCGATGCGCCGTATCTTATGGAAGAAGATACGCCGTATCGAGCCTGGAATAAATACGAATCAGAATAGAAGATGCGTCGCATCCTTAACCAGGGATGCGCCGCATTAAAATACTGACAGAAAGTTTTTAGTTCCGAAAAATAAAATGCAGAAAAATAAAAAGATATGATCTGCACAGTTGATACGCCGCATCCTATGATGGAGATGCGCCGCATCTACGGCAGGTCTGACAGACTCAATACAAAATCAGAAAATAAAATAAAAGATAAACATGGGTTGCCTCCCACGAAGCGCTTGTTTTTGTTCGAGTCACGAGCCTGACTCCACCCTTATTTACTGTGTAATAGGGTGTTGTCCCCCCCACTTGGGATCAAGTGCGGGTGATAATAGCAATAAACACGAAAAGAGTGTAAATTTGCTAGTAAAGATGGAAGAAATAAATAAAGATCATACCTTGGCAATATATGTACATCTTTCCTATCCTTACCCGGTTTGGTTGATAAATTGGATGACTTGACCACTTCATCTGAAAGAGTAGTATGTCGAGGAAAAATGAGTCTCCTTTCTTCTTGGTTAATCTCTTTGGTAGTAAGGCGTCCCTCGACTTTCGCAGAAGATGAGAAAGGGTCTTTGGCAAGTAAAAGTTCGAGTTCCTCTATAACCTTCATAGGGTCTAAATCATCATCTTCATCAATCATAGCAACGTTTAAGAGCTCATCACCAAATTCTTCCTCGAGCTCCACCAAAAACGGGTTGATCACAGGTGCTTCAATAGGTAGTGTAATAAATTTTACCTCATCATTCTTTTGTTTTGCAACCTGTTTAGGAAAACTAGCAAGATTATTAGTAACGGGATTAATAATATTAAATAAATTTGTACCACTTTGTGTTGTAAGTGACTCCAATTCATCTTGTGAATCTCCATCTTCAACTAGTGGTCTTGCAATTTCATAATCGTTCCGAATTTCATCCTTAAATAAGTAATCCCAGATTTCTTCAAAAACCCTCGTTAGGTCAAAATCTGGTTGAGGTATGTCATCATAAACTTTGGCGTCAAATGGTTCGAAATCAAAATTAGAATACTTTTCATCTTCATCCGTTGGATTGTCTAATGGTGGTAATACGATTGCAGAATATTCTTCAACGTAGGGTTCCGTATACACATCATCTTGTGCAATCTCCGGAGAAAAAGTACTATCAAGAACAATTGCCGGAATTGGTTTCACGGTATATGAATCTTCTTCATCATCATTTGACATACACCAAGTGTGTTGAAACGGCAATCTATTTCTTTCTTTCTTTGACTTAACCATTTCCAGTAACAAGTATTCTTCCATCGTAATATCCGGATCGTCCATCTTCCTGAAATAAAACTTACTCGTGCAAAAGAAGAGTGAAACAATCAAAGTATAATAAAAGCTGCTGATATCTGCTGTTGATGCGCCGTATCCTATAAATGGGATACGCCGTATCTTAATACGTTAAAAATAAATCAGACTTTTATTCAGAAAAGCAATACGCCGCGCTCGATAAATCAAATGCGCCGTATGTTTAAATAATCAAAAATTAGTTATACTTATAAAAATTTTAATGCGCCGTATCAGCAAAAACTAATACGCCGTTACTTCGTTACGTTTCAAAATATAGGATTTTTGATTATCAGTAAAGATGCGCCGTATCGACAGAGATCGATACGCCGTATCGATAGAGATCGATACGTCGTATCTGTTTAATAATTCGAAAACTGTTTTTAATTAAAATAATAGATACGCCGTATCTTGGGGAAAGATGCGTCGTATCGAATTAATTAAACGCGTTGTATTTTATAAAAATTAAACGCAATACGCCGTATCTATGAAAATAGATGCGCCGTATCGTTTGAATTAGCTCAGTACAACGATAGCAGAATACAGAAAATACGAAAAATAAAAACAAAAATAAAAACAAACGAAAAGCAACAAAAAATAAAAGAAAACAAATAACACACAAAACAGAAAATATGCAAATAATACAATGAATGCAATTAATCTAATACACAACACGGTTAGCGGTTAAAATCTAAAAATTAAAAAGAAAAACCTAATTAAAATACTAATCAAATTAACAGATAATAACAATTCACTCCCCGGCAACGGCGCCAAAAACTTGATGCGCGTGATGTGTCGTTGCGGTTTAGCAGTATTAATGCCTACTCAAGTTTTAAATTTATATTTAGCCGACTTATCAATAACACACACACTTAACGAGCAGTGTACCCGGTCAGTATGAATATAATGGTAAGTAGAGTGTCGATCACTAAGAGTGGAACGTATTATCTAGTTATTCTAATCAGTATTTTAATATCTTAAATCAATTATACAACCTAATCTAACGCAAGGGGGTTCAGCCTGAGAGACTGGCACGTTTTGGTTGCAATTAAATAATAAACTAAACTAATGAGCACGGATCAACAATAAGCACGCACGTACACAGATAAATACTTGAGACAATAAGAAGACCTGTCCTGATAATTAAGTAGCTTGTCACTTGTTTTATTGCTAGTTTTATATGAAGTGTATGTAATTAACCCTTTCTCGTTGGCTCTAATCTTATCGGCGAGTAAACCCTTAATGATTACTTATGTCTAAAAGTTATTCCTAAGTGATCAAGTTAGTTATAACCGTGGGAGCAATATGATCTTCCGTAGTCACATACGACAAGCCACTAATAGACACAGAGGTTATCAATGCACTAATAAAAGTCACCAAAGACATCAACATATAAACTTTAATTAATGGGAAAGCAGTTTTAAGGGAGTGCAACCTTTCCGTTGTCACATTACACAAGCCACCAATCCTGATGAATTAAAGTGTACTAATACAATGAAACAAAACTACTTAATGAATTAAACACATGCAGGACCTTCTTACAGCTCTTGTATCTTCGTTCGGGTGTGTCTTGTGCTGCCTATTCGTCTGAATTCGTTCGCTCGTCTAGGGATATATGGCACTTCCGTCAAAAGGTCTTTGAAATTCGTCTGGCCTAGGGGTATTTATAGTTTCTGTCTGAGGTAAGATGCGGCGCATTGAATAAGTAGATGCGGCGCATTGACTTAACTTCACGTGGGGTCCAAGGTTATTATATTCCAGAATATTCGTACACCGCCTTGAGATGCGGCGTATCTTCATAACTGTATGCGGCGCATATCTTCTTGTATCTTGGATTGAAACTGGTGAAATCTTGATAGTGATGCGCCGTATGTAAGAAGTATAATACGGCGCATCTGGAGTAGAAGAAGTTGGTTCTTCTTCGTTGACCAAAGTTTCATATGCAACGCATGACAGAATTGCATGCGTGCATTCTTCAAAGTCAGGCAATGGTCTTCAATCTCTTCATTTCAGCAGCCTTTTCCAATCTTGATCATTTTTCTCCATTTTTAGTCCATAATAGCTAAGTTTCACCAAATGCTTGTTTTTAACTGAGAATTACAAAAGTAAACGATTAAGTATCAATTCTCATACATAATATAATAAAACAAGTCAAATAAATAGGATAAATGATGATAATAAAATGTACTTATTTGAGTTCATCAATATTCCTTTTATTTGTCATTAACAAAACTAAGAAAAGATCAAAGAATATAAATAACGTTTTTGAGACGTTATTTATATTAACAGTGTTCTTCCTACCGAGTGCATACAAGAAGCAGGACCAACTTCCAAAGGTTTATTCCATCTTCCAAGTCGCTAGGAATTGGCTTTGATACGTTCTTGGGTTGTTAGACGAGCTATGTTGTTACTTTCTTGATCCCTAGTCCATATTTGGTGTCCTCCCCCCCCCGTTGTTGGTGTAGTAAGTCATTTATCCTAGTTTCTATACGTATACATAGCTACTCATACTAGTTTGCATGTTTAAACATCCATCGTACACTTCCTAGCTTTCACCATATAATTTGTACTCTCGTAAATCAATTTCATTTATAAAATGGCATCCTCAATTCCTTGTGTGGCCATGCATGAAGTAGTATAACCATTAAGGACCTATATCAACATTTGCTAAGTTGTTGAGGCACGTTTTAGAACCATGTTGACCATCGTACATAATATACCATAACATAAAAACTGGACCACTTGATAAGGTCGCTTAGAAAATAGTTCGTATAACCATTTTTGGACTTGTTCCATATCAGGCTAACAACCCAGACCACTTCTTCATAAGCTAAACAAATAAGTTGTGCTAATAAACTGCCTAGATAAGCTCACGTATTACCTATTCGAACCTAGGAGCTAAGTACCCTTGAACGCTTTCTTAAACATTAAACCTTATCGAGTGGGCTTTAAAAGCCCAATAGCCTCAAATAAGCAGTTTACGATAAGCAGTTTTAAAAGCAGTTTTGTTAAGTTAAATGTGATCTATTTTAAGCCCACATTCAAGGCCAATCGATTTCGAACCCAATGGACCTTTAAAAATGTTAACGGGCTGCCATGGACCCTTAAGGCCAATAACTCGAAAATAAGCTCTTTTCAGGAAATAAGTTATTTTGTAAACTTTAATAAGCTGCTAGAAACTTATTAAGTAAACGAAAATGATAAACTCTAAAAATTGTGATTTTTTGAGTAGAAATGCAAAAGTTATACAAAATGGGTTAAAAGTGTAACTTTCCTATGAGTTAGTGTTGAAACTGTCATTTTGGTAATTTAAGGGTAGAAGATGAATATTTGGAAACCAGGAGGGTTAAAATGTTATATTAGAATAGTATAAACCTAAAATGCAAATATATTATAACTTTGGACTAAAAATGTAAAAATTTTACCGTTAGGGTTTAATAGTGTAAATTTCATATAACTTGAAGCTTTACTTAGTAACTTTATTCTTATATAATCACACTAATGTTTTATACATTTATATCCTAAGAAAAACATTTTGACTTTGCGTAAGAATTATTTAAATTACGTTACGTATATAAATATATATAACGAATCTTTTTAACTAATAACATAACTTATCATCCACTAACTTTTGAGGAGATGATATCTGATTCAACGGAATCAAAACATAAATATTTCCAAGGAATACAATGGAAGCTGTATTCCCGGGTCGTTGTCCCCAACGAAGGCGTGAATGGAATTTGTGATCTCGAATTGTGATTGCGTGTGCTGAATGGTGAGAATAAAGGGATTTTGGATTTCTAAGCTAGGATAAGTGAACATGAATTAAAAACGATTTAAAAGGTAAGAAAAACGATAATCTAAAATGCTTGTAAAAAACGAAAAAGAAAACTGAAAACGTAACTAAACTGGGAAATACGCGAACCTAAAAAACGTCAAAACGATGAAATATTAACACTACGGGAACAAATCTATTTTTCTAAAATCCTAAATGATAAAATAAAATTTTGTAAAAAAAGAATTACATTTTTTTGACTTTTTATTTATTTTTTATGAATTAAAAAAAATTAAACTAATAAAATGATTTAAAAATAGTAAACTGATTTGAAAAAATCTGAAATTTTTTATGCAAATCTAAATTTTAATTCTAAATCTAGGAAAAAAGAATTCAGAAGCTAATAAAACCCTAATAAGCAGTTCTAGCAAATAAGCAATTGCAAATAAGCTTTAAAATAAGCACTACATCACCAAAAATTACCAAAAGCTCAGAAACAGTTCTAACAACTTCTTTAAGCATAAAACAACTTAAATCAAACAGCTAAACTCACAGAATAAGCCAAATAAGCAATATGGCAGATTCAAAATAAAAACAGAAAAGGCAGCTGAATCCCCAACTTGCAGACCAAAATTAAGCACTCAATTAAGCTGGAGAATGAAAACTTATGGGGGCAAAAGCTTCCTAGTACTACAGGCTACGTACAAACCAAAAATGCCTAATTTTAACAGCCAATAGCTTATTGATTTGAAGCCTAGATCAGATGCTCTAGGGTCAATAATCTGGTGCAGGCTCAGAACAAGACTGATGGGGGAATTTGCAGATTAAATATAAGCTAATCAATAAGCTGCAACTGGAAACTAAGCTCAGAAATATAAGGCCACTACTACTAGCTACTGATAAAAACAAAAACCATGCAAAGATTCCAAGGGAATAAGCAGTTTTGAAGTAAGGAAAAAGCTGAGAACAGCAACTTTGTGCACATGCAGTCTGATTAAGGCTAAGTGGACAGAATTAGCTATTTCTAAACCAAGGAAATAAGGCACTTAACAACTACACAAATTGGATAAAAGGGATCCTATAAACACTACAAACAAGCTTGAAACAAGCCTGAGCTTATGAAAAGCTTACAAGCTCAGCAACTAACCTCAATCATCAATAACAACCAAAAACCTCAAAATACTTCATTCTAACTAAAAACCACCTATAAACTGATTGAATAAGTTAAATTAAGATAGGATGAAACTAACCAAGTGACACATGAACAGTGGGTCATGGTTTTGACCCGTTTGACCTGCAATCCTAAACACTAGTTAACTTTGGCTGTTTTGACCTATGAACTAAGCAAGACTACATGAAGCAAACACAGATGAATTAAATACCATAATGAGATTACAGAAACAATAAAAACAGGTAATTAAGCATAAAAAGTAAGCTGATAAGCTGTTTGACTAACAGTTGACTATTATTGACTTTTTAGATTAAAACTGAATTAAGCAATCATAAACTAACAATAAGCTGTCACAGGCTTATGCTAGTTTATTTGAACTGGAAAGAGAGCTTTTAAACTTGAAACAACACCAGGTTTAAAATACTGAATTAATTGAGAAACTCAAAATTCCATTAACATTGAAATTGGAACAAAGCTGAGAACTTTAAGAACAAAATAGCTTAAATGAACTTAAATTACATGTTTGAACTGAAAATGAGACTGAAGAATTAATGCAACTACTAAGACGACTAAAGCTACACTACGAATTGGTCTAAAAACTGTGACAAAATATCGCTCTGTGTCTTCATCTCTTTAAATATCAATCCCAAAAGCTTCTTCTCTTTCTTCTGATTATTTCCCAGCCATTGGATTACTCAGAATCAATCTCAATCGTCAAAATGTTTTTGGCGGGAAAACTGGGGATAGTGGATTTTAACTTTTCTGAGCACGTGGGAAGGTGTACTGTTGGGATTAGCTAAGTATGGAGGGGCGAGGCGTGTGTAAGAGAAAAGGGATGGGGGGACATGATTGTCTGGCCTGGGGAATTGGACATGGTGGTATTAGATTTGGCGGGCAAATGGTATTGGATGGGATAAGGGTGGGTTTGACCGAGGTTTGACCTGGTATTAGTTAAACACGGGTAGGGTTTAATTTAGGGAGTTGGGGTTTGTGGGTTGTGATGGGCTAGAGGGGTTAAATGGGTTTGGTTAGGTTTTTATTTGTTTTGGGTTTTAAAGGTTAAGGGTTAAGTTAAGGATTGGATTTGGGATTTGTGTTAAGTTTAAGGACCATATGTGCCAAATCTGAAATTTCAGGGACCAATCTTGTAATTTCTGAAAAATACTTCCAAGGGCCCAAGTTTGACAATTTGAAGATAAATGTGGTCCACCTTTGTAAATTCCTTTCTCGGCTTCGGTTTTTCACGCTTTTCCAATCTTGTGCTCAGTTTTGTCTGTTTTTGCCCTGTTTTTGATCCTTTTGTACATGAAACACATAAAAACACAAACCAAGAATATTTGCAGTATAATATGGTCTATTTTGGTGTTTTTGGTCATTTTTGTGGTCTAAAATGGGTATAAAATGATGAGTATTTAGACACTCATCAATATCTATGGATTCAATATACATAAAAACAAGATAATATTGTATATAATATTATTTTTGAACTTTAGCATTTTAAGCATATCAACCATCCTTGCCACAAACATTTTTGTTATCCCACACTATTTCCATAATCATTATTCGCGTTAAGTCAAGCTTAAACTATCGAAATCTCAGACTTCTATATTATTCAGGCCGTGTGTTGGAGCCATTCCCATATCACATTTGACGTCACTTTACTTTGCCTACTATAGCTAAGGTGAGCTCATAGTCCCACTTTTATATATATTTTAAACTCGTGGGGAGATACATGCTACAAAACAGAACACAAGTATTTTCTGTATGCTATACCTGATTGATATTGTCTAAGTTACCGCTATTGCCAAAAAAGTCCCTCATATCATGAACCATTAATCACTTGCGAGTGAACGCGAATATAGTGAATAGATCTATTGAAAGTCGACACCCCATTTGTGCTAGCTGGATAGATAGCCTTGGTGCTAGCCGGATTGATAGTCAAATGCACTTTATTTGAGAATAAATAGGAGGTTGGAAAACTCCTACACGAGGGACTCATACTTACACCATTTTATGGTGTATTTTATTTATATCATTTCTATGATATCACACATGTTAACGTTTGAGTGTCAGGAGACTTAGGGCAATATACTGAACTGCAATATTATTATTTCTACTATAATTGTATTTCCATACAACTATACAAATTGAGACTTGTGTTCAAACTAATTATTATATATAAACGCTATGGATTCACTCAACAATTTTGTTTACTTTTAGCATGTTTGTCTCAGGTAACTGATGGAGCGTTGGAGGCACGGAGTGGGCAATAAACTGTTGGTTTTGGTGTCAAATAAACTCTATCATTCATTTTAAACTATTATATCTATTGTGTGATACTAAACTATGGAATCTCTTTTGTACTCGAATTATTAAATGAATGATAATAACTTTCAAAACGCCTCTTTTGAGTCGTTTTCTATGATTATGACCGTGATCCTCGAAGTAATACCCCTATTAGTCTTCCGCTGTTAAGTTGAAATTTAGGGGGTGTTACAGATTGGCATCAGAGCCATGGTTATACAGAACCAAGTGTATTTTAAACACTGGACTATAACTATGCTTTCAAAATGGACCATTTTACACCATACCAACTTACGCCCTCCGTGCCTACATATTTACAACACCGTGTATAGAATGTTGCTTAACATATTGTTTTATGTCAACTTTAATTTACTTGATTTTATATTGATGACTTACATTTATTACTTCCGGGATTATTATAGTACCATGTCTTCAGCTTCTCACCCTTGCACCTTACCATCTGACGTAGAGACTGAGGATACTCTATCGTCCATTACTTCACCAGTGTTTCATGGTATCCCGACTACTACAGTGTCAAGTGTCTCATCTAGTGAAACGTAGCCCTTCGAGGAGGGTGAAGTTGTTCCTACCCCACCAATGACACCTGTTGTACCGGCAGGCAACCCTAACTCACCTCTATCAGATGACCCGTATGTGCAACCCTAACTCACCTACACCCCGCTATCATACGACCTGTACATGCAGTCACAGCAAAGGCTACCTGCATCTGACACAGAGACTTCCCTTCCTACACCACCACCCCCACCTGCACCGGTTATCCGGCGCAGGCGAGTCAGAGTTCTACAGCCTTATGAGCCTGAGCCTTTCATGAGACCATTTAGGAGTCACCCAAATGGTCCCATCAGGATGCACACTCTCGTAAGAGGGTACGATTACCACTGGTTCCTATAATACCACCACCATTACCACCTCTATCCCCGACATCACCCTTAGATATGATTATGCTGACACCACCTCCATCACCTGAGCACTCCATACCACCTTTAGTCAGGCCCGATTATCTTTTTGACTTACTTACTCAGTCATACACATTTACACCTCATCGTCAGGAGCCGACACCTGAGGAGGACTTACCCCCTCAGAACCTGGCCCGCACATCAGATCCTAGTGATTCGTCTTCCCATGCTTCCTCATCCTTACTGTTTCCTCCAGGCTTTACCCCTCCAGCTCGAGTCTTCGAGACTGGGAAGACCTCCAGGGCAGCAGCTACCCGTACACCCACTCCCTCCACTATCATGACGCGACTGGAGCGCCATGAGTAACAGATAGACTCTCTGTTGAGCTTCACTAATGAGATGTCACTCGACTGCCCCGAGATGGTCGATGGTACTATCCATGGCCTCGTGACAGAGAGGATGGATTTACAAGATGGTTTGACTAGGATACAGACAGAGATGGTTGAGACACGCACTCAAATGACAGTTTTTCAGCAGGAGAGACAGAGACAGATAGAAGAGGTTCTGCAAGCTCGCCACATGATCATTACCCTAGAGACCCTCATCGAGGACATACAGGTCAGGCAGCGGACAGAGATACAGGGTCTTTTGGATCAGATCATAGAGCTCAAGGGACGCATGGACGAGACATCCAGGAGCTAGACATATATTACATCAGTTGTAGTTTTGAGGCATCTTAGCCTACCGCATGTGGCATTAATAAAAGACCTTGTATCGTTTTGCTTTGTAAAACAACTGATCAAGTTATTAATATTATGTTGTTGGTTATGGATTTGCTATATATTGATGTTGATTTATGTTGCCATGGTTGTTTCCTTATATTCATGTGTTGTGATTGTATTCAGACGTGTCGTGATGTTATTTATGATTGTTATGGTTCTTTATATGTTATAACTGGGCTATAATCATAGAATTTTAATAATGAAAATTTCGGAAGAAACTTGATGAATGTAGAGAAAGTTGCTGAACTTCAACCTTTGTAGATGATGAATCAATTTGTTCCTTAGCAATCCTATACTAAGAGTTGATCATTTATTATAAATACATGTACGATAGTATCCGGAAATGTTGTGATTTTATGATTCTTATAGACTCAGTTGGTTGTGATTTCATATTGTGACAGTATTGTTATGACTTGTATGCAATTACCTTGTTACTATAATTATTCTAACATGGTCATTATGTGAATTCTAAATCTGTGTTTTCTTGTGGTGTTAATAGAAGTGTGGCTCGCACAAGAAAAGCAACTACAACACCAACACCAACACCAGCTATGACTCCAGAAGCTATCCAGAAATTGGTAGCCGACTGCTGCAGCACTCGAAACCCAAGCGGCTACAATAGCTCGTTCGAGTAGCAACAATAGGGCAACGGGAGAAAGTGAGATAGCAGCATCTCGCAAATGTACCTACAAGGACTTCATGAGTTGCAAGCCAACTCACTTTAAGGGTACAGAGGGAGTGACTAAACTTGCTCATTGGTTTGAGCGTACTAAAACGGTCTTTATGAGAAGCGGTTGTCCTGACAACTGTAAAGTCACTTATGCCACAGGGACTCTTCTGGAGGATGCACTGTCATGGTGGAATGCTACTGCCCAAACCATGGGTATTGAGGAAGCATATCAAATCACCTGGGCCGAGTTTAAACAAAAAATGCTAAGGAAGTACTGTCCACGTACTGAAATTAAGAAACTGGAAGAGGAATTCCACCAGCTGGTTGTGAAGGGAAATGATATCAAAACTTATAATAGGAGGTTCCAAGAACTTGCTGCACTGTGCCCAACCATGGTGCCAGATCTTGAAAAGATGTTGGAAAAGTACCTCGAGGGACTGCCTCGAAGCATTGAGGGGAATGTCACCTCATCAAAACCATCGACTCTTGAAGAAGCCATTACCATTGCCCAAAGATTGCTGGATCAAGAAATTATACGGGGTTCTACATCAAGGAACAATGATCATAAACGAAAGTTTGATGATAGAAGAACCACTTCTCACAACAACAACAGGTACCACAATAACAACAACCGTAACCACGATTATCAGCAGAATCGCAACAACTATCACCACCAACAAAATCGCTGACAGAAATGGTTTTATCGGAAGATGACCCCCGTGTAACCGATGCAGAATGCATCATATTGGGCCTTGTGTTGCTAAATACAGAAAGTGCCAGAAAACAGGCCACACAACTAGCGACTGCAGGGCCACTGGTGCAAATTTGCAACCGGTAATAGTGTTAGGAATATGAATATTCAGCAGAAGACTCGGTCACCCCGAGTACTTATTAGATCATCATAGCTCGTAGGATTATCTGTAATATTATCAGTAGCTTAGTATTATTAGTATTAGTATTAGTAGTATCTATATTTGTGGAGTGGGTCGGGGCTTTCCCCACTGTCAGCTCGCTCCACAGTCCACTAGGGACGTAATGTGTAGTAGTATATATACCCCTTCCCACACATGGGAAGGGTTGGACCTTTCAAGCTAATAGATTACAAGTTACTTTTCTCTCTCTAAAAGGCTCCCACTTTCTCACTCTAAGTCTTCTTCTATTCGATCCAAACAAGCCTCAAACTAGTGATTCTTGTATTGTGAATACCCTACAATTGGTATCAAGAGCCAAGGTTAGGTCCATGAGAGTTGGTATTCACGAATTTGTGTAGTTCTTGAGGTTTTCTTGTTGGATTCGACTTGTAGTTTTAAGTTTTTTTATTTTGTTTGTTTAGTAGCATAAATCTCATTTTGTACTTTGTTTAGTGATTAGAAGTTGTTTTACTTTGTACTTTCTAGATTAAGATTAGTATTAGAGTGGTATTTAGTGTTTGGATTCACAGATTTAAGGCTCGTGTGGTGTTTGTGGGTGATTCGAGTACTTTTCCTTCAAGAGTTCTTGGATGCGGTTTGTGTTGTTTGGACGATTCTTGAATGCGGTTTGTGTAGCATCGTGTACTCGGTTTGTCTTTATACTAGTTTAGGCAAAAGGACAAACGGCATTGATAGTGACAGGTTTGGAAGTTTGAGCCAACGCGGTTTGTCTCTACGGTGCGTACGCGGTTTGTGTCTACGGTGTGAACTCGGTTTGTCTCTTTGACGCACACGCGGTTTGTGTCTACGCGGTTTGTGTATCTAGTGTGAACTCGGTTTGTCTATTTGGCGAATACGCGGTTTGTATCTTTGGTGTGAACTCGGTTTGTCTCTTGGCACATACGCGGTTTGTATATCCGGTGTGAACTCGGTTTGTCTATTTGGCGAATACGCGGTTTGTGTCTTTGGTGTGAACTCGGTTTGTCTCTTTGGCGCACACGCGGTTTGTGTCTCCTGTGTGAACTCGGTTTGTCTCTTAGGCATATACGCGGTTTGTGTTGACGTGGTTTGTCTAGGCGGTTTGTGTCTTGGTGATTTTAGAAATTCCCGCGAAAGATTCGATTTCTCGGTTAAATCACAAGATCAGTATGACAACTAACTCAGACTCCATCATATCGGAGGTTCTCAAACTGTACGATGATACTAAGGATCATGGGAACTATGATTACACATCTCTAACAGAAACAAATGATACTGATTCTGCTGGAACTGATGTGTCACACTCGCAGTCACACATGAATGAATGCCTTGAGGATATGCAGTTGGCTAATGCAAAGGAAAGTAAAGTAGCATGCTTCCGTTCACTTCTATCACACATTAAGACTTTGTTCGGTAACTCTGAATATGTGATGGGGTACAGACGGGCATTTGCTTCACTCTTTGGTCAGGAAATTAGCGATTTCACAGTCATGATGACATTATATCTGGATCAACTAGAACAGGAGCTGGTCAAGGAAGAATATTCTGAAGGTAAATCCAAAGACGCTCTCAATGTGATCAACAATCAATTCCAAATGTTCATCAACTCTCAATATACTGGGGACTATTATTGTGACTGTCAAGTGACTAAAGAGTGTTTCGCTAAATATACTGGGTCTGAAATAGAAACGTACAAAACGACACTGCTACTGCGGATAAGGGATGTCTATGGGTTCATTGAGGAAAAAGGTCAGCAGGGTAGGAATGGAACAAATCAGACAAGAAGGATGATAGTGTTAGCACAGGAAGTGACCTCTCAAGATGTGAGAAGAAATCTCAAGAATCTGAAAATCATCAAGCACGGTCTACTGTGGTACATCTGTCTTATCTAGATAATATTGTTTCTAATGAACCTGTACATGTTAATTCGTCGAGTTCTCTGCCTACGACTGATTCTTTCAAATCACATTTTTTTGAAAAACATGATATGATTGAAAAAGAGGTTTACAATGAACTTTTAAAAGAATTTTCAAAACTGGAAAAACATTGTGTTGATCTTGAAATTTCAATGCAACAATTAAAAGAAAAGTTCCAAATTAACCTTCCATCAAAAAATCCAGAATTACCTGACATTCGGGAATTTTTCATGATAAATGAGTTGAAAGATCAGCTGGTGGCCAAGAACGCGACTATTAACATGTTAAGGACCAAACTAAGTGATTTGCAAGAAAAGGTCAATGAAGATAAAACCTCACATGACTCAAACACTGTTGAGTTACAGGCTGAACAAAATCTTAGGAAAAGTTTGTCATTAGCTTCTCGTAAGAATGACTTTAAGAAGTCGGCCAAGTACAGGGTGAATCTTAAGTCTGTCAAACAATCAGCCTTGGGAACACCTTCTCCAAGGTGTGCCCCCCAAGATGGTGAGACTAAGAGTTTGCCAAAATCAGTCACGTCACAACCTAGACATAAGGGAACATTAGCGAAGAGTCACTTTCAGGATAAGTCTCACATGACAATAACAAAGGAAGTTAATGTTCATATCATTGCATCCTCTACTTCGACAAACAATCACCATAGGCCTCTAAAATCTATGAAGCACCCTAGGAAGCCTAATAGATCTAGTGCTGAAAAACAAGAAACTTTCTCTCGTAAAAACACTAAGGTGCCTCAGAAACAGAGCATATTTAGAATGTGCCTAAGATGGTTGCCAACTGGTAGAATCTTTAAGCAAGTCGGTCGTCAGTGGGTACCTACTGACACGAATAATGCTTCTAAGAATGGTTGCAAGAAATCACAGAAACAGGACCCCATAGTCACTAACCAATATCCATGCGTACAAAATCCTTATGATAGTGCAGGGAGACGGTTTCCGCGTGCAGCTACTCTCACAGAATGCATCATGAAAAAACTCAAGGTGTGGCTACCTAAGGGGACATCAACTCCCACAGAGGAGGTTTGGATAACCCACCGGTAATGTACGGGGACAATGACTTTTGAACAATTCAGTTCAAAACTCGTACAGATGTTACAAAGAAAATCTCAAGTATCCTTTTTCTTGGTGTATATAGTTTCTCCTATTTGATAGATACATGTTTCTTGTATATATATAGTATTATGTGTTCTTGGACAGCGAGAGGCATGTCTTCTGGATATCGATAACATTTACGACCCTAGAAATGTCATTCAATAATGACACGGGGTTTTAAATGAAGCTCGAACAGAAGTAGATCCCAATAAGTAAATCATGTCTCTGTGGTTTGCTATTACTTTAGATAGCAACCCGCGCTTCATTTTGGGGAAAGCACGTCGCCAAAAGGACGGCTGTCCCTCCAACAAGGTGATGTTCACCTGAGCATGGATTACTTCATATTCATGTTCATTCATACTGATGAGTTCTGTTGGCCTAAAGACATTCACCGTTGATCTCATCCAGTGATAAATTGCTGTTCAATCAATGTCTAAATCTCTCTACTAAAGCTCAGTCATTGATTGAGGGGGAGAACAATAGCAATTTAAACTTGTCTATGAGTATTTATTGTGTAACTGACTGGGCTACTATTAAGTCCTTAGGGATTTAGTGTGTCGTAACTGGTTTGGAAGCCAATGAGTGTTAGAAAGTATGTTGATTGGAAAACCAGGGACCACAGGAGTCACTTTGTACAAAGAGGAGATCTAGGAATAGGGTGCTAGAATGGTAACCTATGCGGTTTGTCTAATCTAAAATGACAGGGACCAAAAGTTAACCTATGCGGTTTGTCTAATCTACAACGACAGGGACCAAAAGTGTCATTAAGGTAAACTTTAAAATTAGGTGAGGATAGTTAATTATCTTATCACACGCGGTTTGTCCCTCAAACACTCTCTCTCTCCTCCACTATCAAACCGATCTCTCCTCTCTATCTCTAAACAAACCCACGATCGCCAATTTTATTCATCCATCGAGACTTTCCTAGGTAATGATCGACCCTCATCCTTATCAGTAGGTAGTTAACTGTGCTATTCCTAGAATCTTAATGTTGGACTTGCTTTTTTTTTTTAGGATTGGATCCATTCGGCTCATCACTCGATCATAGGTGAGTTTGTTATTACTTGTTTTGATTGATGGGATTCTTAGTCATGAATGTGTTGATAAGTGTTACATGTTCATATTACTAAATCTTTCAAACTGTATGTTGGATTGGGGTGATTCGTCGAGCGATGTTTGACTCTAAAAGTCAAAATTGCTCATGGGTCTAGGATTTGTTCAATCAGTGTGCGATCAATTAGTATCTAGGATAGAATGGGTGTCCTTTCCCACTAAGCAGATGAGAAATCTGAATTGATTAATTGATATGTCGATTGTTTGTTCTTTCAAGGTTTGATAAGATTAAGTCGATTGACAGATGGTATTTGGACTAAGATAGGGTTGTTTGTTTTAAGATCTCGTTGTGTTGTTGTCGTACGTACATACACTTGCATAGTTATGAATGTTTTTGATGATTAAGTGGTGTGATATTCTTCAATTCGGTTTGTCTAGCATATGTTGATAAGTTTGCAATGTGTGGAGATTTTACTCTGTGTGGAATTATGTGAGTCTATTGTTAAGTGATTGGCATGTCATGAGATGGTTGCATAATGTGATGTCTGTAATTAGTTCTCTCTACATAATCTAGGGTGTTGGTTGCTTTATGATTGGTTCATCGTTGCTTTTTGAGTGATCATTCTTGAATGCTATTTGAATATTCATCACAGACGCGGTTTGTCTGTTGTGTCTCAGACGCAGTTTGTTTGATTAGTCTCAGACGCGGTTTGTCTATTCATCACAGACGCGGTTTGTCTGTTGTGTCTCAGACGCGGTTTGTTTGATTAGTCTCAGACGCGGTTTGTATGTTTAGTCACAGACGCGGTTTGTATGTTTAGTCACAGACGCGGTTTGTATGTTTGATCACAGACGCGGTTTGTCTGTTTAGTCTCAGACGCGGTTTGTATGTTTAGTCACAGACGCGGTTTGTATGTTTAGTCACAGACGCGGTTTGTATGTTTAGTCACAGACGCGGTTTGTATGTTTCATCACAAACGCGGTTTGTCTGTTTCATCACGAACGCGGTTTGTCTAAATAATAACGAACGCGGTTTATCTAAATTATCACTTACGCGGTTTGTATAAACAATAACGAACGCGGTTTGTCTTAATTATCTCAAACGCGGTTTGTCTATGATTATGAATGCTGTTGTCTAATTGGTCATGAATGCAATTTGTCTGTATTATCATGTTATGTCTATATGTTTGTCTACATGCTTACAAATGCAGCTGTGAAGTCAATGCTTTATAATGGGAATGATGGTTGCTACATTTTAGGTCTCTCACGATTGGGTGTTACTTGATCTACTGTAGTCTTGTGTTCTGAACACATAGTCTCTGTGCTAACCTCATGGATTGATTCACATCTAACTTGCATAGACATACTTTCGTTCTGTGAATGTGTGTGTAGATACAATGACAGATACAGGGATCACTACTTCCTCAGAACCAAACCCTGCAGTTCCAACACCTGTTCGCACAGATGAACAAATACTTCCTAAGAACAAATGGATCCCTATTGGTAGGAGCAACTGCTATATCGATGTGGCAAGACCTCAACCCAATCCTATTTACAAGATATCGGTTGATATCTTAAAGGATACCAACTTCTTCAGAGCATTCACTGCATGTGCAACCGTTCCGTCCATATACATTCAACAGTTCTGGAATACTATTGAACTCAACAAAGACACTGGTAATTACCATTGTCAGTTAGATGAACAATGGTACGAGCTGACATCAGACACCATCAGAGAGGCTCTTCAAATCTCACCTGTTGTCATTGATAAGCCCTTTACTCAACCTCCTACATCCGAGGCTCTCGTTCACTTTGTCAATGATCTGGGTTATCCATCAACCGTCCTCAAGGTGTCAGCGGTAGTCACCAGTGAAATGTATCAACCATGGAGAACACTCGCCACCATCCTCAATCTATGTCTTACTGGGAAGACTTCTGCTTATGAAAGACCTAGGGCTCCAGTGCTTCAAATTCTGTGGGGAATTATAAAACGTTCCAACATAGACTTCGCTGAAAGGATCTGGGAAGAATTCATTCACTCCATTCACACATTCCAAGAAGACAAAGCAAAACTGGAATCTAATCTGGCCAGCAGGAAGACAGTGAGGAAGATGTTAATTCCTAGCATCAGATTCACTAAAATGATAATCAATCACCTCTACTCTCTTCACAAGTTCCATCCTAGAACTGATTCTCCTCTCCATCTGTCCTCTGAAGAATTTGTTCTGGGAAATCTCAAATGGGCTGCTAAAGGGGTCAAACAAGAAGTCTTTGGAAAGCTTATTCCTGAGCCTCTTATTTCAGATAACATTCGTCAAGCTTCTTATTATAAGGAATATCTGAGCAAAGTGGAGGGATATCTAAAGTCTCTCTCGAAGAAGGTAAGAAGTGAAGCCGAAACCTCTGAACCAGAAACCCAGAAATCCATCAAACAAACCCAATCTAAATCGAAATCAAAGAAAAGAAAGGATGCACCCACAGAAATAGAGGGATCTAAGAAATATAAGAAAATCAAAAGGAAGGCTTCAAGCAAGAAGGTGAAATCTAAGAAAATCAAGTCAAAAGGTCAAGATGATGATGAAGAGATGGTGATTCCTGAACTAAGTCTAAGAGATGAAGAAGATCCGGATTTATTACAAGCCCTGGAGCTGAGTGCTAAAGAACACGCTGAATCAACGAAGAGTGCTACGAAAGGAGTTGTCATTAGAGAACCTGGTGTTGAGAGCAGTAAACCATTACCTGCAGTAGAGGGCAAAGGTAAAGGAGTAGCTACAGTGGAACAAGCGGCTAAGACTCTTCTTACCATATCATCTCCGGCATCCAAGACAACCACACGATTTGTGCTCAGGAAACGTGAGCAGGGATCATCTAGAGCACTTGACCTCTCAGAAGGACACCAAGACGAATCACCAAGCTTAGAAGCTGCTCAAGATTCCAGTGATACAGAAAGCGATGAACAGTTGTACAAGGAAAAGAAGGTGGAAATGAAGATCGCACATGCAGAAGTAAAGGAACCACAAGATCAAAGTGAGAGTCGAAAAGAGGAAGTTCATAAGGAAGCTGAGTCTGGTAACGTTATTAATGAAAAGAAGGAGGAGGTGAAGGTCACACACACTGACATTAAGGATCCACAAGATCAAGGTGAGAGTCAAGGAGAGAAAGTTCAGAAAGAAGCTGAGTCTGATAACATCATCAAGGAAGCTCATGATCAGATAACAACAACAACTACAGAACCTCCACTAGAGATACAGCATGAAGAATTCGTGGCTTCTACATACCCGGGGATTCATGAGAATCTGAAAATGAAGGAAGATGAGCAAACTCTCCTGAATGAACCAACAGGGTCTACTGGCACTCTATCGTCTCTGAAGAACCTTGACACCGACTTCAACTATGGTGATCAATTCATTCTGGATAAAGCCAACGACAACACCACAGAGACTGACATACCACATGATGATAAGGAAGTGGAGTCAATGGTGTCTGTACCAATTAAACAAGACATGACTGGTATTAGACCTTTGACAACTCCAGTGTCCACAATAGCAACCATCATAGTAGAACCCTCACCAGAAGCAACACCAGCAACACCCATCCCACCAGAAGTACCATCTAATCTAGAATCAAAACTAACTGCTGCTACAAAGCTCATTGATGACATGTCACTAAAGATGAAGAATTATGAGCAGAGACTACTTAATGTGGAAAAGCTTAATATAGAACAAAAAGTGGCTCAAGCTGTGAATGATCAGGTGGAAGAAGCAGTCAGATGGGCAATGGAAGCTCCTATGAAGACACGATTCAGAGATCTTCCTACGGCTGATATGAAATCAATCCTATATGACCGAATGTTTGAATGTGGTCAGTACCAAGGTCACGAAGATCATCAACGGCTTTATGAAGCATTGGAAAAATCGATGCATCGTGATAATCAGGATTTCCTTATGGCTGAGCTTGAAGAACAACGGAAGAAGAAGAAAAGGAGACAAGATAAACCTGGAACACCCCCTGGCTCTCCACCACATCCTCCTCCACCCCCTCCACCTAGTGGTGGATCTGGAGCAGCAAAGATGTCAGGAGCTTCAGAATCCACCCAAACTCAAGCTCATCATCATCCAACTGAATCTTCTGGTGGTAAAGATCAAACCACTACCTCTTCTGGCCCAAGCACATCTAAGGGTGTTTCAAAGGCAGGATCGCTTGCATGGACCACAGTTGATGACAGATACAAGCCCTCGTTCTCGCCAGTTCCTGAAGATTTTGTCATGAATGAGGAATCGGTTGCAGATGATTTGTCTACTCAAACTGATGAAGAAGATGTCTCTGCAAACACCAATATCCCAACAGTTGATCCTAATCAAAAGTGGTGGTTGGAATTCTTGCGCACAGACAAACCGGATGACTCAGAATCCTCGAGAAAGCGACCCACCAGGGAAGATAGGGAATCCTGGATAAAACCTTTATCTGATGAAGATCGAGAACCAATTCCTGAACCTAATTGGTCTATACCATCATCATCATCAGACAAAAGCATTCCTGTAAACAATTGGGCAGCTACTATTGCTTCGCAACATAAATCTCCTTCAGAGAACTCATTGCTGGCAAAGTCTAATGACATGGGGGCATTTATTAGTTGGTTCTGTAAAAAGAAAGGCATTACAAATCTCACTCCCTAAGACTTGGAAGGTCCTGCATATGAAATCGTCAAAGTGTTTCATCCTGACGTGTATCATCTTCAATATCAAATGGAAGAATGTCATCGACTATTTACTGATCAAGTTGATGACCGGATTCTTTCCTACGACGTCAACCGACCTCTTCCCTTTGATGGTCCACCAGGTCAAAAGAACATTCAAGCAGATCTCTTCTTTAACAACGATCTGAGGTATCTCCGGTTCGGGAATAATGGTGATCGTCAGGCATTATCTATCTCCAAGATGAAAGAAGCTTACTACCCAGACGTTGGGCTGGAACAAATGGTGCCTGATCACGTATGGTCAGATGAAGAATACAAATTTGAACTTGCTGCATCTTATGGGGTCACACATTGGTGGTTCCACAAGAAGAGATTTTACATTGAACGGCACGCAGGAGAGGGTAGTCGTCAGGGTATACGCTCACATCTAAGAATCTTAAGTGTTATCAAAGTTGATATTCACCCAATGTATGGATATGAGTATCTTAAAAGGATAGTGCTTCGTCGTGCTGATCAAAAGGATTATATCATTTCTGAAAGCGACTTCAAATATCTATCTCCGAGTGACTTCGAGGATCTCTTCCTTTTGAATCTTCAAGGGCACCTGAATCATCTTCCACCTCGCGACAAGAAGGCGCTTGCTGCTGCTGTTAACTTATGGATCCGGGGTCTTGTCATCAGGCAAAGGGTGAGTGATTTTCAACTAGGGATGGAGAGCTATCAGACCAAACTCAATCTCACGAGGCCATATTGGGAACGTAAGGGTCTCGAGTACCTTCACGACTTCAAAGTTATCGAGTCTCCAAGAGCAGTCAAGTTCACTGACCAACATGGGACTCCAATGATGATGCAATTCAGTGAGATTCATAAATTCAGCGATGGTACCCTGAGGATGATCGATGAAGCACTGGATTTCAGGATTAAAGACTTCAAACTAAATCCCCACAACCCACAATTGAAGACTCAGTTCTGGACTGATCTGGATGTACAGAGGAGCAAAGAGTTTATGAAAGCCATAGAGCGTAGACTGAAAACAAGAAGGATCTTTCGCAGCTTGGAAAGCTTCGTTGGGGGAAGAGTTCGTGAAGGAGATTACAGATTGATGGAAAGAACGACATGAGCTGATCCGCTCCACAAGTGGTCTCTGTAGTAATAGTAGTCTTTTGTTGGGCTCTTGTAATGCTACAATGTAATTTCCTATAATCATGTAATACTCTATGTGTGATCTGTGTATATTGACAAGTAATCCTCTGTCGTTAATTTATGAGGGAGCATAGTATGCTCCTACATCAGAATACATGTTAACCTGACCACATTTTCTCCCAAATTTTTCTAAACATATTTAAATCAATTGGGATCACAAATCTCAAATGGTTTGAAATTTTTGATCGGGGGAGAGAATGTGATTTAAATAGGAAATTCTGATAAAATGTGATGATTTGGAAGTTAATGTATGCTCTCCCGTATGTGCTAAACCATTTCGTAAA
The DNA here is from genome assembly GCA_021014915.2 of Artemisia tridentata subsp. tridentata. Taxonomy (NCBI): domain Eukaryota; kingdom Viridiplantae; phylum Streptophyta; class Magnoliopsida; order Asterales; family Asteraceae; genus Artemisia; species Artemisia tridentata. The sequence continues at coordinate 137,062,244 of CP139505.1, read as the reverse complement.
TCATGGCACATATTGAGGGGGAGCAAAATGTTTTGGTCACAAACGCAAGCTCTTCCATATGTGCTAAAATCTTTCTTATACCAATGCACATATTGAGGGGGAGCAAATGATTTTATCAAAACAAAGGATTTGGCATCTCATGTGGCTGTGACTCAGAATTGACGAAACTTGAACTGTCATCAATCGAAAGGATTCGTCTTGGCCGGGTAATAATTTCAAGCTGGTCTAACCAGTGATGTAAGCGTGTCTCGAAAAAGATGAATCTAAGTAGAGTGTACCGTTTCGAGAAACTTTCTGTGGACTTGACCAGGACGGGTAATAATTTCAAGCTGGTCTAACCAGTGATGTAAGCGTGTCTCGAATCGGTCATGTTCACTGAAAGTGGATCAATTCAAAAAGTGCAGGCTCTACCTAACATGTGCAAATTTATAAAACAATCAACCGAGCACATGTTGAGGGGGAGCATTTGAAAAATATAAAACTCTCAAGTGTTTACAAAATGTGTTTCAGAATCATGAACACTTTGAGAGATTTTTCAAAGATTTGATTTATGGCAATCGTGGAAGTACACCAAAGACCGACCATTTTAATTAATGCATGGAGTTATAAGGATGGTTAGGTTAGGCTCAAGTTCCAACGATCCCGCCAGAGCCGGAGGGATCTACCCAGGGACAATCCACTAGTTAGTGTAGAGGTCCTTAGGTATGATTAAAAGGGAGATATGTGCATAAGGGAATAGTGCCGACTGAGATGGAGCTAACACTGGAACAAACCCAACAAGGTGTTAGTTATGAAGTCTCGGTAAGCACTGAAGGGGTTGAAGAATGAAAAAGAATTGTAAAGAGAAAGGGTGAAAAGAAATAGCCCTCCTTACAACTTAGGCAGAAACCGGGTCAATACATATGCTGTCAGAATCACTTAGTTGATTGCTGGCATTGAAGACAAAGTATCATGGACCCAGTGATACGCTGCACAACCCTCCCTAGCCACTCAAGGTCCCTCAAAGGATTCTTGTTTCAATTGTCACGGAGTTCAACACTTTCCTATCGTCTCTCTCACTCCGAGTTAGATGATATTGAATAGGTGGCAGTTCTCTCCAGCCTCCGCTCACTAAATCAAAACGCACAATAGAGTCTAGAGCCACGAGATGCATAACAAGATCTCATAGGGACACAAATTATTTCTACACTGGGTGTTCAACATTAAGGACACCAGTTGTAATCTTAAGAGTCCTACGCAGATCTTAGCAATTTGCCAGAACATTTATGAGAGAATTTACTTATGTAATTCTCAATGATTGAATGGAAATTCCTGCCAGGGTCAACATCAAGCAGCCCTGAAAGCAGGTCACTTCGGTAATTCCTCGTGGATTACGCTTAGTGGTCGCGGCGGTTTCAACCGGTCTACAGTCGTGGAGTGATCTCCAGCGACTCACCTAATCGTTGATTTACTACGGTAAAATCTTAAAAAGCCCTCTGTGGGTTTTCGATTAGGAACGGTCTTGGTAAGGATTAGAGATAGTTTTCACAATATGCTGTTGACTATCTCGAAGTCCAAACTTGTAAGTACCGGTCGAATTATTGCTAACTGTCGTATGCAGGAACTTCTGGCGATTGTAGCTGTGGAATGCTGTAGCTGGTTGCAGTTGTAGCTGGTTGCAGTAAAGATGCCAATCCATCACCACATGTTCACACCACATCATCATCAAAGAAGTCATGATCACCCTAAAAGGCCTTCAACACAGCTTCTGCTAACTCTGATGCTGAAGATCATGACCCCATATCGTGTGAGCATGTCGGCTCTAAGTACATTTCATCACATGGAGTATTACTACAGAAAGATGACTTGGAGACTCAAGTGAGATGATAATTTCAAAGATTACACAAAGTTCATCTAAGACAAAAGAGAAGTCATCTTCAAATCACTGATGTTTGCACTCCAATCTATGACATAGAAGATTCAATGATTACGAGCTATGATGTCAAGATCCAAGGAAAAAGTGCTGAAATTCAGAACATTACTTCTGGGGTGACCTCCCTTAGGGGGAGATTGTTAGGAATATGAATATTCAGCAGAAGACTCGGTCACCCCGAGTACTTATTAGATCATCATAGCTCGTAGGATTATCTGTAATATTATCAGTAGCTTAGTATTATTAGTATTAGTATTAGTAGTATCTATATTTGTGGAGTGGGTCGAGGCTTTCCCCACTGTCAGCTCGCTCCACAGTCCACTAGGGACGTAATGTGTAGTAGTATATATACCCCTTCCCACACATGGGAAGGGTTGGACCTTTCAAGCTAATAGATTACAAGTTACTTTCTCTCTCTAAAAGGCTCCCACATTCTCACTCTAAGTCTTCTTCTATTCGATCCAAACAAGCCTCAAACTAGTGATTCTAGTATTGTGAATACCCTACTGCAAATTTGCAACCGGTAATAGTGGTATGCCACGAGTGTGGCGAGAAGGGGCACTACAGGAACCAATGCCCAAGTCAGAATGCTAACCAGAACAACACTGCTCGTGGGAGAGCATATGTACTAGGTGACAAAAATACACCGCAAGACCCTGGCGTAGTCACGGGTACATTCTTACTTAACCAACGAAATGCTAAAATTTTATTTGATTCCGGAGCCGATAAGAGCTTTGTGTCTACTTTATTTGCTTCTCTACTTAACATTGCCCCCATAAAAATAGACACTATATATGAAATTGAAATGGCTAATAGGAACCTAATAGGCACCAATACGGTAATTCGAGGCTGCACCATAACCTTACTAAACAAACCTTTTCACATCGACCTCATGCCTATCCAACTTAGTAGTTTTGACGTCTTCGTTGGCATGGATTGGTTGTCCAAGCACCATGCTAGAATCATCTATGACGAGAAAGTCGTCCACATTCCACTCAATGGTGAAACACTTATTGTCCGTGGCGATCAAAGTAGAACTCGACTTAGCATTATCTCGTATATCAAGACGGTGAAGTATATGAATAAGGGATGCCACGTGTTCTTGGTTCAAGTGACAGATAAGGAATCGAAAGAGAAGCGACTTGAAGATGTGCCAGTCGTCAAAGATTTTTCTGAAGTGTTCCCTGAAGATTTTCCCGGTATTCCAGCCGTCCGTCAAGTAGAATTTCAGGTCGATTTAGTGCCTGGGGCGGTACCAGTAGCAAAAGCACCCTATAGGTTTGCACCGTCTGAAATGAAAGAGTTATCAGAGCAATTGAAAGAGCTATCAGATAAGGGATTCATCCGACCGAGTTCATCACCTTGGGGAGCTCCGGTCTTATTCATTAAGAAGAAAGACGGATCGTTCCGAATGTGTATTGATTATAGAGAGTTGAACAAACTCACCGTGAAAAATCGATATCCATTACCCAGGATCGATGATTTGTTTGATCAGTTACAAGGATCGAGTGTCTATTCGAAAATTGATCTAAGGTCAGGATATCACCAGCTGAGAGTCCAAGAAGAAGACATTCCTAAAATAGCTTTCAGAACGCGGTACAGACATTACGAATTTCAGGTGATGCCATTTGGTCTAACCAATGCACCTGCAGTGTTCATGGACTTGATGAACCGAGTATGCAAACCATACTTGGACAAATTCGTGATCGTGTTCATAGACGATATTCTAATCTACTCCTAAAGCAAGGAAGAACATGCTGAACATTTGAGAACAATCTTAGAGTTACTCAAAGAGGAAAAATTGTATGCTAAGTTCTCCAAATGTGACTTTTGGATTCAAACTGTACAATTTCTTGGGCATGTTATCAACAGTCAAGGTATCCATGTAGACCCTGCCAAGATTGAGGCAGTTAAAGATTGGGCATCTCCTATAAACCCAACAAAGATACGCCAATTTTTAGGTCTTGCCGGTTACTACAGAAGATTCGTAGAAGATTTCTCAAAAATTGCCAAGCCTTTGACAGAACTGACCCAGAAGAACAAGAAATATAACTGGGAAGAAAAACAAGAGTCAGCTTTCCAACTCTTGAAACAAAAACTTTGTGAAGCACCAATCTTAGCGCTACCCGAAGGAAGTGAAGACTTAGTAGTGTATTGTGATGCATCACACCACGGCTTAGGCGCAGTACTGATGCACATGAGAAAAGTAATAGCCTATGCTTCTTGACAACTTAAAAAGAATGAAGAGAACTATACAACTCATGATCTGGAATTAGGAGCAATAGTCTTTGCTCTTAAGATATGGAGACATTACCTGTACGGCACCAAGTGCACGGTATTCACCAATTACATAAGTCCATCCTGGATCAAAAGGAGTTGAACATGAGACATCGTCGATGGTTAGAGTTGCTCAGTGACTATGATTGTGAAATTCGCTATCACCCAGGGAAGGCAAATGTTGTGGCAGATGCCTTGAGCAGAAAGGAGCGAATTAAACCTCTCAGAGTCCGATCTCTAGGAATGACCATTTGTTCACAACTTCCATCACAGATCCTCAAAGCTCAATCTGAAGCTCTCAGGGAGGAGAACAGACCCAGTGAAAGAATCTACGGTATGCCAGAAAATGAGAATGGTTTTGTGAAAAGATCAGACGGAATGCTTTGTTTCAAGGAAAGAAGTTGGGTCCCACTCTGCGGAGGTATACGTGACCTCATTATGCATGAATCCCACAAATCCAAATACTCCATTCACCCGGGTTCTGACCAGATGTATCAGGATCTCAAGAAACTCTATTGGTGGCCAAACATGAAGGCCGACATCGCCGAGTATGTCGGGAAATGTTTGACCTGCTCAAAGAGTAAAGGCGGAATGTCAAAAGCCGTCAGGATTGCTAGTACAACCCGAACTTCCAGTATGGAAATGGGAACGGATTACAATGGACTTTATCACCAAATTACCAAGGACATCAACCGGATTGGACACCATCTGGGTCATCATTGATCGTCTCGCCAAGTCCGCTCATTTGCTACCGATCAGGGAAACTAACGAGATGAGTACTCTCGCACAGTTGTATTTGAAGGAAATAGTGTCCCGACATGGAGTGCCAATCTCCATTATCTCATATAGAGATAGCCGATTCACATCTAGGTTTTGGCAGACTCTGCAGAAAGCCCTTGCTACCCGCTTAGATATGAGCACTGCATATCACCCTCAGACTGATGGGCAAAGCGAAAGGACAATTTAAACCCTAGAGGACATGCCTCGGGCATGTGTAATTGACTTCGGAAAAGGTTGGGACAAACACTTGCCATTGGCAGAGTTCTCCTACAACAACAGCTATCGCGCCAGTATCAAGGCGGCGCCGTTTGAGGCACTTTATGGCCGAAAGTGCAGATCACTTGTTTGTTGGACTGAATTGGGAGATGTACAACTCACAGGACCTGAACTTATTCACGAGACAACTGAAAAGATATTCAAGATCAGACAACGACTGCAAGCTGCAAGAGACAGACAAAAGAGTTATGTCGATGTGAGGCGAAAACCGATGGAATTCCAGGTTGGAGATAGAGTTATGTTAAAAGTGTCCCCCTGGAAAGGAATGGTACGCTTCGAAAAGCGTGGAAAGTTAAACCATAGGTACATTGGACCATTCAAAATCCTGGAAAGGATTGGTCCAGTGGCATATAAACTTGAGCTCCTAGAGGAACTCAGTAGAGTGCACAATACATTTCACGTATCAAACTTAAAGAAATGCCTAACAGATGAGTCTCTTTTCATCCCACTGAAAGAGATCCGACTTGACGACAAACTCATCTTTACATAAGAACCAGTAGAAATTATGGACAGAGAGGTAAAACAATTGAAGCCAAACCGTATCCCCATTGTCAAGGTTTGATGGAACTCTAAACGAGGACCAGAATATACTTGAGAGCGTAAGGACCAAATTCGCAACAAGTACCCACACTTATTTCCCTAGACAACCCTGACAACTACCTTAGACTTAAAATTCCGGGACGGAATTCTGTTGACGGGTAGGTACTGTAGCATCCTGTAAAATTTCCCAGTCATTTGTAAATGTTAATCAAGAAGTAATCTATCATTACAGTTTACCTAACCATTTTTACAAGCAAAATTTTATTTTTTTTGTTTCTATTATACTACAATGAATCAAAACTTTGTCACGTGATTCACATTACTTTGAAACGAACTCACACACGTACCACGACATTCCAATTCGCGAACAAAACCAAACCGGATCCTTGTTATTTATTATTAAGCCCAACAAGCTAAAACCAAGCCCATTAATATTTAGCCCACTAGTCTTATTTCTTTTATTTCAAACCGGTTCACATGCCATCACTTGGCCTCATTTATTTGAGTTTTCGACATACAAGTCATGCTACAAAATACACGACTCGATTCACCATACAACAAGGATTCAGGAATGACAAAACATATAACTTGGTACGATCGTTTAATAAGAAAACAAACCCCAAAGCTGAGCTCAATTCGAAATTTGTACAAACACACTTGAGTGTTAACCAAAATCACTAAAACTTATATTTGCCTAAGCCTATGACTCGTTACTTAGCCAAGAGGTTTCTATAAGCCTCACAACTTATTTCCTAAATATTTTGGTCACGTATTAAAGTCGGTTGGACATATAATGTCGAGCAACCCACTTGCCATTCTATGTTTTCACTAAACCCGATCACCTCACCACTTGTAACTCACTTAAGCTAGTTCAAACCCACTCAAGTACTCTAGACTAGTTGTGGATTTCCCAATCTCCTTATCCTAATCCTTCCAACATCCCATCGAGCCATGTGGTGGTTAAAATAAGAGTTATAAGAAGTCCCATGCATGTTTCATACGTACACACACAACACTCTCACTATCAAAAATATTCTAAGTGTTCTTCCTACCGAGTGCATACAAGAAGCAGGACCAACTTCCAAAGGTTTATTCCATCTTCCAAGTCGCTAGGAATTGGCTTTGATACGTTCTTGGGTTGTTAGACGAGCTACGTTGTTACCCTCTTGATCCCTAGTCCATATTTGGTGTCCTCCCCACCATTTGTTGGTGTAGTAAGTCATTTATCCTAGTTTCTATACCTATACATAGCTACTCATACTAGTTTGCATGTTTAAACATCCATCGTACACTTCCTAGCTTTCACCATATAATTTGTACTCTCGTAAATCATTTTCATTTATAAAATGGCATCCTCAATTCCTTGTGTGGCCATGCATGAAGTAGTATAACCATTAAGGACCTATATCAACGTTTACTAAGTTGTTGAGGCATGTTTTAGAACCATGTTGACCATTATACATAATATACCATAACAAAAAAACTGGACCACTTGATAAGGTCGCTTAGAAAACAGTTCGTATAACTATTTTTGGACTTGTACCATATCAGGCTAACAACCTAGCCCACTTCTCCAGAAGCTAAACAAATAAGCTGTGCTAATAAGCTGCCTAGATAAGCTCACATATTACCTATTCGAACCTAGAAGCTAAGTACCCTTGAACGCTTTCTTAAACATTTAACCTTATCGAGTGGGCTTTAAAAGCCCAATAACCTCAAATAAGAAGTTTATGATAAGCAGTTTTAAAAGCAGTTTTGTTAAGTTAAATGTGATCTATTTTAAGCCCACATTCAAGCCCAATCGATTTCGAACCCAATGGACCTTTAAAAATGTTAACGGGCTGCCATGGACCCTTAAGGCCCAATAACTCGAAAATAAGCTCTTTTCAGGAAATAAGTTATTTTGTAAACTTTAATAAGCTGTTAGAAACTTATTAAGTAAACGGAAATGATAAACTCTAAAAATTGTAATTTTTAGAATAGAAATGCAAAAATTATACAAAATGGGTTAAAAGTGTAACTTTCCTATGAGTTAGTGTCAAAACTGTCATTTTGGTAATTTAAGGGTAGAAGATGAATATTTGGAAACCAGGAGGGTTAAAATGTTATATTAGAATAGTATAAACCTAAATGCAAATATATTATAACTTTGGACTAAAAATGTAAAAGTTTACCGTTAGGGTTAAAGTGTAAATTTCATATAACTTGAAGTTTACTCATAACCTTATTCTTATATAATCACACTAATGTTTTATACATTTATATCCTAAGAAAAACATTTTGACATTGCGTAAGAATTATTTAAATGATGTTACGTATATAAATATATATAACGAAGTTTTTTAACTAATAACATAACTTATCATCCACTAACTTTTTAGGAATGATATCTACGGATTCAATATACATAAAAGCAAGATAATATTGTATATAATATTATTTTGAACTTTAAGCATTTTAAGCATATCAATCATCCTTGCCACAAACCTTTTCATTATCCCATACTATTTCCATAATCATTATTCGCGTTAAGTCAAGCTTAAACTATCAAAATCTCAGACTTCCATATTATCCAGGTCGTGTGTTGGAGACGTTCCCATATCACATTTGACGTCACTTTACTTTGCCTACTACAGCTGAGGTGAGCTCATAGTCCAACTTTTATAAGTATCTTAAACTCGTGGGGAGATACATGCTACAAAACAGAACACAAGTATTTTCTGTATGCTATAAATGATTGATATTGCCTAAGTTACCGCTATTTCCAAAAGTCCCTCATATCATGAACCATTAATCACTTGCGAGTGAACGCGAATATAGTGAATAGATCCATTGGCAGTTGGCGCCCTATTTGTGCTAGCCGGATTGATAGTCAAATGCACTTTATTTGAGAATAAATAGGAAGTTGGCGAACTCTGCATGAGAGCCTCATACTTACACCATTTTATGGTGTATTTTATTTATATCATTCCTATGATATTACACACGTTAATGTTTGAGTGTCATGTGACTTAGTACAATATACTGAACTGCAATATTATTATTTCGAGCATAATTGTGTTTCTATACAATTATACAAATTGAGACTTGTGTTCAAACAGATTATTATATATAAACGCTATGGATTCACTCAACAATTTTGTTGACTTTTAGCATGTTTATCTCAGGTAACTGATGGAGCGTTTGAGGCACGGAGTGGGCAATAAACTGTTGGTTTCGGTGTCAAATAAACTCTATCATTCATTTTAAACTATTATATCTTTTGTGAGATACTAAACTATGGAATCCCTTTTGTACTCGAATTATTAAATGAATGATAATAACTTTCAAAACGCCTCTTTTGAGTCATTTTCTATGATTATGACTGTGATTCTCGAAGTAATACCCCTATTATTCTTCCGTTGTTAAGTTGAAATTTAGGGGGTTTTACAAACTCAAACCCCAATTCAAGAAATGGGAAGAAGTCCTTAGGGCAAATGTCTTGTGCACCATAGGTAATCGTGATCACATCAATGCTTGTCTTAGCTACATGCTTTATAGTTTGTCAACCCGCCAACCTTTCAACTTAGCTTACTACATTGACAAAAGGATGGCCAACATTGTGACACCCCCAAATCAGATCGCAGCGGAAAGGATATCTAGGGTGCTACGTATTTGGATCACAACACAAGTAATAGAGAATAGATTATCTAATCCATTTTAAAAGTTACATTATTTAAAACATAAGTTTTACATAATTATGAAATGCTGAAAACACGGCCTATAATAGTTTTAAGTTGTCCTATAGTACGAAAACTCTGGTCATGAGTGTTATGTGTACACTCCAAAAGTGTGTCTATGCCCCCGCCAAGCACTGCCTTGCATCATCATATATCAACAACTAAACTCCTGAGAAAAACATGCTAAAAGTCAGCTAAAAGCTGGTGAGTTCATAGGTTTACATAAAGCAGTAAATTTGGACCAATAAGTTTACGAGTTAACATTATAATGTGGATAATGTTATACGAAAGGCTATTACGCTGCGCTAAGTTCCATGTTACCGAAGCTATGATAGTATGCATGAGATGAGTTCATGTAATAATAAGGCCCGGCGAGTGTTCTATCCCGTGACACTTGTAATTCGACATGGTATACATCCGTTTGTCCTATTTGGACTGTTGTTTCTCCAACACGGATGGAGGTGTCACCCTCAATAGATCTATTTATATCCCTCGTGCTTCACAGCAGGAACTAACGGTACACGAGTATGGGCATAAATTTGGGATACAGTACTTAGGCTAACACGTAATAGTTTTCAAACAAAAACATTGTTTAAATGGTCCATAAAAGTAAGCATGTTTCTCACCCCAAGTTTACAAAGCAAATACGAGTTAAGAGTGGGGATATGACTCACCTTGAGTGTAACAGGAAAAGGTGAATATGTGAAATCAAGTGAATTAAGGGAACGGCTCTAACACACGACCTGAATAACAGTGAAGTCTGAGAATTTGACAGTTTTGGCTTAATACGAATAATGATGGTGAAACTGAGTAACGGATAACGATTTGGTTTGTGATGAGAGTGCATGATATGCTTAAAATGCTTAAAGTTCAACAATAATATTATATATAATATTATCTTGTTTTTATGTTATTGAATCCATAATTATCGTTTCCTCGAAAGTCGTTGAATAATACGTTAGGTTTATTCGTTAAAAATTTGTTATAAATATATAAACGTAACGTAACTGAATATATTGAACGAATGGTAAAAATGTCCGTGATTGAATGAGAAAGTGTAAAATATGAGATGGAAATGAATTTGAAACCATGTTACTGTTTGGTCTTTGAATTTATACAGAATTTACACTTTCTACCCTAACGGAGTAAGTTTTGCACCGTTAGTCCTTGGTTAGTTATATAATTACATTTTCAGTCCATTAAGGGTCCAATGTTTCATTTTAAGCTCCCTGTTTACTGTTTGAACAATATCTACCCTTAATTTATGAAATTTGACAGTTTGGAACACAATTATACGAAATTGACAATATTAACCCGATATGTAATATAATTTGCAATTTAAGTCCAAATTTCATAAAAATGAAATAATAATTTTTCTGAACGTTTCAGTAGCTTTAAAAAGCTTATTTGAGTCTTAATAAACTGCTTATTTGTAAAAATAGCTTATTAAGTGCTTATTGGGTTGTTAACGAAACTAACTAAGGCCCATTAACGAATATTGATCCGTTGGGTTTAAAAGTAAATTGGGCTTTTCATTGGGCTTATTTTAAGGTCTCAAAAACATTACAAAATAGCTTATACGACTGCTTATTCGTTAGAGCTTAATGGACTGCTTATTGGGCTAAAAGCCCACTCGGTATGAAATTAGTTTCGATAACTGTTTCTAATAGCGATAAGCTTTAGGTTTATAAAAGGACTTTTAATTGCTTATGGTGTGAGCTTATTTTACCAGCTTATTAGTTGGGGTTATAACGAATCAGTTCGAGTAATAAAAATGATATGTCGTGTGTATAAAAATGGGTTTAACGAGGTTGATTCTAGTCGATAAAATGAAATGGTCCAAAATGAAATATGACTTATAAATGTGTGATATGAAATATAAGTTAGACATACGTCTCGATAAGTAATAAAATGAAGATGTATGTGTCGAACAATTGTGTAACTCGTATTTCTAGGCATCCATGAAGGAGGTCATACGTATATATGAGAAAAATAAATACGAGAAAGCATAAAAATGATAAGAAAGTAATTATGGATCGAATGGAAATATAATGATGCATGAGATATTGTAAAACCATAATAACGAATGGAAAAGAGTTTTGAGGGACTTAAAACACCAAAAGGTGGTGTGTTATACGTGAGGATGAGCTAGGAATCGAATGAGTTCACGTAAATTGCTAGGGTGATCAAAATGGAATCGAGAGCAATGAATACAACTTGAAATATGTATTAGAATGGCTCGAAAATGCTTCTTGCTTCTTGATACTCTCGACAGTAGAGGGAATACTTAGAGAAATATAGTGAAAATGTTTAAGTGTGAATGAGAAAGTGTATGTGATCAATCGAGTATATACATGTATGTACCAAAGTTTATATTGTTTTAAAATGGACAAGTTGAGGTTATTAGATTCCTAGCAGAGATTTGGATGAGATTTTTAAGATATATGTACTCGAGTTCTATGGATAACAAGGGCATAGTTTGTATATTTTTCGGTTATGGTCAAGTTGTATGTATAATGTATATATTCGATTAGCAAAAGGGTCCAAAAGCATGTTTAACGTGACCAATGAATTAGAAATGTTTAGGAATGATCTTATGAACTCATATTCGAATAGAGATAAATAAATGCTTAGGTGAAAATTAGTTCAGTCGCGTTTGGTTAATATTTGCATGACTTGTACATGTCTCGAGTGTGAGTTACTTTGAGTCTTGTTCTATGATCAAATGTTCGAACCAAGTCAAATGAGTTGTCATTCTTGAATCCTTGGCGTGCAAGGAATTGAACCATGTAAAAAGTTGTATGAGTTATGTGTCGAAATTTCAAATTATCGGGCTCAAGCTTTGGTGTAGTGAGTCAAGTGAAAATAAAAGAAATATGTATTTTGGGTTGGGCTTGAATAGTGTCAGGCTCAAAATTGGGCCAAGAGTTGTAATTTGGGTCCGTTTGGTTGTTTATTAGTATAAGTGATTATCGTGGTCCGTGTGTGAGCTCGTTCCAATGTATTGTGAATCACGTATTAACGTGTTTTACTTATTGTAGTGTAATAAACAAAATGGGATAACTTCTCATTTTCAAAGAAAAAAAATCAGTAATAGGTGTCAGAAAATAAATAGTGTGCATTTTCTGATAAAGTAATCATTATTATTAAAATGGGAAAATTACCATTTGTCACAGCCTCCCAACCTTATTTGAATGTCGTCCCGACATTCAATTCGTGTTATCAGGTGAAGATACAAAAAGATGGGGATATTTGACCTTGAATTCGTCTTCACGTTCCCACGTGAATTCAAGGCCTCTTCGGGAGTTCCAACGAACCCTGAAAATTGGTATTCGACTATGTTTCAATCTCTTGACCTCTTGGTCCATGATTTCAACAGGTTTTTCGATAAAGTGTAGTCGATTGTCAATCTCGATTTCTTCCAGAGGAATAGCAAGAGTTTCCTCGGACAAGCATTTCCTTAGGTTGCATACATAAAAGACGTCATGCACATTGTTTAGTTCTTACGGCAGCTTGAGTTGGTACGCTACCGGTCCGATTCTTTCTAAAATTTTGAAGGGTCCAATATAACGAGGATTTAGTTTTCCACGTTTGCCAAGGTGTATCACGCCTTTCCATGGCGAAACTTTCAACATGACTCTATCCCCTACTGGGAACTCAAGAAGGTTACGTCTCTTTTCAGCATAACTCTTTTTTCTGTCTTATGCAGCTTGCATCTGGCTGCTGATCGGCACAATCTTTTCGGTTGTCTCATGGATGAGCTCGGGACCTGTGAGTTGACTGTCTCCCACTTCTGTCCAAGAAATGGGTGATCGGCACTTACGTCCATAAAGTGCCTCGAATGGTGCAGCTTTTATACTTGTATGATAGCTGTTGTTGTACGAGAATTCGACTAGGGCAAATGTCCGTCCCATCTCTTGCCGAAGTCAATAACACAAGCTCGGAGCATGTCCTCCAAGGTTTGAATGGTTCTTTCGCTTTGGCCGTCTGTTTGGGGATGATAAGCTGTACTCATGTCGAGTTTAGTTCCCAAAGCTTTCTGAAGTGACTGCCAAAAGTTTGAAGTGAAGCGACTGTCGCGATCAGAGATGATCGAAATTGGTACTCCATGTCTGGAGACTACTTCTTTTAGATATAAACGAGCGAGTTGATCCATGTTGTCAGTTTCTTTGATGGGAAGAAAATGTGCAGATTTGGTGAGTCTGTCAACAATCACCCAAATCGTGTCATATCCACTGGATGTTCTTGGTAGTTTGGTTATGAAGTCCATAGTGATTCGTTCCCATTTCCATACAGGGATTTCAGGTTGCACTAGTAATCCGGACGGTCTCTGATGTTCAGCCTTAACTATAGGACAAGTTAAACATTTACCGACATATAGCGCAATATCTGCCTTCATGTTAGGCCACCAATATATTTTCTTAAGATCAAGGTACATTGTTAGGAATTATGGGAAATAGTAGATTTTGTTGACATAAATAAATGCCTAAAAACATTATCAATATTTATTCATATCTCCATGTTTTGATGATCACAAAATATAAACTCATTAAAACATAAACTTATAAATTAAACAAGTACTTAGTTGTAAATATTCACTTCTACAACTAAAATCACTTAAGGTATGAATGAACTAATGCTTAATGCATTATATGATCAAAGGAACATTTTCTTAATAACTAGATTTTTTATAAAACATCAAAAACATTTTATATATTTTTGAAAAACGTTTTTGGTATTAAATAAAAATGTTTAATCTTTTATAAAAATATGAATTCAAATTTTTAACCAAAATCAGTTAAAATGTTCCAGAAAAACCTTCCCCACAAAAGGACAAAACTGGCCAACGTTCAGCATGGGCGGCCCCCTTAATTTTACTAGGCGGCCCCCTTAAAATTAAGGGGACCGCCCCCTATTTAAGGGGGCCGGCCACGCTCCAGTAGGCTCCAGCTGTCCAGATTTTTCCCTATAAATACCAGCCTTCCCCTGGATTTTTACTCACCCTTTTGCACTAAAACTTTCTGTTGTAAATCTCATTTCATATCTTCAAAAAAACCTTTGATCATGTGATCTTAAGCATTGGTTTCCAAGTGATCCAAGCTTCCACCATCCAAGTGCAAAAGAAGAATACTTCTACCAATCAAGATTAGAAGTATTACAACTTAGTATCATCTTGTTACTTAAGTTGTGTGTTTAACAAAGTTTGTAAATCATTCATTTGTATGTAAGGTGTGTGTTGTAGATTAGTGTTGTGTGTAAGTAGTGAAGATGTTGTATAAGTAGTTGTGGCATAGAAGTTGTGAGGTCAAAGTGTAGAAGTCGTGAAGCCGTTGTGTAGAAGTCGTGAACCCGTAGTGTAGAAGTTGTGAAGCTGTAGCTTAGAAGACGTGAAGTCCTTGTGTTGAAGTCGTGAAGCCATAGCATAGAAGCTGTGAAGCGGTCGTGTTAAAGTTGTGAAGTCCTAGTCGTGAAGTTCTTGTGTTGAAGTCATGAAGCCATAGCATAGAAGCTGTGTAGCGGTCGTGTTGAAGCCATGAAGTCCTAGTCGTGAAGTCCTAGTGTTGAAGTCGTGAAGCCGTAGCATAGAGGTTGTGTAGCGGTCGTGTTGAAGCCATGAAGTCCTAGTTGTGAAGTCCTAGTGTTGAAGTCGTGAAGCCGTAGCATAGAGGTTGTGTAGCGGTCGTGTTGAAGCCATGAAGTCCTAGTCGTGAAGTCCTAGTGTTGGAGTCGTGAAGCCGCAGCATAGAGGTCGTGTAGCAGTTGTGTTGAAGTCGTGAAACCGTTGTGAAGTAGTCGTGAATAAGTTGTGAAGAAGTTGTGTTGTGAAGTTGTGAGATTGGTTCTAGCTACGATTAGAACTCGACATTTAGCTTTGTGTCGTTAAACCCGTGTAAGCCAAAGTTGTGTACGGTTTTCTCTGCCATAAGGGAGCTTATTGAAGTTGTGAAGAAAACTCTCGAGCAAGGTGTGCTCGGGGAGTGGAGTAGGGCAAGGAAGGTGTCCTTGTAGCCGAACCACTATAAATCTCTCGTGTCTCGGTTAGATCTTTCCATACCTTATTTATTTCTTTACTTGCATCGTCATTACTTTCATACACATAGGCTTATATAATTGCTAGTATTAATTAGAGGTCGACTTCACATAAAGATCAATTTGAAAATCCATTCAAGAAACCAAAACTTTTACAATCAATACATATATAACTAATAATAAGGTTCAAGTTTTATTTTTCATACAAACTTGAATCTAAGTGTTTTAAAAATAAACAAAGGTTTTCATAATAAAATTAAAAAGACATAAAACTATTCAACCCCCCCTTCTAGTTTTCCACAATTGGTATCAAGAGCCACGTCAATCAAGATCTTTAAAATATACTGTATTTTAAAACTTGAATCGATCTATGGAATTCGAAAAATATCTAGAAGGGAAATATTTGCTAAAACCACCACTATTTGAAAACTATACTTTTCTTGAATGGAAAAATAAATTTGAAACTTATGTGAAATCAATTGATCTAGATCTTTGGCATGTCATTTAGATTGGTGATTTTGAAAGTCAAACAAAAACATATTTTGAAAGTCAAACAAAAACGGATTTTGAGAGTCAAACAAAAACGGATTTCGAAAGTCAAACAAAAACGGATTTTGAAAGTCAAATTGATTATTTGAAAACAAAGAATGAAATAAATAATAAAGCTAAAATAATTATTTATAAAACCTTGCCGAAAGTTGAATATGAAAGAATATCCTTCTGTAAAACGGCAAATGATATTTGGAATAATCTCTTAAACTTTCATCAAGAAAAATGTCAAGCCAAAGATGAGGATTTTGATCTTGTACATGAATTAGTTATCTTAGAAAATTTAATAGATAAACATTTAGATATAATAGATACATGTGCTACTAGTTCAAATGTTGTTAATGAAGGTGTTAACGACGAAGACTACATGAATCAACTCCAAAGTGAACTCAATCCAAAATCATGGAGTGACACAGACGAAGGAGAAGATCATCATTCGACTCACCTATCATTCACACGTCGATCATCATCTAAGACATTACGAAGAAAAGCTAGGACGTGAGGTAAGTTCTCTTTTTAAATTTCATAAGTAATTACTTCATGCATATAATCTTATTAATGCCTTAGGATACGCTTAGTCTGATAGGTTGCTTTGCCTTTACACTTTAGTTATATTCGTTCTGTGGCTTAATGAACTAGAAACCCTTTAGTTAGCCCCCCTAAGTATTAGTAAACCAAGCAATCTTCATATTTGGTACTCTTCGATAGGTAAATTTAGGAACTTAATTTCTTCTAAAAAGAGAATGACTACTGGAGAATCTATTGACTAGAAACTCAATTTGACCTAACAGTTGAATTGCTTCTATGTGAGAAGTTGGGTGTGTGTAACCCGTAAAAATGGTCGTGTTTAGCCTGAATTGAGCACCACTAGTAATAGTCTCATACTCATTCTCCAACTTGAATACATTATTCTTCCTAAATATACCTAACGATAGTTTACTGTTATGAATTTTGCTTTTCACTAGAGCTTTTTGTTCCTGGATGTATGTCATCCTGCATATATAAAATTTCTAGATGTTTACTTGCTCCTATATGATTTAACTGCATGCCTTCGTAATTATTTGTTAAGTTGTTGAATGCATTGTCACTATAACAGCTTTTGTTTTTGTCTAACTACTCTGACATGATGTATTTTTGTATTTAGTCATAATACATGCGTAAATGTCATAGGATATGTAGAAAGAGGTAGCATGTGACAATAGACTTGAGCATGAGATCTTTTATAAACCATTATTTTTTAAAACCTATAATTAATGGGACTTATTTTTAAATTTGCAAACACTTCATATTTTGGAAAAATAATTTTTCAAAAGATTTGACACATTTCTATTTTACATGTTTCACCATCCTACCTTTCTTCCAAACTTGTGTCCATAATTACGTGTTTATCAAAACCAAATATTGGAAAAATATGTTTTCTTTCCTCATAAAAACATTTTGAAATAAAACCCAAAACTATTTCATTAAAATATTTTTCACATCCACATAAAAACCCACTTTCAAACATTGTTGAATAATGCCAAAAACTTTTCTTTAAATCATGCATGGTGATCTCATATCTGTCATCTATATTTATGTATGTGACATTTATAAGTGAACTAAATTTGAAAATAACCATAATTTATTCACTAAGACCTCACTTGGTACAAGTCTATAAGTCCATGCTATCACAACTCCACATTCCCTTGTACATAGATAATCAATAGGATTAATTAACTAGCCTTTTAATCTTCCTAAGTATGATACTATGAATTACTTGGTGCTATGTATTATCTTCTTGTCTAATATATGTATATACATGTTATATGCTTAATGAGTAGTTTGCATGCTAGATAATAATGTCTAATGAATATGCTTAGCATACATAAGTTATTAAATCCTAAATTGCCTCAAAAGAAGTTGGACTTGCTTGAAACTAAGCCCAAAAACACAACCCTTTCAACAATTTTTTGCCAAAAACCCATTTCCAGTAACCTGGAAATCAGCAGATGGGTTGCCCCCTTAATTCATTAGGCGGCCCCCTTAATATTTAAGGGGACCGGCCCCTTAATTAAGGGGACCGGCCATCTGATGGTCGAAGGTGCTGCTCCCTTTTTCTATTTTTAAGCCCATTTTATCCTATACCTCCCAAAATTCACAAACACATTTTGTCACAAACCACCCTCCAAAATTTACCTTCCACAATCACATCATCACTACACCATAAATACCCATTTAGAGGAGGAAGCTTGACATTTGCCATAACCCAACAAATGATGTTGTTCAAACTCAACCAACACCTAAACCTCATCCTAATGAACCCTTTCACACACATAACCAATCATCCATATGTCCACCTTCATTCACTCATAATTACCCAAGTTCACAAATGTCTCCACCACCAAAAGTGTCACTACCACTTCCACCAAATAACAACCACTCTCCATTATCATCACCTTCCACTCAACACTTGAAGTTCATTGAAGAACTCAAGGAAGCCCATGAGCTTAATGCTCTCTTTGCTTTGCACCTTGCTCAAAGCAACTTAAACCCATCACCATCCATCTCACCATCATTACCATCATCACCACATCACTTGAGTCAAACTGAGAAACATGTCAACAATTGTCCTTGTTGCATCTTTCTCCAAAATCAAACCATCGCCTTAAATGAGCGTCTCACTTGGATTGAGTATCTTCTCACTAGATCTAATCCAACACCACCACTTGAACAACATCAAAACCCTCATTCAACATGGTCAAGTCCAAGCTCTCCACCTCCAATTCCTCCATCAACACTCTCTCCAACATCCATACACCCAAACTTACAACCCCATTAATCCAATTTTTTTTACCCCCTCTTTACCATCATCCATCCAAAATAATTCAAGCTTTTCATGTCTCAAGCAAGTCAAATGGATCTCTTAGGCAATTTAAAATTTTCTACTTATTGTATGCTATAAGCAAAATATGTGTTGTGTCAATAATTATGTTTTTAACATAATTATTTTCAACTAATGAATGCTTTATTTCTTGTCTTTAATATATGATTGTTATGCTTATTGCTTGTATACTTGATATCATGATATATATACATGCTTGATGATTAATAACATGCTTATTCCATAATATGTTTTAAATGTATGCATGCGTATTTAACATGTTTATGCCACTATTTAATCATTCTTGATGTACATAATTCAAATGGAGCTTGCCGCAAAAACACCCTATAAATGACCCTTTTCTAAAAAAATTTCAAATTTGGTCGCCTGGGAAAACACCAGATGGGCGGCCCCCTTAATTCCCTAGGCGGTCCCCTTAATTTTAAGGGGGCCGGCCTACAATTAAGGGGACCGGCCATCTGGGCAGTATAATTTACTGTTTTCTTTTGCATCTTGCGACCCCTTTTATCTAGCCCAAACCTTACCTAAATCAACCATCACCTCCATCAAACACCCATTTTCATTCACCATGCTATCACCAAAATCATCTCTAAGACATCAAAACTCCATCACCACCACCTCAATGTTAATCCCCAAGTGCACCAAATGCACCATCAAAAACACCCTTCAGTCATGGCACAACATCTTCATCCATACCTTCCACTTTATCCATCAATAACTACATCAACTCACACCTTTCATAACCACCATCAAGAGCATCAACTCCACATCCTACTCAAGAACCTCCATTCACCCAACTTTTCATTTCCATATCACCAATAACACCTCTTGATGCTCATTTCTCATCATCACCAATACCACCACACCCACAACCGAACCATCATCTTTGGTCTTAGAGATGAGATACACTACATGTTTTCATCCCTTGAACACATGCTTAACAACCAACCTCCACCAGAACCTCCATCATTTTCACACACTACACTACCACCACCTTCATTCTCACCAAATTAAGCATATGCAATGCTTAATCAAAAATAATTTTTCAAACCATTTTGTGTGCAAGCCCCATGGAAGATCATGTACTCCTAGAATGATTATGTAGATTGCATTACTTACTAGCTAATGTAGGATTGAATATAATCTTGGATGGTTGTGTATTGATACACAACATTTTTAATGAATGTCTTTATATGCATGCTTATTTTTGCTATATATATGCTTGTGCTTCTAATATTTTTCTTGCAAGTATTCCATATATCGATTCCTTGGTGCCCCCAAACGAGGGGGAGTACACATCAAGGGGGAGTTTTCATCCCGACAAATTTCACGTTTGAATTTTGTCGGCTTAACCTTTTTGATTCTACAAAAAGGGGGAGAATTGAATGTAAACTCACTAAATACTTGTCCAAAAATAAACTTTTTGGTTTAATGAGTTTAGGTTTTGTAATCATCAAAAAGGGGGAGATTATTGTCATAAATAAATGCCTAAAAACATTATCAATATTTATTCATATCTCTATGTTTTGATGATCACAAAATATAAACTCATTAAAACATAAACTTATAAATTAAACAAGTACTTAGTTGTAAATATTCACTTCTACAACTAAAATCACTTAAGGTATGAATGAACTAATGCTTAATGCATTATATGATCAAAGGAACATTTTCTTAATAACTAGATTTTTTATAAAACATCAAAAACATTTTATATATTTTTGAAAAACATTTTTGGTATTAAATAAAAATGTTTAATCTTTTATAAAAATATGAATTCATATTTTTAACCAAAATCAGTTAAAATGTTCCAGAAAAACCTTCCCCACAAAAGGACAAAACTGGCCAACGTTCAGCATGGGCGGCCCCCTTAAAATTAAGGGGACCGCCCCCTATTTAAGGGGGCCGGCCACGCTCCAGTAGGCTCCAGCTGTCCAGATTTTTCCCTATAAATACCAGCCTTCCCCTGGATTTTTACTCACCCTTTTGCACTAAAACTTTCTGTTGTAAATCTCATTTCATATCTTCAAAAAAACCTTTGATCATGTGATCTTAAGCATTGGTTTCCAAGTGATCCAAGCTTCCACCATCCAAGTGCAAAAGAAGAATACTTCTATCAATCAAGATTAGAAGTATTACAACTTAGTATCATCTTGTTACTTAAGTTGTGTGTTTAACAAAGTTTGTAAATCATTCATTTGTATGTAAGGTGTGTGTTGTAGATTAGTGTTGTGTGTAAGTAGTGAAGATGTTGTATAAGTAGTTGTGGCATAGAAGTTGTGAGGTCAAAGTGTAGAAGTCGTGAAGCCGTTGTGTAGAATTCGTGAACCCATGTGTAGAAGTTGTGAAGCCGTAGCTTAGAAGACGTGAAGTCCTTGTGTTGAAGTCGTGAAGCCGTAGCATAGAAGCTGTGAAGCGGTCGTGTTAAAGTTGTGAAGTACTAGTCGTGAAGTTCTTGTGTTGAAGTCATGAAGCCATAGCATAGAAGCTGTGTAGCGGTCGTGTTGAAGCCATGAAGTCCTAGTCGTGAAGTCCTAGTGTTGAAGTCGTGAAGCCGTAGCATAGTGGTTGTGTAGCGGTCGTGTTGAAGCCATGAAGTCCTAGTTGTGAAGTCCTAGTGTTGAAGTCGTGAAGCCGTAGCATAGAGGTTGTGTAGCGATCGTGTTGAAGCCATGAAGTCCTAGTTGTGAAGTCCTAGTATTGGAGTCGTGAAGCCGCAGCATAGAGGTCGTGTAGCAGTTGTGTTGAAGTCGTGAAGAAGTCGTGAAGCAGTCGTGAAACCGTTGTGAAGTAGTCGTGAATAAGTTGTGAAGAAGTTGTGTTGTGAAGTTGTGAGATTGGTTCTAGCTACGATTAGAACTCGACATTTAGCTTTGTGTCGTTAAACCCGTGTAAGCCAAAGTTGTGTACGGTTTTCTCCGCCATAAGGGAGCTTATTGAAGTTGTGAAGAAAACTCTCGAGCAAGGTGTGCTCGGGGAGTGGAGTAGGGCAAGGAAGGTGTCCTTGTAGCCGAACCACTATAAATCTCTCGTGTCTCGGTTAGATCTTTCCATACCTTATTTATTTCTTTACTTGCATCGTCATTACTTTCATACACATAGGCTTATATAATTGCTAGTATTAATTAGATGTCGACTTCACATAAAGATCAATTTGAAAATCCATTCAAGAAATCAATACATATATAACTAATAATAAGGTTCAAGTTTTATTTTTCATACAAACTTGAATCTAAGTGTTTTAAAAATAAACAAAGGTTCTCATAATAAAATTAAAAAGACATAAAACTATTCAACCCCCCTTCTAGTTTTCCACAGATTTCTCATTGCTGCTGGTAGTGTTCGCTGGTTCCTGCCGATAGTTTATGGTTCCTGCTGAAGTTCATTACTGCCGATAGTTTATTTTTGTTTCTGCTGATAGTAGTTGTTACTGCGGGTTTTAGTAATTGTTATCCCGTAAGTTTAGAATGTTTGTTAGATTTATTTTTAGAAGAGATTGATGTATATCTCTTCACATGTTTTCTTGTATGACGGGTTAGGGTTAGGGTTTATTGTTAGTATAAAAGAAACACCCGTCTATGAGCTTTGTATCTCCTGATCGATTCAATCAATAGAAAAACAATTCCATAGTTCATAATCCGATCCATAGAGGATCAAAACCTTGTTAGTTATTTTCTTCTTTATATTCTTGTGTTTAGTTTCCGCATAGACACAAGTCTTACACCTAGAGATTCTCGTTTAACCAAGCTCAATCAAGCTAGAAGCACTCGATCCTACAAGTGGTATCAGAGCCTGGTGAGGATCTCTGATAAAGAAGAAAAAGTTCTCTATCTAATCTCTTAACCTTCTCTCAATGGAAGGCGACAACCCTGAAAACATTGTCATTAACCAGGAGGAATCTCAACCCAAACCTGAAATCTCACAAGTCCAAACACAGATTGTCACCACTGTGTCCAACAACAATGCTAAATTCCCATACCTAAAGAAAGATGAGTATGAAGTCTGGGCTATGAGAATGGAATACCGGATCACGAACAGTGATTACAACCTGTGGAATGTGATTCTTAAGGGAAACAGCAAGAAGAATACTGGAAGGGATGATGATGGCAACATCTATATAGAGCCACCTGTTACAGCAGATGAACATCTTGCTGTACAAAGGGAAACCAAGGCAAGAACCCTTTTGCTTCAGGCTATTCCAGAGGATCATATGAGTGATTTCCATCACCTGGATGATGCTAGACAGATCTGGCGTGCTGTAAAAGCCAGATTTGGAGGGAATGATGAGTCCAGAAAAATGAGAAAGTCTATGCTCAAGCAAGAGTTCCAGGAGTTTAAGATCTCTGAGGCTGAGGGGATTCACAAAGGGTATGATAGGTTTTACAAGATCCTGAGCCAACTCAACCAGTTGAAGGCTAGGCCGAACAATGAAGACTGCAACACCAAGTTTCTGAGGGCCTTGCCTCCATCCTGGTCTCAGGTTTCCTTAACACTCAAGGCCAAAGGTGGACTGGACTATATGAGTTTTGATGATCTGTACAACAAGCTGAAAACCCTTGAAATTGATATTAAAGGGTATTCCACCTATTCACCTCAAACACCAATCCATACTGCATTTGTTAGTACCTCTGGTGCTAATAAAGCATCATATGGAAACAGTCCGACACGATCATCATCATCAATTTCCTACTCACCTGCCACATCAAAAGCTCAGACCAGATCTGATAATGTTCTAGAGGAGGTGTTTCATTCATTTGTTGCTGAGAGTACACCACAGCAGCAGATTGTTTATGAAGATTTTAATCAGGTGGACCAATTGGATCTGGAAGAGATGGACATTAAATGGCAGATGGCTATGCTGTCATTGAAAGTGAATAGGTTTGAAAAGAAGGCAGGAATGAGGATTAACTTTGACGGACAGGAGGCTGCAAGGTTTGACAGAAGGAAGGTGAGGTGCTACAAATGTTCTCAACCAGGTCACTTTGCCAGGGAATGTACAGATAAGAAGGTGGATGATAAAGCCAGGTATTCTGCTTTCAAAATTCAAGAGTTGGAATCAGAGGACCCCAAGGCCTTGGTATCTGTGGATTCGATGGTGGACTGGGAACATCATGAGAAAGCTGTTGCAAGTGGAGCAGAGAAGGTCTATGGGATGATAGCTGGATATGGTGAGAAGAAACAAGTGGCTGGTCAATTTGGAATGATGGGTCATCCATCTCAGGTACAAAACTGCCCATTTGGTTGTGAACCTATATATGCTAAACTGAAACAGGAATTTGATGATAAAGAGAGTCAATATAAGGATAACTTTATACAACTCCAGGCCCATAAAAATGCTGTTAAAACATTAGAACAACAAAAAGTCCGGTATCAAAAACAACAGTCTAAGCTAGAGTTTAAACATTCTGAAAGAGAAAAAGCTAAGGTGGTGTTAGAAAAACAGGATTTGCAGTCTAAGCTAGACAATTCCTTGGCTAGGTTTGATAAATGGAAAGAGTCATCTAAAAACCTACACAAGTTAATCGATAGTTCTATGTCTACAAAAACTAAAAGAGGTTTAGGGTATGGTGACCTGATAGGGCCAAATCAATTTTATGACCCTAATGAGTATAGTGTTTTTGACCCTGAACCTGTAGATTATAGAAAACCTGTAAAGTATGTAAAGGAGGGTGGAATGAATGTTGTTCCTCCACCCATAACTGGCACATTTAAACCTGCAGACCCCTATGTTGACTCTGATGATTCACAAATGACTTATGGCAAAAAGGTAAAGAACTTACCTGATCTTGATTGTGACTCTAATGAATTTGTCTCTTGTTCTTACAGTGACAAATCTTCAGAAATCAAGACTAATGATTATGCCACATGTGGATCAAGTGACAAGTCAGCTTCAATAAAATCAGAAGATCTCTCCTCAGAAGTAGCTACTGATGAATCTCAATCAAAGACAGCTGCATTTGAAGATATTTCTTGTGATAATGTTAAAAACAATAATGTTTCTAGTTGTGGTTCTGTTTCAAACAATTTTGGTTATGGTTTTAATGATTTTGTTTCTTGTGTTGGTTTGAATAATTCTGGTTGCAATGAGAAAAATAATGTTAAGAAAAAGTCCCCTAGAAAGAAATCTTGCTTTGTGTGTCGTAGTTATGATCATCTTATCAAAGACTGTGACTATTATGAAAAACATATGGGTATATATGCTTGTCAAAATAGGTCTGTGTGGAACAATGTCAATGATATTCCCCCATATATTCCACAAGCAGCAAGAATAAACTCTTGTAGAGCTTCTGTTGCTGCTGGTAAGCCAGTTCCAGCTGGTAAGCATGTTGCTGCTGGCAAGCCAGTTCCTGCTGGTAAGCCTGTTGCTGCTGGCAAGTCCATTCCTGCTGATAAGCCTGTTGCTGCTGGTAATCCAGTTCCAGCTGGTAGGATCAATCCTGCTGGTTGGAGAAGCAATGCTGCTAGACCTTACTACAGACCTACTAGCACTTACTTTCAAAATGATATGAGGCCTGTATATTTTGACACCATGCACATGGGAGGGGCAAGATGGGAAACTGCTGTTAAGTCCTCAGAAGGTTGTTCTTGGAGAAACAATAACCAATATATGAGAATGGGGTCCAAGAACAATGGTGGATCTCATCAATCTCCATGGTTTAATACTTATTGATCCACTAGGCAGGCTCAAGTCAGCAATGGCTTGGGTCTCCCTTGTATCTAATGTTGTAAATGTATTCTTTGTATCAGGAATTTCTTTTTAGAAGTAAAGATGTTGGCATTGTTGACAGTGGATGTTCCAGGAGTATGACAGGAAATTTAGAGAGACTGCATGACTTTGTGCCCTTAAATGGAGGTTTTGTGACATTTGGAGGAGGAGATGGCACAATTACTGGAAAGGGTACTATCAAAACAACCAAGCTAGACTTTGAAGATGTGCTTTATGTGAAGGAACTCCAAAACTTTAATTTGTTCTCTGTCTCAAAAATTTGTGACAAGAAGAACAGTGTACTCTTCACAGAAACTGATTGCTTTGTGTTGTCCAAAGATTTCAAGTTGCCTGATGAAAGTCAGGTTGAACTCAAAGTTCCAAGGACTTACAACCTTTACAGTTTCAATCTAAGTGATGTTCAGCCTGAGGGTTCACTTGCTTGTTTGATGGCAAAAGCTTCTGTGGATGAATCTAATAAATGGCACAGAAGAATGGCTCATGTGAATTTCAAGACCATTAACAAGCTGGCTAAAAATGGTTTGGTCCAAGGGCTCCCTCTCAAGACCTTCTCCAATGAACACAATTGTGTTGCATGCAATAAAGGAAAGCAACACAAAGCTTCATACAAGGCAATCACAGCTGTGAGCACCATCACTGAGCCTCTGCAGCTTCTTCATATGGATCTCTTTGGTCCTACTTCTATCAGAAGTATTGACCACAAGTACTACTGTCTGGTGATTACAGATGATTTTAGCAGGTTTTCTTGGACTTTCTTTTTGGGTTCTAAAGATGAAACTTATCCAGTTATTAGGGACTTTATTACCTTAATAGAAAATCAGCTAAATAAAAAGGTTAAGTCAATAAGGTGTGATAATGGAACAGAGTTTAAGAATTCTAATCTAATTGAACTCTGTGGGAGTAAGGGGATAAAAAGGGACTATAGTAATACCAGAACCCCACAACAAAATAGGGTTGCAGAAAGAAAAAATAGGACCCTTATAGAAGCTGCTAGGTCTATGTTAGCTGACTCTAAGATGCCCACTATGTTTTGGACTGAAGCAGTCTGCACTGCTTGTTATGTGCTGAATAGGGTATCTATTACTAGTCCTCATACTAAAACACCTTATGAGCTTTTGTCTGGGAAAGTTCCAAACATTAGTTACCTTAAACCTTTTGGATGTCATGTCACTATATTGAACACTAGTGATCATCTAGGCAAGTTTGATGGGAAGGCTGATGAAGGGTTTATTGTTGGGTATTCTGCTCATAGTAAAGCCTATAGGGTATATAATCTGTCTACTAAGAGGATAGAAGAGACTCTCAACTTAAGATATCTTGAGGATAAACCTAATTTGCAGGGTGCAGGTCCAGAGTGGTTCTTTGACCTAGATTATCTGACAGATACCTTAGGTTATACTAGATTCAAAGCAAATCAATCTGTTGGTACACATGTTTCTCAAACTAATAATGCAGGTACCTCATATGATGATTCTGATGCAGAGAGTGATGAACGACTTATAGTTGTTCCTTCTGATATGACTGGAAGTGATTCAAGTTTTGCAGAAGATCTTGCTAGGCTTCAAAGACAAGAGTATAATGCCTAGAAAGCTGCTGAAATGTTTGGTTCTGGGTTTTCTAAAGAGACAGAGGAGATTCTGAGAAATGCTGAAGCTGAAGTTCGAAAGCAACTGAATTCTGCTGGTGGTATTCCTATTCCTGCTGCTACCAATTCTGCTGGTAGTGCTACCAATTCTGCTGGTAGTGCATCTGTTCCAGCTGGTTCTTCTAATGATTCTGCTGATGTCTCCACTCCTGGTGTTCCTGTGTCTACTCCACCTGTTGACTCTCTGGGTATTGATAACTCCCCTGAAAGATTTCCAATCCCTTCTGATCTTGGAAATTCATTCTCTTCAAGAGATAAGCTGGAAGATCCTCATCATCAATCCAGAACAGGCATTTTCACTTCTTCCTCATATGATGATGTCTTCAACCCCTCCATTACTAATCAGACATCCATAATTGATGTCAATCCCATTGTTACCAAGAGGATCAATACAGTTCATCCTCAGTCCTTGATCCTTGGAGATCTAAATTCCCCTGCTCAGACAAGAAGCAAAATACATCAACCCAAGTTTGGAGAATCTGCTTTTCTCAGTTATATCCAGGATCAGTTAAGAAGCAATCATACTGATTACCTACATTGCCTCTTGCTTGTTTCTTATCCCAAATTGAATCAAGTAGTATCGCTCAAGCTCTTGATAATTCTGATTGGGTTGAGGCTATGCAAGAGGAAATGCAGCAGTTCCAGAATCAGAAAGTATGGATATTGGTACCTTTGCCTGCAGGAAAGCATGCTATTGGAACTAAATGGATTCTCAAGAATAAAAGGGATGCTAGGGGAATTGTGGTTCGGAATAAAGCCAGGTTGGTGGCTCAAGGACATAGACAAGAAGAGGGGATTGATTATGATGAAGTGTTTGCTCCAGTGGCAAGAGTTGAAGCCATCAGATTGTTCTTAGCTTTTGCCTCATTCATGGGGTTTGTAGTATATCAGATGGATGTGAAGAGTGCCTTTTTGTATGGAAGGATTGAAGAAGAGGTTTATGTTACTCAACCAAAGGGATTTGTAGATCCTCAGAATCCTGATTTGGTTTACAAAGTGGTAAAAGCACTTTATGGTCTTCATCAAGCACCAAGGGCTTGGTATGCAAGGCTATCTGCCTTTTTGCTAAAACATGGTTACAGAAGAGGGGCAATAGATAAAACACTTTTTATCAGGAAGGACTTCAAAGATATCATTCTGGTACAAGTTTATGTAGATGATATCATCTTTGGTTCTACTAATGAAGCCTGGTGCAGGGAATTTGAGGAATTGATGAAGAGTGAATTTGAGATGAGTGCTATGGGTGAAATGACTTTCTTCTTGGGTCTTCAGGTTAAGCAGAAACCAGATGGGATCTTTATCTGCCAAGAGAAGTATGTTTATGACATACTTAAGAAGTTTGATATGGAAAATGTGAAAACTGCAACAACCCCATTTGAACCTCCAAAGCCTAAATCCAATAATGAACCTGATGCTGCTGTTAATGTTCATCTATACAGGTCCATGATTGGGTCACTCATGTATTTGACAGCTTCTAGACCTGATATCATGTTTGCTGTCAGTGCATGTTCTAGACATCAGGTTACACCCTTGACTTCTAACTTAAATGCAGTCAAGAGAATCTTCAAGTATTTGAAAGGACAACCTAGGTTGGGACTTTGGTACCCAAAAGATTCTCCCTTTGTGTTGGAAGCTTATAGTGACAGTGATTATGCTGGTGCTAACTTTGATAGAAAGTCAACTACTGGGGGTTGTCAGTTTCTGGGTAGAAGGTTGGTTTCTTGGCAGTGCAAGAAGCAGACTATAGTGGCTACATCTTCTACTGAGGCAGAGTATGTTGCTGCTGCTAGCTGCTGTGGACAGGTTCTTTGGATGCAAAATCAGCTGTTAGATTATGGGTTCAACTTCATGAACACTAAGATCTTCATTGATAATCAAAGTACTATGTGCATTGTTAAAAATCCTGTCTATCATCAAAGGACAAAGCATATTGAGATAAGACACCATTTCATAAGAGATGCTTATGAGAAGCATCTTATTCAGGTGATTAAAATTCATACTGATGACAATGTGGCTGATCTGCTGACCAAGGCTTTTGATGGACCAAGGTTTAACCATTTGGTGGTTCATATTGGGATGGTAAATCCTTAGGTACTGAGTTTGAGGGGAGGACAAAGCCTAAGGGGAGGCTTTCTGGCCTAAGGGGAGGCTTTTTGTTGTATAATTTGTTATTTTCTTTGTTTTCTCTTATTATTAGTTTAAAAAAAATTGTATATTTTGTGTGCTAATAAGTTGGTTGTGAGCAACACTTTTGCAGGTACAGTGTTGGTGTTTACACCTACACAACAAATGGTAATCAACTCACCATGTCTCACAGACAAGAAAGAGTTGACTCACCATGAGGGTACAGCTCTGGTGTGATTGCCAAATCTGTTGATAGCTGTAATAGCTTGCTCAAAGCTATAGGGTACTTCAACTCACCCATGGTTCATTCCTGAGAGTTGAAATGGTTTTCAATTCACCATGGATTTTACTCCTTTGGGGTTTCCAAAGAATTGGCTAGCCCACAAGTGTGTGGTTTGTGGTAAAGGCAGTGGAATACCATACTTGGTACTCAATTCACCAAAGGTTATCTTCAACCTAAGAATTGGCTAGTCCTGAGCAAACGGCTACAGGTAAAGACAAGTCAAATCCGTTTATAGTTGCTGATTTACTTATAATCAGATGGTTATCAATGTACCATGGTCTTTCACACCTAAACTTTGGCTACTCCAGTAGTGATGGCTATTGGTAAAGAGACATCAAATCCATTAATTTTCAATGATTCACCTCTCACAGGAGTTAACACACCTGGAAGTGATGAGAATAGTATGAAACTTAAAGTGATTTGATGTACATATTGTCATAGTAGCAGTCAAGCTCAAGTGAATGACATGGTGACCAGCTTATTCTTTTAAATATGATTTCCTATTACTGCTGAACTATAGAAGTTGCTGCTGGAAGTTTCACATGTTGCTGCTGGTTACTTACTATTGTTGCTGCTCAAATGCAATCCTCAAGCCTGAGAAGTTAAAGCTCTATCACGTGGGAATCTTGCAAGTTAACCTAGTCAACTTCAAGATTAGGGGAGGATTGTTAGGAATTATGGGAAATAGTAGATTTCTCATTGCTGCTGGTAGTGTTCGCTGGTTCCTGCCGATAGTTTATGGTTCCTGCTGAAGTTCATTACTGTTGACAGTTTATTTTTGTTTATGCTGATAGTAGTTGTTATTGCGGGTTTTAGTAATTGTTATCCCGTAAGCTTAGAATGTTTGTTAGATTTATTTTTAGAAGAGATTGATGTATATCTCTTCACACGTTTTCTTGTATGACGGGTTAGGGTTAGGGTTTATTGTTAGTATAAAAGAAACACCCGTCTATGAGCTTTGTATCTCTTGATCGATTCAATCAATAGAAAAACAATTCCATAGTTCATAATCCGATCCATAGAGGATCAAAACCTTGTTAGTTATTTTCTTCTTTATATTCTTGTGTTTAGTTTCCACATAGACACAAGTCTTACACCTAGAGATTCTCGTTTAACCAAGCTCAATCAAGCTAGAAGCACTCGATCCTATATACATCTTATCAGCTCCGAGATGAATAGAGTACTTGGACTTATGCGACTCATGCATAATTAACTCCCGTATCCCACCATAGAGTGGTACCCAGCTTCTATTGTTGAAGCATAGTACTCCGTCTGATCTTTTTACAAAGCCATTTGCATTCTCTGGCATACCATAAAGGTTTTCACTTGGTCTATTTTCTTCCTTGAGTGCCTCAACCTGAGCCTCGAGGATTTTTGTTGGGAGAGGTGAACTGATTGTCATTCCTAGTGATATGACACTCAAGGGTTTGAGTCGTTCTTTTCGGCTAAGAGCATCTGACACAACATTGGCTTTTCCTGGGTGATAACGAATTTCACATTCGTAATCACTGAGCAATTCCAACCACCTACGTTGTCTCATGTTCAATTCTTTTTGGTCTAGGATATGTTGCAGGCTTTTGTGGTCCGTATACACTGTACACTTAGTGCCGTACAGGTAATGTCTCCATATCCTAAGAGCGAATACAACTGCTCCCAGTTCTAGATCATGGGTTGTGTAATTCTTTTCATGTGTCTTGAGTTGTTGTGATGCATAAGCAATCACTTTCTACCTCTGCATCAAGACAGCACCTAAACCTTTGTGCGAAGCGTCGCATTATACGACAAAGTCATCGCTTCCTTCAGGTAAGGACAATATGGGTCCACTACACAACTTTTCTTTGAGTGTCTGGAATGCCTCTTCTTCTTCTTTACCCCAGACGTACTTTACGTTTTTCTGAGTTAGGGTGGTTAATGGTTTGGCTATTTTGGAGAATCCCTCGATGAATCTCCTGTAATAACCGACAAGTCCTAAGAATTGGCGTATTTCAGTTGGCGTTGTTGGTGTCGCCCAATCCTTAATTGACTCAATCTTTGTAGGGTCCACGTAAATACCCTGGCTGTCAATCACGTGACCGAGAAATTATTAATGCCTACTCAAGTTTTAAATTTATATTTAGCCGACTTATCAATAACACACACACTTAACGAGCAGTGTACCCGGTCAGTATGAATATAATGGTAAGTAGAGTGTCGATCACTAAGAGTGGAACGTATTATCTAGTTATTCTAATCAGTATTTTAATATCTTAAGTTAGCTGTACAACCTAATCTAACACAAGGGGGTTCAGCCTGAGAGACTGGCACGGTTTGGTTATGATTAAATAGAAAACTAAACTAATGAGCACGAATCAGCGATTAGCACACACGTACACAGATAGATACTCGAGACAATAAGAAGACCTGTCCTGATAATTAAGTAGCTTGTCACTTGTTTTATTGCTAGTTTTATATGAAGTGTATATAATTAACCCTTTCTCGTTGGCTCTAATCTTATCGGCGAGTAAACCCTTAATGATTACTTATGTCTATCCTATTTATTTAGCGTCTCTTAAATAGGCGAGGAAGGGGCATGGCGACCCAAGCAATGCTCAGCTAGACACAGAGGTTATCAATGCACTAATAAAAGTCACCAAAGACATCAACATATAAACTTTAATTAATGGGAAAGCAATTTTAAGGGGTGGACATGATTTTCCGTAGTCACATGACATCAGCCCATCAATCCTGATGAATTAAAGTGTACTAATACAATAAAACAAAACTACTTAATGAATAGAATACATTCAGGACCTTCTTACAGCACTTGTATCTTCGTTTAGGGTGTGTCTTGTGCTACTAATACGTCTGAATTCGTCTGGTATCTTGCACTGTCCAACCTTTTACACTCTCGAAATTCGTCTGACCTTGGGGTATTTATAGTTTCTGTCTGAGGGTTAGATGTGGCGCATAGGATAAGTAGATGCGGCGCATTGACTTAACTTCGCGTGGGGTCCAAGATTAATATATTCAGGAATATTCGTACACCGTCTTAAGATGCGGCGTAACTCCATTTCTCTATGCGGCGCATGTCCTTTGCCGTCTTGGATTGTAACTTGTGAAATCTTGATAGTGATACGCCGTATGTAAGAAGTATGTTGCGGCGTATCTGGAGCAGAATGATCTTGATCTTGTACATTTCAGTAGACTCTTAACATCTCGCTTGTTTTGCTCCATAATTAGTCCAAAATCGGCAAGTTTCACATAATACTTGTTTTTACCTGAGAATTACAAAAGTAAACATTAACGTATCAATTCTCATATATAATATAATAAAACAAGTCAAATAAATAGGATAAATGTTGATAATAAAATGTACTTATTTGAGTTCATCAAATATCCCCCCACTTGAACTTTACTTGTCCCCAAGTAAACCTTAGAATAAATCTTATGAAAATGTATCCTAAAAGATATTAGGATTTATTTTTATATTTAAGCATGTATTCGTTTTGTCATAATTGCACAACCAAACACTTAACGAATTAGAAATAAAATAAAATATTTCGATAAAAGCAAATCTAATCGTTTAACTGTCCAGTCGTGACGAATATCCTATCATAAGCTTGGCAAGTATACGCATCTCCCCCACTAAAGCCAAGGAATAACAAGTCTAAAGCGATAAAAAGGGTTTGTTGGTTAAGGGTTAATCATTTTTCTTAATCTCTATCGATCTCACATTCCAGAAAAGGCGACAAAATCAAAAATACATGATCGAATCCACGACCACGATACTTGCAATTGCTCAAATCCTTAACTCGAATAGGCTAAAGATAGGACCAAGTAATCTTCACCAATAATATTATATCAAAAAGGGCGACAAAATCATAAATACATAGCCGAATCCACGACTACGATACTTAAGATTGCTCAAATCCCTAATCTCAATAAATCAAAGGTTTGGATAAAGAATGATATAGGGTATGGATAATGTTTGGGATACAAATTGGTGTAAAATGAAAAATAAACAAAACAGATAAATTAAAATCCTAAGTGTGGTAAATTACTATTCCAACCATCCCATGAATAAGACTCATATCATTGAATAACTCACGCTTTAACACTTGAAACACACGCTTTAGGTAGACACGAATTATACTCAACAAGATCTCAATCAAAGAATAACCTTAGTTGGCGTTCCCATAACGGCCAACTCCCATTCAATCCATAAATATAATACACAACAACTAGTGGTGATATCAACCACTTAATACAAAACTTTACATAAGTTGGTTAAAACAAACTTCTAACTCTTTCTTTTTCTTTTTCTTTTCTATTTTTTCGATTTTTTTTATTTTTTTTATTTATTTATTTTTATTATTTTTTTTATCAATGCATATGTGTAAAATTTCACAACTTTTCTATCACTATTTTTCCGGATAATTTTTCCGTACTTTTCATACTTTCAGAAATAACTGTAATAGTGAAAGTAGTAAACACACGAAAAATAAACTCAATGATATACAATATTTACTTTCATACCAATTGCATTGTGCAATTTCCTGACTCAACCAAAGATAATAAATTACGCACGTGAACACAGGTAATGTAAGGAAACACACTTTGCCTAAAGCAATTAACCACGGATTTTAATCTACAGGGTAGGCTAATGTGTAAGGGTGTAATGAAACATTATAACAAAGGTGTAAGAAACGAAAGGAATGGCTCTGAGTGTTTTTCTAGGGGTATCTTACTCTAAAAGTGAGAGTAACGAAAGGGTTTATACGGGGGTTAACTAACCAATGTAGTTAGTTAATATCACATAACATATAAATGCTATTTGGGTGTAATCATAGAAATTTACCAATTTAGACAGGTCACTCCGATTATATAGATAATACTTATTATGGTGGTCTCGAATAGTATATAAGCCAAGTTCTAAAGTTTACAAGTCACCGACACACTCATAGATTTGTGAATTTTGATAAGTTTACAATTTTTGGAAATAATGTTATGTGTGCAGCTATGTAATTTAGACTTTAAACAAAAACATGCTAAAAATTTTTAATTTTGATATATTAAGCGCATTTTAAGCATATTTTGAAAAAATTTAGGACAAGTAAGTGTTCTAATTCTCCAATCCCCCCACTTAAGTTAAATAACGTCCTCGTTGTTTGTATCAAAGATTAAAAACTAGAAAATAAAAGAATTAGAACCGAAAAACTCCCCTGAGATTTGCTCGGTATGATCCTCCATTATTCGTATAAGAGCAAAAATCAACTTTCTTGTGGATTAGAACGTTTAAGCTTCATAGATGATGTATCCACAGAAATGTAGGAATCTATAATACCATTAAGACTTTAACACACCTGAATTAAGAAGGTTCAAACTTGCATAATACATTAGTAGTTAGTAAAAATAAAACTAAAAAAATTAAAATGAAAATCATCAGGTCAGTCGATACGCCGTATCTTATGGAAGAAGATACGCCGTATCGAGCCTGGAATAAGTACGAATCAGAATAAAAGATGCGTCGCATCCTTAACCAGGGATGCGCCGCATTAAAATACTGACAGAAAGTTTTAAAGTTAAAAATAAAAATGCAGAAAAAATAAAGATAGATATGATCTGTACATTTGATACGCCGCATTTCATGGAAGGAGATGCGCCACATCGAAGTGCAGGTTTGACAGACTCGACACAAAATCAGAAAATAACACAAAAGATAAGCATGGGTTGCCTCCCACGAAGCGCTTGTTTTTGTTCGAGTCACGAGCCTGACTCCACCCTTATTTACTGTGTATTAATGTGTTGTTCCCCCCACTTGGGATCAAGTGCGGGTGATAATAGCAATAAACACGAAAAGAGTGTAAATTTGCTAGTAAAGATGGAAGAAATAAATAAAGATCATACCTTGGCAATATATGTATATCTTTCCTATCCTTACCCGGTTTGGTTGATAAATTGGATGACTTGACCATTCCATCTGAAAGAGTAGTGTGTTGAGGAAAAATGAGTCTCCTTTCTTCTTGGTTAGTCTCTTTGGTAGTAAGGCGTCCCTTGACTTTCGCAGAAGATGAGAAAGGGTCTTTGGCAAGTAAAAGTTCGAGTTCCTCTATATCCTTCATAGGGTCGAAATCATCATCTTCATCAATCATAGCAATGTTTAAGAGCTCATCACCAAACTCTTCCTCAAGCTCCACCAAAAACGTGTTGATCACAGGTGCTTCATGTGCTTCAATAGGTAGTGTAATAAATTTCACCTCATCATTTTTTTGTTTTGCAACCTGTTTAGGAAAACTAGCAAGATTATTAGTAACGGGATTAATAATATTAAATAAATTTGTACCACTTTGTGTTGTAAGTGATTCCAATTCATCTAGTGAATCTCCATCTTTAACTAGTGGTCTTGCAATTTCAGCATCGTCCCGAATTTCATTTTTAAACAAGTCATTCCAGATTTCTTCAAAATCCCTCGTTGGGTCAAAATCTGGTTGAGATATGTCATCATATACAATTGCGTCAAATGGTTCGAAATCAAAATTAGAATACTTTTCATCTTCATCCGATGGATTGTCTAATGGTGGTAATGCGATTGCAGAATATTCTTCAACGTAAGGTTCCGTATACACATCATCTTGTGCAATCTCCGGAGAAAAAGTACTATCAATAACAATTGCCGGAATTGGTTTCACGGTATATGAATCTTCTTCATCATTATTTGAAATACACCAAGTGTGTTGAAATGGCAATTTGTTTCTTTCTTTCCTTGACTTTTCTTGTCCTAAAATCAAGTATTCTTCCATAGTGATTTCTTTCGTCTCAATGACTTGTGCACCATATCTAGCTCTTTTCCAATCATACACCTGATTATTGCTCAAGGCTCTTTCCTCTATAAACTTGACATATTCTTCCATTGTAATATCCGGATCGTCCATCTTCCTGAAATAAAACTTACTCGTGCAAAAGAAGAGTGAAACAATCAAAGTAAAATAAAATTTGCTGATATCTGTAGACGATGCGCCGTATCCAAAAAGTTGGATACGCCGTATCTTATTACGTTAAAATTTAATCAGACTTTTATTCAGAAAATAGATACGCCGCTTAGAATTAGAATACGCCGTATCAGTTTTAAATTATCAAAAATCGATTATACTTATTAAAATTAAATGTGTCGTATTAACAACAGCTAATGCGCCGTATTTTCGTTACGTTTCAAAATACAAGATTTTTGATTCAGAAGATGCGCCGTATAGACAGAGATCGATGCATCGTATCTGTTTAATAATTCGAAAACTGTTTTTAATTTAAATAGAAAATACGCCGTATCTGTGAAAACAGATGCGTCGTATGGCGTTAGGATTTAGAAAAATTTCTTATTAAAAACAGAATACGCCGTATCTTGGGGAAAGATGCGTCGTACTCGATTTTATTAAACGCGTTGTATTTTATAAAAATTAAACGCAATACGCCGTATCTATGAAAACAGATGCGCCGTATCGTTTGTATCAGCACAGTACAACGATAGCAGAATGCAGAAAAAAGAAAAAGAGAAAAACAAAAATAAAAACAAACAAAAAGAAAGAAACAAAAATTAAAGAAAACAAACAAAAACAGAAAATATGCAAATAATACAATGAATGCAATTTATCTAATATATAACAGGGTTAGCGGTTAGAATCAAAAAATTAAAACCTAATTAAAATACTAATCAAATTAACAGATAATAACAATTCACTCCCCGGCAGCGGCGCCAAAAACTTGATGCGTGCGATGTGTCGTTGCGGTTTAGCAGTATTAATGCCTACTCAAGTTTTAAATTTATATTTAGCCGACTTATCAATAACACACACACTTAACGAGCAGTGTACCCGGTCAGTATGAATATAATGGTAAGTAGAGTGTCGATCACTAAGAGTGGAACGTATTATCTAGTTATTCTAATCAGTATTTTAATATCTTAAGTTAGCTGTACAACCTAATCTAATGCAAGGGGGTTCAGCCTGAGAGACCGGCACGGTTTGGTTATGCTTAAATAGAAAACTAAACTAATGAGCACGAATCAGCGATTAGCACACACGTACACAGATAGATACTCGAGACAATAAGAAGACCTGTCCTGATAATTAAGTAGCTTGTCACTTGTTTTATTGCTAGTTTTATATGAAGTGTATATAATTAACCCTTTCTCGTTGGCTCTAATCTTATCGGCGAGTAAACCCTTAATGATTACTTATGTCTATCCTATTTATTTAGCGTCTCTTAAATAGGCGAGGAAGGGGCATGGCGACCCAAGCAATGCTCAGCTAGACACAGAGGTTATCAATGCACTAATAAAAGTCACCAAAGACATCAACATATAAACTTTAATTAATGGGAAAGCAATTTTAAGGGGTGGACATGATTTTTCGTAGTCACATGACATCAGCCCATCAATCCTGATGAATTAAAGTGTACTAATACAATAAAACAAAACTACTTAATGAATTGAATACATGCAAGACCTTCTTACAGCTCTTGTATCTTCGTTTAGGGTATGTCTTGTGCTGCTAGTACGTCTGAATTCTTCTGGTATCTTGCACTGTCCAACCTTTTACACTCTCGAAATTCGTTTGACCTTGGGGTATTTATAGTTTCTGTCTGAGGGTTAGATGCGGCGCATAGGATAAGTAGATGCGGCGCATTGACTTAACTTCGCGTGGGGTCCAAGATTAATATATTCAGGAATATTCGTACACCGCCTTAAGATGCGGCGTAACTCCATTTCTCTATGCGGCGCATGTCCTTTGCCGTCTTGGATTGTAACTTGTGAAATCTTGATAGTGATACGCCGTATGTAAGAAGTATGTTGCGGCGTATCTGGAGCAGAATGATCTTGATCTTGTACATTTCAGTAGACTCTTAACATCTCGCTTGTTTTGCTCCATAATTAGTCCAAAATCGGCAAGTTTCACATAATACTTGTTTTTACCTGAGAATTACAAAAGTAAACATTAACGTATCAATTCTCATATATAATATAATAAAACAAGTCAAATAAATAGGATAAATGATGATAATAAAATGTACTTATTTGAGTTCATCAGATATCGTCTATGAACACAATCACAAACTTATCCAGATACGGTTTGCACACCCGATTCATAAGGTCCATGAATAGTGCTGACGCCTTTGTCAAACCAATTGGCATGAACTGGAACTCGTAGTGTCCGTATCGGGTCCTAAATGCTGTTTTGGGATGTCTTCCTCTCGGACTCGAAGTTGATGGTATCCAGATCGAAAGTCGATCTTTAAATATACGCTAAAACCTTGTAGTTGATCGAATAGATCATCAATTCTAGGAAGTGGGTATCGGTTCTTTATTGTTAAATTGTTTAGCTATCTATAGTCGATGCACATCCGAAAGGTTCTGTCTTTCTTCTTGACGAATAGAACAGGGGCTCCCTATGGTGATGAACTAGGCCTGATGAAACCTTTCTTTGAGAGTTCTTGTAGTTGTTCTGACAGTTCTTGCATCTCTGAAGGAGCTAATCGGTATGGTGCTCACGCCACGGGTGCAGCTCCTGGTACTAAGTCAATTTGAAACTCAAGTTTCCTGACTGGTGGAAGTCCAGGCAAGTCCTCGAGAAAGACTTCAGGAAAGTCACGCACAATTGGCACGTCTTCTTGGCGTTTTTCTTCTGGCTCCTTTTTCTTCTTTTCTACTTGTGCTACAAAGAGGTGACATCCATCCTCAATGTATTTCTGGGCTTTGGTGCACGATATGATGTTCAATCGAGATGTACCTCTACGGTCGCTCCTATCTCCTAATACTTCCAATACTTCGTTACCGTAATGTACACGAAAAATCTTCTCGTCGCAGATGATCACCGCATGGTATTTAGATAACCAGTCCATTCCAATAATAACGTCAAAACTGCCAAGTCCTACTGGCATAAGATCTATATTGAACGGGTGGTTTAACAGGTTTAGTGTACAACCTCGGATTATAGTGTCTACTCTTTTTACATTACCATTAGCTAGTTCTACGTCATAAACAATGCCTAAGGCTGTAGGGATGCTATCTAGCAACTGACTAAATGTGTTTGATATGAAACTCATTATCTGCTCCGGTATCAAATAAAATAGATGCATAGCGGTTGTTTAGTAGAAACGTACCCGTAACAACGTTCGGGTCCTCTGGTGCTTCTCTTCCTCCAACCACATATACTCTTCCTCGGGCATTTCCTGCATAGCCCTGGTTCCCTCTAGCAGCTTGATAACCACCGTTACCCCGGTTTTTCTGTTTTCTGCACTCATTTTTGAAGTGCCCCCTTTCCCCACAACTAACGCAGGTAATGGAAGTTTTTTCCATGACGGTAGGAGCTATTTGATTACCACTGGCGCCCTTTGAGCAGTAGTAAGAACTGGTGATCTGCAATCCTCGGTCATATGACCGACTCTTTGACAATTCTGGCATTTCACGATGCATGGCCCGTTGTGATGGAGTTTACAACGGTTACACAGAGGAGATTTTTCAGCATAGATCTTCTGGTCAATGGGTCCAGCAGAATACACCTTAGCGACTTCCTGTCGTTTGTTTGGTTGATGGTTGGCTCTTGATTGTCCTCCCATTTCCTTTTGTTATCTCCCCCTTTTTCCGCCTTATCTTGGATCACCTAATCCATTAAGTTATGAGAGATGGAGATTGTGTTATGCAAGTCAGTAGGATTTGAAGCCAATACATTCCCTCTGATGTTCAAGGGTAATCCTCCGATGTAACGCTCTATCAGTCGCGCCTCAGTAGCAACCAACTCAGGACATAGTAATGCTAACTCTTGGGAGCGTTGTGTGTACACCACAATGTTGGTGCCTTGAACCTTTAAGTTCCTAAATTCTGCTTCCATCTTTTTGACCTCAGTGCGAGGGCAATACTTCTAGAGCATTAAGGCTTTGTATTGCTCCCACGCCATAGCGTAAGCAATATCCATCCCTGTTGACTTCATGTAAGAGTTCCACCAAGTTAGAGCACTGCCTGTCAAGGTATACGAGGCATACTTAACCTTTGACTCTTCTTCACAATTGCAGATG
Organism: Artemisia tridentata subsp. tridentata; assembly: GCA_021014915.2. Lineage (NCBI taxonomy): Eukaryota > Viridiplantae > Streptophyta > Magnoliopsida > Asterales > Asteraceae > Artemisia > Artemisia tridentata. Next base: position 137,021,458 of record CP139505.1, on the reverse strand, counting down.
CGGAACACAGTTTCCAACTTTTCTAGCCATCTTGCCAAGCTGACAGCTCCCTCAATTCCTCCAAAACTTCCTGGGTCACAAGCACGAAATTCCTTGTATGTGCAGCCTCGACTGCTATTAGTGGGTCTCGCGGCTCTATCACCGGTGTTAGTGCTTGATCCTACATTGGCAGCAGCGGCCATGGCTTCTGTTACCTGCTGTGCCACGAGCTGTGCCAATGTTGGCTGGTTGACCACGTTTGGAGCGGGAGTGGCATTAGTTGCGTGTCGAGTACGGTTTGATTTGCGTGGAGCCATTTGTCTACAAAAGAAAGTAAGAAAATGATGAGATTTTGTAAGAGAGTATGAGAAGTCATCACATGAATGAGTAGCATTACAGTAGAGCATGAAAGAAAGAACTAAATCAAGAAAATCAATAACAGAGAGATATAACAAAATGAGCTTGTTATGGAATAAAAGTCGGTTACAATATTTGAAAATTACAAGCTTATTGGAAAATACATCAGACACTAACCGAAGACTACTCGGTTTAGTGGGTACCGCAACAATACATATGAATCTAAGACTAGTTACGCCCTTGATGTAAACGCTTAATCTCTGCCACAAGCTCTACTTGTGCAGCCTCCATGTCTGTGAAGCATCTCTGGAACTCCTGGTAAATCCTCATCTGATTAGCCAACATAGCCCCTATGACGGTAATCTTCTGACCCTGGGTCCTCGCCGTGTCTCTAGCTAACCATAGGGTCCTTTCAAAATCCTCTACCCTACTATGTGTCTGAGCATGGTCTCTACTCTAGCAGCGTAGTCTGGAATCTACGTTTCTAAGCTCATGGTTATAAGTATCATGTATCTCATCAACCCTCATCCCTAAGTCAAACACCTCTCGCCTCTCGGCATCGGCTCTCCTAAACAAAGTGTCAATGTTTCGATCATACCATTCGAAACGTGTTGGTTGTAACCTTTCCAGCTGATCAGTGTGGACGTCCAGTGTGCTGGCCTGCTGATGAAGAAGGGTCCATATTGAATCACGAGCACTTACATTATAGTCAGGGGGATTAGGTGTGGACACGTCATTCGGGATGTCTGGCATTGGGGAGTCGGGAACGTCAGATAGTGGAGAGTCTGGCTCAATGTCCTTCCAAATTGTCTCTTGGTAAGTTCCCCTCGAGCTCTGTCCAATCTCGAATGTAGCCGGACAACCAATCAGTTCCTCATCTGAATAAGACTCAGTAGCCCTCCTAAGTCTCTGATGTGGAGGTGAGTGAGTAGGTGATGATGGTGGTGGTATTTGTGTGTTTAGAGTAAGTTCCGTATCAGGTTACGCTTGTGACACTTGTACATAGGGATCTTCAGCATCTGGAGTGATCTGAAGGGTAAGTGATGTACGAGTAGCACGAAGAATATTTTCGGTGGTATCAAATGATTTGGAAGACATAGTCTGTGACAAAGATGGTATACGTGTGTAAGTATATAGAAGATACTTATAAATTTTAGTGTAAGGCTAGAAAGTGTAAGCCATAATATAATTACATATGTATATGTATACCATTAACATGAAAGCATGTGTTATCAAAGTAGCACGTAAGTATATACTAAGCTTGCTGTAACAATAAGTAGAGTAGCAAGTAAAGTGGCAAGTAAGGCAGGCTGGCATATGGCAGTCATAGGTTGAGTTTTTGTAAAAAGCGGTTATAGTCTAGGTTTTATGTGTACCTAGTTCTCTATAACCTTAGCTCTGATGCCAATCTGTAACACCCCCAAATCAGTTCGCAGCGGAAAGAATATCTGGGGTGCTACGTATTTGGATCACAACACAAGTAATAGAGAACGGATTATCTAATCCGTTTTAAAAGTTACATTATTTAAAACATAAGTTTTACATAACTATGAAATGCGGAAAACAAAGCCCATAATAGTTTTAAGTTGTCCCATAGTACAAAAACTTTGGTCATGAGTGTTATGTGTACACTCCAAAAGTGTGCCTATGCCCTTACCAAGCACTGCCATGCATCATCATATTTCAACAACTAAACACCTGAGAAAAACATGCTAAAAGTCAGCTAAAAGCTGGTGAGTTCATAGGTTTACATAAAGCAGTAAAGTTGGACCAATAAGTTTACGAGTTATCATTATAATGTGCATAATGTTATACGAAACGCTATTACGCTGCGTTAAGTTCCATGTTACCAAAGCTACGACAGTGTGCATGAGATGAGTTCATGTAATAATAAGGCCCAACAAGTGTTCTATCCAGTGACACTTGTAATTCGACTTGGTATACATCCGTTTGTCCTATCTAGACTGTTGTTTCTCCAACACGGATGGAGGTGTCACCCTCAATAGATCTATTTATATCACTTGTGCTTCCCATCAGAAACTAACGGTACATGAGTATGGGCATAAATTTGGGATATAGTACTTAGGCTAACACGTAATAGTTTTCAAACAAAAACATTGTTTAAATGGTCCATAAAAGTAAGCATGTTTCTCACCCCAAGTTTACAAAGCAAATACGAGTTAAGAGTGGGGATATGTACTCGAGTTCTATGGATAACAAGGGCATAGTTTGTATATTTTTCGGTTATGGTCAAGTTGTATGTATAATGTATATATTCGATTAGCAAAAGGGTCTAAAAGCATGTTTAACGTGACCAATGAATTAGAAATGTTTAGGAATGATCTTATGAACTCATATTCGATTAGAGATAAATAAATGCTTAGGTGAAAATTAGTTTAGTCGCGTTTGGTTAATATTTGCATAACTTATACATGTCTCGAGTGTGAGTTACTTTGAGTCTTGTTCTATGATCAAATGTTCGAACCAAGTCAAATGAGTTGTCATTCTTGAATCCTTGGCATGCAAGGAATTAAACCATGTAAAAAGTTGTATGAGTTATGTGTCGAAATCTCAAATTATCGGGGTCAAGCTTTGGTGTATTGAGTCGAGTGAAAATAAAAGAAATATGTATTTTGGGTTGGGCTTGAATAGTGTCAGGCTCAAAATTGGGCCAAGAGTTGTAATTTGGGTCCGTTTGGTTGTTTATTAGTATAAGTGATTGTCGTGGTCCGTGTGTGAGCTCGTTCCAATGTATTGTGAATCACGTATCAACGTATTTGAGTTACTGTAGTGTAATAAACAAAATGGGATAACTTCTCATTTTCAAAGAAAAAAAATCAGTAATAGGTGCCAGAAAATAAATAGTGTGCATTTTTTGATAAAGTAATCATTATTATTAAAATGGGAAAATTACCATTTGTCACAGACATACCTATGCTAGGAACCACCGCTCTTCCCTACGGGATGCTTCTCCCCGTCTCTATAGAGCATTTGCACCCATTCCACCCAATCCTAAAGGGTTTTTTCCTGACTACTCTCTTTTCAATCACATCATGGTTCCATTAAGTGACAAAAGAGTAGCTAAGACTCAAGGGAAATGTCCACATCCTCCAAGTTCCTCATCATCATCATCATCATCAATTAGCGAGGATGATGGTCTCCCCAACTATAGGCTTCCTCCTCGTGACTACTTTCAACAACTTCCAATTCTTGGAAACCCATCGGAAGAGTTCAAGCAGACAAGAGGAATGTTCAAGTGCATTGGAAAGTTCCTCACCAAGATCAACAAGAAATTGGATAGGCAATAAAAGGTTTTATGAGTGTTTGGTACATTTGCTCCAAAATAATGATGTTTGATGTATTTTTCTTTTCGTAGGATGATAACTTAACTTTGAACAATTATGTGAACTAACCTTGTCTTTCAGGTTGATAACATCTTGATGTTATCATTTTTCCATTTTTTCTCAATATTAGTGAAATTATTAGCACCTGCTTGATCTATACCCGTACATGTGTTAATACCTATTTTGTTGTCATTTACTAATCACATTGAATTAATTACACATGTTTTTAAAAAATTACAGAATTTGAACATGTTTCGGGGGTCAAAAAATGCTCACTGTTAAGGTTTTTGGATAGGCGGATGGGGCGGAACCAAAAATTTGGTTCTGCCGTTGTATTTTTTGGGTACTCCTAAAAACATACCCGCAGATGAAGTGGAACCAAAATATTGGTTCCACCCGTTATGTCGCAAGGTAACTCATTCCTGAAGTTATATATTTTCAGATTTTGCTAATTCCCGCACTATAGATCACTAGTTTTTGTTACTAGAACACTTTTTACTGATACTCACTCATATTAGGATCATATTATCTCACTCACACCAATAGGATAAGCATTTCCCACCAAAATTCAAAATTTATAAAAAAACCACTCAAGGAACCTTTCTCTATAAATGAAGGATCCCTTTATTTGGTTCTTTGCCATCCGTGGGGCTCTGACCTTCAAGATTTTGCAATGATTGCAGGACATTAACTGCATATCCTTCTTCTTTCACTCAACTCATGTCAGAACTTATTAAAACCTTCTATAAGCTCTTAGGACCGTTTTGGACTCTAGGTTGTTTAGACCTTGATCTATAGGGTAAACTATGATAAGCATAATGATAATATTGGCGGAATATTCAAATGAAAGAATCAATACTATCACAACAAGGTTTTGTCAAACTTTCTCTTTGTTATAAAATCAGCCCCAATGCTATGTGATCAAATATAGCACGATTACACTCTAATCAGGGATCAAAGATCCTTGAGGCTAAACAAACCTAACAACATCAGACCCCTTGTCTGATGTTCCCACACACACTCACTGTTTGATGTTTTACATTTGTAACACACTTTGTGTTTTGAGTTCTAAGCACAGTAAAACATTCTGGTGTCTTCACAAAAAACACTCTAGTGAAGCACAAAGACACACTTAACTTCTATGCTAAGATCTCCCTTTTATACAACAAAGGAGATCATTACAAATTTGATAAGTCTTATCTACTACTTGCTTGTGTGTGTCAGTCATTAAGATACAACATGTATCTGTGTTTACAACTTGTTGACTGAACACATATGAAAGATATTATCTACCGTATATAATTGACTCTTATACACAAAATTTATTTTTCATCTTTATCTATTAAGCAGTAGTATGAGTCATTCAGTTATCTTCTCAGTAGTAGCTTCTTTGTACTAGCAGTACTAACTGCTGTCTTCTTTGCACAAGCAGTACTAACTGCTACCTTCTTTGAACCAGCAGTACTAACTTAAGTTAGTACTGCTCGTTATAACTTGAGCAGACTTCAACAATACACTAGCAGTAGAATAAAATACTCTAGCAGTAGAATCTTTTATGCCTAGCAGTAGAATCTACTTGGTGTATTTTGCTTATCTTTTCAGTAATCCTTGTGTTTCATTCTTCTTGTTTTTTATCATCAAATCTATGAAATATATAAAACCCAACAATCTTCCCCTATTTGATGATTACAAAACAAACACATTCTTGTACGAACTTCCCTAGACGAAGTAGAGAAATTGAGATAATTAAATCTCACCATGAATGAAACAATACTGTCTTCCCCTTAATCCATGCTATCCACCACAATATATCTTCCCCTTTTTGTTATCAACAAATAGGAAATATAAGCAGTAAAAACTTCCCCTATGGTGATGCACGAACATAATATGATTAAACACATCATAATATACTTCCCTTGAAATCAATGTGTTAACCATCTTCATGATTCTTCAAATCTGTGGGCTGTATGAATGATGAAGAAAACCAATCATTACTAACTTGATGGTGAAACAGAATAAACCAACCTTGTGTCTTATGTCTTGTACTAAATCTGACTTCGAACGTATACCCATGTATAGGGAGACCGCAGTCTCTTAACAACAAAAGTCATCTTCAATGAGACACTGAGCACTATAAAGTAACTCCTTTAAGTGTTTGTCAATTCGTAGTCACGTGAACGAACGAACAAGTTATCTTCAAACGTAATGGAGACGTTTAAGATATGATAAGAACACAACCTTGAAAAATTCTACTTCATCTGCAAATAAGTAACAAATAACCTTCTTCGCCAATGAAAATAAAAACAAGCCTTTAATCTTTTAAGAACATAACCCAACAATCTTCTATCTGAGTGTGTGTTCTTCCCCTTTGTGTGTGTAAACTGAGAACCAAAAATTTGACCATACCTCAACTGTTTCAGCAGCAGTTTTCAACGATGCATATCTTGCCATCTAAAGCTTAGCTTGAAGATCCCTCCGGTGAGAATCTACCTTGATATTCCAAGAACCTTCAACAAAAATTTTAGCCCAATCCAACGGTTAACGAATGAGCTATAGCCTTTGCAAAACTGCTCTGCAGAAAGTTGCAAAAATATAACCAAAATCAAATTTTTCTTCCTTCTTCTTTGACAACAACACCTTGTAATCACTAGATTGAGAGCCCCCCGCTCTGATACCACCTGTCAGAACTTATTAAAACCTTCTATAAGCTCTTAGGACCGTTTTGGACTCTAGGTTGTTTAGACCTTGATCTAGGGTAAACTATGATAAGTATAATGATAATATTGGCGGAATATTCAAATGAAAGAATCAATACTATCACAACAAAGTTTTGTCAAACTTTCTCTTTGTTATAAAATCAGTCCCAATGCTATGTGATCAAATATAGCACGATTACACTCTAATCAGGGATCAAAGATCCTTTAGGCTAAACAAACCTAACAACATCAGACCCCTTGTCTGATGTTCCCAAACACACACTCACTGTTTGATGTTTTACATTTGTAACACACTTTGTGTTTTGAGTTCTAAGCACAGTAAAACATTCTGGTGTCTTCACAAAAAACACTCTAGTGAAGCACAAAGACACACTTAACTTCTAAGCTAAGATCTCCCTTTTATACAACAAAGGAGATCATTACAAATTTGATAAGTCTTATCTACTACTTGCTTGTGTGTGTCAGTCATTAAGATACAACATGTATCTGTGTTTACAACTTGTTGACTGAACACATATGAAAGATATTATCTACCGTATATAATTGACTCTTATACACAAAATATCTTTTTTATCTTTATCTATTAAGTAGTAGTATGAGTCACTCAGTTATCTTCTCAGCAGTAGCTTCTTTATACTAGCAGTACTAATTGTTGTCTTCTTTGCACAAGCAGTATTAACTGCTACCTTCTTTGAACCAGCAGTACTAACTTAAGTTAGTACTGCTCGTTATAACTTGAGCAGACTTCAACAATACACTAGCAGTAGAATAAAATACTCTAGCAGTAGAATCTTTTATGCCTAGCAGTAGAATCTACTTGGTGTATTTTGCTTATCTTTTCAGTAATCCTTGTGTTTCATTCTTCTTGTTTTTGATCATCAAATCTATGAAATATATAAAACCCAACAACTCACCCCCATTGGGTTGACTTTGGTGATTAGACAAGCTTCTCTACCGCCTCCAAATCATTAGGAACCACCATTTTTGTATGGATTAACATCAAATCAAAACACACTCATCCATGAATCTTCAATTCTATAAATTAGCACTGATTGGCCCTAAAACAGTCAACTTAAATTAACCACGGATGTGGTCAAACAAAGTCAAACCAATTGAGGACAATTTAACCAAGGAGTATAGTTTTATCCCCGGGTCGTTTAAGTCCCAGCGAGATGTGAAATTGTGCTTTAAAAACGGCTTGTGATCAAGTGTAATTGAATGGGAAAGGGTTTTGGAATTATTGAACTAAGGAAATAGAAGAGAATAGCTTAAAACAAGCTATGGAAATAAATAAAGGGAACCAAATTACTTAAAACGTCTAAAATCTAAAAACGTACGTTTTAACTTTTAAATAAAAGTAAACGTACAAAATAAAAAGTGAGATTTGATAAATAAAAGGCCTACGGATATGAAAATTATATTTTTACAATCCTAATAATAAAAGAAAATTATTGGAAAAAGAAAATTATTTATTTGACTTATTAATTAATTATTATTAATTAAAAACTATTTAATAATTATTTAAACTAATTAAAATTCTAATAAATACTAAAAGATCAAAGAAAAATATGAAAATTTTTATATAAATACTTTAAGGTGACAAGAAGTTAAGAAAATTATAAAAATGAAAAATGCTTAATTAAAATTTAAAAAGATAAATTCTATTAAATAGAAGCTATCACTATATTTCTATTTTTGGTTTTCTTAAGGTCTAAAAATAAGATTATATTTTTCCAAGATTAAAAATAACAAAAGAAAATTATGAAAATTGGATTTATATTTTTCTGATTAAAATTCTATTTATTATGATTTAATTACTATTTTAAATAATTTTTTAACTATTTTAAATTCTAATAAATACTAAACAATCTCAGAAAATTATGAAACTTTTTCTATAATTATCCTATGGTGACAGAAGGGTAATAAAATTATTAAAATAGAAAATGCTTAATTAAAAAGCAGAAAAATAAGCTAAAAAGCTCAAGTTTTTTAAATAGAAGCTATCACTTTCTTAAAAGTGGTTTTTATTTAAAACTTTCTACTACAAACTTATTACACTACTGAAAAGAAACAACTTTAATGAAGACAAAAATTTTAGAACTAAGAAAATAAGCAGTTTGAAGCTTAATGGCTTAACAGCCAAGCTTTTGAGTTTGATGAGCTAAAAGCTTGAAAATAAGCTAAGAACTTATGGAACAAAGATGAAATGGACTGAGACACTTATGAATGAGCTAAAGGAACCAAGTAAAGCTAGCTTATAAGCCAGAAAAGCTCAAAAATAAGCCAAAGGCTTACTTTGGTCTGCTGATGTACCCTGCACAGGGCAGATTTGGCCTTTTTGCAAGCTTGATTTGAGAGCTTATATGAGTGCTAAAAATCAAAACAAAAATACTAGCTTGTAGATGAGCTGGGTGAGCTTATTATTCCAGAAAATCAGCTTTTGAGGGCTTGTGGTTTGTGAATTAAAAATTCTACTAGGGTCTCTAAAAACCACAAGGACTGCAAAGATGTTGCTGATGTGGTGTTGTGTTGTGCAAACTTGCACAGATCAAATGGCAATCAACCAACTTTTGGGGATACTCTAAATGGACCAAATGGAACTCAGAGGAACCAAAAACAAAGGCCAAAAGAGCTTGTGGCTATTAATGGCTTGTATGAGCTTTTGACAGTCCAAATTTTCCACAAAACACTAAAAACTAGATTTCTTATCTAAGTGACTAATTAAAACTTGAAAACAACTTACAATGGCTTATATAAGCTAGATCAAAGTTGGGATAATGGTCAATGAACAGTACACTATTGTTTGGCCTGTTTTTCTGCTTAAGCCAAACACCCTTTTATGAGACTGATTTGGACTTTTAAACTGAAAATGACTTAATTAGGCTAGGTTATGAATTGAACTTAGTTTATATAACTTAAGTAGATGCTAATTAATAATTAAAAGCTAGTTAAAAGCTAATTTAAGCTATATAGTAAATAATGCAAAAAATGAAGATAAAGAAGCTTACAACTGAAAAGGTCTGTGAAACAAAGAACAAGGACCAAGTACCTATCCTAGCTTGTTCACACAAGCTAGAAAACCAAATTCACCCTCTTGAACAGCTTATTTCACTAGAAGAGCTTATTGTGAGCTTATGTTGACCATCTTTGACTTTTCTTCATATTTGAAATTTAGAACTAGTATTCTCTAAATAAGCTTACAGAAAGCTATTTTGAGCTTGCATAAGCTTATTGCAAAGGTAATTGAGCTTGTTGTGAGGATTAATAAGGACTTATGGCTTATTTGTCTTAACAGTTAACATGAACCTTGGTACAACTGAAATTTAATACAAAGTATATTGAAATTGGAATATTACAACTGAAATAAAAGTGAATTACAACTAATAACATGGAATTATAAAATTACATTGACTGAAATAAAAATACGATGAAGCTAAAATTACCTACTACTTTTTTTATCTATTACACAGTCCTATTAATACTAAAAATATCTGGGATAATCTCTGCCGACATCCATGATCATTTCCATACCCTTGGATTAGCTTAAATTCATCTCATTCGTTGATATGCACTTTTGGCGCAAAAAGGTACACAAGTAGCTTGAGCAGGTTTTTACAATTAAAGAAATTTGGGTGTTTGTGGAGGTGGAGGGGAGAGATTAGTGAGCTGGGGTGATGAGGTGGGGGGTTGAGGTGTAAAGGTTGAGTGGTTTCTGGTTTTAATGGTGGAAGGGTGGTTTTGGCGGGGTTGTGTGAGAGGGAGAAGGGTTTGACTGGGGTCAAACCCTGGTTTTGGTTATTTAAGTTGGGATTGGGCCGGGTCAAGGGTTATGGTTGGGCTGGGTTTGTTAAATAAAGGGTTTGGGTTGGTTTTATTTTGGGTTTAGTTTAATACTTGGTCTGGTTTGGTTTATAGTTTAATAACAAGGACCATTCTTGTAACTTTTGGATTTTGAGGGGCTGAAGTTGTAATTTTCTCAAAGTATCACAAGGAACCAATCTTGCCATATTATAATAACCCAAGGACCATAAATGCATTTTCTCCAATTTAGAACACCCGGGGACCAAATATGACATTTTTCAAACTTGAGGGACTAAAGTTGTCAATTTGCAATTTTTAACTTTAAAGGATTTCTTTTGACAACTTGTGAATTCCCAAGGACCTTTAATGATATTTTACATGTTTTGAATAACCAGGGACTAGTTTTGACATGTTTTGAAAGTTGAGGGACTGAAACTGCCAATTTTGCAAACTTTGTTTGTTTTTCAATTGTTTTCAAACATTTTGTATTTGAAACTTATAAAACACACTCCTGGGATATTTTCAGTATTTTGATGCATTTCTGAGTGTTTTTGGATGTTTTGGCAGTTCAGATTAGGTAAAAATGATGAGTATTTAGACACTCATCAATCCCCACACTAAACTATTGCTAGTCCCTAGCAATATTTTATGAAGATTTAATGGATTTTATCTCTTTACCAAAAGCCATAACTTCTGGAGTAGCCAAATGTTTTAGTTCAAGTAAGAACTATGGTACACTGATAACCATATGATTTTGAGCAAATCACCAGCTGTAAACGGTTTTGATTTGTCTTTACCAGAAGCCGTTTGCTTCTGGACTAGCCAATGTTTTAGTATGTGATACTTTGGTACAATGATAACCAAATGATTTTGAGCAAACCATCAGCTGTCAACGGGTTTGATTTGTCTTTACCAGAAGCCGTTTGCTTCTGGACTAGCCAACTCTTAGATAAATTATCAATATTATCTTTGGTGAGCTGATTACCAATTATGGTATTCCAATGCCTTTACCGCAAGCCATAACCTTGCGGGCTAGCCAACTCTTCACTTATAAGGATATGGTGAGTCGAAAACCATACAATTTTTGGCAAATTGCAAGCCATAAACGGATTTGATACATCTTTACCAAGAGCCGTTTGCTCCTGGATTATGTAGGGTATTCACAATGCATGAATCACTTGTGTGAGGCTTGTTTGGATCGAATAAGTAAGATTTCTAGAGAGAAGTGGGAGCCTTTTAGTGAGAGAAAGAAACTTGTGTAATATTAGATTGAAAAGGTCCAACCCTTCCCATGTGTGGGAAGGGGTATATATACTACTACATATTATGTCCCTAGTGGACTGTGGAGCGAGCTGACAGTGGGGAAAGCCCCGACCCACTCCACAAATATAGATACGACTAATTCTAATACTAATACTAATAATACTTAGTTAATATAGATAAGCCTACGAGCTATAGAAATGCTAATTAGATGCACGGGGTGACCGAGCCTTCATCTGAATATTTATATTCCTAACAATCTCCCCCTAAGGGAGGTCACCCCGGAAATAATAATTCGAATTCTAGCATTCTTTCTTCTGAACTTGTCTTTGTAGCTCGTAGTCTTTGATTCTTCAAAGTCTTGTATCTTTGTCCATTCAGCAGTGAACCTTTGATGACCGTTTGATCGTTTTGGATGATCTTTGAATATTCTTCGATTTTATCACCCAACATTTGTTTCCAAGTCATCTTTTAGCAGTATGTTTCCTTGTGATGTGATATTCATCGAGCCGACATGCTCACACTGTTTGGTGTCATGATCTTTAGTATCAGAGTTAGCAGAAGTCGTGTTGAAGGTCTTTTGGTTGATCATGACTTAGTTGAATCACAATGATGAGGTAGTGTGAACATGTGGTAGAGGATTGGCATCTTTTCAGCAACCAGCTACAACTGCAACCAGCTACAGCATTCCACAGCTACAACCGCCAACAGCTGCAACAGCAATCAGCTACAATCGCCAGTAGTTCCTGCATACGACAGTTAGCAATAAAACGTCCGGTACTTACAGGTTCGGACTTCGAGATTGTTAACAGCATAGTGTGAAAACTCTCTCTAATCCTTACCAAGACCGTTCCTAATCGAAAACCCACAGAGGGCTTTTTAAGATCGAACCGTAGCACATCAACGATTAGGTGAGTCGCTGGAGATCACTCCACGACTGTAGACCGTTAGAAACTGTCGTGACCACTAAGCGTAATCCATAAAGGATTACCGAAGTGACCTGCTTTCAGGGCTGCTTGATGTTGACCCTGGCAGGAATTTCCATTCAATCATTGAGAATTACATTTGTAAATTCTCTCATAAATGTTCTGGCAGATTGCCAAGATCTGCGTAGGACTCTTAAGTTTACAACTGGTGTCCTTAATGTTGAACACCCAGTGTAGAAATAATTCGTGTCCCTATGAGATCTTATTATGCATCTCGTGGCTCTAGACTCGATAGTGCGTTTTGATTTAGTGATCGGAGGCTGGAGAGGACTGCCACCTTTTCAATATCATCTAACTCGGAGTGAGAGAGACGATAGGAATGTATTGAACTCCGTGACAATTGAAACAAGAATCCTTTGAGGGACCTTGAGTGGCTAGGGAGGGTTGTGCAGCGTATCACTGGGTCCATGATACTTTGTCTTCAATGTCAGCAATCAACTAAGTGATTCTGACAGCATATGTATTGACCCGGTTTCTGCCTAAGTTGTAAGGAGGGCTATTTCTTTTCACCCTTTCTCTTTACAATTCTTTTTCATTCTTCAACCCCTTCAGTGCTTACCGAGACTTCATAACTAACACCTTGTTGGGTTTGTTCCAGTACTAGCTCCATCTCAGTCGGCACTTTTCCCTTATTCACTTTTCTCCTTTTTAATCATACCTAAGGACTTCTACACTAACTAGTGGATTGTCCCTGGGTAGATCCCTCCGGCTCTGGCGGGATCGTGGGAACTTGAGCCTAACCTAACCATCCTTATAACTCCATGCATTAATTAAAATGGTCGGCCTTTGGTGTACTTCCACGATTGCCATAAATCAAATCTTTGAAAAATCTCTCAAAGTGTTCATGATTCTGAAACACATTTTTGTAAACACTTGAGAGTTTTATATTTTTCAAATGCTCCCCCTCAACATGTGCTCGGTTGATTGTTTTATAAATTTGCACATGTTAGGTAGAGCTCGCACTTTTTGAATTGATCAACTTTCAGTGAACATGACCGATTCGAGACACGCTTACATCACTGGTTAGACCAGCTTGAAATTATTACCCGTCCTGGTCAAGTCCATAGAAAGTTTCTCGAAACGGTACACTCTACTCAGATACATCTTTTTCGAGACACGCTTACATCACTGGTTAGACCAGCTTGAAATTATTACCCGGCCAAGACGTATCCTTTCGATTGATGACAATTCAAGTTTCGTCAATTCTTTGGTGAAGTCTGAGCCTTGCACACGTGAGATGCCAAAATCCTTTGTTTTGTAAAAACCATTTGCTCCCCCTCAATATGTGCATCGATATATGAAAGATTTTAGCACATATGGAAGAGCTTGCTTTTATGACCAAAACATTTTGCTCCCCCTCAATATGTGCCTTGGTATACAAAAGAGTTTAGCACATATGGGAGAGCTTACACTTAAGTCCAAAACATCACATTTTCATCAGGTTTCATATTTAAATCACATTCTCTCCCCCGATCAAAAATTTCAAACCTTTTGAGATTTGTGATCCCAATTGATTTAAATAAGTTAGAAAATGTGGGAGAAAATGTGTCCGATTAAATATATTTTGATGATGGAACATACTAAGCTCCCCCTTAATTAAAGAGGGAGATTCACTGCTTATTATACACAGAACACACATAGAGTATTACAAGATTCGAGGAAAGTACATTGTAAAATTACAAGTGCCCAACAAAAGAATAAGATCACTACAAAGACCACTTATGAAGCGAATCAGCTCATGTCGTTCTTTCCATCAGTCTGTAATCTCCTTCACGAACTCTACCCCCAACGAAGCTTTCCAGGTTGCGAAAGATCCTTCTTGTTTTCAGTCTACGCTCTATGGCTTTCATAAACTCTTTGCTCCTTTGTACATCCAGATCAGTCCAGAACTGAGTCTTCAATTGTGGGTTGTGAGGATTTAGCTTGAAGTCCTTAATCCTGAAATCCAGTGCTTCATCGATCATCCTCAGGGTACCATCGCTGAATTTATGAATCTCACTGAATTGCATCATCATAGGAGTCCCATGCGGGTCAGTGAACTTGACAGCTCTTGGAGATTCGATTACTTTAAAGTCGTGAATGTACTCGAGACCCTCACGTTCCCAATATGGCTTAGTGAGATTGAGTTTGGTCTGATAGCTCTCGATCCCTAGTTGAAAATCACTCACCCTTTGCCTGATAACAAGACCCCGGATCCATAAGTTCACAGCAGCAGCAAGCGCCTTCTTGTCGCGAGGTGGAAGATGATTCAGGTGCCCTTGAAGATTCAGAAGGAAGAGATCCTCGAAGTCACTCGGAGATAGATATTTGAAGTCGCTTTCAGAAATGATATACTCCTTCTGATCAACACGACGAAGCACTATCCTTTTAAGATACTCATACCCATACATTGGGTGAATATCAATTTTGATGACACTTAAGATTCTTAGATGTGAGCGTATACCTCGACGACTTCCCTCTCCTGCGTGCCTTTCAATGTAAAATCGTTTCTTGTGGAACCACCAATGTGTGATCCCATAAGATGCAGTAATTTCAAACTTGTATTCTTCATCTGACCATACCTGATCAGGCACCATTTGTTCTAGCCCAACGTCAGGGTAGTAGGCCGCCTTCATCTTGGAAATGGATAATGCCTGACGATCACCATTATTCCCAAACCGGAGATAATTCAGATCGTTGTTAAAGAAGAGATCTGCTTGAATGTTCTTCTGACCTGGTGGACCATCAAAGGGAAGAGGTTGGTTGACGTCGTAGGAAAGGATCCGGTCATCAACTTGATCAGTAAATAGTCTATGACATTCTTCCATTTGATATTGGAGATGAATCACATCAGGATGAAACACTTTGACGATTTCATATGCAGGACCTTCCAAATCTTGGGGAGTGAGATTTGTGATGCCTTTCTTCTTACAGAACCAACTAATGAATGCCCCCATGTCTTTTGTTTTCGCCAGCAGTGAGTTCTCTGGAGGTGGGTTGTGTTGTGATGCAATGGCAGCTGCCCAATTGTTTTCAGGAACACTTGTGTCTGATGATGGAATAGACCAATCTGTTTCAGGAACTGGTTCTCGTTCTTCTTCAGATACAGGTTTCACCCAAGATTCCCTGTCTTCCTTGGTGAATCGTTTACTGGTGGGGTTAGAGTCATCCGATGTGTCTGTGCGTAAGAATTCCAACCACCATTTTTGATTAGGATCAACTGTTGGGATATTGGTGTTTGCAGAGACATCTTCTTCATCAGTTTGAGTAGACAAATCATCTGCAACCGATTCCTCATTCATGACAAAATCTTCAGGAACTGGCGAGAACGAGGGCTTGTATCTGTCATCAACTGTGGTCCATGCAAGCGATCCTGCCTTTGAAACACCCTTAGATGTGCTTGGGCCAGAAGAGGTAGTGGTTTGATCTTTACCACCAGAAGATTCAGTTGGACGATGATGAGCTTGAGCTTGGGTGGATTCTGAAGCTCCTGACATCTTTGCTGCTCCAGATCCACCACTAGGTGGAGGGGGTGGAGGAGGATGTGGTGGAGAGCCAGGGGGTGTTCCGGGTTTATCTTGTCTCCTTTTCTTCTTCTTCCGTTGTTCTTCAAGCTCAGCCATAAGGAAATCCTGATTATCACGATGCATCGATTTTTCCAATGCTTCATAAAGCCGTTGATGATCTTCGTGACCTTGATACTGACCACATTCAAACATTCGGTCATATAGGATTGATTTCATATCAGCAGTAGGAAGATCTCTGAATCGTGTCTTCATAGGAGCTTCCATTTACCATCTGACTGCTTCTTCCACCTGATCATTCACAGCTTGAGCCACCTTTTGTTCTATATTAAGCTTTTCCACATTAAGTAGTCTCTGCTCATAATTCTTCATCTTTAGTGACATGTCATCAATGAGCTTTGTAGCAGCAGTTAGTTTTGATGCTAAATTAGATGGTACTTCTGGTGGGATGGGTGTTGCTGGTGTTGCTTCTGGTGAGGGATCTACTATGATGGTTGCTATTGTGGACACAGGAATTGTCAAAGGTCTAATACCAGACATGTCTTGTTTAATTGGTACAGACACCATTGACTCCACTTCCTTATCATCATGTGGTATGTCAGTCTCTGTGGTGTTGTCGTTGGCTTTATCCAGAATGAATTGATCACCATAGTTGAAGTCGGTGTCAAGGTTCTTCAGAGACGATAGAGTGCAAGTAGACCCTGTTGGTTCATTCATGTGAGATTGCTCATCCTCCTTCATTTTCAGATTCTCATGAACCCCCGGGTATGTAGAAGCCACGAATTCTTCATGTTGTATTTCTTGTGGAGGTTCTGTAGTGGTTGTTGTTATCTGATCATGAGTTTCCATAATGATGTTATCAGACGCAGCTTCTTTCTGAACTTTCTCATCTTGACTCTCACCTTGAACTTGTGGATTCTTAATTTCAGTATGTGTGACCTTCATCTCCTCCTTCTGTTCTTTAATAACATTACCAGACTCAGCTTCCTTATGAACTTCCTCTTCATGACTTTCACTTTGATCTTGTGGGTCTTTTACTTCTGTATGTGTGATCTTCATCTCCACCTTCTTTTCCTTGTACAACTGTTCATCGCTTTCTGTATCACTGGAATCTTGAGCAGCTTCTAAGCTTGGTGATTCTTCTTGATGTCCTTCAGAAAGATCGAGTGCTCTAGATGATCCCTGATCACGTTTCCTGAGCACAAATCGTGTAGTTGTCTTGGATGCCGGAGATGATATGGTAAGAAGAGTCTTTGCAGCTTGGACCACTGTAGCTACTCCTTTACCTTTGCCCTCTACTTCAGGTAATGGCTTACTGCTTTCAGCAACAGGTTCTCTAAGGACAACTCCTTTCGTAGCACTCTTTGTAGATTCCGCGTGTTCTTTAGCACTTAGCTCCAAGGCTTGTAGTAGATCCGGATCTTCTTCATCTCTTAGACCTAGTTCAGGTCCCACCATCTCTTCATCATCATTTCGACCTTTCGCCTTGATTTTCTTGGATTTCAACTTCTTGCTTGATGCCTTCCTTTTGATCTTTTTCTTCTTCTTAGATCCCTCAACTTCTGTGGGTGCATCCTTTCTTTTCTTTGATTTCGATTTAGATTGGGTTTGTTTGATGGATTTCTGGGTTTCTGGTTCAGGGGTTTCAGCTTCACTTCTTACCTTATCAGAGAGGGACTTCTGATGTTGCTCAATTTTGCTCAGATAATCCTTATAATAGGAGGCTTGACGAATATTATCTGAGATAAGGAGCTCAGGAATAAGTCTTCCAAATACTTCTTTATCAGCCCCTTTAGCAGCCCACTTGAGATTTCCCAGAACAAATTCTTCAGAGGACAAATGGAGAGGAGAATTAGTTCTGGGATGGAACTTGTGAAGAGAGTAGAGGTGGTGGATTATCAGTTTTGTGAATCTGATACTAGGAATTAATATCTTTCTAACTTTCTTCCTGCTGGCCAGATTAGACTCCAGTTTAACTTTGTCTTCTAAGAAGGTGTGAATGGAGTGAATAAATTCTTCCCAGATCCTTTCAGCGAAATCTATGTTGGAACGTTTGACAATTCCCCATAGAATTTGAAGCACGGGAGCCCTAGGTTTTTCATAAGCCGACGTCTTCCCAGTAAGACATAGGTTGAGGATGGTGACGATTGTTCTCCATGGTTGATACATTTCACTGGTGACGATTGTTGAAACCTTGAGGACGGTTGATGGATAACCCAGATCATTAATGAAGTGGACGAGAGCCTCGGATGTAGGAGGTTGAGCGAAGGGTTTATCAATGACAACAGGTGAGATCTGAAGAGCCCCTCTGATGGTGTCTTTGGTAAGGTCATACCATTGTTCATCTAACTGACAATGATAATTTCCGGTGTCTGTGTTGAGTTGAATCGTATTCCAGAACTGCTGTATATAAACAGAGGGAACGGTTGTACATGCTGTGAATGCCCTGAAGAAAGTAGTTTCCTTCAAGATATCAACAGATATCTTGTAAATAGGATTGGGTTGAGGTCTTGCCACATCTATATAACAGTTGCTCCTTCCAATAGGGATCCAATCGTTCTTTGGAAGGATTTGTTCATCTGTGCGAACAGGTGTTGAGTCCTCGGGGTTTGGCTCAGAAGAAGTGGTGATCTCAGTATCAGTCATTGTATCTACAGACACACATTCACAAAAAAGACAGTATGCCCATGCTAGTTAGACGGGAGTTAATCCTCAAGATTAGCACATAGCCTATGTGAACATTGCAAGAGACTACAGTAAATCAAGTAGTACTCAAATATGCATCATACATCAAGCACATACTAAAGAAGCAACTGCACAACTTAGATGTATACATGTGAGCATATAGACAAACTGAGTTTATAAGCACATAGACAAGTTGAGATCGTGAATAAGAGGACAAACCGCATTAATGACTACACATGACAAAGTATACAAGCAACTTCCATGACATATAAACAAACAACATTTTAGATCATTCAGACAAACCGAGTTCATGTGCATTTAGACAAACCGACTACATGAGCAATTATATAAATCAAGTTTATGTGTGTTTAGACAAACGAGTCCAAGAGCACATAGACAAACGAGTCTGTGAGCAATGGACAACGTCTGCGACATGGACAAACCGAGTTGAGAATGGACAACCGAGTCCGTGAGCACATGGACAAACCGAGTCCGTGAGCACATGGACAAACCGAGTCCGTGAGCACATGGACAAACCGAGTCCGTGAGCACATGGACAAACCGAGTCCGTGAGACATACAACCGAGTCCGTGAGCACATGGACAAACCGAGTCCGTGAGACATGGACAAACCGAGTCCGTGAGCAAACGAGTCGTGAACAAACCGAGTCCGTGGGCAATCGGACAAACCGAGTCCGTGGATACACATACAGGCAGCCATATAACCAAACAGACAAACCGCATCGAATATAATACCATCTAAACATACACTCTTGATGACATTTGAATGCAACAATTTAGACATTTCACCAACTACACTAGAAATGCTTAATCACTTCTCAAACACATCAATAAGTTCACACAGAGTTTACATACTATTGCAAGTACTCGACCTATAACATGCAACCCACATCGTTGAATGTGATCCCACGAAATAGATAAAGCGCACATCATTTGGAGACTGTATGTATAACCAGGGAGCTATGCGAGACCTTAAGGCTCTCAAACCTATCTTAACCCATCCTCACTCAACAACCGAATCACCATCTATCGACATATCGCATCCAATCAAACAATAGCTAACTTCTTAAACTAATCGATTCCTCAACTTGTTAGCAAAAATAGTGCACACAACCCTAGAGACATGCCAATCGAAGATTATCCTAACTACACTTAGACACAAGAACAGATTTGACTTTATGGAGTCAAACATCGATCAATAAATCACCACATTTCTAATCATATCATAAAAAACTAAGCAATCAAGGCATGCGATAACAGTAATTACACAAATATATACGATTCCCATCAATCAAAACAAATAACAATAGACAAACCTATGATCGATTGAGGCGACGTATGATTCAACCTAGAAAAAACCAAATCAAACGATGAGAATCTAGGACCGATTTGAGAGCTTGTCTACTGATATGGAAGAGAATCATTAATTACCTAGGATAAAGCTTGATGGATGGATAGGACTAACGATCGAGGGTTAAGATAGAGACCAAATGGTTCGGTTTGATAAAGAGGAGAGAGAGAGAGTGATTAAGGACAAACCGAGTGAGATTTGATCTTAAATATCTATACCAAACACTCTACTTTGACCCAATGACACTTTTGGTCCCTGTCGTTGTTAACTTAGACAAACCGCCTAGATGACAAGTTAAGATTCCAACTCTTGACTCTCTCAATTTAGTTGAATGGCACATTTGGTCTCTGACTATCCTGACACTAGAAATTCTTACACTCTACTGCATCCATAGCTTTCAACCTCAACTCACAGAATTCTTAACTCAACAGCATCCACAGCTTTCAAACTCAACTCACAGAAATTTTACTATCCTGACACTAGAAATCTTACACTCTACTGCATCCACAGCTTTCAACCTCAACTCACAGAATTCTTATACTAACAGCATCCACAGTTCAATCAAAACAGAATTCCAAGCACATAGTGATAGCACACAGTTGCTATAGATTTAGCTCATAGACAAGTTTAAATTGCTGTAGCTCTCCCCCTCAATCAATGACTAACCTTCTGTATAGAAATGTAGACATTGATTGATTTGAGCAGCAATTTATTACTTGGTGAGAAATATGAATGAACATGAATATGAAGTAATCCATGTTTAGGTGAACATCACCTTGAAGATGAGTTGTCATTATGATGACAATCTGCCTTCACCTGGGAATGCGGGTTGCTATCTAAAGTAATAGCAAACCTTAGAGACATGATTTACTTATAAGGAACAACTTCTGTTCGAGCTTCATTTAAAACCCCGTGTCATTATTGAATGACATTTCTAGGATCGTAAATGTTATCGATATCCAGAAGACATGTCTCTCCTTATTCAAATGACTATATACACAATACACATGCACCTATAAACAAAGAGAAACTATACACAAGAAGAAAAAGGATACATGAGAATCTTTTCATCAGACCCGTACGAGTTTTGAACTGAGTTGTTCAAAAGTCATTGTCACCATACATCACAGGTGTGTCTTCTTAACCTCCTCTTTGGGAGTTGATCTCCCCTTTGGTAGCCACACCTTGAGTTTCATCATGATGCATTCTGTGAGAGTAGCTGCACGCGGAAACCGTCTCCCTGCACTATCATAAATATTTTGTTTGCATATGTATTGGTTAGTGACTATGGGGTCCTGTCTTTGTGATTTCTTGCAAACATTCATAGAGGCATTCTCCGTGTCAGTAGGTACCCACTGACAACCAACTTTCTTAAATAATCTACCAGTCGGCAACCATTTTAGGCACGATCTAAATATGCTCTGTTTCTGAGGCACCTTAGTGTTTTTACGAGAGAAAGTTTCTCGTTTTTCTGCACTAGAACTATTAGGCTTCCTAGGGTGCTTCATTAATTCTACAGGCCTATGGTGATTATTTGTCGACGTAATGGTGCAGTGACATGATCATTATCTTCCTTTGTTGGTGCCATATGAGACTTATCCTGAAAATGACTCTTAGCTAATGTTCCCTTATGTCTAGGTTGTGAAGTGACTGATTTAGGCAAACTCTTAGTCTCACCAATTTGGGGAGCACACCTTGGAGAAGGTGTTCCCAAGACTGGTGATTTGACAAACTTAGGATTCACCCTGTTCTTGGCCGACTTCTTTACATCATTCCTACGAGAAGCTAATGAGAAACTTTTCCTAAGGTTTTGTGCTTGAAGGTGATCATTTTCAGCCTGCAACTCAACAGTGTTTGCGTCATGTGAGGTTTTATCATCATTGATCTTTTCTTGCAATTCATTTAGTTTGGTCCTTAACATTTTAATAGTCGCGTTCTTGGCCACCAGCTGATCTTTCAACTCATTTATCATGAAAAATTCCCGAAAGTCAGGTAATTCCGGATTTTTTGAAGGAAGGTTAATTTGGAACTTTTCTTTTAATTGTTGCATTGAAATTTCAAGATCAACACAATGTTTTTCAAGTTTTGAAAATCCTTTTAAAAGTTCATTGTAAACCCTTTTTTCAATCATATCAGGTGATTTGAAAGACTCAGCCGTAGGCAAGGAATCCGACGAATTATCATGCACACTTTCATTAGAAACCGTATTATCTAGATGAGACAGATGTACCACAGTGGTCTGTGCTTGGTGTTTTTCAGGTTCGTAGGATTCCTTCTCACATCTTGTACAGTCACTTCCTGTGTTGACACCATCATCCGTCTTGTCTGATTTAGTTCCATTCCTACCCAGTTCACCTTTTTCCTCAATGAACCCCTGGACATCTCTTATCAACAGTAGCAGTGTCGTTTTGTACATTTCAACTTCTGACCCAGTATATTTAGCAAAGCATTCTTTAGTCACTTGGCAGTCATAATCATAATCCATAGTGTATTGAGAGTTGATGAACACTTGGAGTTGATTGTTGATCACATTGAGAGCCGCTCTGGATTTATCTTCAGAATATTCTTCCTTGACCAGCTCTAGTTCTAGTTGATCCAGATATAATGTCATCATGACTGTGAAATCACCAATTTCCTGACCAAAGAGTGAAGCGAAAGCCCGTTTGTACCCCATCACGTATTCAGATTTACCAAACAAAACCTTAATGTGTGATAAAAGTGAACTGAAGCATGCTACTTGACTGTCCTTATCATTAGCCAACTGCATAACCTGAAGGCATTCATCCATGTGTGACCGCGAATGTGACTCATCAGTTCCATCAGAATCAGTATCATTTGTTTCTGTTATAGATGTGAAATTATAGTTCCCATGATCCTTGATAACATCGTACAGTTTGAGAACCTCCGAAATAAGGGAGTCTGAGTTAGTTGTCATAGTGAATACGGGATTTTACAGATCTTGTGATTTAACCGAGAAATTGAATCTTTCGCGGGAATTACTAAAATCACCAAGACACAAACCGCATACAAGTCTGAGAGACAAACCGAGTAGATCCAACAGAGACAAACCGAGTCTACGTAGCTGAGACAAACCGAGTAGACACAAACCGAGTAAATTCTTCGGAGACAAACCGAGTCTACACAAACCGAGTACACACAGCTGGGACAAACCGAGTAGACACAAACCTAGTAAATTTACACAAACCGAGTAAATTCTTCGGAGACAAACCGAGTCTACACAAACCGAGTATGCACAGCAGGGACAAACCGAGTAGACACAAACTCCCAGGCACGTCACTTTCACTGCCTTTTGTCCTTTTGCCTAAACGAGTAATAGGACAAACCGTGTCCAAGAATTGACACAAACCGAGTCCAATAATCGTCCAAAACAGACAAACCGCTGCCAAGAACAACTCGACTACAATCCACGAATTTACCCAAAATCACCACACCGTTCTTAGATCTGTGAATCCAAACACTAAATACCACTCTAATACTATTCTTAAGCTAGAAAGTACAAAGAAAACCAACTTCTAATCACTAAACAAAGTACAAAGATGAAATCTATGCTACTTAATCAAACCGAAAAAAAAAAAAAAAAAAAACTTAACCAAACTACAAATCTAACCAAGAAAAAAACCTAAAGAACTACACAAATACAAGATAAAACAACCTCTAATCACTAAACAAAGTACAAAGTGAAATTTAAGCTACTAAACAAACCGAACCAAAAGAAAACTTAAACCTACAAATCGAACCAACAAGAAAAACCTCAAGAACTACACAAATCCGTGAATACCAACTCTCATGGACCTAACCATGGCTCTTGATACCAATTGTAGGGTATTCACAATGCATGAATCACTTGTGTGAGGCTTGTTTGGATCGAATAAGTAAGATTTCTAGAGAGAAGTGGGAGCCTTTTAGTGAGAGAAAGAAACTTGTGTAATATTAGATTGAAAAGGTCCAACCCTTCCCATGTGTGGGAAGGGGTATATATACTACTACATATTATGTCCCTAGTGGACTGTGGAGCGAGCTGACAGTGGGGAAAGCCCCGACCCACTCCACAAATATAGATACGACTAATTCTAATACTAATACTAATAATACTTAGTTAATATAGATAAGCCTACGAGCTATAGAAATGCTAATTAGATGCTCGGGGTGACCGAGCCTTCATCTGAATATTTATATTCCTAACAGATTAGACAATCCTTATGTGGGTTAGACATGGCGGACTCATAACCATTTATTGCGTTCTAAGTGAGAAAAAATTTTAAAATTTTGGCTAAAATGGGGGTGCTAGATGATACATTTGATAAAATTCGCTAGAATTTCCCCCCCACACTTAGAACTGAATATTGCCCTCAATATTCAAAGTACCGGCTGTTAAACCAACACTTAGAACGTGAAAGGGAAATAATGAATAGCCATTATTTTATATTCACACACACACATTTTTTTTTTCACTATACATATATACAACTTGTGGGCACTCCCCCACACTTGGGTGTTAGAAAAGAGAAAGAAGTCAGAGACATGGGTGAAAACCCATGTTGTGGGCTAATGTTTTTGATCACCGAGTCACTAGCTTGACTCGATCCCCGCATTTATTGGTTCATGGGGAAAGTTTGAAGATCCGGGACAACCATGAATGGTATGTCCTCTCCAAAGTAGTGTTTTAACCGATGACCATTCACTTTGAAATTTGGTCCGTCATTTTGAGATAACTCAATGGTACCATATGGATAAACTTTTGTAACAGTGAATGGACCAAGACCAACGGGATTTGAGTTTTCCTGAGAAGATCTTCAATCTTGAATTGAAAAGAAGGACTCGATCACCAACGTTGAAAACGCGGTTCTTGATTTTAGAGTCATGAATCTTCTTTGTCTTTTTTTTATAAATCAAAGAGTTCTCGTATGCTTGATCACGCAGTTCATTTAATTCATTCATTTGAACTTTACGGTGATCACCCGCAGTTTGGAGGTCAAAGTTAGCATGTTTCAAGGCCCAGTAGGCTTTGTGCTCTAATTCGATCGGAAGATGACATGCCTTTCCGTACACAAGCTTGTAGGGTGTACACCCGATGGGTGTTTTGCAAGCTGTACGAAAGGCCCATAGTGCATCATCCAATTTATCCGACCAGGATGCACGATTTTCTCCTACAGTCCTTTCCAAGATTCTTTTAATACCCCGATTTAAAACTTCAACTTGCCCACTTGTTTGTGGGTGATACGCAATGGAAAGACGGTGAGTTACACCATACTTTTGCATGACTTTATCAAATTTGTCATTGCAAAAATGCGTACCACGATCACTGATTATAGCACGTGGAGTTCCAAAACGGGCAAAAAGAGCTTTCAGGAATTTTACAACAACTCGGGCATCATTGGTGGGTAAAGCTGATCGGCTCCGAAACAGTCAACTTAAATCAACCACGGATGTGGTCAAACAAAGTCAAACTAATCAAGAACACAATGCAATTATCCAGGGAGTATAGTTTTTCCCCGGGTCGTTAAGTCCCAGCGAGGTGTGAAATCTGTAGTAAAACGAATCTGTGATCGGGTGATAATTGAACGGAAAAGGGTTTTGAATAATTAAACTAAGGAAATATAAAAGGAAATAGCTTAAACAAGCTATAAAAACAAGTATGTGAAAGCAAATTACCTAGAAACGTTTAAAATCTAAAAACGCGTATGTTTAAATTAAATTTACGTAAACGTACGAAATAAAACGCGAGTTTTAAGAAATAAAAAGCCTACGGATATGAAATTTATATTTTTACAACCCTAATAATAAAAGAAAATTATTGGAAAAAGAAAATTATTTATTTGACTTATTAATTAATTATTGTTAATTAAAAACTATTTAATAATTATTTAAACTAATTAAAATTCTAATAAATACTAAAAGATCAAATAAAAATCTGAAATTTTTTCTATAAATACTTTAAAGTGATAAGAAGATAAGAAAATTATAAAAATGAAATCTACTTAATTAAAATTTAAAAAGATAAATTCTATTAAATAGAAGCTATCACTATATTTCTATTTTTGATTTTTTTAAGTCCTAAAAATATTTTTATATTTTTCCTAGATTAAAAATGACAAAATAAAATTATGAAAATTGGATTTATATTTTTCTGATTATTTTTCTATTTATTATGATTTAATTACTATTTTAAACTAATAAAAAGGATTAAAAATATTAAATAACTTAGGAAAAATCTGAAAAATTTAAGTTAAGTCTAAATTAATATTAGAAGGCTAGGAAAATTAAAAGTGGAACTTAAATAAGGCTAATGGGATGATTTGGGCTAATAAGCAGTTTGCTTATAAGCACAAAATAAGCTAAAAAGCAAATAAAGTTGCCAAAAGTTCAGGAACAGGCTAATATGATAAAATAACCACAAATCAACTAAAAACACAAATAATAACAAGAGATTAAGCAGGTTAAGCACTTGGGCTAAAAACTGAGTAACAAACAGGCCAAATTGGCCAACTTCCAGGCCTTGTGGGGCCCACTAGGGTGATTGGAAGCCCAAAGTAAAAGTTATTCCTAAAAGCCACCCAGAAGAGCTCTCTAAAAAGCCAAGGTTCAGCCCCTGGGTCCCACTAATAAGCACTAGGGGAGGGCATGAACTTGGGTGGTTTATGCTGATGACTCAGTATAAAGATGAGATTGGACAAACTAAGAGGGGCAAGCAGCCCTACCAAATAAGCTAGAAAGCAGGAAATAAGCCCTGAGCTTTCGATATGGGCTTATTGGCTTTCCAAAAAGCCAAGAAGCAAACCCTGAGGTCCACAAATAAGCTCTGTGTGAGCTTATGAAATCAAGCAGACACAATAAACTCCCCTGGAGCAGGGGAGATTTTCAGAAAAAGAGCTTAAATAAAAGCACAGAAAAGCAGTTTAAATAAGCAGAAAATGAAAATACCAGATGGCTAACTTAAAGCTTACTATGTGAAATATATAAAAAACCAAAAAGCAAAGCTGGATACTTACTGAATAAGCTAATATTAAGCTGAGATCAGCAGGATTGAAACCTGCAGGCTGCAAAACACACTGAGGTACTTAGTTTTGTGCAAAAGGTGCAAATCACAAGGGCAATTAACTAGGCTTCTATGTTTACTCTAAATAGACCAAAATCACTCAGAAAAACCAAAAGATAAGGCCAAGATAAGCCTCTGGCTTATCTTGGCTTATTTGATACTTATTTTGATCTAAAAATCCTACAACATGTATAATACTACTGAATCTATCTGTGGACTTAATTTAAACTCAAAAAGAACTTATTTAGACTATTTTAAGCTAGTTTGAAGTTGGGCAAAAGGTACATGTACAGTATGGGCTTATTGAAGCTCAGAATAAGCTTAATCCAAACACCCCTTTAAAAGGGCTGTTTCAAGCTTTTCAAAGCAAAAGACCAAAAATAGCTGAACTATTGATACAGGATCCTTAATTAACTAATTTACACAGGAATAAGCAGTAAAAATCATAATAAGCAGATTTTAAGCAATGCTACAGTGCTTTGTTGACCAAGAGTTGACTTTTCTGAAAACTTAAATTTTAACTTGATTTAGCAGAATTTAAGTCCAAATAAGCTTAAATAAGCTTAATGGAGCAGAGATTGTTGGTTTAAAGCATAAAATTAACTAAGAACAATTTAGGCGGGAAAAACTGTTAAACATGAAACATGAATTAAACTTTGATTAACTGGTTCAAATACAACTTAAACAACTTAAATTATACAAAAACTACAAAACCCAGAAGAAATACAACTAAATTAACTAATCGACATTGAAATAAAATTTACACTACTCCTACAATCTAACACCTACTACTTTTTTCTCTCTGTCTTGGATCTTCTTTATACTTGAAATATCTTTCATGGGCCCTTCTGAGCAAATCCCAGCTCTTGGTTTGGTCCAAATCATCCCAATCGTCCATGTGTGATTTTTGGTGCCAAAGTCTTTGAGCAGTTTTATTTAATTAAGGAATTTGGTGAGTTGGAGGGGAGTTGGTAGTGACTGGGGGTGTGAGGTGGAGGTGGAGAGGTGGCAAAACCAGGGTGAGGTGGAAGGAGTGGTGTGGTAGCAGTGGTGGTGGTTTTGTGGGAGGGAAAAGAGACGGGGTAGTGGGTTTGACCAAGGAGTTGACCCTGGTTTTATTATTTAAGTTGGTTTGGGTCGGGTTTTATTTAAGTGGGTTGGGCTTGGGGTATTAATTTGGGTTTGTTGTTTGGGTTTATTTTTGGATCCGGTTGGGTTTGTTGCTTATTAACACAAGGACCACTTTTGCAATTCCACCAAACTAGAGGGACCAAAACTGTAATTTTCCAAAGTTTATCAAGGGACCAAGTATGACAAGTTTAATTTACCAAAGGACCAAAAAAATAATAATTTTCCAATTAAAAATGTCCAGGGGTAATTTCTGTCAATCTCTGAAATTTCAGGGACTAAAGTTGCCATTTTGCAAAACTAAAACTTTATGAGGCTAATTTTGACAACTTATGAATCCCTGAGGGCCTTTTATGAAAAATTAACATGTTTTGAATAACTAGGGACTAGATTTGACAATTTATGAATAAAACACAGTCTAAATATTTTTCTGTCTTTTTGAGACTTTTCAAAGTGTTTTTGACTGTTTATGTGGGTTTGAACAAGGTAAATATATGTGTATTTAGACACATATCAAATCCCCCACACTAAACTATTGCTAGTCCCTAGCAATATTTTTGAAAATTTAATGGATTTTATCTCTTTACCAAAAGCCATTACTTCTGGAGTAGCCAATTGTTTCAGTTCAAGTAAGAACTTTGGTACAATGATAACCAAATGATTTTGAGCAAATCATCAGCTGTCAACGGTTTTGATTTGTCTTTACCAAAAGCCGTTTGCTTCTGGACTAGCCAACTCTTAGATAAAATATTTATCTTTGGTGAGCTGATTACCAATTATGGTTTTTCCACCGCCTTTACCACAAGCCATAACCTTGCGGGCTAGCCAACTCTTCACTTATAAAGATATGGTGAGTTGAATACCATACAATTTTGGGCAAATTGCAAGCCATAAACGGATTTGATATATCTTTACCTGCAGCCGTTTGCTCAGGATTAGCCAGTCCTTATGTGGGTTAGACATGGTGGACTGATAACCATTTGTTGTGTTAGTGCAAAGCACTACCACCAAATGAAAAAATTTTAAAATTTTTGGCCAAAACGGGGAAACTAGGAATAGGGCACAAATGTGATCAAATTCGCCAGAATTCCCCCCCACACTTAGAATTGAATATTGCCCTCAATATTCAAAGTACCGGCTATTATGCCGACACTTAGAACATTGCAAGGGAATACTAATGGCCAAGCGTGGGAACACAACAAAATTTATTTATTATTATTTTGAACATATATAAAATTTTGAACATATATACAACAGTGGGGGCAACACCCCCACACTAGGGTGTTAGAAAAGAGAAAGAAGTCAGAGACATGGGTGAAAACCCATGTTGTCGGCTAAGGTTTTTGTTCACCGAGTCACTAGCTTGACTCGACCCCGCATTCATTGGTTCTTGGGGAAGCAAGTGGAAGAAACCATCTCCATCGGACTTTCATTCAATGTGTTTGGATGAACATTTGAATTTCTTGAAAGTTCCACTCCGATGAGATATACACAGATCCGGCTCACAAATGATAAATGAAAATGCCTGGATCAAAGATAGTGTCTTCATTCCCTAAGGAGTGAAGAACAGGAGAAGTCACCGTGTAGGTGAAGAAAAGAAAGAAAGTCATGATAAAAATCATGACTAACTCATCATCATAAGAAGGAGAATTCATGCTTTCAGTATCATGAATCTCATCATTTAAGCTCAGATGATCAAGACATATTCTGGGTGGGAGGGATGGGATTTTGATAATAATCAAATTCTCAGTGTTGAGAACATTTCCCTCCGGAACACAGAGATTTTCTTTGTCAAGATCAAAGTAAAAGTTATCATACTCCGGCGGAGATATGATATGAGTGAGTTCATCGGAGAACTCCTCAAAGGTGAATGAATCATATTCAGATTTGATGTGAGTGAGTTCATCAGTGAACTCCTCAAATGTAAATGATTCATAATCGGGGAGAGAATTATGAGAATGAGAAGTGGTGTTGCCACTAATTTTCTCTCCCATCTGATCAAAACAGAAGGCTTCCATTTCCGGAATAGAATCATCGGAAAATATGTCACTATCCTTTATGGGGATAGGAGATGAAATAGGTTTTTCTTTGAAAGCCTCGATTTTAGAAACGAGAAGACTGACATTCAATAATGTTGCTCGAAGAGCTTCATCTTTGATTTCAGTGTCAATTTCTTCATCATTCTCTTCTTCTAAGCTGACAAGCTTAGAAGGTAATTCTTCCACATAAATGATGTCTCCACAAGATAACGAATCGTCATCATTAGAATCGGAGAACATCTCAACATGATCACTTGGGAAGACAAGAGGAGGAGGGATATCACACATATGCTCGAGAATTCCCTGTGACTCTCTTGGGATTGGGACAAGGTTCTCGACACTAGACTTTATGAATACGTCTGATTCCTTTGCAGGAATTGTGTCAAGATGCTCATCCCCCATACTTAGAGAGTGAGTGTGAACCTCGGGTGTGATAACAACAGAATGAGTTTCAACTGATGAACTTGATGAATCATCATCAAAGATATCTTCATCATCACTGTCATCAGGAATGAAACGGAATCGAGAGCTAGATCTGGCTGTTTTTTGTATTTTAATTAATTCCCTAATAGAATTTTCACTGGCAATCTGGGAATCTAATTTAGCAGCTTGCTCTTCAGCTAACAATTCTACCATGGATTTCTCATGTGAATTTTTAATGACGGGACATTGTGGGAGTGAGGATTTGTCAAAACCGGAAGGTTGACATTGATAATCATTATGAGGACCCCCACAATATACACAAGAAAAACTGGGAGCATTCTGAAATGCTTTTTTTTTAAACTCCTCAGCTCTTTTCACTAACTCTAGAAGCTCTAGATAAGTGTCTTGCTGGGTTTGCTGAGGAGTTTGACTTATTTGGCACTGTGGAGGTTGGTCGTGATATGGATCGTCGTAATTGTTACAAGGAAATGGATTCCCTGTTTGACAATCAGAGCTAAAATGTGGACCTCCACAGTACTCACAAGAAAAGTTCGGTGTATTTTGATACGATGCATCATTGAGATTTGGACAATATGATACTTGCTCGTATGAATGTGATGGGTAGTTGGAGAAATTTGAAGAGTCGTTGAATGAGTTCGGATCAGGATCATAAGAAAATGAACTCCTCGAACCACAAAACAAACAACTTCCGTCTCGAATATCATTACCACATTGTTCACATGTACACCAACGACATGGTAAACCAAAAAGCGGCTCACCACAACCAACACAAGGAATAAAATCCAGAGGTGGGACAAGTGGTGTGCTCTGAGAGCTAGGAATTTCCACCACTTCCGTTATGGTCTCTGGTTTTTGATAAACGTGAAGATCAGGCAAGTCGTTCTTTTTAGTCACTGTTCTAAGTTCTGTACGTTTGCTTGACAAACTTTTAACCGTAAATCCTGAAAGGTTAGGATCGATTCTTGACGGTTTGTCATTAATAGCACGTATCTCGGGCTGTGGAGGGTAGTAGGAAGGACTTTGAGAATCCTTGAGAGACTCTTTAGTGGATAATTCACACCAATAACAAGATCCACGATCCTTTGGTGCATGCTTTCCACACCGCTCACACGCACACTTAGAACAACGATGGCTGTCAATCAACGGGCTTTTACAATCAAAACATTTGTACCCGAGAGACGCCATAGAAGAAGGGTATAAGAAGTTTAGAATCAAATGGATAGAGGGTAAAGGGATAAAGAATCAAAAAGGGTGAGAGGGTAAAGATGAATATTTTTGGGGTTTTTTTTGTGTTCGTTGAAAACTTGAATAAAAATGTTTTTGGCAATCGTTCCGTCAAACGAATTAACTTCACGATAATTTTGGTTTTTATATGAAAATAAGGAAATATGAACAAAAGATGGTAAATATACAATGGGTGTATATTCAACAATCACTGATACTTCAAATTCGTTCAACGCAGCACACCTCCCCGGCAGCGGCGCCAAAATTTGATCGGCTCCGAAACAGTCAACTTAAATCAACCACGGATGTGGTCAAACAAAGTCAAACTAATCAAGAACACAATGCAATTATCCAAGGAGTATAGTTTTTCCCCGGGTCGTTAAGTCCCAGCGAGGTGTGAAATCTGTAGTAAAACGAATCTGTGATCGGGTGATAATTGAACGGAAAAGGGTTTTGAATAATTAAACTAAGGAAATATAAAAGGAAATAGCTTAAACAAGCTATAAAAACAAGTATGTGAAAGCAAATTACCTAGAAACGTTTAAAATCTAAAAACGCGTATGTTTAAATTAAATTTACGTAAACGTACGAAATAAAACGCGAGTTTTAAGAAATAAAAAGCCTACGGATATGAAATTTATATTTTTACAACCCTAATAATAAAATAAAATTATTGGAAAAAGAAAATTATTTATTTGACTTATTAATTAATTATTGTTAATTAAAAACTATTTAATAATTATTTAAACTAATTAAAATTCTAATAAATACTAAAAGATCAAATAAAAATCTGAAAATTTTTCTATAAATACTTTAAAGTGATAAGAAGATAAGAAAATTATAAAAATGAAATCTACTTAATTAAAATTTAAAAAGATAAATTCTATTAAATAGAAGCTATCACTATATTTCTATTTTTGATTTTTTTAAGTCCTAAAAATATTTTTATATTTTTCCTAGATTACAAATGACAAAATAAAATTATGAAAATTGGATTTATATTTTTTTGATTATTTTTCTATTTATTATGATTTAATTACTATTTTAAACTAATAAAAAGGATTAAAAATATTAAATAACTTAGGAAAAATCTGAAAAATTTAAGTTAAGTCTAAATTAATATTAGAAGGCTAGGAAAATTAAAAGTGGAACTTAAATAAGGCTAATGGGATGATTTGGGCTAATAAGCAGTTTGCTTATAAGCACAAAATAAGCTAAAAAGCAAATAAAGTTGCCAAAAGTTCAGGAACAGGCTAATATGATAAAATAACCACAAATCAACTAAAAAACACAAATAATAACAAGAGATTAAGCAGGTTAAGCACTTGGGCTAAAAACTGAGTAACAAACAGGCCAAATTGGCCAACTTCCAGGCCTTGTGGGGCCCACTAGGGTGATTGGAAGCCCAAAGTAAAAGTTATTCCTAAAAGCCACCCAGAAGAGCTCTCTAAAAAGCCAAGGTTCAGCCCCTGGGTCCCACTAATAAGCACTAGGGGAGGGCATGAACTTGGGTGGTTTATGCTGATGACTCAGTATAAAGATGAGATTGGACAAACTAAGAGGGGCAAGCAGCCCTACCAAATAAGCTAGAAAGCAGGAAATAAGCCCTGAGCTTTCAATATGGGCTTATTGGCTTTCCAAAAAGCCAAGAAGCAAACCCTGAGGTCCACAAATAAGCTCTGTGTGAGCTTATGAAATCAAGCAGACACAATAAACTCCCCTGGAGCAGGGGAGATTTTCAGAAAAAGAGCTTAAATAAAAGCACAGAAAAGCAGTTTAAATAAGCAGAAAATGAAAATACCAGATGGCTAACTTAAAGCTTACTATGTGAAATATATAAAAAACCAAAAAGCAAAGCTGGATACTTA
This sequence comes from Artemisia tridentata subsp. tridentata, assembly GCA_021014915.2. NCBI lineage: Eukaryota > Viridiplantae > Streptophyta > Magnoliopsida > Asterales > Asteraceae > Artemisia > Artemisia tridentata. The sequence continues at coordinate 136,987,695 of CP139505.1, read as the reverse complement.
CTGAATAAGCTAATATTAAGCTGAGATCAGCAGGATTGAAACCTGCAGGCTGCAAAACACACTGAGGTACTTAGTTTTGTGCAAAAGGTGCAAATCACAAGGGCAATTAACTAGGCTTCTATGTTTACTCTAAATAGACCAAAATCACTCAGAAAAACCAAAAGATAAGGCCAAGATAAGCCTCTGGCTTATCTTGGCTTATTTGATACTTATTTTGATCTAAAAATCCTACAACATGTATAATACTACTGAATCTATCTGTGGACTTAATTTAAACTCAAAAAGAACTTATTTAGACTATTTTAAGCTAGTTTGAAGTTGGGCAAAAGGTACATGTACAGTATGGGCTTATTGAAGCTCAGAATAAGCTTAATCCAAACACCCCTTTAAAAGGGCTGTTTCAAGCTTTTCAAAGCAAAAGACCAAAAATAGCTGAACTATTGATACAGGATCCTTAATTAACTAATTTACACAGGAATAAGCAGTAAAAATCATAATAAGCAGACTTTAAGCAATGCTACAGTGCTTTGTTGACCAAGAGTTGACTTTTCTGAAAACTTAAATTTTAACTTGATTTAGCAGAATTTAAGTCCAAATAAGCTTAAATAAGCTTAATGGAGCAGAGATTGTTGGTTTTAAAGCATAAAATTAACTAAGAACAATTTAGGCGGGAAAAACTGTTAAACATGAAACATGAATTAAACTTTGATTAACTGGTTCAAATACAACTTAAACAACTTAAATTATACAAAAACTACAAAACCCAGAAGAAATACAACTAAATTAACTAATCGACATTGAAATAAAATTTACACTACTCCTACAATCTAACACCTACTACTTTTTTCTCTCTGTCTTGGATCTTCTTTATACTTGAAATATCTTTCATGGGCCCTTCTGAGCAAATCCCAGCTCTTGGTTTGGTCCAAATCATCCCAATCGTCCATGTGTGATTTTTGGTGCCAAAGTCTTTGAGCAGTTTTATTTAATTAAGGAATTTGGTGAGTTGGAGGGGAGTTGGTAGTGACTGGGGGTGTGAGGTGGAGGTGGAGAGGTGGCAAAACCAGGGTGAGGTGGAAGGAGTGGTGTGGTAGCAGTGGTGGTGGTTTTGTGGGAGGGAAAAGAGACGGGGTAGTGGGTTTGACCAAGGAGTTGACCCTGGTTTTATTATTTAAGTTGGTTTGGGTCGGGTTTTATTTAAGTGGGTTGGGCTTGGGGTATTAATTTGGGTTTGTTGTTTGGGTTTATTTTTGGATCCGGTTGGGTTTGTTGCTTATTAACACAAGGACCACTTTTGCAATTCCACCAAACTAGAGGGACCAAAACTGTAATTTTCCAAAGTTTATCAAGGGACCAATTATGACAAGTTTAATTTACCAAAGGACCAAAAAAAAAATAATTTTCCAATTAAAAATGTCCAGGGGTAATTTCTGTCAATCTCTGAAATTTCAGGGACTAAAGTTGCCATTTTGCAAAACTAAAACTTTATGAGGCTAATTTTGACAACTTATGAATCCCTGAGGGCCTTTTATGAAAAATTAACATGTTTTGAATAACTAGGGACTAGATTTGACAATTTATGAATAAAACACAGTCTAAATATTTTTCTGTCTTTTTGAGACTTTTCAAAGTGTTTTTGACTGTTTATGTGGGTTTGAACAAGGTAAATATATGTGTATTTAGACACATATCAAAAGCTTTTGCTTCAACCCATTTTGACAAATAGTCAACAGCCACGAGAATGTATTTGTTTCCTCGAGATGATGGAAATGGCCCCATAAAGTCAATGCCCCAGACATCAAAGATTTCACAGACTTGAATTGCATTTTGTGGCATTTCATTTCGTTGTGAAATATTTCCGTGACGCTGACAAGCTTCACAAGTTTTGATGAGATCTTGGGCATCCTTATAGATTGTGGGCCAATAAAATCCAGAATCAAACACCTTTTTGGCGGTGTAGTTTGGACTATGATGGCCCCCCGTGGGTCAAGCATGGCAAGCTTTGAGAATGTCAATAGCTTCCTGTCCGTAAACACACCGTCGGATGACTTGATCCGCACAGATTTTGAATAAGTAGGGGTCGTCCCAAAAATAATGTTTAACATCTTTGAAGAATTTATTCTTCTGTTGGGTCGACATCCCTTTCACTATGAAGTTATCCGCATGGTAATTTGCGAAATCAGCAAACCATGGGGTAGTAGAATCTCCTCAAAAAGTAACCGCATTGAGTGTCTCGAGAGGAAATGTTTCATTTATTTCCTTTTTCTCGAAAACATCTTGGTGTGGGTTCTCTAATCGGGATAAATGATCAGCAGCAAGGTTCTCAGCTCCTTTTTTATCACGTATAATGATATCAAATTCTTGCAGGAGGAGAACCCAACGGAGCAATCTCGGCTTTGCATCTTGTTTTGCAAAGAGATATTTGAGAGCCGAATGATCCGTATACACTACACATTTTGTCAAGATTAAATATGGCCGAAACTTCTCAAAGGCATACACCACAGCCAATAATTCTTTTTCTGTAGTGGTGTAATGAGTTTGAGCTTCAGTCATTGTTTTACTTGCGTAGTGAATAGGCTGAAAGTGTTTGGCTTTTCGTTGCCCTAGGACTGCACCGATAGCAAAATCACTTGCATCGCACATGAGCTCAAAGGGAAAATCCCAGTCGGGGGCAACTAGAATGGGTGCTTCAGTAAGCTTTTTCTTTAATATTTCAAAAGCTTTGATGCACTTAGGTGAGAAGATAAAAGGAGCATCCTTTTCAAGGAGGTGAGTCATAGGCCGGGCGATTTTGGAAAAATCTTGTATGAATCTACGATAGAAACCGGCATGACCCAGAAAACTCCTAATACCTTTGACGGTAGCGGGATGAGGTAATTTACCAATGACATCAACTTTAGCTCTGTCAACCTCAATCCCGTTCTTTGATATCTTATGGCCGAGGACAATGCCTTCGTTGACCATAAAATGACTCTTCTCCCAATTTAGACAAAGATTGGTGTCTTCACACCGTTTCAACATGTTTTCTAAATTGGAGAGACATGCTTTGAATGAATCCCCAATGACCGAAAAGTCATCCATAAAGACCTCCATTGTTTTACCGATCATGTCGGTAAATATAGCCATCATATACCTCTGGAATGTGCCTGGAGCATTACATAAGCTGAAAGGCATACGTTTATAAGCAAAGGTTCCATAAGGGCATGTAAAGGTAGTCTTTTCTTGATCTTGTGGATCAATGGGGATTTGAAAGTAACCCGAGAAACCATCAAGGAAACAATAGTACTCGTTTCCTGCTAATCTCTCAAGCATCTGATCCATAAAAGGTAGAGGAAAATGGTCTTTACGGGTGGCATCATTTAGCTTACGATAGTCAATGCAAACACGCCACCCCGTAACCAATCAAGTTGGAATCAACTCATTTTCATCATTTGTGACAACAGTTATGCCACCCTTTTTAGGAACACAGTGAATGGGACTAACCCAAGGACTATCAGAGATGGGATAAATCAATCCTGCATCAAGAAGTTTGAGAACTTCTTGTTTGATAACATCGTGGATTTTAGGATTCACCCTTCTTTGATGTTGGACTGCTGGTTTAAAGTCATCCTCCATTAAAATCTTGTGAGTACAAAATTCAGGGTCGATACCCTTTATGTCGGAGAGTTTCCAAGCAATGGCTTGCTTGTGTGACTTTAAGACCTTTATTAGAGCAGTTTTTTCCTCATCACTTAAATCTTTAGCAATAATGACGGGTAATTTATCATCACCCTCCAAAAATGCGTACTCAAGATGAGGCGGTAAGTCTTTGAGTTCGACCTCAGGAAATTCATCGGTTTTCTCAACTGATCTGATTTCCTCATTATGAAGTTCAACGGGATGGAGTGGAGGAGAATTGTCCTGATTCAACAATTTCTCAAGAAGAAGAATATCTCCCTCCAGATCAATCTCAGCGTTATCAATCCCCTCTAGGAATGAATCACACTTGAGAAAATCCTTGATCTCTTCCAAATTGAAATCACTTCCCTCAAACGGAGTGAGAGAAGGGGAAGAGTCGGAAATGACAGGTAGAGAAGATGTGGTGGTATCCCCACTCACAGAATTATGAGAATAACCAAGAAACTCTTGAGAATACTCTTCTGAAACAATATCAATGACATCGATTCGGTTAACCGATTCAGAATCATAATTTGAGGAGTACCTCGAAGTTTGATCGAGGTTAAAGGTAACAGCTTCATTACCCACACGTAATGTGATTTCATGCTCAAATACATCTATGAGAGCACGGCCCGTTCTTAGGAATCCTCTTCCAAGAATGAGAGGAACCCTAGGATCAGCATCGAAATCCACAACCACAAAGTCAGCTGGAAAATGGAACTTTCCTACTTTCACAAATACGTCCTCAGCAATGCCAAGTGGACGAGATATTGAACGATCTGCAAGCTCAAGAGTCATGCAGGTAGGAGTAAGTTCAGGAAGAGAAAGTTTCTTCCATACTGATTTAGGCATCAGGTTGATGCTTGCACCAAGATCGGCCAAGGCATAGCACTCAACCATTCCTGGAAAGACACAAAGTAGTAGAAATCTTCCAGGATCTCCTAGCTTCTCGGGAAGCTTTTTCAAGATAACTGCTGAGCAGTTCTCATTTAATGGAGTCTTTGCCATTTCAAACAGTTTTTCCTTGTTGCTTAACAAGTGTTTGATTGTGGATGCAAACTTGGGCATCAGAATGATAGCATCCGCAAAGCTTATGTCAAAGTGTAATTCTTGAAAAATTTGGAAGAATTTATCCATTTGTTGACTAGCTTTTTCGCGGAGCTTTTGCTCATTTAAACGTGATGGGTAGGGAATAGAAGGTTTGGATTTAGGGTTTTCAACCGGGGTTTCAGGATGTTCAAAGACAACTTGAGGTTTAGTCTTGGGTTTCGGGACAACTTGAGGTTGGACGTTGTTGGTACCCTCCGTTATTAGTAGGAAGTACCTGGTCCTTAGTCACCTCAGGCTCACTTTCCACTACCTTGGGGGAAGAAGAAGAAGTGGTAGTGGAAATAGTGGGTCCCTCATATGAAACACCACTTCGGGTTGTGATCGCCTTAACATCGCCCTTCGGGTTAGCGATCGTGTTGCTCGGAAGTTTTCCTGAGCCCGAAGGTTGATCATTTAAAGATTTTTTAATCTCAGAGATCTGGCTGACCAACAACATGTTTGTGTCCTCTTGAGCTTTCATGAACTGCCTCAATAACTCATCAGATGATGGTTGTGAGGCTGGAATGGCTTGATGTTGATTAGGGAAATTTTGCATTCGGTTATTTTGATTATAACCCTGATGTTGAAAATTCCCTTGATTTGGATTACTATTCCCCTGAAAATGATTTCCCTGGTTGTAATTGTTTCGGTTAAAGTTTCCTTGGTGTTGGAAACCTTGATTTTGTCCAGAATTGAAATTCCCTTGGTTTTGATAACCTTGGTTCATTCGAGGTTGATTTTGGTTTTGGTTTTGCAAATTCTGGTTCTGATTAAAACCGGGTGGTCCTTGGTAGGTGCTAGCTCGGTAACTTGGTTCTATTTGAGGACGGTATTGATTACCTCCCTGATTTGAAGTACCGGCTATAGCATTAACTTCAAAAGGACTACCATCGGTGGCAGTACAGTCGTAGTATGCATGAGGACCACCACAAGTAACACAGACTTCCACTTTCTTCACTTCAGCATGTGAAGGATTTTGTGTGAAAGTGACTTTCTTTTGGCTTGAGAGAACCAAAGCTTGAATAGCGTCCGTGAGTTTGTCAATCTTAGCATCGGTGCTAGAAGTACTCACGGGAGATGAAGTAAAAGGACCGGCACTAGCCTGAGAATGATATGGCTTTGTTCGTGCAGTACGGACCTTAGACTTATTTTCAATAATCGCTAAAGCTTCTTTGACAGTTTTGCTCAAAAAGTTACCTCCTGAGGAGGCATTGAGAGAATCTTGGTCTGATTGGCTCACACCATTATAGAAAGTGTCGATTTGCATTAACTCGGGAAACCATGATGAGGACATTTACGAAGCAATTCTTTGAAACGATCCCACGCGTCACTAAACGATTCATCAAATCTTTGTGTGAATTTGATGATTTCATTTTTAAGACTTGTCGTTCTAGACGGTGGAAAGAATTCGTTTACAAACTTTGTAACTAAGTCCTCCCATGTCTCAATTGAACGAGGGGGTTGTTTTTCAAGCCATATCCGGGCTTGTCCCTCGAGAGAAAATGGGAATAGAAGAAGTTTGATTGAGCTAGAAGGGATGTTCTTGTATTTGATGGTAGATGTAATCTTGTTAAACCATCGAATGTGAGCATGAGGGTCATCCCTATCAAAACCGTAGAATTGGCTTGAGGTTACAAGATTCAGTAACCCGGTTTTGAGCTCAAAACTCTCAGCTACAATAGCTGGAACAACAATGGCATCTCCATAACCCTCGATGGGTGCCTGGAGAAGCTCATTCATCGGCAAATCTGCCATGACGACAGGATCAGTACGTTCCTCAGATACGACTGATGGGGCAGAACGTCTACGACGTCTTCGAGTTATGTTTCCAAGCTCACGGAGAGGGCTTGATGACCTAGAAGAACGAGTGCGCATGCACTAAGACGAGTTTAAGAATCCTTTATAGTGGAGGAAACTCAGAAAAGGGGTAAGAAGATTCTTTTTGGATTTTATTTGTTTATTGAAAAGTGAACATGAAAACAAAAATTTTTAATTAAAATCAAGATCGAGAAAAAAAAAACACAAGTGAACTTAAACCAATAATCAACAGGCGTACGGTAGCTCTCTAAAAGATAAACGCACAGAGTGGCAGAGAAGCAGAGGTGGGCAATTAAATGCTCCTTAAAAACCCGCTTCTTTCAGTCCGACAATTTAATGTCAGACTATCCTTAAACCTCCGTTATAGTTTGTTTATCAATTAAAGGTGAGCCGATATTCGCAAGTGATACAAAGGCAAGTTTTATATCTTTGGTTTGGGAACTTATTATGGTCGTACCCCCAGTTAGGTAGTACTCAGTCTTGGTTCTCGATGGTAATTTTTTATTTATTGTTTATTATTTAACAAAGAAAACGGAAAATGTTTTTGGTGTTTTTATTTTTTATATGATATTATATATAGAAAAGAAAAGAAAATATTTTTGTTTTTTATATGGTTTATGGGGAATTGAAATACGATATTTTTGGTACTTGATCCGTTAAATGAGTTAACTTCACAAGCGTTTTGCTTTATATATGATGAATATACAAGAGAGAGAAGATATACACAGATTTGGTTTCAAAAACACGATACTGCAAAACGTTTGAAACACGCAGCACACCTCCCCGGCAGCGGCGCCAAAATTTGATTGGCCCTAAAACAGTCAACTTAAATTAACCACGGATGTGGTCAAACAAAGTCAAACCAATTGAGGACAATTTAACCAAGGAGTATAGTTTTATCCCCGGGTCGTTTAAGTCCCAGCGAGATGTGAAATTGTGCTTTAAAAACGGCTTGTGATCAAGTGTAATTGAATGGGAAAGGGTTTTGGAATTATTGAACTAAGGAAATAAAAGAGAATAGCTTAAAACAAGCTATGGAAATAAATAAAGGGAACCAAATTACTTAAAACGTCTAAAATCTAAAAACGTACGTTTTAACTTTTAAATAAAAGTAAACGTACAAAATAAAAAGTGAGATTTGATAAATAAAAGGCCTACGGATATGAAAATTATATTTTTACAATCCTAATAATAAAATAAAATTATTGGAAAAAGAAAATTATTTATTTGACTTATTAATTAATTATTATTAATTAAAAACTATTTAATAATTATTTAAACTAATTAAAATTCTAATAAATACTAAATGATCAAAGAAAAATCTGAAAATTTTTATATAAATACTTTAAGGTGACAAGAAGTTAAGAAAATTATAAAAATGAAAAATGCTTAATTAAAATTTAAAAAGATAAATTCTATTAAATAGAAGCTATCACTGTATTTCTATTTTTGGTTTTCTTAAGGTCTAAAAATAAGATTATATTTTTCCTAGATTAAAAATGACAAAAGAAAATTATGAAAATTGGATTTATATTTTTCTGATTAAAATTCTATTTATTATGATTTAATTACTATTTTAAATATTTTTTTAACTATTTTAAATTCTAATAAATACTAAACAAACTCAGAAAATTATGAAACTTTTTCTATAATTATCCTATGGTGACAGAAGGGTAATAAAATTATAAAAACAGAAAATGCTTAATTAAAAAGCAGAAAAATAAGCTAAAAAGCTCAAGCTTTTTAAATAGAAGCTATCACTTTCTTAAAAGTGGTTTTTATCTAAAACTTTCCACTACAAACTTATTACACTACTGAAAAGAAACAACTTTAATGAAGACAAAAATTTTAGAACTAAGAAAATAAGCAGTTTGAAGCTTAATGGCTTAACAGCCAAGCTTTTGAGTTTGATGAGCTAAAAGCTTGAAAATAAGCTAAGAACTTATGGAACAAAGATGAAATGGACTGAGACACTTATGAATGAGCTAAAGGAACCAAGTAAAGCTAGCTTATAAGCCAGAAAAGCTCAAAAATAAGCCAAAGGCTTACTTTGGTCTGCTGATGTGCCCTGCACAGGGCAGATTTGGCCTTTTTGCAAGCTTGATTTGAGAGCTTATATGAGTGCTAAAAATCAAAAAAAAAATACTAGCTTGTAGATGAGCTGGGTGAGCTTATTATTCCAGAAAATTAGCTTTTGAGGGCTTGTGGTTTGTAAATTAAAAATTCTACTAGGGTCTCTAAAAACCACAAGGACTGCAAAGATGTTGCTGATGTGGTGTTGTGTTGTGCAGACTTGCACAGGTCAAATGGCAATCAACCAACTTTTGGGGATACTCTAAATGGACCAAATGGAACTCAGAGGAACCAAAAACAAAGGCCAAAAGAGCTTGTGGCTATTAATGGCTTGTATGAGCTTTTGACAGTCCAAATTTTCCACAAAACACTAAAAACTAGATTTCTTATCTAAGTGACTAATTAAAACTTGAAAACAGCTTACAATGGCTTATATAAGCTAGATCAAAGTTGGGATAATGGTCAATGAACAATACACTATTGTTTGGCCTGTTTTTCTGCTTAAGCCAAACACCCTTTTATGAGACTGATTTGGACTTTTAAACTGAAAATGACTTAATTAGGCTAGGTTATGAATTGAACTTAGTTTATATAACTTAAGTAGATGCTAATTAATAATTAAAAGCTAGTTAAAAGCTACTTTAAGCTATATAGTAAATAATGCAAAAAATGAAGATAAAGAAGCTTACAACTGAAAAGGTCTGTGAAACAAAGAACAAGGACCAAGTACCTATCCTAGCTTGTTCACACAAGCTAGAAAACCAAATTCACCCTCTTGAACAGCTTATTTCACTAGAAGAGCTTATTGTGAGCTTATGTTGACCATCTTTGACTTTTCTTCATATTTGAAATTTAGAACTAGTATTCTCTAAATAAGCTTACAGAAAGCTATTTTGAGCTTGCATAAGCTTATTGCAAAGGTAATTGAGCATGTTGTGAGGATTAATAAGGACTTATGGCTTATTTGTCTTAACAGTTAACATGACCCTTGGTACAACTGAAATTTAATACAAAGTATATTGAAATTGGAATATTACAACTGAAATAAAAGTGAATTACAACTGATAACTTGGAATTATAAAATTACATTGACTGAAATAAAAATACGATTAAGCTAAAATTACCTACTACTTTTTTTATCTATTACACAGTCCTATTAATACTAAAAATATCTGGGATAATCTCTGCCGACATCCATGATCATTTCCATACCCTTGGATTAGCTTAAATTCATCTCATTCGTTGATATGCACTTTTGGCACCAAAAGGTACACAAGTAGCTTGAGCAGGTTTTTACAATTAAAGAAATTTGGGTGTTTGTGGAGGTGGAGGGGAGAGATTAGTGAGCTGGGGTGATGAGGTGGGGGGTTGAGGTGTAAAGGTTGAGTGGTTTCTGGTTTTAATGGTGGAAGGGTGGTTTTGGCGGGGTTGTGTGAGAGGGAGAAGGGTTTGACTGGGGTCAAACCCTGGTTTTGGTTATTTAAGTTGGGATTGGGCCGGGTCAAGGGTTATGGTTGGGCTGGGTTTGTTAAATAAAGGGTTTGGGTTGGTTTTATTTTGGGTTTAGTTTAATACTTGGTCCGGTTTGGTTTATAGTTTAATAACAAGGACCATTCTTGTAACTTTTGGATTTTGAGGGGCTGAAGTTGTAATTTTCTCAAAGTATCACAAGGAACCAATCTTGCCATATTATAATAACCCAAGGACCATAAATGCATTTTCTCCAATTTAGAACACCCGGGGACCAAATATGACATTTTTCAAACTTGAGGGACTAAAGTTGTCAATTTGCAATTTTTAACTTTAAAGGATTTCTTTTGACAACTTGTGAATTCCCAAGGACTTTTAATGATATTTTACATGTTTTGAATAACCAGGGACTAGTTTTGACATGTTTTGAAAGTTGAGGGACTGAAACTGCCAATTTTGCAAACTTTGTTTGTTTTTCAATTGTTTTCAAACATTTTGTATTTGAAACTTATAAAACACACTCCCGGGATATTTTCAGTATTTTGATGCATTTCTGAGTGTTTTTGGATGTTTTGGCAGTTCAGATTAGGTAAAAATGATGAGTATTTAGACACTCATCAAGCACCTACAGGATACACATTCCTCACACATTCACCACCACTTCTTGTGATTTTTAGCATCCCTTAAGCAAATCAAAAATGACAAAATCCACCAACTCATCACCCTCCGCTAGGCAACCAAGAAGAACCGCTAGAATAAGTGTCAAACCTTGTTGCTTCGTTAACCTAAACTCATCATCATCAGACTCTTCACATATTACCATCTCATCACCCATCAGAGATGAAAACTTCTTGTCTCTAACTACTCCAACACCTCCACCAAGATCAACTACCATTTTTACTACTCCACAACCAACTAAAACCCCAATAGCAACTACACCACCTCCCGCTCCATCACAACCACCAACATCTTCATGACATCCAAAATCTCCAAAACTAGAACCCATCAAACTTTTTGCTACACCACCAACTTCTCCTCATCCATTTTTGGAGACTTTGGAAGACTTGCCACCAAGAACATCAAATCCACCTCCTCTACCATCATTTGCAACAATCGAGCGTATCGCTCAAGAACAACCAAGGGCTTCATTCATGCCCAATGAACCCTTTGATAGTGAACCATCTCAACCTCAACCTCTACTTTTTCACCCTATTTATAGGGACATCCATGGGCCACTCTATGGAGACCATCCACATCATGAAATCCACAATGATCAACCTCCACCACAACCTCAAACTCAACAACCTCAATCCACATCATGAAATCCACAATGAAATGAATGGTCTCATCACCTTCAAAAACATGATAGGTTCCCACATTCAAGAAGCTATGCATTTACAAGAAGTCTTGTTCTCAAATGCAACCAACATACCACCACCAAACACCTCTCAAGCACATAACACTCAATCAAATCCACCACCACCACCAAATGACAATCAAGCCTTACCACTTCCACCCGGCTTCCCTCGCCATGGTTGTTCCATGTGTGAACGAACCGCGAGGATTAGCGAAAGGACCAACATAATGGTCCATAAACTACAGGATGAAATGAGGTTCTTCCTCCAACACATCCTCGAACGTTTAAATGCTCTTTCTCATCCTCCTCCTTAATAGAACAACTAGGATGGATGAAATAATAATATTAGGACTTTTTATAGTTTTAGGATTTTACTTTTCTATTTTTCTAGGATTTTTTTCTCTCTCTTTTCTAAGTTATTTTTCATTTTTTGCATTTCATTTCCTCATACTCATTTATGTCCCATCATTTTGACCTTAGTCAAAATGAATTTTACTAAATTAATGATGTTCTATTATGTTTTGTGTGTTGGTTTATGTATGGTTGGTTTGGATTATTTATCACTAACCTTTGTTTTGTAGCATTCAAAATCCATGTACTTGACACACCATCAAGGGGGAGTATTGACCAAGGGGAGCTAATCAAGCTCGGGCTTGCACCACATTCAGCTACCCGTCTCTTCTTTTTATTTCGACAAAAACGGGGAGAAAATATTAAACTTAAACTAACTCACAAATTGGTCACAATTGGTATTTTTATACAACTTAAAAATCAACATGTTGTATAAAAACAAGTTAATCTATATTTTTAAAAGACTATCACTTTATTTATCTCATTTCTTAAAAATAAATATTATGTTTTGTCCTCAACAAAAAGGAGGAGATTTTTAATACAAATATCGTCTAAAAACGTTATTTATATTTTATGATCTTTGCTATATTTTGTTAACGACAATTATAAATTTTATTTTTGCAAAACATAAATATAGTTAAATATTTTACATATATAGTCACAAGTATTTCATAAACACAATATAAACATCACTTAGGTAATATATACATTTTACAAAGTATACTTTCATAAACTAGTTAGTTGGTATGTGCTTAAACACATACCTTTATTTGACCAAAACCGGACCCAAATAGACCAAAAACTAACCAATGATGTCAAAAAATAAAATAAAAAAAAAATTAAAAAAAAAATTGAAAAAAAAAATAGAAAAGAAAAAGAAAAAGGAAAAGTTGGAAGTTTGTTTTAACCAACTTATGTAAAGTTTTGTTTTAAGTGGGAGATATCACCACTATTTGTTGTTGTATATTATATTTATGAATTGAATGGGAGTTGGCCGTTATGGGAACGCCAACTAAGGTTATTCTTTGATTGAGATTTTGTTGAGTATAATTCGTGTCTACCTAAAGCGTGTGTTTCAAGTGTTAAAGCGTGAGTTATTCAATGATATGAGTCTTATTCATGGGATGGTTGGGAAAGTGATTAACCACACTTAGGATTTTAATTTATCTGTTTTGTTTATTTTTTATTTTACACCAATTTGTATCCCAAATATTATCCATAACCTATATCATTCTTCATCCAAACCTTTGATTTATTGAGATTAGGGATTTGAGCAATCTTAAGTATCGTAGTCATGGATTCGGCTATGTATTTATGATTTTGTCGCCCTTTTAGATATAATATTATTGGTGAAGATTACTTGGTCCTATCTTTAGCCTATTCGAGTTAAGGATTTGAGCAATTGCAAGTATCGTGGTCGTGGATTCGATCATGTATTTGTGATTTTGTCGCCTTTTCTGGAATGTGAGATCGATAGAGATTAAGAAAAATGATTAACCCTTAACCAACAAACCCTTTTTATCGCTTTAGACTTGTTATTCCTTGGCTTTAGTGGGGGAGATGCGTATACTTGCCAAGCTTATGATAGAATATTCGTCACGACTGGACAGTTAAACGATTAAATTTGCTTTTATCGAAATATTTTATTTTATTTCTAATTCGTTAAGTGTTTGGTTGTGCAATTATGACAAAACGAATACATGCTTAAATATAAAAATAAATCCTAATATCTTTTAGGATACATTTTCATAAGATTTATTCTAAGGTTTACTTGGGGACAAGTAAAGTTCAAGTGGGGGAATATTTGATGAACTCAAATAAGTACATTTTATTATCATCATTTATCCTATTTATTTGACTTGTTTTATTATATTATATATGAGAATTGATACGTTAATGTTTACTTTTGTAATTCTCAGGTAAAAACAAGTATTATGTGAAACTTGCCGATTTTGGACTAATTATGGAGCAAAACAAGCGAGATGTTAAGAGTCTACTGAAATGTACAAGATCAAGATCATTCTGCTCCAGATACGCCGCAACATACTTCTTACATACGGCGTATCACTATCAAGATTTCACAAGTTACAATCCAAGACGGCAAAGGACATGCGCCGCATAGAGAAATAGAGTTACGCCGCATCTTAAGGCGGTGTACGAATATTCCTGAATATATTAATCTTGGACCCCACGCGAAGTTAAGTCAATGCGCCGCATCTACTTATCCTATGCGCCGCATCTAACCCTCAGACAGAAACTATAAATACCCCAAGGTCAGACGAATTTCGAGAGTGTAAAAGGTTGGACAGTGCAAGATACCAGACGAATTCAGACGTATTAGTAGCACAAGACACACCCTAAACGAAGATACAAGTGCTGTAAGAAGGTCCTGCATGTATTCTATTCATTAAGTAGTTTTGTTTTATTGTATTAGTACACTTTAATTCATCAGGATTGATGGGCTGATGTCATGTGACTACGGAAAATCATGTCCACCCCTTAAAATTGCTTTCCCATTAATTAAAGTTTATATGTTGATGTCTTTGGTGACTTTTATTAGTGCATTGATAACCTCTGTGTCTAGCTGAGTCTTGCTTGGGTCGCTATGCCCCTTCCTCGCCTATTTGTTTTAGCGTCTCTTAAATAAATAGGATAGACATAAGTAATCATTAAGGGTTTACTCGCCGATAAGATTAGAGCCAACGAGAAAGGTTTAATTATATACACTTCATATAAAACTAGCAATAAAACAAGTGACAAGCTATTTAATTATCAGGACAGGTCTTCTTATTGTCTCGAGTATCTATCTGTGTACGTGTGTGCTAATCGCTGATTCGTGCTCATTAGTTTAGTTTACTATTTAATTATAACCAAACCGTGCCAGTCTCTCAGGCTGAACCCCCTTGCGTTAGATTAGGTTGTATAGCTAAATTAGGATATTAAAATACTGATTAGAATAACTAGATAATACATTCCACTCTTAGTGATCGGCACTCTACTTACCATTATATTCATACTGACCGGGTACACTGCTCGTTAAGTGTGTGTGTTATTGATAAGTCAGCTAAATATAAATTTAAAACTTGAGTAGGCATTAATAATGCTAAACCGCAACGATAAATAGCGCACGCTCCATCATTGGTGTACGTGCGAACGGTGTGGTAATGATATTCGGGATGGAAGTTGTTTGTTTTGTGGTTCGAGGAATTCATTCGCTTATGATTCAAATCCAAATTCTTTCAATGAGCCACCAAATTTTTCCGACTATCCTCCACAACATCAGATGGAGACAAACTTGTGTGAATTTTGTGGAGGTCCACACCCGAGTTTTGATTGTCAAGCAAGAAATACGTTTGTCTATGAACAAGTTCCATGTAATCAGAACTTCGGGTATGACCATTTTCCATATAATTCACCGAATCAGTCACAACAATCATATTGTTGTGAGTACTGTGGAGGTCCTCACTATAACTCTGATTTTTAAACGAGGAATCCGCTTGTCTATGAGCAAGTTCCTTGTAACAATTATGACTATTCTTATCATCATCAACCTCCACAGTATGAAATGATTCAAACACCATCTCAAACACTCAATCAAGAACTTCTCCATGAACTATTAGAGTCAATAAAGAAAAATAACCATGAACTTATTGAGTTAACAAAAAAATTTAAGGCTTTGGTTATTGAACTCACCCAAGAAGAACCTCATCAGAAAACTTATGGAGAACTTCTAGCTGAAGAACAAGAAGCTAGAGTAAGCTCCCAATATCGTCAAACTTTTGTTTACGATGACGACGATGATGAGGATTCTATGAGGGGAGTTTGTGAGAGTTCGTCAGCTGCAGCCACTCCCGTCCAGGAACATAAGGTCGACGACGATCATGACGAGGAGTGTGCCCCTGCAAATCTTCAAATATCAGATGAACCTCCGAGTGGCAATCCCACTCCACCTATCATTTCCGACTCTTCCCCTTCCCTCACTCCGTCTGAGGGAAGTGATCCTCTCTTGGAAGAGATCGATGCTTGTCTTAAAGATGAATCAATTTCGCCGAAAATTGATGATTCTTGTCTTGATCCGGAGGGAGATATTCTTTTACTTGAGAAATTAATGAACCAAGAACCATCTCTTTCTCTCCCTCCGAAGGAAGTTGAAATCAATCCACCAAAAAAATTTGTTGGCCTTGTTCCCGAAACTTTCAAAACGACTATCACCAACCCTCTGTTTGAGTTCGAATCTGAGTTTACTTTGATTTTTGATAACCCAATCTTTGATATTCAGATGGAGGAGAGTGATGAGTCCGTGACGGAGCATGAGCTCACAGATTCTCATCATATGATTGATTCTCTTCATGAGGAGTTCTCCGATGAACTCGCTCATAGCATATCTCCTCCAGAGTATGATTACTTTAATTTTAAGGATGATCCTGACCCGGGGGGAGATGTACTCTATCCTAAGAGTTTGCTTGTCGATGCTATCATCCCGACCCTCCCGCCCGTGGTTTTTATTGATGGTAACCATAAGAGCTTCAATGATGATATTCAAGATCAGAAAAATGGTAATTTTGAGGATGAAGAATGGATCCTCATTGTGATAAAGATCCTTCTCCTTTTCTTCACCTATCCGGTGACTTCTCCTCTCGTTCATTCCTTCGGGAGTGAGGACACCATCTTTGACCCCGGTATTTCTCCTTCTTTTAAGCCGTGGGTATCTCGTCAGAGTGGAACTTTCATATGCTTCAATGTTTATCCAAACATCTTAAATGAAAGTCTGATGGAGATTATCTCTTCCACATGCTCCCCCAAGGACAATTAAATTCGGGGCGAGTCCAGCTATACGACTCGATAAAAAACAAAGCGCTTCGTGGGAGGCACCCCATGCTTATCCATCTATCTTCTTATCTATTTTCTAATAAGTGACGTGAGGAGGGCTTCCTCTTCCATATCTTGTGTTTTGTGGTTGTTTGTGTCCAGGATTTGCCCGAATTATGAAGACTCTCGTGCTCGTGGTTTGCTTCTCTCCACTCGAGTTTCATCATTCGTTGCTCATCCGATATCCTTAATCTTATCGTTTTACGTTTATCTTTGGCATAATTAATAAACGGCCTTAGATTTATGTAGGAGAACCCTTACCTTTAAGACATTGAGGACAATGTCTCGTTTTAGTCTGGGGGGTAATCTTTCGATTTGATTTTTGCCTTGCATTTTTTTGCCGTTTACTCATGCAACCCCGTTTTTCCTCCAAAATTGAAAAAAACCAAAAAAAATGAGAAAATTTAAAATTTTTTGCAAAAATATAATAAATTTTGACATTTTGTTGACTTTCCGCTGGAGAGAGTAGGAATAAAATTCTGACTTGATCGGGCGTGTTGAGCCCTAGCTTGTCCCCTTAATCATTTATAATCTATAAGCTCGTGCTAGTCTTTTACACAAGGAGCTATAAAATGCGAATTCTTTTTAAGAGTTTGCAAGTTCCCGTATCGACTTTATATATGCATGGCTTGATTATTTGGCTAAGCATTCGCGGATCTTATTATTTAAGATTTTAAATTTGCGAAGAACGAGAAATGATAGAGTTGTTTATAAGTTAGATTGCTAAACGTGGAGTAGTTGGATCTCTTTAGAGCTCATCAAAGTTACTTGTGGCTTTTTGTTCCCATAAGCTTGTTTCACCCAAAAAATATATATATATATATATATATAGAAATCTAGGAATAATTAAAGGTATTTTGGTTTTGGCGATAATTAGTTTTATTTCTTCCTTAGAAAATCCTTGCTTATGAAAGTTGGGTACACATCAAGGTACTGCCAGTGTTACGGTGTAATAGGCAACTGATTCCTGATAGTACGTACTATTGTCTCTATTGCTATAAAAGCCGTAGGACTCGGGATTTGGCAAAATATATAATGAATAATGAATAATAATAATAATAATCCAAAGCCGATAAAAGTTTTCTGTTTCCTGACGGTTCGCTCCCGTTGACTCAGACTTCAAAAAGGCAGAGGAAAAATATCCAAGGTCAAAATAAGGCTCTTGATTCTTGACGGTTCGCTCCCGTTGTCTAGGTTGCTTAAAAGGCCAAGGAATAATAATATGCGCTTAAAAATGTTAAAAATGCCAAATTTCGACTCCGGGGATATCCTAATTAAAGCTTCTGTCTCTGGACTCGTAGATGAGTTGTTTCGGTCGTATATAAAAGGGATATCCTCAAAATCGTGTTAAATCAGAGACCTTGATGTGGACCTCATTTTTGTATGCAACGGTTCTCGAGGAAAGTTTTGGAAACTACTTAGCGTTTAAACTAGGTATCTTTATCGGACTAAAAATTATCGAAACGAGAATTTGAAGAAAATTCATTTCTCACCAAAAATAAAATAAATAGAGGAAAATAGGAATTTAGGAACAAGAATTAATACACAATTAGCTTTTATGGGTAGTATTGGCAATCTAACTTGTTAATAACAATGATTTCATTTTTAAGCTTAGCTTGGGGACTCGTGAAAAATCAGGAACGACGAATTTTATCCGTATGGTCACTTCTTTATGAGTCGTGTTTCCTACTCGATGACCCTAAAAGTTATCGAAAGATAATGATTGTCAACAAAGCCGTCACATTATAATGAGAAAAATACAAAAATAGAATAAAAAGGAAAATCGGGGAGTTTTTAGAACCTAAAGATTTCTTAATCTCTTTTGAAAATTTTGCTACTTCTCAAAGTTAGTAAAAAGAGATTAGAATTTTTTGGTTCCAAAAACGTGTTTCATAACATTGCGTGAGGACACAGCAATATCTTAGTTTGGGGGGATTTTGGTATGTGCTTAAACACATACCTTTATTTGACCAAAACCGGACCCAAATAGACCAAAAACTAACCAATTATGCCAAATATATTGTGTTTTTGTGTTTTTACATATGCAGGCACGGATATCGAAGAAAAGGACAAAAATCAAGAAAAACCCGGAAAACACGAGCACAAGATTTGGAAAAGGTCAAAAGCCGATGCCGGAAAAGACATTTATGCTCAAAAGGTCAAAGTCAACCCTCAAGAATCATCGATTGTCAAAAATGACCCTTGGATCAATTTTACAAAAATGGCAGAAATAGCCCTTGAAGAATTTCATTTGGCAAAACTAGTCTTTTGTTAAATTCACAAAACCTTAAAAGACTGCCAATCCAATCCAATCCAATAAATAAACCCCAGCCCACCTTAGATTAACCCACAGCCCAAATGATTAACCCGAGCCCACCTCTTTACCCTTTACCCGACCCAAAACTAAACCCCGGTCAAACTAATATTAATTCTCGGTCAAACGATAAAACTACCTGCAGCCCCAAATCTATATACCAGATTTTTACTGTTCCCCATAAGAACCCTAATTTACCCGTCAAGATTTACAGCAATTAAGGGTACATGGTACTTAATAAGCCTTCTAGAAGACTGACACAGGGCATGAGGTATGACATAGATGCATGGTGGACATTTGGAGCCTATGATGGTAAAGACAATCAGGACAAGATATGATTCAAGACTTAGGATTAAATGTATACAAGATTAAGATCAAGGGACAAGATTGATTATTGAAGCATTCTCAGGCTATAAATAGCTATTATCCAGAGGAGGAGTTAGTTAGATTTAGGTTACTTAAGTAGGAGTAGTGTAATTTAGGGTAGGATTTATTATTGTCTCGGCTTATAACTCAGCTTATTTGTAATTGTTTTTCCAGTTCTCAAATTCTGTACTCAGTTTCTAGTTTTAATGAAAGTCAAACTTCGGTCAACTGCTTTTGGGTTATAGTAAGTGCTTATTCTGATAATATTTGCTTATTAGATCTTGTTCTTTGATATTTGATAATAGTTTGTTAATTGCTTTTCACTTATTTCTGAATTTCTCTTAAAATAGTCTAAAGTCAAAGGTTAGTCAAACTGCTTATTTCTGCTCTGTTAGTGCTTATTTAGTGAAGTCTCAGCTTATTTGTCATAATATTGCTTTTCATAGTCTAATGGATGGTTAGAATTAGTTTAACCTTCTAGTGTCTTTTAAATCATAAAAAAAACCCAAAAATAAGTCAAAACAGTCTCAGCTTATTTAGTGCTTATTCACTATTGTCATTTGTTCAGTAAGGTTAAAAATAAGTTAGGAGATCAGTAGTTAATAAGTTTCTAGGTTAAACATAGCATTTGATTAGATTAAAATCTTAAATTCAGATTTAAAGTAGTGTTTGGCATAGGAGTTCAAATGGGTCAAAATCAATATGCACTGTTCATTTGCTCTTAGATTAGTTTTGATTAGGATTAAATAAGGTTGTATTAGCAGATGACAGTAGGACTTAAGTAGTTTTAATCCATTTTGAGGTTGTTGGCTTATAGGAGAAAATCATTGGATAATAACTGCACTAATAAGCTCAGTTTAAGCTGAGCTTGATTTGGATGTAACTTTTGGAGTTTTTAGGTGTAATTCAATGTTCTAAGTATGAATCCAGAGTTTGGTGATGTTTCACTGAGAATTGAATGAGTTGAGTTCATATAAGCCTCATCTGCTGCATCAGTCCCCATGTTGCAGACCTGCACATTTTTGTGCTCATCCCAGTATTTTCAATTGTCTGTATCTGCTTATTCAATTGTTCTTTGTGCTTGAAATTTGATTTGCAAGTTGTTAGTAGTATAGGCTTTATGTTTCTGAAATTATATTTCTCTTTGAAGCTTTTCCCTTAGCTTATTTTAGGTCTGCAAGTTCCCCCATAGGAATGTTCCATGCCTGCAACATTTTGTGTTCCCTAGTGCACCTGTTCTTGGTGTGATTTGAAGTAGCATTTGATTGTAGAAATTAGGCATTTTAGGTTTATAAGTAGTTTGTGGTATAAGCTCTTAGGATCAGCTTTCAGTTTCCCCCAATTAGCTTGTTACTAGCTTGTAGAATAGCTTATAGTGAGCTATTAAGTCATTTCCCTCTGCCCTATTTTGCAACTGCCCATAGTGCTTAATTGCTTATTTTGAATGCTTCTTTGGACTTTTCAAGTTGTTATAAGCTTAAATTAGTGTGTTCTTCAGTATTTGAGCATTTGATAACCTTTGGTGCTGATTAGCTTATTCTAGGGCTTATTTCCAACTGCTTATTCCCCATTACTGCTTATTAGGATTTAGATAATTTTCAATTTCATTTTTCTAAGATTCTTAATATCATTTTAGATTTTACTGCAAAGTTTCATATTTTTCCAAAATCATTTACTATTTTTAAATCATTTAATTAGTTTCTTTTAGTTTTAAATTCATAAAAAATAAAATAAAAATCAAAAAAATAAAATTCTCTTTCCTAAAATTTTTCTTTTATCATTTAGAATGTAGGAAAATTATTTTCATGCCCGTAGGATTAGTAGTGCATCAAATTCACTTTTTATTTTGCGCTCATACGTAGTTTTTGTTTTTATTCACGCGTTTTTAGGATTTCCCTTACGTTTGCCTTAGAATAGAATTTTTCCTTGCCTTATTTACAATTTTTAGTTTATGTTTCATCATTTTAGTTTAAAAATCATTATCACTCACTTTTATTCACTATTCACTGCACGTTTCACGAACCCGAATCACTAATTCCATTCAATCTTCATCGGGACAACGAACCGGGGTTTTGCATATTTCCTTTGCAATTCCTATTGGGTATAATTTGAACACCATCATTAATCTAAAATGGAAATGTATTTTTACATCATGGCATGCATCATCTTTGAGATCTTTGGAAGATATGATGAATATCTTGTTTAGATTGTTACTCAAAGAATCATGGAAAGATATGGTAAATATTTTGGTTAGATTTGATAAAGATTTGGATGATTCTCTGTCAGGTCCCCGCGGAACCAAACGACTACACGGACGGAACCCTCATTTTGGTTCCGTACCATCCGTGGTTTGCTAGCACTTGTTGCCTATAAATAGCAAGCCACACATTGATGTTTTTTCATCACTTTCATACATAAAACAACATACATTCTCTCATTCATTATTCTCTATATCTAACTCATTCTTATTTCATTTTAGTGAACTTCTTTGTAGCAAGAAGATCAAAGCATTACAAGCTTCAACAAAACGTTGCAAGGCTTGTTTGTTTGTCATTGTGTTAATTGTATTCATTCATACATCATTGTTTGTACCAAACCATCATAAACCTCTGATAGTGATCGGTTAGTATTTTAGTCCTCAAAATACTTAGTGTGACGGGAGTGGTTGTACCCATGTAAAAGAACTCGACATCTAGCTTTGTGTCGGAAATATTGTAAGCGACGTGTAAAGGTTTTCTTCGCCGGATAAAGGAGCTTGTTGACTAGTGAAGAAAACTCTCGAGTTGGATACTCAGGGAGTGGAGTAGGGCAAGGAAAAAGAGTCCTTGTAGACCGAACCACTATAAACACTCGTGTTGTGGTTTGATCGTTTCTTTCTTGCACTATATTTATTTGTTATTTTGTTTGCATACATTAAGTCATTTCATACAAACATAACAAAGAAAGAAAAAAAAAATAAAAACGGTAAAACTATTCAACCCCCCTTCTAGTTTTCCACAATATTTATACAATTCAGACATCTTTTTAAAAAACAAATAATATTATTTTATTTAGATTCAGACATTTACGCCTCAGATATATATTCAGATGTGCGGATCAGATTCAGATTCAGACCTCTTAATAAACAACCAACACCTAAGTGTTAACATCACTTATTACGGGAGAAAGTAAGTAAAAGATAAAAACATTCTGACGGTCTTATTCCCTAACTTTTTTATATGGGAAAATGAAAGAAATAACCAATTTTATAAACATATTATATCAAATACCCAATTTTTATCCAAAAACCAAGCTACGCATGAAACTAGCAAGACCTTGCGACCGCAACGTTGAAAACTTGCAAAATCTGGTGATTTTTTTTTTCTTTTAAAAAAAATTAACAAGATGAGCATTGCTAGTTTTTTTAAAAGAATAGTAAATTTTTGCTAGTTTTTTGGAAAAAAAAATCTAAAAATCTTACTAATTTCATGGATAATTTTATTTTTTGAATAAAAATTAAGTACTCCCTCCGTCCCAAAATTATAGTCTCCGTTTGACTTTTTTGGTATTTCTTTTTCAACTTTGAATTTGAATATATTTGATTATGTTATACAATACTTGATGAAAATTATACCAATGAAAAATACATTTAAAACTCAATCCATTCATATATTTTGCATCAAGTATTATATAATATAAACAAAAATACTTAAGGTCAAAGTTGAAAAACAAAGACCGAAAAAGTAAAAAAAGGACTATAATTTTGGGACGGATGGAGTATTTGATAAAACATATTTGTAAAATTAATTATTTTTAGGGAAAATTACCAAATTAGTACAAAAAATATGGGTGGTTCATGACTTGGTCACCATTTGCACCCATTTCCCATTTTGGTCATGCTCGACTCCATTATTATTATGACATGTGTCCTTGCAAGTACAAGTTTTAGGTAAGGAAATTTTTTTGCTTTTGGCTTAAATGACAAATATACCCTCAAACACATACACACCACATATTTCATTTTTCTTATCTTTTTCTCTCTCTCTCTCTCTGATAACAACACAAGATCCGGCCAAAAAAATAACCCAAAAAACCATCACCAAAAGATCCGGCCTAGACCATTGTAAAAAGACACCACAAGATCCGGCCAACACCCATCGTCAAAGATCTTTAAAGATCCGACTAGATCCGGCCACCAGAGCAGATCCGGTCACCAAATCTGATCCGGCCAGCAGATCCGGCAACTCCTGCAACTCCTGTAGGTGCATACTCTCAACTCCTTAGTAGTATTGCTTCTATCTCCTGATGCTTATATTGACATGGTTTTTTTTGGTGTTCCAAATGAGTGGCTGAAAATATTATGGTGGTGGATAACGAAATCTTTTATTAAATTATCTTCTTATCTTTATTTTTCGTGTATGTGAGTAACCAATAATAAATCTTTCATTAAACTCCTAATATAGTTGCTCATTTTTAGGAGCTCTTTTAATGATAATGTGCCTCGTAAAAGAATGTAATATTCATTAATGCCCCTTTTGAAATGATAACTAATTTACCCAAACATTACTATGAAATCCGAAAAATCCACATATGGTACAGTATTATGAGATGTCACATTCGTATTACTAAAGATTATGGAAAAATATTGTAACTGCCATGAAAATGGCTCCATGATACATAGTTAAGTGACAGCAGGAGATGGTGGATGGAGGTAGATGGAGGTGGTAACATTATTGATTTACAGTGGGGTCGAGCAGTTGAGCAGTGGTGGTTGATGTTGGTGTTTGATGTGTCTGAAGTGTATTCCCAGAATAGGGTAAAGATAATCAAAAATCAATGGTACCGGATATTCACTTGAAATCGTGTTATCACTTTCCAATAGAAACTATTCGACCCTATGCCTGGGTTACACGAATATCTCTGTGGGATAAGACCAAGTGATGTTCTTGTTTTAGGCACAAATCAAGAACCAAATTGCTTTCAAGTATTTTGTTTTCTTTGTGTCTTCATGCTGATGTTATGATCTCTATTTAAAGTAGAGATTACTCAAACCTAGTCAAAAGGAATTATGAGAATTAATTGGCCAATTAATCTCCTCATAATTTTCCTCTATTCTAGCCATAGTGGTTACAAGACCAGATAATTAAGGTCTTAATTACGAATTTGAAACTTCCCATAAATAGGTCAAAGTTGTTACAAATTCTTTCCTGGTTCCAGCAGTAGATACTCTGCCTAGCAGTACTATTATAGTACTAGCAGTAGAAACTTCTGCATCAACAGTAGTAACATTAACACTAGCAGTAGAAACTTCTGCTTCAGCAATAGAATGTTAATACTAGCAGTAGAACCACAAACCACTATTTGACTCAGGGTAGTCAGGGACCTGATGGGTGTACACTCCGTACCTCCAAGCCCATTACCAGGTATGAATTGATCCCTCAAGTGCACTAAATTTTCCAACAATCCTCCCCAAATTTAGTTCACTTCCTTTGCATGAAAATTAAACATTAAACAAACATGTGCATAAATGAAAATATCTTGAAGATTGAATTCTCATCTTAGTATATTACACGTTCAAATATTCGAGAATCGGGGTGTTCTAAGAATTGAACCCTTCAACCCATTTGAATACCTGAAGATAAAATACACACAAGTTTTCAAACACTTAAATGCTCCTGACACTATACAAGCCATGTGTCCATATCCAATTCATAAATTTTATAAAAGCTAAAAGTCCAAAGCTTCCTGAAGCGGCAAAACTTCAACATTTACATAGGTGGTTCCTCTTTATTCATGCTCCTGCTAAGCGCTTTTTCAAAGAAAATAACCATTGAGAAGTAAAGACTTCATCCTCTTTTCCAGCAGGTTCTGAGCACAACCTTGGGATGATAATAAAACATGTGCTCCAGTCCACTAAATGTTCAGCTTTCCACATTGAATTCAACTCCCAAGTTTCCACAGGAGGGAGTTGGGTGTCTTAGCATTCAGTGACTAAGTTGGACTTCAAACCCATCCCTTTAGCAGACTTTAAAACCAAGTCTCTAGCTAAACCCTTCGTCAAGTGATCAGCTAAGTTTTGTTGAGACCTAACAAACTCTATAGATACCACCCCATTCATGATAAGCTCACGAATCATGCTATGCCTGACACCTAAGTGTCTAGACTTCCCATTGTACATCTGGCTATAAGCCTTTGCCAATGTAGCAGCGCTATCACAACAGATAAAAATAGGTGCTATAGGTTTAGGCCACAATGGAATCTCAAGAAGCAAGATTTTCAACCATTCAGCTTCTTTACCATCAGCTGCTAAGGTCACAAATTCAGATTCCATTGTTGAACTAGTGATGCAAGTTTGTTTCTTGGATGCCCAAGAAATTGCACCTCCACCAAGTAGGAATACCCAGCCACTTGTAGACGAATTGTCTTCAGTGTTACTGATCCAACTTGCATCAGTGTATCCTTCTACTACTGAAGGATAACCAGTATATGAGAGATTATAATCCATAGTTCTCTTCAAATACTTCAGTACCCTCTGAATTGCTTGCCAATGATGAGCACTAGGATTACTAGTATACCTTCTCAATTTTCCGACAGCAAATGCAATATCAAGTCTTGTACAAGTCATGGCATACATTAGGCAGCCAATCACCCTAGAATACTCATGTTGAGATACAACTTTACCAGTATTAGGCATGAGCTTCTCACTTGTATCCATAGGAGTACTCACTGGAGTACAATCAAAGTAATTGAATTTCCTCAACACCTTCTCAATGTAATGAGACTGAGAGATAGAAATTTTGTTACTTTCATGTTTAATCCTTATACCAAGGATAACATCAGCCTCCCCCATATCCTTCATGGAGAATTTTGATGACAAAAATTCCTTTGCGAGGTCAACTTGAGTTTGGTCAGTGCCAAAGATCAACATGTCATCAACATATAGACAAATGATGACTCCTTTACCAGATTCATCAAATTTGCTATATACACATTTGTCAGACTGGTTAAGTAAATAACCACTAGACAAAACCACATCATCAAATTTTTGATGCCATTGCTTAGGTGCCTGTTTCAGTCCATATAAGGACTTAATCAGTTTACACACCTAGTTTTCATTGCCAGACATGATGAAGCCCTGAGGTTGGTTCATATAAACCTCCTCATCCAATTCACCATTCAAGAAAGCTGTCTTCACATCCATCTGATGAATAATCAGATTGTGAATTGATGCCAAAGCAATTAGCAATCTTATGGTACTGATACGAGCCACAGGGGCATAAGTATCAAAATAGTCTATCCCTGACTTTTGTTTAAAGCCCTGAATGACTAGTCTAGCCTTGAACTTTTCAATAGTTCCATCTACTTTCATTTTCCTTTTGAAAATCCATTTGCAACCCAAAGGTTTGCAACCAGGTGGTAGATCAGCCAACACCCAAGTGTTGTTGCCCATGATGGAATCCATCTCATCACTTATTGCTTCTTTCCAGAAAGCAACATCCTGGGACTTCATTGCTTCTTCAAATGTTTTGGGATCATCCTCAACAATGAAGCAATAGGAGTATTGGTCAGAGACCTCATCCCTTGTTCCTTCAATTAAATATAATTGAAACTCAGGTCCAAATGACTTTGGAGTCCTGAACCTATTGCTCTTTCTGAGCTCAGGTTCAGGTTGTTGAACCACAACCTCATCAGGGACCTCATCAGAGACCTCTGATACACCAATATCATTAGTTCCATTAGGAATCCTCTGACTTGGTCTAGGGACTGATGAGAATCTATTCTCATCAAAAATTGCATCCCTTGATTCAATTATTGAGTTAATTGAAACCGATTCATTAGGTTCAATAACATAGAACCTATATGCTTTGGAATACTCAGCATATCAAACAAAGATGCATTCAATGCCACTTTCACCCATAGTCTTTAGCTTTGGATCAGGGAGTCTTACAACAGCCCTACAACCCCAAACCCTGAGAAAGTTCAGGTTGGGTTTTCTCTTAGTCCAGAGTTCATAAGGGGTTATCTTGTTTCTTTTATTGGGAACCCTATTTAATAAATAACAAGCTGTCAACATAGCTTCACCCCAGAACCCTTGACTCAGCCCTGAATAGGACAACATGGAATTAACCATCTCCTTTAGCACCCTATTTTTTCTTTTAGAAATACCATTTTGCTGAGGAGTATAGGGAGCAGTTGTTTCATGGATTATACCAACAGACTGAAAATACAGATTATCCATGTACTCACCTCCCCTATCAGTCCTTAATCTCTTGATCAAGGACTCTAGTTGCAATTCAACCTCAGTTTTAAATACTTTAAATTTACTTAATGCTTCATCCTTAGTATGTAATAAATAAACATAACAAAACCTAGAAGCATCATCAATAAAGGTCACAAAGTATTTCTTATTCCCCAAAGAAGGAGTAGCATGAAGATCACATAAATCACTATGAATCAGTTCCAACACTTTAGTTTCATGTTTTACACTTTGAAATGGTTTCTTAGTTATTTTGTTCATCATACAAGTTTTACACTTTTCAGTGTCCATATCAAAGGCTGGAATTAACCCATCCTTGGACATATCTTGCATTCTCTTAAAATGTACATGGCCAAGTCTAGCATGCCATATGGTTGAATCATTTAATTTAGAGGTTGACATAAAAGCAGAATTAACAATATCATGAACAATGTTAAGCCTGGACATTTGATTACACAAATAACCAAAACCAATAAACACACCATGTTTAGACAAAACAAACTTATCAAATTCAATCACTTGTTTATAACCACAATTATTCAAAATACTACTAGAAACCAAATTCTTTCTAATATCAGGAACATGTAAAACATTAAATAAAGAAACAATCTTTCCAGAACTAAATCTTAAATCCACACATCCTCTTCCATGCACCAGGGCAGTTGACTCATTTCCCATATGAAGAATAGAACCATCATTCATTGACTCATAGGTCTTGAACCAGCTTCTATCTTTACACACATGAATTGTTGCTCAAGAGTCAACCCACCACGCAACATCATCATCCTGCACAAAGTACACTTCAGATATATATGTAACATAATAAATCTCAAAAGACTTATCAAATATATTCTAACCTTTTAGAGAATTGGTATTACCATTCCCTGATCCACTTGTGCCTGATCCACTGGCTTTATTGCCAATTTTAACACCTTTACAATCCTTCCTGAAGTGTCCAGTTTTACCACACTTCCAACAAGTAGCTTTTGGCTTCTTGTTAAGATCAGTTTTGGTGTTATCCTGATGTTTACGTTTGCCCTTGTTGTCATTGTACCTGGTGGAGTTGTTATGCTCCACCATATTAACAACTGATGGACCGGAAGCATTGCTACTCTTTGGCTTGTCACTGTCTTGTGCTTTGAGTGATTCCTCAATGCGCAAATGACTGCCCAACTCAACAAGAGTTAATTCCTCCTTCTTATGTTTCAGCATATGCTTGAAATCTTTCCAAGAAGGAGGTAATTTATCAATGATACAAGAGACTGAAATAGCGTCATCCATGTTCATCTTGTGTTGTGTGAATCGACCAAGTATACTAAGAAGTTCATTGTATTGTTCCATTACAGGTCTAGAATCGACCATTTTGTAATTGTTAAAATTACTTACAAGGAACTTCTTACTTGATGCATCCTCAGCCATATATTTGGCTTCCAAGGAATCCCATAGTTCTTAAGAAGATTCAACATTCTGATAAAGATCAAAAGATAATCAGACATACCATTGAAGATTAATCCTCTGTAGACATAATCATCATTCTCCCATTTGCTTCTATTCCTTATTTGTTCCACAGTAGCATTATCCCCATGATCCTCAGGAATGGAAGTGCTCAGAACATACACCACATTCATACTTGACAACAAGAAGTGCATCTTCTTTTGCCATCTTCTAAAATCGATACCTTCAAACTTTTCCAATTTGGAAAAGTTAGCAGCCATATGCCTCATAGCAGCAGCCATTGATTATCATAAAATAGTTTCTATTGATTGTTGGTGTTTGATGTGTCTGAAGTGTGTTCCCAGAACAGGGTAAAGATAATCAAAAATCAATGGTACCGGATATTTACCTGAAATCATGTTATCACTTTTCAATAGAAACTATTCGACCCTATGCCTGGGTTACACGAATATCTCTATGGGATAAGACCAAGTGATGTTCTTATTTTAGGCACAAATCAAGAACCAAATTGCTTTCAAGTATTTTGTTTTCTGTATGTCTTCATGTTGATGTGATGATCACTATTTAAAGTAGAGATTACTCAAACCTAGTCAAAAGGAATTATGAGAATTAATTGGCCAATTAATCTCCTCATAATTTTCCTCTATTCTAGCCATAGTGGTTACAAGACCAGATAATTAAGGTCTTAATTACGAATTTGAAACTTCCCATAAATAGGTCAAAGTTGTTACAAATTCTTTCCTGGTTCCAGCAGTAGATACTCTGCCTAGCAGTACTGTTATAGTACAAGCAGTAGAAACTTCTGCATCAGCAGTAGTAACATTAACACTAGCAGTAGAAACTTCTGCTTCAGCAGTAGAATGTTAATACTTGCAGTAGAACCACAAACCACTATTTGAGTCAGGGTAGTCAGGGATCTGATGGGTGTACACTCCGTACCTCCAAGCCCATTACCAGGTATGAATTGATCCCTCATGTGCACTAAATTTTCCAATAGTTGAGAGCAGTTGAGTAGTGTTGGTCGAGCAATTGAGCACTAGTGGTCGAGCAGTTGAATAGTGGTGGTCGATTAGTTGAGCACTAGTGGTCAAGCAGTGGTGATGGTGGTGATGGAATGGTAAGGTGGTGAGGTAGGTGGGTGGAGTTAGGTGAGGTAGGTGAAAGTAATTAATAAAGAAAGATAATAATGGCATATTTGTCATTTAAGCCAAAAGAAAAAAATATCCACACCTAACACTTGTAATTGCAAGTACACATGTTTTAAAAATAATGGAGTCGAGCAGTTGAGCAGTCGAGCATGACCAAAATAGGAAATGAGTGCAAATGGTGACCAAATCATGGACCACCTATATTTTTTTGTAATAGTTTGGTAATTTTCTCTTATTTTTATCATTTCTTCTTTTCACATTCCCTCTATATATTATGGAGCGACATGTCTCGCCACAACCGGATAAACAAACATTTTTTCAGCGGAGCTTGAATAAACAATTAGTTTTCCAGCGTAGAAGGATAAAAAATTCTTAAAAAATCCGACCCTGGCCCAAAAACAAGTAAAAAAAATTACAAATCACACCTTGAACTTCTTACTATTTATGACTTTTTTATACAAAAACTTTATTTACCAATTATTTAACAGATATCTCGCGATTTCTTGAACAAAAAAAAATACCATCAAAAAGGTCTCTCGATAACGTACAAAACGAGCCCAATATTGATATGCTTTTGACATACGTACGATTTTATAAAAAATGTTTATATATATATATATATATATATATATATATATATATATATATATATATATATATATATATATATATATATATATATATATATATATATATATATAGGGAGACTTTCTTGCGAGAACCATCTTATCTGCGAGAACTGACAGAACCACCAAAAACATACATGCACGCCTTTTAAAATAAAATAAAAATACATGCAAATCATCAATAATCGTAAGTATCCACCTATGTTCTTCAATATCATCATGAACTCATCCTCTTTTTTCACAAAAACCTTACACACGGCCGCAATATTGTCTTTGCACGCCTTATAAGAACATACATGCACACCTTCAAAGAAAAATTTTGTATTTCCAATTTCTTATCAAATTATTTAGAACAACCATGTTTTTTTAAAAACATATATGTTGTTTTTAGAACATATGTGCAAAAATACAATTAATGAAGGAGTGCATGTATGTTTTTGGTGGTTCTGTCAGTTCTCACAGATAAGATGGTTCTCGCAAGAAAATCTCATTATATATATATATATATATATATATATATATATATAGGATAAAGATCAAATAAAAAGACAAATATCCGTACATTACGTAAAAAGATTTTTTTTTTCGAAAATTTTCTCGAAAAATTCCAAAAAAATTCCACAAGATCAGGTATGTTGGTGCATGAAAAAGTTGTGAAGGAAGTTTTTCTAAATGAGGATATTTTTTCCGAAAAAAAATTATGAAAAAATACGTTTGCGCATTAAATCGCTTTTTTGTACATCAAAAATTCGTTTTTGCACCCAAGTTCTTTTGACTTTTTTAATCAAAATAACATTGCGCATCTAACTAAAACAAGTTGAAAATTTTGTGCATCAAAATTTTTTTGCGCATCAAAATTCGTTTTTTGTGCATTAAAAAAATGTATAAAGACTCAAAATCAAAAAAACTTATTTCACAAAAGTTTTATGCACCAACATACCCGATCTTGTGGAATTTTTTGGGATTTTTTCGCGAACTTTAAAAAAAAAAAAAAAAAAAATCTTTTTACGTAGTGTACGAATATTTGTCTTTTTATTTTAACTTTACCCTATATATATATATATATATATATATATATATATATATATATATATATATATATATATATATAATATATATATATATATATATATATATATATATATATATATATCTCTACATTATATATAACAGGAGGCGTTACACGTAGATAATGCCACCTCAATGCCACATAATCATTAAAATTCCACATAATCATAAACTATGCCACTTGGCATTTCTTGCTGCAGGAAATTTAATTCGTTTATGTTCTTTTTTCTAAAAAAAAGCTGAGATTCGAACTCAAGACCATGCATGTATCATATGGTATCTTAACCACTCAATCACCACATTTTTTTGTGAGATTCTGTAACTCTAATTCTATATAGTATAACAATTTGTTATCTCTTTAAAACCCTAAACCCCCACAATTTTGCACTAACAATCCGGAATCAATTAAAACTTATCATAAATCACACAGTCAGAATTGCCCTTTTCCTCGCCCTCTCTAAAACTAAGAAGTGTTATATCAATCGTCAGCTGATGTGCCATCTAAAACTAATGAACTTTGTAGGGTTGCTGAAAGTGGGTTGGGAGAAGTGGGGATTGATTAAGGGTTCAGTAATCAAACATACAATGTGAGTAATTTGGATAGCAAAGACAATGAAGTATACACTTTGGTGAGTGTCTAAACACCAACTATAGTAAAATGCTTGAATGAAACGTGTATATTCTATTGGCTGAGATGTACACGTTGCTTCCCAAACTCACTTGCAACTGTTATGAAGAGATATTGGGATGCAAATCCCGACAAGAGACCGGAGATGGATGAGGTGGTGGCAATGTTGGAGGCAATTGGCACTTCAAAGGGTGGACGAATGATACCCGGAGATCGGGAACAACAGGGATGTTTTAATTTCGTTTTTATTTTTGGGTGTGTTTATGTATATTCAATAAACTCATGAACCTTTTACCTTAAAGTTTATGTGATAAATGTGTTTCAGATAACCAGTTTCTAATATAACCACTTTATCAAGCATTATGCAATTTTGTTGCTAATTATTGTACGATGATGTAGTTATGTAAGTACCAGGGATGATAACAATTATGATCCATTCAGCTTTTTTGTTTAGTTGATGACTCTAAATCTTAATTTCGGAGGTTCTGATTAATTATTTGTTTGGTATAGGGTTATGATGCAATACTAAATCTAACTG
The DNA here is from genome assembly GCA_021014915.2 of Artemisia tridentata subsp. tridentata. Classification (NCBI taxonomy): domain Eukaryota; kingdom Viridiplantae; phylum Streptophyta; class Magnoliopsida; order Asterales; family Asteraceae; genus Artemisia; species Artemisia tridentata. The sequence goes on along the minus strand of CP139505.1, from coordinate 136,954,632 downwards.
CAGCTGGTGAGTTGGTCCTACAGGATGTCGATGGAAGCACAATTTGGAGTAGCAACACTACTGGAAAATCAGTGGCTGGTATGAATTTAACTGATGACGGAAACCTGGTGTTGTTTGATGTCAATCGTTCAGTCGTTTGGCAATCATTTGATTACCCAACAGACTGTTACGTAACTTCATTATAGGTGAGTTTTAATGTTTTGATTTTTTGTATTTGTCATCAAGTGAAACCATTTTATTCCTCAGTGTGCTGGAAGATTAGCAGAACTATTGAATTGCTAAAGATAAATTTGATGGATTCATACTCAACAACTCATATAATAAAAGTTTTTTTTTTTTTTTTTTTTTTTTTTTTTTTTTTTTTTTATTATTATTATTATTATTATTATTTCATACTCAGCAACTCATATGTGGTTTTTTTGTGTTTCAAAGATAATGTAAGGGGTATGTTTTATGATGTTGTATAACTGAGCATATTTTTTAAGGTTAATTTGGTGCGTTCTTTTGCGTTGCTCTAATTAGCCTTTATATTCTGCAGTTATCTTGCGCTTGGTATAGTATTTAAAACGTGTATCTCTAAAGGGTCCCTGCTAAGCCGTTTTAGTATGTTAACCATGACCCAAGATATAGATGAATACTTGAATTTCTGTAGGAGATGAGGGTTATATCATGCTGTATAACTGAGCATATTTTTTAAGGTTAATTTGGTGCGTTTCTTTTGTGTTGCTCTGATTAGCCTTTATACTCTGCAGTTATCTTGCGCTTGGTATAGTATTTAAAATGTGTATCTCTAAAGGGTCCCTGCTCAGCCGTTTTAGACTTTTAGTATGTTAACCATGACCCAAGATATAGATGAATACTTGAATTTCTGTAGGAGATGAGGGTTATATCAGTTTACCAGTAGGGAAGTTTATATATATTCACACATATAAACGACTCGATTTGGGTTATAGTGTTATACGAAGCCATCTACATAAATATATTCAAAATTTATATTATTCTCGAAATAATGTAATGTTTTTACTAATATTTGACACATTTATTATTTGTAAATTGTAAAATATTGTAAAGTTTTGGCTGAAAAGTGTTTCTAGTCTTTAAGAATATCCATGATTAAAGGTTTGGGATTTTACTTATTCATTCATTTTAGCGAGTTTCTGCCTTTGCAATTTCAGCCAGAAGCAAAAAAAAAGAAGATTTCCAAGAGGATGTAAAGCTAAAATTAGATATAGCAGAAGCAACGCCGAAGGATAGTGTTGCTGAGATTATGTTTGAGTTGAAGGTTAGACTTGAGTTGTGTTAATAAGAAGGCTATGAATACCATGTGGCTCACTGGTTTTTTTGTTTGCAGATTGCAATACGTGAAAAGGGTTAGCATGATGCTTCTAAGTTGTGTAAATATAGTGGAAGTGGGCTGGTGATATTATTAGTACTCCTACATAGAGGTAGCAGTTCTAAACGGGTCAAATAAAAAAGTTAGTTAGAAAGGAAACGGGTGGGTCAGTTGGGTCAAACATGTTGAAAATTACCCAAAATTGTATATAGCCTTTATTCACTTTTCATCAAATTATACCACATGCTCTACAGCTTGTGCAGGTCTCTAGGTACTTTTACTAAAATATAAGTATGTGTGATTTCCATTAGATAATTAAATATGTGTACGAGGAGGATTGCTTATTCGAAAATTTAAATGATTAAAGAAAGGAATGAGGTGTTTGTTGATCAATCCGACCTGACCCATTTCATCCGTCCTGAAAATGACATGTTTTAATATAAGCCTGTTGTGACACGTTACCTAACCTGCCCATCTTGCCCCTTATATATATTTAGGCTGAGTTTAAGTTGTTAATAATGGATGATCTCTCTAATACATCCAGGTTGGTTTTTAGGCGGGTTACTCAAAAATACGAATAACACCTGGTGTAGTCAGATTTATTAGCAGAAGTTGTAACCCACAGTATTATAAAGATGATAAGTGACAACCCATGTTATGTGATTGTGAAAAGGTGTATGTTTATTGGTTTCTTAGGTTATTGGTTGACTAAAGGGTATCGGTAAGAACCATATAAGGGAATTTGCTTTTTCAAGTATGTTTGAGTCATTCAAGTAAACAAATAATGCATGTGAGAGTAAGGTTTTCTGTTAGAAATTAAATCAACAAACTTAGTTTCAATTTTCGAGTGGTTTTGCAACAACACTATTTCTGAACTTAGTGTCTTGGAAGAGAAATTGAACCCCGTAGGTCTCAAAATTTATACTAAATGAGCATTGGTTTGTGAAGGTTGTATATTATTTTGTTTCCATTTTCCAACATATCATTCACATTTTGCATTTATGCTTCCTGTAAATGACAAAAAAAAGGCTTTTTTGTATGATGGCTGCTTATTATCTGACCTAATATGGTTGTTAGTCTCTACAGTTGGTCTCGCTGTTAATCGGTTTTATATGGTTGCTCATGAGTGCTGCTGCTGAGTCAGCTCAAAAAACCCGGGAAGTAGAAGGAAAACGTATAAGGCCATGAGTGCTGCTGCTGAGTCAGCTGAAGTCAATACCGAAGTTACGGAAAAAACCCGAGAAGTAGAAGGAAAACGTATTGATGCGTGGTTTTGCGACCTTACAACAGGTTTTACCTCTCGAGGGATCTCGAGAAGCTTGCAATCCCCACCAGGCAGTGTACCTGACCGATGTAGTATAGTGTAGTGGCAAGTACCGGGGGATTGATCGTTCTCTAGGGGAATAGTGTCGTTAGGATTGAAAAACTACTCTAATAGGTCTAAGGGTGAGGGAAGATTCTTTTTGTATTTTTATATTTTTATGAAAGCAAGTAAAATCTCGGGTTTGAAGGAGTGGGCGGAATTAGTTGCTAGTCAACTAACCCAAATAACTACAAATGCAAATAAAATAAAATAACTGAAAATGAAAAGGTTGTGGAACTTATATGGAGAGAAATGTGTTTACTTAGATTTCCTTACGCATTGGTTCATGTTTCTTAAGACGTTCAAGCAAGTTACCGAATAGGAGGTTAGCCAGTTTTCTTAAGCCTAACATCGATAAACAATCATCCAATACAATTAATAACACACTAATAACCAATAATCAATAGTTAGGTTTCATTAGATCTAAGCAAACACAAGATAAATCTAGCCTAGCATGTTAATTAAAAGACAAGAACAAGATATAATCAAACAACACATAGACATATTGAATGATTAAATGATTACTTATCTTCAATTAAACATGGGAGATCCAAGGGTATAAAACCCTTAAAAATGGCAGAAAATTCGTCTTAGGGTTTCTTCTCACAAAGTTGCACACTATGAATAAAAATTGCAAAACTATATATAGAGTTTAGTAGCTGACGGCGTCACGTTGTAGGAGGTGACGCCGTCACCTCGCCGTGGCAAGGGTTCCCGGATGGTGTTCCTGACGCTGTCCCTCTTTAATCCTCCAAAATCCGCTCTGGCCTATCAAGGGTTGACGCCGTCAGAAATGTGCTTGACGCCGTCTCTCTTTAACTTAAACCGTGATGGCCTTGATCACCTTAAAGGGTGACGCCGTCAGATTTCCATTGCAAAACTCTCTGGCGCGTCACGTGTATTTTTCATATCCACCTCTTTTGCCAAGCCATGACGCCGTCTGGAACAATTCTTGACACCGTCAAGTGTACTTTTCCAGCAACTTTGAAGACTTTGTCGTTTTCTTCACTTTTATGCTCTAAAAACGTCCAAAATGCTTCCTTTTCCAGATTTCCTCTCCAAAGTACCTAAAATGACAAAAGGAACGATTTAGGGCAATATTTGATCAAATAAATACGATTTAGGGCTTAAATGACCCTCTAAAAGCGGTACACTTTTCGCTTCATCTAATACCCTTACACTTGAGATTTGCTTGTCCTCAAGCAAATGCGCTTTTATTCTAATCAAAATACAAGTTATGGGTCATTTAATGCTAATATAAAAGTAATTACAACAAATAGTCGTTCCACTTTAATCATAATAAGCACGGAGATTACAAACTAGCACCTCACAAGTAGTGTTTAGATACTCACATCTCTCAGGTGTCATAAAAGTATATCTCATAAATGAAAATGGATAATATCTCTCACTACCTGTCATAGCAAATAGATTACCATAGGCTTGGGAAAGGATCGAAAACCTTCTCCACTAGGCGTAAGCACCTAAGATAAACTATCAAAGAGGGCTTTTACATGGGTTATAACGTGAGGTGTAGGGATATGATAAACACGGTTTTGTTGGATAAAGGATATTTTACTGGTGGCGAGTTAAAGATCTTGGTTAATTACATGTACAATATGGCGTTGCTAAGCCAAGACTAGACTCGACTTAAGCTAAAAACAAAATAACAAAAACATAAAATAAACATAAAATGAAATGGGATGGTAGTCCGTATGTTTTTTCTACTTTTCTTTTTCTCATTTTTTTGTATTTTTCTTGATTTTTTCGATTTTTTTTTTTTTTTTTTTTTTTTTTTTTTTTTTTTTTTTTTTTTTTTGCATACACTCTTGCCCTACCATCCAAAATAATACATCATAGGGGCGTTGCATTCCCCTTACACTTGAACTTTTACATAACTTTACAATTAACTATTCTAATGACTCGAATTAAGATAATCGAAACACTTGGAGTACTTTTTAAAATATTTAGCACATATGGGGGTAATAATGTTGTTCTTCCCCATTACTCCATTACACTAGTACTTTACCCATGAGTCCCAATCGTCCCAAAACAATATGTACAAGGATATGACTCGACTTAGCAACCATGTAATCAGTTAGATAATTAACTAAGGGTTTAAACAAATGTTGTCACAATAATGCACTAAAAATGAGTGCATATAAGGTAGGCTAAGGCGATTTTGGGTGTACATTTAAGTGGGGTGTAAACAAATTCTTCCTTTAAGTAAAATGCTTAAAGTTAGAAACGAAAAGATAGGCTCTGAGGGGTGTACTAGGGGTATCGTGTACTAAAAATGAGTACAACGCAAAGGGTGTGGGAGAATTACTTGACCAATGTAGCCAACGTAATTATAACAAAAACACATGTGTAAAACAATGGGTTAATCCTAATGTCTCTTATCATGTAGTAAATCTAACTACACGAATGTAGTCTCACTTGTGGCCTCGGAATGGTCCTAACGCAAGTTCTAGAATCTAAGTGCTACCGGTACACACATCATAGCATAAATGCTTTTCCTACCAATTCTAGGGGCGAACCTCACATATTTGGGGGTGGAAAATTTTTTAGTGGTACGGTTTTGTGCTAGTCATATAACTCCTATCCGTGAGACGCTCATTAAGATCAAAGTTTCACTCCTATATGTTGTAAAAAAATTTTAATTTGGCACTAAAATTGCCTTAACAGGTATTTCTCTCAGTTTTATTACACATCTACCATTAAACAAACAAAAATCAAGTGCACTTGTATTCTCTAAAGTATCGTACTTTACCCCCCTTTACACTTAAGATGAACATTGTCCCCAATGTTCAAATATCAAGATGTAAAAGTAACAAGGTAAAAGAATGAAATCAAATACTCCCCTGATTCGTTTGGTGGATAAAGAGGTAACATGGTTAGATCTTCTTCCAATAAAATGTAGAAGCTCCAAGACTAAAGCATCGCCAAAAGCTTGATTCCACATACATTTTCTTGTCCAAAATAACCTGTTAAACCTGATAAAACAAACACGAAAACCTGCATAACAACGGCGGGATAAATCTATATAAGGATATAATGCTTGTGGAATGATAATTTTGCAGATTCCTGGAGTTTATAAGTTAGAGATTTAATAAAACTTTTTATGAAAACAAAACCTTCAACAATTTTAGAAAATTAAAACCTGACGCCGTCAAGTTGTAATGCCTGACGCCGTCAGAAATGATCTGACAGAATTCTCATGTTAAGTTTTCGGAAAATTTCTGGAAAAACCTATACCTTACTTCCTGGAATTCCTGCAAAACATCATTATGACTCGATACAAGCATTTGACTCAAACAATTACTAATATGTATGTTAATTTATTATTGCTACGATTCATGTTCATTTGTTCTAATGAACCGATTTGGATTTCCCTTACACTTATCTTTTGCAAAATACCTTTATATGTAGTTAAGACGAAGTTAAAAACAAGATAAAGCATTTTCACAATTTAGTATCGAACATGAATCAATAATAATAAAAATTAAACACACATACGGAAGCAAAGAAAATCAAACAAACAAGTAAATAAACACACAAAGCAAATAAAGCATGGGTTGCCTCCCAAGAAGCGCTTTTCTTTATTAACGAGTCTTGTAGCTAGACTCAAAGTCAGGGGTTCTACGTTTTTCCGTTTTGCTTCTCAATTGCCGCTCTGATCATCCTAACAACCTCCATATCAACTTTGTATTTAGGTCCTAGGTTCAAGCAATCTTTATAATAAAGGCTTCTCTTATTCCAAACATAGTCCATGCCTTTCTCTTTATCCTCATCATTGATGTCCTCAATCGCACCAATGTTGTCCTTGTCAAATCGAGGCACAAAACGAAATTCATTTACCCGATAAGGCATCCTATATGTGATCCTATCTATGTGATTAGAAAACTGAACCGTGCCTCTTAAACGATCATACTTTAAATTGGATGCTTCAATAAACGGCTTACCTAACACCACGTGAGATAGGCGGCAGTCAACAACACTTGCCAAATCTTCTAAGATCATGAAGTCGGTGACAAAGGTAAAATTCCCAACAAGGATATGCATGTCCTTAACCCTTCCAACGAAGTTGCAAACTCCGCCGGGGCACTTGGGGTCTTTCCAAGGCTCAAGTGGTGTGTTTATGATCTGGCTATAAAGGCCTGAGGACATCACGTTGGTTGGGGATTCACAGTCAATGTAAGCATGCTCAACGTATTGGTACCCAATCATACATGGTATCTTCACATTCCCGGGATCACCCCTCTTAATCTTTGGGTCAATTCTAACAAAAGGTGGTCGAGGGTTATCAACTAGGTTGTTATAGTAAGCAATCTCCTCCTTAGTGGGGTATTCATTGAAATAATCATCCAACCTAGGATCTACCTTCACTTCATCAATTTTCTCAATCAACTCCTCAACCGTAAGATTATTACGTTCTAAGTAATTATCTGAGTATATGGCGGTCTCTAAGTTGTTCAAGGCATAATCAAGCTCTATATCAATCATTCTATTGAGCTCTCTGAGCTCGCTAATCTCATCCTCAATTTGGCTACGCAACAAAGCCACTTCGTCAGGTGTAAGGGGTGGATTCGCGTTTTCCATAATGGCAAACTGAATAGTCAATAAAAATCTTATACGAACAAAAGCACGAAGGAATCTAGTGAGTAGACCTAATAAAATAAAAATTCAACCTAAACAATAACTATTCCCCGGCAGCGGCGCCAAAAACTTGATGCGTGGTTTTGCGACCTTACAACAGGTTTTACCTCTCGAGGGATCTCAAGAGGCTTGCAATCCCCACCAGGCAGTGTACCTGACCGATGTAGTATAGTGTAGTGGCAAGTACCGGGGGATTGATCGTTCTCTAGGGGAATAGTGTCGTTAGGATTGAAAAACTACTCTAATAGGTCTAAGGGTGAGGGAAGATTCTTTTTGTATTTTTATATTTTTATGAAAGCAAGTAAAATCTCGGGTTTGAAAGAGTGGGCAGAATTAGTTGCTAGTCAACTAACCCAAATGACTACAAATGCAAATAAAATAAAATAACTGAAAATGAAAAGGTTGTGAAACTTATATGGAGAGAAATGTGTTTACTTAGATTTCCTTACTCCCTAACTATCTTTTACCGGTTGATTAGTGTGTATTAATTGCGTGGATGACGGGTGTATTCCTTAATACCAATCGTGGGATGGCGTACGTACTTCCCCAACTCTACAAGCTCCTACTTCACTCCTATGTCGAGCCGGCTAAGAAGCTCCTAACATGGGATCACTAGAATTCGCTCATGCATTAAATACAACCATAAAAACCTTAGTACGCATTGGTTCATGTTTCTTAAGACGTTCAAGCAAGTTACCGTATAGGAGGTTAGCCAGTTTTCTTAAGCCTAACATCGATAAACAATCATCCAATACAATTAATAACACACTAATAACCAATAATCAATAGTTAGGTTTCATTAGATCTAAGCAAACACAAGATAAATCTAGCCTAGCATGTTAATTAAAAGACAAGAACAAGATATAATCAAACAACACATAGACATATTGAATGATTAAATGATTACTTATCTTCAATTAAACATGGGAGATCCAAGGGTATAAAACCCTTAAAAATGGTAGAAAATTCGTCTTAGGGTTTCTCCTCACAAAGTTGCACACTATGAATAAAAATTGCAAAACTATATATAGAGTTTAGTGGCTGACGACGTCACGTTGTAGGAGGTGACTCCGTCACCTCGCCGTGGCTAGGGTTCCCGGATGGTCTTCCTGACGCCGTCCCTCTTTAATCCTCCAAAATCCGCTCTGGCCTATCAAGGGTTGACGCCGTCAGAAATGTGCTTGACGCCGTCTCTCTTTAACTTAAACCGTGATGGCCTTGATCACCTTAAAGGGTGACGCCGTCAGATTTCCATTGCAAAACTCTCTGGCGCGTCACGTGTATTTTTCATATCCACCTCTTTTGCCAAGCCATGACGCCGTCTGGATCAATTCTTGACGCCGTCAAGTGTACTTTTCCAGCAACTTTGAAGACTTTGTCGTTTTCTTCACTTTTATGCTCCAAAAACGTCCAAAATGCTTTCTTTTCCAGATTTCCTCTCCAAAGTACCTAAAATGACAAAAAGAACGATTTAGGGCAATATTTGATCAAATAAATACGATTTAGGGCTTAAATGACCCCCTAAAAGCGGTACACTTTTCGCTTCATCACGTATAAGGCCATGAGTGTTGCTGCTGAGTCAGCTGAAGTCAATAGCGAAGTTACTGCAGTCGCCGAACAAGTAGTGGAGGATGAAGGTTTGGATGAGAGATCAGAAGAATCAACTGAAGAGTTTTCTGATTTTGTGGTATATGAGAAAGATACTAAGGCCGAGGAGTTAACTGGGTATGATCTTGATAAAAAACTTGGACGGCCACATCCGTTTATTGATCCTAAAGTGAGCCTCTTACTAGCGAAGAATTATGGTGGAATCGGAGGAAACCGGAGAAGGAATAATGGTCTAGGTGGCAGAAGAAGCGTCCTGATGCTGAAACGGTTAGTAAAAAATTAGATGCTGAGACATATTCCTAACGGGTCAAATGGTTTGAAATTCGCCTATAACTTACGAGTAAATAGTAATAGTTATTTTATAAAGTTTATATAAGTTAGCGAAAACGTGTTGGCAACTCGACCCGACCTGTTTTGACCCGTTATATATTAAGTGATGCTTTGACTTTTATGAAACAGGTGATTCTCGGTCCCTAAGTTAACAAATTTATGAATCATTGATTATTCAAGATTTTTTTACGAATTAGAGTTTGACCCTCTGTGGAAGCAAATAAGAGTTTTTTGATTATTCAAATTTAAAAAAATCTTGGTTTCTATGTGATAAATTTGTAGGAAGTGCCTGAAAAATCAAAACATGGGGGAGTTTGTTGGATTTGTGTCCCTATTTGACCCGCCAAAACATGACAGTGATGAGACCACTTTCAGTGGGACGTGCGTTCTCCGAGGCCGACATTGTCTAATATTCAGATGAAAGTTAGAACAGGAATGTGGATGGCTGTTTGTGGAAGATTCCGTTCTCGACAATCGAGCTTTCTTTCTTGAATACTTGATGAAATCTCGAAAGTCTCCCGTGAAGTAAGTCTCGACTTCATATTTGTTTCATAATCATAATATTGCGGCTAATTCTGTAAGTTTTCTTTAACTTTTGTTATATTTATGATTCATTGTTACATTTATTTTTATGGTTCGAGGTTATATGGATAATAGAAGAATCTACAAATGGAAATGAAACCGTTTACCAAGAATAATCTTATTTGTTAAGGTTAGTGGTTTCTTTCTTCCTCTTCTGATATGCAACACGTATACTGATGCTATTGTTATGATGAATATGCTGCTTCCATTGGTTTTTCGTAGCATTTAATTTGACGACAATACATACTCTTCGTAAACGGTAACATTTTTTCCTTCCTTTATGCAGCTGAGAGTTTGGACAAGGAATACATTATGCAGTGGCGGGCACATCGGAGTTAAATTCATCAATTCTTGAAGCAAGAAAGACTCTAAATCCTTTGTCAAATGCATCGTCGGAAGTTCACCTGGAATGGCTTAAACGATTATTGCCTTCTGTTTGTGGCAGCGCATCAGGTGACGCTTCTACAAGTATACTATTTGAGTCATATGGGTACAATACATATCTGTGACTCAAATATTACTGATAAACAGTTTGACTATCTTTGAAATGCAGTATTCAGAGGTGGTTTCTTGATCTGCTTTATGGCGTGTGTGATATCTCGAATGTGATACATATTGTTTAAGAATTATTGCAGGTACTAATGTGAAAGATATAACTTTATGTTCTCTATTCTAAGATATAACTTTTCGTGCTCTATTTTTTTTATTCTCATCGTAGGTTCACTTTCTTGAAGCAAGAAAGACTCTAAATCCTTTGTCAAATGCATCGTCGGAAGTTCACCTGGAATGGCTTAAACGATTATTGCCTTCTGTTTGTGGCAACGCATCAGGTGACGCTTCTACAAGTATACTATTTGAGTCATATGGGTACAATACATATCTGTGACTCAAATATTACTAACAAACAGTTTGACTATCTTTGAAATGCAGTATTCAGAGGCAGTTTCTTGATCTGCTTTATGGCGTGTGTGATATCTCGAATGTGATACATATTGTTGAAGAATTATTGCAGGTACTAATGTGAAAGATATAACTTTATGTGCTCTATTCTAAGATATAACTTTTCGTGCTCTATTTTTTTTTATTCTCATAGTAGGTTCACTTTAACACACAATAAAATTTATAAACTTGAGCTATAAAAAAATAATTCTATTGAATTCATGTTTATTAATGACGACATTACCTCAGTTGCCTACAGATATTATTTGCATAAACAAACTCAAAATAGTTTACACACTTTTTGTTTTAACTTCAACCACTTTACGGGATAACGACTCACATGCATACACCCTTATATAAGGTGGTCTCTAAATAAAAAGCTATTAACAGATTTATTATTGCATATTTATATTTGTACTCATTTATAGCTAGCGGCAAAATGTAAAAGGTTCTTATATTAGCAGAAATCGTTATTATTCTTTTACAATATTACCAACGACTTTTGTAATTAGTGCTATTACATCGACCTTCAAATTCCCTTAAGCTTGGACAATGCACGCCTGAGTTATACATTGCATTGTAATTTTTCTGATAGTGATTCAGTATGAGCTAATCCAAACACTACATAAGCTGATAAGCTGCTTTTACGAATAAGCAGCAGCTGTTTAAATAAGTCCAACAATCCAAACACTTCAAAATTGCCCTTTCTTCTTTGGAAATATGCAATGAGCAGTCATATATACAATCCCAAACACCCCTTTAATTGATGCAGTGGTGGTCCATCGATGAGATTATTAGAGCGGATTAGTGAGAGCAAAACCTAAGTTATAAACTCAAACTTTGTTTAAAAATGTGTTATCTTACGTTTGCTTTACTGTTCAATAAGTATTTCTATACTAAGTTGGAATCAGACAATATAATGCACAAAAACACACAGTGGATTGGTGGTTGCCAGTTGCGCCTTTGCAAGTTGAAGTTCAAAATTACTGTAACGCGCCAGGTGTTTCTATATTAAGTTGCTTATGCATTAAGTTGTTATGAAAATCAATAAATGAGAAGGCTCATGTACTGTATAATAGCCATTTAAAGCCCATAAACTTTCTTGAATATATTGAGTGCTAAACTTATACTGTATTTGTAATTTATAGTTTTACACTATCGGCTGGACTCTGATTGGGATTGCTAAACATCAGCTAATTGTTTATTGTTCCTTAAACGCAAATAAGCAGATTTATCAGTCTATGAGTGCGTTTGTAATTAGTTTATTTATCAGTCAATATGGTTTGTGTCATTATTTGAATTCATTTGTTTTCTTTTTGCTATTTTTGCAGTTAATAGTCAAACAACAGAAAAGGACTCCAGCAATATACGTGGCAGTATTAGCCGAACGCATTCTACGACTCAAGGCAAGTGAATTTGTTAGTTCCTATATGTCTGCGTTGCTCTATTATCAACATGGTTTCTAAGTGGGATTAGTAGTTAATAGTCAACCGTATCGTGTCAGTTATATTACAGTAACATGTTCGGCACAGGCCTAAATGACTGCTCTATATCAAACATTTGAAGCTGCAGCTGATCACCCAGCTCATGAGCCTATTACCAATACTACTAATAGCAACGACGAACAGATGTATAATTAGGAGGTAATATTTTTTGTTTCATGATGCTATGAAACAAAACTTGGTCACCTACTACTTATATGGCTGGCTATGTTTCAACATGGTTTCAATTAGAAAATCTGCTAGGCGCTTAAGAATGAGAACGCAAGCACATCTAACAGCTCTTAGACAACAAGTATGTTTTTTTTTACCAACAATGTTGATTTACTTATCCTCAATTTTTCACGTGCTTAAAATACTTCACGTACAATTTGGTACGGGGGCTTTCAAAACACAATGCCACATACCACACATGATAATCATTTTCTAAGACCTTTGAATTTTAAAATATTCGGTATCATGGGCTCCTCTTCTAAAATATGTTTCAAGGATCGACGAAAATGGCTTAGCTGAAGCAAACGGGTTGGTGTTCCTGCATTAACAAGTATGTGTATCATGGTCTATTTTTTGCGTGTGTTATATTTACGGAAACTTAGTTAGTGCTTTGAATCATATTGGATTTTCTTTTATCTAATAAACCCTTGGCAGGATCTGTTATTGGCGATTAATGATAATTTTATTGAGTTATTAGCTGAAGGATATAAGCTGAGGGAAGAGCAATTGAAGCTGCAGAAACAACCGGTTCAGAATGATATGGAAATGGTGGAAATGGGAAATAGCTCGCCGGATGATCTTGAATTTAGTGAATCTGAAGAGCTTTACAGCTCTTGAAATTGCTCGGTGAGTCTCGCCCTACCTTAGTTATGCATGTGCACCGATACTATTACAGTATGTTTTAATTTTGCATCTTATTGGCAGAAGCAACAGGGTATATCTTTCTCCATCTAATCATATATGTTGAATTAACTTATATAAGGTTCATTACATGTTAATTTTGGTACCATAAAGCAGATGCTAAGATTTAACATCAATAGAAATCAAAATTCATCCTAAGATGGCATTTGTTTGTCGCTAAGTAGTTATATAACAAGAATTGGTTTTGTTGTGTCATCCAAACGATAGAAAGTAGAAATTGGTTGTATGAAACGTGAAAAGGGAATAATCAGATAATGACTTTCTAAATGCAAGTCCAAACGCCCCTATTAACTTTGGTCAAATTTAAGGTTATTTAAGGCTTTTAATTTGTTTTTGTTTTTTATGGTTATGTCAGAGGTTTATTTGAGCTTCTGATTATTTGAGCGTCAATATTGGAATCAATATCAAAAGGCACACCCAAACACACCCTAACTTTTAAATGTTGCTTTTATATATATTATATGGTTTACTAATGTATATGATGTTGAACTTGCAGAATGCAAGGAAATACTGTCGAAAGGTTGGCAGGTGAAAGATTAACTGAAATTGCTCATGATGAGAGGCGTATCGAGAATCTCTGGACAGGATAGCGGGTTATTTTCCACAAACATTTTCTGTTATCATTATTGCTTTTGTATTTTTGATGCATCTGTCCATGGTCAAAGTTTGGTTGGGATTATTTGTATCCCATTTAGTTTTCTTTCTAATGTTGTGTGTTTATCAGATTGAAATAAAGGAGTTGGATGAATTTGCACAAGCTGCTTTCCAAGGGTACAAGACTCTTAATCGTATTCAGAGCAGAATATTCCAAACTACCTACCATACTAATGAGAACATTCTGGTCAGTTATAAGCTCATTAGGTTGACTAATACAGATGGTGTCATGAAATAGTATCCTATGTCCTCAAGTAATCACCTTGTGTTACAGGTCTGTGCTCCAACAGGAGCTGGAAAAACAAATATTGCTATGACTGCTATTCTGCATGAGGTGCGTACATAAAGTGATCCTCTTTGCGTTGTTCTTATTATTGTTTATATATAGTAACTTTATCTTTTTCTTAAATTAGCAGACTAACCTGCTTATTTTACCTTAAAATAAGAAAATAAGCACAAGCGTTTTTAGTGATCCAAACGTACTGCTTAACATAAACAATAGTTATATGCTTCTTTGATTCCTTCGAGTGATCATATAACTTACTTATTAACATAAACAAAAGTTATATGCTTCTTTGATTCCTTCGAACGAAGGATTACCTGGATTCAATGTAGCTATATATACCTGGTTCAGCCGGTGGATTTACTGGTCAGCCACTTTCCATGTTTTCAAATTAGATCACAATTAAAGTTTTCTTGGTTGTGCAATTATTTGCTTACATACACATGCACTCTTATCTTGGTTTTTTAAAAACATTGTATTAATTGATGTAATAACAAAAATAGATTGGGGCTTTTGGCCCCACGAAACTGGCGAAGGGAAAGCAAGTTGTTAGTTTTGATCCTGTTGATGATTCTTCGCAAAGTCCCTGGAACAAACTAAGCTACGCTTCTGAAGGCTTGGCAGGTGATGCAAACAAGAATTACAGCAATATTTACTGGTCATATGTTTCCCGGCTTTTTGCTCAACTAAAATAGTTGCTATGTAAATAGGGCTTATTTGATCGGTGAAGTAAAAAGCACTTTAATCATGGTTAGTGAAAAATGTTGTGTTGGTATAACTGATTGAGATGTTGATATAGTATAGCAGATGCTATGGTGGATGTACTGCACCATGTTTACATTGAAAACTATCCACCCCAAACCCAAATCATTTAAACAAAATAATCGGCCCGAACCATGAACCATTATTCATGTAAAGAAACCATCGACACCAAAAAAATATCTACTAAATTGATTACGATATGATGTTAGTGCATATTTTAATTATTGTTCGTTACATTTGATAACTTGTCATGCCAAATAGCATTAGTCGATGCAAGTGTATGTAAAGTGTCAAATTTTTGGCATCGAAAGGTTAAAGGTTTATAGTCTATATGGGTTTCTTTTGCTGCTCTTAGTTAACTGTTACAAAGTTTCATATGATTCAAGTTAGTGGATGTATCTGTTAGAAAGTAGTAGTATTTAGATCATGTTGTAAGACTAGAGTTCAAGTGGATATATCTTCTCCAAAAGACTGCAAGTTAGTGCGTTAGTGCTGCTGAAGTTATTTTTTTTTTTTTGTTATATTTTCTTGAGTCAATTATTAAAGAGTGCAGATGCTGCCACGCCTTATAGTCTCGAAGCATTATTAAGAAGTTTATTGGATAGCTTGCTGCAAGATTATGGAAGTTTACTAAAAAGTGTTATATCAATCGTTTGCTGATGTGACATCTAAAACTAATGAACTTTGTAGGGTTGCTGAAAGTGGGTTGGGAGAAGTGGGGATTGATTAAAGGTTCTGTAATCAAACATACAATGCGAGATACACGGGACAGTCGATATGCTTACACAGAAAGAATAATGATAATATCGGTATGTTTATATCTTTTCAGTTTCAGCTCAAGCAATAATGTAGTGCACCATCCATAAGGTAGTTACCATCGCAATTCAACCTATCTAGGACTCTATTTAGAAGAAGTTTTGATCTTTTTAAAATCCCTATTATGGTTTCGTGTACGTGTCAATGCCAACTAACTGGAAATGAATCTTGATATGACCTACAATCTAAATGGATGTGATACGTTTGTTTTCTCATTCAGGATTCATGGGACATGAGTTGTAGAGATGCCCCTTATTGCAAAATATATCAGGGACATGGGATGTGTAGGTGTCTTTTGAATGTTGTTGAAGAGGTACCCGTTCCTTTTGAGTCATTCATAAGATGATCCAACCATAATAGGTTTTGGTTTTATTGTGATATTACTTTCCGTTGGCTTACTGCGGTGGCGATTTACACCAGGGTGTTATATTAGCGATGCAGGTAATATCATGCTCATTTCTTTTGGAAAAACTGAAACTGAAAGTGTTGCACACATCGAGGGATGGATAGAGAATCATTTTGTAATACGTAGATAGTCATTGGCCAAGCTTTTTTTATCACCAAATAAAAAAAATTACCAGTGAGTGAAACATGTTAACGTACAATAATCTTCAGAGAAGGTTTAGAAACCCTTTTACACGAAGATCATTAAAAAAAATAACATATAAAATGACATTCATGTACCTCGGGCAGTGCTTTTGTATTCATGTGTTTATCACATCGCACGCTTTTAAAAAACAACTCTCCACCAGAGAAGAACCCAATGACTAAAAGATTGACTCCACCATTCAAAGACTCTTATGCATCTTCTATTGCAAAGCTGTATGAGATAACGGGTCCTTCCCAGAATGAAAATTATAGTCTGTTGGATTCTCCAAGAAGGGATGAAGATACAGAAGCACAATATCAGATTAGTCAAGAAGGTGAGAGTATCAGATAGGTCAGTGGGCAATGAAAGTACATTATCTGAAGTTTCCCTTGAGGATGTAGCGGATTGTGAAATGTTTGTGGGAGGATATCACGTTGGGCGAATGTAAGCAATCTGTAATGAGTGATTAGGGGAAGGTGTATACCGCATACTAAAACACCAACATAAGAATGATAAGAAAATGCACACCCGTCCAATCTTTAAACTGGAATTCCCCTCGGTGGAAGGTAAAGCAACACAACATCAGCCACAGGAGGCTTTAACCATTCAAAAGTAGACTTCTTTCTTGTTACAAATCAAGAATCCCATCCAAAAAGGACGAAACAATTTCAGGGGACTCGAGAAAGAGGAAGCCGGTATTTATATCACATGTTAGTGTATGTTAAAGACTGAAAAATTTTATTTTCATTTAGTTGAAGAGCTATGAACAATGTTGCAAAAATCGCGTATTGGTGGTGTGGCGGTCGACCACCCTGCAGCGATTAATCGGCCATGGCGGGATTAATCGGTGATTAATTGGTTTTGCAATTTTGGCATGTTTTGGGTATTTCTGAAGACCAAACTAAAGATCGTAACTGATTCCAAGCCTACTATGTTTCCAAACCTCAATAAAAGGCTCCAATTATGATTATGAGGCTCATTGTGTGTTATAAGTGAAATAAACGATCCCCAAATTAAGTAGAATGCCTAAATTTTTATTTTTTTAAAGCTGGCCGATACGGCCGATATGGCCGATTAATCGGCCGATACGGCCGATACTTCCGATATGGCCGATTAATCGGCCGATATGGCCGATTTCTGGCCGATTTTTGTCGCTTTTTTCCCAAAACCGATTTTTTTGTCCGATTTGCATTATTCGACAAGGCCGGCGGCCGATAACCGATATATCGGCGATTAATCGGCCGCCACGGCCGATTTTTGCAACATTGGCTATGAATGTATACACATATGGTATTCTCACGAAGCATCAACATATGTTGATATTTATAGACTTCTTTTATAAAATTAGCATCCGATTGTATATTTTGCGATAAAGTGGATCAGACACATTATACTACTTTTAATTTTGCCATACACTTTAAAATTATTCATTTAATCTTATACTAATATACTACGGAAAAAAATATTACTTTAAGTGATATGTTTCAATCTACATTTTAAATGACATTCAAACCATATACGTTGACAAAGAAGCCAACGAGGCCTTACAAGATTCAGACGTCTATAATGTCCGCTCTGTATCTGATGGAATTGATTTAGACATTCTCATTGAAAATGAATCTCAAGATTATTATTCTACCGATGATGAAAATCCCGATGATGATATTTGATTTCCAATATAGTCACTCAACAATCTACCTACTTATATAAGAATTTCAAATAAACAACCAAATATTAATTTAAAAAAAAAAAAAAAAAAAAAAAAAAAAAAAAAAAAAAGAAAAAAAAAAATTGTACAATCAATAAAAATAACTACTACCTTATATTAGTATTATTCGTTATTTTTTGCCTTCGATCACTAATATCTAATAATTTATTTACAGAAATCTAAAAGTTTTTATGTACAACCCTTTCTTTCAACATGTACAATTTTCAACCATTTCTTACCACCATTCTTTCGCTATTGTAAAATATGCCAACGATAATTATAAGTCATGCCCGGCGGGCTTCGACAACTAGTATATATATATATATATATATATATATATATATATATATATATATATATAGGCAATTGCCTACATTCCTTTTGAAAAAAAAGGTGGGGACAAGGGGAAAACATGTAACAGGGTCTTATTGGAGGGACTAAACTGTACATTTTTTAAATTTTTTACAAAGAGGATGTAGGCAATTGCCTACATCTGGATGCAGGCATCATATATATATATATATATATATATATATATATATATATATATATATATTATATATATATATATATATATATATATATGGGACTAAGTACGACTTGCACGAAACGCTACTTTTGTTGTACAATGACATGGAAATGCCACTAAGCAATTCTAATCCACCTCAATGCCACTTGGCACACACATTCCATGTTTTTTTTCCGGAATTTAATTCAAATTTTTTTGACCAAATGAAGAATTGAACCTTGGTCTTGCCTCCTAACACACAAGGTGTCAACCACTGGAGCACTTAGAATATTTGTTAAAAGCTTTGAAAACAAAATATAGATGCTATACCAATACACCTTAAACTAACTTTTAATCCTTTCCATGATTATTCATAAAGCTGTAACTCATTCCCTAAAATTACTCACAATTCAAATCCTTCTCCCAAAAGTTACGCAGCCACAATTAGTTCGATTGATCAAAAAATCCTTAATTATAATTATTCTCAAATCATTCCTCTATCACAATACCAGATTCAAAAAACTAATCACTAAATATGTTTAAGCCATGCAACAATTATATGAATGGGAGAGGCAGTTTCAAATAACTGATCGTATATTGAATATGAATGATCATCTACTGAGCACGATCGCGTTTTCCATCCACAAATCGTAGGTTAAACCACTTAACGTGTTATGCTTTTATTTAAAGCTTTGATTTTTATTCATCATCCACAGTGAGTAATCAATTTGATTATTTCACATTAGGTTTGTTTTCATTCTATTTTTCATATTTTGGGATATATTTTAGTAAGTATATTTGTTCTTTTATTGTTGAAAACCAAGTGTTTGTGTTAATGTCTGAATGAGTTTTTTAATCTATGTTTTAAGGTTGCACACCAAGTATTTGTGATAGTGTATGAATGCAATTTTTATGTGTATTTTATGCAGGTGGCTTCGAGCCTTGGACATGTCTTGGTGATAGTAGTTGTGGGCCACCTTGATCGTTTTATAGATAATATTGCAACTTGCCTATCCTCAAGCCACACCAATGATATTCATAACGATGGCAAACATAGGTAAGTGAAAACTGGTGAACACATCCATGCCAACAATTTAGAACTTGAAGTAAGCACGTTTTCATGTCCTGTATCATAGAAACAATCATTTAAGTAGTCTTTTAAACTTTAGATTTATATGTGCATGTTTAGGTTGATCATGTTTTGATTGATAAATGGTGGTTTTGCCTGATTTATTATAGTTCTTAATATGGGAGTTTTGAATAGTTTGATTAATGGTGGTTTTGGGTTATGTTCGAAACATTGTCAAATTGAAGTACTCATGTCTATGTAGTGTTAAACCACTTATGTAATTGGCATGTATAACTATCAGTTAGTATTTGCACGCTAGAACATATTTTGGCTGTTTGTTGCATCTTCGTTAAAATTACGAGCTGGTTACATATTTTGGTTGGTTGTTTGTAGCCATTTAGGCATTAATCCATTACATATTCTCCAAATAGCACATGAATAGCCAAAAACACTTTAGGAATTGGCCTGCTTGCAGGTAAGATATTAAGATAAATATATGTTTTCAATATGGTTTAATAGTAACATTTTTGTTGTGTTGTTTTGTATGCAGGTCATTATGCGACTTCACAATCATATTCAATCAAATCTTTCAAAAACCCTCACCACACACACAGTCAACCCATTTTTTGAAAATGGTTTGATCAACAAATTTGCAATGGATTCATAATCATTTTCGGCGGTAATCTTTTATTTAATTTGTTCATATTCCATTGAATTAGGTTAGTTGGTAAATTCTCACTGGATTCATAACATATGATTTGCACAAACAATGCCGAATAGGCACTGCAGAAATTAAATGGGACCACATATAGTGTTCTATAAATGCTAATTGGTAATAATTGTAACTCAACGCTCTTAAATAATTAATGTTTATCTATTGCAGATAGCCTATCCTACTCTTCTGTCAATTTGGGGTATAAGGTTGTTGAAAACTATTAATTTGTTGCAGGGCTATTGCAAAGTATCTCCTAATTAATTGTGACAAGGAATGAGACTATGAGACCATGGAATGAATGTGATTCCCGTGAACAACCTGCTGATCGGCAAAACAATCAAGGAGGTAGCAATCATGGTCTTTTGAAACACTGCTATGCTTATCAAAACTTAAAATTTTCGAAAAATGGTTTACTATTTTATCTCTAATTAATAATACAAGCACTGTATAGGTTCTCGAGACGAAGGATTACATCCATGTGATTCGATAACATCACATTCAAATCCGACTTCATCATCACCAAAAAATATCTTAAGAGGTAATCTTTTATTTACTTTGTTCAGATTCAAATCGAATTAGGTTAGTTGGTCAATTTTGATGTATAATGATATAAGAATTAATTGAATTTTAATTATTGATTTTTGTTTTGAAATCAACCATGCCTTGATATGAGGTGACTATATCACTTTGTATCGACACTTTTGATCTCAATTTTCTTATCAAATTCAGATTGTTTAAATGGCTTATTATGCTCAGTTTCTCGGTTTATGATATGCTTATAACAATATACTTCTATAAAATGGGTGGCACTATAAGAAAGTTTATTTGATGAAGTGCACTTTTAAGTGTTTGATATAATGTATCAGTAAATGTGATAACATTGTTTTGTGTTAAACTATTTGCAGGTTAGAACGTGATTCATGAAGCAAGACTTCGAAGGAACGAGGTATGCGTTTATGTTCTTCTAGCCGGTAAAGATACAAACTATAATGTTGGTGAAGCTGACTCAACTAATAGAAAAAGACTACACAAAAATGACCCATATGTTGAATTATTGCTAAAAGGGAAATTTTAGTTTCTGTCATTAGTTTTACACGCCTTTAAATGACCAATATGTTGAATTATATTGTATCTTATAATATTTATAATGTAAAGAAAGGTGGAATTTTGCCCAACATTTTTTACACCTTAAAAAAATAGTCTTATTATTTAAATCATTACATGAAGTTTTTATTATTGCAAGCACGTCTAGATGCATAGCAGCTCATCTAAAAGATTTGTTATTCATAACATCAAATTTTGTCTCACATTTCTCGACTTGTGTGCACATGCAGCATCAATAAAGGAGGCTGTTCTTAGCGGTGTCCCCCTTGACGATTCTAAGAGAGAAGAATTCAGCAAAATTCAGCAGGTGCACTTATTAATTTTCAATCAAATCTTTTCCAGTACTTGGCTATGGAATACTGCTCGAGGGATCAATGGGGACGAAGTTAAAGGTTGTTGGGAATAAAATGATCAAAGTCAAAGAGCCTGCCAAGTCGATGAAGAGCCTGCTAGTTGATTTTGTTGTGTACGAAGATGTTCTACCAGTACCTTCTGGGTAGAAGGTACTGCTAGCTAATGAAGAGCCTGCCAAGCTTATGTCAAGTCGATTAGATATTTTGTAATAGATATTTAGTTGAATTATTAGTCTTTGTACATTGTTATACGTTATGTAGAAGTAGAATAGTCTTCTGTGGTGACAGAAGAATATATCAGAGTGTACATGGGTAGTTGTATTTAATTGTAGGCGCCAATATAGTCAAAGTATAGTATTATATTCATCTACTTGACAACATGTAATAAGATATCCTTATCTTATAAAAGGATATCTTAGTCACTTCTTCATGCATGCATCTTTCACAACAATAACCACGAACCAAACTATCTCTCAAGTAACTTAGTTACTTCGAATCACAAATCCTTTTGACAATCATAGATTCAAGATTACTTTGTAATCCCAGTGATACTTAGATCATCCGTATTATTTCATCAATAATATTGAATCGTTTTGTATTAACCTAAGTTGTGTTATTTGTTCATTGCATTCACTCATTTACTCAAACTCACCACCTTGTGTTCTTTTAAAGTGTGTTGTAGTAGATTCCGCATGCTAAACACATTCAATACATAAATATCTCTCAAACACATTACTAAGATTCATATCCCAAGTGTTTGAACTTCAAGAACATTAAACAAAAGCGTTCCACAAGTGGTATCAGAGCTAGGCTTGATATTTACTAATTTAAAAGAAAAATGGATGTTGAACATATTCAAACCAATGTTGCAGCTAAACTTCCATTACTCAAGCAAAACGAGTTTGAAATGTGGAGACTAAGGGTTGAACAATACTTTCAAGTGCAGGACTATGCACTTTGGGAGATCATTGAACAAGGCAATTCCTTCAAACCCCAAATCACCACTACAACAGTAAATGATGCTCTTGTAACAAGAATACAAGATCAACCATCAAATGCAGATGAAAAAGTTCAGAAGAGGAATGATCTAAAGGCAAGGAGTATGTTACTGATGACTATTCCAAATGATCAACTTCTGATCTTTAACAAATACAAAGATGCCAAAACCCTTTTTGAAGCAATTGTGGCTAGGTTTGGTGGTAATGATGCTACCAAGAAAACACAGAAAACCCTTCTCAAACAACAATTTGAGAACTTCACAGCCACAACCAATGAATCTTTGGACAGTATGTTCAATAGACTTCAGAAGCTTGCAAGTCAGTTAGCCATCCATGAAGTGATGATAACTCAAGAAGACCTAAACTCTAAATTTCTTAGAAGTTTACCTTCAGAATGGTCTATGCATGTCATTGTATGGAAGAACAAGTCAGATATTGACCAGATGAGTCTCAATGATCTCTACAACAATTTCAAAATAGTAGAGCATGAAGTAAAGAAGACTACTGGGTCAAGTTCTGGAAATATGGCTTTTGTTTCATCCCCAAGCATGTCAAAGGTTGATAATGAAGAACAAGGTAGCAGAGAAGAAGGTACTGCTAATACAACCTTTGGTACTGCTAGTACTTCTGGTAGTACCAAATCCATATTAGATGAAACAATTGGGTGTGCTTTTCTTACATCTCAGCACAATGGGTCTGTATTATCATTTGAAGACCTTCAAGAGATTCATCCTGATGATCTTGAAGAAATGGACATAAAGTGGCAACTTTCACTTTTAAGCATTAGAGCCAAGAAGTTGATGATGAGGACTGGCAAGAAGATTCTGATAGATGGAAATGAGCCTGCTGGCTATGATAAGTCAAAGGTGGAGTGTTACAACTGCCACATGAAAGGTCACTACTCTAGAGAGTGTAGAAGACCTAAGAAGCAGGATGACAAGGGTAGAGGGTTTGACAACAGAAATAAAGGAAGCTTTGAGAAGAAAGGAAGCTTTGAAAGCAAGAGTAAGGTTGTTGAAGTTGCAGAGCCAAAAGCAATGGTTGCTATTGATGGCATGGGTTTTGATTGGAGTTTCATGGGTGAAGATGAGTCAACTACTGATGAATTGGCTTTGATGGCATTCTCCACACCTGAGGTACAAATTATCAAATGTTCTAATGATTGTGAATCTTTTAAAGAATTAAAAATCATAAGTAAAGCTTATGATACAGAAGTATTAGAACATAGAAAAACCCAACAAACCTTATTTAACCATCAGTGTGGTATGTCCAAGCTAGAAAAACAAATCATTCACTATAGAGAAAATGAACTCACATTTTCTGATGCTAAAGGTGCTCTTAATAGACAAATATATTTGAAAGATACTGAAATAGAAATGTTAAGGACTGAATGCACTAAAGTGACATTAGCTAGAGACAATATTCAACTGACTGTTACTAAATTAGAAAATGCTTCTGAGTGTACTAAGAGCATAGTAGAGAATCAGTTGAATAAGAAAATAAAATCAGGGATAGGATATAATGAATGTCCACCTCCTTATAGAGGAATTCCATGTCCCCAGGGTAGTGATCTTGCTGTATCAGGTTTACATGAATTTGTTAACAAACCATTAGATAAACCTGTAGTGATAAGTGAACCTTCTGAGAGTGCTAAGAATGTTCCACTCTCTAAGGTGCTCACTGATAAGAGACCAGATGTCCTAATTATTGAGGATTGGGTATCTGATGATGATGAAGATCAGACTATTCTTATCAAAGGAATCAAAGTAGGACCAACCAGTCCTAAGAAAGTAGAAGTTAAAGCTAAGGCCAAAACTGTTTTGAAGACAGTTGAAAGTTGTAAAAATTGTAATAACAAACCTAGGGGAAGCCAAAGAAATTGGAACAACCTAAAGTCACAACAACTAGGTGATGACTTTGTTATGTTTAATAAGGCTTGTTATTATTGTGGTAGCTTTAATCATCTTCATGCTTATTGTAATAAATGGGTTTCTGGGAGTAAATCAAAAGCTAAAACAAATGTTACTCACCCCAGAAAAAGTTTTGTTAAGTCTAACACCACAAATGTTAAACATACTGTTAGACAACATAAGCCTGTTATTACAAAACCAACTGAAAAGGGTACAAGAAACACTTTCAAAAGTGTACCAAAAGTTGAGAAGAATCCTATTCAAAAGATAAATATGGTCAAAACAAAAGTTTGGAGTCCAAAAACCAAAGGTCCTGCTAGACCAAAAGGTCCTGCTAGACCACATGGTACTGCCAAAGTTGGTATTGCCAAAATTGGTACTGATAGACCAAAGACCACACAATGGATTAGAAGGGCAAGTGCTGTTAAGTCCTCAGCATGTTGGATTTGGAAACCAATCCAATCAAAAGGTGCATCAACAATCCTGAAAAGGTTTGACTTCATTGATGCAAGAGGCAAACCCAAGTCTGTCATGGCTTGGGTACCCCAAGGAAACTAATATGTTTATTTATGTGCAGGAACATTCAACTGATTTTGAAGATCAAGGATATGTTGATAGTGGGTGTTCAAGGCACATGACAGGCAACATGTCATTCCTTTCAGATTTCAAAACATTTGATGGAGGATATGTTACCTTTGGGGGTGGAATAAAAGGAAAGATCACTGGTAAAGGTACTATCAAAACCAGTAAAATAGATTTTGAAAATGTGTATTTTGTGAAAGAACTTCAGTTTAATCTTCTTAGTGTCTCACAAATGTGTGACAAAAAGAACAATGTTCTATTTACTGACAATGGATGTATGGTTCTTTCTTCTGATTTTAAGATGCCTGATGAGAGTCAGATACTTCTTAAAATTCCAAAAAAGAACAATATGTATAGTGTCAATTTAAAGAACATTGATCCCAAGGAAGGTTTAACTTGTTTGGTAGCAAAAGCCTCATTGGATGAATCTATGTTATGGCATAGAAGGCTTGGTCATGTAAACTTTAAAACAATCAACACTATTGCAAAATATGATTTAGTAAGAGGTTTACCCAACAAGATTTTCCAAAACGACCAAACTTGTGTTGACTGTCTAAAAGGCAAACAACATAGAGCTTCTTGTAAGCCCAAGACCCAAAACTCTATTACTCAGGCTTTACATATGCTTCATATGGATCTCTTTGGTCCTACTAATGTGTGCAGCTTGAATGGAAAGAAATATTGTCTGGTTGTTACTGATGACTATAGCAGATTTTCATGGGTTTTCTTCTTAAGATCTAAACATGAAACTAGTGAGATACTTAAAACCTATATCACTGAGGTAGAAAACCAATCTGATAAGAAAGTCAAAATCATCAGGTGTGACAATGGGACAGAGTTCAAGAATAGAGTTATGGATGACTTTTGCAAGGAAAAAGGCATAAAAAGAGAGTTTAGTGTAGCTAGAACACCTCAACAAAATGGAGTAGCAGAAAGGAAGAATAGAACACTTATAGAGGCTGCTAGAACTATGTTAGTAGACTCTAAGTTGCCTATTTCATTTTGGGCTGAAGCAGTTGGTACTGCTTGTTATGTACAAAACAGGGTTCTTGTGACAAAACCACATAGAAAAACACCTTATGAACTTTTCTTTGGTAGAAAACCATCTTTAAGTTTTATGAGACCTTTTGGTTGTCAAGTCACTATTCTCAATACCAAAGATCATTTAGGCAAATTTGATGGAAAAGCAGATGTTGGCTTTTTGATAGGGTATTCCTTGCAGAGTAAGGCCTACAGAGTGTTTAACACTTGCACTAGGCTAGTAGAAGAAAATCTTCACATAGAGTTTCAAGAGAAACTAGCAAATGTGAAAGGAGTTGGACCAGATTGGATGTTTGATGTTGATAGGCTTTCAGAATCTATGAATTATGTGCCTGTTACAGGTACAAATGCTAATGAAAATGCAGGTTCTGAAGACAATGTTGACTCTCCTAAAAATCAAGATTACATCTGGATGCCAATTTGGAAAAGTATGGATCTATCTTCAAGTGAAGAAGGACCTTCAGACACAACAATTGAAGGCAATGAAGAAGATCAAGGAACTCAGAATCAAGAGAATCAAGAAAGTGGTACTAATGACAATGGTACTGCCAGTTCTTCAGATGGTCCTGCTAGTACAAGTATTGGTACTGCTGAGCCATTGAATGTTCAAATAGATGATTCTTTTCAAGAAGAAGTTGGGATTAGCAATCTTCCAACTACATATGAAGTTCCTAAAACACCAAACACTAGAATTCTCAAAGATCACTCAACTGATGATGTGATTGGTAGCATGACTTCTGGTGTTAGAACAAGATCTCAAGTTGGTTTATCTCAAGTCTTATCCTCAAATGAAGAAGGGTTAATCTCCTCTATGTATGAAGAAAAGAATAATGATAATTCCAATATATGCCTGTTTTCATGTTTTCTATCTCAGGCTGAACCCAAAAACATAAACAAAGCTTTAGATGATGCAAGTTGGGTGGAAGCTATGCAAGAAGAGCTTCTCCAATTCAAGATTCAGAAGGTTTGGATATTGGTTGATTTGCCAAGAGGTCATAGGGCAATTGGAACCAAATGGGTGTTCAGAAACAAGAAAGATGAAAGGGGTATAGTGATCAGAAACAAGGCTAGATTGGTAGCACAAGGATATACTCAAGAGGAAGGGGTAGATTATGAAGAAGTGTTTGCTCCAGTTGCAAGACTTGAAGCAATTAGGCTTTTCTTAGCCTATGCTTCATTCATAGGCTTCACTGTCTATCAAATGGATGTTAAGAGTGCATTTTTGTATGGTGAAATTGAAGAACCAGTTTATGTATCTCAACCTCCAGGCTTCATTGATGCTGAGTATCCAGATAAAGTTTACAAAGTTACCAAGGCTTTGTATGGTCTACACCAAGCTCCAAGGGCATGGTATGAAACATTGGCTTGTTTTCTACTAGAAAGTGGATTCCAAAGAGGCAGGATTGATCCAACTTTGTTCATCAAAAGGACAAAGAAAGACATCTTGTTAGTGCAGATTTATGTTGATGACATAATCTTTGGATCAACAAACCAAGACTTGTGTGTAGAATTTGAAAAACTTATGCACAGTAAGTTTGAAATGAGTTCCATGGGGGAACTTACTTTCTTTTTAGGTCTCCAAGTGAAACAATCAAAAGAAGGCATATTTATCAGCCAAGATAAATATGTAGCTGAGATCTTAAGGAAATTTAATTTTGCTGATTCTAAGGTTGCAAGTACACCAATGGATCCAGACAAAGGGCTACTCAAGGATGCTGAAGGAGAAGATATGGATTTGCACAATTATAGATCTATGATTGGGTCCTTGATGTATCTTACATCATCAAGACCAGATATCATGTTCTCAGTATGTGTATGTGCAAGGTTTCAAATACATCCCAAGATCTCTCATCTCACAGCAGTCAAAAGAATCTTTAGATATCTTAAGGGTTAACCTAGGTTGGGTCTTTGGTATCCAAGGGAATCATCTTTTGAATTGATGGCTTATTCGGATAGTGACTATGCTGGTGCAACACTAGACAGAAAATCCACAACTGGTGGATGTCAATTTCTTGGTTGCAGACTAATCTCTTGGTAATGCAAGAAACAAACAATGGTGGCCAATTCTACAACTGAAGCAGAATATGTTGCTGGTGCAAGTTGTTGTGGGCAAGTTCTTTGGATCCAAAATCAATTGCTTGACTATGGGTACAATTTTCTTAACACCATTATTTATATTGACAATAGCAGTACTATTTGTATCATTAAAAACCCAGTTCAACACTCAAAAACAAAACATATTGAAATCAGACACCATTTCATAAGGGATTGCAATGAGAAGAGGTTAATTCAAGTAGTTAAAATTGATTCTGAAAAGAATTATGCAGACCTTCTCACCAAAGCTTTTGATTTAGGTAGATTCAAATATCTTGTAGGAGGTATTGGAATGATAAATATTTGAAAAACATGTGTTTTTGTTCATAAAAATTAACTGGTATTGGATTTTAAACATGGTACTGCTAGTTAGTCAAAAGGTCCTGTTAGTTCATAATTGGTCCTGCTGATACAAAATTGCTATGTTTTGTTCATATAAATGCTTGAATGTTTACAAATTATATAGATCAAGTGTTCTACACTTTGTTCTTTTGGTTTGCAACTAACATATTTCAGGTTGATAACAAAACAAGAGTTCTTTCAAACAAAAGGGGCAACAAAAGTTATATTCATCTCAGGAGAAATAACAATCTCAGGGAAGGAATTAATAGCCCAAAATGGAAGAAAGACCAATTTATGAAAGAAAAGACAAGAGCATACAAGATGATGCAGAGTTGAAATAGAGAGAGTTAGCTCATATATCTAGAAGGGATGAAGCATTTCTCAAAGGAGAAAGTTCTATCTAGATCAAACTAAGAAAGGTTTCAACTCAAAGGCATGACATTAGATGATTTCACTTGTTGAACTAATCATCCAAGATACACAGCATCATTGCCTTTCTAAATTTCCTCCATCCAAGGAAATTGCACCATCTTTGGGCCATCATGGCTTTTGGTATTCAGCTCACCAAGTTTTCACAAACTTAAGAGTTGGCTAGTCCTTAAGCAAACGGCTTTTGGTAAAGACAAATCAAATCCGTTGATGGTTGATAGTTTACCAAAAACTATATGGTTGTTAACTGACCATACTTAATTGTAAATAGTTAGCTAGTCCTTAAG
Organism: Artemisia tridentata subsp. tridentata; assembly: GCA_021014915.2. Lineage (NCBI taxonomy): Eukaryota > Viridiplantae > Streptophyta > Magnoliopsida > Asterales > Asteraceae > Artemisia > Artemisia tridentata. The sequence goes on along the minus strand of CP139505.1, from coordinate 136,925,163 downwards.
CAAACGGCTTTTGGTAAAGACAACTCAAATCCGTTGATAGCTGGTAGTTTGCTAAAAACTATAAGGGATTTTTATAAAACTTTCAAAGGTACTGGTAGTTCAAAATTGGTACTGCTAGTATAAAAAGGTACTGCTAAATAGCCGTTGAGCCTGTCAGAAAAAGTTTTAGCCATTAGGCCTGGTAGTTAAAATTAGCCGTTGGGGTAGTTATGTAATTCACTGATGATTATATTATATTATATTTTACATATAAAAGATCTTTTTAACCGCCTTTTCATTTACTTATTTTAATCTTTCTTATTGTCGGTTAAAAGTAATTCTCTCATATCTTCTTTCATCAGTCACTATCATAATTCACATACACCTTTCATCTTCTACCAGTACTACCAACAAATCCCACCAACATATTAAAAATTTTCATTATGGCTTCCACAGTTGTTCTAGATTTTGTCCAACGTCACAATCAGTTAGCATTTTTGGAAAAGTCAGAGGATAATGCCTCATTTCATCAAGTAGTGGACTTTTTAAACAACTCCTACATCAGGTTTGCTTTGCTAGTCAATCCCACTATTTATGAAAATCAAATTTTACAATTTTGGCAATCTGCTAAAATTAAAACTTCTGAAAATGGGGAACAAAGAATAAAAGCCAAAGTGGATGGTAAACATTTGACTCTTACTGAGTCATCCTTAAGAAGGCATCTTCATTTGGATGATTCTGATGGTATTAGTCAGTTACCAGATACTGAAATTTTTGAAAATTTAACAAGAATGGGGTATCATGCTGAGTCCAACAAACTCACTTTTCTGAAAAAGCATCTTACTCCACAATGGAGATTTTTGATTCACACAATCCTTCACTGTTTGAGCCAGAAGAAAACCTCTTGGGAGCAATTTAGTGGCAACATGGCCTCTGCTCTCATTTGCTTAGCAACAAACAGAAAATACAACTTTTCTAAATATATTTTTGAAGGATTGATAAACAATGTGAAAAGTAAAACAAAGTTTTTGATTTATCCAAGATTTATTGGTTGCATCATTGGAAAATTACAACATGTGTTGCTTCCCACAGACTCGGTTTATGAAACACCAAAACTTTCTCACAAAGTATTTTCAAATATGAGAATTGGTTTTAGAGGAGAGGAAGTTCCACTTTTTGATGAAATGGTACCACAACATCCAGAAGAACCCACACCATCTGCTGATACACCATCATCTAGTTCTTCACATGGTTTCATTTCACAAACACATCAAAAATCACCAACACCATCTCCAGTACCATCAGCAACACCACCACCATCCCCACATCATATATCACAAACCCAATCACCTCAGACAATGCAGGAGTTGAAAGACAAGGTGAAGTTCTTAGAGAATGCTCTTAAAAGTCAAAATGAAAGGTTTTCTCAGATCAACATCAAATTGGTCAAGAGGGTTAAGAGATTGGAGGGTGAAGTGAAGAAGTTAAAAGGTAAAAAGTCTGCAAAGGTTGTTTTATCTAGTTCTTCACAGTCAGATGCTGATAGGATAGATCACTCTTCCAAAAAGGGGAGGAAGGATAGGTCTGAAGATGAGGAAGAAGAGGAGGAACAGGCTAAATTTGAATTCCATGATGGAACTCAAGTTTATGATGAAGAGCCTGTTGGAGCAGGGCAAGAGCCTGTTGGAGCAGGGCAAGAGCCTGCTAGGCCAGAAGAAAAGTCTGCTAGAAGAGAAAGGCTATTGGCTATGGGGTATAAAGGGTCTGCTGAGAGAGTGTACAAGAGAAAGAGGGTTTTAATTGCTGATGAGCAATCTTCTGCTCCATCACAAGATTCACCTCCAAAGGATAAGGGCAAAGGTATTCTGATTGAAGATGAGCCAAAGTCCAAGAAGTTGAAAAGAACTCAGCAAATTCAGATGGCTTTAGGAGAAGAAGAGGCCAAGAGGGTTCATGAAGAAGAGCTAAAAGCACTTGAAGCTTCAAGAATGCTTGAAGAAATGAAAGAGCAGAAAGATGCTGAAGATGCTGCTCAAGCTCTTATTGATTCTCAAGCTGCACAAATATTTGATGCACAACTACAATGGATTATCTCTATTGATCCAATTGTAAGAGGTCAAGCCTCTGTGTATATGGATGATGAGTCTCTCAGTGTAGAAGAAAAGACAGCCAAGCTTGAAGAATTCATCACCAAAAAGTATAGAGAAGAAGCCTTAAATGATGTATTTCAGCAGATCATGCAGTATAAGGAGAAAGGGTTTAAATTGCCACATGATCAGAAAGAGCAGATGAAGTTCTTCAAGTTATGTCTGAAAAGGTCAGCAAATTGGAAGGATCATCAACTCAAAAGAAAATCATTTGAAGAGTTGCAGCATCTATACATTGAAGCATACAAAAAGAACCACTGCACTCCTCCTGAACACACACAAGAAAGGTCTTCAAAGAAGAAGGAAGATGCTCAGATGAAAGAAGTAGCAAAATTGGACACAGAGCAAGTAAGTAAAATGTTGATAACTTTACCTACTATCATACATGCTGATCCAATTAGGTCTAGACACCCTATAATTGATTGGGAAATACACCATGATAGATTTGGTAAGTCATGGAAAGTATCAAGGGTTGGGGGACAGTCTGCTATCTTCAAGAATTTTGAAAATTTAGTTAGAGCATCTGATAGAGCAGATTTGGAAGAATTGTGGAATCTAGTGCAGATTAGGCTAGCCACAAATTCTAGCAATGATGTTAAGGAACAGGAATTATGGGTTGAATTCAATAGGATGTTTGATCCTGATCCCAAAGATGATTATTGGAAGTTTCCATATTATGATCCATCTACAACCTGGGAATTCCTAAGTCATTGCAGTGTTCATCATTTGTACACATCAAGTGGGATTGAACTCTTTATGCTGGCTGAGAAAGAGTATCCACTTAGTTATGAAGTGCTCTCAACTATGATCTCCAAGAGGTTAAGGTGTGACAAAGATGATGAAAACTCAGAAATTGTTCAAAGTTTGCTAAGGAGCATATTTGAACAATGTGAAAGAAAAAGGAAGGATAGAAAGTAAGGGTTTTTTTTGGAAGAGTTCTCAAATCCTCAAGGTATGTATTTTATTCATCAGAAACTTGTGTATTTTAATGGAAATAACAAGTTTAGGGGAGGATTGTTGGGAATAAAATGATCAAAGTCAAAGAGCCTGCCAAGTCGATGAAGAGCCTGCTAGTTGATTTTGTTGTGTACGAAGATGTTCTACCAGTACCTTCTGGGTAGAAGGTACTGCTAGCTAATGAAGAGCCTGCCAAGCTTATGTCAAGTCGATTAGATATTTTGTAATAGATATTTAGTTGAATTATTAGTCTTTGTACATTGTTATACGTTATGTAGAAGTAGAATAGTCTTCTGTGGTGACAGAAGAATATATCAGAGTGTACATGGGTAGTTGTATTTAATTGTAGGCGCCAATATAGTCAAAGTATAGTATTATATTCATCTACTTGACAACATGTAATAAGATATCCTTATCTTATAAAAGGATATCTTAGTCACTTCTTCATGCATGCATCTTTCACAACAATAACCACGAACCAAACTATCTCTCAAGTAACTTAGTTACTTCGAATCACAAATCCTTTTGACAATCATAGATTCAAGATTACTTTGTAATCCCGGTGATACTTAGATCATCCGTATTATTTCATCAATAATATTGAATCGTTTTGTATTAACCTAAGTTGTGTTATTTGTTCATTGCATTCACTCATTTACTCAAACTCACCACCTTGTGTTCTTTTAAAGTGTGTTGTAGTAGATTCCGCATGCTAAACACATTCAATACATAAATATCTCTCAAACACATTACTAAGATTCATATCCCAAGTGTTTGAACTTCAAGAACATTAAACAAAAGCGTTCCACAAAGGTTGTTTGCATCCTAAAAGCCATAGGTCCGGGAAAACATTTCCCGAAGTTACGGCCCTAAAAACTGTTTCTACTGTGAGTATTAGCTATATTATGTTTTCAGACCTAGAAAATTTGATAATGATATGAATTAAGTTTTGTTGCAACTATTTCAGGTTGAAAAATGGCTGAAAGAACTCTGTGAAGAGTTAAGTGCGGACTTCAATCAGACCTGGAGAAGAAGAAACAAATCGCACATACACTTACTCTGTTGCCGGCATGAGGATGGGCACATTAACGATGTGCTTGCTGCAAGTGACCTCATCTCACTCCATTATGCCCTAGCAAATGTTATAATTTAAATTATAACTGTTGAATGTTTGCAGCATGTCAAGCCAGGTAATTTCATTTGGTTTGTATTAATATTGTTATATATTGTGTCAATGGTTTCAAGGATGCCTTCACTACCTAAATTAAGCGTGTTTGGATCAGGTTGCTGCATAATTAAAGTATGTGTTAAACAGTCCAGGGAACTGAAGAGACCAGATGTATTGGGTGGTAGACTAAAAATGCATATGTAAAAACGAATGGTGTTTGAAACAGGAAACTGTAGAGATAAAGTGAATTCGGATCAGCTAAGTGCCCCAATAAGATGTGCAGCAATAAGGTGTGTTTGGTTTAGGCTACAACACCAACAAGGAGTGTTTGGATCAAGTTATAAGCCTCTCATCGTTTTGGTTTTACATTCATTTAGAAAGCTTTCTTTTCCTATTATTATCAGTTTCAAACTCACCCTTTTCTTGCGAATATTTTAAAGAGTGGAATTTAGCTGGTATAATAGAAAATAATCATTTGCTTCTGTATGCCAGGCCCATTGCTGATTATGACATCGAAATAGCGATTATTGATTTTCCATTCAACTAATGTCATCTATGTTACACATGAACTTTATTATCACCGATTTAGAGGCCTTTAATTTAGATAGAATGTTTGTAGCTTTTAATATGTATATGTTGGTCCACGAATTGTATGTGGATCTCTAAGTAGCCTTGAATACTTAGTAGATGGTTGGGATAAATCCAAACCAGTCTAAGTGAGAAACCCTTAACGATTGTTAATGTTAATGCGGAAACTTAACAAGAACAATGAAGAACAGAATTAACACTAACTTCGTAAAATTCTATTAATCACAATTGTGAAACTCGTACAACTCTCTCATGAAACTAACAATCTTAGGGATCCTTTTATAACACCAAGGAAACCCTAATACTAACCGACTAAGAAGATATTCACGAATCTTCTATAAAGATACTTACACGTTTTGTATCTTTTCTTAACATATCTCTAACAAACTTTCCTTAAATCACGACCAGACTTAACCAGACTTAACATAATAAGTCAACCAGACTTAATACAGACTACCAGACTTAACTTGTATTACCAGACCTAATTACAAAGACAGACCTAACTCTGACATATTACCAGACCTAAGTGTGTCTTCTCTTGAATCGTATGATAATTCCCAACAATCCTCCCCTAACTTGATCTTCATGCTCCATGAACTTCAAGTTCTTCTGATTAAGCTTTCTGAGGATTGAATCTTGAACACTTTGAATTGTCTTTAGGTCTTGAACCTTTCTAGTAGCTTGAATCTTGATAAGCTCTTCTGATAGGGTCTTTGCAGCAACATTGACTATATGTACATCAAATTCATTTAAGTTTCAGACTATTCTCATCACTTCCAGATGTGTTACCATCTGTGAGAGGTGAATCATTGAAAATGTAATGGATTTGAAATCTCTTTACCAATAGCCATTACCACTGGAGTAGCCAATGTTTTGGTGTGTCAGACCATGGTACATTAATAACCATATGATTTTTAGCAAATCATCAGCTTATCAACGGATTTGTTAAGTCTTTACCAAAAGCCGTTTGCTTCTGGACTAGCCTATTCTTTGATGGAAAAGCACCTCATCATGGTGAATTGATTACCATTTATGGTTTTCCACAGCCTTTACCACAAGCCATAACCTTGTGGGCCTGCCAACTCTTTACTTATCTTAGATATGGTGAGTTGAATACCATACAATTTTTGGCAAATTGTCAGCCATAAACGGATTTGAGCAATCTTTACCTGTAGCCGTTTGCTCAGGATTAGCCAGTCCTTGTGTTGATGAGACAAGGTGGACTGATAACCTTTTGTTGTATTAGTGCAAGGCACCTCCACCAAGTGAGAAGTTCCAATAGTCTCACTTAACAACTTATGAAAACATACTTAATCCAGCATCGTTGATGCGTGGTTTTGTGACCTTACAATAGGTTTTACCTCTCGAGGGATCTCAAGAGGCTTGTAATCCCCACCAGGCAGTGTACCTGACCGATGTAGTATAGTGTAGTGGCAAGTATCGGGGGATTGATCGTTCTCTAGGGGAATAGTATCGATAGGATTGAAAAACTACTCTAATAGGTCTAAGGGTGAGGGAAGATTCTTTTTGTATTTTTATATTTTTATTAAAGCAAGTAAAATCTCGGGTTTGAAGGAGTGGGCGGAATTAGTTGCTAGTCAACTAACCCAAATAACTGCAAATGCAAATAAAATAAAATAACTGAAGATAAAAAGGTTTTGGAACTTATATGGAGAGAAATGTGTTTACTTAGATTTCCTTACTCCCTAACTATCTTTTACCGGTTGATTAGTGTGTATTAATTGCGTGGATGACGAGTGTATTCCTTAATACCAATCGTGGGGTGGCGTACGTACTTCCCCAACTCTATAAGCTCCAACTTCACTCCTATGTCGAGCCGGCTAAGAAGCTCCTAACATGGGATCACTAGAATTTGCTCATGCATTAAATACAACCATAATAACCTTAGTACGCATTGGTTCATGTTTCTTAAGACGTTCAAGCAAGTTACCGTATAGGAGGTTAGCCAGTTTTCTTAAGCCTAACATCGATAAACAATCATCCAATACAATTAATAACACACCAACAACCAATAATCAATAGTTAGGTTTCATTAGATCTAAGCAAACACAAGATAAATCTAGCCTAGCATGTTAATTAAAAGACAAGAACAAGATATAATCAAACAACACATAGACATATTGAATGATTAAATGATTACTTATCTTCAATTAAACATGGGAGATCCAAGGGTATAAAACCCTTAAAATGGCAGAAAATTTGGCTTAGGGTTTCTCCTCACAAAGTTGCACACTAATGACTAAAAATTGCAAAACTATATATAGAATTTAGGGGCTGACGGCGTCACGTTGTAGGAGGTGACGCCGTCACCTCACCGCGGCTAGGGTTCCCGGATGGTCTTCCTGACGCCGTCCCTCTTTAATCATCCAAAATCCACTCTGGCGCGTCAAGAGTTGACGCCGTCACAATTGTGCTTGGCGCCGTCTCTCTTTAACTTAAACCGTGACGGCCTTGATCACCTTAAAGGGTGACGCCGTCAGACTTCCATTGTAAAACTTTCTGGCGCGTCACGTGTATTTGTCATATCCACCTCTTTTGCCAAGCCGTGACGCCTTCAGGAGCAATCCTTGACGCCGTCACGTGTACTTTTCCAACAGCTTTGGAGACTTTGTCGTTTTCTTCACTTTTATGCTCCAAAAACGTCCAAAATGCTTCCTTTTCCAGATTTCTTCTCCAAAGTACCTAAAATGACAAAAGAAACGATTTAGGGCAATATTTGATCAAATAAATACGATTTAGGGCTTAAATGACCCCCTAAAAGCGGTACACTTTTTGCTTCATCAAATACCCTTACACTTGAGATTTGCTTGTCCTCAAGCAAATGCACTTTTATTCTAATCAAAATACAAGTTAGGGGTCATTTAACGCTAATATAAAAGTAATTACAACAAATAGTCGTTCCACTTTAATCATAATAAGCACGGAGATTACAAACTAGCACCTCACAAGTAGTGTTTAGATACTCACATCTCTTAGGTGTCATAAAAGTATATCTCATAAATGAAAATGGATAATATCTCTCACTACCTGTCATAGCAAATAGATTACCATAGGCTTGGGAAATGATCAAAAACCTCCTCCACTAGGCGTAAGAACCTAAGATAAACTATCAAAGAGGGCTTTTAAACGGGTTATAACGTTAGGTGTAGGGATATGATAAACACGGTTTTGTTGGATAAAGGATATTTTACTGGTGGCGATTTAAAGATCTTGGTTGATTACAAGTACAATATGGCGTTGCTAAGCCATGACTAGACTCGACTTAAGCTAATGAAAAAAAATAACAAAAACATAAAATAAACATAAAATGAAACGGGATGGTAGTCCGTATGTTTTTTCTACTTTTCTTTTTCTCATTTTTTTTTGTATTTTTCTTGATTTTTTCGATTTTTTTTTCTTCATACACTCTTGCCCTACCATCCAAAATAATACATCGTAGGGGCGTTGCATTCCCCTTACACTTGAACTTTTACATAACTTTACAATTAACTATTCGAATTAAGATAATCGAAACACTTGGAGTACTTTTAAAATATTTAGCACATATGGGGGTAATAATGTTGTTCTTCCCCATTACTCCATTACACTAGTACTTTACCCATGAGTCCCAATCGTCCCAAAACAATATGTACAAGGATATGACTCGACTTAGCAACCATGTAATCAATTAGATAATTAACTTGGGGTTTAAGCAAATGTTGTCACAATAATGCACTAAAAATGAGTGCATACAAGGTAGGCTAAGGCGATTTGGGTGTACATTTAAGTGGGGTGTAAACAAATTCTTCCTTTAAGTAAAATGCTTAAAGTTAGAAACGAAAAGATAGGCTCTGAGGGGTGTACTAGGGGTATCGTGTACTAAAAATGAGTACAACGCAAAGGGTGTGGGAGAATTACTTGACCAATGTAGCCAACGTAATTATAACAAAAACACAGGTGTAAAACAATGGGTTAATCCTAATGCCTCTTATCATGTAGTAAATCTAACTACACGAATGTAGTCTCACTTGTGGCCTCGGAATGGTCCTAACGCAAGTTCTAGAATCTAAGTGCTACCGGTACACACATCATAGCATAAATGCTTTTCCTACCAATTCTAGGGGCGAACCTCACATATTTGGGGGTGGAAAATTTTTTAGTGGTACGGTTTTGTGCTAGTCATATAACTCCTATCCATGAGACGCTCATTAAGATCAAAGTTTCACTCCTATATGTTGTAAAAAAATTTAAATTTGGCACTAAAATTGCCTTAACAGGTATTTCTCTCAGTTTTATTACACATCTACCATTAAACAAACGAAAAAAATTTAAATTTGGCACTACAATTGCCTTAACAGATAAAAAGGTTGTGGAACTTATATGGAGAGAAATGTGTTTACTTAGATTTCCTTACTCCCTAACTATCTTTTACCGGTTGATTAGTGTGTATTAATTGCGTGGATGACGGGTGTATTCCTTAATACCAATCGTGGGGTGGCGTACGTACTTCCCCAACTCTATAAGCTCCTACTTCACTCCTATGTCGAGCCGGCTAAGAAGCTCCTAACATGGGATCACTAGAATTCGCTCATGCATTAAATACAACAATAATAACCTTAGTACGCATTGGTTCATGTTTCTTAAGACGTTCAAGCAAGTTACCGTATAGGAGGTTAGCCAGTTTTCTTAAGCCTAACATCGATAAATAATCATCCAATACAATTAATAACACACCAACAACCAATAATCAATAGTTAGGTTTCATTAGATCTAAGCAAACACAAGATAAATCTAGCCTAGCATGTTAATTAAAAGACAAGAACAAGATATAATCAAACAACACATAGACATATTGAATGATTAATTGATTACTTATCTTCAAGTAAACATGGGAGATCCAAGGGTATAAAACCCTTAAAAATGGCAGAAAATTCGTCTTAGGGTTTCTCCTCACAAAGTTGCACACTAATGACTAAAAATTGCAAAATTATATATAGAATTTAGGGGCTGACGGCGTCACGTTGTAGGAGGTGACGCCGTCACCTCGCCGCGGCTAGGGTTCCCGGATGGTCTTCCTGACGCCGTCCCTCTTTAATCATCCAAAATCCACTCTGGCGCGTCAAGAGTTGACGCCGTCATAATTGTGCTTGGCGCCGTCTCTCTTTAACTTAAACCATGACGGCCTTGATCACCTTAAAGGGTGACGCCGTCAGACTTCCATTGTAAAACTTTCTGGCGCGTCACGTGTATTTGTCATATCCACCTCTTTTGCCAAGCCGTGACGCCTTCAGGAGCAATCCTTGACGCCGTCACGTGTACTTTTCCAGCAGCTTTGGAGACTTTGTCATTTTCTTCACTTTTATGCTCCAAAAACGTCCAAAATGCTTCCTTTTCCAGATTTCTTCTCCAAAGTACCTAAAATGACAAAAGGAACGATTTAGGGCAATATTTGATCAAATAAATACGATTTAGGGCTTAAATGACCCCCTAAAAGCAGTACACTTTTCGCTTCATCAATCGTCTAGAAATAGAAGACAATTTTTTTTTTTTTTTTTTTTTTTTAAACACTAACAGAACTAAAAATAAAACTACAAGACTTAAAGACAACCTAAATGCTGGTAAGTACTCATACTTTACATACTTTACAGTTTGACCTCCCCTTAAGCCAAACCTCCCCTTAACTCAAACTAGGGGTTCATCATACCAATGTTAACTACCAGATAATTGAACCTAGGGCCATCAAATGCTTTAGTTAACAGGTCAGCAACATTGAAATCTGTATGTATTTTCTCCACTCTAATCAACTTCTTTTCAAAGCAATCTCTAATAAAGTGATGCCTGATTTCTATATGCTTAGTTTTAGAGTGATATACTGGGTTCTTAACAATACAGATAGTACTCTCATTATCTATGTGGATAACAGTATTCATAAAATTCAAAACATAGTCCAGCATCTGATTCTGAATCCACAAGACTTGTCCACAGCAGTTAGCAGCTGCAACATACTCAGCTTCAGTGGTTGAATTGGCCACAATTGTCTGCTTCTTGCATTGCCAAGATATCAATCTCCTTCCAAGGAATTGACAACCTCCTGTTGTGGATTTCCTATCAAGGCTTGCACCAGCATAGTCACTGTCTGAATAAGCTGTCAGGTCAAAAGATGACTCCTTAGGGTACCAAAGGCCCAAATTTGGTTTGCCCTTTAAGTACCTAAAGATTCTCTTCACAGCATGAAAATGTGAAGTCTTTGGTTGTATCTGAAAACGTGAACAAACACAAACTGCATACATAATGTCAGGTCTAGAAGCAGTAAGATACATGAGGGAGCCTATCATGGATCTGTAAAGATGCACATCCACATCAGCAGCATCTTCATCCTTTGTCAAAGGCACCTTGTTTTCCATGGGAGTGACTGCAGTCTTCACATTTGTGAACTCAAACTTCCTCAAAATTTCTGCAACATACTTGTCTTGAGAAATAAAAAGTCCATCATCCTTTTGTTTTACTTGCAGTCCCAAGAAAAATGTAAGTTCTCCCATTGAGCTCATCTCAAACCTGCTCTTCATTAAACCTTCAAATTCATCACACCAAGACTTTCTTGTTGATCCAAAAATGATATCATCCACATAAATTTGGACAAGAATGATATCCTTCTGGTCTCTCTTAATGAATAAAGTCTTGTCAATTACACCCCTGATGTACCCATGTTCTTCTAGAAACTTTGAAAGAGTTGCATACCAAGCTCTAGGAGCTTGATGAAGACCATACAAAGCTTTAATAACCTTGTACACTTGATTGGGGTTAGCAGGATCCTCAAAACCAGGAGGTTGATGTACATACACATCTTCTTCAATAGTGCCATAAAGAAAAGCACTTTTGACATCCATCTGATACACCTTGAATCCCATGTATGATGCAAAGGCCAAAAATAACCTGATAGCCTCAATTCTTGCTACAGGAGCAAAAACCTCATCATAATCTATGCCTTCCTCCTGTTTGTATCCTTGTGCTACCAGTCTTGCTTTGTTTCTTACAACTACCCCTCGTTCATCCCTTTTATTCCTGAAGACCCACTTAGTACCAATAACTTTAGCTCCATGAGGTAGGTCTACAAGAACCCATACTTTCTGTAGCTTGAACTGCAGCAACTCTTCTTGCATGGCTTCTATCCAACTTTCCTCCCTTAAAGCTTCAGAAACTGTAGTGGGTTCACTTTGAGAAAGAAAGCAAGCAAATAAACAATGTTGCTGGTCCTTATGATTGACCCTTTGTTGTTGCTTGATCAGGCTGATGAGTGCAAGTGAATCAGACTGATGTTGCACTCTACTTCTTGTTTGAACAGCAGACATGGGATCACAAATTATTTGGCTCTTGGGATGAATGGTGTGGATCTTGAGAGTGGGAGTTGGAATTACATCCACTTTAGTGGGTAAGTTGTTGAAATCAGTAATGATACCTCCTTCATCATAGGAAGCCCCTTCAAAGATACCTTCATTTGGATTTGAAAATACTTCAAGTTCTGGCATCTCAGAGTCAACACAAACAGCACTTGAAGAAAGGTCTGGTTGAGCATCACTACCAGACTTAACATCTGAAGTACTGGTAATATTAGGGGTTGCTACTTTGCCAGTATCTTGAGACTTGAATTCAGAATCCTTTTCTTGAGAAGAAGAATTCTTGATTTCTGCTTCAGCTGCAGCAGACTTGATCTCTTTAGAAGGAAGCACAATAAGCTCTGCCATATCATCAGTGTTCCATGTATTAGAAGGATCTTTGGTACCTGCATTGTTAGTAACTTCTTTGGTACCTGCATTAGGGTTAACTTGATTCTCCTTGGAGACAGGAATATAATTCATAGAATCAGTTAAATAATCAATATCAAACATCCATCTATGACCAATTCCCTTTACATTGGGTTTTTCTTCAAGAAAGTTCACATGCAGATTCTCTTCTACTTTCTTGGACACTAAGTTGTAAAGCCTAAAGGCCTTACTGTTTAATGCATACCCAACTAAAAACCCTTCATCAGACTTTCCTTCAAACTTTCCAAGAACACTTAAAGTATCAAGAATGGTTACATGACACCCAAAAGGCCTTATATGGCTAACAACTGGTTTATGGCCAAACATAAGCTCATAAGGGGTTTTGTTTTGAGGCTTAGTCACTCTAACCCTATTAAAGATGTAACAGGCATTGCTGACTGCTTCAGCCCAAAATGTTGTGGGTAAAAGTGAATCTGCTAGCATAGTCCTAGCTGCCTCAATAAGTGTCCTGTTCATTCTCTCAGCAACTCCATTTTGCTGAGGAGTTCTTGCATTACTGAACTGTTGCTTAATTCCTTTATTACCACAGAAGTCTAGCATGCTCTTGTTTTTAAACTCAGTGCCATTGTCACTCCTAATGATTTTAACTCTTTTATCAAGAAGGTTTTCAATCTGCCTAATGAAAGTTTGAATCAAAGGAGTAGCTTCATCCTTCCTAGACATAAAGAACACCCAACAATATCTAGTACAATCATCTGTAATGACAAGGCAATAGCATGCATAATTTATACTATGGACAGATGTAGGGCCAAAAAGATCCATATGTAAGGTATGTAAGGGTTCAGTGATTAATCTTTCTAATTTAACCTTACAGGATGCCCTATGTTGTTTTCCCTTGTTACAAGCCACACAGGTATGGTCATTTTTAAACAATTTTGAAGGCAAACCTCTTACAAGATTATTCTTCATAAGCTTATTCATAATTTTGAAGTTCACATGGCCTAACCTTTTGTGCCACAACTTAGATTCATCCAAAGTAGCTTTTGCAATCAAACAGGTAGCACCTTTTGCAGGATTAGATGCTTTCATATCAAAACTGTACATTTTGTGTTGTCTGGGAACTTTAAGAAGAATCTGATGTTCTTCAAGCATCTTAAAGTCCAGAGTCAACACAAGACAATCAGTTTCAGTAAAAAGCACCTTATGCTGAGTATCACAAATTTGTGATATTGAGAAAAGGTTGAACTGCCCAAGTTCTTTCACAAAGGATACATTGTCAAATTCTATGTTGCCCACTATTATTCTTCCTTTACCAGTAATCTGTCCCTTGCTTCCTCCAAAAGTAACAGAACCTCCTTCGAATTCATGAAAATCATTTAGATAGTTCTTGTTACCAGTCATGTGCCCAGAGCATCCACTGTCAAGGATTCCTCTATCTTCCATATAGCAAAGTGGATGATCCTGCATAAAAAGAAGAGAAATTAGTTTCTCTTAGGAACCCAGGCCTGAGTAGGCTTGGGTCCGCCTTGTGGATCAACATACTTAAATTTCTTATTTGAACCTGATCCACTGTTGTATTGGGATTTATATTTGTTTGATTCCCAAGACAAACATGATGAGGTCTTAACAGCAGACCCCCCCCCCATTCCCCTTTACAGCATTGGTTTTTAAAGGTTTTTCTGTTTGCTTTACAACTGGTCTTCTCACAGGTGAAGATGATTTATAAAAATTATTTCTTTGAAACTTTGCATTCACCTGTGGCTTTTGAAATGGTTGTTTGGGTCTCACAGAATTAACATAACCAGTATTCACATTAGACCTCATAAAATTACCATTTTGCCTATTCACATTATAGTTCCTAAAGCCAGACCTAAAATTTTGTCTACCAGTATTAACATAAGAGTTAGGTCGGGTAGAGTAAAACTGTTGGGCTGGTCTGGGATTAAACTGGTTGGCATGATTAATCCTGTTAGCATTATTCCAAACTGGTTTATTTGAACCATGACCAATATTAGCATTCATTCTCTTTTGCGCAGACTCTCTCTTCATTCTCTTTTCATGGAAGTCACAGTCCCTAATTAAATGACTCAAACTTCCACACACAAAACATCTTTTAGGAGCATAAGTGTAACTACTCCTACTTTCTCTGTGAACACTATTGCTTCTAGGTGACTCATTAATATTAACAGATTCCCTAGGAGTTTTTATGTGCTGGGCACAACTAGGTTTGACTGTCTCAGGCTTTGGTTTAGTCACTACAGGTTCAGTTACAACAGGTTCACACTTCTTAACAACCTTAGGTTCAGGATTCTCTTTTACCTCACTTTTTGACTCAGACTTAGAGTGATCAGAGGAACCATCAATAGATCCTTCAGAGTCATTGGATTGACAAGAAGAATACTTACTGGTTTTTTCCTCTGAGGTGAATGACTCAGGTTTTTGAGGACCTTTCTTACCATAGACAAAAAGTGAATCATCCAACTCTTCTTTTTCAAGAGGAGTATAGTCATCACTCAATGGTGGTGGTACTCCCTTAAAGTCACCAGTCTTAACAAACCTATTATACAATGGTTTGCCCGCATAATCATCTTCTCTAGACTTAAGGATTGCCTTTTTCTCATCTTCCTCATATCCTAAGCCACCTTTTTTCTTGGACTTTATTTGAGAATCCCAACATTTGAACAGGTTATTATTTGAATTGTTCCACTGATCTACCCGTTTTCTCAACTCATCCCTCTCCTTTTGAATTCTAAGGCCCATTTGTCTATACCTATTAAGCTTCTCATCTTGTTCATATATTTTATTAGCTTGAAAATATAGTTTTTCATTTAAAGCAGCATGTTGGTTTTGAAGGGTAACCTTTTGTGCCTTAAGTGTTTTTACAGCATTTTTATGTGCTAAAAGATTTACTTCTAGGTCACCTATTTGTCCTAACTGCTCATCACACAAAGCCTTAATATGATTATATGAATCAGTGCATAATTTAGAGCATAATGATACCTCATTACCAATGGCCATGAGAGCATGATCAGACTCCTCATTCACTCTTGGATGCTTACCCCAGTTGAAACCTCCAGCTTCTAGTGTCATCAAGCTCATCTGATTCTTTTCCATCTTCCCATCTTCATCTCTTTTCCCATCAGCAGGCTTCTTCTCTGGACAGTCTCTTGAAAAATGTCCATGCTTGTGACAGTTGTAGCATTCAACTGTCCTCTTTGTGTATCCCACTGGTGATTTGTTGTTGAATTTGATGGTCCTTCCATATTGCTTCTGAAATCGTTTGACCCTTAAAGCAACTATGGAAATGTGCCACTTTATGTCCATCTCCTCAACTTCAGCATCATTAATCTGTTCTAAATCTTCACTAATAAAGCTTTCATCTTCCGTTTGGTTGGCAAAGAAAGAATGGATCACCTCATCAGTAAAGTTTGAAGCATGTTAGTGCAAATATTACGAAATTTAAACTAAACGGTTTCTTCGGTTTTAATAATGACAAACATGTAACTTGTAAGACATAACGTAAAATGTGCAAGTTACTTGTAAACACAAAACATCAATGCATACTTACATCTACACCTCCCGACGTCTCAAGTATGCTTCAACGAAGTTGTAGATTTCCATCCCGACATAAATCACTCAAGGTATGGACAAACAAATCTACTACTTGACAAATAATCAAAGGATTTTATTTTTCTAAAACTTCACATTTTTAATGTGACAAAACATTTTTTCAAAAATATATTTCACAAATTATTTTTGAATTAAAAAGAAATGTTTTATTTTGAAAAATATGTTTGAAAATCCCAACAGTCAAATTTCCCCCCAAAACAGCTCCTAACTTCCCCAAATAAACCTTCCCCACTAAAGACAAATGAAGGAGCGTCTACGGCACCATTAAATAGGTACGGCTCCATTAAATTTAACGGAGCCGTCGGGTATTTAATGGAGCCGTGGGTCTGTAACGGTCAGATTTTCCCTTGCCTATAAATAGTGGACCATTCCACACTTCCAACTTGATTTTTCTAGTCCTTTTTCTCTGGTCTTATCCCTCTTCACTTAGATAACTTTCTTTGATCATTTGGAGAGTCTTAGGTTGTTTAAGAGTGATCTAATCATCCACTCAAGTGATCCTCTTCATTCCTCTTGATTAGCAAGAGAAGAACACAAAGTATCCTAGATACAAAGTGTTGTCATCCCTCTTGATTAGCAAGAGAAGAACACAAAGTATCCTAGATACAAAGTGTTGTCATCCCTCTTGATTAGCAAGAGAAGAACACAAAGTATCCAAGTAGATACAAAGTGTTGTCATCCCTCTTGATTAGCAAGAGAAGAACACAAAGTATCCAAGTAGATACAAAGTGTTGGAGTTGTTAGGTCTTGTAACATTTGTTACACTCTTGATTGTATCATAGAATACATCAAGATTACTTTTCTTTTGTGAGAAAGTGAGTCAAGATCATTGTGATCTTAAGAGATAGTGAAGATCTCTTGAAGCCATTGGGCTTGTGTGATTGATCATGTGGATCAAGGGTAGATCGGGTAGATCGTAGTAGATTGGTGCTAGCTAAGATTAGCACTCGACATCTAGCTTAGTGTCGGAAATAGGATAAGCAACGTGTATGGTGTAGATCGGGTAGATCGCGGTAGATTGGTGCTAGCTAAGATTAGCACTCGACATCTAGCTTAGTGTCGGAAATAGGATAAGCGACGTGTATGGTGTAGATCGGGTAGATCGTGGTAGATTGGTGCTAGCTAAGATTAGCACTCGACATCTAGCTTAGTGTCGAAAAACAAGTTAAGCGACGTGTACGGTTTTCTCTGCCTAAAGGGAGTTTGTTGATTAGTGAAGTAACTCTCGAGTTGGGTACTCGGGGAGTGGAGTAGGGCGAAAAGGAGCTTCGTGACCGAACCACTATAAATCACCGTGTCCGGTTTGCGCCTTCTAACTTATCTCTTTACTTTCATTTCATTAGTTATCGCTTTATATTTATATTTGCATTGCATATGTGTTTGTGTGGCTTGTTGCTCATGTAGTGATTGATCATGTATCTTCACTGGTTTGATTGTGCATATGTTGTAGTTTACTATAGTCATCTCTAGATGCTATATACTCATTGTTGACACTCTTCATATTACGTCACACTTGATCGGGTGTTTGATACAAAAGTTTTAAGTTTTTAAATGGAAACGTATTCACCCCCCCCCCTCTACGGTTTCCACAATTGGTACCAGTGCCACGTCGCTCAAATTTTTAAAACAAATGGTTTTCAAAATTGAGTACGATCCATGTATCAAATTACCCATGAAGGTGATAAAAATATGAAAAGTATTTAGTTGCTTAATACTTACAAGTTATGTTGTTAAGTATACTTTGTCATACTAGCTTGAAGGTTTTCTTAAACCACTAAAAGAACAGTGTCTTTAAGTGTCCGGTCATGTTTTCAGAACGAGTCATTAAGTCATGCAGTTCTAAATCAGAAAACAGACCACGGTACCACTAAACATTGTACGGTACCGTTATATTTAATGGTACCGTGGGTCATTTAACGGTGCCGTGCATCTGATTGTCTGTTTTTCATTTTTGGTTCATTTTCAAAAATCCATATAAAATCAACCATGAGTCTGTACGAGTCGTGTCGCCCATCATTTTAAATGATGTTGAGTCTACTTTCATTTGAGAAACATTTTTATGAATTAGTTCTAAATGAAAGTATGTTAAAGTCCTTAATTTTCAACTAAAGGTCTTCTGGTCATGCAGTTTGCGTAAATTTTTGGTCAAACTGAAAAAGGGCGATTCAACTTTTAAACCTTGACGTGTTTTCAAAGTGTCTTAGCAAAAATCTTTGAAATGGGGAAGAAATCAATTCGTTTTCAAATAAAATCAAGCTTAGTATACATTGTTATACCTAATACACAAAATGACGATAAGTATTTCTGTGTGTTAAACTAAATTGCTATTTGCTTATTATAGTTTTCCGGTTTATGCGTTTATAAGGCTCATGCTAAATCACTTGCACTATATTAAGTAATTAGTTTGCATTGCATATAGGCATCAACCATTTGTCTTGCATTTGTTGCAAGTTCTTAAAATGGTTTAGTAACTTTCTTAGGAATAGAAACTAAGTTGGTAGATCATGTGTGTCGAAAAATATTGTCTTACACAATTATTTTTCCAAAGGCTTAAGTGTAAAAAGTACATCAACCCAAAACACTTAACACTTTCATAAAATCCGTAACATGATCTTTAAAACATTACATCATTTTGTCTTGTTGACCATGGGTTGTCTAAACAAGATAAAAGGTCATTTTAATACATCAGTACTTAAGTAAAGGAAAATGTATTAAACTTGCATTGATCTAACACACATACAAAATATTTTAAACATTTAATATTTTACGTATGTTGTATAAAAATAGTTAAGACAATTATTTTTATACCAATGAGGTGTCGAAAAGCTAAGAATATTATACTTAATAATATAAATAGTTGTTCTCAAATAAAAATAAATGACAATATCAAAAGTAGTAACTTAATATGTCATTAACCTCACACATACAACTAGTGTTAGAATAAATGGAACACACTCCTAAAAATTTTATTTCTTTTTAAAAAGGAGTGATTGTGAGGGTCAAGAAAGATATCGAGTACATATCAATTCATTATTCAAATTATGATTGATATAATTATCGAATCTAATTGACAAGTTTTTGAGTGTGGACATGAAATTGGAGTCATTATTTGTCCAGCTTCAAGATAACATCAAATTATAATGAAAAGTATTATCTTGAATCTACATACTCAATCACACTCGATTGTTATGAAAATAATGACGTCCTCTCAAGACGAAAATAATATGCATCGGATCATAACTCACACTTGTATTGAAGATGCCATATTGAGTCTTGTTGTCCAGTAGTTGTGTTCCAAACATTAAACTAATATGTTTAAAAGATGCATAAAATACACAACTAAGTAGGAGTGACAACTTGGATGTTTCATCCGAAATATACAAGTAATTTACATTGCAATGCAATTAGTAAATGTGTCATTTCCGAAAAACCAAAAAAGAGCAAACAAACAACATATGTAAACTTTGCTCATGAACGACTCAACACTCAATGTCACATGTCTAGTAAAAGTGTCACACATAATATGTTATTAACTATTATTTAAGTCATCAATCTTTGAGAATATCACATGTATTTCTCTTATCAAAAGATTGACAAAGGATAACTTATATCCCATGCATCTTATTTTCTTTGTGACATGAATGGTTATGTTACAAGAGAATACATTGCATCCTGTTAACAAATATAGGATATTAGAGTTGAATAATAACCTAATACGTCATGTGTCATTGCATAAACAAGTAAAATTAGTCATACACTAAAATACTTGTTTCACAAAGCATTCATAAGAGTGATAAGTTTCCTCTTAGAAAAGCATACTTGTTGAAATAAACAGTATGTCTCATTTTAAATAAAATGCTCACAAGATCTATTGAGGTAAGTAACCTTTACTAGATTCTCACTCAAGATATGCAAAGGAGCATTCTTGAAACACACACGATGTAGTAGATTCTACATTGTATCACATTAGAGTGTCTCTTGGTTCTAGGAAACCAAATCATGTTAAAATAACATGTAACAACTCAACAAACAAAGATGTTGTCCAAGAGATCATAAAATACACCATCTCCATCAAATAACCTCTAAATCTCAAACACGAAATTAAAATATTTCGCTTGCCTTTGTTAGGAGTTGTGTAAGACATGTCATTCTCTTAATCGACCTTCAAAGTATGGTTAGTTGAGTCATATTAGGTCATGTATTAGCGAAATAAGCTAATATCATCTTTGCTACACTTCAATAGGCAAATATAGGAATTTGAAATTTTCTAATATGAGAATGACTACTGGAGAACCTATCGCACTAGAAATTCAATTTGACCTAACGGTTGAATTGCTTCCAGGAGAGAAGTTGGGTTTGTGGTATAACCCGTAAAAATGGTCGTGTTCAGCCTTAATTGAGCACCACTAGTGATTGTCTCAGACTCATTCTCTAACTTGAAAAATTTTCATTCCTACATTTGACTAGAGATAGTTTGCATCGTTGAACTATATCTCCCATTAGGATGTCATCTTGAACAAGTAGTAATTAGGATCTGCCTTAGCAAACCTAGATTGCTTGCATCCCACATACATGTTTCAAAATGATAACATGTTCTCATAAGACATGATTAAATGTCTTCATGATCTTAAATGTTAAATGATTATCATGTTTTGCATGATGTTTGCATTTATTCCTTATGTGCATTTTACTTGATTTACTTGTAAAGTTTGCACCCACACTATGTTCTTTTGACACATTAGGAATTAGGTATGCCCATCACTATGAACCCTTAGAAGTCATAGAGCCATACACTAGTGTCAAAACCCATAAGTCAAAGTAGTCGCAAAGTTACCCTAATTCCCCAGTCATCACTTCGCCTTCTTCCAAGAAATACACCTTTTTGTCATGGGAAGGTTAGGAACAAACCTAGTAGAACTCGGAGTAGGGTTGACAACTTAAATATTTCATCCGAAATATTCAAGTAAGTTTAACTTGCGATCGCAATTGTTAAATGTCATATCCGAAACATCATACTCAAGCCTTTTAACAACATATGTTAAAACGCTCATCCAAAAGACTCACGAGTTACTATATAAGTAATTAGTAGTTCCTTTCATCCTCGTGTGAATATACACGTCTTAAGATCCCAAACCCTGCTGCAAATCAGCACCATAGGCCTAGCTTTACATCTTTCAAAACCCCATGAAACACTCACGTGCGAAGCACATAGAAACCCTTAAATCAACCAAACCTCTCAACCGAGAATCCCCTTACCATCTCCGTCTAGGTCTAGGAATGATGGAACATTTTCCATAAAACTTATGACTATTTAAATATTTCACTGGAAATATTAAAGTCATCTCTCGCACCCCTCTTATGATTACTTGAATATTTCACTGGAAATATTGTAGTCATCTCGTGCGTCTCGTCTCATGACTCTTTAAATATTTCACTGGAAATATTGAGTCATTCTTTAAATCCATCTCATGACTATCTAAATATTTCACTGGAAATATTAAGTCATCCCTCACGTTCCTTGCATGATCTCTTGAATATTTCACTGGAAATATTGAGATCATCTATTCTATTTCGTGTCATGACTTTTAGATATTTCACTGGAAATATCAAGTCATTCCCTCGATCTCGTCCCATGACTGTTAGATATTTCACTGGAAATGTCAAGTCATATCCTGTGTCTCGTCTGATGACTTTTTAAATATTTCACTGGAAATATTAAGTCATCTTTCACATCGCTCTAATGACTACGTATGTATTTCCTCGGAAATATAAAAGTCATTTCTTCTCGTCCAGTACCGGTCAAAGAGTTTATTAGGTATAAATTCTCTCCTCGTGTCGAAAAATCTCCCTTAATCAGCGAAGATTTATTCGTAAAATCCTCTTAAACTCCAATGACAACTTAAATATTTCATCCGAGGTATTTAAAGTTTATTTAATTTGCGAAATGCAATTAAATGTCATTTCTCGTTCTCGACAAACGTTCATCGAATCCCGGTGGATTCGTTCATAAAGGAATTTATTCGGTATAAATTCTTTTAATCTAAGGTCCAGAAAAATCACAACATATGTGAAATTTCTTTGTCAGAAATCTAATTCTGGGTCAAAACTGACCTCAGCAGGTCACGGTACTCTTTAATAGGGGACAGTATCGTTATTCTTAACGGTACCGTCGGACCGTTATTTGCTGAGACAGTTTATTCTCACTGTTTCAAAACCACTATCGAAACACACTCGATGTAGTCTTGAACCAGAACCGTATCCTATCAGAACAGATTGTATCTATCTTCTGATTCCTAAGCCTTTTTCCCTTTCACTTCCGCATGGTACTAAACACTACCAATGCTTCCGCATCCCACTCATCTCACACACACTTCAAACGAAGACATTAGGATACGTTGAGATAACCCTCCTTCATCAACATAGATAACCCTATAACCTTATCACCTACCTCACAATCCTGAAGATTTTATCTTCTTAACCCTTAGGATATCTCCAAGTAATCACATGTCTCGTCATATAAATATTCTATGAATATTCACAATGATTAAGAAGAGCTACGTGACTTCAAAGGTGAAGTTTATCGTATGCTATCCACTACTTGTCATGACGTTACTAAGCTCATCGCTTCAGTCAACGTTTGTTTTTCCTCTTTATCTTTTACATCTTGTCCGGTTTGTCATATATTAAGGGGGAGCGAAAACATACTCATATATTCTTTCACTAAACACTCTCAAGAACACACAAATGTGATTCTTATTCCCTAGGAAACTTCCCTTTAGCTGCCCAGAACTAGGCTGTATAGGAAAATTCATGACTTCCAGGTCACGGTACCATTAAATAGGCCACGGTACCGTTAAATTTAATGGTACCGTGTGGTATTTAGTGGTACCGTGCCTATGTTTGACGAATTTTCACTGTTTCCTTTAGATCCCTGCATTCCTAACCTCAAACCTGCAAAATCTTGCAAACTCACATACACCCTAGGATTCCCTCACTACACCATAGGACTCTAACACCAACTTTAGTTCGAATCCCACAACTCTTGCCTATATAAGGCCTCACCATTGCAAGCTTATCTTGCATCTCACCCTCAAACCTCACATTAACATCATCATCACACTCAAACCTTTTAGCTACACTTCACTCTTGACAGTGACAGTTAGTCTAAGAACCTTCAACCCATAGATCATCACACTCAAACCTTATAACCTTCAACTCATCACACTCAAACCTTACAACTACTCCGCACTTTGGATAAGTGATAGTTAGTTCAACAACCTTCAATCCTCACAAACACACAAAACCCTTCATGCACCAAATTATCCCTAACACACAACTAGGATCATCCAACCTAGAAACCTAGAACTTCATTACCTTAACCCCGTTAGAGATATCCACCAACAATCCTGTTAGGATCACATGCACCTTTTCTTTTTCCCTTTTGAAATATATCATGCATCTCATTGTCAGTGCAAACGATATATTAACCTAAACCATCCTTTCCCACCTTTCCTCAAAGGGCAAAACCAACATCTCCAACCACATCATCATCATCCTCCACCTTTAGGATTCCTACACCCTTACCTCCACCAAGTCCACCACAACCTTTAGCTATCACACTAACCCTATCACCATCAAACCTCTTTGGACTTGGCACCAACACATCATCCTTATCACCATCACCATCACCACAACCTTTAGCTCTCACACTAACCTTATCACCTACATCTCCTTTTGAACTTGGCACTAACACATCATCCTTATCACTATCACCATCACCACAACCACTAATGGGTCATCCCATTATTTATCCCCTACAACCACATAACCCAAGTTGTCCTTGTTGTCACCACAACCAACACTCTCCCACCTTATGGAATCATTTAGGTATAACCTCTATCGAGTCTACTTTATGGCACGACTTGTCATAATAGTAATCATTTAGAGTATGTCTTATCAACAAACTATCCTTAACATCAATCATCTTAGGTAGATGATTATGTTGTTCAAAAGGTTTGTTAGAACTTTCCTCCCAATGACAACTTGGAATAAGTCATTTAGTGCGTCAGTCAATGAACGAATCTCGTTCTTGATTAGTGTGATTGAGTGAACAATTACGTGTTAACATAGTTTAACCCATGCATGTCTTGCTATGTGTATTCTATCCCAATAATGTTGCTCCTATACTGTTATATATTATGCTGCACGAAGCTAACCCTTGATGTAGGAAAAGCCTTTGTAAGAATTTGATCCATGGATCCGCTAGATACTAAGGTAAATAAACAAGGGGATTAAGTCACCATAGGGGAGCATTGAGCTAGGGGGAGCTCGGGAGTATTTGAATACATAGCATGGAGTCGACTTCACAAGTGGTGATAGAAGACTTCACTGGGATGATGCAAGCTCGCCTTTCGGGGGAGAAAGGATAGTAGTGCAATAAGGGGGAGTAGGAAGTAAATCCAAGGAAGCGCTCGAGGCAACTACCTTTTTGATTCGACAAAAGGGGGAGAAGGAAGTGTAAACAGGTAACTTTTACATTTTACTATGTATTACGGTTTACATATTTGTCATCATCAAAAAGGGGGAGATTGTTAGTGCAAATATTACGATATTTAAACTAAACGGTTTCTTCGGTTTTAATAATGACAAACATGTAACTTGTAATACATAACGTAAAATGTGCAAGTTACTTGTAAACACAAAACATCAATGCATACTTACATCTACACCTCCCGACGTCTCAAGTATGCTTCAACGAAGTTGTAGATTTCCATCCCGACATAAATCACTCAAGGTATGGACAAACAAATCTACTACTTGACAAATGATCAAAGGATTTTATTTTTCTAAAACTTCACATTTTTAATGTGACAAAACATTTTTTCAAAAATATATTTCACAAAATATTTTTGAATTAAAAAGAAATGTTTTATTTTGAAAAATATGTTTGAAAATCCCAACAGTCAAATTTCCCCCCAAAACAGCTCCTAACTTCCCCAAATAAACCTTCCCCACTAAAGACAAACGAAGGAGCGTCTACGGCACCATTAAATAGGTACGACTCCATTAAATTTAATGGAGCCGTCGGGTATTTATTGGAGCCGTGGGTCTGTAACGGTCAGATTTTCCCTTGCCTATAAATAGTGGACCATTCCACACTTCCAACTTGATTTTTCCAGTCCTTTTTCTCTGGTCTTATCCCTCTTCACTTAGATAACTTTCTTTGATCATTTGGAGAGTCTTAGGTTGTTTAAGAGTGATCCAATCATCCACTCAAGTGATCCTCTTCATTCCTCTTGATTAGCAAGAGAAGAACACAAAGTATCCTAGATACAAAGTGTTGTCATTCCTTTTGATTAGCAAGAGAAGAACACAAAGTATCCTAGATACAAAGTGTTGTCATCCCTCTTGATTAGCAAGAGAAGAACACAAAGTATCCAAGTAGATACAAAGTGTTGTCATTCCTCTTGATTAGCAAGAGAAGAACACAAAGTATCCAAGTAGATACAAAGTGTTGGAGTTGTTAGGTCTTGTAACATTTGTTACACTCTTGATTGTATCATAGAATACATCAAGATTACTTTTCTTTTGTGAGAAAGTGAGTCAAGATCATTGTGATCTTAAGAGATAGTGAAGATCTCTTGAAGCCATTGGGCTTGTGTGATTGATCATGTGGATCAAGGGTAGATCGGGTAGATCATAGTAGATTGGTGCTAGCTAAGATTAGCACTCGACATCTAGCTTAGTGTCGGAAATAGGATAAGCAACGTGTATGGTGTAGATCGGGTAGATCGTGGTAGATTGGTGCTAGCTAAGATTAGCACTCGACATCTAGCTTAGTGTCGGAAATAGGATAAGCGACATGTATGGTGTAGATCGGGTAGATCGTGGTAGATTGGTGCTAGCTAAGATTAGCACTCGACATCTAGCTTAGTGTCGAAAAACAAGTTAAGCGACGTGTACGGTTTTCTCCGCGCCTAAAGGGAGTTTGTTGATTAGTGAAGTAACTCTCGAGTTGGGTACTCGGGGAGTGGAGTAGGGCGAAGAGGAGCTTCGTGACCGAACCACTATAAATCACCGTGTCCGGTTTGCGCCTTCTAACTTATCTCTTTACTTTCATTTCATTAGTTATCGCTTTATATTTATATTTGCATTGCATATGTGTTTGTGTGGCTTGTTGCTCATGTAGTGATTGATTATGTATGTTCCATGGTTTGATTGTGCATATGTTGTAGTTTACTATGGTCATCTCTAGATGTTATATACTCATTGTTGACACTCTTCATATTACGTCACACTTGATCGGGTGTTTGATACAAAAGTTTTAAGTTTTTAAATGGAAACGTATTCACCCCCCCTCTACGGTTTCCACAAAGCAGATCTTTCACTTGACGGAGTTTCATAGCTACCAGACCTAACACTACCAGGTTTAACCTTGTAAGTGTTGCTTTTGTTTTGTGATACAAAAGCAACATTTGATGAACTGGTTGATGCCTGAGTGTTGTTACTGATGTCCCTTTCAAACATCCTAAGATTATTGTAAAGATCATCAGGTGTCATTGAATCAACTTCCTCCTTTATCCTCATCGCCACTGATACATTACCCCATTCTGATGGTAAAGATCTAAGGAACTTGTGGTTTGCATCCTCATTCAAAACTGCTGCACCATGAACTTCCAGCTGTGTTAACAGATGTTGAAATTTGTCATAGCCCTTCTCCAATCCTTCAGTTTTTGAAACACTGAATGTCTCAAATTGCTGTTTAAGAACAGCCTTTTGCATCTTCTTGGAGTTTGCATTGCCTCCAAATCGTTTCTTGATAGCCTCCCACATCTCTTTAGCATCAACCATGCCATGGAACCTTTGCAGATGCTCCTTAGGAATAGCCATAAGAAGCAAAGTTCTGGCCTTCTTTTCCTTCTCCACAGCCCTAATCTCCTCAGCAGATACTGGTGGCATTATTCTCAGCTGCCCATCAGTCCCTTGTGAAATTCTTTTCTTAGAGTTTCCCCTTTGAATAACCTTCCATACATCACTATCAATATACTCCAGATAATGTTCCATCTCCATGGCCCATATATCATATTCTTCTCTTTTCAGTAATGGAAGTTTTATGTTTGAGATTGTGGTTGTGGAAGGGATGGGTTGTTGTTGTGTTTAGGAGTTACTGGTTTCAGGTTTTCCTTCATCTTCATGGTTTGATCTCTCATCCTCACTGTTATGGATTGAAAAAGTTTCAGTGTTAATAGGCTTATCGGTTTCAGACATTGTGTGGGGTGAATTGAGTGAGAATAGGTTTTTGAGGTTAAGTGTTCTTCGAACTCAGAGTCTCTCGCCTTGCTCTGATACCACTTGTTGGTCCACGAATTGTATGTGGATCTCTAAGTAGCCTTGAATACTTAGTAGATGGTTGGGATAAATCCAAACCAGTCTAAGTGAGAAACCCTTAACGATTGTTAATGTTAATGCGGAAACTTAACAAGAACAATGAAGAACAGAATTAACACTAACTTCGTAAAATTCTATTAATCACAATTGTGAAACTCGAACAACTCTCTCATGAAACTAACAATCTTAGGGATCCTTTTATAACACCAAGGAAACCCTAATACTAACCGACTAAGAAGATATTCACGAATCTTCTATAAAGATACTTACACGTTTTGTATCTTTTCCTAACATATCTCTAACAAACTTTCCTTAAATCACGACCAGACTTAACATAATAAGTCAACCAGACTTAATACAGACTACCAGACTTAACTTGTATTACCAGACCTAATTACAAAGACAGACCTAACTCTGACATATTACCAGACCTAAGTTTGTCTTCTCTTGAATCGTATGATAATTCCCAACAGTATATGCAGAATTTGTCAAAATGCATTGGCCTAATGATAAAGCCACTTGGAATAAATAAATATTTTCGAGTGTAGTTGTTGTCAGATCCATGCCCAAGCCTAAAGATATTGTATTAATTGGTAAAAGGCATACAAGCAACTTTCTTTTTTAAGGATAAACAGTGGGATCCAGAATGCAATCAACATTAGTTTATATCTAATTTGAACTTTAATACTCATTCTTGATTCAGGTACAAGGTGTTTTTTATGCGACGACATTAATTTGCAAATGGGATGATAGCATGCGTTTTGTGAACGGGGATTGTTCTGGAAAGGGAAAAGACCCGTTTACAAATGCTCATTTGCTCTAGAGAAGGAGCAAACCTTCAAAGGTTTCCACAAGGTATAATCTGACGTGCTTCGCTATTATTTTGAATGAGCTTACCCCTGGACTGAAGGTTGTTGTATGTATGATTGTGGGATGTTTTGCAGGGTTTATGGGACTACACTAAGAGCATTATAACTCTATATACTAATTGTGGGAAATATAACAGAGGCCAAATAGTGCCTAATGGGGTGTGTGGTGGGCTGCTATTGAATGGAGAGGTGAAAGCGAGGCAAATGTCCGAGGCTGATTGGCTGTCCAACATAACGGGACTGAATGGGTTGAAGATATAATTATGTTGATGGTGATACTAAGGTATTTTTTTTCTTTTGATGGTTATGGGTTTCTGGTGATTTCAGTCATTTGTATTAATGGGTTTTGGTTACTTAATAGTTACGAGGTAAAAAAAGTATGTAATTTTATCTTTGTGTCATAAGCTGTTTTTTCATAAGCAGTTTGAAATAAGCTGCTTTTTGAAGAGTTTTTAAGGGGGTGTTTTTTTGGTGAATTTGATGATGTTTTGTGAGTTTTACAAGGTCGGTTGACGAAATGGGAGTTGAGAGGATGCACTAAGGTTGTTCCAATTGCGCTTGATCATGTTAATGTTTTTCGATTTTTTTTAAGTTGGTGTTCAAGTTAGTTATTTGTTTAGCGTCTACTTATAAATAAGCACTTGTAAGCTACTTGAACTAGGCATTGTAGAATATTGAGTTTGGATTTGCTTATTTCATAGTTATGTTAAATTTAGTTTTCATAAGTGGATAACTTTTGACTTACTGCAAAACTTACTTCCTAATGAATGAGCAACTTCTGTGGCCACTGCTAAAAACCTTTTGCAAGATATACGCAAGGTAACCCAAGAAAAATTAACAACATGTTCATTATATAGTAACTGATAGGATAAGTAAGAGTATGTTATTAACTTTAAGCTTATTGGTTGAAGTAACTTTTATGTCAGTAACCATACTTATATAAACTCACAGATTTTAACTTCCAGTATAGAAAGCTTTGGCCTTTAGTGTTAATTTTATATGCACGGTATCTCATTTACATCAACATGATAAGGGGTGGATCAGATATTTCTTCCACTTGCTTATTATCTGGTAATGACTCGAAGGATTAGTTTGTCATTCCAAAGTAACAGTATTTGTTCTTAGTTCAGCAAAATTCAGCAGAACGTGATAAACCCTCTCAAGCATATATAATGTTATGGAGAATTACTGAATAATAAAAAGGTTATTTAGAAGTTTTCGTTATTGGATTTGAATGTCGGTTGTAAGTGTTGACACAAATGTATGAGGAGATTGAGAAAAAATTGATTAGACTCGATATTTGACATTAAAATATGAATGTTGAACTAAGATTAACTCTTTCAAAAGTTAGAAAAGGAGAAAGGATTGAAGCGCAAAAAGATAGGACAGACTTACATTTTGAAGTTGCTCACAAGAGGCTGTATATGGTTTATGATATAATCCAAATCTCTGTCAACCTACCTAAAAAGAGAAGAATGCATATGATATATAGACACCATATGCATATGAGTTTACAGTGGGCCTCTATGATATACACATGCTTATATATATCCATTATACATACGTGATTGTACAAATAAATGCACTACCAGGCCTTCGATGATGATCAAAGGATTTACGGGATGTTGAGGTTGCGCCAAGCTTGTCTTTAACCTAAAATAAGAAATACTAAGACACTACGTTAAGTGATTGTGCAGGGGATGGACCCTGCGAACCACCTCCGGCGTGCGAGTAAGTATATGTAATGGTAAGTTTGTAGTAAGTTGAGAGAGTTAAGTTGGTGAGCGGTTAACGTTACCATGATTCTGGTCCGTCTAAGCTATTTATAGGGGAGAAATAGGCCTTAGAGGGCGGTTGCACTTGATTCGGAGATCATGGGAGCGTCCCATGATTTTGTGGTAACCGCTAGGGCTTTGTAGCCCACGATCTCTGTTTTGGCGGGAAAGCCTAAAGGAAGAGGAGGCGTGGGTATGACCAGGTCAAGGTAGCTCTCCGTTGTAGTTCCTTCGTAGGAGATACCCCGAAGGGCTTAAGGCTTCGATTGGCGAAT
The DNA here is from genome assembly GCA_021014915.2 of Artemisia tridentata subsp. tridentata. NCBI lineage: Eukaryota > Viridiplantae > Streptophyta > Magnoliopsida > Asterales > Asteraceae > Artemisia > Artemisia tridentata. The sequence continues at coordinate 136,894,624 of CP139505.1, read as the reverse complement.
TCCCACATGGTAACCACTTCATAGATGAATGGTTTTACGCCAATGAAACGTGTTAGGAGATTAACCTGGGCCTCTGAAGAGAGGGCTTCACGTAGGTTTGAAGGGGAGTCCTTCGACCCGTTCGGAGGGTACATCATCAAGCCCCCCAGTCGAAAGTGATATATACGTACGAGTATAAATTGCTTTTGACTCAAAATCAGCATGCTACACCATATCTCTTGCGTCACAAATTCAGACGAAAAGAAGATATGTGCTTAAACAAATACGCAATAAATGCGGCTAATTAATTTCCAACTACCACACCCTATGCTACAGCAGCTAGTATTTCGGCAACTAGAAACTTCTTTTCAAAATTTAAAAATCAAATTGAAGTCCATGTATAAGTCGGATTACAATTGCACGTGGATGGCTAGGATAAAACCACAAAGGATATTGATAAACCCTTAATGATCCTAACCCTAGAGCATTTTTACTTTTGCGCCCAAAATACACATACACTACACTGTGCTTAGTACTTCGGTTGAGCTTAAAGGTAATTTTTTCTCGCCTATCCTTTGTCCATTTGCTCTCATAGTTTCTAGTTTATGATGAGCATGGCAGTGAAGAGAATTATTAGGGAGAAAAAATGTACTTTATCAGAGAAGGATTTGACTGAATTTCTTGGAAAATACCCCATACCCAGGGAGTTTAAAGTGATTCTTCCAAATAGAAACCATAACATTTTCGATGCTCCACCTGGGTATATAGGGCTTTATGTTCATGCATTTATGGAATCCAACTTTAGGATTCCTATTCATCCCTTAATCCTAGAATTCTTACAATATTATCAAGTACATATTTCAAGGTTGAATCCATTTAGCTTAGCCAAGTTGACCACATATATTGTGGTTTGCAAAGCATATGGCTATGAGCCCACACTAACTGTGCTCAGAGGCTTCATCAACCTTTGCCTTGGTGGTGATTGGATAACCTTGGCCAAGAGATGTGAGTATGATGTGCCTTCTTTAATTGCTAAACCATTTGCCAATATAAGAAAATGGAAAGGCCTGTTCTTTTATGTACAAAACACAATCATACCTTTAAAATATCCAGCCTTACTAGATAAAGCATTTCGGTTTGACGAGAAACGCTTTGATGATCCTTTACCATATCATATAAGGAGCAATCCCCTCTACCAGCGTCTGGCACGCCACCCTTTTGATGTTCAAACGTTTCCTGATCCGGTTCTTTATATGGTGGGCATCAGTGATCATTGGGAAGGCTCTCCGATGAAACCTGAGATAATGTGTCAAGGGAAAAGTATGTATATATCTATTTGAATAGATTAAATAACTTATCTGCTGATATTTATCTTTTCTCCTTTGTTGCTGCAGGAATGGTGTTCAGAAATTTTGTTGTTGCCCGTGGTAACAGAGAAATTAGCTTCATCCCTCAAGATCCAAGAAATGTGTGTTATGAAGTAGGCTCTCCGTCACTATCAGTCAATGATGAAGAGGCCCCCCATTTTGTGGAAAATGTGGCAGATTCTGATGATCCCCTTATCAAGGAATTTCAAGCAAGGCTCGAACGGTCCACCGGCATATCAGACAAGAAGATTAAGAAAAGAAGAGTTGCTATGTCTGTGAAGACCCCTCCGAAAAGGAAATTATCTCTTCCGACCCCTTCGACAAGAACTGTTAAACCCAAAAGTTCTCATGCTAAGACCTTCGTACCAACCACCCTAAAGATTCCTGAAGATCAAACTCATAGTAAGTGGAAATTTCACATGCATAATAGATGCCATACTTCATGCAGGTGATTGTCATATCTTTCGCAGGTTTGCCTGATACAAAGGAGCTTCCTAGTGTCCTTGCGTGTCACCAATTAGTTGACAAAATGACACCTCCCAGTTGGAAAGGGATTTTGGAAAATATGTCAATGGAGGAGCTTTGCAACTTTCATTCCAAGAGCTATGCTAGACAGGCTGTTTTGGATAACCATCTTAATTCCCGAACAAGAGACTTGGTGCAAACGGTGGTGGCTGTAAGAGGCAAAATGGATGCTATTTTAGCCAAAGAGAAGGACAGGGATCGTCAGTATGATCAATTGGAAGCTAAGTGCAAGGAGGCATTGGAGGATTTAGAGAAGAATCCAGTTGTCCAAGATATGCGAGTAAAGATCAATAGTCTCGAAAGACAGTTAAAGGAATCTTGTGAGAGATTGCGGATGGAGGAGGCTAAGATGTCTGGATTTAGAACACAGGTTACAACACTTAATTCCACATGTTCAGGTCTCGAAGCCGAAAAGGCTAGGTTGGTGGAGCAGAATATCCAACTTTGAGAGGAGATTGATGATCTTAAATTTCAATGTGAGAAATTGAAGGAAGATATAGCTGAGGTGGTCTCGAAGGTTGTTTCTCATAATGCAATGGAATTATACCATAGTGATGAGGTGGGGGAAGTCATCGGGAAGCTGGTGAATGCGGCTATTTTCTATGGTACGTGTACGACATTAGAAGAAATTGGTCAAACAAAGAAACCTGTGGTTTTGTCGGAGGTACCTTACTATCATCCGAATTCTGAGCGAGAGTATAATAATGCTGGCAATGCGTTCACTACAGCAGAATTCCCTTTCCTCACCGAAGCAACCAAAGACCCTTCAGCTTCAGTTGAAGATCTCCTAGCAAAGAAATCGAGGAAGGTTCAGCCCCCCCCCCTCTCCAACCAAGAAGACTGTATCTGTGAGGCCTCCGTCTCCATCAAAGAACCATAATTTCTCGAAGAATGTCTTATGGCTGCCATGTCGGCAGTAATTTAGTCTTAAGGGTGGCTTGTACCCTTTTTGAACAATGTCCCGTTATGTTTGTTAGGCGTTTGCATGTTTGAACAATTTGTCTTTGTTTTATGCTGGGCTTCGACCCATGCCTCAAACAATTGCTTTATCATTTTTTTATGGCTTTGACCATGCATGGTCTTAGTAGTACCATTAAGGGATAATATCCCTTTTTTTTTTGAATGTCATGCTTTTCTTCTCTTACGCTTATATTAAACGTACACATACAGCCTAAGGTTATAACCTTATTGTGTGTATTTTGAACCAAGATTTTCTGCAATCATATAATTTGACTGCCACAGAGGGTCGCGACCCACTCCGTCTTTATCCTTAAGTTGCGAAGGGCTTAGAATACCCTAAGACTTTATAGGAAAGTTAATGCGAATTGTAATGGATGTTATTTGCATACAAGACATGTGTCTTGCTTCATCCTTCGACATTGAAACTTGTAAAGTACCTGGCTGAACAAATCTTTGTTGTAAATAACGAAACAAGAGATTTGAGGGAAATGCGTTATATCATTAAGTGGGTAGGGAGGATTACATCATTTTAAGAAATGAACACTAAGACACCTACCATTAATGCTTCTTTCCCCAAGTGAGAAGAATGCGTTACATGAATTTGAAAAAACAAACTGAGTGCTTTTAATAATAGTAAGTCTTATATGTAAAACTTACAAAGATTGGTACCATTCCAAGTCCTATCCATGACCTCTCCCTTAAGCGTTGCGAGCTTGTAGGCTCCATTACCGTAGGCTTCTGATATGACGTAGGGTCCTTCCCATGTGGGCCCTAACTTTCCTTCGTACTCAGCCTTGCTTGCGCTGTTTAACCGAAGGACATATTCACCTGGCTTGAATGATGAGGGTCGAACTCGGTTGTTGTAGTACTTCTCAAACTTCTGTTTGTAGATAGCCTCTCTGATTGAGTTTATTTCTCTTCCTTCTTCAAGAAGATCAAGGTTTTCCCGAAGCCTTTCTTCATTTGTCCTTTCTTCAAAGTTCACAATGCGTTCTGTTTCGATACTTATTTCGGAGGGTATAATAGCCTCCGTTCCATAAGTGAGACTGAAAGGACTCTCCCCATTGCTTGACTTGGGGTGCGTCCTATGTGCCCACAGAACCTGGGGTAGTTCGTCTACCCACCCATGATGGCTTCGTCCTAACCTCTTCTCAATTCCGTTAACAATGTCCCTATTGGTGACTTCGACTTGCCCATTGCCCTGAGGATGGTAGACGGAAGTGAATGACTGTTTTAACTTTAGGCCTTCGCAAAAGACCGGGAACACCCCTTGGGCGAACTTCTTTCCATTGTCAGAGATGATAGTTTGAGGAACACCAAAATGACAAATTATGTGTTCCCACACGAATTTTTCCATATGCCTCCCCGTTACTGATGCCAAAGGCTTTGCTTCAACCCATTTGGTGAAGTAATCAATGGCTACGACCAAGAACTTTACTCCTCCTGGAGCTACTGGCAGAGGTCCGACTATATCAATTCCCCATTGACAGAAGGGCCATGCTGAAGTAACTGAGGTCATGTCTTGCTTAGGCATTCTTGGAACTTTCGAGTGGATCTGACATGCTTCACACTTTTGTATTATCTCTATTGCGTCCCTGTGCATGGACGGCCAATAATATCCGAGCTTCATTACTTTCGAGACAACGGAGCGAGGGCCTGCGTGCAGACCGCAGGATCCTTCATGTACCTCACAAATGATGTTCGAAGCTTGCTTTGGTCCCACGCAGCGAAGCCATGGAGAAAAGAAGGATCTTCTGTAGAGATTATCCCCAATAAGTCTATATTGGGGAGCCTTGACCCTGACCTTTCGTGCTAGCTTTGGGTCTTCAGGAAGGATACCACTTATCAAGTATTCCCTTATTAGGGTCATCCAATTTGGGCCTTCTTCGGGTATGACATCAGATACTTCGCTTCTTTTTATTGACCTGTCAGCCAATACTTCTACCAAAACTTCCTTCGTTAGATGGGCAAATGCTATTGAAGCTAGCTTGCTCAAGGCGTCTGCTTTCTTGTTTTGATTTCTGCGAACATGTGCTATCTCATAGGAGTCGAACCCCTGAAGAAGTTCCTTAGCTTTATCCAAATATTGTTTGATGGTGGGCTGCCTTGCTTCGTAAGAGCCCTTGACTTGGTTGGCGACTAGCTGCGAATCCACAAAGATGGAGAGATTTCCAACCTCCATTTCCTTTGCAAGTCGAAGGCCGGCTAACAAAGCTTCGTACTCAGCTTCATTGTTGCTAGCTTCGAACTCAAAACGTAGAGCATAAGTATACTCCTTTCCTTCCGGATTGACCAGCATTAGGCCTGCTCCTGAACCATTGGAACTTGAGGCTCCGTCTGTGTATAGTTTCCACCCCTCCTTCGTCTTTGGGGGATTCTCTTTTGGGATTTCCTTGTCTTGGCTAGGTCCGGAAGGTGTTTCAGCAAGAAAGTCTGCAAGTATCTGCCCTTTGACGGAGTTTCGACCTTTGTACTCTATGTCGTGCTCCCCCAGTTCGATGGCCCATTTAGCCACTCTACCTGATTTCTCAGGCTTCGACAATATCTGCTTAATTGGCTTGTCGGTCAATACTGTGATGGGATGAGCTTGGAAATACCTTCGAAGACGCCTTGCGGCATAAACCAAAGCTAAGATCAGCTTTTCCAACTCTGGATAGTTCAATTCGGCCCCTTGCAGGACCATGCTAACGAAGTAAATCGGAACTTGTTTCTTATCATTTTCTGCCAAAAGAACAGCACTAATGCTTTCGAAAGATGCCGCAATGTACATGAACAACACTTCGCCTTTGATTGGGGCTGTAAGTGTTGGTAAAATTTCCATGAATTCCTTTAGCTTTTGGAAAGCGGCTTCTGCATCACAACTCCATTGAAAAGTCTTTTTATCCTTACACCCCTTGAGTGTTTTGAAAAATGGTAAAGAACGATCTGCCCCTTTCGATAGGAATCTGCTGAGTGCTGCGAGCTTCCCATTCAGGCTTTGTACTTCTTTTAATGACTTTGGAGCTTGTAGATCAGTGATGGCTTTGACTTTCGAAGGGTTAGCTTTGATTCCTTGCTTTGTAATCAGATGCCCCAAGAATTGTCCTTCTTCCATGCCGAAGGAACACTTCTTTGGGTTAAGCTTCATGTTGATTGCCCTTAATTGGTCGAAGGTTTCTTGGATGTCGGAGAGTAGGTCTTCCTCAGTCCTACTTTTTATTACCATGTCATCAACGTAGGCTTCTAAGTTCCTTCCTATTTGCTTGTGGAAGGCTTTATCCACCAATCGTTGATAAGTTGCCCCTACGTTCTTTAGACCGAAGGGCATTTTCTTGTAGCAATAGACACCCTTTCCTATGTAGAAGGTTGTCTTCTCCTCATCTTCCTTCGCCATTTGTATTTGGTGATACCCTTTGTAGGCATCAAGAAAACATTTCAAACGGAACCCCGAGAGGGATTCGACCTTCCAATAAATTTCCAGCAGAGGGTAGCAGTCCTTCGGGCAAGCTTTGTTGATGTCAGTGAAGTCAACACACATTCACCACCCTCCGTCACTTTTCTTTACCATAACTGGATTAGCTACCCAGGTTTGGTATTTCACTTCCCTGAGAATCCCTGCTCGTACAAGTTCATCCACCTCTTTGCAAGCGGCTGCGTTCCTTTCAGGCACCAGGCTTCGCCACTTCTGCTTAATTGGTTCAATGTGCTTGAACTCATTAAGCTCGTGCTCTGTGCCGAAGGGCTTACCATCGATCATAAGAGTCTGAGAAACCCCTGTCATATCTGAGTACGTCCATGCGAAGATATCTTTGTTGGCTTTGAGTAGCTTCTCCAAGTCTGCGTTGAAGTTAGCAGGGAGTTGCTTTCCGATTACCACTGTTTGCTCTGGATAGAGCTCATTTACCACAATACGTTCTTCGGCATCTGTACAACTTAGAATGGCCTTCGGAGGCTCTTCGGGACTTTCCTTGATCTTTTTGCCAGCATCTCTGGTCTTCCCCTGATTGTAACCTGGAGAATACGGTTCCTATCCCATGAGGTGTATGGAATTTGACCGCTGCATGTATGGTGGAGACTACGATACCCATCTTTTGCATAGCGGTCCTTCCTATCAGCAAATTGTGAGGAGAATCGGACCTTACGATAGCAAATGTGAGGGTTTCTGTCCTTGCGAGCTTGCCTTCTCCTATTGTAATGTCCAATGGCACTTCTCCTAGTGGCCAAGAATGCTCACCGGAGAACCCTACCAAAGGTATCTTCGAATCAACCCGTTGTGATCTGATCGAAGGCTTGAGCTTAAGAAAACAATGCTCGTATATGATTTCGCAGGAGCTTCCGCATTCCATGTACGCTCTGTTCACTTCTCGATTGAAGACTAGAACTTTTATGACCACCAGATCATTCGAAGGGATTTGGCCTGTAATAGGAGGAAATGTTACCTCCCCCACTTCGTTTACTTCCTGCTCCGTTACCTTTCTTTTTAAACCGGCTTCGCCCCAACGAACCATGAGTATTGGGGCTTCGAGAGGATTAGTGTCTTTAGCCAATTGAGTATCGTACATTTTTTCCTTTCCCTTCTTTATACCCTTCACCAAATGTGCCAATTGCCCGGACTTTACAGCTTCTTCTATCTGTTTATTTAGCTCTCTACAACTGTTTGTATCATGGCCATAATTTTCATGAAAATCACAATACTTGCTTGTATCCCTGTTCTTACCCTTGCTTGTCATGCGAGGGGGTGCTTCGAAGGCCTTAGCAGCCCTCTCCGTAGCAAGTATTTCTTTCGAAGACTTAGTTAAACTTCCCAGCAAACTGTGGTTAGGACCTTTGTACGGAGAAAACCTGTCTCTGCCTTTGTTCTTGTTCTTTGACCCTTCCCACATAGAATGCTTTGAGAACTTCTTGTTGTTGTCTCTGTCAACCGGAGCACCATTAGTGGATACTTCTATTGCCTCAATCCAAGTATACGTCTTTTCCATTAACCCTTTGTAAGTTGTCGAAAGGTCAGTGGATAAGAATTCCACCAAACTCCGATTTCGAAGACCATGCACGAACCCTGACATGCGCTGATCTTCATGAAGACCCAAGATCTGTAAAGTTTCATCGGTGTACCTAGTAACGAAGGCCCTTGTGCTTTCGTTTTCTTTTTGTTTGATGTTGTGCACCGTTAGATGGGTCCTAGTAAACTTCTTTTGCTGACTGAAGTGTGATCGAAACTTAGCCTTGAGATCATCAAGATTGACAATGCTGCCAGGCTTTTGCCCATTCCACCAAATATGGGCAGAATCCCGCTGGGTATAAGTAAACATGTGACAGGCCACAGGCATAACCCACTTTTGCAGCTTAATAGCCCCTTCGAACAAATGTAAGAAATTGTCCGGATCCCCCTTCCCATCATAAGTCCCAATATGCGAAGGCATTTTCAACCCGTCAGGCAATGGGTAATCTTCTATCCATCTAACGAAGGGTGTAGCCGAACCCATACGGTCAAAGTATAGACAATTATAAGGTGGTGCATACATAGGGACAGTATTATAAGGATTCCTGTTTGGGGGCATTCCCATAGGAGTTTGGCTTGGGTAGGACTGATAAGGTGTGTTCATGGCGAACGGATAACTGTTTCCCATGGCATACGGAGGATACGCCATAGGATGCCCGAAGGGTATGCTCCCATAAGGTTGAGGGAGACTTGGGTTATTAGGTTGTCCAGTAACTGGAGGATATAAACTTTGAGGATAAGACTGAGTTTGGAACGGAGGGTACATACCATTGGGAGGAAGATTTCCTCCCATATTAATTGTAGATGGATTGCCTTCTACGCCTGATGCGTGAGAAGGCTGCAACGGAACCCCAGCTTCCGTCCTTCCAAGATGAGCTGCTAACAACGGAGGTAGATTAACCCCCCCTTCTTCCCTTCGCTGACTCCTACCATTGGAGCCTTCCGTAACCACCCCTTCTCTTCTTGTCAGAGCCCTCTCCGGGACTCCTTCGAAACCAACGGACCTTCGGCCTAGCCTTCGACCAACTGGTGACCCAATCCTCAGGGCTGAGAGTGTTGGCCCATGAGCCGGAGGCCTAGGCTCCGCTTCCATTTCTTCATCATACTCTTCACTTGAGTATTCCAACTCCCTTCATATCTCAGCATTCCTAACTTGCCTTCTGGTGTAACACCCCCTAATTTGTTTTGTGGCAGCGGAAAAGTAATTAGGGTGTTACGGTGAGGATCGAAGTTAAAATTTCAGAAAACGGCCCAGAAGAGGCGTTTTGAAAGTTATGTGTCATTCAAAATAATGATTTTGACACAAAGGTGAAATGTTTGATTTGAAAATCCCGTGAAAAGATGTGATAATTTGGAAAGAATGACATATTTGATTTTACACCATTTTATTTATCAGAGTATAAGATGCCTGCTCCGTGTCTTGTCCTGCTCCGTTAATTACCTGAGATAAACATGCTTAAAACGTCAACACAATGGTTGGTGAGTTCGTGGAGTTTAATGGAAAACAACTTAATTCAATAAGTTTTCAAGAGTGTTCTGTGATGTTTGAAATAAGTATAAGTACAAATAAACAGTGGCTTCCAATAATTTCGAAGGTGAAGTGATATTTGAAATATATTGCTAAAAGTGATGAAACCATAAATGAGTGCACTGGGTAAAAATCCACAAGTAAATCATTTATGAGCTCAGATGATCATAAGTTTCAAGTTTTAAATGAAAATGAGCTATGTTGTTATACGCTCGAAATGAAGTGTTGAGTCAACTTTTAAAAGAAATAATATAGCAAGCAATTTGGGCTGTCTTTATTAGAAGTCACAACTAAGTCACATATGATAACAATTAAGTTTCAAGTAAAGGATTCATAATCCTAACACATAGTGAAAACAATAATATAGTGTCTGTAATCTATCAGTGTGTAGTGGTGTTTAACTAAATACAGGTGTATCTTAATTTATATGAAACATTCATATATTCATAAAGTTATATTGCCCTAAGCCTCATGACACGCAAAACGTTAACAGAGTACCGTAAAACGGCGGAGTCCACATCAGGTTACTGATGGGTTTTGCCCTCATGTAATAGGTGATTTGCCAATTCCTATTTTTCTCAAATATAGTGGGTCGCGACTAAATACGACTAACCATAAGGCATTCCGTCAAAGTATTTAGTGGGACAGGTCGTCAGCCTCTAACAGGTTTCGAAGCTGTTCACTATATTCGCGCTCACCGCAGTGATTAATGGCTCATGATCGAGGGACTTTATGGGAATATAGTAAACTTAGGCAAAATAGGTTTCAGTGGTTCATAGAATATGCGTACTTTAGTCTTGGCAATTATTTCTAGTGAAATGTAGAAATATCATAGTAAAGTTAGCTGTACATTCAATTGCTATATGAATGCATAAAATGAGTCTCAGTATCATGTTACAACAAGTAGTTTGAAAATGTTATCTCTCAAACACAGTGTTTCAGTTAAGCAAGCAATTTGCAAGTATAACAAGTATATATCCCTTCCAAAGGGTGATTCAAAACATGTAAAGCATAGTTGATGATTTTGAGTAAATCATGAAAATTTTCAAAGTATAAAAGTAAACTTAAAACAGTTGAAGCATGTATCTCCCCCAAAAGAGTTATTAAAAACAAGTATTAAAAGTAGGGGCCACGACTCACCTGGAGTGTTTCTGACAAGATGAAATTATAAGATCAAGTAAGACTTATGGAAACGATCACGGAAACGTATTCAATACGAGACCTGAATATGAGGGAAGTCTATGATTCTGACTTTCTACTAACAATGAGTGTGAAAGTGAGAAATCGTATAACGATTTGATGATATGAGTGTGATATGCTTAAAATGCCTCAAGCTAAAAAAATATATATACTATTATCTTGATCCTCATGTCAATTGACTCAAAATATTATCTCCTCGAAATATGATGAAATGATATGCAAAGTGAAATCGCTAAATTCCTAGTTATAATAAATAACGAATATTAAATAATGCATAACTAAAATGTATAAAAGTGCATATGAAATAATGGGGTGAAAAAGAGAAAATGAAATAAGAATGTCAAGTGAAAATAGTTGGTCCTTGTCCTTTTTCAGTTTTCACACCTTTTTACTCTAACTGTGCTTGCGTTACGTCGTTAGTCCTTCGTCAAGTCCAAAGTCCATAAATAGTCCAAAACTTGTCCAAAAGTGCAATTGAGGCTTGGAATTTAATAATATGTCGAATCATACTCTAAATATTCTGTTTTCACAGTCTCAGTCCTTATGTTTCTCTGTTTGGCAGTTTCAGTCCCTCTAGGCAACTTGCGTTACATTTTCAGTCCAAATGTGCAAATAATGTAGGGAAAGTATCGGCGAGCTTTTCTAAGGCTGATTTAAGTTTAACAAAGCTTATTTTAATAACTTATGTGGTCAGTAGCTTATTTTTCATATAAATGGGCCCTTAACGAGCCAAATTCCTAGCCCATTAACAAGTTTTAATCCGTGAGTTTTGAGGGGGGTTTGGTATATCAAAATGCTTATTTTTATCATTTCATTTCATATCTAAAAGTGTCTAAAAGCCAGCTTATCCTATCAGCTTAACGTCAGCTTAATGGGTTATAGAGCCCATGTCGTTATTTTTGTTACTTTAAAAATGGTTTCTGCGTGATGCCTTGGGCAGTTTTTAGTGGTCATAATGTGAGTATCGTTACAAGATGTTTATATGAAAATGGTAGTGATATGTGTTTAAAAACACATATGTATTACCTTGTTTAAACCCACAAAACAGTCAAAAACACTTTGAAAAGTCAAATAATACTGAAATTATCACGAAATGTGTTTTTATATGACTCAGGAACAAAAAGACTGAAAACAAGTGAAAAACGAATAAAGTTTGCTTAATTGTCACTTTCAGTCCCTGGAGTTTCACAAATTGGCAAATCTAGTCCCTGGTTATTCAAAACTTGTAAAATATCATAAAAGGTCCTTGGAGATTCACAAGTTGTCAAATTAAATCCTTTAAAGTTAAAAATAGCAAAATGGCAACTTTGGTCCCCCAAGTTTGAAAACTGTCAAAAATGGTCCTTAAGGTTTTAAAAATTGGAAAATTATCAAAAGTAAACCTTGTACTATTCATTTCTGGCATAATTGGTCCTTGTGCTATCTATTGGGAATTTACAGTTTCAGCCCCTCAAGATTACAAGAATTACAAGATTGGTCCCTATGCTTGTTAACTACTAAATCCGGATCAAACTTATCCCCATTAAATCCAAATAACCCAACTAGCCTAACCCTTTTAATATAAAACCCATCAACCCAACCCTTATCCCATTTCCTAAACCCAGTCCAAGCCCAAAATTAAACAAGCCCAACCCCAACCCTTTGTTTGACTGAGTTTAACAACTCAGTCAAACAAAGTCAAACCCGTCTTCCTTATACCACCATACCAGCCAAAACCACCCAGTCACCCCCCAGCTCACCCAAAACCACTAACCCAGTCATCCCCCCTCCTCCTACAAGTTACCTAACACATCCAAATGCAATTAATGCATCCCTCCCACTCCCCACTAGCTAAATCAGAAAAGATAGCCAAAATCCACTTTTCCCGCCAATTTTCCAAGTGTCCGAAGGAGATGAAATTAGAGCAATTAGATGGTGAGGATTTGTTGAGGATGTCGACAATAGATTATCCCAGCTTTAATTTATGTATATATAGTGTGTAATGTAGCTAAAAATAAAAAAGTAGAATAATTAGCCTAATTCGTATTTTTCATTTCCAGTAGTGTACTTTGTAATTTCAAATTTCATCAATCAATACAAGTTAATTCTAGTGTATTTGTTGTTGTTTTTGATTATTTATCAGTAGTTACTTAAAATTCCAAGTTTTCTTATTTCCCTGTGCACTGAGAATTAGAAACTTAATAAGTAGTGTATGAAATAGCTTCTCAGCTGTTTTTAATAGCTTATATAAGCTTTACATAGCTTATTATAAGTTTATTATAGCATAAAATTGTTCTAAATTCAAGATTGGAAGATGGTCAATGAAAGTCAATTTGGAGGTCAATAAGCTATTTCTGGGTGGATAAGCTAGTTCAGGAAGCTTCTCTGGGTTATCTAGCTTGTTTTTGACAAGCTAGATTGGTCCTTGGTTCCTTGTTCTTTGTGCATCAGTTCACATCAGTTGTAAGCTTTTCTCAATTTTTGGCATTATTTCCATATCACTGTGCTTGTGCTTATTAATGGCTTATTGTTAGTGTTATAAGCTATTTGTTAGTTTCTGAGTGCATTTGATTATCCTTGTCAGTAGTTTAATAAACTTTTCATTACTTTGCTAAAAATCATATAAAAAGCCAAAACAGTCATATCTAGTATAGCTTATAATTTTGCTTATTTCTGAGTTATAAGTTGTTCATCAGTAGTAATATAAGCTAGTAAATCAATAATAATCATAAGTTTAGTTTAAAATTTTGGATTTCATTTGTAAAAATCAAGACAGTCACATCCTAAAGGGGTGTTTGGTTTTAACTGTTTTATAGGCCTAAGGCAGTGTTACTGTAGATTGGTCATAAGCCAATCTTTGTTCAAGCTTTTAGAAGCCCTTAGAAGCTATTTTCACTCTTTGATCAGTCCTATAGCTAAACCTAGTAGTTTTACATAGTCCTTGTGAACATCAGTCAACATAGGAACTCATATAAGTCAATACAAGCCTCAAGCTTGTTTGAGCCATAACTTTGGCATTTTCTTATTCAATTGAGTCCATCTAGTGAGTCCTGCAAATCCCAGACCCTTGTACACACTTGTGCAAATTCTGCACAACATCTGCACAAAACAGCAGACCTAGTGCTGATTGTCTGCTGATCTAGGCATCAATTAGACATCAATTGGACACTTAATGATGGGGCTTTTTAGTTTTTTAGATAGTCAGTAGTGCTACTTTGATTTTGCCCCCCTAATATTGAATCTCTGCAGCTTAATTCATTGCTTAATTTGGGCTGCAAGTTGGTCTCATTTCTGAATTTTCTGTTTTGATTTTGTCATCAGCCAAGTACTTAGCTTGCTCAATTCTTGTGCTTATTTGCAATTTTCATTTGTTTTAAGCTTATTTAAGTATATTAAGCCTGTCCTAATCAGTTGGTTAAGTTTAGTGCTTATTTGCTTATTTTTGGGCTTATTCCAAACTGCTTATCTGCCCATTTCTGCTTATTTGGCTTATTAAACTTTTCATTTTATTTTTCATAGCTTTCTAATAATATTTTAGAATTACTCAGAAATTTTCATAATTTTCTGATTAGTTTTAATATTTTTAATAATTTTAATTAGTTTAAAATAGTAATTAAATCATAATAAATAGAATAATAATCAGAAAAATATAATTCCAATTTTCATAATTTTATTTTGTCATTTTTAATCTAGGAAAAATATAAAAATATTTTTAGACCTTAAGAAAATCAAAAATAAAAATAAAGTGATAGCTTCTATTTAATAGAATTTATTTTTTTTTAATTTTAATTAAGTAATTTTCATTTTTATAATTTTCTTAGCTTTTATTTACTTAGTAATATTTTTAGAAAAAGTTTTAGATTTTTCTTTGTTTATTTAGTATTTTTTATAATTTAAAATAGTTTAATAAGTAATTAAATAATAAATAATTAATAATAAATAGATAAAAAGTGTAGAAAAATATAATTTAAGTTTTTAAATAAGTTTTAAGTTATTTTACATTTTTAGGTTACAAATTTCATAAATTTCAGTTTTTGTCCCATTTTAGCTTTTTCGTTACGCGTTTGTAATTTATTTATTCGCGTTTAATATTATTGTGCATATTTGTCTTTAAATTGTTATTTAGAATTGATAAATAAAGCAAAAATCCAAAAATATCTGAATCATCAATCACTTTAATCCTAGCTTTGCACAGTTTTCCATTCACACCTCGTTGGGAAACGACCTAGGTGATCACTTGCCTGGTTTCACACACTACACACGAGCATCCAGTTCCGAGTCTGCATTTGTTTAAATATAAGTGTTGTTTCGGGACGGATCAAATTTTGGCGCCGCTGCCGGGGAGGTGTGCTGCGACAGTTGTGTGAGTTTTAGCGATTAGTGATCTGAGACCCTTCTATCAGAAGTTCCTATTTTTCCCAAAAACAATATAAAATACAAAAATATTTTTCATTTCTTTTCTATATATATTATTATTAATATTATCATATAAAAAATAAAAACACCAAAAATAATTTCCGTTTTCTTTGTTAATAATAAATAACAATAAAAAATTACCATCGAGAACCAAGACAGAGTACTACCTAACTGGGGGTACGACCATAATAAGTTCCCAAACCAAAGATTTAAAACTTGCCTTTGTATCACTTGCGAATATCGGCTCACCTTTGATTGATAAACAAACTCTAACGGAGGTTCTAGGATAGTCTGACATTAAATTGTCGGACTGAAAGAAGCGGGTTTTTAAGGAGCGTAATTGCCCACCTTTGCTTCTCCGCCACTCTGTGCGTTTATCTTTTAGAGAGCTACCGTACGCTTGTTGATTATTGGTTTAAGTTCACTTGTGTTTTGCTTCTGTCTTGTTTTAATTGGAATATTTTACTTAGTGCATGCGCACTCGTTCTTCCACGTCATCAAGCCCTTTACGTGAACTCGTTGAAATTCCGAGAAGACGTAATCGTAGACGTGCTGCCCAAATAGTCGAACCCGAGATTCGTACTGTTCTCACTGAAAATATGGCAGACGAACGCACCATGGCTGAAATGCTCCAGGCACCCACCGAGGGTTATGGAGATGCCATCGTTTTACCAACCATCGATTCTGATCATTTTGAACTGAAAACACATTTGATTCAGCTCGTGTCCACAAACCAATTTCACGGGTTTGAACGAGAGGATCCTTATGCACACATTCGTTGGTTCAACAAACTGACCTCTACAATCAATTACAAAAATGTGCCACAAACAGTGATCAAATTGATGCTATTTCCATTTTCACTTGAGGGGGCAGCCCGGATTTGGCTGGATAAAGAACCCCCTCGATCCATTGAAACCTGGGAAGATCTCGTTAAGAAATTTGTAAATTATTTCTTCCCTCCATCAAAGACGACTAACCTAAAAAATGAAATTGCTGGTTTTCGTCAAGGTTTCGATGAAAATTTCGGAGAGGCGTGGGACAGATTTAAAGATCTCCTAAGAAAATGCCCACATCACGATTTCAATGTGTTACAACAAATAAATACGTTTTATAATGGATTGACCCAAAACGATCAAGATGCACTTAATGCAGCCTCCGGTGGTAATATCTTGAATCGTAAACCCAAAGAGGTGGTTGAAATTTGTGAAAATAAATCAAAAGTTCCTATTTCAAGAAACAAAGTGAATGTTCCTGTCACTCCTACTGCTTCTTCTTCATCCGGTAACTCCTCAGAGTTAGCCTTTTTAACGGATTCGATGCGTTGTATGATGAAAGAAATAAAAGAATTAAAAAGTGAAGTTCATAAACCGGAACAAATCAAAGCAATAAACAAAGTGTGTGAAACTTGTGGTGGCCCACATGCGTATTATGATTGTCAAGCAACCGATGCTTCTGTTTACCCAGCTCCCGTAGCTGCAGTAAACCAAAATCAGTACCGTCCGCATGCTGAGACTCAGTACCGAGCACCGAATGCTATGGTCCCACCTGGTTTTCCACCCGTGCCAAATCAAAATAATCCAAATCGCTTTGTTCAAAATCAGGGACAAAATTTTCACAACTCTCAAAATTTCAATCAAAACCGAGGTCAGAATCAGGGTAATTTTAACCAAAACCGTGGTCCAAATTTTAATCAAAACCAAGGTTCAAACCGAAATCAGACGTCCTCAGATGAGTTGCTTATGCAATTCATGAAAACTCAAGAGGAAACAAATAAGACACAACGTGAGACAAACCAGTTATTGGTTGCTCAATTAAACCAGATCAAAAAGTCTTTAACTGATATACCTTCTACCTCGGGAGGTCTCCCAAGTAACACTGTTGTCAACCCTAGGGGTGAACTCAAAGCTGTCAGTACACGTAGTGGTAAATCTCATGTCGAATTCAAGGTGATAAAGGATCCAGTACTTCCCACTAACAATGGAAGTGCTAAATACGTCCAACCTTCAGTCATCCAACCTTCTGTCATCCAAAAATCTACACCCACAATTGCTCCTCAGCCGTCTAGAATCGATCCTACTCTTTCACGATTTACGGTTAAAAGTTTGTCAACCAAACTTAGTGAGCAAAGATCAGCCAGATATTATTCTGAAATGCTCAATGCTGTTCCTGTCAGTGTACTTGATAACAGTGATGATGATGAAGATACCACTTTCGTCAAAGCTATCACCACTCGGAGTGGTGCTTCTTATAAGGGGCCAGCTGGCCCTATTCCTCCTCCGTTATTTGAAATGGAAAAAGAGACGGAGGATACAACGGACAAAGTGCAAATTCCAATCCCACAAAGTACAGCACATGTCCATCCTCCGGTTAGCCCTAAAAAGAAATCCAAACCAGGAGTTGTCTTTGAGACTCCTGAAGTCATTGCTCCTAAATCCAAACCTCACATTCCTTACCCATCGCGCTTAAATGAGCAAAAGCTCCGTGAGAAGGCTAGTCAACAAAATGATAAATTCTATCAAATCTTTAAAGAATTACACTTTGACATAAGCTTTGCGGATGCTACTATTCTGATGCCCAAATTTGCAGCAGCAATCAAACACTTGTTAAGCAACAAAGAAAAACTGATTGAAATGGCTAAAACTCCAGTAAATGAGAACTGCTCAGCGGTTATCTTGAAAAAGCTTCCGGAGAAGCTTGGAGATCCTGGAAAGTTTCTACTACCTTGTGTCTTTCCAGGAATGGTTGAATGTTATGCCTTAGCAGATCTAGGTGCAAGCATCAACCTGATGCCTCATTCAGTATGGAAGAAACTTTCTCTTCCGGCTCTTACTCCTACCTGCATGACTCTTGAGCTTGCAGATCGAACCATAACTCATCCCTGCGGCATTGCCGAAGATGTATTTGTGAAAATAGGAAAGTTCCATTTTCCTGCTGACTTTGTGGTTGTTGACTTCGACGCAGACCAAAAAGTTCCTCTGATTCTTGGACGAGGATTCCTAAAAACGGGCCATGCTCTGATTGATGTATTTAAGCATGAGATTACTTTGCGTGTGGATAAGGAAGCTGTTACTTTTAACCATGATCAAACATCGAAGTACTCCTCTAATTTTGATTCTGCTTCGGTTAACCGAATCGATGTCATTGACATTTCTTCAAAGGAGTACTCTCAAAAAAATCTTGGTTATTTTCATAATTCTGTGAGTGGGAATCCCACCACATCTTCTCAACTTATCATAGCAGACTCTTCCCCTTCTCTCACTTCGGTTGAGGGAAGTGATCCCTTTTGGGATGAAGTCGATGCTTTTCTTGCTCTAGATAGTTCACTTCCGTATGAGGTTAATGATGACTATCTTGATCCAGAAGGGGATATTCTTTTTCTAGAAAATTTGTTAAACGAAGATTCATTTTCCCCTCTTCCACCAAAACAACTTCATAATGAGGAAACTGATAAATGTCCAGAGATCAAGTTTAAGAACTTGCCTCCTCCTCTTACAATTCTTGAGGAGGAAGTTCTTGTCTTAATTGCTATTCAGATCTCTCTTCTTCCCTTCACCTACCCGGTGATTTCCCCTATCTTTCACTCATTCGGGAGTGAGGATGTTACTTTTGACCCCGGCATTGTCCATCTAACATTGGTTTAAATGCCGGATTTCCTGGTCTCTTACTTCCCCATAAACTTTTAAAATTCCTTTTTCTCCCAGGCTGTTCAGGAGCCCTTTGTTAGAGTTAACCGTTCACAAGCGGTTAGCTTGCGTGATAAACCTGACTGTTCGGGAGAAATCAGCTCAATTCGGGGTCGAGTCAAGCTAGCGACTCGGTAATCAAAAAACAGTAGCAAAATATGGGTTTTCACCCATGTCTCACCTTAGTGTGGGGGGGATTCCCCACATGTTGTAAATATGTCTAGTAAAAAAAAAAAAAAAAAAAAAAAAAAAAAAAAAAAAAAAAAAAAGAAAAAAAAAAAAGAGGAAATTTGCATGCCTTAACGGCTTAAATGCAAATTAAATAAAAATAAAATAAATAAGTATATAAAATAAAGGCTATTAGTATTTCCCTTTCACGTTCTAAGTGTTGGTTTAACAACCGGTTCTTTGAATATTGAGGGCAATATTCAGTTCTAAGTGTGGGGGGGAATTCTTGCGAATTTGACCAAATGTACCATCTAGTACCCCCATTTTAGCCAAAATTTTAAAATTTTTTCTCACTTAGAACTCAAAAAAATGGTTATCAGTCCGCCATGTCTAACCCACATAAGGATTGGCTAATCCGAGAGCAAACGGCTCTTGGTAAAGATATATCAAATCCGTTCATGGCTTACAATTTGCCGAAAATTGTATGGTATTCGACTCACCATATCTTCATAAGTGAAGAGTTGGCTAGTCCAGAAGCAAACGGCTTCTGGTAAAGACAAATCAAAACCGTTGACAGCTTATGGTTTGCTCAAAATCATTTGGTTATCGGTGTACCAAAGTTCTTACTTGAACTGAAACATTTGGCTACTCCAGAAGTAATGGCTTTTGGTAAAGAGATGAAATCCATTAAATCTTCATAAATGATTGCTAGGGACTAGCAATAGTTTAGTGTGGGGGATTTGATATGTGTCTAAAAACACATATGTATTACCTTGTTTAAACCCACAAAACAGTCAAAAACACTTTGAAAAGTCAAATAATACTGAAATTATCACGAAATGTGTTTTTATATGACTCAGGAACAAAAAGACTGAAAACAAGTGAAAAACGAACAAAGTTTGCTTAATTGTCACTTTCAGTCCCTGGAGTTTCACAAATTGGCAAATCTAGTCCCTGGTTATTCAAAACTTGTAAAATATCATAAAAGGTCCTTGGAGATTCACAAGTTGTCAAATTAAATCCTTTAAAGTTAAAAATAGCAAAATGGCAACTTTGGTCCCCCAAGTTTGAAAACTGTCAAAAATGGTCCTTAAGGTTTTAAAAATTGGAAAATTATCAAAAGTAAACCTTGTACTATTCATTTCTGGCATAATTGGTCCTTGTGCTATCTATTGGGAATTTACAATTTCAGCCCCTCAAGATTACAAGAATTACAAGATTGGTCCCTATGCTTGTTAACTACTAAATCCGGATCAAACTTATCCCCATTAAATCCAAATAACCCAACTAGCCTAACCCTTTTAATATAAAACCCATCAACCCAACCCTTATCCTATTTCCTAAACCCAGTCCAAGCCCAAAATTAAACAAGCCCAACCCCAACCCTTTGTTTGACTGAGTTTAACAACTCAGTCAAACAAAGTCAAACCCGTCTTCCTTATACCACCATACCCGCCAAAACCACCCAGTCACCCCCCAGCTCACCCAAAACCACTAACCCAGTCATCCCCCCTCCTCCTACAAGTTACCTAACACATCCAAATGCAATTAATGCATCCCTCCCACTCCCCACTAGCTAAATCAGAAAAGATAGCCAAAATCCACTTTTCCCGCCAATTTTCCAAGTGTCCGAAGGAGATGAAATTAGAGCAATTGGATGGTGAGGATTTGTTGAGGATGTCGACAATAGATTATCCCAGCTTTAATTTATGTATATATAGTGTGTAATGTAGCTAAAAATAAAAAAGTAGAATAATTAGCCTAATTCGTATTTTTCATTTCCAGTAGTTTACTTTGTAATTTCAAATTTCATCAATCAATACAAGTTAATTCTAGTGTATTTGTTGTTGTTTTTGATTATTTATCAGTAGTTACTTAAAATTCCAAGTTTTCTTATTTCCCTGTGCACTGAGAATTAGAAAATTAATAAGTAGTGTATGAAATAGCTTCTCAGCTGTTTTTAATAGCTTATATAAGCTTTACATAGCTTATTATAAGTTTATTATAGCATAAAATTGTTCTAAATTCAAGATTGGAAGATGGTCAATGAAAGTCAATTTGGAGGTCAATAAGCTATTTCTGGGTGGATAAGCTAGTTCAGGAAGCTTCTCTGGGTTATCTAGCTTGTTTTTGACAAGCTAGATTGGTCCTTGGTTCCTTGTTCTTTGTGCATCAGTTCACATCAGTTGTAAGCTTTTCTCAATTTTTGGCATTATTTCCATATCACTGTGCTTGTGCTTATTAATGGCTTATTGTTAGTGTTATAAGCTATTTGTTAGTTTCTGAGTGCATTTGATTATCCTTGTCAGTAGTTTAATAAACTTTTCATTACTTTGCTAAAAATCATATAAAAAGCCAAAACAGTCATATCTAGTATAGCTTATAATTTTGCTTATTTCTGAGTTATAAGTTGTTCATCAGTAGTAATATAAGCTAGTAAATCAATAATAATCATAAGTTTAGTTTAAAATTTTGGATTTCATTTGTAAAAATCAAGACAGTCACATCCTAAAGGGGTGTTTGGTTTTAACTGTTTTATAGGCCTAAGGCAGTGTTACTGTAGATTGGTCATAAGCCAATCTTTGTTCAAGCTTTTAGAAGCCCTTAGAAGCTATTTTCACTCTTTGATCAGTCCTATAGCTAAACCTAGTAGTTTTACATAGTCCTTGTGAACATCAGTCAACATAGGAACTCATATAAGTCAATACAAGCCTCAAGCTTGTTTGAGCCATAACTTTGGCATTTTCTTATTCAATTGAGTCCATCTAGTGAGTCCTGCAAATCCCAGACCCTTGTACACACTTGTGCAAATTCTGCACAACATCTGCACAAAACAGCAGACCTAGTGCTGATTGTCTGCTGATCTAGGCATCAATTAGACATCAATTGGACACTTAATGATGGGGCTTTTTAGTTTTTTAGATAGTCAGTAGTGCTACTTTTATTTTGCCCCCTAATATTGAATCTCTGCAGCTTAATTCATTGCTTAATTTGGGCTGCAAGTTGGTCTCATTTCTGAATTTTCTGTTTTGATTTTGTCATCAGCCAAGTACTTAGCTTGCTCAATTCTTGTGCTTATTTGCAATTTTCATTTGTTTTAAGCTTATTTAAGTATATTAAGCCTGTCCTAATCAGTTGGTTAAGTTTAGTGCTTATTTGCTTATTTTTGGGCTTATTCCAAACTGCTTATCTGCCCATTTCTGCTTATTTGGCTTATTAAACTTTTCATTTTATTTTTCATAGCTTTCTAATAATATTTTAGATTTACTCAGAAATTTTCATAATTTTCTGATTAGTTTTAATATTTTTAATAATTAGTTTATAATAGTAATTAAATCATAATAAATAGAATAATAATCAGAAAAATATAAATCCAATTTTCATAATTTTCTTTTGTCATTTTTAATCTAGGAAAAATATAAAAATATTTTTAGGCCTTAAGAAAATCAAAAATAGAAATAAAGTGATAGCTTCTATTTAATAGAATTTATCTTTTTAAATTTTAATTAAGTAATTTTCATTTTTATAATTTTCTTAGCTTTTATTTACTTAGTAATATTTTTAGAAAAAGTTTTAGATTTTTCTTTGTTTATTTAGTATTTTTTATAATTTAAAATAGTTTAATAAGTAATTAAATAATAAATAATTAATAATAAATAGATAAAAAGTGTAGAAAAATATAATTTAAGTTTTTAAATAAGTTTTAAGTTATTTTACATTTTTAGGTTACAAATTTCATAAATTTCAGTTTTTGTCCCATTTTAGCTTTTTCGTTACGCGTTTGTAATTTATTTATTCGCGTTTAATATTATTGTGCATATTTGTCTTTAAATTGTTATTTAGAATTGATAAATAAAGCGAAAATCCAAAAATATCTGAATCATCAATCACTTTAATCCTAGCTTTGCACAGTTTTCCATTCACACCTCATTGGGAAACGACCCAGGTGATCACTTGCCTGGTTTCACACACTACACACGAGCATCCAGTTCCGAGTCTGCATTTGTTTAAATATAAGTGTTGTTTCGGGACGGATCAAAATGGTAGCTAGGCATGTTGTTTAACAGATCGTGTAAAGATAGAGCGTGGTTACATAGCAATCTCGTGGGTTATGTGCTTGTTTTCTAGGCGAGCTGGGCATGTTTTCAAGATAAATGACCTAGACAAATTTTGATTCATTTCGTATATAGGTTGAACGTGTGACTTTAAAGTATCTGTGGGTTATGTTAACATGTTTGAGGACTTGTGAAGTCGAGGGGTGAGTGGGTCGTCATTGTTAAGGTTCCAT
Source organism: Artemisia tridentata subsp. tridentata (assembly GCA_021014915.2). Classification (NCBI taxonomy): domain Eukaryota; kingdom Viridiplantae; phylum Streptophyta; class Magnoliopsida; order Asterales; family Asteraceae; genus Artemisia; species Artemisia tridentata. Next base: position 136,871,553 of record CP139505.1, on the reverse strand, counting down.
ACGAACCCATTTAGTTTGTTCGTGGCTCAAAACCTTTTCTTAAATATAGACGCGTTCAAAGGAAAGCTAGTGTGAATGATACAATGCATGTAATACTAATGTGAGTATAAGTGATTTAATGTGGTTCTAAGTAAGATTTGATCATTACATGAAGTCCCTTCTTTTATTAATATTAACGTGGCAAGGTTGCAAAGAAAGAAAATATGATATGTTCGACTTTACATCTATGTCATGCATGAATCAAAATGTTAACGTGTGACTGAGATAGAAGGGTATATAGACACGTACCACACCTTAGAAAGGTGGTGATGAGTTATGAAGTTTGAATGATAGCGTAAGAGGGAAGGCAGTAGGCTTATCGAGCTAGGATATGTTTTTACGTATTGATTTTCTCTACTGCTTATCTTCACAACGAGACCAGAGATATTTTCTATGTGATTATGGCGTATAGAGAGCTGGAAATGAGTGGAGGATAAGTGAGTTGGGTGATGGCATTATATAGACGTGATACTATCCTCATTTGTTGACTATTTGACTTTAACCCAATCATTGAGGGCTACTATGGATGGGAGGACACATAAGCTAGTTTTCTGAAAATACAAGATTTTATGATAGATATGGAACTTGGTAAATCTTATCTTTTGTTGTTGGAATGTATTTGTACACGTTTTCTTTTATTCAAGTTCAACAAAGGAAGCTAACGAGCCTCACTTGGCTCTTGCTGTCTAATCCTTTTTCTAAACGTTACATTATGCTAAAAATATCATTAGTGGAACGTAGGAAAAACCGGGATTCAAAATGGTTGAGTTTTGGGAGCTTTGTTTATACGTATGGGTTGAAAATGGGATGAATGAAATGGTTTTGGATACCATAGAAATGTTCGACCTCAAATTATGGAATTTGGCACGATCATAGTCTAATGGGTGGTGATTAAGATGGTGCAAAAATATCCGAGAGTTGTATTTAGAAATTGGAAGAACACGAGCCGTTTTGGAGGGGTGTAGGAGTCGAATTCTTGCATAGAATCATAAAATAAAAACTAGTTTGGGGTTGGGCTTGGAACAGTGGGCTGCGAGGTGGTGGTGGGCTAGAATGTGGGGGTGATGGGCTGAAAATAATTTCAGTCCGTTTGGTTTGTAGTTGATTAGTAAAGAATAAATTGTAATTAGTGTTTAAGATGAGTTGTAATTAGTTGTAAAATGTGATTTAGTGAGATATAAAATTAGTGTAAGTAGGGAATTGTGAAAGTACTGGTTTTTGTGAAACAATTATGTTTCATAATACCCGTCGTGAACCAGTGTCGTTATTCAGTAAATGTTGTGATGATATAAATTGGTGAGAATAGCATAATAAGAAAATTTTAAATTTTTCCGTAAGAATGGGTTTATTAAACAGTAACTCGAGGTTATTATTAATTAACGAAGCTTATTACAATGGATTTTTGCAGTGTCTTACATCTGCGAGCCCTTAAGAGAGATTCCAACGCTTCGTGGTTGGCTTCGACAAAGGCTGGGCTAATGATAGGCTCCGGATTGGCTGATGTCGAAGCATGATGGTTGGGTGTTGTTTCTAGGTGAGAACGTGTTGTGAACGTGAAGACGGTTATTGGGGGAAGGTTGTTAGAGTCATTGATTGGTATTGGCGCCAAGGTCGAGAAACCCGGTGGGGGAGTATCTTCTCTCCCTTGATCCATGCCGGAATAATAGTGAAAGTAGTTGGTTGGTTATAAGCTTGGAAATAACGAGACCAATTGTAGCGGTCCCACGGATGGCGCCACTGATTGTACAAATAAATGCACTACCAGGCCTTCGATGATGATCAAAGGATTTACGGGATGTTGAGGTTGCGCCACGCTTGTATTTAACCTGAAATAAGAAATACTAAGACACTACGTTAAGTGATTGCGCAGGGGATGGACCCTGCGAACCACCTCCGGCGTGCGAGTAAGTATATGTAATGGTAAGTTTGTAGTAAGTTGAGAGAGTTAAGTTGGTGAGCGGTTAACGTTACCATGATTCTGGCCCGTATAAGCTATTTATAGGGGAGAAATAGGCCTTAGAGGGCGGTTGCACTTGATTCGGAGATCATGGGGGCATTTCATTATTTTGTGGTAACCGCTAGGGCTTTGTAGCCCACGATCTCTGTTTTGGCGGGAAAGCCTAAAGGAAGAGGAGACGTGGGTATGACCAGGTCAAGGTAGCTCTCCGTTGTAGTTCCTTCGTAGGAGATACCCCGAAGGGCTTAAGGCTTCGATTGGCGGATTCCCACATGGTAACCACTTCATAGATGAATGGTTTTACGCAAATGAAACGTGTTAGGAGATTAACCTGGGCCTCCGAAGAGAGGGCTTCACGTAGGCTCGAAGGGGAGTCCTTCGACCCGTTCGGAGGGTACATCATCAATACGCATCATACATAAATGTATACTAGCTGCATTCACGAGAATTTACATTAACTTTAGCCTTTGTTTTTATCATTTTTTAGAGGACAAGGGAAAGTAGTAAACAATATAGAATATAAGGATAAGACTCAATTCTTTTAAATTAAATGTTTAGTTCATATTTATAAGCGTCCATTGCCTCATTTAGCTTCTTTTGGATCATTTTCAAGTATCATTGGGTTACTAATAAAAAGTAAAATATGTCTTTATTGAGTTTGTTTCTACTGATATGATGAATCACTAATGATTTCTTTCAACATGTATTTTACAGGATAAGTTCAATGTTGAAGACGAAAGTGTGACGATGAAACAATTATCAAGCTACCTGGTTGGGCCCTTAAGTTGAACCGTTAGGTTCTATTCCTTGATGATTCTCAGTAGGATGGGATGAAGATCATTGAAGCCAAAACAATATCTGGTAGGAGACCCGGTATTTTATGTGTAATACCGAGAATGGTCATTAGCCCTACAGACAATAAGATGTCATTAAATAGAATCGGAGACAGTTTCATGTTCAAGTTTGTTTTGCTATGACAATTAATAAAAGTCAAGATCAAACATTGTCGCAAGTTGGCCTATTTCTGCGAAAGCTGGTATTCTCACACGGACAACTATATGTGGCTGTTTCAAGGGTAAAGACGAAAAAATGTTTAAAGTTTCTTTGTTCTGTCAAAGATGTCGTCATTATGATTGTTATTTTTAAATATAATACATGAGCATTATATTTTTGTTTTCAATTTTTTGTTTAACATTTTTGTCGTTATTCATTATTTATTTTTACGTGTATATAATTTTGAAAAACAATTTTATGATGCGTACCCGCCCATTGGACGGGCCATGATTTTTCTCCTTTACATTTCTACCCAAACATCTCGCGTATATTTGTTTCTGGGCATACCCGAAATTACGTGGCACAAATTTAATGGTCGAAGTAAAAAAATAAAATAAAATAAAAAACATCAAAAAAAAGCCAAAACATCTCGCGTTTTTTTTTTTTTTTTGGGATATACCCGAGATACCATGTGGCAATAATTATATAATCAATATTTTATATACCCAATGCATTCTCAACAAAAAGCACCCTTCTTTATTCTTTTTTCTCTATGGAGGGAGTATCTTGGTAGTTGGTACCACATGTGTTAGGTGTTGATTTGTGCTCTTTTAATTACTTGCGTCTGCAACTTCCCTTCAGATCCAATCTAGTTATCCCTCAAATCTAATCTATATATCTAGACCAACCCAACACACATACACACTCAAACACAAAAACACTCACTTCCTTAATCGATGTGATCTCAAGATACTTTGACGGACATGTTGCAAACGTAAGTACTATCTATAGTCATGATATTAATCTCAAATTCCCATATATGTTTTAGCTTAATGGATTTAATATACTTGTTATGTATATTTGTATGTGTGTCATGTTTATTCTTATGTTTGTATGATATGCAATGAAATTATTGCACATGAAAAAGTTGTATGTTTTACATTGTTTTTAAATTGTTATCGAATTTATTAGGTTTGTCTATTGTCTGGGATTGTTATTAAAGTGTTTATGACCTTTGAAACTTAATTACTCCCGTATATGTTTTTTTTGAACGGCAATTTTATTAAACTATCAAGGAGCTAGATAAACCCAATATATGTATATATAAGTGCCTCATGCTTTATTTATACAACTGGGATTAGTTGAGGAAAACTATATACATGAGTGGCTTATGATAAAGCACCTGTAGCTTCTATGTATTCATCTTTTATATAATAAAACAAAACCCCTAGTGGGGACTTTTACATTTCAAAAAAATCAAATCATACCTTATTAAGAAATAATCAAATTATTATTATTATTATTTTCTTAAATATTAAATAAGAAAAGCTTAAATACTTCTAAATTTATCCATATTCTACAAAAAAAAGAATGTGATTTGTAATCATTCAATAAAAACTTACAAAAATATATGTGTCAAAATATAAAAAAATAAAACTTGAAAACGGTGGAGCAAGTTTTTCAAAGATTTTGGCTGAAACTTTAAATTCAGTATCATTCCCACTAAATATTTGAAGTCCCAACATTCTCAAATTCCTCCTCCATCAATCAAACTCGATCTCTTATCATTCATTCACGCACAATCATTGACGCAAGAACATCTCCTCCAAATCTAATTAATATTAAAACCCACTACATTCGTAAATAACCCTAATTCAATACTTCAATCAAAGTACAATGGTTTTGAAGGTCCTGTTATAATAATTAAAACCCGAAATTAAAAATAATAATTTATTTAAATGATTAGAAAAAACCCCGCGCGTGCGCGGGCATTATATCTAGTAGGCATAACAAACAATACGAACAATGATGTCATGTTCATTATCCCTCATTTTAAGCATTATTTTGCGGCTTGACTAGTTGACCGATCAAGTTATATGTAGCCTTAATACATGTTTGCATCTTTTCATGGATACTTGAATTCAGCGGATATAAGAATAGGTAGGTACTAGCAATGTTTATATGCGTGAAATAATAAATGTTTGTATGTTGTCCCAACTTCGTCATGTGAATTTGCATCTCCTTTCTAGATCGACTACTTAGATCACTCGATTTGATTTATGTCATTATTATTTGATCAACAGATGATGGCAGCTTTCCTGGAGGAATTTCGACATCTGGAGGAGATAAAATTAGCCACCAAAAACTTCAAGGACACCAATGTTATCAAAAGTGGTGGATGTGGGAACTTGTACAAAGAGTTCATTATGGTTTCTCATTACACACATGAAACTCTCGTCTCTCTTCGTAATTTTGTGGCGATGATTATGAGAAGATCCTTGTTTATGAGATACTATGTAAGTCTCGATCGCCATCTAAGGGTTGGTGCTCTTACGAGGCCAGATATGTATTGGTGTTGCATGTGGGCTAAACTACATTCATAATAAGAAAGGGGACTCAACATAGAGCACTTCATCGTGACATAAAAAGCAACAACATCTTATTATTAAATGAGATTAGGGAAGCTGAAGTCTCTCATTAATGGCATTCAAAAATCGCCCACTCTAAACAGTGATGTTGTATGTACCCTTAGTTTTTACATCTGTCGTCTTTGGTGATAGGTACCCTAACAAAAGAGTCAGACGTATACTCTTTTGGGGTTGTATTGTTTGAAGTCTTGTGTGACAGGTTATGCTTTTCAGAAAATCGCATATCAATGTTTGCAGAAATCTCAAACACATTACTCAATTCTTGACACCTCAAATCTCATACACGACGGTATAGTGAACCTTATGTTAATTTTAAGCTCGATTGGAAGGAGTTTCGATATATCCCTCGAGTACAAGTTAACAAGGAGACAAAAACTTACTTTCGTACTTTAGAGACGAAAGTGAAGATGAGTGGATGATGATTGAATTGTACGAGTTTACTATTGATCTTAAAATAGTTGTAAGGTCACTCAATTGGAAGGAATTTCGATATATCCCCTCGAGTACAAGTTAAAACAATGAGACAAATAATTAGTTTCACACCTTGGAGACAAAAGTGAAGATGGGTCGTCAATGACTAGATTGTATCAGTTTGCTAAGTTAATTACTATGGATCGTAAAATGTGGTTTAGATGTTTATAAGTCGCTGGAGAAAGTAAACATGGCAAATATTTGCACTCATTTACATTATTTTCTTTATTTTACTTTTGTGTTCAGATATCTAATACTATTTCATTGTAAATATGTAAAGGCACCTTTAATGGGAAGTTAGATGTAAATAGTCAAAATACCAAAAAGGCTATACAATGACTTTTTTGCATTTGAGTTATTTTTGAAAAATGACATTTTTTTGACAGAAGCTTATGAAATTTTTATATGACAAAAGCTTTTGAAACGGGTAGACGCATTGTGTATCCTATTCATACGACTCACCTAGAGCCTAGAGGATACTTTCATGGTATAAAATAGAACACCTTCGAGTATGTATTTTCATCCATATCAATGAAACTCTAATATTAGTTGAATCATCGAAATCATTGTTTAATTTGGAATGTCATAAACCTTTTTCTTTTTTTTTCTTTTTTTTTAAGAAAAAAAAAAATGAAAAGGGTGAAATGGACAATTGACAACACTTAACGGACCCGTAGTTGATTAACGGATGCCACATCTTACTTTTCCCATAATATGCCTACAATGGGAAAATGAAAGGAGTTTTTGAATTTAATTGAAAAAAAAAAAAAAGTTGAGTGCTTAAATAAGCAAATGTGGCAAGTTAGAATGTTTTTTTAGACCATTAGCCAATTGATATCAAAATTTCGCAATGTGTGATAAATAGTTATATACCAATGTTTTACACAAAGGTGATGACAAAGACAATGGTTTTAGGTTATAGAACAATGGTCACGATGGTAGTAGGTGGTGGTTATCGATGTGTTGAAGACGAAGAATGTTGAAGGTGAAGAGGTTGATGAGCAGCCATTTTAGCAAAAGCGTCACATAAAATGGCAATTCAACACATCTAATTTAGTAGCTTTTGTCGGGAAAACAAGATTTCATGTATCATATTAGCATGGATATGAAAGTTTAGGTATTAAACGAGTTGTTTTTTCAGTATACGTATCATAACAAGATATTTGAAAAAGCATGTGTCTTATTGTATTGTTTAAAGTTTAGTTTTTGTGCCTTTCAAACAAACAAAAAAAAAAAAAAAAAAAAAAAAGTTTTGTTTTTGCAATGCTTATTTAAGTAATTTGCTGAACCGGAGAATACGGGCCAAAGTGTCACCATTTTTATTCTTTTAATTTTTTACGTTCACATAACTACCTTTTCATTTAGCTAAAAGTCAAGCCTGATGATGCTACATCCATTTCTTTGCAACTTCGTGCGGTACTTTAATAATTTATCTTCTTGTACCACTTTGGTTAGGTGTTGACTTGTGGCTCTTAAATGTTCCCTTCAGATCTAATCTAAGCAATCCATCAAATCTAATCTATATATCTAGACCAACCCAACACACATACACACTCAAACACAAAATACTCACTTCCTTAATCGATGTGATCTCAAGATACTTTGATGGTCATGCTACAAACGTAAGCACTCTCTATAGTCATGATGTTAATCTCATATTCATATATGTTTTAGCATAATGGATTTAATATACTTGTTATGTATATTTGTATGTGTGTCATGTTTATTCTTATGTTTGTATGATATGCAATGAAACTATTGCACATGAAAAAGTTGTATGTTTTACATTGTTTTTAAATTGTTATCGAATTTATTAGGTTTGTCTATTGTCTGGGATTGTTATTAAAGTGTTTAATAAATGTTTATATGCGTGAAATAATAAATGTTTATATGTTGTCCCAACTTCGTCATGTTCATTTGCATCTCCTTTCTAGATCGACTACTTAGATCACTCGATTTGATTTATGTCATTATTATTTGATCAACAGATGATGGCAGCTTTCCTGGAGGAGTTTCGACATCTGGAGGAGATAAAATTAGCCACCAAAAACTTCAAGGACACCAATGTTATCGAAAGTGGTGGATGTGGGAACTTGTACAAAGAGTTCATGATGGTTTCTCATTACACACATGAAACTCTCGTCTCTCTTCGTAATTTTGTGGCGATGATTATGAGAAGATCCTTGTTTATGAGATACTATGGAAGTCTCGATCGCCATCTAAGGGTTGGTGCTCTTACGAGGCCAGATATGTATTGGTGTTGCATGTGGGCTAAACTACATTCATAATAAGAAATGGGACTCAACATAGAGCACTTCACCGGGACATAAAAAGCAGCAACATCTTATTATTAAATGAGATTAGGAAAGCTGAAGTCTCTCATTAAGTGCATTCAAAAATCGCCCACTCTAAAGAGTGATGTTGTATATACCCTTGATTTTTACATCTGTCGTCTTTGGTGATAGGTACCCTAACAAAAGAGTCAGACGTATACTCTTTTGGGGTTGTATTGTTTGAAGTTTTGTGTGACAGGTTATGCTTTTCAGAAATTCGCATATCAATGTTTGCAGAAATCTCAAACACAGAACTCAATTCTTGACACCTCAAATCTCATACACGACGGTATAGTGAACATCATGTTAATTTTAAGCTCGATTAGAAGGAGTTTCGATATATCCCTCGAGTACAAGTTAACAAGGAGACAAAAACTGACTTTCGTATTTTAGAGACGAAAGTGAAGATGAGTGGATGATGATTGAATTGTACGAGTTTACTATTGATCGTAAAATAGTTGTAAGGTCACTCAATTGGAAGGAATTTCGATATATCCCCTCGAGTACAAGTTAGAACAATGAGACAAATAATTAGTTTCACACCATGGAGACAAAAGTGAAGATGGGTCGTCAATGACTAGATTGTATCAGTTTGCTAAGTTAATTACTATGGATCGTAAAATATAGTTTAGGTGTTTATAAGTCGCTGGAGAAAGTAAACATGGCAAATATTTGCGCTCATTTACATAATTTTTGTTTATTTTACTTTTGTGTTATCTAATACTATTTCATTGTAAATATGTAAAGGCTATACAATGACTTTTTTGCATTTGAGTTATTTTTGAAAAATGACATTTTTATGACAGAATGTCAGAAGCTTATGAAATTTTTATATTACAAAAGCTTTTGAAACGGGTAGACGCATTGTGTATCCTGTTAATACGACTCACCTAGAGCCTAGAGGATACTTTCATGGGATAAAATAGAACACCTTCGAGTATGTATTTTCATCCATATCAATGAAACTATGATATTAGTTGAATCATTGTTAATTTGGAATGTCATAAACGTTTTTTGCAAAAAAAAAAAATAATAAAAAAAAAATGATGAGAGGGGTGAAATGGACAATTGACAACACTTAACAGACCCGTAGTTGATTAACGGATGCCACATCTTACTTTTCCCGTGATATGCCTATAATAGGAAAATGGAAGGAGTCTTTGAACTTAATTGAAAAATTAAAAGTTGAGTGCTTAAATAAGAAAAGATGGCAAGTTGGCTTTTTTTTAGACCACTAGATAATTGATATTAAAATTTCGCAATGTGTGATAAATAATTATATACCAATGTTTTACACAATGGTGATGGCAAAGACAATGGTTTTAGGTTACATAACAATGGTCATGATGGTAGTAGGTGGTGGTTATTGATGTGTTGAAGACGAAGAATGTTGAAGGTGAAGAGGTTAATGAGCTGCCATTTTAGCAAAAGTAAGTGTCATATAGACTGGCAATTCAACACATCTAATTTAGTAGCTTTTGTCGGGAAAACAAGATTTCTTGTATCATATTAGCACGGATCTGAAAGTTTAGGTATTAAACGAGTGTTTTTTCAGTATACGTATCATAACAAGATATTTGAAAAAGCATGTGTCTTATTGTATTGTTTAAAGTTTAGTTTTTGTGACTTTCAAAAAAAAATGAAAAATGTTTTTGTAATGCTTAATTAAGCAATTTGCTGAACCGGAGAATACGGGCCAAAGTGTCACCATTTTTATTCTTTTAATTTTTTACGTTCACATAATTACCTTTTCATTTAACTAAAAGTCAAGCTTGATGATGCTACGTCCATTTATTTGCAACTTCGTGTGGTACTTTAATAATTTATCTTCTGGTACCACTTTGGTTAGGTGTTGACTTGTGGCTCTTAAATGGGGATGTGTTATACATATTCTCCATATGTTGTCACATCAGAGAGGGTTTGATCAAATCGTACAAAACAGCCATGCATCCAATGATTGGATACCCTCCTTATGGAGGGTGTGAATAAACTCACCCCCTAAATGTTCCCTTCAGATCTAATCTAAGCAATCCATCAAATCTAATCTATATATATAGACTAGAGGTGCCAAAACGGGCGGGCCGGGCAGACACGGGCATGGGCTATAACAGGCACGAGCTAAACGGGCACATATTATACAAATCGCTTTATAGAAGACCGAAAATGACGAAATAAATTCCTTAAACGTAATAACCCATTTATATTTAAAAAATTAAATATATTATATATATTAGTTTTTTTTCAAAAACGATTATAATGTTCTTTAATTGAGAGAAAATATGTGACCGTTGTGCCTATTTAATTTTTCAATTGGCTAAATGTGCCCATTTTAAAAAAAGGAGGGGGATAAATGTGCCCAAATCTTTTACAAAGTAGTCAAAATTAGTCAATTTTTTTCATTTTGGGCACAAATTTCTAGACAAACCCAACACACATACACACTCAAACACAAAATACTCACTTCCTTAATCGATTTGATCTCAAGATACTTTGATGGTCATGTTACAAACGTAAGTACTCTCTATAGTCATGATGTTAATCTCATATTCATATATGTTTTAGCATAATTGATTTAATATACTTGGTATGTGATCGGGTTTGTTTTTGTTGGAATATATGAATCATAATACTATAAACATATAAAACATCACAAAGCACGCAGCGGAAAGATCTAATGAACATGTAATTAATTAACATAAATAAACACGTACCTTAATCGCGTAATCACCAAGAACAATCAAGAACCCTAATTAGGTTTTGATTATGTCGAACCAAACAAGGTAAAATCACCAAGAATCACAAGCTAAAATAAGCTTGTAACTCGTTCTTGTACACACGCGATAGTAGCGTTCCAATGGGAAAGCTAGGTTCAAGTATCACTAACAAACCAAATACTTTATTGCTATTAGCTCAAGCCGAATTCTCTAGTGAGAATAAAAATGTCGACTAGCACAAGCAAGAGGAGAAGAGAAGAGAAATTTGGCCTTGGAGTTAGGGATACAAGATTAGGTGAAAACTAAAACACATAGGGATGTATTTATAGTGTTTCTTTTCTTGTTCTCCAAGCCAAAATCCGATCCATGCAATCCCTAAGGCCATTCGGCCGACTTTCCTACCCCTTGTGGGATTCTAGATCTTTCTTTCTCCTTTTTGCATATTTAGTCCTTTAACGGTCGTTATCTTTAACACCGTTAAGTCCTAACCGTCGTTAAGTATGTTAGTGAAATGAATAACTAAATATAAATATAAAATGTATATTTAATTATTCAAACCAAAGGAACTCTCACGTATTGTGTGCAATCCCGAGTCTCGGGTTCGAAACCGGACATACGAATATTAATATCATTAAACACAAACTCTAACAGCTCCCACTTGGATAATGATTAATATTGTAATGACATGGGCTAGTCTAGCTTTAACAGATCCCAATGCCCCCAGCTTGATCCGAGTTGTGGTTCTCCTGGAAAAAACCACGTGATGATATAATCATCATACTTATCCTTTTGTTACTAATACTGCGTTAATTTGGATATGGATCTTTGTCATTCCATAATTAACAGTAGTTTCTCGTTTGTACATAATTGAACAAGATTACCAAAACATCTGAACATCTTCCAGATAGACTTTGGGCGTGCGCACGCAAACACCTTGTCAATTCTACGAGTGGCCTAGCAGTATTAAATTTCAACACAAAGTTGAACGAACAAATCCTTTATTGACTACTAGCATAACCCTCGAACTTCACATCATTTCCGAAAATAGCCCTTATAACTACCTTTTACGGATAGCGTTAGACTATCTCACAGAAAATGAGCTACATCCTCGGCAATTATCCAGCATCTCAAGTCAGAGGATAAATATTCATGATATACTTGATGACTATGATCCATAAAGTATAATCATGCGGTTGGGATAAGTCCTATATTCATTTTATCCTATAATGAATATCATGTGATATTGGTGTCTCAACCTACAGTCTATTCTACCAATCCTCACATTTGCCTTAGTTCAATAATATTCCCATATTATTGATTGACAACGGACCATTTAGAATAAATTAATTATTCACGGATTTAAACATGCAAATATAGGACACAAATATTAATAATGATAATAAACATTATCCGCACTTTATTTCATTAATATAATAATTGTTTTACATGTCCCTATCGAAATACTAAGCCAACAGATTTACATGAAACTATCTGGCAATCGAAGACCAATGCCCTGAGCATGTTGAGTAAACGATTCTTTTGGTAATGCCTTCGTAAAAGGATCAGCCAGATTGTTATCTGTGTGAACTTTGAGTACATTTATTTCACCATCATTCACTTGTTCTCGAACATAGTGAAGTTTCCTTTTAAAGTGTCTGGCGCCTTTCATAACTCCAGGTTCATTGGCGAATGTAATTGCAGCAGAGTTGTCGCAATATACATTTATAGGTAATTCAATGGAAGGCATCACTCCAAGATCCTTAACGAATTTCCTTATCCAAACAGCTTCTTGTGCCGCCTCCGACGCAGCAATGTACTCAGCTTCTGTAGCAGACATGGCCGTTATACTCTGCTTCTTACTCTTCCAGTCCACGGCTCCTCCATTTATGACAAAAACGTAACCCGTCTGAGACTTCGTATCATCTTTATCAGTTTGAAAGGATGCATCACAGAAACCTGTAACATTCAGTTCTGTGTCTGGATTTCCCCCGAAAACAAGAAACATATCTTTAGTATTCCTTAGATACTTAAGAATGTCCTTTACAGCTTTCCAGTGTTTAACCCCTGGATTCTGCTGATATCGACTGGTCATGTTTTGAGCAAATGCCACATCTGGCCTTGTGCATCTAACAGCATACATGATAGAACCAACTGCAGATGCATATGGAACTTTCTTCATGTATGCTTCCTCTTCAGGTGTAGAAGCACACATTTCACTGCTCAATTCATGTTTCACTTGCATGGGCAGATATCCTTTCTTGGAATTCTGCATATTGAATCTCTTCAATATTTTATCCATGTACGCACTTTGACTTAAACCGATTAATCTTTTAGATCTGTCTCGATAGATCTTGATTCCAAGGATATATGCTGCTTCTCCTAAATCCTTCATGGAAAAACATTCACATAGATACGCCTTAACTTCATTAAGACTAGGTATGTGATTTCCCATGATCAATATGTCATCGACATATAGGATAAGAAAAACAGTGTTACTCCCACTAACTTTGTGGTATACACATGGCTCATCGAAATTCTGAGTAAATCCAAACTTCTTGATTTCCTCATCAAATTTCTTATTCCATTGCCTGGATGCTTGCTTCAATCCATAAATGGATCTTTGAAGTTTGCATACACGCTCAGGAAATTGTGGATTTACAAAACCTTCAGGTTGCGCCATATAGATGTCTTCATCTAGGCGACCATTCAGAAACGCGGTTTTGACATCCATTTGCCAAATCTCATAGTCATAGTAGGCAGCTATAGCTATAAGAATCCTAATAGCTCTAATATCGGCTACAGGAGAAAAGGTCTCCTCATAGTCAATACCGTATGTTTGGGTAAAGCCCTTGGCTACCAAACGAGCTTTGTAGGTGTGTACGTTGCCATCCATGTCAGTCTTTTTCTTGAAGAGCCACTTACACCCAACTACCTTAGCATTGGGTGGAAGGTCTACTTCAGTCCAGACTTGATTATCTTTCATGGATTGCATTTCCCCATCCATGGCTACCTGCCATTTATCCTTTTCAGGACTATTAATGGCAGCCTTATAACTAGTTGGCTCATCAATGTGATCCAATAGCATAGTTTCCTCATCATCTATGTTTAAACATAGACGCTCAGGAGCCTTTGCAGATCTTGAAGATCTACGGACGGGTACCACTTCAACTTCAGGTGGAGGACCTAAACTTTCCGGTTCCACAGGAAGTGTGTTAGTGCTTTCAGAAGGTGAAGTATCTTCATGATCATTTTCAAGATCATATGCCCTCCCACTGAATTCTTGAGATATTAGATTATCTTCAAGAAATTCACCGTACCTAGCTACGATGACCTTATTTTCTTGTGGGAAGTAAAAGTAGTAACCCTTCGTTTCCTTAGGGTATCCTACGAAGATACACTTAACAGATCTTTGTTGGAGTTTATCAGGTGAGTCACGTTTAACAAATGCCTCACAACCCCAGACCTTTAAGTAAGAAAAGTTGGGAGCTTTTCCAGTCCATACTTCATATGGAGTCTTATCAACCTTCTTAGTTGGAATCCTATTCAACACGTGAACAGCCGTTTCAAGAGCATAATCCCAAAAGGATAAGGGAAGAGTTGTAAGATTAAACATTGATCGTACCATATCTAACAAGGTACGATTTCTCCTTTCAGATACACCATTTTGTTGTGGAGTATAAGGAGATGTGAGTTGTTGGACAATGCCACACTCAGTCAGATAATCTTTGAACTCTTGGCTCAAATACTCACCACCACGATCGGATCGAAGTGCCTTAATCTTCTTTCCGAGTTGAAGTTCTACTTCATTTTTAAAGACCTTGAATGTCTCAAAGACTTCATGTTTATGTTTAAGTAAATAAACATAACCATAACGACTATAGTCATCCGTGAAGGTCAAGAAGTAGCTAGCACCACGTTTTGACACGTGTCTAAGTGGACCACACACATCCGTGTGTATTAATCCAAGTAGATCAGAAGCCTTCTCCATATTGCTATGGAAAGGTTTCTTTGTCATCTTACCCGATATGCAAGATTCGCATTTATCAACTGAATCATCATTGATATTAGGTAAAAGCCCATCACTTAGCAGCTTTTCCATGCGTTTCTTGCCTATGTGGGCAAGGCGACAGTGCCATAAATAAGACGAATCCAAGTTGGACTTGGTTCTCTTATTCCCGATGCTATACATAGAATTATTTCTATTGGATACATGGTTATCCATGTCAATTTCAAACACACCATTTAATGAAATAGCATTAAAGTAGAAAACAGAATTTAAAGAAACAGAAATTCCATTATCATTAAAAGTATGCTTAAAACCCAAATCCAATAACAAAGAAACTGAAACGACACCTCTAACAATAGAAGGTGCGTAATGACAATTGTCTAAAACCAAAATCAAACCCGAAGGTAACACTAGATCAAAAGTCCCTATGGCCTCTACTGCTGCACGTATCCCGTTGCCGACATACAAGTAGCATTCACCATAGTTCAGCTTCTTGATTCCTCTAAGTCCCTGCGATGTATTACAAATGTGAGTACCACATCCTGTATCATATATCCAGGCATTTTGCTTACGAGGAAATGAAAATAATTCAACCATAAAAATACCTGATGTGCTGGCGCCCTGCCCAGCCTTGGCATTTTATTCTTGCGACACTCCTCAAGCAACAATGGACAGTCACGCTTCCAGTGTCCAGGAGTATTGCAGTGGTGACAAGCAGCCGTATCCTTCTTGGGATAATCCTTCTTGGGAGGAGGATTCTGCTTCTTTGGCTTTTGCTGATAAGTCACAATTTGCTTGCCCTTGTCAGCTTTGCCCTTTCCTTTCTTGTTCACTTGTTTCGGTTTACCGGGCTTAGCTACTCTACCACCTCTAATTGCCATAACTGCAGGTGTAGCAGGTGTAGGAGCTTTCTTAGTGAGTCCCTTCTCATATTCAATGAGCATTGCATGCAAGTCATTAAATGTCTTCCCCTTGCAATGCATATTAAAGTTACGCACAAATTCACCATATAGGTCCTCATTCAGAGATCTATTGATGAGGCCAACTTTAACTGCTTCCACATACCCGCAATCAAGTGCATCCAGTTGGTCAAGATAACCTTTCATTTCCAGCACATGAGTACTTACGGGTGTTGTAGCATCCTGCTTGCACTTGCCCAAGTTGTCAAGTACATCATACAATTCAGCCATTGGAGGTTTCTGAAACATACGTTGCAGTTCCTCAATCATGTCTTTCGGACCATATTGCTCAAACTGTTTGACCAGTTGAGTTTCCATCCCCGATAGCATGATACAGGCAGCATCATTGTGCCTTTCATAAGCTTCATTGTATTCCCGCAACACCTCAGTAGAGGAGGTTGCAGGTGGAGCTTGTGGAAGTGGCTCACTAAGACAATCCCAACGCTTGGCTATCCTAAGGACGAGCCTTAGATTACGATACCAATCGTTAAAGTTCTTAGTCCCAGTCAGTTTCTCCTTTTCAAGCATCATCTTGTAACAAGGAGTTAATGACGACGAGTTTCCGGGTTGGGCCATTTCTACAGAAAAAAGTTCAAAAGTTAGTACTTTCGATAATTAATTTTTCAAGAAAATTAAACACCCATTGGTTAAATAACCATTTAATTTTCAATGAAAACTAGGATCCTAATTGACGCCGTTTCATTACATCAGCTTTGGCTGCTAGCAATGAAAGTGCTCAATAAGGTACGGGATCACCCAATTGCCAATATCTCATTGCAATTCCTAGAAATCTTGGGACTTACAATTTTTATTGCCAACAACAGTTGCAAATAATTGTAAACATGTTTTGTCCCCAATTCTTTATGCCTTGGCGCCGTCCCATTACATCAGCTTTGGCTGCTAGTAATGAGAGTGCCCAATTAAGTCTACCAACTTAAGAAACAGTAAATTGACGTCAGTTTATTGCATTCAGCTTTGGCTGCTAGCAACAAAGTACTCAATTTACCCTTAGACCGCACCCTTTGAACATCAACATTCAGCTTTGGCTGCTAGTGATGTAGGATGAAACCTTAGGTGTTTCTTTTAGTAGTTGGGTGGCATATGACTTAAATTTGTAGGGTAATAATTTTTTATGTGTTTAATCAAAAAATATGTACAAAGATGTCATGCATTCATCTTTGTATCATATATAGTTTTCAAAACAAAACCGCCGTTTACTCATTCGTAGCTCAAATCATCAAATCTTTTAATTGAGGCGTTGAGCAAATTACAACATTGCCTTAAGATGCTTCGTATTTATCGTGGTGTACTTGGTAAGTCTAAAATTGACGCACAGGCGGGCGTAGGGACGACAGCCGCCGAAGCTGGTTAAAACCGTGCCCCTCTAAGGTCACAATTTAATGCGTACCAACTAGAACCCACTTTATCAGTTTGTCAATTTTAGGTCCGCCGCTTCGACCACTTAATACAGTCGCAATCAATCAACTAAAAAATTATGATTTTCTTGCTAAAACAATTAATGTAGTAATTTAATTATTGCTAGTCTCGCCTGGGAGCAAATTACCGTGCGAAGCGAACCACTGTCGGCACATAAGACTTGGCAATAAATAAAATTACTACGAAGGTTTCATAGTTATTAGTCTTATTTATTTTTATTATGAAAAATTACCCTCTTTTGTAGTTTACAATCCATCATAATATAAAAACACAAAAGATCAAGTAATTCTCAAAAATAAATAAACACATAATAACAAATATATGATCATCCACGATATCATATAGCCACATGCAAACCTTTTTCAATAAATCCTAATATTAATTCTATGTGTAATTCTTAATGTATGTAACTAACAAAACTCCCATTGGTTTTCGAGCTCATTGTACCCAATGGACCACAGCACCAAATAAACTTGGCCGCGTAAGTTTTAGTTAGTTAGATACCACATTGCACATAACCCTTTAATTAATATATATTGAGGTCTTCCCCAATTTTAGATTTATTTAAATCATGTGACAAATAAATTCAAAACAATACAAAACCATACAAATCAATCATGACAAAATATGCAAGATCTTGTCATGAATAACATATTGATCACATAATCATGTTAATCCCATATTATTAATCAATATTTATTTGTACGTGTTTAATTAATTTAGTGACATCACATAAGGTATTCACAAATTAATCCCTAAAAATTTCATGCAATCCTAGGGTTTCAATCAAGATTTTAAATCAACCATAAAACCCTAATTAATTATGTAGGTGTCGACCTACATATGATTTTGTACGATTAGTGGTTTAAAAACCCTAAACAAAAAATAATAATTGCATGTATCTAATAAAGATCCAATTTTTAGGTTTTAGTAATTAATTACAAGTTCATAAACGAGGCTCATGATGCCACTGTTGGAATATATGAATCATAATACTATAAACATATAAAACATCACAAAGCACGCAGCGGAAAGATCTAATGAACATGTAATTAATTAACATAAATAAACACGTACCTTAATCGCGTAATCACCAAGAACAATCAAGAACCCTAATTAGGTTTTGATTATGTCGAACCAAACAAGGTAAAATCACCAAGAATCACAAGCTAAAATAAGCTTGTAACTCGTTCTTGTACACACGCGATAGTAGCGTTCCAATGGGAAAGCTAGGTTCAAGTATCACTAACAAACCAAATACTTTATTGCTATTAGCTCAAGCCGAATTCTCTAGTGAGAATAAAAATGTCGACTAGCACAAGCAAGAGGAGAAGAGAAGAGAAATTTGGCCTTGGAGTTAGGGATACAAGATTAGGTGAAAACTAAAACACATAGGGATGTATTTATAGTGTTTCTTTTCTTGTTCTCCAAGCCAAAATCCGATCCATGCAATCCCTAAGGCCATTCGGCCGACTTTCCTACCCCTTGTGGGATTCTAGATCTTTCTTTCTCCTTTTTGCATATTTAGTCCTTTAACGGTCGTTATCTTTAACACCGTTAAGTCCTAACCGTCGTTAAGTATGTTAGTGAAATGAATAACTAAATATAAATATAAAATGTATATTTAATTATTCAAACCAAAGGAACTCTCACGTATTGTGTGCAATCCCGAGTCTCGGGTTCGAAACCGGACATACGAATATTAATATCATTAAACACAAACTCTAACAATTGGGTATAGTACCTCCGGACCCAGCAAGCTGGTCCGGACATCACCATAAACTTTATCCGCGGCAGAGTTAGTTCACACTAGAACGGAGTCTTGCCAAACCAAGACAAGCACATGCCTCGGACTCCCCAGACCGGGGCAGAGCTCATACTCTGCCGCGGCAAATACGCAAGTGGACTCCCCCACTTGATCTGAAAGATAAGGCATAAGTGAACTCTGCTCTGACAGCACAAGTGGACTCTGTTCTGACACACGTCCGCAGAGACGGCGCAAGTTGACCCTGACACTAACCGATAAGGCACGGGTCAACTCAGCTACAGTAAATACGGGTAGTATAAATACCCCAACTCATTTATTACTGCTCACCTAACTGCATTTACTACACACACAGTCCGCACTTAAATTATCTCTCAAGATACTTACTCTTACGCCCGAGGTTAACCGCGGAACCCCCCTTCCGCGGTAAGACTAACGGTGCTATTTCCCTCTTAGCAGTTTACTCAAGATACTCGGTGCAAGATCTACTCTCCAAGGGCTAGTCTAACCTAGGTCTGGGAGCGTGCCAAAGATTTGTACTAACAAGTTGGCGCCATCCGTGGGACCAGTTACACAAACTGCGTTTCAAAAGGAAGAAAAATCTACCATGAGCAACCAAGAAAACAATCCTTCTCCTTCCCTGGAACCTTCCACCGTGCGTAACACTCGCAACATGGAAAAAGAGAAGGAGCGGGAACACCGTGCGGAATCCCTTCCGGATGAAGCAATCAGGGAGTTTTGCGATCAACACTACGACCGATTGCTGCCACTAATGTCCGAGAAGGTCCGTGCAGAAAAGCTGAATCAAGTAAGAACTCGCCTTGATTTTGAGGATGAGTCGCGGGAAAACCCTTCCCCGCAAGAACCATCCGAAAATACTCAGTCAAGATCCCTATGGGAAAGAAAGAGTGAAAAGAGGCGAAAAACCAGCCCTAGCTACAGATCGGGACCCTCTGAAAGCTCCCACTCCCGAAGCATTTTCTCCAGACTTGGCAAAGAGCCCAGGGGCGGCTACAAAGAGACGGAATACCCCCGGTCTACCATTTTTACCCGTTTGGGAGAAAGGAAGGGGGATGTTAAGTCGCGCCTAGGAGAAAAGAAGGCGGAAGTATTCTCTAGGCTCAGAACTAAAAGCAGTGCTAGAAGAGAGCGCAGAAATGAAGCGCAGCGTTACAGACAAGGTAGGCGTCCCCACGAGGAAAGAGGCTCAGAAAGCAGCAGGAAAAGATCACCCAGCCCAACCCTCAGCCGTGTCCCTCGCTTCAGGGAACATGGAACCGGGAGTAGATCCACGTACTCCGGCCCTGAGCGACCACGGAAGAAGACACCCGTAGAAAGTGAGGACAGTGCGGGGGAATACTGGGAGGCAAGGTCTGAAAAAAGCAAGGGGCAAAAAGATGATCTCTATCATCCCTATGACGTTGAAGACACTAATCCCTTCACATTGAGGATTAGGGGTTTCAAATTCCCAAAAAGAACCAGAATGCCTAATAATGTCAAGACTTACGACGGGACCGGGGATCCGGAGGACCACATGAAAAGCTTCTGCACCGCAGCCAAAGTGGAGCGGTGGGCTATGCCCACATGGTGTCATATGTTCAACTCCACCCTCATGGGGCATGCCCGAATGTGGTTTGATGACTTGCCGGCGGAAAGTATTGACAACTTTGAGGATCTCAAGAAATACTTCCTGTCCTACTTCCTCCAACAAAAGAAGTATACTAAAGATCCGGTGGAGCTCCATCACATCAAACAAAGAGAAGGGGAAACAACAACGGCATTTGTTGACCGTTTCAAGTCAGAAAGCATGCAAGTAAAGGGTGCCCCGGAATGCATGAGAGTCTCAGGGTTCGTGCACGGAATTAACAACCCAGAGTTAATCAGGAGACTTAATGATAAGATCCCAAAGACCATGGACGAGATGTGGAAAATCACCACTGCTTTTGTCCGAGGGGAAACTGCCGCGGCAAATCTGTCTAGGAAAAAACAGGACCGTCCTTCGTGGAAGTCCGGCGAGGGAGGATCCCGGGCAACCAATAGCCAGCCTTTTGACAGAAAGACGGAATTCAAACAACGCTCCAGGGTTGACCGGAAGCGTAGCGACAGATTTACACCCCTCACAAAAACACCCAAAGAGATTCTTGCAATGGATTCAGTCAAGTTCACGGCCCCACCGCCAATGTCAAGTCCGGCCGAGTCCAGAAACAAGGACAAATACTGTGACTTTCACAGAGAAAGAGGCCACCACACGGACGAATGTTTCCAATTGAGAAAACAAATCGAAGAAGCGGTCAGAACAGGGCAGTTGGCACATCTAGTGAAAGAGATTAAGAATGGGAGCCAAAAAGGCGGGACCCCCAAGAGCGGCAAGAAAGATACAGCGGCTAAAGATAAAGCCCCGGCCATATTCATGATACAGGCCTTGCCGCGGAATGTGAAGCAAAAAACAACCTCTAACGCCTACCCCAACATGGAGATATCCTTCCCTCCTATAAGGGAGGATGACTGGGACGATCATCCGCTGGTGATAAAGGCAGAAGTAGGCGGACACCATGTGCACCGGATGTATGTGGACAATGGAAGCGCCTCGGAGGTTTTGTACGAACACTGCTTCAATCACTTGAGTCCGGAAATTAAGAAAAGAATGATCCCTGCTGCGACCCCCCTGCTTGGATTCAGTGGAGAGTTGTCGTGGCCTTTGGGACAGATTCTATTGGAGGTAACCTTAGGAGATGAAAAAAACTCCTCAAGTGCGTGGATGAATTTCATGATTGTCAGATCGCCCTCCCAATACAATGGCATAATAGGCCGACCGGGGATAAGACAGCTTAAACTCATTCCTTCCACGGCCCACGGCATGGTTAAATTCCCCACCCAAGGAGGGGTAGTCACAATACATAGTGACAAAATCACGCCCAGGGAATGCCAGATGGTAGCGGAATCCTCATCACAGCAAAGTTTCGAAGAAGTACCGGCCAAAGAAGGCGTGAAGGTCGCGATACATCCTAAGTTCGCGGACCAAACAGTCACCCTGGGGGGAAGCCTGACGAACCAAGGAAAGAAAGACCTATGCGATCTGTTGCAGAATAACTTGGACATTTTCGCTTGGCAACCGTCGGATATGACGGGCGTGCCGCGGAACACAGCAGAACATAGGCTTAATATCCGGGAAGGGTACGCGCCAGTAAGGCAAAAGAAGCGCGGGCAAGCTCCTGAAAGAAACAAGGCCATCAACGAAGACGTGGCAAAGTTGGTAGAGGCGGACATAATGCGATAGGTCCATTATCACGACTGGGTATCAAATCCGGTCTTGGTCAAGAAAAGCGACGAAACTTGGCGAATGTGTGTCGACTTCAAAGACTTGAACAAGGCGTGCCCAAAAGACTGCTACCCTCTACCAGAGATTGACTACAAAGTTGAATCTCTCTGCGGCTACACCTTCAAATGCTTCTTGGACGCATACAAAGGGTATCACCAAATACAAATGGCCGCGGAAGACGAAGAAAAGACCGCCTTCCACACGAACCAAGGAATATTTTGTTATAAAAAGATGCCTTTCGGATTGAAGAATGCCAGAGCCACCTATCAACGACTGGTGGATAAGGCTTTCAAAAAACAGATTGGGAGGAATCTAGAAGTGTATGTGGACGACTTGGTCATTAAAAGCTATTCGGAGACGGAGATGTTAAGAGACGTAGAAGAAACCTTCAGAACGTTGAGGAAAATTAACATGAAGCTAAACCCGAAAAAGTGCACCTTTGGGGCAGAGGAAGGAATGTTCTTGGGCCACCTGATCAACAAAAACGGAATTGGGGCGTGCCCGGATCAATCTGCTGCGGTTGCTCAGTTACATTCCCCCCGCACACTCAAGGAAGTGCAGAGCCTAAATGGGAAGTTAGCAAGTCTCAACCGGTTCCTATCAAAATCCGCAGAAAAATCCTTGCCGTTCTTCAAAACATTAAAGAAATGCATCAAGAAAAGTGACTTTCATTGGACACCAGAGGCAGAGCAAGCGTTCAAGGAAATGAAAAACCACATAGCCAACCTTCCCACCCTGACGGCTCCGCAACCACGGGAGGAACTGCTAATGTACCTATCCGCGGCACAGGAAGCCATCAGTGCAGTCTTGCTGGAGGAGAGGGGTCCAATCCAGCAACCCATCTACTTCATTAGCCGCACCTTACAACCTCCGGAAGTAAATTACGCACCAATGGAAAAGTTGGTCCTGGCACTGATCCACGCGGTCAGGAGATTGAAGAGATATTTCCAGGCACATCCAGTAATTGTCATCACGGATCAGCCCATCAAGCAAATGCTCGCAAAAACAGAAAAAACTGGGAGATTGGCTAAGTGGGCTATTGAGCTAGGAGGACATGATATCAGCTTCAGGCCGCGGACCTCGATTAGAGGACAGGTGCTAGCTGACTTCATCGCGGAAATCCCAGAAGAAAAGACTCCGGCCTCAGCCGATGCCGCGGCAGAATATCCATATGTTGAACCCTGGAGTTTGTACACTGACGGATCATCCTGCCAAGAAGGATCCGGAGCAGGCCTGATTCTCACAAACCCTGAAGGTGCGGAATTTACTTACGCGCTAAGATTTGAGTTTGATGCATCTAACAATGAAGCGGAGTATGAAGCACTAATAGCAGGCTTAAGGATAGCTGAGCAAATGGGAGTCAAGCACCTATCCGCGAATGTCGACTCCCGGCTAGTTGCAAACCAGATCAATGGGGCCTACGAAGCCAAGGAAGCAAGTATGGCTTCGTACTTGGCGAAAGCCAAAGCCTTGATACAAGGTTTCCGCACATTCTCCATCAGGCAGGTGCCACGCAGCCAGAACAAACAAGCAGATGCTCTAAGCAAGATAGCCTCCACCAGTTTTGCTCATTTGTCAAAGCAAGTTCTTGTCGAAACACTGAAGGTGAAATCAATCGAAGGGAAGGAAGTAATGGCTGTGGTTGAGGAGGAAGAGGAGACTTGGATGACCCCCCTCATAGCCTACCTAAAAGACGAAGTACTTCCCGCAAATCCAAAAAAGGCCAGAAAATTGAAACTCAAGTCGCGACAATACTCTGTTATTGATGGGGTATTATTCAGCAAGTCCTTCCTAGAGCCATGGTTGCGATGCGTAGGTCCGACGCAGGTAAGCTACGTCATCCGAGAGATCCATGAGGGCTCGTGCAGCATGCACTCAGGACCGCGGTCTATTGTGGCCAAGGCAATCAGATCCGGATACTACTGGCCCACAATGCATAGTGACGCAAGGGAAATCATAAACAAATGTCAGGACTGCCAGGTACACCGACCAGTCCCCAGGAACCCCCAGCAAAAGTTAACTCCCATTACCTCCCCCTGGCCGTTCTACAAATGGGGAATAGACATCTGCGGCCCATTCCCATAAGCACCAGGAAGGATCAAATACCTGATAGTCGCAATCGATTACTTTACAAAATGGATCGAAGCCAAGGCTCTTGCGACAATCACCGGCAATCAGGTCAAAAAATTTGTTTGGGATAACATTGTATGCAGGTTCGGGATTCCGGGAGAAATAGTCGCGGACAATGCCAAACAATTCCGGGACAACCCCTTCAAGGATTGGTGTGAAAAGCTCAACATCAAACAACGATTTGCGTCGGTCAAGCACCCTCAGGCAAATGGACTAGTAGAAAGAGCAAATCGAAGCTTGGGTGAAGGCATCAAAGCAAGGATCGATCAAGGAAGCCGGGACTGGCTGGAGGAAGTCCCGCACGTGCTATGGGCACACAGAACTATGATCAAGTCCAGCAATGGGGATACCCCGTTCTCCCTGACATATAGGACGGAGGCTGTCATCCCCGTCGAAATAGGAATGCCATCTTTAAGGTGCGCCCTGTTTGATCCGATAGCAAATGATGAAGACCTGCAGCTAAATTTGGATTTAGTTGAAGAAAGAAGAGAGGTCGCGGCAGTCCAAGAAGCCAAAAGCAAAACTCAAATGGCAAAGTATTACAACGCCAAAGTCCGCGGCACAAGCTTCAGACCGGGCGAGTTCGTCTACCGTAGCAATAATGCAAGCCTTGTGGAGGACACCGGCAAGCTAGGCCCCAAATGGGAAGGCCCATATGAAGTCGTGGAAGCTTTGGGGAAAGGAGCTTATAAGCTCAGAGGTCAAGACGGTCGGGATATACCCCGGACTTGGAACATCCGAAACCTCAAGAAATGCTATTTGTAATTAAGTGTACGCACTCCCATCTTTTGTATGCAATAGCGGGAGCCCATGTTTACAAGCTAAGTTATCTACTATGTATTACTCTTATAATCAATGATATGTGGGGTCTGATCAACTCCACAACTTTTCCCAAAAAATTTATCTTGTCATTTTTTCTATGTTCACATTTGCATACATGTACGACCCGGACTACGAAATCCGGATGCGTAAGCGGCCTCACAAGCCCGGCATGAGGACATTGAACCTCAAATCATCTAAGGCATATAAGTGGTATTGCAAACCCATTGACCATACTACGCTATCCCCGGAAATCTTAAGTACGGATACACAGAGATAGTAAACTAAGTCCGGCTTTATGAGCCCCGGCAAAAACAAACAAATAACGACAAAACAACCAAGTGTTAATACACATGCAAATTGGTTCAGTTATATTCATGATCCCAACGCTTACAAAATACGCGGACGCATTCATCCGGATTACATGCCCAAAAAGTCAAGGATTAAGTAACAAGCTTCACAATGACGCGGCAGGGTAGATATAGTCAAAATATCCCCCGAACAACAGCCGCACACACCTAATTCTGAGGGTTCTCCGGATCCTGGGAGTCAAGCATGGAGGAGTCAAACATGTCATCATGAGTAACACCATCTCCAGCCAAAGAAACTCCCGCAGTAGCTCCGGTTTGAGAGACTTTCGTAGTAACAGCGGTCGCAGGCTCGGCAGATACCGCAGCAACGCTGGAGGAAGGCTGGGGACCAAGAGGGTTCGGAAGCACGACGGCGAGACCCTTGTCAAAATAGTCAAACTCCACCCCATACCTTTTGTTCTTGAACTCTTTGTAGGTTGCAATGGCTCTGGGGCGGCGAGTAACAAACCGGAGCACAGACTCCGGTAAAACAGTCTCTTCCGCAACCGGAGCTTTGAAGGTCAGCTCCTCGGTCTTGGGATGACAATGCTCCTCCAAAACCAATTTCGCCATCAAGTACTCAAGTGGGGCATCCCGACACTCCTCCAAAGAATCCAACAAAGGGAAGGGCACTTTAGACAACCTGACCACAGACTCATCATAACGTTGCTTGGCTTCCGGGTCATAGGCCTCTATCTGGTCAAGTTTTATGCCCTGCGACCCATGCACAATCCCGGCCTCCAACCCCTGGTGTAAGCCGTCCTTAATGGCCGCGGAAATGCAACCACCAAGCCTCAGCTTCAGATCCTCGGACTCCTTAAAATTTTCAATAACATACCTGAATCCGTGGCCGATAACCCAGCGGCGACCTTCAACAGCCCTCAAAGTCTGGGGAAAGAGCTCTGTGTCAAACTCTTCGTTGATCGCGACCAGCCTTTTATCCATCTCCGCAAGATGATTTTCAAAAGTGGCATGGGCGGCGCTCATACTCTCCTCAACAATTTTCTCGGTCTCAGTCTTAAATTGCTGCTGAAGTGTGTCGCAAAGGACTTCTAGGCCGGACACCTTTTCAGGCAGCACCTCCTTCTCACCACGCAGCTCTATAACTTCCGTAGCTAACCCCGCATTCTTCCCAATCAAGGTTTCAACTTCTGGAGATAACCTTTTAACTTCAGCCCGGAGCTCATCCAGCTCCTTATCCTTATCATCCACAACCGATTGCAAAGAAGACACTTGGTCGCGGATAGCCATAACCCCGGCATTCTCACCCTCCAGCTCGGACAACTTAACCTTCAAATCAACAACCATCTTCTTCTTCCCCTCCAGTTGCTTCCTCAACCTGCCATTTTGGTAGAGAGTGTTTTCCAACCTCAGTCGCACCTCAGAATTAACACAGATCTGGCGGGTAGATAGCTTATTGAACTCATTCATCAGGTCCTTGTTAGACATATCCCTCATATCAGACGCGAAGACCGGAGTTGCAACATTGTCAACGATACTGCGGCAGACCCAGGGATCGTCCATCTTGAAGCCATTAGTAGACAACCATTTGGGGACATAAGTGGAAGCAGTGTCCGCGGTCTCAACAGATACAGACTTCTCAAATTCATCAGAACCACTCGCATCCTCTTCCTCATTGATCGCATGACTGGACGAAGCAATCACGCCCTCAGCATGTCCGGAAGGTTTGTCCTGATCAGATACCTCAAGACTTGGCATTTTGGACTCCACATTCTCAGACTCGTTAACATCCGCATGGGGAGTCTCAGAATTCCCCTCAGACCGCTCTTGAGTAGGTGTGTGGGACGAAGAAGAAATGAAAGTTGTATTCTTCGTAATTCCCTCATCCGTCTGAGGACCGGAGCGGTTCAAGCCTGACCCCGACTCATCTTCAAGATCAACAGTAATAGGACCTTCCGCGGAAGGATCGCCTGAAAAACGCAAACGCGTAAGTACGGATATAAAACAACAAGAGAAGAGAACAACACACAAGGGTATCGTAAGCAGCTCATACCAGATCCAGCCGCAGCCCCCTTGCGGACCAGCTTCTTCTTCTTTTTGGGTGGCTCAGGCACATCAATAACCACCCTCTTCTTTCCGGCTTTCTTACCCTCCTTAGCCGCAGCAATCTCATCCACCACCGTATGTTGCACCACCTTCACCACACCCTCCCGCGGTTGAAGCACACGCGTAGCAGTCTCAGCCCTTAAGGACTTCTCGTCCTTCTCCAAGGTGCGTTCCCCGACCTTCACCTTGAATACGTCAGGCTGTTGGATATAAGAAAACAAGTCCATCTCTGCAATGCAAAGCAAATAAAATTAGACGCGGAAGAACACAAATAGAAAACAGAGATAAAAGCAAGTCTATTCAACCCACCCGTTTCATCCGGCCGTAGAAACGTCGGGCGGGCACTATCGTCATCCCAAGTTTGGCTCAAACCTATGACATTCAGAAACTCCTCCGGATATTTCTTAAACGGAGCCCTATTAGTATCCAGGCGCCGCAACAACTCTAGATCCACACCCACATCAGAAGGAGGAGGGTCGCGGTCCACAGACGTTCCCTCATACCATGGAATATCCAAAGGGAAGATGGTCTTTTTAATGAAAAAGAAATGGTCCTTCCAGTTCTTAACCGAATCTAGGGCACTAGTATAACAGACGGGGACAACTAAAGATTTTGGGCCTTTTCTCTTCTCTAACGTCATCCAACCATTGTTAACACCCGCATAATAGAAATTCCTAAACAAATCTATAGTCGGTACACCACCATGGACGCGGCAAAGTATCTCAAAGTGACTAACCCTTCAAGCCGCTAACACTGATAGCTGTGATAAATGAATCTGGAAATACTCCAGTACACGGAGCAAAAACAACGAAAGGGGAATCCTAAAGTTACCGAACTCAAAAAACCTAGTATACACCCCTATCATTCCTTCCGGAGCATCTTTAATAGTATCCCTAGGTCCGGGCGCTATCGGTAAAAGATGCCCTGGAATCTTATACTTATCACAAAATGCGTTTACATCTTCCTGAGTAAGTTTGGAGGTTACCGTACTTATATGCGCCATTCTAAATGATAAATGAAGAATCAGTATGAAAGAGGTCTAACCTGAAAAAACTAAAGTCCGGAAATAAAGGAAGGAAGAAGATCAAAGGCGGGAGGAATTCTTGTTTTTAAGAGAGAAGAAAAAAAATTTCACTGTGTGTAAAAAGCTTAAAAGTGGTGTAAATCTTAGTATTTATAGCCACACACACACGTGTTATCCGTTCAATCGAAAGGCCACAAAACTGACACGTCCCCGGACACTTATTGGACGGTCACAGATATAGCCAGATGGACTGCCAAGATGATCGCAGAAAATGAACGGTCAGCCGCCGCAAACGTCCCATCAGTCAGCAATTGCTTGGGTAAAAACGTTTCGCTATTCCCCATGACAGCCTGTCACCACCACGTGGAAAGTGGTGGAATGTCCAGTCAGCAAACATGGGACACATCCTAAAAACCAACCGCGGAGACTACAATAGCCTCCTCACAGCCGCAACCTCTAAAGGCCGCGGAACGCAACTATAAAGTCTAGAACACTTGCTCTTAAACATAACAAGTATACTAGACTGGGCGGACTTGATCAGGTATAGTACCTCCGGACCCAGCAGGCTGGTCCGGACATCACCATAAACTTTATCCGCGGTAGAGTCAGTTCACACTAGAACGGAGTCTTGCCAAACCAAGACAAGCACATGCCTCGGACTCCCCAGACCGGGGCAGAGCTCATACTCTGCCACGGCAAATACGCAAGTGGACTCCCCCACTTGATCTGACAGATAAGGCATAAGTGAACTCTGCTCTGACAGCACAAGTGGACTCTGCTCTGACACACGTCCGCAGAGATGGCGCAAGTTGACCCTAACACTAACCGATAAGGCACGGGTCAACTCAGCTACAGTAAATACGGGTAGTATAAATACTCCAACTCATTTATTACTGCTCACCTAACTGCATTTACTACACACACAGTCTGCACTTAAATTATCTCTCAAGATACTTACTCTTACGCCCGAGGTTAACCGCGGAACCCCCCTTCCGCGGTAAGACTAACGGTGCTATTTCCCTCTTAGCAGTTTACTCAAGATACTCGGTGCAAGATCTACTCTCCAAGGGCTAGTCTAACCTAGGTCTGGGAGCGTACCAAAGATTTGTACTAACAGTATGTATATTTGTATGTGTGTCATGTTTATTCTTATGTTTGTATGATATGCAATGAAACTATTGCACATGAACAAGTTGTATGTTTTACATTGTTTTTAAATTGTTTTTGATTTTATTAGGTTTGTCTATTGTCTGGGATTGTCATTGAATTTATGAGCTTTGAAACTTAATTACTCCAATATATGTATAAGTGCCTCATGCTTTATTTATACAACTAGGATTAGTTGAGAAAAACCATATGCATAAGTGGCTTATAATAAAGTAGTAGCTTCCATGTATACATAGCAAACAGTATGAACAATGATGTCATGTTAATTAAGAATTATTTTGCGGCTTGACTAGTTGACTGTTCAAGTTATATGTAGCATATGTTATCATCTTGACACACGTTCTGAATAAGACAATCTTACATTTAAGTATATAAGTCCTATTAGAACATTAGTCTATTACCTTGCGGTCAAGAGAATCCTTTAAATCATATATCTTTATGTTGTACCTTGCACACAATAAAGATTTTCTCTCACTTGTGTATGGAACAATATCATGTAGCAGATAAACAACACGACTCGCATTTGTTTATGTGAACAATACGATTGTGTCATTGATATTAGCATAACAAGTAGATGTAGGACTTCATTGTCTAGTAAGGAAACGCACATGACTATCCTTTAAACATGAGTGTATACAATTGGAAAGTAATTATCTTAAGACAATCTAGAGATAATATGGGTTACTACCAAGATGATAAAGCTTGTAGCTCCAACTGAATTATAGAACATTACAATAATTTCTTATTCAGTAATAAACACAATGCTCCCACTGGATTTGACAACATTGTAAGTGTTTCATAACCAGTGAAAGCAAATAATGTGCTATTTACTTTCCTACCCCTTTGAGAAAACACATACGTAACAATTACTTAGGTACTAAAGAGTGTATTCTACTTTGTAGATGATGGACCATCCATCAATGCTATTAACTTGAAAATTGGGCATGCAATTTCTTCCTTAATAGGTCTACCATCTCAACAATGGTATGTAGCACCTTTAAATAGTCAAAGCAAAACAACTTGATAAAATATGCTAGTTTGTCTTTTACCAATTTTGCGGTAATTAGTCTATCTTCTAATTTAATAACTCATAAATGTTATACATGTTTTCCAGTTAACAAAATGTCATATTTGTTACAAAATAATTCAATCACCGAAAGAGGATAATAAAATCTCTATGGAAAATAAATGTACAATTCTCTTAACTATTAAAGTTTGTAATGAGTTATATTAGAATTTAGACAATTCTAATATTGCTATTATACCTTTCTCAATCATGAAAAGAAATAGGATTGAGTCTCACTCTTCTTTCATGGAAAGGAGACTATGTTTGTCTTTTCAGTCATTTTTCCTCAATCAAACAATTTGTTTGAAACCAGAACTGGATCATTTTACCAATAAAAGACCAAACTTAGTTTACGGTTTTAACGTTGCATTTATACATTTAAAAGAATTACAAAATTCAATTTTAGTATTTTCGATAATTAAATCTTTAAGAAAATTAAATACCCTTGGTAAATATTCATATAAACCATAGAATTTTCTTAAAGCTAGGATCCTAATTGACATAGTACAATTACATTAGTTGATCTGCTAGTAATGATAGTATTCAACAAGGTAATTGTCGAACAATAATTGACAATCTCATATTGCAATTCCTAGATCATTATGGGATTCACATTTGCCAAAATCTATTTGCAATGTAAGCATGTTTCATCTCATCTTATGCCTTGAGTCATAAATCTCACTAATTAACTCAATTAAGTTATCGAATTTAGAAACAGTAAATTTTCATGTACGGTCTCACGTAATCTTAGAAATTCACCTTGTCATTACAATCCAGCTAATGTCTCACTTAGGCTAAATTGAAACTTCAAGTGTTTCTTGTAATTAGATGGCATAAACTTAAGTTTTAAGAGTACTCATTTGATGTGTGTAATCAAAATATTTACGAAGAAGCATGCAGACTACTTCGTATCATAGGTTTTAATCAAAACTTTTTATCAACCAATTTCACTAAGATTAAATCAAAAAAGTTTTAATTGAGGTATTGGGTTCACCAATAAAAAAATTACCTTTAATTATCGTCCACTATATCGTACTTTTGCTTAGGTAAAAAACCTAGTGTTTCGGATAATTACCACAAAGTGACGCGTGGAATTAAATGTCAATTTACCCTTAAGATAATTTTGTACATAAAAAATAGTCGTAGGTAACTCCAATTTGACGCACAAAGAAGCGGAGAAACAAATGTCAGCTTAAAGCCAATTAAAACCCCGTTTCTTTCGGTTGCCAATTTAATAGTTTACCTCCTTATACCTTTCTTATAGTTTGTCACAATTGGACGAGCCTTTCTAACTATTTGGTACAAACACCATCAATCAATTAAAAGTTTAAGATTTAACTCTTAAAAGCAAATCAAATTTCACCATTGTTTAGTCCGGTTTATTTTCTATTCAAAAAATTACCATTTTGCTTACACTTGTCCAACAAAAAATAAACAAATAGCAATTAATAAAAATAAAACAACTAAAACAATGAACTTGCTAAATAAATCAACTAATCATGTATATATCCATCTAAGACTCTCATTGGTTTTTGATGACGTATAGTCTACACCCGGGTCACGGACCCGATTAGTAAACAATACTAAATACTTAAGCCCACCACGTATGGGCCACATGGCGATAACTGGACTACCAGTTATGCGGCTTGGACCTACAAGGCCCAAGCCCAAAGTTATTTTTGGAATGGATATGGAGTATCTCCTAAATAAAGGGGATATATACCAAATATCCGATGTCGGCGAATGCGCCGAGGAGTAGGGAACACGAAACCTACTAGGGTTTCATGTGTATATAAGGGGCACCTAGGCCCTCGGTAAAGGTACGATCTTCACAAAACCCTAACTCTTCACTAAACCCTAAACTTCGATTACTTACTCTCACGCCGGAGGATAATCGGGGGAGACAATCCCTCGATAAGCCTAACGGTGTTTGCTCTTTTTCTTAGTGCGCAGGTTCCATCAAGCATTAAGATCGAATTGGTACGAGAATAGGAGTCTTAACAAGGAACGCCCAACTTTTGTATCAACAAGTGGCGCCATCCGTGGGACCCTACACTAAGAATTTTACCAAGAACTAGAATGACGAAACACGGAAGTCACAAGAGTCCGCATGGGAAGAAAGCGCACGATGACCCACTAGGGAAGAAGCATCAAACTGATGCGGCATCTAAGCAGGCCTCTGGGACAACCAGCACGCTTGGAAGCTTAGGAGCGTACTCAGATCTGGTCTTTCCTACAGTGGAATCACTTACCAGGACTACCCCCGCTATTACAACAAGTACTAGCGCGATAGAACTGGAGCGCACTCCTCTTACCATGCCAGAGGTGAACTTTACTGAACCTCCTAATGCGCCTATCCGAAACAAGGATCCTGCCTTGGAAACAGACTCCATCGCGCTAGATGGAGTCACTTCCGAATTGGCGCCAAGCGACTTTGTATCTCAAAACTACGAAGCCTTGACTGCGCTCATGCGAGAGGAGGCAAAGAAGAGGTCAAGCCAAAGTCTGCACGCCAGACTCAACTTTGACCCTGAGCATGAGGCGTCCCCACCGCGCTACCGAAAGGAAAGGCGCGAGAAGGATAGCCGCAAACAACCAGTGTTTACCAGGATTGGAAAGAGGGTTATGGATGATGAAGCAGCCGATCTTCAACATCTGGAAGAGCCTGAAGAGGGGGAACGGCGCGCCAATGTCCACGCTAGGCTTGGCAGTCGCAGGATTCAGGATAGGCTTGGGCGGCGGTGTTCCCCAAGTGAAAGCCCTTCAAGCTCTGATTCTGATGATAGTCGGCGCAAGCGCCACAGAGGAACAAGCTCAGATTCTGATAATAGTCGGCGCAAGCATCGCAAAAGGGTGCGCTCATCCTCAAGTGATTCCTCGGACAACGAGGACAAAGAAACTGGACACTGGAAATCAAGAGGAAAATATCGCGACCAGGAAGACGAAGACATGTCTCTTCCCTGGCGTCGCCAAAAGGTTGATGCGTTCACTAGACGCATCAGCAATTTTTCGGAGAATAAGAAAAGGCGCATGCCTGCTAACGTCAAAACATATGATGGGACAGGTGATCCTGATGATCACCTAAAAATTTTCGAATCAGCAGCCACTATCGAAAATTGGCCACAACCTGTGTGGTGCCATATGTTCAACTCTACATTAGTAGGGAATGCGCGTAACTGGTTTAGCAAGCTTCCACGTAGAAGCATCGGTGGGTTTGAAGAGTTACGCAAGGCGTTTCGCTTAAACTTTACCCAAAGGAAGAAGTGCGCCAAAAACCCTGTCGAACTCGCTAGGGTTAAACAGCGACAAGGGGAATCCACAAGCGCTTTCATGGAACGCTTTAAGGACGAATGCATGCAAGTCAAGGCGTATCCAGAGATACTAAAAATATCGGGTTTTATGAATGCAATCAATAACCCAGATTTGATAAAAAAAAGTTAAACGATAAGGTTCCCCTAACTTTTGACGAACTCATGAAGCGCACGAGGTTTTTCGTCCAAGGAGAAGCAGCCGCCGCGGATAGCAAGAAAGGCTACTCGAACCATAGGCCACAAGAAGAGTCAAGGAGACAATCCAATGACCAGAGTGGCAATCGTAATAAGAGTTACCGCACCCAAGGCGGTGGAAGGGGAAACGACAAGTACACCCCATTAACAAAATCTCCAAAGGAGATATTCGCGACGGAGGGGGCGAACTTCCCGAAACCACCACCAATGCGCACCCCAGAGGATCGGCGCATAGGGAATGGTTATTGCGAATACCATGGACAGAAAGGTCACACAACCAACGAGTGCGTCCAACTGCGCCAATTGATTGACAAATTGGTAAAGGAAGGAAAGATGGACCACCTCATAAAAAACATCAGAGAAGGGAAAGACAAACCAAAACCAGGAGCCAAGAAAGAGACATCAAAAGAAAAGGCAGATATCATCTACATGATACAGCCATGGCAGCGCGCGACAAGACAGAAAGTCAGTCAACGGTTTTCTAAAGGAAATAAAATTTCTTTCCCCTCCCTGACTGCGAACAACGCAGTAGTGGATCCACTTACCATTGAAATACATACGGGGGGTCACGACATCCGTCGCATGTATGTAGATGGAGGTGCATCCGCTGATATTATATATGAACACTGTTTCAAGAAGCTACGACCTGAGATACAGAATCAGTTGATCCCAGCCACAACGTCGCTCACTGGCTTCACATGGGAGAAGATATGGCCCATGGGGCAATTACGTCTATTTGTAGAAGTTGGTGACAAACCACACTCTACAGTCACCTGGATGAACTTCATGGTAATCAGATCCCCCTCTCCGTACAACGGCATCATCGGGAGACCTGGAATATCATCCATCCGCGCCGTGCCATCCACAGCGCACGGGATGCTCAAGTTCCCAGTGGAAGGAGGTATTGTCACTCTTTACAATACCATCATACCACCCAAAGAATGCAACGCAGTGAAAAATGACGTAGGCGATGTTCCAGAACAGCGCGCAATCAAAGTCCCAAACCTAAAGGTCGCCATTCACCCTGACTACTCGGATCAACAGGTATCTATTGGCGGGTCTCTGTCTGACAAAGGCAAATCAGCTATATGCGCACTCCTGCAAAATAACTTAGATATTTTTGCATGGGAACCAAAGCATATGACAGGAGTGCCACGCTCCATCACGGAACACAAGCTGCAAATCCGACAAGGATATCCTCCAATACGACAGAAAAAGCGCGGACAAGCCCCAGACCGCGCAAAAGCCATCCTGGAAGAAGTACATAAACTAGTAGACGCAGGCATCATGCGGGAAGTCTACTACCATGACTGGCTCTCCAACCCAGTAATGGTAAAGAAAAGCGATGGCAGTTGGAGAATGTGCGTAGACTTCACAGACCTCAACAAAGCATGTCCACAGGACTGCTACCCGCTACCGGAGATAGACTGGAAGATCGAATCTCTGTGTGGATATCCCTTCAAATGCTTCCTGGACGCATACAAGGGGTACCACCAAATTCAAATGGCGGAGGAAGATGAAGAAAAAACGGCCTTCCACACAAGTCAAGGGGTCTACTGCTATACAAAGATGCCCTTTGGCCTAAAGAACGCAGGAGCAACATACCAACGATTGGTAGACACTGCGTTCGAGAAACAAGTAGGCCACAACTTGGAAGTATACGTCGATGATCTCGTCATCAAAAGCCATACTGAGGAAGAACTAGTGCGCGACATGGAGGAAACGTTCAAAACACTGAGGAGAATCAACATGAAATTGAACCCCAAGAAGTGTACATTTGGCGCTACGGAAGGCATGTTTCTCGGGTATCTGATAGAACCCGATGGGATCAAGCCTTGCCCAGAAAAGACCCAAGCAGTCATTGACCTTCCCTCACCGCGCACACTGAAGGAGGTTCGGTCACTAAACGGCAAGCTAGCCGGACTGAACCGATTCTTATCCAAATCAGCAGACAAGTCACTTCCCTTATTCAAAACACTCAAGAAGTGCACAAAAAAGGGAGACTTCAGATGGACCGCGGAAGCAGAAGAAGCCTTCCAACAGCTCAAACAACACATAGCAGCGCTCCCAAAGCTCGTCGCGCCCCGACCAGGGGAAGAGCTGATCATGTACCTATCTGCGACTCAGGGAGCAGTCAGCGCAGTGCTACTGACAGACAGGAACTCCGTCCAGACACCCATCTATTTTGTTAGTAAGGCGCTCAAGAAAACAGAGATTAACTACACTGCAATGGAAAAGTTGGTCCTAGCCTTAGTGTTTGCAGCGAAAAGACTGCGCAGGTATTTCCAGGCGCATCCAATAGCTGTCATCACAGACCAACCCATCAAACAAGTTATCTCGAAACCCGACGCATCGGGACGCCTACAAAAATGGAGTGTGTTACTGGGTGAGCATAACATATCATACAGACCGCGCACTGCAATCAAAGGGCAGATATTGGCCGACTTCATCATTGAGAAGCCAGATACTGACACTACACCTGCGACAAGCAAGGGGAACTTCAAGAACCATGGATTCTATTCACTGATGGATCCTCATGCGTAGATGGATCAGGAGGTGGTCTTATTCTCACTAACCCAGAAGGAGACGAATTCACCTACGCACTGCGTTTTGAATTCACAGCCACGAACAACGAGGCAGAATACGAAGCACTCCTGGCTGGGCTACGCATCGCAACTCAAATGGGTGCACGCAACCTAGAAGCGAACGTCGATTCACGGCTAGTGGCTAACCACGTGTTAGGCGAATATGTAGCAAAAGAGGAACACATGATCCAATACCTCGAAAAAACCAAATCTCTGATCCAGAACTTCGATAGGTTTACCATCAAGCAGGTTCCCAGGGGTGAAAACAGGAAAGCAGATGCGCTGAGCAAGATTGCATCCACCAGTTTTGCACATTTATCAAAACAAGTATTGGTGGAAACCTTGAAAAACAAGTCAATCGTAGAGATGGAAATATCCACGGTGATAGAAGAAGAAGGCCCTACGTGGATGACACCAATCATTGACTTCATTAGCAAGGGCATACTCCCCCAAGAACAGAAGGAAGCTCGAAGAATCCGGCGCACAGCGCAGCGATTCGAGCTTAGAGATGACGTCTTATATAGACGCTCATTCCTACAACCATGGCTTAGGTGCGTTGGACCTCTCCAGGCAGACTATGTACTTCGAGAAATCCACGCAGGCTCATGCAGCATGCACTCAGGACCACGGTCCATTGTAGCGCGCGCCCTAAGGTCTGGATACTATTGGCCAACTATGCACCGTGACGCACGAGATTTGGTACGAAAGTGCAGTGATTGCCAAGTTCACAGACCCATTCCACGCCGACCACAGCATGAATTAACGCCTATTACATCGCCATGGCCATTCCACAAATGGGGTATCGACATCGCTGGACCTTTCCCTATTGCCGCAGGTGGATTGAAATTCCTTATTGTAGCAATAGACTACTTTACTAAGTGGATCGAAGCAAAGGCAGTAGCAACCATAACAGGTAACCAGATAAAACGATTCGTGTGGGACAACATAGTATGTCGCTTTGGATTACCTGGTGAAATTATCTCGGATAACGGAAAACAATTCCGTGATAACCCGTTCAAAGATTGGTGCGAACAGCTGAACATCACGCAACACTTTGCATCAGTAACTCATCCACAAACCAATGGTCTGGTTGAACGCGCGAATAGAAGCCTAGGTAAAGGAATCAAAGCGCGCCTGGACAGACACAAAGGAAGATGGGTAGAAGAACTATCACATGTTCTCTGGGCGCACCGAACAACCATCAAGGTTAGCAACGGGGACACTCCCTTCTCTTTGGTCTATGGGACAGAAGCTGTAATACCAGCTGAAATTGGAATGCCAACCATCCGTACTGCGGAAGTTAACGCGGCAACCAATGATGATGAGCGGCGCATAGACTTAGATCTATTGGAAGAGCGACGTGAACGCGCAGCAATACGCGAAGAGAAAGCCAAGTCAAGAATGAAAGGATACTATGATGCCAAAGTACGCAGCACTTCATTCCGACCAGGTGACTTCGTATACCGCGAAAATGACTCAAGCCGCGTAGAAGACACTGGTAAGCTAGGACCAAAGTGGGAAGGACCTTACGAGGTCATAGAAGCACTTGACAAAGGAGCGTACAAGCTACGCGACAAGGACGGACATGAGCTACAGCGAACGTGGAACGTCCGCAACCTTAAACGGTGCTATCTTTAAAGCAGGCTATGGCCCAACATGGACACACGCACTTTAGAAAGTGCCCCCAATAAAGATCCATGTAATTTTATCTTTTAAGTATTATCTAGATAAGTATTCTCTTTTAAAACTTGCAAGTATTAATAAAACGTTATGGTTTCTAGCTAACTCCATAACACATTTAACTCTATTGTTTGCATCTTTCATTATCGTGTTTCAATATTGTTATAATCCTGCCTGCATGGCGTGCATGCACACACTAAGACCCACGATGGCAGAAAGGATGAGTAAACCTAATAAACAACTCGTTGAGTAAGAGGGTTGCAAACCCATCAACTACGGATCACGAATCCTTGTTAAACACCTTGCGCTCAAGACGTTGGCGCAAGTTCATTACGCACCCCACGACGGATGCACACAAGGGCACACTGTGCGCGTTTAACAACTCAGGAAATCAAGACTCTTGATTCCTTAAAGTAAAATACGACAAGCAAACTTACATAGACGACTATGATTCCCTTCTTTTCATTAAGTTGGAAAAATTCAATACACGACTACGGTCCTTATTTAAGGAAATTCATACTTAATGATGATTCTTCTTTTCTAAGTACGCTTAGACACTTAAAGATATCTTCACGCAAGAATATATAAGTCATATAAGAACTACGAGTTCAAAAGCGTAAATATTTGCGAGTTGTAAAAACACTAAGTACAAAAGCAAAATTCCTATATATAGAAATACGTTTCTACAAAAGACTTGTACAAAAAAGCTAAATGCTACATGTACGCCTTAGCTGGCTGGAGCCCCCACTTAAAGCCGCTTCCTTTGCATCCTCGAGCCGCATCAACAACTCTGCATCATCAAGGGAAACAGTGGCCACGGAGACAGGCACACCGTCGGATCTAGGCTGATGCGCAGCGCCTATGCCGCATAGAATGGCCTTCCCTTTCACGCCTTTCTTTCTTGCGACTCTGGAAACATGAGCATTTAGAGACCTTTGCAAAGAAATCTCTTTCTCAATACGGAAAGGATTCAGAATGTCACGAGGCTGAGCAAAAATGGGTACCTTCAACTGCGCTACATCAGGCTTCAAGTAGAAGTCCACTTGTTGATCCGCACCATCCTGCAGATGCCTGGGAAGAGTGAGCCCCGCCATGATCACGCTGATAGGCTGATCCTGATCACGCTCCAAACGAGCGATATGCGGAAGCTCAAGCTTTTTTAGCTCTTCCATGGCAGCAACAAGCTCAGCTCGGGCATCCGCCTTGTACCCAGGGACCTCCGTAAGCGGCACGGTCAACAACTTGGCCTCAGCAAGCTTGTTTGCGGCCAAGGTCTCACCATGCGCAATAGCGCACTCCACAACCTTTCCAAAGGACGTGGTGACCTCGAGATGCTCCAGCGTACACATGGCGGCCAGGCGAAGACCATGACTGATCAACCACCTACGAAATAACACAAGTGTTAACAAGAAAGAGGATCTAAAATATATACAAGTTATAAAGAGATAAAAGCAGCACGTACCTGCGCTCAGCTACGGACTGAACCATATGGGGGTATAGCTCCTCATCATATTCGATGCTGAGCCTGCGGAGCTTCTCTTCTTGCATCTTCAGCGCAAGCTCCACCCGGCTACGGAACTCCTCAATGTTGGCAAAGTGCTTGCTCCTATTCTGTTGAAAGTACTTCAGCGCCCATAAAGAGTTACGCCTCTGAAGGTCCGCAGCAGCACGCTCCTGCTCCAGCTCAGCCATCACCAAGAGCTTCCCCTCAGCCAATCTTTGTGCAGACGCTTCTGCGCGCTCCAGTTTAGCCTTGGAGCTCAGCTGCTCAGCTTTAGAGCTTGCTAACTCAGCCTGCACAAACGCTAACTGCGCCTGCAGCCTAGAAACTTCCTCGGACTGGCACACCCTGGCTTGCGCCACCAGCTCGGACTGGTGCACAGCGATGGAGGCCAGCTCCTCCATCATAGAGTCAAACGAACTTGATTCCCCTCCAACATCCCTTGGTGAAGGCACCCCAAAGGGGCTCACCTTGGGAGGCGCACCTCCATCTACGACGCCAGCGTCCTCCACAGGCTGTTCACTGCACGAAAGATCAAGAAGCAAGGTCAGCGCACGAATAACTGTCAAGCATACGCAAAATCCTAAGGGATTGCGTGGTTTTGTAACCTTACAACAGGTTTTACCTCTCGAGGGATCTCAAGAGGCTTACAACCCCACCAGGCAGTGTACCTGACCGATGTAGTATAGTGTAGTGGTAAGTACGGGGGATTGATCGTTCTCCACAGGAATAGTGTTCGTTAGGTGTGAAAGACTACTCTAATTAGGTCTAAGGGTTGAGGAAGATTCTTTTTATGTTTTTATATTTTTTTATAAAAGCAAGTAAAATCTCGGTTTTGAAAGAGTGGGCGGAATTAGTTGCTAGTCAACTAACCCAAAATTACTACGGATGCAAATAAAATAAAATAACTGAAAATAAAATGTTGGTGAGAAACTTATGTGTAGAGAAATGTGTTTACTTAGATTTCCTTACTCCCTAACTATCTTTTACCGGTTAATTAGTGTGTATTAGTCGCGTGGATGACGGGTGTATTCCTTAATACCATTCGTGGGGTGGCGTACTTACTTCCCCAA
Source organism: Artemisia tridentata subsp. tridentata (assembly GCA_021014915.2). Taxonomy (NCBI): domain Eukaryota; kingdom Viridiplantae; phylum Streptophyta; class Magnoliopsida; order Asterales; family Asteraceae; genus Artemisia; species Artemisia tridentata. The sequence continues at coordinate 136,830,163 of CP139505.1, read as the reverse complement.
CTCTACAAGCTCCTACTTCACTCCTATGTCGAGCCGGCTAGGAAGCTCCTAACATGGGATCACTAGAATTCGCTTGTGCATTAAATACAACCATAAAAACCTTTAGTACGCGTTTGGTTCATGTTTCTTAAGACGTTCAAGCAAGTTACCGAATAGGAAGTTAGCCAGTTTTCTTAAGCCTAACATAGAAAAAACAATCATCCAATACAACTAACAACACACTAACAACCAATAATCAATAGCTAGGTTTCATTAGATCTAAGCAAATACAAGATAAATTTAGCCTAACATGTTAAACAAAAGACAAGAATAAGATAAAATCAAACAACACATAGACATATTGAATGATTAATTGATAACTTATCTTTCAATGAAACATGGAAGATCTCAAGGCAAAAAGCCCTGAAAAAGTAGCTAAAATCGTCTTAGGGTTTTATCCCAAAATTCCACACACTAAGCTCTCCTTAATGACAAAAGATTAGAAAACTATATATAGATTTTTGGATCTGACGGCGTCACCTTATGGAGTGTGACGCCGTCACCTCGCCGCTTTTAGGGTTCCCGGATGACCTTCTTGACGCCGTCCCTCTTTAGCTCTTCAAAAATCCATTCTGGCTTATCAAGGCTTGACGCCGTCTAACCATGAACGTGACGCCGTCCCCTTATGATTTAAGCCGTGACGCCCTCGATCAAGTTAAAGCGTGACGCCGTCAGAATTCACATGCTATTTTCACTGGCTTATCATGAGTAAATTTCACGTCCAACTTTTCTTGCCAAAGCATGACGCCGTCCAGAGTAAATTGTGACGCCGTCAAGAGTAACTTTTAGCCGATTTTTGAGACTTTGTCGTTTTCTTCACTTTTATGCTCCAAAAACGTCCACAATGCCTCCTTTTCCAGATTTCTCCTCAAAAGTACCTAAAATGACAAAAGGAACGATTTAGGGCAATATTTGATCAAATAAATACGATTTAAGGCTTAAATGACCCCTTAAAAGCGGTACACTTTTCGCCTCATCAAGAAGCAAGGTCAGCGCATGAATAACAGTCAAGCATACGCAAAATCCTAAGGGATTGCTATAGAATACTTACATGGGGGAGGAGACGAGGACACGTCCTTCTCAATCTCAGTCGTGGACGTACCTCCACCAGACTTCTCAGCATCCACACTGAGGACACGAAGGAACAAAGTTAGAATAAAGTATAACTTGACAAAAGTTCATAACTAATAACTAAGATACTTACTTCATCTTCACTTCAGTAAAAGATGGACTCTCCTCAGCCTCAGGTCGCGGCCTCTTGGAAGAACTTTCACCACCACTACCAAGCGCCCTCTTGCGCGTCAGTTGGGAGCACTCCTTCATCTCACTGTCAGTCTCCTCTAAATGAATAAGCGTTTTGCTGGGAGGAGACTGCGCAGTGTCAGGACCCTGCTGCACAGGAGGAGCCACCCCCTGCAGCGGCTCAGCTACCACCACATCAGGGGAGCCCTCAGACTCTGGGATAACCAAGTCCACGACGCGCCCTGCCGTCGCCTCCAGAATGGTCTGCTCACCCTCCCTCAGAGGACGCACCCCCACTGCCACGGAATGCGGTGTCTCCAAGTTAACAACCGCAAAAAGATCCATCTCTGCGTATAAAGTAGACAAAGAGAAGCAAGTTACATAAAGTATGGAAAACGAAGAAACGCTTACATTAATAACGACAGTAAGGAGCACCCACCCGTGCCATCCGCATCCAAGAATGTGGGAACCTCTGTCTCATACTCGAAGTAGTTGCGACTGATGCCCATATGCACCAGGAACGCTTCCGGATATGGCTTGATGGGAAGGCGGTTCTCATCAATGATCGCCGCATGATCCGCGTTATACCACGTCTCGGAGGGGCGCTCATCCTTGGGCAGAGTGGCACGGGTGTAAAATTGAAAATTGGAAGGAAAAACGGCGGCGTCAACCCAAAAGAATTTCTCCCTCCAGTCCTTGAGTTTAACTACCTTCTGCACATAGCATTGTAACTTGCCTACGCGCTTAGAGAAGGTAACCCAACCATTTGACCACGTTGCGTGATAGAACGCGCGAAATAATTGGAGGGTCGGATGAATCGCTAACAAGCGACAGTTCACCTCAAAATTGGCAATCTTCCCAGCACCAATACAATGCAACTGTGAGATGTGGAGCTCGTAATAATTAAGTATATCACTCAGCAGCACGGAAATGGGTACGCGCTGATTCGCCCACTCGAAAAAGCGCGTATATAGCCCCACTTTCCCTACGGGGAAATTCGCGATGGTGGCATTGGGACCTGGTACCTCTGGGTGCAGACCCAAAGGGATAAAGTAATCCGAGGTGAACTGATTCAGTTCACCTTCGGTTATATTAGAAGTGAAATCATGAAGTTGCAACACCATTTTGTGTTTCAGAATGTGCGCACACGCTATTACCTTCGAATTATCGGTTTCTTGATAGCAGATTCGAAGTTGTAAAAATGGTGGAAATGTGATTTTTTAACTGTGGATATCACAGTGAATGGAGGCGGTAGTTTATATACTTTTCCCATCCACCACAGATGACTGACACGTGTATCCCACTAACTCAAATCGTGTGGCTGGGAGAAGTAACGGTACAGGACAAGTGGATAACCTCTCCACTTCCCGAGGTACCCGAATTGCACTTTTTTGGACTAGATACATCATACGTGCGTTTTTGGCGGTATATTTTTGAAATCTTCCCGCGTACGCGTGAGGAATAATTTCGACACGACTTTAGTCTAGCATCCGCAGGTTTTACCCTGCGCACACTAGACTGGGGGGACATGATGACGTATAGTCTACACCCGGGTCACGGACCCGATTAGTAAACAATACTAAATACTTAAGCCCACCACGTATGGGCCACATGGCGATAACTGGACTACCAGTTATGCGGCTTGGACCTACAAGGCCCAAGCCCAAAGTTATTTTTGGAATGGATATGGAGTATCTCCTAAATAAAGGGGATATATACCAAATATCCGATGTCGGCGAATGCGCCGAGGAGTAGGGAACACGAAACCTACTAGGGTTTCATGTGTATATAAGGGGCACCTAGGCCCTCGGTAAAGGTACGATCTTCACAAAACCCTAACTCTTCACTAAACCCTAAACTTCGATTACTTACTCTCACGCCGGAGGATAATCGGGGGAGACAATCCCTCGATAAGCCTAACGGTGTTTGCTCTTTTTCTTAGTGCGTAGGTTCCATCAAGCATTAAGATCGAATTGGTACGAGAATAGGAGTCTTAACAAGGAACGCCCAACTTTTGTATCAACAGTTTTCGAGCAAGGTACCAATGGACCACATGCACCAAACTATTTGGTTGCGTAAGTCCTACGATAAATATACACACTAACACACATAGTTGAAAATAAAACAATGCATAATATGGTCTTCCCTAATTATAGGTCTTCCCTAATTATGTAATTAATTAATTTTATTATATAATTAACATGTCAAACAATTTAATTACTAACAAACCCTAATTAATTATTACACAATTAGCATGTTAATAAAACACGTAACAATTACTACATAATATCCATTGATCCATGATCAACCATGCACGTTCATCATGGATCCATATAAACTTATTAACAATTTAATCAAGTTTTACCAAGATACGCATACAATTCCATGTCACATAACAATTATTCATGAATTAACACATAAAACATTGCATGTAACCTAGAATTTCTACAATTTTTACAAACCCTAAAAGATTTTATTTTTTTTTAATATTGATCGTACACCAAAAAAAATTAGGGTTTCGAATATTAAGAACCCTAGAATCGACTAACATGTGACACACAATACAATATTCATTTTTTACATGTTTCGGTAATTAATTACACAATATAACGGCTCTTGATGCCACTGTTGGAATTCATATATCATGACGCTTATATAAAACATAAAACATCATCAAAGCATATAGCGGAAGCAATGATCAAATACTTGTAATTAATTAACTGAAACATAAAGAATATGCGTACCTTTTGTGATTCCTAGCGAAACAAGGAATCAATAGATCAAGAACAAGTAAAACCCTAATTAAGGGTTTTGTATAAGTCGACTAACACAAAATTCGAACACCTCCAAGACACAAACAATAATGTGTTTGTATCACGTTCGTGTACACACATACTATTAGCGATTCGATGCGAATGCTAGTTCTTGATCACAATAGATTAACCAAACACTTTGTAATGCTCAAGGTTACTCGCAAATCCCTTTTTGTGGGGTTTCACTCGTTGATCTAGGAACAAGAGAGGAGAAAAGAAGAAGTTTGGCCTTCTATTGAAATCAAGTGTACCAAAAGATGAATACATGGGGATGTATTTATACCCTTTTTGGGGTAGATGTATACTCTTTGGGGGTTGTGTTATTTGAAATCTTGTGTGAGAGCTTATGCTTTCATAATCGTAGTGGAGAAAATGCTTCGAACAAAGATGATAGAAATTTGATGAGATTATCCTTCAAGATCGATCTCATGCAAAAAATGATCTGAGTCATTTGAAAACATTGTAAAAATTGAATATCAATGTTTAATTTCAATACAAAACTTAATTCTTGTCAACACAAATCTCATACACAGTATAGTGTATAGTGAACCTTCTATCAGATATAAGCTCGATCGGAAGGAGTTTCAATATATCCCTCGATGAAAAGTTAGAACAAGGAGATAAATCTGGTTTATACTTTAGAGACGAAAGTCGAGATAGGTGACTCATAACTCAATTGTATTAGTTTAGTGTTCATAGTAAAATATATAGTTAAAGAAAGTAAGATGGCATATTTTTGGTAACTCACTTGCATCAGATTCTTTATTTTAGTTGTTGTGTTGCAAATATCAGATACCATTTTAATGTAGAGTAAATTGCACCGTTAGTCGCTCTGGTATATGCACATTTCACGAGTAGTCATCGTTGTTGAAAAATTACTCCACACATCCCCAATGTTTGGATTTTTGCACTTTTGTGGTCCAAAAACATAACACAGTTAAATAATCTCGTTGTCTCCCTCATATAAGTTGCACACGAAAGTATTTTTGTCATTTTATCTTTTCTCTTTTTTTCATCCTTAAATAATCTCGTTCTTGATTTTGACTTTTTCAAGTTTTTTTAAAGAATGGAAAGACATGATAAGGAAAGAAATAAAAACTAAATTTGAGCTAAAACTTTCCTTAAAAAATAAGAATAAATCGAAAGATAATAAGGTTTTACATATCAAGACAATATTGTCTTTACTTTTTGAACTTTAAACATTATGAGTTGCTTTATTTTGCTTACCCAAAAATTGATGCATACCAAGGGACAGATCTGCACCGTTGGATCAAAAAAACAACATTTAATAATAAAAAACACGGAGGGACCATTTATGTAAATTTTTCCATTCTATCTCACCCACTGGTCCCAATCACAAACACATCATTTCTCTCACATAACCACAAAATTTACTCACACAAAAAACACACGGATAAATCACTTTCTCTCTCTAACAAACTTCAAAATAAACCAAAGACATCACAAATCAAACCGATTTTAACCGTCAAAATCAAAGAAAACACATAGAAATGGATGTATCGAGGCAATCAGAACCAGATCCGGGGAAAAAATGGTTCAAAATGAAGAGATTCGGACTGACAATGATGGTACGGCATTTCTGATTCATTATTTTATTATTATTTAACTATTTGTTGTGATTTTATTCTTATATTCCTATTTTTGATAGTGTTTATGAAGATTTGTTTGCTTTTTTATTGATTTTAGATGTTTATTAATATATACATGTGATATTGTGAAGATTCTGCTGATTTTGCTCTTGTTTATGGTTTATATTAGTGTTTTTTGAAAATATTTATGAACACTTTGTTGTTTTTGTAGATTTTAATAGTTTATTGAGGGATTGTTGTTGAAGTTAGATGATTATTGTGATAATATGAGAGATTTAATAGGCTAAAAGAAATATTGTGACTGTAACATGCTTTTGTTAGATTTGTGGTAGTTATATGTGCATAATGGATAGATTGAGCATGCTTCGATATGTTTAACAGCGGTATATGACTCTAGTATTAGTTGGCAGTATATCACCTGTGATACAACAGTTGCAATGATTGTTTATGGGTAGCATATCACCTGTGATACAACAGTTGCAATGATTGCTTATTGGTAGTATATCACCTGTGATTCAATAGTTGCAACGATTGCTTATTGGTAGTATATCACATGTGATACAACAGTTGTAATGATTGCTTATTGATAGTATATCACATGTGATACAACAGTTGTAATGATTGCTTGTTGGTAGAATATCACCTGTGATATTTGATGACGTATACTTATTCGGTTTATATATTGCGTATGATATTAAAAAACATGAACTATTCATACACTAACATGGTATATAACTATATATTTTATGCATATTTGGATATAAAATTCAGAACTATCAAGAATAAAAGAAGCAAAAAAGCAGGGGTTAAAGGTGATAGGAAAAAGACCTTGGCGAAAAAACGGCCAAGTCAAACTGAAGAAGTGAACAAAGAAACAACATCTGTTAGGACTATAAATATTCATATGAAAGACTCGGTCACCCCAAGTATCTATTTAGTATTTATGCAGCTCGTATGATTATTAGTATTATTAGTATTAGTTTAGTTATATTAGTATTTGTGGAGTTGGGTCGGGTCTTTACCCACTTTCAGCTCACTCCACAGCCCACACGGTGCAAATAGGTTAGTAGTATAAATACCCCTTCCCATGTGTGGGAAGGGTTGGAGCTTTTCATCATCTTAATCTAATATACACATTTTCTCTCTCTAGAAAACTCCCAACTCTTCTCTTTCTCTCTCTAGAAATCGAGTTATCATTAATCTTGTGTTTGTGTTATGATTTTTAGTATCCTACAATTTGTATCAAGAGCCAAGGTTTGATTAGTGGTTGAATTCGTGGTGATTATTTCCTTGTTTCTTTTCTTTCTTTCTTTTGGTTCAAATAGATAAAGGATTGTACGCTTGTTTCTTTTCTTTCTTTCTTTTGTTTGCATTTTTGTCGAGTGGTTAGTAAAATCATAGATAAAAGGCAAATTTTTGTAGCTTATTCGATGTTTGAAAAGGATTCCTTGGTTGCGATTTGGTCTGTTCTTGTTTGCGTGTTGCCCTGAACAAGCCCTGTGTTTTGGTTGTTAACTTAATTGGGTATAGTGACAAAACTGGTGAAAGTGACATTTGTAGTTGCGTTTTGGTGTTGCGGTTTGAGGCATTGCGATTTGAACCGTTCTTGTCTGCGATTTGGTGATTCATTGTTTCGTTTTGTGTTATATGAGGAAGCTTATTGCTGTGATTTGGATAGTAAGTCTGGTTACGATTTGGCTTGTGTCTGTAAAGGGAAAAAAGACAAATTCAGGGAAAGTGACTATATTGTCTGTTGCGGTTTGTCTTGTTGCTCTAGCGATTTGCTAAGACCAAAAGTCAACTGCGTTTTGACTGGCATGCGTTTTAGTATTGCGATTTGCCCTACTGATGATCATTATCTCATCTAACTAATTGTTATGCTGCCTAAACTTTGCAGAAACATTGCGTTTTGATATTACCTCATAACAGTTAAAGTCATTAAGAGAGAATAAGAAGTAGTAAAGCAGTACAGATAAACCAAATCAAATCCAAAGCAAAAACATATCCAGTATAACCAACAACCCAACCACATCTACAACAAATCTCTCATCTACACTAACCATCTCACAATCACCGTTAACAAACAACAACCCAAACATCTAACCTACATCATCCCCTTGTCTCAACAACAGACAACGAGCTTATTCACACTTCAACAACAACAAACTCACTTGACCTCACCTTTATTCCATCACTGATTAACTAAGAAAAAGAAAGAATCACTGTTATCTCTTGTGCAATTGAAGATTCGTCCAAAGACTAAACAAGAGATTGTCTTCATAGATCCTTGTAGAAGATTCACACTTCTTTCAACATCCGAAAAATTAAGAATGAACAAAAACAAATGTGAATTGATCCTTCCTCTTTTCGGCTTAACACAAACTGAAAAAAAATTTATAAAACCAACCTTCGATCTTGTACAAGTTCTTGAAGCTGATTTTTCCTTAAACCGAAAAAGCAGTGTGTCTTTGATGTTCGGATTTTGAGTAGAAAGAAGAGTGAATTTGAATATTGGTGACTGGGTTTGTTTGTGGCTGCAAGGAGATAAGTTTAGGGTTAGATTAATTGTGATTAGTGTGTCTCTTATACACGAAAAATTAGGGTTAATAGGATTAGGATTGGGCTTGTACCAGATTTCTATTTGGGCCGTGTTAAAGTGGACAGCTAGTGTGCATTCCGAAATTTGTCATTGGGCTTATTTTCTTTTGGACTGATAACACAAGGACGATTTGTGTTAAATGTTTTCTTTGGGCTGAATATTATTGGGTCCAATCACAAGGACGAATTTCTTGGTTGGTAAAGAATTTTTTATTTTTTTTTTGGTATAATTTTGGACAACGACTTTGATTGAGCTTTAAGAATTTGAGATTGAAAATTATTTTGGATTGAGATATTTTCGAGTTTATTGGATATAACTATGGTGGTTATTTGAATTCACTTGATCATGGTTATTTGGATTCACTTAAACCCTTTCAACCAAAATCAAACAACAGTTCACAAAGTCTAACAATCAATCATCACCCTCAACACAAAATCACTAATCATATTATCGATCCAAACTGTTATCATAACACATTCAAGTAATCATTATCATTTCACGGTTTATTCTTGATTTTTGTAAAATCCCGCGAAAGAATCTATTTCTCGGTTTAAATCATAGAATTGTAAAATCCCGTGCACGTTTACATCATGTCTACTACTTCAGACTCTTTCATATCTGAGGTACTCAAGTTGTGTAACACCCCCAAATTTGGTTTGTGGCAGCGGAAAAGTAATTTGGGTGTTACGGTGAGGATCGAAGTTTAAATCTCAGAAAACGGTCCAGAATATGCATTTTGAAAGCTATATGTCATTCGAAGAATATTCTTGATACAAAAGTGATTTATTTGATTTGAAAATCCCATAAGAAAATGTGATAATTTGGGAGGAATGACATATTTGATTTTACACCATTAAAGTTATCAGAGTAAAGGATGCCCGCTCCGTGTCTTGTCCTGCTCCGTTAAATACCTGAGATAAACATGCTTAAAACGTCAACACAATGGTTGGTGAGTTCGTGGAGTTTATAGAAAATAACTTTATTTGAAAAGTGTATACTGATTATCGATATAAATAGTAGTTCTTCATTAAATAACAAGTCGCGTTGAATAAAATTCACAAGTAATTCATGTATGACCTCAAACGATCATAAGTTTCAAATTATATATGAGTATGAGCTACGTTGTTATACGCTCGAAACGATATATGGGATTAACTTTTGAAAGTAGCGATATACTAAGCCTTCTTAGTTATCTTCATAGAATTCTCAATTCAAGTCGCATATGATAACAGTTACAGTTCAAGCACGAGATTCATAATCATATCACGTAAAGTAATAATAGTCTAAAGTCTGATGTCTAGTAGTGAAAAGTGGTGGTCTTCTAATACAGCTGTATCCTAGGATATATATGAAACATTCATATATTCATAAAGTTATATTGCCTTAAGCCTCATGACACGCAAAACGTTAACAGAGTACCGTAAAACGGAGTGTTCACCAAATTAATGACGAAAGTTTATGCCCTCGTGTAATAGGTGATTTGCCACTTCCTATTTTTCTCAAATATAGCGCATCGCGACTAATACGACTAGCGATTAAGCATTCCGTCACAGTATTAGTGGGATAGGTTGTCAGTCCTCCAACAGGTTTCGAAGCTGTTGCTATATTCGCGCTCACCGCAGTGATTAATGGCTCATGATAAAGGGACTATTTGGCAATAGAGTGTGCTTAGGCAATATAGGTCTCAAGGTTCATAAAATACACGTATTCTGATCTTGGCAATTACTTTCAGTGGAATATAGAAATATTATAATAAGTAACAGTTCATTCATTTGTCACATGAATGCATACAGTAAGCCTCAGTATCATGTTACATCAAGTAGTTCAGAGATGTTATGTTTCAAGTTCCGTGTTTAAGCTAAACAGACAATTTGCACATATATTGAGCATGTATTCCTTTCAAGTATAATTCAAATAGATAAAGCATAGTTGATAATTTCGAGTAAATCATAAGATATTTCAAGTAGTATAAAACAGTTAAAGCATGTATCTCCCCCAAAAGAGTTATTAAAAATAAGTGTGAAAAGTAGGGGCCACGACTCACGGTAAGTCATAAGAGTTTTCATAGTACTTATAAAAGTATTGCATCGCAAAGCAAATCATATAGTTGATAAATAAGTAAAATATTTCAAAGCATGTATCTCCCCCAAAGGAGTATAAATCAAGTATTAAAATAGGAGGGGCCACGACTCACCTGGAGCGTATCCGGCAAGACGAAATTATAAGACCATGTAAACGATCATGAAAACTCCTTCAATACTAGACCTGAATATAAGCGAAGTCTAAGAGTCTAACTTACGACTAATAAAGAATGTGGAAAGGATAAATCGTATAACGATTTGATCGGTGATGTGAGTGTGTAATATGCCTAAAATGCCTCAAGTTAAAAATATAATATATCTATAATATTATCTCGGTTCTTATCTCAACGACCCAAAATATTACTTTTCCGAAATATGCTGAAATAATATGCAAGTGAAGTTGCTAACATTTCTAATTATCGAAACCTTAAATAATGCATAACTAAAATGAAACGTGCATATGGAATGAAGGGTGCAAAATGAAAATAAACTAGAATGTCAAGTGAAATTAAATATGTCCTTGTTCTTTTCAGATTTTATCCTTCTTAGTCTAACGGTGGTTGCGTTACGTCGTTAGTCCTCGGTTAAGTCCAAAGTCCATAATAGTCCAGATTTTGTCCATATGTCCATATAAGGCTTGAAGTCCAAAGGTATGTCAATTTAAGTCCTTTATAAACTGTTTTCACAGCTTCAGTCCATGGGTTTCACGGTTTGGCAGTTTTGGTCCTTCCGGTTAACTCGCGTTACATTTTTAGTCCTTTTTTCACAAAAATGATTGGAAAAATATTCTAAAAATTTCTATAACTTTATTAAGTTCATTTTAACTTATTTCAAGTGCTTATTTCAGAAAAGAGCTCATTTTTGTATAATTGGCCACACACGAATTTAACTTAAAGTCCATTTAATATTTTAGAGGCGAGGGCATGTAAAATGGTTTTGGGCCTGAACTTAAGTTATTTTTATGATTCTGAAAATATGCCATATGGGCCTGTTGGGCTGGTTAGTCGTAAACTCTTATTGGGCCGAATGTAAGCCCAAACGGAAATTAATTTATTTCTGAAAATGGTGTACTTATACTACTAGTGAGTCAGTTTTTAACGAGTGATTTTGAGGGTCGAGAAGTTCTTATAGGATCGAACCCAAAATACCAAATAATTAACTAGCTGGGTGGTCTATCGAATGATGCAAAAATAGGGGGTCGTTGCTTGTTCGAATCGTGAATAAATATGTTCTGAGTTGTGCCAGTCGCATGATGTAGGTTTTGAAAGACTTACTATATTTTCTAAGTGTTTTAGAATACAGTCGAATGGTTCGAGAATTGTGGCTATTTAAGAGCTTATTAAAGCGTATGAGTAGAATCATAAAAGATAAAAGTTGGAGGTGGCCAAGTCGACATTTGACATATGCAAAAATATGTATACGTTACATGTAAGTTTTTCCATTTATCGTGGTGTTAAGTGGGCTGTTCAAGTAATGTTTAAACCTAGCATACTTAATAAAAATGATGACCCGATTTGACTTTTTATTAAGTTTTGAGTTCGACTGTGACTTTTAAGAGATGGTATCCGTATTATGATGATGTTGGTAAGTTTTTATGTTACATTGTGATATGAGTAAATATGCATGGTATGCTTAACTATACGTGTAGCGGGTATAACTTTGTTACCTACGACTCGAGGGGTGATGTTGAGATTATGCATGCGTTATTCTAAACGTTAAAATGGATTAGAACTTAGTTAAGACTACTTACAATGAATGGTTATGAGTTTGTGAACGGTGGCTTGAGCAGATTTGATGCAACACACTAATCATTCTAGAATTCGAGTTGTACGATTCTTCGACAGAAATGCTTTGCACCCGATGGATTCAAGGCCTTCAGGTCTTCTAGAGATGGTCTTGGGGTGTGATGCTTATAGTACAACTATGGAGTATCGTGTATGATGGAGAGTGAGTGAGGGTGAAGGGTGATAGGAGGGCAGTGGAGTTCGACTGGAATTACAAGGGTGAAGTAAACAGTTTACTAACTAGTTCGAGTTACATTTTTACATGTTTTTGTTTAGCTTGGTTGTCTCCTGAGTTTAGATGAAAATGGCTGGTCCTCTAGGAAGATTAGTGAGAGTGAAAGGGAGATGGGATGAATTCTTTTGTGTTGTTTAAGAGTGAGTGTGTTCGTATGGAATGGAAAAGAAGTAAGAATTTATAGGAAGCTTGTAAAGCTTTACATGGTATAAAAAGGAAACACGCATGGTATCTTTAATACGGATGTGTTGCTTGATTATGAAACACATATTAGTAAAAGGGAGGCGTGTACTCTTAATAGAACATAAAGAATGAATAGAGTTGCATGGAAAATAAATGATACACGTTCCTTACTTTTTGTTGTTGAATTCTATTGTACAAAATTACACACGTTAAGATATTGACATATTGACATATGATCACGTATGCTTTGCATGTGAATTAGTTAGGTGGCAAATTTTTAATACACATACTAATAGTTTAAGATATAGTTTGATCCCAGTAATTACTAACGTTAAGTCTTTAAGTCACGAAACTTAAATTCTGGTAACGTAAAAATATAACGTTTATAAAAATATCAAAGTTTATTAATATACCTCAATTAATAATATTAGACATGAAATAAGTTTAACGGAGAGCGTATACGTTAATAAAATTTAATAGGTTTGGGTATTCATATTACGTAAAGAGTTTAATGTAAAATATAAAATAATAAGGTGAAAATAGTTCATATAAAATATATAGGCTTATCCAAATCTTATGTTGGTCGTGAGTATAGTACATTAAGGAAAAATTTGAATTTCTCCATAAAAATGGGCTTTGTTAAATGATAAGTCAAGGGTATTATTAATTAACAAAGATTATCATGACGGATTTTTGTAGGATCTTACAAGTTGTATGACACGAATGATAAACATAAGACTTCCAATCCTGTGCAACAAATAAACGTGTGTGATTCTGATAATGCTAATATGGAATTGTTGTGCTCGAATTCTCAAGAGAAAGAGTTTCATCAGTCACTAATGTTGCCTAATGCAAAGGAAAGTTGCGTTGAATGTTTTCGATTACTTCATTCACATCTCAAGGTTCTCTTTGAACAACCTGGATACTTGGGAGGGTACAGATGTGCATTCTCATCACTCTTTGGTCAAGATGTTCAGACTTTCACAGTCAAAATGATTCTGTATTTGGATCAACTTGAACAACAACTTGACAAAGGAGAATTTTCTAAAGATGGATCCATGGCTGCCTTGTGTGTGATCAACAACCAACTCCGAGTGTTCATTGATTCGCAATTCACTGAGGATTATGATTATGATAGTCAAATGACGAAAAAGTGTTTCGCTAATTATACTGGAATCGAGGTTGACATGTTTAGAGTTACACTACTCCAGCTCATGAGTAATGTTAAGGAGTTCATTAATGAAAGAGCACAACACATGGGGAACGAGAAAGAGTCAAATAAGCATGATGACAGCAACAGCTCAGGGACTGATATCACAGATGGTGTAGATGCAGATCTCAGTCCAGTAAATCACCAAGTACCATCTGCTGAGGTACATCTGTCTGATCAACACAATGTTCTTTCTAATGAACGACAACATACTGATCAAATTAAACCTACTTATGATACATATCTGTTGGAAAATACTGATAGCAATATCACCTTTGATTCAACAAATATGAGTCATAAGGGGGGAGAAATTGATCAGGATGCTGAACATGATGATGCGTCAAGTTCTTTGCCTACGGCTGAATTTTTCAAATCAAATGATATGGTTGAAAAAGAAGTTTATAATGAACTTTCAAACAGATTTTTACAACTTGAAAAACATTGTATTTCACTTGAAATCCCAATGGAACAAAAGGAAGAAAGTCTTCAAACTAACCAACCATGTAGAAATCCGGAATTTCCTGAATTCCGTGAATTTTTTATGATAAACGATTTGAAAGCTCAGCTACAAGCCAAAAACTTAACGATCAACAACCTGAAAAAACATATTGCTGAGATGTGTGATATGTGTAATGAAGTTAAGGCTAAACATGACAGTGATGTTATTGCAACAAAAAATACTGAATTAGAACATAAAGTGGCTGAATTACTTAATGAAAATGAGACTTTGAAAATTCATTGCAAAGAACTGTGTGATTCAATCAAAGAAATGAAAACTAAGACTGTAGAGAAAACAACCTCTTTGATTTCCAAAAATGATGAATTAAAAGCTCAACTTCAGGAAAAGGGTTTTGCAATTGCAGCGTTGAAAAACGAGTTAAGAAAATTGACAAGAAATGGTGTGAACACTAAGTTTGCAAAACCATCAATCTTGGGGAAACCAGTTTTACAACCACTTAGAAATCAATCAGTTGTTAGACAACCGACTGCGTTTAGATCTGAACGACCAAAATCTTCAAAACCACGGTTTGCCTCCCAAGTTGATTCGAAACAAGTTTTGTCAAAACCAGTCACTTCATAGTCTAGACCTAATGAAAAGGAATATACGTTTGCAAAACCTCATCACATGAGTGGCTCTAGTTCTTCTAGGATTAGTTCAAAGCGTATGTCATTTGTGACACCAAAGGAACATGTTAGACATAAAAACAGTGTTCAGAATCACAACCTAGAGGATGCTAAGAAAAACACACATGAAAGGACTAGGAATTTCCCTGTTTCTAAGAGTAGTTGCGTATCGATTAAAGCGATTCCTGTAGCAGATCACTCTAAGAATTCTAGATCTTTTTCTGAATCCAAACACTCTATTTGCTCAACTTTTCAGAAATGTGTGTTTAATGCAAACCATGATGATTGTATAACAAAATTCCTGAAGGAAGTGAATGCTCGTGATAAGGTTCAATCCTCTAAGACTAGAAACTACAAAAAGCCCGTAGAACCAAAAAGTTATACTCAGAAACCTGGTAGGCAGATTGCTATAGGACAAAAGTTTTCTCTCAACAAATCTTCCACTGTGCATGAGAAACCAAACACTCCTAGATCTTGTCTTAGGTGGATACCGACGGGTAGAATTTTTAAGATTGCTGGTCTTAGATGGATACCTATTAGAAAGATGTTCACTAAGTGCAAAACCAAGGATGACAATGAAACCCCAAATGGTCTGGGTGCTGATATCACTAACCCATATAAATGCAAACAAACTCTTAATATCAGTGCAGGTAGTCTTTACTTAAGTGCAGGTACATCGTTCACTCACATTAAGGAAAGATTCAGGGTTTGGGTGCCGAAAAGACTGATATCTCATGAATTAGGGGTTCAAGCAATTCAAGCTTGATGAACATCAATGACAATGACGTTTGAACACATCGGTTCAAACCTCGTTCTTCATCGACAATGACGTCTGTTCACATCAGTTCAGGCCTCGTTCTTCAATGACAATGATGTTTGAACACATCAATTCAAGCCTCGTTCTTCAACAACATATGATGTTTGAACTCTGCAGTTCAAGCCTCGGGCCTCAATGTCAACATAATGGCGTCTGCTGAAAACACTCCAGGCCCCGTTCCTCAAAGAAAAGAAAGGCGTACGCTTGAGTGCGCTTTATCTTCGGAAGAAGAGAAATCTTCTTGTTTCTGACTATTCTCATCAACAAGCTTCATACTTGTTCCGTGCTCGTTCATTCATCAAGTGTATCTACTCTCATTAGATTGTATGTTATTCACTTGATCAAAAATGGCAACCTCAAATGCAATTTTTGAGGGGGAGAAGTGTGAACAGTGGATCAACCTCATACGCACTTGTTCAATCAAAAATGGCAACCTCATATGCAATTTTTGAGGGGGAGAAGTGTGAACAATGGATCGACGTACATTTGGTTGTATGTTCACTCACTTGTTGGGCATGTGACTCTAATTGTAACTACGGAGTTGATCAGGTATCACTTATTCGAGATTGAAGTTGACTTTCACAAAGGCATGATCTTATCTCATCATGAAGTCGGGGTTGGTTGGATGCATGACTTTCAATGATAACTTGCTCGTGCTTATGATTGAAGTGGAAGACTTAGTTTATCTAGTTACCAGTAGTCGGGGTAAATGCTTGAAGACCTGGTTAACTATCACTTTAAGGAGTTATGTTGTAGTACTCAGTGTCACACGCCGATGTCGTTGTGGATAATCGCAAGAGGTGTTAATGTCTCATACTTTGGTTGGGTATTGAGTACTTAGAGATTTTCTTGGAGCATAAATTCTCTACATCGTTCTTCCAACATTAGTGCAAGCTTAAGTCACGAGAACGGGGAATTCTACTTCAGTTTCGAGTTTGGTATATCGGGTTTGCTCCATCAGTTATCACTTCAAATAGCCTACTTAAGGGTTGGTAAAGATAGTCAGAGAGAATTTCGGTAGCGGTTGATTCTCACTTGATACATTTGAGCCAATATTGTTCTTCTCACAAGATTTCAAGTATATGTGCGTAAAATGTGTTGCTGATTTTGAGGCTTCAAAACCAGCAAGGGGGAAGGAGACATACATCTGAACGCACAACGAGTAAACGTGATGAACTTTATACTTCTTCTTAATTGAAGTTATTCCGGGAAGACAAATGTCATAACCGCAGAGAAAATCAGTGTATTAACTCGTGGCTTCTGGTGTATTATTCCAACTACGTGGGGGAAGAGATGTAAGAATAGTTTCTGATGATTAAAGAGGTACACAATTGTATGATGATTCCTCTGGTTAGTCGGTATCCTACTGAAGGAAATGTGTTCATCCCGGACTTACTTGATTTTTTACGGTACTGTTTTGGTGTTATCATTTCGACTACATCCGGTACTCAGTTGCTTTTGTGGTACTGTCTTGGTGTCATCATTTCGACTACATACGGGATAAATTGCTTACACTCGGGACTTAGTTGACTTTGGTGTAACAATTTTCATCTGCAATTTCCTAAAGGGAGAAAAGTGGATTTTCGGGTCTTAATTGATCTTGATGTTATGTTTTCGACTTCATTAATGGGATTGAGTGTGTACTTCAGGTTTTTGAGCTTCATACAATGAGACTGATTGCATCACGTTAACTACAAGGGGGAAGTGTGTGGAAAACTAGAAGGGGGGTTGAATAGTTTTACCGTTTAAAATTAATTCGCTTTGTTACTTATCGTGATTTCAAAGTCAAGTAAACAATCAAGCACACAAACAAGTGATATAAGTAAATAAGTAAAGAGAGGAAAGATCAAACCACACAACACAGTCGTTTATAGTGGTTCGGCTACAAGGACTCTCTTCCTTGCCCTACTCCACTCCTCGAGCCTCTAACTCGAGAGTTTATCTTCACTAAGAAACAAGCTCTCTTCTAGGCGGAGAAAACCTTTACACGTCGCTTAATCTTTTTCCGGTACTAAGCTAAACACCGAGTTCTTTACAAGGGTACAACCACTCCCGTTTGGTTCTTTACAAGGGTACAACCACTCCCGTTTGGTTCTTTACAAGGGTACAACCACTCTCGTTCACTCTATGTGTTTTGAGGACTAAAACACTAACCGAACTCTACTGTATGAATGATACTAACTATGATGTGTGACTAATACAAGAACACACAGACTCTATGTTAGAAGGAAGATAACAGACTGTTACTCCTTATATGTTGAGATCTTCTTTGCTACAAAAGGAAAGATCTATAAAATGTTAGTAAGCTAAGGGTTAGTGATATGCAAATGAATGAGTATGTATTTTAAGTTGTATGAGTGATGAAATGGCCAAATGATCAGCTTGCTATTTATAGGAAAAGCTGATCAACAGGTGGCGGATCCGTCCGTGTATCACTTTGGATCCGCCGTGTTAGGCCAGCTAAGAGATCTTCAAACCTTTCCAAATCTTGTCATATCTTTCCATATCTTCAAATGTCAACTCTTTGGCTTGAAGATCTAAACAAAATATCACAAAATCTTACCAAGATTGTGTACATGATGCATGCCATGATGTCATCCTAATATTTAACTAATAAAGTTTCCATTTTAAGAAATAAACATGTAAACTTGTATATGTCATTTCTAGAAAACTTTGTGATGTGAAAATGTGTTTGTAATTGTCATTAACAAAACTAAGCAAAGATCGTAAAATATAAATAACATTTTTAGGACGATATTTGTATTAACAGGTCTCTGGATACTTTCGGTATACATTCCTTCTGACTTCAACGGGAAGAAATGTAAGAAGAATTATTCAAGTGTGAGATGATACACTGCTGATCTATTTGATGATCCCCCGAACGGAGAATCACGATGATTATTCTTAAAAGGAGCAGCAATATTTGATGTGGTTTGCTACGGATTCCGTTGTACACTTACCTTATGTAAGCTTGAAAGAGAGCTTTGAAACTGCTCAAAAGGAAGATTGTCAGTTTAGGGGGAAGCTATCAAAGCTTCACAATTGAGAAGGCTCAAGTTCAGACCATTATTCAGGAGCCTCGAAAGCTTTGGTAAGAAAAGTTTAAGAGATGTTGACTACAGACTTCTACAACGTACGGAACGATATCCTTATTTTGGTATTCATGTCATCATCTTCTTAAATTGAATAATATAGTTTGTACATATCTTAAACCAAAATGTAAATAGAAAATTATAAAATCAACAAAATGTAAATAGAAAAATATAAAACCTATAAAAACCATAAAAAATTAGAAAAACAAAATAAATAAATAAATAAAATAAATAAATAAATAAATAAAATACCAAAAATAATTGTTCTAGGCATGTCTTCTGTTTATCGATAACATTTACGGACCTAGAAATGTCATTCAATAATGACACGGCCTTTAAATGAAGCTCGAGCAGAAGTTTAAACGGTTAAAACATGTCATAATGGCTTGCTATTACTTCAGATATGCAACCCGTTTTTCAAAATGAGGAAAGCACGTCGCCAAAAAGACGACTGTTCGTAACAACGGGTGAAGTTCACCCGGGCATTGATTACTTCATATCCGTGCATCCCCGATTTAATGCACGCTTCAGTGCATTATTTCATGATACAGAAGAGAAGTCTTCTGTCCTGAACAAATAATTTTCTTTCTATGATTCTTTTGAAAATTATTTGTGAGACACATAGTGGTAACGTGTTGTTTGAAATTCTTTCAGACTTGGATTGTTCATAAAATTTGTCACTTAATCAATGACTTCAACACCTTAACTAGAATACGGGTCATTGATTGAGGGGGAGAGTGATTTCAAATTTTATATCATCAAACGGGTTTCTTGGTTATCTCATAATTGCTAGAAAAGGTTTTGTAGTTAATGGGGTATTTGTTGAAGAGGAACTTACCAAGCTTTATCTCAAATGGCCAAATGTGTTAGTTGTTAGAAAGATTAGGGCATTATGTGCAATTTGCGTATAGTTTCCTAGCTTTATGTAACTAGAAGGTTCATTTGTGTCACTTTGGAATCCTCGTTTAATCCCCTAAATACTTTAAAACTCAAAACCTAAAAGAAGATAGAAAACCCATTGTGTTTGATGTTCTTGAATAATCCACAAGCATTTGTATGATCTGATTGAATAAGTTTCGAATGTTGATTGACTTTTGTTTGTCGATAGTTGTTTAATTGTTGTTGACGTTTTGCTAGTGTACTCAGAATATGCTTAGGTATGTAGCTATTGTGTTAGAATCATGTCCCTAAGATCCTGAGTTGAATGTTGAAATATGAGTGAATTGCCATGTTCATGATTGCTGATTGCTCTTCATGCTAGATAGCGGTTTGATGTATTTCCTGACTGTGGTTTGATTATGAAATGAATATGGCATTATGAGTAGGCAAGCTTCTACGTGGTAGCTGTTAATGAAGAGTGAATCTGTATGTATGTATATCTGTGTTGATATTCTTATGCAGATTCCATGGCCAATATGAATGTGCCTGCTCCCGCTCTAACCATTTGATCAGATGTTCAAACTCTATTGACTGGCTCTGAATTCACCACAACAACAACATCAGCAACAACAACAACAACAACAACAACAACACTGTCATCACCACCACCACCTTCATTTCAACAAAGCATTACTTATTCTGGTCTCGCCAAGTGGGGATCTACAATATTTGGGAAATTTTTGTTGGTGGATGGATAATTGATGCTGACTACTGACTCCCTCAGGGAAGCGAATGATCACATCATCTGTGCGTAAAAGGTCAACATCATTTGTGTCGTAACGATTATCTTTGTACATAAAAAGTAGTGAATCTCCCTCATAAATTGAGGGGGAGCAGTGTATCGTTCCATTATCAGCAAACATTAAACCTGACCACATTTTCTAAACTCATTTAAATCAATTGGGATCACAAATCTCAAAAGGTTTGAAATTTTTGATCGGGGGAGAGAATGTGATTTAAATATGAAAACTGATAAAATGTGATCTTTTGGACTCAAGTGTAGGCTCTCTCATATGTGCTAAACTCTTTCGTATATCGATGCACATATTGAGGGGGAGCGAATGATTTGTGATGGCAATTGTGGAAGAATACCAAAGACCGACCATTTTACTTAATGTAGTGGAGTTATAAGGATGATAAGGTTAGGTATCAGTTCCCACGATCCTGCCAGAGCCGGAGGGATCTACCCAGGGACAATCCACTAGTTAGTGTAGAAGTCCTTAGGTATAATTAAAAAAAATGAGAAAAGTGAGAATAAGGGAAGAGTGCCGACTGAGATGGAGCTAGTACTGGAACAAACCCAACAAGGTGCTAGTGATGAAGTCTTGGTAAGCGCTGAAGGGGTTGAAGAATGAAAAAGAAATGTAAAGATAAAGGGTGAAAAGAAAGAAGCCCTCCTTACACTTTAGGCAGAAACCGGGTCAATACATATGTTGTCAGAATCACTAAGTTAATTGCTACATTGAAGACAAAGTATCATGGACCCAGTGATACGCTGCACAACCCTCCCTAGCCACTCAAGGTCCCTCAAAGGACTCTTGTTTCATTTGTCACGGAGATCAATACATGTCTATCTTCTCTCTCACTCCGAGTTAGATGATATTGAAAAGGTGGCAGTCCTCTCCAGCCTCTGATCACTAAATCAAAATGCACTATTGAGTCTAGAGCTAAGAGATCATCCATAAATCTCATTAGGACACATTTCCAATATGTTTGCTATTTCATACACCGTGAAAAGCAAGAAAATATATATGAAGAGTCATACGCATTATCCTCGTGGTATTGCCAGAACATCCGAGTGATACGTAAGAATTCACAATGAAGATGGAAATCCTTCTAGAGCCAACATCAAACAAGCTCTTGGTGGGTGACATGTGAGATCCTTCATGGATCAAACTAGTGACAACTGGAAAGAAACGATGGGGCGATTCACATTTGAATCAAACTTGTTCCAGGAAATGGATTGACGGATGCTTTTGGAAAACCTTTCAATGTGCTCACCAACTGAGTTTCGAGCACATTGATTATGTAAATTTTTCAAACAAAAGTGTTGATGACAGAAATGTGATTCAATTTATAAAACCCTCGTCGTGTTGCATAAAATGTTTATCCAGTAACACGCGAGTGATTTTTCTAATCAGTTTCTCATCAATCAGTGGGTATTTAATTCACTGATTCACTCTACCGTGTTGTCTGCTTTGAGACGTTCCGGTATGAGAACATGCTTAGTATGGTGATTCTGATGTTAATTTGTTGGATGATTCTTTACTACAAGCTGGAAAGTCCTGTCAATGAGAATTTTCTTTAAAGGGGATTCTACCTGATCACAGGTCGGTCCTCACAGAACCGAAGGTTAATCCAACCACACCGAGCGAATGACAAAGCCATATTCGTTCTCCAGCATTATTGCTAACTGTCTTATTTCAGATTTATATAAAGATGGTGATGGTGGTTCCTGATTCCAGTAGAGACGTGTCAATCCACACTCCATGCTCACACTTACAAATCATTATCAAAGACATCATGATAGTTGAAAGACCTACAACACAGCTTCCGCAACTCTGATGATAGTTATCATGATCCAGAAAAGTGTGAGCATGCAGTCCAAAGGTCACAACAAATCACATGGAGGCAATATTACTACAATGGATGAGCTTGGAGATTTACGGTGGCTGATGATCTCAAAGAATGCTCAAAGATCACAACATCACACGGAAACAGTACTGCAACAAGATGACTTGAAGACGTATGTTGGATGATGACCTCAAAGAATCCTCAAAGATCATCCAAGACAAATGAACAGTCATCAAAGGTCCACTGCTGAAAGTACAAAGTGCGCTGAACTTGAAGAATCAAAAGACTACGAGCTAGGAATTTACAGTCATGTAATAGAATGCTAGAATTCAAAGTGTATTTTCCGAGGTGACCTCCCTTAGGGGGAGATGTTAGGAATATAAATATTCATATGAAAGACTCGGTCACCCCGAGTATCTATTTAGCATTTATGCAGCTCGTAAGATTATTAGTATTATTAGTATTAGTTTAGTTATATTAGTATTTGTGGAGTTGGGTCGGGTCTTTACCCACTATCAGCTCACTCCACAGCCCACACGAGGCAAATAGGTTAGTAGTATAAATACCCCTTCCCATGTGTGGGAAGGGTTGGAGCTTTTCATCATCTTAATCTAATATACACATTTTCTCTCTCTAGAAAACTCCCAACTCTTCTCTTTCTCTCTCTAGAAATCGAGTTATCATTAATCTTGTGTATGTGTTATGATTTCTAGTATTCTACAACATCATCACCGACAACACTAACAACACCAAGCAAATTAACAAAATATGAAGCTAGACGTTTAAGCTTAGAAAACACACCAAGAATAAAAATAGAAACATAAACATCACCAACAAATACTGAAGAAACACCTGTGATATTACAGGATCTACAAACACCAACACCACCAACAGTAACTGTTTGAACTGACAACAGAGACTGCACATAAGAAAGCAAAGACGGTTGTTGAAAAGAATAAGAGGAATGAAGAAGTAGAGGCTGCAAAAAAGAATGAAGTGGGAAAGAAGGCAAAAAAGGGGATGCTCATAAAGCTGGCAAGAAGAAAGTTGTAGAAAATAAAGAGACAAAAGCATCAATTAATAATTTTCTTTTGCTACTTAAATTGTAATTTTCTCTTGCTACTTAAATTGTAAACAATGGTAATTTCTATTCAGTTGTAAACAATGCTTTTGGTTTATCTAAATATAAACTTCTTTTGGTAATTTTATTAGAGTATCACAAGTGATATTAATGAAAAGTCAGTTAAAAATATCGTTGACTTCATGAAGAAAACTATGAAAATAAAACTTGACATATTCTCAAAATCAAACAAGAATAGGATTAATTAAGCATTGCTTTTGTGTAACATAACGATTCGGCAAAAAAAAGTCAACATATATATCAATTAAAGAATAATATCACAAGTGATACATGTCAGAAACAAGTAAAAACAAGTAAACTCATAAAATGATGTAAACATTTCATCATTTTCATGCTTTATCACAAGTGATAAAATGACAAATATTCCATAAAGTCACAAAGACCTCATAAAAATTAATTCCAACTATTTATCGCAAATAGTAAGTCCAAAAAACAAATCAATCACTAAAATCATCCTTAAATTGCAGCGGCGCACTACCACCTTCGGATCATCCTTCAATCACTCAAATTCAGCCTGCCCCACCGCCTGCGGCGGCATCACCACATGCAAATCCTATACATATTTGACAACCACTTGTGAGTTGTGATTTACAAGATCAAATTCCACCATTAGTTGATTCCATCTAATCTCAAACTCCTCCGGCCCAATATACATGTTCCAAAATATTTTGCAAAGTTTATTCTTGAAAGCAGTATGATCATAAATTCTCGACACATTTTGAAAACAAGAACATAATAAAGTAAAACATTACACTCTGGTATATGAATACAGTATCACAAGTGATAAAACACATTTTATTGATACAAAACAACATAATTATACAGAGAAATGAAATATCACAAGAGATACATAACTTCTAATTTATGACAGTCTAATTAATAAAGAAACTCTTACCTTATTTGAAAGCTTTTGCATGATATGCCACATGCAAAGCCGGGGCTTGGAACCAGGAAGCTAAGCTGCAATTGCTTTTCGCATATCACCATCTTGACCAGTTACAATGATATTCGGATAACGCACAAAAGCTTTCTTGAATGCTTGGAGTAACCATACATAAGATTAAGTAGTTTCGTTCTTAAGCAGACCGGAACCAACAGTAACATCTCCTGTGATTGTCAATTGCAGTAAAAGGCACAAAAATCATCATGTACCTGGAAAGAGAAATATCTCACGTGATAATATATACAAAAAACAATGAAATATCACAGGAGATATTACAAGTTAAAAAGCATACTTGTTTGTTTTGTATGTGGCATAAAAAGAGACGATATCACCAAACTATTTGTGATTACAATTTGCAAAAAAAATGGCTCCGTCAAATGAAAGAATCAACAACTGTAACACCCCCAAAATCGGGTCCAGAGGAAGCATACAAGTCACTGGGGTGCTACTCAATTGGTAAAAGTACAAAGAACGGTTTTTACTTCAATCATTTAGAATAAAATTCATTATCAAAAGTATTAAATTTACATCATTCAAAAATAGTGCGGAAGTAAGGCCCATAAATAAATAAAGCGGTCCCAATTATTTATCAGAGTCGTCTATGACCATGCCCCTTGCCAAGCACCTCGAGAAGTAAGCTATCGCCTTAAACCTGAGAATACATGCTAAAAGTTCAGCTAACGCTGGTGAGTTCATAGGTTTAATAAAAAATAATAACAGTTGGACCATAATACAGTTATTTGCTACATTGGACTAAGATAGATATAAATCACAAATTCCACATATATCAACAAACACAACCAATCCAGTATCAATATGATAGGTCACGGTAGCCCTCTCTCATATTGACAAACACAGTAGGGCCCTAGGATATATTTGACCTTAGCCAGGCAACACGTTATAGCAAAAGGTATCCAGGTTATTTGCTACCCTGGTCTAAGACAAATATCTGTTGTAAATATCTAACCTTAACCAGTCAACACGTTATAGAAAATCATAAAACAATAGTTAGGTCAATTCAAAACGGTTTTGCATGTTTCCTCACCCCAAGGTTTCAATAAACAATTCACGAGTAAAAGTAGGGTTATGAAACTCACATGCATATCAGTTAATCACATAACGCATTCAAATAACCAAATCAAATATTTTAGCCAAACAATCAAATCTTGAGTAAACAGTTCGCATATTCCAAAAAAACAGTCATTGAGTTTAGTTAAAAACGTGCATATATTCTCCCCCAAAAAAGTTATAAAACAGGTAAAAATAGGGGCCATGAACTCACCTTAGCCACAACAATACAACTATCACGACTGACACAACTGGCATCTAGAGCTAATCACAACGGTATCCAGGAGACAGGCACAATGGTACGGGATCGGCAAAACCTAATACGTATACGGTCATCTCAAATACGTCTTGTACAAAAATTAAGTCTATAAAAGACAACGTGACTAAGTTTTCGTGTATTATTCTTCTCATTACTTATAAAAGTTTAATATCAACGTTTCGTGTGGTGGTAAGAAAACATTGACTCAAGAACACGCACGCCAAAAGAAATAAACATCGACACAGTCGAGAAAAATACTGACGAGAACTCAATACTAACAAGGACAAACCAAAATTTATGAAAAATAGCTATACTAATACAAATAGATCAATTGGTAGTTTCGTTATGTTTCCCCATAATCCCAAACAGTTTAGAAAAGCCAATTTGCGTTTATGAAAACACTGGTTATTATTTCACTTAATAGATTCTTTATTAGTTAACGGGTCTTAAAACTCGTTATCAGTTCCATATGTGTTAATTGAATATTTTGGTCCATTACGAATCAAATATATTAAATTCGTCGTGCGTCTAATATATTGTATTCATTTCAAGTCCGAAATGTCCAATTATGAGTCAAAAGTCCAATTTGTCCAAATGAATCATGTTTAAGCATTTCAATTCTCCGTTCAATATTTATAATCCGTTGTGTATCCGTATTATCCAAATCAATAATCCCAAAGTATAATCCCAATGTCCCATTCCAACGTTTACCGAAATGTACCAAACATCACCAAAAACAAACACGTTAGTCAAATATTTAACATCCGAAATGTTACTACAACTAGACACAATTTTTGTCAAAATAACTGTTAATACCCTTATTAACATTAATCCAACACACCTTATTAACTCAGTGGGCTTGTTAGCCCATTAAACACAACGCACTTGTAACTTATGGGCTTCGGCCCAGTCTTAGACCAAACGCATCCTTTAACCTATGGGCTTTGGCCCGATACAAAATCCAAACTGTCTAATATAACGTAAACATCACAAACACAGGTTTTCACAATTTGACACTCAACTGCTATGACTTGTTACATTGTTTTAAAGGTACGATTAGACTTTGAGTCGAGACCAAGAGGCTGTTTGTTTTTTCCGTTAAGATGTCTGAACGCCTCTGAACGGGCACTGTGTCTGAATCGGTCAGACATTTTGTCCGTTCAGACCGTTTGTTTTTTTTCGTTCAGACGCGTTCAGATGCAGTTAGATCTTAATGGTCAAGACTTGAGAGGGGTGTCTTAACGCGTCTGAATGCCTCTTGTTGACACAAAATAACCAAAAAAAAAAAAAAAAAAATAATTCCCGTTCAAACACGAGTTTTTTTTTCCCATTCAGATGCGTTCAGATTCAGACATTTACGCCTCAGATTCAAATTAAGATGTGCGGTTCAAATTCAGATTCAGACCCTCTTAATAAACAAACACCACCCAAGCTAACAAAACCAAAGAAGTATCACCACACTTGTGGTGACCTCGTCGGATCGAACGCACAAGCAAAGTGAACACACCACCCTCGTGGTTTTTGGATCAAATCAAGCCACAACCAAAATCAATAATGACTACATATATGAATAAAATAGTAGTTCCGACTCTAGGTTCACACACAAAACGCTTAACCAAATCCTGTCAACACCAAAAACTCAGATACGACACTACCAAAGTTCCCAAAATCCATATATAATCACAAATACAAACTCAGAAGTATGATGTTAACACCCCTTGGTGTTTTTGAGTTAAACCGAGACCAACCCACACACCCTACGTGGGTGGTGGTCGACACAAGCAACACAAAGACAATCACTCTTGTGATTGTCTCATTAAACCGAATGAACCAGCAACTTTACACACACTAAATGAGTTTAGACTTACCGAACCCAAACACGTCCAAAAGCACCAATACAAATTCTGATAATCAAATCGAGGCCAAAACAAATAAATAAGCAATTTCGACTCAAACTGAGAATAAGGTGGGTCGTCCCGGTTACCACGACAACAATAACGACCTCAATATCATACCCGTATACCACATTTGAAACTCTCATGGGTCCGACCCGACCCGAATACCAAACTGAATCAAATACTAACCACATTATTCAAGTTTTAACCACACGAATCCATTTCCAAAACACATTTAATCCCGTTTTAAATCCACGAAAACCATACACAAAATAATCATAATCGGCTTAAATAAAAGGAAAGACAATGAAATAGATTATTGAGTCGGCATACCCACGATGACGAGAGAGGACGAAAGAAATGAGAGGAGGAAGACGGTGGTAACGGCGATGTGATGCTAAGCCCGAACCAAAACAACCAAACAACCTTCGATCTTTACATATCTTGACTCAAAACAGAGAAAGGGGTGGTGGCAGGTGGTCGGAGTCTGGCCGGACGAGGATGACGGCTGGAAACCCTAGAAAGGGAGAAGTAGAGGTGGGATGCTATGATAAGAGAAACACTAAATGGGTTCTTTTATAAAAAGTGCAGGGGCCATTCTTGCCAACATGAAAGTTCAGGGTAGGCGGGGTATAATTAACTCCAGGGACCATAACTGTAATTTCTGCTATCTTTTAGAATTTAGTGAATCGGGGCTCGTTTAGGTTAGCAAACGATAGATTCAAGACACGAGAATTACGCCAACGTGTTTAGAATAATATTTCTGACAAAAACGACTATATATACGCCTAGTATCTCAAAATTAATACCAAAGTCAAATTAAATTGTCGGTTGTGCCAGTACGCATTGTGTACGATTTCCACGTTTCGCGAGATAACTTCACGTTTTTATACCAAATGAGTTCAGAAAAGTTTGTATATGAAAAACAGGGATAATTTCTTATAAAAATACGTCTGGAAAATTACGGGGTATTACAACAACAACTGCAGCTGTGGTTCAAAAAAGCACAACATCTCCACAAACAAATTGAAGAAGCTCAAACACCTTTGATATCGCCTGTGATATCACCTGTGATATCATAAGATCCTCTATCACCACAACTGATTCAACAAATAAAAGAAAGTTGATACACCTGTGATATCAAATGTGATATCACATTTAATATCACCTGTGATACAACTAAGAAACCAGAAAAGAAAAAAGGAGAAAAGCGTAACCTCAAGTACACCACATTGGGTCTCCTTATCTTCTGCAATTAATTGAAGTACATGATTCCAAACAGGATTTAAGTTGTAATCAACAACCTTTGTTTTGAACTTTTCAAGTGGCCGAATATATGCAATCACATAAGGATTAGACTTCCCAATCATTTCCATGTTTTTCAAATTATTTGCCTTCACGATTGTTAATGTAAGTAGTCCTTGTTGCTTAAGCTCCAGATCATTGCGCAATTATCGAACAGTACATCAAATTTGCATCACCTCAGATATAGAGTGATGGAGAAATCAAAATACAAAACGCACTAAAATAATTCCAAAGGATGCCATTCAGAAAAATGAAAATAAGCATCAACTAATGCAACATAGGCTATGATTACTCATTTACAATAACTATAGTGCACTTTGATTAATTCCCTAAATCTTGTTTATTCAAATAAATATTTTTGATTTGGTTACACATATGAAATGATGGACAAACAGGAACATGTGATTGCTTCTCAACTTGTGCATCCCTCTCTTAGGCGTTTCGTCAAACACTTTCCATGCATCAAATTTCCTTCACTTCACCATCCTAAAATGATATCATACTAAAACCTAATGCTACTCACAATCTAATACATAAACTAAAAGTATCAAAGTAATGATATTCAATTATTCATCATTGAATACCCAAATGAAACGAATAAGATTCATAATCTAATACAAAATAAAGATCGATCATTAACCTGTTAATTTACAAACTAATAGAGTAATTAGTATATACCTTCAGTTTCTAACACACAAATTGGAGCTTGTCGATTTTAATCCATCAATGCCGACAACGGTGGTGTGCGACCGACGGCGGTGCATGACGGTGGTGGGGGTGAAACGGCGGTGATCAGACGACAAACTATGATTAGGTGAAGTATGTGTGGGACAGATATGCACCGCAGTTGACGTTTGTGGTTAGCTCAGTGATGATGGTGAACTGAGTTTTGGAGGGAACAAGTTGAGAGGAAAACACACTAAGTGTGTGTAAAAAAAATGACGGTGAATGAAAAAAAAGAAAAGAAAAAGAACTTTATATAGTAAATGGAAACTAGGTTTAATTAAATTAAATATTAGATTAATCCCCACCATTAGATCAAACTAAATAGATGGTGGGGATTTGTCTATCAGTAAGCACCAAAATAAGAGTAAGCAATTGAACTTTTCTCTTAAACATAAGTATAATGAACCATTTTTTTTTATTTTTTTTTATTTTTTATTTTTTTTTTTCATTCTTCACAACTCAAAAACACATTAACTTATTAATTTTTCTTTATTTTCCTTCAACTCAAGAACACAAATAATTTTACTAACCTTTTAATCTTTTCTTTCCTTTACCCATCTATTCTTATTTTTTACTTTCTTTTCTTTTGGTCTAAAACTCAAGAATGCATCATTAGCTTACTAAAAATAGGAGGAAATGGAAAGATAATAATGTTTTACATATCAAGACAAAATTGTCTTTACTTTTTTAACTTTAAACATTTAAACATAAGTATAATGGGAGTATTATTTTTTTTTGGAGCAATTATGAGACTCTCTTAGTCACTCGAAGTGTTGGGCTTTTGAGGACTCACTTTAGTGACTTTTTTGAAATAGCCCGAGCGACTTGCGACTTAATATGAAGGTGACATGTGGCACCCAAAAAAGTCGCGCCCAATCATTAAAGTGGTACTTGTGTCATAGCTCACTATGTGTACTTTCTAAACGATTTTTTTACAGCGACTTTTCATATCTTAAGCGACCTTCTATTTTGTCTTTTTCCAACAAGAAAATCAAACTTCAAAAAAATTTATTTTATTCTTTTTGCCCCTTCCCAATGTTGAGCAACCTAAGCGACTGACGGCTTAGTACTTTGAGCGACTTTTTTTACTTTTCATCTTTTTTTACTTGTTTCATTACTTTTGTACTTTTCACATTTTTTTACTTTTCACCTTTTTGTGTTAGTTTTTAAATACTTTATAAACACTTTTTTATTTCAAAATCTTGAGCGACGTAAAAAAGATTTAAGCGACTACTTTTTCTTTAAGCAACTTTTTTTAAAAACACTCTCACATTAACCCGTAACACGCACACACTATCAAATTCCCCCAAAACACATACTCAAACCCTATAAACGCCATTATTATTTAGTGAATACCTACATGAAAAATCTAACCAGATGTTAACCATTTGCTAAACTTCCTTTTAGCACCACGTATATATTCCAAAACTGCTTGATCATTGCCCCCATTGAACTAAGGGGGTGCTTGGTAGGGGGAATAAGGGGTAAGTAATGGCAAACATAATGATTAATCATGCTTGGTTCAAGCTCAGGAATATAATGATTACCCAGTAATGGGTAATTGATCATTATAGAGTAAATTGGGGGTAAGGTATTGATTACCCACCATCACCCATTCATTTGCATTCCCTTTCCCTTTCCCTTTCCCTTACCCTTTGCCCACTACGTACCAGGCACACCCTAACTTTTTCACTAACGATGAAAAGCGTGCTTTCCTGTCACGTGCCATACACATGACCATCTCAAACTACCCCAAACAACCATCTAACTGTTTTTCCCGCCCAAATCACAATTCATTTCTTTCATTATAAATACCTTTGTAATCATTTAGAATGTAGCTTTTGATTTCTCATTTCTCTGTTTGTAACAAACACAATTCATTCTTCTATGACAAATCATCATTGCTTTCAATTTCGAGTTATAATCATCTTTTATAATTCTTGTTGATTGCTAGAAACATTCTTCATTCTATTAATAGAATTTGGGTGTTTCAATTGGTATCAAGAGCCAGTCAAGAGTGTTAAACTGCCATTCTTGATTTTTCGGTCTTCTTTTCCAGCTTAATTCCGACAACAAAACAGAATTCCGGCAAGAAATCAGCCACCACTGATTTCACTGTTCTTTTTACACCTGGTTAGTGTCAATCACTTGTACGATCACAAGACTAGCGCATTGGCTGCTTAAATCCTCTAGTCTTGAACAAGCTGATCAGTAGCAAGTGGGTTGAGTAATCAAGAACAGACCAACAGACATTATTCCATTGTTGATAAGTAATAGTGTGGTTGGATAATGGTGGAAACAAGAAATACAATGGTGGGTGCAAGAAGTAATGAAGGAGATGATGCTATGAAACTGTGGGTAACTGAGCAGTTAAACAATGTTATCACTAGTTTCAATGAAAGATTGGATACAATGGTGAACCAGTTTCAACAATCAAGGGCAGGAACAAGGGAAGGTTCTAGTAGATTTAGTAGAATGGGCAAGCTAGAGTTCCCTAAGTTCTATGGTGATGATGTTCAAGGCTGGTTGTTCAGAGTTAAACAGTTCTTTGATGTTGATAATGTGCAGGATGAAGATAAGGTCAAGATTGTGTCCATCCACTTGTATGATAAGGCACTGGCTTGGCATTTGCAGTATGTCAAGATTCATGGAAATAATGTGGGTTGAAATGTGTATGAGGAAGCCATTTTGAAAAGATTTGGTCCCTTGAATGAAGATCCAATGGCTGAATTGAAACAACTCAGGTATGAATCCAACATGAGTGATTATCAAAGCAAGTTTGAAAAGTTAATCACACAAGTGGATATTACTGAATCTCAGACTATTAGCATGTTTCTTGTTGGATTGCCTGCTAATATTGAGTTGAATGTTAGGATGTTTAGGCCTAAAACACTTGTAGATGCTTTTAGTTTGGCTAATTTGCAAGAGGCTGTTAGAAAACAAAGAAGTACTCCACTTTTGCCTACACCTAGAAATAATACTAATTGGCAAGCAAACAGAAATGTAGTAACTCCTAATAGGGCCTCTACTACACTAGCTTTGCCTGCACCAAATACTCAGTATGTCACCAAAGTGCCTGCAAATGTGAATACTGCCCCAAGAAAATTTTTGAGTCAAAAAGAGTTGGCTGAGAAAAGAGCTAAGAATCAATGCTTCTATTGTGATCAAAAATATGTCCCTGGTCACAAATGTGAAGGACAGTTGTTCACTTTAGAGGTTAGAAATGAGGAGGAAGATGTGTTTGAGGAATGTTTGGAGGAAGAGGAGTCAGGTATGGATGATTTAGTTTTGCCTCAAGATATTTCACAATGTACTCCACATATCTCTTTAAATTCTTTGAATGGAATACCTTCACATAACACTATGAGAATCAAGGGTCATGTGCTTAAACAGTTGTTACATATACTTATGGATTCAGGCAGCACCCATAATTTTTTGGACCTTTATACAGCTAAGAAACTAGGATGCAAGATTAGAAGTACTTGTCCTTTGAATGTTTCTGTAGCTGGGGGATCAAGGTTAATCAGTCAGTATATGGTTAAGAATTTCCAATGGAAGGTACAAGGAGTCTTGTTTACCTCTGATGTCATGTTATTACCTTTGGGTGGCTGTGAATTGGTGTTGGGAATTCAGTGGTTGTCCACCTTGGGCACTATTAAGTGGAACTTTAAAGATTTGAGAATGGAGTTTTTGTTTCAAGGTAAAAGGGTAGTACTCAGGGGTACAAGTCAGTCTGAATTATCTTGGATGAACGGCAAAGTCATGTCAAAATATGTCAGTCATCAGGATCCTTATTTGAATTATGTGTGTTGTTTTGGGATTTCTACTTCTTTAAGCCTAATGCAGTGTAATGACAGTCAAGAAAAGAACCATAATGTGGAATTACAATCTGTGTTGGAAGAATACTCAGATGTGTTTGATGAGCCTAAGACACTACCTCCACACAGAAGTTTTGATCACCAAATTCCCTTGAAAGACAGAGAAGTAAGTGTGAATCTAAGGCCTTATAGATATCCTCCTGCTCAGAAGAATGTGATTGAAACTATGATTAAGGAGTTGTTTGATTAGTCATAGTCCTTTTTCTTCTCCTATTGTCATGGTTAAAAAGAAAGATGGGTCCTGGAGGATGTGCATATGATGCGTGCGATGTGTCGTTGCGGTTTAGCAGTATTAATGCCTACTCAAGTTTTAAATTTATATTTAGCCGACTTATCAATAACACACACACTTAATGAGCAGTGTACCCGGTCAGTATGAATATAATGGTAAGTAGAGTGTCGATCACTAAGAGTGGAACGTATTATCTAGTTATTCTAATCAGTATTTTAATATATTAAGTTAGCTATACAATCTAATCTAACGCAAGGGGGTTCAGCCTGAGAGACTGGCACGATTTGGTTGCAATTAAATAATAAACTAAACCAATAGGCACGAATCAGCGAATAGCACACACGTACACAGATAAATACTCGAGACAATAAGAGGGCTGTCCTTATGATAAGTAGTTTGTCACTTGTTTTATTGCTAGTGTTATATGAAGTGTATAGTTCGATGCAACGCACCGAGATTAAGTCCTTTCTCGTTGGTTCTAATCTTATCGGCGAGTAAACCCTTAATGATTACTTATGACTATCCTATTTATCTTTCTCCTATTTTTCTACAGACCATAGAATGCATAGGCGATCTAATAAATAGGCGAGGGCAGAGGCATGGCGACCCGATCAACGCTCAGCTAGACACAGAGGTTATCAATGCACTAATAAAAGTCACCAAAGACATCAACATATAAACTTTAATTAATGAGAAAGCAGTTTTAAGGGAGTGCAATCTTTCCGTTGTCACATTACACAAGCCACCAATCTTGATGAATTAAAGTTTACTAACACAATAAAACAAAACTACTTAATGAATTAAACACATGCAGCACCTTCTTACAGCTCTTGTATCTTTGATTTGAGTGTGTCTTGTGCTCGCTATTCGACTGAATTCGTCCTTGGTTTCTGTACTTCGGTCTTCGTATATAATATGTGTCCCCCGAAATTCGTCTGGTCTTGGGGTATTTATAGTTTCTGTCTGAGGGTAAGATGCGGCGCATCTAGTAAGTAGATGCGGCGCATTGACTTAACTTCGCGTGGGGTCCAAGATTATAATATTCAGGAATATTCGTACACCGCCAGAAGATGCGGCGTGTCTTCATCTTTGGATGCGGCGCATGTCCTCTTGTATCTTGGATCGTATCTGGTGAAATATTGATAGTGATGCGGCGCATGTCATAAGTGAGATGCGGCGCATCTGGAGCAGATTAGTCTTGATCTTGTACATTTCAGTAGACTCTTAACTTCTTGCATGTTTTGCCCCATAATTAGTCCAAAATCGCCAAGTTTCACCAAATGCTTGTTTTCAACTGAGAATTACAAAAGTAAACGATTAAGTATCAATCCTCATACATAATATAATAAAACAAGTCAAATTAATAGGATAAATGATAGTAATAAAATGTACTTATTTGAGTTCATCAAATATCCCCCCACTTGAGCTTTACTTGTCCCCAAGTAAACCTTAGAATTAATCTTATGAAAATGTATCCTAAAAGATATTAGGATTTATTTTTATATTTAAGCATGTATTCATTTTTGTCATAATCACACAACTAAACACTTAACGAATTAGAAGTAAAATAAAATATTTTGATAAAAGCAAATCTAATCGTTTAACTGTCCAGTCGCGACGAATATTCTATCATAAGCTTGGCAAGTATACACATCTCCTCCACTAAAGCCAAGGAATAACAAGTCTAAAGCGGTAAAAAGGGTTTTTAGTCTTAAGGGTTAATTATTCTTAATCACTATCGATCTCAAATTCCAGAAAAGGCGACAAAATCACAAATACATGATCGAATCCACGAACACGATACTTGCAATTGCTCAAATCCTTAACTCGAATAGGCTAAAGATAGGTCCAAACTTCACCAATAATAATATATCAAAAAGGGCGACAAAATCATAAATACATAGCCGAATCCACGACTACGATACTTAAGATTGCTCAAATCCCTAATCTCAATAAATCAAAGGTTTGGTTGGATAAAGAATAATACAGGGCATGGATAATATTTGGGATATAAATTGGTGTAAAAATAAAAAAATAAATAAAACAAATAAATTAAAATCCTAAGTGTGGTTAATCACTATCCCAACCATCCCATGAATAAGATTCATATCATTGAATAACTCACGCTTTAACACTTGAAACACACGCTTTAGGTAGACACGAATTATACTCAACAAGATCTTAATCAAAGAATAAACCTTAGTTGACGTTCCCATAACTGCCAACTCCCATTTCAATCCATAAATATATAACAACTAGTGGTGATATCGACCACTTACATAACTTTACATAAGTTGGTTTAATCAAACATCCAACTTTTTCTTTTTCTTTTTTTTTTTTTTTTTTTTTTATTTTTTCGATTTTTTTTTTTTTTTTTTTTTTTTTTTTTTTTTTTTTTTTTTTTTTTTTTTTTATAACATAAACATAGATGTGTAAAATTTCACCACATCACTATAATGATAATTCTGGATAATTATTCCATACTTTTCATGACTTCAGAAATAACGGTAATAGTGAAAGTAGTAAACACACGAAAAATAAACTCAAAAATATACAATATTTACTTTCACTCCAATCGCATTGTGCAATTTCCCGACCTAACCATAGATAATGGATTACGCACGCGAACACAGGTAATGTAAGGAAACACACTTTGCCTAAAGCAATTAACCAACCGCGGACTTTAATCTACAGGGTAGGCTAAGGTGTAAGGGTGTAACGAAACATTTTAACAAAGGTGTAAGAAACGAAAGGAATGGCTCTGAGTGTTTTTCTAGGGGTATCTTACTCTAAAAATGAGAGTAACAAAAGGGTTTATACGGGGGTTAACTAACCAGTGTAGTTAGCTAATATCACATAACATATAAGGCTTTTTGGGTGTAATCCTAGAAATTTACCAATTTAGACAAGTCATTCCAATTATATAAATAATACTTATTATGGTGGTCTCGAATAGTATACAAGCCAAGTTCTAAAGTTTACAAGTCACCGGCACACTCATAGATTTGTGAATTTTGAAAAATCACAATTTTTGAAAATAACGTCATGTGTGCAGCTATGCAACTTAGATTAAACAAAAACATGCTAGAAAAATTTTAAATTTAAGCATATTAAGTACATATTAAGCATATTTTTGAAAAATAAGGACAAGTAACGTTCTAATTCTCCATCCCTCCACTTAAGATAAACAACGTCCTCGTTGTTTAATTTGAAATTAAAAACAGAAAATAGAAAGAATTAGAACAGAAAACTCCCCTGAGATTTGCTCGGTATGATCCTCCATGTAAGAATGTGAGCTTATGTAATATGGGAGTTCATCAATACCTTCAATTGCCCAGACCTGTAAAAATATAGAGACCACAGAAAAAGAATCTCGAGAGCATCTCGTTAATCATTGGTTAGGAAAATAAAAATACTAAAAATTACAGGTCAGAGTGTCGATGCGCCGTATCCATGGGATATTGGAAACGCCGCATCAACAACCTGTAGGAAATATTAAACTGCAAATCATCAGGTCAGTCGATACGCCATATCTTATAGAAAAAGATACGCCGTATTGAACCTGGAATAAATACGAATCAGAATAAAAGATGCGTCGCATCCTTAACCAGGGATGCGCCGCATTAAATAAACTGACAAAAAGTTTTAAAGTCAAAAATAAAAAATGCAGAAAATAAAATAAGATATGACCAGTGCATGAGATGCGTCGCATCTTATGATGGAGATGCGCCGCATCTTCTGCAGGTCTGACAGACTCGACACAGAACAGAAAATTAAAAGATAAATCCGGGTTGTCTCCCGGTCAGCACTTGTCTTTATTCCAGAGTCTTCAAGTTAGACTCACGTTCAGCTCCTTAATACCGATCACATTTGAAAGGTTGACTTTCCGCCTCTAGTTGTAATCCCTTTCAAATCGTGTTTTACCAAAAGAACTTTGTTAAGCACCGTTGACAATTGGTGCACTCAATTGCCAATCCATTAATCATGTTGTTTTGTTCCTTTAGTAAGATATCCGTTCATTGACATATCTTCCATAGCAAAACCTGTTATCATAGGTAAAATCGTCAGTAGCATCTGTTCGCTAGAAGATAAATTAATGAATTTAGAAACGAATATAAAGAATAAAAATGGCTGATATCTGCGGACGATGCGCCGTATCCAGAAAGTTGGATACGCCGTATCTTATTACGTTAAAATGTAATCAGACTTTTTTTCAGAAAACAGATACACCGCTTATGAATTAGAATGCGCCGTATCAATTTTAATTATCAAAAATCGATATTTATTAAAAATTAAATGCGTCGTATTAACAAAAGTTAATGCGCCGTATCTTCGTTACGTTTCAAAATATAAGATTTTTGATTCAGAAGATACGCCGTATCGACAGAGATCGATGCGCCGTATCTGTTTAATAATTCCAAAACTGTTTTTAATTAAAATAATAGATACGCCGTATCTGCTAAAGCAGATGCGTCGTATGGCGTTAACGTTTAGAAATTTTTTTTTTAATCAAAAACAGATACGACGTATCTTGGGGAAAAGATGCGTCGTATCGAATTATTTAAACGCGTTGTATTTTATAAAAATTAAACGCAATACGCCGTATCTATGAAAATAGATGCGCCGTATCGTTCGATTTAGCTCAGTACAACGATAGCAGAACACATAAAACACGAAAAATTAAAACAAATAAAAACACACGAAAATAAACACAAACAAAAGCAAACAAATAACACACAAAAACAGAAAATATGCAAAATAGTACAATGAATGCAAATTAATCTAATACACAACAAAATTAGCGGTTAGATAAAAAAAATAAAAATTAAAACCTAATTAAAATACTAATCAAATTAACAGATAATAACAATTCACTCCCCGGCAGCGGCGCCAAAAACTTGATGCGTGCGATGTGTCGTTGCGGTTTAGCAGTATTAATGCCTACTCAAGTTTTAAATTTATATTTAGCCGACTTATCAATAACACACACACTTAACGAGCAGTGTACCCGGTCAGTATGAATATAATGGTAAGTAGAGTGTCGATCACTAAGAGTGGAACGTATTATCTAGTTATTCTAATCAGTATTTTAATATATTAAGTTAGCTATACAATCTAATCTAACGCAAGGGGGTTCAGCCTGAGAGACTGGCACGATTTGGTTGCAATTAAATAATAAACTAAACCAATAGGCACGAATCAGCGAATAGCACACACGTACACAGATAAATACTCGAGACAATAAGAGGGTGATGCGTGGTTTTGTGACCTTACAACAGGTTTTACCTCTCGAGGGATCTCAAGAGGCTTACAACCCCACCAGGCAGTGTACCTGACCGATGTAGTATAGTGTAGTGGTAAGTACGGGGGATTGATCGTTCTCCACAGGGAATAGTGTTCGTTAGGTGTGAAAGACTACTCTAATTAGGTCTAAGGGTTGAGGAAGATTCTTTTTATGTTTTTTATATTTTTATGAAAGCAAGTAAAATCTCGGTTTTGAAAGAGTGGGCGGAATTAGTTGCTAGTCAACTAACCCAAAATTACTACGGATGCAAATAAAATAAAATAACTGAAAATAAAATGTTGGTGAGAAACTTATGTGTAGAGAAATGTGTTTACTTAGATTTCCTTACTCCCTAACTATCTTTTACCGGTTAATTAGTGTGTATTAGTCGCGTGGATGACGGGTGTATTCCTTAATACCATTCGTGGGGTGGCGTACTTACTTCCCCAACTCTACAAGCTCCTACTTCACTCCTATGTCGAGCCGGCTAGGAAGCTCCTAACATGGGATCACTAGAATTCGCTTGTGCATTAAATACAACCATAAAAACCTTTAGTACGCATTTGGTTCATGTTTCTTAAGACGTTCAAGCAAGTTACCGAATAGGAAGTTAGCCAGTTTTCTTAAGCCTAACATAGATAAACAATCATCCAATACAACTAACAACACACTAATAACCAATAATCAATAGCTAGGTTTCATTAGATCTAAGCAAACACAAGATAAATTTAACCTAACATGTTAATCAAAAGACAAGAATAAGATAAAATCAAACAACACATAGACATATTGAATGATTAATTGATAACTTATCTTCAATGTAACATGGAAGATCTCAAGGCAAAAAGCCTTGAAAAAGAAGCTAAAATCGTCTTAGGGTTTTCTCCCAAAATTCCACACACTAAGCTCTCCCTTCATGACAAAAAATTAGAAAACTATATATAGATTTTTGGATCTGACGGCGTCACGTTATGGAGTGTGACGCCGTCACCTCGCCGCTTTTAGGGTTCTCGGATGACCTTCTCGACGCCGTCCCTCTTTAGCTCTTCAAAAATCCATTCTGGCTTATCAAGGCTTGACGCCGTCGAACCTTGAACGTGACGCCGTCCCCTTTTGATTTAAGCCGTGACGCCATTGATCAAGTTAAAGCGTGACGCCGTCAGAATTCACATGCTATTTTCACTGGCTTATCATGAGTAAATTTCACGTCCAACTTTTCTTGCCAAGGCATGACGCCGTCTGGGGTTAAATGTGACGCCGTCAAAGGTAACTTTCAGCCGATTTTTGAGACTTTGCCGTTTTCTTCACTTTTATGCTCCAAAAACGTCCAAAATGCCTCCTTTTCCAGATTTCTCCTCAAAAGTACCTAAAATGACAAAAGGAACGATTTAGGGCGATATTTGATCAAATAAATACGATTTAGGGCTTAAATGACCCCTTAAAAGCGGTACACTTTTCGCTTCATCAGAGGGCTGTCCTTATGATAAGTAGTTTGTCACTTGTTTTATTGCTAGTGTTATATGAAGTGTATAGTTCGATGCAACGCACCGAGATTAAGTCCTTTCTCGTTGGTTCTTGTTAGGATCTCTGGGAAATAAGAGTTTCATTGTTGCTGCCGATAGTGTTAAGCTGGTTCCTGCCGATAGCTTTGGTTCCTGCTGAAAGCTCATTGCTGCCGACAGTGTTATCTTGTTTCTGCCGATAGTGTTGTTGCTGCGGATAGTATTATTTGTTATCCGTATATTTAGAATGTTTGTTAAGATTTATTTTAGAAGAGATTGTTGTTTATCTCTTCACACGTTTACTTGTAGAACGGGTTAGGGTTAGGTCATCTTGTTAGTATAAAAGATAAACCCGTCTATGAGATTATGTACGCCTTTAACACCTTTAACGTTTTTAATATTCAAGAACACAATTCTTAGTTCATAGTTTGATCCATAGAGGATCATTGTTCGTTTAGAGTTTTCTTCTTTATAATACTTGCTGTTTAGTTTCCGCATAAACGCTTGTATTGCATACAGAGGTTCTTGTTTATACCAAGCTCAATCAAGCTCGAAGTTCTCGATCCTACAAGTGGTATCAGAGCCTGGTAAGGATCTCTGATAAAGAAGAAAAAGGTCGATCTCATATCTCTTAACCCTCTCTCAATGGCAGACGATAACCCAGAAACCAATGTCATTAACTAGGAAGATCAACAACCCAAAACTGAAACATCCCAAGTCCAAACGCAAATCGTCACCGCTATGTCCACCAACAATGCTAAATTCCCATATCTGAAGAAAGATGAGTATGAAGTCTGGGCTATGAGAATGGAATATTGGATCACAAACAGTGATTACAATCTGTGGAATGTCATTCTCAAGGGAAATAGCAAGAAGAATACAGGAAGGGACGAGGATGGCAATATTTATATAGAGCCACCTGTTACTGCAGAAGAGCACATGGCTGTGCAAAGGGAAACCAAAGCAAGAACCCTTCTGCTTCAAGCTATTCCAGAGGATCATATGAGTGATTTCCATCACTTGGATGATGCTAGAAAGATCTGGCATGCTGTAAAAGCCAGATTTGGAGGGAATGATGAATCCAGAAAAATGAGAAAGTCTATGCTTAAGCAAGAGTTTCAGGAATTCAAGATCTCTGAGGCTGAGGGGATTCATAAAGGGTATGACAGATTCCACAAGATCCTGAGTCAACTCAACCAGTTGAAAGCTAGGCCGGATGATGAAGATTGCAACACCAAATTTCTGAGGGCTTTACCACCATCTTGGTCGCAGGTTTCCATAACCCTCAAGGCCAAAGGAGGACTGGATTTTATGAGCTTTGATGATCTGTACAACAAGTTGAAAACCCTTGAACTTGATATCAAAGGGTATTCCACCTATACACCTCATACTCCAACCCATACTGCTTTTTTTAGTAACTCTGGTGCTAACAAAACATCATATGGAAACAGTCCAACTCCATCAACATCATCAATCTCTTACTCACCTGTCACACCAAAAGCTCAAATCAGTTCTGAGAATCTTGTAGTGGATCTGCTTCATTCATTTGTTGCTGATAGTACACCACAACAGAAGATTGTGTATGATGATTTCAATCAGGTTGATGAATTGGATATGGAAGAGATGGACTTAAGATGGCAGATGGCTATGATATCGTTGAAGTTGGATAGGTTTGAAAAGAAGGCAGGAAGAAGGGTCAATTTTAATGGACAGGAGCCTGCCAGGTTTGATAGAAGGAAGGTGAGGTGTTATAAATGTTCTCAAACAGGACATTTTGCTAGGGAATGTACAGACAAGAAGGTGGATGATAAAGCACGGTATTCTGCTTTCAGAATTCAAGAGTTGGAGTCAGAAGACCCCAAGGCTTTGGTATCTGTGGATTCAATGGTGGACTGGGAGCAACATGAGAAGTCTCTTGCAAGTGGAGCAGATAAGGTCTATGGGATGGTCGCTGGATATGGTGAAAAGAAACAAGTGGCTGGTCAGTTTGGAATGATGGGTCATCCATCTCAGGTACATAACTGCCCATTTGGTTGTGATTCTAAATATGATAAATTGAAACAGGAATTTGATGATAAAGAAAGTGAAAATAAGGATAACTTTATTCAACTTAAGGCTCATAAAAAGGCTGTTAAAACTTTAGAACAACAAAAGGTCTGGTATCAACAACAACAGTCTGCTTATGAAGTAAAAATAAAGGTATTGGAAAGAGATTTAAAAAATGCTATTAATGAGTTTAAACATACTGAACGGGAAAAAGCTAAGGTAGTATTAGATAATCAGGATTTAAAATCTAAACTAGATGATACCTTGGCTAGATTTGATAAGTGGAAAGAGTCATCCACAAACCTTCACAGGCTTATTGATAGTTCTATGTCATCTAAAACTAAAAGAGGTTTAGGGTTCGGTGACCTGGTAGGACCAAATCAATATTATGACCCTAATGAATATAGTGTTTTTAACCCAGAACCTGTAGATTATAGAAAGCCTGTAAAGTATGTGAATGAGGGAGGGATGAATGATGTTCCTCCACCCATAACTGGAACATTTAAGCCTGCTAATCCTTTTGATGACTTTGATGATTCACAAATGATGTATGGCAAACAGGCAAAGGACTTGCCTAATCTTGATTGTGACTCTAATGAATTTGTCTCTTGTTCTTACAGTGACAAATCTTCAGAAATCAAGACAGATGACTATGCCACATGTGGATCAAGTGACAAGTCTGCATCAATAAA
Organism: Artemisia tridentata subsp. tridentata; assembly: GCA_021014915.2. Lineage (NCBI taxonomy): Eukaryota > Viridiplantae > Streptophyta > Magnoliopsida > Asterales > Asteraceae > Artemisia > Artemisia tridentata. The sequence continues at coordinate 136,786,849 of CP139505.1, read as the reverse complement.
GTCAGAAGATGCCTCCTCAGAAGTAGCTAATGATGAATCTCACTCTAAGATAGCTGCATTTGAAGATATTTCTTTTGATAGTGTTAAAAACAATAATGTTTCTGGTTGTGGTTCTTTTTCAAACAATTCTAGTTGTGGTTCTGTTTCAAACAATTATGATTGTGGTTTTCATTGTGTTAAGGATAATTTTGTTTCATGTGTTGGTTTAAATAATTCTGTGTGCAATGAGAAAGTTATTGTTAAGAAAAAGGCCCCTAGAAAGAAATCTTGCTTTGTGTGTCGTAGTTATGATCATCTCATTAAAGATTGTGACTATTATGAGAAACAGATGGGTTTGAATGCATGTCAAAATAGGTTTGTATGGAAAAATGTGAATGATATTCCCCCCTATATTCCTCAAGCAGCAAGGAGAACTTCAGTTGCTACTGGCAAGCCAGTTCCTGCTGGTAAGCCTGTTGCTGCTGATAGGTTCATTCCTGCCGATAAGCCTGTTGCTGCTGATAAGTACATTCCTACCGATAAGCCTGTTGCTGCTGTGTATTCAGTTCCTGCCAGTAGGATCAATCCTGCTGGTTGGAGAAGCAATTTGGCTAGACCTATCAGAAGACCTACTAGTTCTTACTTCCAAAATAATTTGAGACCTGTTTGTTTTGACACCATGAATAAGGGAGGGGCAAGATGGAAAACTGCTGTTAAGTCCTCAGCAGGTTGTTCTTGGAAAAACAATAACCAACATATGAAAATGGGGTCCAAGATCAATGGTGGATCTCATCAATCTCCAGGGTTTAATTCTTATTGATCCACTAGGCAGGCTCAAGTCAGCAATGGCTTGAGTCTCTCTTGTATCTAATGTTGTATATGTATTCTTTCTCTCAGGATTTTCCTTTTAGAAGCAAAGATGTTGGAATTGTTGATAGTGGATGTTCCAGGAGTATGACAGGGAATTTGGATAGATTGCATGACTTTGTACCTTTGAATGGAGGTACTGTGACATTTGGAGGAGGAGATGGAATAATTTCTGGGAAGGGAACTATCAAGACTGCTAAGCTGGACTTTGAAGATGTACTTTATGTGAAGGAACTTCAAGACTTCAATTTGTTCTCTGTCTCCCAGATCTGTGACAAGAAGAACAGTGTTCTCTTCACTGAGAATGATTGCTTTGTGTTGTCCAAAGACTTCAAGCTGCCTGATGAAAGTCAGGTTGAACTTAAAGTTCCTAGGACTTACAATCTTTATAGCTTCAATCTTAGTGATGTTCAGCCTGAGGGATCTCTTGCTTGTTTGGTTGCAAAAGCTTCTGTGGATGAGTCTAAGAAATGGCACAGAAGAATGGCCCATGTGAATTTCAAGACCATTAACAAGTTGGCTAAGAATGGGTTGGTGAAAGGGCTTCCTATGAAGATCTTCTCTAATGAGCATGATTGTGTTGCCTGCAACAAAGGAAAGCAGCACAAAGCATCATACAAGGCCATAACTGCTGTGAGCAACATCTCTGAGCCTTTGCAGCTTCTTCATATGGATCTCTTTGGTCCTACTTCTATCAGAAGTATTGACCATAAGAACTACTGCCTGGTGATTACAGATGATTTTAGCAGGTTTTCATGGACTTTCTTTTTGGGTACTAAAGATGAAACTTATCCAGTTCTTAGGGATTTTATTGCCTTAATAGAAAATCAGCTAAGTAAAAAGGTTAAGTCTATAAGGTGTGATAATGGCACAGAATTTAAGAACTCTAATCTTATTGACCTCTGTGGGACTAAGGGGATAAAAAGGGACTATAGTAATGCTCGAACTCCACAACAAAATGGGGTTGCAGAAAGGAAAAATAGGACCCTGATAGAAGCAGCTAGGACTATGCTAGCTGAATCTAAGATGCCTACTATGTTTTGGACAGAAGCAGTTTGCACTGCTTGTTATGTGTTGAATAGGGTATCTATTACTAGTCCTCATAATAAAACACCTTATGAACTTTTGTCTGGGAAGGTTCCAAACATTAGTTACCTTAAGCCTTTTGGATGTCATGTCACTATTTTGAACACTAGTGATTACCTAGGCAAGTTTGATGGGAAGGCTGATGAAGGGTTTATTGTTGGATATTCTGCTCATGGTAAAGCCTATAGGGTTTATAATCTGTCCTCTAAGAAAATAGAAGAGACTCTCAACTTAAGATATCTTGAAGATAAACCTAATTTGCAGGGTGCTGGTCCAGAGTGGTACTTTGATCTGGATTATCTATCTGACACCTTAGGTTATAATAGATTCAAATCAAATCTATCTGCTGGTACAAATGTTTCTCAAACTAACAATGCAGGTACCTCAGATGATGATTCTGATGTAGAGAGTGATGAACGACCTATAGTTGTTCCTTCTTTTCCTTCTAACAACATTTCAGGTTCAAAGCTCAAGGGTTCTTTTGATATGGCTGAAGGTGATTCTAGTTATGCAGAAGATCTTGCTAGGCTTCAAAGACAAGAGTTTAATGCCAAAAGAGCTGCTGAGATGTTTGATTCTGGCTTTTCTAAAGAGACAGAGGAGATTCTGAGAAAGGCTGAAGCTGAAGTTAGAAGACAATTGAATTCAACTGATGGTATTCATGTTCCTGCTGATCCCATTGCTGCTGAAAATGGATCTGTTCCTGCCGAACCTTCTAGGGTTTCTGCTGATGTTCCTGTGTCTTCTCCATCTGTGGACACTCTGGGTGTTGTTAACTCCCCTGAAAGATTTCCAATCCCTTCTGATCTTGGAAACTCAGTCTCTTCAAAAGATAAGCTGAATGATCCTCATCATCAGTCCAGAACTGGAATTTTCACTTCTTCTTCATATGATGATGACTTCAACCCCTCCATCACTAATCAGGCATCCTCCATTGAAGTTAATCCCATTGCTACCAATAGGATCAATACAGTTCATCCTCAGTCTTTGATTCTTGGAGATATAAATTCCCCTGTGCAGACAAGAAGCAAGCTACATCAACCCAAGTTTGGAGAATCTGCTTTTCTCAGTTATATACAGGATCAGTTGAGGAACAATCATACTGATTACTTACATTGTCTGTATGCTTGTTTCTTATCTCAAGTTGAACCAACTAGCATAGCTCAGGCTCTTGCTAATGATGATTGGGTTGAGGCTATGCAAGAGGAGATGCAGCAGTTCCAGAATCAAAAAGTATGGATGTTGGTGCCTTTACCTGCAGGAAAGCATGCTATTGGAACTAAATGGATTCTAAAGAATAAAAGGGATGCTAGGGGTATTGTGGTTCGAAATAAGGCTAGATTGGTAGCTCAAGGTCATAGACAAGAAGAGGGGATTGATTATGATGAGGTGTTTGCACCAGTGGCAAGAGTTGAAGCTATCCGATTGTTTTTAGCTTTTGCTTCCTTTATGGGGTTTGTAGTATATCAGATGGATGTGAATAGTGCATTTTTGTATGGCAGGATTGAGGAAGAGGTTTATGTTACTCAACCACAGGGATTTGTGGATCCTCAGAATCCTAATTTGGTTTACAAAGTGGTTAAAGCACTTTATGGTCTTCATCAAGCACCAAGGGCTTGGTATGCACGGTTATCAGCCTTTTTGCTAAAACATGGTTACAGAAGAGGGACTATTGATAAAACTCTTTTTATCAGAAAGAATTTCAAAGATATCATCCTGGTACAAGTTTATGTTGATGATATCATCTTTGGTTCCACTAATGAAGCCTGGTGCAGGGAGTTTGAAGAATTGATGAAGAGTGAATTTGAGATGAGTGCTATGGGTGAAATGACTTTCTTCTTAGGTCTTCAGGTTAAGTGATGCGTGGGTTTTGCAACCTTACAACAGGTTTTACCTCTCGAGGGATCTCAAGAGGCTTACAACCCCACCAGGCAGTGTACCTGACCGATGTAGTATAGTGTAGTGGTAAGTACGGGGGATTGATCGTTCTCCACAGGGAATAGTGTTCGTTAGGTGTGAAAGACTACTCTAATTAGGTCTAAGGGTTGAGGAAGATTCTTTTTATGTTTTTATATTTTTTTATAAAAGCAAGTAAAATCTCGGTTTTGAAAGAGTGGGCGGAATTAGTTGCTAGTCAACTAACCCAAAATTACTACGGATGCAAATAAAATAAAATAACTGAAAATAAAATGTTGGTGAGAAACTTATGTGTAGAGAAATGTGTTTACTTAGATTTCCTTACTCCCTAACTATCTTTTACCGGTTAATTAGTGTGTATTAGTCGCGTGGATGACGGGTGTATTCCTTAATACCATTCGTGGGGTGGCGTACTTACTTCCCCAACTCTACAAGCTCCTACTTCACTCCTATGTCGAGCCGGCTAGGAAGCTCCTAACATGGGATCACTAGAATTCGCTTGTGCATTAAATACAACCATAAAAACCTTTAGTACGCATTTGGTTCATGTTTCTTAAGACGTTCAAGCAAGTTACCGAATAGGAAGTTAGCCAGTTTTCTTAAGCCTAACATAGATAAACAATCATCCAATACAACTAACAACACACTAACAACCAATAATCAATAGCTAGGTTTCATTAGATCTAAGCAAACACAAGATAAATTTAGCCTAACATGTTAATCAAAAGACAAGAATAAGATAAAATCAAACAACACATAGACATATTGAATGATTAATTGATAACTTATCTTCAATGTAACATGGAAGATCTCAAGGCAAAAAGCCTTGAAAAAGAAGCTAAAATCGTCTTAGGGTTTTCTCCCAAAATTCCACACACTAAGCTCTCCCTTAATGACAAAAAATTAGAAAACTATATATAGATTTTTGGATCTGACGGCGTCACCTTATGGAGTGTGACGCCGTCACCTCGCCGCATCTAGGGTTCCCGGATGACCTTCTTGACGCCGTCCCTCTTTAGCTCTTCCAAAATCCATTCTGGCTTATCAAGGCTTGACGCCGTCGAACCTTGAACGTGACGCCGTCCCCTTTTGATTTAAGCCGTGACGCCCTTGATCAAGTTAAAGCATGACGCCGTCAGAATTCACATGTTATTTTCACTGGCTTATCATGAGTAAATTTCACGTCCACTTTTTCTTGCCAAGGCATGACGCCGTCTAGAGTAAATCTTGACGCCGTCAAGAGTAACTTTCAGCACAATTTTGAGACTTTGTCGTTTTCTTCACTTTTATGCTCCAAAAACGTCCAAAATGCCTCCTTTTCCAGATTTCTCCTCAAAAGTACCTAAAATGACAAAAGGAACGATTTAGGGCAATATTTGATCAAATAAATACGATTTAGGGCTTAAATGACCCCTTAAAAGCGGTACACTTTTCGCTTCATCAAATACCCTTACACTTGAGATTTGCTTGTCCCCAAGCAAATGCGCTTTTATTCTAATCAAAATACAAGTTAGGGGTCATTTAATGCAAACATAAAAGTAATTACAACAAATAATCGTTCCACTTCAATCATAATAAGCACGGAGATTACATACTAGCACCTCACAAGTAGTGTTTAGATACTCACATCTCTCAAGTGTCATCAAAATAAATCTCATAAATGAAAACGGATAATATCTCTCACTACCTGTCATAGCAAATAGATTACCATAGGCTTGGGAAAGGATCGAAAACCTCCTCCACTAGGCGTAAGCACCAAAGATAAACTATCAAAGAGGGCTTTTAAATGGGTTATAACGTTAGGTGTAGGGAAAAGGAAAACACGGTTTTGTTGGATAAGGGATATTTTACTGGTGGCGAGTTAAAGATCTTGATCAATTACATGTACTATACAATGTTGCTAAGCCAAGACTAGACTCGATCTTAAGCTAATGAAAGAAAATAACAAAAACATAAAACAAACATAAAATGAAACGGGATGGTAGTCCGTATGTTTTTTCTATTTTTCTTTTTCTCATTTTTTTTGTATTTTTCTTGATTTTTTCGAATTTTTTTTTTTTTTTTTTTTTTTTTTTTTTTTTTTTTTTGCATACACTCTTGCCCTACCATCCAAAATAATACATCATAGGGAAGATGCATTCCCCTTACACTTGAACTTTTACATAACTTTACAAATACTAATCTAATGACTCGAATTAAGATAATTGAAAAACTTGGAGTACTTTTAAAATATTTAGCACATATGGGGGTAATAAATGATGTTCTTCCCCATTACTCCATTACACTAGTACTTTACCCATGAGTCCCAATCGTCCCAAAACAATATGTACAAGGATATGACTCGACTTAGCAACCATGTAATCAACTAGATAATTAACTTGGGTTTAAACAAATGTTGTAACAATAATGCACTAAAAATGAGTGCATACAAGGTAGGCTAAGGCGATTTGGGTGTACATTTTAGTGGGATGTAACAAATTCTTCCTTTAAGTAAAATGCTTAAAGGTCGAAACGAAAAGATAGGCTCTGAGGGGTGTACTAGGGGTATCGTGTACTAAAAATGAGTACAACGCAAAGGGTGTGGGAGAATTACTTGACCAATGTAGCCAAAGTAATTATAAAAAAAACACAGGTGTAAAACAATGGGTTAATCCTAATGCCTCTTATCATGTAGTAAATCTAACTACACGAATGTAGTCTCACTTGTGGCCTTGGAATGGTCCTAACGCAAGTTCTAGAATCTAAGTGCTACCGGTACACACATCATAGCAAAATGCTTTTCCTACCAATTCTAGGGGCGAACCTCACATATTTGGGGGTGGAAAATTTTTTTAGTGGTACGGTTTTTTTTGCTAGTCATATAACTCCTATCCGTGAGACGCTCATTAAGATCAAAGTTTCACTCCTAAGTGTTGTAAAAAATTTTAAATTTGGCACTAAAATTACCCTAACAGGTATTTATCTCAGTTTTATTACACATCTATTATTAAACAAACAAAAATCAAGCGCAATGGCATTCTCTAAAATTGTACTTTTACCCCCCCCTTACACTTAAGATGAACATTGTCCCCAATGTTCAAATAACAAGATGTAAAAGAAAAAAGTAAAAGAATGAAATCAAATACTCCCCTGATTCGCTCGGTGGATAATGAAATTACACGGTTAGATCTTCCTCCAAAGAGAATGTTGAAGCTCCATGACTAATGCATCGCCATAAGCTTGATCCAAAACATTTCCTTGTCCAAAATAACCTGTTAAACCTGAGAAAACAAACACGAAAACCTGCATAACATCGGCGGGAAAAATCTATATATAAGGATATAAAGCTTGTGGAATGATAATTTTGCAGATTCCTGGAGATTATAAGTTGGAGATTTTAATAAAAACTTTTTATGAAAACAAAACTTTCAAAAATTTCTGAAAATTAAATCTAATGCCGTCAGGTTATAAACCCTGACGCCGTCAGAAATGACCTGACAAAAATTTTCATTTTAAGTTTCCGGAAAATTTCTGGAAAAACCTTTACCTTACTTCCTGGAAATCCTGCAAAACATCATTATGACTCGATACAAGCATTTGACTCAAACAAATACGAATATGTATGCTATTTTATTATTATTACGATTCATGTTCATTTGTGTTCTAATAAACCGATTTAGATTTCCCTTACACTTAACTTTTGCAAAATACCTTTATATGTAGTTAAGACGAAGTTAAAAACAAAATAAAGCATTTTCACAAATTACTTTTGAACATGAATCAATACTAATAAAAATTAAACACACATACGGAAAATAAAATCAAACAAGCAAATAAATAAACACACAAAGCAAATAAAACAAATAAAGCTTGGGTTGCCTCCCAAGAAGCGCTTTTCTTTATTAACGAGTCTTGTAGCTAGACTCAAAGTCACGTACATTACGTGACTCCATCATCGGTCACGGTTCCTAGGCCATTCTCCTTTCCGGTTTTATATTCCGGTCCTAATTTCAAACAATCCTTGTAGAAACCGAATATCCTTTCCATAACATAGTCTACTCCTTTACTTCTATCCTCATCATTCCTATAGTAGACCGCTTGTTTGAGCTCCTTCTCAACATTTGACAAGTGTTGGAATTGTTCTATCTTATATGGCATTTGGTAGCTTACTTCATCGGTCTCATCCTTAAATCTAACTATCCCTAAGGAAGGTTCATAAGTCATTCTAGAGACCTCAACAAATGGTTTTCCAAAAACCACTTGAGTCAAGGATGCATCGACTATTGGGCGGATATCTTCTACAATTTCAAAGTCGGTGACATAGGTGAAGTTTCCTACATAAACCGGTAATCCCTTAACTCTTCCCGTGAAGTTACTCATCCAACCCTTGTCAGGGAACATCCTATACCCAAGTTGATTCTTCATTATCAAGTTGTAGTGGGCTCTAGTCATGATGTTTATGGGTGATCTAAGGTCGATGTAGGCTTTCCACACATGCAAATGTCCGATATTGCATGGTATGTTGAGATTAGAAGGGTCGCCTATTTCAATGATTGGTCTACCTAGGAAGTATGGTGCCTCGGGGTCATCGAATAAGTTTGTATGATATGCGCGCTCTTCCTTAGTGGGTAGCCTATTGAAGTAGTCCTCATCATCATCTACTTCTTCAATCACACTTGTCCTAACTTCCTTATCAACCTCGACTTTCCTATCCTCATCCTTAGGTTCACTATTATCCTCATTCCTATCAATTGGTTTAATAGTGACAATGTTGACAAAGTGGACGTGTTTGGATGAAGAGGGGTCTTTTACTTGGGGTCCGCTATTTGTGTTCCTAGCGTCCTTATGTGGAGGTGATAACACTTGGTTATGGAGAGCTTTCAACAAGTTGTCAATTTTATTGGTCATCTCCGTTTGTTGTTGATTGAATTCGGTCTCGAATCTAGCTATCCGAGCTTCTTGAGATGCCATAAATTGGGAAATCAATCCTTCAAAGTTATTGGTACTACCATTGCCGGAAGGATTGTTGTTGAAAGTACGGTTCGAGTTGGAACCGCTTGATTGGAAACGATTAGGTGGGTTGGAAGAATTGGTTTGTTGCGTGTTTTGGTTTTGTTTCCACCTAAGGTTCGGGTGATTTTTTCATGAGGGGTTGTATGTATCACCGTAATGGTTTGGCTCGGGTTTGAAAGTGTACCACTTGTCTCCCGCTCCGTCGGTACGCGAGGATGCGTAGTCCACAAAAGCTTGTTCGGGGAGTTCCATGCAATCACGAGTGTCGTGGGGACTACTACATAATTCACATGAAGAAGTGATTTTGTTCACTTGGCTTGAAGGTTTAGGAGCCTCGTAGGATTTCATGAGAAACTTGACTTGGTCTTCAAGTTCTATGATCCTACGGTCGGAAGTGCTTGAATTGTTCGAAGGCAAAGATATTGCCTTGACCGTTTTATTCAAATCACGGGGATCACTCCAACTTTCGTTGTCATAAAGAGCAAGATCCTCTAGGAGAGCCCATGATTGTTCCGCACTTAGATCACGTAGCTTGCCACCAGCCGATTGGTCAATGGTTTGCCTCGTGGAGAGATTGATATGGTCATAGAAGATTTGGACTTGGAGCCAAAGTTCTATGCCATGGTGAGGGACTTTTTGGAGTAAGTCCTTGAATCGAGTCCATGCCTCGTAGAGAGTTTCGCCTTGACGTTGTTGGAACATCAAGATATCATTCCTTAGCTTGGTAGTTCTCCCCGGTGGGAAAAACTGAGCAAGGAAACGAGTAGTGAGATCATCCCAAGAGGTGATGGATCCTGCGGGTTGACGTTCTAGCCATTGACTAGCTTGGTCCCGCAGAGAGAATTGAAAGAGACGCAATCGGGTCGTCTCTCGAGTGGCAACATCAAGGTCTATAGAATCAACAATTTTGAGAAAGTCCTTGAGATGTTGATTAGGATCTTCGGAACGAAGTCCATGGAATGCGCATCCGCTTTGCACCAACCGGATGGTGTCGAATCGCAAGGGTGTGATATTGGCTCCTTGAGTGAGCTCAATGGTGTTTCGATAGCCATGGTGGCTAGGACGGGAATACTCTCCTAAAGTACGGGCTCTAGGAGGTGGTGGTGGTTGTTGTGGTGGTGGGTTGTGGGGGTTAAGGATATTACCATCTTCCATGATGTCGGATGGTATGGTTACGAACAAAGACACGAAGAAAATAGATAGACTAAAGAAAACCTAGAAAAATAAAACAAAAATCTCACTAGAAAGGAATCTAGTGAGTAGACCTAATAGAAATAAAAATTCAACCTAAACAATAACTATTCCCCGGCAGCGGCGCCAAAAACTTGATGCGTGGGTTTTGCAACCTTACAACAGGTTTTACCTCTCGAGGGATCTCAAGAGGCTTACAACCCCACCAGGCAGTGTACCTGACCGATGTAGTATAGTGTAGTGGTAAGTACGGGGATTGATCGTTCTCCACAGGGAATAGTGTTCGTTAGGTGTGAAAGACTACTCTAATTAGGTCTAAGGGTTGAGGAAGATTCTTTTTATGTTTTTATATTTTTTTATAAAAGCAAGTAAAATCTCGGTTTTGAAAGAGTGGGCGGAATTAGTTGCTAGTCAACTAACCCAAAATTACTACGGATGCAAATAAAATAAAATAACTGAAAATAAAATGTTGGTGAGAAACTTATGTGTAGAGAAATGTGTTTACTTAGATTTCCTTACTCCCTAACTATCTTTTACCGGTTAATTAGTGTGTATTAGTCGCGTGGATGACGGGTGTATTCCTTAATACCATTCGTGGGGTGGCGTACTTACTTCCCCAACTCTACAAGCTCCTACTTCACTCCTATGTCGAGCCGGCTAGGAAGCTCCTAACATGGGATCACTAGAATTCGCTTGTGCATTAAATACAACCATAAAAACCTTTAGTACGCATTTGGTTCATGTTTCTTAAGACGTTCAAGCAAGTTACCGAATAGGAAGTTAGCCAGTTTTCTTAAGCCTAACATAGATAAACAATCATCCAATACAACTAACAACACACTAACAACCAATAATCAATAGCTAGGTTTCATTAGATCTAAGCAAACACAAGATAAATTTAGCCTAACATGTTAATCAAAAGACAAGAATAAGATAAAATCAAACAACACATAGACATATTGAATGATTAATTGATAACTTATCTTCAATGTAACATGGAAGATCTCAAGGCAAAAAGCCTTGAAAAAGAAGCTAAAATCGTCTTAGGGTTTTCTCCCAAAATTCCACACACTAAGCTCTCCCTTAATGACAAAAAATTAGAAAACTATATATAGATTTTTGGATCTGACGGCGTCACCTTATGGAGTGTGACGCCGTCACCTCGCCGCATCTAGGGTTCCCGGATGACCTTCTTGACGCCGTCCCTCTTTAGCTCTTCCAAAATCCATTCTGGCTTATCAAGGCTTGACGCCGTCGAACCTTGAACGTGACGCCGTCCCCTTTTGATTTAAGCCGTGACGCCCTTGATCAAGTTAAAGCGTGACGCCGTCAGAATTCACATGGTATTTTCACTGGCTTATCATGAGTAAATTTCACGTCCACTTTTTCTTGCCAAGGCATGACGCCGTCTAGAGTAAATCTTGACGCCGTCTAGAGTAAATCTTGACAACTTTCAGCACAATTTTGAGACTTTGTCGTTTTCTTCACTTTTATGCTCCAAAAAAGTCCAAAATGCCTCCTTTTCCAGATTTCTCCTCAAAAGTACCTAAAATGACAAAAGGAACGATTTAGGGCAATATTTGATCAAATAAATATGATTTAGGGCTTAAATGACCCCTTAAAAGCGGTACACTTTTCGCTTCATCATTAAGCAGAAACCAGATGGAATCTTTATTTGCCAGGAGAAGTATGTTTATGACATGCTTAAGAAATTTGATATGGAAAATGTGAAGGTTGCTACAACTCCTTTTGAACGTCCAAAGCCTAAGTCCAATAATGAACCTGATGCTGCTGTTAATGTTCATCTTTATAGGTCCATGATTGGATCACTCATGTATTTGACAGCTTCAAGACCTGATATCATGTTTGCTGTTGGTGCATGTGCTAGACATCAGGTTACACCATTGACTTCTAACCTAAATGCAGTTAAGAGAATCTTCAAATATTTAAGAGGACAGCCAAAGATGGGACTTTGGTATCCTAAAGATTCTCCTTTTGTGTTGGAAGCATATAGTGACAGTGATTATGCTGGGGCTAACTTTGATAGGAAGTCTACAACAGGAGGTTGTCAGTTTCTGGGTAGGAGGTTGGTTTCTTGGCAGTGCAAGAAGCAAACTATAGTAGCTACATCTTCTACTGAGGCAGAGTATGTTGCTGCTGCTAGTTGCTGTGGACAGGTACTTTGGATGCAAAATCAGTTGTTGGATTATGGGTTCAACTACATGAACACTAAGATTTTTATTGATAATCAAAGTACTATGTGTATTGTTAAGAATCCTGTTTATCATCAGAGGACAAAGCATATTGAGATTCGACATCATTTCATAAGAGATGCTTATGAGAAGCATCTTATTCAGGTGGTTAAGATTCACACAGATGATAATGTTGCTGATCTGCTGACCAAGGCTTTTGATGGACCAAGGTTTAAACATTTGGTGGTTCATATTGGGATGGTGAATCCCTAGTTGCAGATTAAGGGGAGGATAAAGCTCAAGGGGAGGATTGTTCTTGTTGTTGTTGTATATTTTCTATCTTTCTTTTTTTCTTTTGTTTCTTTTCTTATTTTCTTTTATTTTGGTGTGTTTCTTAGTTAAAAAAAAAAAAAAAAAAAAAAAAAAAAAAAAAAAAAAAAAAAAAAAAAAAAAAAATTTCTTTGTATATTTTGTGTGCTAATAAGTGGTTTTGAGCATCACCTTGCAGGTACAGTGTTGGTGTTTACACCTGCACAATAAATGGTGCTCAACTCACCATGTCTTGCAGACTAGAAAGAGTTGACTCACCATGAGGGTACGGCTCTGGTGTGAATATCAAATCCGTTGATAGCTGTAATAGCTTGCTCAAAAGCTATAGGGTACTTCAACTCACCCATGATTTGTTTCTGAGAGTTGAAAATGGTTCTCAATTCACCATGGATGTAACCCTTATGGGATCCAAAGGATTGGCTAGTCCACAAAAGTATGGTTTGTGGTAAAGACAATTGGTATCCATATTTGGTATTCAATTCACCAAGGTTTTGCTGTAACCTAAGAATTGGCTAGTCCTGAGCAAACGGCTACAGGTAAAGACAAGTCAAATCCGTTTATAGTTGCTGATTTGCTAATAAATCAGATGGTTATCAATGTACCATGGTCTAACACACCTAAACATTGGCTACTCCAGTAGTGATGGCTATTGGTAAAGAGACATCAAATCCATTAATTTTCAATGATTCACCTCTCACAGGAGTTAACACACCTGGATGTGATGAGAATAGTATGAAACTTCAAGTGATTTGATGTACATATTGTCATAGTAGCAGCCAAGTTCAAGTGAAAGTAATGGTGACCAGTATACATGTTTTGAAGAAGATTTCTTGTTCCTGCTGAACTATTGAAGTTGCTGCTGGATGCTATAGAAGCTGGAATCTTGCAAGTTATGGATGTTGCTGCTGGTTACTTAAAATTGTTGCTGCTAAGTCGCAGTCCTCAAGCCTGAGAGTTGCAAGCTCTATCACATTGGAATCTTGCAGGTTAACCTAGTCAACCTCAAGATTAGGGGAGGATTGTTAGGATCTCTGGGAAATAAGAGTTTCATTGTTGCTGCCGATAGTGTTAAGCTGGTTCCTGCCGATAGCTTTGGTTCCTGCTGAAAGCTCATTGCTGCCGACAGTGTTATCTTGTTTCTGCCGATAGTGTTGTTGCTGCGGATAGTATTATTTGTTATCCGTATATTTAGAATGTTTGTTAAGATTTATTTTTAGAAGAGATTGTTGTTTATCTCTTCACACGTTTACTTGTAGAACGGGTTAGGGTTAGGTCATCTTGTTAGTATAAAAGATAAACCCGTCTATGAGATTATGTACGCCTTTAACACCTTTAACGTTTTTAATATTCAAGAACACAATTCTTAGTTCATAGTTTGATCCATAGAGGATCATTGTTCGTTTAGAGTTTTCTTCTTTATAATACTTGCTGTTTAGTTTCCGCATAAACGCTTGTATTGCATACAGAGGTTCTTGTTTATACCAAGCTCAATCAAGCTCGAAGTTCTCGATCCTACAGTTCTAATCTTATCGGCGAGTAAACCCTTAATGATTACTTATGACTATCCTATTTATCTTTCTCCTACTTTTCTACAGACCATAGAATGCATAGGCGATCTAATAAATAGGCGAGGGCAGAGGCATGGCGACCCGATCAACGCTCAGCTAGACACAGAGGTTATCAATGCACTAATAAAAGTCACCAAAGACATCAACATATAAACTTTAATTAATGAGAAAGCAGTTTTAAGGGAGTGCAATCTTTCCGTTGTCACATTACACAAGCCACCAATCTTGATGAATTAAAGTTTACTAACACAATAAAACAAAACTACTTAATGAATTAAACACATGCAGCACCTTCTTACAGCTCTTGTATCTTTGATTTGAGTGTGTCTTGTGCTCGCTATTCGACTGAATTCGTCCTTGGTTTCTGTACTTCGGTCTTCGTATATAATATGTGTCCCCCGAAATTCGTCTGGTCTTGGGGTATTTATAGTTTCTGTCTGAGGGTAAGATGCGGCGCATCTAGTAAGTAGATGCGGCGCATTGACTTAACTTCGCGTGGGGTCCAAGATTATAATATTCAGGAATATTCGTACACCGCCAGAAGATGCGGCGTGTCTTCATCTTTGGATGCGGCGCATGTCCTCTTGTATCTTGGATCGTATCTGGTGAAATATTGATAGTGATGCGGCGCATGTCATAAGTGAGATGCGGCGCATCTGGAGCAGATTAGTCTTGATCTTGTACATTTCAGTAGACTCTTAACTTCTTGCATGTTTTGCCCCATAATTAGTCCAAAATCGCCAAGTTTCACCAAATGCTTGTTTTCAACTGAGAATTACAAAAGTAAACGATTAAGTATCAATCCTCATACATAATATAATAAAACAAGTCAAATTAATAGGATAAATGATAGTAATAAAATGTACTTATTTGAGTTCATCAGCATAGATTACAGATAATTGAACAAGTTCACTGTGAAGGATAAGTTTCCAATTCCTGTCATAGAAGAGCTTATTGATGAGTTGCAAGGTGCTCAAGTGTTTTCTAAGTTGGATCTCAGGTCTAGGTATCATCAAATCAGGATGCATGAAAGTGATGTGTACAAGACTGCCTTTAAGTCCCATGAAGGCCATTATGAGTTTGTGGTCATGCCTTTTGGTCTTACAAATGCTCCATCCACATTTCAAGCTCTCATGAACTCTGTGTTCAAGCCTTTTCTCAGAAAATTTACTCTAGTCTTCTTTGATGACATTTTAGTATACAGTTCTTCTGTTGCAGAGCATGTGGATCATTTGAAAATGGTGTTACAAGTTATGAGGGAGAATACTTTGTATGCAAAAAGGAGTAAATGTGTGTTTGGAACAGGACAAGTGGAATATTTGGGTCATGTGATTTCAGGAAGAGGAGTGGCAACAGATCCAAGTAAGATACAAGCAATGAAAGATTGGCCAGTACCTGTAAATGTCCAGCAATTAAGGGGCTTCCTTGGTTTTACAGGGTATTATAGAAGATTTATCAAAGGGTATGCTATGATTAGTCAACCATTAACTGCTTTGCTTAAAAAGAATGCTTTTCAGTGGAGTTCCCAAGCCCAAACAGCCTTTGAAAACCTCAAACAAGCAATGATCAGTTCTCCTGTTTTAGCACTTCCTAATTTTGAAGAAGAATTTGTTATTGAAACTGATGCTTCAGGTTTTGGAGTAGGTGATGTACTACAGCAACATGGTCATCCTATAGCTTTCTTGAGCAAGACACTTGCAGTCAAACACCAGTCATTGTCAACTTATGAAAAAGAATTGTTAGCTGTGGTTTTGGCTTTGCAAAAGTGGAGAGGGTATCTATTGGATAGACACTTTAAAATCAGAACTGACCATTTCAGCCTCAAGTTCATGTTAGATCAAAGAATTACAACTCCTTTTCAGTCCAAGTGGTTACCCAAGCTACTAGGTTTTGACTATGAAATTGAGTATAAGAAAGGCAAAGACAATGTAGTTGCAGATGCACTGTCTAGAATTGAAAAACAAGCAGAACTGTTCAACTTGGTGTCAGGAAGTGTGTCTAATGAGCTTATGGATGCTGTGATGTCTACTTGGTCCAGTGATGAAAACTTGCACAAGATAGTTGAAGGTTTAAAAAACAAGACTTTGACTGTTACCAAGTATGTGTGGGTAAGTGATCAGTTATTGAGAAAAGGAAAATGGGTGGTTGGTAATGATGAAACTTTGAGGAATAAGTGTGATAGCTCACTTCCATAATTCTGCTGTTGGGGGGCACTCAGGAGTACATGCTACTACCAAAAGGATCACTGCATTCTTCTATTGGAAAGGTCTGAGAAAAATGGTCAAACAATGGGTGAGAAAGTGTGATATTTGTCAAAGGAATAAACCAGACTTATCTGCATACCCTGGTTTACTTCAACCACTACCCATCCCTTAGAGAATTTGGCAAGAAGTGTCCATGGATTTCATAGATTCTTTACCTATGTCACAAGGTAAGACTTCTATTCTAGTGGTGGTGGACAGGTTATCCAAACAAGCTCACTTCTTACCATTTGCACACCCTTACAATGCTCCTCAAATTGCACAGTTATTTCTTGATAACATCTACAAACTACATGGGTTACCTAAGTCAATTGTGAGTGACAGAGATAAAATTTTTATGAGCTTGTTCTGGAAGTCCTTGTTTGAAAAGTTACATGTGCAGTTAAAGATGTCCTCTGCCTACCATCCTCAAACAGATGGACAGACAGAGGTTGTGAACAAATGTTTAGAAGGGTATTTGAGATGCATGACTGGAGAGAAACCTAAAGATTGGGTGAAGTGGTTACCTCTAGCAGAGTACTGGTACAACACCAATTTCCACTCTTCTATCAATACTACTCCTTATGAGGTGGTGCTTGGACAACCTCAACCTTTGCATATTCCTTACATGGCCAAAGATAGCAATGTGGAAGCTGTTGATAGGACCTTGCAAGCAAGAGAACAGACCATCCAATTACTCAAGTTCAATCTCAAAAAGGCTCAAGATAGAATGAAAACTCAGGCTGATAAGAACAGGTCTGAAAGAGAATTCAAAGTAGGAGATTGGGTGTATTTGAAACTCCAACCATACAGACAAATAACAGTTAGACAAGGCAGGCAACACAAACTATCATCCAAGTTCTTTGGTCCTTTTCCATTAATTGGCAGAATTGGTCAGGTTGCATACAAGTTACAGCTACTTTCCTATGCTCAAGTACATCCTGTGTTTCATGTATCCCAATTAAAAGCCTGCCACTCAGATGTTACTGAAATTGGAACTTTTCCTCAATGTGATCCTGAAGGTTTAATAGCTGCTACTCCACTCAAGTTGCTTGACAGGAAGTTGGTGAAACAAGGAAATAGACCAGTGGTGTATGGTTTGATTCAGTGGAGTAATGGGTCAGAAGATGATGCTACATGGGAACTTTTATCAGACATTGTACAAAGGTTTCCAGAATTTGATGTTTGATCTTTGAGGACAAAGATTTTTTCTAAGGAGGAAGGATTGTCACGTGCCATACACGTGACCAGCTCAAACTACCCCAAACAACCATCTAACTGTTTTTCCCGCCCAAATCACAATTCATTTCTTTCATTATAAATACCTTTTTAATCATTTAGAATGTAGCTTTTGATTTCTCATTTCTCTGTTTGTAACAAACACAATTCATTCTTCTATGACAAATCATCATTGCTTTCAATTTCGAGTTATAATCATCTTTTATAATTCTTGTTGATTGCTAGAAACATTCTTCATTCTATTAATAGAATTTGGGTGTTTCATTTCCCCCCTCTTGAACATGCCAATTTCTGAGTCTAAGCGACAGAGAGTGTTAGGGTGGGAGGAGTGATCATTTTTTACTCTCCAACCCTCCCAAACTTTAACCAATCAAATCCCTTCACCTCATTTCAACCCTCCAACCCTCGACCCAACCTTTTTTACTGGCAACCATCACTCTCAACCCTCCCAAATCTTTTTTTAAATATTAATAATTTGTCCTCCAAAATTATAAATTTGCAACATTAACCCTTCCAATACTAAATAATTATATAAAAAAAAAAACAAACACTTGATTAAAAATAAAAATACAATTCCTAAAAATTTAAAACTACAATTCCTAAAAATTTGAAACTACAAATCCTAAAAATTAAAAACTACAAATCGCCCCACAACCAAGGCCAGTTATATTTCGCCGCTAACTCACGCTTCTTATCAAGCGTCCACTTTAGCATTGCTGGATCGGTGATGCGGTAGTGCGATTTGTTGTAGAACTTGTGATCTTGATATAAGGCCTTTTCCGCAAGGTATTTCGCCTTTTGTTGTTTCTCTTGGAGATGTGCGTCCAAGAGTTCTTGTTGTCTCTTTGCGTTATCCTCCAACAAACTTTTTTTTGTCGACGTGTAATCTTGGACAAACTCGGCAACACTAACCTTCGACGAGGCTTCACTAGCAACCTTTGATTTTCCTTTTCTTGCACGGTTATCCAGGGGTGGCGCTGCGTCTTCATTGAGATTTGGCAAAACGGTATCAAAATCGTTACTAGCCGCCGTCTCATAATAGCCCGATTCCGATGACTTTCTTCGCTTATCGGAATGAGAGGTTTCCTCATCTTGGACACACTTTTACCGATTGGTGGTATAAACCGTTGAACACACTTATTAGCCCGTTCATTTCCCTCCACTTTGTGGTTAGCGAATGATGACTTCGAGTAGTGTCTTTAATATTTGTGGCGAAATGCGCCAAAATTCGCTTCCAAAAAGAATCCCTTCCTTGTTCCATCCCGACCGTTCTACAAGTTGAGATGTGAACCCAAGCTTTCGCCAAAGCCTCCTCCTCCGATGTCCAACCTTTTTTTTCGGCCCTTTTCGCAAATTTCTTTTTTGGAACGTCTTGTTCTTGAACTTCTTGAACATCGTCGTTATCGTCGTCGTCTACAAGTAATAAAACGTATAAAAAATAAAAACGTATAAAAAATTAATGCGTACAAATAATAAAAACGTATAAAAAATTAAAACGTATAAATAATAAAACGTACAAATAATAAAACGTATGAAAATATATAATAAACAAAGTTAAAAAACATACCCAAATTCATTTGCGTTTCGGGCACCTCGAGAAACTCGTCTTCGCTCCCCTCCGGTTGTTCTCGGTAAGCTTCGAACGGGTTAAAGTTAGCCATTTCGTGTAGGTAGTAATCGTTTGGATTCATTGGTTGGTAGTTGACGTTTTGTCGTGGAGGACTCGGTGGTTGGGGACGATAATAGGTTTGTTGCGACGTCGAATGTGGTTGTTGACGAGGAGCTACAAATGGTTGTTTGGGTCGAGGAGCCGATTGTGTTTGTATAGGTCGAACGGGATTAGATCGAGTGCCCCGACCCCTCGACGAAGATGTTGCGCCAATTTTCTTGCCTCTTTGATCCATATGTTTGAGAATGTGGTTTGTGGTTTGTTAAATTTTTTGGTTGTGAAAAACTTGTGTGTTGTTCGGATTATTTATAGCCAACAAAGGGCTGAATTTGTTTTTTTTTTGCTTCGAACGCTCCTCTAACGGTCCTCAAAAAATTTTTGTTTTATCCCTTCAACGGTCCATTTGACCGTTTCTTTCCTTCACAATTTCCCAACTCGCAACGGTATGCAAACTCGCAAATGGAACCCGTGAACCCAGCCCACACAACCGGCAACCACTAGCCCGTGAACCCGCTAGCCCACAACCCCTTACCCGCGTATCACTCCTCCCACCCTTAGTGGCATCTTCCATTTTATATTCCGAGGTTCTTTCAAATAAACATGACTAATATACTTTTTTCCAACATTTTATCCCACATTACTCTATAGTTACCATGAAAAGACAATTACAGGTGTGGCATGCGGTTAGCTATGAAAGAGTCCCTCTGCGAAAACAGTATCTATAAGCTATTTGCCTCCTTTTGTTTCTGTTCTAAGGAGATGGCGACCTTATTTATCTGGCATTCATGAGCTTGTTGCCACTGATGGTTTGACTCCTCTTGCTGTCGATGACCCGGCTCTGGCTGCTGATGCACTGCCTATAGAGGTTAAATTACTAAACTGGCTGATCATAACTTTTGTTATTACTTCTAGGATTTTAGATTTTATTCCATGGTTTGTTGAAAGCATTTCATATGAGGACAAATAGCTTGTATTTTGTTTCTCTATACATATATACAAGGGTGCAATAAATCGAAATGCAAGTTCACTTTATTTTCAATTTGTTTGTTGGACTTGAAAAATTCTGATTAATTTGTGAGTCAAGTACAATGAGAAAAGTTATATAATTAAAATATTAGCTGAGTTTTCTCTTTAAAGCGATTTAATAGGTTTTTAATTTACTGGATACACTTTGGATGCCTTTTCACCCATTTAACCCATTTCCATTTAAGTTAAATAATTTAGTATGACCCATTGACCCTCTAGAGGTTCTAATTTACTGGATACACTTCAGATGACCCATCACCCATTTGACCCGTTTCCTTTTAAGTTAAATCATTTAGTATAACCCATTGACCCGCTATCGATAAACAAAATCCATGTAAATGAAGTGAAATTGCCACCTTTAGAAATGAAGCTAAAATTTTAACTATCTATTGCAATATGTTCAATAATAAATGTTGGTTTAATATCTTCTCTTACTACCATATTTGCCAAAACTTTTGACACATCAAGTTGATCTAATTAGGGTGCTCTTGCTATGATCTCGCCTGGTTGGGCTGCTGCTTTTGCATCTCCACCTGCTGCATTAGCATTAGCAATGATTGCAACAGGTGCTGGAGGAGGTGAAGCTACTGCCCCTGCTACAACCGCACATCTAAAGTGCGACTCTACCTCACTCGATAAAAAGTCAACACTTCATTCTTTTTCTAGCTTTCGAGAACCAATTGAAACAGTTAGCAAACCACCAACTGTTAAAGACAAAGCTTCTACAAAAGCAGCAGCACTGGCGGCTGCTCTGATGTTGAACGTACTGCAAAAATTGGTTCTGGAAGAGGTTTGAGTGCTGTTGCAATGGCTACAGCTGCACAGCGACGTAATAGAAGTGATACAGATCGTGTGAAGAGATGGAACGTTTCTGAAGCAATGGCGTCTGCTTGGACAGAGTGTTTGCCTTCTGCTGATAATAAACAAGTTTATAAGAAGGACTTTAATGCTCTTTCGTATAAATTTATTGCTGTTCTAGTGGGAAGCTTAGCTTTAGCCCGAAACCTGCAACGATCTGAGGTATATCTGCACTTGCTCTTTCTTATTTATTTTTTCAAAGCTTTCCAGGTATTTGGCATTGCATTTGAAATTGCTCATCTGAGAGTATAAGCTCTGCAAGGATCTGTTTTACAGCCTGTTATATTACAGTTCGTTATCTAGTTATGATTATTCAGTACCACATAGTCATTTTCAAAACATACATCTAAATACCTCTTGTGAATGAAATCAAATTTTAAATTCTACATTCAGGTCGATAGACGTGCTCAAGTTGATTCCATTGCTTGGCATCGTGCATGTACTGGCATACGTGTGTGGTGCAAACTCATCCATTACTTGATAGAGACAAAATGTCTCTTCGGACCAATCAGCGAAAATCTGTACAACCCTGAACGAGTATGGCCATAGCCTTAGTTATATTTAAAATAGCTTTCTGATGTAAACTTTTATACACATCTAAAATCTATTTTTCATGTATAGATTTTTTGGAAGCTAGATCACATGGAAAGTTCTATAAGGATGCGAAGCTGCTTAAGGAGAAACTTTGAGGGTTCAGACCATTTTGGTGCTGCTGCAAATTATGAAGATCCTGTTGAGCCAAACATAGTAAAGAGAATGTAGTTAGTCCATCTAAGACGTCCAGTTTACCTAAAGAAGCTATTTCAATGGAATTAGTAAATGAGGATGACGATCAAGATGAGATTCTTAATGTGGAAAGAAAGATGGATAATGTGGGACAGATGGATGATGCTCAAACAAAGCTATCTGGGACTGCAGAGCAGGCATTGCAAGTGTCAGATTCTCCAAAGCCTCAAGCTGGGATTGATGAAGATTTTGTAAGTTCATCAGCAGTTGGCCCTGGTTATATTCCTAGTGAAGATGACGAAAGAGTTATTCTTGAGCTTTCTGCATCAATGGTACGGCCATTAAATGTTTGGCAAGGAACATTTCAGGTAAGCTTTTATTGTCATTTTGCAATTGACTGCAATTATATATGGTACTGCTATTTGTCGATGAAATGAGACACTTGCGTATACAATTGTTTCTTTGTGGATTAAATTTGATGTCCAAATAAGATATATGTCAATTGTCATTATTACAAAGAAGTACTGTGATGACGTTATTTAACATTGTTGAAGGGTATTCTAGATATTTAAGAAATACGCAAGCATTTACTTTAACTATATATGCCAAGTTATATTCTTCTATTTACATGCGATGAAATGTGTATATAATATTAGACCCTTCACTCTCAGAATAAGTGTCACTTTTTATATGGATGGCAAGTGCTTGGCCTTTGACCAGAGGCAAAGAAAATATATCCAAAAATGGAGAAGTGAACAAAAAATAGGAGTTAATTCATTTTTTTGTTCTATATATATATACGAGTATATATATATATATATATATATTTTTTAATGTTCTAAAGTGAATGATGATATCCCTTGCTTTTTAAATTAAAAATTGTGAAAAAGTGCAGATTGATATAAACTATGAACTGCTAACCATGTTTTGGTGTGTAGTACCCCGTTTTCCCATGGATTCTTGCAGATTACACGTCACAGCAATTGGATCTTACAAGTCCACTGTCTTACGGAGATCTATCAAAGGTCACACATTTTTCTTTTTCTTTCTAGACTTGTGCATAGCAGATTTTGAACTAACATATTGGCCCAAACATATTTTGCAGCCTGTTGGAGCAGTGAATGCTGACCGGTTGAAGAAGTTTCAGGAGAGATACTACAGCTTTAATGATATTGTCATACCCAAATTCCATTATGGTTCACATTACTCAAGTGCCGGGACAGTAGGTTTTCCAATCACTTGTTTAAGAATTTCCAATTCTAGAAATTGTTTTTTTGCAGGACAGTTTGATCACTTTTTTCCTATCCTTCCAACTTCCTGACTTAATTCTCTTTCAAATACGTTTGACTTAATAAGCCTTAACAGTACCATCATTTTAATGGAGGTCAGACTGGTCAAATTACTTTTTATCCAGATAGTGACACAGGCAAGAAAATATGGGGGCTAAATATATTAGTCTTGCTGCAGAAATCTTATTTGCACAGCTGTTAGTAACAACCACTTTTTCTCTAATGGTTGACTGAATTTTGCGTTTTAAGTTTGGCCTATGGCTTTTCAAAATGGTCTCTGAAGTGTGTTTTAACAATTTCATGAGTTCATGACCCTTTTGCATGGGTAGCTTAAATCAAAATGTGTTTAGCTTTGATTTTTTTTGTAGAATAATCTGTATAATATCCTCTCTTTTTTTTTAATAATTTGTATAATATCTACAAATATAAACAATGTCTAAAACTAGTTGTAAAGTTTGATATGAAGGTAGCATAGTATTTGAGATTCTTTTTTTGCTTCTTGTAGTTGAGCTTGAAGGTTGTAGATCAAATGCTCAAGCTTGGTTGGGAAGGTGATGGGCTTAGCCCATTCATGAAATAAGAACATCGGCTCCATATATGTGTTGTGCCACCATTGTCATATGTACTTTCTTGACCACTAGTTAAAGTCAGCCAGAGAAACATTTTTTCTACATTTACTTCTGGTATGGAACCTGAAGCTGACACGCAGATTCAAGTAGCATGTGTTATTGTAGTGTAACATATGTTTCCCGGGTAGGGAACAACGGCTTCGTATATAGACTATACACAATTTGCAGAGTATTAGATGTACAATAGACACTGGTTATGGCCGAATTTGACTGTGTTGTATATTGTTGCCACCATGAAAGTAGCATTTGAGTTTTTGTACATTTTTTCCACCTTTTGGAGTTAAAAGGAGGGTTTTACTGTGGGTGATGGTGATGATAGTAAAGGTTGTGATTTTTGATGTAAACATAGATGTATTGTCGAAGAAAGCTAATTTCCTTAAAGTATTCTTGGCTCCAAATTTCTCAAAATACAGAAACCTACCTGCCTGTTTTGGCAAAAGACGGCAGGTCAGGTATGCAAGTTTGAGTCAAACGAGTAAAACTTTATGCCATGTTTGCGCCAGTCCGTCTATTTTTTAATTGTGTTAAATTTGATTAGTATGAAATTAACATATATTATTAACAGTATGGAGTTTGTTTTTGTTTGACACATTAATGTTGCTAAGAGTTGAGTGTAAAGGCAACTCTTAATTTGGTCTGCTTGCGTGACTTAAAACATGAAAGTAAAGCCCAAAACAATTAGAAATTCACATAAAACGAATAGGTGTTAGTGTGTCACCCCCTAGAGGTGCAAATAAATCGGTTAAAACCGGTTATAAAAAAACCGGTTTTCCTAAAAACCGGTTTCGGTTTTTCCGAAATCGGTTTTTCAGTTATAAATGTTTGGAATCGGTTTTTTTCGGTTATAAATTTTCGGAATCGGTTTTTTATCGGTTTTTTTTTCGGTTCGATTTTTTTCGGTTATAAATGTTCGGATTCGATTTTTTTATCGGTTATTTACCGGTTCGTTTTTTTTTCGGAATTTTACGTACATGTTCTAACATTTATTTAATAAACTTGTTATGTTAGACCCGTTTCCCGGGTACTTGTGTATGGAGTAAGTTTAATGTGTTATATTATTTATGTCGATTGAGTTTGGTGGGCAAATGAAGTGGTAAAGGTTGTTTGAAGTGAAATGGGTCAAAACGGGTTTTGGTGCAAAACTCGTCAACTTGTAAAGTACTATTCCAAGGGTCAAATGGTAAATGTTTTTACAACCGCTCTTATGAGTCCTAAGTGTAGTGTTAGACGTTGGGTTATAAAATTTCTCACATTTCTTGCAACGCGCCATTTCCAAATTATCAATCATAATACACAAATCGTAATTAGACCAAACATCACCTTTTCAGTTAGTTGGTTTAATTTTCACAACATCATCATTTGTGTAAACTTTTCGTGCATTGCTAGTAGAAACGGAGGGATTAGTGGAAGCTTGTTGTGATTGTGAGTTTTCCATTATAGATGGATTTGAGAGATATTTGAGAAATTAGAGAGATATATGAGAGTGTTTTTTATGTGTTTTCAACCACAACCCATTACATGTATTTATACTACCAATCCATGGCTTAAAATCATCAAAAAAACACAAAAAAACAAAAAAAACACAAACAAAAAAAAAATAATAAAAAAAAAAAAAAAAAAAAAAAAAAAAAAAAAAAAAAAAAAAAAAAAAGGTTAAAACCGGTTATTTGAAAAAACCGGTTAAAACCGGATATAAAACCGGTAAAAAACCGGTACACCTATAAAACCGGTTTTTTTAAAAACCGGTCTAACCGGTTTTTTTAAAAACCGGTCTAACCGGTTTTTTTAAAAACCGGTTTCGGTTTTGTCGACCGGTTAAAAAAAACCGGTTTAAAGTTGCACCTCTATCACCCCCTACCAATCCCGGTTGGATCTGTTTATCCTATACATGTTTAAAATTTTATTCACTTTCAGATAGTTGTATGGTGATTGAAGTATCTTTGACATGTAAGGCAATACCTGAAGTCCATTTACGTATACAAAACAATGTTGAGTTTTACAAGCATTAGTGAACATGGAAAACTACTCGGTGTCGATGCCATGGTTGAACAAGCTAATTTGAGTTGTTCAGCTAGAGTATATCAAATTAATGAGGTTATCTACTAACTATTTATTTATTAAAAGGAATAGATGAATAAATAACAAAGTCACTGTGGTTTAGCATTAAAATAACCCGCTTTGACCCTGACCCAACCAGTTGTCAAGTATGTTTATCTAAAAGCATCTTCAGTGTCAACAATCAAATTCTGCATGATGATTTGCCATTTATGAACCAAGAACAAAACACTTAAAATCTTCAGACACGGCTCACATGCATTTAAGTTTCTCTAAAGACTCCATTTTCCTAGGTTAAGTTTAAATTTTACTACAAAGGCACACAAGAAATCAAAAAGGTACATTTTTTTTTTGATAGACGCTACAATGAACATACACAGACTGATAAGGTAGACAGCACTGAGTAGTTGGTGTGTTTGTTATGCAGCATGATAATATACGTATGTCAAAGACTCAAAGACATATAGTGGTCTAATAGAGCTCTAAAAAATTGTTGCACTAAGGTTCCAGTATATGGCTTGCCATTTAGTGTTTTGTCATTCGTAAATCAGTTGTAAACTTGATTTCATTACATATAGTTTGTCAATCAGAGTTTGAACATTTATAATGTTATTAAGGCTATCGTTAACTGAGACACGATAGACCTGATGGTCAGTACCTCTTTACCAGGGAAGGGGTTCCTAGGATCATTTATGATTTTATAATCGTACGAGTTTCGAGCACGCTGTGTCGACTCAAGACATCGAGCATGTAAAAGGGTTTAAATTTTGCATAAAAAATTTGCCACAATCAGACATTAAGGTGTCAGAAGTATTCCCAGGAAATACATGTTTCTGACAATCAGACACTTGTGGATTGCATGAACTTAGCACACGCAAATTCATCTTTCGGATACACTTGTTGGGTGAACATTGGAAACTTGATAACTGAATGATTCTGTGTAAAGATATACTCCGTATTAAATAAGTATAGGGTTATTGGGAATGTCTAACAAACATTACAAAAGGGTTGCCAACTTGGAAAGCTTAAAAAGGCTAGCTAAGTTGAGATGAATCACTCAAAACTATACCCGGAAGGCCAGTTTTGTTGGAACGTGTAAGAACATCAAGCTAGCTAAGGCCATTTGAAAGACAGTTAGCCCTCATTTGTTTCTACAGTGTGAATAATTAAGGAAAGGTTATACCATGGCTGTGGAGCTCAGACAACCATGATGAAGCATTTTGGGCAAAGAATGCAAGAAAGTGAAAAAATTCCAATTAATAAACAAAAATAGGCAGAGTACATTAGACGAAACTCATGCTTCGTCGACTTGGTAAAAGAATTATGTGGGCTTATTGAACAGCAAGCCACCAAATATAGAAAGAAAATGACATATAATAGAGCACCTAAAAGAAACCTATAAAATCAAATATAATTGTCAAGAGCAAACAGATGAACATACCGACCAGCAAAAAAAAGATAACCCGAGTGCCCTAGTTATTGTTTTGGCGGTTAAATGCTAAAAGTTGCTTGAAAAGTGAAGCGGGACCACATAATCTGCTGGCCTTCAACAAATGCTTTTTTATGCTAAGCCTTATAAAGATAACAAAAAGAAAATAGAAGATTTGGCATACCTTCTTCATGATACATATTAACTACAAAAAAATAACCTGATGAAAAACGTTTAAGTTTCAACACTAGCTTCTTTCGTTACTTTCGTCTCTTCCTCCAACTCCTGAACCGCTCTTATAAGTGATTTCGTGATCCCATTCAAATGTAACCCTTTTTTCGTCATTTCCTCCATTAGCTTCTGCGCCATTCCCCAATCAGCAGCCTTCAAGCATAGAGACTGAATCAACTTATTATACTAATTAGGCTTCGGCTGAACCCCATACTCTTCCATTTCCTCCAACAACTGAACAGCCTTTCCAAATCGCTCAAGCTTACAATACCCGCGAATCATTGTATGATAAGTCACAGGAGTTAGTTTGCAATGGTTCTTTTTTGCCTCGGTCAATATTTTGGCAGCTTCTTCCATTTCACCACCCTTTGCATATCCACTAATAATCACAGTGTAAGCAAACACATCAGGCTTGAGTCCCTTATCTTCCATCATCCTCATTATCTTTATAGCTTCGGCCATATCTCCCAACTTGCAAAGACCATTGATAATTGTATTATAAACTGTATTTCCAGGAGGTGGGCCCGCATCAATCATTTTCGCCAACAAAGATTTTGCCCCATCAATATCATTAATTCTGCACAACGCTTGAATGACACAGGTATACTGCTTTATTGCATATTTCCGCTTTTCTCCATTGGTGAAATCATCCAACATCTTTAACGCCAAGTGAACATTATCAACATCATTCTTCTTCCGATCACATAATGAAGTAATCAAAAAGTTAACAGCGGCCTGCGGTGGGTATATTTTTTTCTCCTTCGCCGACAAATAAACCGAATGAGCTTCTTTCACCATCCCACCTTTGCATAAAAAGCCTGTGATACTCCCAACTTTTCCACCTTCCGGTAACTTCTCTTCACTAAGCATTTTCTCACAAACCAAACCAACATGGTCATAAATAGACCGCCTACAAAGTGCTTCAATAGCATAATAATATGTATCCGCATTCGTCACACATGACAAGTCCTCAAACTTGCTAAACACCTCGTACCCAGCCATCCCTTTGCCTAATATTGAAAACAAAGATATTATCCCATTAAGCAACTTTCTCGTCACAACGCCGTCCTCCTCACCAATCTCCTTAACCAAATCCCACAACTTATAAGCACCCGTCTTCTTGAGCTCCCGACAAACAGCCTGTTGGAATATTAGAATCATAAACTATAAACTAATAAACCATAAACAAATAACATCAAAGCATGTAGCACAACGGAATAAGACCAAAATAACCCTCCATTAGACTCCCGTTAGCACTTAACGAAAAAATATTTGCGTCGTTAGTCCTCAGGGATGTAATAGTTTCTGACAGGGATGTAAAGTGCCAAAAGGTGTAAACCACATGGATGTATTTTGCAGTTTACTCTAACTAAAAATAAGTATATCTTCTAGATGCATGCATTAATCCATTTACAAATGATTTGCTTTTTGTATACTGCTAAAGATTATCTGAATTCAAATACTCCTTTCAATTACTTTTCGTCCTCGCACAAGTAATTACCCAAGAAAGAGTTTTGATATTCCATTGTTAATTTCATATAAATGAAACTAACAATGACAATCATAATCTTTATATATTTAATGTGCTTAGAAAGAATTTCAATCACATTTAATTGCTTAAGTGTGATTGATAATCTTTTCACATATTAAATATGTATACAAATTTGTCCATTATGATTTCTACACAAGAATTTAAATCTCTAGGATTTCCATTTCCTTTGTAGAAGTTCATCTCCATTCTATAGTGTAACTATAGGGTTTAAGATCAACTACGTTTCCAAACTAGTTATCTTTTTGGACTGCATCTTATTATTCATAGTATGAGTAATTTGCCAAATAAACATTTGCAATTTATTAACAGGCATACCACGATCCTGTAACTCATAACCCTCAACATATTCTACAAATATTTGAGATATCCTTGCGGATCTATGAAATGAGAATTCCATCATCTTTGAGATTTAACACTAACATGTTAAATCCTCATTATGATTTTGCTAGTGTATTTAGAAGATTATGTATCTTGTAATTTTATCTCATCAAGATAAAATCCTCCCACTTGCCTTTTACAATTTATAGATTAACTATAAACACTTAGCAAATAGAGCAACACAAACTTGTTCTCTTTTGGGACTTTACAAATACATATTGACAGTTCCTAACATCAATTTGTTAATAGCCTACTCACAAGTAGTTTAACAAATTCTGAACTTCAATTTTAAGACTTAATGTGATTGATCACATTCCATATTAAATGGTGTCTTATTAATCTTCTAGGTTAGAGTCTAATTGAGTATATCCAATCCTTACTCAATTTCCTAACCTTGATATCTTTTGGAAGAATAGAATATATGGTTATCTCAAATCAAACAATATAACAAGAGTTTGATTCTCCTAACTTAACATACTATAAACACTATGTATTTCATTAGGATTAATATTGTAAGTCATTCTTACAATATATAAGATAAATATATATATCATATTGGCTTACCTATTTTACCAACTAAATCACTTTAATGGTACAATAGATTTTCCAAGCCAATTGCATGCATTATAACATAAGTACTTATTGACCAAGTTACTTCATGTCTATGTCTTACCAAGAAGACATAACTGTTATAACCCCAATCTACTTTATAAGTCATTAATCAATTCAATGACTACTTGTATATGTCTTAATTAAAAAAATATATATCAAGTTAACGTCTTACTTTATTATATGTCTTATAGCAATCAAAGACTTCATATTTATATCTTCAATATAAACATGTATAACTAAAGTAATTATGAATACCACAACTTGGTTTCATTTGTAATTTCAAGTTAATTTATTACTTCATATATTTATGTCATTACATAAACATCTAAATATGAAGTAGTATAAGATTACTTCATTTATTTATGTCATTACGACAATACATAAATATTCATATTTGAAGTATTCTTCTTATCATATTGACACTTGTTCTAATAATTATCTAATTAAGGAACTTGTAAATTAACATAGTTTCATTACATTAGCCGAGGCTGCAATAATAAAAGTATGTAATTTACCTTGTCATTAATATCTAGTAATGAAAGTAGATATTAACTCCAAGTGTTTTAATATTAGAATGTGTATAAAACACATTAGAACATTAGTCTCTTACCTAACAGTCAAGAGAAACTTATAAATCATATTCCTTTATGTTGTTGGTTGCACACAATAAAGATTTCTCCCTCTTGTGCATGAAACAACATCACGTATCAGATAAACAACACGTCAATAGTTTTCTTATTTGATCAATATGATTTGTGTCATAGATATAAGTAGGTATAGAATCACTTCGTCTAGTAAGAAAATGTACATGACTATCCTTAATACCACAAGTGTCTATAATTGTAAAGTATTTATCTCAAGAGATTCTAGAGATAATCCGGGTTACTACCAAGATATCAAGACTTGTAGCTCCCTCTGAATTAAAGATCACTACATGAGCTTATTGTTCAGTAATTACAACACAATGCTCCCACTGGATTTGACAACATTGTAAGTGTTGCATAACCAGTAACAGCAAATAATGTGTTGTTTACTTTCCTACACCTTTGATGAATCCCTTACGTAACATTACTAAGGTACTCAAAGAATGTATTCTACTTTGTCAATGATGGAATATCCATCAATACAATTAACTTGAGAAAAATTGGGTATGCAATTTCTTCCTTAATTAGGTCTATCATCCCCATCATGGTATGTAGCACCTTTAAATGGTTAAAGCACAACAACTAGATCAAACATTCTAGTTTGTCTTTTACCAATTATGCGGTAATTAGTCTAGCTTCTAATTTCAATAACTCCTAACCATGCATTTTCTTAAGAAATTCGCCATGAGTTATTTCTTAGAATTTAGACAATTCTAATTATCCTATTATACCTTTCTCATTCATGAAAAGGAATAGGATTAAATCTTACTCTTCACACGAAAAGTAGACTCGGTTTATTCTTTTCAGTAAAAATTGACTTTATCCAAAACCCCTACGGGTGTAGATCAATTTACTACTAAAGGAATGTCCCACGTTTACGGTTTTAACGTTGCATTAAATACATTTAAAAGAATTTTCAAAATTCAATTTTAGTATTTTCGATAATAACTTTTCAAGAAAATCAAACACCCACGGTAAATGAAATTTTACCATTTAATTTTCATTGAAAATTAGGATCCAAATTGACGTCGTTTCATTACATCAGCTTTGGCTGCTAGCAACGAAAGTACTCAATAAGGTACGGGTCGAACCCAATTGCCAATATTCAATAGCAATTCCTAGAATCATGGGACTTACATATTATGCCAACCTCAGTTGCAAATGTAAGCATGTTTCATCCCCAAATCTTTATGCCTTGGCGCCGTTCCATTACATCAGCTTTGGCTGCTAGTAATAAAAGTGCCCAATTAAGCTAACCAACTTAAGAAACTTGTAAATTGACGTTGTTTCATCACATCAGTTTTGGCTGCTAGCAATGAAAGTACTCAATTTACCCTTAGACAACCACCCTTTGAACATCACATTCAGCTTTGGCTGCTCGTGATGTAGGATGAAACCTTAGGTGTTCCTTTTTGTAGTTGGATGATATATTACTTAAATTTTAAGGGTATTAAATTTTGATGTGTGTAATCAAAATATATATAAAGATGTCATGAATTCATCTTTGTATCATATAAATTTCAAAACTAGTTTACTCATTCGCAGCTTAAATCAACAAAATTTAATTGATGGCGTTGAGAAACTTACAACATTGTCTTAAGATGCTTCGTACTTTTTCATGGTGTACTTAGTAAGTCTATTATTGACGCACAGGCGAGCGGAGGAGCAAACGTCCGCCGAAGCTAATTAAAAACGCGCCCCTTTTGGATGACAATTTAATGTCAAACCTCCTTATACCCACTTTATAGTTTGTCAATAATAGGTCCGCCGCTTCGACCACTTTTGTACAGTCGCATCAATCAATTAAAACTTTAAGATTTAAAGCTTAAAACATTTATGTAGTAAATTATTAATTGCTAGTCTCGCCTGGGAGCAAATTACAGTGCGAAGCGAACCACTGTCGGCACATAAGACTTGGCAATTAAATAGTTTACTACAAAGGTTTCATAGTTATTAGGTTCATTTATTTTTATTCAAAAAACTACCCTCTTTGATGTTACAATCCATCATAATTAAACACAAAGAACAAGTAATTGAAAAAATAAATAAACACTCAATAACACATATATGATCATTAACAATATCATATAGCCACATGCAAACCTTTTGATAAATCCAATTAATTTTCTATGTGAATTTATAATGTATGTAATTAATAAAACTCCCATTGGTTTTCGAGCTCATTGTGCCCAATGGACCACAGACGCCAAATAACTTGGCCGCGTAAATTTTGATTAATTAGATACCACATTGCACATAACCAATTAATTAATATATTAATTAGGGTCTTCCCTAATTTTAGATTTACCTTAAAAACATGTAGCAAATTAAACACATAACATTCCATGACAAAACATGCAAGATTTTGTCATGGATCCCATATTGCACTTTAAATCATGTATCACATATTTACAAGTCAATATCGTACGCAATCTAATTAATGACATCACAAAGGTACTCATTAATTAAACACTTAAAATTGCATGCAATCCTAGGGTTTCTACAAGATTTTTACCAACAACCAAAAAAAAAAAAAAAATCAAAACCCTAGATAACGAATTGCATGTATCTATTCAGCTAGATCCAATTTTAAGGTTTTTAGTAATTAATTACATGTTAAAAATGGGCTCTCGATGCCACTGTTGAAATATTAGAATCATAAACTATAAACTAATAAGCCATAAACAAATAACATCAAAGCATGTAGCACATCGGAATAAGGATCTACAATAACATGTAATAATTAACTAAAAATTAAATAGACGCGTACCTTTTGATTCCTAGCAAAAACAAGGAATCACGTGATCACCAAGAACAATATAAACCCTAATATGGGTTTAAGAAGGATCGATCTAGGTGTCATCGAATAGGGTAAGTCACCACAAGCTAAAAGAAGCTTGTTACTCGTTCTTGTACACATGTAATACTAGCGTTCCAATGAAAAAAAGCTAGGTTCTAAGTTCACAAACAAAACCAACACTTGTGTTCTAACAAAATCGACAAAAACCCTAGGAGTTAGGGATAATGTAGATCGGCTAGAACTAGAGGAGAGGAGAAAGAAGATGGTTTTTACTTGGAACAAGATTAGGGATTAATGAATACAATGAGATTGTATTTATAGGCACCCTTGGCTTGCTCCCCACTCCAAGAAATCGACTAGAATAACCCTACGAGGGCATTCGGCCGACTTTCTCCCCAAGAAAGGGATTCTAGATCCTTCTCTTGCTCTATTGCATAATTAGTCCTTTAATGACCGTTATCTCTAACTTCGTTAAGTACTAACTGTCGTTAAGTTAATTTGTTTGTGAAATGAATAAATAAAATATAGAATATATTTAATTTATTCATACCATTGAAACTCTTACGTATTGTGTGCAATCCCGAGTCTCGGGTTCGAAACCGGACATATTAATATTAGTATTTATACACAAACTCTAACACAACCTTCACAAGCGACTCTAAACACTTATTCGTAACACTAAACACTTCTCGATTCTTCTCATTATACACCCACTTCAAAAAACAACCAAACTCTCACCGGAAACATCTCCACTCTCCAACACCCTAATCACAAACTCCTCGCTTAAACTCAAATTCATTTCATCTAAACTACCATCAAATTCACCACCTCCACCCTTAAGTACCGATATCACCCTACTCAACTCATCTTAATAAGACCACAAGGTATCATGAGGAGCAAAAACTCCTCATTCGGGCCCCACGGGGTGCCACGTCACCACAACAAACTACAACTTACAACCCCCTTCCTATAACATACCACAAACTCCTCATTTGGGCCCACCACTATCTATTTTTATTTCTTTTATTCAAATACCCAAATAAACTAAATTCATTTCATAAAAATAAAAATACAATACATAAAATTTAAACCCATACTAAACATAAAATTATGATACGAAAAAAAAAAAAAAAAAAAAAAAAAAAAACAACGATACGGGACTTCTTCTATATTTACAATTGTAAATATTTAAATTATATTAAATAGATAATATTTACATTCTTCTTCTTCAATTTTTCTTCTTCATTTTTTCAGATGACCATATTATTTCTTCTTCTTCAATTTTCTTCTTTTTCTTCTTCTTCAATTTTTGCCCACCATCTGTCCCACTTTACCATATTATTTATTCTTCTTCAATTTTTTCAACTAATATGACTTCTATATTTACTATTATAAATATTTACTATTTTTTCAACAAATATGGCTTCTGACAGAAAGTACAAGGCAAAGCCTCGCCGTGCAGACGAGGAAGCAGTGCACGGCGAGCCACGAGGAGCATGGCCGGTATCACGGCGAGCCACGAGGAGCGTTCCACGTGTACTACGACGAGCTACGGTTTGCCCACACCGGCTGCTCTAATATTTAATAACATGGGACAAAACCGCCATTTATTATATTTAATGTACAAATACAAATATAATTTACAAAATTTGTAGTAGAATAGTGACAATAAGAGTATACATACCCGAATACGAAACATTATTAGGATTCTTTTCAGGTTTGTGAGGGTATAGCTATTTTTGTGTGTGTTATTGTGATAAAAATTGTAAAACACATAGGGCGCCCAAATTGTGACACTGAGTATATGTGTTTTGGGTGAATTTGAGCGTGTCTGGGGGTTAATGCGGGGGTGTTTTTAAAAAAAGTCGCTTAAAGAAAAAATAGTCGCTTAAATCTTTTTTTACGTCGCTCAAGATTTTGAAATAAAAAAGTATTTATAAAGTATTTTAAAAATA
This sequence comes from Artemisia tridentata subsp. tridentata, assembly GCA_021014915.2. NCBI lineage: Eukaryota > Viridiplantae > Streptophyta > Magnoliopsida > Asterales > Asteraceae > Artemisia > Artemisia tridentata. The sequence continues at coordinate 136,751,395 of CP139505.1, read as the reverse complement.
ATACGAAAATGTGAAAATTACAAAAAGGTGAAAAGTACAAAAGTAATGACACAAGTACAAAAAGATGAAAAATAAAAACAAAATCGCTCAAAGTACCAAGCCGTCAGTCGCTTAAGTTGCTCAACATTGGGAATGGGAAAAAGAATAAATAAATTTTTTTGAAGTTTGACTTTTTTTAGTAGAAAAAGATAAAATAGAAGGTCGCTTAAGGTATGAAAAGTCGCTGTAAAAAAATCGCTTAGAAAGTACACATAGTGGGCTATGACACAAGTACCACTTTAATGATTGGGCGCGACTTTTTTGGGTGCCACATGTCACCTTCATATTAAGTCGCAAGTCGCTTGGGCTATTTCAAGAAAGTCACAAAAGTGAGTCCTCAAAAGCCAACACTTCGAGCGACTGGGCTAGGCTCAAAATTGCCCCCCCCCCCCCTTTTTTTTTCCATTCTTCACAACTCAAAAACACATAATCTTATTAATTTGTCTTTTTTTTTTTCCTTCTACTCAAGAACACAAATAATTTTACTAATCTTTTTAATATTTTCTTTCCTTTACCTCTCTATTCTTCTTTTTTTACTTTCTTTTCTTTTGGTCTAAAACTCAAGAACGCACCATTAGCTTACTAAAAAGATCTCGTACGATACACATGAGGTATTTGACACGTCTTGATCTTAGGCATGAACTGAAGTGTTTAAGCAAACACTACCAAGTATCCGAGGATGGACCTACATGGAAGTTAGGTGTGCCATGGGCTACACCAAATTTTGAGTCACGAAGTGTACATTTGTTTGGAAATTGTCGTTTTCCGATACATGCAACCACTAATAGTAAGTGCACTACTTTCTTTTTTTTATAGTGCAACTTTAGTTTAACCCAAAAAAATCTTTTTAATGTAAATTTTATTGCTTATAATAATATAGAAATTTTTTGCAAGACTCTCCCGAATTGTTTTGTTAAACACCATCCTAAAAATCATAAGTTTATCCCTGCAAGTACAACTTGTTATATTGACTTTTTAAGTACAAGACGTGTAAATTTGACATATTAACATAAATTTACATATGTTCAAAAAAACATAAATTTACATACTTGATTATTTTTTAGGGTAATTACAAATTTCGTCCATGCGGTTTCCAAAATTTGCACTCTCAACCACTCTCAATAATTAATTACAAATTTTGTCATCACTGTTCATATTTGTAACACCCTATATCCTTTTTGTGTTGACCATTGGTCAAAGGACATTAAAATGACAAAAATACCCTCGTTTTCTTCCCATTTTAATTTCTTTTTGAATTTATATTTATTTTTAAACAAAAATCAAGAACACTCAAGAATATCAAGAACAAACTCAGATTATATAAAGTTTTAAATCAAATGCAAACCCAAATTTCATACCCCTTTATGGCACCGTGATTATTTACTTTTTCTTCTTTTCTTTTTCGAAAATGACATATATTGATGATATGGATCAAGAAGATCCTGTAAATTACAACTTGATTGATGATCTGAAATTGAAATCTTGGCTACCAATTAAACTAACCTTGCTAACAACAAACATAAATTGCTACAGACATAACAAGTGAAATTGACCATTGAAAGAAAATAGAAAAAATCAAACTCATAAATGCACATCATGATGAAACTAAATATGGCAATGGAGGGGGTATGAAGCAGTTGATAATGAAACCTCAAAAACAATTGTCAAGTCCTTCAAGCGCGTCTGGTAGACTAGTCTCTTTTCAAAAAGAAAAAAATTGTTAACGTGCAAGTGTGTATATAAAACTAAACTTATTACTTTTTTTTTGAATGGCGGATTTTATTAAAACAACTAGCAATGAGCTAGAACATTACAAAGAAAAAAGATGAGGGTTTTTGAGCCACTCAATCAAACTAAAAGAAGCTTTAGATCTATTACATGAAGATGTATCACCTAAATCTTCTTTACTATCTTGTGCCAGTTCGAGAAATGACAGGGTTTGGTAAGATAGATGAAGCAGCATGGTTATGAGTAACATCTACAGTTGCCACATTTGGGGTTTGTTTAGGCTTCTGAAGTTGAAGAATAGAAGAAGTTTCTCTAATTGATACCAAAGTGCTCTTATGTAAGATTTATGTTTCTTTTCATTCTCTTGATAGACTCAGGACACTTGTAACTACCATCAAGGAGCTCATTTGGAGATATCGCATCTACGTGCTTTAAAAAATCATAAATATCGTGTTTTGAACCATAAACTCCTGGAAACAAATCCAAGAACATAGAAAAAATATGTAAAAATGTCAACTAAAACTACAAATGCAGAATAGTTCATGGCAAAAAGGTCATACCAAGCACATTATTTCCACTTGCACCTGATCTGAAGCTAGACAAACCAACCTTTATAGAAAAATAATCGAACCTACTCTTGGATACTTTGCCATTTCTTTTATCACTTTTCTTCCCAAAGTTAACTATCTTCTGCTTAACTATCTGTGTTTTATTTGATAAGACTCAACAACTAATAGTATAAAGGTTAGTGCAAGAAAGCAATGGAACTGAAAGACCGACTCACGTTCAAGCGGGAGCCGTATTCCTAAATATACACAATTAATTATATATGGGAAAATCCAATTCGTAATGTATTGACAGTTGTTTTCATATATTTGGACAATTGTTTTCAAAATCATAAATGATTGCTTTTATATATAGACAGTTGTTTTTGCAAAGTATGCCTAAGTTGAAATATGTTAATTTTTTTTTTTTTTTTTTTTTTTTTTTTTTTTTTTTTTTTTTAATTTGTTCTGGCAGTTTGTTGGTGTTGTGTGGTGGTAGAGGCTGCTGGTGTTTGTGTGGTGGTTGTTTAAAATTTGGGTTTGTGGTTTTGTGTTTTTGATTTTTGTTTAAAATAAATATATAAATTCAAGAAAATTTGGAATAGTAAGAAAAAAACAAGAGTATTTTTGTCACTTTAATGGCCTTTGACCAATAATCAAGACAAAAAGGACGTAAAGTAGGGTGTAGCTTAACTAGTTAAGCGAGCCACGGTGAGAGTAGTATTGGATGGGTGACCATCCGGGAAGTCCTCACTTATGGAACACAGGGTCTGTTGGTACTAGGCAATGAAGATGAGAGCCTGTGAGCCAGTGGTTGCGCAGGTTCGAATTTGAGCCGGCCCCGGTTTTCATCCGGCTGTTACTCCAGCGAGAAATCTCGTGTGGAGGCAGTACGGTTTCCGGGCGGAAGCCGTTTAATCCCCATTGCGCCAGCGTGGACCCGGTTCAGACAACATAGTCTGGGTATGTGGTGGATGAGGGCCTGCCAATGTGACGGGTACGACTCTAAACAAAAAATTGAAAGTCGCCTTCCAAAAAAAAAAAAAAAATTACAAAATGTGAGCAGTAATGATAAAATTTGCAATTAATTTTTTTAAGTGGCTAGGAGTGCAAGTTTTAAAAACCACATGTACTATATTTGCAATTTACCCTTTTATATATAATTGACTAATTAGATGATGCCCTAATTTCATGCGCCGCTCTTTGTAATGTTAAATAGACCTGTTTACATCTTTAGATCTCACACCCTCACCTCACTCGATGTCTCCAGATCCCATTTAGTACTCCAGGTAAACAACTTATATCTTATCTTTTTTCCTTCATTACTTAAGATATGTGAATCCCATCTGTGTTTAAATTTCATAGATTATATATACTTAGCATGTCTACATTAATTTAGTGTTTATATGGATTTTTTGTAAGTAAGGGACTGATATTAAGTAGTAACCATATCATGTAATTTTCAGATAATGGCGTTTCAATGTTTTAAGATCCAACTGCAAAAGATCGAATCAGCCCCAGAAAATTTTGGTGAGCACAATGTTACCGGGATTCTCGTTCACCATATAAGTGAAACTGCTCTTATGTGGACTCAAAGTATTAGGATTTTTGCTGATGTTTCAAGTGGGCTAAGCTACCTTCATAACAACAAAGGCAAAACGGTAATCGTCTATGTCTTTAAGCTATACTTTTAGATCTGTGTACAGTTTAGAGAATGATATATGGTGAATTAGAAGATTTAGAGAATGTACTATCTTGCACTGACACAGCTAATCTGAATGTATTTGATTTTAAGCTATACTTTTAGATCTGTGTACAGTTTAGAGAATGATATATGGTGAATTAGAAGATTTAGAGAATGTACTATCTTGCACTGACACAGCTAATTTGAATGTATTTGATTGGCAGTGGTTTTCATTAATGAAAACAGAGAACAATGTGATGCCTTGCTTTCTCGGATGTGATCTCTTGCTTTCTTGGATGGATACACGGTCAACCTTGTCTTAGAATAGAAAACGGGTCAATCATCCGCATGAAATAAGACAATAGAACATGAGTATGAAAGAGTGGAACAACTATGTTGACCGGATCTTAGAGGTAGAGAATGGAACTGTTCGAGGAAGAGAATTGGAAATGTCGACGGAATATTGGTTAAAATACTTAATTTTATCTTTAAAAAATCTTATTCGTTTCTATTCCAATTGTTTACTACTTAAACAACTATAAGTAGTAAGTTTATACTACTGCTTATTCATGTTATGTATTATACGTAGTAGTATGAATTTACCACTTCTAGTCGTTTAAGTAGTGGACAATTGGAAAAGAAACAAATAAGCGCCGTTTTTAAAGATGTCACCATTCTCCGAGATTGTGCCGGTACAACCTCAAATTGTTAGTGAAGTCACAAGCACAGTTCTTGACATATAGGATAGATGAGGGTAACTTGTATGTATATGTATTTATGTCGATCCTTATGCGATTGCACAACTTAACTTATTGAAGTAAGTTGGTATGAGGAATCCCCTTACATAAAGATTATTGGAATAAATATGATATATTGAAAAAAAATGTCTTATCCCTACTATAATTTATACACTTCTAGTCTCCCCCGTCCATATCGATGTCTGGTTAGTCACATGCTATTGCTTTCGAGGTCCTGCCTTAGGAGTTTCAGTATATAACTTCAGTACAAATTAGAGAGGGAGGGAAACAAATCAGTTTTATACTTTAGATGATTGATGGCTGAATTGCATCAGTTTACTAGTGACGTGTTCTCCCTAAAATCCAGTCTATGAGGCTGCTCGATTATGGGGCGCACAAGTGTTGTTTTTCATGTCGCTTTTTTAAGAGTTAATTTTCAATGTTTACATTTGTAATGAAAACTATTGTGATCAGATGAATATACATGAAGAACTCAATTGCATTAGAACAATTTTGTACCCTACTTTCTTCATCTTATCAGTGTGCCAAATTTAATTTCTGTTATACTCCGTAACAGACTAACAGTTGTAATTCTTGTGTCGAGTCCAATATCCAAATACAAATACAGCAAATACAGCTTTGTAGTTTCTAATTGTTGGAGAATTTATCTGTAAAAAGTAAATGCTAGTGTTTGAGAATTTATCCTTATTTTGAACTAAAACTTATTGAATTAGCTCTCCAAAACAAAACACAAATTCTGTTAAACAACGAAAAGGGTACTTTATATAGTTTCTTCTATTGATTAGTGACTTGTACATGTAAGACGCATAGAAGGGTTTGTGTTCATGTTGAGCTTGAGAGTGAAAAACATGTGTTTGCTTGCTAACTTTATATTGCTACTTTTTACTGGTAACGTAATTTCTAGATAGCAATCAAAAGTTTGAACGAAGTAATCTCAGCATGTGAAAGGTACTTCATATCAATAACATGCTTTTCACACTTGTAAAGTTGTAATGACTATTATCATCATACAAGTATACAAACCAGCCAAATGGCAGAGACACAACTACTCTTAGAAATCTAGAAACAGGGAATACACTTGTCGCATGCATGACCAAGCAGCTGGAATCATGTCTTGATAGTTGATACAAAGTATATTCACATTCAGAATATACACAAAAACCCTTAAAAGGGAGAAACTAATGTATCACTTTCCAGACATGTTTAAACTCGGAGAAACTAAAACTAGATAAAGGGAGACGGTGAATAACCAACTACAGAAGTCGTAGAAACTTTGGGAGTAGAAATACTCATTAAGACCAAGTAGCATTCAAAGAAAAAGCAAATCGACAATTCTAACAACGGAAAGCTCAAGCTTATACAACCTCGTTCACGGATAGGTAAATTGACAAAAAATACACGAAACAAGACAAAATTTAACAGATGCAAATCTTGGAACCCACATCTGATATTACCTCACCACCAATATCCAAACATCAACTATATCTCTAATCTGTTGTCGAAGAAGCTTGGCTATCCAAATCAACCGAACCCATTCCCATATCCTCTTCCACTTCACTATCTTCATCACCACCAACCTCTGTATTTTGACGCCCAAGTTTATACATCTGTTCTGCAAGCAATTTATCCTCTCGATCACTCACCTGCAATAAGTGAAGTCATCAATTATCATATACTATCAAAAAAGATGAAAGCCTTATGTGTGGTGAATTAAATGCTTACTGCTCGAGGTGATTCTTTTACGGTGAGTTTTCCTTTATGACGCTCTATAGAAGTAGCACACGCAGCAATTGCATTTGTGAGAACTTTAATCCCTTGTTCCTGAATAAAATCATAAACTAACATCAACAATATTTGATAACAATATTGCAATATCAAACAGAGCATACTTGTTAAACAATAACGTATAACGACATCAAGCAACTGTTCAACTTTCTACATTATACAGCCAACTACTGAAACTAGTTTTTTGGCCACCCAAGTATATCAAGTATTCATTTATACAAAAATTAATTTTAAAAACTACATGTTAAATGAGAGAGGAATTTTATTGTTTGATAAGCTTTTACTTTACTATAGAAAAAGAAAACAGAACTTTTGTCGCCCAACCTTCTTTTACTTGGATTTGGCATAAAAAAACCAAATACATATGTGGGTGACCTCAATGGACAGATACTTAGATACTTGTTGAATACCTTGTCAAGAGTCTGAGTAGTAAGAACATAAGCCGGTGGAGCAACCAATTTCATTTTCACCGGGCACTCTTTGGTGCCAACAGATTCAGCTTTTCGCATGGCTTCCTATAACAGAAACAACTCTTCAAAATTCTGCATATTATACAAGGAGTATAAAATATGCAAATCCAAAATTGAAAGTGAAACAGTAAAACCTTGATGTGGAGGACACCATCAAATTCGAAACATTTCATCTCAATGTCAGCACGGATTTTCAATGGTTGTGGGGTCATTCGTCTTCTGATGTTGCTAACCAAGGCGTCTTTTACATCCTCTGAAAGAGCAGGAATCACCTTAGTCACCTACAAAAAAAAAAAGAAAAAAAAAAAAAAAAAAACCTTAAATCATTATTTATGTAAGAAACACGGTCAATGGTCAAAAGACTCAATTTGTGTAACTAATTACCTCCTTCCCATCTGGGCCAATTTCTTTGATTTCACGAGTCAGTGGCCCAAGCACAGAATCAGGATTGTTAACAATCAATTTGAATGCCTACAAACAGAATGTAAAACTGTTAGCATATGTAAGTGTGGATATATATAATACGAAAATTTGACATGACAAATAAGATAACTAACCTCCACTGCATGACCATATTTTCGATACAAAGGCCAGCCAACATGGATGTACAAATCCTGTCATACATAACTTGTATTTCATAAGAAGCCCCTACGCAGAATAAAAGACCTACATATCAATACTAGTCACTGTTTTTTAGAGCTAAGTCTGATTTTTTGTAATATCTAGATGTTAAATAAGCAAAGAAACCAGAAAACAGACTCATAAAAAACACGGCTAGCATATTGATGTTACATTTATTTGGAACCTTTTTTCCTTACAGCAAACGGCCTTCATCTCTTATAAATCTCGTTCCACAGGCTAAAAAAATATCATGTCTTAGTTATTATGGTAATTTCTGCTGGAAATCAACTTTACACCATTCTAATAGCACGCATTGTTCAATAGCACACATAGGGCGAACGAAAGAATCGTACAGTGTATGAAAGGAAGATATACAAAGTTAGTCATGAAGCTCAGCCACCCTTAACATTACACAAAGACAAAGTTCATGGTTTATCCTTGTTACAAATCATCGGTGGAAAATCATATAAGAGATGAAAAAGTTGTACATCACTTGGTTGGTTGGATCACATTGATATATGTAAAATCATAGGTCTTTGGTAATTATATATAAGTTGATACGCTGGATCTTCTAAGATTTGTATGGGTTTATACTTTATATAAACAACAATGATACCATGCATGTTAACTACTATACTTCACATATATAAAAGAAGCAAACACCCAACAGGCAACAGTGCTAGGTCTTAATAAAGTAGCACTTTTCAAACATAGAGAAAGAAAATATCAAAAACAAAATGAAGCAGTAAACTGTCCAACTTTGAGTTTTAAATGTCACTTCGACCAACATAGCTGTTTATTTATTTATTAGCAAATGAATTGTAAACCAATATCAATCTATGGTTTCCTTACCTTCTTTTCCAAGTCTAAATTTTTCTGTTTGGTCCAAGTCTGAACTATAGAAAAATACATAACACAAATATATCTTTTAACGTAGAAGCATCTCTCAGTACCTTAGGGGGTGTTTGGTATATGGGTTTGGGAATCAGGGAATGACCGATTCCCATAAAAGACTACTGTAAACAGTTTGGTAGGCGGGCATGGAAATCAAAAGAAGGTAAGAGACCCATAGAACCAACCTGGAGAGATGGGTGGGTTTATATCTCATTTCTGAATTTACTTCAAAACATCAACTGCCATACATTGTCCCCTTTTTCATCATCATCAAATATCATGGTTCTCCCTTCCATCTCTGTTTGTGGTTTGCGCCATATCAATCACAATTTCTTATCCGATTCAACCTCCTATCGTTAATCTCATATAACATGGTCTTTGTTGGTCTTGGTAGGTTGCTTCCTTCAACTCTTAAGTGTTCCTTTGTTTCCCCCTACCTGAGTCACAGTCTTCTTTCATTTTTTGTCCTATATGGGGTTTTGTGCAATTAATAAACCCATTAAATCTGTGACTCACAGATTTGTTAAATAGTTCTTCCAAAAGGTGATGGTACTTTAGGCAGTGGCGGATCTTGAAGTTTTTAGTGGAGGGGGCCGGAATTTTTTTTGTCCTATCGTTATATTAGGGTCTTCTAATTCGGGGGGGCCGACTTAATAAATATAAATTTTTTCGGACGAAATACGGATAAGTTAGCACTACTGAGCGAAAAACGGGGGGGGGGGGGGGCCCGGGCCCCAACTAAGATCCGCCCCTGACTTTAGGTCTTGATAACTTTTGAGTGAAGAGGACTAAGGGCTGCAAAACTTTTGATTTTTTTGATTTCGGAAATATGATAGTATGATATTCATTGGAGTTAGTAGCAGTGATTTGAAGAGATTGTTGATATACAAGTAATGATGCCTATTCTCATTCCACCCTAGACCCAAAGGAATTCCTAGTTACAGACCAAACTAACCCTTACCAGATGTGACATGTATCTTCCATTATTATTCCAACAACCACAACAATATGGTAACATGAGTGGCATATAGCCATAGAGGTAGCATCATAACGTAAAATATAACAATAAGCGCATAACTAGGTATCGTAAAATCATGGATGGAGTCAAAACTAGCAACACTATGAAGAACCACTCATCATGCCTGTCCTGATAAAGTTGCTATACAGACATTTATCCACGCAGTCTTAAAACCTCATGCATAGAGGCTTCTGAGTTTCACTGACCTAAGATATTGGAAGAGCAAATATGGCTTATTTATTTCGAAAGCACAGTATGATTGCTTAACATGTGAAATGTTTTTAACTAAATGAAACTTAATACGTGTTCAGTTTTCAATATATTATAATTTGATCAAATCTCTATGAAATCTAATACAATTACACCCAAAAACCCCTCTATTCGCACCAACCGTAAGGTATATTACCTTGCTGTTATTCTTAAATAAAATGAAAGTTCATTACCATGATCAGAAGTACGTTGCTATTGTTGGCGACAAATATACAATTAAGTTACCAGTAGTAACTACTATTCATAGTTTCCGAGCTACCAACACGTTACCACAATCAGTAAAACTAGTGGTAAATTAAAACCACAAACATGTTAGTACGATCAGTAAAATCATTACTACTATAGTCAGTAAAACATTATGATCAGTAAAACTAGTGGCAGTTTTCGAACAAAGTACACATTACTATAATCAGTAAAACTAGTAGTAATGTTCAAACTAAGTACACATTACTGTAATCAGTAAAACACCACCACAATGCAGTTACTATTATCAGTAAAACACTATCACAATCAGTACACTTAACTGTATCAGTAAAACATCACTATGATCAGCGAAACATAGCTACGATCAGTACAACGTTACTATGACGAGTAAAAACGTAAAGACGGTCAGTAAACCTAGTCGCAATTTTTGACTACATACACACTACTATAATCGGTAAAACATTACTGTGGTCGGTGAAACATCAGAATCAAGTAAAACATCACTATGATCAGCAAAACATAGCTATGATCAGTAAATCAGTACAACGTTACTATGATGAGTAAAAACATAAAGGCAGTCAGTAAACCCGGTCGCAATTTTCAAACTACCTACTTGTTACTATAGTCTATAACCGGTAAACATTATTGTGGTCAGTATAGCATCAAAATCAATAACTTAACTATAATCATCACAAACGTTACTACAACTATAATCAGTAAAACATAACTAAGACAAGTAAAACATAAATACAATCAGTAATTCAGTAGCTATAATCACTAGAAGTTACTATGATCAGTAAACATTTCGACATTCGCTACTCCGTAAAACATTACTATATTCATTAAAAGTGTATAAACTCAACTGTGACCAACAAGCCTAGTGTAATTCTCAAACTATGTGAACTTTACTGTCACTAAAACTAGTTATAATGTTCAACCGACGACCGACATACATGTTAATGTGAGCTGTAAAATACACTTAACTATAATCAGTAATGCATAAGTTGCTCAAAAAGTACCACTAGTGTTACTTACTATAGTTAGGTATTACTGATCATAGTGACGTTATTATGATCAGTAAAACTTGTGGTGAATTTCGAACTAAGTACATGCAACTATAACCGCTAAAACACTAACTCTAAACCAGTAAAACAGTGTTTGTAATTGCTAAAACATTATAATCAGCGACTTAGCTATAATCATTACACGTTATTATGACAAGTAATACATAGCTATAATCATTAAAACACTAAAACACTTCGGTGATTAGTAAACCTAGTGGTGATTTCCGAACTACCTACACTTTCTTATAACCTGTTAAACCTTATCGTTAGGGGTGTCATTCGGGCTGACATGACCCGAACCTGGACCGAACCCAAACTCGATTAAGCCTATTCAGGTCGGGTTACTTGGGTCGGTAATTTTATTCGGGTCAATTCAGGTCAGCCCTATCAGCCCGAATAACCCGAGTTCGAAATAGGGTCGGGTTCGGGTTTTTTTTTCAGTCTCAACCCGGCCCAAATTGACCCGAACCCAACCAACCCAACTAACCCGACTCGACTAACACTTTTACAATGTAAAATTATTGAAGTAAGCTTTTTTTACTCGACTCTTTTACAATGTAAAATTATTGAAGTAAGCTTTTTTTTAATCATTTCACTCCTATTCGGGTTGACCCGAACCCGAATTGACCTGACCCGGAATGACCCAACCCAGAGTTCAAATAGGGTCGGGTTTGGGTTTTTTTAGCCTCAACTGAATTGACCCGACCTGAATTGACTCGAACCCGACTGGGTCAACCCAAATGACACCCCTAATCGTGATCACTAAAAAATCATAATCAGTAACTTAACTGTAATCTATAATATCAATATAATCAGTAAAGCATTACTGTGATTAGTAAAACTAATGGTAAGTTTCAAACTACATACACGCTAATGCAATCCGTAAAACATAACTATGATCCGTAAAACTAGTGGTAGTGTTCAGCCTACATACACGTTCCTGTAAGCAGTAAACCTTTACACTTACTTCTAATCAGTAACATATTATCAGTAAAACATCACGATAATCAGCAAAACATAACTATGATCCGTAAAACTAGTGGTGACGCGCAAACTGCATACACATTAGTATAATCAATAAAACCTATATAATCACTAGACTTAACTATTATCAATAAACAGTATCATAATCAGTAAACATTACTACAATCAGTTAACCTAGTCGTAACTTTCAAACAACATACACGCTAATATAACTATAATCAGTAAAACATTATACTCAATAGCTTACCTACATATATTTCAATCAGTTGGAACAGTAAAAGTAGAAGTGATTTACAAAGTAAATAACATTTCTATAATCAGTACACTTAACTATTATCAGTAACAGTGTAACACATTAATATAATCAGCCAAACATAACTATAATCAGCAATACATAACTAAGTAACTAAAATCAGTACAAAAAGGACAACATATACATAGCTATTATCACTAAACGATACATAATGAGTAAAACATGACTTCGAACAGTAAAACTTAATTTTCAACTACTCACACATTTCTATAATCACTATAGGTCTATACTTTGACTATATCCAGTAACACTTTAATACAATCAGTAAAACCTTGCCAAATTACTACTAACTGCTACTACTTGCGACTACTGCTAGTTTTGTATGTTTGGCGCACAACATTCCAGAGAATATTGAAGCAACTAGCGTTGAGTGTTTGAAACATAAAGCTTGTTTGGCAAGTAGCGTGCAGCTTTTTGTATTTTGTTTAAACGCTAGTTTTACAAAAAAAAACGTTGAAATACAAACACTACTGTTTTCTGCTACTGCTAGTTTTGTCAAACACACGCCATAATATAATCACTACACATAAGCAGAATACTATCCGCTACTACTAACTACTTGCCGCTATTATCCGTAACACGTTAATATAATCAGTCAAACATAACTACAATCAGTTAATTAAATATATATATATATATATACCTCGAGATCGACATTCATAGTCTCCGCAACATGGCGCATAATCGAGTGCACCATCTTACTCTTACTATACCTCTCCTCACAAATCTGAACATCTTGTTCAGACAATCTCTTCTTACTCAAATCAATATAGCCTTTCTCAGCATTAACACGAAGCACCATAGCAGGTTCAATCCTACCTACTTTAATTAAACTACCTACGCTTCGAATACGACGTCGCGAGAGGTCGGAAAGTAAGATCATGCCTTCGATGTTGTTGTATTCGAGTAAGGAGACGTGTGTGGCTACGTCGCCTATGGATTTGACTTGGATCATTACTGGTGTGTCGATTTCGGGGAAACGGGATTCGTACATGCGGCAGTCGGTTGGGGTTTGGGGTGGGGGGTTTGTCATGGTTGTGGAATTTGGGGGTGAGGGTTTGGGGAAATGGGTTTTATTTATATAGTGGGGAGGGGAAAGGAAATGAGTGTTTTCGTTACTGTTTTTGTTGGGGCTAGATGGATTAATGGACGATGCGTGAGTGTGTCTAGTAAAAAATTGTAAGTGTAAAATTTTATATCGAGTAACCCAATAGGCCAATCCGCCAATACATTTTAAATCGGGTAACGCACAAATCTCTGGGTACCTGCCAAGTATATTTTAGTTTGAGTAAAATACACCGTCAGTTCTCAAGGTTTTTGCAGATTTCACGTTTAGTTTAAAATCGGATAAATTACAACAATTTTCCCCAACATTGCCAATACTCTTGCCGCTAGTCCTATTTGGTTTGGGGTGGGGGAGTTGACATGGCTATGGGATTTTGAGGTGAGGGTGAGTGTTTTTATCACTGTTTTTGTTGGGGCGAGATGGATTAGCGAAAATTGTATGATGAAAGTGTAAATTTTATATCAGGTAACCAAATACTATACATTTTAAATCGGGTACCTGCTAAATATATTTTAGTTGGAGAAAAATACATCGTTAGTTCCCAAGGTTTTCTTTAAGATTTCATGTTTAGTCTAAAATCGGACAAAATTACAGCAATCCTTCTCAACGTTGCCAATATTTCTCGTCGTTGGTCGAATTTCTTAACAACGTTAGTTTTCCTCGCTATCTCCAGTCACATGCTTGGCAATTGGCACATGAGTGTAGCATAGTCATTTCATTTTTTTGTCTTTTTTCACTTTATCTTCACCTCTAAGAGCGCTAGGTATAGTTGGTGTCGTAAGGTGTTGTCATGGGAAAAAGTGATGCCACCTCAACAGTTTTTGCCCATGTCACCAGTTTTGGCTATGACACCAGAACACCCTCCCTGGCATAACACCAGTTTTCTGGTGTCATTTTACATTATTATTATTATTATTTTTATTTTACATTATTATTATTATTATTATTTTTACATTTTTTAAAATAAAACAACATATTTAACTAAAATTAAATTTTATTGATAAACAAGTACATAAAATGACAATACAAAATAAAATAAAAAAATAAATAAAACAAAAAGTTGAAAGTGTGTAAAAAATGAATGAGTTATGGGGTATTTATAAGATTTTTAAAATATAAAAGAAATTGAAAATGAGGGTATATGGGACAAAATAACAGCTAGGAAGGGGTGTTTAATTTTTATACAACGTTCAAAAAAGCACTTGTATATGTTACATTTATTACTTTTTATAAAATTTGTCATATATAATTTTAAAAGGGCTATAAATGAAACATTGCATATAAGAATAAGATTTTATTATGGCGGGGGTATTGTGTCTTCTCCCTCCTCAAACATATAAGGCCATTTTTTTTCCCTTTTCCCTCCACAACTCAAACTCTAAACTTTTACACATTCAATAATTAATTTTAGAGCATGTAGAAAGCATATTATCCATCATAAACACCTAAAAAGGAAGGAGAAAAATTCACTTTTTGACCACCATGTGGGCTGGCATCCTGGCGCCAGAGGGTAACAGCCAAGAGCTGGTGTGGTTGTGGACAGGGGTGTTTGTCGGTTCGGTTTTCGGGTTTGTGGGTTGTCTGGTTCGGATTCATCGGTTTGAAATTTTTTGAAATCAAAACCAAAACCAAAACCAAACCAAACCAATTATAGAATGGATAAAACCAAACCATACACCAAATTAGAATTCGGTTTGGTTTCAATTAAAACAAAAAAAAAAAACCAAATTCAAGTAAGCTTCAAATATAATCTAGAAGTTACAAATAAAAACCTAAAAGTTTAAATAAATTAACAAATCAAAAGGTCTCAAAAAGTATTCAAGGAAATCAACAAAACAAAAGTTTAAAAAACCAAAAGGTTTTAGAAATTAACGAAAGTAATGAAAGCGATAAAATGTATGTCAACAAAATCTTCATAAGTCTTATTAGATTGAATATTCCATCTTCAAGCATCCAAAACCATTTGCAACTTCACTCATCTTCTTTAATGTTTCATTTGATGTTGTTTTCATATCTTAAAAAGCAATGTTTGATTTGAGGAGTGATTAGTTTAAAACATTTTAAATTATTATGATTGTTAATTGGTAAGATAAAGATAGAAAATCTATATATATAATTTAAAATTTTCTATGTACATTGAGATATTCGGTTTTTTCGGTTTGGTTTGATTATATATTTTTCAAACCCAAAACCAAACAAAACACCAATTAAATACTTCGGTTTGGTTTCAAACTAAACCATACACTAATTAAAATTTTGGGTCTGGTTTAATTTGGTTTCAGTTCGGTTTACTTTTCGGTTTGTTCGGTGTCAAACTAAACACTGAACACCCCTAGTTGTGGAGCCATAGATGTTGGTTGGTGGTTTGGCGCTAAGTTACAACGCCGCTGTACCTAAGCCTCTAAGTATTCTTGCCATTTATCGTATCTTAAAAAATAAACTAAAAAAAAAAATCTTAAAGTTTAATCATAACTGTCACCAATCACTACCCACCTAGTCACAAATTTCAATCTATTTACATCCATTATCATAATCCACTGCTCATACAAAAGCTTACAAACAAGAATACATAAATCCTAATCACTATGCATCACAAAACACAAACTATAAAGTTATAATCCACAAACCATGGCAACCATACCCACTCCCATTTCTTCTGCAAATATTCCATTTCACGCAAGATTAAGACCATTTCCACCACCAGCATCTCCAGATCTCAATGAAACGCCCAGACTTGTACTAATTTATTATTTTTAGATGAGACATGACCTGAAGTAACCTTTCGTTACTTCTCAAGTATTAAAATTTCTTATAAGATACAGACTCTAGAAATATTTTTATGTTAAAGTAGACTCAAATAGCTTTCCAACGATAGGTGGCACGGCCTCCAACGAGCTACGAATTATTTTATACAAAATTAGGAAGTTGACCAAAATCTGGAACTGCTCATAGCTGCAACTAAAACCCTCACAGCCGCGACTGGAGGCCTCAGAAGACCCCATAATTGTTCTTAGTCGCGGCTAAAGTCCTCACAGTTGTGGCTAAGTGTGGGAAACTAGAAGGGGGGGGTTGAATAGTTTACCGGTTTAAAAACTTCTTTTAAAAATCTTGTTTTAAAAGTATGATATTGGAAACTTTGATTCGAACACTTATATGTAATCAATCAACACCAATATGAACTAGACACTATACTAACTAATGATAAATAATAAAAGTAAAGGGTAGAGTTGAAAAGATTAAACCGAGACAGAGGATTTATAGTGGTTCGGCTACGAAGCTCTTCTTCGCCTTACTCCACTCCCCGAGTACCACACTCGAGAGTTTCAAGCACTATGTCAACAACCTCCCTTAAGGCAGAGAAAACCGTACACGTCGCTTATCCTTTTACCGACACTAAGCTAGATGTCGAGTGCTAATCTTAGCTAGCACCAATCTACCAAGGTCCACGTGACCAAACACACAAGCCCAGTGGCTTCAAGAGATCACCAAGATCTCAACACGATCACAATGATCAACACTCACTTCACTCTACTCAACTAACACTAACCTAATGACCCTTGATCCTCTTGATCAATCACACAAGCCCAATGGCTTCAAGAGATGTTCACTATCTCTATAGATCACACTTGATCTTCACTCTCACTCACAAAAAGGAAATAAACTTGATGTATGCTAAGACACAACAAGGTTGTAACAAGTGTTACAAAAACCTATCAACTATAACTCTAGTATCTTCTTGATTACTTGAGTTCTTCTCTTGCTAATGAAGAGGGATGACAACACCTTGTATCAACTTGGATACTTGTGTTCTTCTCTTGCTAGTGAAGAGGTATGAAGAGGATCACTTGAAGGATGATTGGATCACTCTTGAAACAAAGAAAAACTAATCTAAATGAACCTAAGAAGTGAAAGGTGTGAGAGGATTTAGCTAAGGGATTTTTCTGTGTGTGAAGGGTGCCTAAAACTGTGAAAGAGGTGGGTATTTATAGGCAAAGAAAATCTGAACGTTACAAATCAAAATGGTACGGACGGCTCCGTTAAATACCATACAGCTCCACTAAATTTAGTGGAACCGTGGAGCCGTGCCAGACAAAGACGCTCCAATTTTTGTATTTTCTGGTGAAAACTTATTTGGGGAAGGTTGGAGCTGATTTTGGGGGGAAAAATAGCTGTTATGATTTTCAAACTAATTTTTCCATTAAAACATTTCTTAATATTTCAAAAATAATTTGTCATGTATATTTTTGAAAAAATGTTTTGTCACATTTAAAATGTGAATTCTCAAGAACACAAAATCACTTCTTTGATCACTAGTTCAATTTGTAACTTTGTTCTAGAGTGATTTGCGTAGAAACGGGATCTTCCGATTAAAAACTTGTTAACGTTAATTTTAACGTAACGTGAGTTCACATTTTGTCATCCTCAAAACGTGAAGTAATCGAAAGATATAAATAACGTTTTTAGAACATTATTTGCATCAACAATCTCCCCCTTTTTGATGATGACAAAATATAAACTCATTTTAGGTTAAAATTAGTTTTAACAAGTTTTTAATGAGTTTACTCCCATTTCTCCCCCTTTTTGTCAAATCAAAAAGGTGGCTAAGGCTCCCCCTTGATGTATACTCCCCCTCATTTGGAGAATACCAAGGAATCGAGCAATGGATCGTGCTACAAAACAAAGTTAGACGACAAATATACAATATCTAACAAGTAGCACATTGTGACAAATAACCAATCCCTTAAAAGGAAAACCTCCACATAAAAACATTCATTCATAAAACAAACAAGTGTCATAGTAATGTATGACTACATAGAAAGCACAAAGGAAGATAACAAGAAGCCTAAATTCCTAATGACTAGAGGCAAGCTTCATTTCCATGAGGGGTCCTAAGAGTTTATTGTGGAGGACTAAACAAGCAAGTGTTTAGTTGTTTTGGTTAGGAGGTGGTGGAGATTGGGGCCCCATTTGAGGTGGTGGAGGTGTCAAGAGATGTTCTATAAAGTAGAACATGAAATGAATCTCGTCTCTTAAGAAGTAGATGAGATTACGGTTATGGAGACAACATAGGCAATTAGCACTATGTAGCTCAAAGGGATGTGGTTGGTTGGGTTGTGCCATGATAGGAGATGGTGATTGTGGTAGGTTTGTTGGAGGTGAAATTGGCATGGCATTGTCCAATGGAGTGAAGGGGGATGGTGTGTACTCCATGGATGATGTAGTGTAGAAGGATGATGAAGATGTTGTGTAGGTAGAGGATGTTTTAGAGGGTGCATAAGGTGGTGATGGTGAGTGTGGAGTGGCTTGGGAAGGTGGTGTTATTGCTTCATCATCTTTTGTAAGATCTACAAAGAGTGGTTTGGAAGGTGGTCTTACGGTTATCCTAGGTTTCTTTGAGATGTGGGTGGTTGATCCTTGTGGTGAGGACATGGTGTTAATGTGATGTGAGGTTGAAGATGATGAGCAAGGTAAGCTTGCAAGGATGTGGCCTTATATAGGCAAGTGAGGTGAAATTTGAATTAAAGTGAAATGAAGGGTGGTAGGAGGTAGCAAGGGAATCTTAGGGTGCATGTGAGGGTGCAAGGTTTGCAGGTTTGAGGTTAGGGTGATAGGGAAGTAGGAGCAATAGGAAAAATCCGTTATACAGGGTCACGGCTCCGTTAAATACCCCACGGTACCGTTATATTTAACAGTGCCGTCCCTATTTAGTGGTGCCGTGACACTGTTGGCACGAAAATTTCTTTGCAGGCTAGTTTTGGGCAGCTAGGGGGAATTTTCTAGGGAAACTAATTCCTGGAAATGAGAGTGCCTCAACTCACTAGGTACTTATTTTCCTAATATATCCATACAATGCTACATCTAGCACATAAGGATGATCATGCAATGTTATTAAATAATCATAAGCATGCAAGCATAAAAGGACAAGATAAAATATCATCCAAGTATCACATAGAATATTCATGTAAGCATGTAAGATAATTTAAACATTAATTCCTAAAATTATCCATTAGTAATAAACCCTAGTGAGAGACATAAATCTCTTCCTAACTACTTATGACTTGAGCATTTCCCCTTCTTGTCACACTCTCGTCTTGAGTATTTGTCTCATTCTCATGATTAGGATCATCAAAGGGTGCATAGTGGGTGGTGAATTCGGAAATGAGGATGGTTGAGACATATGACTCGGTTATGGGTTTCATGACAGGTGTGAAGAGGGAGTATTGAGGACCATGAAGGTAAGGGTGAAAGGTCATGAAGTGATGATAGAGACGGGTTAGGAACATCCCATAGGGTATCAATTTATTCTTGTTACCCTTGAGATGAACAATTCGCTTAGCGAAGAAGTAAGCAAGATTGTAAGGTTGTTGGGTTAAGAGACAGTAAATCATATGAGCACAACACGACGGGAGTTGCTCACGATTTCCTGTGAGACTTAGAACATTTTCTCGCAGGATGACTGCCCAAGAAAGTAGTTCATGACGCACTTCTTCCAAACGAATTTTCGTTGGATGTGGGTGAGGGTGAGTACGGATGATTTTGGTTAGTTCGGTTGGAGAGGGTATGTACGAACAGTATGGACTATTCTCTTCACGATAGTGAAAGAGAGACTCAAGACACCAATCTTCAGTATAGGCACATTACCCATGATTGGGTATTCTAAGGATTTGAGCAAATTGCTCAAGAGTTAGAACGTATTTGAAGTTTTTGACCCAAAACCAAAGTGACAAGGATTGATCCTCGTTACGTACGAGTTCAACTTGTCAGAAGAACTCCAACACAAAGTGAGGACAAATGTACTCGTTAATGTGGAGTAGACAATCGAATCCTATAGCTCTAAAGGAAGTGTTGATGTCCCGGTGGTAAACTAGGGATGGATCAACGACACGACCTTCATGAAACCGACGGGTTTCAAGATTGACATAGGCACGAATGTGGTTAGCGGGTGTAGTGGGTTCACGTGAGATTTCGGGTGTATAGGTATCGGTTAGGAGATGATCAAAATCATATTAATGAGACATTTTTGTGTCCTACAAAGAAAATTTTAAGAAAAATTTAGAACAAAAACCAGTTGCATACAACACGTGCCTAGTGTGTGCCTATATGCAGACTATGTGGAGGTGCGGTAATCTCGACTCAAAAGAAAAATAATGAGATTACCCAAACACTCCTGATTTCACTTTAGCTCAAACAAATATGTCGAAAAGTAAATATTGATTATGTAATTCGAATAATATTTGTGAGATCATGAATGCATGAGAAAGTGTTTTTAGTTTGCATCAACAATGCATGAAAAAGAATAATTTCATGATCCTAATTTTGTGAGATTTTAGAATTGATGGAATTGGGGTGTTTTAGTGTTGATGACTTCTAATTTTGAAACATTCCTAGAAAAAGGTGGAAATCCCCAATTCAATTTTCATTAATGAACAAACCCTAGACTCAAAATTAGAAATAAATTAGAGTAAGATAACTTACAACTTATGTAGAAAATGGTAAAATGATTGAAGATCTTGAAATCAATGTCTTGAATATGATCTTGAAGAGGTGTAATTGAGTTTTGGGTTGTGAGGTTAGGTTATGACAGTAGTTGCTGAGATTGAGAGGGTTTGTGATGAGTAATGTGGAAAAAGGGGACTGAAATCCTGAATGTTCCAGATGCACGGTTCCACGGTACCGTTAAATTTAACGGTGCCGTGCCACATTTAGTGGAGCCGTGATCTGCTGGGACTGTTTTCTGTCCCATTTTGATTTTTGACGAATAAGTCTCACTGTTTTAGTGAGATCTTATGACACGAGGAAAGAATTTGTACCTAACAAATTCTTATGACTAGGGGTTCCTAAACTTGACTAGACGAGATACACGGGATGACTTCAAGAGTCATGAGATTTATGGAATATGTTCCATCATTCCTAGACCTAGACGGAGGTAGTTAAAGGATTCTCGTTTGAGAGGTTTGGTTAGTATATCAGCGATGTTGTCCTAAGAAGGAACTTTCTCAATGGAAATATTTCCTTTCTGAACATTATCGCGAAGGAAGTGGTGGCGAATTTCAATGTGTTTAGTACGGGAGTATTGGACAGGGTTTTTGCTCAAGTCAATAGCACCTTTATTGTCACACATAATAGGAACATCATCTAAGTGTATGCTATAGTCGTTAAGGGCTTGTTTCATCCATAGTGCTTGCTGACATGCCTTTCCGGCGCTTACGTACTCGGCTTCGGTAGTGGAGATAGCAAGAGCCGTTTGTTTCTTGGAGAACCAAGAAGTTAGACAACAACCCATGAAGGTACAAATGCCACTCATGCTTTTTCGATCCACGTAATCTCCCGCATGATCAGAGTCGGCATAGACAACAGTTTCTATACCGGTCCCCTTGGGATAAAATAATCCCAAGTGTATAGTGCCTTTAATGTATCGGAAGATATGCTTAACTGCTTCAAGGTGAGAGGTTTTGGGATCCTATTGGAAGCGAGCACAAAGGCAGACACTAAACATGATGTCGGGCCTACTTGCCGTGAGGTATAGTAAACTACCTATCATACCTCTATACTTAGTGCTATCCATGGACTCACCTTCTTCATCTCTCGTGAGTTTTATTTCCGTGGACATGGGAGTTTTGATGGGCTTAGACTCTTCTAAACTAAACTTCTTAAGCATTTCCTTACTATACTTAGATTGATTAAAGAAGATACCATCTTCCATTTGCTTAATTTGTAAACCAAGGAAGAAATTTAATTCGCCCATCATGCTCATCTCAAACTCGTCATGCATGATCTTAGAAAAATCATTGCACAGTTCTGGACAAGTTGAGCCAAATATGATGTCGTCGACATATATTTGAACAATGATGAGATGTGAATCTCTTTTCTTTGTGAAAAGTGTGTTATCAACAACTCCCATGGTATATTCATGTTCAATCAAGAATGCTTTCAGTCTATCATACCAAGCTTTGGGAGCTTGCTTAAGACCGTAGAGTGCTTTCTTGAGTTTATAAACATGATTCGGATGTTCGAAATCAACGAATCCCGGAGGTTGTGCAACATATACCTCCTCATTGATATAACCATTTAGGAATGCACTTTTCATGTCCATTTGGTACAATTTAAAGTCTAAGGCACACGCATAGGCAAGGAGTATTCTAATGGATTCTAATCTAGCTATGGGTGCATAGGTTTCATCATAATCTATTCCTTCTTGTTGGTTATAGCCTTGTGCTACCAACCTTGCCTTATTCCTAGTCACGACGCCATTTTCGTCGAGTTTATTTCTAAACACCCACTTAGTTCCTATGATGGTTTGATTCCTAGGAGGAGATACCAACTCCCAAACTTGGTTTGCAGTGAATTGATTAAGTTCCTCTTGCATGGCAAGTATCCAACTTTCATCCTTAATCGCTTCACCGACATTCTTAGGTTCTACGGTTGATATAAAACAAAAGAAATTACTTTTGTTTTGGGCTTATGACCTAAGGGTTCTTTGGTTTAGGTTTCCTATGACATTTTCAATAGGATGGTTCTTGGATTCCTTAATGTTGACAGTTTCGTCAAATTCAACTATTTCATCCTCAATGTCATCATCTAAGGTTTTCTTGCCATTATCCTTAACGGCTTCTTCCTCATCTAAGTCATCATCCACCAAGGGTGATGTCTTAGTTGGTGGAGGGCTTTCATCGAATGTCACGTTGAGTGACTCTTCGACTTTCATTGTTTCCTTATTTAGGACAATGTAAGCTTTACTATTTTGGGAGTATCCTAGGAAGACACCTTCGTAAGACTTTGGGTCAAACTTGGTGAGGTAATCTTTAGTGTTTAGTATGAAGCACTTGCTTCCAAACACTCTAAAGTAATCAAGAGTAGGTTTTCTACCTCTCATGATTTCATATGGGTTTTTTCCTAAGATAGGCCTAATTAAAATCCTATTAAGTATGTAAGTTGAGGTGTCCACCGCATTACACCAAAACTTTTGCGGAATTGATTGTTCATTCAACATCGTTCTACTCATTTCTTGTAGAGTACGATTTTTCCGCTCTACTACCCCATTTGATTGTGGAGTGCGTGGAGCTGAGAAATTGTGAGTAATACCATTAGCATCACAATATACTCCAAATTGCACTTCATTATCAAACTCCCGACCATGATCCGTCCTAATGGAAACTATTGTACATCCTAGTTGATTTTGGACTTTCTTACTAAAAACTTCGAATTCCTCAAAGGCTTGAGTCTTATTCTTAAGAAATCTAGTCCAAGTGTACCTAGAGTAGTCATCAACTATTACTAAGGTGTAGTAGTTTCCTCCGTAGCTCCGTACGGCGGATGGACCAAATAAGTCCATATGAAGGAGTTCTAGGCATCTAGAGGTCGAGACTATATTCTTAGCTTTGTGACTAGAATGGGCTTGTTTTCCAACTTTACAAGCGTCACAAAAGTGTTGATCAAACTTAATCTTAGGTATATCTCTAACTAGTTCCTTAGACGCCAAAGATTGTATCAAGCGCATATTGGCATGACCTAATCTCCTATGCCATAGAGTGGAGTTATCATCTATGGTTGCTAAGTATATCCTATCCTGAGGCTTATTTCCTATTTTCATAACAAATAGGCTATTTCTTCTAACTCCTTTGCCTATGGTTTTACCATCCTTAATGATCTCACTACCCTCTTCAGAGAATATAACTCTACACTTATTATCTACCATTTGACTAATGCTAAGCAAATTAAATCCTAAGTTATCTACATGCTCAACATTTCTAATAGTGAGAGAGTTTTGAGTGATCGTACCTTTGCCAATAATGTTGCCCTTAAGTTTGTTACCGAAAGTGACATTACCTCCGTTGTATGCCTTGTATGATGAGAATAGACTTCGGTTGCCCGTCATGTGGTTAGTGCATCCACTATCCTTGACCCATTCATCAAGCTCTAAGTCGATTCCCAAGCATATCTCATTTGAAGCGTGAGCCATTAGACATGTTTCGTCCTTGGGCTTCTTTTCTTCATCATCACCGCTATCACTCCATGAGCCTCCTATGAGAGCTCGTTGGTTGTTGACTTTCGGTGGCTTGGGACACTCTCCTATGAGATGATTAGGATCTCCGCATCTAAAGTATTTCCTATCACTTGTCCCTTTCTTTTCAACATGGTTCTTTTGTGATGTCTTCTTCTCATCACGAGGTTGCCTAACGAACCTACCTCTTCTCCTAAAGAACTTTTTAAAGTCCCTAACCGCTAATGCATATTCCTCATCTTCACTATCGGAACTCGAACATTCCTCATCACTAGACTCCTTCCTGGCTTTTAATGCTAGAGATCTAACTCTCTCACTTTTGCCTTTGACAATGTCAGAGTCTTTCTTGATGATCATCTCGTAAACTTTCAAGTTTCCTATAAGTTCATCGAGTGACAATGCCGCCAAGTCCTTTGACTCTTCAATGGCGGTGACCTTTGCTCTCCATTTAGGATGTAGAGCTCTAAGAAACTTCCTAACATAGTTCTTACTAGAATAACCTTCATCAAGAGCTTTAAGACTAGTGATAATAGTATTAAATCTAGCAAAAACATTATCTATTGACTCATCCTCCGAGATGGAGAATTGTTCATATTGTTGAACAAGAAGATCTATCTTGTTCTCTTTGACTTGGTTATTACCTTGGTGAGTGACTAACAAAGTTTTCCAAATATCTTTTGCCGTATTACACATGAAAATTCTTTCGAATTCCTTTTTAGGCAAAGCATTATAAATCATCATTTTAGCCTCATTATTTTTGGCTAGTTTTCTTTTTAGTTCATCACTTTGTTTATCATAAGAAACAATTTCATCCTTTTTAGTTTCCGGATTCATTTGAATAGGTTGAAAGTCACCCTCAGTAATAACATGCCAAAGATCAATGTCTTTTGATTTCACATACGTTTCGAATCTTGTTTTCCAATAAATAAAACAATCGGTTTCGAAAAGTGGTGGTCTTTGCATAGATTGCCCTTCTAGATATTTGTCGAAATCCATTGATCGATTCAAGTTTTAAAATACAATATACTTTAAAATCTTGACTAACCTGGCTCTGATACCAATTGTGGGAAAATAGAAGGGGGGGGGGGTTGAATAGTTTACCGGTTTAAAAACTTCTTTTAAAAATCTTGTTTTAAAAGTATGATATTGGAAACTTTGATTCGAACACTTATATGTAATCAATCAACACCAATATGAACTAGACACTATACTAACTAATGATAAATAATAAAAGTAAAGAGTAGAGTTGGAAAAATCAAACCGAGACAGAGGATTTATAGTTGTTCGGCTACGAAGCTCTTCTTCGCCCTACTCCACTCCCCGAGTACCACACTCGAGAGTTTCAAGCACTATGTCAACAACCTCCCTTAAGGCGGAGAAAACCGTACACGTCGCTTATCCTTTTACCGACACTAAGCTAGATGTCGAGTGCTAATCTTAGCTAGCACCAATCTACCAAGGTCCACGTGACCAAACACACAAGCCCAGTGGCTTCAAGAGATCACCAAGATCTCAACACGATCACAATGATCAACACTCACTTCACTCTACTCAACTAACACTAACCTAATGACCCTTGATCCTCTTGATCAATCACACAAGCCCAATGGCTTCAAGAGATGTTCACTATCTCTATAGATCACACTTGATCTTCACTCTCACTCACAAAAAGGAAATAAACTTGATGTATGCTAAGACACAACAAGGTTGTAACAAGTGTTACAAAAACCTATCAACTATAACTCTAGTATCTTCTTGATTACTTGAGTTCTTCTCTTGCTAATGAAGAGGGATGACAACACCTTGTATCAACTTGGATACTTGTGTTCTTCTCTTGCTAGTGAAGAGGTATGAAGAGGATCACTTGAAGGATGATTGGATCACTCTTGAAACAAAGAAAAACTAATCTAAATAAACCTAAGAAGTGAAGGTGTGAGAGGATTTAGCTAAGGGATTTTTCTGTGTGTGAAGGGTGCCTAAAACTGTGAAAGAGGTGGGTATTTACAGGCAAAGAAAATCTGAACGTTACAAATCAAAATGGTACGGACGGCTCCGTTAAATACCATACGGCTCCACTAAATTTAGTGGAACCGTGGAGCCGTGCCAGACAAAGACGCTCCAATTTTTGTCTTTTTTGGTGAAAACTTATTTGGGGAAGGTTGGAGCTGATTTTGGGGAGAAAAATAGCTGTTATGATTTTCAAACTAATTTTTCCATTAAAAAATTTCTTACTATTTCAAAAATAATTTGTCATGTATATTTTTGAAAAAATGTTTTGTCACATTTAAAATGTGAATTCTCAAGAACACAAAATCACTTCTTTGATCATTAGTTCAATTTGTAACTTTGTTCTAGAGTGATTTGCGTAGAAACAGGATCTTCCGATTAAAAACTTGTTAACGTTAATTTTAACGTAACGTGAGTTCACATTTTGTCATCCTCAAAACGTGAAGTAATCGAAAGATATAAATAACGTTTTTAGAACATTATTTGCATCAACACTAAGGCCTACAGGGGTGAATAAAACTTTCTTACACTTGCCCTTTTGACCTATTTTCCGACATACGAGTTATACTACTTCAACAATACATACTTAAACCATGGGAAAACATTTCTGAACATTTCATAAACATAGTTTTACAACACACGAAAGCGTGAAACTAGTGTTACCAGGTTAACCCAAACGCCCCATAACCGACCCGTTACTAACATAACTTGTTCAGAAGCTACTAAGACAACTTGAAAACTGAACATATACATGTTTTGATACTAACATAAACTTCTGAAAACATGTGGGCCGTTACAAGTAATATCAAAGTGATAGTAAGAGTGGCTCGTCACCTAATATGAGTGTAACCGTTTTCTCCCAAATGCACTTCTAGCTACAATCTACAAGCCCCCAACGCCTATTTTCATTTACCTACATAAGACATGAACTGGAACGGTAAGTCCTTGCGACTTGGTGGGTAAACGGAACAAATATAAAATAACACTTGCAAATTCTAACTTGAACATAATAGTCTACAACATGGTATGAATGGTACGACTAGTAATCGTCTTGCAACTTGTACATGGCATAAATATGATTTTGTTCTGAATTTCATATTCGCTACATAACACCCGGGCACGTGCTTCTTGACTAGACGAATGTTTGTTCGTCTTGCAATGATTGAGAAGCTCCCTAACCAACAAGTACTCTTCTGGGGTTTCTAACTTGTCATCGTGCTTATTATACTCGGGTCATCTACAAAGGATGCTTGATCATATATACTTGACATGTTAACATAAATCATCCGCATCGAATGTAAACACTATAATGAGCACGGGGTCATCCACAAAGGATGATTCTACATGAGTTCTATATCGTGTACTTCTTAGCCATTCTACATGACTTCTGGTGCATTTCTTGGGCACTTGTGACTTGATAACGATGCTTCTTGTGAGCATCCTAAACATGATTTTTTTCAGTTATATCCAAACTATACACACGTTCTAACATCACGTCAAATCTTTCAACATGAAGCTAATAATCCGTTACTCACCTCTAACTCTTGTTTAGCCTTCCGCAAGCTTTCCAATTGCACCTAATCACATGATAACCATTCTAATACTATTAGAACTTACTAGTTCATTTATCTAACATGTATTGGGTCTAAACAACTAAAAAGTTGTCATGTAAGATGCTATTTCATCATTAAACACACTTTTACAAAAAGACTTTTAGTGCATAATTTTTGATAGTCTGATGTAATCTGCAAACTTGACCCACTTATACCTGGAGTTAGAACTTGAAACCAATTGCATTAGATTTTAGACTCATAGAACTACAAGTTTGGTTTTTACCTCAACTTAATCGGACAAACGGTTTATTTTTTACGATCCTTCAAACATAACACACAATTATGCGCATCATGTTGTCCTACTTTAAAACATGTCTAAAACGACCCAAAACCCAACATAAACTATTCTAATCTTTAGCGAACTCATATCTCAGCTCATTAAACATGTTAAAACCATTTTTTAACAGGTATATAAGCAATTTTGCTAGTTTAAGCACCATTTTAAGCTTGTACCAAACACCCCTTAATTTAACACACTTAATCATAATAAAAAACTATCATCATGAATATATCTATTCAACTAGCAACAACTTAACCACATAATTCTTGGCATGTTTATATCATAGCAATAAAACTTCTAACATCAAATTCATCATAATTCACTATAAATTAAAACTAAGTTTACATAACCTCAAAATTGATAACAATATAAATCTTAACATGAATTAAGGCATGAATTGCTTACTAACCTTTGATGGGGTTGGATTCTAACTATTGAATGATTATATAGGTACACCAAGATTACCAAAATCACCAACACACTTGCACCAAATTCCTTAAACCCTTGTACTTGATTTTCTTAACGAGATAACTAGTATTTTTCCCTCCTAAATCTTCTTTGTGTGCCACGTCCAAAACACATACACATAAACATGTGTGGTTTTTTGGCAAATTTCTAAGCTTATTAAGCATAAAGGGTAAAATGAAAATTCTACCTTTCTAACGGTCATTAATTTATGTCGTTAAATCTCTTGCACTGTTAGTCCTCTTTTGTTAACTATTTGCGCTGAAAGTCCTTATCTCTAATAAAACTATCTAATATTCTAAAAACAATATAAAAGTCTATTACCAAAACTTATAAAAATCGGGGTGTTACACTCAAAATGGCTCCAAGAACCACCACAAACCGCTCTCTATTCCGGTGATGCCTTCAACTCATACGACGTTTCTTCTTCCATTGCAACCGAGTTTTAATTCCTTTGCCGCTTTACGGGTTCAATACCCGCCGTCGTTGTTGATACATCTTTACTTTTTTTACCCTCCGTCCCATTTTAGTTGTCCTAGTTTGACTTTCAAAGTCTTTTTGCTTCAACTTTGACCGTAAATATTTTTGTTTGTATTATATAATACTTGATGAAAGTTATATCATTGAAAAGTTCGTTTAAAATCAAATTTATTTATATATTTTATATCAAGTGTTATAGAATATAAATAAAAATATTTGCGGTTAAAGTTGAAGCAAAAAGACTTTGAAAGTCAAACTAGGACAACTAAATTGGGACGGAGGTAGTATACATCTTTATTTTTTTTTTTTTTTTTATTTAAAAAAAATGCAAGTTGGTACATGTTGATGGTGATACATTGTCATGGTAAATTTGTGATACACGTTCCAAATTTGTTGTTTTTGGTACTTTTCTTGTTTTTTGATTTTAAACTATGAATTAGGTATGTATCAGTTGTTGTAAAGTTTATATCCATTGGGTTAAGCCATTGATAAATAAGTTATGTTTAGATCTAGGTGTATCAGTTTTTTTAATAGACCTTCACATATTTGTGTGTACTATCAACACTTGTTGATTTAGTATTGTTGATGTTGTAAATTTATTCATGGTGATGGACCAATTATATCTACTCTTGTATCACTGAATTTGTGATATCTATCATTTTTGTATTCATATGAATCCACTTGTACATTTATCAATATATTAATATGTGCCATTATTGCCTTTCGTGTAACAAGAAATTGAGGTACCATGTGTGTATATAAAATAAGGGTTGTTTACTAAATTAAATGGGGTTAGATATAAGGATTTTAATTAGCCTCTTATATGGGATAGAGAAGCTTTAATGAGTCTCACAATTAAAAGAGAGTAATGTTTTGGACCCACATTTCTCCCCGACGAAAGAAAAGTAAACACTCCTTAAGTGTTCTTTATGTCTTTAGTTAATAATTGTTTTTTCAAGATTTAATGAGTGTGTATGGATTGGTTTAATACTTTGTGTATCAGAAGAACTAATTTGCTTATCAATATACTAAATTTGTTAAACTGTTTTGCAATATTATGTATCGTTAATTTTTAAAGGTTTTGATATCAGCCAAAGTATTTAGGAAAAAAGCTTGATCGAAAAAAGTCAAAGCGATCTTCTAATGAAAATTAATTTAAGAATTAAACTTGTTGTCTTTACATATACAAGATTAATTTAAATGTGTGTTTTTGTAGTTCATTTTATATATATATATATATATGACAAGAATATATATATATATATATATATATATATATATATATATATAGTTCATTATATATATATATATATAAATGACAAGAACACTTAGAGATAGAAAATGAAGTGGAAAAGGACAAAAAATGAAAAGAATAAAATAACTTCGTGTGCCAAGCATGTGAATGGAGATAACAAGCTGACATAACAGTCATTACAAAATTAGACTAGCAACGAGCAACATTTCGAATGTTGGGGAGGATTGGTGTAATTTTGTCCGATTTTGGACTAAAAGTGAAATATGCAAAAACCGTGGGGACTAACGGTGTATTTTACTCTTTTACACGCCGAAGTCAAGCTCATTATCAACACTTGATAGGCCAAGCAACACTCCAGGTCATCCTTGGCCCAGGAAAGCATCTCAGGCCGTGCTACAAACACGCATGAGACAATTGTCTCTCAACTGTCACTAACGGTTAAGATGTTATGTCTAACATATGCCAGTGGGAGACAAATGAGCAAGAACATTGGAGACGGGCACGACCTGGTACAAACCAAGGAGAAGCTGTCACCTGTCATTCTTGTCTATTCACTGGTTGATCAACATTTGACCTGTCTACAGTCGTTGATGTAACACCCCCAAAATATCGCAGCGGAAAGTAATATCGTTGGGGTGCTACTTTATAGTACAAGAGTCATAATAATAGAAAACGACTCTAAATGAGACGTTTTTAAAAGTTTATCATTCGATCAAAATAAAATATCAGAGTTATAAGAGGTCCCAAATAGTTTTAGAGTACAAGACACATAAACATAAAAGTTTATAAAGGTTTATCGAATGATAATATTATGCAAGCCATCAAAACATTCTCCATGCGACTTCGTGCTTGCTGAATACCTTAAGGACCTGAGATAAAACATGCTAAAAAGTTAACACAAATGTTGAGTGAAATTCACAGGTCTATAAATAAATAATGGATCACTAGATTTCAGAGTTACAAAATAATAACTGCAACGAATACAATTATGCGTAAATAGTAAGTATTTCTCTAAGCTCATGACACTCAAAACTAACAGTATATATATCAATACGTGATATATATATATAGAATAATAATGGCCCCGTGTAGGTAATTTGCCATTTACCTAGTTATTCAAATATAGTGCGTTCGGTTGTCTATCAAATCAACAAAAACGGGATTTGTCAATCCCAATAGGCCTATTCACAATATTCGCGTTCACATGAAAGTGATTAATGGTTCATGATGTTAGGGACTTGTTTTTGGCAATAGCGGTACTTAAGCAATAATACTTTCAAGTAAGCATACAGTTTAAAGCACTTTGTGTCCAAATTGTAAAATAGCATGTATCTCCCCCAATGGGTTTATAAATAGTTTAAAGAGTTAAAGTGGGGCTATGAACTCACCAACGATGAAGTATTAGTAGAAACGGAAAGTGTGCACGTCGAGAAAAGTCACAAAAGTCACAAACGACCTAAACAAAATATAACACGAAATAGGCTCGGGGAAATAATATATGACGCTTATACTTAAGTTTTTACAGTAATAGACCTATAATTAAGAGTTTTATAACAAGTCTCGGTTCAAAAGATACTTATTTATGTTTATCCGGGTTAATATTACATAGCTGTTAGAAATTTGATAAAAATTCCGCACAAATCGGGTCGCCATTTATAAACCGTGAAGGCTAAAATTATGAACTTTATATGCTTCGAAAGGTATGACTCTGTACATTTCAAAAATCAAGGCCTCACTTAACTGAGAATTATATAACTAGGGTGAAATTACTAATTTACCCCTGTTTATCAATGTAGGAAATTCCAGCACTCAGTTAGGCTTAGGAAAATGTGTAGATCTTTTGATCTACAGGTCCAGTGGACACAAAACCAACGGGAAAAGTTTTCTACATGTCTTATCTCAAACTTTCATGTTTTGACCTACATAAGGTGCTTTGCAAAATTTTAGAGTATTTGGCCTTTCAAAACTGATATGCATTTCTGGACAACTTTTAGTGTAGATTTTCTCAAAAAATCATCGGGTGCAAGGGTTTCGGGGAAATGACCCTGAGACATGTGGCTAACTCTCTATAATTTTCTTTTAGCTCAAATGGTTACTGAATTAAAATGGAATGGTCATTTTTTCACATGAAAAATCTAGACAGATTCACTTTTCAAAGATATGTCTTCCTAGGGCTCCTAAGCTAGGTTTTGTAGATCAAATCATCAAATGTAAAAACCAATCATGAACAACTCTTATATGGATCAAAGCATTAATATGACCAGGAATAAAAATGGTTTTAAAAGAAAACATGGGTGATCTTTATGAATACTTTAAAATGAAAATAAGGTTCAACAATCAAAATATAACTAACAACTCTTGCATTTCTTACATAATAAAACCTAACTACCTATTTAATGTCACACCCCGTCAATGGCGGAAACACGAGGTGTAACTGAGAAAGGCACATTGCATAACATTATAGTTCACACTTCACACCATACATTAACTTCAATAATAGTTTACATCGTCACAAAACAATTCATGTATAACTCTTGAAAGTAAAAGTGTCTCCATATTGAAATATTATTGTCTTGAAAACGTGGTAGTAAGGTACCACATAGTCTGACTCCAATAAACGTGCCCTCAAATACTTTAACAATGATCACCTGAAAATGGTACTAGAAAACGTCAACATAATCTTGGTGAGCTCGTAGGTTTGAAAGTTAAACCACGAAGCTGTGAATAATATAATGTAGGACAACAGTGAGCAAGTTATAAAAATGTGAGCACATAGTAAAGATCATAAACTATCTCAGACTGCAAACACGCATAATTGATCCACACATAGACTGGGTGCCACTTCCCAAATGATGTACTGGGTGCCACTTCCCAAAATGATATACTGGGTGTCACTTCCCAAAATTATACTAACAATGCATCACTAAACAGTTGCGCACGTTCAAGCCAAGTCACAAAATTTAAATTCACGCAGTAAGGCACATATTGCAATCAAAACACACATATTGTCCAAAATCATAAAAACAGTGAATCACAACATGAAAACATTCAAAAGCATTAAGTACCATTTCCACCCCAAGGTAAAACATGTTAAAAAGTGGGGCTACGATAACTTACCTTAGCAAGAAATGATAACGAAAACAAATGCAAAAGCTTGAAATGTAACCCGAAAGTCCTAACCGCGACCTAGGTAATTAAGCCGTTTTGAGAAAAATATGATATGTACTATATGCATATGAGTATTATTTTTATTTTTTTATTTTTTTTAATCACCTTTATGTGTTTGTCTTTAAGTTTTATAAATTAAATACCATTTTTACCAAAGTTTTCCTAAAAATACTTAAATTTTAATATTTTTAAAAAGTGTGTTTTCGTCCAACTTCACGGGGCTGTATCTCAGCCGATACAAGTCCTATAGGTGCAAACTTTGTTTCGTCGGGTAGTACTCCAGGAATACTTCAATTTGTTCAACTATCACTACTGCTCAATCGGACTACAAGCTACACTTAAACAGCCTCAAATATGGTAGGTCAGGCATTTCTGTCAATTTCAGCATGTTTTACCCGATATTCTAACAACCATATCTCATTCGTTACTCTGTCTTATGGCCGGATCCAACTCCCTATTATTAGAGTTCCAGATCGTCTATGACTTTTATGTTTTATGTTTTCAAAAATAAAGGGTTTAAGGTGCCTGAATTCGGGTCCAAAGAGGCTGGGTCGACATATTATCTGAATAGTTGCTGTGGGGATTTGGTTAAAAATGATTTTTGGCAAAGTTATACTAGTCGTAACTTTCTCCTTAAAGCTCGGTTTGGTTTGATTCGAAAAGCTATGTTTAGATGGTCATGTAGGCTATGTTTTTCGAAACTACTATGGTCCGTCAAATTAAGTCTAAGGTATACAAAAATGGGCTTCAATATGGTCACTCAGTCACTATTTATAAATAAAATCGAAACGTGTTATCAAGTTTTAAATTGTGGGATTGCTTCTAATGGTTCTAGTCTTCGATTATAGTGAACTAATAACAATATATTTAAGTATAGTAGTCAAGGTTTTAATTACAAATCGGGTTTTGGTGGTGAAACTTTTTAGAAATAAAAGTAGCAGGTAGTTTGTATATTTTTCGAAAAGAAAAGGTTTTCAAACGTGTTACACTTCCACGGTTCTATGTTTCGAATATACTATCCTAATATCATTATCTAGGAGACTAGTAATGAGGTTTTTACCAACATATTCATTTAACTCGCGAGTTACCAAAAGTAAATTCGTTCATCAGGTAGTTTTTCCAAAACATAGTTTTTGATGTACAAACGCATAGAGGTGATTTATGATTCGTGTATGCATGATATAAATGAGTAAGAAAAGTTTATGAAAATGGCTAGTTGTTGTATGTTACCTGATGTCAAGTGTGATGTGAATGATTCAAGAACACAATGACTACTTAATAACCCAAGTATAAAACCCTTTACCAAGCTTCCAAAATATCAAGTTTATGCTAACCTAATGAACAAAAGATCAAGATTTCTTTGCCCTTCCCTTAACCCTTTTTCTGCCATATGTTAGTATAGAGAGAAAGTGTGTTTTAGTAGTGAGTAAAGGGTTTACAATTACCTCCCTTTTATAATGAAATCAAGTTATGTGTTTATGTATTTGTTTATTGCCCTACACACTTAAGTTAGTAAAAAAAAGAAATAAATGAGGGTGGCGTATGGTATGTTGCAGCCAAGACAAGGAGCACACAAAAAATGGGTCAAGCACACATACTTGTGCAATTTGTCACTTCCTTTGAATATTTGGTCAATGGTCAAAAGTATGCATTTAGCTCACTATTCTTAGGGGGAGGGGGCGGCTGAGGTTAGAAAAAAATAATCATGTGTTTAGTTTTTATATAAAATGTATTTAGTGAGTGTATTGGGTATTAAAAATAGGTATTGAGTATTAGTTTTGTGGTTAACGTTAACTACGTATAATCAAGTGTTCTTAGTAAAGAAATTACAAGAGGCGTAAGAAAATAATATTGACACTTTTGTAGTAATTTAGGGAAAGTAAAAATGTATTAAAAATAATTGTTGGTAGTGTTGGGTGCATTGGTGTTCATTTAAATTGTGAAAAACGTTTATTAAATTAGTAATCGTAAGTAAATAAAAATGTAAATGCCTTAGTAATTAAATTATGAATTGAAGTAGTGGCCAGATACTGTAATGTTGTAGTCTAAATTTAGTCTAAAGTCATTGTGCGCAAGAGGGTTGTTCCTAGTTTTACGTTTATTTAACTAAATAGTTATACGTAAATTGTATTATAGTGAATTTGAAATAATAAATATGAGTTTTAATCGTCAGTAAATGTCAGAAAATTTATAATGTGCATTTTCTAATAAAATAAATATTTTTACTATTAAAATAATAGTACGGAAAATTACAGTTTGTCACAAATAGTTTTGAATTTTTACGAACAAGTATTGCCCTAAAAATGCCGGTTGCTACAGTATACCCCCATTAAAAGAATTTTGCCCTCAAAATTCAGTTAGTACCATTGTCAAAAAAAAAAAAAAAAAAAGAAAAAAAAAGAAAAAGTGTGGGTACTTAAGTCTCGTCTGAACCTTTCATTCCCAAGTAACGCATGCCCAAAATCTAAGTTCTAACAAACTTATAATTAGAATCTTGTCTCATCTAAGTTGCTCAACTTCCCTAACGAGGGTTTCAGTTGGCTCTTCCACAACACGAAATAAATCATCTAGCTGACGCCTTATGGGGTGATAACTAGTTGATCACCAGCTAGGCTTTACTTACGGTTCCTCACACGTTAACCACAAAATTCCAGATGGTGTTTGTAGATCAAGATGATAGATTTTGCTAGCGGAACTGCTAGTATGCTGTACACAACCTAGTCCACTATGTTGGAATCAATAATCCTGTCTGCTTTTACTGAAATAGACTAGCTTATGTACCCAGAACCTAACAAAGGTCAGAGTCATGACAAGAGAACTAGAATTCGAGTAGGGGTTTCAATGTTGCGGTCGCAACTCATGTGACAATGGTAAATACTACTAAAAGTTGTAACTTATGATGACTTAATCCAAATTTGTACTCCTAAGTGTAATGGGACAGGCAGTCGAAGGTAACTGTTGGGTGGCTATATTTCGATGGAATAAGCCTTTCCGT
Source organism: Artemisia tridentata subsp. tridentata (assembly GCA_021014915.2). Taxonomy (NCBI): domain Eukaryota; kingdom Viridiplantae; phylum Streptophyta; class Magnoliopsida; order Asterales; family Asteraceae; genus Artemisia; species Artemisia tridentata. The sequence continues at coordinate 136,714,687 of CP139505.1, read as the reverse complement.
CTTTGAGCAAAATCATCAAAACCTTAAACTAAATAACAACTTTATTTTAGCTTAATCTCGCAACTCATCAAACAAGAACTGTCACGAGATTAGGCTACATATCAAGTCGTTGAGAAGAGGAATTTAACGTCTTCGATGATTTGGCTCAGTTCGGGATTTGCTCAAAACAAACGAATAGGTACTTACGGCTAAGATTGGTGACGTTAGCGAAGAAGATCAGAGATATTGTTGAGGTAATTTTGTCAATTAGAGAAAATTGGTAACGGCGATGGGAAGAAGCTTTGTTTCCGAGGTCACATGGATAGGCTTTGAAGGAGGCTTTCTAAGCTTGAAATGACGAACCAAATTGGTGTATGTAAAGAATCTTTACCGTTATGATGCCTGGCAGAACATCGTGTATCCATAAAGGATAGGAAGATCAGTTGTTCTCTATCCGATCTTCATCAAGATCCAAAATGATTTGTGAGATTTGTAGTTCCAAGGATTTGTACTCGCAGTAGAGAGAGCAAATGTCGAAAAAAATGAAAGCAAGTCACTTAAAGTTAGACTTTCTTGTACGAAGTGAAGTATGAATACGGTATGATGGCGTAGATTTGGCACGATCACTCGATACGAGTGTAGTCAATCAGGCCACTATCGGAAAGATCAACATGACAAGAAAAATGGAGAATATAAGGAAAAGGATGAGCTTTTAAAGCGATTGGTGAGAAAGTAAGGGTAGCACCGGGTGTTATGTCTGGTATCTTCCTCATCTATAACATACTTTCATTTGGTCCAATGTCTGGAGTCAAAAAGATGTTTGGCACTCCATCATACTGTCATGTGAATTGCGAATCAATGAAATCATGTAGAGTGTTTGTTGTAAAATTTGTAGATGAAGAAAAATTGTTATTATCGAAGAAATCATTGATGATATTCTCAGTAGCATGGATGGGGAGAAAAATCTGGTGGGATAGATTATTGTGTAGTTAGGTGGTTTTGTTGTGGCTATGGGGAGGGAATTGTTGACCAAAAATCAAGAGGAAGAAAATCATACGTGATAGAAAAATTATCAAGGCTGCGTCTCCGAATGAAAGAACGATTGCCGTCTACGAAGATTGAAGAAATAAAAAATGAAGGCTTCCTAATGTGAATAAAGTTTGTTCCAAGCTAAATGAAGGAAACGGGAAGGAATATCTAACTCGTTGCACGGAGTTGCCATTCGTAGTTTTGAAGTAATATTGTTAATATAAATATCGTCTAAAAAACGTTATTTATATTTTACGATCTTTGCTATATTTTGTTAATGACAATTATAAACTTTACCTTTAGCAAAGCATAAATATAAGTTAAGTCTTTTATATATATAGTTACAAGCTTTAAAAACTCATAACATGCTACATACATGATCACTAGTACATACATGTTACATTTATAAGTTACATACATTTACATTTACAAATTACATATTACATTCATTTACATTTTAATCCTAAATTTGGAAAATGTACAATGACATCATGGCATGCATCACCTTGATATCTTTAGAAGATCTTGAAGATCATGTGAATATCTTGGTTAGATCTCTACACAAAGAAAAGATATGGAAATATCTTGGTTAGATTTGGAGAAGATTTTGGAGATTTGCTGTCAGGAACCCGCGAATCCAAAATGCATAACGGAAAGATCCCTAAAATTGGATTCGTCCCATCCGTGGTTTGCCAAGGCAGTTGCCTATAAATAGCAAGCCACACATTCATGTTTTCTCATCACTCTTAAGCATAAACAACATCATTCATTCTTTCATTCATTACTAACTCATTCATATTATATATCTCATTCTTAGTGGTCTTTCTTTTGTAGCAAAGAGATCAAAGCATCACAAGCTTCAACAAAGCGTTGCAAGACTTGTTAGATTAGTCATAGTGTAAATTTTTTGTTTTTCACACATCATAGTTGTACCAAACTATCATATACCTCTGTTGTGATCGGTTAGTATTTTAGTCCTCAAAATACATAGAGTATCGGGAGTGGTTGTGCCCTTGTAAAAGAACTCGGTATTTAGCTTTGTACCGGAAAAAGTGTAAGCGACGTTTGTAAAGGTTTTCTCAGCCGAGAAGGGAGCTTGTTTCTTAGTGAAGAAAAACTCTCGAGTTAGAAGCTCGAGGAGTGGAGTAGAGCAAGGAAGAGAGTCCTTGTAGACCGAACCACTATAAACATCCGTGTTGTGGTTTGATTGTTTATTTCTTTACTTACATTGTTTATATTGGTTATTACTTGCATTAGTTGAAATCACTTTAAGTATTCAAAGCAAAAAGAATTTTAAAAACGGTAAAACTATTCAACCCCCCTTCTAGTTTTCCACAATTGGCATCAGGAGCTACGTTACTCAAGATCTTTAAAATATATTGTATTTTAAAACTTGGAATGATCCATGGATTTTGAAAATTTCAAAGAAGGGCAATCTATACAAAGACCACCACTATTTGAACCAAATGGTTTTATATATTGTAAAAACCGCTTTGAAACTTATGTGAAGTCAAAAGACATAGATCTATGGTATATCATTATATAAGGTGATCATAAAGTTATAATAAAAGATATATCAAGTGGTCGATGAGGATACTTCACTTGCTCGTCACAGTGATGAGCAAACGAAGTTGATTTCCAAAAATAATGAGGCTAAAATGATGCTTTACAATGCTTTACCTATGAAATAATATGAAAGAGTCTTTATGTGTAAAACCGCTAAAGAAATTTGGCAATCTTTAATTATCACTCATCAAGGGACCTCACAAGTCAAGGATGTTAGGAATATAAATATTCAGTTGAAGACTCGGTCACCCCGAGTACTTATTAGCACATCATAGCTCGTTGGATAATTAGTGTAATATTATTAGTAGTTTAGTTATTATTAATATTGTGGAGTGGGTCGGGTCTTTACCCACTGTCAGCTCGCTCCATAGCCCACTAGGGGCACAATATGTAAGGACTATAAATACACCCTTCCTACCCATGTGAAGGGTTGGACCTCATTCTCATATTAATCTAATACACATAACTTTCTCTCTCTAAGGTTCCAACTCTCCTACCTCTCTCTAGAATCCTTCTATTCGATCCATATTATACGCCCAAATCGTGTGTTCTTTGATTGTGAATATCCTACAATTGGTATCAAGAGCCATGGTTAGGTCCATGTGTGTTAGGATTCACAGATTTGTTTAGTTTTGGGGTATTTTTGGTTCGATTAGATTAGGTACGAAAATCCCATTTTGTGCTTTGTTTAGTGATTTAAAGTTGTTAAACTTTGTACTTTCTAGCTTAGGGATAGTATAAGAGTAGTATTTGGTGCTTGGAATCACAGATTTAGGCCTTGTGTGGTGATTTTGGGTGATTCGTGGGTTTTTGTTAAAGTGTTCTTCGCTGCTGTTTGTCCCTCGTACACAGATTCATCGGTGCGGTTTGTGTATTCTTGGATAAGTAATTGGTGCGGTTTGTGTTACATCGGGGAAGCGGTTTGTCCTATTACCAAATTTGGCAAAAACGACAAACCGCAAGAAAGCGACGTGTTTGTCTTTTTGTGCTTATGCGGTTTGTGTATGCGGTTTGTCTAAGACAGTGACAGCTTTGTCTTCTTGTGTCTATGCGGTTTGTGTATGCGGTTTGTCTAAGACAGTGACAGCTTTGTCTTCTTGTGTCTATGCGGTTTGTGTATGCGGTTTGTGTCTACGCGGTTTGTCTCTGCGGTGTGTATGCGGTTTGTCTAGACTGTTTGTCTGTGCTGTTTGTCCACGCGGTTTGTCTCTGAGGCGTGTATGCGGTTTGTGTCTACGCGGTTTGTCTCTGCGGCGTGTATGCGGTTTGTCTAGGCGGTTTGTATCCACAGAGGTGCTATTTGTCCGTGGCGGTTTGACCAAAGTTGACTTTTTACGTCAAAACTTCAAACGGCCATAACTTTTGAACCGTAACTCCGTTTTCAGCGAAACACCTGTCAAAACGACCGTGAGACCGAGGAGAAGGACACGTTGAATAATTTATTCATTCAACCCAACTTTCGAAGCCTGAAATCGCTCCAGAATGAAGTTATTGAGGTTCTAAGTTTTTCAGACCAAAATTTCGCTATAATAACTTGCAACAACCATACCAATCAGATCAACAAGTCTACCAGACCTTCATCATAACACATATCAAGCATCATTCCACGGTTTATTCTTGATTTTGTAAAACCCCACAAAAGAATCTATTTCTCGGTTTAAATCATAGAATTGTAAAATCCGGTGCAAGTTAATATCATGTCAAATACTTCAGATTCTGCTATATCAGAGATACTCAGATTGTACAACATGATTGACAAACAAAAGATTCCCAAAGATGTTCGACAGATAAACGTGTTTGACTATGTTGGTGCCAATAGAGACTTTGTGTGCCCGAATTCTCAAGAGAAAGAGCTTCATCAGCCACAGACAAACGTTGTTGAGTCAGATACTGCTAGGAACAACATGCAACATGAGAAACACAACGAAGCGTCGGCTGAACCTAATGGGGTATCTTCTGTCATTAATAATGATAATGTGTTGCATGAACAAAAGATTCCCGACAAAGTACAACAGACAAACGTTGTTGAGTCAGATATTGCTAATATGGGAAATAGCGATGTTTTCCCATATGAACAATATGTGAATCACAACGAAGCGTCTGTTGTACCTAGTTGTGCATCTTCTGTTCTAAATGATGATTATGTGCTGCATGAGAACACTGTATTTGTCCCTGATGATAACTTGATCACTAGCCTAAACATTTATAAAGAACAAGTAGCTATGTATGAACTGCGTGCTAAGTTTGAGCTTAATGAACGTGAGCAGAAATTAGAAGGTCGAATGAGTACACTTATTAAAGAGTCTAGAGTAAGAGAAGAAACATTAAAACAAGAGTTGAATTCTTTGAAAAATCAGCTAGAACAGTCTGTCAAACAGAAACAGGAAGTACAAAAGTGTATAACTACACTTAAGCTAGAATTCAAAGAAAAAGAAAAGGAACTCTTAAATGATTTTTCTAGACTCAAAACCTTAGAGAATAAGCTTGAGGATAAGTTGTACACACAAGACCAAACCAGACAGACTGCCCAAATGATGTAGAAGCACAAAAGTTAAGTGACAAGCATAGTGAAAGCAATGTAGGTAAATCTAAATTAGCTATTCATGAGATTGCTAAGATAGCCCAACCTGCATTAAATGATTCTAATGTGATGTTTATGCCTAATCATGACCCGCCTGAGCATATCTACACTAAAGAGGAGGATGAGATAAGTGAGAGAACAAGGGAAAGAATGAATGAGAAAATGAGGGATCCCGAGTGCATAGCCAGACGAATAATAATCAAGCCCCATGACTATAGTGAGGAAAATCGTTTGACTGTGTTTGCACCTCAAAAGAAGTTAACACCTGAACAGATATTCTGGAAACAAGATAATGAAAAACTTAAGGAAGAAAAACTTAAGGCCAACACCCCTCTCATTAGAAAAGTTGCGTCCATAACGGTGTATCCTCCCAATACACCTAGGAATTTGGTGCCTTTGTCTCTTCCCACTGAAAGCAAAACCTTTATTAGCTTATATGTGCTTTGGCAACTGTTTGCTGATTTCGATAAAACATGTAAGAAGAGAATCACACCAACCGGCATTACTGAGGGGGAAAGGTGTTTTGAACATGCAAAAAGGTGTTACTTAACTGAGGTCATGCCATTCTTTAAACTACTCAAAGAACATTTTGAAGGGATGCAAACTGCCCTTAAAACCAAAATAAATGAAATGAAAGTTGTGTTTAAAGATATGGAAAATGAGGTAACTCATAATGTGATAGAACTTAAGACTCGTGAGATTGAAAGAAAGAATATTCTCATCACAAATGAGAATTTGATTGCTAGATGTATTGCACAAGATGTATTTTATACTGCTACTGATTCTGCATTATCTGCTTGTCAATTTCATGATTTATTCTATTGCTTTGAATGTTACCCAGAATCGTGTTGTTGAGCTTGAGGGGGAGAATTTGAAATTGCTTGAAAAAATTCAAAATGATGACCATGATAACATGGTTAAACGTTTTTCAAAACTAGAGGTTGATTATCAGAAGTTGCAACTCAAACATCAACACTTAGAAGAAAAATGCAAAATATCAAATGTCAAGACATCCTTGGATGCTCCTGAGTTTGATACATATTTTGAATTAAGCAAACGTGATGAAAAAATTCAAGCTCACACGAACACGATTCGACTGTTAAGGGCTCAAATTGCCCAATTGAAGTCCAACAAGTGTGATGTGTATGGCACCAATAAACCTTCGTCTTCAGATTCTCAGAATTTTCAGTATCAAGACACCATCAACAAGTTACATTATGAAAATGAGTGTTTTCGAGAAGAAAATTCTAAGATTAAACAGCATTACAAAGAGTTATATGACTCAATTAAAGTTTCACGAAATAGTCATAATGAAAAGATAACTTCTTTGTTAAATGAAATTGAGAATCTTAAGACTCAGGTGAAAGGAAAAATGCCAAGTACCACTTGTAATTGTGTTGCATCAAAGGTCTCTGCTTGTAAAATGTATGATGTTGATGTGGGGCCTATTCCATTTCCTATGAGAAACAACAGACCTGTCCATCAAATGTATCTCTGTCACCTTAGGGATGGACTTGACACTCTTCGTGAGGTTGTGGAAGAGGACAGAATAGGAAAACCACTCGATAAGGCAGTTGGTTATGCCAGCGTCCTCACAAAAAGGATCCAGGAACAGTTAGAATATGCCATTGGCATGGGCCCTAAGTCTCACAACCAAAGAGATAGAATAGTTGCATCATCATCCACAATTAAGAACAAGCATGTAACCTTTGAGGTATCCTTGGAAACTTCAGATCCCAACACATCAAAACATGTTCAGCAACTAGAAGTGAAAAAGACTAAGATTCCCATCAGTCCTTCTACAGGAGTTAATAGTGACACTAAAGCTAGCGAGTCAAAACCTAGGAGAAACATAAAGAATTCTAGGATTTCACCAGCTAAAAGTGTTCCTAAAAGGAAAGTAGAAGACCACATGAGAAACAACAAGTCAGATTTGAACAAAAGGAATCATAATTCGAATCCAAATTCACTTTGCAAAACATGTAATGAATGCATAATTTCGTGTAATCATGATAAATGTGTTAAGAAATTTCTGAAGTCGTCCAACAAACCCCCAGTTAGGAAAGTTTGGAGAGCTAGACAAATTAAGCAATCTTGGAAACCCACAGGGAAAATGTTTACCAATGTGGGCTTTCAGTGGAAGCCCACGGGCCGAACATTCACACTAGGGGAACATTGCCCTTTAACAAGGATTACAATTCCTAGAGTAGTGCCTGTTAAGGAATGGAAGCCTACTGGTAGAGTTATCCCTTTAGATACACAATGTCCCTTAACTAGGTCCATTGCATCTACTAGTGTTGCCCCTATTGTTAAAACCAAGGCACCTATGGTTTCAGCAGCCCCAAAGATTGTTTGCACTAACCAACTGGAACCCAACCTAAATTGGGGATTCGGCTCTCCAAATTCTCTTCTTTCGTATGTTTTCAAATGCAGGTCGTACGGATCGTCCTTTGACATTTGGACACAGGCTGCTCACAACATATGAGGGGAATCATAATGACGTCTGTACACATCAGTTCAGGCCTCGCTCTTCATCATAATGACGTCTGAATACCTCAGTTCAGGCCTCGTTCCTCAAAGAAAAGAAAGGTGTACGCTTTAGTGCGCTTTATCTTTGGAAGAAGAGAAATCTTCTTATTTATGGCCATTCTCATCAACAAGATTCATGCTCCTTCCGTGCTTATTCAATCTTCAAGTGGATCGGCGCATATTGGAGTATACTTTTATTCACATATTCAACCAAAAATTGCAGTTGGCAGGCATATGCAATTTTTGAAGGGGGGAAAGGGTGAATAAACAACATGTCAGTCTTCAAGAACCGTCAAGTGGAGCTACTTACCGTTGATGGTATTCATATTCACTAGTTCAATCCTTAAAAATTGCAGTTAGCAGGCATATGCAATTTTTGAGGGGGGGGGGGGAAGGGTGAATATTATTCTACATGTTGATTGATGATTGAGAAATGGTCATACGACTCCTGAATACGTCAGTTCAGGAGTCGTGCAAACCATGTTTCTCCAACACTACTTCTTCCGTCTATCAAGGTGTTGAAGAACATGGTCATGGAATGCTAATCTTCATATTCTCACGGGCTGGTTCAATCAGCAACAATGGGTTTCTAGTCAATGCTTCATGTATACGTCATTAGGCTACATGTACACATCATGATGATGATTCCGATTAATCGTAACAATCATGGGGGAGAGAAATGTGAACACCAAGGACGCACAATAGGTTCACGTGATCGGGCTTAATCATTTATTCTGGTGTTGATAACCGCAGAGATGATCAGTGGTTCAACTTGTTACCTTGGTATTAACGTTTCACTGTTACGTCATGGGCTGATTAATCGTAACCATCAGGGGAGAGAGAATGTGTACATCAAGGACGCACAGCAGGTTCACGTGATCAGGGCTTAATATCCAAGGATGGATACATACTATAGATGATCAGTGGTTCAACTTGTTACTTTGGTGTTATACTTAAGACTGAAGAAGGTCGAGTCGTCAGTCTACTCTTCATTCTTTGTTGGGTGTTATCATCTCATGTGTATGCTGCGGGCTGATGGGTTATATGTAAGGTTACTGGAAGGAATTTGGTGAGATGAAGATGATTGGTATTCTGTTCCTCCACATTGGGCAATCTTGAAGAAGGTCGAGTCTACAGTCTTCTCTACATTCAAAAATGTTGAGTTCTTTTCTTACAACTTGATATTTAACTTAATCCCATGACAGTTCTTGTTTGATGAGTTGTGGAGTTAAGTTAGGTTCAAGTTGTTCTGTAGTTTAAGGTTAGGTCCAACTTGATTTTAACCTAATCTCATGACAGTTCTTGTTTGATGAGTTGTGAGGTTAAGCTGAAATCAAGTTGTTACTGGGCTTAAATTTGTGGTTTAGCTTAACCACATGACAGTTCTTGTTTGATGAGTTGTGGGGTTAAGCTAGATTTTAGTTGAGGCTCAACTTAAACTATCGAAAAGTTGCCCAAGGTTTTTGACGGCTTTTCTCAAGGACGGGTGTGTTAGAAGACTAAAGACGGCATGCATTTGGTTACCAAAAGACTTCTTCTTATTATGGGTGTTCATCCAAAGTCTTCTTCTTCTTCCTATTATGGGTGTTCATCAGGAAAGGTTGTCAGATTGGGGGAGAGCACTAATTCGGGGAGAGTGAAAAGACAGAATCAATCCCTGATTAAAAGTGCTCACATTGCTCTTCAGCAAGTCAAGTGATGAATGCGGAGAAGATTCAGAATGCTGAGGAGTAATGATTTTCTGGTTCGTATCCTTGTATATATTTTGCTTTTTACATTCTTTTTCATATCTTATACCTTTTTGTAAATAGATATATAGAAATCTTGCTAATTGTAAATAGAGAAACGTAAAATCAGAAAAACCATAAAAATTAAAAAATTAGAAAAGACCAAAAATAGTTTCACCTAGGCATGTCTTCTGTTGGGAATTAAATATTCTGAAGTTAGAGTATTAGAATTTACTCTAAGTCAAAGGTACTGCTAGTTCATGATCAAGGTACTGCTAGTACATCAAGGTACTGCTAGAACAAGAAGGTACTGCTAGTTCAAGTAGAAGGTACTGCTGGTAGAGAATGGTACTGCTGATCAGTGAGTCATAAAGCTACTACAAGGATAAGATCGAAAAGATATTTATTGTATTTTGGTCAAACATATACGGTAGATAATATCTTACTCCATGTGCTTAGTTAACAAATTGTATACATAGATACATGTTGTATCTAATGTACTGACACTCAATAAGCATAAGTTAACCAAGTAAGTCGGCCAAGACTTTAAGCAATTTGTAAAGATCTCTTGGACTATAAAAGAGATCTTAGACTAGTGATTGTATGTGTGAAAAAATATAAGTGAATATCTGTTAAGACATAGAACAAACAAAAATCACATATCACAAATCTAGAAATATAAGATTCAAGGTTTTATAACCCTAGTGATAAACACAAGATCACTCATATTATTTTGAATAATATTGAATCGTTTAGTGATAAACTTTCTTTGTTCATTGTTAAGTAACAAACATAATTCTTCCATTTCCACAATATACATAACCTTCTAAGTGTGGTTAAGTAAATTCCGCGTGCTTAATCATATAAACTCAATATATCACTACACACAAAGTATACAAGGTTTAACCACCTTAACCGTGTGTCATAGGTCCTCTCAGTTGGTATCAGAGCCAGGTTGATATAATTGAATTAGAAGAAACATAAATGGATGCACATGATGCTCAAACAAATGTTGCTTCAAAGTTGCCCATGATCAAACCTAATGAGTTTGAGTTATGGAGGATGAGAATTGAGCAATATTTTATGGTCCAAGATTACACTCTTTGGGATATCATTATATATGGTGATTCTTTTTCACCAAGCTATTCAGATGTTGTCCTAGAAGGTAAAACACTCAGGAAAAGAAATACTGGACCAATGTCAAATGAAGAAAAGATACTGAAGAGAAATGATCAAAAAGCAAGAAATTTGCTACTTATGACCATTCCTGGTGAGCAGATGCTATCATTTAACAAGTATCTTGATGCAAAAACTCTTTTTGAAGAGATTTGTGCATATTTTGGTGGTAATGAAACTACCAAAAAGACACAGAAGACATTACTAAAGCAACAATTTGAAAACTTTACTGCTTTTAGTAATGAGTCTCTTGATAAGCTATTCTCAAGATTACACAAGCTTGTCAGTCAGTTAGCTGTGTTAGGTGTTGAGACAGAGAAGGAAGATCTCAACATGAAGTTTTTGAGAAGTCTACCTGATGAGTTCCATACTCATGTTATTGTCTGGATGAACAAACCAGACATTGAAACAATGAAGCTCAATGATTTGTACAACAACTTCAAAATTGTTGAACAAACTCTTAGAAAGTCTGGAACTTATGGTACTAGTTCTGGGAATGTGGCACTTTTGTCATCTCCTAGTATTGGTAAGTCTGAAGAGGTAGAAGAAGTTGAAGGTGTTTCTATTGCTACACATGGTGGTCCTTATACTAGTTCACAAAAGACTGTTGCAGGACTTGGTGATCCAGCATTCTATGTATTCATATCTAGTCAATCTAGTGGTTCTCCTCTAAATCATGAAGACCTTGAGCAGGTTGATGGTGATGATTTGGAAGAGATGGACATCAAATGGCAGGTTGCTTTGCTCAGCATGAGGGCCAAGAAGCATTGGCAGAGAACTGGGAAGCAGATTACCATAAATGGTAATGATACTGCTGGGTTTGATAAAAAGAAAGTGGAGTGTTTCAACTGTCATAGGTTAGGACACTTTGCTAAGGAGTGTAGAAGCCCAAGAAAGCAGGAGAATAGAAACACATGGTATAAGCAAGATAGGAGAAAGGAAGTTACTGTTGAAGAGCCAAAGGCTATGTTGGCTATTGATGGTATTGGTTATGATTGGAGCTCTATGGCTATTGAAGAGGAAGCACCACCAAATGTTGCTCTTGTGGCCAATGAATTTGCTCTAATGGCCCATTCTGATTCAGAGGTAAATTCTATTCAAAATTGTACTGAATCATGTCCTAATCTTAAAGCTTATGAAGACCTTAATAAGAGATTTGAAGCTCATAGAGAAGAGCTAATTGATGCTCTTTTTAATTTGGCTAATCACAAAAGAGGTCTAGGTGTTTTAGAAAAACAAGTCTTACATTTTAAAAGCAATGAATCTAGTTATGCTAATGACATTAATATACTTAAAAATGACATTAAGATCAGAGATGAGTGTATTGTTGAGTTGAATGATTCATTAGCTAAACACAAAAATGAAAGAGAAAATGTTAAGGTATCTGTGGATGTTTTAGCTCATTCCTCAGAAGGATTCAATAAGCTTTGGGAAGCCCAAGTTATTGATAAGGTTAATTCTGGTGTTGGATTTAAGTCTGTCCCCCCACCATACAGAGGTGTTCATTCACCTCCAGGTATTGATTTAGCACACACAGGATTAGCTGAGTTTCAAGAACCAATCATGGAATATGGTTCTAAGGCCACTAAGAGTCCTAAGATAGAAAAGATAAGTAAAAGTTTAGATAAAACTTTATCTTATCAGGACAAGGTGTCCTTTGTTAAGAAAGGAGATGCTATAGTTGTTGAAGATTGTACAACTGATAGTGATGATGAAGAAGAACAGGTTATGTCTAAACCTGTATTGGTTAAGAAAGTAGGAACAAGTATTCCTAAGATAGTCAATCACAACACTAACATGCCTAAGTTAAATGTTAAGACTGTTAGGAAACCAGTTAGATATTGTGAACAATATAGAACTACAAACAAGCCCAGAGGTAACCAAAGGAATTGGAACAACCTCAAGTCTAACCAATTAGGTGATGACTTTGCTTTTCACAACAAAGCTTGTTATACATGTGGTAGTTTTGACCATCTTGCAGCTTTCTGCAACCAAAGGGTAACTGGGTATGAAAACAATAAGGTGAACTACAAAAGGCAAACTCCTCAAACTCACTTTCACTCTAATACTCATAGAACAAAACCCAGAACAGTCTCAAACAAGTCTGGACCAAAAGGTCCTGATAGACAAAAAGGTCCTGCTAATACAGACAAAAATGCACTGCCAGTACAAATTAAAGGTACGGGTAGAACAAAAGGTACTGTTAGACCTTTGATGACTGTTAACCCAAAAACAACAGCTAAGGATGCAAAAACAACTTTCATACATGCATCTAAAACTGTTCTAAGGCCCATTCAAACAAAAGCAGTGGTCCACAAACAAATTTGGAGACCAAAGAGTTCAACTACAAAGCTAGCAGACTCTGCTGCTAAGCATGTTATTCACTCTGCTGCTAAGGGTAATAGGGCAAATGCTGTTAAGGCCTCAGCATGTTGGATTCAAAAATCCAATATTGCATCAACAGTCCTTAAAAGATTAAATTACATTGATGCAAGAGGCAGATCCAAGTCAGTAATGGCTTGGATCCCCAAAGAAAATTAACACTCTTATTTGTGTGCAGGAACATTCTATTGATCATCAAGATCAAGGATACTCAGATAGTGGATGTTCCAATCACGTGACAGGCAACATGTCTTATCTTTCAGATTTTCAAGAATTCAATGGAGGATATGTTACCTTTGGAGGTGGTTTTCGTGGCAAAATTTCTGGTAAAGGTACTATTAAAACCGGAAATTTAGATTTTGAAAATGTGTACTATGTACAAGAGCTAAAGTATAATCTTTTTAGTGTTTCACAAATGTGTGACAAAAAAAACAATGTCCTTTTTACTGACACTGAATGTCTTGTTCTATCTTAGGATTTCAAGATGCCTGATGAAAATCAAGTGCTTCTTAGAATTCCTAGAAAGGCCAATATGTATAGTGTTGATATGAAGAACATCATTCCTAAAGAAGATTTAACTTGTCTTGTATCAAAGGCCACATTGGATGAATCAATGTTATGGCATAGAAGGCTTGGTCATATTAACTTCAAAACCATAAATAAAATTGTAAAGAATGGTTTGGTAAGAGGTTTACCTCACAAAAGATTTGAAAATGATCAAACATGCATTGCTTGTCTAAAAGGAAAACAACACAAAGCCACTTGTAAGCCCAAGATTTTTAACTCTATCAATCAGTCATTGTTTATGCTTCATATGGACTTATTTGGACCTATTTCAGTAAGGAGTATGCAACATAAAAAATATTGTCTTGTTATAACTGATGACTATAGCAGATTTACATGGGTTTTCTTTTTAGCCACTAAGGATGAGACATCAAGCATTCTTAAGGACTTCATTACACTGATAGAAAACCTAGTAAACAAGAAAGTAAAAGTCATTAGGTGTGATAATGGGACAGAATTTAAAAATAGAGTTATGGATGATTTCTGCAAAGAAAAAGGTATTAGGAGAGAATATAGTGTTGCAAGAACACCACAACAGAATGGTGTGGCTGAAAGAAAGAATAGAACACTAATTGAAGCTGCTAAAACAATGTTAGCTGATTCTAAGCTACCTATAATCTTTTGGGCAGAAGCAATCAACACTGCTTGCTATGTTCAAAATAGAGTTTTAGTTGTGCAGCCTCACAATAAGACATCATATGAACTTTTTAATGGTAGAACTCCTGCAATAGGATTTCTTAGACCTTTTGGATGTCATGTGACAATTCTCAATACCTTAGACCATTTAGGAAAATTCGATGGTAAAGCAGATGAAGGTTTCTTAGTTGGATATTCTCTTGTTAGGAAAGCTTTTAGAGTTTACAACTTAAGAACTGAGAAAGTACAAGAAGAACTACATGTGGAGTTTCTGGAAAACAAATCCAATGTAGTAGGTCAAGGACCAAAATGGATATTTGATCTTGATTATCTAACAAATTCTATGAATTATATACCTGTTGTTGCAGAAACTAATAATTTTTCAGGATCACTGATGAAGCGAAAAGTGTACCGCTTTTAAGGGGTCATTTAAGCCCTAAATCGTATTTATTTGATCAAATATTGCCCTAAATCGTTCCTTTTGTCATTTTAGGTACTTTTGAGGAGAAATCTGGAAAATGAGGCATTTTGGACGTTTTTGGAGCATTAAAGTGAAGAAAACGGCAAAGTCTCAAGAATCGGCTAAAAGTTACTCTTGACGGCGTCAGACTTTACTCTGGACGGCGTCATGCCTTGGCAAGAAAAGTTGGACGTGAAATTTACTCATGACGGGCCAGTGAAAATAGCATGTGAATTCTGACGGCGTCACGCTTTAACTTGATCGAGGGCGTCACGGCTTAAATCATAAGGGGACGGCGTCACGTTCATGGTTCGATGGCGTCAAGCCTTGATAAGCCAGAATGGATTTTTGAAGAGCTAAAGAGGGACGGCGTCAAGAAGGTCATCCGGGAACCCTAAAAGCGGCGAGGTGACGGCGTCACACTCCATAAGGTGACGCCGTCAGATCCAAAAATCTATATATAGTTTTCTAATTTTTTGTCATTAAGGAGAGCTTAGTGTGTGGAATTTTGGGAGAAAACCCTAAGACGATTTTAGCTACTTTTTCAGGGCTTTTTGCCTTGAGATCTTCCATGTTTCATTGAAAGATAAGTTATCAATTAATCATTCAATATGTCTATGTGTTGTTTGATTCTATCTTATTCTTGTCTTTTGTTTAACATGTTAGGCTAATTTTATCTTGTGTTTGCTTAGATCTAATGAAACCTAGCTATTGATTATTGGTTGTTAGTGTGTTATTAGTTGTATTGGATGATTGTTTATCTATGTTAGGCTTAAGAAAACTGGCTAACTTCCTATTCGGTAACTTGCTTGAACGTCTTAAGAAACATGAACCAAATGCGTACTAAAGGTTTTTATGGTTGTATTTAATGCACAAGCGAATTCTAGTGATCCCATGTTAGGAGCTTCCTAGCCGGCTCGACATAGGAGTGAAGTAGGAGCTTGTAGAGTTGGGGAAGTAAGTACGCCACCCCACGAATGGTATTAAGGAATACACCCGTCATCCACGCAACTAATACACACTAATTAACCGGTAAAAGATAGTTAGGGAGTAAGGAAATCTAAGTAAACACATTTCTCTACACATAAGTTTCTCACCACATTTTCATTTCAGTTATTTTATTTTATTTGCATTCGTAGTAATTTGGGTTAGTTGACTAGCAACTAATTCCGCCCACTCCTTCAAACCCGAGATTTTACTTGCTTTCATAAAATTATAAAAACATAAAAAAGAATCTTCCTCAACCCTTAGACCTAATTAGAGTAGCCTTTCATACCTAACGAACACTATTCCCTGTGGAGAACGATCAATCCCCCGTACTTACCACTACACTATACTACATCGGTCAGGTACACTGCCTGGTGGGGTTGTAAGCCTCTTGAGATCCCTCGAGAGGTAAAACCTGTTGTAAGGTTACAAAACCACGCAATCAAGTTTTTGGCGCCGTTGCCGGGGAATAGTTATTGTTTAGGTTGAATTTTTATTTCTATTAGGTCTACTCACTAGATTCCTTTCTTGTGAGATTTTTATTTTATTTTTCTAGGTTTTCTTTAGTCTATCTATTTTCTTTGTGCTTTTGTTCGTAACAGATTTTCATTGACTATTCAGTTTGCCATTATGGAAAACGCGAATCCACCCCTTACACCTGACGAAGTGGCTTTGTTGCGTAGCCAACTTGAGAATGAGATTAGTGAGCTCAGGGAGCTCAGTAGAATGATTGATAAAGAGCTTAATTATGCCTTGAACAACTTAGGGACCGCCATATACTCAGATAATTACTTAGAACGTAATAATCTTACGGTTGATAAGTTGATTGAGAAAATTGAGGAAGTAAAGGTAGATCCTAGGTTGGATGATTGTTTCAATGAATACCCCACTAAGAAGGAGATTGCTTACTATAACAACCTAGTTGATAACCCTCGACCACCTTTTGTTAGAATTGACCCAAAGATTAAGAGAGGTGATCCCGGGAATGTGAAGATACCATGTATGATCGGGTACCAATACGTTGAGCATGCTTACATTGACTGTGAATCCCCAATCAACGTTATGTCCTCAGGCCTTTATAGCCAAATCATAAACACACCACTTGAGCCTAGGATGGACCCCAAGTGTCCAGGCGGAGTTTCCAACTTCGTTGGAAGGATTAAGGATATACATATCCTTGTTGGGAACTTTACCTTTATCACCAACTTCATGATTTTAGAAGATATGGCAAGTGTTGTTGACTGCCGCCTATCTCGCGTTGTGTTAGGTAAGCCATTTATCGAAGCATCCAATTTAAGATATGACCGTTTGAAAGGCACGGTTCAGTTTTCTAATCACATAGATAGGATCACATATAAGATGCCTTATCGGGTTAATGAGTTTCGTTTTGTGCCTCGATTTGACATGGACAACATTGGTGCGATTGAGGACATCAATGAAGAGGATAAAGAAAAAGGCATGGACCATGTTTGGAATAAGAGAAGCCTTTATTATAAAGATTGCTTAAACCTTGGACCTAAATACAAAATTGATATGGAGGTTGTTAGGATGATTAGAGGGGCAATTGAGAAGCAAAACGGAAAAACGTAGACCCCGTGACTTTGAGTCTAGCTACAAGACTCGTTAATAAAGAAAAGCGCTTCTTGGGAGGCAACCCAAGCTTTATTTGTTTTATTTGCTTTGTGTGTTTATTTATTTGCTTGTTTGATTTTATTTTCCGTATGTGTGTTTAATTTTTATTATTATTGATTCATGTTCAAAAGTAATTTGTGAAAATGCTTTATGTTGTTTTTAACTTCGTCTTAACTACATATAAAGGTATTTTGCAAAAGATAAGTGTAAGGGAAATCTAAATCGGTTTATTAGAACACAAATGAACATGAATCGTAATAATAATAAATTAGCATACATATTCGTATTTGTTTGAGTCAAATGCTTGTATCGAGTCATAATGATGTTTTGCAGGATTTCCAGGAAGTAAAGTAAAAGTTTTTTCAGAAATTTTCCGGAAACTTAAAACGAAAATTTTTGTCAGGTCATTTCTGACGGCGTCAGGGGTTATAACCTGACGGCGTCAGATTTAATTTCCAGAAATTTTTGAAAGTTTTGTTTTCATAAAAAGTTTTTATTAAAATCTCCAACTTATAATCTCCAGGAATCTGCAAAATTATCATTCCACAAGCATTATATCCTTATATATAGATTTTTCCCGCCGATGTTACGCAGGTTTTCGTGTTTGTTTTCTCAGGTTTAACAGGTTATTTTGGACAAGGAAATGTTTTTGGATCAAGCTTGTGGCGATGCATTAGTCATGGAGCTTCAACATTCTCTTTGGAGGAAGATCTAACCGTGTAATTTCATTATCCACCGAGCGAATCAGGGGAGTATTTGATTTCATTCTTTTACTTTTCGCTTTTACATCTTATTATTTGAACATTGGGGACAATGTTCATCTTAAGTGTAAGGGGAGGGTAAAAGTACGATTTTAGAGAATGCCATTGCGCTTGATTTTTGTTTGTTTAATGGTAGATGTGTAATAAAACTGAGAGAAATACCTGTTAAGGCAATTTTAGTGCCAAATTTAAAATTTTTTACAACATTTAGGAGTGAAACTTTGATCTTAATGAGCGTCTCACGGATAGGAGTTATATAACTAGCACAAAAACCGTACCACTAAAAAAATTTTCCACCCCCAAATATGTGAGGTTCGCCCCTAGAATTGGTAGGAAAAGCATTTATGCTATGATGTGTGTACCGGTAGCACTTAGATTCTAGAACTTGCGTTAGGACCATTCCAAGGCCACAAGTGAGACTACATTCGTGTAGTTAGATTTACTACATGATAAGAGGCATTAGGATTAACCCATTGTTTTACACCTGTGTTTTTGTTATAATTACATTGGCTACATTAGTCAAGTAATTCTCCCACACCCTTTGCGTTGTACTCATTTTTAGTACACGATACCCCTAGTACACCCCTCAGAGCCTATCTTTTCGTTTCGACCTTTAAGCATTTTACTTAAAGGAAGAATTTGTTACACCCCACTAAAATGTACACCCAAATCGCCTTAGCCTACCTTGTATGCACTCATTTTTAGTGCATTATTGTTACAACATTTGTTTAAACCCAAGTTAATTATCTAATTGATTACATGGTTGCTAAGTCGAGTCATATCCTTGTACATATTGTTTTGGGACGATTGGGACTCATGGGTAAAGTACTAGTGTAATGGAGTAATGGGGAAGAACATCATTTATTACCCCCATATGTGCTAAATATTTTAAAAATACTCCAAGTTTTTCAATTATCTTAATTCGAGTCATTAGAATAGTTTTTTGTAAAGTTATGTAAAAGTTCAAGTGTAAGGGGATGCAATGCCCCTATGATGTATTATTTTGGATGGTAGGGCAAAAGTGTATGAAAAAAAAAAAAAAAAAAAAAAAAAAAATCAAGAAAAACACAAAAAAATGAGAAAATGAAAAATAGAAAAAACATACGGACTACCATCCCGTTTCATTTTATGTTTATTTTTTATGTTTTTGTTATTTTGTTATTTCGTTTCTAGCTTAAGATTGAGTCGAGTCTTGGCTTAGCAACATTGTATAGTACATGTAATTAATCAAGATCTTTAACTAGCCACCAGTAAAATATCTTTTATCCAACAAAACCGTGTTTTCCTTTTCCCTACACCTAACGTTATAACCCATTTAAAAGCCCTCTTTGATAGTTTATCTTAGGTGCTTACGCCTAGTGGAGGAGGTTTTCGATCCTTTCCCAAGCCTATGGTAATCTATTTGCTATGACAGGTAGTGAGAGATATTATCCGTTTTCATTTATGAGATTTATTTTGATGACACTTGAGAGATGTGAGTATCTAAACACTACTTGTGAGGTGCTAGTTTGTAATCTCCGTGCTTATTATGATTAAAGTGGAACGAATGTTTGCTGTAATTACTTTTATGTTAGCATTAAATGACCCCTAACTTGTATTTTGATTAGAATAAAAGCGCATTTGCTTGAGGACAAGCAAATCTCAAGTGTAAGGGTATTTGATGAAGCGAAAAGTGTACCGCTTTTAAGGGGTCATTTAAGCCCTAAATCGTATTTATTTGATCAAATATTGCCCTAAATCGTTCCTTTTGTCATTTTAGGTACTTTTGAGGAGAAATCTGGAAAATGAGGCATTTTGGACGTTTTTTGAGCATTAAAGTGAAGAAAACGGCAAAGTCTCAAGAATCGGCTAAAAGTTACTCTTGACGGCGTCAGACTTTACTCTGGACGGCGTCATGCCTTGGCAAGAAAAGTTGGACGTGAAATTTACTCATGACGGGCCAGTGAAAATAGCATGTGAATTCTGACGGCGTCACGCTTTAACTTTATCGAGGGCGTCACGGCTTAAATCATAAGGGGACGGCGTCACGTTCATGGTTCGACGGCGTCAAGCCTTGATAAGCCAGAATGGATTTTTGAAGAGCTAAAGAGGGACGGCGTCAAGAAGGTCATCCGGGAACCCTAAAAGCGGCGAGGTGACGGCGTCACACTCCATAAGGTGACGCCGTCAGATCCAAAAATCTATATATAGTTTTCTAAATTTTTGTCATTAAGGAGAGCTTAGTGTGTGGAATTTTGGGAGAAAACCCTAAGACGATTTTAGCTACTTTTTCAGGGCTTTTTGCCTTGAGATCTTCCATGTTTCATTGAAAGATAAGTTATCAATTAATCATTCAATATGTCTATGTGTTGTTTGATTCTATCTTATTCTTGTCTTTTGTTTAACATGTTAGGCTAATTTTATCTTGTGTTTGCTTAGATCTAATGAAACCTAGCTATTGATTATTGGTTGTTAGTGTGTTATTAGTTGTATTGGATGATTGTTTATCTATGTTAGGCTTAAGAAAACTGGCTAACTTCCTATTCGGTAACTTGCTTGAACGTCTTAAGAAACATGAACCAAATGCGTACTAAAGGTTTTTATGGTTGTATTTAATGCACAAGCGAATTCTAGTGATCCCATGTTAGGAGCTTCCTAGCCGGCTCGACATAGGAGTGAAGTAGGAGCTTGTAGAGTTGGGGAAGTAAGTACGCCACCCCACGAATGGTATTAAGGAATACACCCGTCATCCACGCAACTAATACACACTAATTAACCGGTAAAAGATAGTTAGGGAGTAAGGAAATCTAAGTAAACACATTTCTCTACACATAAGTTTCTCACCACATTTTCATTTCAGTTATTTTATTTTATTTGCATTCGTAGTAATTTGGGTTAGTTGACTAGCAACTAATTCCGCCCACTCCTTCAAACCCGAGATTTTACTTGCTTTCATAAAATTATAAAAACATAAAAAAGAATCTTCCTCAACCCTTAGACCTAATTAGAGTAGCCTTTCATACCTAACGAACACTATTCCCTGTGGAGAACGATCAATCCCCCGTACTTACCACTACACTATACTACATCGGTCAGGTACACTGCCTGGTGGGGTTGTAAGCCTCTTGAGATCCCTCGAGAGGTAAAACCTGTTGTAAGGTTACAAAACCACGCAATCAATCACTAGCAACAAATGAGGTGGAGTTAGATAAAGATCAACCTGATGTAATTATGCCATTGTGGTCAAGTACAAGTGTGGAATTAGCTTCAAACAATGATGAATCTTCTTCTGATAAAGCTAAAGAAGATGTTGAGGCTCAAAGAAAAGATGTTGGAACAGAGGAACAACACAATATTTCAAATATTGATGGTTACTGCCGAGACAGATCAAGGTACTGCTAGTTCTTCTAAAGGTACTGGTAGTTCATTTGAAGGAACTGTTAGTTCAGTTGAAGGTACTGCTGGTCCTTCACACTCAAAAGATGCAGAGTTCCAAGAAGATGAAGTGGATTTGAGTAATCTCCCACCATCTTATCATGTTCCCACTACCCCACACACAAGGATTCACAAAGTTCACTCCCTGGATAATGTGATTGGAGATATACAATCTGGTGTGAAGACAAGAAGACAACTGGTCTCTTCAGACCAACAAGGGATTCTTGATGCCCTTTATGCTTCAAAACAACATGAGCTTTCAAACTCTTGCTTATTTGTATGTTTTCTCTCTCAAAAAGAACCAAAGAACATTCTTACAGCCCTAGATGATTCAAGCTGGTTAGAGGCTATGCAAGAAGAGCTTCTTCAGTTCAAGATTCAAAAGGTTTGGGTGCTAGTTGATTTACCTAGGAATGAAAAGGTAATTGGCACTAGATGGGTTTTTAAGAACAAAAGGGATGAAAGAAGAATTGTGATCAAGAATAAGGCTAGACTAGTAGCACAAGGGTA
Organism: Artemisia tridentata subsp. tridentata; assembly: GCA_021014915.2. Classification (NCBI taxonomy): domain Eukaryota; kingdom Viridiplantae; phylum Streptophyta; class Magnoliopsida; order Asterales; family Asteraceae; genus Artemisia; species Artemisia tridentata. The sequence continues at coordinate 136,692,754 of CP139505.1, read as the reverse complement.
CACACAAGAAGAAGGGATAGATTATGATGAAGTTTATGCTCCAGTAGCAAGGATTGAGGCAATTAGGCTGTTTCTAGCTTATGCTTCATTTTTAGGCTTCACAGTCTACCAAATGGATGTCAAAAGTGCATTTTTATATGGTGAAATTGGACGAGAGGTGTATGTTTCACAACCTCCTGGTTTCATTGATCCATTACATCCAAACAAAGTGTACAGAGTAGTGAAAGCTCTCTATGGCCTTCATCAGGCACCAAGAGCTTGGTATGCAACACTAGCTTCCTACTTATTAGAAAATGGATTTCAAAGAGGAAAGATTGATCAGACACTTTTCATCAAACAGCACAAGAAGGATCTTCTGTTAGTGCAGGTGTATGTGGATGACATTATCTTTGGATCTACAAGGAAGGAAATGTGTTTAGAATTTGAGAAGCTTATGAAAGATAAGTTTCAGATGAGTTCTATGGGAGAACTTACATTCTTTTTGGGTTTGCAAGTTAAGCAATCATCTGAAGGCATATTTATTAGTCAAGACAAATATGTTGCAGAGATACTTAGAAAATTTCAATTTGCTGATTCAAAAATAGCAAGCACACCAATGGACTCTGAGAAGCACCTTCTGAAAGATGAAGATGGAGAAAATGTAGATGTACACAATTACAGATCTATGATAGGCTCTTTGATGTACCTTACATCATCTAGACCTGATATCATGTTTCCTGTTTGTGTTTGTGCAAGATTTCAAGTTACTCCAAAGGTTTCTCATTTAACTGCAGTCAAGAGAATTTTTAGATATCTCAAAGGTCAACCAAGGTTGGGTATATGGTATTCTAGAGAATCTCCTTTTGACTTGGTAGCATATTCGGATAGTGATTATGATGGTGCTAGCTTGGACAGAAAGTCAACAACTGGAGGATGTCAATTCCTTGGGTGTAGACTTGTCTCATGGCAGTGTAAGAAGCAAACAAGTGTGGCAAATTCAACAACAGAAGCTGAATATATAGCTGCTGCAAGTTGCTCTAGTTAAGTTCTATGGCTTCAAAACTAACTTCTTGATTATGGGTACAATTTCTTAAACACTGTTATTTATATTGATAATAGTAGTATAATTTGTATTATTAAAAATCCAGTACAACACTCTAAAACAAAACACATTGAAATTAGACATCACTTTATAAGAGACTGCAATGAGAAAAGATTAATTCAAGTTCTTAAAATTGCTTCAGAGCATAATTTTGCAGATCTGCTAACAAAAGCTTTTGATGTTTCAAGGTTTCAGTACTTGGTAGCAAGTATTGGGATGCTTAATCTTTAATTTTTCAATATGATGTGTTTTTGTAAATAAATTTTTGTTAGTACTGCTGGATTTATAAGGTACTGCTAATATATCAAAAATGTAAATTGTGTTATTCATACAGTTGGTTCTATGCTTATTCTAATGCAAGACAAGTACTTTGTACATTGTTCTTTTGGTTTTAGACTAACAATTTCAGGTATGAATATGTGAACACAAAGGAAATTTCAAGTGAAATGGGAACAGCAGAATGCTTATCAAATTGCTGACCATAGTAGGTTTATGATGGACTAAGTTTAGGAATTTAACCTCCTTAAAACTTCTTTCTTGAAATCTAGTTATGATATTTCACATTGAATTGATGACTTAGTTGATCAGATAGTAACTGATACAACTCACTTTCTATCATTTTATACTTTTAAGTATAATGTGCAAGTCTGAGGACATCTGATAGAAAGAACAGCTAGTGAAAGTGAATCTAACACTTGTGTTAGAGGTAACAATTGCTATGAGCTGGAAACCCTGTCAAGAAAATCTTTTGAATAGATTTATCTTTACACAGGCAGTTATTTATAACTGAAAAACATTGGTTCTCACACAACCAGAGGTTGCTTTAAACCGAAATGCTAATTAAGTGTCTGTTATACACTTGATTCCTTCAAAATGGTTGAAAGTAGTATGATTTTTCAATTCTAAAATCATGAACATACTACTAAGTTAAATGATTTCTTAAAAGGATTTTCAAGGATTCACAAAAACCATCCATTGATGGATTATGAATCAAAATGTCCACTGATTCACCTCTCATAGGAGTTAACACACCTAGAAGTGATGAGGACAGTAACTTAAACTCTTAAGGAATTGATGGCTTCATGTACAATATTGTCTGACAACAAGGTCACATTGATAGATCAGTCAAAGGTACATAGTGAGATCTTCCAAACAAGGGGAGGAAACAAAAGTTATTTGCTTCAGGGGAGGTAACAATCTCAGGGGAGGAAATAATTGCCCAGAAAAGGAAGAATAAAACCAATATATGGAAGGAGAAGACAAGAGCATACAAGATGATGTAGAGGTTGAAAATGACAAGAATAGATCAAATATCTAGAAGGGATGAAGCATTCCTAAAGGAGAAAGTTCTATCTAGATCAAACGAAGAAAAGTTTCAATTTCACTTCAAAGACATGCTGGTTAGATGATTTCACTTGTTGAAACAAGCATCCAAGATACACAGCATCATTGTCTCTTACAATTCCTCCATCCAAGGAAATTGCACCATCTTTTGGTACAATGTTTTGATATTGCTGAAGTCAAAGAAGAACAAAGCAGAACAGTTCAGAATAAGAAGAATAGTTCAGATTCATGAAATGTTTGAAAGATCTTTTCAAGTCCTCATTTAATTCAGAAAACATGTTTGAAGGATTCACATGTTTAGGGGAGGATTGTTGGGAATTAAATATTCTGAAGTTAGAGTATTAGAATTTACTCTAAGTCAAAGGTACTGCTAGTTCATGATCAAGGTACTGCTAGTACATCAAGGTACTGCTAGAACAAGAAGGTACTGCTAGTTCAAGTAGAAGGTACTGCTGGTAGAGAATGGTACTGCTGATCAGTGAGTCATAAAGCTACTACAAGGATAAGATCGAAAAGATATTTATTGTATTTTGGTCAAACATATACGGTAGATAATATCTTACTCCATGTGCTTAGTTAACAAATTGTATACATAGATACATGTTGTATCTAATGTACTGACACTCAATAAGCATAAGTTAACCAAGTAAGTCGGCCAAGACTTTAAGCAATTTGTAAAGATCTCTTGGACTATAAAAGAGATCTTAGACTAGTGATTGTATGTGTGAAAAAATATAAGTGAATATCTGTTAAGACATAGAACAAACAAAATCACATATCACAAATCTAGAAATATAAGATTCAAGGTTTTGTAACCCTAGTGATAAACACAAGATCACTCATATTATTTTGAATAATATTGAATCGTTTAGTGATAAACTTTCTTTGTTCATTGTTAAGTAACAAACATAATTCTTCCATTTCCACAATATACATAACCTTCTAAGTGTGGTTAAGTAAATTCCGCGTGCTTAATCATATAAACTCGATATATCACTACACACAAAGTATACAAGGTTTAACCACCTTAACCGTGTGTCATAGGTCCTCTCATCTTCTGTTTATCGATAACATTTACGGACTTAGAAATGTCATTCAATAATGGCACGGGTCTTTAAATGAAGCTCGAGCAGAAGTTAAAATGGATTGTTAAAACATGTCTAAATGGCTTGCTATTACTTTAGATAGCAACCCGCGCTTCACAATGGGGAAAGCACGTCGCCAAAAAGACGGCTGTTCCTCCAACTGGGTGATGTTCACCTGGGCATGGATTACTTTACATCCATGTTTGTTCAATCTGATGTACGTTTCAGTGCATCATTTCTTGAAAAAGAAGAGAAGTCTTCTTTGCATACAAATAGTTTTCATTCTATGATTCTTCTGAAAATTATTTGTGAGACACTTGGTGAATATGTGTTGTATGAAATTTGTTTAAACTTGGATTATGCATAAAATTTGTCACTTAATCAACGACTACAAATCTTTAACTAGAATATGGGTCATTGATTGAGGGGGAGAGTGAATTCAAATTTTATATCATCAAACGGATTTATTGGTTAAATCATACTTGTTAAAAATGGTTTTGCAGTTAATGGGGTATTAGTTGAAGAGGAAATTGATTAAATACATCAAATGATCAAGTGTGTTAGTTGCTAGAAAGTTTAGGACATAATGTGCAATTTGCTTATAGTATCCTTGCTTCATATAACTAGAAGGTTCATTTGTATCTCTTTGGAATCCTCGTTTAATCCCCTAGATACATTAAAACTCAAAATCTGAAAGAAGTTAGAAAACCCTATGTGTTTGATGTTCTTGAATGCTCCACTGACATTTGTATGATCTAAGTGAATGAGTCTCAAATGTTGCTTGTCCATTGCTGCTTAATTGTTGTTGATATTGTGCATATGTTCTCAGGATTCGCTTAGGTATATTGCTATCATGTTAGAATCATGTTCCTAAGATCCTGAGTTGAATATTGATATCTGTGTGAATTGCCATGTGCATGATTGGTATTTGCTTTTCTTGCTAGATAGTGGTTTGACGTAGTTCCTGATTGTGGTTTGATTATAAGATGAACTTGGTATTATAATGTGGCAAGCTGCTGAAGGGTAGCTATTTAGGAATAGTGTATCTGTATGTATGTATATCTGTGTTGATATTCTTATGCAGATTCCATAGCCAAAATGAATGTACCAGTTCCCATTCTAACCATTTGATCAGACGTTCAAACTCTATTGATTGGCTCGGAATTCACCACAACAACAACATAAGCAGCAACAACAACAACAACACCGTCATCACCACCACCACCTTCAGTGAAACAAAGCAATATTTGTTCCGATCTCGCCAAGTGGGGATCTACAATTCTTGGACGTTCTTGTTGGTGGATGGATAATCGATGTTGACCAATGACTCCTTCAGAGAAGCGGATGATCACATCATCTGTGCAAAAGGTCAATATCATTCGTGTCATTAACAATCACTTTGTGCAAAATTAGAAGCAGTGAATCTCCCTCTTAGATTAAGGGGGAGCATAGTATGTTCCATTATCAGAAAACATTAAATCGGACACATTGTCTCTCACATTTTTCTAACTTATTTAAATCAATTGGGATCACAAATCTCAAATGGTTTGAAATTTTTGATCGGGGGAGAGAATGTGATTTAAATATGAAATCTGATAAAATGTGATGATTTGAACATATATGCAAGCTCTCCCGTATGTGTTAAACCATTTTATATATCAATGCACATATTGAGGGGGAGCAAAATGTTTTGGATGTGAAAGTAAGCTCTCCAGTAAGTGCTAAACTCTTTTGTATACCAATGCACTTATTGAGGGGGAGCAAAGGATTTGGCATGCATCTTATGTGAGCAAGGCTCAGACTTCACCAATGAATTGACGATAGCTAAAGTCAGTAGTCGAAAGGACATGTCCTGGACGGGTAATAATTTCAAGCCAGTTTATCTGGTGATGTAAGCGTGTCTCGCAAAGGACGTGTCTGAGTAGAATGTACCGATTTCGAGCGACTTTCCTTGAATGTGATCTGGACGGGTAATAATTTCAAGCTAGTTTACTAGTGATGTAAGCGTGTCTCGCGATGATCATGTTCTTGGAAAATCAATCAATTTAAAAATTGCGAGCTCTACCTAACATGTGCAAATTTATAAAACAATCAACCGACCACATGTTGAGGGGGAGCATTTGAAAAAATATAAAACTCTCAAGTGTTTGCAAAAATGTGTTTCAGAATCATGAACACTTTGAGAGATTTTTCAAAGATTTGGTTTGGCAATCGTGGATGAATACCAGAGACCGACCATTTTAATTAATGCATGGAGTTATAAGGATGGTTAGGTTAGGCTCAAGTTCCCACGATCCCGCCAGAACCGGAGGGATCTACCCAGGGACAATCCACTAGTTAGTGTAGAAGTCCTTAGGTATGATTAAAAAAGGAGAAAAGTGAATAAGGGAAGAGTGCCGACTGAGATGGAGCTAGTACTGGAACAAACCCAACAAGGTACTAGTAAGGAAGTCTCGGTAAGCACTGAAGGGGTTGAAGAATGAAAAAGAAATGTAAAGGTAAAGGGTGAAAAGAAAGAAGCCCTCCTTACACTTTAGGCAGAAACCGGGTCAATACATATGCTGTCAGAATCACTTAGTTGATTGCTGACATTGAAGACAAAGTATCATGGACCCAGTGATACGCTGCACAACCATCCCTAGCCACTCAAGGTCCCTCAAAGGACTCTTGTTTCAATTGTCACGGAGTTCAATACATTTCTATCGTCTCTCTCACTCCGAGTTAGATGATATTGAAAAGGTGGCAGTCCTCTCCAGCCTCCGCTCACTAAATCAAAACGCACAATAGAGTCTAGAGCCATGAGATGCATCATAAGATCTCTTAGGGACACGAATTACTTCTACACTGGTAGTTTAACATTAAGGACACCAGTTGTAAACTTATGAGTCCTACGTAGATCTTAGCAATCTGCCAGAACATTTATGAGAGAATTTACAAATGTAATTCTCAATGATTGAATGGAAATTCCTGCCAGGGTCAACATCAAGCAGCCCTGAAAGCAGGTCACTTCGGTAATTCTTTATGGATTACGCTTAGTGGTCACGGCGGTTTCAAACGGTCTACAGTCGTGGAGTGATCTCCAGTGACTCACCTAATCGTTGATGTGCTACGGTTCGATCTTAAAAAGCCCTCTGTGGGTTTTCGATTAGGAACGGTCTTGGTAAGGATTAGAGAGAGTTTTCACACTATGCTGTTAACAATCTCAAAGTCCAAACCTGTAAGTACCGGTCGATTTGTTGCTAACTGTCGTATGCAGGAACTTCTGGCGATTGTAGCTGTGGAATGCTGTAGCTGGTTGCTGTTGTAGCTGGTTGCAGAAAAGATGCCAATCCATCATCACATGTTCACACTTTGTCATCAACATAATCAAGGGAATCATGATAATCTGAAAGACCTTCAACACTGCTTCCGCAACTCTGAAGCTGAAGATCATGATTCAGAAAAGTGTGAGCATGTCGACACAACAAACACAATCCTCTACCACATGTTCACACTACATCATCATTGTAATTCTACAAAGTCATGATCAACCAAAAGACCTTCAACACAGCTTCTGCAAACTCTGATGCTGAAGATCATGACACCCAATAGTGTGAGCATGTCGGCTCGAAGATTATCACGTCACATGGAGACATACTACCGAAAGATGACTTAAAGACAAATGTTGGATGATAAATTCGAAGAATAATCAAAGATCATCCAAGATAGAAGAACGGTCATCAAAAGATCACTGCTAAAGGAACAAAGAATTTTTTGACAAAGAAGAATCAAGGTCTACGAGCTATGAAGTCAAGATCCAAGGAAGAGGTGCTAGAATTCAGAACATTACTTCCGGGGTGACCTCCCTTAGGGGGAGATTGTTAGGAATATAAATATTCAGTTGAAGACTCGGTCACCCCGAGTACTTATTAGCACATCATAGCTCGTTGGATAATTAGTAATATTATTAGTAGTTTAGTTATTATTAATATTGTGGAGTGGGTCGGGTCTTTACCCACTGTCAGCTCGCTCCACAGCCCACTAGGGGCACAATATGTAAGGACTATAAATACACCCTTCCCACCCATGTGAAGGGTTGGACCTCATTCTCATATTAATCTAATACACATAACTTTCTCTCTCTAAGGTTCCAACTCTCCTACCTCTCTCTAGAATCCTTCTATTCGATCCATATTATACGCCCAAATCGTGTGTTCTTTGATTGTGAATATCCTACAAAGGATAACAAAATTGATCTTCTTGTTCAACAATATGAACAATTTGTTATCCCTGAAGATGAGACCATTGATAGTGCATTTGCTAGGTTTAATACTATCATTACTTCTCTTAAAGTACTTGATGATTCTTTTTATAGTAAGAACTTTGTCAGGAAATTTCTTAGAGCACTTCATCCAAAGTGAAGAGCAAAGGTGACGGCCATTGAAGAATCCAAGGATCTTTCAAGCATGTCACTTGACGAGCTAATAGGAAATCTCAAAGTTCATGAGATGGTTATGGAAAAAGATTCGGAAATAGTTAAAGGCAAAAAGGAAAAAGTCAAATCCATTGCCCTAAAAGCTAGGGTAGATTCAAGTGATGATGAAGAGTCTAGTTCAGGTAGCGAAGATGAAGAATATGCCATGGCCGTAAGAGATTTCAAGAAGTTCTTTAGAAGACGAGGAAAGTTCGTAAGACAACTTCGAGAAGAAAAGAAATCCTTCCGGAAAGACCGTGATGATAAGAAAGGAAAAGGAGAAAGAAAGTGTTTTAGATGCGGTGATACTAGTCATCTAATAGGAGATTGTCCTAAGCCACCCAAGAACAAAACTCAAAGAGCTTTCGCAAGTGGTGCTTGGAGCGACAGTAAAGATGATGACAAAGAGCCTAAGAATGACGAAGTTGCTCTTATGGCTCATGACTCAAATGAGGTACAATCTGACTCATCTTATTCTTCTATTGATGATGACACCTTGCAAATAGAATATAACAAACTATGTGAACTTAGCTTAAAAATCATAAACAAAAATAAGTTTTTGAAAACCAAAAATGAATTTCTAGAAAACGAAGTTTATGAGTTAAAAGAAAAAGCTAAACGATTAGAAAAGAGTAAAGCTATTGAAGAAGTATGTGTATCTTGTCAGGAGCTTAAACTAGAATTAGAAAAACTTAAGATCACACAGGATGCACTTATTAAACAAAACTCAAAGTTCAAAAGGTTTGATAAAAATATTAGTTGTGTAGATGAGATAATGAAAATTCAAAAATTACCTCATGATAAAACCGGACTAGGTTTTATGAAATTAGGAGACTTAAGTAGTTTTAAGAAACTAGCCGTAAAAGTACAAGAAACTGTTCCAACAGTTTCAGAAACCCACGGATCAGACGGAACCAAATCCTTGGTTCCGCCAGTAGTGGAGAAGGGATCCGTGGTAACTGTTGCTGAACAGAAAGCTAGTACATCGGCTCGTACAGAGTTTGTTAAAGTCACTAGGAAATCTAATACTAGTTCAACTATAAACAAACAAAAACCAGTTGTTACTTTAGGAGTAGGACTTGCTAGAAATGAATTTAGAGCTAAAACTACTCAACAAAAACCTAGGACGACTATTCCCAAACGCCCCTTTCCAAAAAGCAACTACAACACACAACCTCATTATCAAAATATTTGGAACCCAAACATTCCTAGGAATTATCAAAATCCCAACTACATGCCATGGAACCCATATCCACCATTTCCTTACATGAATCAAGTAAATGGGATGTTTAACCCAAATGGACCCATGAGATATTGGGGACCAAATGCTTGAGTTTTTCTATAACTTAGGTATGCTTGAAAGTCGGTTTGGAACCAGACGAGTGGATAAAGATAGCGGGTGTTCAAGGCACATGACGGGAAACAAGAGCCTTTTCTCAACCTACCAAGACTATGACGGAGGTAATGTTACTTTTGGTAGCAAGCTAAAAAGCAAAATCATCGGAAAAGGTACTATCTCTCATGACTCTCTCTCTATTAATGATGTTGCTTTTGGTAGCAAGTTAAAAAGCAAAATCATCGGAGGTAATGTTACTTTTGGTAGCAAGTTAAAAAGCAAAATCATCGGTTATGAAATTAGATAAAACATCTAAAGACAAACTTTGTCTTACCTCTATAGATGATAACTCAACTCTTTGGCATAGACGCTTAGGCCACACCAATATGAGACTAATCCAATCCCTATCATCTAAGGAACTCGTTAGGAACCTAACCAAGTTGAAATACGACCAACACTTTTGTGATGCTTGCAAAATTGGGAAACAAGTTCATAATAGCCATAAGGCTAAAAATATGGTGTCTACATCTAGGTGTCTAGAACTATTGCATATGGATTTGTTTGGTCCATCCGCTATACAAAGTTATGAAGGCAACTTCTATACTTTGGTCATAGTGGATGATTATTCAAGATACACTTGGACTAAATTTTTGAAAAGTAAAAATGAAGCATTTGATAAATTTGAAATTCTTAGTAAGAAGATTCAAAATCAATTAGGAAATAGCATTGTGTCAATTAGAACAGACCACGGTCGAGAATTTGATAATGAAACTCAATTTGGAGCTTTTTGTGATGCTAATGGCATAACATATAACTTTTCAGCTCCGCGTATTACTCAATCAAACGGTGTAGTAGAATGTAAAAACCGAATACTTCAAGAAATGAGTAGAACAATGCTAAATGAACAAAACATACCACAAAAGTTTTGGTGTAACGCCGTTGACACATCCACATATATCTTAAATAGAGTTTTAATAAGACCATTTTTAAATAAAACTCCATATGAACTTTATAGAGGCAAAAAGCCTACATTAGGATACTTTTGAGTTTTTGGAAGCAAGTGCTTCATTCTAAATACTAAGGATTATCTCACAAAATTTGACCCAAAGTCTTATGAAGGTGTGTTCCTTGGATACTCACAAAATAGTAAAGCCTATATCGTTTTGAACAAAGAAACCTTAAGAGTCGAGGAATCGTTGAACGTAACATTTGACGAAAGTCCACCTCCCTCTAAGACATCACCTTTGGTAGATGATGACTTAGTTGAAAGTCAAATGGTTGAAAACCAAGAGAATCTAGATAATGACAAGGAAGATGAACCTTTAAATAGAGAAATAGTCAACGTTAAAGAAATGATGTTTGGACATTAGTCCCTTAACCTAAATGTCAAACCATAATTGGAACAAAATGGGTTTTTAGAAATAAAATGGATGAAAATGGTGTAGTGTCTAGAAACAAAGCTAGGCTAGTAGCTCAAGGCTATAATCAACAAGAAGGTATTGACTATGACGAAACATTTGCTCCGGTTGCTAGGCTCGAGTCAATTAGAATATTACTTGCATATGCATGTGCACATGACTTTAAACTTTTTCAAATGGATGTCAAAAGTGCATTTCTTAATGGTTTCATAAATGAGGAAGTGTATGTCGCACAACCTCCCAGCTTTGCCGACTTTGAAAAACCTAATCATGTCTACAAACTTAAAAAAGCTTTATACGGACTTAAGCAAGCACCAAAAGCCTGGTATGATCGACTTAAAACATTCCTAGTTGAACATAAGTATACCATGGGACTAGTAGACAACACTCTTTTCATTAAGAAAAAGGGATCACATATTATCATAGTTTAAATATATGTAGATGATATCATATTCGGATCAACTTGCCAAGAGTTATGCGACGATTTCTCAAAAATCATGCATGACGAGTTTGAAATGAGTATGATGGGGGAACTAAACTTTTTCTTAGGCCTTCAAATAAAACAATTAGAAGATGGGATATTCTTCAACCAATCTAAGTACATCAAAGATATGCTTAAGAAATTTGGTCTTGAAGACTCCAAACCTATGAAAACTCCTATATCCTCGGAAACTAAACTCACCAAGGATGAAGAAGGTGAATCCGTAGATAGCACTAAATATAGAGGAATGTTTGGTAGTCTACTCTATCTCACGGCTAGTAGACCCGACATTATGTTTAGTGTTTGTCTATGTGCTCGCTTTCAAGAAGATCCTAAAATATCCCATCTTGAAGCCATAAAACGAATATTTAGATACATTAAAGGTACTACACACTTAGGATTATGGTATCCCAAAGGAACGGGTGTTGAAACCATAGTGTATGCCGACTCAGACCATGCCGATGACTATGTCAATAAAAAAAGTACAAGTGGTATTTGTACTTTTGTTGGGCATTGTCTTACCTCATGGTCTGCAAAGAAACAAACGGCTCTAGCAATATCAACAACCGAAGCCGAGTACGTATTAGCAGGAAAAGCATGCCAACAAGCTCTCGTCGACTATGGAATTCAACTCAACGAAGTTCCTATTCTTTGCGACAACAAAGGAGCTATCGATCTTAGTAAGAATCCAGTTCAACATGCTAGATGATATGTGTCTAAATACACATATATTTTACCCGTTTTAAACCCACATAAACGATCAAAAGCACACAAATGTCCATAAATGTTATAAATATCATTAAAAATGTGTTTTTATATGTTTCAGATGCAAAATGATTAAAATCAAGTGAAAACGAACAAAGTTTGCATAAATGGCAAGTTTAGTCCCTCGAGTTTCAAAAGTTGTCAAAATTAGTCCCTGGGTTTTATAAAATGGAAATTTATCAACTTTGGTCCTTGTACTAATGTTATTTGGCAGGTATGATCCTTGATTACAATTTGGAAACTTGTCACATATGGCCCTTGAACTTTGCAGAAATTACAAGATTAGTCCTTGTGACATATGGGCCTAAACCAATCCGGATCCAAAGTTATTTCTTAAACCCATAAACCATAAACCCAACAAATCCAAATCCCTTAAATCCAATACACCCTTAAACCCAGCAACACCCCCAGCCCAAAACCAACTCAGGCCCAAAGTTAAATAAATAAATAAACGGGGTTTGACCCGCGTTGACCCCCCCTTTCCCTCTTCTTCTTCCACCTCTCATCACTGAGTCACCCAAACCACTCACTGTGTCAAAACCAGCCCACAATATCACTAAAACTCACCCCCCCCCCAGCTGTCTCTTACACCCTCACAAGTTCCCATGAAGCATTAAATGTTCGAAATTTCGGCTACACGCAACTTGGACTATTTTGGCGCCAAAAATGAATTAAACGGACAAGATGAGTTCCAGACTTCCAATGGTCAAGATTACAAGTGGGATTGCATCAGTGGGGCCCACTAAACCTTAAAGGTCATCTATATGAAGAAAAGAAGACAGAGAAGAAGCTTGTCGATGCTTTTAGACCAATTTCGTAGTGTAGCTTTTAATTTAAGTCCAATGTTCTTGTCAATTTAATTTCAGTCACTTGTAACTTTCATTTTAGTTTATGTTTAAGTTCAAGAAACTTGTTCTAATTTCATTATAATTCCATTTTTATGTTAATACAAAATCAGTGTGTTCAAGTTATTGTGGTGCAAAAGTCTTTTAAGCTTTAATTTCTGTTCAATAAGCTTGAATAAAGCTTGTTTTAGCTTTAAGAAAAAGTTTACTTGTTTTAATTCAGAGTTGAGTTCAATTTTCATCAAAAGTCAAAAAAGTCAAAAATAGTCAAAGCACTGTAGCAGTGCTTATTCAAGAGCTTACTTCACTTTTTCTTGTTTATCTCCTTAATTAGAAGTTAATCTAAGGTGGTGTTTGTTTATTAAGAGGGTCTGAATCTGAATCTGAACGCATCTGAACGGGAAAAAAAAACTCGTGTTTGAACGGGAAAAAAAAAAAATTTTTGGTTATTTTTGTGTCAACAAGAGGCATTCAGACGCGTTAAGACACCCCTCTCAAGTCTTGACCATTAAGATCTAACTGCATCTGAACGCGTCTGAACGAAAAAAAAAAACAAACGGTCTGAACGGACAAAATGTCTGACCGATTCAGACACAGTGCCCGTTCAGAGGCATTCAGACGTCCGACCGGAAAAAACAAACAGCCTCTAAGTTTTCTTTATAGTCAGTATCAACTAAATCCATTTTTACTTAAAAAATCAAAAGTCAGTCAAAAAGTCAAAGTTTTGGTTATCAGCTTATTTAGAGCTTGTTGTAATTTGAAACCTGTTTTCCTCAGCTTATTTAAGTTATCTAGTCAATAATTAATCAAGTCTTTATGGTCTCTTGGTCAAACTCAGTTTCAATCTCAAAACAGTCAAGACAAAGGGGTGTTTGGTTCTGGTCAAACTGGTTCAGTTTGGGGTATAAACCATTCATTTGCAAGCTAGTCAGTTTCAATTGAGCTTTTTATAGCTTATTTAAGTTAATTTCAGTATATATTTGTGTATTTTGAGCTTTTGTACAGGTTGGAGTGGAGAGTTGGAGTTTAAGGTGTTAAGCTGTCATAATAAGCTCATAATAAGCCCAGGCTTATTTGGAGTCATCTTTGCATTCCCAGGTTTCATCTAAGTTCATATTCAGATTGCATTAGAGTACCCTAGGCCTTGTTCTCTGATTTGACCATTTTGCATGTCTGCACAATTACTCTGCACATCAGCTTATATCTGTTTTTGCCCACCTGATCTAGCCTTCAATTGGGGTAGCTATTGCTGTTGAAATTTGGGCATTTTAAGTTTGGAGATACCCAGTAGTGCTAGGAGGCTTTTGCCCCCCTTAGTTTCCACTTTCTGGCTTATTTGACTGCTTAATCTAGTTCTGCTAGTTCCCTGTGTAACTGCTTGTTCTGTCTATAATCCTTGGCCTGTTCAGCAGCTTAAATGCTTATTTTCTTTGCTTATTGTTGATTTTTCAGTTGTCTTAAGTTTGTTTTAGTGTATTAAACAGTTTCCCAGCTTTTTGTAATTTTTAGTTAAGATTTGCTTATTTTTAGCTTATTTTGAAACTGCTTATTCTGCCCATACAGCTTATTAGGGGTAGATAAGCTTTTCTTTTATTTTTCCTATCTTTTTAATAATATTTTAGCATTATTTGTAATTTTTCATAATTTTCCTAAGTCATTTAATATTTTTAATCATTTTAATTAGTTTATAATAGTAATTAAATCATAATAAATAGAAAAATAATCAGAAAAATATAATTTTAATTTTCATAATTTTCTTTTGTCATTTTTAATCTAGGAAAAATATAATTATATTTTTAGACCTTAAGAAAAACCAAAAATAGAAATATAGTGATAGCTTCTATTTAATAGAATTTATCTTTTTAAATTTTAATTAAGTAATTTTCATTTTTATAATTTTCTTAGCTTTTTAATAACATATAATATTTTTAGAAAAAGTTTTAGAATTTTCTTTGTTCATTTAGTATTTTTTAAAACTTTAAATAGTTTAATAAGTTATTAAATAATAAATAATTAATAATAATTAAATAAAAAATATAAAAAAAATATAATTTAAGTTTTTAAATAAGTTTTTAGTCATTTTACAATTTTAGGTTTTAATTTTCTAAAATTTTAGTTTTTGTCCCATTTTAGATTTTTCGTTGTGCGTTTTAGTTTATTTATTCGCGTTTAATTTTCCTGTGTATATCTGTTTCTGTTTGTTATTTAGAATTGTTAAATAAAGCAAAATCAAAAGCAATCTAAATCATCAATCACTCTAATCCTAGCTTTTCACAGTTTTCCATTCACACCTCGTTGGGAAACGATCCGGGTGATCACTTGCCTGGTTTCACACTACACACGAGCATTCGTTCTGAGACCGTTTATATTTTATCATTTATTACGGTTGACCATTCACAAGTGGTTGACTTGTGTGATAGAGAAATAAAAGATAACTAGTTTGGGACGAATCAAATTTTGGCGCCGCTGCCGGGGAGGTGTGCTGCGACAGTTGTGTAAATTTTAGCGATTAGTGATTCGAGATCCTTCTATCAGAAGTTCCTATTTCCCAAAAACCATATAAAATACAAAAATATTTTTCTTTTCTTTTCTATATATATTATTATTATTATTATCATATAAAAAATAAAAACACCAAAAATAATTTCCGTTTTCTTTGTTAATAATAAATAACAATAAAAAATTACCATCGAAAATCAAGACAGAGTACTACCTAACTGGGGGTACGACCATAATAAGTTCCCAAACCAAAGATTAAAACTTGCCTTTGTGTCGCTTGCGAATTCGGCTCACCTTTGATTGATAAACAAACTCTAACGGAGGTTCTAGGATAGTTTGACATTAAATTGTCGGACTGAAAGAAGCGGGTTTTTAAGGAGCATTAATTGCCCACCTTTGCTTCTCCGCCACTCTGTGCGTTTTTCAGTCAGAGAGCTACCGTACGCTGGTTGATTTAAGGTTTAAGTTCCTTGTGTTGTGCTTTGATCTTGTTTTAATTGAAAAAAAACCAAAAACCCAAAAATATTCATCTTTATCCTCTTACCCTTTTTGATTCTTTATCCCTTTACCCTCTATCCATTTGATTCTAAACTTCTTATACCTTTCTTCTATGGCGTCTCTCGGGTACAAATGTTTTGATTGTAAAAGCCCGTTGATTGACAGCCATCGTTGTTCTAAGTGTGCGTGTGAGCGGTGTGGAAAGCATGCACCAAAGGATCGTGGATCTTGTTATTGGTGTGAATTATCCACTAAAGAGTCTCTCAAGGATTCTCAAAGTCCTTCCTACTACCCTCCACAGCCCGAGATACGTGCTATTAATGACAAACCGTCAAGAATCGATCCTAACCTTTCACGATTTACGGTTAAAAGTTTGTCAAGCAAACGTACAGAGCTTAGAACGGTGACTAAAAAGAACGACTTGCCTAATCTTCACGTTTATCAAGAACAAGAACCAGAGACCATAACGGAAGTGGTGGAAATTCCTAGCTCTCAGAGCACACCACTTGTCCCACCTCTGGATTTTATTCCTTGTGTTGGTTGTGGTGAGCCGCTTTTTGGTTTGCCATGTCGTTGGTGTACATGTGAACAATGTGGTAATGATATTCGAAACGGAAGTTGTTTTTTTTGTGGTTCGAGGAATTCATTTGCTTATGATCCTAATCCGAACTCATTTAACGACTCTTCGAATTTTTCCAACTACCCATCACATTCATACGAGCAAGAATCATATTATCCAAATCCCAATGATGCATCGTATCAAAATACACAAAACTTTTCTTGTGAATTTTGTGGAGATTGTCCTCATCCGGAATATGATTGTCGAACGGGAGATATGCTTGTCTATGAGCAGAACCCTTATAACAATCAGACATCATCCGGATTTGACACATCTCCATATTATCCACCACCACCACAACAGTTTTACTGTTGTGAATACTGTGGAGGTCCGCATTATGAATCCGATTGTCAAACGAGAACCCCGCTTGTCAATGAGCATGGTCCGTGTAACAGTTACGATTATTCTTATCAAGACCAACCTCCACAGTATCAAACAATTCAACCACCACCTCAGCCATCATCACAAGAACTTTCTCAAGACACTCTTGAAATTCTTAATTTACTCAAAAAAATTAAGGGTTCAATTAAAGAGCTTCCCCATGAAGATCTTACTGAGAAATCTTGTGCAGAACTTCTAGCCGAAGATCGAGCAGCACACAATCGTTTCTTGTTTAAACAGGCGTGCATGCTCGATGATGATGATGAGGATGAAGAAGACGAAGAGGAGAGTGCTATTCCTTTAAATGATACCGTTTATCAACTCCCTCAGTCTGCTGTTATCACACCCGAAGTTCCCACTAATTCTCTTATTATGGGGGACGAGCATCTTGACACTATTCCTGAAAAGGAATCGGACGAATTCATAAAGTCTAGTGTTGAGAACCTTGTCTCAATCCCAAGTGAGTCACGGGGAACTTTTGATCAAATGTGTGATATCCCTCCTCCTTTTGATTTTTCAAAAGATCATATTGAGATGTTCTCCGATTCCACTAATGATGATACTTTATCATGTGGAGACATCATTTATATGGAGGAATTTCCTTCTGAGCCAGTCAGCTTAGAAGAAGAGAATGATGAAGCACTTGACACTGAAATCAAAGATGAAGCTCTTCGAGCAACATTATTGAATGTCAGTCTTCTCGTTTCTAAAATCGAGGCTTTCAATGAAAAATCCATTTCATCTCCTATCCCCATTAAGGATAGTGACCTTTTTTCCGATGATTCTATTCCGGAAATGGAAGCCTTCTGTTTTGATCAGATGGGAGAGAAAATTAGTGGCAATACCACTTCTCATTCTCATAATTCTCTCCCCGATTATGAATCATTTACCTTTGAGGAGTTCGCTGATGAACTCACTCACATCAAATCCGAATATGATTCATTCACTTTTGAAGAGTTCTCCAGTGAACTCACTCATATCATATCTCCGCCGGAGTATGATAACTTTTACTTTGATCTTGACAAAGAAAATCTTTATGTCCCGGAGGGAAATATTCTCAACACTGAGAATTTGCTTGTTATCAAAATCCCATCCCTCCCACCCTTGAATTGTCTTGATCAGCTGAGCTTAAATGATGAGAATCATGATGCTGAAATCATGAATTCTCCTTCTAATGACGATGAGTTAGTCATGATTTTTATCATGACTTTCTTTCTTTTCTTCACCTACAGGGTGACTTCTCCTGTTCTTCACTCCTTAGGGAATGAAGACACTATCTTTGATCCCGGCATTTTCATTTATCATTTGTGAGCCGGATCTCTGTGTATATCTCATCGGAGTGGAACTTTCAAGTACTTCAGTGTTTATCCAAACATTTTGAATGAAAGTCCGATGGAGATGGTTTCGTCCACTTGCTTCCCCATGAACCAATGAATTCGGGGTCGAGTCAAGCTAGCGACTCGGTTAATAAAAACAGTAGCAAAATATGGGTTTTCACCCATGTCTCACCCTAGTGTGGGGGAGATGCCCCACATGTTGTACATATGTACAGTCAATAAAAAAAAAAATTATGTATGTATAAAAATAATGGCTATTAGTATTGCCTTTTCACGTTCTGAGTGTTGGTTTAACAACCGGTACTTTGAATATTGAGGGCAATATTCAGTTCTAAGTGTGGGGGGGAATTCTGACGAATTTGATCAATTATGTACCCTTTTATGCCCCTTTTCCCCATTTTGGCCAAAATTTTAAAATTTTTTTCTCACTTAGAACTCAATAAATGGTTATCGGTCCGCCATGTCTAACCCACATAAGGATTGGCTAATCCGAGAGCAAACGGCTCTTGGTAAAGATATATCAAATCCGTTTATGGCTTGCAATTTGCCCAAAATTGTATGGTATTCGACTCACCATATCCTAAAAAGTGAAGAGTTGGCTAGCCCGCAAGGTTATGGCTTGTGGTAAAGGCAGTAGAAAACCATGATTGGTAATCAGCTCACCAAAGATAATAACTGTAATTTATCTAAGAGTTGGCTAGTCCAGAAGCAAACGGCTTCTGGTAAAGACAAATCAAAACCGTTGACAGCTGATGATTTGCTCAAAATCATTTGGTTATCATTGTACCAAAGTATCACATACTAAAACATTGGCTACTCCAGAAGTAATGGCTTTTGGTAAAGAGACAAAATCCATTAAAACTTCATAAAAGATTGCTAGGGACTAGCAATAGTTTAGTGTGGGGGATTTGATATGTGTCTAAATACACATATATTTTACCCGGTTTAAACCCACATAAACGATCAAAAGCACACAAATGTCCATAAATGTTATAAATATCATTAAAAATGTGTTTTTATATGTTTCAGATGCAAAATGATTAAAATCAAGTGAAAACGAACAAAGTTTGCATAAATGGCAAGTCTAGTCCCTCGAGTTTCAAAAGTTGTCAAAATTAGTCCCTGGGTTTTATAAAAATGAAATTTTACAACTTTGGTCCTTGTACTAATGTTATTTGGCAGGTATGATCCTTGATTACAATTTGGAAACTTGTCACATATGGCCCTTGAACTTTGCAGAAATTACAAGATTAGTCCTTGTGACATATGGGCCTAAACCAATCCGGATCCAAAGTTATTTCTTAAACCCATAAACCATAAACCCAACAAATCCAAATCCCTTAAATCCAATACACCCTTAAACCCAGCAACACCCCCAGCCCAAAACCAACTCAGGCCCAAAGTTAAATAAATAAATAAACGGGGTTTGACCCGCGTTGACCCCCCCTTTCCCTCTTCTTCTTCCACCTCTCATCACTGAGTCACCCAAACCACTCACTGTGTCAAAACCAGCCCACAATATCACTAAAACTCACCCCCCAGCTGTCTCTTACACCCTCACAAGTTCCCATGAAGCATTAAATGTTTGAAATTTCGGCTACACGCAACTTGGACTATTTTGGCGCCAAAAATGAATTAAACGGACAAGATGAGTTCCAGACTTCCAATGGTCAAGATTACAAGTGGGATTGCATCAGTGGGGCCCACTAAACCTTAAAGGTCATCTATATGAAGAAAAGAAGACAGAGAAGAAGCTTGTCGATGCTTTTAGACCAATTTCGTAGTGTAGCTTTTAATTTAAGTCCAATGTTCTTGTCAATTTAATTTCAGTCACTTGTAACTTTCATTTCAGTTTATGTTTAAGTTCAAGAAACTTGTTCTAATTTCATTATAATTCCAGTTTTATGTTAATACAAAATCAGTGTGTTCAAGTTATTGTGGTGCAAAAGTCTTTTAAGCTTTAATTTCTGTTCAATAAGCTTGAATAAAGCTTGTTTTAGCTTTAAGAAAAAGTTTACTTGTTTTAATTCAGAGTTGAGTTCAATTTTCATCAAAAGTCAAAAAAGTCAAAAATAGTCAAAGCACTGTAGCAGTGCTTATTCAAGAGCTTACTTCACTTTTTCTTGTTTATCTCCTTAATTAGAAGTTAATCTAAGTTTTCTTTATAGTCAGTATCAACTAAATCCATTTTTACTTAAAAAGTCAAAAGTCAGTCAAAAAGTCAAAGTTTTGGTTATCAGCTTATTTAGAGCTTGTTGTAATTTGAAACCTGTTTTCCTCAGCTTATTTAAGTTATCTAGTCAATAATTAATCAAGTCTTTATGGTCTCTTGGTCAAACTCAGTTTCAATCTCAAAACAGTCAAGACAAAGGGGTGTTTGGTTCTAGGTCAAACTGGTTCAGTTTGGGGTATAAACCATTCATTTGCAAGCTAGTCAGTTTCAATTGAGCTTTTTATAGCTTATTTAAGTTAATTTCAGTATATATTTGTGTATTTTGAGCTTTTGTACAGGTTGGAGTGGAGAGTTGGAATTTAAGGTGTTAAGCTGTCATAATAAGCTCATAATAAGCCCAGGCTTATTTGGAGTCATCTTTGCATTCCCAGGTTTCATCTAAGTTCATATTCAGATTGCATTAGAGTACCCTAGGCCTTGTTCTCTGATTTGACCATTTTGCATGTCTGCACAATTACTCTGCACATCAGCTTATATCTGTTTTTGCCCACCTGATCTAGCCTTCAATTGGGGTAGCTATTGCTGTTGAAATTTGGGCATTTTAAGTTTGGAGATACCCAGTAGTGCTAGGATGCTTTTGCCCCCCTTAGTTTCCACTTTCTGGCTTATTTGACTGCTTAATCTAGTTCTGCTAGTTCCCTGTGTAACTGCTTGTTCTGTCTATAATCCTTGGCCTGTTCAGCAGCTTAAATGCTTATTTTCTTTGCTTATTGTTGATTTTTCAGTTGTCTTAAGTTTGTTTTAGTGTATTAAACAGTTTCCCAGCTTTTTGTAATTTTTAGTTAAGATTTGCTTATTTTTAGCTTATTTTGAAACTGCTTATTCTGCCCATACAGCTTATTAGGGGTAGATAAGCTTTTCTTTTATTTTTGCTATCTTTTTAATAATATTTTAGCATTATCTGTAATTTTTCATAATTTTCCTAAGTCATTTAATATTTTTAATCATTTTAATTAGTTTATAACAGTAATTAAATCATAATAAATAGAAAAATAATCAAAAAAATATAATTTTAATTTTCATAATTTTCTTTTGTCATTTTTAATCTAGGAAAAATATAATTATATTTTTAGACCTTAAGAAAAACCAAAAATAGAAATATAGTGATAGCTTCTATTTAATAGAATTTATCTTTTTATATTTTAATTTAGTAATTTTCATTTTTATAATTTTCTTAGCTTTTTAATAACATATAATATTTTTAGAAAAAGTTTTAGAATTTTCTTTTTTCATTTAGTATTTTTTAAAACTTTAAATAGTTTAATAAGTTATTAAATAATAAATAATTAATAATAATTAAATAAAAAATATAAAAAAAATATAATTTAAGTTTTTAAATAAGTTTTTAGTCATTTTACAATTTTAGGTTTTAATTTTCTAAAATTTTAGTTTTTGTCCCATTTTAGATTTTTCGTTGCGCGTTTTAGTTTATTTATTCGCGTTTAATTTTCCTGTCTATATCTGTTTCTGTTTGTTATTTAGAATTGTTAAATAAAGCAAAATCAAAAGCAATCTAAATCATCAATCACTCTAATCCTAGCTTTTCACAGTTTTCCATTCACACCTCGTTGGGAAACGATCCGGGTGATCACTTGCCTGGTTTCACACTACACACGAGCATTCGTTCTGAGACCGTTTATATTTTATCATTTATTACGGTTGATCATTCACAAGTGGTTGACTTGTGTGATAGAGAAATAAAAGATAACTAGTTTGGGACGAATCACTAGAACCAATCACATAGAAATCCGTCATCACTTTCTTCGCGACAATGTTCAAAAAGGAAATATCTCAATCAAGAAATTATCCTCAGAAGACAACATTGCCGATACCCACACGAAACCTCTTAAAAGAGAACCATTTAACCTTTTTAGACTTGGTTTAGGATTAATGGAACCAAATGTGCAGTTAAAACCTTAGCTTAACCAAACACGACAAAAACCAAAAACGAAAACTGTTCCCGCGGAACCCTTCGACAACAAGGATGGAACCCAAAATTTGGTTCCGCCCTATCCGTGGGTTCCTGAGTCAGTTTTTAAATATATTAAACAAACACTCCTTTTCTCCTTACAACAACACACAAGAAACTCCAACTCGCCCCATATCACACCATTCTCAGAACCTAGGCTTTCTACTTCAACTAATTTGTTCTCTAATCCACACTGTAAGTATCCCAACTATATTTACACTCCTGACCTGAGTCTAAGATTTCTATTTCTTGCACAAAATCAAAACTTGGGGATTATGCATCTTTTTGTAAAATCATGAAGCATATTTGTTAAAGTATATAACTAATCATGTTTCCCTTAGTTAGGAATTGCATATTGTAAGACATTATGATAATTCACTAAAAACCCCATGTCAAATTCTTTGTAAAAACCTTCTCACTATTAGGAAAAATGATTTTGCACATTGTTCATACAAATAAAAACGTTATGTTTTAAACATCATTTGCATAATGTCTCTTGAATGCTAAAGGGAATACATAACTAATATGTATTTTCGGGTACATTCAATCGAAGCTACATTGAATTAGGAGCGTTTGGGTTATCTCTTATTTTGTTACAAAATTTGCTAAACAAAATTTTCATGCATTAAAAAGAGTCGAGATAACTACACCTCCACATTGTCCCCAAATAGGCACACTGTTGTGGATGAAAATCACTACTTTATCACACCACAAACAGTAGATCGAATGGCAACTAAATATAGAAGAAAGATAGATGGATGAAAATACGAGTTATATCTCCTTACTTGGAGACTAGACCTCCTAACTCGAAGGAAAAAACTGTTAACTCGGAAAATAGCAATTCCTAACTCAGAGAAATTCGATGAACAGTACCCGATTTCTTAAAATTTTTGACAAATCGAATCAAAAACAACCTAATGTATCCCTTGGCTCTGATACCACTTGTTAGGTCTCAAGTTTATCACACAAGGTTACTTGATTGTAGAGAAAATATTAGAGAGAGAAAGAAATGTAGGTTAAACACAATAGTAATGATAAAATGAATAATATTAACCAACAACCCATTCTCTTCAATGAGAGGGGTATTTATAGTGTTTCACATAGAGTTGGGCATTGCCCTAATTAACTAATAGATAAAAGGCCATGGCCCATGGGCCTTCTACACAGGCCGTACCTTACTAACAAACATAAAGGCCTAAGCAATCTATTACATAACATGATTAATACTTGATAATCTAAGACGTGTTCCCAACAGCCGAACCATAAGTTTATACTTCTTTATTTACATTGTTTGGGACGCTTCTCTATGTAAATAATGAATTATAAATAAGTGGGCTTATTTGTATCCGATATGACATGAGTATGAACTCGAACTTGAGAATCTCCAATATTCAATTTCTCAGCAAAAATCTTAAGAACTCATTTGAATTTGCACGGACACCTACACATAAGCTCTCCCAAGAGTTCCTTCCATTTGTTGACCTTTATTTAGAGACATTGTTTATTGAAATGTTGTCTCTCCACATCCCCACACCGTTTGTTACTGTTGTTATTTTTTCCGTTATTTGATTCTTGAGCAGACCGAGCTCTTACAACATGATCCACTAGCTTACAAGACATCTAAATTGTTTCATCTAGTGTGAGTGATCAAACGAAGTTACATTCTCTTGAATACTGAGTGGAAGTTCTTAGATGAACTTTTCCCATGACTTCTCATTGGTTGAAACCATTATTGGGCACCTTACTGCCACCTCTTAAAACCATAAACATAAATTGTGATATCACGCCACAACAAGAAAACTTCACCACCATTTCTTGCACCCCATTTCAAAGTAATTCTTGATCGATAATTTCTTCAACATAGTCCAAGCAATCTTGTAAGCATTCTCAATACCAATAAATTGTGCAACAACATCCCACCATGACAAAGCATCCTCTAGAAGTATGCTTGTGGCATATTTGACTTTGCAGTCTTCAGTACAGTTGCCGATTTGGAAACGCTAACTCTATTCTCTCAAACCAACGAGTAAAATCAACCACTCTCTCTATGCTTTTGAAATTGCTAAATTTACAACTCATGAAATCCTTGTGAGAACAACCTCTAACCCCTAGCACAACAATCACTCGAGGAAGCGCCACAACATTTGGTTCTCCAGTATTTTCAGCTAGCCCTGCAACATTAGGCTCTCCAATTGTAGCACTTTTGCTCACCCATTAACACATTAAAAGAATTCCTGATTCCACCTGGGAGTGTGAGATCAAAAATTAACCACAAATACCTACACTCTTTCCCAGACATCTCAACATCGGACTATACAAGATCCTGACTAGGATTGGTCACTATTCCTCTGGAAGAGATCCAGATTGACTAATGTCCGAACTTTATCAAAGAACCAATCAAGATCATAGACCGTAAGGTCAAACGACTTAAGTAAAGTCGCATTCTTATTGTCCAAAAGTTCGTTAGAACACACTGTCCACAGATAACACCCGTTGAACTTCGGGACGAAGTTCCAATTGAGGGGTGGATACTGTAGCAACCCGTAAATTTTCACACATCAAAATGACTATTTTACCCTTTGACATTTTTTATAAAAGTTGACTTTGACTTTTACTTCTTGACTATTTGACTTTTACCTTAACATAAAAGCAAATACGGTAATCGAAAGTTAACTGGTGACTTCCCAAGTTAAGTAAACCGCTCTGATTCAAATTATCACTCTCTGAACATTACGTTCACCTCTGTCTATTTAACAAGAGAATATATTGTTTTCTTGCATACCAACACCGCAATAAAAATGGTTTACATTCGATAGTCATTATTAGACATCAATAGTTTTGTTTTTATATTAGTTTTATAAAAACGTCTCCAAGAATATATTTTTCACAATTATCCAACCAAAGTACCGTGTTTATACTTTAACTCAACGGGGGACGGAGTACACACAATACACTAAATGATAATAAACCTTATCCTTATCTTCTATTAAATCACCCACCACCACACGATTTATTATATATATGTTTCTTTTCTCCTCCAATCACAACAAAAGTAGAGAGCAGAAGAAAAATCTCCCTCCTTCCCCCTTGAAGATCGACGGTTGCATCCATCACCACCGGCGCCACCTGTCCACCGCCTCACCATCCAGTCACTACCTCTACCATGCCGCCGCTACCTCCAACAAGACAAGGAGGCTCGGGTAGGGCTTTTAATCGTGTGTGGCAGTGGTCCTGTTCACCCGTCACCATCATGTCTCCCTTATTTCCATGGTATGCCGAAAACACAATGTCTATCTTATTATTCTATATGAACTAATTGTTATCTTATTTTCGTGGAATTAAAAAGATAATAAAAACTTTGTTGATATCATAATTCCGTGTGCTTAAAACGATTTCAAGGAGTGTTTGTTTGCTTATCGACCGAGTCAACTCAACTCAGTTGAGCTGAGCTAACTCAGCCGAGTCAACTCAGTGGGTTGAGTTGACCCGGATTTAGTTACGAGTCTTACTTGATTTTGATATGCTAGCTTCCCTTTATCTTTGTGGTTGTCGTTGATCTTGAGTGCGGTTTGATGATAACCCAAGAGGGTGTTGGTTTTTGCCTTGAACTCGGCTGGGAATCACCCAGGACAGTGTTTGGTGGTCTCGGCTATAGAAGAGAAACCACAAGGATAGTCATTTGTTTGGTTTTGAGCTTATGCTTTTCGGCTAATTAGTTATTATGGCTTACTTTTGGTCTTAGCTTATTTGTTAAGTCATCAGCTTAATTGGTTCTTCTTTTTTTTTTACTTATTTAAGCTTTCATTGATGATGTGCTTGGAAACCAAAAACAACCAAATGGTTGTTTGGTTTGTATACAGTCCAAAAAGGAACCCCAAAGGGATGCATTTTTCGTGTTTGTTTTGCTTGCCTCGGACCACCAACACGAGCCAATAAGGGGGCGTTTTGTTACTGATTTTTCTACCCCGCACCAAAAGCCACTTGAAGGTGGTGTTGGTCTTGTTTTTAGTCCTGAACCACAGCCGTAGAGGTGTTTGTTTGATACTGGGCCAAAGCCCACTAGTTGTTTTTAGTTTTTGGACAGATTCATTTTAGTATAAAGTTTTGTATATCTAATTACGAGTATCACTTATCAGAGTAGCATATTAATTTTGCCAACTTATGAGTTATGTTGAAACTCATAATTATTATTGGTTATGATTCATTGTTGTTTCGGGATTATTAATTTGGAAACCATATCATATTTGAATTTGGACTATTATTTCATTATAACATTGGACTACATTATAATGGACACGTGATGAACTTGGACATATACTGGACTATCGAACTATTAATATGGGACTTGGTAATATAAACTAGTAAACATATATTAACGATCACGAATTATATTGATAACTCAAATAACACTCAGCTACAATGTAGAAGTCATATAAACAACCGGTTTATTACCCAAAACTTAACCGGTCTACCTATCTCTCGCTTATTTTCTAATTGATTCATAGGTGTTTATTTTACCTTTCATACTTATGCTATATGATTTATGCTTTGGCGTGCGTTTTTTCTGAGTCTATGACTTCATACCACCACACGAATGAGATACTAAACATTTAACAAACATTGTTATAAATATTCCACGAAAACTACAACACTCTATCTTTGAAACTCGTACGTATCGGTTACTTTCCGCTTGTCATATTTTGACACAAGTTTATATTCATTAGGTTATGACGATTCCGTATTCTTTGAGCTATACATCTTTACACTGTTCGGCCATACTCCTTGGCATGGTTGTGTTACTCACGTCACTACATTCCAAGGTGAGTCATAGCCCCACTTTTACTCGTTTAATGACTTTATACTCTTTAGGGGAGATACATGCTTGTTTACTTACAACTTTTACTCGTTTACTTTAAACGTGGTACACGATTTATGACACACTCTATTCGTTTATTGTAACATAATTCTTGCTTTCATTTACACAAGTACTATAAACTTTTAAATCACTTATGCGGTTACTTTGGATGTCACCCAACGTAAGGCAAACGAATCACTTATGCAGTTACGTTGGATGTCACCCAACGTATGGCAAAAAAATCACTTATGCGGTTACGTTGGATGTCACCCAACGTAAGGCAAACGAATCACTTATGCAGTTACGTTGGATGTCACCCAACGTAAGGCAAACGAATCACTTATGCGGTTACGTTGGATGTCACCCAACGTAAGGCAAACGAATCACTTATGCGGTTACGTTGGATGTCACCCAACGTAAGGCAAACGAATCACTTATGCGGTTACGTTGGATGTCACCCAACGTAAGGCAAACAAATCACTTATGCGGTTACGTTGGATGTCACCCAACGTAAGGCAAACAAATCACTTATGCGGTTACGTTGGATGTCACCCAACGTAGGGCAAACAAATTACTTATCCGGTTACGTTGGATATCACCCAACATAACCTACTACTTATTTCATCAATATTTGGATTTATTACAATTATCATTTTACACTTGAAACTATTGGAATCAGCTGTTTACTTACAAACTCTATGAACTCACCAACATTTGTGTCGACACTTTTAGCATGTTTATCTCAGGTCCATAATGAACGAGGATGGCACGGAGGAGCAAGGATACATCAAAAGGGCTATAAATTTTATTATCATTCGAAAACTTATTTAACAAACTATAACACTACTGGGACCTCATTTGTAAACTCTGATATTCGAATGGTAAATATTTCAAAACGACTCAACTATAGTTTGAATTCCGCTGTGTATCGCGAAATTGGGGGTGTTACAAATTCTTCCAATATAGTGCATGCAAGATTTGTTTAATTTGTCCTAGAAATGCTATAAATAAATCAAAGTATAAAGAGTTTGAATGAAAAGAAATGGGTAGGAACTAACTTGTATACAAGGACCTTCAAATCTTGCACCAATGTAACTAGAAAATTAAGATGATGGTGATGGAGAGCTGTTTTGAGTCGTTCATATAAAGGAGAAAACAAGAAATGATGAGATTTGCATGTAACTATGAGTGGATGATAAGTTTGGTGCATGTTTATAAGAGTTGGTGTTACACTTGTCTCTTAAATGAGACAAGTGTAGAGTATACTCTTCTTTGGGCGCCACCTATGCAAGAGAGGTGGCGAGTGGGAAAATTTTGTGATATAAAGTATGTTATAGTTGATTATAAAGGGTAGTTTGATCCCGGTAATTTAAAACGTGTATTTTTTAAGACGCGAATGTTAAATAATTATCAAAAAATATTATCTTTGTAAAAATAGTTACATTTAGCCTAAAATGAGTAAATTTGATATTTCATGTATTTCTCGAGCCTTCCGGGGTGCTATAACATCGTTAAAGCTTAAAACGCGAGCCGAAAACGCGTAAAACGTAAAAAGTACACACTTTGCGTAGAAATGAAAAATTTAGTTATTCCATATGAAAACAAGTACGTGGTGGAAATAAATTATATAAACGGGTAGACTGTGCATAGTCTGAAGTAATTTAAAAGTTTAAATGTACGCGTTACGACGTACTCGGGTAACTCTCTCGGCAAGAGATAATTTACTTAAATTAGAATAATCAAGTAATTAGGGAGAATTTCATATATATCACTTCAAAGATTAATAATTGCATATATATCCTACTTAAAC
This sequence comes from Artemisia tridentata subsp. tridentata, assembly GCA_021014915.2. NCBI lineage: Eukaryota > Viridiplantae > Streptophyta > Magnoliopsida > Asterales > Asteraceae > Artemisia > Artemisia tridentata. Next base: position 136,663,745 of record CP139505.1, on the reverse strand, counting down.
GCATAATTACATATATATCCTCCCAAAACATTAAATATTGCATATATATCCAAATAACTAATTTATGTACAAACAAAATCTTAAAATACACAATAATTTTACATTGACCATTATACCTATAATTATTAGATTTAATTTCATAAATGGTCCCCGTGGTCTGCTGGGTTTAACGAATTTAGTCCTTTTACTTTTTTTTAACGGTTTGGTCCCTGTGGTTGCGACCCATAACGGGTTTGGTCCCTTGACCAAATTTTCCGTTAGTTTGACTGTCTAAAAGGATGAAATGACCAAACTACCCTCATATTATTCTTATTATTAAAAGAAAGTTGAAATGATCCATGTGATTGATTTGTGCATTGGCTTCCATAGGGACATGGTGTACCTTTTTTTCTTTCTTTCTTTTTGAAACTAATAAGATTAAGATACTACTTTTGCATCTTATTTACTAGCAAACTCATTTTTGAAACTGATGAGATTTATAGATACTACTTTGGCATTTTTTTTTTTGAAACATTTTTTGAAACATGTATTTTCATCTTCTGCTTCTTCACACTCATTTCAAAATCCAAAAACATAATTCAACCCCATCTTATATTCATTTTCTTCATCTCTTCAAACCCCCACCTTAGTTAAACACATCTCTTCAAACCCCCCACCTTAGTTAAACTTAAGCTTTATTCAAAATTGAAAAAAAAAAAAAAAAAAAAAAAAAAAAAAAAAAAAAAGATAACAAACACACATAAACATAAACCCTCTCACTAAACAAAAACATATACACACACATGCAACTACCACCACCAAAAACCCACCACCGCCGCCACCTCCTCCTCACCACCAGTGATGATCAAGATCCGACACCACTAATAGTTGGGGTTTGGGTTGGTGATGGTTTTAAATATTTAAAAACTTTTGGGCTTTTTATTTTTTATTAAATTAGAGAAATTTTGATTGAAAAGTATATATTGTTGGAGAATGAATTGTTGATTTATGAAGTTAATTTGTGATTTGAGTGGAAAGCCTAAGTTTTTTTTTTTTTTTTTTTTTTTTTTTTTTTTTTTTCAGATTTATGGACTTTTTATAATGAAGGAAGATGGAAGAGATGTGAGTGAGAAGATTAGTTGTGTTTGTGTGTGGAGAGTGATGATGATGGAAGTGATGTGGGTTGGTGGGGGTGGTTTGGGTGGCAGTGGTGGTTGTTGGATGATGTTGGTTGTAGAGATTGTTGAGGGATGATGGTGGTTGTTGGATGGTGATGGTGGTAGAGATTGTTGAAGGATGATGGTGATTGCTGGATGGTGATGGTTGTAGAGATTGTTGAGGGATGATGGTGGTTGTTGGATGGTCATGGTTGTAGAGAACGGCGGTTGGTTGTTGTTGGGATGGGGTGATGATGGCATATTATAGGTGGTGATGGCGGGATGGTGATGGTTGGCAGCGGGGGTAGTTTTCAGACAAGGTTCGGATGGAGGTGGGGGTGGTTTGGGGTGGCAGTGGTTATTGAAGAAGAAAGGTGGCAGTGGTGGTTGTTGTTGAAGAAGAAGGATGGTGATGGATGGAGGTGGGGGTGGTTGGGAGTGTGTTTGTGTGTGTTTGGAATAATGAAGAAGAATGGTTAAAAAAAATCAGGCATAAGTTGTTATAAAGAAGAAGGATTTCTAGGATATGCAAAATGACACAATTACTCTCCCATGTGCATGTCACATGACCAATTTAACGGTCAAACAAATGGAAAATTTGGTCAAGGGACCAAACCCGTTATGGGTCGCAACCACAGGGACCAAACCCATTAAAAAAAGTAAAATGACTAAATCTGTTAAACCCGACAGATCACAGGGACCATTTTTGAAATTAACTCTAATTATTATATCCTTGATTCTTCATCTTTTGCATCCTTATAACTTTAAGAAACCCATATAACTCTAATTATTATATCCTTGATTCTTCATCTCTTGCATCCTTATAACTTTAAGAAACCCATATGCTTGTTTCAAAAATAAAGAACATATACGTGTATCACAAACTTGTGAATGGCTTTTCACTTCCACATCTTTTATATAATAAAACAAAACCCCAAGTGGGAACTTTTACATTTCAAAAAAATCAAATCATTCCTTAATAAGTAATAATTATATTATTTGTTTTTTATTTTTGGATTTTAAAAAATAATTAAACCTAATTATTTCCAAATTTGCTTCACAAATCTCTAAAAAACGTTTTTATGCTCGCATATAAAAAAAAATTAAAAATACACATGGGTTATAATCCTATTCTTTCAAATTTGTAGACTGAGAATGTAATTATTTTATAAAACACTCTCCTGTGGCAAGCAAGGCCACTTTTCACAAGTCCTAACCGAAGAAACCATCACCACCACTGGAATCATCCCATTCTCCTTTCTTTTTCTCCTGAAAAACTCACAGATGACACTCAAAATTATCAACTTACTCTTTTAAAATTAAAAGTAAACTTCTGTCAATTTGATAGTCGATATTCATATCTAAGCACAAGCCCTTTGATGTTTCTAATTGAGAAATCAAAGTCCAAGGATTCATCAACACAAAAAATTTCATCCACGTTTTTCTCTATGGCATCAACCAAATATAATTTTTCAATATCAGGTTAGTTAAATTTAAAACCGCAATTTTGATTTCTCAATTTTTGTACTTGATTTCAAAGGTATGGTTAATTTTGCTGTCTCTTTTCTAATTATTGGTATTTATTGGTTTGAAGTTGGTTATTTTTTTTTACGTAAATGTGATAATGAAGCTAATTTAGTCATATGAATGAAACAAAAGTTACTATAACACATGAACTTTAACAAAACTAAATTCAGCTTTTAGTTTTGTAAACTTGAATGATAGAATAGTAAGCAATAAGTTTTGGAACTTTCAATCTATCTACTCATGTTGATAGATACTTCTTTTCAGGAATATGGGCACAAAGTAGCATTTTACCATGGCTCTATGGACCCTGATCTACGTGCATCAGTTCAAAAGGCGTGGAGTAAAGATCAAATTAATATAATATGTGCAACTTTGGCGTTCAGAATGGGTATGAGCCAGTACTTCCACTTATCAGTTAAATGAACAAGAATAATTTTATGGCATCATTTTCTCAGGAATTCGGAATGGGTTTGTCATTCATCATTTTTTAAGGAATTAATTATATGTGAGGATTATATTTTAAGGCATTTGTTGAGTAGGTTTGAATCCAATGATATTGTTTTTGCTCATTAAATAAGTTTGTAAGAATTTCATTCCCATAAGGTCATGTATTCTAAACTTGATTAATAATTAAGGGGTGTTTGTTATCCAATTTTTGGTCTGAAGTAATCTTTCTTTTTTAAATGCAGATTGGAATGGCTACATTGTACCTTACTATTAACTGTAAAGACATTGCTTGGGCATAATGCTTAATTTTGCGCAATAACTGATGTATTAGTGAATGCATGCTTAATTTTCACTTCCACTTCCATTGATGCAGAAGGTAGTGCTAGAGGTGACAAGATGGACGAGTTAGGTAACAATCAAAACAACATTATCGGGTTAAAATGTGTCATTCTAAGTACAAACTTAAACGGATCAAGACCATTTCGGGTACGGATCTAGACAATTTTGGATTGAAATGGTTCAACTTTTCCATTTAAATTTTCCCAACTTTTTTCAAAAAATCTTCTAAAGGTGAAGACATAAGTTTCTGTTTTTTTTAAAGCTTTTTTCATATTCGTGGACTAGAATGTAAATTTTATAAAAAAAAATGCAAACTTCCTAATACAATACAAATTTATATTATATTACAATTCTTAAAAGCCCACAATTAAACCAACATTAAACCTTATATACACCAGTTTATTTATTCCATTAAATTCATCATAGCTATCTGCAGTTGCTCAATCAATAACAGCCAACAAATCTCCAGGTTTTCTTTTTCATCTATGTAGATACATATTTATTCAAGAACAACCCGCTGCTTTCAGTCAATAAAAAAACATCAAATCTCCCGTTCTCTTTGTAAGTATGACAGTGAAAATCAGTCCTCTTCAAGAAATCACCCCTGACAAATAGAAAATTTACTCTAAATTTGACTATGTGACACTTATTAGGGTAGAGATGTCGAGGCCTATCCTGCTGCTGTTGAGAAATCAGTTGATCGGAATTTTGGTTTCAGTATTGATATTGCAGACTATAATCTGTAACGTGAGTGGTACGTATGCATTGCATTCAGTATTTTTTTCTGTTTTCTCATATCTTAAGCTTAATAATAGTTAATGTTTTACATATGATAAAGAATATGAGTTCGATAATCTAACTTCTGACATAAAACTATTTAGAAGGTAATACAAATACTGAACACATTTTGTTTGAATTTTAACCCATTAAGTGTTACCCATTTGACCCGTTAATAGCACAATTAACCCAAATCAACCTGGTTATCCATATCCTGATGGTCTGTTAATTGCTAATGGCTTATAAAATATAATAGAAAAGTAAATATTTAGTAGCAGCAACTATACATCTCACAAGTGCAAGTTTATTATAGTCACATAAAAAAGTTTATAAGACAGGACATAAATGATAGATACCCAAATATGTCAAACAGGACTCATGCATTAAGCAATTCTTACGATTGAAACGTGTTGTTTGTTTTTGTTACGTAAACTGTAACATGTGTCATGTGTTTGAACGCATCGTACTTCAACGAAAATGCTGACACGATAATGTTTTTGAACAAACGACGTGGTCAATTGAGTATTTTAGTACAGAAAGTTGTAGGTGCCATAGGCGAAACAAGGTGATGTATGCAACCTTTATCAAGTAAGAGTAGTTATCTTAATCCTAATGTTTTATAGGTTACATTATGTTGTGATATACTTTTGTTCCACCAGTAAGTTATGATATACTTCAAAGTTCTTCTAATTCAAGATTATCACTTGTCGAACTTGGTCGAAAAAGGAGAATGTTTGCCCTTTTTCACTTCCCTAGTTGAACTTTTGGAAATACACTTAAATTAGTACATTATTACAGGCTAATGGTCAAGTGTGATTGCATTATGATGGGTTATATGTCAACTCAAGTACATTTGTATTCCTTTACAGATATGTAAGTTTTTGGTCCAATTTTGGAGTCAACAAATTAAGCCTGAATCTATATAAAATAAATTTACATGGTAGTAAGTAAACATCAATATGGGTGTTCCTAATCTTTGTGATCCCTTTATATAATTGCATGGTTAATCAAATCTTCAGCTACTCAGGGGTGTTTTGATGTGTGTTTAAGTATACACTCCTCAATATTCATTTCGTTGTGTTTGGGTAAAGTGTTTTCGTTTTGAGGTAAATGTTTGTTGTAATAAAAATGATTATTGAGTAAATGTTAAGCTACTTAGGAGTATTCTGATCCACGGTTATGCTTATACAATCCACATTCGTCATTTATTAGTGTGTGGGTTAAAAATGATTATGTTGGAAATAGGTAAAAGTGGTTGTAAGGGAATTTATTGTTAAGTAAGTAAAATTACCTACGTATTTGTTAGCTTTAGTTAATCCTGATTCCGTAAGTTACAACAATTGCTTTCAGAATGCAAATCAGAACACCCTCATTATCGTATTTAGCTAATTGCTAATAAATTTTGTTACAGGTACATTCCTATATCGATCTTTACAATTTCACAAACAACAAATAGGGAGAAAGCTTTGCTACACCAAAGCAAATGGCTAACTCTCATTCAGGAATGGAAACCGATGGGAGATATATTTATGTCGTCACAGGGCAACAAGGTCCTCAACGTCGGACTCCTCTTGCAGAGTTGCAGCTGAAAAAAATTTCCTCCTACATCTTTCGAATACGATATTGATTTTTATCACACGAAGTAAGTTTCAGTGTTCCACATTACTACTTTTCTTGGTGTATAAGAAAGGCACGCAAATGAACATGTTTTATGACAAAAGAAATATAGCATACATCTTTCTGCATAAAATATAAACTGAACAAAATTATACAATACTTACTACAACTATATTATTGGTAGGTATTTAATATAGCATAATGTGATGATGTTAAAAATATAAGTTTATCTCTACTTTATGAAGGGTCTGTTTTAAGCGTTATGAGATTAATTATCAAGTTTCATTTGGGCAATGCGATCGTGAAAGTTTATAAACTTTTACTTAAGATAGATAATGAGCCGTCATCATATTGAGCTTCAAATTCTATCCAACCACCAATTCAATTGTGGTAACTATGAAGTATATATATTCATTTTTTGTCATTGAATAACTAAAGTTGGTTTCAAGACGATCATTAACTTTCTTGTGACGTGAAAGTAAATTTCTGATTAGAAATGCTTTATTGCTACTGACTGTGAATGATTTTTGTATTCTCAGATCAAACATGCTTATAGTTATGCCACGAGACCTCGACATGAATAAAGATGTCACAAATGTACATGTAGCTACAACCTACGAGGTGCCAAGGTGCTACCGCATCTATTATCATCCCCGTTCATGGTAATTTTTGCTTAAGAATGTAGTACAATTTTTTTTTATGGAGGTTATTCAATTTTATATATTACTGTCAGCTGGTGGAGCAATCTTGGCCGTATCATTAACGTTGTAGGAACCTATTGACAATAGAGACGAGAATAGTAAGTCCAGGTTTCCCCATCAAGTAGCATGCCTTTTTTGTGTTTCTTGGAATTTGTATATCATCTATTCTTGGTTCTTTTCAGCACACCCCACACAATGTGCATGTAATACTACTTCAAAACACCCAATATGCACGCCTCACACAACTGGGAGGCCAAGTTCAATGAACTTCAAGGAATGGTTAGAAATATAAACAAGGTATGGCAAGCACTTTTACGAAGTGACATATAGTGAGTAGTTTGTAGATGTCTAACACCAAGAATTAGGCATTTTATTATTTATTTCTTTTTTACAAACATGGAGTTGTTGTATCATAAATATAGGTTTGTAATAGCAGATGATGCAATAAGTTTGGGTTATGTTAATCTTCGTATAAGACGAGCCGGTTATTTTTATTTGGATGGCCAAAGTACAATTACCGTAGCAACTATGTTGGGTTCGTAAAACACCCAATTATCTTAAATAGGATTTGAACACAAATTATGCCAAGTGTTTGCTAAACCGAGAACAATTCAAGTCACTAAGAGAACAGCCTCTCAGTGAGTCATCTTCAGGATGCTTAAGGCAAGTTCAATAAAGGACTCACTCTCAGGAAGGCGGTACTCCCTGAGTAGGACTTAAGCCAAAGAAGAAGATGATGGTTCAGTGAGTGTTGGACAAGAACTCACTGAACCCCAGTCTCCTCAACAACATTAAAGTGATTGAAGACTGAGGAACCAATGCCTGAAGAATAGGCGGGAACAAAAGGGAAAGATCTGAGAAGATAAGAGTGTCAGACCAAACACTCTTATCTTGTCAGATACCAACCTTCCCTATTGCGGCTAAAAGTCATGGAGTGTCAGCCAACGACTCCCAAAGTCTTATTAGCCCATTCCTATTGGTTCTTGAAAATGACAATTACTATTTGTAATTGTCAGACACGCTACCTCAACAACTTGTAATATTTTAATCACTTATACTTAGATTACTTGTGTATAAATAGATCAGATGGAGAGAAGTTAAGTGTGCTTTGTATATTGAAAGCTTAGAACTTTTACAAAGTAACTTCTCTTCTACAAAGAGTATACAACTCACTGATATAGCTCAGTGGGTATATTGTTACCACTCAAGCAAAACTTGAGTTTCGATAGGAGACACCATAAACCCTTGTCTATTCAATCCCAAGTGTTTGTTCCGCAAAACACTTGGGTAATAGATTCTTGGAATTATTTCTAATAAGAATTTAAACGTTGAAAAATATTGTGTTTTTTATATTCACTTATTATAACTGTTAGAAATATTCTTTGCATTGATCTCAGTCATAAGCTCACTTAGTTTAACTTAATTGTTATTACTCGGTGTGCTAAGGGAACAACAAGTGGTATCAGAGCCTCTGGTTTATAAAACCTTTCAAAAACCCAGAGAGCTCCAGGTTTTTAAAACCAAGATCCTAAAATGACTGATACCAATGTACCCCAGTTAGTCGATAAAAAGGGTGGCAGCTATTCTGCTGTAGCACCCAGACTTGAGGCTGGCAAATTTAGCAAATGGAAAAAACGTATGATTTGCTATTTAACTGGGATGGAACCCTACTACATCGCTTGTATCAAGGATGGCCCATTTGTCCCAAAAACTGCTAAAAGGCTAATTAATCCTGAAGCTCAATGGACCATAGATGAGAGGAGGGTGGTCAATCAGGACCATTTCCTGAAAAGCATCCTTATATCATGTCTTCCTGACGATATAATGGAATCAGTCATCAACTGTTCTACAACCAAGCAAACTTGGGATGACTTGGTAAATAGCTTTGAGGGTCCCTCAGATACCAAGGAAAATAGGGTCATGGACCTTAAACTTGAGTACAATACTTTCAGGGCAAAGGTCTCTGAAAGTCTCTCTCAGACCTACACCAGATACAAGACTTTGATAAATGAGCTATCAAATGATGGTGTAACTTTATCTAAGCATGAGACTAATGTTGGCTTTGTCAACAGTCTCCCTGAGAAGTGGCTCAACTTCTCACAAGGCCTGAGGAATGCTAACCACATTCAGACCCTTGAGCTCCCTGAAATTTATGGGAAGTTTGTCTATGAAGACAACTTGATCTCAAGGAGATACCCTGACTCAAAAGCTCTTGAGTCCAAAAAGGCCTTAACCTCCACACCCATATCAACTACTTTCTATTCTAATGGTGTTGTGCAGGATTTTCAAGAGGATTCTGAAGAAGAAATTGATGAAAGGACTGGTGAGGAGTACCTGAACGACTTGAACTTGGAATTCCAAGAAAGGGCACTCCTTGCTAGTTCAAGACGTTTCATCAAAAGAAATCAGTCCAACTTTACAAAACCAAAAGCAAATGAGACCACTGAATGCTTTAAATGTGGTAAAAAGGGTCATTTTGCTAGGGACTGTTATTCTAAAACTATCTCAGAACCCTCTTACAAATTCTCAGGAAACAATTCCTCAGGAACTAGCAAGTTTCAACCTAAAATGTTTCAGTCCACCCAACAATTTCAAAACAAGGGTCAAAAGGATTTTAAAACAAAATATAGGAAAGTCAAAGCTAAACTTGCACTTCTTGAAACTAACCCCATATTGTATTAGGCTGCTCAAACATCTAAACCTATTTAGACAAAGAACAAGGTATTAGTAGTTGAAGCATATGATTGGGATGAAGAAGAGGTTTCCTCAGATGAGGAAATAAGAGTTAGTGCACTGATGGCACTTTCTGAAGAGGATCAGGTGGCTGTTGGAAAAAGCCATGCTAGAAATGGAGAGTGAGTCAACATCACCATGAAGAAGGTAAATACTTTACTTTCTATGGATGATGATTCTGATTGGCAGTCTTACATGAATTATATTTGTGTTGATCTAAAGTTTGTTGAGGAACAAAGGCTTAACCTGTTTTCAAAATATAACAATATTGTGTCAGAATTGAATAAATGTAGAGATGAACTGCTTGCACTGAAACAAGCCAAATTAGAATCTATTACTCTACAAATTCAGAACACTGAAATTTTGAAACAAAACCAAGCCCTTCAAACAGAACTTAAGAAAGAAAAGGCTGTTATTGAAAGCTGGACCAAAAAGAACCCTAAGGTCTTTGATTCTGTGGGCTTAATTCCTAAGATAACTATAGGAATTGACCACCTCACTGAAACCTCCAGTGAGAGTCCCAGTGAAATGACCTTTGTTCCAGCTGGCATATCCTTTGAGCAAGAGATGGAACCCAAGTCAAATGACTGGATTGTCAGGGACAACCCAGTCAGTAAGTTGCCAAACTTTGAGACTGGAAACATCTTGCTCCCTGAAAGTCAGGCTCTGAAAGGTATGCTTGGACTCTTTGACCAACTCAGTATTTCTGATCCAATCAGTGAGCCTGAATCAGAATCAACTCCTCCACTCCCTCCGCTAAATACCCTTCAGGGTGCTGCACCAAGCTCAGACCTCCCACCATTGGTCTACTCCCCACACTCTCCAAAGGAGAGATCAGGAAAAGGTAGAATCCTCCTGAGTAGACCACCCCCTGAAGTCTCAATAAATACTGATGACTCAACAACTTCAGTCCCTTCTGAAGTAGCAACCCAAAGTCCTGATCCAAGAATTGATCAGTTGACTGAAATGGTCAGGAAGCTAAGTGAGAAGATTACATCTTCTGAAAAACCTTCTCAATTAAAGAAGGAACAAAAACTAGCTCCCTCAAAGACCAAACCCAAACCAACCAAACCCTTGAAAAAGTGTGAACTGTGCAACTATACAAATCATCTCACTGATGATTGCTATAGAGTCCTTTATTGCATGATTTGCAAAAAGGAAGATCACAGGACCTCTGATCATAAAAAATGCTCAGTCATGTCAAACTTTTCAGGACTTAAGGCTCAGTGCTTGAACTACCCTTCTGATTCTAAGCAGAAATAGAAGCAAAAGGCCAAGCCTTTTCCACCTTGCCCATTATGTGGATTCAATGACCATCATCCTGAGGATTGTCAAATTGACAAACACTGTGAATCTAGTGGAAGTTCCACTCAGAAATCCTCAGGAAAAGAGAAGGTCATTCAGTCAAGAAGAGGAATGAATAAACAATCCTCTCAGACTACTGAGGCTACCCCTGCGACTAAATGCAAAACATGTGGTAGCTCAGTCCACTCAACCACTGACCATGAATCAATTAATACTTTCATAAAGACCTACAAAACCAAACCCTTCATGAAATGGAGTCCTAGAAAGAACTGACACAGTTTACTATTTGTGCAGAGGCGTGCCAGGGATCATTGTTAGCCTTAAAAGTAATGTTATACTCGGGAATTGCATAGTTATTAAGTTTAAGGGCTAGTCTTGCCAATAGGTCATAGATTAGTTTGTAAACTAGTATAAATACCCTCCTAGTTGAGACTAGGAGGTTAGGGAATTCATTTGTAATCTTGAAGGTGCGTGTGGTTTAACTTTCTCTCTCTAGAAAACACACACACCTTCCCCCATTCTTTTCATCTAATAATACCATGTCTATCCTTTATTTTGAGTTCCCCCGGCCTCCTGAATATGTTTCTTGATCATTACAATCCTATTTGGCATCTAGACAGTGGATGTTCAAGGAGCATGACTGGTGTTAAGGAGTGTCTGCACAAATGTGTGGAAGAACCAGGACCCAAAGTGATATTTGCTGATAATTCATCATGTCTCACTGAAGGTTATGGATCAGTAAACTGCAATGGTATTGTCTTTACCAGGATAGCTTATGTAAATGGTCTTAAGTACAATCTGATCAGTGTCAGTCAACTATGTGATGCAAAATACATAGTTCAGTTTGATGATAAGCAAGGAACCATCTTCAATGCAAATAAGGAAATTGTCCTCATTGCACCAAGAAGACAAGATGTTTATGTATTAGACATGTCCAGTCTAACTCAGGATGGAACTTGTCTCTTTGCTAAGGCCACTGATACACTCAACTGGCTTTGGCATAAGAGACTCTCCCACCTGAACTTTAAAAACATAAACAATCTTGTAAAACAAAACAAGGTCCTTGGCTTACCATCACTAGTGTTTTCAAAGGATAAACCATGCTCAGCTTGTGAAAAAGGTAAACATCACAGAGCATCCTTTAAAACCAAAACCAACTTTTCCATCAGGAACTGCCTACATCTTCTCCATATGGATTTATTTGGACCTGTCAGTCCAAGGTCTATTAACCATGAGAAGTATACTCTGGTCATAGTAGATGAATACTCTAGATACACTTGGGTATTCTTCCTGATCAAGAAGAGTCAGGCAGCTGAAACAATCATGTCCTTTGTCAGGAACATTGAAAATCAAAATGACATTAAGGTCAAATAGATTAGAACTGACAATGGGACTGAGTTCAAAAATTATGAACTTGAATGTTTCTGTGATGAGAAAGGTATCTCCCAAAACTTTTCCTCTCCATACACACCTGAACAAAATGGTGTTGCTGAAAGGAAAAATAGAACACTCATTGAAGCTACTAGGACAATGCTAAGTGGATCAGTCCTTTCCAAACATTTTTGGACTGATGCAGTCAAAACTGCCTGTTATACACAAAACAGATCCATCATTGTCAAGAGACATGGGAAAACCCCATATGAGTTATTCAAAGGAAGAATCCCTGACATCAGCTACTTTCATGTCTTTGGGTGTCCAGTGTTTATTCATAATCACAAGGATCACTTAGAGAAATTTGATGCAAAAGCTGATAATGGATACTTCCTGGGATACTCACTTGTCTCAAAAGCCTTCAGAGTGTTCAACACAAGGAGACAGCAGACTGAGGAAACATTTCATGTTACCTTTGATGAGAGCACTGATGCAATCAGGTTCTCAACTGCCTCAGTAGAAGAGATAGGAATTGGTAACTCTTCAAGATATCCTCCTGATGAATATCTTCCTGAAAACAATCCTTCTACTCAGTATCAAGATGATGCTAACCTCTCCTATTACATAATCCCTCACAACCTACCTAACCCAACCATCACTGAGTTTGTTGAGGCACATGCAAACACTGATGAAATTAATCAGTCTGTTCAAAATACTCAAGAACCAAACAATCTCAGTGATCAGGTAGACACTCAAGATCCAATCAATGATCATGTGTCTACTCCAGAACCAACCCCTCCACCCAATCAGGCCTCCACAAGTTCAAATCAGTATCCAGGACCTCAGGAAAGTTGGACTAGGTCTCAGGACATTGAACTTGTCAATATTATTGGAGAGCCTACTGAAGGCATGCTCACCAGGAGCATGGCTGCTAGTCTAAGAGCAGCCTCAGCCAATGAATGCCTATTTGTGGACTACATTTCTACAATTGAACCCAAAAGTGTTAAAGAAGCACTTACACATCCAAGTTGGGTTCAGGCCATGCATGATGAACTGGAACAATTTGACAGAAACAAGGTAATGACCTTGGTCAACTGTCCTGAGAATGTCTCAGTCATTGGCATGAAATGGGTATTCAAAAACAAAACTGATGAAAATGGCATAGTCATTAAAAACAAAGCCAGACTTGTAGCCAAAGGCTATAATCAACAAGAAGGCATTGACTATGAAGAAACATTTGCACCAGTAGCAAGGATGGAAGCCATCAGGATCTTCCTTGCTTTTGCTACATACATGAACTTCAAGGTGTACCAAATGGATGTTAAAAGTGCATTCTTAAATGGTTCACTGAAAGAAGAAGTTTATGTTCAGCAACCTCCTGGATTTGAAAGCCATGAGTTTCCTGATCATGTCTGTAAGCTTAATAAAGCCCTTTATGGACTGAAACAAGCTCCCAGGGCATGGTATGAAACTCTTTCAGCCTTTCTGATCCAAAACAAATTTGTCAGAGGCAAGATAGACAACACATTGTTTATCTATAAGACAAATACTGATGTCATACTAGTACAAGTGTATGTTGATGACATCATCTTTGGCTCAACAAGTTACAAGCTTTGCAAACAATTTGAAAAACTAATGGCTAAGCAATTTGAAATGAGCATGATGGGAGAATTAACCTACTTCCTTGGTCTTCAGATCAAGCAGACTGATAAAGGAACCACTATCAGTCAAGAGAAGTATGTTAAGAACCTACTGAAAAAGTATGAACTCAGTGACTGTGCCTCAGTCAAGACTCCCATGGTTCCCCCAAACAACCTTGGTCCTGATCTCACTGGTAAACCGGTAAATCAAACTCTCTTTAGAGGAATGATAGGATCACTGATGTATCTACTTGCATCAAGGCCTGATATCCAATTCTCAGTATGTCTATGTGCCAGATATCAATCTGACCCAAGAGAATCACACATCACTGCTGTGAAAAGGATATTCAGGTACCTGAAAGGTACTCCAAACCTTGGATTATATTATCCAAAATGCTCAGGCCTTGATCTTAAAGGATACTCAGACTCTGACTATGTTGGATGCAACATGGACAGAAAAAGCACCTCAGGCTCTTGCCAAATTCTTGGTGGGAAACTAGTCTGTTAGAGTGCTAAGAAGCAACAATCAGTTGCCTTGTCCTCAGCTGAGGCTGAATATGTTGCAGCAGCTAGTTGTTGTGCAAATGTACTCTGGATGAAAAGTCAACTCAGTGACTATGGAATTCAGTATAAGATGGTACCCATCTTTTGTGATAACACAAGTGCAATTGCAATATCCAACAACCCTGTTCTTCATCAGAGAACAAAACACATTGATATCAGATATCATTTCATCAGGGACCATGTCATGAATGGTGACATTGAATTACACTTCATCCCTACTGAATATCAGTTAGCTGATATCTTCACCAAACCTTTGGATGAACCAACTTTCACAAGGCTGAAAGCTGAATTAGGAATGTTGGATATAGAGAATCAGTCCACTGATTGAATCCTTCCAACTGAAGTGTAAATTCTTAAAACCTCAGGTCCCTGACTCAATGTGTACATCAGTGAAAACAAATCACTGAATCCTCAACATCAGGAACTAAACCCAAGTTCCTGAATCCTTGTAGCTCAGGAATCATTCCATATTCCTGAATCATCAGTGACTAATCCCAAGTCCCTGAAAAACCATCACTGAATGAAAAGTCATTCAGGGCCCTGAAAAGGACATTCAATACTAACTTAAATGCTCTAAGTATGTTAGTAAATGTCCGAGGTTGGTAACTGGATTCTTATTAAATATAAGAATATTTGTTCCTTTGCCTTTCTGGCATACACCTCATGGGCCCCCACTTCCCAACTTGGCATTCAATGCCCTCTCTCACACAATACACTGTGTGATGATGGAAACTCTGCAACTTCTCCTTTTGCAGAAACTGCTCAACTGTTCACTCTGCCAATTGTGAAAAAAGAGGAAAAGTTGAGTGGTGGCATTTAATGCGGATCTCAAACATTTCATTCAAAATAATTTCCAAAAATTATATTTTGATTAAATAAAACCGCTCAAATACCAAAAATAACCCCATCTCCACTATCCTATAAATACCCCAACCAAAACAAACACACACACGCGTTTTAAAAATCTAAGCTAAACTCTGCCCATTTTATCTCTCAAAACTCTGTGTGTGTTCATAGCAATTAGAAACCCAGTCCATTTGTCCAACCAAACACAAAATTGGCATCTTCTAATGCTATCACCCTCGCCCCAAATGTGAACTTTCCAATGAAGGGCGTGGATATGACCAAAAACAACGTGGTTGGAAATTTCCACTACCCCCAACAATATGAGGGGTACAAGGATGTGGTTAAGTATTTACATAACTGCTTCCTTGCCACGGCTTTTACCAAAACCCCACCAGTCATTTATCATGACTATCTCAGGGAGTTCTGGTGTACCGCAACGGCTACTAGCCCTAAGGACACCAAAGAATCAATCATCACATTCACTGTGATGAATGGGAAGAAACCCCTCTCCCTGGACTACAAGACCTTTCTCAAGGCCACTGGTCTTGATTTCGCCCAGACCTTTGAGGCAAACCCTACTGACCAGGAAATTAAAGCAAAAATGTTATTCCTTGGGCCTCATGACGCTAAGCGTCCCACTTTGTCTCCTGAAGCCTTGTTAGAAAAGGCTCCCATAGTGAAGACATGGTTTCACCCCATCTGGAGACTCATGATGACATTTGTCATTCAAGTCCTAGGAGGGAATAAATCCTCCACTGAGCAAGTGAACTCATCACAGCAAATGATGATGTTCAGTCTCTTGGAGGGTAAAAAAATTGATATCGGAGGTATAATCTTCCGAGACCTCATTGCCAAGCTCTCAGTGAAACATAGGCAAAGACACATGTCTTATCCTAGGTTCATTTCCTGTGCGCTTCAGGACCTTCTTGGTTCTGACTACTTAAGGTCTGACGATCAAGGTACAAAACCTGACGTCTTACATAAGACCAATTTTAGTAGTGACATCACTGAGGCACAACCCATCGCCTTGACCAACTACATGTTAGTAGTCATTCAGGGTGAGAATGCTAGCTCCCCAGTACCTTCACCAACCAAGAAGGTGAAGAAGAAGAAAGGGGGACAGTCCAGTAAGGTGGTTAGACCTAAACCACTCGTCACTGAGACTGTTGCCACAGGCACCCTTAACATTGTGGCCCAGACCTCTGAGACACCCACTGCAGAGACCCTTCTGACCACAAAACAACCGTCATCGGAGGTCACTGGGAAATCATCCTCAGTGTCCTCGGACAAACCCTTTCCGCATGTTTCCTTTGACATAAACAAGTCAGAGGGATCAGGAACATCCACCCATTCACATCCCAATGAAGGCACTGATAAATCACAATCAGAGCCTGAGGGAGTACAGGGTTCTATATCCTCAGTGGGGCAGCACTACTCCACTGAGAAGGGGACCCACACCCACTCACATCCTGCTAACGTCTCTGAGAAATCACACTCAGAGTCTCAGGGAGTTCAGGACCCTAAATCCCCAAAAGGACAGACCAATCCTGATGGGAAGGGGGTCCATACATCTTCACAAGGAGTGCCTCATGATTCCACTGGAAAACACCCATCAGTGGATGAAGGCGCTCAGGGGGACAAAGAATCGGAGGGATATAAACCACCCGCCGATACGGAACCCAAACCCACCTCAGGCATCTCCGGTACTTTTGTTCTCTCAGGAACTGACCCTAAAAGTCAGGCTGGGCAAACCCCCCAGTTATTATGACTAGTCAGGCTGGTCAAACCCCACCAGTTATTATGACAAAAGAGTCAGAACCTGGCCCCAACGAAGGTGAGCCCTCTTCTGAGGGGGAGCCGGATACCCTGAAGGCTCCTTCTCTGGCTGACTATGAAAATTTGTTAGCTGATGAGTCAGAGGAGGAGATTGATTTTGGTGATGATGATATCCCTGATGCTGAGGAGGAAATGGAGAGTCAATTAAGCCCTCCTCAGCCCTCTAAGCAACAACATTCTTCTCCTCCTCCTGAGGATCAACCACCCAGTTCCCCATCAACCTCATCATCATCATCAGGTGCTTCAGCAACTCCTAAGTGGTTGCAAAAGTATGACAATGCTCGTCCGGCTTCTGAAAGGCAAATGGCCAAATTCCTTCGCAAAGCCAACGAAGGTCTTTACAATATACTTACGGATGAGCAATGGGATAAGCACACTGAAGTGGCAGCCTCCTATGCCGACTTCAGGGCTTCTGTAGAAGAATCTCAGGCAAAGATTCTTCAGGCCGCCAACCTCACTGATAAACAACTTGGCGACCTGAACAAATCTGTAGATGAAATAGCCACTGGACAGCATCAGGAACTCTCCAACATCCTCAAGGCTATTGAATCAGTCCAAGAACATCTTACAGATGATCCCACCTTTGTCAAAAGACTGGATGCATTACTGAGCTTCTAAAGCTCCTTCAGGGGGTAGATCTTCAAGGTCTAAGGACACAGCAAGAGTCCATTCATCAGGCTGTTATTGCATCCAAGGAGCACCTGATCCGAATCTCTTCAGCCTTTGAGCAGCTCTCAACAACACATAATGAGCTGGTCACCCACTACACCACCCAAGTCACTGAACTCACCACCCACCAAAAGGAAATGGCTGCCGAATTAAGTGCCGTGAAGAATGAGACTTCTGAGACAAAGTCTATGGTCTCAGACATCCTATCTATTCTTCAGGCCTCTCATGCTCCTCCAACTCCTCAGTCAGCAGGTGTCTCCACTGAAGTTCCACCATCTGCTGAGGGGGAGAAAAATGATGATCCTCTGATCCCTGATCCTACTTCTGCTTTGGTAACTGTCCCAAAGACATCCACCAGTCAACCCCCTCCCATTGACAAAGGGAAGAAAATCATGGTGACTGAAACAAACCCTCCTCCTGAAGCACGCTTAGTCAAGGCTTCAACTGAAAGACGTGCAGATCCTGATGCACCGTTCTATGTTGATTTAGAGGATGGGAGAAGGGTCTATGGGACTCCTAAACAACTTGCTAAAATCTTACACCAAGAAGATCTCAGGAAGGAACAAGAGAAAGAGCAGGAACTCAACAGGTCTGAAATTTCTAAGGTTGCCAAAGAAGTGATCAAGGAGTCTGAGAAAAAGGACATCAAAGGGGATGAGTTTCTCAAGCTTCAGGCTGAACTCCTTAAGGAACACAACAAACAAGCCAAACTTAAGGAAGAAAAGAGGCAGAGGATATATGAGAGGTACGTATGGCACATGACCAAAACCAAGGATGAAGGTACAATCACTGACATCTCCATTCATAACACAAAACCCCTGAGCATAACGATACATAGAGGTCCAAGAAAGTCTGAACACCTTCCAACAATCAAATTTTCAGACTATGGGTTAAGAGAATGGGATATGATGATGCCCATCCTAAGGAAGAAAACCTCAAGCAAGAATGCCCCTAACCTTATCAAGTCTCTGAATGCCAAGTATGAGGAACTCGCAAGAGTGGCCAAGAGTCTCGGAATTGACCATGATAGGGCACTTGCTTCTCAGGGACTGACTATCCCTGAACTTACTCAGAAGACCGGGAAGAAAAGAAAAGTTGTGGCTCTTGAACCTGAACAATACATAGCTGCACTTCACTGCAATAGGACTACTCCTCAGGGAGTCAAGTTCCGTCCCAACCTGGTCATCAAGGAACCTGAGTATGGTATCTTCTTTGTGGATGAATTTGGTCAGGAAGTCTTTCAAAGTATCTCTGACATCGATAAAGTGGAAACGACAACACTCCTTGCTTACAAACTGATGGCGCTTAATATCAGGAGTCCTGATAATGAGGAGTTTGTCAGGTTGATGGATCAAATGATGAAGGAACGACCTGATAAAGAAGTGTTGATGTCAAAGAAGGCTAAACTGGAACTCATGGGTCTCGTTCAGGAAACTTGAGTATTTTGTACTTAGAATAATAGGACTTGTAATAATATGAATAAATTGATGAATGTTTTGTTATATCAATATCCTTATTTATTTTCTAGTACATTCAGTATGAGCAGAAGACTTTAGCTCACTCATAATGATCAAAACACTTAGGCATAATTTATATCCAAATAGGGGGAGATTGTTGGGTTCGTAAAACACCCAATTATCTTAAACAGGATTTGAACACAAATTATGCCAAGTGTTTGCTAAACCGAGAACAATTCAAGTCACTGAGAGAACAGCCTCTTAGTGAGTCATCTTCAGGATGCTTAAGGCGAGTTCAATAACAGACTCACTCTCAGGAAAGTGGTACTCCCTGAGTAGGACTTAAGCCAAAGAAGAAGATGATGGTTCAGTGAGTGTTGGACAAGAACTAACTGAACCCCAGTCTCCTCAACAACATTAAAGTGATTGAAGACTGAGGAACCAATGCCTGAAGAATAGGTGGGAACAAAAGGGAAAGATCTGAGAAGATAAGAGTGTCAGACTAAACACTCTTATCTTGTCAGATACCAACCTTCCCTATTGCGGCTAAAAGTCATGGAGTGTCAGCCAACAACTCCCAAAGTCTTATTAGCCCATTCCTATTGGTTCTTGAAAATGACAATTACTATTTGTAATTGTCAGACACGCTACCTCAACAACTTGTAATATTTTAATCACTTATACTTAGATTACTTGTGTATAAATAGATCAGATGGAGAGAAGTTAAGTGTGCTTTGTATATTGAAAGCTTAGAACTTTTACAAAGTAACTTCTCTTCTACAAAGAGTATACAACTCACTGATATAGCTCAGTGGGTATATTGTTACCACTCAAGCAAAACTTGAGTTTCGATAGGAGACACCATAAACCCTTGTCTATTCAATCCCAAGTGTTTGTTCTGCAAAACACTTGGGTAATAGATTCTTGGAATTATTTCTAATAAGAATTTAAACATTGAAAAATATTATGTTTTTTATATTCACGTATTATAACTGTTAGAAATATTCTTTGCATTGATCTCAGTCATAAGCTCACTTAGTTTAACTTAATTGTTATTACTCGGTATGCTAAGGGAACAACAAACTATAGTATGTAAGCTTTTGGAAATTGATAGTGAGGTGTGTAGCTGATTTGAGAATATTTATCCTTAGTGTTGGGATATTTGAAAGTTGCGAATGCCGAATGGTTGATTATTAGTAAAGATTATATAGATGGGGTTGGAGTTAAAATTTATTAGTAAAAGTTTAACTCTAATGTTGTCTAAAGGGGTGTTTGGCTAATGTTGTCTAAAAGGACTGTTTGGGTGTTGCTGTATGAAGGGGTGTTTAGTTGTTGCTGTTTATGATTACTGATCTCTAAAGGAGCATTTGGTTATTGCTGTCTAAAGGGGTGTTTGGCTACTGCTGTTTATAGGAGTGTTTGGTATTTATTTAAAGGGGTGTTTGGTTACTGATATTTTCATTGAGCTGCTAATGATATTAAAGAGTGCATCAGTTAGTGATTACACTCATTATCTTTTGTATTTGATTTGAGTAGGGTAAGAGCCTGGATGTAGCAACCCGTAAATTTTCACACATCAAAATGACTATTTTACCCTTTGATTTTTTTTTAAGTTGACTTTGACTTTGAATTCTTGACTATTTAACTTTTATCTTAACGTAAAAGCAAATACGGTAATCGATAGTTAACCGGTAACTTCCCAAGTTAAATAACCCGCTCTAATTCGTATTATTACTATCTGAACGTTACGTTCACTCTCGTCTATTTAACAAAGGAATATATTGTTTTTCTTGCATACCAGCACCGCAATAAAAATGGTTTATATTCGATAATCATTATTCGGAATCAACAGCCTCGTTTTTATATTATATTTATAAAAACGTCTCCAAGAATATATTTCTCACAATTACCCAACCAAAGTATCGTGTTTATACTTAAGCTCAACGGGACACGAGGTATACACTTTATATCCATAAATCTTATCTCTTATCTTCTTACATATCAGATATTCTGTCTCCTTATCTTATCTAACCTACACACCCATCACTCTTTATAATATCTGTTTCTTTTCAATTGCATAAAAACAACAAAACCCATTTCCCTCCCTCCTCCATTTCTCTATACGACTTCCATCACCAGGGAACAACATCCCAATCATCACAACCACTTCACGCAACCATCATCACCAAGACGAGGAGTCTAGAGAACCATGGGTTTTGATTTCAATTCGAGTTGTGACTTTGAACCACCACAGCTGTACCTCATTCATCACCTCCCTCCTCCTCCTCTCGTTAAATTGTTATGACGATTCTGTATCATTGTGCTATACACCTTACACTGTTCTGCCATACTTCTTGGCACCGTTGTATTACTCACGTCACTACATTCCAAGGTGAGTCATAGCCCCACTTTTACTCGTTTAATAACTTTATACTCTTTGGGGGAGATACATGCTCGTTTTACTTAAACGCATTGCTCGCTTTACATGGTTGATTAATCAAAATGTTTCTTGTCTATCTAAATACTTGTTTGATTATTCAATTACAATGCTATTCACTTGTTATCTACACATCAGGGTGCATAACTACTTATACCATTTGGGTACTAGATAACTACACTACTTGGGTACGTAACTACCTACACATTAGAGTGCGTAACCACCTACACTACTTGGGTACGTAACTACCTACATATCAGGGTGCGTAACCACCTACACTACTTGGGTACGTAACTACCTACATATCAGGGTGCGTAACCACCTACATTACTTGGGTGCGTAACCACCTACACTGCTTGAGTACTTTAATACTTACAGGGAGCATAATCTCCTACACATAGCTAAAAAACCTTTTCGGTTGCATGAACTTAGTGCTAGACATTTATATTGATGTGTCATCGGGGTGATGGTCACATGCTTCACTTATGGTACAACTTTACCGTTTTACTTACAAACTCTATGAACTCACCAACCTTTGTGTTGACACTTTTAGCATGTTTATCTCAGGTCCATAATGAACGAGGATGGCACGGAGGAGCACGGATACATCAAGAAGGCTATAAATTTTATTATCATTTGAAACTTATTTTGTAAATCTTACAATTACTAGGACCTCACTTTGTAAATTCTGATCTTCTAATGGTAAATCTTTTAAAATGACTCAACTAGAGATCGTTTTCTATCATTATAACTGTTATGCCATGAAGTAACACCCATTTTGAATTCCGCTGCATATCACGAAATTGGGGGTGTTACACTGGAAGAGTTGGACAAATGTAGAAATTACTTGAATTTCAATATTTAAATTAGAAAAAAAAAATATGTTCGACATTTCTTTTTTATCATTGTGATATGTTTAGTGTTTGTCATGTTATTTTAAACTTTTTAATTTGTACTTTTGACAGAAAAACTACGACTCACGTTTGACCATTAATGCTTATAATAGTATACTTTAATTTGCAAGCTCTTACATTTTTTTTTTACCTGGGTTCCGACTCGATATTGCGAGCCGACTAATCCCAGGGCGACTACTGATTGAAGGTCAAAAGTACGTCACAAGTCAAACCTTTCACGAAGAAAAGTCAACGAGCAACACTCGACGCAACACAATCAATTGTAATAAACCGGATAAGCGAATACCCGGGTCATAGTCCCAACAAGGCGTGAAATTGAGGTTATCATTTTCGGTTTGGTATTAAAATGCTTGAAATAACGGGGTTCACTTTGGTTTTTAATATTTAATAAAACGAAAAACAAATAACGTAAACCGGTAACTAAAAACGAGCATAAACGTCAAATCTTATAAAAACTAACCCTATGGATACCAAATTAATTTTCCTACGTCCTAAATAACAAAAGAAAATTTTGAAAAAAAGAATTGTATTTTTTTGACTTTTTAATAATTAAATACGAATTTAAAACTAATTAAAAGAAAATAAATGATTAAAAATACTAAAATAAAAGAGAAAAATCTGAATTTTTTTCTAGAAATACTTTATACTAAACTAAAGCTATGAAAAATATAAAGGATGTCCCAGCTTATTACAATAAGCTGGGAAAAAGTAATTAAGATCGAACTGCTTAAATGGGAAAAAGGGTTAAGAAATAAATGTTGCAAAATAATAAAAAAGCATAACTTAGAGCATAATGGTAAGGTTGTGGTGTTGTGAGTTGGCAGACCTGGGTTCGAGTCCCAGGTTTTGCCAATTTTTTATTTATTTAATTTTTGGTTTTTCTTTTTGAAAAATGATTAAGCTAAGGATAATAAGCACTTTTAAAACTGGAGATTATTTTTGAAACTCAAAATAAGCTCAGATTAATCCCATAAAACTGATCAGATTGAACATAGATGAAATAAGCTAAGCTATTGAACTTGAAGGACTGACAAGCTAAAAATAAGCTAATGGAAATAAGCTGAGACACTAAATTAAGTTAAAGGGTACTAGATAAACCACAAAAGCAAACAAAGAAGCAATAATCTCTGAATTGGATCCAAAAAGCTTAAAAGTCTGCTGATTCATTAGTGAACAGGGCAAAATGAGGCCTTTTCAAGCCATTAAAAAGCAGTTAAATAAAAATCCTAAAAAAAAAAAAAAAAAAAAAAAAAAAAAAAAAAAGTGGTACTAGCTAGTTCAGCCAGCAAAGATCATTGGTGCAAAAATATAGCTAAAAACAACTTAACATGATCAAATGAAAAATCATTAAAAGGGGCTAAAAAAATGGAAAAATACAAAAAACTAGTCTGCTATGGGTAAGGACTGATGTGGGCAAATTTAAGGCAAAAACTAAACTAAGCTACTAAAGCTATTAAACTATCCTACATTGGCCCAAATCAGATCCAATAAGCACATAAGAAAAACTAATAAGCCAAGAAATAAGCATAAGCACAGTAATATTGACTTTGGTTGACCAAGATATAAAAACAAGAAATCTTAAATTTGCATTAACTGAAATTAAATTACATTACTGGAAAGTAAATAAAAGATAAATAACAATAAAAAAGAGAAAAATACCTAAATTTAAGCTAAAAATAAACCTGCTAGCTACAGTAACATTCTAAACTATTTATACTCAAAAAAAATGAACTAGGGTTCATCTGCTTGTGTTTCTTGTGTGAGAGAGTCCCAATGTGTGCTTCTTGAGCTTCAATCTTGACCCTTGATTTTTGCTTGCTCCCCACAACATGAAATTTGAGCCGTAGATGGGTCTTAAGTCCTCGGATTGATGAGGTGGAGGGGGAACAACACCATGTGGGTTCTTTGGCTGGTAGTGAGGTTGAGAGTGACATGGGGAGGGATTATCTTAATGGCGGGAAATTATTGTTAAGAAGAAGGATGAATAGTGGTTAGTGGTATCTGATAATTTTTTTTGACCTAAGTTTAGTTATAAAGAAAACGGGTTTGGGCTTTTGGCTTTTGGGTTGTGGGTTAAGATAATGTGGGATGGGTTTGTTGGGTTTATTATTTCTTTGGATCCGGATATTAGTTTTAAGATAGGCTAAAATGGTTAAACTAATAAGGACCAAAAATGTAAATCTTGTAAACTTCAGGGACCAAATCTGCCAACATAGCAAAGTTCTTCAAGGGACCAATATTGCCAAGTGAAAATAATCCAAGGGACATTTTGGGATTTTTGAGCTTGAATTTAATCCGAATGAATATTGTCTTTCCCAGTATCGGCTTTCGGCTCTTTTCCATTCCACGCTCGGTTTTGTCCATATTTGCCTCGTTTTCAATCCTTTTGTACCTGAAACACATAAAACACAATCCAAGGATATTTGTAACAATATTGGGTCTATTTGGGTATTTTTGGTCATTTTTGTGGGGTTTTTCGGGTATAAAATGATGAGTAAAAGGCCACTCATCAATCCCTCACACTAAACAATTGCTAGTCCCTAGCAATCCGATCGTATGAAGTAATGAAAGGATCAAAAGAATATCAAGGTTACCAAAAATATTACCCCATTTTGACTTTATTATATAATGCAAGTAAATTAAAACAAGATAAAACGTAAATAACATGCTTGATTTTCAAAAATGGCATCATAGAACGGGAATCACACTAAGTGGGTGATTCCGGGGAATTGTAATCGTCATCCTCTTTTTTATACTTCCCAACTAAGTTTAAAAACCTTTGTGCAAACGTTTTTTATAAAATGCTAACACTACTCATGAAAGTTAATTGTGTATTACTCCTTGTTCCCAAATTCCTATTTTCATCTATTTATTTTATTTTTGGTGAGAAATGAATTTCTTCAAATTCTCGTTTCGATAATTTTTAGTCCGATAAGGATACCTAGTTTAGATGCTAACTAGTTTCTAATCTTCCTCCAAAAACCGTTTCCATAAAAATGAGGTCCACATCAAGATGATTTAAAATGGGGCTTATTATTTTATTTTTATATTTTTTACTTTTGCAATTTTTTTTTTTTTTTTTTTTTTTTTTTACAACTTAACTTCTTATTTTACCATAAATTACGGAGCTTCACGGGGAAATTCCAAGACCTTATACCTTAGGAATAAAGGATCCAAGGGCCGTTACAACGGAGAGTTCCAAGACTTTATACATTCCGGAAATGAGGTTCCAAGGGTGTTAGACCAAGACCTTACACCTTCCTGAATAAAGATCCAAGGGCCGTTATAAGAGGGTAGCCAAGACCTAAACGCCTTTTGGAAATAAGGATCCAAGGACCGATCTCGAACCGTAGCTTATAGCACATAAATTTAAGATTTATTTATTTTTTTGCTTGATTTTAGTGCCACCACTCCAAATCTCGTGTACCATAAACTAAACGGAACTTTACGGATAATTCCAAGACTCTAGACATTCATGAAATGAGGATCCAAGGTCGTTAGACCAAGACCTCACACATCCTGAATTAGAGATCCAAGGGCCGCTTTATGAACCGCCGCTTATGTTACACGACACTTGTAGTAACCTTGATGTGTACCCAACTTTTATAAGCAAGAATTTTCTTAAGAAGACAAAAACTAATCATCACCAAAACCTAATACCCTTAATTATTCCTAGATTACTAGTATTGGGTGAAATAAGCTTATGGGAACAAAAAGCCACAAATAACTTCGATGAGCTCTAAAGAGAACCAACTACTCCACGTTTAGCATTTTCATTTGCACAATTCGTAAAAACTTAGCCTAAAAGTTAAGGGTAGCAGCCAAATCAACACTTTGGCAGAGTCGGGATTCCCTTGTTCTAGCCTAATCAAGTCTAAACTTCCACTAATACCGAAGCATTAATGTATAGCAAATTATTATATATTTTTTTTATGTGCAAAGAACTTCTTTTTCATGAAAAATACGATAAAAAAATTTAAAATTTTAGGTCAAAACGGGGGTGCTAGGGGACTAGTAGGTACAAAATGTGAAAAATATTAAAATTTGGGTCTAAATTCGCAAGAATTCCCCCCCCCCCCCCCCCCCAACACTTAGAATTGAATATTGCCCTCAATATTCAAAGTACCGCCTAAGCGACACAAAGAACGAAAGTAACTACAAGCTATGTGTGGAAAGAAATCTTAAAAAAGGTAATAAAGCTACTGGATAAAAATAAAATAAAAAGATCGGATATTGGGTAGGCGGCTGGATTGAAAACAGGCGCATCAATCATCACGATCTACGGGAATCCTGAAAACAAAGGCAAACACACAACAAAAAAGCAACAAGTAGAGGAATTCCCCCACACTTAGTGTTAGAAATAAGATAGAAGATAGAATGATAAGCATGGGTTGCCACCCACGAAGCGCTTGTTTTTGATCGAGTCGTATAGCTTGACTCGCCCCGAATTTAATTGTTCTTGGGGGAGCATATGGAAAAGAAAATCTCCATCGGACTTTCGTTCAAGATGTTTGAATAAACATTGAAGCATATGAAAGTTCCATTCCGATGAGATACACCCGGCTCAAAGGGATGATAAATGGAGATGCCGGGGTCAAAAATGGTGTCTTCACTCCCGAATGAGTGAATGAGAGGAGAAGTCACCAGATAGGTAAAGAAAGGCAGAAAGACTCGAACGACATATGTGAAGTCAATATAAGGGTGACCCTCAATAGGAACTGTCACATATGTCGGAGAAATAATATGCTTTTGAATCTCGGGATTAACAATTGAGGTCGTATTATCAAAAATAGTAGAGTCTTTGACCTCATCGTTCTCTAACACTTCAACAAAGAGAGGATTCACGTTGCTAGAAAAGCAATCGAATTCAAAAAGAGTGTTAGAGAAAATCCCGGAAGTAACCTCAGAGATGTCAAGAGATTCTCCAAAAATTGGAGAATCACATTCTCTGTCGAATATCTCCTCAGACTCACTTGGGGTTGGGACAAGGTTCTCAGCACTAGACTTTATGAATTCGTCCGATTCCTTTTCAGGAATAGTGCTAAGATGCTCATCCCCCATAATGAGAGAGTCCTCGGGTCTAGACTGAGAGGGTTGAGAAATGGTATCATTTAAAGGAATAGCACTCCCCTCTTCATCTTCTTCTTCCTCCTCATCTTCATCAAGAAGGGCAGCCCTGAGAAATATGGAACGCATTTTTGCTCCTCGTTCTTCGGCTAGAAGTTCTGCACAAGATTTCTCATGACGATCTTCTTGGGGACGTTCTTTAATCGAATCCTTAATTTCTTTGAGTAAATTAAGAATTTCAAGAACGTCTAGAGAAGGTTCTTGAGATGGTGGCTGAGGTGGTGGTTGAATCATTTGGTACTGTGGAGGTTGGTCATGATAAGAATAGTCATAATTGTCACAAGGGCCATGCTCATAGACAAGCGGGTTCCTCGTTTGACAATCAGAGCTATAGTGAGGACCTCCACAGTACTCACAACAATAATATTGTTGTGATTGATTCAGTGACGTATATGGATATTGGTCACAACCAAAATTTTGATTGTTACACGAAACTTGCTCATAGACAAGCGGGTTACTTGCTTGACAATCAAAACTTTGGTGAGGGCCTCCACAATACTCACAAAGATCATTTGGCACATTTTGAAATGATGTATCATTGAAGTTTTGATAGCACGGTTCTTGCCAAAATGAATTTTGAGGAGGGTTGAAATCGTTTTGAAAATCTGGATAAGTAAGCGTATTTCCGATTTCAGAAGTGCAACACATGCAAAGTCCATGGGTAAACCCACATCCTTTGCAAAAACATCGTTCACAAAGTGAATCATCCCCCAACGGATCTCCACATTTAAAGCAATTATGCTGAAATGAAGATAGCTGGGGTTGTGGAGGGTGTTCGAAAAAACTTTGAGAATTATCGATGGAATTAGGCTTTGATTTAAAGGCTACTTCACACCAATAACAATATCCTTTTGGTGCATGATCTCCACACCGCTCACACTTACACTTTGAACAACGAAGACTGTCAATCAACGGGCTTTTGCAATCAAAACAGTGATAGCCCAGTGACGACATGAGAATTAAACATTAAGGAGGGTTAAGAAGATAGAATCAAACGGTTTAAAAGGCTGAGGAAAAATATTTTTTGGGTTTTTTTTTTTTTTTTTTTTTTTTTTTTTTTTTTTTTTTTTTTGGGTTTTTTCAATTTTTTTGGATTTTTGATAAAAAAATATTCACAAGGAAAAATACGTAACTTCACGAGGAAGGATCTTCAAGTCACTAATCGTCAAACCGTAACGATATTGTCGCAACACACCTCCCCGGCAGCGGCGCCAAAAATTGATTGAAGGTCAAAAGCACGTCACAAGTCAAACCTTTCACGAAGAAAAGTCAACGAGCAACACTCGACGCAACACAATCAATTGTAATAAACCGGATAAGCGAAACCCGGGTCGTAGTCCCAACGAGGCGTGAAATTAAGGATATCATTTTCGGTTTGGTATTAAAATGCTTGAAATAACGGGGTTCACTTTGGTTTTTAATATTTAATAAAACGAAAAACAAATAACGTAAACCGGTAACTAAAAACGAGCATAAACGTCAAATCTTATAAAAACTAACCCTATTGATACCAAATTAATTTTCCTACGTCCTAAATGACAAAAGAAAATTTTGAAAAAAAGAATTGTATTTTTTTGACTTTTTAATAATTAAATACAAATTTAAAACTAATTAAAAGAAAATAAATGATTAAAAATACTAAACTAAAAGAGAAAAATCTGAATTTTTTTCTAAAAATACTTTATACTAAACTAAAGATATGAAAAATATAAAGGATGTCCCAGCTTATTACAATAAGCTGGGAAAAAGCAATTAAGATCGAACTACTTAAATGGGAAAAAGGGTTAAGAAATAAATGTTGCAAAATAATAAACAAGCATAACT
Organism: Artemisia tridentata subsp. tridentata; assembly: GCA_021014915.2. Lineage (NCBI taxonomy): Eukaryota > Viridiplantae > Streptophyta > Magnoliopsida > Asterales > Asteraceae > Artemisia > Artemisia tridentata. The sequence continues at coordinate 136,634,478 of CP139505.1, read as the reverse complement.
TAGAGCATAATGGTAAGGTTGTGGTGTTGTGAGTTGGCAGACCTGGGTTCGAGTCCCAGGTTTTGCCAATTTTTTATTTATTTAATTTTTTGTTTTTCTTTTTGAAAAATGATTAAGCTAAGGATAATAAGCACTTTTAAAACTGGAGATTATTTTTGAAACTCAAAATAAGCTCAGATTAATCCCATAAAACTGATCAGATTGAACATAGATGAAATAAGCTAAGCTATTGAACTTGAAGGACTGACAAGCTAAAAATAAGCTAATGGAAATAAGCTGAGACACTGAATTAAGTTAAAGGGTACTAGATAAACCAAAAAAGCAAACAAAGAAGCAATAATCTCTGAATTGGATCCAAAAAGCTTAAAAGTCTGCTGATTCATTAGTGAACAGGGCAAAATGAGGCCTTTTCAAGCCATTAAAAAGCAGTTAAATAAAAATCCTAAAAAAAAAAAAAAAAAAAATGGTACTAGCTAGTTCAGCCAGCAAAGATCATTGGTGCAAAAATATAGCTAAAAACAACTTAACATGATCAAATTAAAAATCATTAAAAGGGGCTGAAAAATGAAAAAATGCAAAAAACTAGTCTGCTATGGGTAAGGACTGATGTGGGCAAATTTAAGGCAAAAACTAAACTAAGCTACTAAAGCTATTAAACTATCCTACATTGGCCCAAATAAGATCCAATAAGCACATAAGAAAAACTAATAAGCCAAGAAATAAGCATAAGCACAGTAATATTGACTTTGGTTGACCAAGATATAAAAACAAGAAATCTTAAATTTGCATTAACTGAAATTAAATTACATTACTGGAAAGTAAATAAAAGATAAATAACAATAAAAAAGAGAAAAATACCTAAATTTAAGCTAAAAATAAACCTGCTAGCTACAGTAACATTCTAAACTATTTATACTAAAAAAAAATGAACTAGGGTTCATCTGCTTGTGTTTCTTGTGTGAGAGAGTCCCAATGTGTGCTTCTTGAGCTTCAATCTTGACCCTTGATTTTTGCTTGCTCCCCACAACATGAAATTTGAGCCGTAGATGGGTCTTAAGTCCTTGGATTGATGAGGTGGAGGGGGGAACAACACCATGTGGGTTCTTTGGTTGGTAGTGAGGTTGAGAGTGACATGGGGAGGGATTATCTTAATGGCGGGAAATTATTGTTAAGAAGAAGGATGAATAGTGGTTAGTGGTATCTGATAATTTTTTTTACCTAAGTTTAGTTATAAAGAAAACGGGTTTGGGCTTTTGGCTTTTGGGTTGTGGGTTAAGATAATGTGGGATGGGTTTGTTGGGTTTATTATTTCTTTGGATCCGGATATTAGTTTTAAGATAGGCTAAAATGGTTAAACTAATAAGGACCAAAAATGTAAATCTTGTAAACTTCAGGGACCAAATCTGCCAACATAGCAAAGTTCTTCAAGGGACCAATATTGCCAAGTGAAAATAATCCAAGGGCCATTTTGGGATTTTTGAGCTTGAATTTAATCCGAATGAATATTGTCTTTCCCGGTATCGGCTTTCGGCTCTTTTCCATTCCACGCTCGGTTTTGTCCATATTTGCCTCGTTTTCAATCCTTTTGTACCTGAAACACATAAAACACAATCCAATGATATTTGTAACAATATTGGGTCTATTTGGGTGTTTTTGGTCATTTTTGTGGGGTTTTTTGGGTATAAAATGATGAGTAAAAGGCCACTCATCAACTACCCTTTTGGATAGCCCGGAGTCATCGCAGGTGAACTTCCGTGGCCACATGGGGATTAATTTTCTCCTCAAGGTTTGAACCTGAGACCTCCAAAGAGTTACCCATTTAGGAGACCAAATCTAAACCATTGGGCCACCCCATGTGGTTACAATGCATACACTATTTTATAGATTGTAGTTTTAAGCTTTTATTGTGCAAGTAAAAACTAAATTTTGTACATAAAGATGACAATGTCTATGCAAAAACTATATATGAACCATTACTAGATGTGTCAAACATAATTCAAAAACAAAAATTAAGAACCATAATTAAAAAATAAAAGGAAAAAATAACTTATTTGATTTTTAATAGATAAAAAACACTATTAAAAATTTTAGAAAAAACCTAATGCGTGCACGGGCATTATAACTAGCAGCCACATATACTATTTTAAAACTCAAACATGCTCTTATTTAATATTTATAATAACCAAGTGTGTTTTTTCCAATCAATTACTATATTGAAGCACTATCATATTTTCACCATGTTAAAACTATGAAACTATTCTTTAAAATCTCACTGTGATAAAACATCAATTCGTATTATCATTTGATTTCCGCACTTATTGAGAAAACAAAACTACTCTTCTTTAAAATCTCATAAAATTTTAGTTAGTATTTTTACTTTCTCAAAAATACTACAATAATCAAGACCTTACGTACATTAATTTATGTGGTTTAGTTTTGTTGTATTATTATGTTCAGTATTTTATATAGTTTAGAGTAGGGTAATGATATAAGAGATGAAGAAGAAAGGGTATAATAGGTCATTTAGAGGTAGATAATACTACATTATCATGTATTAGACGAGTACCCGTGCATAGCAACGGATTTTCTAGCGGTACATAGTCATAGTGATATTTTGGTTACACAAATGATATTCTGGTAAGTGTTTTGTGCAACGTTTTATTCTTATCGAAGCAGTAGGCATAGAGCCAGGCCCGGATTTGAGCATGTGCGGGATGGGCAACGCACAGGGCCTCCATTTTTTAGGGGCCTCCGATTCCTAAAACTTCTGTATAAGTATAAAATCATTTCTGAAGGATTAAATACTGTTAATAGATGATTTAGAATGAAAAATATAAAAGATTTATGAAAGAAGATAAGAAAGCTTTGATTCGTCACTTTAATGGAGGAAAACACGTTCTGGGTTTTGCTGGAGAAGACGACATGGTCTTGTGTGTGGACTTTATGTTTTGGTTGGTCTTTTACCTCTTTTAGTTTTTAAAATTATAATATAACCCTCGTCTCTATGATTTATCATTTTAACCCCTAGCCCTATTCAATAACTTTGCTTCAAAATCCCTTAGAAGAAAGTTAACACAATGAAACCCACAAGAAAACTAATTTTCCAATTTGAACTCTTTATTAGATATAATACTTTGAAAGTCCACAGTCCCATCTAGAATAGAAAAAAATGTGTTTAAACTAGAACAAGATTAGCAAGTTATTACTTTCTTTTGGTTATCTATACTTGGTTTTTGTCATTTTGTCTGACTGAATTTGAACTCATTGTTATGTAGACACAAAAAACGTGTTTAGCAAGTTGTTATATGATTTTTTTTTTCAAAAGAAAAAGTTGTTATTTGATCAATACCAAAAAGCAATGCATACTAAAATTAAAATTTGCTAATTCTATAAATACTTCGACTTTCAGAGTTAAAAGGCCTATTTATGAAATTGTGGCACAGGGCCTCCAAATTCCACGAGACGGCCCTGCATGGAGCGATGGTTGTCAAAAGTGGTCTTTTATTATTATTAACAGTAATAATTTAATATCTTTTGCATATAACATGTTACAACTTTGACACTACAATGTAATTATGTGGTTTTTTTATACGTGTCTTGTATGAAAGGTACTACAATGTTTTGGTTTATCTTTGTTCTTGACATGAGATGTCTTTTTAGTTCTTTTTCAACCGTAGAGAGTAGGCTTGACATCCCAAGTCTAATCACAATCGAAAACAACACTCTATAAGTTTTTCAATAAACAACCATCATCTCATAATTTTTACGTACCCTAACCTTTGTGAGTTTAGAGACAAACATACAATATGTCTTTGAATCTCTCAATCTGATGAGTTAAACTTACAAATGTATTCAAAGATAACTTGTATATCCTTTGTGAGTTTTGTTATCAAGAAACATACCCATAGTTTATGTATATTACAATACCGAAATTTATTTAAAAACTATTGTAAAAATTGTACAACAAAACGTCAAGTAAATACATTTTTTTTAGTATAAAAGAACTATAGTAATATTTTAAAAATAATATCAATAATTCTAATATCAAATATTAATGTGACACAAGTCATTGATGAATCATCCTCTATTTGTTCGATGCATAATATTCAAAAACAGATGAGATAATATCCAAAAGATAATGAATTAAAAAAGTCAAGAAATAAAAAATATGATCTTGTTTTACTTTAAAATCAACTTGAACCAGCACCTTTAGTTGTACCAAAATTACAAGGTGAATGGGGTTTCCTAGCTTGTCGTCTATCTTTTTTCCTTTTCGAGTCATTTTTTATAAACTAATCTTATTTTTTTTGTTATAAATGGTGTTTACTCAAACAAATATGATCTTTAATAAGTGACACGTTTTCATCATTATCACATTAGAGTTTGCCATATCTTTTTTTCATGTCTTTTATGTTACCAATTACCATTCTCTTTAAAGTCCAAAAGGGAGTAGCAACTAATTTCAAATTAATAAATTCAAAGAACTATAAAATAATACTTCATTCTAGCTACTTTGGCGTCATTTGTCAGTATACCTGGTAGTATTTTCATACCAAATCTCGCATTTTTCAAATGTCAATATTGCAAATTTGTCAGTTACAAATTTGAGATTTCAATGTTTCAAAGTGAAATTTTTAGATGTGATAGAAACTAATTTTCAAAAAAAATATGTGACGAAACTTTTGTAGTTTTGTGTCCCTCTCCACCTTTTGTCACTTCTTATAATGACTCTTTACTTTTTGACACTTTGCTCAGTTGTGTCAACATCATCAGTTCAAACCTCGAAACACCAAATTCATGTTCATACTTTTATAAAGGTGATAATATGTAACTTTTACTTTTTGATTAAGATCTCAAATTTATTATAATCAAACTGTAAAAAGAAATTTAGATTTCAACAAATTTTGAAATTATGAATAACAATCACATGAAGTACTTCATTTCATGTAACATGAAAAATATATAATTTGTCAAAAAAAAGTTAAAAACCAATTTAAATTACAATGAAATTTCTCAACTAAAAGAGTTAACGTAATTTAACCCAAAAAAAAAAACCCAAACCAGTAATGATATTGGGTTGTGGTTCCATTACATTATCAATGTAGAATTTTTTTGAGTTCTATATTCTATAAGAAGTTTCTTTAAGTGACATATCTCCCGGAAGCTACAAACCTGGCCTTCCTAACAAAAAATAAATAAATAAATAATAAAAACTAAAAATAAAAAATTAATGAAAAAACACAACCAAATTATTGTAACCGGATGTTATAACAATGGCATTTTCCAGCGATTCTAACAGTTTTTCGACAAGATCTACAATAAAAAGATACAAAAACTTTAGCAACAAATTTACAAACAACAAAATTTAGTAAAAAAATTAGTAAACAAACTTAACACAACATTTATAAAACAAATCAAACAAATTCACGCTAACAGGTTCCACCAACAGAGGCAACGAATTTCGGCTGCGGAGACAACATACCTTGCGGCGGCGGCAACAGATCTACAAAAAAACTCGATAGAAAAACAAAATATTATATAGATTTACATATAACCCAGCAAAAAATACCTCAAAAGACTTTGGATGTGGGTTTCAATGGTAGGTTACGGAGGTTGTGGTGGTGTAGATTTTCGGTGGTGTTGGTTGGCTATGATGGCGGCTGTGGTGTGTTATGTGTTTATATTTGAACATACCCATATAAATCACCTCCTTGCCGCTCCTGTTCCCACCTGAAAAACATACAACAATCATTGTCAGTTGTTTTCAAAAAAGCTATTATGGTGTACACGCATAGCAACTACATATCTATTAATATCATAACACAAACCACCACATAAACCCACCTGAAGGCACCAAAAAATAAAAACCGGTCAGATCTACATGTTAAGAAACCATTAGTGGTGGCAGCTGCGAATGCAAATGATGGTTTTAGTAGTGGTGGCAGATTTAGAAGGTGGCGGCGGGGGATTTAGAGAGGGTGTAGGTTTGTGTATGTTTTAGGTTAGAGAGAGAAGGGAGTAGATTTGTGGTGAGTGTGTGTTTTGTGGATGGGTGTCTGAATCTCTCAAATTAAGCTTTAAGTTCCAAGGGTAATTTGGGGAATACATTAATTTCAGTTTTTCACTTCTTGACTTGTTGACCATTTTTCCATTATAAGTAGTATAGATTTTATGATTTTATTTAATATATAATTTAATTATTTGGATATATATGCAATATTTAATGTTTTGAAAGGATATATACGCAATTATTAGTTTTAGTAGGATATATATGCAATTATTGATATTTGGAGGGATATATATGGAATTGTTACAGTTGATCATCCACGTAGGGTTTATGTTTAAAACTTAAATGTCTCTCTTTAAATAGAAGGCATCTCTCACAAAAAAAGGGATCTAACTCTCTACGCTCTTACATTGTTTCACACAGTAAAAACACACACTAATATGGCTTGTTTGAGTGTTACCCAAACTCGTGATTCTTAACCACACCTTTGGGTCTTTACAACACAACCATCTCAACCCAATCCTTATCACGTTTTACATAACATACGCAAACAATATTATTCATGAATAATTAATTGGTGGTGTATATGGATCTCGGGGGAAGAACCTTTATGTGTAAACAAGTGGTTTTATTGAGTCTTCGGTTGTACATGTTTATCTGATAATACTGTTGTTTTAAAGGTTTTATGTATAAATATTAATATACGTATGTCCGGTTTCGAACCCGAGGCTCGGGATTGCACACAATAACGTGAGAGTTTCAATGATGAATAATTAAATATATTTCATATATTTATTTATTCATTTCACCAATAAAACACTTAACGACGGTTAGTACTTAACGGGGTTTTAACTAACGACCGTTAAAGGACTAATTGTGAAAAATAGGAAAGAAGGATCTAGAATCCCTTGAGGGATACTAGGATCGGCCGACCCATCCATTAGGAGGGGGAAGGTCGGTTTTGGTTTGCTTGGGCACAAAGAAAAGAAACACTATAAATACAATTCATTGTGTTTTAGTTTTTCTCTAATCTTGAAACCCTAACTAAGCCAAACTTCTTCTTCTTCTCTTCCTCTTGCTTACACTTGTTCGACCCTCTTTTAAATCCACTAGGATTTGGCGAATCAAGTATAGCAATAAAGTGTTTGGTTTATTGGTGATCAAGAACCTAGCTTTTCTCATTGAAACGCTATTATTACGTGTGTACAGGAACGAGTGACAAGCTTACTTTAGCTTGTGATCTTGGAGATTAGTTCGACCCACATATAATCCCTATTAGGGTTTATATAACTTGTTCTTGTTGAAAGGATTCCTTGTTCTTGCTAGGAATCACTAAGGTACGTATCTATTTATGTTTAATTAATTACATGTTCTTGTAGATCTATTCCGTTGCGTGTTCTTGATGATTATATGTGTTTATGATTTTATATATAGTTCACATATTCCAACAGTGGCATCATGAGCCTAGGTTAAGAACTTGTAATTAATTACTTAAACCTAAAAATTGAATCTTGATATAGATACATGCAATTTAATTTTAGGGTTTTGATTTAAAAACCCTAATTGGTTTAAAGTGGGTCGACACCCACATGATTATTTAGGGTTTTATGGTTGATTTGTTAATCTGATAGGAACCCTAGGATTGCATGAAATTTTTAGGGATTAATTAGTGAATACCGTATGTGATGTCACTAATTAATTAGATACGTACGTAAAATATTGACATAATAATATGTGCTACATGATTATGTGATCAATATGGTATCCATGACAAAATATTGCATATTTTTTCATGGTGTGATTTGTATGATTTTGTATTGAATTGTTTGCTACATGATTTAAATAAATCTTAAATTGGGGAAGACCTCAATATATATTAATTAATAAGTTATGTGCAATGTGGTATCTAATTAACTAAAACTTACGCGGCCAAATTTTTTTTTTGGCGTCTGTGGTCCATTGGGTACAATGAGCTCGAAAACCAATGGGAGTTTTGTTAATTACATACATTTAATTACACATAGAATTAATAATAGGATTTATTGAAAAAGGTTTGCATGTGGCTATATGATATCGTTGATGATCATATATTTGTTATTATGTGTTTATTTATTTTTTTGTAATTACTTGATCTTTTGTGTTTAATATTATGATGGATTGTAAACTACAAAAGAGGGTAATTTTTCAAAATAAAAATAAATAAGACTAATAACTATGAAACCTTTGTAATAATTTTATTTATTGCCAAGTCTTATGTGCCGACAGTGGTTCGCTTCGCACGGTAATTTGCTCCCAGGCGAGACTAGCAATAATAAATTTACTACATTAATTGTTTTAGCAAGAAAATCATATTTTTTTAGTTGATTGATTGCGACTGTATTAAGTGGTCGAAGCGGCGGACCTAAAATTGGCAAACTAAAAAGTGGGTTCTAGTTGGTACGCATTAAATTGTGACCTTAGAGGGGCACGGTTTTAACCAGCTTCGGCGGCTGTCGTCCCTACGCCCGCCTGTGCGTCAATTTTAGACTTACCAAGTACACCACGATAAATACGAAGCATCTTAAGGCAAAGCTGTAAATTGCTCAGCGCCTCAATTAAAAACTTTGATGATTTGAGCTACGAATGAGTAAACGGTTTTGTTTTAGAAAACATATATGATACAAAGATGAATGCATGACATCTTTGTACATATTTTTTTGATTACACATCAAAATATATAATACCCTTAAAATTTAAGTAATATGCCAACCAATTAATACGGAAACACCTGAGATGACATTCTATCGTTGCTAGCAGCCTCAGCTGAATGTAATGATTCAAAGAATGGGAATCAAGGGGTAAATTGAGCACTTTCATTGCTAGCAGCCTCAGCTGATGTGATGAAACGGCGTCAATTTACACGTTTCTAAATTGGTTAACTTAATTGAGCACTTTCATTACTAGCAGCCTCAGCTGATGTAATGAAACGGCGTCAAGGCATAAAGATTTGGGGATGAAACATGCTTACATTTTGCAACCAAGGTTGGCAATATAATGTAAGTCCCAAGATTTCTAGGAATTGCAATTGGATATTGGCAATTGGGTGATCCCGTACCTTATTGGGTACTTTCATTGCTAGCAGCCTCAGCTGATGTGATGAAACGACGTCAATTTGGATCCTAATTTTCAATGAAAATTAAATGGTGAAATTTTATTTACCGTGGGTGTTTAATTTTATTGAAAAGTTATTATCAATAATACTAAATTGAATTTTGAAAATTCTTTTAAAGTATTTAATGCAATGTTAAAAACCGTAAATATGGAACATTCTTTTAGTAGTAAATTGATCTGCACCCTTAGGGGGTTTTGGATAGAGTCAATTTTTACTGAAAAGAATAAACCGAGTCCACTTTTCGTGTGAAGAGTGAGACCTAATCCTATTCCTTTTCATGGATGAGAAAGGCATAATAGGAAAATTAGAATTGTCTAAATTCTAAGAAATAACTCATGGCAAATTCTTAAGAAATTGCATGGTTAGGAGTTATTAAATTAGAAACTAGACTAATTACCGCAAAATTGGTAAAAGGCAAACTAGAATGTTTGATCTAGTTATTATGCTTTAACCATTTAAAGGTGCTACATACCATGATGGGGATGGTAGACCTAACTAAGGAAGAAATTGCATACCCAATTCTTTCAAGTTAATTGCATTGATGGATATTCCATCATTGACAAAGTAGAATACATTCCTTGAGTACCTTAGTAGTATTACGTAAGGAATTCATCAAGGGTGTAGGAAAGTAAACAGCACGCTATTTGCTTTTACTGGTAATGCAACACTTACAATGTTGTCAAAGCCAGTGGGAGCATAGTGCTGAAATTACTGAATAATGAGTTCATGCAGTGATCTTAAATTCAGTGGGAGCTACAAGTCTTGGTAGTTACCCGGATTATCTCTAGAATCTCTTGAGATGATTACTTTCCAATTATAGACACTTGTGGTATTAAGGATAGTCGTGTACGTTTCCTTACTAGACGAGGTGATTCTATATCTACTTATATCTATGACACAATCATATTGATAAAATAAGCAAACTATTGACGTGTTGTTTATTCGATACGTGATGTTGTTCCATGCACAAGTGGGAGAGATCTTATTGTGTGCAAGCAACAACATAAAGGAATATGATTAAAGGTTCTCTTGACTGTAAGGTAAGAGATCAATGTTCTAATGTGTTTTATACACATTCTAATTTATAGAACACTTGAAGTTAATATCTACTTTCATTACTAGATATTAATGACAAGGTAAATTACATACTTTCATCATTATCAGCCTCGGCTGATGAAATGAAACTATGTTAATTTAAAAGTTTCTAAAATTAGATAATTATTAGAACAAGTGTCAATATGATAATAAGACTACTTCTAATGAGAATATTTCTGTATTGTTGGAATGACATAAATAAATGTAGTAATCTTATACTACTTCATAATTTGAATGTTTATGTATTCTTGGAATGACATAAATATATGAAGTAAATAAATTAACTTGAAATAACTATTGAAACCAAGTTGTGGGTTTCATAATTACTTTAGTTATACATGTATATATTGTAGATATAAACATGAAGTCTTTTATTGCTATAAGACTTATACTGAAGTAAGACGTTAACTTGTTATGTTTAGATATATACAAGAAGTCATGAAGTTGATTAATGACTTATAACATAGACTGGGATTATAACAGTTTATGTCTTTTTGGTAAGACATAGAAATTAAGTGGCTTAGGCTAAAAGGCACTTATGTTATAAAGTATGCAATTGGCTTGGAAAATCTATTATACCATTAAAGTGATTTAGTTGGTAAATAGGTAAGCCAAAAACGAAATATATTTATCTCAAATATTGTAAGATTAAATTACAATATTAATCCTAATGAAATACATAGTGTTTATGGTATGTTCAGTTAGGAGAATCAAAATTTTTTTTATTGTTTGATTAAAGATAACTATATCTTCTAATCTTCCTAAAGATATCAAGGTTAGAAAATTGAGTATGAATTGAATATACTCAATTAATACTCCAACCTAGAAGATCAATAAGACACCATTGATTATGGAATGTGATGAACACATTAAGTCTTATAATTGAAGTTCAGAATTTGTTAAACTACTTGTTGGGCAGGTTATTAACAAATTAAAATTAAGAACTGTCAATAAGTATTTGTAAAAGTCCCAAAATAGAACAAGTTTTGTGTTGCTCTATTTGCTAAGCATTTATAGATAATCTATAAATTGCAAAAGGCAAGTGGGAGTTTTATCTTCATAAGATAAAATTACAAGATACGTGATCTTCTAAATACACTAGCAAAATCATAATGAAGATTTAACATGTTAGTGTTAAATCTCAAGATATGGAATTCTTATTCATAGATCCGCAAGGATATCTCAAATATTTGTAGAATATGTTGAGGGTTATGAGTTACAGGATCGTGATATGCCTGTTAATAAATTGCAAATGTTATTTGGCAAATTACTCATACTATGAATAATTAGATGCAGTCCAAAGGGGATAACTAGTTTGGAAACGTAGTTAATCTTAGACTCTATAGTAACACTATAGAATGAAAATGAATTTCTGCAAAGGAAATCAAAATCCTAGAGATTTAAAATTCTTGTGTAGAAATCATAATGGACAAATTTGTATACATATTTAATATGTGAAAAGATCATCGATCACACTTAAGCAATTAAATGTGATTGAAATTCTTTCTAAGCACATTAAATATATAAAGATTATGATTGTCATTATTAGTTTCATTTATATGAAGTTAATAATGGAATATCAAAACTCTTTCTTGGATAATTACTTGAGCGAGGACGAAAAGTAATTGAAAGAAGTGTTTGAATTCAAATAATCTTTAATAGTATACAAAAGTGCAAATCATTTGAAAATGGATTAATGCATGCATCTAAAAGATATACTTATTTTTAGTTATTAAATCGAGTTTTGATTTATAATTAAAATTAAGATATTTCTTAATATTCCTGAAAGCTAGTGGGAGTGATGTATTTATTTTCTTAATTCATATATGTTATATAACATATGGGAAGTAACATTCCATTAACATTAACATTATATGTTAAGACTAAGTTTGGAATGAAACTTCACATGAAAATTTAGGAAATAAAACCTTGAACATTGTGTTTATTGATTATAAACATAAGCGGTAAAATAACTGATTCTAAAAGAACATGATATTCTATTAGAAGATCTAGATAGAAACATATCTTGAAAAAGATATGACATGAATAAATCTAAGGCTGACGAAATGATTATTCATGTACATCATGTTGCTTGTTGTATCATGCTTGGATGCAAGATGATTGACAACATTGGTATCTAATTATAAATTATTAGATAACTAAGTGTAATGGATATGGTTTAGAATTTACATCCTCAGCCTGGATTTGCTCCAAAATTCTAAATATGAACCATATGGCAAGTTATTGCTTGATTGATATAGTGGTCAAATCTTGAAGGATTTGAAGATATCAAACATTACACGATGAATATTAAAGTTTACGGAACTTTAAAAGAGCATATTGTTGTTTGATACAATGATGCTAGTAAGATTGAGATGACACTCAATACTAGTCATGGTGGGAGCTCATCCTTATTAGGAGACCATGTATACTAGTTATGCTCAACATGAGCATAGTTGCATTATACATAAAGAATCAGAATACTTTAACTACAAGGTTTGGTAGTTTAATTATCATAAATTCGTGCATGAGGATGTCACGCATTTTATGAAGTATGTGGCAATATCTAGATAGATGAATGCACACATACAAGAATTTCATTATATGAAATAAGTATTCTCAAAATTCTGATAGATCAACATTAGTTGATTTATGCCTTGTCAACAAGTATGGTGGAACATGACTTGTGGCATAATTCATTAATGAAGATTGTCATGCATTGATCTAGTTAGTATTTGGATAAGGGACGTGTAAACAATTATTATTTTAATGGAATAAAGTGCGGATAGCGTTTATTCTCATTATTAATATTTATGTCCTATATTTGCATGTTTAAATCCATGAGTAAAATTATTATATTTTATTCTAAATAGTCCGTTGTCAATTAATAATATGGGAATATTATTGAACTAAGGCAAATGTGAGGATTGGTAGAATGGACTGTAGGTTGAGACACCAATGTCACATGATATTCAATATTGGATAAATTGAATATAGGACTTATCCCAACCACATGATTATACTTTATGGATCGTCGTCATCAAGTATATCATGAATATTTATCCTCAGACTTGAGATGACAGATAATTGCCGAGGATGTAGCTTATTTTTTGTAAGGTAGTCTAACGCTAACCGTAAAAGGTAGTTATAAGGGCTATTTTCGGAAATGATGCGAAGTTCGAGGGTTATGCTCGCAGTCAATAAAGGATTTGTTCCTTCAACTTTGTGTTGAAGTTTAATACTGCTTGGCCACTTGTAGGATTGACAAGATGTTTGCGTGGCCACGCCCAAAGTCTATCTGGAAGACGTTCAGATGTTTGGTAATCTTGTTCAATTACGTATAAACGAGAAACTAATGTTAATTATGGAATGACCAAAATCCATATCCAAATTAACGCGGTATTAGTAACAAAAGGATAAGTATGATGATTAAATCATCACGTGGTTTTTCCAGGAGAACCACAACTCGGATCGAGCTGGGGGCATTGGGAAGGTTAAGCTAGACTGACCCATGTCATTACTATATTAATGTTTATCCAAGTGGGAGCTGTTAGGTTTTATGTATAAATATTAATATACGTATGTCCGGTTTCGAACCCGAGGCTCGGGATTGCACACAATAACGTGAGAGTTTCAATGATGAATAATTAAATATATTTCATATATTTATTTATTCATTTCACCAATAAAACACTTAACGACGGTTAGTACTTAACGGGGTTTTAACTAACGACCGTTAAAGGACTAATTGTGAAAAATAGGAAAGAAGGATCTAGAATCCCTTGAGGGATACTAGGATCGGCCGACCCATCCATTAGGAGGGGGAAGGTCGGTTTTGGTTTGCTTGGACACAAAGAAAAGAAACACTATAAATACAATTCATTGTGTTTTAGTTTTTCTCTAATCTTGAAACCCTAACTAAGCCAAACTTCTTCTTCTTCTCTTCCTCTTGCTTACACTTGTTCGACCCTCTTTTAAATCCACTAGGATTTGGCGAATCAAGTATAGCAATAAAGTGTTTGGTTTATTGGTGATCAAGAACCTAGCTTTTCTTATTGAAACGCTATTATTACGTGTGTACAGGAACGAGTGACAAGCTTACTTTAGCTTGTGATCTTGGAGATTAGTTCGATCCACATATAATCCCTATTAGGGTTTATATAACTTGTTCTTGTTGAAAGGATTCCTTGTTCTTGCTAGGAATCACTAAGGTACGTATCTATTTATGTTTAATTAATTACATGTTCTTGTAGATCTATTCCGCTGCGTGTTCTTGATGATTATATGTGTTTATGATTTTATATATAGTTCACATATTCCAACAATACTGTTTATTTAATGGTTAAATTAATTTTAATTGCCTATCACACTGTTTTTCATTTAAATAAAAAAATAAAATAAAAATAAAAATAAAAAAATTAAAATAAAATTCAATATAATATCAACTTATCATCCACGCTCACATTCCAATTTTCCAATAGGTTAATCAATAGCTTAATGTATACTAACCTATCATTTAAATTAGTCATTCTTAAACTTTCTCTCCAATGCATTAAGTCATTTTTAAATTTAAACCCATCATCATTCATTTATTAACCTTAATAGTCTAAGGTAAGATTTAGAACTAGTGTTAAAGTTAACACTAAACATTAGCAACTTATATAGACTTTTCAAAAATCTTTACTACATATAAAGCAAAGATATGTTTGAACTTAAAAAAACTAAAATAAGTAATGTTTAATTCTCAAAATACCTCTTTATAACTTAAATTCTCACAAAAAAATTCAAACAATATTGCTTTAGAGGTGAGTTATTTTAGGGACTAAGTTTTTGTTGCATACTAAGGGACAAATCCCCACCATTCATTTAATTTGATATAATGCTAGCGATTAACCTAAGATTTAATATGTTTACCTAAATCCATTTATTTTTCTTGTCTTTTTGTCTTTCTTATTTATTCATTTTTTTTAATTCACCTTTTTTTTTTCTTCGTTTTTATACATATTCGTCCGTTTTCTTACATTTTCGTCCGTTTTCTTACGTTCTCGCCCGTTTTCATACATATTCGTCCGCTTTCTTACGTTTTCATACGTTTTCGTCCGTTTTTATACGTTTTCGTCCGTTTTCGTCTGTTTTCATCCGTTTTTATACATTTTTGTCCGTTTTCACACGTTTTCGTCCGTTTTCCAAAATATTCGTCCGTTTTTTACGTTTTCGTCCGTTTTTATACGTTTTCGTCTGTTTTCACACGTTTTCGTCCGTTTCTATATATTTTTGTCCGTTTTCAGACGTTTTCGTCCGTTTTCCTACATATTCATCCGTTTTCGTTCGTTTTCATACGTTTTCATACGTTTTCGTCCGTTTTTAAATGTTTTCGTCCGTTTTCATACGTTTTTGTCTGTTTTTATACGTTTTCGTCCGTTTTCATACGTCTTCATCTGTTTTCGTCTATTTTCATATGTTTTCTTACGTTTTTGTCTGTTTTCATACGTTTTCGTCCGTTTTTATACATTTTTGTTCATTTTCAGACATTTTCTTACGTTTTCGTTCATTTTCATATGTTTTCATCCATTTTTAAATGTTTTTGGTCTTTTTCAGACGTTTTCATACGTTTCTGAATATCACAAGTGATATTCTGATGTCACAGAATATCACAAGTAATTTTCAACTAATGTTTTGTAACATGAAAATCACAAGTGATATTATGAATATCACAAGTGATTTTCATGTTTTTTTTTAATTCACGTTTTTAATTCACTTTCTTACGGTTTCGTCCGTAATCATACGTTTTCGTCCATTTTCGTTCATTTTCATATGTTTTCGTCCATTTTTCTACGTTTTTGAATATCACAATTGATGTTCTTAATATCACAAGAGATATTATGAAGATCACAGAATATCACTTGTGATACTAAGAATATCAATTGAGATATTCAGAAACGTATAAAAACGGACGAAAACGTAAGAAAATGAACGAATACGTATGAAAGTGTAAAAAAAAGGTCTGAATACGAATGAAAACATATGAAAAATGGACGAAAACGAAAGAAAACGGACGAAAACATATGAAAAAGTATAAAAACTGCCGAAAACGTATAAAAACTGCTGAAAACGGACAAAAATATATAAAATCGGACGAAAACGTATGAAAACCGTCGAAAACGTATATAAACGTATGAAAACGGACAAAAATGGACGAAAACGTATAAAAACGGACAAAAACATCTGAAAACGGATGAAAATGTATAAAAACGGACAAAAACATATGAAAACATAAAAAAATGGACAAAAATGTATGAAAATGGACAAAAACGTCTGAAAACGTATGAAAACATATGAAAAAGTCTGAAAATGGACAAAAATGTATAAAAACGGACGAAAACGGACAAAAATGTCTGAAAACATACGAAAACTTATAAAAATGGACGAAACCGTATGAAAACGGACGAAAGCGTATAAAAATGGACGAAAACGTCTGAAAATAGATGAAAACGTCTAAAAATGGACGAAAACCTAAAAAAACGAACGAAAACGTATAAAACGTATTAAAATGTATATAAACGTATGAAAACGGACGAAAACGTAAGAAAGTGACAAAAAAACGTTAATTAAAAAAAAACGTTAATTAAAAAAACGTGAATTAAAAAAAAAGAATGAAAGAAAAAAAAAAAGTGAATTAAAAAAAAATTAAAAAAAAATTGGATAAATAAGAAAGATAAAAAAACAAGAAAAATACATGAACTTAGTTTGACATATACCATTAGATAAAATAGATAGATGGTGATGATTTGTCACTCAGTATGCAACAAAAACTTATTTCCTAAATGAACTTTGTTTGACTTATATTAACAATGTTTCCACCCAAAATTTCAAAAAAAAATACTCCCTCCGTCTCATAATAAGTGTCCAGTTTGACTTTTCAGAGTCAAACTGGTTCAACTTTGACCTTAAATATTATTATTTTTTGTTATGTAATACTTGATGAAAATTATACCAATAAAAAATACACTTAAAACTAAATATATTCTCATATTTTGCATCAATTATTGTATAACACACGCAAATATAGTTAAGCTCAAAGGTGAACCAGTTTGACTTTGAAAAGTCAAACTGGACACTTATTATGGGACGGAGGTAGTACATGACAACTTTTGACAATTTTTTTAAATGAGCGGTGTAACCCGCGCGTTGCGACGGGAGTGTTTTGCATAAGTAATGTTTGAGTTCGTGTTCTTGTTTACGTATTTGTTGTAATCGGAAGTAACAAAAGATTGCTTCTGCACTAAAAAGAACCATTTTTGATAAATGAAACAGAGCAACCTACTTTGATTAGTTTAAATGTAAACTAAAGAGTATGTCATCAATTAATTGATGAACATAGCTAAAATAAAGCGAATGGGTTACACATGCGGATACCTAGTCTCTTGGTCCGTAGATATCGTGGTACAGAGACCGAAATGCCTGCGGAAACCGGGAACCAACACGTGGTGGATGTAACCCCGGATATCTGCACGTTTGTCTTTTTCATCTTCTTGCTGCTAACGTCGGTCTTTCCATATGCTTTTGCATATTGATAAGTATCATTATCATTCTCATGTTATTGTTCTTGTTGGCGTTCTGCTTCGCCTAATCAGGTTTTGAAGGTTGCTTTCCATGGCATGAGCCTTGAATGGAGAGATTTTTCTGCTCATATAAAGGATCTATGGAAAAAATTTCTAGAGAGGGAGAGGGAGAGATGGAGAGGTTGGTGTGTTTTGTGTTGATGCATCCACACCTCCTGGTGTTTATATATATGTATAATTTCTAGGACAATGCCGTTTCTGAGAAATAACCGTGAGACTAATCATTATTTGGTTTGGTTTGGAAAAAATAGGCCTATGATTTAGTAACGGCCGTTAAGGACTAACTTTGTAATGGATCAATAAACCTAGAACTTTCATGAGCCTTCCAAAAGAACACAACATCAAATTCATTTGTCGAGTTGAAACATTAGAAGGTCATTTGCCTCCTTCTCCTCTTAACAGAATTCTATAACCTTCCATACACAACTTCTTGAAGGTGTGATTTGATCAAAGCGGTGATTTTGTTGTTATAATCCAGTGATACTTTATTAAAGATCTTGCAGATGTGATTCGGTCAAAGCGTGATTTAGTTGTCGTTGTTGGCAAGGAACAAACACACACACACTGCTCAAAAATATTTATTTTTGAAAATATTGCATATTTATACTCGTTTTTATTGGAAAAATTATTTCGTGAACAATGGTGCAAGTTTCGTTAATTTTCGAGTCCGTTTGATATGCCAAATGGTTCCCGCGGTGTTTATTGTAAAAGTTTAACCAAAGTGGCAATATCAGCCCTTCCGTACTACATTTTCATTTCACTCCCCTCAATCTCACATTTTCACTTTCAGTACCTCCACTAAACTAATTCATTATAAGTCTCACTACACTCGCTCTCCTCCTTCTCTCCGCTCGCCGGCAATCACTCCGTCCGGCCACCACCCACCGTCGTCCAATATTCCGGCCACCGAAAAATTTTCCGGCGAGAGTTTTTGTTAGCCGAATCGATAGATCGGCTTACCTATTCCATTTCTGGAGTGATTTAGTTCGTGACTCCCACCGCAACGCTACCACGCGCCACCCACCACCGCTGTAACACCGCCGCTGCCACTACCACTTTCCCCGCTGCCTTCTCTCTCGGTAAAACCCAACTACGCGCTTTATTTCTTCATTTTTTTTAATATATTTCAAAACCCTAAATTTTACTTTTTATTAAATCCGATTAATAATACGTTTTTATTAATAAAAAGGTAATAAAAATGATGAAAAACCTCGTGTGGAAACCCTCCCCTCCCCTCTTCTCGGTGACTCAGTCAACTCGGTCAACTCTTCTTGGTGTTTTATTGTTCTTATGATTATTTCTTTTCTTGTGGTATTAATTTTGTTGAGTTTGAATATTGATGGAGTCCGTTTGGGTTAGTTACTGTTTCGGCAGCTGTAACTATAGGGATTAGTTGATGAGGTTGTGTTTGGACTTGGGTTTGATTTGAAGTCCGTATGATTGTTGTTGCTGGGCTCAGATTTGGTTTTAGGGACTCGTTTGGTTTGTTTGGTATTGATTATTTGAATGGAACAAAAAAAGCAGAATAAACTTTGTATTATGATGAGTATTTGAATGAACAAAGGAAAGCAGAACAAAGTTTGGATTATGATTCAGTTTTCTTGGTTTCTTATTTTTTCTGATAGTATTTCTGGATGTATTTTGGATTCTTATTTCTGATAGTATTTCTGGATCTTTCTCAAGAAAATATCTCGAAGTCCAAAAATGCTGCTACAGGATGCTTTTATAGGATGTTTCTACAATAGATTTGTAATTTGTAATGTAATGTAATAATAATAATAATAATGATGTAATTAATAATTGTATAATCCAGTTTTATTAGAATAAACAGTAGGTAACAGTAGATAACAGTACATGAATAGTTCTTTCTTTATCTTATAAGTTGACATGTGTAACTATTTAATTATAATTAGCAGTAAATAGTGATTCCCATGCATGTCAACCACACATTTATTGCAATTATGCAAATTAATAGCCGTTTAGCGCCAAATCATTTGCACAAAACCTTGATTTGCAACAGTCCCCAACCCTGCTCTTTAAATATATGTATAATATGGTGCGGGCGAGTTGCTAAAAAAAAGGAGATTTTTTTTATATTAAATCATAACATTACTAATTTTAAAAATTCATTCACAGACTTTATTATATAAGTCACTACTCATATTACAACTCTATTTTATTATTGTGTTAGTTCATATTTAATAAAATGAATAACCATAATATCGTAATTATAACCGTTTGCCGCTGTAAAATCTCGTGGCAATGCACAGCGCTTGCGAGCAAGAAACGTGTAAATTCCATATATTGACATAAAACAATTTATGTTTATTTTTTTAGAGTAGATTACATGGTTCGTCCATGTGGTTTGGGGTGAATCCCTAATTGAGTCCGTATCTTTTTTTTGTTGCATGATTGATGCCTATGTTGAAACTATTGCACACCGTTCGTCCTTATCCCTAACTGTCGTTATCTTTTTCGTTAGCTCTTAGTTGTCAAGTGGCAACGTTAGTCCATTAAGTAAACGATCATTTGCAGCGTTAGTCCTTTATACTAACAGTCGTTTCTAATTAAATAAAAATTTTGTTTTCTTACGTAACTCGTCCGTTTTCTTACGTTTTTGTCCGTTTTCGTCCGTTTTTATACGTTTTCGCCCGTTTTGCTAAGTTTTCGTCCGTTTTTATACGTTTTCGTTCGTTTTTATACGTTTTTGCCCGTTTTGCTACGTTTTCGTCCGTTTTTATACGTTTTCGTTCGTTTTTCTTACGTTTTTATACATTTTCGCCCATTTTTACACGTCTTCGTCCGTTTTTATACGTTTTTACATGTTTTTGTCCGTATTTACACGTTTTCGTCCGTTTTTATTACGTTTTCGTTTGTTTTTATACGTTTTCACCCGTTTTGGTACGTTTTCATACGTTTTCGTCTGTTTTTATAGGTTTTCGTTCGTTTTTATACGTGTTCATCCGTTTTTACACATTTTCGTCCGTTTTTATACGTTTTCGCCCGTTTTGTTATGTTTTATATGTTTTCATCCATTTTTATATGTTTTCGTCTATTTTTACATGTTTTCGTCCGTTTGCACGTTTTCGTCCGTTTGATACGTTTTCGTCCATTTTTATAGGTTTTCGCTTGTTCTGTTACGTTTTCTTTCGTTTTTATACGTTTTCGTCCATTTTTATACGTATAAAAACGAACGAAAACAAATAAAAACGTAAGAAAAATGGTCGAAAACATATAATAATAGACGAAAACGTATGAAAACGTAGCAAAACGGGCGAAAACGTATAAAAACAGTTAAAAACGTATAAAACGTAAGAAAACTTTACAAAACGGGCGAAAACGTATAAAAACGGACGAAAGCGTGTAAAAACGGACGGAAATGTATAAAAACGGATGAACACGTATAAAAACGGACGAAAACAGACAAAAACATAATAAAACGTGTGAAAACGTGCCAAAACGGGTGAAAACGTATAAAAACAGACGAAAACGTAAGAAAACGGGTGAAAACGTATAAAAACAGCCGAAAACGTAAGAAAAACGGCCGAAAATGTAAAAAAAGGACGGAAACGTGTAAAAACAGACGAAAACGAGTAAAAATGTAAGAAAAACAGACGAAAACGTATGAAAACAGACGAAAACGTAGCAAAACGGGCGAAAACGTATAAAAAGGACGAAAACGTATAAAAACGGACAAAAACGTAAGAAAACCAAATTTTTATTTAATTAGAAACGACTGTTAGTGTAAAGGACTAACGTTGCAAACGATCGTTTTGTTAATAGACTAACGTTGCCACTTGACGACTGAGAGCTAACGGAAAAAATAACGACAATTAATGATAAAGACGAACGGTGTGCAATAATTTCAACATAAGAATCAATAATGCAAAAAAAAAAAAAAAAAAAAAAAAAAAAAAAAAAAAAACTCAATTAATAATTTACCCAAAATTACATGTACAATGTACATGTAATTTACTATTTTTTTTATTATATGTCATTGAACTAAGCAAATGATGCCCTAATTTCATGCGCCGCTCTTTGTAATGTTAAATAGACCTTTTTACATCTGTCTTTAGATCTCACACCCTCACCTCACTCGATGTCTCCAGATCCCATTTAGTACTCCAGGTAAACAACTTATATCTTATCTTTTTTGCTTCATTACTTAAGATATGTGAATCCCATCTGTGTTTAAATTTCATAGATTATATATACTTAGCATGTCTATATTAATTTAGTGTTTATATGGATTTTTTGTAAGTAAGGGACTGATATTAAGTAATAACCATATCATTTAATTTTCAGATAATGGCGTTTCAATGTTTTAAGATCCAACTGCAAAAGATCGAATCAGCCCCAGAAAATTTTGGTGAGCACAATGTTACCGGGATTCTCGTTCATATAAGTGCTACTGCTCTTATGTGGACTCAAAGTATTGATGTTTCTAGTGGGCTAAACTACCTTCATAATAACGGCGGCAAATCGGTGATTGTCTGTCTTTAAGCTATACTTTTAGATCTATGTACTATTTAGAGAATGATATATTGTGATTTAGAAGATTTAGAGAATGTACTCATCTTGCACTAACACAACTAATTTGAATGTATTTAATTGGCAGTGGTTTTCATTTAGTGAAAACAGAGAAGATTGTGATGTCTCTCCTTTGCTAATGGAGATCAGGATTGTCAACCATCATCTATAATAATCCAAGGTGACATGTCAGTCCAACTCCTTTTGTTTTGTTTTCTAGTGTTGTTTGTACTATTTCACAAGGATTAGGTAACAAACACATATTCACCTTTGTGTGCCTTGTGCTTCTTCATCAGGTTTTGATTGGGTGGTTGGTTATTTAGTCGATTCGTCTCGGAATATACTTCTTGTCAACACTAATCACATACACGCTTAACCTTGTCTTACACTAGGAAACGGTTCAAGCATTCTTGTCACCACTAATCACATACACGCTCAATCTTGTCTTACACTACGAAACGGTTCAAGCATCCGTACGAAAGAAGACAATAGAACACGAGTATGGAAGAGTGGAACAAGAATGTTGACCGGATCTTAGAGGAAGAGAATGGAACTGTCGAGGAGGATGTCGAGGAAGAGAATGGAATTGTCGACGGGATCTTGTTCGTTTTTATTCCAATTGTCTACTACTTAAACAACTGAAAGTAGTAAGTTTATACTACTGCTTATTCATACTATGTATTATACGTAGTAGTATGAACTTACTACTTCTAGTCGTTTAAGTAATGGACAATTGGAAAAGAAACAAACAAGCGCTTTTTTAAATATGTCATTACTCCTCTCGGAGTATAAGCTATTAAGGCTAGGAAATCCACAAATTGTTAGATTATTGAAGTCACAAGCACACTTCTTGACATATATGATAGATAAGGGTTACTCATATGTATATGTATGTATGTGGATCCTTATGGGATTACATAACTTACATGATTATTGAAGTAAGTTGTTATGCGGAATCCCCTTCCATAAAGATTATTGGTATAAATATCATATACCTTTTGCATTATCTTTGTTCTCCCACCTTGGAAAAATTTAAGTCCGACAAAATCTTAGTTTGCATCTCCGCTTTATCCCTACTTTGATGTTGACACACATGCTATATAAATATTTGCGGGTGACGTGACCCCTCTTTATAGTTTATATACCCTCCTACTCTCCCCGTCCGTGTTCTCCTAGTCGATGTTTGGTTAGTCACATGTACATTTATCAATTCCAAGGTCTTGCTGTAGGAGTTTCAGTATATAACTTCAGTACAAATTAGAGAGGGAGGGAAACAAATCAGTTTTGTACTTTAGATGATTGATGGCTGAATTGTATCAGTTTACTAGTGACGTGTTCTCCCTGAAATCCAGTCTATGAGGCTGCTCAGATTATGGGGATGCACAAGTGTTGTTTTTCATGATGTTTTTTTAAGAGTTAATTGTCAAGGTTTACATTTGTAATGAAAACTACCATAACTTAATTGCGGTAGAACATTTTTGTACCCTACTTTCTTCATCTTATTAGTGTGCCAAATTTAATGTCTTCAGGTATAACAAACTAACAGTTGTAATTCTTGTGGTGTCACTAGGTTGGATTTATCTACATACACAGTCCTGTAATGTCCTATTCTACATTGTGACGGGTCCAAAACCCAAATACAGCTTTGTAGTTTCTAGTTGTAGTCATTTTAGTTGGCTTTAACTTGAAAAAATATTTATTGTATCTGTAGAAAGTAAAGTACTAGTGTTGGAGAATTTATCCTTATTTTAAACTAAAACTTATTTAACTAGCTCTCCAAAATAAAACACAAATCCATTAAACATGTTTTTGCTTGCTAACTTTATATTGCTACTTTTTTCTGGTAACCTAATTTCTCGATAGCAATCAAAAGTTTGAACGGAGTAATCTCAGCATGTGAAAGGTGCTCCATATAAGAAATTTAGAAACAGCAAATACACTCGTCGCATGCATGACCAAGCATCTGGAATCATATGTCTTGTTACAAGTATATTCACATTCGAATATACACAGAAACACAGGTAATTAGCAAGTTAGCAACTAATGTATCAAGCATCTGGAATCATATGTCTTGTTACAAGTATATTCACATTCGAATATACACAGAAACACAGGTAATTAGCAAGTTAGCAACTAATGTATCACTTTCCAGACGTGTTTAAACTGAGAAACTAACATTTTAGTTGTGGCATACAAATGGGCGGAGATAAAAAGGGCACAAAGGGGCAGGTGCCCCTAGCGAAAAAAATTGTAGTGTAAATTTTCGAAAATATTTGGCTTTTTTGTAGATAAAAGGGGAAAGCCTGATGTGTGATGAATTAAATGCTTACTGCTCGAGGTGATTCTTTTACGGTGAGTTTTCCTTTATGACGCTCTATAGAAGTAGCACACGCAGCAATTGCATTTGTGAGAACCTTTATCCCTTGTTCCTGAATAATATCATAAACTCATCAACAATATTTTGATAACAATATTGCAATATCAAACAGAGCATACTTGTTAAACAATAACGTATAACGACCTCAAGCAACTGTTCAACTTTTGACATTATACAGCCAACTACAGAAACTAGTTTTTTGGCCACCCAAGTATCAAGTACGGAGTATTCATTTATACAAAATTTAGTTTTAAAAACTAAATGTTAAATGAGAAGGGAATTTTTTTTGTTTGACAAGCTTTTACTTTACTAAATAGAAAAAGAAAACAGGACTTTTGTCGCCCAACCTTCTTTTACCTGATTTGGCATAAAAAAAAAAAACCATATACATATGTGGGTGACCTCGATGGATAGATTAAATAGTTGGGTAGCTTTCTTATACATTATCCCGCTAATTAGAAGATAACGAGAAAGGTAGGCGCCTTTATTGAATACGGTGTTGTTTGCCATTTTCACTCATTTACTTACAAACGGGTCAAACAGGTTGAATTTGCTTAAGTCCGTTTTCACTGCATTAGGCTAGTATAGTAGTATAATCGTAATTTTTGGTCTAAAAATGTTGTGGGTCATCATGACCTCAGTTGTTCGCACCTAGGTAGTTAAAACCCATAACCCAACCACCTTCAACTACGTGTTAGCTCTAAAAAGTGAGCTTATATGTTTTTCCATAATCAAATAGGCCCATAAGCCGATAAAATGACATAGTATCAAACAGAACCCACACCGTCTTTTAATAACCCTGATGTACACTAAAACTTGACAACTAAAAAAGTATACGCTTGTTTTTTTCATAGAGTATAACCCAATTTGACCTATTACTATGTAAATGTAAAAATGACACATGCTTACCCCAAAAATCTCGCTCAACTTGGTTTTATCATCTTATCACGTGACTGAAGCATTCTAAGTAGTAGCTGATTAATTTGGCTGCATCAATACCGTCCGGCACAATGTTGGGCCGACCATGGCTTGCACTTCAGGCATTTTTGTGGCAGCAACATCGAATTGCAGTGCTAAGTGGTACATAGAGGGCAACAGAAGACATGCCTGTCGTCACTTGTTTGCACCTCACACCGTGAAAAACACATAGGTAAGATACTATTAACTCAGAAGCTCATGTCAATTCGCAAATACTAATAAGTCTATTGTCTTTTTAACGTTATATATAACAGTTCAGATGGTTTAATGCACTTTGAATATACACATTTGACCGGTACGACTCATTTTAATTTTAACTCATTATCCATTAAAAGTAAATCACTACATCTACAACATTTATTTTAGCCTTGGTACTTTTATAAAACCGTTATATCTTGAACCTAGTTTTTAAATTTGGTTAAACTCCTAACCTAACTGGTTCCACTTTCCGCAACTGAACCAAAATCACGAAAGAAAATAAACAGAGGAAAATATTCGTCCCCAACGCTCAACATGACATATACCATTTTAACCATCATATATTGTTATGCGACATTTCAGATCAGAAAGCGTATCATTCAATAAATGCATTTCCACTATACATTAAAGTTGTTTACACAAATACCTCGCTTGCTGCAATTCCTGCTTCAGCCACTCAAAAGCTTCCACTCTATAGTTTTTTTTTTTTTTTTTTTTTTTTTTTTTTTTCATTTCCTAAGAAATTAACGACTTTCGTTATTCCATATCACATAACCGCTTTTAACACACAACATAGACACCCCTTAAAATGTAAACAATAAGGTGAAAAAAGTACCTTTAGATCCTAAAACCGTTAAAACTACGAGGCCACAACCGGTAGCCACCAATTCGCAGCCGTCTAGTATTTCACCACCACCACCATCCTAATTCCTAAATCCACAACCAATGTAAGATTACATTTATATATAATATATGCTATCAATTTCAAGTAAAACTTTACAACTTAAGTTTTATAGTTGAGTAGGTACCTGTACCAACATCTTCTCCATCTTGAAACTCCTGCCAATGATGTTAATTAGCCAAAAACCGCGAAAGTACGTAAGCAGCTACATTTAAAGATTAAAAAGTTCATAAAACCACATCCTATATGGGAGTAAGCAGCTACATTTTAAACATAACGTTTTTGACATCATATACAATAAACGACACAAAAGGTGTTTTACAAATACTTCTTCTACCTGTATGGGAGTATTTAAGCAAGAATTAATTGCAAGTTCTTATATATTTACAGTTAACTGTGCTAAAAAACAGACTTTCTTAGTGATGCAATTATTGCTTTCTTCCATTTTTCAATTCTTCTACTTCTGTTGCACAGTTTTTGTTGCCATACAGTTAAATGAAATATGTCCACTAAAATCAAGTGAACTAAAAGGATATGGTAATATAAAATACCAGAAAGTTTGTGATAGCAGTCGGTCCCTAATATTTAAGAGCAGCCAAAGTATAGGATCATCGCCTTATCATAACCACCTGATAAAACAATCAGCACCATTTACAGCTAACTACTACTCGGTGGCTAATATATTCCATGAGTGAAAAGTACTAAAAAGATCGATTGACAGGCATAATACAAAATCTACTTACCCAAGTACGACTCAGAAAAAAGAATGTCGCGAATCAAATAACAGCAATTAGCCAATTCCCTGCAAAAAGCCAACAAAAGAAATCACACATTAGCTCATATCATTGCAAGCGGTCCATGTTTGAGCACCAAATTCAAGCTTTCCCAAATATTCAGACATCATAGTCTTCTCCAAACAACCTAAATGTTAAGTTTATGGATATAAATTAATATACGTATGACCAGTTTCGAACACGAGACTTGGGGATTGCACACATTATGTATGAGTTTCAATGTTTTAATAATTAATATAATAAGTTATGTTTAATTATTAATTTCACAAATAAACACTTAACGGACGTTAGTAATTAATGGAATTGACTGACGGTCGGTATATGTCAACGGGATACGAAGAAAATGAAACAAGACGAGAGAAGGTTCTTGATGTGTTTCAAGGGATATACCCGTTAGGAGTCCAAGTTTTAAAATTTATAACACGATTTACCAAAGATTCAAACGAAACACATACGAGCAAGTATACTCGTCCGTATGTAGTAAGAGATAATTGAGGTAAGCCGAGGTCGATCACTAGGATTTGTTTTGTTTGTGTGATGTGAATTTTTGCAAATAAATGGCAATCCAACTAGCAATACTAATTAGCAAGTAAATAAAGATGATGTAAATTCAATAATTTAAAGACTACACTTGCCTAGACTAGTTTGCACAATTCCTTTGACATGATTATGACATTGGTTCCATTTGATTATGACCAACAAATTAGATGGTGTTCTAATTCGATTAGTGGTGTACTAATTATATTGTTTCCCACACTCTCAATCCTTGTCAAGATTTAGAGATTATAAAAAAAACAATATTTCAGAATTGATCAATCCAAGATTAACACAACTCAATTACCCGATTCACTTTCGTTTCACAAATAATTAACAACCACACTATTTAGCTTTCCAAGTTAAATTGAGTTTCTTATGAAATGGTCAATACATAAGGTAAAACCCTCATAGACAAAGGTTTACAACTAACTTACTAACAATGTCTTTTCAACCCAATACATCATTAGAAATTACCCAAACTTAATAACTCTTTGGTGGAGAAAACTTAAGATAGCACAATTCGTTCTTAGTGTTAACTTTTCTTTTATATTAGAACCAATAAGTCATAACCAATCAAGTGAACCATAATTCAAACATCATCTAGGCAAGTGCATAAGGCACTTAGCCACTCATGGTAAACAAAGTAATAATCATAAGAAATTGATCACTAGTAAACATGATTGAATAGTCTTACAAAATGTTGTAATGATGATTACAAATAATGAAGAACACTTGTGAAATAATCAACAACGATCCGTAAGTAATTGAAGTAATGATTGATGAGATTTTAGCCTCCTTGTTCCTGCGTTTTCCTCCTCTTGTCGCCCACTTGTAAGAGAGAAATGTGACAGATTTTTTTGTGGTAGTTTGTTGTATCTTGATTGTCTTCCCTCTTGTTTCTTTCTTCATGTATATATGGAGACTTCCCCTTAGCCAACAAGAAAACAACTTGGGCTCCAAGTGTCATAATGATGCAGGAACTTTAGTGATTAGAAGTTAATGATTGGCCTTGGTGTTAATGATGCTTAAAATGAAGAATAAATGCAACTCTTCATATCATTTTTTCTGCATACCTCAGGTATGAAAATGTAGACCCTGGGTATGGATGGCTATACCTCAGGCAGGAATTCTAATACCTCAGGTATGAGCTCCCCTTCTTGAAACCTCGGGTATAGAAACTGAAACCTTGGGTATAGACCAAGTCTTGCACATAACTTTCAACTCAAAGCTAGCATATAATTCCCACTTGTGACACACTTCTTGGCACTAATTCTTGACTTCATTTCCACATCTTTCTCTTGAACTTGAACATAATCATAGCATGAATCTTTGTCTTGAACGGAAAACTTTACTTCGCGCATATTTACTTGATTTTGTCGACTTTTCTTCATCTTTTTCTCTATTTCCTTTGACATAGTTGTACCTGAACCTAAACACATCTTTTGCACCTTTTAAGTGTAATATGTTCATAAATACAACCAAATAACATGCATAATCATAAGAATAATGCTATAAAAACATGTTCAAAATGAGCGTTATCAAATCCCCCACACTTACACTTTGCTTGCCCCCAAGCAAATCTAGCTTTTAGGAAAATCCATATGATAAAAACGAGATGCAAATCTATCTAGCACAAGTACAAGATAAGATCCATCTATATAGGCTTATAAATGAAAAGATGAGATGTTTGACAATACCTTAATGATTCTCTTGCCTGATAACATATTAAGACACCTCACGAAAGGAATATGAAGTATGATTCACTCAACACTCCTTTGTAGCGATTGGAAAATATAATATAATCACACTCATTGCGCAGATATAATCCAAATATTACCATAGGCTTGTACAAGAAACAAAACTCAACCGACGTGGCGTAAGCACCAAATGTAAACATCAAAGAGGACTTTTATTCGGGTTTAAGGTTTCAAGGGTGATATAAGACTATTGTGTCACTATCTCATGTAAAACATAATAGCTCGCTAACAACGAAGTCTCGAATTATCAAATAACGGATGGTCACTAAGGATAACCTTAGATCGCTAACAACGCTATCTCATTCCTCAAGAAATCGGATGGTCACCACATGTCGTTACACTTGATAACTTCACAAAGTCAAAAGGGGTAAGGATAAGACATGGGATATATATATATATATATATATATATATATATATATATATATATATATATATATATATATATATATATATATATATATATATATATATATATATATATATATATATATATTTGGTTTTAATATTGAAAAACTTTACAAATAGCCAAAGTCTCCAACCAAGTGCTACTAGCTACATCAACCACTTTCCTTTGAACTTGAGATTCTTCCTTGATATCATACATTCATAGCTCATTGGCTACTTATTCTATTTTTTTTTTACAATATATAATCCATGAGATTATCATGGAGTTCGCAACTTTCTCATTTTCAAGGATTCCCACATAACAACCATCTTTCCAAGTAGCTAGTAACCAACCAAGACTTGACTAAGGGTAAGGTTAAGGCTAAAGGTGAGAAATATTTTTATATTTTTCTGGTGTAACAAAATGAAAAGACTGGCTCGGAGGGTGTACTAATGGAATCTAGCACTTAAAATGAGTGCTAACAAATGGGTCCATGGAAGAGGTTAACCAACCAATGTGGCTAGCTAATATATCAATATGTGTGAAATGGAAGGCCATTTGGTTTAATTCCTAAGGTAGCCTCTTATCACGCGAATACATTTATATCACACGAATGTGATCTCACTACGGTCTGGTAATGATTTGCAAGTACAAGTTCTAGAATAAATAAGATCACTGGCACACTCATAGCAAGAAGATTAGAGCATAAAAGATATATGCTATATAAGAATAGGCTTCAAATCCTCACATATTTATTTGAATGGGTTATAGTTGTGCTATCAATGTTATCAATCCAAAAATGGATTGCAATGCCAATCAGGACACATCTCAAATTTTCAAAAATTACATGTTTTATTAGTGGATAAATCTAGTTATTCTTTATCAATATTCTCAACGTGCGAAAACAACTAGATCAATGGGGCAAACAAATTTAAAAATAGGCTCAAATTTATAGAAAAAAATTTAAAAATTCAAGATCATTTCCTATTTCCTCCCCCCACACTTAAGTTTGACATTGTCCTCAATGTTAAGAACGATAAATCATGAAAATAGGGAAATGAAACATAAGAGAAATGATATTGCCTGAGCATAAGAAATAGGAGGATTTCATTTGATTTCAAGATCAAGCATCCTAACCTGCATAATCATCAAAACAAAAACACACAAAAATGCAAAATATTTTTTTATTGCATTATTCATAATATTAAGGCCCCCACACTTATGGTAAAACCATCGGGGCATAAAAAAAAAACAAACACACGGGTTGCCTCCCGAGAAGCGCTAAATTTATTAATGAGTCATCAGCCTGACTCAATCTTTCTTACTTTGGTGGATTGTGTTTAGGATTCTTTCCTAATTTCTTTGGAATATACACCACATTTCCTTTTACTATTCCTTTTCCAGTTTTATCAATATCATGTAATGTCGCGGTGTTGCAAGTTCTAGGAAGAACATCCCAGATGTAACCAGTTTCCGCAGCCCATTGTATTACTTTTTTATAATCAGCTGGAAAAGGTGCCATGAAAGGAATAACAGTATATTTCTTTTCATCAAGTATTTCAAGTTGTATTTCCTCACTTGACATTTCATTTAATTGCTCCTCATCATGATATAGTTTGATTCGATGTCCATTAACAATGAAAGTTCCACCCTTCTTATCATATAGTTCAACATATCCGGATGGAAAACCATGTTTTACCACGAATGGACCAAACCATTTGGTTCTGAGTTTAGGAGCTTTGAATTTATACTTTGAATTGAACAAAAGAACTTTGTCTCCAGCCTTGAATTTTTTACGGATTCTTAGCTTCCTATCATGATAAGCTTTTGTTCGAGCTTTGTATAATTTTGAGTTTTCATATGCTTGGAGTCTCAATTCATCGAGTTCATGTAATTGTAAAAATCGTTTTTCTCCAGCGATTTTTAAATCAGGATTACAATGCCTCAATGCCCAGTAAGCACGATGTTCAATTTCAAATGGTAAATGACAATTCTTTCCATATATAAGTCTGTACGGAGTTGTACCAATTGGAGTTTTATATGCGGTTCTAAACGCCCATAGAGCATCATCGAGTTTCCTTGACCAAACAGAAGGATTATCCTTAACTGTTTTTTCAAGTATTCTTTTTAAAGCTCTATTGGTGTTTTCGACTTGACCACTAGTCTGAGGATGGTATGCTGTTGAGAAACGGTGGTGGACCCCATATCTTTTCATAGCTTTTTCCATTTGATGGTTACAAAAATGAGTTCCTCTATCGCTTATCAAAGCTTTTGGAATTCCGAATCGAGAGAAAAGCTTTTCAGAAAATTTACAACTACTCGTGCATCGTTAGTTGGTAGGGCTTCTGCTTCCGCCCATTTGGAAACATAATCTATTGCAACGAGAATGTATTCGAATTTATGAGATTTAGGAAAAGGTCCCATGAAGTCAATTCCCCAAATATCAAATATTTCAGAGACTTGGATGCTTTTCTGTGGCATTTCGTCTCTACGAGAAAGACTACCAGATTTTTGACATGCATCACAATTCTGCACAAGTGTATGTGCTTCTTTAAAAATCGTTGGCCAATAAAATCCCGCATCAAAAACTTTTTTAGCGGTGGTGGATGGTCCATAATGTCCTCCGGTTGGGCCATGATGACATTCATCAAGAATTTTTCGAGTTTCGGAACCATACACGTATCTTCTTATTATACCATCGGGGCACATTTTGAATAGATACGGTTCATCCCAAAAATAATATTTTAAGTTTGCAAAGAATTTACTACGCTCAGCATGAGATAGACCTTTTTGTAATATTCCTCCAGCTAAATAATTTGCATAATCAGCAAACCATGGAATTTATTCATCCTCAATTCCCATAAGAGTTTCGTCGGGAAAGTAATCATCAATCTCGTTTTCACCGAGTTCCTCCAAATTTGGATTTTCTAATCTAGATAAATGATCTGCCGCCACATTTTCTGCACCCTTCTTATTCTGGATTTCAATGTCAAACTCTTGAAGCAATAAAATCCATCGGATAAGACGTGGTTTTGCATCTTGTTTAGCAAACAGATATTTCAGAGCTGAATGATCGGTGAATACAATTGTTTTTGATAAAACAAGATAGGAACGAAACTTGTCGAATGCAAAAACTACAGCCAACAGTTCTTTTTCAGTCACTGTGTAGTTTTTTTGGGCATTATTCAAGGTTTTGCTAGCAAAATATATAGGACGAAAATGTTTACCATCTCGCTGTCCTAATACTGCTCCAACAACATAATCACTTGCATCGCACATGAGTTCAAACGGCAATGACCAATCTGGTGAAACCATGATTGGTGCATTTGTTAGCTTGTTTTTTAACGTTTCGAATGCCTTGATGCACTCTTCATTGAAGTCAAAGACTCAATCTTTTTCAAGCAATTTCGTCATTGGACGAGATATTTTTGAAAAATCTTTAATGAATCGACGGTAAAATCCCGCGTGTCCTAAAAAACTTCTAACGCCTTTAACGTTAGTTGGGGGTGGTAACTTAGCAATAGCATCAATTTTCGCTTTGTCAACTTCGATTCCTTTGCTCGAAATCTTGTGACCAAGGACAATTCCTTCCGTCACCATAAAATGACATTTTTCCCAATTAAGTACGAGATGAGAAGTTTTGCATCTTTCAAGCATTTTATCAAGATTGTTAAGGCACGACTCAAATGATTCTCCAAATACTGAAAAATCATCCATGAATACTTCCATAGAGGTTTCAAGCATATCTTGAAAAATAGCAATCATGCATCTTTGAAATGTTGTTGGTGCGTTACAAAGACCAAAAGGCATACGCCTATAAGCATATGTGCCGAACGGACACGTGAATGTGGTTTTTTCTTGATCAGCTGGATCAATAGGAATTTGAAAGTAACCGGAAAATCCATCGAGAAAACAAAAGTATTTGTTCCCCGCAAGTCTTTCCAACATTTGATCCATGAACGGTAATGGAAAATGATCTTTTCTGGTGGCATCATTTAATTTTCTATAATCAATGCATACCCGCCAACCAGTGACAGTTCTTGTAGGAGCAAGTTCATTACGTTCATTAGTTACAACAGTTGTTCCTCCTTTCTTAGGAACACAGTGAACAGGACTCACCCATGAACTATCCTCAATAGGATAAATAATTCCAGCGTCAAGAAGTTTGATTATTTCTTTCTTAACTACTTCCTTCATATTTGGATTGAGTCTTCGTTGTCTTTGAACAACTGGTTTAGAATCAGTTTTGAGATTTATTTTGTGTTTGCAAAAGTTTGGACTTATTCCAGGAATATAAGAAGTTTTCCAAGCAAAAGCTTCTTTATGCTTTTTGAGTATAGAAACTAGTCGTTCCTTTTCATCAGGTTTAAGTTTTGAAGATATGACAACTGGAAGAAAAGAATTCTCTTCCAAAAATGCATATTCCAAATGATCAGGGAGAGGTTTCAAAACTAGATCTACCGGCGGTTCTTCAATTGAGGTTGTGATTCTCATATCATTATTGTATTCTAACTCTTCAAAGTTAGTATTTTCTTCCCCCGAAATTTCTTCGGTGTCAATCTGCATAAATTCAGCAAATTCTCTATCGAAATCTTCATCACTGATTTGACCAGATGTTTGATGAGTCTGAATTCTTTCATCAAGCAACTCATCGAATGTTTCTTCTGTTATATCATCGATAACATCAATGCTATAACAAGTGTCATCATTTGCATGAGAATATTTCATTGCCTGATTAATCGAAAAAGAAATTCTTTCATCCCCAACTCCAAGGTTGAGTTCTTTATTTTTTACTCGAATGATAGCATCTGCTGTATTTAGGAAAGGTCTTCCTAGAATTAATGGAACTTTGCTATTTTCCTCCATCTCAAGGATCACAAAATCAACAGGAAAAACAAATTTCCCAACTTGAACAAGCATATTTTCAGCTACTCCAACAGGATACTGGATAGTATGGTTGGCTAATCGTATACTCATTCTTGTTGGTTTCAATATTTTGATTGAAAGTTTCGCATACAACGAGTATGACATAAGATTGATACTTGCACCAAGATCGGCTAAAGCATCACAAGTGATTGAATTTCCCAAGGTACATGGAATAAGAAAACTTCCTGGATCACCGAGTTTCTTTGGTAATTTATTCTCAATTATTGCAGAGCAATCTTCATTTAAGAAAGTAGCAGAAATGTTTTCCATTTTACTTTTATTATTAACAAGTTCTTTCAAAAACTTCCCGTAATTGGGCATTCCAGCTAGAACATCAACAAGAGGAATGTTGATTCTAACTTCTTTTAGTAAGTCAATGAACTTTCCATATTGTTCTTCCATTTTTTCCTTCCTCAAACGTTGAGGATATGGAATTCTTGGTTTATATGGTTTGAGTATTGGAGTAGGTTTATCAACTGGTGTAGAATTTGGTTCATTTTCTTTAGATTCTTTTTTTACCTCATCCTCACTATCATTTTGGACAACAGGAGTTGTTTGGGTTGGGTTGGGTGGTGGATCATAAGATAGACCACTACGAGTATATATAGCATTCACATGCTCATTTATTGTTTGAGGTGGACGATAATTTCCAGATGATGATGGTTTTGGATTGGTTTGAGTATTACTTGGCAAAGTACCAGATGGTCTTGCAGCGAATTGATCAGAAAGACGACCAAATTTGGTCTCAAGATCTTGGATAGAAGCTTGATGATTCTTTTGACCTTGTTCAACCTTGCTTTTGAGCATAAAGAATTGATTTTTCATAAATTCGTTCGTTTGTTTTTGAGCATGCACAAATTCACGCATGGTTTTTTCGAATTCAGATTCTTCGTTTTTTGTTTCACGAGAACGATTTTCATCATGAAAAGATGTTTGACGGTTTTCATCACGAGTTTGGGAACGATTATCATCCCTTGATGGACGATCTTGCCAATCTCTAGAATTCCTACCGTAATAGTTTCCACGATATCCTCCTCCTCGATATCCTCCAGAAACATAATTAGCTTCCGCTTCGGGACCTCCCATGGGTTTATCATCACACTCGGATGAGGAGTGATTTCCACCACAATGAGTACATCCCTCACGAATTTCTTTGATTTCTTTTTGGATACTTTCGAATTTGGAATCAATTTTAGAGGTAAAATCTTTCATCATATCCAAGATTTTAGAATTTTCATTTGTTGCTTCGGCAAATGCAACCGTTTTTCGTTGAGGTTTAGTTTTGGCATCTTTAGACCAATCAAGCTTAAGAAGTACACGGTCTTCTAGTAAATTGTAAGCTTCATTAGGAGTCTTATAAAGGAAAATTCCTCCGGCATCTAGTATGCCTTGAGTTGCGTCATCTAGACCATGGTAAAAGATTTGGATAATATTACCACGAGACAATCCATGCCCATGACAACTTCGGAGCATGTTTTTCATTCGAAGCCAAGCTTTAACAAGATTTTCTCCTTCTTTTTGAGTAAAACTACGAATTTCACCCAAGAGTCGATCAAACATGGCTGGTGGAAAGAAACGTCCAACAAACGCTCTTCTCATTTGGTCCCAAGTTGTAATCACTCCGGGGCTTAATTCATTATACCAAATTTTCGCTTCCCCGGTGAGAGACGATGGAAAAAGTTTAAGTCGGATTGAATTTGGATCGGTAGTTCCATAACGAAACATGTCACAAATTTCAAGAAAATCGGCAATATGTTTATGTGGATCAGATTTAACTCTACCATCAAATTGGTTGTCTTTAATCATAGAGAGATGATGACCTTTGATAGTAAAATTTTCTCCTAGATTCACGGGAATAATTGCGGCTTCGGGCGTAGGAGCTACTACCCTATTGGTACCCCACATGGGTTGATCATCAGCCATTGGAAATGGTATTTCTTGAAAAAGATTAACGATTGGATGAACTTCGGAAAGGTTTTCAAATGGTGGATTTTTGGTTTTTGGAATTCTTTGATCGGGTGGAATGAATGGATTTTTCTTTTTACGAAATAAACGTTCGGGATTAGACAATGGTGAACTTAATTCTTTGTTAGAAGAACGAGTGGTCATACACGAGAAAAACGAGCCTATCGAAAAGGATTTTAAAAACTAAATTTTTTTTTTATGGACGGGCCGGCGGTATGGAATTACTGGCCGACGGTATGGACAAGTTCGAAAAGGAAATTTGAGACAGAAAGATTATACCGCCCGGTTTTGATTTATACCGGCGGTTTTGGACTTAATTTTTTTTTTAATTTTTTACGAGATACCGGCGGTTTGATTTTTCTGGCCGGCGATATGGACAAACAGTAAGATTATACCGCCCGGTTTTGATTTATACCGGCGGTATGGAAGAAAAATGTAGGGAAATTTTTTTTTTATTTTTTAGAGAGAACCTAAAGAATACGCTGAAGAGTAACAATACTAGCAAGATTAAAACTAATGAATTATTATAAGCAAAACTCACTCAAACGAGATTCAAATCCCCGGCAACGGCGCCAAAAACTTGATGTGTTTCAAGGGATATACCCGTTAGGAGTCCAAGTTTTAAAATTTATAACACGATTTACCAAAGATTCAAACGAAACACATACGAGCAAGTATACTCGTCCGTATGTAGTAAGAGATAATTGAGGTAAGCCGAGGTCGATCACTAGGATTTGTTTTGTTTGTGTGATGTGAATTTTTGCAAATAAATGGCAATCCAACTAGCAATACTAATTAGCAAGTAAATAAAGATGATGTAAATTCAATAATTTAAAGACTACACTTGCCTAGACTAGTTTGCACAATTCCTTTGACATGATTATGACATTGGTTCCATTTGATTATGACCAACAAATTAGATGGTGTTCTAATTCGATTAGTGGTGTACTAATTATATTGTTTCCCACACTTTCAATCCTCGTCAAAATTTAGATATTATAAAAAAACAATATTTCAAAATTGATCAATCCAAGATTAACACAACTCAATTACCCGATTCACTTTCGTTTCACAAATAATTAACAACCACACTATTTAGCTTTCCAAGTTAAATTAAGTTTCTTATGAAATGGTCAATACATAAGGTAAAACTCTCATAGAAAAAGGTTTACAACTAACTTACTAACAATATCTTTTTCAACCCAATACATCATTAGAAATTACCCAAACTTAATAACTCTTTGGTGGTGAAAACTTAAGATAGCACAATTCGTTCTTAGTGTTAACTTTTCTTTTATATTAGAACCAATAAGTCATAACCAATCAAGTGAACCATAATTCAAACATCATCTAGGCAAGTGCATAAGGCACTTAGCCACTCATGGTAAACAAAGTAATAATCATAAGAAATTGATCACTAGTAAACATGATTGAATAGTCTTACAAAATGTTGTAATGATGATTACAAATAATGAAGAACACTTGTGAAATAATCAACAACGATCTGTAAGTAATTGAAGTAATGATTGATGAGATTTTAGCCTCCTTGTTCCTGCGTTTTCCTCCTCTTGTCGCCCACTTGTAAGAGAGAAATGTGACAGATTTTTTTGTGGTAGTTTGTTGTATCTTGATTGTCTTCCCTCTTGTTTCTTTCTTCATGTATATATGGAGACTTCCCCTTAGCCAACAAGAAAACAACTTGGGCTCCAAGTGTCATAATGATGCAGGAACTTTAGTGATTAGAAGTTAATGATTGGCCTTGGTGTTAATGATGCTTAAAATGAAGAATAAATGCAACTCTTCATATCATTTTTTCTGCATACCTCAGGTATGAAAATGTAGACCCTGGGTATGGATGGCTATACCTCAGGCAGGAATTCTAATACCTCAGGTATGAGCTCCCCTTCTTGAAACCTCGGGTATAGAAACTGAAACCTTGGGTATAGACCAAGTCTTGCACATAACTTTCAACTCAAAGCTAGCATATAATTCCCACTTGTGACACACTTCTTGGCACTAATTCTTGACTTCATTTCCACATCTTTCTCTTGAACTTGAACATAATCATAGCATAAATCTTTGTCTTGAACGGAAAACTTTACTTCGCGCATATTTACTTGATTTTGTCGACTTTTCTTCATCTTTTTCTCTATTTGCTTTGATGTTTACATGTTTATATTTATGTTACATATAATTGTTATAATGTTAATATAAAATTCCAACAGTGGCATCAAGAGCCAGGTTAATACGGTGTAATTAATTACCGAAACACATAAAATTGTATTGTTAATTGATTATTGCATACTTTGAGGTTTCTAAGTTTTTTTTAAAACAACCTTTAATTTTTTTTTGGTCGAAAGTACTGTTCATCGAAAGTTACTGTTCATCGATTTTTTTTTTTTTTTTTAGGTTTTGAAAAGTTATAGAAACCCTAGGATGTATGCAATATTTTTTATGTGTTTAATTAATGAATATTTGTTATATGTCATTAATTGATATGCAATCCTTATGACTTGATTATTGTATATAATAAGTGCTATGTGGGAATCCGTGACGAAAACTCGCATGTTTTGTCATGGATTACATTTGAATTGTAGTAATTGTTACGTGCTTTTCTTGATTACATGCTATAGTTGGCGATTTATACAAATTAATTAGGGTTTTTAGTAATAAATTGTATTGACAACTTATAGTTACTAAAAAGTTAATTAATTATGTAATTAGGGAAGACCTAAAATTAGAGAAGACCCCATTTGAATCGTCACAATCAATTATGTGTGTTATTGTATATATTTATCGTAGGACTTACGCAACCAAGTAATTGGTGCATGCGGTCCGTTAGTACCTAGCTCGAAAACCAATGGGAGTTCTAGGAGCAATATATACATGTTAATTGATTTATTTAGCATGTCCATTATTTATGTCGTTTAATTTTTTATGTTAATTGCTATTTGTTTATATATGTTGTGACATGATAGTAAGCAAAGGGTAATTTTAAAATAAAAATTAAACTTGACTTAATAATGGTGAAACATGGTTTTAAGCTTTAAAAATCTTAAACTTTTAATTTATTGATGCAACTGTACAAAGATGGTCGAACGGTGTACCTAATTGTTGACAAACTATAAGGTTGGTTTAAGGTTAGTTTCGCATTAAATTATGGCCTTAAAGAGACTCCATTCTGTCTCTCCGCCCGCTTGTGCGTCAAAATTAGACTTACCAAGTACAACCATTATATGTACGAAACATCTTAAGGCAAAGTTGTAAGTTTCTCAACGCCATCAATTAAAACTTTGTTGATTTAATCTCATTAAAGAAACTAATGAGTAAAAGTTTTTTTTGAAACATATGATACAAGATGAATGCATGGCATCTTTGTACATATTTTTGATTACACACATCAAAATAAATACCCTTAATTTAAGTTATATGCCATCCAATGAAACGGAAACACCTGAGATTACTATTTACATTTGTCGTAAGATGGACGAGCATGGATGGTAATCAAAGGGTAAATTACATACTTTCATTACTAGCAGCCAAAGCTGATGTAATGAAACTATGTTAATTTGTAAGTTTCTTAAGTTGGTTAACTTAATTGAGTTGATAGTAAGATGGACTAGTCACTCAAGGCATAAAGATGGGGATAAAACATGTTTACATTTGCAATTGAGGTTGGCAAAATATGTAAATACCATAATTCTAGGAATTGCAATTTGAGATTGGCAATTGAGTTCGACTCGTACCTTATTGAGTACTTTCATTACTAGCAGCCAAAGCTGATGTGATGAAACTATGTCAATTTGGATCCTAGTTTTCAGTGAAAATTAAATGGTTAAATGTTATTTACCATGGGTATTTAATTTTCTTGAAAGATTTTATTATCGAAAATACTAAAATTGAATTTTGTAAAATTCTTTTAATGTATAAATGCAACGTTAAAACCGTAAACGTGGGGCATTCTTTTAGTGGTAAATTGATCTATACCCGTAGGGGTTTTG
Organism: Artemisia tridentata subsp. tridentata; assembly: GCA_021014915.2. Taxonomy (NCBI): domain Eukaryota; kingdom Viridiplantae; phylum Streptophyta; class Magnoliopsida; order Asterales; family Asteraceae; genus Artemisia; species Artemisia tridentata. Next base: position 136,593,471 of record CP139505.1, on the reverse strand, counting down.
ACTAGAGTCAACTTTACTAAAAGAATAAACCTAGTCTACTTTCTTTGAGAAGAGTGAGACTTAACCCTATTCCTTTTCATGAATTAGAAAGGTATAATAGGAAAATTAGAATTGTCTGAATTCTAAGAAATAACTCATAGCAAATTTTAATAGTTAAGAAAATTGCACATTTTATGAGTTATTAAAATTAGAAGCTAGACTAGTTACCGCAAATTGGTAAAAGGCAAACTAGAATGATTTATCTAGTTGTTGTGCTTTGACCAATTAAAGATGCTACATACCATTGTGGGGATGGTAGTCAAATTGAGGAAGAAATTGCATGCCCAATTATTTTCAAGTTAATTGCATTGATGGATATTCCATCATTTACAAAGTAGAATACATTCTTTGAATACCTAAGTAATTGTTACGTATGGGATTCCTCAAAGGTGTAGGAAAGTAAACAGCACACTATTTGCTTTTACTGGTTATGAAACACTTATAATGTTGTCAAATCCAGTGGGAGCATAGTGTTGTAATTACTGAATAATGAGTTAATGTAATGATCTGTAATTCAGTGGGAGCTACAAGCTTTGATATCTTGGTAGTAACCCAGATTATCTCTAGAATTTCTTGAGATAATTACTTTCCAATTATAGACACTTGTGGTTTTAAGGATAGTCATGTACGTTTTCTTACTAGACAAGGTGGTCCTATATCTACTAATATCTATGACACAATCATATTAATCACATAAACAAACGATTGGCATGTTGTTTATCTGATACATGATGTTGTTCCATGCACAAGTGAGAGAAATCTTTATTGTGTGCAAGTAACAACACAAAGGCATATGATTTAAAGGATTCTCTTGACTGCAAGGTAAGAGATTAATGTTCTAATGTGCTTTACATCTAATTAATAGAACACTTGGAGTTAATATCTAGCGTAAGTAAGACCTTGACATAGATATTAATGACAAGGTAAATTACATACTTTCATTACTAACAGAACAACTTATGTAATGAAACTATGTTAATTTGCAAGTTTCTAAAATTAGATAATTATTAGACCAAGTGTCAATATGGTAATAAGACTACTTCAAACTAAATATTTATGTATTATTGTAATGACATAAATAAATGAAGAAATCTAATACTACTTCAAATTTGAATATTTATGTATTCTTGGAATGTCATAAATATATGAAGTAATAAATTAACTTGAAATTACTATTGAAACCAAATTATGGTGTTCATGATTACTTTAGTTATACATGTTTATATTTTATTGTAAAAATATAAATATGAAGTCTCTTATTGCTATAAGACTTATAATAAAGTAAGACGTTAACTTGTTATGTTTTCTAAGACATATACAAGAAGTCATTGAGTTGATCAATGCTTTATAACGTAGATTGAGATTATAACAGTTTATGTCTTCTTGTTAAGACATAGACATAAAGTGACTTAGTCAAAAGTACTTATGTTATATAGCATGCAATTGGCTTGGAAATTTTATTATACCATTAACTTGACTTAGTTGGTAAATAGGTAAGCCAAAATGAAATATATTTATCTTAAATATTGTAAGATTGACTTACAATATTAATCCTAATGAAATACATAATGTTTATGGTATGTTCAGTTAGGAAAATCAAACTCTTGTTATATTGTTTGATTTAAGTTAACTATATCTTCTGTTCTTCAAAAAATTATCAAGGTTAGAAAATTGAGTAGTATATACTCAATTAGACTCCAACCTAGAAGATTAATAAGACACCATTTATTATGGAATGTGATGAATCACATTAAGTCTTAAAATTGAAGTTCGGAATTTGTTAAACTGCTTTTGAGTAGGTTATTAACAAACTTAATGTAAGTAACTGTCAACATGTATTTGTAATGTCCCAAAAGAGAACAATTTTGTGTTGCTCTACTTGCTAAGTATTTATAGAGTTTATAAATTGCAAAAGGCAAGTGGGAGTTTTATCTTGAAAAGATAAAATTACAAGATACATAATATTCTAAAAATACACTAGCAAAGTCATGATGAGGATTAAACATGTTAATGTTAAATCTCAAGATGATGAAATTCTCATTTATAGATCCGAAATGATATCTCAAATATTTGTATAATATGTTGAGGATTATGAGTTACAGGATTATGATAAACCTGTTGATAAATTGCAAATATTGAATTTGGCAAATTACTCATACTATGAATGTTTAGATGCGGTCCATAAAGATAATTAGTTTTGAAAACTTAATTAATCTTGAACTCTATAATTACACTATAGAATGAAGATGAGTTCCTACAAAGGAAATGAAAATTCTAGAGATTTAAATTTTTGAGTAGAAATCATAATGGACAAAATTTTGTATACATATTTAATGTGTGAAAAGATTATCAATCACACTTAAGCAATTAACTGTGATTGAAATTATTTCTAGGCACATTAAATGTATAGAGATTATGATTGTCATTATTAGTTTCATTTGTATGAAATTAACAATGGAATGTCAAAACTCTTTCTTGAGTAATTACTTGTGCGAGGACGATAAGTAATTGAAAGGAGTATTTGAATTCAAATAATCTTTGAAAGTATACAAAGTGCAATCATTTAGGAATGGATTAATGCATGCATCTAGGAGATATACTTATATTTAGTTATTAAATCCTAGTGTTGATTTATAATTAAAATAAGATATTTATTAATATTCCTGAAAGCTAGTGGGAGTGTTATATGTATTTCATATATGTTGTATAACATATAGGAAGTAACATTCCATTAACATTAAATGTTAAGTCTTAGTTTGGAATGAAACTTCACTTGGAAAGTTAGAAAATAAATATACAACCTTGGAATATATGTTTATTGTTATAAACATAAGTGGTAAAATAACTGATTCTAATAAACATGATAAACTATTAGAAAGTCTAGATAGAAACATGTCTTTGAAAAGATATGACATGAATAAAATCTAAGTTTGACACTAGGTTTTTTTATGTACATCATGCTTGATGAAAGATGATTTGACAACATTAATATCTAATTTAAAAGTTATTAGATAACTAAGTGTAATAGATATGGTTGGATTTAGAATTAACATCCTCATCCTGGAGTTTCTCCTAAATTCTAAGTATGAACCATATGGCAAATTGTTGCGTAATTGATATAGTTGACAAATCTTGAAAGATTTGAAGGTATCAAACATTACACGATGGATATTAAAAGTTTACAGAATTTTAAAAGAGCATATTGTTGTTTGCATACAATGATGCTAATAAGATTGAGATGACACTTAATACTAGTCATGGTGGGAGTTCATCCTTATTAAAGGCCATGTGTACTAGTTATGCTCAATATGAGCATAGTTGCATTATGCATTAAAGAATTAGAATACTTTAAACTATAAAAGGTTTGATAGTTTAATTGTCATAAATTCGTGGGTGAGGATGTAACGCATTTTATGAAATATTATGTGGCATTATCAGGATAGTTGAATGCACACAAACAGAAATTTCATTAACTGAATTCTTAAAATAAGTATTCTCAAAATTCCGATAGATCAAAATTAGTTGATTTATGCCTTGTCAACAAGCATGTTTGACATGACTTGAGGCATAATTCATTAATGGGAATTATCATGCTGTGATCTATTTAGTATTTGGATAAGGGATGTTAAGCAATTATTATTTACAATGAATTAAAGTACTTGGTACGTTTGTTTTCATTAATAATAAATTGTATCCTATATTTGCATGTTTAATCCGTGAATAATTTATGTTATTCTAAATAGTCCGTTGTCAATCAATAATATGGGAATATTATTGAATTAAGACAAATCTGAGTTTTGGTAGAATATACTTAAGTATATTGATGCGTTGTACATGCCAAATTCACATGATATTCAATAATGGATAAATTGAATATAGGACAGATCTCAACCACATGATTGTACTTTATAGATCTTTGTCATTAAAGTAAATCATGAATATTTATCCTCAGACTTGAGATACCAGATAACAGCCGCGGATGTAGCTCATTTTCTGTAAGATAGTCTAACGCTATCCGTAACTGGTAGTTATAAGGGCTATTTTCGGAGGTGATGCAAAGTTCAAGGGTTATGCTTGTAGTCAAGAAAGAATTTGTTCCTTCAAATTTGTTTTGAAGTATAATACTGTTGGGCCCCTCGTAGGGTTGACAAGATGTTTGCGTGGCCACGCCCAAGCTCTATCTGGAATACGTTCAGATAATTTGGTAATCTTGATCAATTATAAATAACGAGAAACAGAATAGTTAATTATGGAATGACTTAGATCCATATCCATATTAACGTGGTATTAGAAACAAAAGGATAAGTATGATGATGAATCATCAAAGGTTTTTTCCAGGAAACCATACTCAGGGTCGATCTGGGGGCATTGGGGTGTTATGCTAGACTAACCAATGTCATTACTATATTAATGCATATCCAAGTGGGAGCTGTTAAGTTTATGGATATAAATTAATATACGTATGACCAGTTTCGAACACGAGACTTCGGGATTGCACACATTACGTATGAGTTTCAATGTTTTAATAATTAATATAATAAGTTATGTTTAATTATTAATTTCACAAATAAACACTTAACGGACGTTAGTAATTAATGGAATTGACTAACGGTCGGTATATGTCAACGGGATACGAAGAAAATGAAACAAGACGAGAGAGGGTTCTAGAAATCCTCTCTTGGGCTTGTTTATGGCCAAACAATGGAATCCCACATCGGAAACCATTGTAAACTTGATCTCAACCCTAAGGCTATAAATACATCCCTATGTATTCATCCCTTGGTACACTTGATTTCAATAGAAGGCCAAACTTCTTCTTTTCTCCTCTCTTGTTCATAGGTCGACGAGTGAAACCCCAAGAAAGGGATTTGCGAGTAACCTTGAGCATTACAAAGTGTTTGGTTAATCTATTGTGAATCAAGAACCTAGCTTTTCTCATTGAAACGCTTGTAATACGTGTGTACAAGAACGGAGTACAAGCATACTTTTGCTTGTGTCTTTTCCCATTCGACTTAGGTGAAGTCGAATCACACTAAACCCTGATTTAGGGTTTAACTTGTTCTTGGACAATCGATTTCTTGTTTTGCTAGAAATCAAAGGTACGCATATTCTTTTATTTTGGTTAATTAATTAAAAGTATTAGATCCTATATTCCGCTGCATGCTTTGATGTTTACATGTTTATATTTATGTTACATATAATTGTTATGATGTTAATATAAAATTCCAACACTAAAACCATTCACAACTCTAGAATCATCCAAAACTTACACAACTTACCATGAAAATAGAAGACAATCATCAATACAGCGGTAGATTAGATATAAAGCTTCTTGGTAGATATTTTCATTTATATATATAAATCTCTTGGTCGTTCAAAAAAATAAAAATAAAAAATGCCCTTCTAAATTACATCATATACCTCGCAAACTGGATCAAACCCGCCTTCTCCCAGCTTGTTGTCGACCGAAAAGTTATTGGTGGCCTAGAAACTTCTGATAAGCTAATCAACGGGAGCTTTATATCTCCCTTCCTGCGACTGCATATATTATCTTTTGTAGAATGAAGAACCCGATCTAATGAGGTTCAGATTAATCTAAACAGTAGCATAACTGGGTGACTGATACGGTTGCAGTCACACACTTTTCGTGACTGCCTAGCAAGCATACATGTCTAAGGAAGCAACACACAACAAACTAAAAAGTTGTCGTCATTGCCTTTAAGAAGAAAAGCGATAGTGCTGTGATTCAGTACACGATTAATATTTAAGTGCTAGCAACAGAGAGCCAAACCTTTGAACCACATCCAACAACAAACAGACTGGACCATCTTCAAACGATGTAGTTTTAAACAGCTCTTGATATGTTTCCTGTTTCCAATTTAAACTGCAGATGTTCAGGTCCATGAATATGAAAGCTAGTACTAAATAGCTATCATGGCTTCAACCATAATCCAGGCATTGCTGCCTGGCCAAGGTGGTCGTTGTGCACCCTCATCAAAAACGATACCAAACGGCCGCCATAGCTGCAACCACAATTTTGGCTGTGGCTACCCTGCCAAGATACGGCCATTGATAAACACCATTTTAGAGAAGTATAAGCACAGATCCACTACTCTCAAGAGTATTATAAAATACATTAATAGGTGTTCGAAATTACGGCTTTTAGGCCAAAAAGTATACGTCAGCATCAAATGAAACATCAGGCATACCAGCAGTATGTACACGCGTTACCCATGAAGCTCAGGTCTGCAAATATAGAGCAAAAACTGAATGCCGTTCTTGGCTGCAACCATGGTTACGGTCAGCCTGCCTGGCCAATAAAGCGGCTTTGGTAAACGTTGGTCTTAAAGTATATAAATGCAGCTAAGAATCGTCATTGCCTCAGGTAATTTTTCCTCGGCCGGGCCATTAACTGAATCCAGTAATTCTACCAATTAGAAAAACATCGATCACAACATTTTAAAGAATAGCGAATAACCAACCGGCTGCTAAACCCCAAAATTAAGGGCGATATAAGACCTACATATCAATACTAGTCACTATTTTTTAGAGCTAAGTCTAATTTCTTGTAATATATAGATGTTAAGTAAGCAAACAAACTAGAAAACAAGCTGATAAAAGACACAGTTAACATATTGATGTTACATTTATTTGGAACCTTTTTTCCTTACAGCAAATGGCCTTCATCTCCTTATTCTCCTATATATCTTGTTCCACAGGCTAAAAATATCATATCTTAGTTGATATGGTAATTTCTGCTGCAAATCAACTTTATACAATTCTAATAGCACTCATTGTTCAATAGCACACATAGGGCAAACGAAAGAATCTTACAATGGATGAAAGAAAGATATACAAAGTCATGAAGCTCAGCCACCCTTTACATTACACAAAGTTTACGGATTATCCTTGTTGCAAATAATCGGTGGAAAATCATATAAGAGATGAAAAAGTTGTACATCGATTGGTTGGTTGGACCATATTGATATATGTATGATGCGTGGTTTTGCAACCTTACAACAGGTTTTACCTCTCGAGGGATCTCAAGAGGCTTACAACCCCACCAGGCAGTGTACCTGACCGATGTAGTATAGTGTAGTGGTAAGTACGGGGGATTGATCGTTCTCCACAGGGAATAGTGTTCGTTAGGTATGAAAAACTACTCTAATAGGTCTAAGGGTGTGAGAAGATTCTTTTTTGTGTTTTTATAATTTTATGAAAACAAGTAAAATCTCGGGTTTGAAAGAGTGGGCGGAATTAGTTGCTAGTCAACTAACCCAAGTTACTACGAATGCAAATAAAATAAAATAACTGAAAATGAAAAGGTGGTGAAATTTATGTGGAGAAAAATGTGTTTACTTAGATTTCCTTACTCCCTAACTATCTTTTACCGGTTGATTAGTGTGTATTAATTGCGTGGATGACGGGTGTATTCCTTAATACCAATCGTGGGGTGGCGTACGTACTTCCCCAACTCTACAAGCTCCTACTTCACTCCTATGTCGAGCCGGCTAGGAAGCTCCTAACATGGGATCACTAGAATTCGCTTGTGCATTAAATACAACCATAAAAACCTTTAGTACGCATTGGTTCATGTTTCTTAAGACGTTCAAGCAAGTTACCGAATAGGAAGTTAGCCAGTTTTCTTAAGCCTAACATAGATAAACAATCATCCAATACAACTAATAACACACTAATAACCAATAATCAATAGCTAGGTTTCATTAGATCTAAGCAAACACAAGATAAATCTAGCCTAGCATGTTAAACAAAAGACAAGAACAAGATAGAATCAAACAACACATAGACATATTGAATGATTAATTGATAACTTATCTTCAATGTAACATGGAAGATCTCAAGGCAAAAAAGCCTTGAAAAAGCTGCTAAAATCGTCTTAGGGTTTTCACACACAAAGTTCCACAATAAGTTCCACACTAATGACAAAAAATTGCAAAACTATATATAGACTTTCAGATCTGACGGCGTCACGTTATGGAGTGTGACGCCGTCACCTCGCCGCTTTTAGGGTTCCCGGATGGCCTTCTTGACGCCGTCCCTCTTTAGCTCTCCAAAATCCGTTCTGGCTTATCAAGGCTTGACGCCGTCGGAATTAGGCGTGACGCCGTCCCGCTTTAACTTATACTGTGACGACCTTGATCATTCCAAAGGGTGACGCCGTCAGAATTCCCATGCAAATTTCTCTGGCTTATCACGAGTAATTTTCATATCCACCACTTTTGCCAAGCCATGACGCCGTCAAGAACAAATCCTGACGCCGTCCAAGGTACTTTTCAGCCGGTTTTTGAGACTTTGTCATTTTCTTCAATTTTATGCTCCAAAAACGTCCAAAATGCTTCCTTTTCCAGATTTCTTCTCAAAAGTACCTAAAATGACAAAAGGAACGATTTAGGGCAATATTTGATCAAATAAATACGATTTAGGGCTTAAATGACCCCTTAAAAGCGGTACACTTTTCGCTTCATCAATGTACAATCATAGGTCTTCGGTAATTATAGATAAATTGATACAGTATGCTAACATTACTGGTCTTCCAAAAGATTTACTATGCTGTAAGTTGGATCTTTTAAGATTTGTATGGGTTTATACTTAATATAAACAACAATGATACCATGCATGTTAACTACTATACTTCACATATATAAAAGAAGAAAACACCCAACATGCAACAATGCTAGGTCTTAATAAAGTAACACTTTTCAAATATCGAGAAAGAAGATATCAAAAACAAAATGAAGCAGTAAACTGTCTACTTTGAGTTTTAAATGTCACTTCGAACAACATCAGGGGCGGATCTACGCTTCAGGGTATGCACGTGCATAGCTAACTTGCAGTGTTAAAAAAGTAAAATTTTCGTGTTTTTATAAGCAAGTTTGCTAAGGTGCATACCCAGTAGAAAGACTAATAAACGAGGGGTCCAACATAGTTGTTTATTTATTTATTAGCAAAGGAATTATACTATATACTAACCACCAAAATGTTGCGGCTTTAAAAAAAGGGGAATAAGTGACCCGTGTAGCTTTGTGATTGGCTACTTTCTTATTTAACTCCCAATCTCACTCTCCTATTGGCTGGTGTGTGGTTCGGTAATTACTGTTCACCATGGTTTAAGTTAATACACGTTTCTATTGGCTGATATGTGGTTTGATAACCACTGTTCACCGAGTTTTAACTTAATAATATGATAATGCTTCGTACGAAACCAATGCAATGTATAACACATGTACTCCCCTTATGCATCTCCACAAACCCAAAACCTTCCTTCCCTAATTTTATCTATTTCTCCTCCATTCTCTTCTCTATCACACACAAACGACTCCATCTAATCATCATCATCATTTGTAAATAATATTTTGTGTTATCTCTATTTCCCATATTCCAGAAATTTGTAAAACAATCACAGCACACCCACAAATGAAGATGGAAAAGATGAATCATGGTAAGACTTTCTATAATCCACTTCCGCTTTGTCTCCAACATTAACCCTTAGCCAAAAAGTTTATCTATTTCTCCTCCATTATCTCCCCACCTCCCCCCTTCTTCTTGAAGACCACCGATTTGTAATTTTGACCTTGGTACTTACCTTAATTTTTATCCAATAACTTACAAGTTTCTATTTTTTTCTGAAAATTTTAGGTTTTTCTTTACCTTTCTATGTAGTGGAATTTACAGGTGGTTGTTAGTGAATTGGCGGTTGTGGCGTTTAGAATGGGGTGCAATTGGTAAGTACTTTATGTTGAATTTATGGTGTATTGTTTGATATTGTTTAAGGGTTTTGTTGTATTAAAGTTTTGTTTTGTGGTTGTTATGGTTTACGAATCTTTAAGTGTGTTTGCCTTTGGTTTCTTAATTATTGTATAATAATTAGGTATTAATTTGTGGAGATGGGTGTATTCCATTGCTTATGCTTATTTGCTTATTCTGGGGTAAAATAAAGAGGTATTGAGGCCTACTTATGTGCTTATTTACAACTTCAAGAAATGTAGCCACATTGATTATTTACTCTACTTATCTGTATATTTTTAAGTAGATCATCTGTTTGAAAACATTCTGTTAGGAATATAAATATTCAGATGAAGGTTCGGTCACCCCGAGTATCTATTTAGCATTTAAGTAGCTCGTAGGCTTATTATTATTATTAGTAGTATAAGTATTATTAGCTTAGTCTTATTTATATTTGTGGAGTGGGTCGGGTCTTTACCTACTGTCAGCTCACTCCACAGCCCACTAGGGGCACCAATATTAGGAACTATATAAACCCCTTCCCACTCTTGGGAAGGGTTGGAACTCTTGTAACATTTCACACACTAAACTAATCTTACACAAGTTTTTCCTTACCTCTCTCTAACTTCTCTCTAACTCTTCCACCATGGATCTCATCTTCCATAACCCAAGACCACCCGAACCATCCACACAATCAATATGTTTAGATCAACAATTGGTATCAGAGCCATGGTTAGGTTCGATTGATTGTGTGTGAGCCTTTTATTTTTTTTCGAATCATGGTCTATACTTTCTGTTTTTTATGTTCTTGGATCGTACATTTTTTTTGGGTTTTACTTCTCTCGGTGTCCTGTTGAAGAGTCACTTCTCACTTTTATCTCTTCCTTATTTTGTTGATTCGAGCGCTGCATTTCTTTTAGTTACCTTTCTACACTTTGTATACTAGTTTCTTTTGGGCTTTGATTGGTCACTAACAGTTTGGGCTCTAACTGAGTTTATGGATTTGGTGTACTTGCTCATGTGTGAATATTGATTCATATCTTGGTCTGTATATTTGGTTCACACAATTTTAAGTTAAAAGTGCACTTATTGTTTTTTCTTGTTGGTCTTCTAATTTGAATGTCTTTAAAAGTTGGGTATTGAAGCTGCCTGTGATGCTGTGGTTATCACTTTTTTCGGATCTGTTTTCTATCTTAGTTTTTGTTGTTCAACAGTTTCAAAACCAAGGATTGTTAGCAGAATCTTGTGGTCATAGTCACCAGCTTCATGTTACTTCTTTACTTAGTCAAAAAGTAGGAAAACTCAAATCTGGTTGTACATGTTCATTGTAGCGTTTTGTGGTACATTGGGAATGCCGCTTGGCTTATAACTGTAAAGGGTTGCGTTTTGACTGGTCTATACCTGCAGTTTTGGTTTTTAACTAAAACCGGAAAAGAAAACAAAAATGGAGAAAGTGATTTGTGGTCCACACAAAGTAGCGATTTGTCTGTCCTAGCGATTTGTCATCCAGCGATTTGTGTTCTAGCCATTTGTCTGAAAGTAGCGATTTGTCTGGCCTAACCTATACCAAATGCTGCCAAAATTTCAAATGGGGTGGCGTTTTGTCTAAGATGCTTTGACCACATCACAATGCTTTGACTCAGTTGGGTGACTTCAGTCTTAAACATCACCAGTCACAGTTTCAAACATAACAAATGAAATGAAGATGAAGAACAAATCGATACACAATTACAGCTATTAATTTCTGAATCTCATCCTAACAACAACAAATAAACTCTAATCCTATATCCCATCTCCATTCTTGGACGCACAGCAACATCAAACCCACTACAAGACTCGATATACGTAAACACAAAACCAAATCTCAGATTTATTTCGTGACATTAAAAGATAAACCAAAACCATTAAAGGTTGTCACACGAAAATCATTCATCACAGATTTGTTTGAAGCAACACTTCATTAATATCCGAACAATTAAAAGAAAAATCAAAACAACAAAATGTTTTAATCTTCCTTTTGATTCGGTTATGAAAACACTAAATGAAACAAGTACAACCTACCTGGTCTCATAGTCTTCAAGATATAACAATGAAGTGGGTTTGTCTTAGTTAAGTGGTGCTTCGTTGTGGATCAAACAAGAACGAGATTATAAGGGTTGTATTGTTGATGAGATCAATGAAAAGTGATGATGATATAGAACGGTTGGTGTTTATGTTTGACTGTTGATAGAGTGATGAGGAGTAGTTGGGGGCGGATTAACCTGAGATTAGGGTTAGATCGATCTGGGATTAGGGATTATTGGTGATAATGTTGGTGTGGTGGCGTTGAGGTGTGAAAGGATTAAGGTTAGAGGTTAAAGTGTATATGATTAAGGGTTGTGTGGGATTTGGTCTAGTTATACTGAAAAGATTTAGGGATTAGTGGATGATTGGATTGGGCTGTATGATTATTTTTGAATAGGTATTACATTTGATTTGGTGGGCTTATCTGTTACTCGACGTGTTTTTGGATTGAGGTGTCTAGCAAGTGCTATTTTGTGTTGGGCTGAAAATGGGTTAACTAATCTATTGATATGGTTTGCTTAGTTGGATTAAAATGTGCTAAAATGTTGCTACTAACATTTTTGAGCTGCAAATACTATCATCCGAAATTTTGTAGAAGTGACGAGTTTATGAGCTAAATTTTGATTAAACAAATTTTTTCGGTATAGTTAGTGGTTTAATAGGTACTTGTGGTTCGTAACGGCAACGCAACAAACACTATCAAGATTCGTTTAAACTATAAAAAGCCTAATTTTTTGGTAAATGGTTATAACCTTGGTATATCTCGTTGAATGGATTGGTCGGGTGAATGTCAAAATTGTCTCATATCTTGATCAAGTCTCGACCAAAGAACATGGGCTGTGTGGATTTGAAAGTGGGATGTGAATTCTTTTTGGGGCTGAACATTAGACTGAGTGTTGTGGGTTGACGTCACTAGGACGATTGTTTTATTCGTTTGTACTGGCTGAAGTTTGGTGGATTGCTCGGGCTGGATTGTTCTCATTTCGAATATTATGGACTTGGTCAAACGATTGTGTTCTTTAATTCTGGATACAATCTTTAGGCTAGTCCTTAATATTTGGTGAAAAAGGAGTGGTAGATTGGGTTATTACTAAACTTCAAGAGGACTCACACGTCAAGGCTGGTATTTGGGTATATGAACGTCAACGTGATTACTGAGTATGGATTTGGCAGTGTTCTCCTACTAGTGCTTGCGATTTGAGTAAGCCTGCAATTTGATCTTTGCGATTTGAGTTACAGTTGACAAAATTGCGATTTGGTTAATTGCAAATTGACAAGTTTCTATTTGACATATTGCAACTTGACTGATTCCGATTTGACCAGTTGCGATTTGACGTTGCGAGTTGACACTTGCGATTTGACTAATTGCAATTTGGTTGATTGCAATCTGACTTGTTGCAAATTGACAAACTGTTACTTGTCTTGTTGCAACTTGATCAAGTTGTGAATTGACTTCTATGACTTGAATTTCAAAGACTAACATTGCACTTCACTTTAGGCTATTCTTGTTGATTTCACGGTTTCTCTTGTAGATTTTAGAAAATCCCGCGAAAGATTCGATTTCTCGGGTTAAATCTCAAGAGCTGTAAAATCCCGTGAATTTAATTTTGGACATGTAGGTTGGACTAGGATGTAGACGTGATAAAACTTACGGGGTTTGACTATGCTATTTTCGGGATAAGTTTGTGCTACGAGATCGGCAGAAATTGGGAAATTATAGTAACTTGGTTGGTTTGTTAATTCACGGGTTGGTGTACTTAGTGTCTCAAACATCTCGGGGTTGGATAGAAGCACGATGTTTGATGACCCTTGCTCGAGCGTATTTCTGGTGATTAGACTTGGAAGGTCAAGAAGTGGTTATATACAATAAAGGATGGAAGGTTGGGTATATATCACTACCTATATTTAAAGGAGTTACATTGTTGTGCTCAATATAGGTTCTAAATCGCAAACTTAGTGCAAGTATAAGTCGCAAATTTGTCCTTTATCAAGCTTCATCAAGTGATTGTTGTTTCTCAAGCTTCTAATGGGATTGTAGTACGAGATTTTCTCAAGAGGTGGTCAGACTTAAAGACACAAGGTGGATTGTTTAGAGACGGGTTTTAACCTTTTACTCACTCTAAAGTTAAACACATTTCATCAAGCAGCTTTGGCATATTACGAGCTTTAGTGAAAATTTTAATCTGCTGAACCATTGATGAAGAGACAAAGAAAGGGGTTACTACAAGAGAGTCATAATCACCATCTTCTTTGCAGCAGTTTTATTTGTCTCTTTCCATGTATCTATGTTGTGCCAGGCAAATTCACAGTCATCACGGACTTTCAGCTTTGGCAAAAAGGTCATTGCATGCCCTTTTTGAGGGGGAGAATTAGCGCGTGTTTTCTAGCGGTGTGAATTTCAGCGGTTCCGGTTACAGCGGGTCAGATCGTAGTGGTTCAGTCTCCAGCGGTCTGATACTTACTGTTGTGCAGTTTGTTCTTCAATTTATTTCTTGGTTAAATCTCAAGAACTGTAAAATCCTGTACACAGTACGTCAACTATTCCATGCACTGCACCTGATAACATCCAAGCAGCTGGGTCAGACAGCTATGTTTGATAGGACTGACTATGAGTCATGGGCACTGCTAAGAATTAGCGCATGAATTTTCTCCCTTTGACTATTCAACCGCACAAAATGATCACGAAGTTAATTTGGTATTCCTTGCTTGAGAGTGAAGTTGGATTTCACGAAAGAGTCTACCTATTTTATCTTGAAATCGGGGATGGTTAGATGCATGATTTCAATGATAACTTGCTCATGCTTAAGATGTAAGTTGAAGACTTGGGCTATCTAGTTTCCAGTAGTCGGGGTGGATGGTTGAAGACCTGGTTAACTATCACTTAAAGGAGATACATTGTAGTACTCAGTGTCACACGTAGAAGACGTTGTGGATAATCGCAAGAGTTGATGAAAGTCTCATACTTTGTCAGGATAACATTACGTACTTAGAGATTTAACACCGTTCTATCAACAACAATGCAAGCTTAGGTAACAAATTTGAGTAATTCTACTTCATTTGCAATATTGGTATATCGGGTTTCCTTCATCAAGTGACCACAATTAGTTGTTTGTGTACGAGGTTGGTTAGTTGGACAAAGGTTTTAAAAGTTATGATGTGATCTGTAATTCTCACGAGATATTCTTAACCCAAACTGATGTTCACCAAAATCAAATCAGTCATGCCACATTCAATATGTTACTGTCTCACGGTTTCTTCTTGGTTTTGTAAAATCCCGCGAAAGAACTTATTTCTCGGTTTAAATCATAGATTTGTAAAATCCCGTGATGATGGGCTATGCGCTCTTGACCATGATCGGGTTAAAACCATTATCAAAGTTCAGCTAAAACATCACAAATGGCTGGATCGGGGCATTTAATCGACGAGATGTGACTACGGCGTTAGTTCAGTATTATTTATTTGAGGCTGAAGTGAAATTTCATGGGTGCGTGTACTTAGTATCTGAAGATATCGGGGAGGTTGGATGAAGATTCTTCAAGATCCTTGTTCGAGCTTTCAACATTTACAATGACGAGGACTTGGATATCTAGTTATTTTTTCTTTCTCTCTATTACAAAATAACTATCACTTTAAGGAGTCACGTTGTAGTGCTCAGTGTCACACGAAGTTGTGGATATCCAAGAGGTGATGTACGTCTTATACTTGATGGTTGGTTGGTTGAAAAGTATAGAGTACTTAGGGATTCAATGTTGCACGAAGTCTCTACACCGCTCTTTGTCTCGCATTAGCACAAGTTTAAGTCACAAGTTCGGGTTATGTTACTTCAGTCTCAAGTTCATCATATTGGGTCTTTCTCCATCAGTGGTCACGACATCAAGCCGATAAAATGATAATGGGGTTGGTAACGAGTTAAATGAGAGAAGTAGTAAAGAGAGAGAAATGACGTCTGTACACATCAGTGCAGGCCTCGCTCTTCATCATTATGACGTCTGAATACATCAGTTCAGGCCTCGTTCTTCAACGACAATGATGTCTGTTCATATCAGTTCAGGCCTCGTTCTTCAAAGAAAAGAAAAGTGTACGCTTGAGTGCACTTTATCTTCAAAAGAAGAGGAATCTTCTTATTTATGGCCATTCTCATCAACAAGTTTCATGCTCTTTCCGTGCTTATTCAGTCTTCAAGTGGATCGGCGCATATTGGAGTATATTTTTATTCACGTATTCAACCAAAAATTGCAGTTGACAGGCATATGCAATTTTTGAGGGGGGGAAAGGGTGAATAAACAACATGTCAGTCTTCAAGAACCGTCAAGCGGAGCCACTTACCGTTGATGGTATTCATATTCACTAGTTCAATCATCAAAAATTGCAGTTGCCAGGCATATGCAATTTTTGAGGGGGGGGGGGGAAGGGTGAATATTATTCTACATGTTGATTGATGATTGAGAAATGGTCATACGACTCCTGAATACGTCAGTTCAGGAGTCGTGCAAACCATGGTTCTCCAACACTACATCTTCCTCCGTCTATCAAGGTGTTGAAGAACATGGTCATGGAATGCTAATCGACATCGTCTCACGGGCTGGTACAATCAGCAACAAAGGGTTTCTAGTCAATGCTTCATGTACATGTCATTAGCTTCATGTACACGTCATTACGCTGCATGTACACATCATGATGATGATTCTAATTAATCGTAACCATCATGGGGTGTAACCACTCGTAAAATTTCTCATTTACTTTACAGAATTATTATCCTTTTTCCGCGGGTAATTTTTTTTTTTATTTGAATGTATCTCTCATCTTATGTGACGTAGATCACATCCTTGATAAACGTACTCCCACAAAGACCTGCCTAACAAACCTAATGTTTATTTCATAAACATAATGATATAAAAACATTACAGAATACCATTTACCACTTTACGATAAATCCTTAACGAACAAAATAAAACACTCATTATCTGAATAGAGTTTCTAGGAAACCCTAAAATTTATCACAAAACCAAATATAAACAACTAAACCCCAGAACATAAAAATACAACATATCTGAGTTAATGTACAAGTTACTAAAGCACCAGAAACCCTAATTCTATTTTAGTTCCCAGTAAAAACCCTAATTTCATAAATTTATGATTTTATGTATTCATTTCACAAACCCTAATTTATTTTTATAATATTTTTACAAAATAATGAGTTTACAAGTTATTTAAACTAGAGTACAAGTCTTTTAAGCATAAAACCTAATTACTATTATTTATATATATATATAACCTTAATAATTAATTATTTTAAATACTATTTCATATATTTATTTTTCCTAATAAATATGTAAACTTAATAAATAATTGTACAAGTACATAAAACTCAAGGTACAAACTCTTTAATGCATAAAACTTAAAAATTCCATTTATATGTATTTAAAGTATAATAAAAATTTCATAAAAATTTAATGAATTGAGGAAACCTTAAAAGTATATTTTTCTTAATTTCTAAACTTTAGTACAACCTTCCTAAGCTCATAATACAACATCTAAATGCACAAATCAAATTTTCTTCTAATTATATACAATTCGATATATAATAAATTGTACATATATATTTCAAAAATAATTTTTAACATAAATAATTAACTAAACCCTATGAACTAAGTTAGTTACTCACTAAAACCTTAGGATACACTCACCTAAGCACGAAGTACCACACTCCATTGCACCAACCGATCCCTAGTTCACATCTAGTTAGAATTCGACCAAAACAAACCAACCCTCATCTTCTCCATCATGTTTCTAAACCCTAAAGACATACACATGGCAGCCCTCTCCTACAAACACACCTCCTTGTCCCAAAAGCATGAACACTAGGTTAAAAAGTATGAACCAAACTCTAGGTAAACAAGCCGGCCACATCACTCTTCTTCCCTCTTTCCTCTCCTCCTATCCAAGTGGCACTCTTCTCTAATTTCTGTCAGCCCTCACCTCAGAATATGTCCTTTATCATGTCCCAAAAACCCTAGGTTTCCTCCTTATAAATAGCTACACAAATTCACCCTTCATCTCACACCATCACACGACCAAACATCAAACACAACCCCATCACATTTCCACTCTAATCACAACCCTACAATACCCTTAATACGAGCATAGGAAGACAGAAGATGAGAGAAATCGATTGAGCTCAAGTAACAAATTCATTTCACCCTATCAAAACCCCTGTCGAACCAAACCATAAGTAAGTTCTATCAACCTTTTAATTTCAGTTTACTTATGTTATTTATTCTTAAAATCATCTAAAAACATTAATTCATAAACACTAATAACACACAATATCATAAAATATAAGTTTTTCTTTTTCTTTTCTTTGTCTGTTCGAAACAGAAACATAACACACCAAATATATTTGAGTCTTTGTGTCAATAAATCAAGAATCATTGAAACATGTTAAAAGGTACCTAATATTGTCATATTACACGTAAAAAGCCAGTAGGAAAACCTTAGAAATCAAAAACCCTAATCGGGTGTTTTACTGTGTTTATATCGAGTCCAAAACAACCCTAACACCCAACTTTTGACCTTTAAACCGACACCCAAACGACCTTATTAAATCCTGGTTTTTAGTATAAATATAGTCCACCCAACAAACTTAATTTAGGTGAAAGAAGCTCGTAAAAATATTAAGTGAGTCAAAAGATATCGAGACCTAAAGTTGGTCTCATATCACTAGAACTGGAAAGGTAAATTTTTAGTTAATCATTTTGTATTTTACTCGGCCAGACACCCAACTTACAACCTATAGATCGACCACCTAGCTCTTTTGATAAGATCTAATTTTTGGTATTTATAAAGTTCATCCAACCATCTTTATTCAGGAAAAAAGAATCATTAAAAATGATTAAGATTTCGCTAAGATATTGAGTCATGAAAACTGCCCTATATCGCTGAGTAAAGGAACCCAATTATCAGTTATTTCATTTCAATAATAGTCGATCAATAGACCAAGTTTCGACCCAGTTTTCAACTTCTATTTGATCATTAAAAATCCTAAGTTTTTGTCATAATAAAGTTCATATAATGAACTTATTTTAGAAAGAAAAATCTCTTAAAAAGATTGATCGAGTGGAAAGATATTCGAGTCCAAAGATTGCCCTATCGCTAGTCTTAGAAACAATTTTCAAATTTTATTAAAACCTTGTTCCAACTAGTCGACTTTGGTGATATTTTTAGACTATCAAATGATTTTCGCAAGTAACGAACTGACCCATTTAACAACGACCTAGCTAGCTTTTCATAGGAATTGAGAATACGGAAAAACATCTAGTATACGTTAAGTTATTTGTGTCCAAAACTCTACCAAATTCACTAAGTTTATTATTAGAGTTTCATGGGAAAATTTCGTAAATAATTATTATCAAGGGTCATTTTTGTTAATAACACATAAAAAGGATAGAAAATGTCATTTTTATAACTTAAGGGTGGAAACTGTCATTTTCCAAAAGTTCAGAGTGTGAACTGGCATTTGACCAAACCATAGGGATTAAAGCGTAACTTTTCATAACCATTATTTTTATCATTTCTACTTTATTTCCCGAACCAATATTAACATAATATGTTTATTAACGAACAAACCAAACCGAAACTTACAGATAAAAGATAAGATAAAATCTTATCTTTTGAAACTACATATTGGCTCAATTAAGTATTTAACCATCAACCAAAGTATTACGAAACAGAACGAAACAAAATAAACATATAATCATCATAAATGAATACTAAATATTGGCATAACAACCCAGGTTCATTGTCCGGAGACGTTTATCAACTTTCTTTCATTTGTTTTCCATCCAGATTGTCAAGGTGAGTTCATAACCCCTACTTTTATATGTTTTGAATGATTTTTGGGGGAGATACATGCTCATAACATTTACAAACATTGTTTGCATTTATATGACTTATGAATCACTAATGGACTTTTTCCCGAATTAAACATAAGTATTATCCCAACGTTATTCTTATTTTATTGCCTTAAGCTAAGTTAGATTAAGCAAAAAATCCTCCCATCATGAACCTCTAATCACCCACAAACCAGGGTGAGCGCGAATATTGTGGATAGATCTATTGGGCTGACAACCCCTTTGCGTTACCGTAACGTAACCCAAAGCATTATATTTGAGATAAATAAAGAGATGTGGCTATCTCCTACCCGGGGGCAAGGTTACCTACATTTAATTATGGGGTAATTATTACATCATTAGTTCATGACTGTTGATGTTCTGTTAAGGTTTTGCGTGTCATGAGACTTAGTGCAATAAAATACATCTTTCCCTGATAATAATTGTGTGTGTGGCAATTATTATATTTAATCTTGTGTTTAAATGATTTCCAACTGAACTGAAAGACATATTTCTGAATAACTGGACAAACGTATTTCTGAACCATTGAACAACGTATTTTTGACAACAGAAACTGGCTTATTTCTGAATAACTGGAACCAACATATTTCTGAATAAATGAAACATTTTCATTTACGAAACTTTATGAATTCACTCAACCTTTGTGTTGACGTTTTAGCATGTATTCTCAGGTTATTAGAAGCATGGATTGTCACGGGATTGGCTATGGACTGTCTATGTTATCATTCAATAAATAGCATATTTTATTAATGTATTTCGGAACCTCCTGCTGGGACCTGCATATTGTAACTCTGATATAAATGAATGATAACAATTTTATCTAAAACGTCTCATTTTCGAGTCGTTTTCTATCATCATGACTATGAACTGTTTAGTAACACCCCAACTTATATTTCCGCTGCGAATATCGAAAACGGGGGTGTTACAGAGTGGTATCATGGGGGAGAGAAATGTGTACACCAAGGACGCACAACAGGTTCACGTGATCGGGTTTAATCATTTATTCCGGTGTTGATAACCGCAGAGATGATCAGTGGTTCAACTTGTTACCTTGGTATTAACGTTTCACTGTTACGTCATGGGCTGATTAATTGTAACCATCAGGGGAGAGAGAATGTGTACATCAAGGACGCACAACAGGTTCACGTGATCAGGGCTTAATATCCAAGGATGGATACATACTATAGATGATCAGTGGCTCAACTTGTTACTTTGGTGTTATACTAAAGACTGAAGAAGGTCGAGTCGTCAGTCTATTCTACATTCTCTGTTGTGTGTTATCATCTCATGTGTATGCTGCGGGCTGATGGGTTATATGTAAGGTTACTGGAAGGCATTTGGTGAGATGAAGATGGTTGGTATTCTGTTCCTCCATATTGGGCAATCTTGAAGAATGCCGAGTCTACAGTCTACTCTACATTCTCCGCTATGTGTTAGAAGACTAAAGACGGCATGCATTTGGTTATCAAAAGACTTCTTCATATTATGGGCGTTCATCCAAAGTCTTCTTTCTATTATGGGTGTTCATCAGAAAGGTTGTCAGATTGGGGGAGAGCACTAATTAGGGGAGAGTGAAAAGTCAGAATTAATCCCTGATTAAATGTGCTCACATTACTCTTCAGCAAGTAAAGCGATGGCAGCGGAGATATTCTGGAAGCTGAGGAGTAATGGTTTTTGCTTCGTATCCTTGTATATATTTGCTTCATACATTTTTTTTGAACATATCTTATACCATTTTGTAAATAGATATATAGAAAACCTGCAATTTGTAAATAGAGAAACGTAAAACCAGGAAAACCATAAAAAATAAAAAATAGAAAATACCAAAAATAGTTTCACCTAGGCATGTCTTCTGTTTATCGATAACATTTACGGACTTAGAAATGTCATTCAATAATGGCACGGGTCTTTAAATGAAGCTCGAGCAGAAGTTAAAATGGATGGTTAAAACATGTCTAAATGGCTTGCTATTACTTTAGATAGCAACCCACGCTATACACTGGGGAAAGCATGTCGCCAAAAAGACAGTTGTTCCTCCAACCAGGTGATGTTCACCTGGGCATGGATTACTTTATATCCATGTTTCTCCGACTTGATGTACATTTCAGTGCATCATTTCGTGTATAAGAAGAGAAATCTTCTTTTCACCAAAACCCTCTTCCGTTTATGATTCTTCAGGAGAGTTTTGGTGTTTCACAAGGTGGTAACTGGACTTAAATTTTCTCAAATACTTGACGCTCAAGTGAATGACTACAGCTCTTTCAATAAGAAACGGGTCATTCATTGAGGGGGAGAGCATTTGATCAAATTTATGACACCTTTTTAAACATTGTGCAACATCAGCAGTGACACTCTCTATTGGCTTGAAGGGGAGTATAGTATGCTCCATTATCAGAACAAATTAAATCAGACACATTTTCTCCCACATTTTTCTAACTAATTTAAATCAATTGGGATCACAAATCTCAAAAGGTTTGAAATTTTTGATCGGGGGAGAGAATGTGATTTAAATATGAAATATGATAAAATGTGATGATTTGAACATAAAAGTAAGCTCTCCCGTATGTGTTAAACCATTTTGTATATCAATGCACATATTGAGGGGGAGCAAAATGTTTTGGATGTGAAAGGAAACTCTCCCGTAAGTGCTAAACTATTTTGTATATCAATGCACTTACTGAGGGGGAGCAAAGGATTGGGCATCTCATGCGAGCGTAACTCAGACGTTACAAATGAATTGACGAAACTTAAACTGTCATCAATCAAAAGGATGCGTCTTGTCCGGGTAATAATTTCAAGCTGGTCTAACCAGTGATGTAAGCGTGTCTCGAAAAAGACGTATCTGAGTAGAGTGTTGATGCGTGGTTTTGCGACCTTACAAAAGGTTTTACTTCTCGAGGGATCTCAAGAGGCTTGCAATCCCCACCAGGCAGTGTACCTGACCGATGTAGTATAGTGTAGTGGCAAGTACTGGGGGATTGATCGTTCTCTAGGGGAATAGTGTCGTTAGGATTGAAAAACTACTCTAATAGGTCTAAGGGTGAGGGAAGATTCTTTTTGTATTTTTTTATATTTTTATAAAAGCAAGTAAAATCTCGGGTTTGAAGGAGTGGGCGGAATTAGTTGCTAGTCAACTAACCCAAATAACTACAATTGCAAATAAAATAAAATAACTGAAAATAAAAAGGTTGTGGAACTTATATGGAGAGAAATGTGTTTACTTAGATTTCCTTACTCCCTAACTATCTTTTACCGGTTGATTAGTGTGTATTAATTACGTGGATGATGGGTGTATTCCTTAATACCAATCGTGGGGTGGCGTACGTACTTCCCCAACTCTATAAGCTCCTACTTCACTCCTATGTCGAGCCGGCTAAGAAGCTCCTAACATGGGATCACTAGAATTCGCTCATGCATTAAATACAACCATAAAAACCTTAGTACGCATTGGTTCATGTTTCTTAAGACGTTCAAGCAAGTTACCGTATAGGAGGTTAGCCAGTTTTCTTAAGCCTAACATCGATAAACAATCATCCAATACAATTAATAACACACCAACAACCAATAATCAATAGTTAGGTTTCATTAGATCTAAGCAAACACAAGATAAATCTAGCCTAGCATGTTAAATAAAAGACAAGAACAAGATATAATCAAACAACACATAGACATATTGAATGATTAATTGATTACTTATCTTCAATTGAACATGGGAGATCCAAGGGTATAAAACCCTTAAAAGTAGCAGAAAAATCGTCTTAGGGTTTCTCCTCACAAAGTTGCACACTAATGACTAAAAATTATGAGAATATATATAGAAAATCAGATCTGACGGCGTCACGTTATAGAGCTGACGCCGTCACCTCGCCGCGGTTAGGGTTTCTTGATGGCCTTCTTGACGCCGTCCCCTTTTAATCATCCAAAATCCTCTTTGGCGTGTCAAGGGTTGACGGCGTCACAATGGTGCTTGACGCCGTCACAGGTACTTTTCCAGCCGATTTTGAGACTTTGTCGTTTTCTTCACTTTTATGCTCCAAAAATGTCCAAAATGCTTCCTTTTCCAGATTTCTTCTCTAAAGTACCTAAAATGACAAAAGGAACGATTTAGGGCAATATTTGATCAAATAAATACGATTTAGGGCTTAAATGACCCCCTAAAAGCGGTACACTTTTCGCTTCATCAAATACCCTTACACTTGAGATTTGCTTGTCCTCAAGCAAATGCGCTTTTATTCTAATTAAAATACAAGTTAGGGGTCATTTAATGCTAATATAAAAGTAATTACAACAAATAGTCGTTCCACTTTAATCATAATAAGCACGGAGATTACAAACTAGCACCTCACAAGTAGTGTTTAGATACTCACATCTCTCAGGTGTCATAAAAGTATATCTCATAAATGAAAATGAATAATATCTCTCACTACCTGTCATAGCAAATAGATTACCATAGGCTTGGGAAAGGATTAAAAACCTCCTCCACTAGGCGTAAGCACCTAAGATAAACTATCAAAGAGGGCTTTTAAACGGGTTATAACGTTAGGTGTAGGGATATGATAAACACGGTTTTGTTGGATAAAGGATATTTTACTGGTGGCGAGTTAAAGATCTTGATTAATTACATGTACAATATGACGTTGCTAAGCCAAGACTAGACTCGAATTAAGCTAATGAAAAAAATAACAAAAAGATAAAATAAACATAAAATGAAACGGGATGGTAATCCGTATGTTTTTTTCTACTTTTTTTTTTTTTTTTTTTTTTTTTTTTTTTTTTTTTTTTTGCATACATTCTTGCCCTACCATCCAAAATAATACATTATAGGGGGGTTGTATCCCCCTTACACTTGAACTTTTACATAACTTTACAATTAACTATTCTAATGACTCGAATTAAGATAATCGAAACACTTGGAGTACTTTTAAAATATTTAGCACATATGGGGGTAATAATGTTGTTCTTCCCCATTACTCCATTACACTAGTACTTTACCCATGAGTCTCAATCGTCCCAAAACAATATGTACAAGGATATGACTCGACTTAGCAACCATGTAATCAATTAGATAATTAACTTGGGGTTTAAACAAATGCTGTCACAATAATGCACTAAAAATGAGTGCATACAAGGTAGGCTAAGGCGATTTGGGTGTACATTTAAGTGGGGTGTAAACAAATTCTTACTTTAAGTAAAATGCTTAAAGTTAGAAACGAAAAGATAGGCTCTGAGGGGTGTACTAGGGGTATCATGTACTAAAAATGAGTACAACGCAAAGGGTGTGGGAGAATTACTTGACCAATGTAGCCAATGTAATTATAACAAAAACACAGGTGTAAAACAATGGGTTAATCCTAATGCCTCTTATCATGTAGTAAATCTAACTACACGAATGTAGTCTCACTTGTGGCCTCGGAATGGTCCTAACGCAAGTTCTAGAATCTAAGTGCTACCGGTACACACATCATAGCATAAATGCTTTTCCTACCAATTCTAGGGGCGAACCTCACATATTTGGGGGTGGAAAATTTTTTAGTGGTACGGTTTTGTGCTAGTCATATAACTCCTATCCGTGAGACGCTCATTAAGACCAAAGTTTCACTCCTATATGTTGTAAAAAATTTTAAATTTGGCACTAAAATTGCCTTAACAGGTATTTTCTCTCAGTTTTATTACACATCTACCATTAAACAAACGAAAAATCAAGCGTAATAGCATTCTCTAAGGTATCGTACTTTACCCCCCTTACACTTAAGATGAACATTGTCCCCAATGTTCAAATAACAAGATGTAAAAGTAAATAAGGTAAAAGAATGAAATCAAATACTCCCCTGATTCGCTCGGTAGATAAAGAGGTAACATGGTTAGATCTTCTTCCAAGGTAATGTTGAAGCTTCAAGACTAAAGCAACGCCAAAAGCTAGATTCCACATACATCTCCTTGTCCAAAATAACCTGTTAAACCTGAGAAAACAAACACGAAAACCTGCATAACATCGGCGGGATAAATCTGTATAAGGATATAATGCTTGTGGAATGATTATTTTGCAGATTCCTGGAGTTTATAAGTTAGAGATTTAATAAAGCATTTTATGATTCCGGAAGAAAAACAAAACTTTCAAAAAAAAAATTCCAGAAAACTGTTCCTGACGCTGTCAGACTGGGGTCTGACGCCGTCAGAAGTGATCTGACAGATTTTTCATGTTAAGTTTCCAGAAAATTTCTGGAAAAACTCAATCCTTATTTCCTGGAAATCCTGCAAAATATCATTATGACTCGATACAAGCATTTGACTCAAACAATTACTAATATGTATGTTAATTTAATATTGTTATGATTCATGTTCATTTGTTCTAATAAACCGATTTGGATTTCCCTTACACTTGTCTTTTGCAAAATACCTTTATATGTAATTAAGACGAAGTTAAAAACAAGATAAAGCATTTTCACAATTTAGTTTCGAACATGAATCAATAATAATAAAAATTAAACATACATACAGATGCAAATAAAATCAAACAAACAAATAAATAAACACACAAAGCAAATAAAGCTTGGGTTGCCTCCCAAGAAGCGCTTTTCTTTATTAACGAGTCTTGTAGCTAGACTCAAAGTCACCGTACATTACGTGACTCCATCATTGGTCACGGTTTCTAGGTTCCCCTTTGATTCTCTATCAGAATCTCTTTCATAGTAAAGGTATTTCGGGTCCTCGAGATCAAAAGGATTGTTTTGGTATTTAGAACTAAGCTCCTTAACATGCTTAAAGAATCCACTCGACAAGTCAAAAGTGTCCTTACATCCTCTTCTCACATCATCATCACATAACACGGGTTGGGAACTTAACCCATCGAGCCCTCCATAATCAATCTCCTTGAATTCTCTCATCTTGTAAGGCGTTTGGTATGAGATTTCCCTAATCCCATCGGTGAAAGTCATGATCCCATTGAGCTCGTCCACAACCAAGCTTGTGGCCTTGCAAAAAGGTGCCCCAAAAACAACTTGTGATAACCTGGGATCGATGTACTTTTCGATATTATCGACGATTGCGAAGCTTATAGTAAATGTCATATTTCCTACAAACACCTGTACATCATCATCTATGCCAATGTCATCCTTCCCTTTATGAATCATCCCCCATCTGCAAATGTTGTTATAATGAAACAAGGACATCACATTTTTGGGTAAACATGTGTCAATGTAAACATTATAAAAATGCTTGTGACCAATCATGCAAGGTATTTTGAGATTATTCGGATCACGTCGCTTAATTCGGCCAGGCCTTCTACCGTGTAGCCCCCATGTGTTGCAAATTGCTGATGGTTGACACTCATACACTTCTTCACTGCCATCCCGAAAAATCACTTTCCTGACACCATCGGTAAATAATGCACTACTATCATCCTCATCGAGTATCACTCCCGTTGCTTTTATGAATGGTTTGCCTAGAACAAGGCTAGTTAAGGATGGGCTGATGATCGAGTTCATGTTATTAAATACAGTTAGCTCGATATGAAAGAGGAACTTTTCTATCACAATTGGTACCCTTCTTATTACCCCGATGATATTAAACCCTTCATATTTGACCTGTTTGGTGAAGGCTTCGTTATATAGAGAAAGGGATATTGCATTCATAGAAGAGTTGGGGTTTATGTAGGCATCTTTTATAAACTTTTTCCTAGTGGTGCAAGATATCTTAAAGACCCTGGGAGCGCCATCCCTATTCTCTCTCCAAATCCCATAGGCAGCTTTGCTGTGCCCCTCTCAAGTTCCTCCACCAGGGGGCGGTCTAGCAGTCCTGGGAGCCCATGAGGCATTTCGGATTTCTCTTCCGAGCCCTCCTCATCACTCACTTCTCTTGTACTAGAGTTCTTTGGTGAGTCTAGATAGTCGCCGGGCGCCTCGGGGTTCTTTTCGGGAACTTCACCCTCCATTTCATTGTCCACATTCTCGGTTGATTGTTGGTCCAGGTTGGGTTCAGGAATAGGTATTGTTGTAATGGTGTTCACGAAGTGGAGTGGCTTTGAAGGGGTATGAGTATCTCTAGTTTCTTTTCCGTTTTGTGATATGTGTTTGAAGAGTTTACTAGGGTTCTTGATTTTTACAGGAGGGGGTATTTGGTGAGTCACCGTGACAGATTTGATCTCATTGACTCGTGCCAACTCACAAGTTGACCTGTCAGCAA
Organism: Artemisia tridentata subsp. tridentata; assembly: GCA_021014915.2. Classification (NCBI taxonomy): domain Eukaryota; kingdom Viridiplantae; phylum Streptophyta; class Magnoliopsida; order Asterales; family Asteraceae; genus Artemisia; species Artemisia tridentata. The sequence continues at coordinate 136,565,533 of CP139505.1, read as the reverse complement.
TGCGATCATTGATAACCCTTAACAGGTTATCAACCTTGTTGTTCATATCAACTTGCTGTTGTTTGAATTGATTCTCAAGTTTGGAGAGCTGTGTTTCTTGAGAGAGAATGAATTTTTGCAGTGATTCCTCGCGATTTTGTTGTTTATGCGTATGCTGATGAGGATAATGTTCAGACCAGGTGAGTGGGGGAGAGTCATTGAATGATACGCTTCGAGTTTGGTTCCAACTAAAATTTGGCTTACTCTTCCATGCCTCATACCTATCTTCGGAATTCTTGGGTCCATAATTAGTGGTGAGCCACTTATCTCCCGCCTTATCGATTCGCGAGGATGCGAATTCTTTGAAAGCCTGTTTGGGGAGTTCCATACAATCACGAGTGTCGTGGGGACCACTACATAATTCACACGAAGAAGTGATTTTGTTCACTTGGCTTGAAGGTTTAGGAGCCTCGTAGGATTTCATAAGAAACTTGACTTGGTCTTCAAGTTCTATGATCCTACGGTCGGAAGTTCTTGAATTGTTCGAAGGCAAAGATATTGCCTTGACCGTTTTATTCAAATCACGGGGATCATTCCAACTTTCGTTGTCATAAAGAGCAAGATCTTCCAGGAGAGCCCATGATTGTTCCGCACTTAGATCACGTAGCTTACCACCGGCCGATCGGTCAATGGTTTGCCTCGTGGAGAGATTGATGTGGTCATAGAAGATTTGGACTTGGAGCCAAAGTTCTATGCCATGGGGAGGGACTTTTTGGAGTAAGTCCTTGAATCGAGTCCATGCCTCGTAGAGGGTTTCGCCTTGACGTTGTTGGAACATCAAGATATCATTCCTTAGCTTGGTAGTTCTTCCTGGTGGGAAAAACTGAACGAGGAAACGAGTGGTGAGATCATCCCAAGAGGTGATGGATCCTGCGGGTAGACGCTCTAGCCATTGATTAGCTTGGTCCCGCAGAGAGAATTGAAAGAGACGCAGTCGGGTCATCTCTCGAGTGGCAACATCAAGGTCTATGGAATCAACGATTTTGAGAAAGTCCTTGAGATGTTGATTAGGATCTTCGGAACGAAGTCCATGGAATGCGCATCCGCTTTGCACCAACCGGATGGTGTCGGATCGCAAGGGAGTGACATTGGCTCCTTGAGTGAGCTCAATGGTGTTTCGATAGCCATGGTGGCTAGGACGGGAGTAGTCTCCTAAGGTACGGGTTCTAGGAGGTGGGTGTTGTTGTGGTGGTGGGTTGTTGGGATCGAGGATATTACCACCTTCCATGATGTCGGATGGTAATGGTTACGAACAAAGAAACGAAGAAAAAAGATAGACTAAAGAAAACCTAGAAAAATAAAATAAAAATCTTACTAGAAAGGAATCTAGTGAGTAGACCTAATAAAATAAAAATTCAACCTAAACAATAACTATTCTCCGGCAACGGCGCCAAAAACTTGATGCGTGGTTTTGCGACCTTACAACAGGTTTTACCTCTCGAGGGATCTCAAGAGGCTTGCAATCCCCACCAGGCAGTGTACCTGACCGATGTAGTATAGTGTAGTGGCAAGTACCGGGGGATTGATCGTTCTCTAGGGGAATAGTGTCGTTAGGATTGAAAAACTACTCTAATAGGTCTAAGGGTGAGGGAAGATTCTTTTTGTATTTTTTTATATTTTTATAAAAGCAAGTAAAATCTCAGGTTTGAAGGAGTGGGCGGAATTAGTTGCTAGTCAACTAACCCAAATAACTACAATTGCAAATAAAATAAAATAACTGAAAATAAAAAGGTTGTGGAACTTATATGGAGAGAAATGTGTTTACTTAGATTTCCTTACTCCCTAACTATCTTTTACCGGTTAATTAGTGTGTATTAATTGCGTGGATGACGGGTGTATTCCTTAATACCAATCATGGGGTGGCGTACGTACTTCCCCAACTCTATAAGCTCCTACTTCACTCCTATGTCGAGCCGGCTAAGAAGCTCCTAACATGGGATCACTAGAATTCGCTCATGCATTAAATACAACCATAAAAACCTTAGTACGCATTGGTTCATGTTTCTTAAGACGTTCAAGCAAGTTACCGTATAGGAGGTTAGCCAGTTTTCTTAAGCCTAACATCGATAAACAATCATCCAATACAATTAATAACACACCAACAACCAATAATCAATAGTTAGGTTTCATTAGATCTAAGCAAACACAAGATAAATCTAGCCTAGCATGTTAAATAAAAGACAAGAACAAGATATAATCAAACAACACATAGACATATTGAATGATTAATTGATTACTTATCTTCAATTGAACATGGGAGATCCAAGGGTATAAAACCCTTAAAAGTAGCAGAAAAATCGTCTTAGGGTTTCTCCTCACAAAGTTGCACACTAATGACTAAAAATTATGAGAATATATATAGAAAATCAGATCTGACGGCGTCACGTTATAGAGCTGACGCCGTCACCTCGCCGTGGTTAGGGTTTCTTGATGGCCTTCTTGACGCCGTCCCCTTTTAATCATCCAAAATCCTCTCTGGCGCGTCAAGGGTTGACGGCGTCACAATGGTGCTTGACGCCGTCACAGGTACTTTTCCAGCCGATTTTGAGACTTTGTCGTTTTCTTCACTTTTATGCTCCAAAAACGTCCAAAATGCTTCCTTTTCCAGATTTCTTCTCCAAAGTACCTAAAATGACAAAAGGAACGATTTAGGGCAATATTTGATCAAATAAATACGATTTAGGGATTAAATGACCCCCTAAAATCGATACACTTTTCACTTCATCAAGTGTACCGTTTCGAGAAACTTTCTTTGGACTTGACCAGGCCGGGTAATAATTTCAAGCTGTTCTAACCAGTGATGTAAGCGTGTCTCGAATCGGTCATGTTCACTGAAAGTGGATCAATTCAAAAAGTGCGAGCTCCACCCAACATGTGCAAATTTACAATTAAAACATTAGAGCACAGGTTGAGGGGGAGCATTTGAAAAATATATAACTCTTAAAGTGTTAGCAAACTGTGTTTCATAATCATGAACACTTTGAGAGATTTTTCAAAGATTTGGTAAATGGCAACATAGGATAGTCATGAAGTTATAAGGTGGCTAAGGTTAGGAAAACCGTCCTATGATCCGCCAGAGCCGGAGGGATCTACCCAAGGACAATACCGAATAGTTAGTATTAGAAAGTCCTTAGGTATGATTATGAAAAAAGGAGTAATGTGAGTAAGGAGAAAGAAGGGGTTGAAGAATTAAAAAGAAATGAAATGAGAAAGGGTGAAAAGAAATAGCCCTCCAATTATTCAACCTTAGGGCAGAAACCGGGTTCAATTCATATGCTACTGGTAGTTACCAAGGTAACACCGGTATTGAAGAACAAGACGTCATGGACCCAGTGACGCACTGCACTAAACCTTCTAAACTACTCAAGTTCTCTTAAAAGGACTTGTTTCATTCTCACGGGGAACCCTGCATAATCTATCGACCGCTCATTACGAGTTATGTTGATATTGAAACAGGAGACACCGCTCCAGTCTCCGACTACCAAAAATGCACTTATCGAGTCTAGAGCCACGAGATGCATAATAAGATCTCATAGGAACACATGCTACTTCTACACTGGTTGTTCAACATTAAGGACACCAGTTGTAAACTTAAGAGTCCTACGCAGATCTTAGCAATCTGCCAAAACATTTATGAGAGAATTTATGAATGTAATTCTCAATGATTGAATGGAAATTCCTGCCAGGGTCAACATCAAACAGCCCTAAAAGCAGGTCACTTCGGTAATTCCTTGTGGATTACGCTTAGTGATCGCGGCAGTTTCAAACGGTCTACAGTCGTGGAGTGATCTCCAGCGACTCACCTAATCGTTGATTTGCTACGGTAAATCTTTAAAACCCTCTGTGGGTTTCTGATTTAGGAACGGTCTTGGTAAGGATTAGAGAGAGGTTTCACACTATGCTGTTAACAATCTCGAAGTCCGAACCTGTAAGTACCGGACATTTTATTGCTAACTGTCGTATGCAGGAACACCTGGCGGTTGTAGCTGATTGAGATTGTAGCATATTGCTGTTGCAGCTGATAGCGGTTGTAGCTGATTGCTGAAAAGATGTTAATCCATCACCACATGCTCACACTACATCAATCTTACACAAGTTTTCCCTTACCTCTCTCTAACTTCTCTCTAACTCTTCCACCATGGATCTCATCTTCCATAACCCAAGACCACTCGAATCATCCACACAATCAATATGTTTAGATCAACACATTCTAAATTACTTTTTCTTATTTAGGTGCAACTTAAGAAAATGGTTTTCACAGCTCTTAACTTTGTAAATAGTGACATGCTTGATATGTTTTGTCAATTTAATATTAAAATATAGTTTTGTTTTTGTCTGATGATTATGGTTGCCACAAATATGTTCGATGCATGAGGTAAACTTAATATGTTTTATTATTTGTATAAAATGCTTATAGGCTTTACTTTCAGATATAATTGTTTGAATGAACTGCATAGTTGACAAAAAGTTTATTTGATTAGCACTAACTACTCAATGTATACTAAGTATTTGATGAAATGCTTAAAGGACAAAGAACATCAAATATCAATGCTTATTTATCGTGGTTGATGGCATACGTTGGAGAAACTGAATGACCTTTTTCTTTTGACTAAACAAGGATCTATCTTAGGTCATTGCGCAAGTGTGGAGACATTCCAATCTTGGGTGTCTGTCTTGGTCACCAGGTATTGTTTCAAGTTGGTTTCAAATGTGTAATGCTTTGCGTTTTAATACCCTTCATGTAGTTTTTTAGTTAATATGCTTATATGAGCTGTTCATCTACCGCAAAGTAGCATCCATGCATGGTTTTATGCCCAAATTAAATTCATATTTTTATTTGGGAAACTTTGATTTGTAAATTTCTAAAACTTCGGGTGATTATTACCTATAGGATTAGATTTACATACTTAACCTTCGTATTTTTTTCCCGCAACTGTTATGTTCTGTATAATTATTCATCCTGATACTGAAGAGTACTTTACTTGCGGATTTATAGATAAAATTTTATTCTCATTCGCTTCAGTGCTTTGACAGGCTTTAGGATATGTGCATGGTACAAAAGTTGTCCATGCCTTTGAACCTGTCCATGGACGTCTAAGGTACATAAACTGTTTGTGTGCCATGTAGCAATAACTTTGATCTCCAACATGGATACTGAACTGAAAATATGCCATGCCAATAAGAACTGCATATCGATTGAGCTATCATTTTGATACATGAAATTGAGCTTTAGTGTTGTATTATGCTTTAACTATTTCAGTAGTTTCCTTAATCATGATAATTTGCATGAGTTGACTGTGAAGTTTCCTTGGTCGTCATAGATTTTGCTCATATCAACTCCACTTCTCTTCTTCAGTGAAATTCAACATAATGGATGCAGCCTGTTCCGTGATATTCCTTTGGGCATAAACTATCAAAGATACTTTTGGGGATTTGTTCTGAGGAGACAGAAAGGGTATTATCATAATATGGTAATTCAGATACTTTTGGGGATTTGTTCTGAACAATTTTTATGTCCTCAAATGCGTTTATGAGTGCAATTTTTTCTTTATCTCATTTGGAAAATGGCTCAATGACGGTCTTTTGTAACGAATGATACTCTTTTTTTGATATCTCTATGTGCAGATCATGTGTACTTCCCTAAGAAAACAATGAGGAGGTTATGTTGCTTAAAGGTAACTTCAGTAAACTTTCTCATAAATTTATGCAAAGATGATCATTGAGGTGACATGTTGCTTATTATTTTTTCGTTAAAAAATATATCACTCACATATTATGATTGCACATTTATAATGAATTTGGCTCATTTAAGGTCGCAAAGATTATCTATAATCTTATTATTGTGGTCACTTAGCAATCAAATAAATGAAACGGGTCAAATAGATTGAAAGTGCATACAAATTCTTCAATTATTAGAGGTATGTATGCTTCAATATTGTCATGAAATGGGTCAAATGGGTTAAGAATCTAATGTCTTATAAGAAGGTATGCAAGCTTCATGAAATGTGTCAAATGGGTCAAATAGGTTGAAAATTCATACAATTTCTTCTTTTTATATTGTCATGAAATGGGTCAACAGGTTAAAATTGTACTAAAGGAAACTGTTCAAACAAGGTTGAAAGTGCATTTAATCTCCTTGATTATAAAAATAAGATTGTGACATATGATCATCTGATTTGTTACATCGTAGTGTACACACTAATATTAGTACAATTAGTTTATATCGCATATGTTTTTTATGGTTTCAGGGGTAATCGTGAAGAAGTTTATATCGCATCTGTTTTTAGGTAAGTGATGCTCAAATAGACAAATCTGATTAATTGCCTAGATACATATGCATTCTTGATCGATCTGCAAGCTGGTATAAACTTCAAAAGGATCAAATGTTTTAATGCAGGTATGTACGTCTCCATTTAAAACTCCTCATACTAAGTTGCGTGCATGGTGCATCTCTAAATTTACAAATGTTGTTCTTTATTTTAGTTGGTTCATCTGGATAAGTTCAAGTTTTGGGAGTCAATTAATTCTAATTTCAACATTGTTAAAATATATAAATATGTATTTTTAATCTTTTAAATTTTAAGAATTTATATGCATTTGAATGTTAAGTTTTAGGTTTGACCTCCAAAGTCAAGCTATTCCAGTTGGACTGTCGCAATTATGTGTTAGTCATTGTCTAGATTTGTTTATAAAACTTTACTCTTTTAGTGTCGGGCTAGTTATTTGCCAATTAGCACATGTAAAAACAAATTAATGGTATTTTCATGAAGTTTTTGTGAGAAAAAAAAACACATTTTGTATATATCATTTTTGTAAGAAAGGCATATCATTCCAGTAGGCAACTAAAGACATTTGAACCACAGCTAAATCTCATGATGGGTCACCTAAAGACATGTATGCAAATGTCAACACCATTAATGCAAAGCTTCCAGCTTGAAGGTACTTTTAGAAATTTAATTCTTGATTAAATTTATTTAACAATTTCGAGCCATTTTTACGGTTTAGCGTTTGTTACAGCTGATGTATTTTAATTTGCTAGACAAGTGAATATGAGAATTAGTTGCTTTATCGGATAATTGTGGTAATTAGGAGTCATTCTGTTTGCTATTTCCAGGATCTGTTACGAATATTGTTAATATGATTCCAAAAATTATCTCAGCTAGGCATTTATCGCTCATTTATTTCAGATTCCTCATTTTTGAACTGGTACAACTATTAATATGTTGCATAAGTAGTTTTAAGGGATGATTCTGCTATCGAGTTTTAATTAGAATGACTCATTACGTTAGTATCAATCACTTCTGTAAATATTGTATTTTACTATTTACGTTCTGTTAGTGCAAGCAGTCTCGTTTGTTTTGATTGATGACAAACATGTAACTTGATACATAACGTAAAATGTACAAGTTACTTGTAATCATATCTTGTCTCAACATACATTCAACACCTCTAAACCTCTCGAGTCCTCGTATGATACAACACAGGTTCGTACATGTTTGTTATGTGGCATTATGATTAAACCCTTAACAAACCATTTAAAATGTTTAAAATACGGCTAGGTCATTAAGTATTTTAAAAAGACTAACCATTCTACTTAGAATCTCATTTCACATTTTGCATATACAAGTACTTTTACTTGTACATCATGTTTCCTAAGTTTAATAGGATAAGTACTCTTTAGATGTCAAACTAAGACAAATGTGCTTACTCATGAAAATGATGTTAATGACATAGTAGCATAAGTAGTTTAACATCTTTAGTAGCATAAGTATATACATGTTACTTATAAATGGTACATACATGTTACATACATTTACATTTACATAGTTTACATTTTAATTCTTAAAATGGAAATATGTACATGACATCATTGCATACATCATAGTAATATCTTTAGGATATCTTGAAGATTTAGAGAATATCATGGAAAGATCTTCAAGCAAAGAATTAGATTTGATAATATCTTGGCAAGATTTGGAAAGATTTTGAAAGATATTCTGTCAGGGTCTGGCGGAACCAAAACCCATAAGGGACGGACCCCTGGATTTGGTTCTGCCAAATCCGTGGGTTGGTTTTTACAATTTGCCTATAAATAGTAGCCCATTGTTTCATCCACTTGAACATACATTCTCTCTACCCTTTGCATACATTTAGATCAGTAGTAAACCATGTAGAAACATACATTAATCACCCTTTCCATCATGATCATAATGTTACTAACTTTCATTATGTTGTAAGCATACACTCCTAATGATCTTGTGAAGCAAGCTCAGAGATCGTGAGTCATCATCCATCATAAGCATAGCATACCTCCTGATCTACCAAAAGACTTGGAGATCTTGAAGTCATCATCCACTAAAGCATACCAACATATGAAGATTCAAAGGCAGTTGACATCCTAAATGTTTGAAGACTTCTTATTCAAGAAGTTCATGTAGATTCCCCATACATACATATATGAAGATCCATCACAACAAGTTTAGAGAGCTTGTGATCTTCATCCATTGAAGGCTTCCTATCAATGGAAATTCATTTAGATTAGCCATTCATATCCAGTGGACATTTATGTCATGGATCATTATTGTAAACATCATTGCATCATAATATAAACATCAAACTATATTAGGTGGTTTATGTGTTTGTGCCATAAAATACAAGGTTTCTATGTTGGGCCATAAAATATATCGGGAGTGGTTGTACCCTCGTAAAAGAACTCGACATCTAGCTTAGTGTTAGAAATTGTATAAGCGACGTTAGGTTGGTTCTACCTCGAACTAGAACTCGACATCTAGCTTAGTGTCAAAAATTGTATAAGCAACGTCAGGTTGGTTCTACCTCGAACTAGAACCCGGTATTTAGCTTTGTACCGGAAAAAGTGTAAGCGACGAATGTAAGGTTTTTTCCGCCGAGAAGGGAGCTTGTTGATCTAGTGAAGTAACTCTCGAGTTGGGTACTCGAGGAGTGGAGTACGGCGGAGAGGAGCTCTGTGACCGAACCACTATAAATCATCGTCTTTGGTTTGCGCTTTCTTTTACTTATTGATTTACTATTATGTTAGCATTATATGATTGCTTATGTTGTGACTTGTTTATAATACTTATGTGACAACATGTTTTAGTTTATGCTAGTCATAAACTACAATTGACATCTTTCATATTAGAACAAGCTAAATTGGAAATTTGATACAACAAGTTTTAAGGATTTAAAATGGGAACATATTCACCCCCCCCCCTCTGCGTTTTCACAATTGGTATCAGAGCCTTGTGGCTCTTATTTTCAAAACAAATGGTTTTTAAAATGGAGTACGATCCATGTATCAAATTACCATTGAAGCGGAATATAATATGAAAAATGTTTCGCTAAGTATACTTAGAAATTTTGTTGTTAAATGTTACTTTGTATACAAGCTTGAAGATGTCTTTGGAAAATCAAAAGAAAAGATTTCTCAAAAGAATTAAGTGTCAAATTGTGTGCTTAAAACAAATTTACGAAAAATACGATTTTAAAAGGAGTGTTTGGGATAACTATAAATTTAGTTGAAAAATCCCTTTGTAAACTATTCAAGCTTGGTATACATCGTCATATTTAAACACAAAGTGACGAAAAGTATCTTTCTTTTTATGCTATGTTATGTGACTACTTGTTGTAGTTGTTTGCATACATGTTGTTTGCTTATTGAATGTTGTGATTGCACTTGTTTATTTGTGATACATAAAGTGTCTTGTCATGATATTCATTTGCTTGTTTATCAATTTCTTGTTTATGCACAATAGGACATTTGCTAGATCTTGTGCACTAAGTTGATAAATTGTTTTTGTATTACTTATAGACTTAGATATTCTTCTTTACATATGTTATGTGATTATCTTGCATAATTCACTTAGGAATGAGAATTAAGTAATACTAATTAAGTATCTTGAAAGATGGTCAAGTGTTTAAATGTGTCACTACATTTTTAAACATGTAGTATTCTTGTAAAAGGTGTTTGGTATATCTGCTTCTACAATGATGTAGTATTCTTGTAAAAGCCCTTTTTCCAAACACTCGTACTAAATCAAATGCACATTAAACAAACTCAACCAAATTTACCACCTATAGGATTAGAACCTTCACCATCAAATGAGCATGATACTCACATTCATTGTTTATCAAGTTCCACTAGGTATAAGTAGTACCACTTTCACAAGTTATCAAAGTATTAGTAATACTTTGTCGTTAAACTTCTGCATAAGTTTCATTAAACCTTAAATCAACATTTTAACAACATATGTTAAAATGCAATCTCAAAGCCAACCTCATGCACCCCAAGTAACAATGACTCTTGAGGAGTATACATAAGAAACTCAAGTGAATTCTTCATGTCATCCCCAAGTATATTTAGGATAGGTTTATCTGACTCAAACACTTTGGGTTCATATCTTCATTTAGAAAAACATGATGTTTCAGAAAACATGATATTTCGGAAAACATTATGCCTAAGAAATCATACGTTTAGTTCTCATCTTGTTAAAAGGGTAATGTATATCCTATGCATCATTATCTTCTTGCAACATGAACGGTTATGTCACAAGAAATTTCATTACACCTCATTAGCCAAATGATCTTAAACAAACATCTACAAGTTCTATGAACTAGAGCCTCCCCCTCATCTTGTCATACTTGTTTTCATAAGCATGATGACTTTATCCCATGAGATAATCTTACTTGTTGAAAGATACTATATGTGTCTATTTCCTTTCAAGCGTACATCATAACCTAACCTTGCTCATAATCTAGTTCAAACCTTGTGCATATCCTACACATCTCTAGAGCATACACAAGATCTATAAAAGTTGGTAACTTTATTTAGATACTTGTATAGGTGATGTTGAATATATAAAAACATATTAAACAAATAAACGCAGCGGATAACATCACCAACAACGGATCCATATAGCCATATGATCAATCATATAATTGAATACAAGTATTATACCTTTGAAGCGTGATCACGGATGCACCAATAACACCAATATCACCAATTTGAGATGGAGAAACCAAAGAGATCAATGATGTTGATCTCCTCTAAGAATGAAACACACTACACTTCCTTGATCACCAATTAGATGCTAGTTTTTTGCTTGTAACCTTGAACTAGCAACACATACAATATGTTTTGCAAAAGTGGGATGTAAAATCAAGAACCCTAGGAGGGGGAGATGGTGTGCCGTGTGGTATATGGAGAGGGGAGAGGAAATCACTCTTATTTTTGTGGTAAGTCATAATGTGATTGATATAATTAATCCTTGATTGATTCTATCAATTACATACTTACACTTAGCACCTAGTAAAAGTTCAACAAGTCCCTCCATACCCTCCATATGGCCGGCCACCATAAGGGCCCACAATGGGCTTGCCCATTGTTGGTCCAATCCAAAAACGCTAAGTCTAACTTAGTATTTAATGGCCCGTTATAGATCCCGAGTTACATAGCCGTTTATATATTGTAAATACGATAATTACAATCTATAAAATGATGTCTCTGTGTATAAGTGTGTGACCCCATAGGCTCACATATGTCTAGCCATATAATTATTTATTATGACACGAGCATACTCCAACAACTCCCACTTGCGACGTCATAATAATCAAGTAATTATACAAGCAAAGGTTAGCGTCTAGCAACACGCCAATGCCCCTAGAGATATGTGAGAATTGTTTCTCAAACGTCTCATTTTAAATGGTTTATATGTCATCTATCCTTTTGTTACAGATACCATGTTGAACATTAGACATAGATCAAATGTCATTCTAATTGTTCAATTATTATGTTTCTCGATATAGATATTGAACAAGATTATCAAGTGGATCAAGATTCATCTTAATCTCATTTTGGGTACGGCCATACAAACATCTGTCCAATTCATCGAGGGGCCCAACAGTATCTAACTCCATAACATGTGGAGGAACAAATCCTATTTTAACTGCACGTGTCATTCATGTGTTTCATATCACTCCTGAATATGGTTTTTATAACTACCTTATTCAGGACAACGTTTAACCATATCAAGGAATGAAATTCCACGCATGCAAGACCTACTTGCATCTCAAGTCTAAGGATAAGAGACATAACCACTTGTGAGATTCACTATTGACGACGATCCATGCAGTGAATACTCGTAGGTTGGGTCAGTCCAATGTTCATCACAATGAACAACATGTGAGTTTGGTGGAATCATCAATTAATATCTATTCTTAATAAATATCACCAACACGCTCACATTTGCCTTAATTCGATGATACTCCCGTGTCGTCAACTGGCAATGGACAATTTTAGAATAAATAAATTATTCATGGATTAAACATGCAAATATAGAACACAGTAGTATAAATGAAGACGATCATACCAGGTATATCAATTCATTATATAATACGACTGCTTACAGTTCCATTATCCAAATACTAAAAATAGATATGCATAAGACTACTCATAGGTCGGAATTCGATGTTCCCACCATGATCAAATTATGTTGTACAAGACAACAAGTAGTCATCTGAGTAAACTTTGAGAATACTTGTTTCAAAACTCATAAAAGGTTTGAATGATGATTGTCCTTTGTATGTGTGCATTCAAGTACAAGACGAGTATTGCAACAATACATTCCATAGGGTGTTTGAAGCTAGCAAAACTCCTACATTAGACAATCATCTGAACAGTTTCTCAAACTATAAAGTATTCTTATTCTTTTAATGTATAACGCATTAATGCTCTCAGTCGAGCACATCTAGTCAACAATTTCATCATTCATGATGACATCCTACAACGACTAGGGTTGAGCATCATCTCTGTTAAATAAGCATCAGTGTATGCAAACAAAACAGAGCTCCTCAAATATCCGTAAACGTTTGAACACATCTTTGGTACTTTGTAGGTCCATTATAATGTTCGTTTAACAATTACCTAATGACTTTCACTTAGATATTTGTTGTTATCAACTCATCTTGCATTCATGCAAATGATATATATACAGTCCAATGCATAATGAATCCTTTAGTCGAACTTAAGATTTCCATTCATGTGTTCAATCTCATCAAGTGAGATCAATCATTGAGACTCCCCTCAATAACGTGTCATATTGTGTTTAGACTTAATAACCGCTTATGTTTATTCTAATAAACATATATATATATATATATATATATATATATGTATATATATATATATATGTATATATATATATATATGTATATATATATATATATATATATATATATATATATATATATATATATATATATATATATATATATATATATATATATATATATATATATATATAAAACAAGGTTGTATGTCTTATTTTATAAATCCCTTAAGAGAAACTTCATTCCAAGCTAAGGATTAAAGTCTAGCTTAGATGGAATATTGTTTCTAATATGTTAATGACATATGAGATTTAAGAAAATAAATATAGTGCTCCAACTTGCTCTCAGTGTACTTAGGAGTAATCTTATTAATCAAAATCAAATTAATGATTTTATAATTAACTTAAGATCTCTGCTCCTAGATGCATGATCTAATCCACACATGGATTATTTTATCTTGTATAATAAAGATTATATGGATTCATAAACCCTTTTGATTACTCATCGTCCTCGCAAAGATAATCAACAAGAAAAGTGTTTTGATATCCTATTTTCATATTTCATTTACATGAAAACAGGTATGACAATTAATCATCTTTATACATTTAATGTTTGTAGATAGGAAGATTTAGTCATAGTCAATTTCTTGAGTACGAGTAAACTCCTTTTACTATGCGTGCATTAAATGTGTGTATAAGTTTGTCCTTTTGAGTCTTCTCATCAAGAAACTCATTCTTAACCACACAGTCTAACCGATTGGTAAGAGATCAATCAAACTCCATGAGTGATTGTATTTCAAGGACTGCATCTTTACATTCATGGTTTTGAGCTGTTTATCAGATTCAAGATCTGATAATGCATCTCTGCAGTTAGCAGGTTCACTATGATCCTCTAACTTATATCCCTTAGCATTGATATAAAAACTATATCATTCAGGTGCAAGAGGAATCCTTGCGGATTTATGAATGAGAGATATCAATCTATGGTTTAACATATGCATGTTCAACCTTAGTATGACATTAGCAAGTGTACTCAGAAGGTTGCTCTTGAATAACTTCAAGATCTAAAGGTGCTCCCACTTGCTTTTGTATGTAGAGACTAATCTCTAGATACTCAGCATCTTGAGTAACAATAAATTATTTTCAAGTGGGACATCCAGAATACATCGTTAGTTCTTGACTCTAGTTTGTTAATTACTTGCTCTTAGGTAGTTAACAAATTCAGAACTTCAATCAAGACATAATGAGATTCATCCCATGCCATAATACAATGGTGTCTTAAATTCCTTCTGGGTTGGAACCATATTGAGTGTACACATGGTACATCCAATTTCTAACCTTGATAGCTTTGGAGGTAAAACAGTTTAAGTCATCAAAGATCAAACAATATCAATAGTGTTTGATTTTCCATGATGGACATACCATAAAGTTGTGGTATTCCATGAGGACTGATGTTGTGAGACTATCACACAACTCATTAGATGAACTTATACTTTTTGGCTTACATATCTGCCAACCAAGTCAAACCAGATGGCATCAATAGTAATTTTAGCCTACTGCATACTTTACTTCATGTGCATGTTTTGACTAGAAAACATAAACATTTATTATACGTCGTAAGTGTACATGTCTTAACAAGAAGACATAACAAATTAACGTCTTACTTTACGTTATAAGTCTTTCAACAATTAACGGAATTGATGTTTGTGTCTTTACAAGAGACCTAAACATATTCAACTAAAGTAATTACGAGCGCCGACTCTTGGCCTCAATAGTAAATTCAAGTTAATTTCATAATCATATTTACTAAACAATTCAGTGAATATGTTGAAGTAGCTTTTCATGTTATCTTGATATTTGTTCTAATTAGGGCAACATACATTTTATGTGTAGAAGTCCTAGTAGAATCTTAGTTTCTTACCTTGCAGTCAAGAAAAACCATTAGTCATATTGTTATATGTTGTACCTTGCACACAATTAAGATTTCTCCCACTTGTGCATGGCACAACATCATGAGAGTATACAGACAACACTACGCTCGTTTGTTTGTATGAGCAATATGACAATGTCTAAGATAACATATGATTTTTAGTCAAAATCAAAATATAGATATGTAGAACTTTATTGTTTTAATGATGAATCATGCATAACAAGTTTATAGATAACATTTCAGGAAGCAACATCAGGAACGCGAAAAGTTATCTTATAAAATTTATGCAATGGTTCTTGTATAAACTATGATGCTTAACATGTGGAAAGTAATGTATTATTTCAAGACAATCTGGAAATAAGATGGGCAACTTGCAAGGTAATAAAGCTTACAGCTCCCACTGATTAGATAACATTACATGTGTTTCATCACCAGTAATATAATCACGTAGCTCTCACTGGATTAGACAACATTTATAAGTGTTACATCACCAGTGGAGAGTGAGTGGCGATTGGATACTTTCCTTCTTTCTTTGAATATCTACACATTATTGCTAATGTGAGTCACTTTGACTAGTAAACATGTACTTAGGTATTCAAGGAAGTGCATTAAGTTCTAACATATAGATGATGGGCTAGCCATCATTGCTATTTTAACTTGAAAATAGGCATGCATTTTCTCCATAATTGGTCTAATTTACCAATAGGGCATGTAGGACTTTAGTAGGTTTATTGGGTTAAGACAAACTGCTAGGTAATCATGCTAGTAATTGCCTTTACCACTTTGCGGTTTATTGATATTTCCATCTTCTAATTATTTAAACTCATTTTAGTTTGGTAGCTATAGAAAACGTGTTCTCTAGTTATCCAAATATCTTATATTTCTTCAATGTTTCAAAACCGAAACTAGGGTTATAAAACAACCTTGAAAAAATAAGATATGTAACCATACTTAACCGTTTTGACTTTTACAAGACATCACGATTTCTAGAGTAAGTGTTCTTTGAGTTTGATTAGAATTAGGAAAATTCAAGTATTTCTATTATGGCTTTTCCTCATAAAGAAAAAGGATAGGAACAAGTCTCTTTCTTACAAGGAAAGAACGACTTAGTTCGTCCTTTTAACAAGAAAAGAACAAACTCTTGTTTATGGTTGTGTTGCACTAATTCATTAATTGAATTTACAAAGTTCAATTTTAGTATTTTCGATAATTATCCTTTTGTAATTTAACTACCCCATGTTTACAATTTAAAACAATTAATTTTACAAAAAAGGCTAAGATCCACATTGTGCTTCTACTATCATATCAGTTGATCTGCTAGCAATAATAGATTTAATTGGTAGGCGACGATCACCAATTGTATTACACGTACAACTCTTAGATCCTTATGGGACTCATGGCATCTAGTGTCAAACAACTAGTGTCATGTAGGCATGTTTAGTCCCATCTTTGCCTCGGGTTAAGGTCTAACCACTTAACTCGATTAAGTCATCCAATTTGAAAACATGTGAGAATATATCTAGGTCCCACACATAGAGAATAGTCACCTTGGGTTACAATTCAACCTAGGTCTCACGCATAGGTAAAAGGTAATTGCAAGTGTTCTTAACAATTGGACGGCATGACTTAAATTTTGACGGGTAAAATATTTTGATGTGGATCAAAAAGTGTACGAAAGAAGCATGCATTCATTCTTCGTAGCACAAGTTAAAAACTTTTCTTAACTTAAGTCTAATCATTGTTTTAATTTATGTGTGTCAAGTTGTCCATTTTCAAGACTAATATAAATCCTAAGTGGATTATAACTAAGTTTGGACAATATAATAAATACATAAACAAGCTTAACAAGTTTAAGTGTTATTTGAAAAACAATGATTTTAAGTTTCAAATCCAAATTTAAACTTAGTTAAACTAAATCATAAGACTTAGTTTAAATTGGTTTGTGTTTCGTTTCAAGTTTTTAGAAAACAATTTGCGTTTTACATATAATCATAGCATATATAAAAGCAACCAAACAAACACACAACCACAATATGCAAAGCCTCAACCGATGAAAATCCTATGCTCGGTATCGTGAGCCATCACGAGAACCAAGAGTCAACTAGGGACATGATACACAACCACACGGAGGGCTCCCACTTGCTTCAAGACGACCAAGAGCAAGTAAAATCCCATTATGCACATGAAATATAGATTATGTCCACCCATATTTTCTGTCTTTGGAGGCCCAAAACGCCTAGAAGGATTCCTCCCCTTGCTTTGGGCCAAAATAGAAAGTTGTAGGCCCATGTCTTGTGAACCTGCACAAAAAATTTTAGCCCAAAACTCTTTACCAATCTCCTGGAAATCAAGTTTTTCTGCAGTGTGTCCAGCAGCCATTCTTCGGTCTTAAGTCTTTCATTCTTTTGCCATTCCATTCCAAGCTTTTGTTACATAATATATGAAGTAAAATACAAATAATCTACTTCCTATCTATTGTAAAAATGCCCAAACAATGGCAAAACCAAAATGAAAGACATTACATAAGAGCCGAAACAATGGCAACCCCAAAAACAAGAAATTAACAACAAATCACAACAACACATGGCACAAGTGGTCTAGGTTTTCATCGGCTTTGCATATACACATAATAATAAAATAATATTATGAACAAAACAAGGTGTTGGCTAACTCTATGGTCAAACATGCATGTATTTGCCATTGATACAAAATTAATAACAAGAATTCAATAATTAGCCAACGAAACGAAGAAATTAATTAACTAGAATTAAAAATCCCGAATGGTACTCGTGTCAAATGGCCTTAGGTTTAAAACCCATTGATATTAGGACCTTCTAATTATCATTTTACCACAGAAAATTAAGCCATAGGGGCTGTTTTGAAATCGTTTCACAAATCGATCAAATTAATGCGTTTTTGGCCATTTTACGGGTACCCGACAAGTAAACAAATAAGCATATGCATAACAAATGGCTATGAGGTAAAAAATCATAGATCTTATGACCTATAAAGGGTCGAATTTTGAGAGAAAATAGAGCCCTAGGGGCTGTTTTAATTGGTGGTTTCAAAAATCATCAAAAAACACCCGTTTTAGCCACTTTTATGCATACCCGATAATCATATGGCACATATGATGGCTCGTGATACCACTATAGGTGATGTTGAATATATAAAAACATATTAAACAAATAAACGCAGTGGATAACATCACCAAAAATGGATCCATATAGCCATTTGATCAATCATATAATTGAATACAAGTATTATACCTTTGAAGCGTGATCACGGATGCACCAATATCACCAATATGAGATGGAGAAACCCAAGAGATCAATGATGTTGATCTCCTATAAGAATGAAACACACTACACTTCCTTGATCACCAATTAGATGCTAGTCTTTTGCTTGTAACCTTGAACTAGCAACACATACAATATGTTTTGCAAAAGTGGGATGTAAAATCAAGAACCCTAGGAGGGGGGAGATGGTATGCCATATGGTATATGGAGAGGGGAGAGGGAATCACTCTTATTTTTGTGGTAAGTCATAATGTGATTGATATAATTAATCCTTGATTGATTCTATCAATTACATACTTACACTTAGCACATAGTAAAAGTTCAACAAGTCCCTCCATACCCTCCATATGGCCGGCCACCATAAGGGCCCACAATGGGCTTGCCCATTGTTGGTCCAATCCAAAAACGCTAAGTCTAACTTAGTATTTAATGGCACATTATAGATCCCGAGTTACATAGCCATTTATATATTGTAAATACGATAATTACAATCTATAAAATGATGTCTCTATGTATAAGTGTGTGACCCCATAGGCTCACATATGTGTAGCCATATAATTATTTATTATGACACGAGCATACTCCAATAACTTGTTCCAAAGAACTTTCTTGAGAACGTTCTTAACATATTCAATTATCACACACAAACACATCTCTTGGTCTTAGATGATCAAATCACTTGCATAACACATACTTAAACTCAACATAAAAGATGTCACCTTTTAGATCATTCAACCTTAGATTCCAAACACAAAGATTAAAATCTGTTGACACATATTTGTCAAATTCCCGTGTATAACATGACATCTTCATCACCTTAGTTTTAATAGAAATAGTTGAGTCTCATTAAGCCAAGTATTGGTGAACTATCATATTTTATATACTTCGATAGGCAAAAATAGGAATTCCTATCTTTCAGACATGAGAATGACTACTGGAGAACCTATTGCACTAGAAACTCAATTTAACCTAACGGTTAAATTGCTTCCCGCAGAGAAGTTGGGTATGTGGAATCACCCGTTAAAATGGTCGTGTTTAGCCTGAATTGAGTACCGCTAGTAATAGTCTCATATTCATTTTCCAACTTGAAAAATCTTTATTCCTATACTTGCCTAATGTAAGTATTAAAATAAGATATTTTGCCTCGCCTTAGGAATATTAATCAAACAAGTAATAGATGTTACTTTTATTTCTTTAGTTTATTAGAATCACTTGCATCTCACATACACGTGTCAATTACATGTTTTTGTTTGATATGATTAAGTATCTTGACTTTATCATGATAACTACTTGATAATCAAATGAGTAAACCTTGGAAAGGTTTTGTCTGCATGCTTATATGCTTCACGTTAACATGATTTATGTGATATTTTCATTCTTTTGTTATATGATATTTCGCAAGATTAACATGTTGTTTGTTAACTCATGATATGTCATTTTAATACATGATGTTTTTATATGATGTTTCTTTATTTGAAAGCTCTTGTCTTTTGTTGACATTCATTGAGCATTTTCGTAGGATAGTCTAATTGATACATGCTCCAATATGTTATAATGGTTTGCATAAATCTGTCGTCTCACTTCTTTTGTAACTTTGTTACACTATTTGTTTACCATGTGTGCACCTATAACTTGTCAAAGTGCTTTTGGTATGATAAACATTTATAAGTCTTTTTGTTCTACAAATTAATCACATGGATCATTGTGTTAATTAATGGGTAAGTATGCTTAAATAACTAAGCCTAACATCAAAACAATTTCACAATGAAGTATCTCTAGCAATGTCATGCTTTCTTTGCCTTGTTGCTATGTGGTAACTTTTTGTCTAATAGTCGAATATTTGTTTTTGTTTGTATAAGATGTTATTTTATGATTTCTATCATAAATATATCGTTTATCATTAACACTTTTGTGTTATAGGTTGATAACAAATTAGTTGTTATCTCACTGTGTTATGGCTACTCTGCATGATTGTAATCCCTTTATTGCTACGTAAATTAAGTAATATGTCTATGGGAACCTTTCACTTGCATATAGTTTTTAAAGCTAATAGGATTAAGTTTTAGAGACTTGGAATTTGTGTTTGCGTATCTTTCAATCAACCTCTTTCCAAAACTCATTATTGCTTCCATTTTCCTAACAACATCTCCATCACCTTTTAGTTATAACAATACACCTCCAATAAGAAAACCACATGCCTCGTCATGCAATCATCTCGCATTGATAGAGAAGAGCTACGTGACTTCAAGGATGAAGTTCTTTGTAAGCTAACCAACATCCACAAAAACATTACTAAGCTCATCGCCTTCATTAACCTGCAACATCCTAAACACTTTACCTTCATTCTTCATTTGATGCATTACAGATTATGTTGAATGTCCACCAGTTAAGGGGGAGAGAAATTCATTCACATAATTGTCTTTTCGCATTAAAGGACATGTACTCATGTCTCTTACATCCTCGAATACCAACATGTAAGTTCACACCATTCAGTTAAAATCAGTTCACAAAACCACAAGTTTTTCAAACCTTCTTAGCTCAACATCACAGTTTTGCACCAATACCTCGTCAAGTGAAAAGCACATCATGTGTTTGACAAACCTCTTGAACGAGAATGTTGATCCCAGATGAGCTTAACGATCTTGTTAATTACTTTAGATATAAACCTAAAGCAATAGGTATAGAAACTGTTCTTGAATGATCTATTAATTACTATGCGAAAACTAGTAATTAATCTTAAGAAGAATTAATAATCAAACACAAAAGAATTCTCAAACAACACTTCAATATATTTAATACGGCTGCTCAAAAGCAATAGGGTTACAAGATAACCTTGAAGTGATCGAATTACAAAAGGTACGTATATTAATCCTAACCCTAGATCCTCCTTTTATACTCTAAGGAGTCCTAGTCGGTTACAAAACTTTTTATATAAGAATAATATCTATACGTATGATTTGTCTTTTTTAGAATATATTTTTCCAAAGGAAAAGGCTACGCATGCGTTTTCCCCGGGTTGTGTCCCAACGAAGGTCGAATATCGAGTTGTCGTTAACGGTTTCGAATTGTGTGGTGAATGTATGTGAAAAAGACTGATTGATTGGTGATTTTATACTACGAATAATAAAATATTAAATGAAAGCAACTAATTAAGCTAAAGAAACAATTAATCTAAGCATTTAATCCTAAAAGCGAAAATTGAATTTAAAGACGTTACGCGACGAAATATAAAACGTAAATAAAAAGTGATTTTCTAAAATTTAAAACCTAAAAATGTAAAAATAATTTTCCTAAATTAAAACTGATAAAAGAAAATTTTTGGAAAAAGAAAAATATTTTTTTGACTTTTTAATAATTTTTTATGAATTAAAAACAAATTTAAACTATTTAAATGATTTAAAAATATTAAAACAACTTGGAAAAATCTGGAAATTTTTGAGTAATTTTAAAATTTAATAAGAAATTTATGAAAAATAAATTCAGAAGCTAATTAACCCTAATTAAGCCATAACAGTGAATAAGCACTTTAAAAATTAAGCTAAAAATAAGCTAATAAGGCCAAAAATTATCAAAAGCTTAAAAACTAATTAACCCTACTACTGGAAACTAGAATCCACCAAATAAGCTCAGAAAAGTTCTCAGAATAAGCTCAATAAGCAGATTATGCAGCTGGAAGTAAAGGCAGGACAGTGGGTGTTAAGCAGTATTGCAGCTGATTAAAAAGCTTAATAGAAGCTATTGAGGGGAATCCAAAAGCACCTACTTAAAGTTCATATAACCAGCTACTTAAAAATCAATTATGCCCAAAAGTGACCCACTTATGCTAGCTTCTTTGACCCAGAGATCAGATGGAAACACACAAAAGCTGAAAGAAATGCAGCAGATAAGCAGCTTAAGAAACTAATTTGCAGACTTAAAATTAAGCACTAGAAAAGCTTAAAGTGTGAATACCAGATGTTTTTCTAAAAATCTACTACCTAGACTATCTAAATTCCAAAGATCAAGGTCTGATTTTAACTTAATAATCTAAGAAAGAGGGTAGATCAGCAGCTCTAAAGTCTGCACAAAGTAGTCTGTGTCAGCAGACTTTTATTCCTTGGCGCAAACTAGACCAAAACTACTCCAAACCTACCAAGCTCTTATGGAATTCTCTTATGTACCTATGAACTAACTAGCAAAGCCAATAAGGAACTCAAAAAAACTCAGCTTATTTGGAAGCTTGCTGAAACAGTTAGCCTGCTGATCCTATGATTATTAGACCAAGTATTCATCAAAGCTTCAAAGCAGCTAGTATTATCCTTCAAACAGCTAAACACCTTTGTTAAAAGCAATTCTAAATGATCTAAATATGCAATGCTACAGTATCAGCTTATCTACTCCTGACATCATCTAATCCAAACACCATTTATTAAAACTACTTTTGCAATAAATCCTTAAGCTAAGCTAATCTAGACTAGTTAATTCAAAACTATGATGATCTAGTGCTACTAAACTACTAATAAACAGAGATTAACAAGTATTAAGTATGAAACTAACTGAACTATACTAATGCAGAAAAATAGGCTAAAAGGAAAATGAAATTGAACTTACAAGATCACCTCAGCTGAACAGAGGATTCATTTGAGCTAAACCTATCTTTGGATAGGCTCCATAGACACTAGAAACATTGAATCTACCACTAATCTAACCAGAATCATCATTGAAGAACTTTGACTTTCGTTGACTAAAGGATATTGAACAATTTCAAACAGAAACAAATAAACAACACTCACCACAAGCTATTGATAAGCTTGGATGAGCTTGAGATAGAAGTAATGGAAAGCTTTAAACAGCTTAGAACATTAGTTTGCTGAAAAATTAAATTGCAAGGAATTTCAAATGAAAACTTCAATTATATTAAAACTTTAATGAGTACAAGCTTTGGAACAGAAATACAATAAGCTCAGCTACAATTATACTACTCCTAAAGCTACCCTAATTCTAACCTACTCCTAATTTTGCTAAACTCCAATCCGTGAGTGAGGGTCTCTATTTATAGCCAACCTGCCGAGTGCCATGTCACCAATCCGCGTGAATGTGTGCTTCTTTCAATCAATCTCATCCATCCAATCATCCCTTGATCAACAATCTTTCATTGCAATCCGTAGGATCAAAATAGTGAGGTGTTCCCTCCAATCAAAAGCTTCCACGTGTCCCTGGCAGCTGTCAGGTCTTCTAGAAACGCGTGCAAGGACAATCCTACCCTTAATTGCGGTGAAAAATTGTACGGGGTGAATTAGGGTTCGGGTAACAGTAGAATTTCTGGGTTAATGGGTGAATTGGGGGCGGGGAGTGTTTGTGTGTTTATTTATTTGACCGGTTATAATAGTTGACCGGGTTTGGGTTTAATTTCGGGTTGGGTCATGGGTATTTAAGTATGGGTTGGGTTAAGTAAAGTTTGGTGTGGGCTGTGATTTGAAATGGGTTTGGTTTTGTTATTTGGTGGGTTGGTTTTGAATCCGGGTAGTATTAATTTTAAGGGTTTTAAGGATAGAAGTTTTATAAGGACCAAAGATGTAAATGCTGAAATCCAAGGGACTTTTCCTGCCATTCTTCCAAAATAAATCCAAGGGCTGAACTTGACAAACTTTGATAATTTGAGGACCTTGGTTGACTATTTGACCATAATTTCTTCCCCGGCTCTGGCTTTTGACACTCTATCCAAATCTCGTGCTCGGTTTTTCCGGTTTTGACTTTATTTTGTCCGTTTTTCTCGATATCCGTGCCTGCACAATCATAAACACAAAAACACGAGATATTTGGCATAATTGGTTAGTTTTTGGTCTATTTGGGTCCAGTTTTGGTCAAATAAAGGTATATGTTTAAGCACATACCAAAATTCCCCCAGACTAAGATATTGCAATGTCCTCATGCAATGTTATGAAAACACGTTTTTGGATCCAAAAATTTCTAATCTCTTTTTACTAATTTTGAGAAGTAGCAAAATTTTCAAAAGAGATCAAGAAATCTTGAGTTCTAAAAACTCCCCGTTTTCCATTTATTTTATTTTTGTATTTTTCTTATTATTCACGTGACGGCTTTGTCGACAATCATTATCTAACGATAACTTTTAGGGTCTTCGAGTAGGAAACACGACTCATAAAGAAGTGACCATACGGATAAAATTCGTCGTCCCTGATTTTTCACGAGTCCCCAAACTAAGCTTAAAAACGAAATCATTGTCATTTACAAGTTAGATTGCCAACACTACTCATAAAAGCTAATTGTGGACTCTTTGTTCTCAAATTCCTATTTTCCTCTATTTATTTTATTTTTGGTGAGAAATGAATTTCTTCAAATTCTCATTTCGATAATTTTTAATCCGATAAAGATACCTAGTTTAGACGCTAAGTAGTTTCCAAACCTTCCCTCGAAAACCGTTGCATACAAAAATGAGGTCCACATCAAGGTCTCTGATTTAACACGATTTTTAGGATATCCCTTTTAAATACGACCGAAACAACTCATCTACGAGTCCAGAGACAGAAGCTTTTATTAGGATATCCCCGGAGTCGAAGTTTGGCATTTTTAACATTTATAAAACATATTAACGTATTTAATCCTTGGCCCTTTATAACAATCACAACATCGGCTGCGAACCGGCAAGATGTGATAGTCTATTATGACCTTGGAATTTTTCCTCTGCCTTTATTAGAAGTCTACAACATCGGCTACGAACCGGCAAGATGTAGAAAACTTTTTATGGCTTTGGATTATTATTATTATTCATTATTCATCAATTATTTGTGTTGCCAAACCCCAAGTCCTACGGCTTTTATAACAATCCCAACATCGGTTGCGAGCCGACAAGATGGAATAGTCTATTACACCGTAACACTGACAGTACCTTGATGTGTACCCAACTTTCATAAGCAAGAATTCTCTAAGGAAGAAATAAAAACTAATTATCACCAAAACTAAAATACCTTTAATTATTCCTAGATTACTATTATTGGGCGAAACAAGCTTATGGGAACAAAAAGCCACAAGTAACTTCGATGAGCTCTAAAGAGATCCAACTACTCCACGTTTAGCAATCTAACTTATAAACAACTCTATCATTTCTCGTTCTTCGCAAATTTAAAATCTTAAGTAATAAGATCCGTGAATGCTTAGCCAAATAATCAAGCCATGCATATATAAAGTCAAATACGGGAACTTGCAAACTCTTAAATAAAATTCGCATTTTCTAGCTCCTTGTGTAAAAGACTAGCACAAGCTTATAGATTATAAATGGTTAAGGGGACAAGCTAGGGCTCAACACGCCCGATCAAGTCAGAATTTTATTCCTACTCTCACTAGCGGAAAGTCAACAAAAATGTCAAATTTTATTATATTTTGGCAAAAATTTTTAAATTTTTCTCATTTTTTTTTTCAATTTTGGAGGAAAAACGGGGTTGCATGAGAAAACGGCAAAAAGTGCATGGCAAAAATCAAATCGCAAGATTACCCCCCCCCCCCCCAGACTAAAACGAGACATTGTCCTCAATGTCTTAAAGGTAAGGGTTCTCCTACAAAAATCTAAGGCCGTTTATTAATTATGCCAAAGATAGATGTAAAACGATAAGATTAAGGATATCGGATGAGCAGCGAATGATGAAACTCGAGTAGCTTGAAGGAAACTACGAGCACGAGAGTCTTCATCAATCGGGCAAACCTGGATATACCACAGAAAACACGAAACACAAGATATGGAAGAGGTAGCCCTCCTCACGTCACTTATTAGAAAATAGAAAAGAAGATAGAAGGATAAGCATGGGGTGCCTCCCACGAAGCGCTTGTTTAGTATCGAGTCAGAATGCTTAGACTCGCCCCGAATTTATTTGTCCATGGGGGAGCAAGTAACGGACACCCGGCATGAAAGAACGGAGATGCCGGGGTCAAAGACGGTGTCTTCACTCCCTAAGGAGTGAATGAGAGGAGAAGTCACCGGGTAGGTGAAGAAAAGGAGAAGGATCATGATAACAATTATAAAGAAATTGTCATCCTCACACCCGGAAGAGATAAAAAGGGTGGGTTGGGTGGGCAAATTATCATACTTTTCAGAAATCTCATCCACCACTTTAGAAGTCACAATACCCGAATCGGGCTTGATATCATCAGGTGGTTTAGCAGGCGGACGAGTGGGTGATGGCTCAACGTGTAATGACTCAGTTTTATGAAGTGAAAGGGGATCATCATTAAGCAATCTTTCAAGAAAAAGAATTTCCCCTTCCGAGTCATGGGAATCGTCAGGGCGAGGTATTGGTAAAATCAGCTCATCAAATGTAGAGTCCTCGTCCTCGACATTCTCTAACTCTTCATCGAAAAGAGGATTAACTTTGCAAGAAGTATACTCATCATTGAATTCAAAAAGAGGGTTAGAGAAAATCCCGGAAGTAACTTTGGAAATGTCAAGAGAATCTCCACAAGATTGCAAATCACCTTCACCGTCGGATATTTCCTCGGACTCATTAGGGATTGGGACAAGGTTCTCAACATTGTCTGATTCCGTTGCCGGAATAGTGTCGAGAAGCTCGTCCCCCATTTTTAGAGAGTCCTCGAGTACTTTGGTAGGAAAGACGGGTGCTATTTGAGGGAAGTTTAACGGAACAAGTCTCTCCTCGTCATCATCGGAATCATCGTCATAGTAAATTAAGTTCTTTCGAAAGTTAGCTGCTCTCTCTTCGGCAAGTAATTCTTCCATGGACTTCCCGGGAGTATTAAGACTAGCCGCTATCTCTCGATATTGAACCAAAAGTTTTTCAATTTCGCGCATTCCATCTTGATTTGGATAATTGACGGGATTTTGTGGGGGTTGGTAATTGTCAAAACCGGAAGTATTATAGCAAGGATTAGGTTCATAGTAATTTTGATTCCACGGTTGACATTGATAATCATTATGATGACCCCCACAATTTGTACAAGAAAAGTTCGGTGTATCATTGAAATACGGTTCTTGCTCATAAAAGTTTTGAGGAGGGTGAGTGAAATTGTTTTGAGGATAATCGGAAATGTTCGGATTAAAATCATAAGTGTATGAATTTTCAGCTTCCGAAGCACAAAACGAACAAAATCCATTGATCAAATTACTACCACACCTCTCGCAAGTACACCGTTGACAACAAAAATCACCTAACGGATCTCCACACCCATCGCAATAACGTTGATTGAACGAAGATAAATTGGGCTGTGGCGGGCAGTCGGAAAAATTTGAGGAGTCGGTGAACGAATTCGGATTTGGATCATAACATGAATTACTTGAACCACAAAATAAACAACTTCCGTCCCGAATATCATTACCACACCCGTTCGCACGTACACCACCGACATGGTGAACCGAAGAGCGGCTCTCCACAACCGACGCAGGGGATAAACGATTCCATCAGAATTAAAAATATAGAGGATTAAGAAGATAAGAATTAAACATTTAAGAGGATTTAAGAAGAATATTTTTGGGTTTTTAAGTTTAAAAACATAGAAAATAACAAATGGAAAATAATTTTGAAGAGAAAATCTTTTTGGATTTTTAATTAAGGAAAAATAATTATATTTTTGGTGATCGTTTTATCAACCGTACTCGTTTCTTTCAAAACTACGCGCAGCGTGGCGGGAGAGAAGAATGGATCTCTCTTCAGTCTGCAATTTAATGTCAAGACTTCCTTAAACCCCGTAATTAGGTTGTAGTAAAGAAATAATCCAAGCAACGTTTAACTACACGATCTCTTTTGTTGTTTATTCGGAATGGTTTACAACGCCCTCTCGAGAGCGAGGATTTATTATTAATGGTGAAAACACTTTAGGAAAAGTGTTTTTTAATTATTTTCTTTTTGTATTTTTATTTTATTTTTATGAAAACGAAAACTTCCGAAGAAGGGTCTTCAAAACACGATTCTTCGGCGAAACTTCAACTCTTTTCAAGCCTTCCCCGGCAGCGGCGCCATTTGATTTGTCTTTTTTAGTATATATTTTTCCAAAGGAAAAGGCAACGCATGCGTTTTCCCCGGGTCGTGTCCCAACGAAGGTCGAATATCGAGTTGTCGTTAACGGTTTCGAATTGTGTGGTGAATGTGTGTGAAAAAGAGTGATTGATTGGTGATTTTATACTACGAATAATAAAATATTAAATGAAAGCAACTAATTAAGCTAAAGAAACAATTAATCTAAGCATTTAATCCTAAAAGCGAAAATTGAATTTAAAGACGTTACGCGACGAAATATAAAACGTAAATAAAAAGTGATTTTCTAAAATTTAAAACCTAAAAATATAAAAATAATTTTCCTAAATTAAAACTGATAAAAGAAAATTTTTGGAAAAAGAAAAATATTTTTTTGACTTTTTAATAATTTTATATGAATTAAAAACCCATTTTAACTATTTAAATGATTTAAAAATATTAAAACAACTTGGAAAAATCTGGAAATTTTTGAGTAATTTTAAAAATTAATAAGAAATTTATGAAAAATAAATTCAGAAGCTAATTAACTGTAATTAAGCCGTAACAGTGAATAAGCACTTTGAAAATTAAGCTAAAAATAAGCTAATAAGGCCAAAAATTATCAAAAGCTTAAAAACTAATTAACCCTACTACTGGAAACTAGAATCCACCAAATAAGCTCAGAAAAGCTCTCAGAATAAGCTCAATAAGCAGATTATGCAGCTGGAAGTAAAGGCAGGACAGTGGGTGTTAAGCAGTGTTGCAGCTGATTAAAAAGCTTAATAGAAGCTATTGAGGGGAATCCAAAAGCACCTACTTAAAGTTCATATAACCAGCTACTTAAAAATCAATTATGCCCAAAAGTGACCCACTTATGCTAGCTTCTTTGACCCAGAGATCAGATGGAAACACACAAAAGCTGAAAGAAATGCAGCAGATAAGCAGCTTAAGAAACTAATTTGCAGACTTAAAATTAAGCACTAGAAAAGCTTAAAGTGTGAATACCAGATGTTTTTCTAAAAATCTACTACCTAGACTATCTAAATTCCAAAGATCAAGGTCTGATTTTAACTTAATAATCTAAGAAAGAGGGTAGATCAGCAGCTCTAAAGTCTGCACAAAGTAGTCTGTGTCAGCAGACTTTTATTCCTTGGCGCAAACTAGACCAAAACTACTCCAAACCTACCAAGCTCTTATGGAATTCTCTTATGTACCTATGAACTAACTAGCAAAGCCAATAAGGAACTCAAAAAAACTCATCTTATTTGGAAGCTTGCTGAAACAGTTAGCCTGCTGATCCTATGATTATTAGACCAAGTATTCATCAAAGCTTCAAAGCAGCTAGTATTATCCTTCAAACAGCTAAACACCTTTGTTAAAAGCAATTCTAAATGATCTAAATATGCAATGCTACAGTATCAGCTTATCTACTCCTGACATCATCTAATCCAAACACCATTTATTATAACTACTTTTGCAATAAATCCTTAAGCTAAGCTAATCTAGACTAGTTAATTCAAAACTATGATGATCTAGTGCTACTAAACTACTAATAAACAGAGATTAACAAGTATTAAGTATGAAACTAACTGAACTATACTAATGCAGAAAAATAGGCTAAAAGGAAAATGAAATTGAACTTACAAGATCACCTCAGCTGAACAGAGGATTCATTTGAGCTAAACCTATCTTTGGATAGGCTCCATAGACACTAGAAACATTGAATCTACCACTAATCTAACCAGAATCATCATTGAAGAACTTTGACTTTCGTTGACTAAAGGATATTGAACAATTTCAAACAGAAACAAATAAACAACACTCACCACAAGCTATTGATAAGCTTGGATGAGCTTGAGATAGAAGTAATGGAAAGCTTTAAACAGATTAGAACATTAGTTTGCTGAAAAATTAAATTGCAAGGAATTTCAAATGAAAACTTCAATTATATTAAAACTTTAATGAGTACAAGCTTTGGAACAGAAATACAATAAGCTCAGCTACAATTATACTACTCCTAAAGCTACCCTAATTCTAACCTACTCCTAATTTTGCTAAACTCCAATCCGTGAGTGAGGGTCTCTATTTATAGCCAACCTGCCAAGTGCCATGTCACCAATCCGCATGAATGTGTGCTTCTTTCAATCAATCTCATCCATCCAATCATCCCTTGATCAACAATCTTTCATTGCAAGCTTTAGGATCAAAATAGTGAGGTGTTCCCTCCAATCAAAAGCTTCCACGTGTCCCTGGCAGCTGTCAGGTCTTCTAGAAACGCGTGCAAGGACAATCCTACCCTTAATTGCGGTGAAAAATTGTACGGGGTGAATTAGGGGTTCGGGTAACAGTAGAATTTCTGGGTTAATGGGTGAATTGGGGGCGGGGAGTGTTTGTGTGTTTATTTATTTGACCGGTTATAATAGTTGACCGGGTTTGGGTTTAATTTCGGGTTGGGTCATGGGTATTTAAGTATGGGCTGGGTTAAGTAAAGTTTGGTGTGGGCTGTGATTTGAAATGGGTTTGGTTTTGTTATTTGGTGGGTTGGTTTTGAATCCGGGTAGTATTAATTTTAAGGGTTTTAAGGATGGAAGTTTTATAAGGACCAAAGATGTAAATGATGAAATCCAAGGGACTTTTCCTGCCATTCTTCCAAAATAAATCCAAGGGCTGAACTTGACAAACTTTGATAATTTGAGGACCTTGGTTGACTATTTGACCATAATTTCTTCCCCGGCTCCGGCTTTTGACACTCTATCCAAATCTCGTGCTCGGTTTTTCCGGTTTTGACTTTATTTTGTCTGTTTTTCTCGATATCCGTGCCTGCACAATCATAAACACAAAAACACGAGATATTTGGCATAATTGGTTAGTTTTTGGTCTATTTGGGTCCAGTTTTGGTCAAATAAAGGTATGTGTTTAAGCACATACCAAAATTCCCCCAGACTAAGATATTGCAATGTCCTCATGCAATGTTATGAAAACACGTTTTTGGATCCAAAAATTTCTAATCTCTTTTTACTAATTTTGAGAAGTAGCAAAATTTTCAAAAGAGATCAAGAAATCTTGAGTTCTAAAAACTCCCCGTTTTCCATTTATTTTATTTTTGTATTTTTCTTATTATTCACGTGACGGCTTTGTCGACAATCATTATCTAACGATAACTTTTAGGGTCTTCGAGTAGGAAATACGACTCATAAAGAAGTGACCATACGGATAAAATTCGTCGTCCCTGATTTTTCACGAGTCCCCAAACTAAGCTTAAAAACGAAATCATTGTCATTTACAAGTTAGATTGCCAACACTACTCATAAAAGCTAATTGTGGACTCTTTGTTCTCAAATTCCTATTTTCCTCTATTTATTTTATTTTTGGTGAGAAATGAATTTCTTCAAATTTCCATTTCGATAATTTTTAATCCGATAAAGATACCTAGTTTAGACGCTAGGTAGTTTCCAAACCTTCCCTCGAAAACCGTTGCATACAAAAATGAGGTCTACATCAAGGTCTTTGATTTAACACGATTTTTAGGATATCCCTTTTATATACGACCGAAACAACTCATCTACGAGTCCAGAGACAGAAGCTTTTATTAGGATACCCCCGGAGTCGAAGTTTGGCATTTTTAACATTTATAAAGCATATTAACGTATTTAATCCTTGGCCCTTTATAACAATCACAACATCGGCTGCGAACCGGCAAGATGTGATAGTCTATTATGACCTTGGAATTTTTCCTCTGCCTTTATTAGAAGTCTACAACATCGGCTGCGAACCGGCAAGATGTAGAAAACTTTTTATGGCTATGGATTATTATTATTATTCATTATTCATCAATTATTTGTGTTGCCAAACCCCAAGTCCTACGGCTTTTATAACAATCCCAACATCGGTTGCGAGCCGGCAAGATGGAATAGTCTATTACACCGTAACACTGACAGTACCTTGATGTGTACCCAACTTTCATAAGCAAGAATTCTCTAAAGAAGAAATAAACACTAATTATAGCCAAAACTAAAATACCTTTAATTATTCCTAGATTACTATTATTGGGCGAAACAAGCTTATGGGAACAAAAAGCTACAAGTAACTTCGATGAGCTCTAAAGAGATCCAACTACTCCACGTTTAGCAATCTAACTTATAAACAACTCTATCGTTTCTCGTTCTTCGCAAATTTAAAATCTTAAGTAATAAGATCCGCGAATGCTTAGCCAAATAATCAAGCCATGCATATATAAAGTCAAATACGGGAACTTGCAAACTCTTAAAAAGAATTCGCATTTTCTAGCTCCTTGTGTAAAAGACTAGCACAAGCTTATAGATTATAAATGGTTAAGGGGACAAGCTAGGGCTCAACACGCCCGATCAAGTCAGAATTTTATTCCTACTCTCACCAGCGGAAAGTCAACAAAAATGTCAAATTTTATTATATTTTTGCAAAAATTTTTAAATTTTTCTCATTTTTTTGATTTTTTTTTTTTTTCAATTTTGGAGGAAAAACGGGGTTTCATGAGAAAACGGCAAAAAGTGCAAGGCAAAAATCAAATCACAAGATTAACCCCCCCCCCCCCCAGACTAAAACGAGACATTGTCCTCAATGTCTTAAAGGTAAGGGTTCTCCTACAAAAATCTAAGGCCGTTTATTAATTATGCCAAAGATAGATGTAAAACGATAAGATTAAGGATATCGGATGAGCAGCGAATGATGAAACTCGAGTAGCGTGAAGGAAACTACGAGCACGAGAGTCTTCATCAATCGGGCAAACCTGGATATACCACAGAAAACACGAAACACAAGATATGGAAGAGGTAGCCCGCCTCACGTCACTTATTAGAAAATAGAAAAGAAGATAGAAGGATAAGCATGGGGTGCCTCCCACGAAGCGCTTGTTTAGTATCGAGTCGGAAAGCTTAGACTCGCCCCGAATTTATTTGTCCTTGGGGGAGCAAGTAACGGACACCCGGCATGAAAGAACGGAGATGCCGGGGTCAAATACGGTGTCTTCACTCCCTAAGGAGTGAATGAGAGGAGAAGTCACCGGGTAGGTGAAGAAAAGGAGAAGGATCATAATAACAATTGTAAAGAAATTGTCATCCTCACACCCGGAAGAGATAAAAAGGGTGGGTTGGGTGGGCAAATTATCATACTTTTCAGAAATCTCATCCACCACTTTAGAAGTCACAATACCCGAATCGGGCTTGATATCATCGGGTGGTTTAGCAGGCGGACGAGTGGGTGATGGCTCAACGTGTAATGACTCAGTTTTATGAAGTGAAAGGGGATCATCATTAAGCAATCTTTCAAGAAAAAGAATTTCCCCTTCCGAGTCATGGGAATCGTCAGGGCGAGGTATTGGTAAAATTAGCTCATCAAATGTAGAGTCCTCGTCCTCGACGTTCTCAAACCCTTCATCGAAAAGAGGATTAACTTTGCAAGAAGTATACTCATCATTGAATTCAAAAAGAGGGTTAGAGAAAATCCCGGAAGTAACTTTGGAAATGTCAAGAGAATCTCCACAAGATTGCAAATCACCTTCACCGTCGGATATTTCCTTGGACTCATTTGGGATTGGGACAAGGTTCTCAACATTGTCTGATTCTGTTGCCGGAATAGTGTCGAGAAGCTCGTCCCCCATTTTTAGAGAGTCCTCGAGTACTTTGGTAGGAAAGACGGGTGCTATTTGAGGGAAGTTTAACGGAACAAGTCTCTCCTCGTCATCATCGGAATCATCGTCATAGTAAATTAATTTCTTTCGAAAGTTAGCTGCTCTCTCTTCGGCAAGTAATTCTTCCATGGACTTCCCGAGAGTATTAAGACTAGCCGCTATCTCTTGATATTGAACCAAAAGTTTTTCAATTTCGCGCATTCCATCTTGATTTGGATAATTGACGGGATTTTGTGGGGGTTGGTAATTGTCAAAACCGGAAGTATTATAGCAAGGATTAGGTTCATAGTAATTTTGATTCCACGGTTGACATTGATAATCATTATGAGGACCCCCACAATTTGTACAAGAAAAGTTCGGTGTATCATTGAAATACGGTTCTTGCTCATAAAAGTTTTGAGGAGGGTGAGTGAAATTGTTTTGAGGATAATCGGAAATGTTCGGATTAAAATCATAAGTGTATGAATTTTCAGCTTCCGAAGCACAAAACGAACAAAATCCATTGATCAAATTACTACCACACCTCTCGCAAGTACACCGTTGACAACAAAAATCACCTAACGGATCTCCACACCCATCGCAATAACGTTGATTGAACGAAGATAAATTGGGCTGTGGCGGGCAGTCGGAAAAATTTGAGGAGTCGGTGAACGAATTCGGATTTGGATCATAACATGAATTACTTGAACCACAAAATAAACAACGTCCGTCCCGAATATCATTACCACACCGTTCGCACGTACACCACCGACATGGTGAACCGAAGAGCGGCTCTCCACAACCGACGCAGGGGATAAACGATTCCATCAGAATTAAAAATATAGAGGATTAAGAAGATAAGAATTAAACATTTAAGAGGATTTAAGAAGAATATTTTTGGGTTTTTAAGTTTAAAAACATAGAAAATAACAAAAGAAAAATGGAAAATAATTTTGAAGAGAAAATCTTTTTGGATTTTTAATTAAGGAAAAATAAGAATTATTATATTTTTGGTGATCGTTTTATCAACCGTACTCGTTTCTTTCAAAACTACGCGCAGCGTGGCGGGAGAGAAGAATGGATCTCTCTTCAGTCTGCAATTTAATGTCAAGACTTCCTTAAACCCCGTAATTAGGTTGTAGTAAAGAAATAATCCAAGCAACGTTTAACTACACGATCTCTTTTGTTGTTTATTCGGAATGGTTTACAACGCCCTCTCGAGAGCGAGGATTTATTATTAATGGTGAAAACACTTTAGGAAAAGTGTTTTTTTAATTATTTTCTTTTTGTATTTTTATTTTATTTTTATGAAAACGAAAACTTCCGAGGAAGGGTCTTCAAAACACGATTCTTCGGCGAAACTTCAACTCTTTTCAAGCCTTCCCCGGCAGCGGCGCCATTTGATTTGTCTTTTTTAGAATATATTTTTCCAAAGGAAAAGGCAACGCATGCGTTTTCCCCGGGTCGTGTCCCAACGAAGGTCGAATATCGAGTTGTCGTTAACGGTTTCGAATTGTGTGGTGAATGTGTGTGAAAAAGAGTGATTGATTGGTGATTTTATACTACGAATAATAAAATATTAAATGAAAGCAACTAATTAAGCTAAAGAAACAATTAATCTAAGCATTTAATCCTAAAAGCGAAAATTGAATTTAAAAACGTTACGCGACGAAATATAAAACGTAAATAAAAAGTGATTTTCTAAAATTTAAAACCTAAAAATATAAAAATAATTTTCCTATATTAAAACTGATAAAAGAAAATTTTTGGAAAAAGAAAAATATTTTTTTGACTTTTTAATAATTTTATATGAATTAAAAACAAATTTAAACTATTTAAATGATTTAAAAATATTAAAACAACTTGGAAAAATCTGGAAATTTTTGAGTAATTTTAAAATTTAATAAGAAATTTATGAAAAATAAATTCAGAAGCTAATTAACCCTAATTAAGCCGTAACAGTGAATAAGCACTTTGAAAATTAAGCTAAAAATAAGCTAATAAGGCCAAAAATTATCAAAAGCTTAAAAACTAATTAACCCTACTACTGGAAACTAGAATCCACCAAATAAGCTCAGAAAAGTTCTCAGAATAAGCTCAATAAGCAGATTATGCAGCTGGAAGTAAAGGCAGGACAGTGGGTGTTAAGCAGTATTGCAGCTGATTAAAAAGCTTAATAGAAGCTATTGAGGGGAATCCAAAAGCACCTACTTAAAGTTCATATAACCAGCTACTTAAAAATCAATTATGCCCAAAAGTGACCCACTTATGCTAGCTTCTTTGACCCAGAGATCAGATGGAAACACACAAAAGCTGAAAGAAATGCAGCAGATAAGCAGCTTAAGAAACTAATTTGCAGACTTAAAATTAAGCACTAGAAAAGCTTAAAGTGTGAATACCAGATGTTTTTCTAAAAATCTACTACCTAGACTATCTAAATTCCAAAGATCAAGGTCTGATTTTAACTTAATAATCTAAGAAAGAGGGTAGATCAGCAGCTCTAAAGTCTGCACAAAGTAGTCTGTGTCAGCAGACTTTTATTCCTTGGCGCAAACTAGACCAAAACTACTCCAAACCTACCAAGCTCTTATGGAATTCTCTTATGTACCTATGAACTAACTAGCAAAGCCAATAAGGAACTCAAAAAAACTCATCTTATTTGGAAGCTTGCTAAAACAGTTAGCCTGCTGATCCTATGATTATTAGACCAAGTATTCATCAAAGCTTCAAAGCAGCTAGTATTATCCTTCAAACAGCTAAACACCTTTGTTAAAAGCAATTCTAAATGATCTAAATATGCAATGCTACAGTATCAGCTTATCTACTCCTGACATCATCTAATCCAAACACCATTTATTAAAACTACTTTTGCAATAAATCCTTAAGCTAAGCTAATCTAGACTAGTTAATTCAAAACTATGATGATCTAGTGCTACTAAACTACTAATAAACAGAGATTAACAAGTATTAAGTATGAAACTAACTGAACTATACTAATGCAGAAAAATAGGCTAAAAGGAAAATGAAATTGAACTTACAAGATCACCTCAGCTGAATAGAGGATTCATTTGAGGTAAACCTATCTTTGGATAGGCTCCATAGACACTAGAAACATTGAATCTACCACTAATCTAACCAGAATCATCATTGAAGAACTTTGACTTTCGTTGACTAAAGGATATTGAACAATTTCAAACAGAAACAAATAAACAACACTCACCACAAGCTATTGATAAGCTTGGATGAGCTTGAGATAGAAGTAATGGAAAGCTTTAAACAGATTAGAACATTAGTTTGCTGAAAAATTAAATTGCAAGGAATTTCAAATGAAAACTTCAATTATATTAAAACTTTAATGAGTACAAGCTTTGGAACAGAAATACAATAAGCTCAGCTACAATTATACTACTCCTAAAGCTACCCTAATTCTAACCTACTCCTAATTTTGCTAAACTCCAATCCGTGAGTGAGGGTCTTTATTTATAGCCAACCTGCCGAGTGCCATGTCACCAATCCGCGTGAATGTGTGCTTCTTTCAATCAATCTCATCCATCCAATCATCCCTTGATCAACAATCTTTCATTGCAAGCCGTAGGATCAAAATAGTGAGGTGTTCCCTCCAATCAAAAGCTTCCACGTGTCCCTGGCAGCTGTCAGGTCTTCTAGAAACGCGTGCAAGGACAATCCTACCCTTAATTGTGGTAAAAAATTGTACGGGGTGAATTAGGGTTCGGGTAACAGTAGAATTTCTGGGTTAATGGGTGAATTGGGGGCGGGGAGTGTTTGTGTGTTTATTTATTTGACCGGTTATAATAGTTGACCGGGTTTGGGTTTAATTTCGGGTTGGGTCATGGGTATTTAAGTATGGGCTGGGTTAAGTAAAGTTTGGTGTGGGCTGTGATTTGAAATGGGTTTGGTTTTGTTATTTGGTGGGTTGGTTTTGAATCCGGGTAGTATTAATTTTAAGGGTTTTAAGGATGGAAGTTTTATAAGGACCAAAGATGTAAATGCTGAAATCCAAGGGACTTTTCCTGCCATTCTTCCAAAATAAATCCAAGGGCTGAACTTGACAAACTTTGATAATTTGAGGACCTTGGTTGACTATTTGACCATAATTTCTTCCCCGGCTCCGGCTTTTGACACTCTATCCAAATCTCGTGCTCGGTTTTTCCGGTTTTGACTTTATTTTGTCCGTTTTTCTCGATATCCGTCCCTGCACAATCATAAACACAAAAACACGAGATATTTGGCATAATTGGTTAGTTTTTGGTCTATTTGGGTCCGGTTTTGGTCAAATAAAGGTATGTGTTTAAGCACATACCAACGTATCTTTACCATAAACAAACTATACATATCTAATAAGCAGCAGCATTATTACTCTAGCAGCAGAATCCTCGTATGCTAGCAGTAGAATGAGACTTAGCTTATTTCACCATTCATCAGTTATCACCAGCAGCAGAATAAATATACTAGCAGCAGGATGTTTATGCCTAGCAGCAGAATTATACTTAGTATATTTCTATTAACACCATGAGCAGCAGAATAAAATACTTAGCAGCAGCATCTTCAAAGTAGCAGCAGCTTCTTTTAAACCCAACAATCCTCCCCTAAACTTGATATTTTCTCCCAAAATATACAAGTTTCTTCTAAGCACAGACATACACAAAGAGGATGCTTCCAAACACTTTCTACTATGAAGTCTTTGATTTCAGAATCTTTCTATACTTTTCTACTAACTCATAAGCTTGATGATCTGACAGAAATGCTCTCTGTAACCTCAACTTACCATGTTGTAACATATGAGTAAGAATAACAGTATTTCTGGTAAATGGGTAGTCTTTTTCAACCAGCATGTATACACCTACACCTCTACCAACCAACTCATGTACTCCACATGACTTATATAAATACCATTTATGAACCTTGGTAGAACTTAACAAATCCATCCATTCAATATCTCTCTCATCAGGCTCAAACATAATCCTCAAATAGTAATAGTGTAGCCTTTCATAAATCACCTCTGGTCTTTTATCACCATAATTTTCCTTATATAATCTCCAGAGTTGCACTATATCATCTCTATCCATGTAATGTAGCATCTGTGAAAATCTAATAAACTTCTGACATAAGCCATTTGATCTCTTGATTTCCCACCATGCTTCACTACCATTTGAATATCATGTGTATAAGAAATGATTGGGTGTTTTGATTCCAAGGGAACTGCATTAGCTACTTCAGGTTCTTCTTGTGGTTTATGAACTGTAACATCCGTAATCCTTTTCATGTCATCTGCAGTTACCTCTTCAGTTCCATACTCATTAGCATTTGATTCCTTCTCACCTTTAGAATTACTTTCTGAATTACTCATTACAACAGATTTAGCTCTTTTCTTCTTTCTTCCAATAGATTTTAACCTTCTTTTTCCTGTTCTTTTGACTCCAATAGTAGACTCAGATTTTTCCTCTGTTACTTCTTTCTTCCTTTCCTCAGCCACATCTTTCTCCTTCACAACTTCATCAACAACCTCTTTCTCTTTCATAGTCTTTTCTTGCACAACTTCAGTTACTTCTTTAGGCTTTGTAACTTGAGGTTCAGGATTAAGATAAGCCTTTGGATCCACTCTTCTTGTAAGTTTCTTAATCTCAGCATCTGTTATGGGCTCAATTGGTCTGTTGAGTCTTGCATGAGTCTCAAAGTAAGACTTTGAAATAGCAGCTCTACTCATTCCTCTAAATGTACTAGGTTTCCAATAAGCTTGGTTTCTCAGATACATTTTCATATAATTATACTCATCAGTTTTTGAAGGTTTCTTCTTCTTGTACTCACCTTTCTTTTCATTTTGCTTCTTTCTAAATTGCACAAGCAAATCATCTATGGCATCCTGTCTCTCCTCAGCAGTATAGCTTTCTCTTTCATCCCTTTGAGCTTTCATAGCTATTTCTCTATCAGCCTGTTCTTGCTTGAGTCTTGCAAGTTCCTCTTTATCCCATTTTGCTTTCAAATTTTTGGCAACTTCTAAATCCATCTGCTTTTGAAGTTCCTTTTCTTCTAAGGATTGAAACTTAACTTTTTGCTTTGGCTCCTCAACAAGAATTCCTTTTCCCTTGTCTGTTGATGCAATAACTGGTTGTGCAGGTTTTGGAATTGATACAGGTTCTTGAATGACAACTCCTTTAGCTTTTGG
Organism: Artemisia tridentata subsp. tridentata; assembly: GCA_021014915.2. NCBI lineage: Eukaryota > Viridiplantae > Streptophyta > Magnoliopsida > Asterales > Asteraceae > Artemisia > Artemisia tridentata. The sequence goes on along the minus strand of CP139505.1, from coordinate 136,525,357 downwards.
TTTTGAAGGTGTTGGTTGTTTCATTGTAGCAGCAGGTTTAGGTTTTTGTGGTGATTGTTGTTGTTGTTGTTGTGTTGTTTTAAGGTTCAGCATGACTTGGGCTATAGGAATGGTATCATCATCTGATTCAACAGCAGAACCCTTCTCTGAACCAGCAGCAGTATCCTTCAGCCCAGCAGCAGAATGTCCTGTACCATCAGCAGAATCATCCTGTGTCTTCTTCTCACTAACATCAGCAGCAACATCACTTCTAACACCTTTTTCAACTGTTTCAAGTACCACCTCATTCCAAGACCTATCCTTGACCACAAAGTTATCCTTACCAGAACCAACATCCATATCCACATTACCCTCATTCTCAGCAATACCAGCAACACTTTCATCTTTTTCCATGTCAACCTCCCCTTGACCCTTGTTTTCCTCCTCTTCATTCCTCCCCTGTTTGGGAGTATCCTCCCCAAACCAGATTTGGATTTCTGTGAGTGTGAAGTTCTTGATCTGTTCATCCCCTCAAGTTGTTTAACCCTTTGCCTCAACCTTCTGATCTGAGCACCTTGAGAAGATTTCACCATGTGTAGTTGCCTTCTGAGACCAAGAACTTGTTTTGACAATTTTGTACAAGTGACCGTCAATTCATTTAGAAGTTTAAGAATGTCTTCACCACTTCGGTCTGTTTTACCTGACCCGAGAGGTGGATCACCAGACTTGACATTTTGTACATTTTCCATCAAAGTCTTAGGTTCAGTTTCAAGTCTAGCCTCAACACGTTGACCTGTGTTACCTGGTCCGAGAGGTGTATCATAGGCAATGTCATGTTGTACAAATGGATCCATCAATTCCTCATTAGTTTCATATCTGTCCTCATCACTTCGGGATGTGTAACCTTCCCTGAGAGGTGAATCTTTGGACTGAAACTCATTCTCAATCCTAGATTGAGCAGCTAAGCCCCCTATTTTAGCCGTTTGGCTAGGGTTTCCACCACTTGTTTCTGGTTCATTTGAACCTTCCACATTAGGTGTTGCCATGGTCAGGGTCTTATTGATGTTAACACTGTCCTGTTCAACTTCTAAGTTGGAAACAGTAGTGTCAGCCCCTTCCATCATGCCACCTACATCACCTGTGGCAGCCTCATCTGCTTCCATACTAGCACTAGTCTGAGGTAACTCAGTGCTCTTTTCTTGTGAATGCCTAGGTGTTTGGGTCTTTTGGGGTTCATTTTGAGATGATTCACTTGTATTTTCAGGAGTGGGTGTGTGATAGGAAGCTGTGGGGTTTTCAGCTTCTTCACCCTGAGCAACAGCAGCAGCAATGTTTAAAATATGTTGGGACAAAGGTGTGATAGTTCCAGAAAATCGAGTCCCATTCTTTCTCAAGTGTTTAAACATTTTGTTTACAAGCACAGAACTTTTATAAGGCTTTTCATGTTCAAAAGGTTCTTGTAATTGACTATCAATGGTTAATTGCAAAAACCTTGGATAAATATAAAAATTTCCAAAAATATTCTTTTTCAACCCTTCAAAAATCATAGCCGAAAAGTTAAATGGTTGTCCTGTAGCTAGACAAATCAAGGCTGATGCTTGAGTTGTACCGAACTCATTCCACCCAGTTGTTTTAGGGCTAAGACAATGTAGAATGGTATGAATAAGAAATTTCCATTGTGGGCAGAGGAAACGTTTGAAAATTTTTAATTTAGTGTTTGGTCTCTCATACCCAATTTTGTCAAGTTCCTCAAAAATAGTAGAAGTAGGAAGGCAAGTTGTTGCTTCATCATCTGCAAGATGAAGAATTCGTCTTACAGATGTTTCACTAACAACTATTCTTTCTTCATCTACTGTGGCAATTAACATTTGTTCCCCATTTTGAGTTTCAGCCGTAACAGTCGACCAAAACTGTCGCATGTGGGATTTTAATATAGTTGGATTAACTGTTAATGCATACCTAATTGAAGTAGCATTAAGAAATTCGATGACTTCAGTAAATCCATCTGCCTCTGGGACCTTCTGAAGAAAAGCTATTTGATTGTGATCAGCGGAGTAAGTGCGTCTCGACATTGTGAATTAGGGTTTCGATTTTTGGGGTTTTTGATCGAATGATGAAAATAAGTGTTAGGGTTTGAATTAGGTTTAATTTTGGGCGCACAAAGTTATTGGTGAGATCGAATTGGGGTTTTATGCCGTTTAGATCCACTTAGGGCTTTATTCGCGCCAATTTGCAAAATAGTCCCTTCACTTTCAAACCAAGCAGTAGAATCCAATAGTTTCAACTTTGAGCAGCATAACCTTCAGCAGCAGAATGGATTCTTTCAAACACTTATACGATTACCCAAAATAAATACCCAACTTTTGGTCAACTCCACAAAAAATTACCATAATTAAACTTATTCCAGCAAGGAATTAATTCCTAATACCAACCCTGCATTTAATGACTTTAATGCTCCATTGGTTCTATAAAAGACCTCGAATCTTCAACACAAATCCATCACATACCAGAAAACAATTTTCCAACACAATGAATCCTTCCCCATCAAACGTTGTGGAGATTTCATCCGATTCGTCTTCAGACTCAGTTTCCGGAGGATGGAAAGGTTATTTTCCACCAAACTACACCTCAAGCTCAAGGAACAAAACGTCAAAGAAAAAGGTTGAAACAACCTCCTCTGATGAAATTTCAACAGATGAACTACCAACTCCCCCATCCTATGTGAATGATTCATCCTCCTCTTCTGACTCATCTGATGATGATGATATCCAAGTGCTATCAGTCTTACTAACAAGTGAGATTGAAAAGGCTGCATCATCAATGAGTATGATCCCTGTGCCTGTGAAGAAGCAAAATCCAAAGCCAAGTACACAAGTGCTAGGACTCCCTTGCCTGAAGGTGTCTGATGCCATTGGTGGCAGAGGAGTCCACAGAACCATGCCTGACGTTAAAGGAAAAGGGAAAAGGAAGTTGGAGTAGTTGTTTTGTGTTAGGTTTGTGGTAGGTTTTGTTTTGTGTTAGATTTGTGTGTTGTTAGTAAGCTTGGTTTTTGGTTATGTTGCCTTTAAGTCCAGGATAATGATGAAACTTCTGCTTATGTAATGAATGCACCACTTAATGAATAAACTTTTATGATCTTTGTGTTGATAAACATTCACTCTTATCACTGATTCTGAATTGATATCCTCCCCATAATTTCATAATCATCTTTTTCTCATCAATCAACCATTCTCTTGTGACTTATCCTGCAAAAGATTAGTCCAAAAACCACAAAAACACAAACAAGAGTATCTCACAATAATCACAAGACAATCAATAGAATAACCAACTTAGCAGTAGACAACATACAGACATAGCAAAGAGTAGAAACAACTTATTTGATTAATAACAGCACAAATCCTCAAAAACTTTTTACAAATCATACAGAGATAAGATTTTAAAGATTGATCATACCTATACTAGCAACTAAAAATTGAAATCTACTTCCATCAAAACTTTTTGTGAGTAGTGTTGGATCGATATACTCTGACCAAACTAACTTGTAGCTTGTCTAAGGGTTTAGCAACCTTGGATAAATCCAAAACTACTAATATTGAAACGCTGATATACTTTGTTAAGTATGCGGAATCTACTTCAACAAAGCTAAGAAGAATTAACATAAAACTTTGATTATATTAAACCTTGAACCTGCTTACTTTACACAGATTCACTAACAAACTCTAAACACTAATACTCTAATAATCGACTAATACTTTTCTCTAATGAACTCGTATCTCTAATGCCAACCTAGGGATCCTTTTATAGGCACAAGGAAAACCCTAGTCGGTTTACAATACTTGAACGACAAGTAATTCTAATAATAACTCTAATAATAACTCTAAGAACATTCTAGAATTACACATTAATCCTTAAACGTTTTTGCATATCAGTCCTTTATCTTTAGCAGTACTTTGACTTCTTTAGAACATGAGCAGTACTTTGACTTCTAACGAACAGTACTTTGACTTTCTTCATGTAGCAGTACTTTGTAGCCCAACAATCCTCCCCTAACTTGAATTCCACTTGCTTGATTTCAAGTTCCTTTGTATTTCTTTAACTTCAACATCTTTATCTTCAAGGAAAGACTGCATCATTAACTTCTGTCTCATGTTTGTTTTGTCATCATCAAAGTAATCATTAACTGCAATCTTTATCAGCAACAGATCTTTTCAGCAACTCATCTTTTCAGCAACGCAGCATCATATTGGCAATAGGTACATCAGATCTTAAAAGTTTCATACTATTCTCATCACTTCCAGGTGTGTTAACTCCTGTGAGAGGTGAATCACTGAAAACTTAATGGATTTTGATGTCTCTTTACCAAAGCCATTAACTCTGGAGTAGCCAATGTTTAGGTTTAAGAACCATGGTACATTGATAACCATATGATTTTTAGCAAATCATCAGCTATCAACGGATTTGATTAGTCTTTACCAATAGCCGTTTGCTTTTGGACTAGCTAGTTCTTTTAGTACAATCACTACCATGGTGAACTAATTACCATACAATGGTTTTCCACAGCCTTTACCACAAAGCCATTATCTTGTGGGCTAGCCAACTCTTCACTAACATAGATATGGTGAGTTGAAAACCATACAATTTTTAGTAAATTGTCAACTAAAAACAGATTTGATAATCACATCAGAGCCGTACCCTCATGATGAGTCAAACTCTTTCTTGTTTATTTAAACATGGTGAGTTGAATACCATTTGTTGATGTTTAAATCTTTGTGCTTCAAAATGTTTTTGCACTTTTCAAAAATCACTGATTTTATAAAAAACTTTACTGGTTTTATGCTACAAGCAGTACTTTGAGAAAGTACTGTTTGTCAAGCAGTACTTTTAAATAAAGTACTTATGTTTCAAAAAGATTTATATTATAAATATCATACCAGTTGTTGTGCATCAATCTTCAGCTAGCATTGTCCATTTGATGAACAATCCAATCACCATCAATGCAGTTTCACTTTCTTCTTCCACTTCCATGCCATAATCTAGCATTCTAATCATCAGATCCCTAGTAAGTGGATATCTTTGCTCTGCTAGCATGTGAATCATCGTTCCATCTTCTAGCTCCAAAACATGTATTCCCACTGATTCAAAGAACCTCCATCTGTTAATTTCCCAATCCTCTTGATTTTCCCAGAGAACACTATCACTTGTCTCTTCTGTTTCCCAGATGGTTGTGAGATCTCCTACCAGAACCAAACCTACTCCTTGTGGTGGAATATGTTCAAAGTATGTTTGCACTTGTAGATATAGCTGAAGCAGATCTTCTCTATCTATCAGATGTAGTATATCTAATAACAAATTGAACACTCTAAAACTTCCATCTTGTCTATGAAATATCAAGTAGTCCCCTTCTTGTGATTCTACAACTGAGAATGTAGAAATCTTGGACTTCTTGTCTGCAACATCTTCTGATTTTGGATGCTCAAAGTCAACAACTCTCAAATAATTTCTTAGCTCATCAGCTGTGTCTACTCTTAATTCAATAGAATCCTTAAGCTTCTTTGATGACTGTTCATCAGTTATTGTTCTTTTCCTCTTTGAGCTCCTTGTAACAACTCTTTCCTTTCTGCTATCTTCAAGCTTCTTATCTTCAAAAGAAATAATGCTTGCAAGATCTTTTTCTACAGCTTCCCTAACAGCATCATACAAATCCTTCATCTCTGTATGTGTTAATTTCACCAAACCTGTATATCCTCTACCTTTGAGATAAGCCATCATAGAATTTCTTTCTTGAGCTTTACTTTGTGGCCTTCTAGGTTTGATAACTTTCCTTGACTCTTCAGCATCTAATTCAGCCTGTAATTTCCTTGCAGCTTCCTCATTTTTAGCATCATGAATAGCTTTTAGTTCTTTCAAGGTAAGCTTCTTCTTCTTAGTTTCTACCATGATCCCTTTACCTTTGTCTTTTGGATCTAATTCCTGTGTAGGTTGAGAAGAAGTATGAGGTTGTTGTTCAACATCAACAATACTTATGCCTCTTGGTCTAGACATATTCAACATGATGTCAGCAATAGTCTCATCATCACTTTCAGTATGTTTTCGAACTTCTTCTTCCTGTTGAACTGGATTGGAAGGGCCAACTTCCTCTTAAACTTGATTTGAGGGACCAACATCTTCCTCAAAATCCAAAGTCCTTGGTGTAATAGTTCCTTGATGATCAGTACCTTGAAGAGCAGTACTTTCAACATCAGTACCTTCCAAATCCACTTCCTCAGTATCACCACTTTTTACTTCAACAATAGCATCTTCAATGTTTATCTGCTCTGTTTCATCACTTTTCCTCTCAACAGTATCTTCATGAGGAATATCTTCAAGTGGTGTATCATCATAAAGCCCAGTATCTTGATTGAACTCAGTATGTTTATTCAAATTCTCGAAATTCCTCCCCAATTAGAATGAAGACTGCTTGTGGATCTTTCTTTTCTTTGACTTAGACTTCTGTGAGTATTGACCTGTCTTCTTCTGTGACTTTACCCACAACCTGTGGTGCTTAACTAATGGCCAAACAAACCTCTTTAATCGTCTGAACTTTCTTGTCAAATCCAATATCTGATCAGCTTGATCATCAGTGACCTTCTTGAGCCTCCTTAATTCCCTTGAAAGTTCATAGTTGGTCAAGACATCCTCAACCACTTCCTCATCTTCCTCAAATGTTTGATGCCTATCTGTGGAAGCATCTTGAGGTGAATTCTCCTGAGCAGCACTTTGTGAAGATGGTTCAGCAACTGGATATGAAACAGTATGTTGAGAAGCAGTATGTTGAGAAGCAGGATGTTGAGAAGCACTATCTTCTCTTGAAGCTGGTTGCTCTCTAATTGCTGATGCAGAGGATTCCTCTTGCTCTTGTTCAGGCTCTAGCTCTGCATCCCTAACTGCTTGTGCAACTTCCAACATATGAGCTATCAAAGGTGTATTTCTCCCAGAGAACTTGATACTCTTCTTAGCAATGAATGTAAACACCTTTGGTGGAAGTGTGACTGTAGGTAGAAAACTTTGTGGTTTAGAAATCCCCTCAAGTTGTTTGTTTAAGAATACCTGAATAAACCTTGGGTACATCAAGAATGGTGAACCATTGGTGATGTGTGAGAGCATTCCATCAAAAATCAGCCTTGAAAAGTTGAAAGGACGATTTGTAGCTAAACCCACCAAAGCAGAAGCAATGTTCTGACCAAACTGCTCCCATGAAGTACTCTTAGGACTCAGGCAGTGAAGTAGAACATGTATGAGATATTTCCAATGAGGACTAAATAATGGCTTCTGAAAAGTAAGTATGGTGAGATCACCTTCATACCCAATATCCCTGAGTGTATCCCAAATCTCTTGTCTTTTAAAACGAATAGCACGCCCTTTATCATTAAACTGCAAATCTTCCCTAATTGAAGATTCAGTAATCCTAATTGCTCGACCAGCAACCTTAGCACGAATAAAAGGAACACCATCTTGTTCATCAGACTTCGCAGTAGACCAAAACTGTTGAATCCATGGTCCAATTACATCAGGGTTTACCAAAATAGCATAATTGATTGATGACCCAGTCAAGAAATCAATTATCGCATGAAAATCAACATTCCTTGCCGTTTTATCCAAGTTCGCGACCATGTTATGCTTAGAACAGAAATCACGAGTAGCCATTGATTGTGAAAAGGGAAAGAATGTGTTAAGCGAAGGTAAATTGCTATTAGAATCGTAGATACCGAATGAATAAATGGATGGATAAGAATAAAGTGAAGAGTGAAAATCGGTATAATGGGATAGGATAAATATGAGTAAGATTTAAAAAATCAAAGCCTAATTAATAGTGTTACCGTTGTATTTGGCTTTTTACCCCCTCCCGAATGAATTAATTAACTGTAACCCCACATTTTTGACCGTTGGAACAGTACTTCCACGTAAGCAGTACGTCCACCTAACCAGTACTCTTCAAAGCAGTACGTTGAAGCAGTACTTTGCAGAACCAGTACTTTGTATAGAAAACCAGTACTTTCCATCTTCTTATCCACAACCTTCTAACTAAAAACTATGTTGCCTCCCCTCAAATACAACCTAGGATCTAACTAATAACTAATAACTAATAATAAAGCCTCCCCTCAAATGTAGCCTAGTAGTTAATCATCCCAATGCTCACAACCAAGTGGTTGAACCTTGAAACATCAAATCCTTTTGTGAGTAGATCAGCTACATTATCATCTGTGTGAACCTTGACCACATTTATAAGCCTGTGCTCATAACAATCTCGAATGAAGTGATGCCTAATCTGAATATGCTTGGTCTTGGAGTGATAAACTGGATTCTTTACAATACAGATGGTACTCTCATTATCAATGTTGATAGGAGTGTTTTTGAAGTTGAATCCATAATCCAAGAGTTGATTCTGCATCCACAAAACTTGTCCACAACAGCTTGCAGCAGCAACATATTCTGCTTCAGTAGAGGAGGTTGCTGCAATTGTTTGTTTCTTACATTGCCATAAGACTAATCTTCTTCCAAGATATTGACATCCACCAGTGGTTGATCTTCTATCATAGTTATCTCCTGCATAATCACTATCTGAAAAAGCTTCCAAGTGAAAAGGTGATTCCTTAGGATACCATAATCCTAACTTTGGTTGATGCTTGAGATATCGAAAAATCCTCTTGACTGCATACATATGTGAAACCTTGGGTGTAACCTGATATCTTGCACACAAGCATACAGCAAACATGATGTCAGGTCTTGATGCAGTTAAGTACATAAGACAACCAATCATAGATCTATAAAGCTTCACATCCACAGCTTGTCCATCTTCATCCTTGCCTAATGGTTTATTGTTGTCAATGGGTGTGGTGGCAGGCTTGACAGTTGGAAGGTCAAATCTTTTAAGTATGTCTTCAACATACTTTTCTTGATTAATGAAGATTCCATCTCTTGTTTGTCTAACTTGAAGCCCCAAAAAGAAAGTTAATTCTCCCATAGAACTGATTTGAAACTCCCGCTGCATAAGTTCTTCAAATTCTTTCACCATAGACTTCTTCGTGGCTCCAAAGATAATATCATCCACATAGACTTGGACTAACATAATGTCCTTCTTATCTCTTTTGATAAACAAAGTCTTATCAATTGCTCCTCTCCTGTAACCATGTTGTAATAGAAAAGTAGAGAGTCTCTCATACCAAGCTCTGGGAGCTTGATGAAGGCCATACAGTGCCTTGATCACTTTGTAGAATTTGTTTGGATGTGCAGGATCTTCAAAACCAGGAGGTTGTTTAACATAAACTTCCTCAGAAATTGTGCCGTAAAGGAAGGCACTTTTCACATCCATTTGGTAGACAGGAAATCCCATGTATGATGCAAAGGCAAGAAATAACCTTATTGCCTCTATCCTTGCAACAAGAGCAAACACTTCATCATAGTCCACTCCTTCTTCTTGGCGATATCCTTGTGCAACCAATCTAGCTTTATTTTTGATAACATTCCCTCTTTCATCTCTTTTGATTCTGAAAACCCATCTTGTACCAATGACTCTCTTGCCATCTGGTAGGTCACATAATACCCAGACCTCTTGAAGCTTGAATTGTAGAAGCTCCTCTTGCATAGCTTCAACCCAACTTTCATCAGTTAAAGCTTGAGCTACCTTCTTGGGTTCAGTTTGAGATAGAAAACAGGCAAACAGGCATGTTTGTTGATCCTTGTGATTCATCCTGTTTTGTTTGTAAACAAAGCTAAGTAAAGCAGTATGTTGCTTAGAGAGACCTTTAACTTTGTTTCTTGTAACCACTCCTGAAGAGGGTGATCCAATAATATTGCTTTGAGGATGAGCTTTATGAACTCTCAATGTAGGAGTTGGTGGAACTGGAAGATCAGATTCCAAATTAGTAAAATCAGGTTCTTCATTGGAAGTTGAGAAAATACCTTCATGATTGAGCTCATCATCAATTTCTTCTAAACCAGGAATGTTAGCATTATCCAAATCTTCATCATCAACATTGGAATCATCATCATTGCTCCAATTTGATGGTTCTAACACACCAGAAGTATTGTCAAAAGTATCATCAGTACTTTGATCAAAAGTACTGTGAGCAGTATCTTTGAATTTACCCTGTTTCTTTGCAGCATCATAAGTCCTTCTTTGTTCATCGTCATAGGATTGTGCTATAGTTTCTTGAAAAAGCATTCTATTAAGTTCATCTTGTATGGCTTGATCTTTATCAGATACTATATTGGTTGGTTGAGCAGTACTTTGTTCCTTATTAGTAACTTCAGGTTCTTTATCAGGAACATCTTCTGGTCTAACATTGACTTCATGAACAATGTACTGTGAATCATCTTCTTTGTGATCAACTTGATTTTCTTCTCTAACAGGTACATAATTCATAGATGAAGTGAACTTGAGATCAAGATCAAACATCCAATCAGGACCTTTTCCTCTCTGAGTTTCTTTATCTTCCAAAAATTCAACATGAAGACAATCTTGAACCCTTTTGGTACTCCTGTTATATACTCTAAAACCTTTGCTATTTGTACAGTAACCTAATAGATATCCTTCATCTGACTTACCATCAAATTTTCCCAGAGAATCAATGGTATTTAGAATAGTCAGAGAACAGCCAAAAGGTTTTAGAAAATGAATGTTTGGTTTCTTTCCCATGAGCAGCTCATATGGTGTCTTCATCTGAGGTTTAGTTACTGATACTCTATTTAAAACATAGCAAGCAGTACTTATAGCTTCAGCCCAAAATAGAATAGGTAATTGTGAATCTGCAAGCATTGTTCTAGCTGCTTCTATCAATGTCCTGTTCTTTCTTTCTGCAACACCATTCTGCTGTGGAGTTCTAGCAATGCTAAACTCTCTCTTGATCCCTTTCTTGGCACAGAATTCATCCATATGCTTGTTCTTGAATTCTGTCCCATTATCACATCTAATACCTCTTACTTTGAGTCTCAATTGATTTTCAAGGGCTACTATCAGGTCATGGATAGCATCAAAGGTTTCATCTTTGAATCCCAAGAAAAAGACCCAACTAAATCTGCTACAATCATCTGTCACAACCAAGCAGTACTTCTTCTTGTTTAAACTTTCTACTGAAACTGGTCCAAACAGATCCATGTGTAGCAACTCCAAAGGTTCTCTAATAACTCTGTCCTCAAGCTTCTTACATGAAGCTTTATGTTGTTTACCCTTCTTACAAGCCAAACATGAATGATCAGTCTTGAATGTTTTGGAAGGTAAACCTCTAACTAAATTGCCTTTGACCAGCTTGTTGATGTTTTTGAAATTTACATGACCTAGTCTTCTATGCCATAGATGTGCTTCTTCCAATGATGCCTTGGTTACTAAACATGTTGCTCTTCCAGCAGAATTGAGACTCTTTAAGTCTAAACTGTACACATCATTGGTTCTTGGTACTTTCAGTGTTACCAAGTGATCATCAACAAACTTGAACTCAGGAGAGAGAATAAGACATTTTGTATCAGTGAACAGAATTGGGTACTTCTTGTCACAAATCTGAGAAACTGACAAAAGATTGAACTTGAGCTCCTTCACATATCTAACATTCTCAAAATCAATACATCCAGCCTTGATGGTTCCTTTGCCAGTGATTCTCCCTCCATCAGGATCATTACCAAATGCAACTCTTCCTCCATAATATGCCTTAAAATCTGACAGGATCTCCTTGTCCCCTGTCATGCTGCCAGAGCAACCACTATCAACAATAATATGATCTTTAAGCTCCTCCTCTGGGTTGCCCTGCACAGTAAAGGAAAAGGGTTAGTTTCTTTTAGGAACCCAAGCCATTACTGACTTGTGTTCCCCTTGTGGAGTGACATACTTGAATTCCTTCAGTACGTAATCTCCACTGGTATTGAATGCATGGTCAATGATTATTTGCTTTGGTCCCATGTCCTGTGTTGTATTATCAACAACACTCCCTGTTTCACCCTTATCTGATGAAAGTACTGCTTGTTCCCCATCAGTACTTTCTTTCTTAACCCAATTTCGTTTGACTTTAGGTTTCTCTGACCTAGGTACTCTTCTTGAGGTGTAAGACCTTTTAGATTTATATGAAGTGAATCTCTTAGGTCTTTTATGTGAAAAAGTGTTAGCAGTACCATGACTGGGTGAAAACTTAGCTGTACTTGTAGAGGGTACTGCTTGAGAAACCTTAGACTTATCAGTACTTGAGGGTACTGATGGTTTTGAAAAAGGTCTTTTCTGGTGAGGGTACCTATAATCTTTAGAGAAATTACTATGGTTAACCCTATTTTAGTGATTCCAAACTGGTCTAGTCTCCCTTGGCTTATGGGTGGCAGGTCTATTCTTTGAGAACTGACTTAAATATTCTGAGTGAAAGTCACAGTGCTTAATCAAATGATCAGGACTATAGCATACATAACATAATTTTCGCTCCATATTCCCAAATCCTCTTCTATGATTAAAAGGTTTCCTATAGTTAGCAGTATTTTGAAAAGTTTCTCTTGGAGGTACTGCTGAATGTCTATCAGTACTTTGAAAAGATTTTGGAGGTACTGCTTGTTGTTGAAAGGCTGTAGGAAACTTTTGATCATTACCCCTTTGAAAATCATCCTTGGGTTTCTCAGAACTAGATTGACCAGTAAGCTTCTTCCTAAACTCTAGGTTGTCTACACCATAACAAGAAACATCTGTCCTAGGTGGTTGAAGCCTACCAGTGGGTGGAGGAACTGAGTGGTACTCCTTATCTTTCCTAAACTCAGGAGGTGATTCACTAATTGGTTCCTCATTCCTAGATGTGTTTTCTTCTGAGCTAGTAAGTTCATCATCACTAGGTGAGATCTCTTCCTTATCACTAGGTGGGGTCTCATCTGAACTACTATCCTCAACACCATAACCTAGTCCAGCCCTACTATTTATTCTTCTTTGTTTTTCAACAAATTGAACATGTGATAGACCAGCCTGTTTAATACTACCAAGTTTTTCTAATAAAGCATCTCTTTCCTTAGTAATCTTTTCTAATTCAGACACCTTACATCCTAACTTCCATTCACTTAATTTTAATTGATAATCTTGTTGCTCATATTTTTCTCCCCAAGCCATTTCATTATTTTCATGTGTTAATATTTTGGCTTCCATTGACTCTAAAGTTAATTGATAACCAGCTACCTCAGACCAAGCTGTTCTACAATTATCTCTTTCAGTTACATAGTCTTTAAGCAACTTTTGATACACATCATTACACTTAGAGCATACCTCAGAGACATTGGATGAACTTGGTGAAGTAGCTACCATAGCAATCTGAACAGGTTCATCTTCATTCTCCATGCTCCAGTCAAAGCTTCCAAGACCATCTCTTGATTCCAAAGCAGCATATCCTGGTTCCTCATCAAAAGCTGTGCTCCAATCAAAATCTTCCATTGCAACCATAGAATAGGTTACAGGTTCATCATCAAATTCACTACTCCAGTCAATCTCAGCTAGATTTTCTTGAGCCACCAAAGCTTTTGGTTGTGATTCAGTAATAGGAACCTCTTTTCTTTCAACCTTGGGTTGTTCAATCATTCTGTTTGCTTGATATTTTGCAAACTTGCATTCCCTTGCAAAGTGTCCAAGCTTTTGACAATTGAAACATTCAATCTTGGATTTGTCAAAAGTGATACCCTGTTTGGCTTTGAAATCAATTCCCCTTCCTGTCTTGTTTATGAACTTCTTGATCCTTGCAGTGATCATGGCAACTTGCCATCTTATGTCAATCTCTTCTAAAGCATCTTCTTCAATCTGCAACAAGTCTTCTTGATAGGTAACAGGTAAAGTGGCTTGTTGAGCAAAGAAGGAACATACAACATCATCAGAGTTGGTGTTGTTTGTTGGTGATGGGTTGGGGGTAGTAGTGGTTGTGCAAACGTGCTGTGTATCACCAACAGTACTTTGAGAAGGATAAGCAGTACTTTTAGTAGAAGTACTGCTTCTGTTTTCAGAAGACACAAAAGCTATGTTGTGAGTTTTCTGAGAACTGTGACCATTCATCTCTTGCTCGTACACCTTCAAATTGTTGTAGAGATCATCAAAGTCCATAGATTCCAATCCAGGTTGTCCTCTAATCATAGTAGCAACCACATGCTAGACAGATGGCAAACTCCTTAAGAACTTCAAGTTTGCATCTTCAACAGATACCTCTGCTCCATATAGTTCTAGCATACTAAGTAGATTTTGGAATCTGTCATAGGCAGCATCAAGACCTTCTCTTTCACCAACAGTGAAAGTTTCAAACTGCTGCTTCAATAAGTTTCTATGCATCTTCTTGGAAGCATCATTACCTCCAAATCTTGTCTTGATCGCAGCCCACAATTGCTTTGCATCCTTAGCATCATGAAACTTTAGAAGGTGACCATCAGGAATAGCAGACAACAGTATGTTGAGAGCCTTATCTTGATTTCTCTTTGTAGCTGCTGGCAAGGTTAGTTGAGGTGGTTTAGGTTGTCCTTCAACTGCTACAGGTTCATCAAGAACAACATTACCATTGACAATCACATCCCATAGAGCATGGTCTGTAATAGCAAGGTACTGCCTCATCTTCATGCTCCAGAGATCATATTCTCCCTTCTTGATGATAGGAATTCTGAGTGAGGTGATGGATGGGATTGGTGCAGCTTCAGTCGTCATCGTTTAGGGTTTGTTGTTAAATCGGTTTTAAGGGTTTCTTCTTAATCAGAGTCTCCACACAAGCTCTGATACCACTTGTTGGATCGATATACTCTGACCAAACTAACTTGTAGCTTGTCTAAGGGTTTAGCAACCTTGGATAAATCCAAAACTACTAATATTGAAACGCTGATATACTTTGTTAAGTATGCGGAATCTACTTCAACAAAGCTAAGAAGAATTAACACAAAACTTTGATTATATTAAACCTTGAACCTGCTTACTTTACACAGATTCACTAACAAACTCTAAACACTAATACTCTAATAATCGACTAATACTTTTCTCTAATGAACTCGTATCTCTAATGCCAACCTAGGGATCCTTTTATAGGCACAAGGAAAACCCTAGTCGGTTTACAATACTTGAACGACAAGTAATTCTAATAATAACTCTAATAATAACTCTAAGAACATTCTAGAATTACACATTAATCCTTAAACGTATTTGCATATCAGTCCTTTATCTTTAGCAGTACTTTGAGTTCTTTAGAACATGAGCAGTACTTTGACTTCTAACGAACAGTACTTTGACTTTCTTCATGTAGCAGTACTTTGTAGCCCAACAAGTAGATCAGCAACATTATTGTTAGTATGTATTTTAACCACTTGAATTAACTTTTTCTCATAATAATCTCTAATAAAATGATGTCTTATCTCTATATGCTTTGTTTTAGAGTGAAAAACAGGATTCTTTATTATACACATTGTGCTGTTATTATCAATATAAATTTTGGTGTTCATGAAATTGTACCCATAATCCAAGAGTTGATTCTGAATCCAGAGTACTTGTCCACAGCAACTAGAAGCAGCCACATACTCAGCTTCAGTTGTTGAATTAGCCACCACAGTCTGTTTCTTGCATTGCCATGAGATTAACCTATGTCCAAGGTATTGACATCCTCCAGTGGTTAACTTTCTGTCCAAACTTGCTCCAGCATAATCACTGTATGAGTATGCTACCAAATCAAATGGTGAACTATTAGGATACCAAAGGCCCAATTTTGGTTGACCCTTTAGATACCTAAAAATTCTTTTGACGGCATTCAAGTGTGAGGATTTTGGGGACACTTGAAATCTGGCACAAGCACACACAGCAAACATGATGTCTGGCCTTGAAGCAGTCAGATATATCAATGAACCAATCATTGATCTATAAAGATGTACATCAACCTCTTCCCCATCTTCATCCTTGAGCAAAGGTTTGTTGTTGTCCATTGTTGTCTTGGCCGGCTTCACATCATTAAAACCAAATTTCTTCAACATATCAGCCACATACTTGTCTTGACTGATGAAGATCCCATCTGCTGTCTGCTTAACCTGAAGCCCCAGAAAGAAAGTGAGTTCTCCCATAGAACTCATTTGAAATCTGTTATGCATGAGCTTATCAAATTCTTCACAGAACACCTTGTTTGTAGACCCAAAAATGATATCATCTACATAAACCTGAACTAGTAGAATATCCTTTTTGTCTTTCTTGATGAACAAAGTTTTATCAATGGTTCCCCTTGTGAACCCATTAGATATCAAAAACTTGGACAAGGTGTCATACCAAGCTCTAGGAGCTTGATGTAATCCATACAGTGCTTTCTCCACTTTATATACTCTGTCAGGAAAGTCAGGATCTTCAAAACCAGGAGGTTGCATCACATAAACCTCTTTATCAATCTTTCCATACAAGAAAGCACTTTTCACATCCATTTGGTACACAGGAAAGTTCTTGAATGAGGCATAAGCCAAGAACAGTCTAATAGCCTCTATCCTTGCTACAGGAGCAAAGACCTCATCATAATCTATTCCTTCTTCCTGAGTGTACCCTTGAGCCACTAGTCTTGCTTTGTTACTCACCACAATTCCTCTTTCATCTCTTTTGCACCTGAACACCCATTTTGTACCAATTGCCCTCTTCCCATTAGGCAAATCAACTAGTGTCCAGACTTCTTGAAGCTTGAACTGCAACAGCACCTCTTGCATGGCTTCAACCCAACTTGAATCTTGCATAGCTTTGTGAATATTTTTGGGTTCCTCTTGTGATAAGAAACAGGCAAACTTGCAATTTTGTAGGTCCTTGTGGCTATTTCTCTGATGCAATGATTGAGCAAATAAACCTTGATGGAGTAGATCACCCAACCCTTTTGTTTTACTTTTGGTTTGTACAGCAGATTGTACATCACCAATTATCTGCTCCTTGGGATGGTTCTTATGTATCCTTGTAGTTGGAGTAGCGACTTGAATAACAGACTCCATATTTGTCAAATCAGCTTCTGCTCCAAAAACATCCACAACATCATCATCTGTGTCATAGTAGATTTCCTCCAATTCAGGCATATGAGGAAAGTCAACATCATCATTAACACGTTTATTAAAGTCAGCAACAGAATCCTTGGGCATGGCAGCAGAACTACTAGGCTTAGCAGCAGAATGAGAGGTACTGCTGCTAGGCTTAGCAGCAGAATGATTTGGCTTAGCAGCAGAATGGGAGATACTGCTGCTAGCTTTATTTCTTGAACTTCCATGCTTTGCTGACTTTTCAACATTCTTGCCATCATTAGAAGGTTCATCATCACCTTCTGCATCATCCTTTGGTACTTCCTTATGAACAGCATCATCATCAGAACTCTTTCCCTCTTTATCTTTTGGTGTGAAGAACTGATTAAACTTCCACTTCTCAATCAAAACAAACTCCTCTGCAGATTCATCCTTCTTTGATTGTGTACCTGCATTGGGGTTAGTTTGTGTTCCTGCAGACATGTTAGTAGAACCTGCCAACATTGGCTCATAATTCATGGTCTTAGTCAAAGAATCAATGTCAAAGAGCCACTTAGGTTCTGTTACAGCAACATTTGGGGTATTTTCACTAAATCTAACATGCAGATTTTCTTCCACATGTCTAGTTCTGCTATTGAAAACCCTAAATGCCTTGCTATTAGTTGAATATCCTACAAAGAAACCTTTGTCTGCTTTCTCATCAAACTTGCCTAGCTGGTCATTGGTATTTAAGATAGTGACAGGACACCCAAATGGTTTCAAGAAATCTATCATAGGTTTCCTACCATGAAGTAATTCATATGGGGTCTTGTTATGAGGCTTAACTACCTTACTCCTATTTTGCACAAAACAAGCAGTGTTGACTGCTTCAGCCCAAAAAGTAGTGGGTAATTTTGACTCAGACAACATAGTCCTAGCAGCCTCAATTAATGTCCTATTCCTCCTTTCAGCAACACCATTCTGCTGAGGAGTTCTAGCCACACTAAACTGTCTTAAAATACCTTTTTCCTCACAGAACTGATTCATTACATGATTCTTAAATTCAGTTCCATTGTCACATCTGATTACTTTGACCTTATGATTTACTAGGTTTTCTATTCTAGTAATGAAAGCTTTAAGAATGTTTGCAGTCTCATCCTTAGTTGCTAAGAAGAATACCCAAGTAAACCTACTAAAATCATCAGTGACAACTAAGCAATACATCTTCTTATTCAAGCTCTTCACAAAAGTTGGTCCAAACAGATCCATATGCAACATATACAAGGGTTCAGAAATAGAGTTCACCACTTTGGACTTACAAGAAGCTCTGTGTTGCTTTCCCATCTGACAAGCAACACAGGTTTCAGAATTTTCAAAATTTTTTGAAGGTAAACCTCTTACAAGGTTGCCTTTAACCAGTTTATTTATTGTTTTGAAATTTAAGTGTCTCAATCTTCTATGCCAAAGCTTGGATTCATCAATGGTGGCCTTTGCAAAAAGACAAGTTAAATCTCTTTTAGGAATGATGTTCTTAATGTCCACACTGTATATATTGTTTGTTCTAGGGACTTTAAGTAGTACTTCTGAATCATGAGGCAACTTAAAGTCAGGAGACAAAACAAGACAATCAGTGTCTGTAAAAAGAACAAAATTCTTTTTGTCACACATTTGTGAGACACTAAAAGGATTGTGATGCGCGTGTGCGTATGCTCTAATTTATACCCACGGTATGTCGTTGTGGTTTTAGTAGTATTCAAGTTTTAAATTTATATTTAGCTAACTTATCAATAACACACACACTTTAACAAGCAGTGTACCCGGTCAGTATGAATATAATGGTAAGTAGAGTGTCGATCACTAAGAGTGGAACGTATTATCTAGTTATTCTAATCAGTATTTTAGTATCTTAAGTTAGCTATACAACCTAATCTAACGCAAGGGGGTTTCAGCCTGAGAGACTGGCACGGTTTGGTTGCAATTAAATAATGAACTAAACTAATGAGCACGAATCAGCGAATAGCACACACGTACACAGATAAATACTCGAGACAATAAGAAGACCTGTCCTGATAGTTAAGTAGCTTGTCACTTGTTTTATTGCTAGTTTTATATGAAGTGTATAGTTTGATGCAACGCACCGAGATTAAGTCCTTTCTCGTTGGTTCTAATCTTATCGGCGAGTAAACCCTTAATGATTACTTATGACTATCCTATTTATCTTTCTTCCTACTTTTCTACAGACGATAGAATGCATAGGCGATCTAATAAATAGGCGAGGGCAGAGGCATGGCGACCCGATCAACGCTCAGCTAGACACAGAGGTTATCAATGCACTAATAAAAGTCACCAAAGACATCAACATATAAACTTTAATTAATGGGAAAGCAGTTTTAAGGGAGTGCAACCTTTCCGTTGTCACATTACACAAGCCACCAATCCTGATGAATTAAAGTTTACTAATACAATAAAACAAAACTACTTAATGAATTAAATACATGCAGGACCTTCTTACAGCTCTTGTATCTTCGTTCAAGGTGTGTCTTGTGCTGCTACTTCGACTGAATTCGGCCTTAGGTTTCTGTGGTCTTCGGTCTTTTTCTCTATTAGCCTCCCGAAATTCGTCTGGTCTTGGGGTATTTATAGTTTCTGTCTGAGGGTAAGATGCGGCGCATCTAATAAGTAGATGCAGCGCATTGACTTAACTTTGCGTGGGGTCCAAGATTAATATATTCAGGAATATTCGTACACCGCCAGAAGATGCGGCGTAACTCCATTCTCAGATGCGGCGCATGCCCTTGCTGTCTTGGATCGTATCTTGTGAAATCTTGATAGTGATGCGCCGTATGTAATAAGTAAGATGCGGCGTATCTGGAGCAGAATGTCTTGATCTTGTACATTTCAGTAGACTCTTAACTTCTTGCTTGTTTTGCGCCATAATTAGTCCAAAATCGCCAAGTTTTACATAATACTTGTTTTCACCTGAGAATTACAAAAGTAAACATTAACGTATCAATTCTCATACATAATATAATAAAACAAGTCAAATAAATAGGATAAATGATGGTAATAAAATGTACTTATTTGAGTTCATCAGATTGAACTTAAGTCCCTCTACAAAATACACCTTTTCAAAATCCAATTTTCCTGTTCTAATAGTACCTTTACCAACAATCTTGCCACCTTTTGGATCATTGCCAAAAGCAACATAACCACCATCAAAAGCCTTAAAATCTTCCAAGTTGCTTTTGTCTCCAGTCATATGTCCAGAGCATCCACTATCAAAAATGCATTTATCCTTTAGCTCCAATTGTAGATTGCCCTGCACAAAAAGTAAGAGAGTTAGTGTATCTTGGGGACCCAAGCCATTACTGACTTGGGTCTGCCTTGTGCATCAATATAATCAAATTTCTTTAAGTTCATTGATGCACTGCTGGACTTGGGTTTCCATTTCCAGCATGCTGAGGCCTTAACAGCATAGAAGTGGTTGCCCACAACTGTGTCTGTGATGACCTTAGGCTCAGCAGCAGAAACTGCTTTTGCCTTAGAAAGAGACACAGATCTGGTCTTTGGAATGGGCCTCTTTGGTGTAGTAGTAGTGATTGTCCTAGAAACACCATTTCTCATCAAAACTTGTCTAGGAACCATGTCTCTATTTGGATGAGAGTGAGTCTTTCTACCAAAGTTCTTATGATTTACCCTAGTATATTGGTTCCAGACTGGTCTTTTGTGGTAGTAACAATCTTCCTGAAGATGATCAAAGCTACCACAACTGTAACAGGCCTTTTTAACTAATTCAAAGTCACTACCTAACTTTTGTGAGATAAGGTTGTTCCAGTTTCTTTGATTCCCCCTAGGCCAGTTAGTTGATTTCCTAGGGACTTCTCTAGGTTTGTCCTCAAATTCAGCCATTTTCCTAGAGATTCTGCTTCCTAGCACAGGTTTAACAAACTCAGTATGTTTGACTTTAGGTTCAATTGGTTTAACATCCTCTAACCTTTTAGCCTTAGATGTTGTTTCTACCTGCTCATCATCACTATCTGATACCCAATCTTCAATGATTGGTGCATCAGACAATTTTTCATCAATCTTAGGTGTACTAGTCTTATCAGATGTTTCATTGTTTACTTGACTTGTTTCACCTACAGATTGTGCAGCTAACTCAGATATAAAGGACAATTCTTTCCTAGTTGGTGTAAAAGCACTTTTAAGTGGGGGAGCCACTTCATTGTATCCTAGGCCACATCCTCTTTTAATCATCTGAGATTCAACTGCTTTATTTGCTAGAACAGATGCATATTGTTGTTTATCTATCCTAACAACATGTTTTTCTTTTTCATTTAAAGTTGAGTCTCTAGCTAATTCAGCTTCTTCCACTCTTTTATTAAGCATGTTAATTTCACATTCTTTCTTAATTATCTCAGTTTCAAGAGTATGAATTTTATCAGCATATTCTCCCTCAATTTGCTTAAGAAACTCAACCTTGTTTTCTAAAGATTTTAGACCATGTTGATATCCTAAGTTATCAAGTTTGAGTTTATCAAATTCAACTCTTAAATCATCATACCTAGATTTCAGTTCCTCTATAGTATCTGAACAAGATTTAAATGAACATGAAGATTCATTTGATACCTCAGAGTCTGATCCAGAGGAGGAGTAACCCATAAGAGCAAAGTGTTGTTCTTTGGGTTCTTCATCAGCTATCAGTGCATAATTGGGACCATCCTCAGCTTGGTCACTCCAGTCAAAATCTCCCAAGCCATTACATGAGACCATAGCAGTAGTAGGTTTAACATCTTCAATGGGAATCTGCCTTGGATTTTCCTTAATCTGCTTTGGTGCTCTGCACTCCCTTGCAAAGTGTCCCTTTCTGTGGCAGTTATAACACTCAAACTTTGATTTGTCAAACCCCACATTGTTATGCCTTCTAAACTTGAGCTCTCTTCCAGTTCTCTTCAAGAATCTTCTTGCCCTCATAGTCAACATTGCAAATTGCCAATGCAAATCCATCTCTTCTAAATCATCAGGATCAACTTGATCTAGATCCTGACTCATTACTGGAGTACTTGTAGTGAGTTCAGCTAAGTAGGCACAAATAGCAGCATCACTAATGGTGTCACTATTTGTAGAACTAGCAGCAGAACCTTGTGAACTAGCAGCAGAACCAGTATGACCAACAGCAGAATGAGTTTCTTGAATATTCCCGGAAGCCTTGTTATTAGAAGACATAAAAGCAAGGTTGTTTGAACTTGAAGAACTGGTTGAACCCTTGACTTCAGTTTCATAGACCTTCAAGTTGTTGTACAGATCATCCAAAGTCATGGTTTCAAAGTCAGACTTGTTCCTCCAGACAACTGTGTGAGTATTCCATTCTGGTGCAAGACTCCTTAGAAACTTCAGATTAATATCTTCCTATGCAATATTGACACTCAGAAGCGCCAACTGACTCACTAACTTTTGCAGTCTGTCATAAGTACCATCAATACTTTCATTGCTTGAAGCAGTGAAAGTTTCAAATTCGTGCTTTAGCAAATTCTTTCTTGACTTTTTGGTGGCTTCATTCCCACCAAACCTGAGTTCAATTGCTGCCATCAACTCCTTGGCAGTCTTGATGTTGCTGAAGCTCAATTGGTACTCATTAGGTATCCCCATTAAGAGAATAGTGTGAGTTCTAATCTCCAGTTTCCTTTGAGCCTTTTCTTCATTGGTTTTGATGGGCAATACAGACCCATCAGCACCAGTCTTAGGCAGAGTATCTCCAGTTTGTATGATTTCCCACATTGTGTAGTCACACATCTTCATGTACTGCTCCATCCTCATCTTCCAGAGTTCATATTCTCCAACCTTGAGCATTGGAACCTTGGATGCAGTAACCATATGATGAGATTCAGACTCCATTGTTGATGATGAACAGATCTGAACTTTTTAAAATTCTTCTCGGTATCAGTTTCTAGATCACAAGCTCTGATACCACTTGTTGATCCCAGATGAGCTTAACGATCTTGTTAATTACTTTAGATATAAACCTAAAGCAATAGGTATATAAACTGTTCTTGAATGATCTATTAATTACTATGCGAAAACTAGTAATTAATCTTAAGAAGAATTAATAATCAAACATAAAAGAATTCTCAAACAACACTTCAATATATTTAATACGGCTGCTCAAAAGCAACAGGGTTACAAGATAACCTTGAAGTGATCGAATTACAAAAGGTACGTATATTAATCCTAACCCTAGATCCTCCTTTTATACTCTAAGGAGTCCTAGTCGGTTACAAAACTTTCTATACAAGAATAATATCTATACGTATCTTTACCATAAACAAACTACACATATCTAATAAGCAACAGCATTATTACTCTAGTAGCAGAATCCTCATATGCTAGTAGTAGAATGAGACTTAGCTTATTTCACCATTCATCAGTTATCACCAGCAGCAGAATAAATATACTAGCAGCAGGATGTTTATGCCTAGCAGCAGAATTATACTTAGTATATTTCTATTACACCATGAGCAAATGAATAAAATACTTAGCAGCAGCATCTTCAAAGTAGCAGCAGCTTCTTTTAAACCCAACAGAGAAGCATTAAGTCTCCTTAGACTTTGACTAAGATTAGTGAAACCAAATTAGTAGTTATAAGTAAATAGATCTTAGCTTGAACCTTCGTTTGATCAAAAACGACAAAACATGACCAAATCAATTCTGGTCCCACAGTACCCTTCGATAAGATAGACGGAACCAAAGATTTGGTTCCGCCCAATCCGTGGGTACCTGAGTTAATTTTTAGCCACTTAAAACAGACAACCCTCTCACAACCAACGAGTCTAGGATTTTCCTTTTAATCTCACAACTTCATTGTCTAGAACATCATCATAGGATCTCATCCTCTTCATTCTTGATACATATCAAGCACGTCATTGTCAGTGCAAACGATATATCAAAACCATCATTCTCAACACGTTGGTCCAACCAACACTCTCCCATCACATGATGTCATTCTCATCCTCATATAAGTATCTAGTATTTCAAATTGTTGCATATGGAATCTCTATTCCTAAGTGATTATTGTCTTCACTTCCTCTTAATTCCATTCGAGAATATATTATGGCACGTTACATCATCTTTGGTAGATGATAATGTCATAACCTCAACCGTCTTCAAATACTCTTATAGCACTTGCTATACATTAGAGTTTCTGAATTCATTGCATTCCATTACCTCTTTCACTAATCATCACCACCATGGATTAGCAAAAAATCTACTTGCATCAATCTTTAGTCATCTATTGAGTTATCACCACTAGTAAACCAACACCAACACTAGCACCACTCACTTTAACCCTTAATATTTCAATTTCATTTTGTTAGGAATATAAATATTCACATGAAAGACTCGGCCACCCCGAGTATCTATTAGCATTAAGTAGCTCGTAGGATTATTAATATTACTTTTGATATCGTAACACCATGGAGTCGGGTCGGGTCTTTACCCACTGTCAGCCCGGTCCATAGCCTGCTAGAGGCGTTTATTTCATATGTATAAATACCCTCTCCCACCCAAGGAGAGGGTTGAACCTTCTCATTATTTCAATCTAACATATCTCACTTTCTCTCACTAAGGTTCCATATTCTCTCTTTTTCTCTCACTAGAATCGGCCAAATCACACGAACCACACGTGTTTTGATTAATGAGTAACTTACAATTGGTATCAAGAGCCATGGTTTGATCACTTAGAATGTGGATGCTCGGATTTTAGATTGGTTTTTGTGAGTTTATTTTGGTTCGACTAGTTTTTGTGAAAATAACTTGGTTCGATTTTGTTTGTGGTTAATCTTGGAATATGTTTGTACTTTCATGATTAGGGGTGTTGTATGAGCTTAGTTTAGTGTTTGGATAGCTTGCTTCATCCGTTTATTGGTGTGTTTGAGTCAATTCGAGTGTTGTTTTGAATTTGTTCCTTATTACGATTTGAGTCTCGGTAAGATTTCTTAGTTGCGATTTGAGTTGGGTTGGGAAAGCAGATTTGCGATTTGGGTTTGTTCGGATCTGCGATTTGGTTTATTAACAAAAAAAGAAAAAAAACAAAATCGCAAGAAAGTGACGTGTTTGTCTGGTTGTGAGTTGCGATTTGATATTGCGATTTGAGCCTGCGATTTGAGCTTGCGATTTGAGCTTGCGACTTGAGCCTGCGATTTGAATCAGTTGCGATTTGAGTCTCTGCGATTTGAATCTCTGCGATTTGAATCTCTGCGATTTGAGTCTCTGCGATTTGAATCTCTGCGATTTGAGTCTCTGCGATTTGAGTTTCTGCGATTTGAGTTTCTGTGATTTGAGTTTCTACGATTTGAGGTGTCTGTGATTTGCTCATTGTGATTTGCTCAAACCAATACGTTAACTCAATCACAACTTAACTAAACAACAATTCAAGTAATCAAATCACGGTTCATTCTTGATTTTTGTAAAATCCCGCGAAAGAATCTATTTCTCGGTTTAAATCATATAATTGTAAAATCCCGTGCAAGTTTACATCATGGCAAGCACTCCTTCTGATGACATTCAAGCTGCCGGGTCCGATACCCGCCCTCCTATACTTGATAGGACGGATTATGAATCATGGGCACAAAGAATACGACTTTATTGCTTGGGAAAAGAGAATGGTGTTAACATTCTTAAATCCATGGATGAAGGACCTTTTCAAATGGGCACCACTAGAGATGCTGTCACTACCGATGAGGATGGAACTGTCACTCTTGGAATCGACAAGCCACGTAATTACAATGATCTTAATGAGGAGGAGAAGAAGCGTTATGATGCAGACATTAAAGCTTCTAACATTGTGATTCAAGGGCTTCCCAAAGATGTTTACAAGCTTATAAACTTCAACACTGAAGCCAAAGCTGTTTGGGACAATGTTAAAATGCTTCTGGCTGGATCTGAACTGACCAAAGAAGATCGTGAATCTCAGTTGTATGATGAGTTTGAGCACTTCAAGATGAATCCTGGAGAAAACATCACTGACTATTATGTGAGATTTCACAAGCTTGTGAATGAAATGAGGATCATCAGGATGACAATGCCAAACATCCAACTCAACTCTAAGTTTGTGAACAACATGTCACCCGAGTGGGACAGATTTGTCACTGCCGTGAAGCTCAACAAAGGATTGAGAGAGACTAATTATGAACAGCTGTATGCCTACTTACAACAACATGAAAAGCATGCTGTCTATGATCGTCAATTGAGGGAAAAACTTAATCCAACACCATCTAATGATCCTCTTGCATTTGTCTCAAATGTTCAGCCGTTCAATCAATCCACACTCGATCAAGTTTATCACCATCCCTTTTCATCACAGAATCAGACATCATTTGCCCAATCATCGTTGCACCCACCATCTGCTGTGAACAACCAACTAGATTTAGGATATTCTTATACTGACAAGATGATTCATAATCTCTCCAACCAAGTTTCTTTACTTGTCCAACAGTTCAGAGCAACACTCCCTCAAACCAACAACCAACTTCGAACTTCATCAAATCCACGTAATCAAGCAACAGTGAAAGATGGAAGGGTTGTGGTTCAGAATGTTCAAGGAAGGCAGAATGTGAATCAAAGGAACATTGGTCGGGGTAACATATAGAACAGAGTTGGAAATGCTAATCAGGGACAGGGAAGGCAAATTAAATGTTACCACTGTGGTGGACTAGGACACATAGCAAGGAACTGCACTCAACCAAAGCGTCCACAGAACTCTGACTACTTCAAAGATAAGATGTTGTTGATGCAAGCTCAAAAGAATGAAGCAGCTTTGGACGAAGAGGAGTTATTGTTTCTTGCTGGTGATGAGGGGAACACATTTGATGCTAATGTGGATGATCAACCAGTTCAGGACTTGGCACTAAATGATCCCAACATCTTCCAAGCTGATGACTGTGATGCTTTTGACTCAGACGTTGATGATGAACCCACTGCTCAAATCATCTTCATGGCTAATCTGTCTTATGCAGCCTCATCATCACAACAAGCTGGTCCTTCCAACGCATCTGTCATATCTGAGGTACTAAAGTTGTATGACATGTATAACATGGTCGATGAACAAAAGATTCCCAACAAAGTACAACAGACAGATGTTGTTGAATCAGATACTGCTGATATGGGAAATAGTAATGTTATCCCATATGAACAATATGTGAATCACAACGACGTGTCTGTTGTACCAAGTAGTGCATCTTCTATTGTCAATAATACTTGTGAATTGCATGAGAACACCGTGTTTATCCCTGATGACACTCTGACCACTAGACTTAACATCTATAAAGATCAGGTGGCCATATATGAACAACATGCAAAATTTGAGCTAACTAAAAGTGAGCAAAAAATGGATAGTCAAATGCGTACATTCATAACAGAACGTAATTTAAGGGAAGAAACATTGAAAAAGGAGTTATATTCTTTACGAAAACAACTTGATCAAACTGTTAAACAAAAACAGGAGATCCAAGAAAGTGTCATTACACTAAAACATGATTTCAAAGAAAAAGAAACAAAACTCTTAAATGATTTTTCCAGACTTAAACGTTAAAGAATAAGATTGAAAACAAGTTGTACGCACAAGACCAGACCAGACAAACTGCTCAAATGATTCAAAAGTATAAAAAGTTGTGTGATGAACATAGTGAAAAGAATGTTGGTGAACCTAAATCAGCTTTCCTTAGGAGTGCTAAAGTGGCCCAACCTTCTTTATATGATGGAAATGAACTGCTTAAGCCTGGTCATGCCCCTCCTGATGTGGCATCATTTGAAGAGACTAATGAGATAGAAGTAATAAATAGAGAAAATTTGGCTAAAAAAATGAAGGATCCCAAATGTATAGCAAATCGAGTCATAATCAAACCCCATGATTACTATGAGGAGAACCGATTAGCTATTTTTGTGCCTCAAACTAAGTTGACCCCAGAACAAATATTTTGGTCCTTAGACTTAGAAAAAAGGAAAGCCGAAGAACTTCAAGCCAAAACTCCACCCTTTAGAAAGATAGCTGCAGCAACGGTGTACCCACCCAATACACCCATGCACTTAGTTCCGTTAACTCTTCCCACAGAATGTAAAACTCTAATTAGCATGTATGTTCTTTGTCAACTATTTGCTGATTTCGATAAAACATGTAAGAAGAGAAGTACACCAACGGGAATTACTGAAGGGGAAAGGGGCTTTGAACAAACAAAATGGTGCTACTTAACTGAGGTTATTCCATTTTTCAAAATTCTCAAAGAACATTTTGAGGGCTTGCAAAAAACCCTTGAAACTGAATTAAAAGAGATGAAAGAAGTGTTTAAAGATATGGAAAACATAGGGAAACAACATGCAATTGATCTTAAATGTAGTGAGATTGAAAGAAATAATATTCTCATCAC
Organism: Artemisia tridentata subsp. tridentata; assembly: GCA_021014915.2. NCBI lineage: Eukaryota > Viridiplantae > Streptophyta > Magnoliopsida > Asterales > Asteraceae > Artemisia > Artemisia tridentata. The sequence continues at coordinate 136,497,011 of CP139505.1, read as the reverse complement.
CAATGAGAATTTGATTGCTAGATGTATTGCACATGATGTATTTTATACTGCTACTGATTCTGCATTAAGTGCTTGTCAATTTCATGAGTTGTCTATTGTATTGAATGTTTCCCAGAATCGTGTTGTTGAGCTTGAGGGGGAGAATTTAAAATTGCATGAGAAAATCCAAAACGATGACCATGATAACATGGTCAGGCATTTTTCAAAACTAGAGGTTGATAATCTTAATTTGCAATTAAAATATCAACATTTAGAAGAAAGAGTTAAAATCTCAAATGCCAAGACATCTTTGGATGCTCCTGAATTTGATGCATATTTTGAATTAAGCAAACGAGATAAAAAAATTCAAGCTCGCACTAACACGATTCGAAAATTGAGCGCCCAAATTGCCTAGTTAAAATCGAATAAGAGTGATGTGACCGGCACCCATAAACCATCGTCTTTAGATTCTCATAACTTTCACTATCAAGACACCATCAATAAATTACAACATGAAAATGATTGTTTTCAAGTTGAAAATTCAAAAGTCAAACAGCATTACAAAGAGTTATATGATTTAATTAAAATCACACGTGATAAAAACAATGAAAAAATAACTTCTTTGCTTAATGAGATTGAGAATCTAAAGGATCAGGTGAAAGGGAAAATGCCAGTCATCACCAGTGATAATGTTGTTCCAAAGGTTTCTGCTTGTAGTAAGTATGCAATTGATATTGTGCCTATTCCACTTCCCTTTAGGAACAATAGGTCTGCTCATCAAGTATATCTCACTCACCTTAAGGATAGCCTTGATACCCTTCGTGAGATCAGAGAAGAGGATATGATAGATAAACCACTTGATAATGTAGTTGTAGATGCCTGCTTCCTCACTAAACGATCTCAGGAACTCTTAGAATACGTCATTGGCACAGGTCCTAAGATTGATAACAAGCGAGATAGGTTTATTGCATCTTCCTCAATGACTAAGAACAAGCATGTTACCTTTGATGTACCATTAACGACATCTGAACCCAGCACATCGAAACCAAAAAAACAAATGGCAGTGAAACAAGCTAATGTTCCCATCATCATTTCTACAGGAGTAAACAGTGACACTAAAGCTAGCGGGTCAAAGCCTAGTCACAATACAAAGAAAGATAGGATTGCGCCAGCTAAGAGTGCTCATCAGGAGAAAGTAGAAGACCGTCTTAGGAACAATAAACTTGATTTGATCAAAAAGAATCGTGTTGATTCTAGTATTAGCTATAAGCGTACTGTAATTAATTCGAATTCTAATGCTATTTGTAAGACATGTAATGAATGCTTAATTTCTGGTAATCATGATGAATGTGTTGTGTCATTCTTGATGTCTTCTCAACGATCCCCAGTTAAGAATGTTAGGAAACCTAAACTGAGTAAGCAAATTTGGAAAGCAACAGGAAAAATGTTTGCTCATGTTGGTTATCAATGGAGACCCACTGGAAGAAAATTCACTTTAGGAGATCAGTGTCCCTGAACTAGAATGACTAATCATAAAGTAGTGACGGTTAAGGAATGGAAGCCAACTGGTCGAATTTTCCCTTTAGAGACACAATGCCCTGTAACTAGGTCAATTGCTGCTACTAGTGAAGTTTCCACTGTGAATACCATAGCATCTATGAATCCTGTAGTTCCAGAATTTATTTGTGCTAACCAAACGGACCCCAGTTGCACGTGGGGATCCACCTTTTTCAGTTATCCATCGTTGTCTATTTTCAAATGCAAGTCGTACAAATCGTCCTTTGGTATTTGGACTCAGGCTGCTCAAAACATATGACCGGGGATCACTCACGGCTCAAGAATTTCGTGAATAAGTTTATCGGTACAGTTAGATTCGGGAATGACCATTTTGGGGCGATTATGGGTTATGGAGATTATGTGTTTGGTGACAGTGTAATTTCCAGGGTATACTACGTGGAAGGACTTAGGCACAATTTGTTCTCTGTTGGTCAATTTTGTGATTCCGATCTTGAAGTAGCTTTCAGAAAACACACATGTTTCATCAGAGAATTGGATGGTATTGATCTCCTTAAAGGCAGTCGTGGCACTAATCTATACACTATCTCTATTGAAGACATGATGCGGCCCTCTCCTATTTGCTTGCTGTCAAAGGCCTCAAAGAACAAATCTTGGCTTTGGCACTGTCGTTTAAATCACTTAAACTTCGGCACCATCAATGAACTTACTCGCAAGGATCTTGTACGAGGTATGCCCAGATTGAAGTTTGAAAAGGATCATCTTTGTTCTGCTTGTCAACTGGGCAAAAGTAAGAAGCATACTCACAAACCCAAAACTGTCAACACCCTTATGGAAGCTCTTCACACCCTTCACATGGATCTGTGCGGACCAATGAGAGTGCAGAGTATAAATGGGAAGAAATATATTCTTGTGGTGGTTGACGACTACTCTCGGTTTACATGGGTGAAGTTTTTGAGAACCAAGGACGAGACTCCAGAGGTTATCATCAAACTTATCAAACAGCTACAAGTAAGACTCAACAAAACAGTCAGAATTCTCCGAACAGACAATGGAACTGAGTTTGTTAACAAACAACTCATTCAATTTTATGAAAGTATTGGCATAACTCACCAGAAAAATGTCCCACGCACTCCTCAGCAGAACGAGGTTATTGAAAGATGAAATCGTACTCTTGTGAAAGCTGCACGAACCATGCTGATATTTTCCAAGGCACCGATGTTTCTTTGGGCAGAAGCAATTGCTACAGCTTGTTACACCCAAAACCGATCCTTGATACATACTCTTCACAACCAAACTTCATATGAGCTGATACATGGCAAGAAACCAGATCTTTCTTTTCTGCGAGTGTTCGGTGCTCTATGCTACCCGACAAATGACAGTCAGGATCTTGGAAAACTAAAGGCTAAAGCAGACATTGGATTCTTCGTTGGGTATGCACCAGATCGCAAGGGATACTGAATCTACAACAAACGAACCCGACAAATTATAGAAACCATTCACGTAACATTCGATGAGCTGACTGAGCAAACGGCTCCTGGACACACAAGTCTTGGACCCGCACCTAATCTTTTGTCTCCTGGACCAATTAGTTCAGGTCTTGTACATCATTCCACTCTTGCAGTTCCTTATGTACCCCTTACGAGTGAGGAGTTAAAGAATTTGTTTGATCAGATGTTTGATGAATACTTTGAGCCACCAACTATTGATACTACAACTGAAGCTCCACCTTTACCTCCAGTTGCTGATGCTCCAATTCCACACAACTCAGATGGTCCATCTGTATCTGTCTTAATTAGTCAAGACGCACCATCTGCCAGCTACTCACCATCATCATCGAATATTCAATCTCCTTCAGTACAATAAAGCTCTGCAGTTGATAATTCTTTAGATGTGAATCCTTTTGCTCCTGCTGATGAAGCTTCGTTCGTGAACATATTTGCTCCTGAATCATCTAATGATGCATCTCCTTCAGGGGATCCTAACACGGCTACATCAGTTCCCTGTCCTCAACCACATGAACATCTTAGAAAATGGACAAATGATCATCCGATTGATAACATTATTGGGAATCCGTCTCGTTCGGTATCCACACGAAAGCAACTTGCTACTGATGCCTTGTGGTGCTTCTTTAATTCCGTACTATCCAAAGTCGAACCCAAAGACTTCAAAGATGCTATGTGTAAAACCCTAAAATCTAAAAACGTATTAAAAGACCAAAATGCCCTCATAACTTTGAAATTTAATTCAAACATATATAACTTACAAATAAATCACAAAACCTATGAAAACGAAACAAATATGACATGAAATGATTATGAGGCACCATAAGATAATTATACAAGTTACCAATAATGTTTATGACACATTACTTAGTTACTTGAACCGAAAACTCAATAAGTATATATTTATTTTTGTTATAAAAATAGTTATGTGTAAGTAACATTTAAGAAATAAGGGAATTAATGAAATTTGACATAGATGTTTTGGGTTGGGCTTATAGGCCGATCCAAGCTTTCTCCCCCTCTCCAAGTCTCGGCCAAATCCCCCATAAATCAGCCCACATCCCTTTTGTTCCTTCCCATACAAACCGAACATCAAAACAAACTCAAGAAACCCTAGAAGCCAAAAGTTTTCTGCTGCCTCCTTTTTCTTGCTGCTGTCGAGCCTCAAAACACACAAAAGAGGATTGATTTTGTTCCACTCTTGTGTCATCAATCATAAGGTAAACATGTCTTTCATGCCTCAAATCCATGTGAATTGTTTTTAAGCAAAACCCTAACCTTTCCCTTGTTTTTGTTCCTGTCGATCGACCAAAGAAGAGAAGGAAGGAAGAAAAGTTTTTCGTGTAGTGTTGATCTCTTGTTACCGTGTTCTTCGTGGTCTACGAGGGTATTGTATCCCTTTTTCTCGATCCTTGTTCAATTATTGATGCCCTAGTCGAATTATAGAATGAAACTTTGTCACATAAAATCATAAAAACTAAAGAAACCCTAAAACCTAAAATATGGATCGACTAAACTGTTTTGGTGATGATCAATTCGATTTGAATGTGTAATAAACTGATATGAATTGACCTTAATGTGTTTTGGACTCACCCAAAGTCGTTTGGTGTAAAGAATTAATGAATGGGATAAAGAAAACCCTAGTAATTACATGTTATTATAAAAAAATTGCTGCTGTCCTAAAAATTGACTCGACTTTAATCGACTGTAGATTAATGATATGAACGTATATTTTGATGTTTCTAGAGTCTAGATTGTATTTTAATGAAATAGCTACCTGGAGAAATTTAGTTTGTAATTTTTAGAGGCCTGTAAGGCTACTTTTTTATTTTTGGAAAATCATGTGTCCAGTCGTATTTGAAAGTCTGGAAAATCAGTCCGGGTTTTTCAATTTTAATTTCCAAACCGTGTCGAATTAGAAAGAGCCCTTTGAACTGGGTAAACTTTGGGATGTCTATTAGTAGCTGGAATTTTTGTAGATTTTTGAGAATTTTTCTGAAGGGGTAACCAGTTGATAACTTATCGGGTGTCCCATCAGACATGTTTCTGGGACAGGTTAGGAAAAAGGAATTTTCTTTCATACCAAAACTAATTAATAAAATCTGTAAAAATTAGATAAAATACTAGGGAAATTAAGGTAGCCCTGTGAATTTTTGTAGATTTTATTTCGGAGTTCTACTATGATTCTTAAATTATGTAAAACGAGTCCAGATCTTACTTAGAACCTGATAAGTGTAAGATGATGTTTAAAAAGGGTAAATTGTTTATATTCAAACATTAGAGGGCCTATATGGTTATTTTGATAATATTAAAGGACTAAACTTGTAGAAACCTGTAACTTTACAATATTTACACCTTATGCCCTAACCTTATGATAATTACACAATAGGTCCTTGAACTTATCCTAAATACTTAATAAACCCTTAAATGTATAAAACTACCATAATAACCTTATGAACCTTGAACTCCTAAAATGGATAGGCAAGCTAAACATGAAGTTAAGAACCTATAGTAATTATCTTCTACTCCTTTAGGTGTGAAGAAGGAGAGGTCCTGATCCATTCTGTGACATCTATTTTCTGGTTCGTGTTTGCATTTGAAATAAGGTACAGATATTCTGACCTTCTCTGTAAGGTTTCCTATAATCTCTTTCGTGTTCTGATCTGTTTAGCCTCTGATTTGATACCTTTGCTATGACCCCCTTCAGTATGACCTATGATATGAACCTGGGCTATGGAAACCTTTTAATTCTGACCTGGAAATGATTTGAGGAAAAACTATTTTAAAATGATGTTTGCAATTTATGATACAATACTCTTTTAATTGGGATTTTACTAACTTTTATAAAAACAAGTTTAAAAGACTATCTTTACGAAAAATCGTTTGAAAGATCATTTTATGAAAACTACTCTGAAGGATCATTTTTATGAAAACCGTCATTTAAAAGATAGTTTTTAAATGGACTCTTAATTAGAAACCTTTTTTTTAAATGAACTGTTACTATGGAACTTTGATTTTGACCTTCTGATATTGACCTTCTGATGTTGACCTTCTGATATTGACTTCTGATATTGAAACTTGTGATATGACACTCTGATCTGATATGATATCTGACTCTTAGTTTGATACCCGAGCCAAAATTTGTGACCCTAGCCATGAAGGTAACATGGCCGTGTCTGTGATGCACCACTGGCATGACTAGTGTGTAGCCCTAGTGATTTGGTTACACCGTCCCTTTGTTTTGGTCTGCATGTGATTGGGTAGGGGCGTATGGATGCATCCTAGATCTGTTCTGTTTAGTGGATTTAACTATATATGATATGATTTCTGTTCTGGTGACTGGTACTGTGTGCAATACATGCCTTTCACATATTTCTGGGAGCTAGCTACTCCATTTTGAAGAATGAGGACACCCCTCATATTATCTGATTATCTGAGAGGTCTCCCCTCTATATGATTTGAAGAATTATGGTACGATATGATATGATTCTGTTTCTGGGCTCGTGGTGGATTACTATCCCTTTCTCTTTCCCTTATACTTATTCATTGACTTATCCCTTGAACCATATTACATCTGTTTGACCTTTGTTTCTGTTATTCTGTACTATTCTCTATTTTTGTTTATTATCGTTATATCTGTTCACTGGGCTTTTTAAGCTCAGCCGCACGTTTTCTTTTCGTGTGCGGCAGGTTATAAGCAGGACGACGGGTTTGGGTATGAGTGAAGAGACTTTTGGACTTAGAAGACCTTGATAGTTATTCTGAAGTAGAAGTCATTAGAAGGATTGCATTTGCAGACTTAGTATTTAGTTTTGTTTCATTCTTAACCTTATTATGTTAGTATTTCATTTGTAACCTTTGACATTTTATTGTATTACTATTGAAGTATGCTTTGTTTGATCTGATATGAAACCATTAAAGTGACATCTTTACCCTTGCCGGGTTGGGATGTTACACTATGTCCAAAGATAGTTGGTTTAATGCTATGCAAGAAGAAATTCATGAATTTGATCGACTTGAAGTATGGGAATTAGTACCACCTCCAGATTGTGCAATGATTATCGCTCTAAAGTGGATCTTCAAAGTGAAACTCGATGAGCATGGTGATGTTCTGAAAAATAAGGCGCGACTTGTTGCAAAGGGGTATCATCAAGAAGAGGGCATAGACTTTGAATAATCATTTGCACCGGTTGCTTGAATTGAAGCCATCAGAATCTTTCTCGCTAATGCTGCCAGTCAGAATATGACAGTCTACCAAATGGATGTAAAGACAGCATTCTTAAATGGTGATTTGAAAGAGGTAGTCTATGTCAGTCAACCTAAAGGATTTGTGGACCCTGATCGCCCTACTCACGTCTATCGCTTGAAAAAGGCCCTCTATGGCCTAAAGCAGGCACCTAGGGCGTGGTATGACACTTTGTCCAAGTTTCTTATGGCAAACAGATTCTCCAAAGGTGTTATTGATCCTACACTATTCACTAGGAAAACGGGCAAACATCTACTTCACGTTCAGATCTACATAGATGACATTATTTTTGCCTCCTCCGATCCTATGGAATGTGATCGGTTTTCTAACGAGATGAGTTCTAAGTTCCAAATGTCTATGATGGGACAAATTTCGTTCTTCTTAAGTTTACAAATCTCTCAAAGTCCCGGAGGCATCTTCATTAATCAATCCAAATATGCAAATGAAATATTGAAGAAATTTGGATTTGATTCAAGTGATTCTCTTGACACTCCTATGGTTGAAAGATCGAAGTTGGATGAAGACCTCTTTGGGATCCCTGTTGATCAAACCAAGTTTCGAAGCATGATTGGATCCCTAATGTATCTCACCGCTAGTAGGCCAAATCTCTTGTTCGCAGTATGCATGTGCGCTCGGTACCAGTCTAAGCCCACCAAAAGGCATCTGGAAGCGGTAAAGCGGGTATTTCGATACCTTTAAGGGACTATTCATATGGGTCTCTGGTATCCTAAGGACACTACCATGGCACTCACGGCCTATGCAGATGCAGACCATGCGGGGTGTCAAGATACTCGTCGAAGTACGTCGGGAGACGCTCAGTTTTGGTATGTGCTTAAACGCATACCTTATCTTGACCAAAACCGGACCCAAATAGACCAAAAACTAACCAATTATGCCAAATAGATTGTGTTTTTGTGTTTTTACATATGCAGGCATGGATATCGAGAAAAAAGGACAAAATCAAGCAAAAACTGGGAAAACGAGCACGAGATTTGGTAAAGACTCAGATCCGGAGCCGAGAAGAAAAACTATGGTCAAAAAGTCAACCAGGGTCCTCAAATTATCAAAAGTTGTCAAGTTCAGCCCTTGGATTCACTTTGAAAAATAAGCAAGTTCAGTCCCTTGAGAAATCAGCAATTACATAAATGGTCCCTAGAATCAAAAAAACCTTAAATCCTTAAACTTATTTATACTCGGAACCCACTAACCCACACCTATAATACAATCCAACCCATATCCTTATCTAGTCCAACCCATTCTTATCACTAGCCCAGCCCAATGCCAAGCCAAACCCGTGACCCATTCATTCCAGTCAATAATATACTCACCCGGTCAACATTTACTATAATAAATACTCTCCTTCACACAGACAAACGCGCCCAAATATCCCCCAATTTTCACTGTTCGATAAACCCTATTTTACCGTACCTATCAATTACCTCGTACCTAGCATAATTACCTCATGATTGATATTCTAGAAGGGTCTGACACTATAAGGGACACGTGGGAGCTGCTGATTGGTGGAGCCACCTCATCAAATGATCATACGGCTGGAAATGAGGCGTGGAGAGAAAGGCTTTGATCAATGGTCTGGATTGCTTCTTGAGAGATCCCAGAAGGTTCTGCTGAGGGCTATATATACCCCTGACCTCACTCACGGATGGATGTTAGCTAGTTTAGATTAGAATTAGGGTTATGTAGGAGTAGATTAAAATAGATTAGTTATAGTTTTTTAGCTTATTGATGCAGCTTGTTGTTACTTTTCTGATCAGTATTCACTTCTGTAATCGAATTCCAAGTTTTTCTTAAATAGTCAATGTAAGTCAACGTTTTGTTCTTCAACTTATTTGCTTATTCTCAATGTTCTACTTTCAGTTTTCTGCTTATTTAGTCTTATTAAAGTGTTAGATTAATGTGTCCTTTTAACTGTTTAGCTTATATTTGCTTCACTATTGCTCTATAGTTCATAAGCAGATATATTAAGGGTGTTTGGTTCAGCAGAGTGTGCTGATCTCTTTTAGTTGTGATGAAGTTTGTTAGGTTTAGATTAGTTGCTGTTGACATATTAGAGGCATTCTTAGCATAAAAGTCATAGGTTATAAGGAAAAAGTCAAAGCAAGATTTATTCTCAAATCTGCTTCTACTTTTAGGTATTTGGAGTTTCAAAATCAGTAGGATAGTTGCATATATAGTTAGGAAGCTTAAAATAGTCTCAAAATAGCTTATTACATCTTAATTAGTTAACTAGGATCACCCAAAATCGGGTTTAGTCAAAATAGAGAAAAAAGTAAAAAGTCAAAAAGAGTTGAAAATTGGTTTCTGGCATCTTATCTAGGTGATTTTAAGAGCTCAATTGGGATGCGATAATTAGGGCTTTTAGTTCTAAGTGTAGCCTGTAGAACCAGGAAACTTTTGCCCCCTTTAGTTTTCACTTACCAGCTTAATTAAAGAGCTTATTCGATCTGCAACTTAGTGGTTAAGGCACTGTTTTGTCTTTTGTCTAGTCAACTGTTCTAATGCTTTTCAGTTAATTCAGTGTGCTTATTTGATCATATTAAGTTGGTTTGAGCTTTTTAAAGTAGCAGTATTCTGTTTTGAGCTTTTTGAATTTTCTGAGTGCTTATTGGCTTATTTAGAGCTTATTTTGAAAGTGCTTATTGATGCAGATTGCTTATTAGTGGTAGATTTAATCTGATTTTATTTTTCTTAGCTTTTAAATGATATTTTTGAATTTCCAGATTTATTTCAGATTTTATTTTGATCAGTTTCTATTTCTTATTCATTTTTAAATAGTTTTTAGAGTTTTAAATCATTTTTAATTCCCAAATAAATCACAAAATGACAAAAATAGTTCTGAATTCATTTAAATTTCATTTTAAGTTTGTTAAGATTTGTCAAAAATAATTTGTAGTTTAAAAAGTTTTATTACATAATTAGTCTTAATTTTCTTTTATTAAAATTACTTAATTAGTTTTTAATTCATAAAAAATTCATAAAAAGTAAAAAAAAAAATATTTTTCTTTTTCCAAAAATTATCTTTTAATATTTAGAGTTTAGGAAAATTACTTTCATAAATTTAGGATTTAGAATTTAAAAAATCATTTTTAATTACGTTTTTAAAATTCGTCGCGTAACGTTTTTAAATTCAAATTTTCGTTTTTAGGTTAAATGCTTAGTTTAATTGTTCCATTAGCTTAGTTTAATTAGTTTATCTTGTTTGTTATTTTAATATTAGTAGTGTAAACCAAAATCAATCACTCTTTTTCTCATTCACTACACGAATCACGTCCCGGGAACACAAATTCCATTCGATCTTCGTCGGGACAAACGACTCGGGTTTTGCATATTTCTTATGCAATTCCTTGGACTATAACTGAACATATCAAATTTTTGGCGCCGCTGCCGGGGAAGGTTGAAGTGAGTACGTGATTCCGTTTATCGATTCGTGTTTTGAAAACCCTTCCTCGTGGAGTTATCATTTCCATTTGTAAATATTTTTATCTAAAAACCCAAAAAGATTTTCTCTTCAAAATTTATTTTCCTTTTTCCTTTGTGATTTTCCATGTTTCTAAAATTTAAAAATCTAAAAATATTCTTCTCAATCCTCTTATACGTTTGATTCTTTATCTCTTACCCTCTATTCGTTTAATTCTTCTTCTCCATGTCTTCATCTTACCAATATGGTTGTCAATACTGTGGGGGTCCTCCAAATGGTGGAAACTGCCCCGGTTGTAACATTATGGATTCAGGAAACGGGTTTGTCTATGACCAAAATCCATGTTTCTATAATGAAACGCCCGACCTTTTCAATCAGCCCCCACAGCAACAGATGGAGACATACTTGTGTGAATTCTGTGGAGGTTGTCCTCATCCGGAATTTGATTGTCAAACGGGTGACATGCTTGTCTATGAGCAGAACCCTTATAACAATCAGACATCATCCGGATTTGACACATCTTCATATTATACATCAAGTTCTCCACAACAGTATTATTCTTGTGAATATTGTGGAGGTCCACATCCAAGTTTTGATTGTCAAGCAAGGAATACGTTTGTCAATGAACAAGTTCCTTGTAATCCGAACTTCGGGTATGACCATTATCCACATAATTCATCAAATCAATCACAGCAACAATATTGTTGTGAATACTGTGGAGGTCCTCACTTTGGCTCTGATTGTCAAACAAGTAACCAGTTTGTCTATGAACATGGTCCTTGTGACAATTACGACTATTCTTATAATAACTCACCTCCACAGTACCCATTGTCTCAAAAAGCTCAACAAGAAATTTCTCAAGAAATTCTTCATATTCTTAAAACAATTGAAGAAGCTAAGAATGAGCTTAAAAAACTTTCCCACAAAGAACCTCATCAGATAACTTATAGGGAATTTTTAGCTGAAAGACAAATTGCTAAAATAAGTTCTAACTATCGTCAAACCTTCGTTTACGATGACGATGATGATGATGAGGATTCTATGTGGGGAGTTTGTGAAAATTCGTCAGCAGAAATCACTCCCGTCCTACCTTCTAAGCATCCCGAGGACTCTCTCATAATGGGGGACGAGCATCTTAGCACTCTTCCTGAAAAGGAATCAAACGAATTCATAAAGTCCAGTGTTGAGAACCTCGTTCCAATCCCAAGTGAGTCCGAGGAAATATCCGACGATGAAAGTGATTTTCAATCTTATGGAGATTCCCTTAACGTTTTCGAGATTACTTCCGGAATTTTCTCTAACCCTCTTTTTGAATTCAATGATGAGTATACTTCTTGAAAAGTTAATCCTCTTTTCGATGGAGGGTTAGAGGACGTTGAGGGCGAGGAGGATCATCTTTCTAATCTTGATGAGTCAGAACCAGAACTCATAGATCCTCCTTGTATTCTCGAATCTCCTCATGAGGAGTTCTCCGATGAACTCACTCATATCATACCTCCTCCGGAGTATGATTACTTTGTTATTGAAGAAGATCCCGACCCGGGGGGAGATATGCTCTATCATAAGAGTTTGCTTGATGATGATATCACCCCGACCCTCCCTCCCGAGGTTAAGAGCTTTAATGATGAAGAATGGATTCCCATTCTGATCATGATCTTTCTCCCCTTCTTCACCTATTCGGTGACTTCTCCTATCTTCCACTCCTTCGGGAGTGAAGATACCATTTTTGACCCCGGCATCTCTCCTTCTTTTAAGCCGTGGGTATTGCTCCCCCAAGAATAAATAAATTCGGGGCGAGTCTAAGCTTTCCGACTCGATAATAAACAAGCGCTTCGTGGGAGGCACCCCATGCTTATCCTTCTGTCTTCTTATCTCTTTTCTAATAAGTGACGTGAGGAGGGCTTCCTCTTCCATTTCTTGTGTTTCGTGATTTTCTGTGATATGTCCAGGTTTGCCCGATTGATGAAGACTCTCGTGCTCGTGGTTTTCTCTCCACTCGAGTTTCATCATTCGCTGCTTATCCAATATCCTAAAATCTTATCGTTTAACATCTATCTTTTGGCATAATTAATAAACGGCCTTAGATTTATGTAGGAGAACCCTTACCTTTAAGACATTGAGGACAATGTCTCGTTTTAGTCTGGGGGGTGATCTGTCGATTTGATTTTTGCCTTGCATTTTTGCCGTTTTCTCATGCAACCCCGTTTTTCCTCAAAATTGAAAAAATCCAAAAAATGAGAAAAATTTAAAAAAATTTGCAAAAATATAATAAGTTTTGACATTTTTGTTGACTTTCCGCTGGTGAGAGTAGGAATAAAATTCTGACTTGATTGGGCGTGTTGAGCCCTAGCTTGTTCCCTTAACCATTTATAATCTATAAGCTCGTGCTAGTCTTTTACACAAGGAGCTATAAAATGTGAATTCTTTTTAAGAGTTTGCAAGTTCCCGTATTTGACTTTATATATGCATGGCTTGATTATTTGGCTAAGCATTCGCGGATCTTATTATTTAAGATTTTAAATTTGCGAAGAACGAGAAATGATAGAGTTGTTTATAAGTTAGATTGCTAAACGTGGAGTAGTTGGATCTCTTTAGAGCTCATCGAAGTTAATTGTGGCTTTTTGTTCCCATAAGCTTGTTTCACCCAAAAAATAGAAATCTAGGAATAATTAAAGGTATTTTGATTTTGGCAATAATTAGTTTTTATTTCTTCCTTAGAGAATCCTTGCTTATGGAAGTTGGGTACACATCAAGGTACTGTCAGTGTTACGATGTAATAGACTATTCCATCTTGCCGGCTCGCAACCGATGTTGGGATTGTTATAAAAGCCGTAGGACTTGGGGTTTGGCAACACAAATAATTAATGAATATGATAATGTATAATAATAATCCAAAGCCATAAAAAGTTTTCTACATCTTGCCGGTTCGCAGCCGATGTTGTAGACTTCTAATAAAGGCAGAGGAAAAATTCCAAGGTCATAATAGACTATTACATCTTGCCGGCTCGTAACCGATGTTGTGATTGTTATAAAAGGCCAAGGATTAAAAACGTTAATGTGCTTAATAATGTTAAAAAATGCCAAACTTCGACTCCGGGGGTATCCTAATAAAAGCTTCTGTCTCTGGACTCGTAGATGAGTTGTTTCGGTCGTATATAAAAGGGATATCCTCAAAATCGTGTTAAATCAGAGACCTTGATGTGGACCTCATTTTTGTATGCAACGGTTTTCGAGGGAAGGTTTGGAAACTACTTAGCGTCTAAACTAGATATCTTTATCGGACTAAAAATTATCGAAATGAGAATTTGAAGAAATTCATTTCTCACCAAAAATAAAATAAATAGAGGAAAATAGGAATTTGGGAACAAGGAGTCCACAAGTAGCTTTCTGGGTAGTGTTGGCAATCTAACTTGTAAACAACAATGATTTCGTTTTTAAGCTTAGTTTGGGGACTCGTGAAAAATCAGGAACGACGAATTTTATCCGAATGGTCACTTCTTTATGAGTCGTGTTTCCTACTCGAAGACCCTAAAAGTTATCATGAGATAATGATTGTCAAACAAAGCCGTCACTTGAATAATGAGAAAAATACAAAAATAGAATAAAAGAAAAATCGGGGAGTTTTTTAAACTTAAGATTTCTTAATCTCTTTTGAAAATTTTGCTACTTCTCAAAGTTAGTAAAAAGAGATTGGAAATTTTCGGTTTCAAAAACGTGTTTTTATAACATTGCATGAAGACATTGCAATAGCTTAGTCTGGGGGATTTTGGTATGTGCTTAAACACATACCTTTTCTTGACCAAAACCGGACCCAAATAGACCAAAAACTAACCAATTATGCCAAATATATTGTGTTTTTGTGTTTTTACATATGCAGGCACGGATATCGAGAAAAAAGGACAAAATAAAGCAAAAACCGGGAAAACGAGCACGAGATTTGGTAAAGACTCAGAGCCGGAGCCGAGAAGAAAAATTATGGTCAAAAAGTCAACCAGGGTCCTCAAATTATCAAAAGTTGTCAAGTTCAGCCCTTAGATTCACTTTGAAAAATAAGCAAGTTCAGTCCCTTGAGAAATCAGCAATTACATAAATGGTCCCTAGAATCAAAAAAACCTTAAATCCTTAAACTTATTTATACCCGGAACCCACTAACCCACACCTATAATACAATCCAACCCATATCCTTATCTAGTCCAACCCATTCTTATCACTAGCCCAGCCCAATGCCAAGCCAAACCCGTGACCCATTCATTCCAGTCAATAATATACTCACCCGGTCAACATTTACTATAATAAATACTCTCCCTCACACAGACAAACGCGCCCAAATATCCCCCAATTTTCACTGTTCGATAAACCCTATTTTACCGTACCTATCAATTACCTCGTACCTAGCATAATTACCTCATGATTGATATTCTATAAGGGTCTGACACTATAAGGGATACGTGGGAGCTGCTGATTGGTGGAGCCACCTCATCAAATGATCATACGGCTGGAAATGAGGCGTGGAGAGAAAGGCTTTGATCAATGGTCTGGATTGCTTCTTGAGAGATCCCAGAAGGTTCTGCTGAGGGCTATATATACCCCTGACCTCACTCACGGATGGATGTTAGCTAGTTTAGATTAGAATTAGGGTTATGTAGGAGTAGATTAAAATAGATTAGTTATAGTTTTTTAGCTTATTGATGCAGCTTGTTGTTACTTTTCTGATCAGTATTCACTTCTGTAATCGAATTCCAAGTTTTTCTTAAATAGTCAATGTAAGTCAACGTTTTGTTCTTCAACTTATTTGCTTATTCTCAATGTTCTACTTTCAGTTTTCTGCTTATTTAGTCTTATTAAAGTGTTAGATTAATGTGTCCTTTTAACTGTTTAGCTTATATTTGCTTCACTATTGCTCTATAGTTCATAAGCAGATATATTAAGGGTGTTTGGTTCAGCAGAGTGTGCTGATCTCTTTTAGTTGTGATGAAGTTTGTTAGGTTTAGATTAGTTGCTGTTGACATATTAGAGGCATTCTTAGCATAAAAGTCATAGGTTATAAGGAAAAAGTCAAAGCAAGATTTATTCTCAAATCTGCTTCTACTGTTAGGTATTTGGAGTTTCAAAATCAGTAGGATAGTTGCATATATAGTTATGGAAGCTTAAAATAGTCTCAAAATAGCTTATTACATCTTAATTAGTTAACTAGGATCACCCAAAATCGGGTTTAGTCAAAATAGAGAAAAAAATAAAAAGTCAAAAAGAGTTGAAAATTGGTTTCTGGCATCTGATCTAGGTGATTTTAAGAGCTCAATTGGGATGCGATAATTAGGGCTTTTAGTTCTAAGTGTAGCCTGTAGAACCAGGAAACTTTTGCCCCCTTTAGTTTTCACTTACCAACTTAATTAAAGAGCTTATTCGATCTGCAACTTAGTGGTTAAGGCACTGTTTTGCCTTTTGTCTAGTCAACTGTTCTAATGCTTTTCAGTTAATTCAGTGTGCTTATTTGATCATATTAAGTTGGTTTGAGCTTTTTAAAGTAGCAGTATTCTGTTTTGAGCTTTTTGAATTTTCTGAGTGCTTATTGGCTTATTTAGAGCTTATTTTGAAAGTGCTTATTGATGCAGATTGCTTATTAGTGGTAGATTTAATCTGATTTTATTTTTCTTAGCTTTTAAATGATATTTTTGAATTTCCAGATTTATTTCAGATTTTATTTTGATCAGTTTCTATTTCTTATTCATTTTTAAATAGTTTTTAGAGTTTTAAATCATTTTTAATTCCCAAATAAATCACAAAAAGACAAAAATAGTTCTGAATTCATTTAAATTTCATTCTAAGTTTGTTAAGATTTGTCAAAAATAATTTGTAGTTTAAAAAGTTTTATTACATAATTAGTCTTAATTTTCTTTTATTAAAATTACTTAATTAGTTTTTAATTCATAAAAAATTCATAAAAAGTCAAAAAAAAAATATTTTTCTTTTTCCAAAAATTATCTTTTAATATTTAGAGTTTAGGAAAATTACTTTCATAAATTTAGGATTTAGAATTTAAAAAATCATTTTTAATTACGTTTTTAAAATTCGTCGCGTAACGTTTTTAAATTCAAATTTTCGTTTTTAGGTTAAATGCTTAGTTTAATTGTTCCATTAGCTTAGTTTAATTAGTTTATCTTGTTTGTTATTTTAATATTAGTAGTGTAATCCAAAATCAATCACTCTTTTTCTCATTCACTACACGAATCACGTCCCGGGAACACAAATTCCATTCGATCTTCGTCGGGACAAACGACTCGGGTTTTGCATATTTCTTGTGCAATTCCTTGGACTATAACTGAACATATCAAGTTTCTGGGAAAAAAGTTAGTAAGCTGGTCATCTAAGAGGCAAATGAGTACATCTATATCTTCCACAGAAGCTGAATACATTGCCATGCCTGCGTGCTGTGGTCAAATCCTATGGATGAGATCTCAACTATCGGACTATGGCTTTGGATACAACAAGATCCCTCTGTATTGTGATAACAAAAGTGCTATAGCTCTTTGCTGTAACAATGTCCAACACTCCCGATCAAAGCACATCGATATCCGGCATCACTTTATAAGGGAACAGGTTGAGAAAGGGGTTGTTGAACTTTACTTCGTGAGGACTGAGTTTCAGTTGGTTGATATCTTCACTAAGCCACTCCCGAGAGAACGGTTCCAATTTATTCTCCCGAGACTTGGCATGAAGAGTTTGACGCCAGAAACTCTCAAGTATCTTCAGGAAGAGAATGAGGAGTAATGGATTTGCTTCATATATCCTTGTATATATATTAAACCAAAAAGAAAATAGAAAAATATAAAACCAATAAAAACCATAAAAATCAGAAAAACACAAAAAATACCAAAAATAGTTCCTCTAGGCATGTCTTCTGTTTATCGATAACATTTACGGTCCTAGAAATGTCATTCAATAATGACACGGGACTTTAAATGAAGCTCGAGCAGAAGTTAAAATGAATTGTTAAAACATGTCATGTCGGCTTGCAGTTACTTCAGACTGTAACCCGTTCTTCATTATGGGGAAAGCACGTCGCCAAAAAGACGGTTGTTCCTCCTACTGGGTGAAGTTCACCCTGGCATGGATTACTTTATATACATGTTTCTTCGATTTGATGTACGTTTCAGTGCATCATTTCTCGTATAAGAAGAGAAGTCTTCTTTATATCGCAAATACTTTTCAATCTATGACTCTTCAGGAAAGTATTTGTGCTAAACTTGGTGGTACCATGAATTTTTTTGGAAATCAATCAGACTTGAAGTTTTTCATAAAACTTGTCACTCAATCAATGACTACAGCTCTTTAAATAGAAAACGGGTCATCGATTGAGGGGGAGAGTGATTTCAAAAAATTTATATCATCAAAACAAGTCACTTTGTACATAATAAGCAGTGAATTTAATGAAACTTGTTGTTGTGTGTCAGTGTATGATTTTTTTAATTCAAATACCTTTCAAACTTATCATACCTGACACTAACATTCTCCCTCATTGATTGAGGGGGAGCATTAGTATGTTCCATTATCAACACATATTAAAGCTTACCACATTTTCTCTCATATTTTCTAAACTTATTTAAATCAATTGGGATCACAAAATCTCAAAAGGTTTGAAATTTCTGATCGGGGGAGAGAATGTGATTTAAATATGTAATCTCATAAAATTGTGATGTTTTGGACTTAAATGTAAGCTCTCCCATATGTGCTAAACTCTTCTGTATATCAATGCACATATTGAGGGGGAGCAAATGGTTTGTGGTGACAAAAAGGATATGGCATCTCATGTGAGTACGACTCAGACTTCACCAATGAATTGACGAAGTGAAAGTAACTGTCATTAATCGAAAGGACTTGTCCTGGTCAGGTAATAATTTCAAGCTGGTCTAACCAGTGATGTAAGCGTGTCTCGAAGAGGACTTGTCTGAGTAGAGTGTACCGTTTCGAGAAACTTTCTGTGGACTTGACCAGGCCGGGTAATAATTTCAAGCTAGTATAACTAGTGATGTAAGCGTGTCTCGAATCGGTCATGTTCACTGAAGGTGGATCAATTCAAAAAGTGCGAACTCTACCCAACATGTGCAAATTTTAACTACAAACATATGAGCAGTTTCAAACGGTCTACAGTCGTGGAGTGAACTCCAGCGACTCACCTAACCGTTGATGTACTTCGGTAGATCTTGTAAGCCCTCTCGGGGGTATCCGATTCAGGAACAGCCTTGGCAAGGATTAGAGAAAGTTTTCATACTATGCTGTTAACAATCTTGAAATCCAAACCTATAAGTGTCGGATGTTTTATTGCTAACTGTTGTATGCAGGAATCCCTGGCGGTTGCAGCTGATTGCCGAAAAGATGCCGATCCATCACCCCATGCTCACACTTCACCATCATAATCAAAGAAATCATGATAATTGAAAGACTTTCAACACTGCTTCCGCAACTCTGATGCTGAAAATCATGATCCAGAAAAGTGTGAGCATGTCGGTCCAAAGATCACAACATCACATGGAGACAATAATGTAAAAAGATGACTTGGAGATGTACGTTGGATGATGACCTCAAAGAATCCTCAAAGATCATCCAAGACAAAAGAATAGTCATCAAGAGTTCACTACTGGAAGTACAAAGATTGCGGACTTTGAAGAATAAAAGACTAAGAGCTCAAAAATTAAATTCAAGAAAAATAATGCTAGAATTCAAATTGTAATTTCCGGGGTGACCTCCCTTAGGGGGAGATTGTTAGGAATATAAATATTTACATGAAAGACTCGGTCACCCTGAGTATCTATTAGCATTATGTAGCTCGTAGGATTATTAATATTACTTTTGATATTGTAACACCAAGGAGTCGGGTCAGATCTTTACCCACTGTCAGCCCGGTCCATAGCCTACTAGAGGTGTTTGTTTCATATGTATAAATATCCTCTCCTACCCAAAGAGAGGGTTGGACCTTCTCATTATTTCAATCTAACATATCTTACTTTCCCTCACTAAGGTTCCATATTCTCTCTTTTTCTCTTAATAGAATCGGCCAAATCACAAGAACCACACGTGTTTTGATTAATGAGTAACTTACACATTTCATATCATCCTTCTAGGCTTTATTTTGTAGAATTTTCTCATATTATATTCTTATTTTTCTTATAATTGTAATTCTTATTAGAAGATTACACTTTATAACATGGTTTACTAGATAATCATAGTCCTCTGTCTTGAGTTGCCTGTGATTATATCATTGATATATTGCATCATATTTACATCTTATTTTTCCTTAAGATATATTGCACTAATCCTTTCAGTGTAGGTTCATCATCATATACGCTCGATCGTATATAGCATACTCATCATAGGATGAAGTTTGCATCGATTATTTTTCTTCTTTTATTGTAGGTGCTTCTTGACGTCCTCAAACCAGGAGGATTATCAGTCTAGTACTCATATTGCATCGTCTATACACTTGATCGTATATGACATATCTGTCTTAAGACATAGCTTCTATTGTACTAATTTTTTGTTTTGTAGGTTCATCTTGACGCCTTAGAGCAAGGGGGAGCTTTCGTCAAGTATTTATAGAATGCATGATATACACGCATTGTTGTATATCACATACTCGTTCTAGGACAAATATTGTTTTACACTAACCTTTATTTTGTAGCATTCTTCATCCTTGCATCATATACGTTGGTACCCTAGCAACGGGGAGTATTGATCAAGGGGGATCTAATCATGCACTAACCTTTGTTTTTCTAGCTTTCTTATTTCATGCATCATATACTTGACACTCCAACTAGGGGGAGTATTGTCCAAGGGGGAGCTTTCGTCAAGGGGGAGCATGCACGCATTCATAATCATTCTCATTCTTCGACACACCTTTGTGTGTCGACTAAAAGGAGGAGATTATCCAACATAGCTTACCCACGTGTATCGTTTGCTATGTGCATTTTATTTATCGATCTTTTCTCATATATTTTTTATTCTGTTGCACAATACTAACCTTGATGTAGGTTAAGAGTCTTAATTTGATCCATGGATCCGCTAACAACCTAGGGGACGCAACAACCAACCTAGGGGACGCAACAACCATAGGAGATTGGAGTAGTCAATTTAACTTCACTAGGGATGATCAATGTTGCAAAAATTGGCCGTATCGGCCGATTAATCGCCGATATATTGCTTATCGGCCTTCGACCTTGTAGAATTTTGAAAATCGGTCTGGGAAAAAAAAAGGCCAGAAATCGGCCGTATCAGTCAGCTTTTAAAAAAAAATTTAGGCATTCTACTTAATTTGGGGATCGTTTATTTCACTTATAACACACAATGAGCCTCATAATCAGAATTGGAGCCTTTTATTGAGGTTTGGAAACATAGTAGGCTTGGAATCAGTTACGATCTTTAGTTTGGTCTCCAGAAATACCCAAAACATGCAAAAAATGCCAATCCAATTAATCACCGATTAATCCCGCCTTGGCCGATTAATCGTTGCAGGGTGGTCGACCGCCACACTACCGATTCACGATTTTTGCAACATTGGGGATGATGCAAGCTCGCTATTTCGGGGAGAAATGAAGTTAACTCCAAGGACACACCCTTTTTATTTCGAAAAAAGGGGGAGAAAGGTGTAAACGGAGAAAGTAATGAGGGAGAAAAGTGTAAATAAATAAGGTAATGTAAAAGGTAGTACAGACACAAGTAACTTTTTTACATTTTACTTTCTATCACGTTTACATATTTTGTCATCATCAAAAAGGGGGAGATTGTTAGTGCAAGCAGTCTCGTTTGTTTTGATTGATGACAAACATGTAACTTGATACATAACGTAAAATGTACAAGTTACTTGTAATCATATCTTGTCTCAACATACATTCAACACCTCTAAACCTCTTGAGTCCTCGTATGATACAACACAGGTTTGTACATGTTTGTTATGTGGCATTATGATTAAACCCTTAACAAACCATTTAGAATGTTTAAAATACGGCTAGGTCATTAAGTATTTTAAAAAGACTAACCATTCTACTTAGAACCTCATTTCATATTTTGCATATACAAGTACTTTTACTTGTACATCATGTTTCCTAAGTTTAATAGGATAAGTACTCTTTAGGTGTCAAACTAAGACAAATGTGCTTACTCATGAAAATGATGTTAATGACATAGTAGCATAAGTAGTTTAACATCTTTAGTAGCATAAGTATATACATGTTACTTATAAATGGTACATACATGTTACATACATTTACATTTACATAGTTTACATTTTAATTCTTAAAATGGAAATATGTACATGACATCATTGCATACATCATAGTAATATCTTTAGGATGTCTTGAAGATTTAGAGAATATCATGGAAAGATCTTCAAGCAAAGAATTAGATTTGATAATATCTTGGCAAGATTTGGAAAGATTTTGAAAGATATTCTGTCAGGGTCTGGCGGAACCAAAACCCATAAGGGACGGACCCCTGGATTTGGTTCCGCCAAATCTGTGGGTTGGTTTTTACAATTTGCCTATAAATAGTAGCCCATTGTTTACCCATTGTTTCATCCACTTGAACATACATTCTCTCTACCCTTTGCATACATTTAGATCAGTAGTAAACCATGTAGAAACATACATTAATCACCCTTTCCATCATTATCATAATGTTACTAACTTTCATTATGTTGTAAGCATACACTCCAAATGATCCTGTGAAGCAAGCTCAGAGATCGTGAGTCATCATCCATCATAATCATAGCATACCTCCTGATCTACCAAAAGACTTGGAGATCTTGAAGTCATCATCCACCAAAGCATACCAACATATGAAGATTCAAAGGCAGTTGACATCCTCAATGTTTGAAGACTTCTTATTCAAGAAGTTCATGTAGATTCCACATACATGCATATATGAAGATCCATCACAACAAGTTTAGGGAGCTTGTAATCTTCATCCATTGAAGGCTTCCTATCAATGGAAATTTATTTAGATTAGCCATTCATATCCAGTGGACAATTATGTCATGGATAATTATTGTAACCATCATTGCATCACAATATAAACATCAAACTAGATTAGGTGGTTTATGTGTTTGTGCCATAAAACACAAGGTTTCTATGTTGGGCTATAAAACATATCGGGAGTGGTTGTACCCTTGTAAAAGAACTCGACATCTAGCTTAGTGTCGGAAATTGTATAAGCGACGTTAGGTTGGTTCTACCTCGAACTAGAACTCTACATCTAGCTTAGTGTCAGAAATTGTATAAGCGACGTCAGGTTGGTTCTACCTCGAACTAGAACCCGATATTTAGCTTTGTACCGGAAAAAGTGTAAGCGACGAATGTAAGGTTTTCTCCGCCGAGAAGGGAGCTTGTTGATCTAGTGAAGTAACTCTCGAGTTGGGTACTCGGGGAGTGTAGTAGGGCGGAGAGGAGCTCCGTGACTGAACCACTATAAATCGTCGTGTTTGGTTTGCGCTTTCTTTTACTTATTGCTTTACTATTATGTAAGCATTATATGATTGCTTGTGTTGTGACTTGTTGATAATACTTATGTGACAACATGTTTTAGTTTATGCTAGTCATAAACTACAATTGACATCTTTCATATTAGAACAAGCTAAATTGGAAATTTGATACAACAAATTTTAAGGATTTAAAACAGGAACGTATTCACCCCCTCTACGTTTTCACACGTTCATTAAGCAAACTACTGACGCAAACTACCTACTCATTATGTGATCCTGCCGCTTGAATTACACAAAGAATGGGGAGTGATCCGTTATCCGAGAAAGGTGCACGATGTAGCAGCAACCAGCTTTCAGACTTTGAGATATACGCCTCACGTGAGCCTTGCCCTATATGCTTTGTTGCCATTCGTTTGTCAAGAATTAAGGTTCCCGTTATTCATCCAAATCCTTTTTATACACAATTTGAAAGTCATTGTATAATGTCTACTTCAAGATCTACAAGAGAGTTTCAAATATATAGAAATAATTTCAAATATATTGGAGAAAAAATGAGTTGTTTGGAGTCAATTGTTTCATTTGTTGTACCTTATATTGTCGGCCATACAGTTTACATATTTGTACCCATTTTGTATGTTCATCATACACCCAAACATTATTTGCCTACTAGAATATGCATTATAATGATTTAATTAATGTCAAGTTTCTATAATGCTACGGACAAAGTATCGTGCACTATACGAGAAACTTTGGAACATTTTTTACAAGCAATCAGGAACACCCCTGAACATATGCATGGCATATAGCTTAATTTATACCAATGATACTTCTAAAATACAATTATGTGAAAAAAAGTTAACATAATTGCAATAAACACAAACACGGCCGTCCCGCAGCAACGCGCGGGCAAACCCGCTCGTTGTAAACCAATATCAATCTATGGTTTCCTTACCTTCTTTTCCATGTCCAAGTTTTTTTCTGTTTGGTCCAAGTCTGAACTACAGGAAAAAATACATAACACAAATATATCTTTAAGAAGCATCTCTCAGTATCTTAGGGGGCGTTAAACTATTGTAAACACTTTGATAGTCGAGCATGCTTTGTTATATTAGGGATGATTTCTCGTTCAACAAGAATTTATCCATCTTTCATTCTACCCCTATAGCCCATATATATTACACTTTTTGTTAAAATCTTTATAACTCATTAAATTAACCCCGTTACTATAATTCTTTCTATCTCATATTTATTACAGTAAGGGGGTGTTTGATTTCGACTTAATTGACTTAATATGAAAAATACTGAATTAATTAAGCCATATGAAAACTGTTTGTTTGTGACTTAATAGAGAAAGATGACTGAAAATATTAAGTAATAAAAACTGATGTTGTCTGCATTAAGTCATCTCTTATAAATTAATACTCGACAAATTAATAATCTCGATAAAATTAATAATTTGTTTGGTTGTAATTTACTACCAGTACAACTTTAGACCCCATTAAATAAAATAATAAAGATAATAATTTTTTTGAAACATCGGTGTATATATATATTGGTCTCAACGAAACTATAAATTAATAATTACTAAATATATCCACAATTTCTTCGATGCCTTGAAACTCGTAACATTCATTAATTTTTTCAATGCTTTGAATTCGACAAAAACTTCCTTTAGTATCATTTTGCACATTCAAAGTTATTTTGATTAGAGAACTAATACTTGCAAGTATAAAGACAATAATATTCACATACTAATACTCACAAATAATACATGAAAGCAACCCACCTATCGGGCGGGTTATGCAACTAGTTCTCCAATGAACAGAGTTTTGGGCGTGTATATTTGCTAATTGTATTATAGTACTCTTCTCTCCATGTCACGAACATATCGGGAAAAAAACAAACTGTATAGTCTTTTTACTAATGCTTTTTTTTTTTTTTTTTTTTTTTTTTTTTTTTTTTTTTTATGCTCACAAACATAAAAAACAAAACTATATTTATATTTTCTTCTCTTATTTTCTTTCTCTTAACTTCTGTTCTTCCCTATTTAACACGGGAACAATGTTTAAGTTACCAAATATAAAATTTGATAAACTTACTTGAACTAATTACAGGGTTAGCACAAGAGGCGTTTGGCTTATATGAAACTTAGTTGAACTTATGTGACTTTGGCTTATATTTAATAAGCTCAAATTTTACGACTTATTTGAAGATGTATGGGCTTTATATGAGTTTATTATATCAATACAAACTCTTATAAACTCAATTCAAGCATATCTCTACATTATATATAACAGGAGGCATTACACGTAGATAATGCCACATAAGTCCACGTCATTGCCATGTAATTGTCAATTAAAAATTTGACATTTGAAAGAATCGAACCTGAGTCATTTAATCCACATAAAAATGCTTCAACCACTAGACCAAGCCAGTTTTTATGATTTACAATACAAACTAATTAAGTCATGCTTTAATAATTACTATTCCCTAATAGATATTCATAAACCTGTAAATTATATAGCATATCTATTTCCTTAATAGATATTCATAACCTGTAAAAAATTATATATCTATTCCTTAATTATAGTCGCAACCTTTAAACGTTCATTCATAAATACACTTTTTCTCCAAATCAAAATTTCATCTCTTCCTCAGCCATACCTCACTGCCTAATCCAGCAGATCAAATCAAATCGTATTTACATTCATTCAGGTATCATTCTCATTCATTATTTTTTTATTACCTTAGTTTTTTTCTTGATACTTTCAAATATGGGGCATGACCAAGAAACGATTTTATGCTACATGATACAGAAAACGATTTTGTGTTTGGGGTTCCGAACGTGCTCATCGTATTGGTATGTATCTGACAGAGATAGTATTTTTAATTTTTTTTACTTCATGGATTTGTGGGTTTTGTTTAATAAAGGTTTGAACTTTATAATCGGTTTATGTGATTGATTTGCGTATGTTGTTGATTTCTTGATTTTAATTGTAAGTTGATTATTTTTATGTGTGATTTAGGCCTTTTTTTTAATTTACATTGACTTAAAAAAATGGTTCTGGCTTATTTAAGAATATAAGCAGTTTGATGTAACAAGCACCAATAGGCTATGATGTTGCAGCTGTTTAGTTAGGATTGTGTGCAAACCCTAGATTCATACTGCTGTTCCTAATGAATTAGTATTGTTCGGCTGTTTTTAGTACTGCCAGTTGAGAGTTAAAGATCATTTGTACTGCTGCGTTTATGTTTGTACTGCTAATTGATTTTTTTTTTTTTTTTTTGCACACGGAAGTTATTTTGATCTCACGTCTAAACTTAAGAATGTGGAGACCTGGGATCTTTTCACAAATCATTGAGTGTATATGGTTGCAGGTTCACACTTCCAAGCCTTGAGTAAGATTTTTATTATCATTAATTCCCACAAGTGCAAGGTATGATGTAAAAAAACACTTTTCGGTTTATATGCATGCATGAGAATACTAAGAATGAAGCTTCGTAATATATAACTATTGAGTTATTGCTATTTGTGAATCAGCAGCGAAGGCTGCAACACTGAATGCAGTTTTGGGTGGTAGTAACAATGGCGGAAGGTGCCCTCATCAACAACCTCAAAGGATGCCAGGGTTTTCGTCTGCCTGTATTAGACGTACACACCTTTGAGACACAGGTAGTTTCATCAGTTAACAGTTATAGATTAACCATTTCTTGCGCTTCAGGTTTTTTGTCCCACTAGCAATTCAAATCGAGCAGACAATCGTAACCAACCAGTTATCTTTTTATTTTGCTACACAAAATAAATAATGATTATGCAGGTGGGCATCCATAGCCTCCCTTTGCCACATTTATCTGCTATTTTTTTTATTACATTATTATACAAGCTGCAATGTAGCTATTACTACTCATATGGTTAATTATATAGCATAACTTAACATTGGTACTTAGATGACTCCCAAAGATAAGGCAAAATTTACCACCATATGGTTAATTATATAGCATAACACACAGAGTATTCTCAATAGAACTACCTTTATGAACATGCATGTAAAGCAAAGTGGTTTGAGGGCAATTGCACATCAAAGATTGACGTGTTGTTAATGTTAATCGAATGTTTTAGTTACTGACTTCATGTGGTTTATGTTATGTTAATCAAACCAAAGTGATTAGAAAGATTATGTAATCAATGTGATTCCCTGTGGACACACTACTAATTATGTTGATGTATTTTAGTAAATTCAACACTTTTTGATATAGAGGCACAACCCTTGAAATGGTTCTTTTCGACTGTGTGGGTATGTATGTGTGTTTTGAAGTGTATGCCACCTTACACTCTTTGCATTCACCCACTTTGAAAGATATCAGAGAGGCAATAATGAATTAGTACATATATCATCGTTCCTTTCGTAGCTTATTTGTATAGCTCCCAAGTTTATTGCATTAACATGATAATAAGTACAATCATTTTTTGGTTCTAATGGTCTTATTTTCCGTTGACAGTTCATAACCAGGTTGCTCAAGTGAATTGTGGAAATTGCCGAACAATACTGATGTATCCATATGGTGCCCCGTCAGTTAAATGTGCAGTTTGTCAGTACATTACAAATGTCAATGTGAGTACAACGAACTATCTTCTGAATATACGTGTAGGGATACAGAATCACACACACGCACCACCTTCAGAGTGGAGTTTTTGTGTTCTTACAACCAAAGTTATTTGGACAAATCCCTTACACATTTCTCTTCTGGTTTATTTTACATTTATCTGTTGACTATTTCGTTATCTTTCAATTGAGAGTAAAATTTT
This sequence comes from Artemisia tridentata subsp. tridentata, assembly GCA_021014915.2. Classification (NCBI taxonomy): domain Eukaryota; kingdom Viridiplantae; phylum Streptophyta; class Magnoliopsida; order Asterales; family Asteraceae; genus Artemisia; species Artemisia tridentata. Next base: position 136,469,054 of record CP139505.1, on the reverse strand, counting down.
CCCTATTCTTGGCCTCTTTATAGTCTCCACTATATGCACACAGCTTGCGCGTAACAGTATAACTGATTGGCATAATGCTATTTAAATCAGACCCATTTTCGGTTGTGTCAGGTTCTTTTTTTTTCTTCATTTAGTGTTGCATAACACTCTTAGTTATAGTCTGATGGATTGTATATCTGATACGTTCTCTAAAGTAGACACTGATTATCTGTTTTCATTCCACAGCAGATGAGCAATGGAAGAGTTCCCATTCCTATGTGACCTAATGGAACTGCAACATCAGGACCAATGCCACCTGTTTCAACAGTGTGTTACCATTCCTTTTTATTTATTTATTATTATTTATATATATATATATATATATATATTCTAAGCAAATTGGGTTTAGTTTAAACGATTAGAAATAGTGTTTGGTTGACCCTTGATAATCTTTCAAAGAAAGCTATTGTTATTTAGCTTTTCCCTTAGTAACAATGCAAATAAGGCTTCTCTGGATGATGTTATTTGAATTCTATGCAATAGACGCGTTTTAACTTAATAAAATTAACTATCATTTCATAATAATAGGGACAGGCAATTCAAGCAAACATGAAACTTAGAGATGTGCAGAAATATAACGTGCTGCAGTTGAATTCAGCATACCAAATTCGAGGTTTTAGATCACAGGTAAAAGAAGTTTCTTAACAGCTTTTTGAACTCCCACGTATCTTGAAAGCTATCAACTACATTTGCAGATTATATGGGGTATATTCGTAAGATCAATGAGAAAAGGACAACCGAAGACGCAACAACAAGCATAGTGACCTGCAGAAACATCGAGCTCCAAAACTTGAAGTTACTCAGCCTTTTTCTCTATTAGCTATTCCAATAACAAATAAACAATATGAATATCAGCTTTAGTTTTGCAGTGGAAACATTGTTACGTTAACTATTTGGAATGAAATGGCGATAGATTTTCAAATGGATGGATGTGTACATGGCACTAGAACAACCAGTTGTCATGGCCGTTATTTCATGCTATGTTAGAAGATATGCAGGTATATACATGTTGTAATAAAAGGTTGCACGCTATAAAATTCCCGCATTTTCCCCCCTAAGATACCTTCCAACGACAGGAGTCAAATATGTGTTTATATTAAATTTCTTTAAGCAACTACCAACGTCAGCAACTACACAAGTACCTCCATTGCCACATGCTGAACAGACATCAGTTGAACCTTATATTACAGTAAGGATCATGAGCTCTTTATTTACTCTTGGGTCGTCACATTATCTAAAATCTATGCAATTTCTTTAACAAACTTATTGGTATGCATAACACAATATATGCACGTTGAATATTTAGGTAACAACTGATCCACCCAAAGCTTTGGAAATGGATCCATCGGATTGGATTGAACATACTTCTCACAAAGGAAAAAGGCACGTCTTCTTTTACCTTACTCTTATTTTCTTCATTTATGCATGAGAAGTTACTGTATACTGTCTTTTTATTAAGTAAAACACCTGTTGTTACTTGTCATCATAACAAATTTGCTTTCTTTTTCTTTTGTTCCGTGTTTGAGGAAAGGTGTTTTAATGTTGTTTCAGATATTATCACAACGTAAAGACAAAGCTGTCTAACTGGGAGAAGCCTCTCGATTTAATGAGCCCAATTGAGGTGTGTGAACATCACCTTATTGCTTTATCATATATACAGCCTTATTTTATTCTTCTGTTTACTATGCCCTGATCACTATCAGATCAAATATCCATAAATAATAGTTAGCATCCAGGTTTTTTATGTACCTACAGGTTGACGATTGATGCTGAACATATTTTGTCCAATATTTTGAATTTTAAAAACTATTTAATGCTATAAACAGGTAATATGGGTTAGTTTTGGGGTGTTCTATCATCTTATTAAACTTTACATTTGGCTATTGAGTCTTGAGAAAAATAAGATTTTATCAGGTAACATACCCATTTCAGCAGTGGGTGCGTTTGGGAAATGAGACTGAAATGTGTATGCTTGGGGCTGAAGTGGGGGCTAAAATGGATGTGGGATTGGGATCTGAAATGGGGGATCAGAAGGGTGCGTTTGGGCAATTTAATTGAAGTGATTATAAATGTTTATTAAAAGTTGCTTTTCATTCATATCATTTATTATTATGGTAGGTTTTGCTTATAAGATACATTTCTTCCTTTCCCACTTGCACATGTGCCTTTTCCATAGCTTCTTGAATCTTTACATATTGAATGCATAATAGATACTTTTATTGCAAGGAATAGTATTTTTGTTAGTTAGCTACAAAAATAAGCTATCCAAATAGCCCTTGATAGCAACAGGTGAAGGTTAATTAGCTGCTTAGATAAGCTTTCCAAGCAACACTAATATACACGATTCAAGGTTAATAAGCTTTTGCAATAAGTTATCCAAACATCCCATAATAGGCACAATTTAGTGGTAATCAACTGTTGCACTCCGCTATCCAAACAACCCTTACTTAACCTATATAATATCATTAGTAATTTAGTATGCACAAGATTTAAACATGGTTATTGTATCTTTTGGTAGAATAGTACCACAATTATTCACCTCAGATTCACATGAACAACATTAGGAACTACCTTTTGTTTTCTGCCACATTTGTTCATTCTTAGTTACCTAAATAACTGACTTTTACGATTGATGTACTAAATTTTGATAATATGAATCTATAGTTTCTCTTTCATTCAGCGTTTGCTAATTGTTAATTTATATATTTAATTACTTTCTCGTGGTGCAGGTTAAAGGGCTAACGATATATATTGTTGCGGCAGAAAAGGAGATCACAAGATGGGATGTGGCGACACAGCAAGAAGCTGCAGCAAGCAAAGGTGTGGAACAAGAGTATGTAGCGCAGGTAATGTCACACTCATATCTTCTTTTTTTATGTGATCAGTGGTTTGTTCATAAATTTATGACATGTACAAAGTTGATTATGCACCCAATCCTAAAAGTTATTGTTCACAACTCCAACTATAGCTTGACACATGTTCTTGAAACTCTCAAATCAAATTTAGTGAAACTCTCAAATTTAGTGAATTGTGTTAAGCATAAATATTTAAAATTAATGGTGTATGGGATTGCTTATTAAAACTGATACAGCAGCAGCATTGTGAGAGTGTTTTGAACAAGCTGTTTGGCGCAATAAGCAATCCCAAACACCCCCATATGTGTAGGTAAAGGTGGTAGATTGGGTGGGTCGGGTGTGTGGATTGGGTAACATTTTAAAATGGGTTGTTTGCTTTGAATTTTATAAATATCAAATGTAGTCATCATTATTCAAAAACAGTATTGTAAGAATAAACATAATTCCTTTTGATAAAACAATTCGAAAAGTTTACGCACTTTAGTACACATTGGGTGACTTTCAACATGTTGGGATGCTTGAAATTTTAGTTACTTCTTTATTTTGTTGAATATATTGCCCGTAATGGTAGATTGGGTGGGTCGGTTGTGTCGATTGGGTAACATTTTAAAATGGGTTGTTTGCTTTGAATTTTATAAATATCAAATGTAGTCATTATTATTCAAAAACAGTATTGTAAGAATAACATAATTCCTTTTGATAAAACAATTCGGAAAGTTTACGCACTTTAGTACACATTTGGTGACTTTCAACATGTTGGAATGCTTGAAATTTTAGTTACTTCTTTTTTCATTTTCTTTAAAGAATATTATAAGCCGGATTGACGAATATTAGGAAAATGAGCTGAAATTTCCATCTCTATTATGCGGTTTTCAGGAGTTCCAGGATTCGTGACATTATTATTTTAGTTATGTGTTTATGTACTATAGATGTGTGGTTTTTTGAACTTGTGGTTTCATGCAGGTATTTTTCTTTTTCACATTATATTTTAATATATTGCCCGTAATGGTAGAAATTATTCGTTTGTAGAATGAACAGACAAAGGGTCTTACGAGTTGATGATGAACACACGAAAGTGTTTTTTGCATTGGAGGTGTTGATATGCGGTCACAGTAGGAGTAGCCCGTCCTTTTTTCTTAATTTACTAATTTTAAGCAAGTTAGAATGCTCAAATTTGTATTTCCATGCGTCAGATATCTGATGGAACAATTAACTCTTTCAATGGTAACAAGCAGTGTGTTATAGTTTTTGTATCATTGACTTTTGCAGTGAAAATAGGAGGCGTCAGGCGAAGACGAGGAAGAAGAATAGGAGGCTGGCGAGAATTTAATATTCAAGGTATATTGCTATTCATCTGTTACTGATATGATGTGGCCATATAAAAACTATTCAAGTAATTCCCTTATAGAATTCTATTTCACTTAACCATGTCGTGTTATACTTTAGTTCCTGGTACGCGTACAATTATTTCGAAGGAAATGGTATCTTAATCATACGAGTCATCGATACGGTAAAAAGGTTAAACCAACTAACAAATGCTTTACTGCTGTCCCCAAGCCCTACGAAGGTTGGATCTTTCTTTTGTATGTGTTACATTTCAATTTATTCAATGTTTTTAGGGCTAATAAATATTCGATATATAGTACTCCCATATCCATTAGAGTTAGAGTCCACTTTTCCCTAGCCACTAATTAGTAAAATATTATTTCATCTGCATGGATGGGGCATGTTATAGAAATTTTCTTTTGTCTAAGTTGATTAGTTGAATATCACTTTCCGTTAAGTTTAGACGTGATATCAAAATAACTTCCGTGTGCAAAAAAAACAAAAATCAATTAGCAGTACAAACATAAACGCAGCAGTACAAATGATCTTTAACTCTCAACTGGCAGTACTAAAAACAGCCGAACAGTACTAATTCATTAGGAACAGCAGTATGAATCTAGGGTTTGCACTAGATTGTATCCGATAAATACATTTGTTTTATCTACACATGCCAATTATAATAAAAGAGTGTATCTCTCAACTGCAGGATTGCATCTGTAACTTCAAAGATTTGGGATTTGTATCCTTGGAACGAGGATTCTTGGCATTGTTGGTTCCTATATGCATGTCAATTAGTATATGTTGTAGTGCTACATGTTTTGTTTACCAGGTATGTCAAAACGATGAACCATTTGAATTGATATTGCAATACACCATCGAACATAATTTGAAAAATATGTTAGTATATGCAAATAACCAGACCCATGGGTTGAAGCATGTCAGAACGGTTGTGGTGTCAACATGTGCTGTGCCGGTATAAATTAAAGTCGTTAATAGTTTTAACGGTACAAGCTTCTTAACATTGTTTTTTATTTGCAGCTCTTCCGCCAAATTTGAAATTCTTATCCACAACCAGTGACTACTCTGAAGGTGGCATACTCATAGCAAACTTATGGGTACATAGGAGGTCATTAAGGAAATAGTATTTACAATTGGTATCTTCATGATGTATTTCACTACTCAGAATTTGTATAATATTTGTCATTGTAACATTCATTATTATATATATTTCATAGTTTTATGACAATGCCTCTTACCATGTAACGATATAAGATGTTAAAAAAGGATTGAAACCATATTATGATAACCCGACTGAAAAACTACTAAACTATTCATACGCACAATTCAAAAAAATACCAGTGTATGCATCTCTGAAATCCCAGCATTGAATTTTTCTAGAGTTTATCGATGGAAGGTTGAATTTGAAGTGCTTTTGCTTTCATCTTCGTTAAGCACTTGAAATAAGGACTCTGTACCTGCTTATGAAAAAGTTTTTTTTTTTTTTTTTTTTTTTTTTTTTTTTTTTTTTTTTTTTTAATCTCGAAGAAACTGACAAGCTGAGGCAGTTGGATAACATGACAAATGATGGCACCACAGAATCAAACCAAGATGCCATCTACACGGATGATGGGACGACACCATAAAATCAAACCAAGATGCCATCTACACGGATGATGGGATTGACTATGATAGGTTACATTAGGATATCTAGGAGTTGAAAATGCTCTTTAGTATTTATGATACATTAAGTAGACATGCGCCTCATGTCATTTTGGTTGCATTAGGATATAAGCACCCCCTGAATATATAAGCTTCCGCTCCTTAAAAAGTTTGATGCTGCACTAGAAGCTACTCTCAGTTTATACCAAAAGTTTGTGCCCAACTGGGAGGGTACTACATATAAGCATATAAAAAGTTTATATATATGCTACATTGACGGATATAAGCACCCACTAAACACACCCTTTTCAAGCTAATCAATCAATGGGCAAACTAACTTATGATTATTTTGGGTTTTAATTATGTGATGTTGTTGTGATAAGGATGGTAATTACGCAATATCAACAACAAATGTTGTGTATAAAGAAGCTTTATTTTACATTTGAGTTTAAAACATATACTACGATGTTACAAAGAACTTTGTATATTTAATTATTCTATAATTGTTAACTTTCATTTATTTTTATTGTTAATGCATTCAATATAAAAATTGATACGTTTATATCTTATTATTCGTTAACTAATACCTTCAAACAATATTTATAAGTCATGCCCGCCCATCGGGGACAATAAAAGTAGTGGCAGCAATGGCAAGGGCAAACCCGGTATCATTTGATCATGTCATATTTGATTATTACCTACGGAGTATGTTTTAAAATGTAATTTTACAACCTTCTTTTGCTATAGAAAAATATTCCAACGATAATTATAAGTCATGCATTCAATTCAATATAAAAACTGGTATGTTTATATCTTATTATATCCACTTTTTGCAACAATTCTTTAAAACCTTTCTTACGCCATACAAACATATGTCAATGATAATTATAAGTCATGCCCGCCCAACGGGCGGGCTTATATGCCCGGGAGGGCTTATAAGTCATGCCCGCCTATCGGGCGGGCTTCGACAACTAGTAAAATATAAGCTGAAATCAATAAGCTCATAAATACGGGTGGAAATGAGACGAGCCGTTCGTGAAAAGCTCGGATCAGATCGGTAAAAAGCTCGAACAAGCAGAGCCTGAGCTTGAGCCTAAGTTGCAACTCATTTTTTAATCGAGCTCGAGCCTGACTTTACATATAAAGCTCGATTGGACTCGCGAGCCTAAACGACATTATGATATTTTAAGTATTAAATATGTATAAAACTTTATGCATTTGTCTTATAGGCGAGCTTATTAACGGGCTCAATGACAAGCTTATTAACGAGCTCAAAACATATATATTACGAGCCGAGATCGAGCCAAGCTTTAATTTCCATTGCCAAATTGTATAAAAAACCCTATATATAATTTAGCGTCGACTTTTGCTACAGGTTTTGCTACAGTTGTTGTAGCAGTGTTGGGCTCGGTTTTGGGCTGTGGGCTCCCGCTTTTCCCCTTTCGTTTGTTCCCTCGCTTCTTTAGCTATCAATCCGGGTACCTACCACCTCACTTATTCTTGCACGTTCTACTGCCTTCTACCGAAACCCTAATTGGCTGCCGGTGGTGTTTGCTTACGGATCGGTTATGGTCTTTTAGATTTCTTTTGCTTATGTGCCTGTTCTTTGTGGTGGTTACTGTTTTTTTTGTGGTAGGTTATTTGTTCACTGTTTGGTTATGTGCGCTTGGCTGCCGGTGTTGTTTACTTGCGGATCGGTTATGGTCTTTTAGATTTCTTTTGCTTATGTAGCTGTTCTTTGTGGTGGTTACTGTTTTTTTTTTGTGGTACCTTATTTGTTCATCGTTTGGTTATGTGCGCTTGGCTGCCGGTGTTGTTTACTTGCGGATCGGTTATGGTCTTTTAGATTTCTTTTCCTTATGTAGCTGTTCTTTGTGGTGGTTAGTGTTTTTTTTTTGTGGTACCTTATTTGTTCATCGTTTGGTTATGTACACTTGCCTGCCGGTATTGTTTGCTTGCGGATCGGTTATGGTCTTTTAGATTTCTTTTGCTTATGTAGCTGTTCTTTGTGGTAGTTACTGTTTTTTTGTCATAGGTTATCTGTTCATCGTTTGGTTATGTGTGCTTGGCTGCCGGTGTTGTTTACTTGCGGATCGGTTATGGTTTTTTAGATTTCTTTTGCTTATGTAGCTCTCCTTTGTGGTGGTTGGTGTTTTTTTTGTTGTAGGTTATTTGTTCATTGTTTCGGTTACGGTGTTTTTTTTGTGCTTCTTGCGTGCGGGTCCGTTATGATACCTGCTCTTTTAGATGTCTTTTGGTTATGTTCATCTTTTACTTATGTGGCTACTGCTTTTGGCGTAATCTACCGGTATTTTGTTTCTTTAAGGTCTATGTAGCTGCCTTTTGTGGTACTTGGGGCTTTTTTTTTTTTTTTCCTTATTTGTTCGGCTTTTGCTTATGTGGCTGCTTCATCCATTTTTAGGTCTGATATTGGAATTTTAGATCTGTAGCTGTTTTTGTGGTTTATGGTTTAGATCTTTGGATGTTTTGTGTGGCTAAAAAAAATTATCTTGATGTTATTTTGTGTCGCTTATGTATGTTTATGCAGTTACTCTTTCATATTGTGATGCGTTTGTTAGCTCACTTGATATGTCACCTATACCTGTTATTAGTTGAAATGGCAGATATGAGTGCCATATCAAGTGGTGTAACCGACGTTTCAGATTTTTTTCCCGCGATTCAGTTTACTTATTTGCCTTTTTCTTCTGTGTTGGTGTTACAGTTGCCTTGCAAAGGTATTCGCGGCACAATTCTTGAATGTCATAGTATGAATGCTAACTATGTGACTGGACCTGTTTCGCATACACGTTTACCTTAGTTCGGCTATTATATAATTAGCTGGTGCCAAGGCAATCACCAGCTTACTTCGGCTATTATATAATCAGGTGGTGGCAAGGCAATTACCGGGCGGCATGGTGTAAACAATAGCTAAGCAACCGGTCTTATTTTGCAGCCACCACCTCTTTTCAGCTGTCTCTGTGCAGCAGGTGGGATAATTTTCTCACCTTACATTCTCTGAACACATGTTGCTTGGCAAGGTAACTAAGATTGTGGTTGCAGCCATGCTGTGTGTTTAGTGTTCCTTGCAAAGGTTTCGCCAATAGAGTTCTTAAATATCATGGTATGAATACTGCCTATGTAACCGGATCCGTTTTGCAACTGCCCTCGATTTAGAGTGGCTGATGTTGCTACCAAATGAGAGAATGCAGTGGAGAATGTGATAACCACCTCCTTTGCTCTTGCACTCTCCTATATATAATGGACCGTGGAGTTTTGTTACAGTTGCTGTACCAGTGTTGGCCTCGATTTTAGGTTATGAGCTCCCACTTTTTCCCTTTCATTTGTTCCATCACTTCTTTTAGCCTTTTTCCGATCACTAACAAATGATAGAATGCACTGGAGATTTATACGTGTCTCTTCCCTGTGGTTCTCTTGGTAGTTGTGCACATGTTCTTTGTAAACTTTTGACGCCTGCTGTAGAAATGTTGTCATTTTCATATGAAATAATTAACACGCATGGATGTCTGCGCAATAGGCTGTGATGAGTCTGTGAGTCTGATTTAAGAAGTGAATCTCTGGCACTTGGCAGGGCAAACTTTCAGATTTGCAACCGTGCCACGTGTATTTATTTCTTACGATCGCTTATTAATATCAATCTGATGATATAAAACTCATAATTTCTTCACAGATCTGAGCTAAAATATTTGAGTTTGTCACTTATTGGTTGTAAACTTTTGACGCCTGCTGTAGAAATGTTGTCATTTTCATATGAAATAATTAACACGCATGGATGTTTGCGCAATAGGCTGTGATGAGTCTGTGAGCCTGATTTAAGAAATGAATCCCTGGCACTTGGCAGGGCAAACTTTCAGATTTGCAACCGTGCCAGGTATATTTATTTCTTCTGATCGCTTATTAATATCAGTCTGATGATATGAAACTCATAATTTCTTCACAGATCTGAGCTAAAATGTTTGAGTTTGTCACTTATTGGTTGTAAACTTTTTATGCCTGCTGTGCAAATGTTGTGATTTTCATATCAAATAATGAACGCGCATAGATGTTTGCGCAATAGCCTCTGATGAGTCTGTGAGTCTGATTTAAGAAGTGAATCGCTGGCACTTGGCAGGGCAAACTTTTAGATTTGCAACCGTGGCAGGTGTGTTTATTTCTTGCAATCGCTTATTAATATCAATCCAATGATATTAAACTGATACCTTCTTCGCAGACCTGAGCTAAAATGTTTAAGTTTGTTACTTATTGGTTGTCATAGCCTGTCATGAACCTGTTACTCTGGTTAAAGAAGTTAATATGTAGCTTTTGGTAAGCCAATCTTTTAGATTTGCACCTGTGCCAGGTGTATTTACTTCTTGCAATCAGTTTTTAATATAAATCCAATGATATCGATTTCTGAATTTATCTACAGGTCGAAGTCAGATAATGTAAAACTAAAGATTGTAAAAAAAACAGACAGAATATCAGTGATGGATGTATGGCAACCAGTCACGGTTACTGCATATATGCAGCTATACCCACTTTCATATGGTGTATACATCCATCATTGATACTTTGTTGTTGTTTTTTGTACCGAACATTTTTGTTACACTGAACTGTCTCACTGCATATAATTGCCTCCTTTCAACTACCACTATATTTACATGGTATTTACACTCACCATTCATACTTTTTAAATCTTTGCGTAGTCATTGTCTTCATATACATAATTTATTTATATTTTTTTATTCTTCAGGTTTCTGTTCTTGCATATGGCGATGACCAGAAGTTAAGGGCCAGTTATATTTCACAACCTGTTTTTATATTTACTGTATTCATGTACATACTTTGATCAGTTTTTTCTATTCTTCAGGTTACCTGCTCCATCTGCATGGCTGTTCTCTGTGGTTTACATGCTGATAGAAACTTTACTTTGCCCCAGTTTCAATTCGTAATAGAATGCACTATATATATATATATATATATATATATATATATATATATATATATATATATATATATATATATATATATATATATATATTATATATATATAACATGTAAAATACATAAATACATACACACTTTTTTTTTGGTGCATATCTTTGTTATTCATTATTCTATTAAAAGGTTTACACTAACACTATATATATATATATATATATATATATATATATATATATATATATATATATATATATATATATATATATATTATATATATATATATATATATATATATATTTTACTAGAAGAATTAATAACAAAGATATGTGCCAAAAAAAAAGTGTGCATCTATTTAATACATGTTATATATAACAAAACACGGTCACTGATAATTGACTACAATTATCGAAGATCAATGCGAAGCAAAATAGTATAGTCTTAGAAATGATTTGGTGCAGATTACTTCTTTACACTATGCTATTTCGCTTCTCACTGATCTTCTAAAATTAAGCCATATTATTGGCCATCAATTTTTATCAGAGGAATGCATATCTCGCACAGAGTAAAAAAAAACCCAAAACACAAGTAAGGGGTAAAAAACAAACCCGCAGCCCAACACTGACTCCAACACTGTACGTTCCCTCCTATGTCTTGCTTCGACCAGTAATTTTTCTTCGATAGGAGCTATTCCTTTTTCTGTCTTTCTAAAATGCCTTTTTGTCAATGGTTTCCAGCCACAGTATTTAGGCGATGATGATAGCTTTGCACATTCCCATTTTTCCACCTATGCATTCGTTGGCAGGGCAACCACGCTATCAGTTGCAGGCACAATGCACAATTCATGCTGATCACAAACGTGCATATCTGAGCCTTACTAACGTCAAAACGTCTGGGTCCTCCTCAGTCAACTGTGGCCCCTGATCTGAGGTATGTTGGATTGATTTATCTGACGGTAACCATTTACTATCCATCAATTGATTGCTAATATCCTTTATTAAGTTAAGAAAAAAACAACAGTTAATATTCATTATGGTTTACCATCGCTTTTCGCTCCAGGAATAGTACCAGCTATTAATATGGCGTCTTTTTCTATTTCCAGATATTAACAATTGAACTTACGCGGCAACCATACATTGTTCTTTTTTGCATATTCATAATTGTAGTGACACAAATGCTTCTGGTCAAAAATATACTTCAATTTGGAAAGAAGGATGAGAAGCGGAAGAGAATGGTGTGATAAGTAGTTTGATCCAAATTTCTTCTTCGCAGCATTCTCTTCCGTTTCCCATCTTTCTTTCAGACTTGAAACATATTCTTGGCCAGAACCAATTGTGTCACTACACGTCCGCCTATGCAAAAAAAAATGTTAGCTTTTACTGGCACATAACATAAACCTTTTGTATCCGTCCTTTACCAGGTAAAGAAAATGTTTCCTCCTATCTCTTGCTTCGAACACTATTTTTCCTCAATACAGGTTATTGCTTTTTGTGCCTTTCTAAAATGCCTTTTTCTGAATGGTTTGCAGCCGCGGTGTTTAGGCGATGATGATAACTTTGTGCATTCCCATTTTTCCAGCTGTGCGTTCGTTGGCAGGGCAACTACGGTATCAGTTGCAGCCACAGCGTACATTACAAGCTGATTACAAACGTACATATCTGAGCCTTGCTGACATCGAAACATGTGGCACTTCGCTCGACTGCGACTCCTGATCTGAGGTATATTGGATTTATTTATCTAAAAGTAACCATTTGCTGTCCATCAATCGTAACTTTATATACATTTTACCCAGATTTTTTCATCTATGAATGTCTGTAACAGGTCATGTATTCAACAGCACCGCTACGCACACCAGATGAATACAGTCAGGATTATTAATCTGACCTTCACCTCGAATTCCTTTTGCTATTTTAATCGTCTATCAATATGTCTGGTGCAGACTATTGTCTGAAGACTATTTGAATAACAAAAGGGGTTTGAGGTGGAGATCAGATTTTCCACCTATATGTCGATTAAAATAAAAAAAAAAAATAAAAATAAAAAAAAAAAAAAAAAAAAAAACCCATAAGAAACAAAGACTATTTGGTACTTTTTTTTTTGCTGATACTAACAATACATGTCATATGTTTACAATTCTTGAAGAAAGGTGGGAAACCGGAGAGGATAGTGTGCCATATACTTTGGCACAAATTACTTCTATGCACTATCCTCTTTTGTTTCCCATCTTTCTTCGATAATTGACCCATACTGCTGATCACCATCTTTTCTCCACCTCCAGTTGTCGATAGGCAACAACAAGTTAACTTTCGCATGCACATGACATCAACTTTTACTATCACCAAAAAAAAAGAAGTAATAGATGCCCTTTGTTTCTTATGGTAAAATTCTTTTTTTTTAGCAAATGCCTTGCAATTAAACTGTCACTTGATAAGGCAAAAGAATGTCTGGAACTTAAACATAGTTACTCATTCTAAGTTCCCATACAGTTCCTTTTGTTCTTTCAACAACCTAGCAGCTCGCTTGGTGCAAGCAGTTGCACAAAGGAAGGTGAAACAACAAATGGAACTGTAAGGGGATTTAGAAAATTTAACTAAATTTTTGAATGAATAAATGAGCTGGGTGCCACATGATTAGCGGTCTGGGAAAGGCTAAAAGAAGAGATGGAATAAACAAAAGGCAAAAACTGTAGCAAAACTCGACGCTACATTATATATAAGAGAATATTGTCACCCGATGAACTTGATGATTCCTGTTCTTCAGGTTCGCATACCCATTCCCATTATTGCATTCATCTATTTTAGGTTCTTCTTTTTTCTGACTTTCTAAAATCCCTTTTTCTCAATGGTTTGCAGCCGCATTCTATAGGCGATGATGATAACTTTGTACGCCTCCATTTTCCCAGCTGCATGTTCGTTGGCAGGGCAACCACACTTTTAGTTGCAGCCACAACATGCATTTAATGCTGATTATATATGTACATATCTGAGCCTTACTGAGATCAGAACATATAGCCCCTCGCTCAACTACGCTTGCTGATCCAAGGTATATTGCATTTGTACCATTTCATGATCCAATGTATATTTACTAATTATATGCTCCTATAGTAAAAACTGTCTATTCATTTCAGCATAGACGCTTATTCTAAGATCCTATGGTACACCCAATTGTGCAAAGAGATACGAAACGACAAAACGACCTGTACAGAGTCTCAAACCAGCTGCCTGCATTCCTTTTTTACTTCTATTCAAGTTACAGCCTCATAAAAAGAAGCTGAAGATCAAAAATATACAGAGTATCAGTGATGGATGTACCGACACCGAACATAACTGTTGCCGCTTTTGCATGGTGTCTGCATCCATCATTGATATTTTGTTACTATTTTTGTCCTGTCAAAGTATTGATACTCACATTCTCAGTATATTTTATTGCCTACGACCAAAAGATAAGTGTTACTTATATCACTATGGTAAATTTAAAATGCAATTGCTGTTCACATGGATAATCTCCTTAAACATTCTAACCATTACTGCTGTGGCGCTTAACTTATTTTCCTTTTTTTTATACCAGTGAATGATGCACAGTTATCTACTCCTGCTGCCATTTGTCAAACAGTTACAAATCCTGTAATGAATGCTAGGCAACCAGTCAGAACACACAGAACTCATGTTAACTGCCAACGCACAGGTAGTATTAATTATGTTTTCTTGCTATATGAGACTTTTATCTGTAACTAATGTTTGTTGCTCTTTTCGCGATTGAAACTGACCCTGCTCCTACTGCATCTTCTAACTATAAACCTGTTTCTCAATCGTTTGCAGCCGCATTCTTTAGGCAATGATGATAAGTTTGTACATCTCCATTTTCCAAACTGCATGTTCGTTGGCAGGGCAACCGCACTTTAAGTTGCAGCCACAACGTGCAGTTAATGCTGATTACATATGTACATATCTGAGCCTTACTAAGACCAGAACATATAGCCACATGCTCAACTGCGCCTGCTGATCAAAGATATGTTGCATCTGCGCCATCTGGTACTACAGATGATCTTATGCAACTGTCAACTGTTGGTAGGAAAAGCATTCAATTACAGCAATTGCATTCAGATGGTACAATACCCATTCATGTTATACGACGCCTGTCAATATTAGCAATTGAAGACTATTTGGTGTTGTTTCGTTCTTGATACTAACATTTGATATGCTGTCTCTACAGTACTTACTTTTTTACGTGCATATTTATGCCTGTCACTACACAAAATGTTTTAAACACAAATATGATGCGATTATAAAAGATAGATGGCAATTACAAGAGAGTGCTGTGATAAGTGGTTTGAGCCAAATCACTTTTTCGCACCATCCTCTTCTCCTTCCCATGTACCTTTTTTAATCAAACCATGTTATTGATCAGAACTTTCTGTAAAACTCCATCTACAAGTATGCATAAATAAACTTACCATCGTAGATATCATGCGTCAATTTTTAATATGCGCAAATAAACAAAATCAGATATTCTTCATTTGCTAATATTGACAGGCGCTGTAGCAACATCATGAACTAGCCTACAGGTAATCTTCACTATCAATCCTTCGCATTCACTTGCTTTTCGTAATATGTTATATGTTTTAATGCTCAGGAAATTTATGCGTTCCACGGAATTACAAATTGTATGGATTCCTGTGTTCTTACCAACCTATTTGGATTAAAAACAAAAACGTAAGTACCACACTATCACTTGACTTAAATTCTTAATTTTATTTACTGAAATATCTTACAATCAACATAAATTTGCTTCACATAGAAACTAGCCTTTATTGAAACACATATCTTACAATCGACTAGCATTAACCATAAAACATCCTCCAATTGCATCCACACACTTAGAAACGCATTACACCCTGAAGTTTCATAATAAACACATCATTGTTACGCGCATTTAGCCCAAATTCAGCTGCTATTAAGCGCATCTGCATGAGTTTCTGTTCATCTTTTGCTATCACTTCTCTTAGATACTCTGCTGTTTTCTGAGCATGAGTATTTCCAACACCTTCAAGCTCTTGAATAAAAGAAAGCCTGTCACGGTTAACACCAGCCAACCTATCACAAATCACACTCAGTTGCTGTGCCATATGAACATCCTCGATACTAGCTTGGCGACAATACAAAACTAATATGTCAGACCAACTATTAGAATTGGCCTCAACTCTTAGCTGATCACACTTAGGATGCCTAGACATTTTCTTTTCTTCGTTTTCCTACACACTTATCAAATGAGTTATGAAAACAAATGTCCATTTCAGCTATCTTAAATAGGAAAACCAAATCCAAGACAGACAGTCACGAGATTGTCTTCTAAAAGCAAAAAAAACAAAATGCCCATATCTATAATGCACACTGCCGACATCTACTCACCCATAATTGGACATTACTGTTTTGCAGGTTTCGTACTTATGCTCACAGACTTTTTTACAAATGCCAGATTCTTGACAGGTATCCAAACTTACCAGCCACATACTATAGACTAATTTATTCTACCTTGCCTTTTTCAAAGCATTAAACATTATTGAACTGAAGGTCTTAAAAGTGGCCAGAAATAAACAAACAAATGCTAACAGTATATCTTATCTATCATTTCTTTATTCCTTGCTAATGAACCTCTCGCTCATTGGTTTTAGTGATTAAGTAAGTTATTGCAATGAATTAGTACATGGGAGGTGCTAATCTTATTAGTTATGCAACTATGGTTTGAGATCTTCGATGTTCATTCATCTGCTAGAATGGTTCTATATATCTATTGCAAAGTTAAGTATTTCACATTGATTATCTAATGATATTTCTATTTGTTTGTTAATTTGCAGAAGCACTGCTTTCCTTATATGGTGCTCATACCTGTTCTAATTAGATGTTCTACCCGTCAGTCAAATGGCTGCTGCTAAGGCACTGTGCTGTAAGTTTCTTTCTGTTTATGTATCTTTAAGCGTTTAGTGTTTATAATGTTTTCTAATATGTATTCTGTACATGTTTTTGTAGCTGCTACAGAACCTTCTATTTGTTTTCCTAATGGTGGCCGTTCGCAGTTACAGACATCGTCTTACTTTCAGTTGAATCAGGTTATCAAATAAACATTAGTATAATAAGCTGTTGTGATCAGTCAATTTTTTTTTTGTTTGCCCCAGATATGTCTAACCACTTTCCTTATATGGTACTCATGCCTGTTCTAATTATACAATTGCCATTTACAGATTACTCCAGCACCTCACATCTCAAAGAGGTCATTTCTTATATTGACAGCAAGCTTTGTCTCATCTTCATGAGCAGCCACCAAAATCAGACTTTGCTCCAAAGCAGTCACTGAAAGACTCCTCCCCCAAATCACCAATATACTCAACAAGGGGAACTTTAAGGTCTAACGGGCCCTGTGATGCTTAAGGTTAGGCGGATGTGCGAGAAGCAGCGAACGCGGCCCGAAATTCCGATTACTTCCATTTGTATATGTTGTTTGACTTAGACCAAGATTCGTTGTATAACACAGCAGAACAACCGACAAACATAGCAAACACTTCGTCGCCCCGCCGCAACGCGGCGGTTCGACGCACATCTCGTTGTATAAAAAAGCCGAGCTCGAGCTTAAAAAATATGACTCGAACCGCTAAGCTCGAGCTCCAGCCTTATAAAACTTAAACGCAAGCTCGAGCTCGGCTCAGCTCAGCTTAGCTCGTTTCCACTCCTACTTGTAAGCACACAAATAAGCTTAAACAAACACCTTAATAGTTAGTGGACTAATACAAACATATGGACTCGGTGTCTCGGTTTACGTTTTACAATAAAGCCCAGTTAATAATTAAGCCAAGCCCAAGATGAAAGCCCCATTTCCAACCGAGTATAACCACATAAAGCAGGTTCATTTGAGTGTCTCTTTTAGGGTTTTGGCAAACAAGGTTATTCAGCGCCGTCGTTGCTATCACAACCTTCTCAAACCCAAACCCAAATCATGGCGGTCGGGTATTGTCTCTCAACTCAATCTTCCTTTTTTATTCATAATTTCATTTACTGGTTCCTGCTGTTCAGTTTATATGCTGTTATAGACGTGCATTATGTTTAGTAAGTTTAGTTGGATACTGTATTATGTACTGTTGATGTGTTTAATATAAATAATGTTGGTGTTTATGCTTTGAAATTATGTTGTTTGATAATTTAATGTTCATTTTAGTCATAAAATGATTTATCGATTTTGTGTTGTTTATGCTTCTAAATTATGTTATTTATGTGTTTACTGATGTGGACTATGCTTTTAGCTTTACATTGCATTGTTTGTTACTTCAAATGTTTATTTTTCTCATAGAGGGTGTTTGTTTAAGCTCATATGTGTGCTTATGAGCTTATTTAATTTTGTCAGGGCTTATATAAGCCTCAAGTTTCCGGCTTATTTTGCGACATATGGGCTTATATAAGTTTAAGTTTATCATGTCATAATAAAATTATATACTCCCACAAATCTAAAAATTGGGGCTTATGAAATATAAGCTGAAAGACAAATAAGCTCATAAGCCACATATAAGCTTAAACAAACACCCCCATAAGTTGGTTTGCCGATGTTGTGTTTCATGCTATTATCTACTGACTTCTTGTTGTTTATACTTTTTTATTTGTGTTGTTTGTCAAGTCGATTGTTTAAAAGGTTCATTTTAGTCGTTGTTTGGTTCACTGATTTGTCTGGTTCTTGCTATCACTGATGTGGTTAAGCTACTAGTTTGTGATGTATTTATCAGTTCTTTGATTTTGGTGGTAATTTTATTAATGGTTTTTGTTAAATTTGTGCAGTAAGAACAAGAGAATTTCCAAGGGAAAGAAAGGTGGAAAGAAGAAGGCGTGAGTATTCTTGGAGCTTTGTTGATTTGAAGCGTTTATTTGATAGCGTTGTTTTCTGATACAGGCTTTTGTTTTTGGTGTATTTATACAGAGCTGATCCCTTCTCCAAGAAGGACTGGTATGACATCAAAGCCCCATCCTTGTTCACCACCAGAAATGTTGGCAAGACCCTTGTTTCTCGTACTCAGGGTACCAAGGTGAGCTTCTTTTTATGCTGATAATTCATAGTTTCATTGTTTTGTATTGGTCATTGAATAATTTCATTGTACAACACAAGTCATTAGGCTTTTGCGTGAGGTTTTTTTTATTTTTTATTTATTTTTTTTTTTTTTTTTTTTTTTACTTATTTATTTTTTATTATTATTATTTTATTTTATTTTATTTTTTTTTGTGTCAAAAATAGTTATTTTATTACATCAAAATACGAAATGAATACTGTTACCAAGTTTAATGACTAAATTGACATGTAATTTCTCCAGTAATCAGTTTGGAACCTGAGATAACCCAATTTTTTGTCGTTAGTTTATTGATTTCAAGCTCTTTTTAATTAACATTTTGACACTTTCATCTGTTAAATCACCTTAAAGTTTATTTTGACATTGTATAATTGTGTTGATGCGAGTCACATAGAGTTTAACCCCTTCCTGTGTAGAAAATAAGTTTTGTAACCACTTTTATGCTAGCATAGGATTTCAAACAACTAAATTTAAGTGATGTTAATAGCCTGTCAGGATTGACACAGGTAACAATGGGTTCACAAAATCATTTTTTCGGTTAACTCAGGACCCATATATGAGTTCATGTAATATTGCTAAAAAGACCTTCAACTTAATGATGTCAAATTATATTAGAGTTACCTGTGAAACTTAATCTGTAAAGAAGGCATTATCTCCAAAATCTGTTTTGTGTTCGAATGCATTTTGGCCCAATTTTTGCATCAATTGTTTGTCGATGATTTGGTCTGTAGAGGTCAGATTTTGCATCAATGTAAACTTTCAACATCTATAAGGGTCAAATTTCTATTGCATCCAATACTCCATGTTATTGTATGTTATCCAAATAGTTGTGTTAGTGGTTACTTCACTGAACTAGTTTTCAATGTATGCATATTAACTTATGATTAATATCTTATCAGATTGCTTCAGAAGGATTGAAGCATCGTGTGTTTGAGGTATCTTTGGCTGATCTTCAAGGTGATGAGGATCACGCATACAGGAAGATCCGTCTGAGAGCTGAGGATGTTCAAGGAAAGAATGTGTTGACTAACTTTTGGGTCAGACAAGAATCTTTGTTTATTTGTATTTGTTTTTGGGACAAATCCCATTGAATGATTAACCATATTAACTTGGCTTTTGCAAATCTCTTTCCAGGGAATGGACTTCACCACTGACAAGTTGAGGTCGCTTGTGAAGAAGTGGCAATCTTTGATCGAGGCACATGTCGATGTTAAGACAACTGACAACTACACGTTGAGAATGTTCTGCATTGGATTCACAAAGAAGCGTGCCAACCAGGTGAAGAGGACCTGCTATGCTCAATCTAGCCAAATCCGTCAGGTATTATCTCTTCCTGAATTGATGAGTGTGTTATGTGTGTTTTACTTTTGAGTAGCTGATAAGTTATAACTTAAATCACTTATTCTCATGTTTGACGGTATACTGTTTTGGTTTTATAGATTCGTCGCAAGATGAGGGAGATCATGGTTAATCAAGCACAATCTTGTGACCTTAAGGAGTTGGTTCAGAAGTTCATTCCTGAGTCAATTGGCCGGGAGATTGAGAAAGCAACATCAAGCATCTACCCTCTGCAGAATGTCTTTATCCGCAAGGTCAAGATCTTGAAAGCACCCAAATTCGACATTGGCAAATTGATGGAGGCAAGCTTCTAAATATTGTTTGATCATCCTTTTTTTTTTTTTTTTTTTTTTTTTGAAGCAATTGATGGAGGCAAGCTTCTAAATATTGTTTGATCATCAGATTTTCACTAACTGCAATCTTATGAATATTTTTTTTATTGGTCTAGTGTATATCTGAAACAATTTGGTCTTTTGTGATAAACAGGTTCACGGTGATTACTCAGAAGATGCAGGTGTAAAGATTGAGAGGCCTGCTGAGGAGGAGGAGATTCCTGAAGAAACTGAAGTGATTGGTGCTTAAATGAGATTTTGTTAGCTCTATTTTGCTTTGCTCTTTTGTGTTCTGGTAAACCGAATGTTATTTAATTAAAAAGTCGTCATGTATGTTTGTTCTCTTTTGGTAGAGATGTAACAATGTGGATTTTGTTTTTATGAGATAACAGAGTTTTGAAGTTGCATGAAGATGGAGAATGCACATTTATTTATTTTGCTACCTGTTGATGTTATGTGTACAAAATTTATGGGCAAGGGTTGGGGGTTAAACTTACATTGCTTATATCGTGCCATGTTCACTATTCAGTCCCCTATTTAGCGTTCGATAAGACTAAAGATAACAACACGATGGCTGGCTAGTATTTCATTGATCAGAATAGTGTCATATTGAAATGGTATTATCTTTCTACACAAGTTCCAACATTTAGAGGCAACAGTTCTAGTCCGTTTGTTTTTGGCCATTTTGTTGATACGGGTTATGTTTGAGATGGGACAATTAGTAAAACGGGTAGTGACAGTCGATTTTTTTTCCAGCACACGTTTGCTGAGAAAACAGCCATCTTTGTGAACAAAGATTTGTGCCAATTTTACTTATGTGAGCCATTGACGCGTTTGTAACAAATAATCTCATCACATTATGTGCATTTATTGATTCTATACTGAAAGAAAAAAAAGCTCTGTTGCCAAGCGTTGGTACCCAATAGTAGGTAAGTGAATCGAGTTAGCCAAAGCTTGAGTTTGAATAATTTTGAGCTTCATTTTCTGAACACTCTTGACTCCTGACATATGGTACAAGCTACACTCTTGACTCCTGACATATTGTACAAGCTCACACCCTACTAAGCTTGACTCGAGCTTTGCATTCTAGAAAAATTAAATTTGACTTGAGCTTGACTTGCCAAGCAACTCAAAGCTTGTGTATCTATTTTTAGCTCATTTACAGATAAAAGAAATTTTCTTTAACAAAAAATATCATATTTATGCATACATAAAACCAAATGTAAGAAACTCACCTCACAAAAATTTCGAATTTTTTACATGTAAGATCGGAGACAAATTTAAAGAAAAATTTTGAATTTTTTAAAGCCATTTTTCTCGACAATCCTTTGATAAACAACTTTTTTTTTTTTTTTTTTTTTTTTTTTTTTTTTTTTTTATCCAATTGCTCATTAGATTTCCTTATGTTTTTACTTAAAATGACTTTTTATACTTTTTACAAATTTAAAGCTGCATATGCTTAAATACTCGTTAAGACATGACTTTAATTAATTGGTAGATATAAAGCTCGAAATCAAACTCGTGAATTAAACAAACCCTAACTTAAACTCGAATTCAAACTCACGCTCATTTAGACACAACTCATTTCAAACTTCATCGAACCATTCCAAGTAACTCACAACAGCTCGACTCGTTCACACTCGTACCCAACACTCCTCAACTAAACGGGTGTTTGTTTCAGCTTATATTGAGTAAACTTTTAGGCTTATATAAGCTAATAAGTTTATATAAAAGTCGAAAAGTGTCGAAAATTTTCAAAATAAGCTTATAAAACATAACCCGAAAACCCAATAAGCCGTAAGCACGCCATATAAGCCAAAACACCGTTACACACAAAAACAAACTCACAAAACCCTAACCGTTATCTTTGAATCTCATTTCAATTCACCAAAACCCTAACCTTAAAGCATGACGAACCTGGAATGCCGTATGTACGAATCCCGTTTCCCAGAAGTAGACATGGCAGTAATGATCCAAGTAAAATCCATAGGCGAAATGTGCGCATACGTCTCCTTACTCGAATACAACAACATCGAAGGAATGATCTTGTTATCCGAGCTTTCGCGACGTCGTATTCGGAGTATAAATAGTTTAATTAAAGTAGGGAGAATTGAGCCTGTTATGGTGCTTCATGTTGATGAAGAGAAAGGTTATGTGAATTTGAGTAAGAGGAGAGTTAGTGAGGAGGATGTTCAGATTTGTGAGGACAGGTATAATAAGAGTAAATTGGTTCATTCCATTATGCGCCATGTGGCCGAAACTATGCAACTTGACCTTGAGGTAAAAAAAAACGCGCAGTTGTAGTTAAATGTAACGGCTTGCTTTTTGCAGAATGATAGTTTTGTATAAGACTAATTATTTAATGTCCGTAAATGAAGTAGATGATGTGGAATGTTTACTACGATTAGTTAAGCGAATGCATAGTTTAAGAGAAAATGTTATGAAACATGATAATTATAGATTACTTTTTGCGGAATGACGTGACAGTTTTGCCGTAGACTAGTTATTCAATGTACATAGTCGATGTGGCATGTTTACCACGAGTAAATAAAAAAGCGCACATTATAAGAAAAATGTAATGAAGGACGATAGTTAATGGTTACTTGTTGCAGAATGACAGTTTTGTGTTAGATTAATTATTTGATGTACATAACTGAGTAGGTAACGTGGAATTGTTAATAAAAAACAGACAGTTTAGGAAAATGTTACGAAAGACGATAGTTACAACTAGCTTACTTTTTGCAGGATGACAGTTTTGCCATGGGCTAATTATTAAATGTACTTAATTGAGTAGATGATGTGGAATGTTTATTATGGTCAGATAAAATAACAGACAGTTTAGGAAAGATATGTAATGAAGCCATGAAGGTCTAAAGGACGATAGTTAAGACTTAAGAGCATACAGTTTTGCCATGGACTAATTATCTAATCTATATAGTTGAGTAGATGATGTGGAATCCTTGCTAACGTTTCACCCCAGACAAAAAACCACGCAATTTAAGAAAAATGTAATGACCCCTAATAGTTAAGGGGTTTTATTTTTTTTTGCAGAGTGCCAATTTTTCACTAGACTAGTTATTTTAATGTACATAATTGAGTATAGATGATGTGAAATGTTTACTAAGGTCAGATTAAAAAAACAAAACAAATTGTTTAGTAAAAAACAACATAATCATTATGGTTTAATTTTTGCAGGATGACAGTTTTGACCTAGACTGTTTATTTGATGCTTAAGTTAGGTTTAGTAGCTCTATATTATGATGATTAAGGATTTAAGGGCAATATGGTAAAATTGATATACATGTAGCCGAAACTATGTTGATCTTGAGGTAATGTTATGGAGTTTTGTTTATGATTATTGATTAATTTGTGTTATTTAGGATGAGTAATAGAGTAGATAATGTGAGATGTTTTATAGTTTAATACAGTATTGAATTTAAGTATATATGTGGCGATAATGCGTAATTGTTAATATTATGTGGTTAATGCTATGGAAGCGGATTTTGAGGTAATGTTATGGTTCTTGTTTTGATGTTGAGTAGATGATATGACATGAAATGTTTAATGTTTAGTATTGGTTTGAGTTTGAGTACCTGTGTGACAATATTGCGTAGTGCGGTTAATACTATGGAAGTTGATTTTGATGTAATTTTGTGAGTTTTTTCTCTAATCAAGTTCGTTTATAGAAGGTCATAAGTTAAATATGAAATTAAAAAAGCGACTGTAATTTCATCTCAAATAAGCAGTTCCCTGTTAGTAAATGCTGAAGCAGTTTGGATGACACAAAGCTGCGTCTAAAAACTAAGCGGATAAGCAGAAAAATAAGCAATTCGAAACGTTCATCAACATTGGTTTGAATTCAAATATAGATATGACTGTAAGGCCTAATGTGGCTAGTTTTATGGAGTTTGGATGAGTAGATTTTAAGTTATAGGTTTGTGAGGTGTAAGATTGGGGTACATTTGTAATTTTGTATAATTATTTCGTTTATGGTAAGTTCTTGTTACAACTGGCCTAAAGTGAAAATAAATTTATAGATTCTAATAATGCTAAACCCTAATGTTCATGTTAGTGAATGAGTGTAATGCATTAATTAAAGGGACAAACATTGGTGGTTTTGTGACTTTTGTTTTGGCAGAAGAGCTGTGAGTTTGTCAAGTAGTTAATCTCAAGCTGGAGTTACCTTAACCTTATGAGTTGCTGACTTGCTTCAGTATGACAGTACCTCCTACTTGCAAACTAACGATGAGAAATGTTTCGTTAGCTGTAGTCTAGTTGCTCCTTGTTAACTAGCGATGATAAACGGTTCTTAAGTGTTATTAGTATATCTCTGCCTCACTTCTTTGATCATATGAAAGCTACAATTTTACAACTGCAGAGGCAATTCTTGTTCTCCGACCTGATAAATGTTTAATCATGGAAACTAATTTGTCTTGTAATCTCTTCAATGACAGGATCTGTATATTCATGTTGGGTGGCCTTTGTACCGTAAGTATGGCCATGCATTTGAGGTGGGGTGTGGACAACACTTTTGACGGAATTTTTATTCACTGGTAGACATTGCAGAATTCATCTTATATTTGTGGTAATCAATTGCAGGCATTCAAGTTGGTTGTGAATGATCCTGATTCTATTCTCGATTCACTTACCCGTGAAGTGAAAGAAACCGGTCCTGATGGAGTTGAGGTACATGCTATTCTTATTACATCCAAATCTTTCATAGACCTGCGAGTATACATCAATAATCGTCCTTTTATAATTTTCTCACTATTAGGTGACGAAAGTGGTTGCTGCTTTGACAGAGGAAATCAAAGATTCATTAGTAAGGAACATTAGAAGAAGAATGACTCCACAACCTTTGAAGATCCGGGCAGATGTTGAGATGAAATGCTTTGAGTTTGATGGAGTTCTTCACATTAAGGTGTCTCATATTTACTAGCAACTTACAATTTTATAAGGCACACCCAGTATAAGTGATGCTATATTTTTAACTTACTGTGATGTAGGCTGCCATGCGAAAGGCTGAAGCTGCTGGGAATCAGGACTGCCCTGTTAAAATTAAGCTGGTTGCTCCTCCAGCTTATGTTCTTATTACTCAAACCCTTGACAAGGTAAACTTAAAGTTCTGATTGACTAACTTCGAAAGAATGTGTTACTCAAACATTTGTGTCACGAAGTGGGCTTGCAAAGTTGCATGTCTATTGCTGCATACTAGTGAAGTCAATGTTAACCATGGCTGCTTATTTTTATATTGAATTGGCTAATTGCTCTTAGATAGATTATTATGTTTGTTGCTGACTTACTATTTTATATGTGTGTGTTCTAGTCACTTGAACACAGAAAAAAAATGAAATAACAAGTAAACAATGAACATACCAAGCGCTGCTACGAAATAACATAGTATGAATCTTATTTGTAACAGGAAAAACCTCAATGATCGATTGTGCAAATGGCACCCTATCTATGAAACCATAGATGCTTATGCCAATTGGTGTCACATGCATGAGGATATACATTACGAAGCAAGTACACTAGATTCTAGTGTAAAATCTTCTATGATGTATTATCATCTTTCTGGTTGTGGTGTAATTGAATTAAGTAGTTGGTGGTTGGATTAATTTTTTTGCTCGCGTCTTATCTATCTTTAAGGGGTTTTTCTTTTAGAAATAAGTATCAGAACATGGCAGATTAGGATGGTCACAATCAGGTAGCACACATAAGGAAAGTAGAATGATGCAGCATACCCCTTCATATTCTTCTGGTGTCTCTTGCCTATGCTTCATTTTGCTTTATATACGTTAACCACTTTCTTGCTTGCTGCTTTACATAAGTCCACATTTTGTATCTGTATCATTTATCATCTTTGTATGAACACAAAAGTTTATACTTGTATCAATGAAGTAAATATCTTAGCTAGTATTCCTTGTGAAACGTCTCCCGTGGTACTTCTGTGAGAACAGGTCCAATGATTAAAAGGCCATTTCAGAATATAACAGCTAAAATCAGTGGAAGCTCATAGTGTTTCATTCTTGTAAAATGTCACTCTTATTAAAGATTCATCCCATTTCCTTACATAGTTACATTTAGGTTTTATACCTGGAAGAAAATCCTCATGCTACACTGTGAAAGCAGCCGTAGAGATCTTTATGTATGCAAGTAATTATTTTTCTTTGGTAACCGTGGTGTCCGGCTGTTGGCTGACTAAATGAATGGGTCTGAGAGTCTGAGCCCACGAGCAGTCACGGCACATGCTCGAACGGGTAATGCTATCTCATATGGGAAGTTGGTGTGGCCCTCACAGGATAATAGCAACATGAGTCTTCCATTATTTGGGGAAGTACTTAGGCTGATAACCAGCTTGGCGCCACACTACTCCTTAGTTATTGTATATTATAAGCATAGCTTCTGAACTGATCAGAATAACTAATTGCACACAAGTCACAAGTGTATCTTTCATGTTAGAGTAGTATTTTAACATGGCTATAGGCACATTACCTGATATCATAATTAATATTCTACCAAATCATTACCATGGTTTCCACCTACTGAGCTTCCTTTAGGCCTATGCGTGTGAAACTTCAACCATATTGAGAAGAGATATTGTGATAGCTATTGTTGTCTCATATTCTATCTGCAATGTTATCTTTTATTCAGAAATTAATTGTAGGTTTGTAGGATTTTAAGAGCTGTTAGTGTATTAGGGAATATGAACGATACTTATTTCATATTACCTTTGCTTTGCCCAATAATCGTAGTTCTTGATTGATTTTTGACAACTTGTACGTCTTATTGATTTAGATGCTGTGATTGGAATGTACTCATCTGTCAGAATATATACATTAAAATGAAGAAGTTTTTGTGTCTTTTATTTGTCATCTCTTTTGCTGTTTTGCTATTGACCTCAAACTAATAGAAACCACTAGTCCATTAATTTGCATGCTCAAGGGGCATAGTCTCTTTTTAAATATGAGAACCTTTGATGAGTCATAAGATCTAATGGTCCTGTTTGTTATGGGTACCTGATCATAGATCTGAGTAGATATTTTTAAGTGTGATTCATGTTATGCTTATTTAGGTGTCTTTCTCCTATGTTCTTATTGGTATAGTATGGCTTATTTTTGATGTTTAGGAGCAAGGAATTTCAGTTCTTACCAAAGCCATTGCTGCTTGCACCGAAGAAATAGAGCTTCACAAGGGAAAACTTACAGTAAAGGAGGCACCCAGAGCGGTCAGTGTCTTTTCTAACTTTTAGCTGCAATTTTTCTTTTTTATCTAAAGTTTGTCTGTGACCAATTTTAGAAACTTGCAAAATCAAAGATAACTCAAATGGTAGTTGATTTATGTGGCATGATCTGTTGGTTCAGGTGAGTGAACGGGAGGACGTATTGCT
Source organism: Artemisia tridentata subsp. tridentata (assembly GCA_021014915.2). Lineage (NCBI taxonomy): Eukaryota > Viridiplantae > Streptophyta > Magnoliopsida > Asterales > Asteraceae > Artemisia > Artemisia tridentata. Next base: position 136,441,076 of record CP139505.1, on the reverse strand, counting down.
TGCTGAACGGATGGCTAGGCTAAGTGAAGCGAATGAAGAACGTGAAGGAGATGACGACAGTGAAGATGAAGAAGATACCGGAATGGGAGACGTTGATTTGGACCAACAGAAGGAACTTTAGGCGACAAAAGAGCTGAGTTGAGTACGTTTTTGAGAGGCGTTTTTCTTCCAATTTGTTTACTAGTATTTTATTTCATTAAAATTTTGTTTCTGTGCCAACCAAGTAGTCAAATAGAAACTTGGTGCCAATATTTGTCCATCAATCTGACGACAACTACAGTGTTGTGTTGTTTCTGGACCTTTCTCCATTTCATTGAGAGGATGAAACTATGCCGTGTCTTAACATCATATTTGTTGATTTTGGACACACTCGAATGCTGTTATGTTTTTTGCTTCTCGTGTTTTTGGTTATTTGCGTATAAATATCTTCATGTTGTATGGTTATGGCATCCAGAAAAAGTGTTTGTTGATTGTAACCAGTGCCCCGTCTCTTATTCATCTCGATATATTAATCTTGCACATACGAGTATAATATATGTAATTATGTATATTCGACACTGAGATGCCTACGATGTTGCTTCTCGAGTTCTCGATCATTGAGATGTCTTTCGACTCTATTTTATTTTGGCCTTAAAAGCACGTGTTAGACGAACCGTCATTATATCTGTATAAAATCTAAAAAACAAGGATTTTCTTAGCTTCCATTTCCCAAGACATATTTCATAACAAAACTCTAAAAAAACAGCTTAAGAGCTAGTGTTTTTCAAATATTGCTTTTATAGAAAAGATACGTCGTTATTGAAACTGTCCAATGTCACAAACAAAAACCATTATACTTGTGGGGGGATATAACAATAACTATTTGCGTAATGAGCCCAAACGTTCGTTTTCATCTCTTTGTTTCTAACGATAAACTTTGGAATTGACGTAGCAAGAAAATTCCAACAATATTTAAAATTTGAAATTAGCATTGTTTCAAAAAAGAGGCCACTATATGTATTACTTCAAGTATAACTGTCGTCAATATTACATTATCATCACTATATGGGAAAACTCATTAAGATAAGAACCCACCAGCAAGGTAAAGAGGCAAAGAGCTATATGTGGTTAAATGTCATATGAACTTACTCACTCAATCAGTTTTGTGACATTGCCGTACAAAGATGGACCAAGGATTTTTGAAAGAGTATTACACAAATTTTTTAAGAGTGTCTTGCACATATTTTCTTTCTTTATCGCAATTTTTAAAATTTGCACCACAATATACTAAAGTTGCACCATAAGGAAAAAAACATATTATCGAGGTTGTACGTATGGAAAAAATGTGGTGCGGCTCGTGCCACACCCAACTCTCAAATGGGTCCGTAACGTACACCACACGTACATACTTCTTCAACACTACTCATGATGTAAAATTTTACTCGTAATATTATAGAGTTTAACATTAAATGCATGTTATTCGTGGATTAGTAAAACTGTGGTTTAAATTTATGATGGTTTTGGTTTAGTTTCATAAATGAATCCATAGATGTTTTGTATAAATATGACTATAATACTACGAACCCACTCAGTTATTTTTCTGTCTCCTTCCATGCCACTAGCTTAAACATATTCCCGCCTGATTTAACTAGTAACCATTTCATATATTATTTGCAAAACATTAGTTTTCATATATAAACTACATCTAATATCTAATAGAAAACACATACAAATCTTAGAGAATTGTATGTATATTATATAGAAGGCTACAAAGATTAGCCACTAAACAAAGTTATATAATTGACATAGGTAGAGGGCATTTCCATGTAAAATTATTGAATAGCACATGGCCCCCTTATTAGGATGTGTGCTAGCTTTTTATGTACCATATTTTCAACCCGTGAAAGATAACCTTTCAAGGGCTCCACTTTTCTCATTCCCTTGTGATTAATCATACACAACACAAAATCACATGTCTTTTGATGCTAGTCTTTCTGAACCAAAATCAGTGCTAGTCATTAGTCACTGATTTTATCTTGCTTTATTCTTCTTGGTAAAGAGAGTTGTTATGCACATAATCATTCTCGTGGATCCCTGAGTGTCAGGTGACATTTCTATAAGGACCTGCCTTAGCTGTCATAGTGATCTTTCGACGATAACTGAATTGAACCTAAACTTTTTTCAATAAGATCGAGACCTTCCTTGACTAGATTAGCTCGAAGAATGGTACCGCCAGTGCAATGCCATTCTCACCTTTAAAACGTTTTGAAATATCTGAGAAAATCGCAGCAAACAACTGTAGTAAATTAGCGCAAGTATGAAATGAATAACCTTTGACATAAACAAGCCATCTAGCGACTAATCATAGTAATCTAAACTTTTTCCAATACATCCCAAAATAAATTTCCTAGTCCTTGTTTAAGGTATGGAGTTTTTGTTACTTAAATAGTTGGCACACACATGATCATAATATTTCGGATTTATGATATACATAAAAATGGGATCATAAGTACTTGTAATATTCCAACGACAAACTCATGTACCTTACTAATAATTATTTGCTTCGATTCTCAAAACCAGGAATCACGTTGAACCGATAGTTGTGAATGTTCTTTGACCACATGCACCAAATAAAATATCAATGGGGCGGATATCAAGTTATCAACCACCTGAAAAATTCCACACTTCATAAAACAAAAAACTTTTCGATCAAAGTAAAAAATCATACTCTGCAATTGTAAAATTCTAATATTAGGCCAATTCAGTGTCCAATGATCTCAGACTATATTTAAACATAAATTATACGAAGTATAAAAAGACTCGCTGATAAGAAATCAACAAGCATCCTCAGCAAGGTTCATGTCGGAGACATTGTCAAGAAGTCAAAGAAACTTGAGGATATACTCGTTAGATGATGCAGAGTCAGCTAGTATGTAATATTTATAAGAACTAAAAGCTGAAAGACGAAGGTTCATCATAGATCGACAACGCCCTAATGATCCTTTCAGCTCTCTGAGCCAACCAACAGAGCTTAGCTCAACATATCTCTTTGATATTTAAGCGGGACTTTTCAAGATAGTAAAAGAGCGCGATATAGTGTATCCTTGAGAAAGTCAAAGACAAGTATGAGTTGGTGAAAATGGATGAACAATTGTCATCACTTCAAAAGCAATTTTATTGTGTTTTCGAGAATAGAAGATGTACTTTACTAGTACATGCTTGACACGTCTCAATAACCCTCACGTGATATCCTCGTTTGTCTCCTCCTACATAAAGAGAATGTTGGTAGGAGTAAATGCTATCTCTTCGATATTTATTGTAACATTTAAGAAGAGTATTTACTCTTGTATTTGAATTCGTTATAGTCCATGATCCAATCAGACCCAAAGTTCACTTGTAAACTTTTACTTTTGTTTGGTTTACTTGATCAAAGAGCAACAACTTATTGTCATTCAATTAAGTGTTTATGTGTAAAACACTTTGTAATTCTTTTATTCATTCAAATAAGATTCATACGTCGAAAAGTTTATCCTTGTGTCTTTGTCTCAAATACTTTTTATTCATTGTTTTACTTACTCATCCATGCATTAGGTAGGAAACTACATCTAACATGAGAAATCAATACAAAAACATAGAAATCATCATCGTTTAAGTAGTTGTGCTACATTTATTTAACATCGTTTGCTCTAAGATAATGCATATTTTTAAGAATCATTGCTACCTTAGAATAGCTAACTTTGCCTTTGATAAAAGTGCGCACGCTCCAATCACGACACCAAAAGATCTATCGTATACAAGTACGACGAATGTAAGGAGTTCGTGTTTGTAATATTACCTAACAATTTGTGGTTGTAAGGGAAAAAATGATTTAGATCCCTTGTTTTGCTTTAATTTGGGAAAAAGGCAAATAATATGATAGCAAGCCACAAAAAAAAAGTATTTAAAAAAAAAAAAAGCCAAAAAAAAAAAAAACTATTTAACCATTTAACTATTTATGATTTTAGACTACTTTTATAATGAACCAATGGGCTAAAATTTAGCGAGCCAACCTTTTTCTTAGTGGTCATATGAACAAATTAATAAAGAAAGCGTGTCATTTGATTTCCAAATTCCAATGATAATTGGGACTCTCAAAGTAAAAGGTATAGATTCTTTTTCTATAATGGCAGGCTAATTATGTTCCTTTATCTTATATGATGACAACTACTCCAGCAAGTATGCAAACAAAAGCAAACTTGCAAATCAACAGAAGAAACAAGTGCAATCACTTCATCCAAAAAGCACACGGGATGCGAAATCTTTGTTATCATCTTTTTCCTAAATCATCGATCAAACAAATTGATAACTCTATAAATCATTAGCTTTACACGATAATATTAAGGGGTAATTACCAAAATGATATGTTAATTTCAATTTTTTCAAAAAAATGTACAAAAATAATGAACTTTCCCAAAAGAGTCATGTGCGATCGTGCGATCGTGCGAACCCACAAAAAACGTGACACGTGTCCAGACAAATTGGTACAAGCCAATGATTGGCTCCAGCAAATACCCCACGTGCAGAGTTGACTTTTGAAAAAAGATCGTGCGAACGACATTGTGCGAATGTGCGAAAGACGGCTACAAAATCTTCCAAAATCTTATTTTTGTACTGTAAGATTTCTTGGAAAAGAAAAAAACCCATTTTAAAAATAATAAAAATTGTACTTGTTAACTTTTAATAATTTTAAGCTAACATTAACAAATACTGTTTCGATCATCAACACCAATACTATCAAACACACACACACTTTGAAACACCGATCAAAAAGACACTTTGAACCACCGATCTAAAAAAAAGGGACGATACAAAATAACCGATCAAAAACACCGATCAAAAAAATGGCCAGACCTCATGTAAGTTTTATTTCATTGATTTTTTTAGATGTGCGTTGAAGAGGATGTTAGGTTGATGTTCTTTTATTCTTGATTGACGTTGTTCAATGCCAGGTTTGATAAGATAGGGTTTTAGGAATGTTGAACTGATGAGTGTTTTTGTTATTCGTTGATTTAGAGTTATTGATTCGTTGTTTAGTTTAAATTTTAGTGGTTTGACTGTGAGAATTGGATTGTTGTTAGAGTTTGATTCTTGATGGTTAGGTTTTTTCGATTTGATTGTTGTAGGTGATTCTTTGTTGGTTCTTTTATCGATTTGATTGTAAGGTTTTCTATCTTGATTTTGAGGGTTTTTTCGATCTTGATTGTTAGGGTTTTTTCGATCTTGATTGTTAGAGTTTGACTGTTTACAATTCATACAGGACGGATGTGTGAATGTTATTACTTGTTAGTTGTTAGTGAGGTTAGACACAAACACTTATCTGTAAATATTGCGAGGTTATCTTTGTTTGTTATTTCCATAAATATTGTGTAACTAGATTATGGATATTATTCATACCTGAACAATATTTGTCGACTTATAATTTGGATTTCACTTCAGATTAGTCTAAATGTCTAATCATGCAAATGAGTTGACCCAATAGCATTGACTAAACTATGATTTGATTTGGTATATTTAGTTTTCTTCATGCACTCTTTATAAGCTTGATTTTGAAACATGAAAACTACTTGTTTATCTTTTCAACTGGAATATGTTTAAAAATTAAAAGTATATGGCTTGTGTTTAGCTTTAGTTTTTAGCTGTTAGACTGTTTAGGTTTTGGACACTCGTGTTTCATATGTGTAGATAGATGTTAGTGTTTGGACACTCGTGTTTCATTTGGATTAATTTATTTGCAAATGCAGTGAATAAATATAAAAAAATGCAGGTTTGTAAGTTATTGGTGGCGCCCTACCACCATATCATGTTAAGACTTGAGATATTTTGTTGAATGTTTTTGTGTATCTATTTTATGAATAGAGGCTGGGATATGTGTTAAGACTCGAGGTAGTTGATAGAGGCTGGGATATGTGTTAAGAAGGCAGTTTAGTTATATAAGGATCAATGTTTTTGTGTATCCATGCCATTTTTTATTTTACACACCAAACACATATGTCATTGATTGTGCTTTATCTGAATCAAGCAGATTCTGATAAGCAAGTATGGAGATGCTAATATCAAATGCTTATCTGCTTAGATGAATTTGTAGATTTTTATTATTGTATGTTTACTTGTTGGAATTACTTGTGTTTTACTTCTTTAATGTTAACTTGTTTATTATTTTTTTGTAGGTTGTTAATGCCAGAGTAAATATTAGAAGTAATTTAAAGCTACTTACAACGATAAGTGATCGTCTATCAAGAAAGGGGCAACGGTGTTACAATATGTTCAGGGATAGTGTTTTTGGTCCGTGGTTAGACATTAGAAGTTTTGATCATGATAACCATGTTTTGAACTTTCTTCTGTTTCACCAAAGGCATGTTGAGCACCCTACTTTTGATACCCCATTTATTTTTGATGTTGGGCCACACACTGTAGAGTTGGGCAGGCAAGAGTTTTGTCTGATTACTGGTTTTCGGTTTGGAGCTATCGAGTTAGACAGTTTGGCTGGTATGGAGTCTAGCTTTATGAAGAGGGTGTTCCCCGGGTATAGGTCTTTGAAGGGGGATTACCTTAAAACCATGCTTGGTAGTGAACAGTTTCAGCACCTATCGGACGAGGATGCTGTCCGTGTGTGCCTTCTTCTGGCCGGTGATTTTGTTTTCATGGGGCAAGAGTTGCGACATGTGATTGTCAATGAGATTGTCGTGCTAGCCGATGATTTGGAGGCTTGGAATTCTTTTCCTTGGGGGGAGCACATGTGGCAAGAATTCCACGAACGGGTTTACATGTTGGTGACTAAGAAGAGGAACAAGTATATGGATGGGTATGCCAGAAAGGGGGCTTCATACCAGGCTGTCTACAACATATATGGTTTTGCTTTCGCCTTGAAGGTTAGTATACTTTCTTATATGAATGTGTCAATTTGACAGTTTAATAATGGTTTTACATGTGTGGCTGTTACATGTGTGGTTTTACATGCGTTGTTGTTAATATAGGGTTCTAGCCTTTATATGTTTAAATTTGAATAAACTTATAATGTATAAGTCATTGGCTGCTCAACATACCTTTGGTATGAGTTGAATAAATGTATAAGTGCTTGAATATATATTTCTATCAATGGAGCATGAGTGGAAACTTGAATTGGTTGGAAACTTAAATAAATGTATAAGTGCTTGAATATATACCTTTTGTTTTGTTCTTTCATTACAGATTTTTGTACTTGATAAGTACTTTGTTCCAACTAACCGAAATATTTTTTTACATTACAGATTTTTGTTCTAGAAACATTTCCTCAAGCAAGACTATGGTGGGACAGAGATGCCGGGGCTATTCCAAGGGGGGTTGCTTGGGCTAATGTTACCGGGTGTAACAAATCTGATTACGAGAATCTTTTTTATGTAACAACACCCGTGCAATCCATGATTCCAACAGATTTTGAGAAGGCATCTCCTTGGTTCAGCTCAAGTGTAAAATATTTCGACGTAGCTGGTGGATCCCCTTCGAGTACATTCAAACCGTCTAAAAGAGATAAGATCAAGGCTAGGGTTTCTCGAAAGACTCGAAGAAAAGAAGTTCGCACGGAGGTACGTATACGTACTGAGGTGCATACGAGTGTTGTTGAAGGGATTTCTGATGAAGGTGAGTCAAGTGATCTGGATTTGGATGAAGAGACCAAGAGGATGAGCAAGAAACAGCTGATAAAGAAGATGGTTGGTTTGGAAGATCGTGTAGTTTTTCTAGAGCGGTTATTCCAATCAGGTAAGATTCCCACTGCTCCTGCTGAGGGGTCCAGTGAGGGTACGCATGTTCAGGATTCACAGGTATGTTTTTACTACTTTTAAGGAGCCTATGGAAGGCTCATGCATGCTGTCTTAAATTTAAAAAAAAAAAAATATAATCGTTGTGAATTCACAAACCAATTAAACGTGTTATTTTTTTTATTTTTAGGTTTTGGTAATTAAAACCTGAATAGTTAGATGGCTGTTTTGGGGAATAAAAGTTCACATAATTTTACAAAAAAATTATCAAGTGTGAGTGTTGGAAACCTTTTGCTTTTGTCTTTGCATAAGATCCAAGTGTTGTATCAGACCGGTGGTAATCGGCTATTCTATGGGAAACAACTAGGGTAAACGGATGGACTGGTGATTCCGGGCGACCTTGAACCATAGTTAGTCGGTTTACTTAACCCTGTAGAGTTGGGCTCAGATATCGGGCCTCAGATTATTCATCCTGCTTGTGATTAAGCCACAACGGAGTTAGTCTGTACTCCCGATCAGGCTCGAACTACACGGGCAACTGTTTTGACAGCTTGTGATCTTGTGAAGATTTAGTGCATGGCGGTACACACAATCTTGTAAATTATTTTGCAAAATTTTGTGAGCTTTAATTTTCCACTAACGTGTTAGTTTATGGACATGATAATCTATTTGTTAATTTTAATTTACCTTGAATTCAAAGTTTGGTGTTAAGGAGCCTATGGCAAAGCAGCCAGTTGTTGTTGATAAGGAGGCCAGTGTTGCTGCTAAGTCTGATGTTGATGTTGAGCAGCCAAATGTTGCTGCTAAGGAACCCACTGTAGAGTCTGTTTTAGAGGCTACTGATGTTGATGTTGAGCAGCCTATTGAAGACTCAAAGGTTTGTGTTTTAATAAACAGTCGTTTAACATATATGATTTGTTTATTTATGTATTTACTAATTTTTTCCTTTTTAAAGTCATCCGGTAAGGAAGCGACAGAAGAAGATCCTCCTTTTGAAGCTGAAGCAAAGGATCCTATTGAAGAATCAAAGGTTTGTGTTTTAATAAATAGTCCTTAACATATATGATTTGTTTATTTATGTATTTACTAATTTTTTTCCTTTTTTAAAGTCATCCGTTAAGGAAGCGACAGAAGAAGATCCTCCTGTTGAGGCTGAAGCAAATGAGCCTATTGAAGAATCAAAGGTTTGTGTTTTAATAAATAGTCGTTAACATATATGATTTGTTTATTTATGTATTTACTATAAATGACATTGAGTGGAATTATTCATGTTTTTTGATGAAATGATTGTATTTATTGTTTCAGGATTCAACAAATGAGTTGATGGAATTGATTGACTTTTCCTCTCTTCCTGATAATCTGGTATGCACATCACACAAGTTTCATATTGCATCATTTAAAGTTTTTTGGTCATGTGATGCACATATTAGGCGATTAGTTATGCAAAATTTAGAACTCTAGGTAACTTGCTTGGTCATGTTATGCACATATTAGGTTTTAACTCAGGTTGTAAGTATTAAAACATGCATAAATTTATGACAAATGGTCAGGTAACTTGTTCGGTCATGTTATGCACATATTAGGTTTTAACTCAGGTTGTAAGTATTAAAACATGCATAAATTTATGACAAATGGTCAAGTTATACTTTTGAATTCAGAAGAGCCAAAACAAGAGAAACTGATTGTTAATTTTCGTAGTTTTCTATAGAAAATAATGTGTTGCCATAGAATACAAGAAAGAATCTTATGAACCTGAACATAATTGCCTACTATTTAGGTGGATATAAGATATGGAAAAATTATTTGTTACTTTTCAGTTTCAGGATAGTGAGCAGATGGATGTTGGTGTGACAAATGCTGGTGCGGAATGTGATTCAGTGATCAAAGATGTTACTGTTAAAACCGTAAGGGTGCCATTCGAACGGGAGAGGAAGAAGAGCAAACATTTGTCTGATCCTTACACACCTCCTCCAGCTACTACACCAAGAAGGGCCAGAAAGGCTCGTCCTAGCTCTAGGATCTATAAATCCCAGATAGACTCTTTTGTTGGAGAAGATGGATCTCAGCTTGTTCTTGAAGAGTGGAAAGAGGTACGTATACGTTTCTACGGTTAGCTTAGATATATTCGACTGAAATGTTGTAGTTCAGCTTAGTAACCAATTTATTTCGCATCGAAATTTTTCACAGGAGCTTAACCGTCCTGAAAACTCCCCGACCAACTATGTGAATAATCATCCAGGCATAAACGCGTTCTTGCGGACAAGGAAGGAGATGATATTTAGTCTTCCATGGTTTGAAGGAGACCTATATAGCAAATTTTGGGCTGCTTTAGTGGCCAAGTACGGGCACAGAAAAGGATGGCTTTCTGATTCGGTATGTAATTAAATACTTATTAAATATTTAGAAAAGTTTATGGTTAAATGTTGTTGTTATAATTATCATGCTTAACATTTAGACAAGTTGTAAAATATGTAGTGATGTTCCCTACATTTTGCAAATTTGAATGCTGTTAGATTTGTGATATGCCATATAGACTTGTGATATGCCAATAACAATAATGTTATAAGTAAAATAACATTTTAACATAAATATTGTAAGTAAAAACATTACATAACATCTTGTGATATGCCAGAAAGACTTGATAAAAACATAACATAAGTAAACATAAAATTAAGATCTTCAATTTAGAATTTAGCATCTTCAATTTGTTTGTAAATTTTCAATATTTCTTGGCGAAACTCAGCAATCTTTTCATTACGATCATCAATTTTCTTCTGAATCTCGGAAATCAACTTTAATGGCTTGTTTTCTTGTTCGTTGGAATGTTGTCTTTTTAAAAAATGTACTTACGTTCACATGGAATATTTTGCTAATTCATATGTCATTTTGCTAATGTAATACCTTTTTTACATGTCATTTTGCCAATGTAATACTTTTTTTTACATGTCATGTTGCTAATGTAATACTTTTTTTTATACTTTGACATCGCAGCACATCGATGTATGGGTCTGGTATCTGTGGAACTTTAGACCTGCTGATGCGGACTGGGTAATGGTCGGCCCATTTTTTATCCAACAGCTTCTTCGAGATAACAGTCTGCCGCCTTATTATGCAAATGGTAGTCTTTTTGGAGTGCCTTGGTCTGCCGAGGATGTTGAAAAGATAAGATGTTAAGTTCCATCATTATTTTGTCTAACTGTTTTAGTTCACGCACCACTTATATTATGTGTACTTATGAAGCCTAGTTTACATGATATTTGGTATACATTAAGTAAAACAAGCTCAATTATTTGGGCTGATATACTAAAGTTGAATATGGGTTTCATTGCGTATATGAGGATCCTCCTTAGTGCAATTTGAGATGCTTGATCCTGATTGCTAGGTTTGGGTCGGCAATCAGCTTCCATTCTCGAAAGAGCCAAAGCTTGTGATCAAGATCAAACACACAAACTTGTAATCCTCTTGGAGAGAGAAAGGGGAGTCGCAAAAGGTCACCTTTTGGGCCAGTTGACGGTTTACCGACGAGTTGCTGCAAATTGGATTCAGACTTGCTACCCCCTACAAGTTGTGATGATTTAACTGGTGTCCTTTCACGTGGTAGTAGCAAGTGAAAGGACACCAGTTAAATCATCACAAATTGAAAGGGGTAGCAAGTCTGAATCCAATTTGCAGCAACTCGTCAGTAAACCGTCAACTGGCCCAAAAGGTGACCTTTTGCGACTCCCCTTTATCTCTCCCAGAGGATTACAAGTTTGTGTGTTTGATCTTGATCACAAGCTTTGGCTCTTTCGAGAATGGAAGCTGATTGCCGACCCAAACCTAGCAATCAGGATCAAGCATCTCAAATTGCACTAAGGACGGTGTTCATATTTCGCAATGTAACCCATCTACAACGTTAGGTATATCTGCCTTAATAATTGAGACGCGTTGAATGCGATATTGACACTGTGTGTATTGTTCATGACAGTGCACACTCTTTCATTATCTCTTTCAACACGAGTGTCCGTAACTCCTTGATACCTTGTTTTATTTGATAAAGGAGTGTGGTTTATCATATAAAGAATTGAGTTTGATAGATTGGCTGCGATAAAGTTGTGGTCTGTTATTGTATGATGAAGTAGTTTAGATCATGAAGTAGGTACTTTAGTTGAATAATGAAGTAGTTTAGATCAGCTTAAGACACTTACATTCTCGCGAATTGGAGCATATTTATCTAGATGGACAGTGCATATTAGTTATTTTGTTTCTTGAGTATAATATGGTGGTTTATTTATTTAACCATTAGTTACTTTTTTTAACAAACTTTTTTTATTGCAGGTTTATATACCTCTTAATGAGCCTGAAATTCATTGGGCCCTTGGAGTGCTGCACCTGCGCTCAGGGTTAGTGAAAATTTACGACAACCTAGGTGGTCCAGATAGCGAGGGCAATCCTTGGTGGAATAATTTGATGGCCACTTTTGGCCGCGTAATACCAGCCTATTTGGCCGACGGTGAGGTCTTGGCCCGAAAAAACATTGATATAAACAATTATTTACTCACTTTTGAATATGCGAAAGGTGTGCCTAGACAAACAGGTTATTACGGGGATTGTGGTGTATGGGTATGCATATTTCTGTACCGTTTAACACACAATCTTCCGTTGATGGTGGATAATCCATTGGACTTAGCTCTTGCCTATCGCGAACAGTTGACTTCCTTCTTCTGGAAATACAAAAAGGTTGTAACACCCCCAAATTTGGTTTGTGGCAGCGGAAAAGTAATTTGGGTGTTACGGTGAGGATCGAAGTTTAAATCTCAGAAAATGGCCCGAAAAGGGCGTTTTGGAAGTTATATGTCATTCAAAATAATATTTTTGATACAAAGGCAAATTATTTGGTTTGAAAATCCCATAAAAGATGTGATAATTTGGAAAGAATGACATATTTGATTTTACACCATTAAGTTATCAGAGTAAAAGATGCCCGCTCCGTGTCTTGTCCTGCTCCGTTAATTACCTGAGATAAACATGCTTAAAATGTCAACACAATGGTTGGTGAGTTCGTGGAGTTTATAGAAAATAACTTTCCTTAAATAAATGTTAAGAGGTGTACAGTGATAGTCGAAATAAATATTAGTTCTTCTTGAAATAAATAACAAATTGTGTTGGATAAAAATCCACAAGTAATTCATGTATGATCTCAAGCGATCATAAGTTTCAAGTTATAGATGAAGATGAGCTACGTTGTTATACGCTCGAAATGATATGATGGATCAACTTTTGAAAGTAACGATATACTAAGCATTTTTAGTTGTCTTTAATAGAATTCTCAATTTAATTCACATATGATAACTGTTAAAGTTCAAGTACCGGGTTCATAATAATAGCACATAGTGAAAACATTAATCTAATGTCCGAAGTCTATCAGTGTGGAATAGTGGTTACTAAATACAGTTGTATCCTAATATGGATATGAAACATTCATATATTCATAAGTTATATTGCCCTAAGCCTCATGACACGCAAAACGTTAACAATGTATCGCACAAACGACAAGTATTATACCGCACAAACGGTAAGAATGTATCGCACAAACGACAAGTATTATACTGCACAAACAGCATGAACTATACCGCACGAAGCAGTATGAAATGTATCGCACAAACGACCAGTATTATACTGCACAAACAGCATGTATTCCATGAGAATCAGTGTCATGTTATGACAAGTAGTTTGGAGTGCTTTTATCCAAGTTCAACATATAAGGTACGCAAGTAAATTGCAAGTAAAATGAGCATATAACTCTACTAGGGAGTATATTGTAACATGTAACCAAGAGTAGTAATTCATAGAAATCTTCCAAGTTCCGTGTTTAAGCTAAGCAATTTGCACATATAACGAACATGTATTCCTTTCAAGTATGATTCAAACATGTAAAGCATAGTTGATAATTTCGAATAAATTATGAGAGTTTTCAGAGTATAAAAATATACTAAAAGCAGTTAAAGCATGTATCTCCCCCAAAAGAGTTATTAAAAACAAGTGTTAAAAGTAGGGGCCACGACTCACGGTAAGTCATAAGAATTTTCATAGTACTTATAAAAGTCTAAACGTCAAGCAAATCATATAGTTGATAATGAGTAAAATATTTACAAGCATGTATCTCCCCCAAAAGAGTTATTAAAAGCAAGTATCAAAAGAGGGGGCCACGACTCACGGTAAGTCATAAGAATTTTCATAGTACTTATAAAAGTCTAAACGTCAAGCAAATCATATAGTTGATAATGAGTAAAATATTTACAAGCATGTATCTCCCCCAAAAGAGTTATTAAAAGCAAGTATCAAAAGAGGGGGCCACGACTCACCTTAGCCACAGCAAAGCAAAGATCACAATTGACACGACTGGCATCCAGAGCATATCACAACGGTCTCATACAGCACGAAGGTACATAACCTAATACGTATACAGTTATCTCAAAACACGTCTAGCACAATAATAAAGTCTATAAAAGATAAAGTGTCATAGTTTTCGTGGATTATTCAGTTTTCAAAACTTATCAAAAGCTTAGTTTAAATGTTTCATGTGGTGTGGTAAGATAACCTAGACTCGACATACAACTCACGCCAAAAAGAATAGACATCAACTAACTCAAGAGGATACTGACGAGAACTCAAACCAAGGAGGACAACTTAGAAGCTAAAAACAAATAAACATCTCAAATCATCTAACTAGTTTGTACGTTTCGGCATTTACCCCGATATCCCCAAATAACTTGTATAAACATATGCTTAACTAATAATCTAGCTTTTTCTCGAGTCGTCGATAACTCAAGTATTACAATATTAAATAAGTTTATGTCTCGTTATTATTCTCGTAAATATTAGTTAAGGTTTTATTGAAGAGTTTGTGTCCGGTCCGAGTCTAATATAAAATGTTCAATAAGTCCGTCTTCTAGCATTGTAAGTCCGATAGCATTCCATATCTGTCCAATGTCCAAGTATAATGATCAAAGTCCGTATTCGAGTTCAATTCACAATCCCAATTATAATCCGAAACGTACCATTAGCACCAAAGTCAAAGATAACAAAACTCATTAGTCAAGCATTTTTAATTTAAGTCATATTCTCTATTTTAAGTGAAAATTCTAATTCCAAAATGATATAAACAAAGTCTAAACCCCATATATCTCCCAAATGGGCTTCGGCCCGTTCTTTAAACCATCCATACGCTAACTCTATCTATTAACAAAACACGCCCAAGTTGGGTTTGTCGAGCGTTGACAAACCAAGCCAATATCAAGACTCAATCCAAGATCAAAATTATTAAAACTAGTCTCAACTGAGACATAACCCGAGAACAAGGACGACACAATCGAACACCCTAGTAGGTTGTTAAACCGATACAACAAGAATTTCGCAACAACGACAATAACAACATCATAATAATTAATCAACAACAATTATCCACTTGCCGAGACCCTAGTGGTCTCGGCTTCGATCCTTGGTCACAACCCGTAATAACCCAACGGACCTTACGTTTCTCGGCTCAACTACACGTGATCAAAACCACTCAAAAACCACTAATCTTAAACCGTGACTCAAACACAGTCGACCTTCATCATTTTACTCGGAATCTTACCACACACGAAATCCAAAACATATGTATATTCGGTTTTCAATAACAAAACTAATAATCTCATTTTAAATTCTCGAAAGACTAGTATCCTTTAATATTAAATCCGAATCCATAAAAATAATAGAACTCGGTTTTTATAATAAGTTTTATCCACGAAAACTTAATAACAAAAATCAACATAAACGGTTTCAAAAATATATAAAAGGAATATATATATCAAGTGTTCCTCGGTTATTACCATGACGGAAAGGAGAGGCGTAAAAATGGTGGTGACGACGGGTTGGCTGTGGTAACAGCCACACCACGATGGCGACAGCAACAATCCAAAAGAGACCCAAAACTGCTCCAACACACTCGATCTAGACTCGTATGGTTTCACAAAGGTGTTGCCGGATAAACTTCGCCGGAAAACTTTAAGTTACCGAAAAATTAAAATAGGTGGGAGTGGTTTTGAGGCGCGTGAATTATGGGGAAATGTTGAGGAAGATGAGATAAGTAAAGTGGTGGTGGCGGTGAATTAAGATGAGCAGCGGTGACTGGTTTTGTTCGTCGGTTTTGGGGCCGGAAAATTTTAAGAGAGTGAGGTGAGAGAGAGTTAGTGAGTGAGGTGAGGGATGAGTAGTTAGTTTTATAGAAGAGAATTTTGTACACGTTTTACTTGACTTAAAGTCTTCCTCTATTATTGCTCTTACTGTATATTGATGGACAGCAGTGCAATCTTACCGACAGAAATATCATATAAAGTTTATCTAAAATATCATAGAGGGTTTGGTAGAATTTTGTCCATTGTTGTTGGATTGTATAGATATTCACATGTTTGTATTAATATAAGTTGCAAGTAGGTAGGAAGTATAATAATTAGTGTAAATGGTGATTTTTGTGAACTACTAACTTTTAGGTAATAGTTATGTTTCGTAAAGCACGTCGAGTACTAGTGTTGTTATTTGGTAATTGTTGTGATGTCATGACATGGTGAAAATAATATATCAAGAAAAAGTTTAAATTTCCCCGTAAAAATGGGTGTTGTTAAATGATAACTCAAGGTTATTATTAATTGATGAAGATTATCATAACGGATTTTCGTAGGATCTTACAGTATCTACCCCTCAATTTTGAACTTCGTCCCGAAGTTCAGTCCGTGATAGGTGTTGAGAAAAAGTGGTGTTCTGAGATGAGAGTTTATGGAGAATGTTGTCGAGAGGTTTCTATCCGGAAATAGAGGAAACGGGATCTAATTAGATTTATTCATGCTATATGGAATAAATTCGAATGTTTGGTTAATTAATAAACCTAAAGATTTAGAATAATGAGAATAACGGTCAGGAACTGTGGGAATTTAACGGCTAGTGAACAGTGTGTATTAACGGTCTTGAATAGTGCTCTCAACGGCTAGTTTTGGTTCTAACGGTTAGATTTAACCTATAATTACTTCATTTTTAGTTTCTATTCTCTCACAAACTATTTTTCTATCATTCCACATCTCGAAAATGCCGCACTTCATCACTATACTAGCGATTGTGTACGTCATCCTTGTGGCTATCTACTTGAGGTACGCTCCGGAAGAAGACTTCCAATATTTGGTCGTGATTTTAGCGTTTGTCATTCCGCTGGTGATTGTAGGCCTTATCGTGGATATGGCGTATGGAAAATAGGTAGTAGGAAGGTTGGAATAAATAGTTGTAACCTTTAGCATTACCGTTGCTAATTTTGTCGTTATGTACTAATTTCTATGGTCTCTAATAAAATTTATGTTATTTGTGCTTCCCATAAGTCCTTGTGAGCTCTTAAGTTTCTAATGCTTGTACTTTTGTCATTTTCTTATCATAAGAATGGTGGGTAATATGTGTAGGTATTTATTTGTGGTTGGTCAAAAGTGACGTTTATGGGCAATTTATTTTGTCTCAATATTTTGCTTTTGAATAGAAATTGTTATTAGGGAATCTGGAAGATAACTGTTTCATTCATGACATGATTCTTCCTGAATTAGACATAGTTGATCAGGCTATGTATAATTTGAGGACCAAATAATGTAATGCTTGGCTCAGTCACCGTGATATTTATGCTTCTTCAAAAAGTTTTATATGGTTCAATTATAATGGTTCCGTCACAAAGTCGGACACCCTCTGATTATTTTCAAATGAATTATAAAGTTTTTGTTCATATTCCGAGGATAAGTCAGGAATTTCTAAAGTGCTACTAGGATATCTTTGGTATAGACTTAAGTTTTAGGTGAGGATTTCTTACAATGTGGTAATAATCTATTGTTTGGCTTAGAAATGGTGTTGTCCAATTTTCTAATATGAATACAGTGTATTGTTACATAACTACTATAAATAGGGAGAATAGAATAGAAATAGACGTGGATTATAATTATTTCGGAAATATTACAAGGTAGAGTCTTCATACTATAGAAAGATAATTGTTACACTTAGGTTACATCCATCATACATAAGGTGAATACAAACGGAGACACAACTTAGATGGTTTTAGACTAGAGTTTATTTATCCATGACAGTAATTTATTCTCTGCTTAACCTTGGTGTCATCCTTCGGCGTTGTTAAGTTCCTAAAGAGTTCCCATTCTCTTCCACGGGTCTTGTCGTTCTAATTGGTATTTCGTTTTGGACATCGGTTCTTGTAGTGCCCCTGCTCGCCACAGCCGTAGCACACTATTTCTATTGGCTGCAAGTTTGCATCCGTGGCTCTGCAGTCCTTAGTTTTATGGCCCATTTTTCGGCATTTTCCGCATCGGTCAGGACAAGGTCCATTGTGATGCATCCGACATTGGTTACACCGGGGTAGTGTCCCGGCATAGCCCTTTCCTTTAGTGGGCACATCCACATAAGCCCTGGCGGTTTCCTGACGGCAGTTTTGCGAGTGGTGGCGGTCGTTGCGGTGTTGCTGATAGTTGTTGTGGTTGTTGTTGTTGTCGTTCTTCTTCTTGTTGTTGTTGGGAGTGGTGGTTCCATGATCATTTATCTTTCTCTTATGATCATTACCGTCAGAGGTAGAATTTCGTTTGATTTCTCGATCCAATAATCGCTGTGCAAGTGTGATTGCATCCTCAAGAGTCTTCGGGTTGGATGCGGTGACGTCCCCCTCGATGCTTTGGGGTAGTCCTTCCACATAGCGTTCTAGCGTCTTTTCTATGTCTGACACCATGGACGGGCATAGAAGGGATAATTCTTGAAATTTTCGGTTGTACGTCCTCAGGTCATTATTTCTCACCACTAGTTGATGAAATTCATCCTCTAGTTTCCTAACCTCCGTCCGAGGACAGTACTTCTTTAACATCTTATTTTTAAATTCAGTCCAGGAGATTTGGAATGCTGCATCGGCACCCATGGTTTTGACAATAGCATTCCACCAAGATAGGGCATCTCCCCTTAAAGTTCCAGTAGCAAAAGTGACTTTGTCGTTCTCTGCGCAGTTGCTTCTCATGAATACAGTTTCACTACATTCAAACCACTGAGCTAACTCTGTCACTCCTTCTATACCCTTGAAGGTGGTTGGCTGACAACTCATGAAGTCTTTGTAAGTGCATTTACGCTGTGTAGATGCCTCACCTTCAGTCGTTGCTCCTATGTTATTGCTTGTGCGGGTGGCAGCATCGGCCTCGCGTGCTGCGGCGATGCCGGCATCAATCATTCTTTGGACATCCTCTGGCGTTAGTGCTGCAGTAGGGTTGGTAGTTTCGTGTCCGGTACGCACCATTTTCTATTAAAGCCATAAGGAACACGGATTTAGAATTTACATAATAGTCTTGTTAGAACGATTTGAGTAATGAAGAAGCGAGTATATGAGTTCTAACAATCCTGCCAAAACATGAGGTTATGATTAAATTGAAGATCACAACAATTACGACATGTTTGGATACCATCGTAAGTGAGTGATCACTTCTTGGTATAGAATTGCTAAGGAATAAACTGTTTCTTCTACAAAAAAGCCGAAGTTCAGCAACTTTCTCTTCATTCATCAAGTTTTCTTCTGAAATTTTGTCTTAAAGAATTCTATGGTCATAGCCTAGTTTGTGTTGTTATGAGGAGTCCTAACAATCGTAGGTAATATTATGGTAAGTCTGGATATAATCACCGTAAATATCATAATATTAATAACTTGATCGATTGTTTTACAAAGTAAACGATACAAGGTCCTTTATTAATATTAATGTTCCATACAGCAGGTTAATATACCTCTGTCTTTCTTATTGTAAGGACCGTCATGTGGGAGTGTTTCTCAATATCTCTGACTGAAACCTCGTCAGTCCGTCCTGAAAGTCCATCTTGTCGGATAAAAGGGTCGGGTAGGGTGTCGTTAGTCGTGATTGGTGTTTTGTCAATGATGTTTTGGAGTGTATCAATCTGTTCCTTATGACGCTCCAGTCGCGTCATGCTGGTGGGAGGAGTAGGTGTGTGGGTAACTGTTGTCCTGAAGTTCTATCCAGTCTTGAGGATTCGGTTCGAAAGAGTGAAAGCAGGTGGGAAATAGTAGTTACGAGGGAGACCTGAGAGAGTAAATTCTCTCTAGGAGTCGACTCCCGTTGGTGGGGTGTAAACCGGTAAGTCTGGGTGAGTAGTCTTAACAAGTAGTCGGGTCCAGCCGACGGTGAAGGGGATGATGAAACTAGTGGTGGTAAGGTATGGTGACATTATCCTGATCATGTCTAAGGGTGAAATAAGGTGATAATGGTAGTATAATTGGTACTTAACATAGGTGTATCTTCTTAATAAGTCCATTGAGGTAGCTCCAAATTAGTGTCATAAAAGGTTCGAGTTCGTAAGGTACTAAAATCCTAACTTTTCTGTGTCGAGTTTCCGGGGCATATGGGTGTGGTAGTTTAGTTAAAGGAGAATTTGGCTCAATCTCTTTTCAAATCGTTTCTTAGTGTGTATTCTGTCTAACCTCGAATGTTGTTGGACAACCGATCAACTCTTCAATGGATAAGATTCAGCAGTTTCCTCAAATTTTCTGACGTAAGGGTGAGTGAATTGGTGATAATGAGAGTGGTATGTGGGTAAGTTCCGTATTAGTCTGGGGTTGAGATATTAGTACATAGGGATTTTTAGCATCCGTAGTGATATGATAACAAGGTGATGTATGAGTAGTACGAAGGGTAAGTTTGGTAATATCAACTGGTTTGGAAGATATTGTACTGTAGTAGCCGAAAATAATAATTATAAGTAATTCGTATGTTAAGAGCGTAACGGTAAGTGTGAAATAATACAGTGTGTAATGTGTGAAGAGTAATTATCAAGCATGTAAAGATTAGTGCAACATAATCTTAATAGGTAATGTATTGAGCACGGCAGTCTGCAGACACGGAGGGCGTAAAATGGTATGGTGTAAAATCATTTATTTTGAAAGTGTGGTTATAGTTCAATGTTTTAAAATGTTTGATTCTCTATAACCATAGGCTCTGATACCAAACTGTAACACCCCCAAATTTGGTTTGTGGCAGCGGAAAAGTAATTTGGGTGTTACGGTGAGGATCGAAGTTTAAATCTCAGAAAATGGCCCGAAAAGGGCGTTTTGGAAGTTATATGTCATTCAAAATAATATTTTTGATACAAAGGCAAATTATTTGGTTTGAAAATCCCATAAAAGATGTGATAATTTGGAAAGAATGACATATTTGATTTTACACCATTAAGTTATCAGAGTAAAAGATGCCCGCTCCGTGTCTTGTCCTGCTCCGTTAATTACCTGAGATAAACATGCTTAAAATGTCAACACAATGGTTGGTGAGTTCGTGGAGTTTATAGAAAATAACTTTCCTTAAATAAATGTTAAGAGGTGTACAGTGATAGTCGAAATAAATATTAGTTCTTCTTGAAATAAATAACAAATTGTGTTGGATAAAAATCCACAAGTAATTCATGTATGATCTCAAGCGATCATAAGTTTCAAGTTATAGATGAAGATGAGCTACGTTGTTATACGCTCGAAATGATATGATGGATCAACTTTTGAAAGTAACGATATACTAAGCATTTTTAGTTGTCTTTAATAGAATTCTCAATTTAATTCACATATGATAACTGTTAAAGTTCAAGTACCGGGTTCATAATAATAGCACATAGTGAAAACATTAATCTAATGTCCGAAGTCTATCAGTGTGGAATAGTGGTTACTAAATACAGTTGTATCCTAATATGGATATGAAACATTCATATATTCATAAGTTATATTGCCCTAAGCCTCATGACACGCAAAACGTTAACAATGTATCGCACAAACGACAAGTATTATACCGCACAAACGGTAAGAATGTATCGCACAAACGACAAGTATTATACTGCACAAACAGCATGAACTATACCGCACGAAGCAGTATGAAATGTATCGCACAAACGACCAGTATTATACTGCACAAACAGCATGTATTCCATGAGAATCAGTGTCATGTTATGACAAGTAGTTTGGAGTGCTTTTATCCAAGTTCAACATATAAGGTACGCAAGTAAATTGCAAGTAAAATGAGCATATAACTCTACTAGGGAGTATATTGTAACATGTAACCAAGAGTAGTAATTCATAGAAATCTTCCAAGTTCCGTGTTTAAGCTAAGCAATTTGCACATATAACGAACATGTATTCCTTTCAAGTATGATTCAAACATGTAAAGCATAGTTGATAATTTCGAATAAATTATGAGAGTTTTCAGAGTATAAAAATATACTAAAAGCAGTTAAAGCATGTATCTCCCCCAAAAGAGTTATTAAAAACAAGTGTTAAAAGTAGGGGCCACGACTCACGGTAAGTCATAAGAATTTTCATAGTACTTATAAAAGTCTAAACGTCAAGCAAATCATATAGTTGATAATGAGTAAAATATTTACAAGCATGTATCTCCCCCAAAAGAGTTATTAAAAGCAAGTATCAAAAGAGGGGGCCACGACTCACGGTAAGTCATAAGAATTTTCATAGTACTTATAAAAGTCTAAACGTCAAGCAAATCATATAGTTGATAATGAGTAAAATATTTACAAGCATGTATCTCCCCCAAAAGAGTTATTAAAAGCAAGTATCAAAAGAGGGGGCCACGACTCACCTTAGCCACAGCAAAGCAAAGATCACAATTGACACGACTGGCATCCAGAGCATATCACAACGGTCTCATACAGCACGAAGGTACATAACCTAATACGTATACAGTTATCTCAAAACACGTCTAGCACAATAATAAAGTCTATAAAAGATAAAGTGTCATAGTTTTCGTGGATTATTCAGTTTTCAAAACTTATCAAAAGCTTAGTTTAAATGTTTCATGTGGTGTGGTAAGATAACCTAGACTCGACATACAACTCACGCCAAAAAGAATAGACATCAACTAACTCAAGAGGATACTGACGAGAACTCAAACCAAGGAGGACAACTTAGAAGCTAAAAACAAATAAACATCTCAAATCAACTAACTAGTTTGTACGTTTCGGCATTTACCCCGATATCCCCAAATAACTTGTATAAACATATGCTTAACTAATAATCTAGCTTTTTCTCGAGTCGTCGATAACTCAAGTATTACAATATTAAATAAGTTTATGTCTCGTTATTATTCTCGTAAATATTAGTTAAGGTTTTATTGAAGAGTTTGTGTCCGGTCCGAGTCTAATATAAAATGTTCAATAAGTCCGTCTTCTAGCATTGTAAGTCCGATAGCATTCCATATCTGTCCAATGTCCAAGTATAATGATCAAAGTCCGTATTCGAGTTCAATTCACAATCCCAATTATAATCCGAAACGTACCATTAGCACCAAAGTCAAAGATAACAAAACTCATTAGTCAAGCATTTTTAATTTAAGTCATATTCTCTATTTTAAGTGAAAATTCTAATTCCAAAATGATATAAACAAAGTCTAAACCCCATATATCTCCCAAATGGGCTTCGGCCCGTTCTTTAAACCATCCATACGCTAACTCTATCTATTAACAAACACGCCCAAGTTGGGTTTGTCGAGCGTTGACAAACCAAGCCAATATCAAGACTCAATCCAAGATCAAAATTATTAAAACTAGTCTCAACTGAGACATAACCCGAGAACAAGGACGACACAATCGAACACCCTAGTAGGTTGTTAAACCGATACAACAAGAATTTCGCAACAACGACAATAACAACATCATAATAATTAATCAACAACAATTATCCACTTGCCGAGACCCTAGTGGTCTCGGCTTCGATCCTTGGTCACAACCCGTAATAACCCAACGGACCTTATGTTTCTCGGCTCAACTACACGTGATCAAAACCACTCAAAAACCACTAATCTTAAACCGTGACTCAAACACAGTCGACCTTCATCATTTTACTCGGAATCTTACCACACGAAATCCAAAACATATGTATATTCGGTTTTCAATAACAAAACTAATAATCTCATTTTAAATTCTCGAAAGACTAGTATCCTTTAATATTAAATCCGAATCCATAAAAATAATAGAACTCGGTTTTTATAATAAGTTTTATCCACGAAAACTTAATAACAAAGATCAACATAAACGGTTTCAAAAATATATAAAAGGAATATATATATCAAGTGTTCCTCGGTTATTACCATGACGGAAAGGAGAGGCGTAAAAATGGTGGTGACGACGGGTTGGCTGTGGTAACAGCCACACCACGATGGCGACAGCAACAATCCAAAAGAGACCCAAAACTGCTCCAACACACTCGATCTAGACTCGTATGGTTTCACAAAGGTGTTGCCGGATAAACTTCGCCGGAAAACTTTAAGTTACCGAAAAATTAAAATAGGTGGGAGTGGTTTTGAGGCGCGTGAATTATGGGGAAATGTTGAGGAAGATGAGATAAGTAAAGTGGTGGTGGCGGTGAATTAAGATGAGCAGCGGTGACTGGTTTTGTTCGTCGGTTTTGGGGCCGGAAAATTTTGAGAGAGTGAGGTGAGAGAGAGTTAGTGAGTGAGGTGAGGGATGAGTAGTTAGTTTTATAGAAGAGAATTTTGTACACGTTTTACTTGACTTAAAGTCTTCCTCTATTATTGCTCTTACTGTATATTGATGGACAGCAGTGCAATCTTACCGACAGAAATATCATATAAAGTTTATCTAAAATATCATAGAGGGTTTGGTAGAATTTTGTCCATTGTTGTTGGATTGTATAGATATTCACATGTTTGTATTAATATAAGTTGCAAGTAGGTAGGAAGTATAATAATTAGTGTAAATGGTGATTTTTGTGAACTACTAACTTTTAGGTAATAGTTATGTTTCGTAAAGCACGTCGAGTACTAGTGTTGTTATTTGGTAATTGTTGTGATGTCATGACATGGTGAAAATAATATAGCAAGAAAAAGTTTAAATTTCCCCGTAAAAATGGGTGTTGTTAAATGATAACTCAAGGTTATTATTAATTGATGAAGATTATCATAACGGATTTTCGTAGGATCTTACAAAGGTACATTCCATTGAAGCTAAAAAGTTGGAGAAAGATTAGTCATTTGGTGAATGTGCAGGTAGGCAAACTGTTTATGTGTAGGTTGGGTAGGTTGGGTAACAATTAGTCAGTTTGTTTATGTGTAGGTTGGGTAACAATTACTCAGTTTGTAAACAATTAGGTGGATGGTTGCAAATGTTGTGCACTTTGGTTGTGCACATTGTTGTGCACTTTGGTTGCACATTGTTGTGCACATTGTCATTCGGTTGTGCACATTGTTGTGCACTTTTGTTGCAATTAGGCAAACTGTCATTCGGTTGTGCACATTGTTGTGCACTTTGGTTGCAAATGTTTGGGTGGATGGTTGCGCATCTTGGTTGGATAACAGATTATGTGTAGGTTGGATAACAGATTATGCGCATCTTGGTTGGATAACTGTTTATGTTTAAATATGTGTAGGTTGTAAACAATTAGTCAGCTTGTTATTGTTTATGTGTAGGTTGCGCATCTTGGTTGGATAACTGTTTATGTTTAAATATGTGTAGGTTGTAAACAATTAGTCAGCTTGTTATTGTATTGTTTATGTGTAGGTTGCGCATCTTGGTTGGATAACAGATTAGGTGGATGTTTGGGTGGATTGTTTGTACATGTCATAAAAAAAAAACATAAATATGTGGTAGGTTTGAAATTTAATTAAAAGGACAATGTCATAAATGTGTGATTGTTGTAAAGAAAAAAGGTATTTAATTACATATGTGCGAATGTGCTAACTGGCCAAATGTGCGAATGTGCGAATTATATACTTATTGTTTATAAATACACAACACCCTCAAACAACACAGTCAAAAAAGCATACATCGCATACTTCTCTCACACTTATCTCATACTTATCTCTTTTTCTATTTTCAAAATGGCATGCCGTCTACCACATACCGCCAAAGAAATGCAAGAGTATATAAAACAACAAGCTGAAAAAGATGATGCGGCACGCCAAAAAGCTGTGATAGAAGTTATCAAGCAATTTGATGTTGCGAAGGCGGAGAAACAAAGATTGAGACAACAATACGCAGAATGCAGAGACATATCTGAAGAAAGAAAATCTGTGTTCGACAAGTTTTTTAACGATGAAGCTAGCAAAGACGGAGCAATTAGTGAGACGTTGTGGGGTTGCGTTTCACAGATTCAGGACCAAATCAGCAACAAGATCCGCTGGAGTTTTGAGGAAAATGTCGGTTCTGTTGGTTCTGTAACACAACAGAACCGACAATTTGGGCAAGGTGCATCAACTTCATCTAATGCACCAAGATTTGTTGGGCTAGGTTCTGAAGACAATACAGCCTGGGACGAGAGTAAGGAGCGGGAGTTTAGCAGATTGTTGGCAGAGTACGAAGAGAGCAAGTTTGCGAACTACTCTCCGTACGACGATGGCTACCGGTCAGACAACTCAGAAACTTGGGATAATCCGAATTTCTAAAATTTAAGTTTATGTTTATGTATTAAGCTATGTTTATGTAATGTTTTCTCTATTTACTGTTTTACTTATTAATAAAATTTAAGTTTATGTTAAAAATGATTTTTTTTTAATTAATTTATTTATTTTATTATTTTTTATTTATGTTACAACGATTGATTGAATACCTTATGGTATATGTCGTGTGTCACCATATGTGCGAATTGGCTGTTGTAAACCCGGGTACGTATATAAATTTAAGATGTGCGAATTGGTTTCCTGTGCGAACTATATAATATTAGTTTCTACAAGGCATATAGTACCATGAAAAACGTCTATTATACAAATATAGTGGTTATAAAAGATGTGTTCTAATAATCGGTGGTTGTAAAGTTTTATAACGTATATAATTTGTTGGATGTGCGAATGTGCGAATTGGACAAATATTTGCGAACTGTATAATTATTGTTTCTACAAGGCGTATAGTACCATGGCGTCTCTTATACAAATATAGTGGTTAGAAAAGATGTGTTTTAATTTTGATAATGGGTGTTAGTAAAGTTTTATAACGTATATAATTTGTTGGATGTGCGAATGTGCGAATTGGCCAAATGTGCGAACTGTATAATTATTGTTTCTACAAGGCATATAGTACCATGACGTCTCTTATACAAATATAGTGGTTAGAAAAGATGTGTTTTAATTTTGATAATGGGTGTTGGTAAAGTTTTATAACGTATATAATTTGTTGGATGTGCGAATGTGCGAATTGGCCAAATGTGCGAACTGTATAATTATTGTTTCTACAAGGCATATAGTACCATGACGTCTCTTATACAAATATAGTGGTTAGAAAAGATGTGTTTTAATTTTGATAATGGGTGTTGGTAAAGTTTTATAACGTATATAATTTGTTGGATGTGCGAATGTGCGAATTGGACAAATGTGCGAACTGTATAATTATTGTTTCTACAAGGCGTATAGTACCATGACGTCTCTTATACAAATATAGTGGTTATAAAAGATGTGTTTTAATTTTGATAATGGGTGTTGGTAAAGTTTTATAATGTATATAATTTTTTGGGATGTGCGAATGTGCGAATTGGCCAAATGTGCGAAGTATATAATTAAAACTCCAGCTGTAATTTTTTACCCCTAAAAAAGTCAAAGGTAATTTAACAACAATAAATATGTGGTAAGTATGATATTTAATTAAAGGTACCCATGGTAGGTATGATATTTAATTAAAGGTACCAAAGGTAGATATGATATTTAATTAAAGGTACCACAATAATGTAAAGGTATATATGAAAATTAATGTTCAGATGTGCGAATGTGCGATTTCATCAAATGTGCGAATGTGCGAATTGGCTAAATGTGCGAACTGTATAATTATTGTTTCTACAAGGCATATAGTACCATGACGTCTCTTATACAAATATAGTGGTTATAAAAGATGTGTTTTAATTTTGATAATGGGTGTTGGTAAAGTTTTATAACGTATATAATTTGTTGGATGTGCGAATGTGCGAATTGGACAAATGTGCGAACTGTATAATTATTGTTTCTACAAGGCGTATAGTACCATGACGTCTCTTATACAAATATAGTGGTTAGAAAAGATGTGTTTTAATTTTGATAATGGGTGTTGGTAAAGTTTTATAACGTATATAATTTGTTGGATGTGCGAATGTGCGAATTGGACAAATGTGCGAACTGTATAATTATTGTTTCTACAAGGTGTATAGTACCATGACGTCTCTTATACAAATATAGTGGTTATAAAAGATGTGTTTTAATTTTGATAATGGGTGTTGGTAAAGTTTTATAACGTATATAATTTGTTGGATGTGCGAATGTGCGAATTGGACAAATGTGCGAAGTATATAATTAAAACTCCAGCTGTAATTTTTTACCCCTAAAAAAGTCAAAGGTAATTTAACAACAATAAATATGTGGTAAGTATGATATTTAATTAAAGGTACCCATGGTAGGTATGATATTTAATTAAAGGTACCAAAGGTAGATATGATATTTAATTAAAGGTACCAATGGTAGGTATGAAATTTAATTAAAGGTACCACAATAATGTAAAGGTATATATGAAAATTAATGTTCAGATGTGCGAATGTGCGATTTCATCAAATGTGCGAATGTGCGAATTATACAAGTTAATAACTATACCTATAAATACTAGGTACTAACACACTGAATTCCTAAAAAAATAATTTATAGTTTTTTAGTTGCCACAAAATAAAGTTGAAAATGAATTCACCACCAAACTGGGAAGAATTACTTGATGTGGACGACTCTGATCTCCGACTATCCGCCACCGCACAAAGCATATTTTCATCTGGATTCTCTAAATTTGAAAATTGTAAGGAAGTGTCGGCAAGTATAATACGAGGTCCTGCAGGTCTAGTTCAAACGGATAATATTCCGGAAGGTGTATCTGATGAGGTAATGACACAGGAGTACATTAGGAAAGTAGCTAATGATGTGGGTGAGGATTCCGATTTTAATACTGGGCCATGGGTTAGGGCCGTTGAGTATGTGAAACCTGATGGCGGTATCATGATCGGTTGTTTTGCCAATATCAAACAATTTCTTAAGAAAGGGAAACTTGAAAAGGTTGTTGCGATAATCAAGTCTTGTACTCCAAATGTGTTGGGTGATATCCCTTTCTTAAGAAATTGTTTCTACAAGGAAAATTTATTGGATGTGTGAATGTGCGAATTGGCCAAATGTGCGAACTGTATAATTATTGTTTCTACAAGGCATATAGTACCATGACAACGTCTCATATACAAATATAGTGGTTATAAAAGATGTGTTTTAATAATGGTTGGTTGTAAAGTTTTATAACGTATATAAGTTTTAGATGTGCGAATGTGCGAATTGGCCAAGTGTGCGAATGTGTAAAGTTTTATACAAGGCATATAGCACTCTTATCCAAATATAGTGGTTATAAAAAGACGCGTTTTAATAATGGGTGGGGGTAAAGTTTTATAACATATAAAGTTTTTGGGATGTGCGAATGTGCGAATTGAACAATTGTGCGAACTGTATAATTATAAATCTAGCTGTTATTTTTTATCCCAGAAAAAGTCAAAGGTAATTTTATTAAAAGTGCCCCAATAAATATGTGGTAGGTGTGATATTTAATTTATGGTAGGTGTGATATTTAATTAAAGGTACCAATGGTAGGTATGAAAATTAAGTTTCTGATGTGCGAATGTGCGAACTGGCCAAATGTGCGAATTACATTTCTATTATATTGTTTCACATACACGACTGTGTGGTCTTAGAATTCTAAATTACTGTATCTAAAATTCGTTTAGCCTAAAAAACATGAGTGGTAAAGTTAGTGTATTTTTGGTTTGTGGAGAAAAAATATTTGGTGTATCACTTCTAAAAAATATTACATACGCACAACTTGTTACTGTGGTCAAGAAGAAGTTCAAAATCGGCCAAGACTATGATATTGAGCTCTCTTACAATGTTGGAAATAATTGTGTCCAAATAGTTGACGATGATGATATTGCGTTTTTTGTACATCAAGTTCTGAAAGGAAAATCTAGAGTGTTGCATAATGTGTATGTTAAGAAGATCGAAAGTGCCTCAAAGGTAAATACTTCTTCATCAAACTTGCCTTCCAACATAGACATAGCACAACCTTCAACTCAAAAATTAAAGAGAAAGAAAATAATTGCTAATGATACACAGGTAGAGGTGTTGGACGAAAGATGCGTTGTAGTTGGTGGAGCTGGTGGTGCAAAGGCACCGAAAGTAAGTGGTGGTGTCATAGGTCTGGGTATTAGAAGTGGAAACAAACCTGCAGGGGGTGGTGCAGTTTGTGGTATAGATGGAAGTGGGGGAACAACACCAACTAAGGAGAGTATTGAAGAAGAAGAAAGTGCAGATGCAAGTCAACCAACTCAAGCAAAAAAGAAGAAAAAAAAGAAGGCAAGAAAGTTAATTAAGAACAACAACAAAAATTGAATGATTATGGTCTATTAGATAGGCGTCATGGTTTTGGCCATGTCCAAACCACAAATATGTTTTTGCATATTTCTATTATCATGTTTGGTATGTGTTTTATGGTTTCATTAATGGGTTTTTCAGTTTCAAAGACACTCTTTATGGATTTGGCCATGTCCAAACCCTAGCAGTAATCTTTTTTGAATAGCTCTCCAAATCGTGTGACCTCTCTTTATGTCTTGAAGAATCTCTGTCTGGTAATGGCCAAGAATAATTTCTGTTACAACAAATGAGTGACAGAGGGTTGTGAGGTTAATATCAGACACGTTCATGCTTAAAAAATATGTAAAATATGTGTTTTAATAATCGGTGGTGGTAAAGTTTTATAATAATTTTTGGATGTGCGAATGTGCGAAGTATATAATTATTGTTTATACAAGGCATATAGTACCATGAAAAACGTCTCATATACAAATCTAGTGGTTATAAAAGATGCGTTGTAATAATCGGTGGTTGTAAAGTTTTATAACGTATATAATATTTTGTATGTGTGAATGTGCGAATTGGACAAATGTGCAAACTGCATAATTATGAATCCAGCTGTAATTTTTTACCCCTAAAAAAGTCAAAGGTAAATTTATTAAAAGGACCCTAATAAATATGTGGTAAGTAGGATATTTAATTAAAGGTACCATTGGTAGGTATGATATTTAAATAAAGGTACCAATGGTAGGTTAAAATTTAAGTTTCAGATGTGCGAATGTGCGAATTGGACAAATGTGCGAATTACAATTCTATTATATTGTTTCACAAACACAACTGTGTGGTCTTACAAGTTTAAGCCTAAAAAACATGAGTGGTAAAGTTAGTGATTTTTGGTTTGTGGAGAAAAAATATTTGGTACATCACTTTTAAAAAATATTACATACGCACAACTTGTTGATGTGGTCAAGAAAAAGTTCAACATCGGGCAACAGGATCATATTGAGCTCTCTTACAATGTTGGAAATAATTGTGTCGAAATAGCTGACGATGATGATATTGCGTTTTTTGTACATCAAGTTCTGAAAGGAAAATCTAGAGTGTTGCATAATGTGTATATTAAGAAGATTGAAAATGCCTCAGAGGTAAATACTTCTTCATCAAATACTTTTGCATTCGATCTTAATACAAAACTTTTCGAAGAAGAACCCCAGAACGAAACTTTTAAAAATAAAGAACCTGTTTTTTCAAACGACCATTTTGATCATGCATGGAAAAGTAACCCATTTAACTATTTGCCTCCTCCACCAGAACAGCCAACACAACCTATTAAAAAGCAAATAGCAGGGGCCGGGAAAATTTGCAAAAAACTTATAAAAACAGGTGATGAATTTGATAGCAAAGAATTATGCATGTTCGAAATTGGTGAAAAGGCTCTTTTAGAAGGTTTTCAATTTAGACCAAGAAAAACAGATTGGTATAGGTATGATGTAGTTTGTTTGTCTCCCGATTGCGAATGGAAGATAATTTCAGCTAAGGCGGAAGATACTATGAAATGGGTAATAGGAAAAGTAAATGACATTCACACTTGTGACAGAACACAACTCTATCCCAATCACCGAAATGCAACCTCTAAATTGTTGGGTCATTTGTTGATACCGAAGATGGGAGATCCTAGTCGGATATATAAGCCAAATGACGTAGTAAACGACATCAACCTTACGTACAACATCGACATTTCGTACAAAAAGGCATGGGGAGGAAGAAATATAGCATTGGAGACGTTGACCGGTTGCCCGAAAAATTCTTTTTCGCAATTACCGTATTATTGTTATAATTTAAAGTTGAAAAACCCCGGATGGGTAACACATATTGAGACGGATTCTAAAGACCGCTTTGAGATGGTTTTTATAGCCTTTGGTGTTGCGGTAATAATTTATGAATTAACTTTTCTATTGAATATATAATTTATGTTATTAATTTAAAACTAATACTTTGTTAATGTTCTAGATTCGGGCTTTCTTGGACCATTTGCGACCACTAATAATAATTGATGCGGCTCATCTTAAAGGTACATACCTCGGTACAAATTTGCTCGCCGTTGGAATGGATGGAAATAATCAGATTGTTCCTCTTGCGACCGGTGTATCTCAGGGTGAGACGGGGAGATCGTGGACATGGTTTTTGACCCACTTGAAAGAATGCATCGGCGATGTTCCAGATTTGGCTATAATATCTGATAGACATCTAGGAATACAACAAGCTTGTGAGACGGATTTTCCGGATTCATTTCATGGTTATTGTTGTAGGCATTTGATGTTGAATTGCAACTTTGGACAAATCGAAAGGCTTAAGGCTTTATATTGGAAGACTTGCAAATGTTACACAACCGACGAGTTTCACGAAGCATTCACACAACTTGGACGAAAAAAACCGGAAGCTTACAACAAACTAATAGAAGCTGGGATTAACTATTGGTCCAGGGCGCATTGCACAGGTAAACGTTACAATTATATGACTTCGAACAGTGCAGAGTCAATAAACAGTTTAACAAAAAACGTTCGAAGACATCCTATTTCAATGCTAATGGAATACTATAGAGGGCTTCTACAGGAATTGTTTTGTGATAAACGAGAAAAGTACGAAGGTATATATAATTAAATGATTATATATATATATATATATATATATATATATATATATATATATATATATATATATATATATATATATATATATATATATATATATATATATATATATATATGTTTATTATTATTATTATTAGTATTATTATTACTATTATTAGCTCTTATTATTATCACACATATCATGTTTATAATTATTACGCAAATGTTTAGATGCAAGTGCGGGTGAGCTTAGTGACTGGGCTAATGCAAAGATTCAGGGCAGAATGTTTAAGAGTGTTAATTGGACAGTGAATGCCATTGAACATAGAAGGATTTACGAGGTAAATGATCGTAGGAAGAGACATATTGTAAAGCTCAGGGAAAATACATGCACATGTAGAAAATGGGAACTTTCTGGTTTGCCATGTGGTCATGCTTGATGAAGCGAAAAGTGTACCGCTTTTAGGGGGTCATTTAAGCCCTAAATCGTATTTATTTGATCAAATATTGCCCTAAATCGTTCCTTTTGTCATTTTAGGTACGTTGGAGAAGAAATCTGGAAAAGGAAGCATTTTGGACGTTTTTGGAGCATAAAAGTGAAGAAAACGACAAAGTCTCCAAAGCTGCTAGAAAAGTACACGTGACGGCGTCAAGGATTGCTCCTGACGGCGTCACGACTTGGCAAAAGAGGTGGATATGACAAATACACGTGACGTGCCAGAAAGTTTTACAATGGAATTCTGACGGCGTCACCCTTTAAGGTGATCGAGGCTGTCACGGTTTAAGTTAAAGAGAGACGGCATCAAGCACAATTGTGACGGCGTCAACCCTTGACGCGCCAGAGTGGATTTTGGAGGATTAAAGAGGGACGGCGTCAGGAAGACCATCCGGGAACCCTAGCCGCGGCGAGGTGACGGTGTCACCTCCTACAACGTGACGCCGTCAGCCCCTAAATTCTATATATAGTTTTGCAATTTTTAGTCATTAGTGTGCAACTTTGTGAGGAGAAACCCTAAGACGAATTTTCTGCCATTTTTAAGGGTTTTATACCCTTGGATCTCCCATGTTTAATTGAAGATAAGTAATCAATTAATCATTCAATATGTCTATGTGTTGTTTGATTATATCTTGTTCTTGTCTTTTATTTAACATGCTAGGCTAGATTTATCTTGTGTTTGCTTAGATCTAATGAAACCTAACTATTGATTATTGGTTGTTGGTGTGTTATTAATTGTTTTGGATGATTTTTTATCGATGTTAGGCTTAAGAAAACTGGCTAACCTCCTATACGGTAACTTGCTTGAACGTCTTAAGAAACATGAACCAATGCGTACTAAGGTTATTATGGTTGTATTTAATGCATGAGCGAATTCTAGTGATCCCATGTTAGGAGCTTCTTAGCCGGCTCGACATAGGAGTGAAGTAGGAGCTTATAGAGTTGGGGAAGTACGTACGCCACCCCACGATTGGTATTAAGGAATACACCCGTCATCCACGCAATTAATACACACTAATCAACCGGTAAAAGATAGTTAGGGAGTAAGGAAATCTAAGTAAACACATTTCTCTCCATATAAGTTCCACAACCTTTTCATTTTCAGTTATTTTATTTTATTTGCAATTGTAGTTATTTGGGTTAGTTGACTAGCAACTAATTCCGCCCACTCCTTCAAACCCGAGATTTTACTTGCTTTTATAAAAAATATAAAAATACAAAAAGAATATTCCCTCACCCTTAGACCTATTAGAGTAGTTTTTCAATCCTAACGACACTATTCCCCTAGAGAACGATCAATCCCCCGGTACTTGCCACTACACTAT
The DNA here is from genome assembly GCA_021014915.2 of Artemisia tridentata subsp. tridentata. Taxonomy (NCBI): domain Eukaryota; kingdom Viridiplantae; phylum Streptophyta; class Magnoliopsida; order Asterales; family Asteraceae; genus Artemisia; species Artemisia tridentata. The sequence goes on along the minus strand of CP139505.1, from coordinate 136,406,447 downwards.
ACTACATCGGTCAGGTACACTGCCTGGTGGGGATTGCAAGCCTCTTGAGATCCCTCGAGAGGTAAAACCTGTTGTAAGGTCGCAAAACCACGCATCAAGTTTTTGGCGCCGCTGCCGGGGAATAGTTATTGTTTAGGTTGAATTTTTATTTTATTAGGTCTACTCACTAGATTCCTTTCTAGTGAGATTTTTATTTTATTTTTCTAGGTTTTTCTTTAGTCTATTTTTTTTTTCTTCGTTTCTTTGTTCGTAACCATTACCATCCGACATCATGGAAGGTTTTAATATCCTTGATCCCAACAACCCACCACCACAACAACACCCACCTCCTAGAGCCCGTACCTTAGGAGACTATTCCCGTCGTAGCCACCATGGCTATCGAAACACCATTGGGCTCACTCAAGGAGCCAATGTCACTCCCTTGCGATCCGACACCATCCGGTTGGTGCAAAGCGGATGCGCATTCCATGGACTTCGTTCCGAAGATCCTAATCAACATCTCAAGGACTTTCTCAAAATCGTTGATTCCATAGACCTTGATGTTGCCACTCGAGAGACGACCTGACTGCGTCTCTTTCAATTCTCTCTGCGGGACCAAGCTAGTCAATGGCTAGAGCGTCTACCCGCAGGATCCATCACCTCTTGGGATGATCTCACCACTCGTTTCCTTGCTCAGTTTTTCCCACCAGGAAGAACTACCAAGCTAAGGAATGATATCTTGATGTTCCAACAACGTCAAGGCGAAACCCTCTACGAGGCATGGACTCGATTCAAGGACTTACTCCAAAAAGTCCCTCACCATGGCATAGAACTTTGGCTCCAAGTCCAAATCTTCTATGACCACATCAATCTCTCCACGAGGCAAACCATTGACCAATCGGCCGGTGGTAAGCTACGTGATCTAAGTGCGGAACAATCATGGGCTCTCCTAGAAGATCTTGCTCTTTATGACAACGAAAGTTGGAATGATCCTCGTGATTTGAATAAAACGGTCAAGGCAATATCTTTGCCTTCGAACAATTTAAGCACTTCCGACCGTAGGATCATAGAACTTGAAGACCAATTCAAGTTTCTTATGAAATCCTACGAGGCTCCTAAACCTTCAGGCCAAGTGAACAAAATCACTTCTTCGTGTAAATTATGTAGTGGTCCCCACGACACTCATGATTGCATGGAACTCCCCAAACAGGCTTTCAAAGAATTCGCATCCTCGCGAATCGATAAGGCGGGAGATAAGTGGCTCACCACTAATTATGGACCCAAGAATTCCGAAGATAGGTATGAGGCATGGAAGAGTAAGCCAAATTTTAGTTGGAACCAAACTCGAAGCGTATCATTCAATGACTCTCCCCCACTCACCTGGTCTGAACATTATCCTCATCAGCATACGCATAAACAACAAAATCGCGAGGAATCACTGCAAAAATTCATTCTCTCTCAAGAAACACAGCTCTCCAAACTTGAGAATCAATTCAGACAACAGCAAGTTGATATGAACAACAAGGTTGATAACCTGTTAAAGGTTATCAATGATCGCATTGCTGGCAGGTCAACTTGTGAGTTGACACGAGTTAATGAGATCAAATCTGTCACGGTGACTCACCAAACACTCCCTCCTGTAAAAATCAAGCACCCTAGTAAACTCTTCAAACGCATATCACAAAACGGAAAAGAAACTAGAGATACTCATACCCCTTCAAAACCACTCCACTTCGTGAACACCATTACAACAATACCTATTCCTAAACCCAATCTGGACCAACAATCAACCGAGAACGTGGACAATGAAATGGAGGGTGAAGTTCCCGAAAAGAACCCCGAGGCGCCCGGCGACTATCTAGACTCACCAAAGAACTCGAGTACAAGAGAGGTGAGTGATGAGGAGGGCTCGGAAGAGAAATCCGAAATGCCTCATGGGCTCCCAGGACTGCTAGACCGCCCCCTGGTGGAGGAACTTGAGAGGGGCAAAACAAAGTTGCCTGTTGCCTATGGGATTTGGAGAGAGAATAGAGGATGGCGCTCCCAGGGTCTTTAAGATATCTTGCACCACTAGGAAAAAGTTTATAAAAGATGCCTACATAAACCCCAACTCTTCTATGAATGCAATATCCCTTTCTCTATATAACGAAGCCTTCACCAAACAGGTCAAATATGAAGGGTTTAATATCATCGGGGTAATAAGAAGGGTACCAATTGTGATAGAAAAGTTCCTCTTTCATATCGAGCTAACTGTATTTAATAACATGAACTCTATCATCAGCCCATCCTTAACTAGCCTTGTTCTAGGCAAACCATTCATAAAAGCAACGGGAGTGATACTCAATGAGGATGATAGTAGTGCATTATTTACCGATGGTGTCAGGAAAGTGATTTTTCGGGATGGCAGTGAAGAAGTGTATGAGTATCAACCATCAGCAATTTGCAACACATGGGGGCTACACGGTAGAAGGCCTGGCCGAATTAAGCAACGTGATCCGAATAATCTCAAAATACCTTGCATGATTGGTCACAAGCATTTTTATAATGTTTACATTGACACATGTTTACCCAAAAATGTGATGTCCTTGTTTCATTATAACAACATTTGCAGATGGGGAATGATTCATAAAGGGAAGGATGACATTGGCATAGATGATGATGTACAGTGTTTGTAGGAAATATGACATTCACTATGAGCTTCGCAATCGTCGATAATATCGAAAAGTACATCGATCCCAGGTTATCACAAGTTGTTTTTGGGGCACCTTTTTGCAAGGCCACAAGCTTGGTTGTGGACGAGCTCAATGGGATCATGACTTTCACCGATGGGATTAGGGAAATCTCATACCAAACGCCTTACAAGATGAGAGAATTCAAGGAGATCGATTATGGAGGGCTCGATGGGTTAAGTTCCCAACTCGTGTTATGTGATGATGATGTGAGAAGAGGATGTAAGGACACATTTGACCTGTCGAGTGGATTCTTCAAGCATGTTAAGGAGCTTAGTTCTAAATACCAAAACAATCCTTTTGATCTTGAGGACCCGAAATACCTTTACTATGAAAGTGATTCTGATAGAGAATCAAAGGGGAACCTAGAAACCGTGACCAATGATGGAATCACGTAATGTACGTGACTTTGAGTCTAGCTACAAGACTCGTTAATAAAGAAAAGCGCTTCTTGGGAGGCAACCCAAGCTTTATTTGCTTTGTGTGTTTATTTATTTGTTTGTTTGATTTTATTTGCTTCCGTATGTATGTTTAATTTTTATTATTATTGATTCATGTTCAAAACTAAATTGTGAAAATGCTTTATCTTGTTTTTAACTTCGTCTTAACTACATATAAAGGTATTTTGCAAAAGATAAGTGTAAGGGAAATCCAAATTGGTTTATTAGAACAAATGAACATGAATCATAACAATATTAAATTAACATACATATTAGTAATTGTTTGAGTCAAATGCTTGTATCGAGTCATAATGATGTTTTGCAGGAATTCCAGGAAGTAAGGTATAGGTTTTTTCCAGAAATTTTCCGGAAACTTAACATGAGAATTCTGTCAGATCATTTCTGACGGCGTCAGGCCTTACAACCTGACGGCGTCAGGTTTTAATTTTCTGAAATTTTTGAAAGTTTTGTTTTTCTACCGGAGTCATAAAAAGTTTTTATTAAATCTCTAACTTATAAACTCCAGGAATCTGCAAAATAATCATTCCACAAGCATTATATCCTTATATAGATTTATCCCGCCGTTGTTATGCAGGTTTTCGTGTTTGTTTTCTCAGGTTTAACAGGTTATTTTGGACAAGGAGATGTATGTGGAATCTAGCTTTTGGCGATGCTTTAGTCTTGGAGCTTCAACATTACCTTGGAAGAAGATCTAACCATGTTACCTCTTTATCCACCAAACGAATCAGGGGAGTATTTGATTTCATTCTTTTACCGTATTTACTTTTACATCTTGTTATTTGAACATTGGGGACAATGTTCATCTTAAGTGTAAGGGGGGGTAAAGTACGATACCTTAGAGAATGCTATTACGCTTGATTTTTGTTTGTTTAATGGTAGATGTGTAATAAAACTGAGAGAAATACATGTTAAGGCAATTTTAGTGCCAAATTTAAATTTTTTTACAACATATAGGAGTGAAACTTTGATCTTAATGAGCGTCTCACGGATAGGAGTTATATGACTAGCACAAAACCGTACCACTAAAAGATTTTCCACCCCCAAATATGTGAGGTTCGCCCCTAGAATTGGTAGGAAAAGCATGTATGCTATGATGTGTGTACCGGTAGCACTTAGATTCTAGAACTTGCGTTAGGACCATTCCGAGGCCACAAGTGAGACTACATTCGTGTAGTTAGATTTACTACATGATAAGAGGCATTAGGATTAACCCATTGTTTTACACCTGTGTTTTTGTTATAATTACATTGGCTACATTGGTCAAGTAATTCTCCCACACCCTTTGCGTTGTACTCATTTTTAGTACACGATACCCCTAGTACACCCCTCAGAGCCTATCTTTTTGTTTCTAACTTTAAGCATTTTACTTAAAGTAAGAATTTGTTACACCCCACTTAAATGTACACCCAAATCGCCTTAGCCTACCTTGTATGCACTCATTTTTAGTGCATTATTGTGACAACATTTGTTTAAACCCTTAGTTAATTATCTAATTGATTACATGGTTGCTAAGTCGAGTCTTATCCTTGTACATATTGTTTTGGGACGATTGGGACTCATGGGTAAAGTACTAGTGTAATGGAGTAATGGGGAAGAACAACATTATTACCCCCATATGTGCTAAATATTTTAAAAGTACTCCAAGTGTTTCGATTATCTTAATTCGAGTCATTAGAATAGTTATTTGTGAAGTTATGTAAAAGTTCAAGTGTAAGGGGAATGCAACGCCCCTACGATGTATTATTTTGGATGGTAGGGCAAGAGTGTATGAAAAAAAAAATCGAAAAAATCAAGAAAAATACAAAAAAATGAGAAAAAGAAAAGTAGAAAAAACATACGGACTACCATCCCGTTTCATTTTATGTTTATTTTATGTTTTTGTTATTTTGTTTTTAGCTTAAGTCGAGTCGAGTCTTGGCTTAGCAACGCCATTGTACATGTAATTAATCAAGATCTTTAACTCGCCACCAGTAAAATATCCCTTATCCAACAAATCCGTGTTTATCATATCCCTACACCTAACGTTATAACCCGTTTAAAAGCCCTCTTTGATAGTTTATCTTAGGTGCTTACGCCTAGTGGAGGAGGTTTTTGATCCTTTCCCAAGCCTATGGTAATCTATTTGCTATGACAGGTAGTGAGAGATATTATTCATTTTCATTTATGAGATATACTTTTATGACACCTGAGAGATGTGAGTATCTAAACACTACTTGTGAGGTGCTAGTATGTAATCTCCGTGCTTATTATGATTAAAGTGGAACGACTATTTGTTGTAATTACTTTTATATTAGCGTTAAATGACCCCTAACTTGTATTTTGATTAGAATAAAAGCGCATTTGCTTGAGGACAAGCAAATCTCAAGTGTAAGGGTATTTGATGAAGCGAAAAGTGTACCGCTTTTAGGGGGTCATTTAAGCCCTAAATCGTATTTATTTGATCAAATATTGCCCTAAATCGTTCCTTTTGTCATTTTAGGTACTTTGGAGAAGAAATCTGGAAAAGGAAGCATTTTGGACGTTTTTGGAGCATAAAAGTGAAGAAAACGACAAAGTCTCCAAAGCTGCTGGAAAAGTACACGTGACGGCGTCACGGCTTGGCAAAAGAGGTGGATATGACAAATACACGTGACGCGCCAGAGAGTTTTACAATGGAAATCTGACGGCGTCACCCTTTAAGGTGATCAAGGCCGTCACGGTTTAAGTTAAAGAGAGACGGCGTCAAGCACAATTGTGACGGCGTCAACCCTTGACGCGCCAGAGTGGATTTTGGAGGATTAAAGAGGGACGGCGTCAGGAAGACCATCCGGGAACCCTAGCCGCGGCGAGGTGACGGCGTCACCTCCTACAACGTGACGCCGTCAGCCCCTAAATTCTATATATAGTTTTGCAATTTTTAGTCATTAGTGTGCAACTTTGTGAGTAGAAACCCTAAGACGAATTTTCTGCCATTTTTAAGGGTTTTATACCCTTGGATCTCCCATGTTTAATTGAAGATAAGTAATCAATTAATCATTCAATATGTCTATGTGTTGTTTGATTATATCTTGTTCTTGTCTTTTAATTAACATGCTAGGCTAGATTTATCTTGTGTTTGCTTAGATCTAATGAAACCTAACTATTGATTATTGGTTGTTGGTGTGTTATTAATTGTTTTGGATGATTGTTTATCGATGTTAGGCTGAAGAAAACTGGCTAACCTCCTATACGGTAACTTGCTTGAACGTCTTAAGAAACATGAACCAATGCGTACTAAGGTTATTATGGTTGTATTTAATGCATGAGCGAATTCTAGTGATCCCATGTTAGGAGCTTCTTAGCCGGCTCGACATAGGAGTGAAGCAGGAGCTTATAGAGTTGGGGAAGTACGTACGCCACCCCACGATTGGTATTAAGGAATACACCCGTCATCCACGCAATTAATACACACTAATCAACCGGTAAAAGATAGTTAGGGAGTAAGGAAATCTAAGTAAACACATTTCTCTCCATATAAGTTCCACAACCTTTTCATTTTCAGTTATTTTATTTTATTTGCAATTGTAGTTATTTGGGTTAGTTGACTAGCAACTAATTCCGCCCACTCCTTCAAACCCGAGATTTTACTTGCTTTTATAAAAAATATAAAAATACAAAAAGAATCTTCCCTCACCCTTAGACCTATTAGAGTAGTTTTTCAATCCTAACGACACTATTCCCCTAGAGAACGATCAATCCTCCGGTACTTGCCACTACACTATACTACATCGGTCAGGTACACTGCCTGGTGGGGATTGCAAGCCTCTTGAGATCCCTCGAAAGGTAAAACATGTTGTAAGGTTGCAAAACCACGCATCAATGCTATAGCTGTTTGTAGATTTCAAGGATTAACAAGTTGTAATCATTTGGCGCAAGATTGGTTTAGAACAACCACTCTAAAAGCTACATACCAAGAGTTGGTATTTCCCGTTGGAGAAATCCCAAGTTGGGAGCTTCCAACAAACTTGCCTGAAGTAAATCCACCGAAAATGGGTAAGCGCCCAGCCGGAAGACCAAAGAACAAAGACCGGATTAGATCGCAAGGTGAGGAACCAACTGAAAATAAATGTGGAAGGTGCGGTGAAGGTGGTCACAACCGAGGAGTTTGCAATGCACCATTGCCAAAGAAAAAGGTAAGTATGTGTGACATTATTATTTTATTTTGTATTCGATTATTGACAAATGTATTAACTTGATAACTATGTTTGATAAATTGTAGCATAGGAACTCTGCACGAGGAGGATCACAAAGCAGTCAAAGACAATCAGGAAACCCAACCGAAAACTCACAAAGCAATCAAATACAATCAGGGTACCCATCAATGCCAGAAGACTACGAGCATGTTAACTTGGCTGATCCTTAATTGTAATCCAACTAAAATGTTATGGCACACACCTTGTACTCCAACTAAGTTTTCATAAAATCTATGACTCATTTCATTACAACATAATTGATAACATCAAGCTAGTGTTTGCGGACTTTGATATCAACATAACTGATTGTTTCACGCTAGTGCGAATAGGTACTCATAAATAAGCTAACATAACTGATTGTTTCACGCTAGTGGGAATAGGTATTCATGTTCTGCCCGGGTTAGATTATCGACGTTCAACACATTTGGAACAATGAGTCACAACCATTAGATTCAACCACAGTTTATCATGTTCTTGAAATAATAACGGATCAATCCCTCTCGATATGCAAGTGCTGCCTGGGTTGGATCATCGACATCCAAAGGAATTCAATAAGTAAACCTGTGTAACCAAATTTATGATGGAATTATTATCAGCTAAAAAACAAATGAAATTAACTTTACAATATGTGTAAAAAAATTTATGAATGGATTACTAAGGGGTCGAGAGATTGACCTATTCATCGAGAAGATTAAGGGTATGTTGCCTTGGTAAGATAAATGTTGGCTAGTGTGATCCTAATAAAACTCTTGGTAAGATAAATGTCTCATGTCTATCTTAGTGTTTGTTGCTCGGAGTGTGTCATTTCTTAGTTTCTATAGGTTTATGTTTATGTTTATCATAATCTAATTACCAATGCAAATAGCGACAAGAATTACTAACCTGTAAAGAAACATACACACAAAGACTCCGCAATCACCAAATACCCCACCCTGCTTTGGAACGTTCTGGGCAAGACGAAACTTGATCTTGTATGAATTCGGGTCGATACGTTTCTTGGCAAACACACCTGTCTCCCGTAGAATCAAGGGAAGATTCACTTCCAAACAACTCCTCATTTGCAGATACCAGTCACGGCCTTCCTCTTCACCACGATAAAGACTGTCATAAAATATAACATTCCCAGATTGTATGTGAAACTGGGCAACAGACCAATGTTTCTTTGGTTCATTTATCGGAATGAACACCTGCAAGGAATATAAAATAATAAAAATAAAAAAATCCACATGACAAAATTAAAGTAGAATTGTCAAGAAGTAATTGCTAAAAAGATAAATACCCGGTCAACATCAGACCATGCCAATTTGTAAACTTCATCGGTAGCATAAAACAGTGGCAATGAACCTTGGAGTAGAAGTGTCAAGAAGTAACTGCTAACAATGGACCAATCTGCAAAAGATGGTCTAAAGTGCCACAAATACATCATTCATAGGTCCAAAAAGTATGGTGAGCACAATGGAAAATGTATAATTCTTGACAATTCTCGATTAACATGAACTTTATCAATCCTGAAGTTCGGCCGTATTAGATCCTACACATTATAGGTCCGAAAAGTATGGTGAGCACAATGGAAAATGTATAATTATAATCCTGAGTGAAAACATATAGGCATGTGAAGGGTTCCAACTATTGCAGTCCTAGATTAGACAATATAAAGATATGTCTAAGTGTAATTCATGACCTGTGGTTAATTTGCAGTCCTAGCAGGATACATGAACTTATAACTAACATCACATTCCACTAATTTCAATCAAGTACAATTTGCCTTCCACAATCAACAGGTAACATGTACATACATAAATGAATGATTATCTGAACTTAATGTCAACGTTTCTAAGGTTATCAAGGGATTTTACACGGTTATATAAATGATTAAAATGTTAAACATAAATGAAGGATTTAGGTCATACCTCTTCCCAAGGTGTGAGATCTTTACACTTCTTGAGCTTATAAGGAGATAATGAAGAGTTTCTTCTTTTAAGTTCATCCAGTGGGGGAACTTTAACATCCGTATCTACGTTCGTAAACTCTTCCCTGGGTACCAGTTCATACTGCCTCTTATTTTGCACAGGAAGCTTCACGTAAGTGGTTTTCAAAAACTGCTTTTTAAGCTCCGCGCCTTTTTGGCAATCCTTTAAGTCTCTGGCCCTCTTTTCCCTTTGTGCAGCCACACGTCGAACCTCAGCTTGTTGCTTTTGAGCTTTTACGCAATCTTGGGTAGCTTGGTAAACACATTCATTCTATGTGCATAACACAAAATACAAATCAAACCAACATATAATTAACTTTAAAAGACAATTTACATGTAATATTCTTAATGTTGTACAAACCTCTCCAACACCTTCAGCTTCGACATCCTCATTCTGGACTTCAAACTCAAACAGTTCTAGGAAATTATGATTTAAATTTGGGCAAAACTCATCACCAAGATCAATATCCTTTTCATCACCAGCGACTTCATCCTATAAATATATTAAGTACAATGTAAGAAATTCAGGTAAATATCTCAAACTCATGTAAAGAAAAATAAAATATAATAAACGGGATTTACTTTTTCCAGTCCTTTGTTCCCTTTCTGATCAACTCTGTCCTGCCTATGTCCACCCATCATTTTTCTCTTCATATACTGGGTAATACAAAAGATCGATTACATGAATAAGTCGCTAAACTCTTAAAATTTTACGGTAAACATTTGAAGTAGAAACAAACCTGAATAATTGTTTCAAGCTTGTGGACCCTTGCTTTCAAACTGTTGACCTCTGCGGGTAACATCAACAAACCATTACATATACCCTGCAGGGTCCTAACACGATCCTCAAGAGTATCACGAGATTTTGGCGATTGAGCTTCATTGTCCATATCATGGGCTTTGGCACGAAGTTCTGCTCGTTTATGCATGTAATCCTCAAAAAGCCCTCCATGGACAACAGGCGCTGGTCTCGGTGAATACCAGTTGAAAAACCGAATGCCTTTTGTGTACCACTCTGAATCAGCCTCAGACCTGGTAGGATATAGATCATGGTTTGTATCTTTACCCTAGCAAAAATACAAACCAAAAGTGGGATAACCGTTAACCATAGTCAAAGTAAACTAATATACATTTGTATCGTAAATAGAAATTGACTGATATTACAAATTAAACACTTACCTGAGGAAAAAGCATTCCAAAATCCTCCCATGCTTGAAAAGGAACCTTCCTGGACCATGAAAGTGCTCTAGGGATAACATCAACGTCCTTGCTCCACCAAAGACGGCTCTGAGTAGAAGACTCTAAAATCCATATCTGAAAAAACAACTTTTATTAAAAGAATATCAGGTAACAAAACAATTCATTGAAACAATTCGTGTAATCATTCTAACCATGAAACAGAAAACAAATCCATCCAAAGTATACTCCACATTCTTTCTTGTGCACCTATTTCGAAGGGCTTCGTACAACTGTCTCCAAATGTATTCCCCCCAAGGAAAGTCATTCCAGGCTTCCAAGTTCTCAACCAATCTGAGAAATACATCAGATAGTTTTCCAAAAAGCTCTTCATCCTCAATCAAACCTAGAAGATCAATGGCTTTCAAATTCTCCCCTACCTTGTTAGGAAAAACACGGTCCCGAAATATTATATCACCACTTCTAAACTTCCGAAAACTAGGCAATCCAAATTTAAAAGCTGTTATCAAGTGAAATTCCCGGCGTCCAAAATGAAGTTGATGTCCATTAACAAAATAAAGTAGTGCCAAATCATAGTGGTCATCATCAGATGGAAATTGTTTTTGAAGCATATAATGGATAAGACTCTCCTCGTTCACAAAGTAATTTAAATCCAACCATGGACCAAAGCATGTTGACCGAAACAGCGTACGACGGTTTTCAGATAACCTGCCTTTAATCAATTCAAAGTAATGCAATTTGCTTCGAATGTGAACCTTGACATCATATTCCTATATTAATAAACAAACTGTTATAACAAGAAATACTACAAATACAAACAACATGTAACAATGAACTATGAAACTACATGGCTACTTGTGGGCTTCCTGAAAACACCGAAGTGTACTAATCGATACACCCTAAAATTATCACACATACTACAATACTACTAAAATTATCACACATACTAAAATTATCACACATGGTGAGGTTTAATACTAAGCATTGTCACCATAATAGAAGTAACATAGATTTTTCATTTTTCGATGAACATAGATGTTTGTTGGTTTAGGCTTTTGTCTATAAGACATCATCAACATGCACTGCTTTTTTAGCAAATATTGCTGCAACTGTGAGAGATCAACTATATGAATTCAGTGATTCAAAGGCAATTTTGACTGCTAAGCATTGTCACCACTGTAAGAGACACTTTAAGTATTCAACAAGGGGTTTGGATGACATTATACCACTCTACATACTTGATAATCTCATAAACCCAAAAAGACGCTTTAAGTCTCATAAGCTAATCCAAATGGGTGATAATCTCATAATGTCATTCATTAATGAACTGCAACCGTAACAAAAACAAACAAGTGCAATACCCGTGCGTTGCTCGGGTATTCGTTCTGAAAGCGTCTTTTTGGGTTTATGAGACTTATGCAAAAAAACACATTTAAGTCCATAACCTAAACTTCATACCCAAAAAGACGCTTTAAGTATTCATAAGCCCAAAAAGACGCTTTAAGTCTCATAAGCTAATCCAAACACATTAAAGTCCGTAACCTGAACTACATACCACAGCTGACCATTTAAGTACATAAACTAATAAGCCCAAAAAGACCAAACTTAAAAGCTTAATAAGCCCCTATGTATTTTCAAAGAAGCCAAATAATCAAAAAAGCAAATATACTACTACGAGCCCTAAAATTAACCATTCGTATGAACAAATGTGCGGAGTACATAAACATTCGTATGAACAAACACTAAAATTAACCATTCGTATGAACAAACCCTAAAAAATTATCCATTCGTATGAACAAAATTAAAGAAAAAACTAACCATTTCGTATGAACAAAATTGATATAATCAGGTTGTTGATAATGTGTGTGGATTTGTGTGTGTGAGATGATATAATCAGGTTTTTGATTATACATTAATTTTGTTAATAGTAATAAAATTAAAATTAAAATAATTATTTTTAAAATGGGTTTTGTTCTTTTCCAAGAAATCTTACAGTACAAAAATAAGATTTTGGAAAGATTTTGGAAGATTTTGTAGCCGTCTTTCGCACATTCGCACAATGTCGTTCGCACGATCTTTTTTCAAAAGTCAACTCTGCACGTGGGGTATTTGCTGGAGCCAATCATTGGCTTGTACCAATTTGTCTGGACACGTGTCACGTTTTTTGTGGGTTCGCACGATCGCACATGACTCTTTTGGGAAAGTCCATTATTTTTGTACATTTTTTTGAAAAAGTTGAAATTAACATACCATTTTGGTAATTACCCCTAATATTAATATTAATTTTTTTTTTTTTTGTTTAAGCAATTTCCTGTAAGTATGTTTTAGCTTTGGTCATCGGGAGTCTTAGGCTTCTCTTGCATCCCTTAGTTGAAATAAGACAAAGCACTGTTAACTCGTCCAGGGTTTTGAATCTGAGACTAAGCTCCGGTGTAAAAATAAGTACTTGCTTGGTATGAGTTTTAGTGAGATAAAGTAGAGAGAGAAAGTAGTAAGTAGCGGAGTGTGTGTAACCGCATGTTGTCCATCGGGTGGACGACTCTATTTATAATACCTAACGCATGCTTAACGACATGGGGATTACGGAGACGAAGTTGTCATCTTGGTGTAGCGAGAGAATCGCTGTTGGGCACGAGCCTTAGCTTTTGGGGCTCGGGTTGTCGTAACGTGCTCAGCGACCGTTGTGGGCCTAGCACTATTCCTTCCACACTACATCGTACAATGGTTATCATCATATTTCTACCAAGCTTCAGAGGAAACCAATCTCCTCCGGACCTAGCATAACCTCCATTATTCTAGCTTCTCCGGAGAACCGTTCTAGTTAGCTGAGTGCCTGTTTCCTAATCTTCCGTAAGAGATGTCGACTAGGAGTGATTTAGCTCCTCCAAAATATCCGGAGGAGACGATACATCATCACTTTTTCGTATGGAAGTATGAAACCATGACCATTTTAATGGTCTTGGTCATAGACTCGTAGTGAATACCACTGGTGCTTAAGGATAACCGCATTTTCATAGTGTCAGAATCACTATGACCTATAATCTCTATAAACTAACATATAGTCTTAATTCGAGATTCATTCTAAAATAAATTGACGATAAGAGAAGTAAATCTCTAGAAACTAACATATAGTCTTAATTCGAGATTCATTCTAAAATAAATTGACGATAAGAGAAGTAGCACGCTAAACTTATATGTCAAGCTTCAAGTTATCTTTTTCATTGACGTGGGGCCTTAAAAAACACAGTTTAGCAACCCTCATGATTATACCTAAACCAGACTCAGCAACAGTTCACAAGTACAAGCTTTGGATCTGAAACAGGAAAGATAGGACCGAGGATTCAATAGACAAAGGTATCATTCTAAAGAAAGGGAATTTGAGGTAAAGCAGGCATAAGAGAATTGAGTTACAGAGCTAATATTCAAACATCTAAATCTTAATTGGATGCACATAGAAATAGATTACAAGGATCACAATGAACAAAATGTAAGGACCAACTTGTAATGAATATATTATCAAAGGGGTCTGAATGATTCAATTTTATCCAAGTAATTATGGTATGACTGACAAGTCAACATCTCTATGAGAAATAAAGTAAAAAAACATTCATTGTGTCTTGCTCTTTGTCTTTAGAGATACAAATTCTGCACCCCGTCAATAAAAATAGCTAAAAACAATGGCCAACATTTTCCTCTCAAGTCAACAAAACTTGATGGTTTTTCAAATAGTTGTATACTGTAGCTTTAAACATTTTTGTATTCTTTGATTCCTTCTTTTAAGGCTTCAAGATGTGTAGAGGGAAAAGGTGCGGCGAAACGAATATTTATTCTCAAGCGGCACTATACTCTCGGAAAAAGAGAGAAAGAGAGAAATTGTATTTCATTATTGGCCCATCTTATCCTGGGGTGTTGATTTTTGCCCTGCTGCCGTCGCCTGTACTGTCTGCTTTAAAACTTATACATTTTGATCAAAATAGGCGGCCCTCACGTGGTAGGGGGTTCCTATAATAAAGGCCTTCATTATTTTGTGTGTGTATTTTATATGTGTATGAGTGTTTTTGTTAACGTAGAGCTGTCGCGACGAGGAATAACCTCACTACACTCTCCACACCAATAATACATCACTTTATTTATTTTCATATTATTGTAAATCTTTTCATTTTTTTTATCTCTTAAAGTAATTGTTTATTTTTAAATTTCAACCAACCTAAAAACTTTTAAAAGATGGGATAAAACTCATGATTATAGTATTTTTAGATTGTAAAGCGGTAACTTTGGAACAAAAGTATAGCATTTAAATATTTAAAGGGTTGTGGAAGTATATGCCAGAAGTCATATAGGTTAAATTGAACAGATGGATGATAATACTGGCCTGGTGACAAGGCTAGAGCAATAAGAGACAAGGCAGCTAAAACATTGGATACGTGTGATTTACACTAGGGGTATGGTTTATGAACTATATGCAGTTCAACTATTTTAACTTCTTAAGCATTGAATTCTTTACCAAATCAGCAACACTAGTTTGACAATTTTTTTTTACTAAATTTCAAAGCAAGTAATTAGGGGTGAACAAAACCGATTGATGACCGACGACCGACAACCGACGCAAACCGACCTGACCGACACAAACCGAACTCAACTCGAGTCGGGATTCGGGCTGAGGTTTCCAGCTTTTCGGGACTCGGGTCGGGTCAGGAGTCGGTTTTGCTCAAGCCCGACCGAGAAAATACAAAGAAACCGATGCTCCCGACAACAAACCAACAAAACTGAGGTGATTTCGGGACTATTCGGGTCGGGAGTCGGGCTGGGTTTTAAAGGTTATTTGTTTCGGGACTATTCGGTTTCAAGTCGGGACGGGTCGATTCCGGCCCGATGCTCACCCCTACAAGTAATGAGAGTTAACGTGCAAATAACGCTATCAAATAAAAGCAGTTTGAAAACTTGTGCCATATATTTTGTTTTTTTGTGTTTTTGAAACAGAAGAAACTGTTAATCAATAATGTTCATAAAAGGAATCCAATTATTGATGCTACAAAAACAAATTTTACGAACATTTCAAACAAATCTCTTATCCTAAAATAAAAATATCGAACTTTTTTTCTTTTGGTAAAGGATTTCTCTGATAAATGTAACAAAAAAAAAAAAAAAAAAAAAAAAACAACAACGAAACAATTACTTTATGTAAGTTCTATATACTTAAATACAACTTTATAACATAAAGAAGCAATTACTTTATATAAGTTCTATATATATACTTAACAGATATCATATGAAACTTAGCACTTTAAATTGTTTATGCATTTCTTTAGAAAGTGTTTAATCATTTAACCAATTAGAAACTTTGATTGAGATAAGTATAAAATCACCAATACCTCTTAAAGTTTTTATTTAGCAAGTTATTTAAATTATCTGTTTCAGAGGTACGGTGTTAAACAATTTTTAAATCAAAAACATTCTAAAAAAGTGGACCGGGTTGAAAATTTGTCCCACACCTAACAAGGCAACAAAAACACACTAATCAATTTTCCATTAAGTTTTATAATACTAATAAAGTGTTTAGTGCAAATCCACTATGGATCCTTTCAATAATAAAATAACAACGCATGTGTCGTAACATGAAAACCACTTGAATAATCAAAGAGATGTGTTATCCTAACACCTCCTATTAGTTAAATGTAAAACTCATGAAGCATACAATACAACCGACCGCTGCATATAATAATTGCATACACCTCCTATAGGGGGTGTCAGGATAAACAGCCCCAAATTAAAATGAAAAGGACAATATATCTACTGCTTTAGACCTCCAATAACTTTCATTAAACTAACTTAGAGGAAAGACTTTTTTGTAACCTTTAATTAAAGTCAAGGTGTAGTTACAGTTCATTCAATTGTGATTAATAGCCTAGGTTCTGGTTACGTTTGCTTACCTATAATTTACTCCTAGCTTTTATCCTAAACAAGAAATGTTGAGTATCGTTTTCCTTACGATTTAATGGCGTTTCTTATTGTATTTTGTCACATTTTTATATAAGAGACGGAGTACAAGTATATCAATAGCATGTACTAAACTAAGAATCTCTCTAACTAGTGCTTTTATGGCATTAGTTTGAATGAATAAAATAAAAATGGATTAAGATCCTCTCAAGTTCATATAAACATAACCGGTAATATTCGCTCACAATAAAAATGAAAATCGAGTCACTCTATAGGCCCACTATCTTGTTTGTATAAACACAACCGGTAATTTTCGCTCACAATAAAAATGAAAATCGGGTCACTCTATAGGCCAACTATCTTGTTTGTGAGAAAACATTAGCAGTAATTTTATATGAATTTAAGAGGATTTAAATCCAATAAAAATACATGAGTTCACCAAATTAAAAATCACATTTATCAAAGAAAATTATAAGTTCACAATATGTTGTAATAAAGAAATTTTATAACCTTTCTAAAACTACTATTTATATTACTGTTTTAATTAATCAGTTTCTTTGCAGTTGCAATAAATGGAAGTCATAAATTGACTAGCTTTCCAAAGTTGGTTTAGTGGTTGGGACTTCCTTTGATGACCTTTAGGTCTCAAGTTTAAATCTCACTAATGCCAACTTTGAGATATTAGAAAGTCCCTTTATGAGGGCTTGACTTGGGTATACCTAGGTTCAAGTCTGAGGGGGCAGAGTTTACCCCTATTAATCGTCGTGCCTTCGGGCGGATTAGCAGAGGGTTTTCCTCCATCGGGTATTTGAATAGACATTCCTACTTCGAGGGAGCTCTCTAGCGCGGGCCCGGTTAAAACAACGTAAGCTAGACCTCCCGTTATCGAATCGTGACACGAAGTTTCAAGGAAATTCACCTTTAAAAAAAAAAAAAGTTAGTTGAACATTTGCAACTAGCTAATGTAGTAACCACAAAGATATAAAAATGTTCAAAAAAAAAAAAAAAAAAAAAAAACAACAAAGATAAAAATGATATTCCGTTAGCTAGTTTTCATTTACATGTGAAATATTTGTTACTGAAACAATAAACGTGGAATGCATTCTGTAATTAAACTAAAATTGTGCATTTTGATGAAAAAGGAGGCTTTTCCTTTCTCTTTTAAACAATTTAAGATTACAAAAGGTTGCATTTTGTGAGAAGAATTAAAATGCTTTTCTTACTAATTTCTCAAAATATAACGTAGTTTACAATCTAGCATTTCACTTTTGTTTGATTTATAATCATAGTTTGCGTGATTTATATGCATCTTATTCAATCATGTTTAGACATGTTAATATGTTATTATTATATGGTTAAAAAAATAGGGTTTTTTTAACTTGTGCCATAGGGGCACAAGTTAAGCACATAATAAGTACACTAAAAGTACATATGAATCCACATAAAAGTACACTTGTATGTACTTTTATGTAAATTCTTATGTACTTTTTCGTGGGCCCCTGTGTACTTATTATGTGCTTAACTTGTGCCCCTATGGCACAAGTTAGAAAAACCCAAAAAAATATACTGGTAGTAAGTAGAAAGAAAATGTAGAAAAATACATATAATTTTTTTATAGTATTTATAATTTTTTTTTTAAGTTTACTTAATACACTTTGACATTGACTACTGTAAAAAAAAGACAAAAACATAAATGCACCAGCAGGAGTCCAGGACCATTGTGTGTAAGAAAGTTAAAAGTACAACATAGTAATTTTTTTTTTGGTTATATTCCCAAAACTATGTGAACACTGCTCATAATCCCCTCGCATTTATATAGGACTTTTGTCTGTTTCATTATTTCTGTTACAAGAAGCAGACCCCAACAAGTAACATTAGGGACCAATATCTTATGTTTACCTCTCCTTAAAAACACATCTTTCATTTTTCTTATCTCTTCAATGGCTTCAACCTCTTCATCATCATCATCATCACCTTCATCATCAGCATCATCACATCACCATGAACTCATACACCCTCACCTCTTACGTGAACTCGTTACGTTAATAAACAACCATGTAAACTCGTTACTATCCAGCCCAAAAGCGCGAAAAACCATACAAAACAAATGCAAATCAAGTATACACACTAGTCGCGAACATAAGTCCTTAGACATGTCGGAACAAACTGTACTAGCAAATCTATATCATGGTATTCAGAATGTAGAGCTTTGCATTAAGTCCAAATGTTCACAACATATTATAACGTGTGAGAAGATGTTACAAGCACCAGCTTCTTTGGATGAAAATGGGATAACTGCGGGTGTTTCTAATGCTTTTTTGGTTTGTTGCGCGTACTTTTATTTGTGTTTGCTTAGGAGATTAGTGGAAGGTGATGAGGTTCAAGTCGCGCTTTATTTTCTTCAAGCGTTGGTTGTGTCACCTGGGCTTGTGAAGAGTGAGCTTGCACCTGAGCTGTATAAAAGTGTGGTTGAGTCTTGCATTGTGCCGTTGAGGCCCGAGTTAGGGAGTGGGGTTGAGGGTGTGAGATGGGGCGCCACGAGTTATAAAGCGTGGTTAATGTATTATCAAGTTATGTCATATGGACAGCAACCTACTTTGTTGATGGATACTTCTCCAGAATTTAGGTAAGTTTGATGTATTATTTTCTTTCTAATAGTTTCTGTTAAGGGCGTGTTTGATTAGAATCTAATGTAACTACGTAGTACTAGTTAGTCAAACCTGCTTATTTCATCATCCAATAATCATACAATCAGGGCCGGTGCTGAGAACGTCAAAAAAAATTTGGGCCCGGCACGGAAAAAAAAAGGTGCCCCTATATTATAATATTGCTTTAACCCAACTTGCTTCGAGCTCTATTTTTAAAGCTCAATCTTTAGTTTAGGTTGTGATTTATTCCAAAGGTTTGAGCGCTCGACTTGTTTCTGGAGTGTATGAATAAAAAAATAGATTTACAGATCCTTTTTTCCAGAGAAATATTTACTAACACCAAACCATCAACTCATACATTGCCCAGACTAAAATAATCAAACATTGTACATTGATCTGGATTTAGCAATTATGGGCATGTAATTAGTAACTAGCAATATATAAGCCACACGCAACCTCTGTCATCTATCACAACTACCTAAATTACAGATCCTATATCCCATCCCATCTCCACACCCTAATCAGAGTATGTGTAGTGGTGCGTAAGAGAGAGTGGTGGTTGATTAACATGTGGCATATGGGGCTGTGTGGGGTTTTGTTGAAAAAGTGGTGTAATGGTAGGTGGGGCGTTGTTACACATTCTCTAATAAAAAATTAAAAAAAAAAAAAAAAAAAAACAATACAAACACACACAATGAGGCGCTGTCAGAACCACCAGAGCTCCATTTTTTGGGGCAACAACGCCCCGGCGTTTTGGTCTTGTGGGCGCTGTTGGTGCAACAACCAGCCAAACCACGCCCCACTATGCATAGACTCATAAATTACAGATCCTATATCCCATCCCATCTTCCTCAACTCATCTTCTTCGTTTTACAATAACTCGATTTTGTGCCCCTTATTGGGCTGGGCCCAGCGCAAAAGCTGACACAGCGCCGCCCCATCTAAGCCCCTGCATATAATCCAATACACTTTCGAGACTGTTTATCTGTTATAGCAAATTCAAGGTTATAAATAGCGTGAGGCGTGGCGTGTCGGCATGTTCGAGCCTCACGTCACACCTTAGAAGCTATGGCAAAGCTATAATTTTCTAAAACGTTACTTAAAGCGGCACAAAATATGGAAACGTTTATAGATTTATATATTATATCATGTTTCATATATATCGAGTTTATAAAAAGTGTTATACATAAGGAATTAAGTCAAGAAACAATCATTGCATTTAATCTTCTTCGTTTCTTTCAAAAAATCCTTTTTCATCAGAGTTAAATTCAAAAAGGCGTCACGCCTCGCGCCTTATCACGCTTTTTCACGCCTCATCTCACGGCACACCTAGAGCCGGCGCCTTGATCTATTACGTAACGTGGAGGTTGTTGGGATTTATTAACATGTTAACCAATTAACACTACGAGTACGCAGCGGAATATGGATCTAGTTTGGCTATTAGAATTAACACAAATAATAAACACATAAAACAAATAAAAGGGACAAGAAAAATAAATCGAAAACTAACCCTTGTAGTCACCCGCAAATGAAACTAAGTAGCAAATAAATACTACCTCTATGGTTGCTCACACAAACACGTCAACCAAATACGTCCGGAATGCTAGCCGTGTATCACGTAAAATCCAAACAACCAGTGTCGAAGCTCAACACAAAATCCGAACCAAAATAGCACCTAGAACAGTGCTTGCTTCACATAAACCAATTCGAATACTTAAATAAGTATACGTTCGAACTGATGAGTGAGGGATCTAGACAAAATAAACAAAGATTATTAATCCTTGTTGTATTTATATGCTACTTATGACAAGACCAAATAAAGTCAATATAACTTTTAGATGTTGCCGTATATGTTGACCAGAGAATGATAAACAATAGCTTTAGGTTCAATAATTGTGTTTTTGTTTTTCTTTTTCGTCGTCCAGATGAGTAGGTTATGAGGGAGTATATATAGTCACTTAACCCTACTCTTGATAAGGCTTAAACAAAGCATGATAAGTGTTAAACTCTACCATCTTTGAGCCTTATCACAACTCTTCAATAATTCTTATCACATTCATGAACCTGGACAGATTTATGCTTTCCAGAATCTTCTGAAATCCAGCCATAGGGTTAGGACAAGCAATGTATCACGCTTTTCTACGCCTCATCTCACGGCACACCTAGAGCCGGCGCCTTGATCTATTACGTAACGTGGAGGTCACCACTCGCGCCTTAGTGCCGCTATGACGCGCCTTTTAGAACCCTGAGGAAAATACAATATGAAGATAACAATTTTGGTTTTAAGAGGTCTTTGTCGAGGTTGCTTATTTTAAACTGCTTATCGACTTTGAAGATAAGCAGATATTACCTTCTATTATTTAAGTGCTGTATTACTTCAAGTTAACATATAAAACAGTGTTATCCAAAGTTCCAAACACTACAAACTGTTTCTTTGCTTTATAAAAAAGGAGATAAGTCCATAAGTACTTAAATAAGCAGGCTCAACCAACATTCAACTGGTGAATGATATATACTTTATTTTTGCAGACCTTTTTTCTTAAAACCAATTATTACAACTTTACACCTACATGTGTATTAAACTATTAATTATGTATATATAAAAAAAGTTAGTACTCTGTCCCAAAAAAAAGTAAACAAACTATGCCATTCAACTTATATGGTCA
This sequence comes from Artemisia tridentata subsp. tridentata, assembly GCA_021014915.2. NCBI lineage: Eukaryota > Viridiplantae > Streptophyta > Magnoliopsida > Asterales > Asteraceae > Artemisia > Artemisia tridentata. The sequence continues at coordinate 136,384,650 of CP139505.1, read as the reverse complement.
AACAGACCAATTTTGGGTTCCAAATTAGTATTAAATTCAGCAACTCTGCACAAAAATGTTAGAAAAAGAATTCCATATCAGATACAAATTTGGAAAGTAGTATGTTTGGCCTAAAAACACAACTTGCTAATATAAAATAACATCTTACCAAATTTGTTTGCATTTTTAGTATAAAGTGATTTGGATATCTCATTATAGTTTTGCTTATTTCTAACAGAAACACAAAGGCCTGCAGCACGTCATCGTCAAAATCGTATGAACATGTGCAGCTGCATAATCAGAATGTAAGTGTATACTGTAGTATATCAGTACTTAACTATTTCAATATATCTAACCATGTATAAACTAATAAATGAAATGAACATAAAATGCATACTTGTATGTAGTGTGTAAAGGTGCATCCTATTGATCCTCAACAGAATGAACATGCTGCAACCATAGAACCGTCTGTTTCAAATAAAGTTTCGGAAAAATCGAGTATCAAGCGTCTAAAAGATCTTCTACTGGAAGATCAATCAGATACAAGCTCATTATACTCAGACACCAGTGAATATGCAGTTGATGATTCACAGGTACTTTTACTTTTTCTTTTTGTAGAGCAAGTAGTTTTTTTAGTTATTTAAAAACCAACATACTTTTACAGTTGTTTTTTTTAAGGATTGTACTATTTTTGTACATACGAATCAATAAAAGATGGCTTTCTCGTTTTTTATTCATTATTCGGTGGTTTGATGAAGGAAACCAGATAATCTAGTTTTTATATAACAATGTTAAGTTTAAGTATAAAAGTGTTGTATTTATATATATAGGGCCGAAATAGGATATAAAACCATCTTTTAATGACTGAAATGTATATCACAAAAGAAAAACAAACACTGTTAAAACGGGACATATGAAAAAATCCGTTGGTATTGTTCAGCATAATTAATAACACCCACACTTAATATCTTGATTTTAACTGTGCTTTTTGTTCTGTTAACTAAAATCAGGAATATGTAGTCGAATTTGATAAATCATTGAGAACCTTACGTGAAGCTTTAGAAGAACAAAAACTAGAAGCATCATTCACAATGTCAAAAACACCCGAAACTCTAAACTTCAGTAGTCCCTCACGCGAGCTGGTATTCTGGAATTGTTTACAAAATGAAGACGAACCCACGTGTGAAACCTTTCAAAGGGAATATACCCGAGAAAGTTCAACCAGAAGAGACGAAATTTGTTTTTCTGGTGAAAATAGTTACAGAGTTGAACAAGCTGAAATTGTCGAAAAGGTTATCTCAAAGTTATGCTTCTCAGAGAATGACAAGGATGATGATTCAATTTCAGTTGAAATCACAACAGTTTATGAAATGCTGGCGAGTAAACCAGGACTAAAATACTCTTTGTTAAAAGACGTAATTTTAGATCAATTACTAATGGCTCTGTCGACTTCAAAGGAAGAAGGGGTAACACGAGCATCAGTTTCTATACTTTTAAGTATCATTTCATCAAATCCGTCGGTTATAGAGGATGCAAAGAAAAAAGGGCTGAATCTTAATGACCTTACAAACGCTTTGAAAAGAGATGTTCATGAAGCAGCTGTTTTAATTTACCTAATAAATCCATCTCCAAATGAGATCAAGTCTCTTGACCTTATGCCAACACTCATTAAGATCATATGCAGCTACAAGAGTGGCTTAAACTTTAACAAGTCACTTATTATGACACCTCCTTTGGCGTCAATAATGATTATTCAAATGTTGGTGACTGCTTTTGACTATGCCACAAATAGTACTCATTTGGCTGAAATTTGCTCGCCGAAAGTGATTTCGGGTTTAGTTAATGTTCCAAGAAATGGTAATATAGAAGAAGTTATAACTTTGGCTGATATTCTTGTGAAGTGTATGAGGTTTGATGGACAATGTAGATACCATATCTCACAATTTACTCCCATCTCTCCGTTCATATCTCTCATTCTGAGCAACCACAAGGACGGAATACTTGTGGGACTTGAATATTACCATGAACTACTAAGAATGCCAAGGTATGTTCCACACTAGTGGGTAGGGATGCATGGATCGATATGGGCTGTGTTTTATTCTAATATATCTAATAAAAAAAGTTAGCTAAAAGGGAAAACGAGTCAAGTGGGTTAAACACGTTGACAGTAATCTAAAGCGTATTTTCTTTTTATAGTCAGTAGACGTTTTAAGCAAAGATTTGGATCATTATTTCAATGATATATTTTTGTAATCAGAGTTAATGTAAAAGTTATTCGTTAAAAAAAGGGACAGAAAAGCTTTACGGTCAACTCAACTCGTTTTGACCCGAATAAAAAATTGACCTGTTTATGTCCGAAACCATTTAGATCACTATTGTAATGATTGTTTTCATAATGATAGGTGACACATTGATTAACTGTTAAAAAAAACAAAAATATGTTTGCGGGTCAACCCAACCTGTTTTAACCCATGTCAAAATACTACCCCGTTTTAGCCCAAACACACTTTGATCATTACTGTATCAACTGTTTTTGAAATAAAGTAACAGGTTAATTATTTGTATGAAATGGACAAAAAAACATTTTCAGGTCAAACCAACTTGTTTCGGCTCATATTGGAAATTGAACCGTTTAACTCCGAACCGATTTGACCTGTTACCCAACTCTCCCATCTTGCACCTCTACTAGCGGTTTGGGAGTATTTAGTGCATTTTAGCTTGTACCATGATGCCCGAATCATCCTAACCATAATCAGGGATGCCCTTGCAAAAGATGGATATATTAGAAATTTTTCCACACTTGAAGTGCAAAACTTTTATATCTCTAAGAATTTTGTTTATAAATTTAACTGTATCAGATCATCCTCTACAAGTCTACTACATCAACTAAAAGAACAAGGTGGAATCGACATTATATGTGTTTTATTGCTTGCAATCCAACAAACACAACAAGAGTACAAGGTTTTAGCTGCTAGTTTGTTGCTTCAATTGGATGTTCTGGTAATATTTTCTATGGTACATTTACATTAAATATTTCAAATGTTAACAAGTTATTTTGTAAACTGAGATGTAGTTACGTGATCAATAATTTTAGGATGAGTCGGTTGATAACATTTTGAACCGGGAAGTTGCAATTAAGACCCTACTGGAGTCGCTAATGTGTGAAGGAAATCCAGACGCGCAACAATTAGCAGCATATATATTATCAAATCTTGGTGGAACGTATGCATGGTCAGGAGAATCATATACAATAGCATGGTTGGTAAAGAAGACTGGTTTGAATTCAATGTTACATAAGAACATGGTCAAAAACATTGATTGGTTAGACGATACGTTGCAGGTAATATATAATAATCCCCTCCATACAACTGCAAATATGTGAAGTTTGACTTATAAAGTCAAATATACTACCTTTTAAGTTACAATTACTATTGATATTTTAAGTAATAATTGTGGTTTCAATAATAATGTGAAAGAGCTTTAATAATTACCTTAACCGATTTTTTTTTTTCTTCTGAAAATTGGTAATGCTAAAGATAATTTACAAAAGTTAATGGTGGTTCTTTGATATAAATCAGGCTACCTACAATATACATAGTACTAAAGTTGGTCACCTTTTGCCCATTTCCAAAATCGAGTGAATATATGATATTTGGACAGGTTATTCCATGTGACGATATATATTAAACGAGCAAGCTTATAACATGTAGGAATGTGGAACAGAAGTTTGGTGCGCAAAGGTGGCACGAGACATAATAAAGCTTGGCAATCCTGTTTTCTATGCTTTGGAGAAGGGATTGAAAAGCAAGAACAAGAGGGTGTCGAGATATTGCCTCACAACAATTGCATGGATCGGGTGTGAAATTGTAAAGGGTTCTGATGATTTGAGATGTTTAGCTTGTGACATTTTACTAAGTACAATCGAGCAATATGTGCATCCTGGAATGGAGCTTGAAGAAAGACTTTTAGCATGCTTGTGCATATATAACTACACTTTTGGTAGAGGTAATTATTCCACTTTATTAACTGAAACACCTTTATCATATATAATTTTGCTAATGTATATCGCATGTAGGCATGCAGAAACTAACTCAACTTTCAGATGGTGTAAGAGAGTCGTTAAGACGACTTTCAAGTATAACTTGGATGGCAGAGGAATTATTAAAGGTTGCAGATTATTATATGCCAAATAAATGGGTAAGGTTACTTTTTTTTTTGTTGGTTGCAATTGTGGTTGATTTACACTTAACTCAATTGGTCTTTTCATTAACAGAGAATATCTTGTGTCCACACACAAGTTTTGGAGGCAAATTACAATGGCAGTGGAGCCGTAAATTCTCTCATGTACTATAGGGGACATCTTTTCAGCGGATACTCAAATGGGTCGATTAAGGTTACGTATATATTCTACAAAGTTAAAAAGAATAATATTCTTCTTGAAGTATCGAAATGAAGATGATAAAATATAATTTGAATTATGGTATTGTAGGTTTGGGACATTAAGGGGCAGACTGCGACTCTCATACTAGATATAATGGAGCACAAGAAGGCAGTAACATGTTTCGCACTTTTGGAACAAGGGAATTACCTTTTGAGTGGATCTTCAGACAAGACAATTAGGGTAATAAATATTTTGTATTATTTCGATGTTGTGTTAGTTAAAAATTGTCATCATTGAAATAAATGAAATTTCCCTAATTGCAGATATGGCAAATGTTCGAAAGGAAAATGCAATGCATTGAAGTAATAGCGACCAAGGATTCCATTCAAAGTCTCGAGACTTGTGGTGAAATGATTTTTGTAGTGACCCATAACCATAAAATGAAGGTAACTAATAGTATCGTCAAGAAGCTATAGCAAACTCCATTTAAATTTGAGAGAGTATGTATATAATATATGATGTTATGCAGGTGTTTGATTCATCAAGAAAGGTGAAGGATATTTTAAAAAACAAGCATGTGAAATGCATAAGGTCCAGTCAAGGGAAAGTTTACATAGGCTGCATGGACTCGAGCATACAGGTTGGTTATCGCTTATTCTTGGAATGATCTAATAATACTTGATTTTTCTTTTTCTTTTAATATTTATTAATCTTATAGGAGTTATATATTGGAAACAACCGACAACAAGAAATAAAAGCTCCGTCTAAGAGTTGGATAATGCAAAACAAGCCTATCTATTCATTAACACTCTACAAAGACTGGCTATATAGTGCAAGTACCTGCGTTGATGGATCAAAAATTAAGGTTTGGATTATAATAAAATGATTAAATTAATAACTTGAAAACGTGGTATTCATTGTATATGTAATGCAGGACTGGAAAAGACAAAGCAAGGCTCAAGTGTCTATAGTAACAGAGAAAAGAGCAAATGTTTTAGCAATGAACATAGTAGAAGACTTTATATACTTAAACACCAGTAACTCACCGAGCAACCTAGAGGTGCGTGATATACCTGTTAATATTTGAATCACCGTAAGCCTTCTAAATATATGACTATACATGTCTAATAAACTTATTTCTACAAAACAGATTTGGTTGAGAGGGACACAACATAAAGTTGGAAGGTTGTCAGCAGGCAGCAAGATAACAAGCATGCTTACAGCTAATGACATGATCTTATGTGGTACTGAATCAGGGTTAATCAAGGTAATATAGGTGTACTTAATTGGTTACCCGTTGTCTTATTTAAGGGCATACCACAAGAACTAAAACAGGTCATACTTTTTTTAACCATTTAATGCAACATACTTACCATATCTTTGGCAAGAAATAGTTGGTATATTGCATTAAATGTTAAAAAAAGGCATGTTACATACATCGGTAGTTCGGTACAAGGTGAATAACTGCATACTTTTATGACTAACAGGGTTGGATCCCCCTTTAGCACTTGATTCTTTGGTTAAGATGGATTGGTTTGCTACGGTTGAGTATATATTATGGCGTAAATATACAAGAACTGGACTGCACATACTGTACATGAATTGCATACCAGTCTTACATCTCAACACAGTTTATCTCCATGATTCAAATTTTCACACAATAAGAAACTTGGAGAGACGTGTCATGATCGATTGTATCTAGTGATTATAGTAATTGCTAATCTATTGTTATTAGTTATCTATATTTAGCTTTCTTATGCTTTTAGTACATGTAATTAAGCTAAAATTTGGTTTTTTGTGGATTGTAATGACCACTTTATGGTTGGGTGGGTAGATAAATTGACACCATAAAACATAGATATGAGAAAGTGTGTGACTGGTTTTTTTCTTTCACGAACTTCCGTTTTAAATTTTAGACTATAAGAAATGAGCAAGTTTGCCTCGGTAGCATCAAACACAGAAATGAAATAGTTACTGTTAATGACTAAACATACAAATTGATTTAACCTGTATTTTAGTTTCAGTTTTGAAAATACATACCGGTTTACAAGGGGCTTTCATGGGGCAGAGAATTCAAGATCCTAGTCTCACATAATTAAGTTAAATAATGATCTTCTGAGTCAGAATACCAACCTCCCATAATGATGTAACAAAAACATTTGCAATGGGAGCAGCATTAGACTTTGGAGGACACTTTGGGTCATTGGGGGTGTGCAATTGTAGATTTGATACCTTTTGTTGTAATATATAACTAGAAAAGCTACAGAATTGTAAGTGGAAGAATTAATTTGGGGGAATTTGTTTATTGCATTGAAAGTGATAAAGGTACAAATGAGAAGAAAATGAGTACATCTTTAGTAACAGACTAACTAACTTTTAAGCGCCTAACTAAGTTTTAAACATAAACTTACATCTTTAGTCCTTATAGTTTGGACAAGTTACAAAATGAGTAAATAACTTGTATACTTCAATAGCCACCTCTCAAGTTGGAGCTTCTTGGAGACCCAACTTGTTAGACAGGAAAGAATGTTGAGTAGAGCCCAAAGATTTAGTCATATTGTCTGCCAATTGCAAATGAGTTGGAATATAAGCTGTCTGCAAGAAACCTTCTTGAACTTTGTCTCTTGTGAAGTGACTGTCAATATCTAGATGCTTTGTCCTCTCATGATAGCATGGATTGGCTGCTATTTGTTTAGCAGCCTTGTTGTCACAGAACAATGTTATTGGCACTTGAACTTGAATAGGCAAATCTTTCAGTAAGTAGGTCAACCAAACAAGCTCACAAGTGGTTGCAGCCATACTCCTATACTCTGCTTCAGTGGATGATCTAGAAACTGTTGTTTGTTTCTTGGTCTTCCATGAAATCAATAAATGTCCTAGAAACACACAAGAATCTGTTAAAGAGTTTCTGGTCATCAAACAAGAGGCCTAATCAACATCTGTGAAGCCTGCAACCTTCAAATTGGTCTGCACAGGATAGAAAAGCCCTTTGGAGATTGCCCTTTTCAAGTATCTTAGCAAGTGCAGGCTGCTTGCATATGAGGTTCCTTTGGTGCAGAGACAAACTGATTTAGATGTTAAACCCCATAAGAAATATCAGGCCTAGTCATAGACAAATAAAGTAGCCTTCCAACAAGTCTTCTGTATGACTCTGGATTAGGAATAAGCTCACCCTTTTCTAAAAACAGCCTAAGATTTTGTTAATACAAATATCGCGTAAAAACGTTATTTATATTTTACGGTCTTTTAAGATTTTGATAATGGCAATTATAAACTAATACGAAGTAAACGTCTACGTAACCAAGTTTTAAGTTACAAGTTTACATTCCGACGTATATCACTTCAGATATGAATAATGTGATTATAGCTCACGTCGAATGATCAAAGAGCCCAACTAATAAATATTTTCTAACAAACTCTAAATATTTATTAAACACATTTTACCTAAACATAACACAAAGTTTACTTAATTAAAATAACTAGACATTTTATTTAAGTGATTTAATTAAATGAAAAACAAATTTAATTAGTCCCTTTGTGCCCAAGTAATTCTAGAAACATTAGAATTAAAAATGATTTTAGTACAAAACATCTCAAAGATAAAAGGATAATAAGCTGTCCAGAGACGCTCCGCGGATCCGTATTTTATAACGGACGGATCCACAATTTGTGGATCCGTGGATCCGCCGAAGGGTCAAAACTAGACAGAAATGTTAGTATAAATAGGACTTTAGTCCAAACTTTCCAACTAATGATTCTCAGCCATTCTTAGCTCACTACTATCATTTCTCTCATCACATAACATCTTATTAACACTCTTTGATTATTCCACTTGACCTATAACACATTCAAAGTGATCCAACGATTCTCCTTTGAATTCAAGTGAAGAACACAAGAAGCTTTCCAAGCCTTCAAGTGTTGTAGTTAGTTGTGTCATATCATATACTTTGTTGTATAACAAAGTATATCATTTGTGTGTCTTTGTAACTCACCACCTACTACCAACTTGGGTAGTGATCATCATACAACAACCTAGAGAGTCCGGTTAGTATTTTAGTCCTTAAAATACGTTGAGTGATAAGGTTGGTCTTGCCTTGTGAAAGACTCGATATCTAGCTTAGTATCGGTAAAGAAGTGAAGCGACGTTGTAAGGTTTTCTCTGCCATAAGGGAGCTTGTTGATATAGTGCTTGCAAACTCTCGAGTTGGGTACTCAGGGAGTGGAGTAGGGCGAGGAAGAGAGCTTCGTGCCGAACCACTATAAATGACCGTGTCTATTGGTTTGATATTTCCTTTATATTTCCGCATTTACTTATTGCATATTGTTTATATTCATATATTGTATGTTGTGTTGATTTCACATCAAGTCACCGAATCTAAAGATTTTGTAAACAACTTAAAAACGGTAAAAACTATTCAACCCCCTTTTAGTTTTCCACAATTGGTACCAGATCCACGTTAACCAAGATTTTTAAAATTTATTGGATTTTAAAACTTGAATCGATCTATGGATTTCGAAAACTACAAAGAGGGTCAATCTATGCAACGACCACCACTCTTTGAAAGCGATGGTTTTATATATTGGAAAAATAGATTCGAGACCTATTTGAAATCAAAAGATCTTGGTCTTTGGCATGTTATTACCATGGGTGATTTTCAACCTACTATAAGAAACGAAACTACTAACAAAGAGGAAGTTGTACCCTTTGAAAAACAATCGGATGATCTTAAAAAGAAACTTGCCAAAAACAATGAAGCTAAAATGTTTCTTTACAATGCTTTACCTAAGAAAGAATATGAAAGAATTTTCATATGTGAAAAGGCAAAAGAAATTTGGCAAACTTTGTTAATCACTCACCAAGGTAATAGCCAAGTCAAAGATAACAAGATTGATTTACTTGTGCAACAATATGAGAAATTCTCGATTGCCGAGGATGAATCTATTGATAGTGGATTTGCTAGGTTTAATACTATTATTATTAGTTTAAAAGCTCTTGACCAAAGTTTTTTGAGCAAAAACTATGTTCGTAAGTTTCTTAGGGCACTTCATCCAAAGTGGAGACCGAAAGTCACCGCTATTGAAGAATCAAAAGACTTGACAACACTTTCACTAGATGAGCTCATTGGAAACTTGAAACAAAGAATGATTCTAGGTCAACAAAGAAACACAACCATTGAAACCTAAGGCTAGTGAGGAGAAGGAAATTCCAAAACCGAGCACTTCATCTAGAACCGATTTTGTTATAGTTAGTAAGAAACCTTCAACTAACGAAAACAAAGAAACACAACCATTGAAACCTTCACTTAAACATGGTTTAGGTTATGTTAAGAATGATTCTAGGTCAACAACACCTCCACCTAGACGATTTGCTAATTCTCAACCTAGGTAAAAAACACCTCAACCTAGGAGAAGACAAAATGTTCCGACACAACAACATTCACATCCTATGTCTTGGAACAATAGTCACCAACAATCATTCATGCCTTGGGGAGTTTATTCACTATCTGCATTCATGCAACCAACTCCTCAAATGGCTAGAATGTTTGACACTAACATGTACGGACCCATGAGACAATGGGGACCAAACGTTTGAGTTTTTGTGTTGTTAAACTAGGTATGCTTAAAGGTTGATTTTGAGCCAAACGAATGGGTAAAGGATAGTGGTTGCTCCAAACACATGACGGGAAACAAAAGTCTCTTCTCAACCTACAAAGTATATGACGGAGGTAACGTTACTTTTGCTAGCAACCTTAAAGGAAAAATCATTGGCAAAGGTACAGTTTCTAACGACTCACTTACTATAAATGATGTGGTACATGTTGATAACTTAGCTTTTAATTTTCTTAGCATAGGACAAATATGTGATACTAAGTGCAAAGTTGTTTTCTTAGAGCATAAGAGTGAAATCATTAAGGATGGTAGAATCATAGGTGAAGGAACTAGGAAAAATGGGTTATATGTGATGAAACTAGGAAATAACCCTAAGGATCAAATTTGCCTAGCTTCAATGGATGATAGTTCAACTTTATGGCATAGGAGATTAGGACATGCAAACATGCGTTTGATTCAATCACTCGCATATAAGGAACTAGTTAGAAACCTTCCCAAACTTAAGTATGACCAACACTTTTGCAATGCTTTTAAAATCGGGAAACAAACACATGCTAGCCATAAGGCTAAAAATATGGTTTCTACTAATAGGTGTCTAGAACTCTTGTACATGGGCTTGTTTGGCCCATCACTATTCGAAGTTATGGAGGAAACTTCTACACTTTAGTAATAGTCGATGACTACTCAAGATATACATGGAAAAGATTTTTGAAAACTAAAAATGAAGCTTTTGAACAATTTGAAATATTATGTAAGAAAATTCAAAATCAATAAGGTTGTTCAATCATTTCTATTAGAACAGATCTTGGTCAGGAATTTGATAATGAGGCGCAATTTGGAGCTTATTGTGATGCTCATGGGATAAGTCACAACTTCTCGGCTCCAAGAACTCCTCAATCAAATGGTGTAGTAGAAAGGAAAAACCGAACTTTACAAGAAATGAGTAGAACATTATTGAATGAACAATCAATACCTCAAAAGTTTTGATGTAGTGCCGTGGACACTTCAACATACATTTTAAATAGAATTCTCATTAGACCATTCCTAGGTAAAACACCATATGAACTATATAGAGGTAAGAAACCCACACTAGAGTACTTCAAAGTGTTTGGAAGCAAGTGCTTCATTCTCAACACCAAAGACTACCTTACCAAGTTCGACCCAAAGTCTTACGAAGGTATATTTCTAGGATATTCACAAAATAGCAAGGCTTACATAGTCCTAAATAAGGATACTAGGAAAGTCGAAGAATCATTGAACGTTACGTTTGATGAGTCTCCTCGCCCACCTAAAACATCAGCCTTGGTGGATGATGATTTAGATGAAGAATCAACAATTAAGAAGAAAACCAACTTAGTCCTAGAAAACTAAGTCGAACAAGACAATGATGATGAGAATGAACCCTTAGAAGAACAAACAAAAGTAAACATCAAAGAATCTAAGAATCATCCTTTAGATCACGTAATAGGTAGGTTAAATGAACGAACCCTTAGATCCCAAGTGCAAAACAAAAGTAACTTCTTTTGTTTCATTTCAACCTTAGAACCTAAGAATGTTAACGAAGCTCTCAAGGATGAAAGTTGGATAATGGCAATACAAGAGGAACTAAACCGATTCGTTGCTAACGACGTTTGGGAACTAGTGCCTCAACCTAGAAATGCTACTATCATAGGAACTAAATTGGTGTTTAGAAATAAGCTTGATGAAAATGGGATAGTGTCTAGAAATAAGGCTAGATTAGTAGCGCAAGAATATAGTCAACAAGAAGGAATAGATTATGATGAAACTTATGCTCCGGTAGCTAGATTAGAATCTATTCGTATATTACTTGCTTATGCGTGTGCCTTAGATTTTAAGCTATACCAAATGGACGTGAAGAGTGCGTTTTAAATGGTTTTATCAATGAGGAAGTATACGTAGCACAACCTCTGTGTTGAGTTTTAGAGTTACTGCTGCTTGCATGGTTAAGACTGCTAATGGTTTATACAAGAAATGCTCTAAGTCATTACTGCTATTAGTTACAAAGATTACAACTGCTTGTGTATTTTACTACTGCTAGTATTGCTGATGATGTTCAAGAAAATACACTAAATGGTTACTACTGCTAGACTAAATGTTACTGCTGCTAGTTCAGAGTTACAACTGCTTTCAGAGTTACAACTGCTACTGAACTTGAAGGAAAATACTCTAAGTAGTTAGTGCTGCTAGAAGAAAAGTTAGTACTGCTAGTACTAACTTACTACTGCTGAAGAGTTAAAGCTGCTAGAGTTAAAGTTGCAACTGCTAAAGTGTTTAGTTTGTACTGCATATGAGATAAACTTGTATAGTCGGTTAGATAAATATAGAAAAGATTTTTAAAGATTTATCTTGTATAGCAAGTAATTGTAAGCCGACTAGGACTCCTTAGTCTATAAAAGGAGGTCCTAGGGCATAGAGATAGATACGTGATTCTTTAGAAAAAATTCAAGGTTGTAGACCCTATTACTTTTGAGTATTCTTATTATTAATAATATTGAAGTGTTATGTTTGATATTCATTGTTAATTTCTTTTTAAGATTAAAGTTTAGATTCCGCATAAACTTTAATATACTCAAAGACAGTTTCTACATAAGTTGTATTGGATTTATTCAATATTACTTAACCTTTACAAGCTAAAGGATTCGATCAAGTGCATAACTGGGATCAACAAGTGGTATCAGAGCTTGTGATCTAGAAGCTGTGAATCAAGAAGAACCTGTTTAAACTCATCTTACTGAAGACATGGAGTCATAATCTACACACATGATTACTGCATCTAAGGTGCCAATGCTCAAGTCTGGAGAGTATGAGCTATGGAGACTGAGAATAGAGCAGTATATTCTGATGGTTGATTATTCTATGTGGGAGGTTATAGAGACTGGAAATTCTTTACCTAAAACAGAAACCTCTGCTGATGGTGAACAAGTTACCTTGCCTATTAAAACTGCTGAAAACAAGGCATAAAGAAGACTGGAAGTAAAGGCAAAAAGCACTCTTATGATGGGCATTCCTAATGACCATTAGTTGACTTTTAATCACATCAAGGATGCTAAATTATTGTTAGAAGCTATTGAGAAAAGGTTTAGATGGAATGCTGCTACCAAGAAGACTAGGAAGAACATTTTGAAGCAACAATATGAGAATTTTGCTGCTCCAAGTTCTGAGAATCTTGATCAGACCTTTGACAGACTTCAGAAACTTATTAGTCAACTAGCACTTGTGGAAGTCTCAATTGCTTAAGAAGATATAAATCAAAAGTTTCTGAGAAGCTTGTCACCAGAGTGGAATACACATATTGTGGTATAGAGAAACAAGGCTAATCTTGATACAATGAGTTTAGATGATCTGTATAACAATCTTAAAGTTTATGAACCCGAAGTCAAAGGGTCATCTAGCTCATCCTCAAGCGCACAAAACTTAGCTTTTGTGTCCTCCTCAAATAACAGTTCTAGCAGTACTTATGAAGCAGTTAATACTGCTCATGGAGTTAGTACTGCTGGCACACAAATTAATGTTGCTGGGTCTACAACCCTTGATAACTTGAGTGATGTTGTTATCTATGCTTTCTTAGCTGGTCAATCTACTAGTACTCAGATTATGCATGAAGATTTGGAACAGATTCATCCAAATGATCTTGAAGAGATGGACTTGAAGTGGCAGATGGCAATGTTGACAATGAGGGCAAGGAGATTTTTGAAAAAGACTGGAAGAAACCTCAAGGTCAATGGGCAGGATACCTTGGGTTTTGATAAATCCAAGATTGAATGCTACAATTGTCATAGAAAGCGACACTTTGCAAGGGAATGCAGGGCACCAAGGAGCCAAGACTACAAGAATGGAGAGAGCTTAAGGAAAGCTATGTCTGAGGAACCTAAGACTTCTACAGCTTTGGTGTCTTGTGATGGTTTAGGAGGATATGATTGGAGTGACCAAGCAGCTGAAGGACCAAACTTTGCACTTATGGCTTACTCTTCTTCAAATCATCAAGTTCTGATTCTGAGGTATCTAATGATTCTGGTTGTTCTTATAAATTTTGTTTAGATACTGTTGAGGAACTTAAGTCTAGGAATGAAAAACTAATAGAAGAAGTAAAGATGTTAAAGTTAGATAATTTAGGCTATAAAGTAGGCTTAAAATCTGTTGAGGAAAGACTTGAATTTTTTTAAACAGAATGATTCAGAGTATGTAGAGAAAGTTAATGTTCTTGAAGGTAAGCTTTATGTTAAAGAGCATATCATTATAAGACTTACTAAAAGGTTAGAAAAGGCTCAAAAAGAAAAAGATGCAGCTTATCAGGAAAAAGAAAAACATCAAGTTAAGATAAATAAGATTGAATTTGCATCTGAAAGTGTAAGTAAGACAATAGAGTGTCAACTTATGAGGAGAGGTAGTGGTATAGGTTATAATGAAGTTCCTCCCTCAATAACAGGAAAGTATGTACCTCCTATACCTGAATTGTCTTGTTTAGTTGAGTATAATGCTAAGCCTTTAGGAGAGAATAATAAGTCTAATGAGGAGAAACCTAAGGCTGAAAAGACATATTCTGATGCACCTATCATTGAAGATTGGGTGTCTGATGATGATGAGGAACAGGTGAATACTAAACCTAATGTTGAAAGTATAACAGTTAAACCTAGTGTTGAACAAGTTAAGTTTGTCAAACCTAGTTTTGGTGATAAGGTGTCTAGGAAAACTGTTGATTTCACTGAGCAACCAAGGGAGTACACTAATAGGCCTAGAGGTAACCAGAGGAATTGGAATGGAATGATGTCACAAAGATTAGGCAGTGACTTTGTGATGTTTAACAAGGCTTGTTATCACTGTGGTAGTTTTGAGCATTTAAGGGAAAATTGTTCTTACTTTCAAAAGCCTGTTTGGAACTATGCTAGGAGGGTGAATCATCAAAGTTTTTCTAAGAATACTCACCCACATGCTAAAAGAAATATGGTTCCAACAGCAGTACAAATGAGATCTGGTTTAGTATCAGTTAAAACTGCCAAGCAAAATGTTTCTAAACCAGCAGTAATAACTAATACTGCTAGATCAGTTAGTACTGCTAACACAAAAAGAACAGTGAATGGTACTAAACAATTGTCAAAGTTTTCAAATAAAGCACAGTCAACAGTAACAGGGCCCATTCAAAAGAATACAACAATTAGTGCTGCTAAGGCAAAAGCAATAGTTTATACTGCTAAGCCAAAAGCAATAACTGATATTGTTTTGGGAAATCATTTTTATGCTGTTAAGGCCTCAGCTTGTTGGGTCTGGAAACCAAAAGTTAAAGTTTTAAATCATGTTTCCAGAAACAGCAGTGCATCCATAGTTTTAAAGAGGTATGATTATGTTGATGCACAAGGCAGATCCAAGTCAGTATTGGCTTGGGTCCCCAAAATGAACTGATTTTTTTACTTTATGTGCAGGGCAATCCACAGGTGGAATTAGAAGATAAAGGAGTATTTGACAGTGGATGCTCAAGGCACATGACTGGAAACATGTCGTATCTTGAAGATTTTGAAGCAATTGATGGAGGATATGTTGCTTTTGGGAGTAATCCCAAAGGAGGGAAAATCACAGGAAAAGGTATAATAAAAACTGGTAAATTAGATTTTGATAATGTGTACTCTGTAAAAGAGCTTAAGTTTAATCTCTTTAGTGTCTCACAAATGTGTGACAAAAAGAATAGTATTCTTTTTACTGACATTGAATGTTTTGTCTTATCTCCTGACTTTAAGTTGACTGATGAAAGTCATGTTTTACTTAAAGTTCCTAGAATAGACAACATATACAGTGTTGATTTAAAGAATATGGTTCCCAAAAGAGGTTTGATTTGTCTCTTTGCAAATGCCACATCTGATGAATCTAAGCTTTGGCATAGAAGGCTTGGACATTTAAATTTCAAAACAATGAATAAATTGGTTAAGGGAAACCTTGTAAGAGGGTTACTGATGAACTCAAATAAGTACATTTTATTACTATCATTTATCCAATTAATTTGACTTGTTTTACTATATTATGTATGAGGATTGATACTTAATCGTTTACTTTTGTAATTCTCAGTTGAAAACAAGCATTTGGTGAAACTTGGTGATTTTGGACTAATTATGGAGCAAAACATGCATAAAGTGAAGAGTCTACTGAAATGGACAAGATCAAGTCAAATCTGCTCCAGATGCGCCGCATCTCACTCATTACATGCGCCGCATCACTATCAAGATCTCACCAGATACGATCCAAGATACAAGAGGACATGCGCCGCATCCAAAGATGAAGATACGCCGCATCTTCTGGCGGTGTACGAATATTCTTGAATATTATAATCTTGGACCCCACGCGAAGTTAAGTACATGCTCCGCATCTACTTACAAGATGCGCCGCATCTCACCCTCAGACAGAAACTATAAATACCCCAAGACCAGACGAATTTCGTACGACATATATTATAACCGAAGACCGAAGACCAGAAACCTAGGACGAATTCAGTCAAGGTAGCAGCACAAGACACACCCAAATCAAAGATACAAGAGCTGTAAGAAGGTGCTGCATATGTTTAATTCATTAAGTAGTTTTGTTTTATTGTGTTAGTAAACTTTAATTCATCAAGATTGGTGGCTTGTGTAACGTGACAACGGAAAGGTTGCACTCCCTTAAAACTGCTTTCTCATCAATTAAAGTTTATATGTTAGTGTCATTGGTGACTTTTATTAGTGCATTGATAACCTCTGTGTCTAGCTGAGCGTTGATCGGGTCGCCATGCCTCTGCCCTCGCCTGTTTATTAGATGCCTATGTATTCTATGGTCTGTAGAAAAGTAGGAGAAAGATAAACGGGATAGTCATAAGTAATCATTAAGGGTTTACTCGCCGATAAGATTAGAACCAACGAGAAAGGACTTAATCTCGGTGCGTTGCATCGAACTATACACTTCATATAACACTAGCAATAAAACAAGTGACAAACTACTTATCATAAGGACAGCCCTCTTATTGTCTCGAGTATTTATCTGTGTACGTGTGTGCTACTTGCTGATTCGTGCCTATTGGTTTAGTTTATTATTTAATTGCAACCAAATCGTGCCAGTCTCTCAGGCTGAACCCCCTTGCGTTAGATTAGATTGTATAGCTAACTTAATATATTAAAATACTGATTAGAATAACTAGATAATACGTTCCACTCTTAGTGATCGACACTCTACTTACCATTATATTCATACTGACCGGGTACACTGCTCGTTAAGTGTGTATGTTATTGATAAGTCGGCTAAATATAAATTTAAAACTTGAGTAGGCATTAAAACTGCTAAACCGCAACGACACATCACGCGCATCAAGTTTTTGGCGCCGCTGCCGGGGAGTGAATTGTTATTATCTGTTAATTTGATTAGTATTTTAATTAGGTTTTTAATTTTTTTTCTAACCGCTAATTTTGTTGTGTATTAGATTAATTTGCATTCATTGTACTATTTTGCATATTTTCTGTTTTTGTGTGTTATTTGTTTGCTTTTATTTGTGTTTATTTTTGTGTGTTTTTATTTGTTTTATTTTTCGTATTTTTTGTGTGTTCTGCTATCGTTGTACTGAGCTAAATCGAACGATACGGCGCATCTGATTTCTCAGATACGGCGTATTGCGTTCAATTTTTATAAAATACAACGCGTTTAATTAATTCGATACGACGCATCTTTTCCCCAAGATACGGCGTATCTGTTTTTAATAAGAAAATTTTTCTAAGCGATAAAGTGATACGACGCATCTTTTCCCCAAGATACGGCGTATCTGTTTTTAATAAATTTTTTTTCTTCTAAACGTTAACGCGATACGACGCATCTGCTTTAGCAGATACGGCGTATCTATTATTTTAATTAAAAACAGTTTGCGAATTATTAAACAGATACGGCGTATCGATTTTTATCGATACGGCGCATCTTCTGAATCAAAAATCTTATATTTTGAAACGTAACGAAAATACGGCGCATTAACTTTTGTTAATACGACGCATTTAATTTTTATAAGTATATCGATTTTTGATAATTAAAACAGATACGGCGCATTCTAATTTCTAAAGCAGCGTATCTAATTTTCTAAATAAAAGTCTGATTTAATTTTAACGAGTATAAGATACGGCGTATCCAACTTTTTGGATACGGCGCATCGTCTGCAGTTATCAGTAACTTTTATTTTTCTTATCTCCGAACGGAAAATACTCTGACCCTTATACCTGGAAACTTTTACTTTGATATCTACCTCTCTTTGATTTTCAGGAACAATGTTCGATATTTTCCCCAACTTGTTCGGAAGACCCCGAAGAAATCTTACCATGGAAGAGTTTGCACTACTAATCGCTCAAGCCAATGAAAAAGAACATCATGAAGCAAGAAACTTTATTAATGAATTCAAAGGCAGTCATGAGCTGTTACTAAAGGAACAAAACAACATGATTTATGGATTGGCAATTGAAGTGCACCAATTGTCAACGGTGCTTAACAGGGTTCTTTTGGTAAGGGAAGACTTGAAAGGGATTACAACTAGAGGCGGAAAGTCAACCTTTCAAATCGGAGAGACACCCGAGGATGACGGTATAAACAAGATTTCCCCTGAATCTTTATCACCTGAGCAAGAGCAACCAAAAGAAAGTGATCCAGAACCAGTAATTAGAGAAGAACCTTCTGTTGAACCTAAACGATCAACACTACCTTTCCCACATAGGGTAAGGAAAGAGAAAGAAGATGCCTATCAAAAGAAATTCCTGGAAAATCTCAAGCAGCTGCAGCTAAGCATACCATTTATGGAAGCCCTGGTGCAAATGCCAAAATATGCTAAATATCTGAAGAGCTTGCTTACAAACAAGTCTAAACTTGAAGAGGCTTGCACAATAACAATGGGGAAAAGAAGCTCGGCTGCATTGCTCAACAAACTTCCGTCTAAAGAAAAAGATCCAGGGAGTTTCACTATTCCTTGTCAAATTAAAAATTTGCATATTGAAAATGCTTTAGCCGACCTAGGAGCTAGTATAAGTCTTATGCCCTCTTCTATGTATGATAAATTAGGTCTTGGTGAACCAAAACCTACTAGGATGTGCTTAGAACTAGCTGATAGGTCCATACAATACCCATTAGGAATAGCTGAAAATATATTAATAAAAGTTGATAAATTTGAATTACCTATCGACTTCGTTATCCTCGATATGCCTGAAAATTCTAGGACTCCTATAATATTAGGACGACCGTTTTTTAGCCACTGCTAGGGCCATAATTGATGTTTTTAATAAAAAGATAACTCTTACCATAGGAAAAGATGAGGTTGAGTTTAACATGGAACAATCTATGAGTAAAGATAAATCCGATGACGATGAATGCTATAATATCGATGTTTCTGATGACACGATTAATCGATTTACTCAAAAATTGTTAAAAAGTAATTTGCTTGATTCTTTTCTGCTTAAAAATCTAGAAAACACAATTGCTATAGAAGATCAAGTTGATGAAAACACTATTGATAATGATTTAGCTGCTGACTCTGCTGCATTTAACGCCATGCGGCGCATCGAAAATATCGATGCGGCGCATCTATCTGATGACAGCAGCGATATAGTTAAAGAACAAGTTTATTCCGCTAGTGCTACTGAAATTGATATTGTTAAACCTGTGCTTAAGGATCTCTCTTCTACTTTGGAGTATGCCTATTTAAATGGAAACACTAATTCGCCCGTTATTATTGCATCTGATTTAACGCCAAAGGAAAAGGAATCACTTTTGCAGGTGCTTTATAAACGAAGAGGAGCATTAGCATGGAGTATGTCTGATATTAAGGGAATTAGCCCGTCATTTTGTACGCATAAAATCCTTATGGAAGATGAATTCAAGCCAACTATCCAACCTCAAAGGCGCTTGAATCCAAAAGTCCAAGATGTGGTGAAAAATGAAATTGTGAAATTACTTGACTCCGGACTTATCTACCCAATTTCTGACAGCTTGTGGGTCAGTTCTATCCACGTCGTACCAAAAAAAGGAGGAATGACGGTAGTACTCAATGACGATAATGAACTAATTCCCTCAAGAACTATTACCGGATGGAGAGTTTGCATCGACTACCGCAAACTCAATGATGCTACGCGAAAAGATCACTTCCCTCTTCCATTTATTGATCAAACGTTAGAAAGACTATCTGGTCATGATTATTATTGCTTTTTAGATGGTTTTTCAGGTTTCTTCCAAATACCAATTGACCCTGAGGATCAAGAGAAGATGACTTTCACCTGCCCTTATGGAACCTTCGCCTATAGGAGAATGCCGTTCGGACTATGCAACGTCCCTGCTACTTTCCAACGTTGTATGACGGCTATCTTCCATGATATGGTAGAATACTTTATGGAAGTCTTCATGGACGACTTCTCGGTGTTCGGTAACTCATTTAGTGATTGTCTCTTTAAACTTGATAAAATGCTTGCTAGGTGTGAAGAAACTAACCTTGTTCTTAATTGGGAAAAATGTCACTTTATGGTTAGAGAGGGAATTGTGTTAGGACATAAGATTTCTGGGAAAGGTATAGAAGTCGATAAAGCTAAAATTGATGTAATTGCTAAACTACCTTACCCCACTAATGTAAAAGGTGTTAGAAGTTTTTTAGGGCATGCGGGATTTTATCGTAGGTTCATAAAGGATTTTTCAATGATATCTAGGCCTATGACCCAATTATTGCTAAAAGATGCGAAGTTTAATTTTTCTGAAGATTGCAAAAAGGCATTTAATATACTTAAAGAAAAACTAACTTCCGCACCTATTATAATTTCGCCGGATTGGAATTTGCCTTTTGAACTAATGTGTGATGCTAGTGATTATGCTGTTGGAGCTGTACTTGGTCAAAAGATAGATAAGAAATTTAAGCCAATTTATTATGCTAGCAAAACATTGAATAATGCCCAAGAACACTACACCACCACGGAAAAAGAACTTTTAGCAGTAGTTTTTGCATTCGATAAATTTAGATCATATCTTATATTGTCAAAAACTATGGTTTACACTGACCATTCTGCTTTGAAGTATTTGTTCAATAAACAGGATGCCAAGCCGAGGCTTATTAGGTGGGTTTTATTGCTCCAAGGATTCGATATTGAAATTAAAGATAAAAAGGGTGCCGAGAATCTAGCCGCTGACCACTTATCTAGACTTGAAAACCCTAATATGGAGGTGCTTGACGAACGGGAAATAGCCGATGACTTTCCTGATGAACACCTCATGATGGTAGGAATTAAGAGCAATAATATTGGACCATGGTATGCCGACTATATAAACTTTATTGTTGCAAATGAAATTCCAAAAGGGCTAACATCCGATGAGAAAAGAAGGTTTCTAACTCGCGCTAGCGAGTATATTTGGGATGAACCTTATGCCTTTAAATTATGTCCTGACAATATTATACGAAGATGCGTAGATGGTGATGACATCCCAGCAATATTGGCACATTGCCATTCAGGGCCAACGGGGGGACATCACGGTGCAGTCGTCACAAGAAGAAAGATCCTTGATGCGGGATTTTATTGGCCCACTATGTTGGATGATGCAAAAGATTATATAAAAGGATGTGATGCGTGTCAACGATCCGAGAATATAACATCAAGAAACGAAATGCCACAAAATTATATCCATGTGTGTGAAGTTTTCGACATATGGGGATTGGACTTCATGGGACCGTTTCCTGAATCTAAAGGTAATAAATATATTTTGGTTGCTGTTGATTACGTATCAAAATGGGTCGAAGCGCAAGCATTACCAACAAACGACAGCAAGGTAGTACTTAAGTTTTTACAAAGTTTGTTCTCTAGATTTGGAATTCCTAAAGCATTGATTAGTGATAGGGGGACACACTTTTGTAATCATCATCTGGGAAGAGCCTTGCAAAAATATGGAGTATATCATAGGGTTTCCACCGCGTACCATCCTCAATCCAATGGGCAAACTGAAGTAACCAATAGGGCTATAAAGCGAATTCTTGAAAAAACGACAGGATATAATCCAAAAGGGTGGTCTGACAAGTTAAATGATGCTTTATGGGCATTCCGTACAGCCTATAAGACACCAACGGGATGCACTCCATTTCGTCTTGTATACGGAAAATCATGCCACCTACCGGTCGAAATTGAACAAAGTGCATATTGGGCTTTAACTAATTGTAATATGGATATGGAAGCTGCAACGAAGAACCGTTTCATGGAACTTAATGAACTCTATGAACTAAGAGATGAGGCCTACAAAAATACTAAGATCTACAAAGAAAGAACTAAAAGATGGCATGACTCGAGGTTACGTGGAGATAAAACGTTTACTATTGGAGAAAAAGTGCTACTATTTAATTCTAGATTAAAGATGTATCCTGGTAAACTTAAATCGAGATGGACGGGTCCGTTCGTTGTCAAGAAAGTGTATCCATATGGAACTATTGAAATATGCGACAAAAATGGTTATATATTCAAAGTAAACGGGCAACGTGTGAAGAAATACTTTGATAATAAAATTGAGGATAATGAGAACGAGGTGGTGGAGTTTGAACCTGACGTATTGGAATGAAGAGCTGAACGTGAGTCTAACTTGAAGACTCTGGAATAAAGACAAGTGCTGACTGGGAGACAACCCGGATTTATCTTTTTATTATTCTGTTTATGTGTCGAGTCAGTCAGGCCGAAGAGGATACGGCGCATCTCCATCCTAAGATGCGACACATCTCCTGCAATGGTCATATCTTTATTTTTCTGCATTTATTTTTTACTTTTTGAATTTGAAACTTTTTATCAGTTTATTTTCAATGCGGCGCATCCCTGGTTAAGGATGCGGCGCATCTTCTATTCTGATCCGTAATTATTCCGGGCTCGATACGGCGTATCTTCTTCCATAAGATACGGCGCATCGACTGACCTGATGATTTTCATTTTAAGCTTTTATGTTTTATTTTTACCTAACTACTAATGTATTATGCAAGTTTGAACCTTTCTTATCTTAGGTGTGTTTTGAAGCCTTGGTGGTATTATAGATTCCTGCATTTCCTGTGGATACATCGAATATGATGCTTAAACGTTCTAATCCACAAGAAATTGATTTTTGCTCTAATACTAATGGAGGATCATACCGAGCAAATCTCATGGGAGTTTTTCTGTTCTAATTCTTTTATTTTCCAGGTTTTAACCTTTATTACAAACAACGAGGACGTTGTTTAACTTAAGTGGGGGGATTGGAGAATTAGAACACTTAACACTTACTTGTCCTAAACTTTTCAAAATATGCTTAAAATGTGCTTAATATATCAAAATTTAAAATTTTTAGCATGTTTTTGTTTAAAGTCTAAGTTGCATAGCTGCACACAAGACGTTATTTTCAAAAATTGTGATTTTTCAAAATTCACAAATCTATGAGTGTGCCGGTGACTTGTAAACTTTAGAACTTGGCTTGTATACTATTCGAGACCACCATAATAAGTATTATTTATATAATTGGAATGACTTGTCTAAATTGGTAAATTTCTAGGATTACACCCAAATAGCCTTTATATGTTTTGTGTTATTAGCTAACTACACTGGTTAGTTAACCCCCGTATAAACCCTTTTGTTACTCTCATTTTTAGAGTAAGATACCTCTAGAAAAACACTCAGAGCCATTCCTTTCGTTTCTTACACCTATGTTTAAAATGTTTCGTTACACCCTTACACCTTAGCCTACCCTGTAGATTAGAATCCGTGGTTGGTTAATTGCTATAGGCAAAGTGTGTTTCCTTACATTACCTGTGTTCGCGTGCGTAATTCATTATCTATGGTTAGGTCGGGAAATTGCACAATGCAATTGGAGTGAAAGTAAATATTGTATATCTATGAGTTTATTTTTCATGTGTTTACTACTTTCACTATTACCGTTATTTCTGAAGTATGAAAAGTATGGAAAAATTATCCAGAATTATCATTATAGTGATGTGGTGAAATTTTACACATCTATGTTTAGTGTCAAAAAAAAAAAAAAAAAAAAAAAAAAAAAAAAAAAAAAAAAAAAAAAAAAAAAATCGAAAAAATGAGAAAAGAAAAAGAAAAAAAGAAGAGTTGGATGTTTGTTTTTAAACCAACGATGTAAAGTTATGTAAGTGGTTGATATCACCACTAGTTGTTGTACTATATATTTATGGATTGAAATGGGAGTTGACAGTTATGGGAACGTCAACTAAGGTTTATTCTTTGATTAAGATCTTGTTGAGTATAATTCGTGTCTACCTAAAGCGTGTGTTTCAAGTGTTAAAGCGTGAGTTATTCAATGATATGAGTCTTATTCATGGGATGGTTGGGATAGTGATTAACCACACTTAGGATTTTAATTTATTTGTTTTGTTTATTTTTTATTTTACACCAATTTATATCCCAAATATTATCCATGCCCTGTATTATTCTTTATCCAACCAAACCTTTGATTTATTGAGATTAGGGATTTGAGCAATCTTAAGTATCGTAGTCGTGGATTCGGCTATGTATTTATGATTTTGTCGCCCTTTTTGATATATTATTATTGGTGAAGTTTGGACCTATCTTTAGCCTATTCGAGTTAAGGATTTGAGCAATTGCAAGTATCGTGTTCGTGGATTCGATCATGTATTTGTGATTTTGTCGCCTTTTCTGGAATTTGAGATCGATAGTGATTAAGAATAATTAACCCTTAAGCCTAAAAACCCTTTTTACCGCTTTAGACTTGTTATTCCTTAGCTTTAGTGGTGGAGATGTGTATACTTGCCAAGCTTATGATAGAATATTCGTCGCGACTGGACAGTTAAACGATTAGATTTGCTTTTATCGAAATATTTTTATTCTACTTTGTTAAGTGTTTAGTTGTGTGATTATGATAAAACGAATACATGCTTAAATATAAAAATAAATCCTAATATCTTTTAGGATACATTTTCATAAGTTTTAATCTAAGGTTTACTTGGGGACAAGTAAAGTTCAAGTGGGGGGATATTTGATGAACTCAAATAAGTACATTTTATTACTATCATTTATCCTATTAATTTGACTTGTTTTACTATATTATGTATGAGGATTGATACTTAATCGTTTACTTTTGTAATTCTCAGTTGAAAACAAGCATTTGGTGAAACTTGGCGATTTTGGACTAATTATGGAGCAAAACATGCATAAAGTGAAGAGTCTACTGAAATGGACAAGATCAAGTCAAATCTGCTCCAGATGCGCCGCATCTCACTCATTACATGCGCCGCATCACTATCAAGATCTCACCAGATACGATCCAAGATACAAGAGGACATGCGCCGCATCCAAAGATGAAGATACGCCGCATCTTCTGGCGGTGTACGAATATTCCTGAATATTATAATCTTGGACCCCACGCGAAGTTAAGTACATGCGCCGCATCTACTTACAAGATGCGCCGCATCTCACCCTCAGACAGAAACTATAAATACCCCAAGACCAGACGAATTTCGTACGACATATATTATAACCGAAGACCGAAGACCAGAAACCTAGGACGAATTCAGTCAAGGTAGCAGCACAAGACACACCCAAATCAAAGATACAAGAGCTGTAAGAAGGTGCTGCATATGTTTAATTCATTAAGTAGTTTTGTTTTATTGTGTTAGTAAACTTTAATTCATCAAGATTGGTGGCTTGTGTAACGTGACAACGGAAAGGTTGCACTCCCTTAAAACTGCTTTCTCATCAATTAAAGTTTATATGTTAGTGTCATTGGTGACTTTTATTAGTGCATTGATAACCTCTGTGTCTAGCTGAGCGTTGATCGGGTCGCCATGCCTCTGCCCTCGCCTGTTTATTAGATGCCTATGTATTCTATGGTCTGTAGAAAAGTAGGAGAAAGATAAACGGGATAGTCATAAGTAATCATTAAGGGTTTACTCGCCGATAAGATTAGAACCAACGAGAAAGGACTTAATCTCGGTGCGTTGCATCGAACTATACACTTCATATAACACTAGCAATAAAACAAGTGACAAACTACTTATCAAAAGGACAGCCCTCTTATTGTCTCGAGTATTTATCTGTGTACGTGTGTGCTACTTGCTGATTCGTGCCTATTGGTTTAGTTTATTATTTAATTGCAACCAAATCGTGTCAGTCTCTCAGGCTGAACCCCCTTGCGTTAGATTAGATTGTATAGCTAACTTAATATATTAAAATACTGATTAGAATAACTAGATAATACGTTCCACTCTTAGTGATCGACACTCTACTTACCATTATATTCATACTGACTGGGTACACTGCTCGTTAAGTGTGTGTGTTATTGATAAGTCGGCTAAATATAAATTTAAAACTTGAGTAGGCATTAAAACTGCTAAACCGCAACGACACATCACGCGCATCAGTTACCTTCAAAAGTTTTTGAAAATACTAAAATCTGTGTTGCTTGTCAGAAGGGAAAACAACACAGAGCTTCTTGTAAGACCAAAGCAGTGAACTCAATAAGTCATCCTTTACATATGTTGCACATGGATTTATTTGGACCAACATTTGTAAAAAGTTTAATGAAATAGATGTATTGCCTAGTTGTCGCAGATGATTATAGTAGGTTCACTTGGGTTTTCTTTTTAGCAACTAAGGATGAAACCAGTAGCATTCTTAAGGCTTTTATAACTAAGATAGAAAATCTAGTTAACCATAAGGTTAAAGTAATAAGATGTGATAATGGAACTGAGTTTAAGAATAGGGATATGAACCGGTTTTGTGAGATGAAAGGTATTGAGAGACAGTATAGTATAGCTAGAACTCCTCAACAAAATGGAGTTGCTGAGAGGAGGAATATGACACTTATTGAGGCTGCTAGAACAATGTTAGCTGATTCTAAATTACCTACTACTTTTTGGGCTGAAGCAGTTAATACTGCTTGTTATGTGCAGAATAGAAGTAAAGTAGTTAAGCCTCACAACAAGACCCCTTATGAACTTTTACATGGTAGAAAACCATTTCTAGATTTCTTAAGACCATTTGGGTGTCCTGTTACTATCTTGAATACGATAGATCACTTAGGCAAGTTTGATGGCAAGGCTGATGAAGGATTCTTTGTTGGATACTCAATGAATAGCAAAGCTTTTAAACAAAACATATTGAGATAAGACATCATTTTATAAGAGATTGTTATGAAAATAAGTTAATTCAAATCGTTAAAATCCATACTGATAATAATGTTGCAGATTTGCTCACAAAAGCTTTTGATGTGGGTAGATTTCAATTTTTGGTTGTCAGTATTGGAATGATAAATCTTTGAAAATTCTTATCTCTTTGTGTTTTTGTAAAGTTTTGAAAGGATTAGTACTGTTATTAGGTCAATAAATTGTTTCTGCTCCTAAGTATACTTAGTGTTGCTAAGTCTACTTAAAACTACTGTGTTAATACTGCTAGTTATACTTAGAACTGCTAGTTAATGCTGCTAGTTTTTCTGAACAACTGCTGAGTATAATTAGATTATGTAAAGTGTTATTGCTTGTGTTGTTCTTGGTTGTGGACTAACACTTGCAGCTTAAGCAAGCAGTATGATTGGTGTTGATGGTGTGTGAGAAGCAAAGTGGTGATTTGTTTGCTGTGGTGCATCTGATTAATGATAGAATGGATTTGAGAATCTCTTGACAAAGGTTTACACCTGAGTTAGGAAGTTCTTTAAAGTATTTTCTTGAAATCAATCTATTTTGAACATGAATTGATGGTCATAGTTAGTCAGATAGTAACTGAGCTAACTCACTCTATACCATTCTATTATTTGATTGTGTGCTAGTCTAAGGACATCTGGTATAGAGAACAGCGAGCAAAAGTGAATCTAATGCATTTGTGTTAGAGGCAACACCTGCCACGAGCTGGAAACCCTGTCAAGAAGGCTCTTTTAATGAGTCTATCTGATCACATGCAGTATTTATACCGACATCAATGGTTCCCACACAACCAAAGGTTAAATGTAACCGAAAATGCTGGGATTTTTTTTTGGTTAAAAGTTAGTGCTGCTAAGCATAAACTTAGTGCTGCTAGGTTTCTGCTGCTAGATTTTAGAGTGCAGGGTATGGTTATGTAACTTTTCATTAAAGGGTATAAATCCCTAATTGATTCACACAATCAGTTTCACGTGCACATAATTCACTCTCATCTAAACCCTAATTCAGTTTTTATCATCAAATCGAAAAACCCCCAAATCAAATCATCATGTCGCACTTAACTTTTACTAAACCATACAATAATGTTTCACTTTTAGAAAACTCTAACGAGTGTGTAGATTTTACTGAAATCATTGATTTTCTTAATGCAAGCTATATAAGGTTTGCTTTAACAGTAAAAACTACTATATATATTTCCAACATTATACAGTTTTGGTCGTCTGCTAAGGTCGAAACTCATAATGGGGAAGTACAAAATCATGCCCTTGTTGTGGAGTTTGATAGAACTCCTTAGATCATTATGAGCACTAGGAATAACAATAACAATGGCGAAATATTCAAAAAAAGAATCAATTGTTATTGAACAAGGTTTTTCTTCAATGTCTTTCACATACACACTCCAATTCTACTTGATCAAGGTAGAACGTGTTACACACCTTGTAACAGGGATCAAGACTTGACCTTGAAGTGTAAAACAAACTCTAAACCCTAGGCGTTTTACAAACCCTACGCCTAGGAACACACACACCCCTTTAGTGCACTACATTGTATGCATATCAAAAACTAATGACCTAATGTCTCTTTGTATAATAGAGATCATCTAGGTTTACAAGGAAAACATTCCTAATACAATAAGGAAACTAAATATTCTTAGAATCTTCTAAAAGCTCAATCTTTTTGTAGTTTCCCTTCTTGTCACTTTAAGTCCTTTATGTTTCATTCTTCATGTGTAACACCCCCAAATTACCGCAGCGAAACAGTAGAGTCAAGGGGGTATTACTTCATAATACAGATCAAGGTATAGAAAACGACCTCTAAATGAGACGTTTTAAAAAGTTATCATTCGAATTATTAAAATCAGAGTTATGACATTAAGTTCAAAAGTAAAGATTACATAAAAGTTTTCAAAGTGCATCGAATGATAAAGATAAGATATGAGTCTTCAAGTATGCAAATGTCCCTAGAATCCATGCATCCACTATCGCCTTAATAACCTGAGATAAACATGCTAAAAAGTGTCAACCAAAGGTTGGTGAGTTCATAGAGTTTAGTTTAAAATGTAAAGTATTTGAATAGAGATTTCCCCGCAAAGGCATTGTAAATCCACTCAGTCTCAAGTCCCGCCCATACAAGACTTGCAACCTGTGTGTTTACAACCCACTGCCAACATAGTATAATGAATAAAGTTTCCACCACAAAGGCATTGTAAATCCACTCAGTCCCAAGTCCCGCCCATACAAGACTTGCAACCTGTGTGTTTACAACCCACTGCCAAAATAAGATTATCATGAGACATCCAAATAAATAGACTTCCAACATTGCCATGTCGGGTTGATGACTGCACCCAATTTAAGGGTCTACCGACATTGCCATGTCAGGTTGATGTAGGTCTGAATCGAGTCTAATTACAGTTATCAATAGAAATCAAGAAAGCGTAGAGTATCATAAAAGTATGAATATTTGAGTAATTGCATAAATCATGTATTTGATAAAGGAGTAAAGTAGTTTAAGCATGTATCTCCCCCAAAGAGTATAAAACAAGCATTAAAAGAGTAGGGGCTATGACTCACGGTGAATCGTGAAAGTTTCTAGAGTTCTTGTAAAAGTAAATAAATATAGTTGAGCATGTATCTCCCCCAAAGAGTAAATCAAAGTGTAAAACCCCGAAACTAATATAATCCGGAATGACAAAAATACCCTCGAACCTAAAATTTTGAGAAAAAATATAAAAACTATACAAGTAATGTTAAGTACACTTAACCTAAGTTCAAAAATAATTAAAACATTACATTATACAATGTGGTACAAAAAAAAGAAAAAAGAAAGGACTATGTTATATGCCGCCCCCCCCCCCCCCTTGGACCATAAACATGACCAAGTTCATGATTGCACAAATTATGGTAAGTCCTTAATGTGATTTACTCCTTCCTTATTGTCCTAAACAAATTTTCGGTTCCCATTTTTTTTCTCTATAACCGATCCTCCCAAAACAAGAACCCTAAACTTCTCTCAAAAACAAACCTTCGGCTGTTCTTATTGTTGCTGCTGCCACGATCCAAAGAATCATCAAAGGAGGCTTCAGTATTGTTCATAATCCTTGTTTAATCATCACAAGGTAAACCTCTAACACCAACCAAGATCCATTCGAATTTTGTGAGGCAAAAGCTAACCAAAAACCATGTTTTTTACCCTATGGTGGCTGTTCGGTCGATCAAGGAAGAAGGAGGAAGAAAAGAGAGTTTCGTGTGGTGTTTTGATTGTTGTCGTGTTCGTGTTCTTCGTGGTCTACGAGGGTATTGTATCACCTACTATATTCG
Organism: Artemisia tridentata subsp. tridentata; assembly: GCA_021014915.2. NCBI lineage: Eukaryota > Viridiplantae > Streptophyta > Magnoliopsida > Asterales > Asteraceae > Artemisia > Artemisia tridentata. The sequence goes on along the minus strand of CP139505.1, from coordinate 136,354,211 downwards.
ATCATTGTTTCTTGTTTTTCTTTTGATTCTAGTCGAATTAACCACAAGAGTTATCACATAAAATCATAAACTAACAAAACCCTAAAATCGTATGAATGAATCGGCTGAACTTTTGTATTGAAATAATTCATTGTGATCATGTTAAAACCTGTTTTGAATGACCTAAATATGTTATGGACTCACCCATAATCGATTGGTGCCAAGAACTAATGATTTGAATGGTAAAAACCCTAAGATGGACATGTTTCTGTGAGGCCTGATTCTGAGTTGAATTTTTGGTCGACTTTAACCGGCTGTAACTTTATGATGGAATCGAGTTTTTGGGTGTTTTAAGAGTCTAAAACTAAGTTCAATGAAATGGCTACCTGGGAAAATTTAGTATTTAATTTTTGGAGGCCTGGAAGGTTACTTTTTGATTTTTAGAATATTATGTGTCTGATCGGATTTGTGAGTCTGGAAAATCAGTCCGGGTTTTTGAATTTTAATTTCCAAACCATGTCGAATTAAGAGGTTTCCTTTGAACTGGGTAATCTTTAAGATGTCTATTACTTCCTGGAATTTTTGTAGATTTTTTTGAATTTTTCTTAAAAGGTTTCTAAGTAATAACTTTTCGTATAGCAAAATCAATCAGAAATCTGGACGAGTTGGTTTAAGTGAATTTTAATCCATAGCCTTGTTACTTAATAAAATCTGGAAAAATTAGATAAAATACTTAAGACATTTTTGCATCTCTGGGAATTTTTGGAGAATTTATTTCTGAGTTCTTATATAATTTTAGATTTATAGAAAACCTAACAATTTCAAGCTTAAAACTGTTAGAACCTGATGAAAAGTATAAAAAGGGTTTTGAAAGGTGTTTCGTGTTATTTTAAAAACTAAAGGGACTAAATGTGTAATTTTATGAAACTTGAAGGTTTGATTCGTGCCACACTTATATTTGAGAGTATAATCTGTAATTTAGTAAATATGAGGGTTAGTTGTGTAATTATGAACATAATAAAGGTTGAAGTGTAATTTGTATAATTATAAGGTTTATTTTGTGATTTTGGGTAAATCAAGGGTGTAATGTGTAATCTATGAAACTTAAAGGACGGGAGATGTGATTCTGAATAAATGATGCACTTAAATTAGTAGTTTGCAATATTTTAATTCAAGACCCTTAACTTTGGGATGTTTGCAATTAAAAACCCTAACTTATAGAAACTTGTCATATTTAACCTTGAACTTATGTAAAAGGCATTATGAACCTTAACCTACTAACATGGTCATCTTTAATAAGTTGATAAACAGGAATGATAATAACTAAAGTTACTGAATGTGTAAAGTTACCTAAGATGGAGAGAAACTAAAATGAAACCTTATGATTAAGAAACTATGAAATCATAAAGCTATGAAACTTATAAATACAATTATAATTCATGTAGATTCGCTGAAGCGGGAGTAATCCGGTGTTTTGTGATCTGCCTTTGGTTTGTTTTGCTATCGGATAAGGTACAGATATTCTGCCCTTTTAATAAGGTGCCTTCAGTCTCTTGAACACTGATTTGATTTGACCTTGACCTTTACTATGAACCTTTGACATTTGAACCTCTGGCATATGAACCTTTTGATATGAATCCTGTGATATGAACCTTGACATTTGGACTATGATTATGACTATATGAACCTTTGTTTTGATATGACCCCTTAACCTTTGAGCCCAGTTTGATACTACGAGCCAAATATGTTTCCTAGCCATGAAGGTAACATGGCCGTGTCATTGATGCACCAATGGCATGACTCTTGTGTGGTCAAAGTGATTAACCACACCGTCCCCATTTTGATATGATATACGCGCTTTATGATTTGTTATGGCCAATATGATTTGTTTGGGGGGCGTATGGATGCATCCTAGATTTGTTCTGTATATGATGTGATATGATATGATTTGATTTGGTGACTGATGATGGGTGCAATCCACGTCTTTCACAAAATTTGGGAGCTCGCTACTCCATTTGAAGAATGAGGACACCCCTCATATTATCTGATTATCTGAGAGGTCTCCCCTCTATATGATTTGAAGATTATGGTTACGATATGATATGATTTGATTTGTTTGGGCTCGTGGTGGATGACTGTCCTAAACCTTACTCTTTATTTCCTTTTCCTATATCTCATTCATTATGATATGACTGTTCATTTCCATTTGATTTTGGTTTCCGTTTATTATATATCTGTTCACTGGGCTTTTTAAGCTCAGCCGCATTTCTTTTCCTGCGGCAGGTTTTAGTAGGAAGCCAGGAGCTTGGGTTTTCTTTGGGATGAGAGATTAGCTTATGAAGACGATACCTTAGTTTTAGTATTCACTTGTGTATGACTACGTAGATTTGATATATTTCCTTTGTAACATTGTAAACCAATTATATTATGTAAGTTGTATGTTATGCTTGCCTTTGATATGTCACCATTTGCGTGACACTTCTACCCTTGTCGGGTTGGGGTGTTACAATTATGGTTTCAGAGACAGGTTTACGACTTGTAGTACATCTACCCTTGGCCTGTGTAAGTTAGGACCCCTAAGTTTCCACTGTAGGCGCTCGTAGGATAACCTTTGCGAAGTTGCGTAAGATTTTCCCATAGGAACATAAGTCATAACCGGTGAGGAATGGGTAGTCTAGGACCTCCATGTGAGTAGTATTTGCTTTCGCATCACTCTGAATCTTGCCTTTGCCTTTAGTCATGCCTTATAAGAACGTTTGTCGCAGAAGACGAGGAAGTCTTACCTTCCGTCATTTGAATGATGAACTTTGTATGTTAACCCATTTCCTTTAGAAGGATTGAGGTTGATATTTGTCCAGTACGGAATTGTTGTCTAAGCATGCTGATGCTAATAACTGATATTCCATACATTCCAACTCTGACAGTTAAACGATGTTTGTATTACTATCGGTGCACACCCTACCATTCCTATGTTATAAGCTAAACAAGATTCCAATCCTTTGAACTGTTCTCGATGCTAACCTTCAATTTGATATATTTGACTTTGATATATTCTAATACCCTCCCATCCCACACTTTGATGAACCATGTACCTAAATTTGACATGTGAACTATCCGTATGTTTTGACAACCACATTCGCTCTAAGAATCCGTTTGCCTTTGGATGCATTTGACCTTGAGGTCTTTTGATTTTGGATTGGTGACTTTTGTGAAGCTACCGTAGACTGCCATATTTGAGACGTGACCTTTCATAATCTGCTCCACCATATTTGGATATGATATTCTAAATCATTTGAATCTGTTAAAATTTTTGGGCTTTGGAAGCACATACCCTGATCTCCTTGATTTCCAATTTTCTCCTAACGTCTGTTAGTATCCACTCTTGGAAAGCTCCGGCACTTGAAAGTTTGTTGTACGAATTTCTGGTGTTCCGATAAACCTTTTGAGATCCGTTGGGAAGTGAAGTTTGCATTGACCTGAAGAAGTTAAGAGAGTGTAGGAACTGATGGAATATGAGTTTGTTCACTTCAGTGATCTCTTTGAATGCTCCTGCTCGTTTATGAAGAAGAAAGAGAGAAGTATGCGGCGGCGCACCGACTATTGTGAATTCTAACCGTAATCATTATTCATTTCCGCGTATCAGTATTTGATTCGATTTGTTCCATCTTTGTGAAGAGGAAGATTTGTGATATGAAGAGTTTCCCTAAGAAGATTTCTTGAAGCTGTTTTAGTACTCGTGTGACCACTATGAGTTTGAATGATGTCAATTATATTGGCTGGAAGAAGCATATTTTCGCAAGTAGCTGGACAATTGTCATAGTATGACAGTGTGTTTATGCTCAGAGACGAACGAGGAACTCGTAGACCATTTGTTTGTATTTTGTGAACCGACCCTTTGTTCTGGAAGAATAGTTTTGATTTGCGATCAGAGATTGTAGCAGACAACACCCCAGGTATCCGATGACGACAGAGCTTCCACAAAAAGGACCAAGACTGAAGACCATGGTTAGAGTTAGAAACCTTGTAGAAGATTGGTAGAAGATGTTCGTGACCGGCGTTACCAAGAGAGAAGCATGAGAGGAGAAGACAGACTGAGATGAGACTCGATTATACCTCAAGCAGCATGTGGAGATTGCAGTTGGGCATCAAGACGACCAGACCGTAGAAGATGAGCTTTCAGCACATAACCCAGGAAGTCCACAGCAGTTTGAGTTGGTGAATTTTGAATCATGCTAGAAGACCTGTAGGAGACACGCAACTTTGTTCCTTTAGTCATTTCAGTTGTACTAAAATGAATTGAGGGCTGAAGCAGACTCGCAAATGGAGGAATGCACGGTGATCACGTCAGAGAATCACGCTACCACACCGAAGTATCCAGAAGAAGTGTCGAAGACTTGAGGAACCAGACTCAAGTTTATGATTTCCTTTTCACTCTATGATCGTATGATTAGACAAGAGAACGACTACTTGGAATTTGAAAAGATTCGAAATCATGAAATTGAATGGATGAAATTTTGTAGTAAACGTTTGGATTTGGAAGATTTGATTGTTGTAAGGGATGAAGATATTGAAGACGTAATTCATTTCCCCTTAGACCACTTAAGTTTCCGCTACCTTTCGATAGGATCTTTTGAATGAGCTTTACCCTATTAGAAATTCCGTTCTGTGTTTGTTATGCATTTGTTTGGATGATGGTTTCGTTATGAGAAGGATGATGAATTGTGGAAGACCTAACGTTCGACGACGAGTTTCATTTTGAGATGTATACATTCCGTTACGCTATTTGTACGTTCAAATTCCTCCGATTTAGAATCCGTAGTGATGTTTGTTTTGGACCAACCTTAGGAGGTAGAAAGACTGATAGGTGGTTAAGATAAGTAGTTCTGTTCGCGACTTGAGATAAAGTATGACCATCATGATGGTATACTCATATGATGCTGGTATTATGACGAGTAGCTAACGTGATAATACTTACGTCATATGACGTACCCTTATTGTGTTCATAGGATATTTCGAGGAGTGCTTTAGAAACCTTATAATGTTGATAGGAGATGTAAGAATTTTTGCATCTGTAAGATTTAGGTTCATTCCACCTATACGCTTAATCTGTTCGTCGTTATACGATCTGATACGTTCGATTTTTGACACGCATTTGTTGATCCCTATACTTCTGACAAGAATCATAAGATCTGCTGTGAAGTTTCTGCCATTTGATGTCACCAACAATCTATGTTCTGTACGATCTCATGTGATTTGCTTAATCAAATTCTATGGACGGCATATCCGTCAAAATCCTATGTATTCTTTGTATCTCTTCCGAGAGAACGCGATAATCATTTGTCATGTTGGATATGATCTTTGCAATCTGAAATTCAGTATAGTATGTCCTTCTGAGAAACCCGAAGCTATCTTAGATCGACAACGAAGAGTCATGAGAAACAAGTCTCTTACATTTCCGTTCGCTGTCCGTTGTGTCTTCGGTTTTGTTCCATTTCCGTTCGTAAAGATTCTTTGGAAGAACCACCCAGAGCGGGAGGCTGCCTGGGAAACCGAGGAATCGATACGAGCTAGTTATCCGCATTTTGTATTCTGATCTGGTACGTCCCTATTTTGTTTTCGACCCTTTCACTTCTGATTCTTTGCAAATTTCGAGGACGAAATTTTTCTGTTAGAGGGGAAGAGTTGTAAAACCCCGAAACTAATATAATCCGGAATGACAAAAATACCCTCGAACCTAAAATTTTGAGAAAAAATATAAAAACTATACAAGTAATGTTAAGTACACTTAACCTAAGTTCAAAAATAATTAAAACATTACATTATACAATGTGGTACAAAAAAAAAAGAAAAAGAAAGGACTATGTTATATGCCGCCCCCCCCTTGGACCATAAACATGACCAAGTTCATGATTGCACAAATTATGGTAAGTCCTTAATGTGATTTACTCCTTCCTTATTGTCCTAAACAAATTTTCGGTTCCCATTTTTTTTCTCTATAACCGATCCTCCCAAAACAAGAACCCTAAACTTCTCTCAAAAACAAACCTTCGGCTGTTCTTATTGTTGCTGCTGCCACGATCCAAAGAATCATCAAAGGAGGCTTCAGTATTGTTCATAATCCTTGTTTAATCATCACAAGGTAAACCTCTAACACCAACCAAGATCCATTCGAATTTTGTGAGGCAAAAGCTAACCAAAAACCATGTTTTTTACCCTATGGTGGCTGTTCGGTCGATCAAGGAAGAAGGAGGAAGAAAAGAGAGTTTCGTGTGGTGTTTTGATTGTTGTCGTGTTCGTGTTCTTCGTGGTCTACGAGGGTATTGTATCACCTACTATATTCGATCATTGTTTCTTGTTTTTCTTTTGATTCTAGTCGAATTAACCACAAGAGTTATCACATAAAATCATAAACTAACAAAACCCTAAAATCGTATGAATGAATCGGCTGAACTTTTGTATTGAAATAATTCATTGTGATCATGTTAAAACCTGTTTTGAATGACCTAAATATGTTATGGACTCACCCATAATCGATTGGTGCCAAGAACTAATGATTTGAATGGTAAAAACCCTAAGATGGACATGTTTCTGTGAGGCCTGATTCTGAGTTGAATTTTTGGTCGACTTTAACCGGCTGTAACTTTATGATGGAATCGAGTTTTTGGGTGTTTTAAGAGTCTAAAACTAAGTTCAATGAAATGGCTACCTGGGAAAATTTAGTTTGTAATTTTTGGAGGCCTGGAAGGTTACTTTTTGATTTTTAGAATATTATGTGTCTGATCGGATTTGTGAGTCTGGAAAATCAGTCCGGGTTTTTGAATTTTAATTTCCAAACCATGTCGAATTAAGAGGTTTCCTTTGAACTGGGTAATCTTTAAGATGTCTATTACTTCCTGGAATTTTTGTAGATTTTTGTGAATTTTTCTTAAAAGGTTTCTAAGTAATAACTTTTCGTATAGCAAAATCAATCAGAAATCTGGACGAGTTGGTTTAAGTGAATTTTAATCCATAGCCTTGTTACTTAATAAAATCTGGAAAAATTAGATAAAATACTTAAGACATTTTTGCATCTCTGGGAATTTTTGGAGAATTTATTTCTGAGTTCTTATATAATTTTAGATTTATAGAAAACCTAACAATTTCAAGCTTAAAACTGTTAGAACCTGATGAAAAGTATAAAAAGGGTTTTGAAAGGTGTTTCGTGTTATTTTAAAAACTAAAGGGACTAAATGTGTAATTTTATGAAAATTGAAGGTTTGATTCGTGCCACACTTATATTTGAGAGTATAATCTGTAATTTAGTAAATATGAGGGTTAGTTGTGTAATTATGAACATAATAAAGGTTGAAGTGTAATTTGTATAATTATAAGGTTTATTTTGTGATTTTGGGTAAATCAAGGGTGTAATGTGTAATCTATGAAACTTAAAGGACGGGAGATGTGATTCTGAATAAATGATGCACTTAAATTAGTAGTTTGCAATATTTTAATTCAAGACCCTTAACTTTGGGATGTTTGCAATTAAAAACCCTAACTTATAGAAACTTGTCATATTTAACCTTGAACTTATGTAAAAGGCATTATGAACCTTAACCTACTAACATGGTCATCTTTAATAAGTTGATAAACAGGAATGATAATAACTAAAGTTACTGAATGTGTAAAGTTACCTAAGATGGAGAGAAACTAAAATGAAACCTTATGATTAAGAAACTATGAAATCATAAAGCTATGAAACTTATAAATACAATTATAATTCATGTAGATTCGCTGAAGCGGGAGTAATCCGGTGTTTTGTGATCTGCCTTTGGTTTGTTTTGCTATCGGATAAGGTACAGATATTCTGCCCTTTTAATAAGGTGCCTTCAGTCTCTTGAACACTGATTTGATTTGACCTTGACCTTTACTATGAACCTTTGACATTTGAACCTCTGGCATATGAACCTTTTGATATGAATCCTGTGATATGAACCTTGACATTTGGACTATGATTATGACTATATGAACCTTTGTTTTGATATGACCCCTTAACCTTTGAGCCCAGTTTGATACTACGAGCCAAATATGTTTCCTAGCCATGAAGGTAACATGGCCGTGTCATTGATGCACCAATGGCATGACTCTTGTGTGGTCAAAGTGATTAACCACACCGTCCCCATTTTGATATGATATACGCGCTTTATGATTTGTTATGGCCAATATGATTTGTTTGGGGGGCGTATGGATGCATCCTAGATTTGTTCTGTATATGATGTGATATGATATGATTTGATTTGGTGACTGATGATGGGTGCAATCCACGTCTTTCACAAAATTTGGGAGCTCGCTACTCCATTTGAAGAATGAGGACACCCCTCATATTATCTGATTATCTGAGAGGTCTCCCCTCTATATGATTTGAAGATTATGGTTACGATATGATATGATTTGATTTGTTTGGGCTCGTGGTGGATGACTGTCCTAAACCTTACTCTTTATTTCCTTTTCCTATATCTCATTCATTATGATATGACTGTTCATTTCCATTTGATTTTGGTTTCCGTTTATTATATATCTGTTCACTGGGCTTTTTAAGCTCAGCCGCATTTCTTTTCCTGTGGCAGGTTTTAGTAGAAAGCCAGGAGCTTGGGTTTTCTTTGGGATGAGAGATTAGCTTATGAAGACGATACCTTAGTTTTAGTATTCACTTGTGTATGACTACGTAGATTTGATATATTTCCTTTGTAACATTGTAAACCAATTATATTATGTAAGTTGTATGTTATGCTTGCCTTTGATATGTCACCATTTGCGTGACACTTCTACCCTTGTCGGGTTGGGGTGTTACAATTATGGTTTCAGAGACAGGTTTACGACTTGTAGTACATCTACCCTTGGCCTGTGTAAGTTAGGACCCCTAAGTTTCCACTGTAGGCGCTCGTAGGATAACCTTTGCGAAGTTGCGTAAGATTTTCCCATAGGAACATAAGTCATAACCGGTGAGGAATGGGTAGTCTAGGACCTCCATGTGAGTAGTATTTGCTTTCGCATCACTCTGAATCTTGCCTTTGCCTTTAGTCATGCCTTATAAGAACGTTTGTCGCAGAAGACGAGGAAGTCTTACCTTCCGTCATTTGAATGATGAACTTTGTATGTTAACCCATTTCCTTTAGAAGGATTGAGGTTGATATTTGTCCAGTACGGAATTGTTGTCTAAGCATGCTGATGCTAATAACTGATATTCCATACATTCCAACTCTGACAGTTAAACGATGTTTGTATTACTATCGGTGCACACCCTACCATTCCTATGTTATAAGCTAAACAAGATTCCAATCCTTTGAACTGTTCTCGATGCTAACCTTCAATTTGATATATTTGACTTTGATATATTCTAATACCCTCCCATCCCACACTTTGATGAACCATGTACCTAAATTTGACATGTGAACTATCCGTATGTTTTGACAACCACATTCGCTCTAAGAATCCGTTTGCCTTTGGATGCATTTGACCTTGAGGTCTTTTGATTTTGGATTGGTGACTTTTGTGAAGCTACCGTAGACTGCCATATTTGAGACGTGACCTTTCATAATCTGCTCCACCATATTTGGATATGATATTCTAAATCATTTGAATCTGTTAAAATTTTTGGGCTTTGGAAGCACATACCCTGATCTCCTTGATTTCCAATTTTCTCCTAACGTCTGTTAGTATCCACTCTTGGAAAGCTCCGGCACTTGAAAGTTTGTTGTACGAATTTCTGGTGTTCCGATAAACCTTTTGAGATCCGTTGGGAAGTGAAGTTTGCATTGACCTGAAGAAGTTAAGAGAGTGTAGGAACTGATGGAATATGAGTTTGTTCACTTCAGTGATCTCTTTGAATGCTCCTGCTCGTTTATGAAGAAGAAAGAGAGAAGTATGCGGCGGCGCACCGACTATTGTGAATTCTAACCGTAATCATTATTTATTTCCGCGTATCAGTATTTGATTCGATTTGTTCCATCTTTGTGAAGAGGAAGATTTGTGATATGAAGAGTTTCCCTAAGAAGATTTCTTGAAGCTGTTTTAGTACTCGTGTGACCACTATGAGTTTGAATGATGTCAATTGTATTGGCTGGAAGAAGCATATTTTCGCAAGTAGCTGGACAATTGTCATAGTATGACAGTGTGTTTATGCTCAGAGACGAACGAGGAACTCGTAGACCATTTGTTTGTATTTTGTGAACCGACCCTTTGTTCTGGAAGAATAGTTTTGATTTGCGATCAGAGATTGTAGCAGACAACACCCCAGGTATCCGATGACGACAGAGCTTCCACAAAAAGGACCAAGACTGAAGACCATGGTTAGAGTTAGAAACCTTGTAGAAGATTGGTAGAAGATGTTCGTGACCGGCGTTACCAAGAGAGAAGCATGAGAGGAGAAGACAGACTGAGATGAGGCTCGATTATACCTCAAGCAGCATGTGGAGATTGCAGTTGGGCATCAAGACGACCAGACCGTAGAAGATGAGCTTTCAGCACATAACCCAGGAAGTCCACAGCAGTTTGAGTTGGTGAATTTTGAATCATGCTAGAAGACCTGTAGGAGACACGCAACTTTGTTCCTTTAGTCATTTCAGTTGTACTAAAATGAATTGAGGGCTGAAGCAGACTCGCAAATGGAGGAATGCACGGTGATCACGTCAGAGAATCACGCTACCACACCGAAGTATCCAGAAGAAGTGTCGAAGACTTGAGGAACCAGACTCAAGTTTATGATTTCCTTTTCACTCTATGATCGTATGATTAGACAAGAGAACGACTACTTGGAATTTGAAAAGATTCGAAATCATGAAATTGAATGGATGAAATTTTGTAGTAAACGTTTGGATTTGGAAGATTTGATTGTTGTAAGGGATGAAGATATTGAAGACGTAATTCATTTCCCCTTAGACCACTTAAGTTTCCGCTACCTTTCGATAGGATCTTTTGAATGAGCTTTACCCTATTAGAAATTCCGTTCTGTGTTTGTTATGCATTTGTTTGGATGATGGTTTCGTTATGAGAAGGATGATGAATTGTGGAAGACCTAACGTTCGACGACGAGTTTCATTTTGAGATGTATACATTCCGTTACGCTATTTGTACGTTCAAATTCCTCCGATTTAGAATCCGTAGTGATGTTTGTTTTGGACCAACCTTAGGAGGTAGAAAGACTGATAGGTGGTTAAGATAAGTAGTTCTGTTCGCGACTTGAGATAAAGTATGACCATCATGATGGTATACTCATATGATGCTGGTATTATGACGAGTAGCTAACGTGATAATACTTACGTCATATGACGTACCCTTATTGTGTTCATAGGATATTTCGAGGAGTGCTTTAGAAACCTTATAATGTTGATAGGAGATGTAAGAATTTTTGCATCTGTAAGATTTAGGTTCATTCCACCTATACGCTTAATCTGTTCGTCGTTATACGATCTGATACGTTCGATTTTTGGCACGCATTTGTTGATCCCTATACTTCTGACAAGAATCATAAGATCTGCTGTGAAGTTTCTGCCATTTGATGTCACCAACAATCTATGTTCTGTACGATCTCATGTGATTTGCTTAATCAAATTCTATGGACGGCATATCCGTCAAAATCCTATGTATTCTTTGTATCTCTTCCGAGAGAACGCGATAATCATTTGTCATGTTGGATATGATCTTTGCAATCTGAAATTCAGTATAGTATGTCCTTCTGAGAAACCCGAAGCTATCTTAGATCGACAACGAAGAGTCATGAGAAACAAGTCTCTTACATTTCCGTTCGCTGTCCGTTGTGTCTTCGGTTTTGTTCCATTTCCGTTCGTAAAGATTCTTTGGAAGAACCACCCAGAGCGGGAAGCTGCCTGGGAAACCGAGGAATCGATATGAGCTAGTTATCCGCATTTTGTATTCTGATCTGGTACGTCCCTATTTTGTTTTCGATCCTTTCACTTCTGATTCTTTGCAAATTTCGAGGACGAAATTTTTCTGTTAGAGGGGAAGAGTTGTAAAACCCCGAAACTAATATAATCCGGAATGACAAAAATACCCTCGAACCTAAAATTTTGAGAAAAAATATAAAAACTATACAAGTAATGTTAAGTACACTTAACCTAAGTTCAAAAATAATTAAAACATTACATTATACAATGTGGTACAAAAAAAAAGAAAAAGAAAGGACTATGTTATATGCCGCCCCCCCCTTGGACCATAAACATGACCAAGTTCATGATTGCACAAATTATGGTAAGTCCTTAATGTGATTTACTCCTTCCTTATTGTCCTAAACAAATTTTCGGTTCCCATTTTTTTTCTCTATAACCGATCCTCCCAAAACAAGAACCCTAAACTTCTCTCAAAAACAAACCTTCGGCTGTTCTTATTGTTGCTGCTGCCACGATCCAAAGAATCATCAAAGGAGGCTTCAGTATTGTTCATAATCCTTGTTTAATCATCACAAGGTAAACCTCTAACACCAACCAAGATCCATTCGAATTTTGTGAGGCAAAAGCTAACCAAAAACCATGTTTTTTACCCTATGGTGGCTGTTCGGTCGATCAAGGAAGAAGGAGGAAGAAAAGAGAGTTTCGTGTGGTGTTTTGATTGTTGTCGTGTTCGTGTTCTTCGTGGTCTACGAGGGTATTGTATCACCTACTATATTCGATCATTGTTTCTTGTTTTTCTTTTGATTCTAGTCGAATTAACCACAAGAGTTATCACATAAAATCATAAACTAACAAAACCCTAAAATCGTATGAATGAATCGGCTGAACTTTTTTATTGAAATAATTCATTGTGATCATGTTAAAACCTGTTTTGAATGACCTAAATATGTTATGGACTCACCCATAATCGATTGGTGCCAAGAACTAATGATTTGAATGGTAAAAACCCTAAGATGGACATGTTTCTGTGAGGCCTGATTCTGAGTTGAATTTTTGGTCGACTTTAACCGGCTGTAACTTTATGATGGAATCGAGTTTTTGGGTGTTTTAAGAGTCTAAAACTAAGTTCAATGAAATGGCTACCTGGGAAAATTTAGTTTGTAATTTTTGGAGGCCTGGAAGGTTACTTTTTGATTTTTAGAATATTATGTGTCTGATCGGATTTGTGAGTCTGGAAAATCAGTCCGGGTTTTTGAATTTTAATTTCCAAACCATGTTGAATTAAGAGGTTTCCTTTTAACTGGGTAATCTTTAAGATGTCTATTACTTCCTGGAATTTTTGTAGATTTTTTTGAATTTTTCTTAAAAGGTTTCTAAGTAATAACTTTTCGTATAGCAAAATCAATCAGAAATCTGGACGAGTTGGTTTAAGTGAATTTTAATCCATAGCCTTGTTACTTAATAAAATCTGGAAAAATTAGATAAAATACTTAAGACATTTTTGCATCTCTGGGAATTTTTGGAGAATTTATTTCTGAGTTCTTATATAATTTTAGATTTATAGAAAACCTAACAATTTCAAGCTTAAAACTGTTAGAACCTGATGAAAAGTATAAAAAGGGTTTTGAAAGGTGTTTCGTGTTATTTTAAAAACTAAAGGGACTAAATGTGTAATTTTATGAAAATTGAAGGTTTGATTCGTGCCACACTTATATTTGAGAGTATAATCTGTAATTTAGTAAATATGAGGGTTAGTTGTGTAATTATGAACATAATAAAGGTTGAAGTGTAATTTGTATAATTATAAGGTTTATTTTGTGATTTTGGGTAAATCAAGGGTGTAATGTGTAATCTATGAAACTTAAAGGACGGGAGATGTGATTCTGAATAAATGATGCACTTAAATTAGTAGTTTGCAATATTTTAATTCAAGACCCTTAACTTTGGGATGTTTGCAATTAAAAACCCTAACTTATAGAAACTTGTCATATTTAACCTTGAACTTATGTAAAAGGCATTATGAACCTTAACCTACTAACATGGTCATCTTTAATAAGTTGATAAACAGGAATGATAATAACTAAAGTTACTGAATGTGTAAAGTTACCTAAGATGGAGAGAAACTAAAATGAAACCTTATGATTAAGAAACTATGAAATCATAAAGCTATGAAACTTATAAATACAATTATAATTCATGTAGATTCGCTGAAGCGGGAGTAATCCGGTGTTTTGTGATCTGCCTTTGGTTTGTTTTGCTATCGGATAAGGTACAGATATTCTGCCTTTTTAATAAGGTGCCTTCAGTCTCTTGAACACTGATTTGATTTGACCTTGACCTTTACTATGAACCTTTGACATTTGAACCTCTGGCATATGAACCTTTTGATATGAATCCTGTGATATGAACCTTGACATTTGGACTATGATTATGACTATATGAACCTTTGTTTTGATATGACCCCTTAACCTTTGAGCCCAGTTTGATACTACGAGCCAAATATGTTTCCTAGCCATGAAGGTAACATGGCCGTGTCATTGATGCACCAATGGCATGACTCTTGTGTGGTCAAAGTGATTAACCACACCGTCCCCATTTTGATATGATATGCGCGCTTTATGATTTGTTATGGCCAATATGATTTGTTTGGGGGGCGTATGGATGCATCCTAGATTTGTTCTGTATATGATGTGATATGATATGATTTGATTTGGTGACTGATGATGGGTGCAATCCACGTCTTTCACAAAATTTGGGAGCTCGCTACTCCATTTGAAGAATGAGGACACCCCTCATATTATCTGATTATCTGAGAGGTCTCCCCTCTATATGATTTGAAGATTATGGTTACGATATGATATGATTTGATTTGTTTGGGCTCGTGGTGGATGACTGTCCTAAACCTTACTCTTTATTTCCTTTTCCTATATCTCATTCATTATGATATGACTGTTCATTTCCATTTGATTTTGGTTTCCGTTTATTATATATCTGTTCACTGGGCTTTTTAAGCTCAGCCGCATTTCTTTTCCTGCGGCAGGTTTTAGTAGGAAGCCAGTAGCTTGGGTTTGCTTTGGGATGAGAGATTAGCTTATGAAGACGATACCTTAGTTTTAGTATTCACTTGTGTATGACTACGTAGATTTGATATATTTCCTTTGTAACATTGTAAACCAATTGTATTATGTAAGTTGTATGTTATGCTTGCCTTTGATATGTCACCATTTGCGTGACACTTCTACCCTTGTCAGGTTGGGGTGTTACACAAAGCGTATAAAAATAGGGGCTATGAATCTCACCTTAGCTGTAATAGTCAAGGAAATGTTATGTCTAAAGTATCACGGGAACGGCTCCACACACGACCTGAATAATAGGGAAGTCTGAGATTTTGATGGTCTAAGTTTGATTGGATGTGAATAATGATTGTGAACGAATATCGAATAAAGAATCGGATTGTGATGTGAATGAATGTTATGCTTATTATGCTTAAAGTTCAAAAATAATATTATACATAATATTATCATGTTTTTATGTTTTTGAAATCATGAATATCGCTTCCTCGAAAATTGTTGAATTAATACGTTAAGTTATTCGTTAAAATTACGTTAAGTAAATATAAACGTAATGAAAAATAAATATACTGAAACGAATGACAAAATGCATATGAAATAAGTAAAACATGAAATAGAAATGATTAAAAATAATGTTTACTGTCAAGTCCTTGGTCTTTTACAGAATGTACACTTTATACCCTAACGGTGTAGGTTTTGCACCGTTAGTCCTTGGCTAGTATATAATTATATTTTAAGTCCGTGAAGGTTCCAATTTGTCATTTTATGGTCTCTAATTAATGTCTTAACCGTTTCTACCTAATATTTACAGAAATGACAGTTTTGAATTTATTTACCGAAAGTTACACTTTTGCCCCCTAATAATAAAATGCGTTGCATTTTTAGTCCAAAATGTACTAAAGATAAAAATGATGCTCGATATGTGTTAATATGAATATGTAAACGTCAAATAAAAGTAGTACTCGTTATTCTAGCCATCCATGAAGGAGGTCAATGTATAGTACGTAAAATTAAATGATAAGAAAGCGTAAAATGAAATAAAAATGATATGCGATAGAAATAAATAAAAATGAATGCGATAAGTAAAGGTATGAGTATGTAAGTGTCAAGTATAAATAAAACGCAAGTTCTTAGCCATCCATTGAGGAGGTCATCGCATGGAATGTAAAATAAATAAAATGAAAAGTGTATAAATGTAACAAAAATGATATACGATTTAAAATAAATAGAAGTACGATGCATGAAAAATAAAAATGATATACGATATAAAATAAATAACGAGATGCAAAAATGAAATAAATGATCTATATACGTTCGAACGAGAAAGAAAATGATGCATGAGTGTGATATAAGCGAATAGAAGGTATTGAAATGGGTTAGTGAAAACTTACTACACGTTAAAGGTGGTGTTTAACGTTCGAATGAAGTCGAGAACAAGGAAATATGGTCGAAGCTTGTGAGACTCGATCAAACAATGGTTCTATTCTTATTGATAATTTCTCGGCAGCATAAGATTTGAGAGAATGAGAAAAAAAAGTATGCGTTTCTTGTGTGTACTCGTACAGTATATATAGTCAAGAAAGTATTCGAATGTCAGGATATATTCGCCCCATATTGGATTGCAAGATTCGGTTCATGAATTTGCATGTGGTCTTGATATTTCGAATTATTATATTAGATAGATAGTAGTATACGTTTCTAATATTAGTATTAGTATATGATTATATATATATATATATATATATATATATATATATATATATATATATATATATATAATATAGTTTATATAGTATATGTTCCCGAGTGAGGTTTACTTTAAATCTCGTTCATAACCCAATCGTTAAAAATAAAATGTGATATTTATCCCTCTCGAGTCTTGGGTGTATAGAAAATCGAGTTATGTAAAATATATGGTATTCTTGGGTGTCGAAATTAGATTTAAAAGAGGCAAAGTAAATGAGATTTGAGTCGAAGGGAATAAAAGAAAGAGAATGAAATTGGGCTGAAATTTTATATGGGCTTGAATAGTAACATACCAAAAATATAATTACAGGTCTGTTTGGTGATTATTGAGTATGTTTGATCCGTCTTGGTCCGTGTGTGAGCTCGTTCCAACGTATCGTAAATAACTTAACAATGTTTGAATAGAAATTTAGTAAACAAAAAGTTTAAATTTTTCTGTAAAAAATGGTTAAGTGAACAGTAATGATGGATTAATACTAGATTAGCGTTCACTAATGACTAGGGATTTCTACGGGTTGCTACATCATGTTTTGTATCTTCAAATCTTTTTGACCCAACAATCTTCCTCTATTTGATGATTACAAAACATACACGTTCTTGTATGAACTTCCTTAGACGTAGTAAAGAAGTTGAGATAATTAAATCTCACCATGAATGAAACAATCTTATCTTCCCCTTAATCCATGCCATGCCACCACAACATCTCTTCCCCTTTTTGTTATAATCAAATAGGGAACGTATGCAAATATGATCTTGACCACTACAAACCAATACCACACTCCTAATCCAAGCCTTCCAATGTTTCAAATTGCCCTCCATGACGCATATATAAGAAAAATGAATCCAAAACAGTAGAAACTCCAACTAGCAGTAGTAATAATGATCAACAGTAGTAAGAATCAAAAACTTCCCTTTGAGTGGTGCATGAACATCAAATGATTAAACACATCATAAGAATAAGCTTCCCCTAAAACGAATGTGTTAATCATCTTCATGATTCTTCAAATCTGTAGGCTCTTTGTAATGATCACTAATGAAGAAAACTAAGTATTACCAACTTGATGTTGAAGTAGAACAACCCAAACGTGTGTCTTATATCTTGTACTATAGATGTGACTTTGAACATATACTCAAAACCTATGTATAGGGAGACCGCAATCTCTTGACAATAATCCTCATCTTCAGTGAGACACTGAGCAGAATAACGTAACTCCTTAAAGTGATAGCAAAACCATCTTGCTAGATTTGTCAATTCTTTATCACAACATGAACGCACGAACAAGTTACCTTCTGCTAAAAGGTATGATAAAACACAAACCTGTGAAACTCCACTTTAACTTCAAATAGGTGATAAAAACTTTTCTTCGTAATCAATTAAACCAATAAATGAAAATACGAGCCCTTTTAAACGTTGATAAACATTTAAAATCAAAAACCATAACTCTTCAGTGTAAAATCCAAATCTGCCAATATATACAATTCCAAGTTCTGTCCGAGATCATTTAAACATGTTCTGTCCGACATTCTTTTAATCAATCATAGTTCAAACCATATTCAATGTATAGTCTGATATCGGACCAAAGCAACCAAATCCTTTTCCAAGAGTGACCAGTGGCTTATACCATACTTGTTTCATTAGAATTTGAAGCCGTAATACTGATCATAACACATATATCTCACAAACAACTATGAATCTCAAACGACTCCGAAATAGCCAACACCATAGTCAATAACCACATTAGCTTCTAAACTTTACATCCTTGTGTCGACATACTTCTCGTTGACACAGGAAACTAACCAGCGGCATTTATCCAATCATTGATCAAAACAGTATTATCTTTCAATAGTGTTAACAACTAACAAAGAATGAGTAGTGTTACCTTGGCAGTACTATTTCTCTTGGTAGCAGTAGAAACGAATAATGCCAGCAGTACTAAAATGTGGTACCAGTACCAACCATGTGTTCGCAGCAGTACAAACTTCCTCTTCACTTGGCAGTAGAAAGTACTTTGAGCAGTACTTGAATTGTCATGGCAGTACAAACTCAACAGCATTAACATGATAGTCATAGCAGCAGTATAAACGTTTAAACCAATCAGCTTTAAAACTCAATACAAGTTGATCATATAATCTTTTTGCTGCCAAAACCATGTAAGAATTAAATAGGTTATCAAGACTTTTCACAAATAACAATAACCTTTTCTTTGGACGTCTGAGCACAAAAATCTTCATAAGCAGTCACCTGGAAACCCAAACATAATCACTCATGATCTCCTTCCAGAACCGATCACCAAAGAATCACACGTACTGCTGCATTGATTTAGGGTTTTGTAAAAACCCTAAGTTATCATGAACCTCCATAATCTCTTCAACATCAGAAGTCCACTCTTGTTGCATGTTTTATCTAGCTGATTCTTTTTCAATCCTATATTACCTTCTAGCAGCACTTACACATGACAAGCAGTATTAAAACATCAAAACAGTAGTAATCACGAACCATATGAGTGCTGTTGTTTCTTGTTGATGCCATTCAAACCAGCAGCTGTTGTTGATCAGTACGAAGCCCTTTAAAAACGATCATAACAGAAACCCTAAAGTTCTAGGGTTTCGGTTTTGCTTCCATATTAAAACTGATTGAATAATAGATGATGGTTTTGTGTTATAAACAACTCTAACCAACCTCCTGATTAATTCGGATCCAAGTAATAATAAATTCAGGAAGTTTAATATTAAAAAATGTGAAGATCGTTGTAGCTCTAGTTTGTTAAGAACTAATCTATGGTTGAGTAAGATGAGAAGACATGGTTAGGTTAAGAGGATTTCCAAGAGAATATGCTTTGCTTGGAGGCAAAGGGGAGATGAAGGGTTGTGATGAGTTTGAATGAGTTGGAGGTGATGTAATGGAAGAGAGCCTAAGGTTTGAAATAAAAACCTTTAAAAAACATAAGAGCAAAAACCTTAAATATATACAACATTTTAACCATCATAAAAAACAGTCAACAACAAAAACCTTAAAAAAAACATATGTAACTCACCCAAACAAAATCTTCAAAATCGTCAACTCCTTCCAACCTTAACACAGATGACGATGATAACTCATCTCTATCAACATCCATTTTTTAATACAATAAACACTTCAAAAAAAAAAAAAAAAAAAAAAAAAAAAAAAAAAAAAAAAAAAAAAAAAAAAAAAAAATCCAAAAACACTATTTTTTTGTATAAAAATTATATAAAGAAAGAAAAAAACGATCAAAAGAATATTATGGAGGTTAATGTGGCTTCAGGAGTTAGTACTACTAACCCTAATATTAGTACTGCTAGTTCACAAACTAGTACTGCTGGCATAAGTGATACTACATTCTATGCTTTCCTGACCAGTCAAGCCAATGGGTCTCTGCTATCCCATGAAGATCTTGAACAGATAGATGAAGATGATCTGGAAGAGTTGAACTTGAAGTGGCAGGTTGCATTGCTAAGCATGAGACCAAAGAAATTCGGCCAACATTGACTTTTTGACCTCTTTTTTTAATTAAAGTGTTTATTTGATTATTTAAAACTTAACGATATATATAACGTGACTTAAAAGGTTTAAATTGGTAGGATAATGATAACATAGGCAGAATATTCAAACATAGAATCAATATTATCATAACAAGGTTTTACCAAACATTTTCCACAGCCCTAATATTATTTATTCAAGATAATACGGTTACATCAATGAACTATAACAGGAATCCTATGATTCTTGAGGCTAAAACACTAAACCCTAGGCGTCTACTTTAGAGGACTCACGCCTAGGAGACACACACACACACGTTGTGTGTTAACATCTTGACACACATAAACTAACGCCCCTATGTCTCTTTATATAATAGAGACATTAGGGTTACAAAGGATAACTACAACAAAATCTTCCTAACATATAAAAGATCTTCTGTAATCTTCATCTTTTTGTAGAATTCTCCTTTGTCTTTTAAGTCCTTCATCTTTCATATGTTTTGTCTTTATCAACTCAAATATAATTCCCAACATAGGCACTGTCTCGGAGAGAGTCTTGGTGATATAGACATGTATGTGAAGATGCGAACTACTTGCACCTCGACAGAAAGACCCTATGAAGCTTCACTGTTTCCCAGGATTGGCTTTGGGCTTTTCCTGCGCACCTTAGGTAGAAAGTGAAGAAGCACTCCTTAGGGGGGGAGCCATCAGTAAGATACCACTTTAGAAGAGCTAAAATTCTTACCTTGTGTCAGGACATACGAGGCAAGGTTCAACCTCAGGTAGACAGTTTCTATGGGGCCTAAGCCTCCCAACAGGCAACAAAGTGCAAAGGTTTCTTAAGGCCCCGTAGAGATTAGCCCTCAAGTGCACAAACAGAAAGGAGATTGATTGCAAGACCCACCCGTCGAGCAGCGACGAAAGTCGGCGTTGGTCAGGGTCGTCCTGTAATATTTGGTGGTTCTATGCGTTCTTTTATAAAATGGGCCCTAAACACAACAAAAGTTATACTGATATGTATATAGTCGTTATTCCAAAATGAATTAGTAGTTATTCGAACATATAAAAGAATAGTAACCATATAACTTTATGTAAGAAACATAAACTTCCTTGTTTTATAATATGTTGTTTGATCTTTGTAGTGAAAATTGGAATATTTCAAATCTTCATACATTGAATTATTTAATGACACATATGTAAAAATAAGTAATAAATATAGTCTGTATATCTATTAGTAAGTTTAGCCTTAGAGGGGAGGGAGTGGGAGTCGGTTAGGACTCGGTACCGATCGGCAAAATTCGGCAACACCGCCGCAACCTATCGGCAAACTTCGGCAAAGTCGAAATTCGGTAACTTTTGCCGAGTGAGAAAGAGAAAGATTCACCAATTTTTTTGTGTATATTGCGTTGACCACACTACGCCTTTGATTTTACCGGCACCGATCTGATCCTTCTTCCGGTACAAAAATTTTCGATCAGTTAACCAAAAACCCCATCACAAATATGTACCTTTAATGTTAAAGAGCAAATGGGTTGGAGGCAATGATGAAACCGCCGCAACCACCAAGTATGTATGTGTGAAAGAGAAGACAAACAAAAAGGAAAAGTCCAAATTTTAATTTGAAGGGGAATATTTTACTGTTATGTAAAAAAAAAAAAAAAAAAAAAAAAAAAAAAAAAAAAAAGGAAAAAAGTGATGTGGCTAATCGGTAACACCGCCGCAACCAAATTGGTGAAAATTGGGGTGAATTGGTGAAATGTGAGTTGGAAGGTTTTTATTGGATTTTGATGATGTGGAAATTTGGCAAACTTTAGTGAATTGGTGACCACTCCCTCCCCTCTTATATGTGATGCGACTCACGCGTGATTCTGTTGTACACTGTAAAGGAAAATAATGTTATCAAGTGGGCCTTTCTAATGAGTTAAAATACAACTATATAAAACTAAATGTACAAATTGGAGTCCCCGAAATTATTGGGCCCTTTGCCATTGCCCTTGTTGCACACCATGAGCCGGGCCTGGCCTTAGTGATCCGACGGTGCCGAGTTGAAGGGTTGTCCCTCAACAGATAAAAGTTACTCTAGGGATTGAGGCTGATCTTCCCCAAGAGCTCACATTGATGAGAAGGTTTGGCACCTTCGTGTCGGCTCTTTGCCACGTGGGGCTGTAAGATTATTCGACGCTATTTCTGGATAGGGTAGAGTGTCACCTTGATAGGATAATGGAATATTGATCAAATATATATTTTTTTTATGGCAAACTCACACACACCATTAAACTCATATACGTTCCAATAAAGACTTACCCTCGACTCTTTAGGGAGGAACACCTTATGTTACACATTTACACCTTGGTGCCGCTAGGCGATAGCTATTTGGTTTCTTGTAAATGTATAACGGGCATAACTACGAGAACTTATATACCAAAAATATAAGTCTCAATACAAACAAACGAGAGAGGTGTAACTTTTATTTTTAGTTGTATTTGGGAACTTAAATTTGCAGAGAGAATTTTGACAAAGTATATGTACTTATAGCCGAAAGTTTACATATCACATTAACTAGTGATTTCAATTTGATAATTTTAATTCTGTTCATATATACATTAACAAAATATATAATGGTAATAATTTTTGTAAATAACAACAACATATATGTTGTTTTTTTTTTTCAATTATAACGTCTAGAGTGTATAAAGTATAGGCGTATTTATTAAATTTATAAAGTTATTAAAAATTATAAAAACTGATAAGTTTACTTAATTCTATATACTTTATTTAAAATTTAACAACTAATGTTTTACTGATTACCCTCCTCTCTTTTTTTTAGTTTATTTTTTGTTTACAAAAACGGCTCTCTATTTTATACAAATCTTTTGGTTATATGGAATTTAGATGAATTTGATTAAATTGTTTTAATTTTGACTTTGTGTTAGCCAATAGGATGACTTCATTTATCATATGTGGAAAAATTAATTATTCTCCTTGGTCCAATTTTAATTGCTTCAACATAATTTTTTTCGTTTTTTGAAAATCTCTTATTACATAAGAGATGATTGCTAATTGTCATCTATACAAGAGATGATCTATTAGATTTGCTCGTCATTTGTAATAGCTATGTTGAATATCCACCTAACTTGTTAGGATAATGGAATATTGATCAAATATTTCTTTGGATGGCAAACTCACACACACCATTAAACTCATATACGTTCCAATCGAGACTTACCCTCGACTCTTTGGGGAGGAACACCTAATGTTACACATTTACACCTTGGTACCGCTAGGCGAAAGCTCTTTGGTTTCTTGTAAATGTATGACGGGTATAACTACGAGAACTTATAGACCAAAATTAGAGGTCTCAATAGAAACAAACGATAACTGAGAGCTGTAACTTTTATTTTTAGTTGTAATTAGGAACTTGAATTTGCATATAGAAATTTGACAGGGTAGATGTAGTTATAGCTGAAAGTTTAATATGATATAAAATGACATACACATACAAATACGACACACATTTAACACTTAGTTATTAGGGCTAGCTAACAAAAGCTTTATTGTTGCTAACTAGTTATCTAGAATTAAGTTTAAACAACATACAATGTCTAACAAAACCACCCGATACTCAATAATAAATTTTTTAAAAATTGGGTAAAAAAAAAAAAAAAAAAAAAAAAAAGAAAAAAAAAGCGAATTTGATTGCTAAATATATCCTAAAATCGGCAATTTTTTAAAAATTGGGTTTTTTAGCATTTCCCTTTTGGATCTCAGTTATAAAACAACTTTTAAACAATGAAAACTTATCATGCAAAAAGAAAAATGTTACGTTATAAAAAACTATAAGAAAAATGTTCATTTAACAAGTTAAAGTGTTTTAAGAAAAAATATACCACAAAAACTTGACTTGGGCAGTTGGGCACATAGTCATTGGACCATAAAGAAATATTGAAGTAGACCCAAGCCCACAAAATCTAAAGCGTGCATGCTTGAAACCTAAACTTCAACTTGCATTTCGTGACTTTGTATTGTTTTTTTGTTTATAAGACGAATACTTTGGGCACCATCTTTAATCATCAAGCCGTATATATGTAGATATAGCTTCTTCTTTTTTTCTTTATTTTTTGAAATGGACAAAAAGTGGAGTAGATATATATACAAGAGAAAAGTTCAATGTAGATCCAATATTCTTTAAGATCTAATGAACAATGTGTTGGAATATGTGAATCATAAATAATACTATAAACACATAATTCATCAAAGATCACGCAGCGGAATGGATCTACATAACATATAATTAATTAACATAAAATTAAATAGACACGTACCTTATTTGATTCCTAGCAAGAACAAGGAATCGGATCTCACAAGAACAAGATATATAAACCCTAATTGGATTTATATGGATCGAACACCACCTAAAGTCACAAGCTAAAATAAGCTTGTTACTCGTTCTTGTACACACGAGATACTAGCGTTCCAATGAGAAAAGCTAGGTTCAAGAATCACAAAACAACCAAACACTTTATTGCAATACTAAGATTCGGCAAATCCTAGTGGATTTAAAAATGGCCGATCGGTTCAATGCAAGAGGGAGGAGAAGAAGAGAAGTTTGGCTAAGTTAGGGATTCAAGATTAGGGAATAACCAAATACAATGGGATTGTATTTATAGGCTAACACTGGCTTGTTCCCAAAGCAACCAAAACCGACCCATAAACCCCTAGGGGTATGTCGGCCAAATCTAATCCCAAAATAGGGATTCTAGATCCTTCTCTTCCTTTTTCACATTTAGTCCTTTAACGACCGTTATCTCTAACTCCGTTAAGTACTAACTGTCGTTAAGTATTGTTTTGTGAAATGAATAAATATAAATATAAAAATATATTTAAATTATTCAAACCATTGGAACTCTCACGTATTGTGTGCAATACCGAGTCTCGGGTTCGAAACCGAACATACAAATATTAATTTATATCCACAAACTCTAACAGCTCCCACTTGGATATTCATTAATATCGTAATGACATGGGCTAGTCTAGCTTAACAGATCCCAATGCCCCCAGCTCGATCCGAGTATGGTTTTCCTGGAAAAACCACGTGATGATATTATCATCATACTTATCATTTTGTTGCTAATACCGCGTTAATATGGATATGGATCTTAGTCATTCCATAATTAACAATAGTTTCTCATTTATACTTAATTGATCAAGATTACCAAAACATCCGAACGTCTTCCAGATAGACTTTGGGAGTGGCCACGCAAACATCTTGTCAATCCTACAAGTGGCCGAGCAGTATTAAACTTCAACACAAAGTTGAAAGAACAAATCCTTTATTGACTACGAGCGTGACCCTCGAACTTTGCATCACCTCCGAAAATAGCCCTTATAACTACCTGTTACGGATAGCGTTAGACTACCTTACAGAAAATGTGCTACATCCTGGGCAGTCACCCGGTATCTCAAGTTTGAGGATAAATATTCATGATATACTTGATGACGACGATCCATAAAGTATAATCATGTGGTTGGGATAAGTCCTATATTCAATTTATCCAATATTGAATATCATGTGATATTGGTGTCTCAACCTTATAGTACATTCTACCAATCCTCACATTTGTCTTTATTTAATGATATTCCCATATCATTAATCGACAACGGAAAATTTAGAATAACATAAGTTATTCACGGATTTAAACATGCAAATATAGGATACAATATTAATAAATGATAATAAACGTTATCCGCACTTTATTCCATTAAAATAATATTGCTTTAATATCCCTTATCCAAATACTAACTAGATCAATGCATGACAATTCTCATTAGTGAATTATGCCACGAGTCATGTTCCACATACTTGTTGACAAGGCATAAATCAACTAATGTTGATCTATCGGAATTTTGAGAATACTTATTTCATATAATGAAATTCTTGTATGTGTGCATTCATCTATCTAGATATTGCCACATACTTCATAAAATGCGTGACATCCTCATGCACGAATTTATGACAATTAAACTACCAAACCTTGTAGTTAAAGTATTCTAATTCTTTATGTATAATGCAACTATGCTCATATTGAGCATAACTAGTATACATGGTCTCCTAATAAGGATGAGCTCCCACCATGACTAGTATTGAGTGTCATCTCAATCTTACCAGCATCATTGTATCAAACAACAATATGCTCTTTTAAAGTTCCGTAAACTTTAACATTCATCGTGTAATGTTTTGATATCTCCAAATCTATCAAGATTTGTCAACTATATCAATCATGCAACAATATGCTATATGGTTCTCATTTAGAATTTTGGAGCAAATCCAGGCTGAGGATGTAAATTCTAAACCATATTTATTACACTTAGCTATCTAATAATTTCCAATTAGATACTAATGTTGTCAATCATCTTGCATCCAAGCATGATACAACAAGCAACATGATGTACATGAAAAATCCTTGTGTCAAACTTAGATTTTGTTCATGTCATATCTTTCCAAAGATATGTTTCTATTTATACCTTCTAAATAGAATATCATGTTCTTTTAGAATCAATTATTTACCGCTTATGTTTATGATCAAATAAACACATACTTCAAGGTTTTATTTTCTATGTGAAGTTTCATTCCTATCTAAGACTTAACATTTAATGTTAACGTCAACGGAATGTTACTTCCCATATGTTATACAACATATATGAAATAAGAAAATAAATGCATCACTCCCACTAGCTTTCAGGAATATTAAGAAATATCTTATTTTAATTATAAATCAAACTAGATTTAATAACTAAAAATAAGTATATCTTCTAGATGCATGCATTAATCCATTTTCAAATGATTTGCATTTTGTATACTTCTAAAGATTATTTGAATTCAAATACTCCTTTCAATTACTTTTCGTCCTCGCTCAAGTAATTACACAAGAAAGAGTTTTGACATTCCATTATTAATTTCATATAAATGAAACTAATAATGACAATCATAATCTTTATATATTTAATGTGCTTAGAAAGAATTTCAATCACATTTAATTGCTTAATTGTGATTGATAATCTTTTCACATATTAAATATGTATACAAATTTTGTCCATTATGATTTCTACACAAGAATTTAAATCTCTAGGATTTTCATTTCCATTGTAGAAATTCATTTCCATTCTATAGTGTTACTATAGAGTCTAAGATTAACTACGTTTTCAACTAGTTATCTTTTTGGACTGCATCTAATTATTCATAGTATGAGTAATTTGCCAAATAACATTTGCAATTTATTAACAACCATATCACGATCCTGTAACTCATAACCCTCAACATATTCTACAAATATTTGAGATATCCTTGTGGATCTATGAATTGAGAATTTCATCATCTTTGAGATTTAACACTAACATGTTAAATCCTCATTATGATTTTGCTAGCGTATTTAGAAGATTATATATCTTATAATTTTTTATCTTTTGAAGATAAAACTCCCACTCGCCTTTTGCAATTTATAGATTATCTATAAATGCTTAACAAATAGAGCAACACAAAACTTGTTCTCTTTTGGGACTTTGTAGATACATATTGACAGTTCCTAACCTTAATTTGTTAATTATCCTACTCAAAGGTAGTTTAACAAATTCTGAACTTCAATTTTAAGACTTAATGTGATTCAACACATTCCATAATCAATGGTGTCTTATTAATCTTCTAGGTTGGAGTCTAATTGAGTATTTTTAATCCATACTCAATTTCTAACCTTGATATCTTTTAGGAAGATTAGAAGATATAGTTATCTTTAATCAAACAATTTTTCAAGAGTTTGATTTTCCTAACTGAACATACCATAAATACTATGTATTTCATTAGGATTAATATTGTAAGTTAATCTTACAATATGTAAGATAAATATATTTCAGTTTTGGCTTACTTATTTACCAACTAAATCACTTTAATGGTACAATAGATTTTCTAAGCCAATTGCATAATTTATAACATAAGTGCCTTTTAACCCAAGCCACTTAATTTCTATGTCTTACCAAAAAGACATAAACAGTTATAATCCCAATGTACGTTACAAATCATTGATCAACTCAATGACTCCTTGTATATGTCTTAATTAAAAAACATAACAATATAACGTCTTACTTTGTTATAAGTCATAAAAAGACTTCATATTTATATCTTTATACTAAAATATAAATATGCATAACTAAAGTAATTATGAAACCCACAACTTGGTTTCAATAGTATTTCAAGTTAATTTATTACTTCATATATTTATGTCATTCCAAGAATACATAAACATTCAAATTTGAAGTAGTATAAGATTACTTCATTTATTTATGTCATTACTACAATACATAAATATTTATATTTGAAGTAGTCTTATTGTCATATCGATACTTGTTCTAATAATTATCTAATTTTAGAAACTTGTAAATTAACATAGTTTAATCACATCAGCTAAGGCTACAATGATGAAAGTATGTAATTTACCTTGTCATTAGTATCTAGTAATGAAAGTAGATATTAACTCCAAGTGTTCTATAAATTAGTATGTGTATAAAACACATTAGAACATTGATCTCTTACCTTACAGTCAAGAGAACCCTATAAATCATATTCCTTTATGTTGTTGCTTGCACACAATAAGATTTCTCCCACTTGTGCATGGAACAACATCACGTATCAGATAAACAACACGTCAATAGTTTGCTTATTTGATTAATATGATTTGTGTCATAGATATAAGTAGATATAGAATCACCTTGTCTAGTAAGGAAACGTACACGACTATCCTTAATACCACAAGTGTCTATAATTGGAAAATATTTTATCTCAAGAAATTCTAGAGATAATCCGGGTTACTACCAAGACTTGTAGCTCCCACTGAATTTAAGATCACTACATGAACTCATTATTCAGTAATTACAACACAATGCTCCCACTGGGTTTGACAACATTGTAAGTGTTGCATAACCAGTAAAAGCAAATAGCGTGCTGTTTACTTTCTTACACCTTTGATGGATCCCTTACGTAACGTTACTAAGGTACTTCAAAGAATGTATTCTACTTTGTGAATGATGGAATATCCATCAATGCAATTAACTTGAAAGAATTAGGTATGCAATTTCTTCCTTAGTTAGGTCTACCATCCCCATCATGGTATGTAGCACCTTTAAATGGTTAAAGTATAATAACTAGATCAAACATTCTAGTTTGCCTTTTACCACTTTTGCGGTAATTAGTCTAGTTTCTAATTTTAATAACTCCTATCCATGCAATTTCTTAAGAAATTCGCCACGAGTTATTTCTTAGAATTTAGACGATTCTAATTATCCTATTATACCTTTCTCATCCATGAAAAGGAATATGATTAAGTCCCACTCTTCACACGGAAAGTGGATTCGGTTTATTCTTTTCAGTAAAAATTGACTCTATCCAAAACCCCTACGGGTGTAGATCATTTTACTACTAAAAGAATATCCCATGTTTACGGTTTTAACGTTGCATTAAATACATTAAAAGAATTTTCAAAATTCAATTTTAGTATTTTCGATAATAACTTTTCAAGAAAATTAAACACCCATGGTAAATAAAATTTTACCATTTAATTTTATTGAAAAATAGGATCCAAATTGACGTCGTTTCATCACATCAGCTTTGGCTGCTAGCAATGAAAGTACTCAATAAGGTAGAGCTGCACTCAATTGCCAATATACAATTGTAATTCCTAGAATCATGGGACTTACATTATATTGCCAACATCAGTTGCAAAATGTAAACATGTTTCATCCCCAAATCTTTATGCCTTGGCGCCGTCCCATTACATCAGCTTTGGCTGCTAGTAATGAAAGTGCCCAATTAAGTTCACCAACTTAAGAAACTGTAAATTGACATCGTTTCATTGCATTCAGCTTTGGCTGCTAGCAACGAAAATACTCAATTTTACCCTTAGACAACCACCCTTTGAAAACATCACATTCAGCTTTGGCTGCTAGTGATGTAGGATGAAACATTAGGTGTTTCTTTTTGTAGTTGGATGGCATATTACTTAATTTTTTTTAAGGGTATAAATTTTTTTGATGTATGTTATCAAAAAAATATGTACAAAGATGTCATGCATTCATTTTTGTATCATATATTTTCTAAAAAAAAAAAACGTTTACTCATTCGTAAGCTCAAATCATCAAAGTTTTTAATTGAGGCGTTGAGCAAATTACAACTTTGCCTTAAGATGCTTCGTACTTTTTCATGGTGTACTTGGTAAGTCTATTATTGACGCACAGGCGAGCGGAGAGGCAAACGTCCGCCGAAGCTAATTAAAAACGCGCCCCTTTAAGGTCACAATTTAATGCGAACCAACCTTATACCCACTTTATAGTTTGTTAATAATAGGTCCGCCGCTTCGACCACTTTTGTACAGTCACATCAATCAACTTAAAACTTATGATTTTCTTGCTTAAAACATTTATGTAGTAAATTATTAATTGCTAGTCTCGCCTGGGAGCAAATTACCGTGCGAAGCGAACCACTATCGGCACATAAGACTTGGCAATTAAATGGTTTACTACAAAGGTTTCATAGTTATTAGGTTCATTTATTTTTATTTGAAAAATTACCCTCTTTGTTGTTGCAATCCATCATAATTAAACATACAAAGAACAAGTAATTGAAAAAATAAATAAACACTAAATAACACGTATATGATCATTTACAATATCATATAGCCACATGCAAACCTTTTTGATAAATCCTATTAATTATCTATGTGAATTTTAATGTATCTAATTAACAAAACTCCCATTGGTTTTCGAGCTCATTGTGCCCAATGGACCACAGACGCCAAATAGCTTGGCCGCGTAAGTTTTAATTAACTAGATACCACATTGCGCATAACCGATTTTAATTAATATGTTAGGGTCTTCCCTAACTAAAGATCTATCATAAAAAACATGTGGCACATTAACAACAAATCATTCATGACAAAATATGCAATATTTTGTCATGGATCCCATATAGCACTTAAAATCATGTTACACATATTTACAAGCCTATATAGTACGCAATCTAATTAATTAATTAATGACATCACATAAGGTATTCATTAATTAATCCCTAAAAATTGCATGCAATCCTAGGGTTTTCTACAAGTTTTCTAAAAAAACCAAACTAAAACCCTAAATTTTATAAATAGGGTGTCGACCCACTTTAGGGTTTTCAAGAAAAAACACAAACCCTAGATCATTAATTGCATGTATCTAATTAAAGATTCAATTTTTAAGGTTTTATGTAATTAATTACATGTTAAAACGCGGCTCATGATGCCACTGTTGGAATATGTGAATCATAAATAATACTATAAACACATAATTCATCAAAGATCACGCAGCGGAATGGATCTACATAACATATAATTAATTAACATAAAATTAAATAGACACGTACCTTATTTGATTCCTAGCAAGAACAAGGAATCGGATCTCACAAGAACAAGATATATAAACCCTAATTGGATTTATATGGATCGACACCACCTAAAGTCACAAGCTAAAATAAGCTTGTTACTCGTTCTTGTACACACGAGATACTAGCGTTCCAATGAGAAAAGCTAGGTTCAAGAATCACAAAACAACCAAACACTTTATTGCAATACTAAGATTCGGCAAATCCTAGCTAGTGGATTTAAAAATGGCCGATCGGTTCAATGCAAGAGGGAGGAGGAGAAGAGAAGTTTGGCTAAGTTAGGGATTCAAGATTAGGGAATAACCAAATACAATGAGATTGTATTTATAGGCTAACCCTGGCTTGTTCCCAAAGCAACCAAAACCGACCCATAAACCCCTAGGGGTATGTCGGCCAAATCTAATCCCAAAATAGGGATTCTAGATCCTTCTCTCCCTTTTTCACATTTAGTCCTTTAACGACCGTTATCTCTAACTCCGTTAAGTACTAACTGTCGTTAAGTATTGTTTTGTGAAATGAATAAATATAAATATAAAAATATATTTAATTTATTCAAACCATTGGAACTCTCACGTATTGTGTGCAATCCCGAGTCTCGGGTTCGAAACCGGACATACAAATATTAATTTATATCCACAAACTCTAACACCATGGTCATTTATCTTTTGATCAAAAAAAAAAAAAAAAAAAAAAAAACCTTTCACCTTTTTTTCAAAAATTAATATCTCGCAAACCGTTAATCGTTACGCAAAACGAATCATGTTATCGCGACGAGAATTAAATCATCTTTCTATAGACGGGCACTTCGCTATTTTTTCGATGAACTTTTTTTTTTATTTACGTCTGGAAAAATCACATGTGATTTGTATCGCAAATCACATGTGATTTTTATCACAAATCACATGTGATTTATGAAATCTACATTTCGTGGATACGCATTAATATGTTTCAAGAAACCAATCAAATTTCTTCATAATCATGTATAAGAACATAATGAAGGGCAAACCACACAAACGTGGAGAGTGCGTTTATATTACAACTTGTGTGACACAATCCGAAAGTCATAGTTTGACAATTAACATCACAACACAAATCTACATTACGTGTGATTTTTCCTGACGTAACTGATAAAAAAAAGGAAAAAAATAAATCGTCGAAAGTATATCGAAGTGCCCGTCTACTGAAAGATAAAAAAATAATCGTCGCGATAGTGTATTTTTTTTCACTTGACGATTTACGTTTTCAAGATATTTTATTTTTAAAAAATAGGTGGAAAGTGGGTTTTTTTTATTTTGATTAAAAAATGAGTAGCTAAGATTGATTTATTAGATATTTAAATTTAAATAATTTTGGTCAACTCATATATACAATCTTATTAATAGAATAATTCCAAGTCTTTAATCATGAAGCCGTATAAGATACTTGTTGAAAGCATATTTATACTTAAACTAGTTTGCTTCAAGTGAACATTAAGTACGTTGTTATGGTATCTTCTTGATAATATGTTTCAAGAAACCAATCAAATTTCTTCATAATCATGTATAAGAACATAATGAAGGGCAAACCACACAAACGTGGAGAGTGCGTTTATATTACAACTTGTGTGACACAATCCGAAAGTCATAGTTTGACAATTAACATCACAACACAAATCTACATTTCGTGGATACGCAGTAATATGCAAATTTGGATTTTCTTTCATGCCTCAAGTAGGCGACATTGTACCTCAACCTCCCTTATAAATAGGTAACTTACATGCATAGATTGTATCCAGCCCTTGATTGTAAGCACACTAGCTCTTTAACATCAATGGCAATGAAATCAATCGTCTTGGTCTCCCTTTTGGTTGTTGTTTTTGCATCATCTCAAGCTGAAGCTCAACTACTTTCCGGCCTTGGCCTTGGTAGTTTGATAAACATCAACGGAACTATATTTTGCTCTCTGAATGGCAATATTGTTCCCAATGCCGCAACACCAACCCCTGCTTTTGCAAGTAAGTTGAGTTTTCTTATCATGCAAATGTTAAGGCTGTGATGCTTACATTTTTCTTCACCTAGGTTAAACTATTATTCATATGTTCAATAAAGTTATTGAAGTTATTAATTAAACACAATAGTTAAGTTACTTAACTTATATAAATTATACACTAAGATCACTGAACCTAGTAAGCACGATATATAAGTTATAAAAACTATATTAACAGTTAAATGGTGACTTGTCTCTGGTGTTAAACCGAGTAGCAAGTTTAATGACCTAAGTGACCCAAAAAAAAGTAGAGTAAGATAAGTGAACACAAACGACATGTATATTTTGTTGGAATTTTAATATCATGACTATCATAATTAAATAAGCATCAAAGAACACATGCGGAAGCGTAGGAACAATAACACATAATTAATTAACCGAATTTAAAACAAGAATCAATCCAACCAATAGAAGTGATGAACCCTAATTAGGGTTTATATGGATGACACGAATTGCCCCTTACCGATTTTGCAATTCAATCCAAGAATCAAACAATAGTGTGTGTGTGTGTTTTTTTTTTTGAAAGGTGAATTTCGCTTGAAACAATAGTGTGTTTGATTCACGTTCTTGTACACACGTACTAAAACAAACTAAAGTTATGCAAGTAAAGAAATCACAAAACTTAAAACCAAACTTTTTGTTTAAGTAAAAAATCCGATCGACCTTAGTAAAGGGTGTTTGTCGATCGGCTAGAACAAAGAACAAGGAAAGAAAACTTTTAGGGTTTAGTTTGTGTGCACAAGAGATAACAAAAACAATAACCCTTGATTTGCTTATATAATAGAAGAAACATAGAGTCCAAATTGTATTTGGATTGGGTAAACCCAATACAAACCGATCGGCCCCCAATAGAGGAGGTGAATCCGGAACCTTCTCGACATCTAATTTCATTCTAGTCCATTCCTTTTCTTATTTAACGATTGTTAGTTACTTCCGTTAAATACTAACGTTCGTTATACGTTTTGTGATAATTAATAATTAAATATAACGTTTTATATAAAATTATTAATCTTTAGTTCTCATACGTAAAGTGTGCAATCCCGTGATTTCGAGTTTGATCCTAATATACGACTACTAAAATAATGTCCACAAAACTAACATATTTAATCATGTATTTATTTGTTGGATGATCTGCAGATGCATTAGTCCAAGTAACGTGTGGCGGAAATGTGGTAGCCTCGACCATAACAAATGCAGCTGGAATATTTAATATCATTCTGAATCCACTACAATTCCTTCTCACCAGTGTTCTATCATCTTGCCAACTAGTTGTTGCTACACCACTGGCAAGTTGCAATGCAAGCCTACCAGCAGTTGGCCTTCTCCAAGCCCCATTACAATTAGCTGGAACTGCCATTCGTGGCCTCCTGAATGTTGTGAACTTGGTTCCAGCGGTATTCCAAATTATTGGAGCTTGATGATACCAAATTACTCTGAAGTGATATAGGGACATATTAAGTGTCATCGATATATATAATTTATGAATAAAGGAAGATATTGATTGCTATAATATCTCTCCATGTCAAAGATTTGTAACAATACTTGTTTGTAAAATGTAGCTAAAATTTAAATATCATATGAAAGGGCTATTTCATTAGCTTATCAACTGACTTTATAGTTTTTATAAGTTGCTGCATTAGTTGGAGTTTTTGATGGCGTACGTTATAGTACAGTACGAGTAACATATATTGTACGTCTCGTGGCTCAGCTCATTTAAAAGCATCATGCACAGAAATTTAAAAACATAATTCACATTATATATTAAAACACGTATTTTACTTAAGCACGCTACTACACAAACAAGCTAATGCAAAAGAAATTCGCAATGGCAAATCTCCGTTGCATAGATTCAACCGTTATAATACAGTACGAGTAACATATATTGTACGTCTCGTGGCTCAGCTCATTTAAAAGCATCATGCACAGAAATTTAAAAACATAATTCACATTATATATTAAAACACGTATTTTACTTAAGCACGCTACTACACAAACAAGCTAATGCAAAAGAAATTCGCAATGGCAAATCTCCATTGCATAGATTCAACCGTTTTGCAACGGATTGCCAATTAATTAGCAATGACTTTGAAAAAACGGTTGCAAATGTGTTGCAAAAGATAAACTAATTTATTTTATATATTTTTTTTGTATGTTTCATAGCAATGCTGGTGCAAAATTTCAAAAATTTACAAAATGCAATGGATTTGCAGCGAAAATTTCAAATGAATCGACTGTTGCATTTACCATCTTGTATTGTAGTGACACAGCTTGTATGGTATTTTCATGTCTTAGATAGAAAATGCTGAGCAAAGTTTATATGAAAAACAACGAGGCATACAAGTTTCTGAAGATCTTAACCCTGTTCACAGATACTCACCACTTTTCATTTTAAAAAGAAAATTAATTGAGGAACTGACACAGTCAATTATTTTGCAAAAGGACTTAACATGCAGTTGTTACATCCTATAGGGACCATTTGTATAAGTCACTTTTTTCTCCTTATTTAACTTTTTACATAGTCCTTGCACAAAATTTGATAGCAGCTTATGATATTTAGAGCGTGCAGCGTTATAAGGCTGGCTAGCGCCCTGTAACACAGACGTATAACGCGACACGACACCGGCACTCGCGTCATACGGCTTCGTGCCGTACCCATCAACCCAAGTTATAAGGTGGTTTTTTTTTTTTTTTTTTTTTTTTTTTTTTTTTTTTTTTTCAATAAATTTGCAACGAATAGTATTGGGGTTTTTAGAAAAAAAAAGAGATGTTGGAGTCATGTTTGTCTACTAGCCATCTTAAAATTAAAAAAAAAAAAAACCTCATTTTACCCACATTTGTATCATATAAATATCTCTTAAATCTTCTAATCTTTACACACACTTCTACATACACATCTCAATACTTCTCTTTAATGCCGTTAAAAAAAAAAAAAAAAAATACTTCTCTTTAATTATACCCTCAAAAAAACGTTATGGATCTCAACTATGATCATTACTATGTTTACATTCAAGACGATCCGAGTAAGTATACGTGGATTTTTCAAGCTTATGAACAATTTCAAGCTTTGGGTAATCATCAAGCCGAGAGTTCGGGTCCTCGCACAAGGACAAACATACCACGTGAACGAGAGGTTGTGGAACATCGGCTTTTTAAAGATTATTTTGGCGACAAAAACAATCCACCTAAATACCCGGAGAGGAATTTTAGGCAAATGTATCCTATAAGTTTAAAACTTTTTAAACAAATAGTCAATAATATTACCAATTACAATGTTTAACCTTTTCCCGAATACTTCCCCCCCCCCCCCCCCCCCCAAAACAACAACCGGATGCTTTGGGTCATTTAAGTATTAATCCTCTCATGAAATGCACATCGGTCATACGCCAATTGACATACGACACATCACCCGATGCAATTGACGAGTACTTGCAAATTGGTGAAGATTGTGCACGTGATTGTTAACTTCACTAAATGCATATATACTTTATACTTATAGGAGCTTTTAAGAACTTCCGATTTCAATGACATCTAACATACATATGCATTGCACGAAGAAAAACATGGATATCCAGGAATGCTTGAGAGCATTAATTGTATGCATTGGGAATGTAAAAAATGTCTGAAGGCATTACACGCGCAATTTAAAATCCGTGATCATAAATACCCAAATTAGTTCTTGAAGCCATTGCATCATATGATTTGTGGATTTGGCATGCATAGTTTCTGTGTTACGAGGTCAAATAACAACCTCAGTGTTCTACATAGTTCAAATTTATTTGATGACCTTATTGACGATATTGCTCCAGAAACATACGAAAAAGGTTACTATCTAACGGATGGAATTTATCCTCAATGGGCTACGTATGTCAAAACGTTTTCCACTTCAAGGGATGAAAAAACAATGAAGTTTAAAAGAGTTCAAGAAAGTGCAAGAAAAGATATTGAACGAGCTTTCGGAGTCCTACAATGTTGTTGGGAAATTTTACAACAACACGCGCGTGCTTACGAAATCAATGCGTTACGAAGAGTCATGTATTGTTGAATCATATTACATAACATGTTATTGAAAGATCAAGAAATCGCAATAAGTGAGTTTAACGAATTGTATGTTTCTCCACAACCGAATTTGCAACGTACTTGGAGCGAAGGATGCGACATACATCGGAGGAAAAACAAAGAACTTCGGGATAGGAGACTGCACGACGACCTTCGACAAGATATTGTGGAGCATCTATGGAACCTTAATTACTAAATTATATTTTCTTTTTACAGTGTATCGTTTTTGTTAATTTAATGAAATGTGTTGTTTTATTTGAAAAGAAAAAAGAAAAAAAATATATATCCCTTAAAAACTGGTAGGTTCCATGTATGTCCTATACTTGAGTAATAGAAAAAGGCTGTTTTTCAGTTAAGTTATGTGAGGAATTGAAACACTGTTAAGGTGGTTAAACCTTTGTGACTTTGTGTATATGATATATTGAGTTAATATGATTAAGTATGCGGAATCTACTTAATCACACTTAGAAGGTTATTTGAATTATGAAAATGGAAAGTAATGCTTTAGTAACGAACAATGAACATGCAATGTTAACACAAAATGATTCAATATTATTAAGATAATAATATGAGTGATATTTTCTTATCACTAGGGTTACAACCTTGAATCTTATGTTTCTATAACTTGTGATATTGTTTTTGTTTGTTCTTGAGAGATATTAATTAAGCACTATCTTTGAACACACTCATAAAGTTAGTCTAAGATCTTTCTTTTATAGTTCAAGAAAGATCTTTACAATAATGTTAAGTCTTGTCGAACAACTTGCTAGTTTATCTTATGTGTGTCAGTAACTAAGATACAACATGTATCTATGTTTACAACTTGTTCTGTGAATATAAGATAAAGACTGAGCACATGGGGTAAGATATTATCTACCGTGTATAATTGACTTTAGTACACTTATCCATCCAGTCAACCAGACTTAACGATAGAAGAGCAGACTTAATTCTGTTACTCACCAGAATTAATCGCTAGACTTAACCACTAGACTTAACTTCAACGACCAGACTTAACCAGCAGACAACCAACAGACTTAACTAGGTACTCACCAGACTTAACTCTACTGCTACCAGATTTAATCACTTGAGAGTATTTCCCGATACTTAAACTTCAGAATATTTAATTCCCAACAAGTTATAAGTTCTGAGTTATAGGAGAAAAATACTGATGTAACAACACTTTTTACTATAACGTGAGCCATAAGGCTCACAGGTACCTAAAGCTCTTATATTCCCATTTCACTATATTTTGTTATTTTTAACGTTACATCAATTTTTACGCCATATTTAATTTTATAATATTTTATCATTTACATATACACACTTGATTACCAACTTATCATAATTAAACACAAAAATATCACGTAACACATATGAGTCTTTGGTCTGCACAAAAGTTAAGGGTGTGTTTGGTTTAAGGGTATAGGAATGGGGAATGACTTTTGTTTTCAATAAAGTTGTTTGGTTTATGGGTTTTATTTTCGGGAATGGGTATGAAACCCATAAAAGTAGGCATTCTCTAAACCCCTAATTGTGATGGGTTTAGAAACCCATTCCCATACCTATACCCATAGTGATTCCCTAATACAAACCAAACGCACCCTAAAAGTAATTGTTATGCATATGTTAAATATACCAGATGAGTACCCGTGCGTAGCAACGAGAATTTATAGCGGCAGATAGTTGTAGTGATAAAAAAATCTATAGGTTATAAGCGAAAAATAAAAAAAGTTTGAGTATTTGGGGATTAAACATAATGATTTGAAACCCGGTTCGACCCATAAATCAATTTTCAAACTTTAGCTCAGTTCTTTCGTGTTTTATAACTCATTTCAATATTTTCAATTTTACAAATGGAACACATTCAAATTTTAAATGAAAAAAGTGCACAAATAGATGTTCCCTAAATTAGTTTGAAAGCCAATTAATACTTTCCAAATACCACAAACTTTCAAGTGTGTTCATTTTTCATGTTTTGACCAAATTCAGTTTTTTCACTTTTCAAGATTGACCATTTTTGCATTATAGATAGTATAGATATGCAATTTGCATCTTTGAGATGCATACTCACGTTTCCATTTCAAAAATGTTATTGGTATGATATAACGATTCAGAGATGATCTAGTGGATTTCACACATTTATGTGTGAAGTTGCAAGTTCAACTTAGACTAGACGGAGTGGGAGGTGATTCATTTCCGGTGGACAACAACCTCACGCGCCACGCTATTCCAGTAGACA
Source organism: Artemisia tridentata subsp. tridentata (assembly GCA_021014915.2). Taxonomy (NCBI): domain Eukaryota; kingdom Viridiplantae; phylum Streptophyta; class Magnoliopsida; order Asterales; family Asteraceae; genus Artemisia; species Artemisia tridentata. The sequence continues at coordinate 136,314,260 of CP139505.1, read as the reverse complement.
AACCTCACGCGTGAGACAACAAAAAAAAAGGGGCGATAGAGGTGACTCGATCACCTCTTGGTTTTTGTGAAAAAAATTGGGCCCCTTTCCATTTGACCATTATTTGTATAAAAAAAATCTCAATACCCCATTTTTTACTTATAAATACCCATTCACTTCACCATTTTTAAACACAACTTCAACATTTTATACTCTCAACACTTTACTTCTCATTTTAGTTACAAAAATGTATCAACAAAACACTCCCCGAACCACCAAGTGTCAACAACGAAAAACTACCTGAAGCACTCCCCCGACACCCGAAGGAACATTTACTCTCGGAGATACTCCACCATCAAACCAACAAATGAACTTACGACTACCATCATACTATTATAACCAACCTTACCCAAACCAACCATGCCGAAACCCATATGATGAACTCAAATAAGTACATTTTATTACCATCATTTATCCTATTTATTTGACTTGTTTTATTATATTATCTGTGAGAATTGATACGTTAATGTTTACTTTTGTAATTCTCAGGTAAAAACAAGCATTTGGTGAAACTTGGCGATTTTGGACTAATTATGGAGCAAAACAAGCAAGAAGTTAAGAGTCTACTGAAATGTACAAGATCAAGACATTCTGCTCCAGATACGCCGCATCTTACTTATTACATACGGCGCATCACTATCAAGATTTCACAAGATACGATCCAAGATACAAGAGGACATGCGCCGCATTTATAAATAGAGTTACGCCGCATCTTCTGGCGGTGTATGAATATTCCTGAATATATTAATCTTGGACCCCACGCGAAGTTAAGTCAATGCGCCGCATCTACTTATTAGATGCGCCGCATCTTACCCTCAGACAGAAACTATAAATACCCCAAAGTCAGACGAGAGAAAGAGTTCGACAGTTTTAGAAGACCAAAGTACAGAAACCCTAGGACGAATTCAGTCGAGGTAGCAGCACAAGACACACCTTGAACGAAGATACAAGAGCTGTAAGAAGGTCCTGCATGTATTTAATTCATTAAGTAGTTTTGTTTTATTGTGTTAGTAAACTTTAATTCATCAGGATTGGTGGCTTGTGTAATGTGACAACGGAAAGGTTGCACTCCCTTAAAACTGTTTTCCCATCAATTAAAGTTTATATGTTGATGTCTTTGGTGACTTTTATTAGTGCATTGATAACCTCTGTGTCTAGCTGAGCGTTGATCGGGTCGCCATGCCTCTGCCCTCGCCTATTTATTAGATCGCCTATGCATTCTATCGTCTGTAGAAAAGTAGGAAGAAAGATAAATAGGATAGTCATAAGTAATCATTAAGGGTTTACTCGCCGATAAGATTAGAACCAACGAGAAAGGACTTAATCTCGGTGCGTTGCATCGAACTATACACTTCATATAAAACTAGCAATAAAACAAGTGACAAGCTACTTATCTATCAGGACAGGCCTTCTTATTGTCTCGAGTATTTATCTGTGTACGTGTGTGCTATTCGTTGATTCGTGCCTATTAGTTTAGTTTATTATTTAATTGCAACCAAACCGTGCCAGTCTCTCAGGCTGAACCCCCTTGCGTTAAATTAGGTTGTATAGCTAACTTAAGATATTAAAATACTGATTAGAATAACTAGATAATACGTTCCACTCTTAGTGATCGACACTCTACTTACCATTATATTCATACTGACCGGGTACACTGCTCGTTAAAGTGTGTGTGTTATTGATAAGTCGGCTAAATATAAATTTAAAACTTGAATACTGCTAAAACCACAACGACATACCGTGGGTATAAATTAGAGCATACGCACACGCGCATCAAGTTTTTGGCGCCGCTGCCGGGGAGTGAATTGTTATAATCTGTTAATTTGATTAGTATTTTAATTAGGTTTTTCTTTTTAATTTTTAATCTAACCGCCAACTCTGTTGTATATTAGTTAAATTGCATTCATTGTATTATTTTGCATAATTTCTGTTTTCGTGTGTTTTTATTTTCTTTTATTTGTGTTTATTTTGGTTTGTTTTTATTTGTTTTTATTTTTCGTATTTTCTGTGTTCTGCTATCGTTGTACTGAGCTAATATAAACGATACGGCGCATCTATTTTCTTAGATACGGCGTATTGCGTTTAATTTTTATAAAATACAACGCGTTTAATTAATTCGATACGACACATCTTTCCCCAAGATACGGCGTATCTGTTTTTAATAAGATTTTTTTTTTCTTTTCTAAGCGATAACGCGATACGACGCATCTGCTTTAGCAGATACGGCGTATCTATTATTTTTATTAAAAACAGTTTTCAAATTATTAAACAGATACGACGTATCGATTTTTATCGATACGGCGCATCTTCTGAATCAAAAATCTTGTATTTTGAAACGTAACGAAAATACGGCGCATTAACTTTTGTTAATACGACGCATTTAATTTTTAATAAATATATTGATTTTTGGTAATTAACACTGATACGGCGCATTCTACTTTATAAGCGGCGTATCTATTTTCTGAATAAAGTTTGATTAAATTTTAACGATTATAAGATACGGCGTATCCAACTTTTTGGATACGGCGCATCGTCTGCAGATATCAATAACTTTAATTTTTCGTATTCCGTTTTCGTTGTTGATTTTCTGATATATTACTTTCTTGAGCATACCCTACTGATGTTTTTGTGTTGATTTCAGGAAGTGCATGACCAGGAGTTCTACGAAGAACTTGACTCAACCTTTCGAAGATCCTGAACGAGCTTTTCATTCGCCTAAAAGGCTTTTCAACCCAAAAAGCTTTGATATCTTAAGTTCATTCGAGCTTGATTATTTTTCTGAAGAGAAAGAGGAAGAAGAAACAGAAACAATGGGCGAAAACACAACCATGGAGGAATACATGAACAAAACCCGTGCTGATTACACTTCAGGAGTTGCTAGACCAAAGTTTGATGATAAGTCAAAGTTTGAATTGAAGGGTCAGTTTCTCAAGGAGCTAAGAGAAAATGCTTTCAGTGGATCGGAACATGAGGATGCAAATGAGCATGTTGAAAAGATCCTCGAGATTGCGGATTTGTTTACTTCAGAAGGAGTCACTGACGATCAACTCATGCTAAGAATCTTTCCAATCTCGCTAAAAGGAGCTGCTAACAAGTGGCTAAGGAATGAACCTGCTAGTTCAATCACTACATGGGAAGATTTGAAGAGCAAATTCCTGAAGAGATATTGTCCACCTGCTAAGACTGCTAAAAAGATGGAGGCTATCAACAGTTTCAAGCAAGAGCCTGATGAAACTCTTTATCAAGCTTGGGAACGGTTTAAAGATTTACTGGTAAGATGTCCTCAACACTATCTAACCCTTATGCAGGAGATAATATTGTTTTATCAAGGATTGGACGTGCCTACTAGACAAATCTTGGACGCTAAGGGAGCTGTGCCTCAAATGAGTGCAGCCAATGCTAGGAAAGCAATCCAAGAAGCTGCTGATCATTCTCAAAAATGGCACGATGGGACCTCTACTAGATCTAAGAGCAGCACTAATTTTGACGGGTTTGCTGCTATTCAAGCTCAATTGGATAAAATTAGTAGAGAGATGAAGAATCGTGATGAAAAAGTGTATGCTGCCCAAGTTGGATGTGAAAAATGCGAAGGACCTCACTACACTAAGGATTGCCCGAATAAGAATGAAAGTGAGACGTTTGAAGAAGCATATTACACCCAATTTGGACAACCATTCCGACCTTCAGGAAGATTTAGGGAAGCTACTCCGGGATTCTATCAAAGGAACAACCTCAATCCCGCTTATCAAGAAAGGAGGCAGACTTTAGATAACACTTTAAAGCAAATTATGGTCGATGCTGCTAAAAGACATGAAGAAAATACTGCTATGATCAAAGAAATCCGAGCTTCAACGGACACTATTACAAGAAATCAAGGAGCTTCGATCAAAGCATTGGAACAACAAATTGGTCAAATGAGCAAAGTTCTTCAAGAAAGGGGATATGGAAGTTTACCTAGCTCAACTGAAACCAACCCAAGAGATCATGTCAAGGCCATAAGCACCACTGAAGAAGTCACTCCTAACATTCCTTTTCCTAGAAGGCTGATGAAGGGTAATGATGGTGCAAGACCCGAATTTTTCTTTAATTCTTCAATCAGTTTAAGGAGACTACTAAAAGAGAAGACAAAGATTGAAGAGGAGATCAAGGCTACAATGAAAGAAGAGAGCTCTGCAACCGACTTAAATGCCTTGCCTCATAAAGAAAAAGACCCAGGAAGTTTTACTTTACCTTGTTCAATTAATGATATATCTTTCAATAATGTGTTAGCTGACTTAGGAGCTAGCGTTAGTGTAATGCCCCTTAAGACATTCACTACCCTAGGACTAGGAAAATTAGCACCAACTAAGTTACTTATTGAATTGGCTGATAAAACGGTAAAACGACCTGAAGGGATTGCTAATAATGTGCTAGTTAGGATTGAGAAGTTTATTTTCCCTGTAGACTTTGTTATATTAGATATGCCCGAGGATGTTAAGATTCCTTTAATCCTTGGAAGACCTTTCTTGTCTACTGCCCATGCTAAGATTGATGTGTTTAAAAGAAAAATCTCATTAAGGGTAGGGAATAATAAACTGGTCTATAAGTGCCAAGATCCTGTTAAAAGCATAATTAGAGGCGTCTATGTGCTAGGATTAAGAGAGCGTATGGACCTCGATCTTGAAGCTAGGCTTATGGGAGAAACATTGATTCAAAACAACTCAACTTATCCTAATCATGAGAACTTTGAGGAATTTATTGACCTTAATGTACCCACCGAACTTAGACGCGATATTGTTAATGATTCTGATGATGAGTGGTATGATTGCGTAGTGATTAACAAACGTAGGAGGATAGTTGAGGATACAAATTTGAATAATGATATGTTTATTGAACTACCACCCCACCTTGCTTATTTATGCCTTTATGATAATAAGAATTTCCCGTCTATCATTTTGTCATCTCTGCCCGAAAGGGACAGAACTTTGTTTATACAGATCTTAAAGAAGAAAGGCGTGGAAATTAAGGACGAGCAAGGAGTGTTCAATATTACTGAATTGGCGATGAGGGAGCGCGATGCTTCCGACTCCTTCAATTATCGATATTAAAGAGCTGGACGTGAGTCTAACTTGAAGACTCTGGAATAAAGACAAGTGCTTACCGGGAGACAACCCGGAGAATTTTTACTAATCTATTCTGTGTCGAGTCAGTCAGACCCGCAGAGGATACGGCGCATCCCAATCCTGAGATGCGACGCATCTCCTGCACTGGTCATATCTTACTTTATTTTTCTGCATTTTTTATTTTCGACTTTAAAACTTTTTGTCAGTTTATTTTAATGCGGCGCATCCCTGGTTAAGGATGCGACGCATCTTCTATTCTTATCCGTAATTATTCCAGGCTCGATACGGCGTATCTTCTTCCATAAGATACGGCGCATCGACTGACCTGATGATTTTCAGTTTTAATTTTTACATTTTTTTTTACTAACTACTAATGTATTATGCAAGTTTGAACTTTCTTAACTCAAGTGTGTTTAAAGTCTTGGTGGTATTATTAGATTCCTGCATTTCTTGTGGATACATCAATTATAAAGCTTAAACGTTCTCATCCACGAGGAAGTTGATTTTTGCTCTTATACAAATAATGGAGGATCATACCGAGCAAATCTCAGGGGAGTTTTTCTGTTCTAATTCTTTTATTTTCCAGTTTTTAATCTTTTATACAAACAACGAGGACGTTGTTTAACTTAAGTAGGGGGATTGGAGAATTAGAACACTTAACACTTACTTGTCCTAAACTTTTTCAAAAATATGCTTAAAATGTACTTAATATATCAAAATTTAAAATTTTTAGCATGTTTTTGTTTGAGATCTAAGTTGCATAGCTGCACACATGACGTTATTTTCAAAAATTGTGATTTTTCAAAATTCACAAATCTATGAGTGTGCCGGTGACTTGTAAACTTTAGAACTTGGCTTGTATACTATTCGAGACCACCATAATAAGTATTATATTATATAATTGGAATGACTTGTCTAAATTGGTAAATTTCTAGGATTACACCCAAATAGCCTTTATATGTTATGTGTTATTAGCTAACTACACTGGTTAGTTAACCCCCGTATAAACCCTTTTGTTACTCTCACTTTTAGAGTAAGATACCCCTAGAAAAACACTCAGAGCCATTCCTTTCGTTTCTTACACCTTTGTTATAATGTTTCGTTACACCCTTACACCTTAGCCCACCCTGTATATTAAAGTCCGTGGTTGGTTAATTGCTTTAGGCAAAGTGTGTTTCATTACATTACCTGTGTTCGCGTGCGTAATTCATTATCTTTGGTTAGGTCGGGAAATTGCACAATGCAATTGGAGTGAAAGTAAATATTGTATATCTTTGAGTTTATTTTTCGTGTGTTTACTACTTTCACTATTACCGTTATTTCTGAAGTCATGAAAAGTATGGAAAAATTATCCAGAGTTATCATTATAGTGATGTGGTGAAATTTTACACATCTATGTTTATGTTTCAAGTTAAAAATATATATATATATATATATATATATATATATATATATATATCGAAAAAATAAGAAAAAGAAAAAGAAAAAGGAAAAGTTGGATGTTTGTTTTTACCAACTTATGTAAAGTTTTGTATTAAGTGGTCGATATCACCACTATTTGTTGTATATTATATCTATGGATTGAATGGGAGTTGAACGTTATGGGAACGCCAACTAAAGGATATTCTTTGATTGAGATCTTGTTGAGTATAATTCGTGTCTACCTAAAGCGTGTGTTTCAAGTGTTAAAGCGTGAGTTATTCAATGATATGAGTCTTATTCATGGGATGGTTGGGATAGTGATTAACCACACTTAGGATTTTAATTTATCTGTTTTGTTTATTTTTTTATTTTACACCAATTTGTATCCCAAATATTATCCATACCCTATATTATTCTTTATCCAAACCTTTCATTTATTGAGATTAGGGATTTGAGCAATCTTAAGTATCGTAGTCGTGGATTCGGCTATGTATTTATGATTTTGTCGCCCTTTTTGATATAATATTATTGGTGAAGATTACTTGGTCCTATCTTTAGCCTATTCAAGTTAAGGATTTGAGCAATTGCAAGTATCGTGTTCGTGGATTCGATCATGTATTTGTGATTTTGTCGCCTTTTCTGGAATTTGAGATCGATAGAGATTAAGGGGAATGATTAACTCTTTAAGCCTATAAACCCTTTTTTTTACCGCTTTAGACTTGTTATTCCTTGGCTTTAGTGGGGGAGATGTGTATACTTGCCAAACCTATGATAGAATATTCGTCACGACTGGACAGTTAAACGATTAGATTTGCTTTTATCGAAATTATTTTATTTTACTTCTAATTCGTTAAGTGCTTGGTTGTGTGATTATGACAAAAATGAATACATGCTTATATATAAAAATAAATCCTAACATCTTTTAGGATACATTTTCATGAGATTAATTCTAAGGTTTACTTGGGGACAAGTAAAGTTCAAGTGGGAGGATATTTGATGAACTCAAATAAGTATATTTTATTACTATCATTTATCCTATTTATTTGACTTGTTTTATTATATTATCTGTGAGAATTGATACGTTAATGTTTACTTTTGTAATTCTCAGGTAAAAACAAGTATTATGTGAAACTTGGCGATTTTGGACTAATTATGGAGCAAAACAAGCATGAAGTTAAGAGTCTACTGAAATGTACAAGATCAAGACATTCTGCTCCAGATACGCCGCATCTTGCTTATTACATACGGCGCATCACTATCAAGATTTCACAAGATACGATCCAAGATACAAGAGGACATGCGCCGCATCTAAGAATGGAGTTACGCCGCATCTTCTGGCGGTGTACGAATATTCCTGAATATATTAATCTTGGACCCCACGCGAAGTTAAGTCAATGCGCCGCATCTACATATTAGATGCGCCGCATCTAACCCTCAGACAGAAACTATAAATACCCCAAGACCAGACGAAATTCGTGGGAGGAAAATTTCTTCAGTCGAGATAGCAGCACAAGACACACCTTGAACGAAGATACAAGAGCTGTAAGAAGGTCCTGCATGTATTTAATTCATTAAGTAGTTTTGTTTTATTGTGTTAGTAAACTTTAATTCATCAGGATTGGTGGCTTGTGTAATGTGACAACGGAAAGGTTGCACTCCCTTAAAACTGCTTTCCCATTAATTAAAGTTTATATGTTGATGTGTTTGGTGACTTTTATTAGTGCATTGATAACCTCTGTGTCTAGCTGAGCGTTGATCGGGTCGCCATGCCTCTGCCCTCGCCTATTTATTAGATCGCCTATGCATTCTATCGTCTGTAGAAAAGTAGGAAGAAAGATAAATAGGATAGTCATAAGTAATCATTAAGGGTTTACTCGCCGATAAGATTAGAACCAACGAGAAAGGACTTAATCTCGGTGCGTTGCATCGAACTATACACTTCAGATAAAACTAGCAATAAAACAAGTGACAAGCTACTTAACTATCCGGACAGGTCTTCTTATTGTCTCGAGTATTTATCTGTGTACGTGTGTGCTATTCGCTGATTCGTGCCTATTAGTTTAGTTTATTATTTAATTGCAACCAAACCGTGCCAGTCTCTCAGACTGAACCCCCTTGCGTTAGATTAGGTTGTATAGCTAACTTAAGATATTAAAATACTGATTAGAATAACTAGATAATACGTTCCACTCTTAGTGATCGACACTCTACTTACCATTATATTCATACTGACGGGGTACACTGCTCGTTAAAGTGTGTGTGTTATTGATAAGTGCTTACCGGGAGACAACCCGGAGAATTTTTACTATTCTGTTCTGTGTCGAGTCAGTTAGGCCCGCAGAGGATACGGCGCATCCCAATCCTGAGATGCGACGCATCTCCTGCACTGGTCATATCTTACTTTATTTTTCTGCATTTTTTATTTTCGACTTTAAAACTTTTTGTCAGTTAATTTTAATGCGGCGCATCCCTGGTTAAGGATGCGACGCATCTTCTATTCTTATCCGTAATTATTCTAGGCTCGATACGGCGTATCTTCTTCCATAAGATACGGCGCATCGACTGACCTGATGATTTTCAGTTTTAATTTTTACATTTTTTTTACTAACTACTAATGTATTATGCAAGTTTGAACTTTCTTAACTCAGGTGTGTTTAAAGCCTTGGTGGTATTATTAGATTCCTGCATTTCCTGTGGATACATCAATTATGAAGCTTAAACGTTCTCATCCACGAGGAAGTTGATTTTTGCTCTTATACAAATAATGGAGGATCATACCGAGCAAATCTCAGGGGAGTTTTTCTGTTCTAATTCTTTTATTTTCCAGTTTTTAATCTTTTATACAAACAACGAGAACGTTGTTTAACTTAAGTGGGGGGATTGGAGAATTAGAACACTTAACACTTACTTGTCCTAAACTTTTTCAAAATTGTGCTTAAAATGTGCTTAATATATCAAAATTTAAAATTTTTAGCATGTTTTTGTTTGAGATCTAAGTTGCATAGCTGCACACATGACGTTATTTTCAAAAATTGTGATTTTTCAAAATTCACAAATCTATGAGTGTGCCGGTGACTTGTAAACTTTAGAACTTGGCTTGTATACTATTCGAGACCACCATAATAAGTATTATTGATGAAGCGAAAAGTGTACCGCTTTTAGGGGGTCATTTAAGCCCTAAATCGTATTTATTTGATCAAATATTGCCCTAAATCGTTCCTTTTGTCATTTTAGGTACTCTGGAGAAGAAATCTCGAAAAGGAAGCATTTTGGACGTTTTTGGCCCATAAAAGTGAAGAAAACGACAAAGTCTCAAAATCGGCTGGAAAAGTACCTTTGATGGCGTCAGGGATTGCCCTTGACGGCGTCATGGCTTGGCAAAAAAGGTGGATATGAAAATTACTCATGATAAGCCAGAGAATTTTACAATGGAAAGTCTGACGGCGTCACCCTTTGAAGTGATCAAGGCCATCACGGTTTAACTTAAAGAGGGACGGCGTCAAGCCATATTCTGACGGCGTCAAGCTTTGATAAGCCAGAGCGGATTTTGGAGGTCTAAAGAGGGACGGCGTCAAGAAAGCCATCCGAGAACCCTAGACACGGCGAGGTGACGGCGTTAAGTCCTATAACGTGACGCCGTCAGCCCTTAAACTCTATATATAGTTTTGCAATTTTTTGTCATTAGTGTGCAACTTTGTGAGGAGAAACCCTAAAGACGAATTTCTGCCATTTTTAAGGGTTTTCATACCCTTGGATCTCCCATGTTTAATTGAAGATAAGTGTTCATTTAATCAATCAATATGTCTATTTGTTGTTTGATTATATCTTGTTCTTGTCTTTTGATTAACATGCTAGGCTAGATTTATCTTGTGTTTGCTTAGATCTAATGAAACCTAGCTATTGATTATTGGTTATTAGTGTGTTATTAATTGTATTGGATGATTGTTCATCGATGTTAGGCTTAAGAAAACTGGCTAACTTCCTATTCGGTAACTTGCTTGAACGTCTTAAGAAACATGAACCAATGCGTACTAAGGTTTTTATGGTTGTATTTAATGCATGAGCGAATTCTAGTGATCCCATGTTAGGAGCTTCCTAGCCGGCTCGACATAGGAGTGAAGTAGGAGCTTGTAGAGTTGGGGAAGTACGTACGCCACCCCACGATTGGTATTAAGGAATACACCCGTCATCCACGCAATTAATACACACTAATCAACCGGTAAAAGATAGTTAGGGAGTAAGGAAATCTAAGTAAACACATTTCTCTCCACATAAGTTTCACAACTCTTTTCATTTTCAGTTATTTTATTTTATTTGCATTCGTAGTAATTTGGGTTAGTTGACTAGCAACTAATTCCGCCCACTTCTTCAAACCCGAGATTTTACTTGCTTTCATAAAAAAAATATAAAAATACAAAAAGAATCTTCCCTCACCCTTAGACCTACTAAAGTAGTTTTTCATACCTAACGAACACTATTCCCTGTGGAGAACGATCAATCCCCCGTACTTACCACTACACTATACTACATCGGTCAGGTACACTGCCTGGTGGGGTTGTAAGCCTCTTGAGATCCCTCGAGAGGTAAAACCTGTTGTAAGGTTACAAAACAACGCATCAAGTTTTTGGCGCCGCTTCCGGGGAATAGTTATTGTTTAGGTTGAATTTTTATTTTATTAGGTCTACTCACTAGATTCCTTTCTAGTGAGATTTTTATTTTATTTTTCTAGGGTTTCTTTAGTCTATCTTATTTCTTTGTACTTTTGTTTGTGATACCTTCCACTTACCTCATGTGTAATAGTGATCGCTTGGTCCCTGTTATTCGTATTTTCCGCCGTGCAAACTTTCAACTACCCGTTCCCGCCCCCATCGTAGAAAACAACAACCTTTCACCCGACTACCACTTTGGTAACAATTCTGAGATGGAGGATTCTGACCATGAGAATGACTATGTTAGTCCATTTTACTACTCAGACTCCGATGAGGATGCTGGTAATAGAGAAGTGGTTAACGAGGAATGGGGAAAAGAGGAAATTGATCTCTTTAAGTATGTTGACCCTAGGACTAAGATCGAAAAGGATAGCCTATTTAACATGCAATTTCCATGTAAGATTGGTTATCATAGTTTTCATGCTTATCTTAACTCATCTTTGCCTCTGAACATTATCTCTCACGCTAATTATAATAAAATCATGGTAAATGAGCTAGAATATCATGGAGATAACATTGTTGCTAGGAATAAGCCACTACATGTATTCGTGGGAAGTTTTGTGTATTTGGTGGATTTTATGGTTATGGAGAACTTAGGAGAATTTATTGATAACAAATTAACCCAAGTCATTTTTGGAGAACCCTTCAAAAGGTTGACCAACCTTGACGAGAAACTTGTGGACGGGTTAATTACATTCTCGGATGGGGATGAAGATTTTGTTTACCAAATGCCCCGAGCACACCCTAGGTTTAAGAACTTCTCCATTGAATCTTGCAATAGACTTGTGCCTCTTGATTTGTTAAGTGAGAATGATAAGAGGAAGGGGCTCAAATATCCACATGAGAAAAATAAGAGATATTATCACGGATGTTTGGAGCTGAATGATGAATACAAGAAAGATGAGGCAACAATTAGATGGCTCACACTCGGATACGTGAGCATAAGCGACACTAGATAGGTGACTTTGAGTCTAGCTACAAGACTCGTTAATAAAGAAAAGCGCTTCTTGGGAGGCAACCCAAGCTTTATTTGCTTTGTGTGTTTATTTATTTGTTTGTTTTATTTGTTTCCGTATGTGTGTTTAATTTTTATTATTATTGATTCATGTTCAAAACTAAATTGTGAAAATGCTTTATCTTGTTTTTAACTTCGTCTTAACTACATATAAAGGTATTTTGCAAAAGTTAAGTGTAAGAGAAATCTAAATCGGTTTATTAGAACAAATGAACATGAATCGTAATAATATTAAATTAACATACATATTAGTATTTGTTTGAGTCAAATGCTTGTATCGAGTCATAATGATGTTTTGCAGGATTTCCAGGAAGTAAGGTATAGGTTTTTCCAAAATTTTTCCGGAAACTTAACATGAGAATTCTGTCAGATCATTTCTGACGGCGTCAGGGTTTACAACCTGACGGCGTCAGGTTTTAATTTTCTGAAAATTTTGAAAGTTTTGTTTTCATAAAAAGTTTTTATTAAATCTCTAACTTATAATCTCCAGGAATCTGAAAAATTATCATTCCACAAGCATTATATTCTTATATATAGAATTTATCCCGCCGATGTTATGCAGGTTTTCGTGTTTGTTTTCTCAGGTTTAACAGGTTATTTTGGACAAGGAGATGTATTTGGAATCAAGCTTTTGGCGATGCATTAGTCTTGGAGCTTCTACATTCTCTTGGAAGAAGATCTAACCATGTTACCCCTTTATCCACCGAACGAATCAGGGGAGTATTTGATTTCATTCTTTTACCTTATTTACTTTTACATCTTGTTATTTGAACATTGGGGACAATGTTCATCTTAAGTGTAAGGGGGGGGGGGGTAAAAGTACGATACTTTAGAGAATGCTATTGTGCTTGATTTTTGTTTGTTTAACAGTAGATGTGTAATAAAACTGAGAGAAATACCTGTTAGGGCAATTTTAGTGCCAAATTTAAAATTTTTTACAACATTTAGGAGTGAAACTTTGATCTTAATGAGCGTCTCATGGATAGGAGTTATATGACTAGCACAAAACCGTACCACTAAAAAATTTTCCACCCCCAAATATGTGAGGTTCGCCCCTAGAATTGGTAGGAAAAGCATTTATGCTATGATGTGTGTACCGGTAGCACTTAGATTCTAGAAATTGCGTTAGGACCATTCCGAGGCCACAAGTGAGACTACATTCGTGTAGTTAGATTTACTACATGATAAGAGGCATTAGGATTAACCCATTGTTTTACACCTGTGTTTTTGTTATAATTACTTTGGCTACATTGGTCAAGTAATTCTCCCACACCCTTTGCGTTGTACTCATTTTTAGTACACGATACCCTAGTACACCCCTCTGAGCCTATCTTTTCGTTTCGACCTTTAAGCATTCTACTTAAAGGAAGAATTTGTTACACCCCACTTAAATGTACACCCAAATCGCCTTAGCCCACCTTGTATGCACTCATTTTTAGTGCATTATTGTGACAACATTTGTTTAAACCGAAGTTAATTATCTAATTGATTACATGGTTGCTAAGTCGAGTCATATCCTTGTACATATTGTTTTGGGACGATTGGGACTCATGGGTAAAGTACTAGTGTAATAGAGTAATGGGGAAGAACATCATTTATTACCCCCATATGTGCTAAATATTTTAAAAGTACTCCAAGTGTTTCGATTATCTTAATTCGAGTCATTAGAATAGTTATTTGTAAAGTTATGTAAAAGTTCAAGTGTAAGGGGAATGCAACGCCCCTATGATGTATTATTTTGGATGGTAGGGCAAGAGTGTATGAAAAAAAAAATAAAAAAAATCAAGAAAAATACAAAAAAATGAGAAAAAGAAAAGTAGAAAAAACATACGGACTACCATCCCGTTTTATTTTATGTTTTTGTTATTTTGTTTTTAGCTTAAGATTGAGTCGAGTCTTGGCTTAGCAACATTGTATAGTACATGTAATTAATCAAGATCTTTAACTCGCCACCAGTAAAATATCCCTTATCCAACAAAACCGTGTTTATCATATCCCTACACCTAACGTTATAACCCGTGTAAAAGCCCTCTTTGATAGTTTATCTTAGGTGCTTACGCCTAGTGGAGAAGGTTTTCGATCCTTGCCCAAGCCTATGGTAATCTATTTGCTATGACAGGTAGTGAGAGATATTATCCGTTTTCATTTATGAGATTTATTTTGATGACACTTGAGAGATGTGAGTATCTAAACACTACTTGTGAGGTGCTAGTTTGTAATCTCCGTGCTTATTATGATTAAAGTGGAACGACTATTTGTTGTAATTACTTTTATATTAGCGTTAAATGACCCCTAACTTGTATTTTGATTAGAATAAAAGCGCATTTGCTTGAGGACAAACAAATCTCAAGTGTAAGGGTATTTGATGAAGCGAAAAGTGTACCGCTTTTAGGGGGTCATTTAAGCCCTAAATCGTATTTATTTGATCAAATATTTCCCTAAATCGTTCCTTTTGTCATTTTAGGTACTCTGGAGAAGAAATCTGGAAAAGGAAGCATTTTGGACGTTTTTGGAGCATAAAAGTGAAGAAAACGACAAAGTCTCAAAATCGGCTGGAAAAGTACCTTTGACGGCGTCAGGGATTGCCCTTGACGGCGTCATGGCTTGGCAAAAAAGGTGGATATGAAAATTACTCATGATAAGCCAGAGAATTTAACAATGGAAAGTCTGACGGCGTCACCCTTTGAAGTGATCAAGGCCATCACGGTTTAACTTAAAGAGGGACGGCGTCAAGCCATATTCTGACGGTGTCAAGCTTTGATAAGCCAGAGCGGATTTTGGAGGTCTAAAGAGGGACGGCGTCAAGAAGGCCATCCGGGAACCCTAGACACGGCGAGGTGACGGCGTCAAGTCCTATAACGTAACGCCGTCAGCCCTTAAACTCTATATATAGTTTTGCAATTTTTTGTCATTAGTGTGCAACTTTGTGAGGAGAAACCCTAAAGACGAATTTCTGCCATTTTTAAGGGTTTTCATACCCTTGGATCTCCCATGTTTAATTGAAGATAAGTGTTCATTTAATCAATCAATATGTCTATGTGTTGTTTGATTATATATTGTTCTTGTCTTTTGATTAACATGCTAGGCTAGATTTATCTTGTGTTTGCTTAGATCTAATGAAACCTAGCTATTGATTATTGGTTATTAGTGTGCTATTAATTGTATTGGATGATTGTTCATCGATGTTAGGCTTAAGAAAACTGGCTAACTTCCTATTCGGTAACTTGCTTGAACGTCTTAAGAAACATGAACCAATGCGTACTAAGGTTTTTATGGTTGTATTTAATGCATGAGCGAATTCTAGTGATCCCATGTTAGGAGCTTCCTAGCCGGCTCGACATAGGAGTGAAGTAGGAGCTTGTAGAGTTGGGGAAGTACGTACGCCACCCCACGATTGGTATTAAGGAATACACCCGTCATCCACACAATTAATACACACTAATCAACCGGTAAAAGATAGTTAGGGAGTAAGGAAATCTAAGTAAACACATTTCTCTCCACATAAGTTTCACAACTCTTTTCATTTTCAGTTATTTTATTTTATTTGCATTCGTAGTAATTTGGGTTAGTTGACTAGCAACTAATTCCGCCCACTCCTTCAAACCCGAGATTTTACTTGCTTTCATAAAAAAAATATAAAAATACAAAAAAAATCTTCCCTCACCCTTAGACCTACTAAAGTAGTTTTTCATACCTAACGAACACTATTCCCTGTGGAGAACGATCAATCCCCCGTACTTACCACTACACTATACTACATCGGTCAGGTACACTGCCTGGTGGGGTTGTAAGCCTCTTGAGATCCCTCGAGAGGTAAAACCTGTTGTAAGGTTACAAAACCACGCATCAATTATATTATATAATTGGAATGACTTGTCTAAATTGGTAAAATTCTAGGATTACACCCAAATAGCCTTTATATGTTATGTGTTATTAGCTAACTACACTGGTTAGTTAACCCCCGTATAAACCCTTTTGTTACTCTCACTTTTAGAGTAAGATACCCCTAGAAAAACACTCAGAGCCATTCCTTTCGTTTCTTACACCTTTGTTAAAATGTTTCGTTACACCCTTACACCTTAGCCTACCCTGTAGATTAAAATCCGTGGTTGGTTAATTGCTTTAGGCAAAGTGTGTTTCCTTACATTACCTGTGTTCGCTTGCGTAGTTCATTATCTTTGGTTAGGTCAGGAAATTGCACAATGCAATTGGAGTGAAAGTAAATATTGTATATCTTTGAGTTTGTTTTTCGTGTGTTTACTACTTTCACTATTACTGTTATTTCTGAAGTCATGAAAAGTATGGAAAAATTATCCAGAGTTATCATTATAGTGATGTGGTGAAATTTTACACATCTATGTTTGTGTTTCAAGTTAAAAAAAAAAAAAAAAAAAAAAAAAAAAAAAAAAAAAAAAAAAATCGAAAAAATAAGAAATAGGAAAAGTTGGATGTTTGTTTTTACCAACTTATGTAAAGTTTGTATTAAGTGGTCGATATCACCACTATTTGTTGTATATTATATCTATGGATTGAATGGGAGTTGAACGTTATGGGAACGCCAACTAAGGATATTCTTTGATTGAGATCTTGTTGAGTATAATTCGTGTCTACCTAAAGCGTGTGTTTCAAGTGTTAAAGCGTGAGTTATTCAATGATATGAGTCTTATTCATGGGATGGTTGGGATAGTGATTAACCACACTTAGGATTTTAATTTATCTGTTTTGTTTATTTTTCATTTTTACACCAATTTATATCCCAAATATTATCCATACCCTATATTATTCTTTATCCAAACCTTTGATTTATTGAGATTAGGGATTTGAGCAATCTTAAGTATCGTAGTCGTGGATTCGGCTATGTATTTATGATTTTGTCGCCCTTTTTGATATAATATTATTGGTGAAGATTACTTGGTCCTATCTTTAGCCTATTCGAGTTAAGGATTTGAGCAATTGCAAGTATCGTGTTCGTGGATTCGATCATGTATTTGTGATTTTGTCGCCTTTTCTGGAATTTGAGATCGATAGAGATTAAGAAGAATGATTAACCCTTAACCAACAAACCCTTTTTTACCGCTTTAGACTTGTTATTCCTTGGCTTTAGTGGGGGAGATGTGTATACTTGCCAAGCTTATGATAGAATATTCGTCACGACTGGACAGTTAAACGATTAGATTTGCTTTTATCAAAATATTTTATTTTACTTCTAATTCGTTAAGTGTTTGGTTGTGTGATTATGACAAAAATGAATACATGCTTAAATATAAAAATAAATCCTAATATCTTTTAGGATACATTTTCATAAGATTAATTCTAAGGTTTACTTGGGGACAAGTAAAGTTCAAGTGGGGGGATATTTGATGAACTCAAATAAGTACATTTTATTACCATCATTTATCCTATTTATTTGACTTGTTTTATTATATTATCTGTGAGAATTGATACGTTAATGTTTACTTTTGTAATTCTCAGGTAAAAAACAAGCATTTGGTGAAACTTGGCGATTTTGGACTAATTATGGAGCAAAACAAGCAAGAAGTTAAGAGTCTACTGAAATGTACAAGATCAAGACATTCTGCTCCAGATACGCCGCATCTTACTTATTACATACGGCGCATCACTATCAAGATTTCACAAGATACGATCCAAGATACAAGAGGACATGCGCCGCATCTATAAATGGAGTTACGCCGCATCTTCTGGCGGTGTACGAATATTCCTGAATATATTAATCTTGGACCCCACGCGAAGTTAAGTCAATGCGCCGCATCTACTTATTAGATGCGCCGCATCTTACCCTCAGACAGAAACTATAAATACCCCAAAGTCAGACGATAGAAAGAGTTCGACAGTTTTAGAAGACCGAAGTACAGAAACCCTAGGACGAATTCAGTCGAGGTAGCAGCACAAGACACACCTTGAACGAAGATACAAGAGCTGTAAGAAGGTCCTGCATGTATTTAATTCATTAAGTAGTTTTGTTTTATTGTGTTAGTAAACTTTAATTCATCAGGATTGGTGGCTTGTGTAATTTGACAACGGAAAGGTTGCACTCCCTTAAAACTGCTTTCCCATCAATTAAAGTTTATATGTTGAGGTCTTTGGTGACTTTTATTAGTGCATTGATAACCTCTGTGTCTAGCTGAGCGTTGATCGGGTCGCCATGCCTCTGCCCTCGCCTATTTATTAGATCGCCTATGCATTCTATCGTCTGTAGAAAAGTAGGAAGAAAGATAAATAGGATAGTCATAAGTAATCATTAAGGGTTTACTCGCCGATAAGATTAGAACCAACGAGAAAGGACTTAATCTCGGTGCGTTGCATCGAACTATACACTTCATATAAAACTAGCAATAAAACAAGTGACAAGCTACTTATCTATCAGGACAGGCCTTCTTATTGTCTCGAGTATTTATCTGTGTACGTGTGTGCTATTCGCTGATTCGTGCCTATTAGTTTAGTTTATTATTTAATTGCAACCAAACCGTGCCAGTCTCTCAGGCTGAACCCCCTTGCGTTAAATTAGGTTGTATAACTAACTTAAGATATTAAAATACTGATTAGAATAACTAGATAATACGTTCCACTCTTAGTGATCGACACTCTACTTACCATTATATTCATACTGACCGGGTACACTGCTCGTTAAAGTGTGTGTGTTATTGATAAGTCGGCTAAATATAAATTTAAAACTTGAATACTGCTAAAACCACAACGACATACCGTGGGTATAAATTAGAGCATACGCACACGCGCATCACCATAACCACAACAAAACGCTTTTAGCCAATACTTACAAACAAATGCGTTTATGTGTCGTTCGTCATCACAACAAAATACGAACCAACCCATGTATCACATTCCTCCATTTCCTTTTGAAGATATGTACGAACCTCAATTTTCAGACTCTATGCAAAACACCACTCGTGAGGACTTTCCCGCCGAAGTCACGGCCCCGTCACTGGCATCGGCCCTAACGAAGCCGTCTAAAAGACGCCCAAACAGGACGGTTCGAAATGAAGACACACCTCGGTGCCTTCCATGGACCACTGAAGAAGAAATTGCGTTGTGCAAAGGATGGGTTCATGTATCCTAAAATAGCGCCCTTGGTAACACGGGGAGGGAGAAAGGATTTTGGAATGAGGTTGTAGAGTACTTGGAGAGCAAAACAAAGGTAATCGGTCGTCGAACGTATGATATGGTGAACGGGAAACGGAAGACGGTGCGTCCTAGAGTGACTCAGTTTTGTGAAGTGCACGGGAACGTCATGTGAAGGGCGCCGATGAGTGGAGCCAGAGACAGGGATTACACCCAAAAGGCCCTTCTTAAATATGAAGCTGAATACGGAGTACCGTTTACACTTCTTCATTGTTGGGAGATTTTAAAAAAAATGTCCGAAATGGAGTGATGTTGAAGTTCTAGAGTTTGAAGCAAAGAAAAGAGAAAAGGCCAAGAGATACAAGTCATGTGGGTCAAGTTCATTCAACCCAGAGTCTGGGGATGCTAGTTTAATCTGAATAAGGATGCTGGAGACGACGAGGGAGATGAGGTGCAGGAAGTTGAACGGCGACCAATGGGCAGGGACAAAGCGAAAGCGAAGAAGAAAAGGGCGGGATCATCGGGATCGACAGCAACTATGAATGAAAAAGCATTGGCTAGATTGATGGTCTCCTAGTATGCAAGTCACAACGAACGTGCCCTGACAATGAAAAAAAGAAGAACGTGCTACTTTTTTGGAGATCAGAAAGAGGAGGTGGAAATTCGTGAACAAGAGTTGGCTATGCAGCAATATAAACAACGTCAAAAAGACATAATATTCTATATTCAGCCATATGATCACTTGACTGGAGTAGCACTCCAGCAGATGGAAGAGATAAGGGTATGGATCGAGGCAAAGTGGAATTTGTCATATTAGTTTAAGTTTTTTTTATTTAGTACGTTTAAGTTTTTAATTATCTATGTATTGTTTTTAATTTCGCACGTTTACGTTTTTAATAATCTATGTAATATTTTTAGTTAATGAATAAAAAATTAATTAAAAAAATGGGTATAAAGGTGGGGTAGTGTGACCACTACGGGTGAAAGGTGATAGGGAGTGAGGAGAAGTGAGAGGAGAGAGAAAAATGAGTTGCCGCTGACTTGAAAGGTGAGAGAGTGTAACCAATCCCTCTAGTCTTAATAAAAAAAAGGGTAAATTGCAAATTTCGTCCCTAATGTTTTCCAAAATTGCAAATAACACACCGAGAGAAAAAAAATTGCAAATTTGCCACCGATAGCTAACGGTCATTGGTACCCCGTTAAGTCAAGATTAAACGCATGTAAAATGACTAATATACCCTCGTCTTCTTCCCCACTCTCATTTTCTTTTGAATTTGAAGCTTTCTTTTTGTCCCACCACATCACAAACACATCCAGCACCACTACCCTCTAACACCACACAACCAACACCACCACCCTCTACCACCACAAAACCACCACCATCAAATCCCTTTTTTTTTAAAAATTCAATGCACCATTTTTTTTCAGAATCATGACATCTATTCTTGATATTCATTGACTTACAGATATGGCACTGCCAATGTTTGGAAGACTTTTACCGATCTTTTTGACTACTTCCCATTGACTGCATTGGTTAGTATGTTCTCTTATATAAAACATTTTTCTGTTGTTTATGTGTTTTGGAAGACGCGTCACTTTCACACATCATATCTTTGTTTCTAGGTTGAGTCAGAAATATCTTGCCTTCATGGTGGGTTGTCACCTTCAATTGAAACACTTGATAGTGTAAGAAGTTTTGATCATGTTCAAGAGGTCCCACGTGAAGGTCCAATGTGTGATCTTTTGTGGTCTGAACCAGATGACCGTTGTGGTTATGTTATCTCACTACATGGAGCTGGCTACACCTTCGGTCAAGCACATCTTCTTCCTTCACCATGTTTTAACTTTAGCTTTTAAATTACAGGTGTTGATCAATTTTATCTTGTTTACAGGATATTTCTGAGAAATTTAATCATACAAACAACTTGAAGCTCATTGCTAGAGCTCATCAGCTGGTCATGGAGGGATTCAACTGGGCACATGTAACTACACAACTTTATTAGCTTTGGGTGTTTTTATCGAACCTATTTTTATGTTGGTGTTTGTTTATGATAGGACCAAAAAGTTGTGACCATCTTTAGTGCACCAAATTATTGTTATCGATGTGGGAACATGGCTTCGATATTGGAGGTTGATGATTGCCAAGGCCACATGTTTATGCAGGTACTCTCATAATTCGCGGGTCACATATTGACATTAAACATTATCAATAATAGGTTAAGAGTAACATTTATTTTATTTGGTATGCAGTTTGAACCAACTCCAAGAAGGTCTTGACCTTTGAGCTGGAGTAGGAGTTTATGCGACATAGGCTAGACGAATTGACCAAAGGAGTCTATTGACTTTTACCCCCACCTGAAGCATTAGAAGGCATTATTAGGAAAATGTAGTCATGGCTAAATAAGATTAGTAACTAGGCTAGCACATTTCTCCCTACTCAATTCATCTCATTTAAATTCGCGTTTTGTTATTTTCATTTCTTTTAGTTTAAATATTATTCAACTCAAAATCCCTTTAAAACTTGTGACATTAAACTTAAATTAGGATCCGCATTCATAGCTCTTGGGACGACCTCAGCTTTACCGAATACTACACTACACACGATCGGGTACACTGCCCGTTAGTGGATTAGGTAGACCATAGGTAGACGAGACTTTATAAATATTAAAACCTGGACAGAAATCCTGCATCAACTCACGCGTGCTTCTGTTGTGTAAAGGAAAAATAATGTCATTGCCCTTGTGCCCCTGTGCCATTGCCCTTGTTGCATACGATGAGTCGGGCCTGGCCTTAGTGATCCGACGGTGTCGAGTTGAACGGTTGTCCCTCAAGAGATAAAAGTTACTCTATGGATTCAGGCTGATCTTCCCCAAAAGCTCACATTGACGAGAAGGTTTGGCACCTTGGTGTCGGCTCTTTGCCACGTGGGGCTGTAGGATTATTCAGCGCTATTTCTGGATGGGGTAGAGTGTCACCTTGAACTCATATAGGATAATGGAATATTGATCAAATATTTTTTTATGGCAAACTCACACAGTGTCACCATTAAACTCATATACGTTCCAATCGAGACTTACCCTCGACTCTTTGGGGAACACCTTATGTTTCACATTTACACCTTGGTGACGCTAGGCGAAAGCTATTTGGTTTCTTGTAAATGTATGACGGGTATAGCTACGAGAACTTATAGACCAAAATTATAGGTCTGAATACAAACAAACGAGAGAGGTGTAACTTTAATTTTTAGTTGTAATTGGGAACTTAAATTTGCATAGAGAAATTTGACAAAGTAGATGTAGTTATAGCTGAAAGTTTATATGACACAAAATGATATACACATACAAATACGAAACATATTTAACACTTAATTATTAGGTTGGGCTAACAAAAGCTTTAGTGTTGCTAATTTGTTATCTAGAATTAAGTTTAGACAATAAACAATGTCAAACAAAACTATCCGATAATCAATAATAATTCTTCAAAGAGAAATGCAATTTATGTTCTACACTACTTATGTTGGTAAAAAAAAAAGGGCAAAGTTGATTGCTAAATATATACTAAAATCGGCAGCTTTTTTAAAATTTGGTATTTTAGCATTTCCTTTTTAGATCTTACATATAAAACAACTTTGAAACATTGAAAACTTCTTATGCAAAAAGCAAAATATTACGTTATCAAAAGCTATAAGAAAAAAGGTTCATTTAGCAAATTTAAGTATTTTAAGAAAAAATATACCATTAGAGCATGCGATGCAATAACATCGAGTTAAGCCTTAACTCTGCGCCACGTCAGCTTTAACATTTTAACCTTAACTAAAAAAAAACACCCATTATCAAAACTCAACCATAACTCAACATTTTGGGCCCCACTTTTATCATAACTCAACCTTAACTCAGCACACGGTGTGGTAACTCAACCTTAACTAAAAAAAAAAACCAACTTAACGCTGCGTTATGGGCATAACTTGTTGGGAATTATATTGAGTTGATAATACAATACAATAAAAGAAGAATGAAGCAAATATGAAACATGAAGGACTTAAATAACAAAGTAGGAATTCTACAAGCTATGGAAGATTATAGAAGATTTCTTTTAAAGATAACCAGCTACTGTTCCAGAGCTACAATGCAAAACGCAGCAAAACGACGTCGTGACCGTCGCTTTTTAAGATATATATATAATAATTAAAGTTAGGAAGATTTGTTTCCTAATATTGTTATAAGTCCGTTGTAAACCTTAATATCTCTATTATATAAAGAGATATAGGGCGTATATTTTTTGTGTGCACATGTAACGATGTAGTCGACTAGAAAAGTGTGTGTGTTCTATGCGTGAGTTGTAGACGCCTAGATTAGAGTTAGTGTTTAGCCTCAAGGATCTTTGATCCCTGTTATTGTTGAGTAACCGTTCTAAAATTGATCATGTAGAATTGGGGCTAGTCGTGTATGTTATAGAAGATAATGAAGAAAAACCTTGTTACAATAACATTGATGTTTTGTTTAATTCCACTGCGTATATTGTTAACCTTTGTTATTGTTATTCCTAGATGAGATCTAACAAATCTCGAGTTATAAACGATTATTAGGTGGTATCAGATTTGAATCTCCAAATCTGTAGGCTTCTTCTCTGTGGTAGTTTTGAACATTTGCAGGATGATTGTCATTACTATCAAAAACCTGTGTGGAATTATGCTCAGAGGGTGAACCACCAAAGTTTTTCTAAAATACACACCCCTTTGCTAAAAGAAACATAGTTCCAAGAGCAGTACAAATGAGGTCTGGTGTAGTATGAGTTAATAATGTCAAGCAAAAAGTTTCAAAACCAGCAGTATTGATTAACACTGCTAGACCAGTTAGTGCTGCTACCACAAAAAGAACAGTGAATGGTGCTAATTCAACGACCAATTTTTCAAAAAAAGCACATTCAACTGCAAAAAGGCTCATTCAAAGAAACACAGTTATTAATACTGCTTAGGCAAAAGCAGTAGTTAATAATGCTAAGCCAAAAGCAGTGATTGATACTGTTTGGGGTAATCATTTTTATGCTTTTAAGGCCTCAGCTTGTTGGGTTTGGAAACCAAAAATAAAATTTTTATACCATGTTTCCAAACATGACAGTGCCTCAATTGTCCTAAAGAAATTTAATTATATTGATGCACAAGGCAGATCCAAGTCAGTAATGGCTTGGGTCCCCAAAAGAAACTGATTTTCTTACTTTATGTGCAGGGCAATCCACAAGTGGAGTTACAAGACCAAGGAGTTATTGACAGTGGATGCTCAAGGCATATGACTGGAAACATGTCATATCTTACAGATTTTGAGCCAATTGATGGAGGATATGTTGCCTTTGGAGGTAACTTTAAAGGAGGGAAAATCACTGGAAAAGGTACAATAAAAACTAGTAAATTAGATTTTGAGAATGTGTACTTTGTCAAGGAGCTAAAGTTTAATCTCTTTAGTGTCTCACAAATGTGTGACAAAAAGAACCGTGTTCTTTTTACTGACACTGAATATTTTGTCTTGTCTCCTGACTTTTAGTTAACTAATGAAAATCATGTTTTGCTTAAGGTTCCTAGAAAATACAATATATACAGTGTTGATTTAGAGAACAAGGTTCCCAAGGAGGTTTGACTTGTCTCTTTGCAAATGCCACATCTGATGAATCTAAGATTTGGCATAGAAGGCTAAGTCACCTGAATTTTAAAACAATGAACAAATTGGTGAGGGGAAATCTTGTTAGAGGTTTACCTTCTAAAGTTTTTGAAAATGATGAAACCTGTGTTGCTTGTCAGAAGGGAAAGCAACACAGAGCCTCTTATAAGACCAAAACATTGAACTCTATAAGTCAGCCTTTACATATGTTGCACATGGATTTATTTGGACCAACATTTGTGAAAAGTTTAATAAAAAATATGTATTGCCTAGTCGTCATAGATGATTTTAGCAGGTTTACTTGGGTTTTCTTTTTAGATACTAAGGATTCATTGTTGGTTACTCACTGAATAGTAAAGCTTTTAGAGTGTTTAATAGTAGAACCAGGTTAGTGGAAGAGAATTTACATGTTAGGTTTAGTGAGAGTACACTTAATGTTGCAGGAAGTGGACCAAACTGGCTGTTTGATATTGATGCCCTAACCAAAACAATGAATTATGAGCCAGCTGTTGCAGGTACACAGTCTAATAATTTTGTAGGTATAAACAAAATTGAAAATACAGGTCAAGCTAAAAAGGAGACAGGACTTGGAAAAGATTATGTCTTGCTACCTGTATGCACTGCTGATCCACTTATCTCAACCCAAGTTACAAAGAGTTCACAAGAAGATGAACAAGATGAAGATCCAAAAGTTGATAAAGAAGAAGGTGTTAAGTCTTCAAGTGATGATGAAAAGCGTGATGATGAAGCTCCAACTGAATATGATGATCAAGTGAAGGATGATAAAGTTAGTAGTTCTAATGAGGTTAATGCTGCTAGTGATGGTAACAACACTAACAGCACTAACAAAGATAAAACTGTTAATACTGCTGACAAGGAAGGTATTGCTGATAATGAGGATGAGTATCCATTTGATCCAAACATGCCTCCTTTGGAAAATATATATGCAGATACTGATGATGAAGAAGTTGGTGCAGAGGCTGACATAAACAACATGGATGATACTATCCTTGACAGTCCTATTCCAACTACTAGAATTCACAAAATCATCCTCAAGATCAAATCATTGGAAATGTGAAGTCTGTTGTTCAAACAAGAAGAATGACAAAGGATTTGAAGGACCAAGGTTTCTTTGCTAGATCTCTTAAACAAAGAAACAGTCACAAAGACCTTCAAAATTGTTTGTTTGCTTGTTTCTTATCACAAGTAGAACCCAAGAAGACAATTTAAGCACTGAATGATCCAAGCTGGGTAGAAGCTATGCAGGAAGAGCTTTTACAATTCAAGCTACAAGAAGTTTGGACTTTGGTGGATTTACCTAATGGAAAAAGGCAATTGGTACTAAATGGGTTTTCAGATTTAAAAAAGATGAAAGAGGTATTTTGGTAAGGAATAAATCAAGATTAGTTGCTTAGGGATACACACAAGAAGAAGGGATTGATTATGATGAAGTTTTTTCTCCTATTGCAAGAATTGAAGCTATAAGACTGTTTCTAGCTTATGCTTCTGATGAGTGTGTAAATACTCATCATTTTATACCCATAAAAGACACAAAAATCACCAAAAACACCCAAATAGATCAATTATTGTTGCAAATATTCTTGGTTTGTGTTTTTATGTGTTTCAGGTACAAAAGGATTGAAAACAGGGCAAAAACGGACAAAACCGAGCACAAGATTGGAAAAGCGTGAAAAGCTGACGGGGAAGAAATTTACGGGTTTGGACCGAGAAATTGCTCAATTGTCAAAGTCAACCTTCTCAGAAAACCTAAATGGCAGAATTGGCCCTTGGATAATTTCAGATTTACAAAATTGGCCCCTTGATTTACTTTTGAGAAATGGCAGGAATAGTCCCTGAACTTTGCAAAGTTTACACAATGGTCCTTTTTATTAAATCCTAAAACTACTACTACACTTAACCAACCCAGTCAATTACTAAACCCTTAAACCCAAATCCAAGCCCAATCCCAAAGCCCACAACCCGGTTCCTTTTGTTTAACTAATACCCAGGGTCAAAAGAAAAGTCAAAACCATAAACCACCTTCTTCCATAAACTAATACCCGCCTAAAACCACCCTGACAAAACCACCACCAATACCCCATGCCTTTTCACTGATTCACGCTTTCCCTCTCCTCACTTACCTCCTAACACAGTACCCACTACCCACGTGTTTCACTTACCCAAGAAAAGCTTATTTTGCTAACCCCTCGTTTTCCCGCCAAAACTACAATCAACGATTGAGATAAATTGAAGCTAAACCAACGGTTGGGATGAGCTCGGAAGGAGGAGAGAAGCTTATCAGGGCTATAAAAGGTCTCATACAATGAAGAAAGAGGACTTAGCTAGTTTTTATTTTAGGTTAAGTAGATAATTTTAATGTGGGATTTAGTTTTTAATTGTTAAATTTACTGGGTTTCTTTATTTTCTAATTGTATCTTTTAATTTCGAGTTGAAATGTACTCAATTTTAGGTAAAATTTAAGTTTATCAGTTGAATTAAAATTTCCTCATTTTTTTTATTTCTCAGTTATTGTCAAATTTATGTTTTAAGTTAAAAATTGTTGTTATAAGCTCGTATAAGCTTCAATAAGCTCATTTTGGTTCGTTGTTAGTGTCCCTTTTAGTTATGTTGTTTCTATTGCAAATAGTCAAACGGGTCAAACCCATTGCCAACTGTTCATGTGCACTTAGCTTAAGTTTAGTTTAGTTCAATTATGTCTCAAATAAATAGCTTGTAGCTGATGATTGGCTGTTTTAATGGGTTTTACAGATTCTAGTGTTTTTGCTTGAGTTATGGAAGTTATCAGATGAACACAGCATAATTAATAATTAAGCTGTTGTGTGTATTGTTTTTGCCATTTGTTAGTGCCCTCTAGTTTGCTAATGAGATTGCCTGGGTTTGGGTTGAAGTAGCATAGAATTGATAGGTCAATGCTCAGAATAGATATAGCAGTCTGCTATTCTCAGATTTTCCCATGTTTGCAGCCTTTTCTTTTATTTTTTTATTACTGATATTAAGTTTTCATAAGCTGTAACTTGGCTTAGGTAAACTTGGTCTGCTTGTCTAACTGTCCTATTTTTCTTTGATTTTTAAAATTAGCTTTTAGGAGCTTTTCAGCAGCTTGAATTAGGTACTTTTGCCCTGTACCTCAGACACTTCAGCAACCATTAGTGCTTCATTTGAGCTGATTCAAAGCTTATTATCCTGTAGGTATTGCTTATTTCTGTTCCCTATAGCTTATTAGGATCCCCTAGTATAACTTAGCTTATATCTGTCCCCATTTAGCCATTTGTAGCTTATCAGTTTTATTTCCTTCATGTTATAGCTTATTTCCTTATATAAACCAACTGTCATTCCTTAGAGCTCATTTGTGGCTTATTTATAGCTTTTCATAAAAAGTAGTAGTTAGGAAAAAAGCTTATTTTAATGTCCTTAATCAGTTTTTAAAAGAAAAACCAAAAAAAAAAGAAGATACTTTGGCAAAAAGGTCAGGAGTGGGATTCGAACCCCAGTCTCTTGATTCACACACCCACCACTGCCCTAGGTACTTATTTCAGTATTAGTTTCCTTAGTTTTTTATTTAACACCTTTTGTTATTTTAGCTATTTTAGGCTGTTGGCTTATTTTCTGCTTATTCCAAAAAGCATTTTCACCTTTCTTATTTTTTTTAGGACTGTTTCAGTATAAAGTTATTTCACAAAAATTTCCAGATTTTTCTGAATAGTTTTAATATTTTTAATAATTTAATTAGTTTAAAAAAGTTTTTAATTCATATTTAATTATTTAAAAGTCAGAAAAATACAATTCTTTTTTCTAATTTTTTTTTTATCATTTAGGACGTAGAAAAATTATTTTGGCATCCATAGGGTTAGTTTTTATAGTATTTGACGTTTATGCTCATTTTTCGTTTACCGTCGCGTTTCTTAATTTTGTTTTATTAGATATTAAAAAACCAAACAACCCTCGTCTTTTCAAGCATTTTAATTCCAAACCTCAAACGTTATCCTCCATTCATGCCTCGTTGGGACTACGACCCGGATATTTACTTATCCGATATATTACAATCGATTGTTGCGTTAAATCGCCGCACATTGACTTTTCTTCGTGAAAGGTTTAGCTTGTGATGCATTTCACGCGATATCAGCTTCATATAAAGACTTTGTGGTGTATCATATGGATGTGAAGAGTGCTTTTCTTTATGGGAAAATTGAAGAAGAAGTGTTTGTTTGTCAACCACCTGGGTTTGAAGATCCTAACTTTTCTGACAAAGTATACAAGGTGGAAAAAGCACTTTATGGTTTACATCAAGCTCCCAGAGCTTGGTATGAAACAATGTCAACATACCTGTTGGACAATGGATTTCAAAGAGGCAAGATAGACAAAACTTTGTTTATTAGAGGATACAAAGATGATATCCTGCTAGTCCAATTTTATGTGGATGATATTATTTTTGGTTCAACAAAGAAGGAATTATGCATTGAGTTTGAAAAATTGATGCATGAAAGGTTTCAGATGAGTTCTATGGGAGAACTTACTTTCTTTTTGGGATTGCAAGTGAAGCAGAAGGAAGATGGCATATTTATCAGCTAAGATAAGTATGTGGCTGAGATCTTAAAGAAGTTTAAGTATACAGATGCCAAGGCAACAAGCACACCCATGGTCACTGATAAACCTTTGCTCAAGGATGAAGATGGTGAAGAAGTGGATGTTCATTTGTATAGATCAATGATTGGTTCATTGATGTACCTTACTTCTTCAAGACCTGACATCATGTTTGCAGTGTGTGCTTGTGCTAGAGACCAAGTCAGTCCTAAAGTTTCACATCTTCATGTTGTGAAAGAATTTTTAGGTACTTAAAGGGTCAACCTAAATTGGGCCTTCGGTATCCAAAAGATTCACATTTTGATTTGGTAGCATACACTGATAGTGATTATGCTGGAGCAAGCTTGGATAGGAAATATGCAACAGGTGGATGTCAATTTCTTGGGTATAGATTGATCTCATGGCAGTGTAAGAAATAGACTGTGGTTGCAAACTCCACAACAGAAGCTGAATATGTGGCTGCTTCAAGTTGCTGTGGACAAGTGCTCTGGATTCAGAATCAATTGCTGAATTATGGGTATAATTTTATGCATACCAAAATATTTATTGATAATAGCAGTACTATGTGCATAATTAAAAATCCTGTTTATCACTAAAAACAAAGCATATAGAGATAAGACACCATTTTATAAGAGATTGAAATGAAAAGAAGTTAATTCAAATGGTTAAAATCCATACTGATAATAATATTTGCAGATTTGCTCACAAAAGCTTTTGATGTGGGTAGATTTCAATTTTTAATTGCCAGTATCGGAATGTTAAATCTTTAAAATCTCTTATCTCTTTATGTTTTTGTAAAGTTTTGTAAGGATTAGTATTGTTATTCAAGTCAATAAGAGTTTCTACTATTCAGTGTAATTAGTACTGCTAGTTATACTTAGCACTGCTAGTTAATATTGTTGGTTGTACTTAAAACTGCTAAGTATAATCGATAATGTGATTATTGTGAATTGTGTTATTGTTTGTGTTTTTGGACTAATCTTTTGCAGGATAAGCTAAGACAAGTGTTGAAATGCTGATAAATAAGCTATTTTGAGTGGAAATTGGATTAATGCTGCCAGGCATAAGTTAATGCAGCCAGGCATAAGTTAATGCTGCCAAGCTTAACTTAATGCTGCTAGATTTCTACTGCTGAGTCTGAGAGTACCGGGGACGGTTATGTAACTTCTTTGATTAAGGGTTTATATCCCCAAATCAGTCACCCAATTGGATTTACGCGAACATAATACTCTCTCAATTGAAACCATAATTGCTTTTTATCATCAATTTTCAAAAACCCACATCACTCACAACAAAATCATAAAAATGTCGAATCTTTCTTTTGCCGACCAACACAACATAATTGCATTCTTGCAAAAACCCAAAGAGTCGGAAGGATTTACTGAAATCATTGATTTTTTAAATGCAAGTCATGTTAGATATGCATTAACAGTAAATCCTACTATATATATTTCTCGCATTAAACAGTTTTGGTCTACTGCAAAGTTCAAAACTATTAATAGGGAAGAACATATCCATGCCCTTGTAGATGGGCAGGCGATACTCATTACTGAGGCATCTGTTAGGAGAGTTCTTCATCTAACATATACTAAGGGAATTGAGTGTCTCTCATACTCTATAATTTTTGAAAACCTTGCACTAATTGTTACGCCCCGTGCCCACTTAGACCAAAAATTAAAAACTTGTACGCGGAAACACTTGACCTTTCACGGATATTCTGTTACTATTTTGACCATTTATAAAAATCCATAAACATTCAGGACTTGAGACTATTTTTAAATGAAACTTGACTCAATTACCTACAAAACGTCGGGTGGCACGACCTCTAATGACTTACGGATCAAAAGATACGATTTTTCAAAGTTTACCAAAACTTTTACCGAGCCGCCCATCCGATCGGATGGAACCTTCTGTCCATCCAAAAGTTTTACCGAGCCGCCCATCCGATTGGATGGCCCTCCATCCGATCGGATGGAGCCTTCTGTCCACCTGAACCTTTTTCAAAATCCCGACTTGAAAGTCCGACCTCCCGAACTCGATAATTAACCAAAACATCCAGATTTACTTTGTATATCCATGGGCTCATTTCCATATAAAAACATTCACCGTTTGACCGCCCAAAATAGTACTTTCAAAATTGACGGGTTATGCATTAAGACCCATTTGACCCATTTACACTACAAACCACTTATACCACTTCATTTACCCACCAAACTTAACCATTATCATTACTTTAACATACCTGACATGTTCCACATACACTTGACCCATTTACAACCCAGAATGGGTACATTTATACTTTTGCCAAACACCCCCTTAAACATTAACTTTAACCCATCAAATATACTTTGACACAACGATTGACCACCAAAATATTATGACACCATTAAAATACATTTTCGTGCTTGACTCCACTTTACAAACCATTTATTGACTCACGGGGGTACCATCTTGAATGAGCTTGGTATTCTACCTAGCTCCTACACAATTCAATTCTTCTATCTTCCTCATTTGCAAACCTTAACCCTTAGCCCAAGCTCACCATTTCCATCTCACATAAACCTACAAAACATTAAACACTTAAACCATAAGCACGAATGCTTAGTAAGTAAACGGGCATAACATAACATTATACTTCATTCGCACATTACGCATTTTAACCATTAATCCATTAACACGTTAAACATAAACACATACCTTAACTACTCAAACCTTAACCTTCCTTCCATTAATCCTTCCTTATCTAACACATTAACTAGCCTTACACTTCCTTGCACATAATAACCTCATACAAACCATTCATATACCTTAACATATAATAACACATAAACACATAATGTATGGAAAATCACTATAACATCATCTTATAGCCAGTTTACTTACCTTAGCTCCAAGCTAAGTTTATCAATAATATCCTCATCATCATCTTCATCCTTTATCATCATCATCATCATCATTCTTTATTATTAAACCAAAAACCTATTAATACACAACATCATAAATCAAGGGTTTACATAACCCATCTAACTTACCCATCTTCCTTTCTATATGATCATACTTTGATCATATGATGAAAACCCACTTTAATCATAACCCTTAACCTCATTAACAATTAAGATAGGGATAATACTTACTTGGGAAATCATTGCTAGGAAAGACTATGAGCATAGATCTTCATCTTCTTCTTCCTAAGCCACCAACTAACTTTTTCCCTCTCTTTTCTCCTTCTCCATAACCGGACCATACACACCTTATCTAAATAATATGGAAATCTCTAGAATTTCCTAGATAATACTAGTTAGGTGGCAAGTTTGGCCCTTTGGCACAATAAGCCCCTCAAGTCTCATTCCTTCTATTTTGGTCACAACCAACTTATAACATATTTAGTCTATTACAACTTTAGTCTCTTAGGTTTATTCCTTTCCATTTGTGCCTCATAATACTCTCCAATACTATACCATACATTCATTGACCATTAGTTGACTTCGGGTTTGACTATAACGAAACATTCGTTGACTAACCAATCACGTTAGACCTTAGTCAATTCCATCTAGGGTGGGGCCTAGTTGTATACGGGAAACGGGTCTAACAATTCTACCCCCTTATTTAGATTCCGTCCCCGAAATCTGTCGTCTATTACTAACAAAACTTAGTCACATAATACACCTCATTTCTAGTACTTTCGATTCTTAGTTTATTTAGTTGTAAGGATCTAAGTGATCTTGCAACTCTATGCATACTATAACACATCACATGACCTTAATCCACATTACTTCCCGCTAACTTCTATATCCATACAACTCTTACTTAGCCTATTACATAATACAAGACATACTTACTATAACTAGTTATCATTCCGATCCATTCTATTACCGCTTCATCACATTCTCACTTGTTTTATCTTATATTCTCATTCTTTGACTACTTGATACTTGAGAAAACTCGAGCTATTTAACTTTAAATATTTACACTTGGCTAATACTTTCACATTCTATCAACACCTTTTAACCATTCTTTTACGTTTCTACAATTACCTCATTTCTTCTACTTCTTTCTTCATGTCATTTTCGCTTACCTTCATAAGTTTTATAGGAATATTACATGAATTGACTTATAACATCATACTTTAACCTTTGCCGTCACATTACACATAACATTTATCATCAATCATTTCTATTACTCACATTTTGTGCCACGCCACAAATGCGTACTATAATATTTTTGAGCATCTTTACAATTCTTTAATTCCTTCAACTTATACTTAACACTCAACACATAGGTTCTCATAAGTCTCACTAAAAGGCGTACTTTAATTTTAACCCCCCTACCTTAGTACTTACAATTTCTAACTAATTCTAGACTTCCGCTTCCTACTTTTCTAACCCTACTCGTGCCATGTCGGCAACACATAAGTCCACTCATTCATGCTTCCTCATTTACATGGAAAGGCGTCCTAATCGATGTAAATCAAGAAACATAAACTCATGGTTATATATTTCCAACACAATACAAGTACCCCTATTTACCAATTTAACTTTTATTCTCTCATTCTTTTTATTACATTACCTTTACCCTTCTTAGACTTGGATCCATAACATTATCACATTCATTATGGGGATATTTTTATGTGCCATGGATGTAGGCAACCCCTTGCCGGTGAAGGCAATACTTTTCATCCCAAAGGATCTTTAACATTCATCCTGAAGGATTCCTTAACATTCCTTTACTTGGTCATCCCGAAGGATACCACCTTTAACATTCATCCCGAAGGATCATTAACATTCATCCCGAAGGATCTTTAACGTTTACACTTTATCACTTTAACCATGGATCCGAGTCATAAGCACCTTACACACATTATTGCACCTATTTATTTTAGTGAGAGCAAGCACATAGAGTATATAAACCTGCTTATTATAATTACACTTTTCTATGTGTTTATCATCTTACATTCCAAATCCCCATTAATCATTTTCACCTTCTTACTTTACCCTTTAGTCTACCCGACTCTTTCCACTTTTGAACCTTGCATAGGTTAATTTTCATTCATTCATTAGTATCATTTATTCTTCTTGCACGTTTTAAGTCACTTTCACATTCTTATCATGTCTTAGTTTTCACAATGCATCATTGCGTTCTTACTCGCACCCTTAACTCATCACATTCTCTTTCTCGTACTTTATCTCATTTCTTGAATCATTGATGTATTTAAGCAATATCATTCTATCTCGCCTTTTTACATATATACCTTTCATAGATTATTAACAATAACACACTCATTAGCGTCACCTTTTCTTCATACATATTCTATATCATTAACATAGGCCCGTTACGTTTACCACACAATATCTCGTTACATTCTTACTCACATACTTAACTCGTCTCATTCACTCGTTAGCGTTTAAACCATCCCATTTATCTCGTCATTACCTTATCAACGCACCTTACTTTAATCCTATAAATTTTACATCATATTAAACAATCAAGGTACTTATTTAATCTTGCTTTCATCATAACCTACCATAACCTCATTGTCATTATTATACATTCATGTACATACTCAATCCTCATACATACTCATCTCATTCTCATTTACATTCTTAACTTATCGCATTTAACTTTTAGCATTCAAAATTTTTAATTTAATTTTCATCCTTTACATACCAACACACTTTATCGCAACTTCACATTCACACTTAAACCTCAAGTACTTTACCTTACCGTTACCCCGTCTCTATACCCCTTTAACATTAGTCTTTAGTCACTAAATTTAATGAGACCATATGTTGGTCACATTTCATGCCATCCTTTCCTAACCTCATTCTTTAACCTTCAAGTCATTAAACACTTGATCATTAATTCGTTAGTTTCATCTTGTCTTTTCACGCTATACCTTAGTACACTCAATATCATTACGATCCCCACTTAAAGCATTATTACTTAATCTCATTCATTTTATTTATGTCAACAAACCCTTAACAATTAGCGTGTTAATTCCATCTTATCATTACACATTATATTTTAGCACATTTTTCATCACCACGATCATTATTTAAGCGCTAATACCTTAAGTTACTTATTAGCCCATCTCTAATACCATTTAGCATTTCTATTCACATCTTTCTATTGTTATTCTTTTATAACATACAATCCCGTATCATTTACCATTACGTTGATCCATTTACTTACACATCTATCATCCAATCATGAACTTATTCTTCCCTTCGTCAACAAC
The DNA here is from genome assembly GCA_021014915.2 of Artemisia tridentata subsp. tridentata. Classification (NCBI taxonomy): domain Eukaryota; kingdom Viridiplantae; phylum Streptophyta; class Magnoliopsida; order Asterales; family Asteraceae; genus Artemisia; species Artemisia tridentata. The sequence goes on along the minus strand of CP139505.1, from coordinate 136,278,387 downwards.
ACACTACGTGTCATTACCAAATCAATCGATTCTAATTTACTAATTCTATGTTCACTAATTATTCATTATTCAGACATTTCTTAGACTAACACTTTTCCATTTTCTTTTCTCTTTGCCTTGCACATTTTTAATTACTCACCCATCACCTTTCATTACATTGACACCATCTTAGTAATACTCATCTTTTTCATACTCTCGTACATTTGAATATATATACATTATATTTCATCGGAGTTGTCACGTTACACTTATCATTTTCTTGTTAACTTCACGTTTTCCTCTTACTCTATTTTACACATGTTCATTCTTTTAATGTTGTCTATTTCAATCCCGATTGACTCACCTTAATCTTGTCATGGCTTAACCCAATCGTTAGACATGAATTATTTTCTAGACCATATACTGGTCTTACGTTGTAATCTAAAACTCGTTCATTTACCCCGCTTCTAACACTTCATGTCACGACAAGAATTCTAGTCATGACTTATCTAATTCAGGTTCCCTTGTAGTTTACTTTTTCAACTTATTCTATTCATCACATTATAACACGCATTCATAATCTCCTTGCTTATGACAAAATAATACCTTACACATAAACAATAAACACATTAGTACATACTTAATCTCATTCATACTTAAAGTCCACCTTCGATCATTCCTTCCATAAAAGATAAACGTCACTAAACATTTATACTTCGTTAGTCTATTATCAAATTATGATTTAAAACATTTAAACATGTCTATGTCATACCATTTGTCTTTATTCATTGAGGTATTTACTACTTTACTTTAAAAATCTATGCAATAGCTACTTTTTGTATCATTCATCACTCATACATTTCTTTAATACCTAGGAACTACACTTTTCAACAATTCGCTTTATTTAAACACCTAAATCCTTGTCACGAACACATCCTCATATAACATCTCATTTCCATCTATAACTCCTCACTAATACGACATTCTATTTTCGCCTTTCTATAACAAGCATACCACTTATCCTTTCTATACACATCCTTCTATTACTTCTATAATACACATTCACATAATCACATAATAGTCACCGACACCACCCGAGGTGCACGGTAATCCTATCACTTAAACACGTCAAGTCTTTCACAGACATATATCACATACGCGATCGCACATAAAACACATTCATAATTTATCATCATTAAGCTCATATAGCAATCACATGATCCATCTCATAACTTAACATTCACATCCTATAATTTAACCAAATATTCATCCGTATTACTTAATCCTACATCCAACGCATCTACTAGTAGTTTAAGTCTAGGCAATCCTAAAGAAAACCTAATTCACTTAAACCGAAGCTCTGATACCAAGTTGTTACGCCCCGTGCCCGCTTAGACCAAAAATTAAAAACTTTTACGCGGAAACGCTTGACCTTTCACGGACATTCTGTTACTCTTTTGACCATTTATAAAAATTCATAAACATTCAGGACTTGAGACTATTTTTAAATGAAACTTGACTCAATTACCTACAAAACGCCGGGTGGCACGACCACTAACGACATACGTATTAAAAGATACGATTTTTCAAAGTTTACCAAAACTTTTACCGAGCCGCCCATCCGATCGGATGGAACCTTCTGTCCATCCAAAAGTTTTACCGAGCCGCCCATCCGATCGGATGGCCCTCCATCTGATCGGATGGAGCCTTCTGTCCACCCGAACCTTTTTCAAAATCCCGACTTGAAAGTCCGACCTCCCAAACTCGATAATTAACCAAAACTTCCAGATTTACTTAGTATATCCATGGGCTCATTTCCATATAAAAACATTCACCATTTGACCGCCCGAAATAGTACTTTCAAAATTGACGGGTTATGCATTAAGACCCATTTGACCCATTTACACTACAAACCACTTATACCACTTCATTTACCCACCAAACTTAACCATTATCATTACTTTAACATACCTGACATGTTCCACATACACTTGACCCGTTTACAACCCAGAATAGGTACATTTATACTTTTTCCAAACACCCCCTTAAACATTAACCTTAACCCATCAAATACACTTTGACACAACGATTGACTACCAAAATATTATGACACCATTAAAATACATTTTCGCGCTTGACACCACTTTACAAACCATTTATTGACTCATGGGGGTACCATCTTGAATGAGCTCGGTATTCTACCTAGCTCCTACACAATTCAATTCTTCTATCTTCGTCATTAGCAAACCTTAACCCTTAGCCCAAGCTCACCATTTCCATCGCACATAAACCTACAAAACATTAAACACTTAAATCGTAAGCACGAATGCTTATTAAGTAAATAGGCATAACATAACATTATACTTCATTCGCACATTACGCATTTTAACCATTAATCCATTAACACATTAAATATAAACACATACCTTAACTACTCAAACCTTAACCTTTCTTCCCTTAATCCTTCCTTATCTAACACATTAACTAGCCTTACACTTCCTTGCACATAATAACCTCATACAAACCATTCATGTACCTTAACATATAATAACACATAAACACATAATGTATGGAAAATCACTATAACATCATCTTATAGCCGGTTTACTTACCTTAGCTCCAAGCTAAGTTTATCAATAATATCCTCATCATCATCTTCATCCTTTATCATCATCATCATTCTTTATTATTAAATCAAAAACCTATTAAAACACAACATCATAAATCAAGGGTTTACATAACCCATCTAACTTACCCATCTTCCTTTCTATATGATCATACTTTGATCATATGATGAAAACCCACTTTAATCATAACCCTTAACCTCATTAACATTTAAGATAGGGATAATACTTACTTGGGAAATCATTGCTAGGAAAGACTATGAGCATAGATCTTCATCTTCTTCTTCCTAAGCCACCAACTAACTTTTTCCCTCTCTTTTCTCCTTCTCCATAACCGGACCATACACACCTTATCTAAATAATATGAAAATCTTTAGAATTTCCTAGATAATACTAGTTAGGTGGCAAGTTTGGCCCTTTGGCACAATAAGCCCCTCAAGTCTCATTCCTTCTATTTTGGTCACAACCAACTTATAACATATTTAGTCTATTACAACTTTAGTCTCTTAGGTTTATTCCTTTCCATTTGTGCCTCATAATACTCTCCAATACTATACCATACATTCATTGACCATTAGTTGACTTCGGTTTTGACTAAAACGAAACATTCATTGACTAACCAATCACGTTAGACCTTAGTCAATTCTATCTAGGGTGGGGCCTAGTTGTATACGGGAAACGGGTCTTACACTAATGGGGTATGTAAGGAAAAATGATTCTTTAAATTTTTTAAAAGGATCCTTCTCCCCATAGTGGAAATTCTTGATTCATACCATCCTACAGTGTCTTAGTCCAAAGACAACTGACTGGAATGAGTTTAGCAGCAATGTGGATTTTGCCATAGTTTGCTTGGCTACAAACCAAAAGTATAATTTTTCAAAAATAATTTTTGGTGGTATGGTTAAGAACTTGGATATATCTGCAAGCAAATTTTACTTATATCCAAGGTTTTTACAGTTACTTATGGACAAACAATTTACTGAGAAGAATACTCATCAAAGAACTTATCTTCCATTCACTCATTTTAAAAAGATTTTTGCAAACATGAAGAGGGTGGGAAAAGAATTTTCTGGGAATGTAACAGCATTGACTCAAACAATGTTGTTACAAGCTCAAAACCAGGGTGAAGGTTTAGTAATCCCAACTGAGACCCATCGCACACCCACTGTTTTACTATCATCATCTCAACCCAAAAAGTCCTATACCCGTAGGATCACACAGAAAAAGGGCACGCAGCTACCTCAAGCTAGTGTCAGTATGGTTGCAGATGAGGTTGTGCATAAGGAGAGGGGCCACAGATTGGTAAAGGCTGCCACTACTGCTGCTAGCTTAGATGCAGAGCAGGCCAGTGGTAACATAAGTAAGACCCAAACCAAGACAACACTTAATGAGTCAAGTTCCTCTAGAACTAGCTTAGGTAGTGGTCCCAGCCAACAGGAAACTATGGGGGGTATGGATGCTCAAACTAGGTTTGAGGCTATGCCTAACACACCCTATGATTCACCACTCGAGAGAGGTAACACACTCCGAAGTGATGAGGGTAGTATGGAACTTAAAATAAATGAATTTATGGAAACTTATACAAAATTGTCACAACAGGTTCTTGATCTTACTAATACTGTTAACTCTCAGAAGAAGGAGATTACTAGTTTGAAGACAAGGGTTAAGCAGCTTGAGAAGAAGAAAGGATCAAGAACCTCTAAGCTTAAAAGGTTGCACAAGGTGAGTACAACATTCAGGGTGGAATCCTATGCAAGTGAAGAAAGTTTGGGGGAGGATGCCTCCAAACAGGGGAGCAATGACAGCAAAGCTGCTGGGGAGTATACTAATACTGGGGTTGGTGCTGGATTTGATATGGATATTGAAACAGAAAATGAGTTTGTGGTGCTAGACAAACAGGGTAATGTGATAGTCATTGATGCTGGTTTCGATGTGGTTCAAGATGTCAGTACTGCTGAAGTAATTATTGAAGAGCAAGTGGAGACGGTAAGTACTGATGGGTTGGTTGTTGAGAAGGTGATTGAAGTGGCTAAGTTAATGGTTGATGTTGCTGATCTTAATGCTGCTAGTGAGCCAGTTAATGCTGCTAGTGACATTGTTAGTGCTGCTGGGCCTAATGTTACTACTGCTAATATAGAAGTTGTTAATGTTGCTGCTACTACAACGGATGAAGAAATTACCATAGCTCAAGCACTTACAAAGTTAAAGAGCTCAAGACCTAAGGCAAAAGGAGTTGTGATTGAAGAGCCAATACCAACATCAACAATAAAACCAACAACCACTTCACATTCATCAACTGATAAAGGCAAAGGAATTTTGATTGAAGAACCTAAAGAAAAGCTTTTATCAATAAAGGCTAGGTAACAACAGCTTATTGAAGATGAAGAGCTAGCTAGACAGGTGCAACCTGAGCTTATTGCTGAAGAAGAAAAGGCAAGAAGATAGCAAGCTCAAAAAGAAGAAGAAGCAAGTCTTGCTGAAATAAACTCATAGGATGACATACAAGCTAAATGTGAAGCAGATCACATGTTAGCCCAGAAGATGAGGCAAGATGAGCAGGAAGAGCTATCCTTAGAAGAAAAATCTAAGCTCTTCATGAAATTCTTAGCTACGCAGAAGAAATTCTTTGCACAGAAAAGAGCTGAAGCTAAGAGAAATAAACCACCTACAAGGAACAGCAAATGCAAATTATGATGACCTACTTAAGAAATATGGATGGTTGTAAGCCGGCACTGTTCAAGGGCATGAGCTACGAAAGGGTTAAAGAACAGTTTGACAAAGTTTTCAAGAGGGTGAACACTTTTATTGCTATGAATGCTGAAGAGGTGGTGGAGGGTTCTAAGGAAGCAGAAAAAGAGCAAGGGTGTAGTGTAAAAAGAGCAAGTGGAGAACTAGAGTCTAAAAGCAGTAAGAAACAAAAACCTGATGAGCCATCAGAGCAAGAGCAGAAGCAAGGTGAGCAGAAGGAAGGTAATGACAAAGGTTCAAAATAAATTAAATAATACATAGTGATTGTTTCAGATGATGAAGAAATTCCAATAGACTGTGAACCTTTGGCTACAAAACTGCCTAATATTGTTGGTTGGAGAATATATAATGAGAGCCCAAGGAAAATAATTTATGAAATTACAAGAGCTAATGGACAGACTTATGTATTCTCAAGGTTTAATCAGATGCTTAAGAGCTTTGACAGAGAAGACTTGCAGACTCTGTGAAAGCTTGTAAAAAAAATATGGACCAACAAAACCATTGAAGCAACCAGTGTCAGATCAGGATTATATTTTGTGGGGTGTCTTGAAGACCATGTTTGAACCTCATGTTGAAGATGAAGTGTGGAGAAGACCTATCTATAATCAGAAGATGATAAGCTGGAGGTTGATAGATACTTGTGGGGCTCATGAACTAATAATGGATGCTATGCATATCTACATGTTGGTTGAGAAGAAGTATCCACTCACAAAAACAACACTGGGAATGATGTTGGAAAGTAAACTTCAAATGGAGCATGACATGAATGAAAGCATGGCAGATGAGCTTATTTGGTTTATCATATGCTTGAAGAATGGCTGGTAAGGTGTTTGGAAGCATCCTTCTAGTGAAGGTTTAAGCTTTGAATGAAACTTGATGATTTTAGGAGAAAATATCAAGTTTAGGGGATGATTGTTGGATTCAAACACTTCAAGATGTTGCTGATGTTAAGACTGCTCATATGGTTAAGACGACTCAGGTATTACAAAGAAAAAGCTCCAAGTCATTAATGCTGCTAAATACAAGTTTTACTACTGCTGGTGTATTTTACTACTGCTGGTGATGCTCAAGAACTACAAGAAAATACACTAAGTAGTTAGTGTTGCCAGACTAAAAGTTAATGCTGCTAGTTCAGAATTACAACTGCTGAAGGATTACTGCTGCTAGAGTTAGAGTTAAGACTGCTAGTCTATATTGAGTCTTAGTTAAAGCTGCTAATGAGATATACTTGCATAGTCGGTTAGATAAGTATAGAAAAGATTCTAAAAATATTTATCTTGTATAAAAAGTTATTGTAAGCCGACTAGGACTCCTTAGTCTATAAAAGGAGGTCCTAGAGCATTGAGTTACATACGCGTTTTTCATATAGCTTCAAGTTTATAAACCCTAATACTAGGAGAGTATTCGTATTATTCATTAATAATATTGAAGTTGTTTTGTTCGTTAATCTTGTGTTCTAAATTGTTTTACTGTTACATTACAAGTTCTTCTTAAGGTTAAAGTCTAGATTCTGCATAGACTTTAATATACTTAAAGACAGTTTCTACATAGTTGTTTTATATTTATCTAAGATAACTTAACCTTTACAAACTAAGAGATTCGATCAAGTACATAACTGGGATCAACATAACTCACCCCTTAACGCAACCCTTTAACTCAAGTGCACGGTGTGGTAACTTGCCCATAACTCGGCCAGAGTTAAGGTATAACTCAAGTGGGAGGGAACCATACCACATGCTCATAGCTTGACATGAGCAAATACTCATTGGAGCATAAAGAAAAAACTACACTACTTAAGTAGACCCAAGCCTACAAAATCTAAGGCGTGGATGCCAAAAACCTAAACTCAACTTGCATTTCAGTGACTTTGTATTGTTTTATATGTAATAATACGAATACTTTGAGCACCATGTTTAATCACCAAGCCGTATAACACACTTGTTAAATAAGTCTGTAACGTTAGTAGATGTATATTATACATATATGCAAGCTTAGTAACAAAATCATTCCTAGTATTTAACCATCAAGCCGTATAGCACTAAAGAGACTTGTTGAAAGCATATACTTAAACAAAACAATGAGTAACAAAATAATTTAATGTCTTAATTCATCCCAATTCAGTTAGTTTGCTTCAAGATGAAAATGCAGTACGTCGTTATGGTCTCTTCCTTGCTAATAACCCGCAAGATATGTTTCAAGAAACCAATCAAATTTCTTGATAATCAGGTATAAGAACATAAAGAAGGGCAAACCCCACAAATACGCGAGTGCGTTTAGATAACAACTTGCATGACTTAATCTGAAAGTCATCGTTTGACCAATAACTTCTCAACGCAAATCCACATTTCGTGGATAAGCAGTAATATGCAAATTTTGATTTTCTTTCATGCCTTAAGTAGGCGATATTGTACCAAAACTTCCCTTATAAATAGGTAACTTACATGCATAGATTTGTATCAAGCCCTTAATCGTAAGCACACTAGCTCTTTAACATCAATGGCAAAATCAATCGTCTTGGTCTCCCTTTTGGTTGTTACTTTTGCATCATCTCAAGCTGAAGCTCAACTAGTTCCCAGCCTTGGTAGTTTGATAAACATCAACGGAACTATATTTTGCTCTCTGAATGGCAATATTGTTCCCAATGCGGCAACACTAACCCCTACTTTTGCAAGTAAGTTTTCTTACCATGAAAAAGTTAAGGCTGTGATTTTTACATTTTTCTTCACTTAGGTTAGTTTACTATTTATCTGTTCAATAAAGTTGTTGAAGTTATTAAACAGGATAGTAAAGTTACTTAACTTGTATAAATATACTCTAAGATTATTGAACTTAGCAAGCACGATATATAAGTTATAAAAACAATACGAATAGTTAAATGGTGAGTTGTTTCTGGTGTTAAACCCAGTAGCAGGTTTAATGACCTAAGTGACCCAAAAAAATGTAGAGTAAGATAAGTGAACAAAAATGACATGTATATTTAATCATGTATCTCTTTGCTGGATGATCTGCAGATGCATTAGTCCAAGTAACGTGTGGCGAAAATGTGGTATCCTCGGCCATAACAAATGCAGCTGGAATATTTAATATCGTTCTGAATCCACAACAATTGCTTCTCACTAGTGTTCTATCATCTTGCCAAGTTTTTGTTGCTACACCACTCGCAAGTTGCAATGCAAGCCTACTAGCAATTGGCCTTCTCCAAGCCCCGTTACAATTAGCTGTGTAACACCCCCATTTTCGATATACGCAGCGGAATATAAGTTGGGGTATTACTTCAAGTATCATAGTCATGAAAATAGAAAACGACTCGAAAAGAGACGTTTTAAATAAAATTGTTATCATTCATTTATTTAAATCAGAGTTACATTACAGAGGTCCCAACAGGAAATTCCAAAATACATTATAAGAGATACGTTATTTGTTGAATGATAACAAAATGGACACTCTTTTTATAAAAAGAAAGCCCATTGCCACTCCGTGCCAAGTCATGCTGTTAGTTACCTGAGATAAAACATGCTAAAAGGGTCAACACGAAGGTTGAGTGAATCCATAGCGTTTAAAGTTATAATCAGTTTGAACACAAGCTAAGTAGAAAGTAAATCAGTAATATTGCAGTTCAATATATTGCCCTAAGTCTCATGACACGCAAAACATTAACAGGTTTATCATCATAGTTATAAGCTAATGATGTATATTACCACATAATTAAATGAAGTAATTTTGCCCCCGAGTAGGAGATTGCCGGTCTCTTTATTGATCTCAAATAAAGTTGGTCACGTTACTGTAACACAAAGGGGTCGTCACACCCAATAGATCTATTCACTATATTCGCGCTCACCCGAAAGTGATTAACGGTCCATGATGGAGGGTCTTTTAGGCAACAGGTAACTTACGCAATATTAATCAGGAAAGCATACAGAAAAATACTTGTGTTCGATTTTGTAGCATGTATCTCCCCAAAAGTTTGGAAAATGTATAAAAAGTGGGACTATGAACTCACCTTAGAAGTCTGGATGGAAAACAAATTAAATAGAGTTGATAAATGTCTCCGGCACGCGACCTGGGTTGGTATGTCAAGTTTCAGTAATCGTATTCCAATATATATAAGTTTTTAATATTCGTATCGTAACGTTTTGGTAGTTAAATGTTTAAATGAGGCAACATGAAGTCTCTTCAAAAGTTGGATAAGATTTTATCTTATTTCGTATTTTTATGTTTCCGTTTGTTTGTTATCGAGGTAAATGTATTTCGTTTATTAGTTTTTATTATAAATATATTCAAAATATATTTATAATAATAATTATAAAATGTTACGCTTTTTACCCTTATAGTTTCATATATTGACAGTTTATACCCCTGAACTTTCATAAAATGACAATATTTACCCTTGAACTTTCATAAAATGATAATTTTTACCCCTGAACTTTGGTAAAATGACAATTTTTACCCATGTAGTTTCAAAAATGGCAAATTATACCCACAACTATAAGTCGTCGGCAAAAATAGTCCTTGTTTTTAATAATTTTGAAATATTTACACTTTTGGCCTAATAAAACTCCATCTTTCAAATTTGGCATGTTTCACCCTTAAACTTTATGTCGACTTCAAGTTAAGTCCTAGTTATAAAAATAGTTGGAGTTTTGACAGTTTATACCCCCAAAGCATTTTTGTTATTTCATTCGTGGTCTTTATTTCATTTTAACGCGTTTTATACTTAGGAAAAAGGCACGACTTGTTACGGTTCATTTATACAAATTAGGATAAGTTTGTAAATAAGCTAATAAGGGCTTATTTGATTATATTATAGCTTATAGCTTTTCAAAAATAAAAGTTAAAACTAAGAAGGGTGCGTTGGATTTTTGTCCAACTCGCCAAAAGAGAAAATTAATATAGGCGAGACCTTATAATATTTTTACAATGTTCTTATTTCTTTTAATAGCTTGCTAGGTGATCTTCTAAATGGTTCAAGTTTGAACTTCTAAGCCTTTGTCATTTTCTTGTAATAATTATGTAAAGTAAGGAGGTTGGAACGTATTTTAGGGTGCGTTGGTTTTCAGTTAGCGACAAGGCCAGAAAAAGACTCAAATAACAACGAGGCAATGCGAGGTTTTTACGACATTCTTGATCCTTTAATTAGTTAGCTAGGGTGTCTTTAAGTTGGCAAATTTTCAGAATTTTTGAGTGTCGTTTGAAGGTCAAAATAATTAACCCAAGTTGGGTGTTTGGGGGCTGTTGCGACAAGAAAAAGAAAAGGAAAAACGAATTGGTTTTTGAGTCTTAAGTGTTCCAACTGATTTTTAAAGTATGTTATTATGATATTAAGCATATTTAATCTATCTCTTAAAAGTTTTATAGCCTCTTGGTTATTAATGCTAAAAAAAATATAATTAGGATGTTTGGTTTTGCTCGATAGAAAAAGAAAAAGAAAGGAAACATGTATTTTGATCTAGCTTGCTTTTAAGGATTATTTAGTAGCATGTTTTAAGAGTATTTAAAGTGTACGAAAATAATGAAAAAGGGTTAGCTCACTTACTTGAATATTTAGTCGATTACTAGAGTGTTTTAGCGAAATAGTTTGGAAATAGAACACCTACGCCTCTCCTCCTTCTAAGCTTTCTCAGGACCTTCTTTTAACTTCTAAATGGGTTGTTTGATCAGTGTTTTAAGTGGGTGTGGCTGTTTTTGAGGTGGTTCGAATAATATGGGAATAAAGTGAGGGTGTTTGGATCGCTATTTATAGAAGAAGAGGAGTTGGGGTTTTCAAGGTGCTAAGTCACCTTGTTATGGTGAAGAGGAGACATGGTGTTGTGGATCTTACCACTTGAAGCCAAGTGTGAGGAGGGGAGAAATAGTGTGATGTGGTAAAACTCTTTACCATAAAAAGTACCTACAATGTTTGACTTATGGTAAAATCTAGGGAACTTAGTGATGTGTAGTAAGTTTCGAACACATAAAGGATTTGTGGTGAGGAGATTTACTTAGGATTAAGTGAGGAGCTGGTTTAGTTTAATAGTAGTTAGGATCGAACTAGGATTTACATGCATGGATCGAATGGCCTTATAGGGTGGTACATTAGCTATGACATGTTGTACATAGGGTTTATGTAAAGTAACAAGATCTATTTAGGGTTTGGTTTGGACACTTGTTGGATAGATAAATAATTAGGGTTTTGCTCTTATACTATATATATGTCGAATTTATGAGAAAACAAAAGGAAATGGATTTGTGCTTGGAAGGGTTGTACCATGGGCTTAATAAGGTTGTTCTAAGGTTTAAGAAATATAGAAAATCTAATTTTAATATTTGGTTAGGTTATAGTAATTATATGTTAGTTTTATTAAGTTTAAAAGTATATAAATGTAATTTTTAAGTTTTATGCATTGGACACTTGTACATTGGGTTTAGGGACTTGTACTTATATTTAGTGAGTTTAAGAAATCTATTTTTAAAGTTAGCGCATGAAATACTTGGACAATGTGCTTTAAAATAAGTATATTGAGGTTTATAATGAGATTTTTATTAATATTAAGTTGTTATGCATAAATGACTTGTACCTTGGCTTGTAAGACTTGTATACTTATAATTTGTATAAAACATATACAAATTAATTAGGGTTTGTGATTTTATTACATAAAATCATAGATTTGTGAGTTTAGGGTTTGTATCGGGAGTTATAGTGAATTTAGGGTTTCTGTGCTTTAGGAGCTTTTACATTAGCTTGAATGAGTTGTACTTTAGTGTTTTAGGGTTTTGTTACTCATATTCATTGTTAAAATGGTTTAGGGTTTCGTAGAAATTCTAATAGATAAGAAATGTTTAGTTTGCTTGTTAACGAATTAACGTAAAGTGGCAAATGGTATATCGTAATGTTTTATATGGAAATGTTTATATAAAATAAACATTAAGTAAGTTGATGTTGGTCCGCGTGTGAGCACGTTTATCGAGGATGTGAGTTACGTCACATTAGATAGTAGTTACGATCAGATAAAAAAAATTATACGTAGAAAAAGGATAATTATTCTGTAAGATAGTTTATTATAATGTGTGATTTTTACGGTAGTTACAAGCTGGAACTACCGTTCTTGGCCTCCTCAATGTTGTGAACTTGGTACCAGCGGTATTCCAAATTATCCGAGTCTAATGATACCAAATTACTCTGAAGTGATATAGGGACATATTAAGTATCAGCGATATAATGTATGAATAAAGGAATTGAAGATATTGATTGCTAAGATATTGATTTGTAATAATACATGTCTGTAAAATGTAACTAAAATTTAAATGTCATATGAAAGGGCTATTTCATAAGCTTATCAATTGACTTCAAGGTGCTGCATTAATTTGAGATTATGATAGCGTACGTTATAGTACAGTACGATTAACATATATTGTACGTCTCGTGGCTCATTTGAAAGCATCATGCACAAAAATTTAAAAACACAATACACATTATATAATAAAACGCGTATTTGATTTAAGCACGCTACTACACAAACAAGCTAATGCAACAAAAAAAAAAATTGCAATGGTAAATCTCCGTTGCATATCGAACCGCGTTGCAACGGATTGCCAATTAATTATCAATGACTTTGACAAACGGTTGCAAATGTGTCGCAAAAGATAAACTAATCTATTTAATATTTATTTTTGCATGTTTCATAGCAAAGCTGGTGCTAATTTTTAAAAAACTTCAAAGTTTGCAATGAATTTGCAACGAAAATTTCAAATGAATCGACTGTCGCATTTTCCAATTTGTATTGTAGTGACACAACTTATATAGTTTTGACCCACACGAAAGGATTAACAATCTAGGCACTGTCTCGGAGAGAGGCTCGGTGATATAGACATGTATGTGAAGATGACCTCGACAGAAAGACCCTATGAAGCTTCATTGTTCCCCGGGGTTGGCTTTGGGCTTTTTCTGCGAACCTTAGGTCGAAAGTGAAGAAGGCATCCTTTCCCGGGGGGGGGGGGGGGGGGGGGGATACCACTCTAGAAGAGCTAGAATTCTAACCTTGCGTTAGGACATGCGAGGCAAGGTTCAATCTCAAGTAGACAGTTTCTATGAGGCCTAAGCCTCCCAAAAGGTAACGAAGTGCAAAGGTTTCTTCAAGCCGGACAGAGATTATCCCTCAAGTGCAAAGGCAGAAGGGAGCTTGACTACAAGACCCACCCGTCAAGCAGGGACGAAAGTCAGCCTTGGTAAGGGTCGTCGGGTAAAATTTGGTGGCTCTATGCATTCTTTTATAAAATGGGCCCTAAACACGACAAAAGTTATATTGATATGTAAATAGTCGTTATTCAAAAACGAATAAGTGGTTATTCGAACATACAAAAAGAATAGTAACCAAATAACTTTATGTAAGAAACATAAACTTCCTTTTTTGATAATATGTTGTTTGATCTTTGTAGTGAAAATTGGAATATATTAAATCTTCAAATAATTTAATGACACATATGTAAAAATAAGTAATAAATATACTCTGTATGTGTAATAGTAAGTTTAGTCTTATATGTGATGCGACTCACACATGCTTCTGTTGTAAACCGTAAAGGAAAAATAATGTCATTAAGTGGGCCTTTCTAATGAGATAAAATACAGCTATATAAAACTAGACGTACAAATTGGAGTCCCCAAAATTATTGGGCCCTGTGCCATTGCCCTTGTTGCACACCATGAACCGGGCCTGGCCTTAGTGATCCGACGGTGCCAAGTTGAAGGGTTGTCCCTCAACAAATAAAAGTTACTCTAGGGATTGAGGATGATCTTCCCCAAGAGCTCACATTGATGAGAAGATTTGGCACCTTGGTGTCGGCTCTTTGCCACGTGGGGCTGTAGGATTATTCGATGCTATTTCTGGATGAGGTAGAGTGTCACCTTGATAGGATAATGGAATATTGATCAATTATTTTTTTTATGGCAAACTCACACACACCATTAAACTCATATACGTTCCAATTGTTCGAGACTTACCCTCGACTCCTTGGGGAGGAACACCTTATGTTACACATTTACACCTTGGTGCCGCTAGGTGAAAGCTATTTGGTTTCTTGTAAATGTATAACGGGTATAACTACGAGAACTTATAGACCAAAATTAGAGGTCTCAATACAAACAAACGAGAGATGCGAAACTTTCATTTTTAGTTGTAATTGGGAACTTAAATTTGCATAGAGAAAATTGACAAAGTAGATGTAGTTAGAGCTTAAAGTTTATATGATATAAAATGATATACACATACAAATACGAAACATATTTGTAATACCCAAAAATCTAAAAACATGTAAAAAGACCAAATTGCGCCTATAATCTTAAAATTTGATTAATAAGCTCATAAAGTACCAAATAAATCCCAAACTTCTGGAAATGATCAAGATATGAAGTAAATTAATTCCTACTACTACAATTAACATTTGTAAAGTACAAAATTACTTTGATCATACATTATGGGCCGAAAGTTTTATTGTTCATATTATTATTATTATTTAAAATCCTTATAAAACTAAAATATCAATTTAAATGGGAAATAATTAGGAAATTCAATCAAATTGAATGGGTCATTAAGAATTCCGAAATTTCAGCCCATAACCCCCCCCCCCCCCTATATGTCGGTTCTATCATCATTTAACAAACCATTTATTTTTCTACCCTAAAAATACCGATACCCTAAAAGTGTCGGCAACTAAAATCCCTCCTCCTCCCATACGACTTTCTGAGCAAGAACCAATATTTTTCTAGAATTCATTGAGGTGTAAAGAAGCTAAGAAAAATAGGAATTGGATTGTTGAAGCCTTGATTCGATCGTGGTAATTGTTTTGTTCGGTTTTGTTAATCCGTGAGGTATTAATTCCATTCGACTAATTCTTACGTTCTAAAATTTATCTAGCATTTTTATGATGATTAGTAGGTCGTATATAACTCAGGAAAAATGATAAACATGGGTCATGCAAGATAAATAAAGCGTACGAAATTTAAATAGCTAAAACATACATAAAATCCAAATTGGTATATATGATTTTTCTGGGTCACTTTCATAATTTTTATGGGTTCTATGATCATCATATAAGCCTGTAAAAATGTTGGTTTGAATTTTTGTAGCCTATATTGATCGTTGTGAATTTAAATGGTTAAAACATACGTAAATTCTAATATATGCAATACAAATTTTCTGGGCATGAAACATATTTTATTTGGACTCTACATAATCTATATGATTTGGGAAAACTAATGGTTTGATTAATTGAAGCTTAAATATGACGTGATTAAATTTGTTCATAATCGGGTTAGGGTTTTTCGAAAAGAAAAAAATAAAACCCTAGGGTTTTCGATTAGGGTTTGTGTTTTGGATCTGGAATTATGTTCATAGATGTCTAATTATGATGTAGTAATGATGGCATGTTGATTGGGAAAGATTAGGGTTAGGGTTTTGATTTTAAAATATGTAACGATTTGGAAATAAAAATGTAAGGGGGTGTTTGGTCATTTTTAAAACGTGTGGGTTATTTTTATAATGTTAATTAGATCATTACCAAAGTGTAAAAATTATAGCATGAGGTCCTTGCATGTAAAATATGCAAGATATGGAATTATGTATAAATTAGGGTTTTCGTATGGAAATTAATTAAATAGAGGGGTTAAAAGTGTAAATTCAGGAAACTTGTGATTTTTCTGTGTAAATAATATTATTAGGGAGGTAATATGTCATTTTGGGAATTTATGGGTTGAATGTGTAATTAAAATGGAATTATGATTTAAATTGTAAATTTATAGACTAAAGGGTATAAAATGTAAAATTGGTAAACTTGACGTATGAAAATCGTTAACCTTGGTAAGTCATGGATTTGAAAGGATAATTTGTAATACTTTCATTTTGGACCTTTAACTTTGGTATTATTACGTTTAAAACCCTAAACTATGGAAAGTTGTTATTATTAACCCTAAACTATCATAACTTGGTAAAATATACCCTATGTTCATAATATGCTTCATTTATGATTTTAACCTAAGTAATGATGCGTTAACATTTCTAAAAATGGAAACTTACTAAAAATGGAAACTTACTAAATTTGGAAACCTGCTAAATCTGGAAAGTTACTTAAAATGGAAAGATAACTAAAAATGGTAATCTGAACTTGAACCCCTTTGTAATTCCGTCTTCTACTTCTTTAGGTGTGAAGAAGGAGAAGCATTGATTCTGTTCCGTGCTTGTTTTCTGTTGCTTATTCTCTTTGCTTTGCTCATAAGGTACAGATACTCTGCCCTTTTTCAGTAAGGGTGTCTTATTCCCTTGATACGATTTTGATTTCTGATTTGTTTAAGATTCCCTAAGCCATTGCTATGTTCCCTTTTGTTGTGAACCTTTGCCATGATCCTTTGCTTTGTAAACCTTTATCTGATAAACTCTGATTTGGACATTTGATATTACTTCTGAAATATTTGATTATGAACCATCTATTATGAACCATCTGTTATGGACCTTTGGATATGATATTCTGATTTGATATGATATTTGACTCTTAGTTTGATACCCGAGCCAAAATTTGTGACCCTAGCCATGAAGGTAACATGGCCATGTCATTGATGCACCAATGGCATGACTCTAGTGTGGTTGAGTGATGTTCCACACCGTCCCTTATCTGTTATCTGTTATGAGCTCAAGTATATATATGGCCACGATTTGTCTGCAGGGGCGTATGGATGCATCCTAGATCTGTTTTGTTTAGTGGATTATCTATATTTTATTTGTTATTGTCTGGTGACTGGTGACTGTGTGCAATACACGCCTTTCACATTTATCTGGGAGCTGATCACTCCATTTTGATACATGAGGTCACCCCTCATATTATCTGGGAGGCATCCCCTCTATGGTTAGTATATCTGATTTGTCTGGGCTCGTGGTGGATTACTATCCTACCCTATTTCCTTATATCTTTACATTGTTTATACCTTATGATATTTCCCCATTGCACCATATCTTATTTCTGTTTCGTTATCATTACTTTGTTAATGTATCTGTTCACTAAGCTCTCGTAGCTCAGCCGTATTTCTTTTCCTGCGGCAGGTTTTAGTAGGAAGCTGGGAATGAGTGGAGAGTACCTTGGATTTAGAAGACCTTGATAGCCATCTGGATTAGAATTGACTAGAAGTTATATTGTTTTAGAATTAGTATTTATCGGAAGTTCATTTGTAACCTTGTAATTTCAGTATTTCAATTGTAACCTTTGAAATTTCTTGTATTACTATAGATGTATGCTTTGTTTGATCTGATATGAAACCATTATCGTGATATCTTAACCCTTGCCGGGTTGGGGTGTTACAATTATGGTATCAGAGACAGGTTGCGACTCGTAATACATTTACCCTTGACCTGTGTAAGTTAGGACCACTAAGTTTCCACTGTAGGCGCTCATAAGATAATCTTTAAGTTTTGCTTTGGGATTTCCCTATAGGAACTTAAGTTTTGACCAGTGAGGAATGGGTTGACTATAAGGCTTTTGGTTAAGTATCATTGCTTCCGCATCACTCTGATTCGTGCTTTGCCATTGGTTAGATCCTGTTGATACCACTTTTGGAAAGTGAAGGCTTATGCTCTGCACCACCTAAGTTTTGAAAACACTAAATCATGAAGGCATTGAAAGTGCATAATGATTGCCCGACACTGTTTGATCCTTATCGTCAGATTCCTTTTGTTAATCTTTTGATAAAGACTCGCGTTTCACTCTGTTCGTTTTGTTAATCACCTTGATGCCTCTTCGGGCATTCTGAAAACCTCCCTGACGATGATATACTTGACACATTTTGTTATTTGTCTTTTGCTTTGATAAACGTCTATAAATCTTCCGACACTATTTGATTTCGTTTCACCCATCTCTGTCCCTATGAGAAGCCTTGTGGTTGTGACCATGAGCATAAGAATGTTTTCCCTCATTTTTGAATGATAAAGATTTGACTCGTGATCCATCTTTCCTTGGTTAGTTAAACTTCGATTTTATTCTGATAAGAAGTTGGTTGACTGAGCATTCCAATATTGACAACTACCCTTCTATGTCTCACCTTTGGCGTTTGAAACAATTTTGAACTCCCTACTACAATTACCTATTATTAAACCTTGGCTATCACTATTATTTTCCCTGCCGGACCTGGAGTTGACAACAACGGCAGCTACCCTGAAGAGTGAAGACATTAGCGATGCAGAAGAAGAAATTCTAGTCAAGATGGCGAGCCTGGAGCTGATGAAGACATGCAGTCTCACTTTTCTATTCATCTTGGTTGTACTAAGATGAATTGAGAGCGGAAGCAGACTGGATGATGAAGAGATTTAAAGATCGTGCCAGAAATCCACGTTACTCCATCACAGTCTCAAGAAGAAGTGCCGAAGGCTTGAGGGACCAGACTCAAGTTTATCACCCCTTCTCACCGTATGATCAAATGGACAAGCGTAGGCAAGACTACTCGGACTTGGAAGAGATTTGAAATCATGTATTCGAGTGGACGATTTTGGAGTGATCATTTGTGGTTGGATGGTTTGCTTTCGTGAAGGACGAAGTTATTGATGGCGTGTTCACTTCTACTTAACCCACTTAAGCTCCCGTTACTTGATGATAAGATCCTTCGAATGATTTGGGTTCTCCGTTAGTATTTCCGTTTGGTGTTCTTTCTGCGTATGTTGGATGACGGTTTTGTATGAAAATTTTGATGTATTGTGAAAGACCTGACGCCTTGGACGACGTAATTCATTAATGCTTACTAATTCCGTTACGTTATTTGTACGATATGTATCCCTGATTCTTGAATTCTTAGTGATGACCGATTTGGACCAACCCTAGGGTGTAGAATGGACTGTTAGGTGGTTGATAAATGCTTGTTCACGACTTGAGATAAAGTATGACCATCATGAAGGTATACTCATATGATGTTGGTATTATGACGAGAAGCTAACGTGATAATACTTACGTCATATGACGTACCCTCATTGTGATCATAGGATATTTCGAGGAGTGCCTAAGAAACCTTAGAAATTCTGATATCTGATTGAGACTTTAGGATTCGCTCTGCCTTTGCGCCTAAATTTGCCTTCACCGTTATACGATTTGATGCATTGGTATACTCGACACGCGTTTGCTGACCTCTGTACTCCCGATAAGAATCTTAGGTTCTGTGGTAGAGCTTTCTGCCGTCTGATGTAATCAAACAATCTGTTTTCTGTCTTTATGAACTCTATCTGTTACTATGAAGGAGTACACCTATGTGTTGCTATATATACGTCTAACATTTGATGAATATGTTCATGAAGATCTGTTGTGAATTATGGTCTGTCCTTTCTGAAGAAACCGAAACTATTTTGATTATCAAGAGAGAATCATGAGAAACTAGTCATTCACATTTTCGTTCACGATCCGTTATGCTTTCCGTTTCGATTCACTTCCATTTTCGAGGACGAAAATTTTTTTTAGAGGGGAAGAAGTTGTAATACCCAAAAATCTGAAAACATGTAAAAAGACCAAATTGCCCCTATAATCTTAAAATTTAATTAATAAGCTCATAAAGTACCAAATAAATCCCAAACTTCTGGAAATGATCAAGATATGAAGTAAATTAATTCCTACTACTACAATTAACATTTGTAAAGTACAAAATTACTTTGATCATACATTATGGGCCGAAAGTTTTATTGTTCATATTATTATTATTATTATTTAAAATCCTTATAAAACTAAAATATCAATTTAAATGGGAAATAATTAGGAAATTCAATCAAATTGAATGGGTCAGAATTCTCAAATTTCAGCCCATAACCCCCCCCCCCCCCCCTATATGTTGGTTCTATCATCATTTAACAAACCATTTATTTTTCTACCCTAAAAATACCGATGCCCTAAAAGTGTCGGCAACTAAAATCCCTCCTCCTCCCATACGACTTTCTGAGCAAGAACCAATATTTTTCTGGAATTCATTGAGGTGTAAAGAAGCTAAGAAAAATAGGAATTGGATTGTTGAAGCCTTGATTCGATCGTGGTAATTGTTTTGTTCGGTTTTGTTCATCCGTGAGGTATTAATTCCATTCGACTAATTCTTATGTTCTAAAATTTATCTAGCATTTTTATGATGATTAGTAGGTCGTATATAACTCAGGAAAAATGATAAACATGGGTCATGCAAGATAAATAAAGCGTACGAAATTTAAATAGCTAAAACACACATAAAATCCAAATTGGTATATACGATTTTTCTGGGTCACTTTCATAATTTTTATGGGTTCTATGATCATCATATAAGCCTGAAAAATGTTGGTTCGAATTTTTGTAGCATATATTGATCGTTGTGAATTTAAATGGTTTAAAACATAGTAAATTCTAATATATGCAATACAAATTTTCTGGGCATGAAACATATTTTATTTGGACTCTACATAATCTATATGATCTGGGAAAAATAGTGGTTTGATTTATTGAAGCTTAAATATGGCGTGATTAAATTTGTTCATAATCGGGTTAGGGTTTTTCGAAAAGAAAAAAATAAAACCCTAGGGTTTTCGATTAGGGTTTGTGTTTTGGATCTGGAATTATGTTCATAGATGTCTAATTATGATGTAGTAATATGATGGCATGTTGATTGGGAAAGATTAGGGTTAGGGTTTTGATTTTAAAATATGTAACGATTTGGAAATAAAAATGTAAGTGGGTGTTTTGTCATTTTTAAAATGTGTGGGTTATTTTTATAATGTTAATTAGATCAGTACCAAAGTGTAAAAATTATAGCATGAGGTCCTTGTGTGTAAAATATGCAAGATGTGGAATTATGTATAAATTAGGGTTTTCGTATGGAAATTAATTAAATAGAGGGGTTAAAAGTGTAAATTCAGGAAACTTGTGATTTTTCTGTGTATATAATATTATTAGGGAGGTAATATGTCATTTTGGGAATTTATGGGTTGAATGTGTAATTAAAATGGAATTATGATTTAAATTGTAAATTTATAAACTAAAGGGTATAAAATGTAAAATTGGTAAACTTGAAGTATGAAAATCGTTAACCTTGGTAAGTCATGGATTTGAAAGGATAATTTGTAATACTTTCATTTTGGACCTTTAACTTTGGTATTATTACGTTTAAAACCCTAAACTATGGAAAGTTGTTATTATTAACCCTAAACTATCATAACTTGGTATAATATACCCTATGTTCATAATATGCTTCATTTATGATTTTAACCTAAGTAATGATGCGTTAACATTTCTAAAAATGGAAACTTACTAAAAATGGAAACTTACTAAATTTGGAAACCTGCTAAATCTGGAAAGTTACTTAAAATGGAAAGATAACTAAAAATGGTAATCTGAACTTGAACTCCTTTGTAATTCCGTCTTCTACTTCTTTAGGTGTGAAGAAGGAGAAGCATTGATTTTGTTCCGTGCTTGTTTTCTGTTGCTTATTCTCTTTGCTTTGCTCATAAGGTACAGATACTCTGCCCTTTTTCAGTAAGGGTGTCTTATTCCCTTGATACGATTTTGAATTCTGATTTGTTTAAGATTCCCGAAGCCATTGCTATGTACCCTTTTGTTGTGAACCTTTGCCATGATCCTTTGCTTTGTAAACCTTTATCTGAGAAACTCTGATTTGGACCTTTGATATTACTTCTGAAATATTTGATTATGAACCATCTGTTATGAACCATCTGTTATGGACCTTTGGATATGACATTCTGATTTGATATGATATTTGACTCTTAGTTTGATACCCGAGCCAAAATTTGTGACCCTAGCCATGAAGGTAACATGGCCATGTCATTGATGCACCAATGGCATGACTCTAGTGTGGTTGAGTGATGTTCCACACCGTCCCTTATCTGTTATCTGTTGTTAGGAATATAAATATTCAGATGAAGGCTCGGTCACCCCGAGCATCTATTTAGCATCTACATAGCTCGTAGGCTTATTTATATTAGCTTAGCCATATTAGTATTAGTATTATTAGTTTAGTCGTATTTATATTTGTGGAGTGGGTCGGGGCTTTCCCCACTGTCAGCTCACTCCACAGCCCACTAGGAGCACCAATATTAGGAACTATATAAACCCCTTCCCACACATGGGAAGGGTTGGAACTCTTGTCACAATTTCACACTTGAATCTAATAGATCCAGATTTTCTCTCAAGAGTCTCCCTCTCTCTCTCTAGTTCATCTCATCTCTCTAACTCTATACCATGGATCTAATCTTCCACAACCCAAGACCACCCGAATCATCCACACAATCAAGAAGGTTATATCCTACAATTGGTATCAGAGCCATGGTTAGGTTCGTTTTGATTGTGTGTCGGTTTCATTTTTTTTGGTTCGAATCATATTACACATACTGTTAACCCATAATTTTTTTGTTTTGTTCGAATGGCTTCACTTGTTGACTTTTGTGATTATGGGCGTCATGTGCGTGAATATTTTGGATTTGTGGTGTATACCACATGTGGTTTTTTGTTTTATTTTTCAATGATTGGTGGACGCTAGTACTTGTAGATCTGCTTTTGTTTTATTTTTTCTTGCGCTCGAATTCAAAAGTCAGTCCAGTATATCATGTCATGTTATGTGGTTTGGGCATCACAAGTCGTGTAGGTATATCTTGTTCTTTCACTGGTCTTGCATGAACATCAAAGTTTCTTGTGGGTTGTTTTTGGTAGCAGTTTGTATAAAGAAATCTGGGAATGATGTTCTTGTATGCGGTTTGTGTATATTTTCTGGATTGTAGCCAAAAAGGGAAAAGGACAAAACTGGGTGAAAGTGACAGCTTTGACTGGTCAAAGTTGCGGTTTTTCTCTATGCGGTTTGTCTATTGTCTATGCGGTTTGTCTATGCGGTTTGTCTACTCAAGAAAAAAATTATCAAACAAAAGAAAGGGCATGCTGCCAAAATTTAAAGAGAACATGCGGTTTGTCTATCTTGCTACTTGCATTTTGGATTGTAACCGTAAATTGAAAAGAGACAAAACCAGGAAAGGGACCACTTTATCGGTTGCTGGTTGTTTTATTACTCTTACGTTTTGCCCTAATCAACTGTTAATCGGACAACAGTTAATAAAACAACACAACAACAAATACTAAGTCCACAATACAGTTCAATACCACGATTAAAACAACAAAGTATGTGACAAACTCGCTGAAACAACTAAATCTAAATCCAACAAGAGTACAACAACTAATCTAAATCCAAACTTCTTCTTTATCACTACTTCATCTCAACCACAAGAAAAACATACACAACTACCTTATCTTCTTTTTCATTCGTCGCTCTAACACATGAAGAAATTATACACCTACCCGAGACCTCTTCGAGACCTTGTAACCATTGTTGATATGCAAATGAAAAGGGTTGCTTAAGTCTTCTTGCGTTGGGTTTATATAATACACGGTAAGGTTGTGTGTTTGTGATGATCGGTTGAGAATAGTATTGATGGGTTTGAGATCAGAACATCTGTGAGATGGAGATGAGAGTTGACTGCTGGGAGGATTGATGATAGTGAAAGAGGAAGGGGGCGGAGTCTACAAGTGATTTGGGTTGAGTGGTTACAAATAAAATTAGGGTTATGGTGTGTAAAGGTGTTATTAATACCTGATGATTAGGGCAAAGCAATGGATTTGGATCGGGATTGTTACTGAGGTTAAATGGGCTTGCTTGACTTTGGTATTGTTAGTGGCTTAATGGTTACTTGTGGCTCATAACGACAAAGCAACAAACATTATCAAGATTCGGTTATATTTGGGTATATGAACGTCAACGCGATTACAGAGTTGTGGATTTAGCAGCATTGTTCTATTAGTGCCTACGACTTGAGTGAACCTGCAATTTGATCTTTGCTATTTGAGTTATAGCTGACAAATAACAATTTGTTTAAATTGCGATTTGTCAAGTTGCGTTTTGACTTGTTGCGACTTGACTGATAGCAATCTGACCAGTTGCGATTTGACGTTGCGAGTTGACACTTGCGATTTGACTAATTGTGATTTGGTTGATTGCAATCTGACTTGTTGCAAGTTGACAACCTGTGACTTGACTTGTTGCGATCTGATCAAGTTGTGATTTGACTTCTTTGACTTGAATTTTAAAGATTAGTATTGCAATTCACTCTTAGTTGTTCTTATTGATTTCATGGTTTCTCTTGTAGGTTTTAGAAAATCCCGCGAAAGATTCGATTTCTCGGTTTAAATCTCAAGAGCTGTAAAATCCCGTGAAATTAATTTTGGAAAAATAGGCTGGACTTGGATTTAGACTTAATAAAACTTACGGGGTGTGACCAATTTTTCGGCATAAGTTTGTGCTTCAAGATCTGCAGGAATTGGGAAATTATGGTAACTTGATTGGTTTGTTAATTCACGGGTTGGTGTACTTAGTGTCACAAACATCTCGGGGTGGATGGATGCACGATGTTTGATGACCCTTGCTCGAGCGTATTTAAGGTGATTAGACTTGGATGTTCAAGAAGTGGATATATACAATAAAGGATGGAAGGTTGGGTATATATCACTACCTATATTTAAAGGAGTTACGTTGTTGTGCTCAATATAAGTTCTAAATCACAAACTTAGTGCAAGTATAAGTATCGAACTTGTCCTTTATCAAGCTTCATCAAGTGATTGTTGTTTCTCAAGCTTCTAATGGGATTGTAGTACAAGATCTTCTCAAGAGGTGGTCAGACTTAAAGACAAGAGGTGGTTGTTCAGAGACGTGGTTTAACCTTTTACATTCTAAAGTTAAACATATTTCATCAAGCGGTTTTGGCATATTATGAGCTTCAGGGAATTTATTAATCTGCTAAACTATTGATGAGGAGACAAGTAAGGGGTTACTTCAAGAGAGTCTCAATCACCATCTTTGTTGCAATAGTTTTATTTGTCTCTTTCCATGTATTGTGCCTGACAAATTCACAACCATCACGGACTCTCAACTTTGGCAAAAAGGTCATTTCATGTCCTTTTTGAGGGGGAGAATTAGCGCATGTTTCTTCTCCTTTTGGCTAGTCAATAGCACAAGATGATCACGAAGTTCATTTGGTATTCATCATTTGAAATTGAAGCTGAATTTCACGAAGGCGTCTACTTATTTTATCTTGAAGTCGGGGTTGGTTGGATGCATGACCTTCAATGATAACTTGCTCGTGCTAAAAATTTAAGTTGAAGACTTGGGTTATCTAGTTACCAGCAGTCGGGGTAACTATCACTTAAGAGTTATTGGAGTACTCAGTGTCACACGTCAATGACGATGTCGATAATCGCAAGAGGTGTTAATGTCTCATACTTTGGTTGGGTATTGAGCACTTAGAGATTTGCTTGGAACATTAATTCTCTACACTGTTCTTCCAACATTAGTGCAAGCTTAAGTAACAAATATGGGGACTTCTACTTCAGTTTTCAGTATTGGTATATCGGGTTTCCTTCATCAAGTGGTCACTAATCTGTGTACAAGGTTGGTTAGTTGGACAAAGGTTTTAAAAGTTGTGATGTGAACTGTAATTCTCACAAGACATTCTTAACCCAAACTGATGTTCACCAAAACCAAATCAGTTATGCCACATTCAATCTGTTACTGTCTCACGGTTTCTTCTTGGTTTTGTAAAATCCCGCGAAAGAACTTATTTCTCGGTTTAAATCATAGATTTGTAAAATCCCGTGATGATGGGCTATGCGCTCTTAACCATGATCGGGTTAAAACCATTATCAAAGTTCAGCTGTAACATCATAAATGGCTGGATCGAGGCATTTAATCGACAAGATATGATTACGGGGTTAGTTCAGTATTATTTATTTAAGGCTGAAGTGAAATTTCATGGGTGCGTGTACTTAGTATCTGAAGATATCGGGGAGGTTGGATGAAGATTCTTCGAGATCCTTGTTCGAGCTTTCAACATTTACAATGACGAGGACTTGGATATCTAGTTATTTTTTCTTTCTCTCTATTGCAAAATAACTATCACTTTAAGGAGTCACGTTGTAGTGCTCAGTGTCACACGAAGTTGTGGATATCCAAGAGGTGATGTACGTCTTGTACTTGATGGTTGGTTGGTTGAAGAGTATAGAGCACTTAGGGATTCGATGTTGCACGATGTCTTTACACCGCTCTTTGTCACGCATTAGTACAAGTTTAAGTCACAAGTTCGGGTTATATTACTTCAGTCTCAAGCTCATCATATTAGGTTTTTCTCCATCAGTGGTCATGACATCAAGCCTACAAAATGATAATGGGGTTGGTAACAAGTTAGATGAGAGAAGTAATAAAGAGAGAGAGAATGACGTCTATACAAGTCAGTGCAGGCCTCGCTCTTCAACATTATGACGTCTGTACACTTCAGTGCAGGCCTCGTTCTTCATCATAATGACGTCTGTACACATCAGTGCAGGCCTCGCTCTTCATCATAATGACGTCTGAATACATCAGTTCAGGCCTCGTTCTTCAAAGAAAAGAAAAGTGTACGCTTGAGTGCACTTTATCTTCAAAAGAAGAGGAATCTTCTCATCTATGGCCATTCTCATCAACAAGTTTCATGCTCTTTCCGTGCTTATTCAGTCTTCAAGTGGATCGGCGCATATTGGAGTATATTTTTATTCACGTATTCAACCAAAAATTGCAGTTGACAGGCATATGCAATTTTTGAGGGGGGGGGGGGGAAGGGTGAATAAACAACATGTCAGTCTTCAAGAACCGTCAAGTGGAGCTACTTACCGTTGATGGTATTCATATTCACTAGTTCAATCATCAAAAATTGCAGTTGGCAGGCATATGCAATTTTTGAGGGGGGGAAAGGGTGAATATTAATCTACATGTTAGTTGATGATTGAGAAATGGTCATACGACTCCTGAATACGTCAGTTCAGGAGTCGTGCAAACCATGTTTCTCCAACACTACTTCTTCCGTCTATCAAGGTGTTGAAGAACATGGTCATGGAATGCTAATCTACATATTCTCACGGGCTGGTTCAATCAGCATCAAAGGGTTTCTAGTCAATGCTTCATGTATACGTCATTAGGCTACATGTACACATCATGATGATGATTCCGATTAATCGTAACCATCATAGGGGAGAGAAATGTGTACACCAAGGACGCACAACAGGTTCACGTGATCGGGCTTTATACTGCTTTCGAGTTGAAGTTATTCCGGTGTTGGTAACCGCAGAGATGATCAGTGGTTCAACTTGTTACCTTGGTATTAACGTTTCACTGTTACGTCATGGGCTGATTAATCGTAACCATCAGGGGAGAGAGAATGTGTACATCAAGGACGTACAACAGGTTCACGTGATCAGGGCTTAATATCCAAGGATGGATACATACTATAGATGATCAGTGGTTCAACTTGTTACTTTGGTGTTTTACTAAAGACTGAAGAAGGTCGAGTCGTTAGTCTATTCTACATTCTCTGTTGGGTGTTATCATCTCATGTATATGTTGCGGGCTGATGGGTTATATGTAAGGTTACTGGAAGGCATTTGGTGAGATGAAGATGATTGGTATTCTGTTCCTCCACATTGGGCAATCTTGAAGAAGGTCGAGTCTACAGTCTTCTCTACATTCAAAAATGTTGAGTTCTTTTCTTACAACTTGATATTTAACTTAATCCCATGACAGTTCTTGTTTGATGAGTTGTGGAGTTAAGTTAGGTTTAAGTTGTTCTGTAGTTTAAGGTTAGGTCCAACTTGATTTTAACCTAATCTCATGACAGTTCTTGTTTGATGAGTTGTGAGGTTAAGCTGAAATCAAGTTGTTACTGGGCTTAAATTTGTGGTTTAGCTTAACCTCATGACAGTTCTTGTTTGATGAGTTGTGGGGTTAAGCTAGATTTCAGTTGAGGCTCAACTTAAACTAACGAAAATATGCCCAAGGTTTTTGACGGTGTTACTCAAGGACGGGAGTGTTAGAATACTAAAGACGTCATGCATTTGGTTATCAGAAGACTTCTTCATATTATGGGCGTTCATCCAAAGTCTTCTTCCTATTATGGGTGTTCATCAGAAAGGTTGTCAGATTGGGGGAGAGCACTAATTAGGGGAGAGTGAAAAGCCAGAATCAATCCCTGATTAAAAGTGCTCACATTGCTCTTCAGCAAGTCAAGTGATGAATGCGGAGAAGATTCAGGATGTTGAGGAGTAATGGTTTCTGGTTCGTATCCTTGTATATATATATACTTGTTCATATCTTATACCATGCTGTAAATAGATATATAGAAAACCTACAAATTGTAAATAGAGATGCGTAAAACCAGAAAAACCATAAAAAATTGAAAAATAGAAAATACCAAAAATAGTTTCACCTAGGCATGTCTTCTGTTTATCGATAACATTTACGGACTTAGAAATGTCATTAAATAATGGCACGGGTCTTTAAATGAAGCTCGAGCAGAAGTTAAAATGGATTGTTAAAACATGTCTAAATGGCTTGCTATTACTTTAGATAGCAACCCGCGCTTCAAAATGGGGAAAGCACGTCGCCAAAAAGACGGCTGTTCCTCCAACTGGGTGATGTTCACCTGGGCATGGATTACTTTATATCCATGTTTCTTCGATCTGATGTACGTTTCAGTGCATCATTTCTTGAAAAAGAAGAGAAATCTTCTTTGTATGCAAATAGTTTTCATTCTATGATTCTTCTGAAAATTATTTGTGAGACACTTGGTGGTTATGTATTGCTTGATATTCTTTTAAACTTGGATTGTGCATAAAATTTGTCACTCAATCAACGACTACAAATCTTTAACTAGAATACGGGTCATTGATTGAGGGGGAGAGTGAATTCAAATTTTATATCATCAAACGGATTTATTGGTTAAATCATACTTGTTAGAAATGGTTTTGTAGTTAATGGGGAATTAGTTGAAGAGGATCTTGCTAAAACTTTATATCAAATGGCCAAACGTGTTAGTTGCTAGAAAGTTTAGGACATTATGTGCAATTTGCTTATAGTTTCCTAGCTTTATGTATCTAGAAGGTTCATTTGTGTTACTTTGGAATCCTCGTTTAATCCCCTAAATACTTTAAGACTCAAAACCTAAAAGAAGTAAGAAAACTAGTTGTGTTTGATGTTCTTGAATACTCCTATGACATTTGTATGATCTGAATGTTAGTCGATTGCTGCTTAATTGTTGTTGATATTGTGCATATGTTCTCAGGATTCGCTTAGGTATATAGCTATCATGTTAGAATCATGTTCCTAAGATCCTGAATTGAATATTGAAATCTGTGTGAATTGCCATGTTCATGATTGCTATCTGCTCTTCATGCTAGATAGTAGTTTGACGTATTTCCTGACTGTGGTTTGATTAAATGAATTTGGTATTATAATGTGGCAAGCTGTTGAAGGGTAGCTATTAAGGAATAGTGTATCTGTATGTATGTATATCTGTGTTGATATTCTTATGCAGATTCCATAGCCAAAATGAATGTGCCAGTTCCCATTCTAACCATTTGATCAGACGTTCAAACTCTATTGATTGGCTCGGAATTCACCACAACAACAACATCGGCAGCAACAACAACAACACTGTCATCACCACCACCACCATCACTTCAACAAAGCAGTTCGTATTCTGATCTCGCCAAGTGGAGATCTTCAACATGTGGGAAAGTTTTGTTGGTGGATGGAAAATCGATGTTGACCACTGACTCACTCAGAAAAGCGGATGATCACATCATCTGTGCAAAAAGGTCAATATCATTTGTGTCATAAAAGTTATCTTGTGCATAATAAGCAGTGAATCTCCCTCTTAGTTTAAGGGGGAGCATAGTATGTTCCATTATCAGAAAACATTAAATCGGACACATTTTCTCTCACATTTTTCTAACTTATTTAAATCAATTGGGATCACAAATCTCAAATGGTTTGAAATTTTTGATCGGGGGAGAGAATGTGATTTAAATATGAAATCTGATAAAATGTGATGATTTGAACATATATGCAAGCTCTCCCGTATGTGTTAAACCATTTTATATATCAATGCACATATTGAGGGGGAGCAAAATGTTTTGGATGTGAAAGTAATCTCTCCATTAAGTGCTAAACTCTTTTGTATACCAATGCACTTATTGAGGGGGAGCAAAGGATTTGGCATGCATCTTATGTGAGCAAGGCTCAGATTTCACCAATGAATTGACGATAGCTAAAGTCAGTAGTCGAAAGGACATGTTCTGGACGGGTAATAATTTCAAGCCAGTCTATCTGGTGATGTAAGCATGTCTCGCAAAGGACGTGTCTGAGTAGAATGTACCGATTTCGAGCGATCTTCCTTGAATGTGATCTGGACGGGTAATAATTTCAAGCTAGTTTACTAGTGATGTAAGCGTGTCTCGCGATGATCATGTTCTTGGAAAATCAATCAATTCAAAAGTGCGAGCTTCACCTGACATGTGCAAATTTATAAAATAATCATTTGAGCACATGTTGAGGGGGAGCATTTGAAAAAAATAAAACTCTCAAGTGTTTGCAAAAATGTGTTTCAGAATCATGAACACTTTGAGAGATTTTTCAAAAATTTGGTTTATGGCAATCATGGAAGAATACCAAAGACCGACCATTTTAATTAATGTATGGAGTTATAAGGATGGTTAGGTTAGGCTCAAGTTCCCACGATCCCGCCAGAGCTGGAGGGATCTACCCAGGGACAATCCACTAGTTAGTGTAGAAGTCCTTAGGTATGATTAAAAAGGAGAAAAGTGGATAAGGGAAAAGTGCCGACTGAGATGGAGCTAGTACTGGAACTAACCCAACAAGGTGCTAGTTATGAAGTCTCGGTAAGCACTGAAGGGGTTGAAGAATGAAAAAGAATTGTAAAGATAAAGGGTGAAAAGACAGAAGCCCTCCTTACAACTTAGGCAGAAACCGGGTCAATTCATATGCTGTCAGAATCACTTAGATGATTGCTGACATTGAAGACAAAGTATCATGGACCCAGTGATACGTGCACAACCCTCCCTAGCCACTCAAGGTCCCTCAAAGGATTCTTGTTTCAATTGTCACGGAGTTCAATACATTTCTATCGTCTCTCTCACTCCGAGTTAGATGATATTGAAAAGGTGGCAGTCCTCTCCAGCCTCCGCTCACTAAATCAAAACGCACTATCGAGTCTAGAGCCACGAGATGCATAATAAGATCTCATAGGGACACGAATTATTTCTACACTGGTTGTTCAACATTAAGGACACCAGTTGTAAACTCATGAGTCCTACGCAGATCTTAGCAATCTGCCAGAACATTTATGAGAGAATTTACAAATGTAATTCTCAATGATTGAATGGAAATTCCTGCCAGGGTCAATATCAAGCAGCCCTGAAAGCAGGTCACTTCGGTAATTCCCTGGGGATTACGCTTAGTGATCACGGCGGTTTCAAACGGTCTACAGTCGTGGAGTGATCTCCAGCGACTCACCTAATCGTTGATATACTACGGTATGATCTTAAAAAGCCCTCTGTGGGTTTTCGATTAGGAACGGTCTGGGTAAGGATTAGAGAATGTTTTCACACTATGCTGTTAACAATCTCGAAGTCCGAACCTGTAAGTACCGGACGTTTTATTGCTAACTGTCGTATGCAGGAACTTCTGGCGATTGTAGCTAATTGCTGTTGCAGCTGTTTGCGGTTGTAGCTGATTGAAGTTGCAGCTAGGGGTGTGATTCGGGTTGACCCGGTCGGGTTCGGGTCAACTCGGGTCGGGTCAACTCGGGTCAAGGCCCCTAAAAAATTACCCGAACCCGACCCTGTTTGAACTCGGGTCAACTCGGGTCGGGTCAATTCGGGTCTCGGGTCAACTCGGGTCGGGTCAATTCGGGTCGGGTCAACTCGGGTTTGGGGTCAACCCGAGTTTTTGCCTTGTAATTTGTTAGTTTTCTCGGGTCAATCGGGTTCGGGTCGGGTTCGGGTCGGGTCAAGGCTCCTAAAAACATACCCGAACCCGACCTTGTTTAGAACTCGGGTCAATTCGGGTTGACCCGATTGACCCGAATATAAATTCGGGTCAATTCGGGTTGACCCGAATTGACTCGGGTCGGCTCGGGTTCGGGTCGGGTTCGGGTCGGGTCGGCCCGAATGACACCCCTAGTTGCAGCTGATTGCGGTTGTAGCAGATTATAGAAAAGATGCCAATCCAGCACCACATGCTCACACTACATAATCATCGTATTCAAAGAAGTCATGATTAACCAAAAGACCTTCAACACGGCTTCTGCTAACTCTGATGCAGAAGATCATGACCCAGAATAGTGTGAGCATGTCGGCTCAAAGATTTACACATCACATGGAAACATACTGCTGTAAGATGACTTGAAAACAAATGTTGGATGATAAAGTCGAAGAATACTCAAAGATCATCCAAGACAATCAATCAGTCATCAAATGATTACTGCTGAAGGCACAAAGACTAAATACATTGAAGAATCGAAGACTACGAGCTATGACGTCAAGTTCAGAAGGCAGAATGCTAGAATTCAAATTATTATTTCCGGGGTGACCTCCCTTAGGGGGAGATTTTTAGGAATATAAATATTCAGATGAAGGCTCGGTCACCCCGAGCATCTATTTAGCATCTACATAGCTCGTAGGCTTATTTATATTAGCTTAGCAATATTAGTATTAGTATTATTAGTTTAGTCGTATTTATATTTGTGGAGTGGGTCGGGGCTTTCCCCACTGTCAGCTCACTCCACAGCCCACTAGGGGCACCAATATTAGGAACTGTATAAACCCCTTCCCACACATGGGAAGGGTTGGAACTCTTGTCACAATTTCACACTTGAATCTAATAGATCCAGATTTTCTCTCAAGAGTCTCCCTCTCTCTCTAGTTCATCTCATCTCTCTAACTCTATACCATGGATCTAATCTTCCACAACCCAAGACCACCCGAATCATCCACACAATCAAGAAGGTTATATCCTACATCTGTTATGAGCTCAAGTATATATATGGCCACGATTTGTCTGCAGGGGCGTATGGATGCATCCTAGATCTGTTTTGTTTAGTGGATTATCTATATTTGATTTGTTATTGTCTGGTGACTGGTGACTGTGTGCAATACACGCCTTTCACATTTATCTGGGAGCTGATCACTCCATTTTGATACATAAGGTCACCCCTCATATTATCTGAGAGGCATCCCCTCTATGGTTACTATATCTGATTTGTCTGGGCTCGTGGTGGATTACTATCCTACCCTATTTCCTTATACCTTTACATTGTTTATACCTTATGATATTTCCCCATTGCACCATATCTTATTTCTGTTTCGTTATCATTACTTTGTTTATGTATCTGTTCACTGAGCTCTCGTAGCTCAACCGCATTTCTTTTCCTGCGGCAGGTTTTAGTAGGAAGCTGGGAATGAGTGGAGAGTACCTTGGATTTAGAAGACCTTGATAGCCATCTGGATTAGAATTGACTAGAAGTTATATTGTTTTAGAATTAGTATTTATCGGAAGTTCATTTGTAACCTTGTAATTTCAGTATTTCAATTGTAACATTTGAAATTTCTTGTATTACTATAAATGTATGCTTTGTTTGATCTGATATGAAACCATTATCGTGATATCTTAACCCTTGCCGGGTTGGGGTGTTACAATATTTAACACTTAAATATTAGGTTGGGCTACCAAAAGCATTAGTGTTGCTAACTAGTTATCTAGAATTAAGTTTAGACAAGATACATTGTCAAACAAAACTATCCGGTAATCAATAATAATTTTTCAACCACAATTTCAAATTTTAAATTTACCGGGAAACCCTTTGCAAAAAAAAAAAAAAAAAAAAAAATCAAACAGAAATGCAATTTACTCTCTACACTACTTATGTTGATTAAAAAAAGGCGAAGTTGATTGCTAAATATATCCTAAAATCGGCAGCTTTTTTGATATTAGGTACTAGATATAATGCCCGCGCACGCGCGGGGTTTTTTCTAATCATTTAAATGAATTATTATTTTTAATTTCGGGTTTTAATTATTATAACAGGACCTTCAAAACCATTGTACTTTGATTGAGGTATTAAATTAGGGTTATTTACGAATGTAGTGGGTTTTAATATTAATTAGATTTGGAGGAGATGTTCTTGTATCAATGACTGTGCGTGAATGAATGATAAGAGATCGAGTTTGATTGATGGAGGATGAATTTGAGAATGTTGGGACTTCAAATATTTAGTGGGAATGATACTTAATTTTAAGTTTCAGCCCAAATCTTTAAAAAATTTGCTCCACCGTTTTCAAGTTTTAATTTTTTATATTTTGACACATATATTTTTGTAAGTTTTTATTGAATGATTACAAATCACATTCTTTTTTTTGTAGAATATGGATAAATTTAGAAGTATTTAAGCTTTTCTTATTTAATATTTAAGAAAATAATAATAATAATAATTTGATTATTACTTAATAAGGTATGATTTGATTTTTTTGAAATGTAAAAGTCCCCACTAGGGGTTTTGTTTTATTATATAAAAGATTTTAGCATTTCCTTTTTAGATCTCACAAATAAAACAACTTTGAAACAATGAAAACATATTATGCGAAAAGCAAAATGTTACTTTATCAAAAACTATAAGAAAAATGCCGGTTCATTTAACGAATTAAAGTATTGACAAAAATCATCGCCGCGGCCCGAAAGTTGGGATTTTCGTCGCCGTGGGTCATTTTTTCAATTTTTTGAAGCCAAATGAGTCCCTTGACCCGTAATGCTCAGTCAATTTCTGTTATTTTCCCCCATGTGCCTTGCACATGAGGGCAAAATGGTCATTTCATCATTTTGGTTAATTATTTTGGTGATACAACCTTAAGGACCAACGGTATATTTAATCAAAAAAGTTATACCATCACTACAACCACCCTCTCTTTATCTCTTTTTCCTGCTTCTCTCTCTAAAATTCTGCTTCTCTCTCTAAAATTAACACCATCACCATTCTCAAATCTCGTAAACCAGTCCACTAAAAAACATAAACTCAATCAAACACCAATCTTCATTCATCATCTTCATACCCATACACAATATCAAACCCACAAAATTTTTGGGATGATCCATAGATGCGGCAACCAACACACATTGCTTGAACCATTTCAACCAAACTAATCATACATTTCATTTGTCGATAAGAAAGTTACAAAACTACACAACGAACTGTTTACTTGAGTAAAAGTCATTCTATTACAATAACATCAAACAACATATAAACAGTATAACTTTTCTTCAATAACTCTCAAGACATCATCTACCGACCATTTACAAGTGTAATGGTCATGGCAGTGGTTGCACATGGTCCATTAGTACTTGATGACGTGTCGTCTCTAGGGGCATGTTCAGTGTAGAAGAAACCAGGTTGTTTTGGCTGTGGCAGTTCTGTTAGAGTTTGTGGATATAAATTAATATTTGTATGTCCGGTTTCGAACCTGAGACTCGGGATTGCACACAATACATAAGAGTTTCAATGGATTGAATAAATTAAATATATTTTATATTTTATATTTATTCATTTCACAAACGAATAACTTAACGGGTGTTAATACTTAACGGAGTTAGAGATAACGATCGTTAAAGGACTAATATTATAAAGATGGAAAGAAGAATCTAGAACCCACAAGGGGACTAGATGGCCGGCCCCTCCCTTATGGGATTAGGGTTTCGGTTTGCCTTGGAGTGGGGAACAAGAAAAAAGGGTGCCTATAAATACAATCACATTGTATTCATTAATCCCTAATCTTGAATCCCTAAGCAAGCCAAACTTCTCTTCCTCTTCTCCTCTTAAGTACAAACCGATCGACTCTTTTAATTCCACTAGGAATTTCGATCCAAGTAGTGCTTATAAAGTGTTTGGTTTGTTTGTGATCAAGAACCTAGCTTTTCCCATTGAAACGCTAGTATTACGTGTGTACAAGAACGAGTAACAAGCTTACTTTAGCTTGTGGTGATTTCCCCATTCGACCCTTATTGTGATCGATCCTCAATGAACCCAATTAGGGTTTATAATGTTCTTGGAGCATGTGATTCCTTGTTCTTGCTAGGAATCAAAAGGTACGCGTTTATTTAATTTTAGTTAATTAATTATATGTTATTGTAGATCCAATCCGCTGTGCATGCTTTGATGTTCATTATGTGGTTATTAGTTTATAGATGTATGATTCTAATATTCCAACAGTGGCATCATGAGCCGGTTTTTAACATGTAATTAATTACTAAAAACCTTAAAATTGAATCTTGTTTGAATAGATAACATGCAATCATGATTGTTCTAGGGTTTTAATTTTCAAACCCTAATATTTTTATTTGGGTCGACACCCATATTTAATTTTTTTAGGGTTTTAGTTTTTGTAGAAAACTTGTAGAAACCCTAGGATTGCATGCAATTTTAAGGATTAATTAATGAATACCTTATGTGATGTCATTAATTAAAGATTGCGTACTTTATAGGCTTGTAAATATGTGATACATGATTTTAAGTGCTATATGAGATCCATGAAAAAATCTTGCATGTTTTGTCATGGAATGTTATGTGTTTAATTTGCTACATGTTTTAAGATAAATCTAAAATTAGGGAAGACCCTAATTAAATATAGGGGATATGATGCCTGCTTCTGGAGGTAGGCAAATTGCCTGCTTCCCCTTTGTAAAAAGTTTTAAAAAATGTACAATTTAGCCCCTCTAGTAAGTCACTATTACATGTTTCCCCCCTGTCCCCTCCCTTTTTTTCAAAGGGAAGCAGGCAAGTTGCCTACTTCCAGAAGCAGGCATCATTTTCCCTAAATATATTAATTAATTGGTTATGTGCAATGTGGTATCTAGTTAATTAAAACTTACGCGGCCAAGTTATTTGGCGTCTGTGGTCCATTGGGTACAATGAGCTCGAAAACCAATGGGAGTTTTATTGATTAGATACATTATAAATTCACAAAGAAAATTAATAGGATTTATCAAAAAGGTTTGCATGTGGCTATATATTGTTAACGATCATATATGTGTTATTGAGTGTTTATTTATTTTTTCAATTACTTGTTCTTTGTGTTTAATTATGATGGATTGTAACATCAAAGAGGGTAATTTTTTTGAATAAAAAATAAATGAACCTAATAACTATGAAACCTTTGTAGTAAAATATTTAATTGCCAAGTCTTATGTGCCGATAGTGGTTCGCTTCACACGGTAATTTGCTCCCAGGCGAGACTAGCAATTAATAATTTACTACATAAATTGTTTTAAGCTTTAAATCTTAAAGTTTTAATTGATTGATGCGACTGTACAAAAGTGGTCGAAGCGGCGGACCTATTATTGACAAACTATAAAGTGGGTATAAGAAGGCTTGACATTAAATTGTCATCCGAAAGGGGCGCGTTTTTAATTAGCTTCGGCGAACGTTTGCCCCTCCGCTCGCCTGTGCGTCAATAATAGACTTACCAAGTACACCATGAAAAAGTACGAAGCATCTTTAGGCAATGTTGTAAGTTTCTCAACGCCATCAATTAAATTTTGTTGATTTAAGCTGCAAATGAGTAAACAGTTTTTTGTAGAAAACATATGATACAAAGATGAATGCATGACATCTTTGTACATATTTTTTTGATTACACATCAAAAATTTAATACCCTTAAAATTTAAGTAATATGCCATCCAACTACAAAAAGGAACACCTAAGGTTTCATCCTACATCACTAGCAGCCAAAGCTGAATGTTGATGTTCAAAGGGTGGTTGTCTAAGGGTAAATTGAGTACTTTTATTGCTAGCAGCCAAAGTTGAATGCGAGGAAACGACGTCAATTTACAGTTTCTTAAGTTGGTTAACTTAATTGAGCACTTTCATTACTAGCAGCCAAAGCTGATGTAATGGAACGGCGTCAAGGCATAAAGATTTGGGGATGAAACATGCTTACATTTGCAACTGTGGTTGGCATAATATGTAAGTCCCATGATTCTAGGAATTGCAATTGGATATTGGCAATTGAGTGTAGCTCTACCTTATTGAGTACTTTCATTGCTAGCAGTCAAAGCTAATGTGATGAAACGACGTCAATTTGGATCCTAATTTTCAATGAAAATTAAATGGCTAAATTTTATTTACCGTGTGTGTTTAATTTTCTTGAAAAGTTATTATCGAAAATACTAAAATTGAATTTTGAAAATTCTTTTAATGTATTTAATGCAACGTTAAAACCGTAAACGTGGGGTTTTCTTTTAGTAGTAAATTGATCTACACCCGTAGGGGTTTTGGAGAGAGTCAATTTTTACTGAAAAGAATAAACCTAGTCTACTTTCCGTGTGAAGAGTAAGACTTAATCCTATTCCTTTTCGTGAGTGAGAAAGGTATAATAGGAAAATTAGAATTGTCTAAATTCTAAGAAATAACTCATGGCGAATTTCTTAATAAATTGCATGGTTAGGAGTTATTAAATTAGAAGCTAGACTAATTACCGCAAAAGGTGGTAAAAGGCAAACTAGAATGTTTGATCTAGTTGTTATGCTTTAACCATTTAAAGGTGCTACATACCATGATGGGGATGGTAGACCTAACTAAGGAAGAAATTGCATACCCAATTCTTTCAAGTTAATTGCATTGATGGAGATTCCATCATTCACAAAGTATAATACATTCTTTGAAGTACCTTAGTAATGTTACGTAAGGGATTCATCAAAGGTGTAGGAAAGTAAACAACACGTTATTTGCTTTTACTGGTTATGCAACACTTACAATGTTGTCAAATCCAGTGGGAGTATTGTGTTGTAATTACTGAATACTGAGTCCATGTAGTGATCTTCAATTCAGTGGGAGCTACAAGTATTGACATCTTGGTAGTAACCCATATTATCTCCAGTATCTACTTGAGATAACTACTTTCCAATTATAGACACCTGTGGTATTAAGGATAGTCGTGTACGTTTCCTTACTAGACGAGGTGATTCTATATCTACTTATATCTATGACACAAATCATATTGATCAAATAAGCAAACGATTGACGTGTTGTTTATCTGATACATAATGTTGTTCCATGCACAAGTGGGAGAAATCTTATTGTGTGCAAGCAACAACATAAAGGAATATGATTTAAAGGGTTCTCTTGACTGCAAGGTCAGAGATTGATGTTCTAATGTGTTTTATACACATTCTAATTTATAGAACACTTGGAGTTAATATCTACTTTCATTACTAGATATTAATGACAAGGTAAATTACATACCTTCATCATTGCAGTCTCAGCTGATGTGATGAAACTATCTTAATTTACAAGTTTCTATAATTAGATAATTATTAGAACAAGTGTCGATATGATAATAAGATTACTTAAAATGTGAATATTTATGTATTATTGCAATGACATGAATATATGAAGTAATCTTATACTACTTCATAATTTGAATGTTTATGTATTCTTGGAATGACATAAATATATGAAGTAATAAATTAACTTGAAATACTATTGAAACCAAGTTGTGGGTTTCATAATTACTTTAGTTATGCATATTTATATTTATTGTAAAAATATAAATATGAAGTCTTTTGTTGTAAGACTTTAACAAAGTAAGACGTTAACTTGTTATGGTTTTTTAATTAAAGATATATACAAGAAGTCATTGAGTTGATTAATGACTTATAACGTACATTGGGATTATAACAGTTTATGTTTTTTTGGTAAGACATAGATATTAAGTGGCTTGGACAATAAGGCACTTATGTTATAAATTATGCAATTGGCTTGGAAAATCTATTGTACCATTAAATTGATTTAGTTGGTAAATAGGTAAGCCAAAACCGAAATATATTTATCTTACATATTGTAAGAAAGACTTACAATATTAATCCTAATGGAATACATAGTATGTATGGTATGTTCAGTTAGGAGAATCAAGCTCTTGATACATTGTTTGATTTGAGATAACTATATCTTCTATTCTTTCTAAAGATATCAAGGTTAGAAAATTGAGTATGAATTGGATACACTCAATTAGACTCCAACCTAGAAGATTAATAAGACACAATTGATTATGGAATGTGTTGAATCACATTAAGTCTTAAAATTGAAGTTCAGAATTTGTTAAACTACTTGTTGGGTAGGTTATTAACAAATTAATGTTAGGAACTGTCAATATGTATTTGTAAAAGTCCCAAAAGAGAACATGTATATGTTGCTCTATTAGCTAAGTATTTATAGTTAATCTATAAAATACAAAAGGCAAGTAGGAGTTTTTATCTTGATAAGATAAAATTACAAGATACATAATCTTCTAAATGCACTAGCAAAATCATAATGAGGATTTAACATGTTAGTGTTAAATCTCAAAGATGAAGGAATTCTTATTCATAGATCCGCAAGGATATCTCAAATATTTGTAGAATATGTTGAGGGTTATGAGTTACAGGATCATGGTATGCCTGTTAATAAATTGCAAATGTTTATTTGGCAAATTACTCATACTATGAATAATAAGATGTAGTCCAAAAAGATAACTAGTTTGGAAACGTAGTTAATCTTAAACTCTATAGTAACACTATAGAATGGAAATGAATTTCTACAATGGAAATGAAAATCATAGAGATTTAAATTCTTGTGTAGAAATCATAATGGACAAATTTGTATACATATTTAATGTGTGAAAAGATTATCAATCACACTTAAGCAATTAAATGTGATTGAAATTCTTTCTAAGCACATAAAGATTATCATTGTCATTATTAGTTTCATTTATATGAAATTAAATATCAAAACTCTTTCTTTAATAATTACTTGAGCGAGGACGAAAAGTAATTGAAAGGAGTGTTTGAATTCAAATAATCTTTAGAAGTATACAAAGTGCAAATCATTTGTGAATGGATTAATGCATGCATCTAGAAGATATACTTATTTTTAGTTATTAAATCTAATTTTGATTTATAATTAAAATAAGATATTTCTTAATATTCCTGAAAGCTAGTGGGAGTGATATATTTATTTTCTTATTTCATATATGTTGTATAACATATAGGAAGTAACATTCCATTAACATTTATATGTTAAGTCTTAGTTTGGAATGAAATTTCACATGAAAATTTAGAAAATAAAACCTTGGAATATATGTTTATTTGATTATAAACATAAGCGGTAAAAATAACTGATTCTAAAAGAACATGATATTCTATTAGAAGGACTAGATAGAAACATATCTTTGGAAAGATATGACATGAACAAAATCTAAGTTTGACAAGGATTTTTTTCATGAACATCATGTTGCTTGTTGTATCATACTTGGATGCAAGATGATTGACAACATTAGTATCTAATTGGAAATTATTAGATAGCTAAGTGTAATGGATATGGTTTAGAATTTACATCCTCAGCCTGGATTTGCTCCAAAATTTTAAATACGAACCATATGGCAAGTTATTGCTTGATTGATATTGTTGTCAAATCTTGAAGGATTTGAAGATATCAAACATTACACGATAAATGTTAAAATTTTACGAAACTTTAAAAGAGCATATTGTTGTTTACATACAATAATGCTAGTAAGATTGAGATGACACTCAATACTAGTCATGGTGGGAGTTCATCCTTATTAGGAGACCATGTATACTAGTTGTGCTCAA
The DNA here is from genome assembly GCA_021014915.2 of Artemisia tridentata subsp. tridentata. Classification (NCBI taxonomy): domain Eukaryota; kingdom Viridiplantae; phylum Streptophyta; class Magnoliopsida; order Asterales; family Asteraceae; genus Artemisia; species Artemisia tridentata. The sequence goes on along the minus strand of CP139505.1, from coordinate 136,236,480 downwards.
TATGAGCATAGTTGCATTATACATAAAGAATTAGAATACTTTAACTACAAGGTTTGGTAGTTTAATTGTCATAAATTCGTGCATGAGGATGTCACACATTTTATGAAGTATGTGGCAATATCTAGATAGATGAATGCACACATACAAGAATTTCATTATTGAAATAAGTATTCTCAAAATTCTGATAGATCAACATTAGTTGATTTATGCCTTGTCAACAAGTATGTGGAACATGACTTGTGGCATAATTCATTAATAAGAATTATCATGCATTGATCTAGTTAGTATTTTGGATAAGGGATATTAAAGCAATTATTATTTTAATGAAATAAAGTGTGGATAACGTTTATTCTCATTTATAATATTGTATCCTATATTTGCATGTTTAAATCCGTGAATAACTTATGTTATTCTAAATTGTCCGTTGTCAATTAATAATATGGGAATATTATTGAACTAAGACAAATGTGAGGATTGGTAGAATGTACTGTAAGGTTGAGACACCAATGTCACATGATATTCAATATTGGATAAATTGAATATAGGACTTATCCCAACCACATGATTATACTTTATGGATCGTCGTCATTAAGTAAATTATGAATATTTATCCTCAGACTTGAGATACCAGGTGACTGCCAAGGATGTAGCTAATTTTCCGTAAGGTAGTCTAACGCTATCCGTAAAAGGTAGTTATAAGGGCTATTTTCGGAGGTGATGCAAAGTTCAAGGGTTACGCTCGTAGTCGATAAAGGATTTGTTCCTTCAAATTTATTTTGAAGTTTAATACTGTTGGGTCCCTCGTAGGGTTGACAAGATGTTTGTACGGCCGTATACAAAGTCTATCTGGAAGACGTTCAGATGTTTTGGTAATCTTGATCAATTATTAATAACGAGAAACAGAATAGTTAATTATGGAATGATCTAGATCCATATCCATATTAACGCGGTATTAGAAACAAAAGGATAAGTATGATGATAACATCATCACGTGGTTTTTTTCCAGGAAAACCATACTCGGTTCGATCTGGGGGCATTGGGATCTGTTAAGCTAGACTAGCCCATGTCATTACGATATTAATGAATATCCAAGTGGGAGCTGTTAGAGTTTGTGGATATAAATTAATATTTGTATGTCCGGTTTCGAACCTGAGACTCGGGATAGCACACAATACGTAAGAGTTTCAATGGATTGAATAAATTAAATATATTTTTATTTTATATTTATTCATTTCACAAACGAATAACTTAACGGGTGTTAGTACTTAACGGAGTTAGAGATAACGGTCGTTAAAGGACTAATATTGCAAAAGATGGAAAGAAGAATCTAGAACCCACAAGGGGACTAGATGGCCGGCCCCTCCCTTATGGGATTAGGGTTTCGGTTTGCCTTGGAGTGGGGAACAAGAAAAGGGTGCCTATAAATACAATCACATTGTATTCATTAATCCCTAATCTTGAATCCCTAAGCAAGCCAAACTTCTCTTCCTCTTCTCCTCTTAAGTACAAACCGATCGACTCTTTTAATTCCACTAGGAATTTCGATCCAAAGCTTATAAAGTGTTTGGTTTGTTTGTGATCAAGAACCTAGCTTTTCCCATTGAAACGCTAGTATTACGTGTGTACAAGAACGAGTAACAAGCTTACTTTAGCTTGTGGTGATTTCCCCATTCGACCCTTATTGTGATCGATCCTCAATAAACCCAATTAGGGTTTATATTGTTCTTGGAGCACGTGATTCCTTGTTCTTGCTAGGAATCAAAAGGTACGCGTTTATTTAATTTTAGTTAATTAATTATATGTTATTGTAGATCCAATCCGCTGTGCATGCTTTGATGTTCATTATGTGGTTATTAGTTTATAGATGTATGATTCTAATATTCCAACAAGTTCACCATCGCTACTCAGAGAAACTACCACTGAAGACATGCTTGGTCTGTCTTCAGGGTTTCGTTGGACACACAGTAAAGCCATTTCAATTGATCTTAGTAATTCGTATAGATGGCATGAGTCGCTTATACTTTGATCAATGAGTTCCATTGTCCTGCCTTCATGATAAAGTATCCATGCCTATACAATGTTAAGAAAATTAATATTTGACGAATCTATATACCAACCATCGAAAAAGCACGCCTCTTATTAAAAGGACTAAAGATACTTACATGTCCAAGAAGATCATGGTGGTGGTCATGGTGAAAGAATCCTCTATTTTTCTTCCCACTCACAATCTCTAACACCAGAACACCAAAGGCAAAAACATCTGATTTTACTGAGAAAATACCATCCACTGCATATTCGGGAGACATGTAACCACTACAAAATGAAAATAAATGTAATGAAGGGTTATGTTTTTATCTATACCGGGTTAAGAAAAAAGTAAACGGATCAAATGTTTCTCAAATTGTATTTCTAAGCATAAAACTTTATGAGCTTACTAAATTACAGCGTTGGTCCCTAAACTTATGCCGGATTTCACACGACATTCAAAAACGCTAATCGTTTCCTTTTTTATACACGATCGAGAAAATATTACGCCGTGAGTCCAAAAGTTTAATGCTCGTTACTTTTGCCAGTTATCTCGGTCCTCACGTGCATGTCACATGAGGGCAGTCTGGTCCGAATCTTTGGTTTTGCCTTTTTCCACTCTTTTCAACCCATAACTTACTTTAGCAATTTGTACTTTTTGTATATATATATATATATATATATATATATATATATATATATATATATATATATATATATATATATATATATATATATATATATATATATATATAGTGTAGGGTTCTTTTCAGAACCAAATAAAGGTACAGAACTGCGAGAACCGATCTGAGCCATCTATTATTTGATCAATGGCTATAAATGTTGGTGGCACAAAGGTAATAAACTTAAACTCTAGGTTACATTATTTAATTGATGGAAGGGCATTATGGGGATTTTACGTTTAAGTATTTCAAAAACCGTCCCTATTAATAAAAATCTGTATTTCTTCATCTCTCCCACTTTCACAACCCTCTCTCTTTCTCACCCATCAAACCTAACCCTAATCCTTAAATAGCCCGCCGCCCTATTTCTCTTTCTTTCTCCAGATCTAAACAATACATACTCTTTTACTCTGAACCTTCAAAACCCTATCACCACCAGCGCTGCCAATACATTTCCGGCCGCCGGCTGTCCGAATGGATCCGACCACAACTGAGCCACCATCACCAGGTATGTTGAGTGCATCGTTTTTTGTTTGTTTTTGTTTTATTGGTTTCCTTTTTGTTATTCAATAGGTAAATTAATTTTGTTTCATCATCAACAAATTTCATTTTTTGTCCAAATACGAGGATAAGATCTAACTTTATCTTGCAACACCTCACCACTTATCTATCTTTCACAACCTCTTGACGCCACCATCACTGCTACTCTCTCACCTCTACGCCTTCACCCACTCATCCTCTTTGTTGAGTAAATTTCTTATTTATTTGTACTGATGCAGTTATGTGTAATTAAACAATTTTTTGGATTTAAGTTATTCTGATTTGGGGTAAAATTATATGTGGCTGATTTGACTATGTATAATTGATTGTATGGCTATTGTTGATGTTTTTAGTTCTAATTTTTATTAGGTTTTATGTAATTTTGACTATATGTGGCTGATTTTGACCATGTATAGATGATTTTAGTGTTTTTGGTTCTCATATCGATTATAATTGCTAATTTTGAGTAAGCTTTTACATTGACCTGAATATAAGTGATGATTTTGAAGTATTTTTCATATATACAGGTGTATAGAAAATTGTTTAATTTAAAATGCTGGTTTGTATTGTTAATTTCACTTGTTCACTTTATTTTAGGGTTTATTGTTTACTGATTGAATGTTTTACGAGGATATTATGTTTGGAAAACTAAAGGTTTGTTGTCAAATGCTTATCGTGTCATTTTTAGCATCTACTTTTTTACACGTGTGTTTGATTAACAATATGATGTTATAATACAATGCACATGGTGTTGGAGTTGGAGTTTGAATGTATTCACAGTACATATGTATTTTATTGTTACCAAGGCTAAAATTTAATAGAGTGCATATGTGTTTTTATAGTTTCTGGTGAATTTGTTGACTTCTGTGCATATGTGTTTTTATAGTTTTGGAGTTAAACATATTGAAAGTGCATATATGTTTTTAGTTATGATATAAAGATTTTTTGTGTTTAGTTCTATTTTAAGTGTGCACTTGTGTTTCGTGGTTACAGGTACGAGTATGATGAGCAATATGAAGAGTGCACATGTGTTTTGTACATACTATCCAGCGATAAGATAGTTAAGCTAAAGATTTAAAGATTAAAGACACAAGTGCAGCCGCAGATACAAGTGCACATATACATACAAAGAAATACAAAGTGTCCAGCGAGGGAAAATACATGTGCATATATGACAACATTTTTGCTTTTAGAAATTTGTATTTGAAGTGTATTATCACATGATTTTAAATTTTGTATATAATGTTTTTGTTTTAAATTGTAAGCAATACATGTAAAATACTTTTGTTTATCATTTCATGCACTACAAACACACGTAAATTTACATTATCTAAAAAAACACATATGCACCTTATCAAATACACGTAAATTGAACACTACAAATATACGTAAACATACATTATATAAAAAAACACATGTGCACCTTACTAAAAATGTATGTTGAAAAAAATATTATTCAAAAAAAAAAAAAAAAAAAAAAAAAAAAAAAAAAAAAAAAAAAAAAATCCCTAAAATGTAGGAACTAAAAAACGGTTTTTATTTAAAAAATCAAAAAGAAATTAAAAAAATGTAATTTTACTATTATACCATTTTGAATTAAATAATAAAAATAAATATCCAAAAAAATCTGATTGGTTAATGCTGGTTCTCGCAGTTCTGTACCTTTATTTGGTTCTGAAAAGAACCCTTCCATATATATATATATATATATATATATATATATATATATATATATATATATATATATATATTTTGTCCCATTCACGCATTTTTTAATCTTTAATATTTTGGCTTTTAATTCAATTTTATGGTTTATTTGTTTTGTCATCAATATTATTTCTTTAGACTTTGATATTTTGTCTTTTAATTCAATTTTAATTAATTTTTTTCCTTTTCATGGATTTTCTAAGTTCTTTTATTTTTTCTAAATTATTTTTTAAACAGCACCAAGTGAAACCTTTCATTTATAATTGTTTATTTTTTTTCCTTTTCAATGGTGACTCAAACCTTTTATTTTTCATTTATGCAAAGTGAATTTACTAAATTACAATATCCACATTTTTTAATATGTGAACTTTGTTAAGGGAGCAAGCCTTACGCCCAGCTGATATATTGCTTTATTCTTGGGATGAAGGGAAGGACGTATGTGTTGATTTGACGGGATCATCTCCTTTGACGCAAATGGGTATGATTGACTTTGTGTCAGGCCGTGTGGTGACTGATGCCGCACAACGTAAACGCGTCAAGTATGGGGCTAAGTGTGCGGATATTGGATATGGGTTCCTCCCTTTCTCTTTCTCCTCCCTCGGGGAACTTGAGATGGATGCGGTGACCTTACTAAAGCGGATCCGGAAGTTCTCTGTAACTCAAGACATTGGGGCGCGTGCTGCTACTCATATCTTCAGTAGGGTTAGCTTTGCAATTGCTAGAGGTGTGGGGGCCCAGATAGTTTCGAGGCTCCCCACTAATTTTTTGTAAATCCTACGGGTTTTCTAATAAAAAAATAAATAAATAAATAATAATAATAATAATAATAATAATAATAAAAATAATAATAATAATAATAATAATACTCGTAATAAATAAATAAAAAAATAAATAAATAAATAAAAAACAATCACGTAGTTTTGTTACATTATAGTCAACAGTACATTTTATTTATCCCGTATCTATTTTTTAAATTTGGATATCTTAAGAAAAGGCTTCTAACGAGATCAACCACATATAAAGCATAGATGTCAACCCAACTTCATCTAGCTAAGCATAGATGGCTCAATTTTCCAATTCTGATTTGATAAAAATCATCACTATGACAATTCAAGTCCACTTCAAACAATCAGCAATCTTGCAGCCTCAAGTCCTCAACATGTAGTACTACAAAGTGGTTTAGAAATAAAACACACTATCTTTGAGTGGTTTTAAATCTAATCTCTTCATGGGCTCACCCTCATGTGAATGTTATTAAAAAATAAAAAAAAATAAAAAAAAATCTTGAAAGATAAACTCCAAAAAATAAGTTCAATGCTTATCATTTAAACAACGTCGTCATGTATTTTCTTAGAGCGGGAGGTACCGAGGGCTGGTAAGCTCGCGCCGAACCACCAGCCGAGAAAGAACGATGGCGCACTGTACCGTGGCTGGTGCCATGGCAGCTCGCGCCGTGGTGGCCAGCCCACGCCGTGGTATTTTATTTTATTTTATCATTATTATTTATTTTTTAGTTCGTGAACGTTTGCAAACGGATTTATTGGATTGTCCGTGTGTTTTGTTTGTGATGTGTTTGTGTTTGTGTGTGTTTTTGTGATGTGTTAGTTTTTTTTTTTTTGCAGGTTTGGCAGGGAAGATGAAGAAAGACCATCTTTTTTTTCTTTTTTTTTTTTTTTTTTTTTTTTTTTTGTGATGGGCTAGGTTTAGTTATTTTTTTAAATTGGGCCAGGTTTAGTCATTTGGGTCAGGGTCACACCCAATATTCTTTTTAAATTATATAATTATATTTGGTCCATACACTCTATAGCAACAACGCTTTATGCATTATTATTTTTTTAATGTAATGTGTGTTTTTTTTAATTAATAAAGTTTATTTTAGTTAATATTATGTATGTTTTATTTTATGTAAAAAAAAAAAAAAAAAAATGGACGACGACATCACATTTTCTGATGCCAAAGGTAACGGCCAGAATGTGATGTCGTGGAATTTCTGATGCCATAGAGACTTTTGCTGACGTGACGTGCATTTTTTGGCCATGACTTGAGGGTACCCGTTGCTCTTAAAGCAAGTACATCAATTAATTAATACCCATAATTTGAACATAAAAATTTCCGAATTATATCAACTCATGGCCAAAACTATATTCTAGAATGAAAGTAATAAAAAAATATTACAGTATCAAGTTAAAACTTCTTTTTGAGCAAACAAGTTAAAACTTAAGACACGTATTTTTGCTTATTAAAAATTTATAATGACAATAATATCTTATAATGCCAATAATGTTAAAAAAAACAAAATTTACAACTAAACTAAATATAAGAAAAAAAGCACATCTACTAATTTAACTTTTTTTTTTGGAAGGCGACTTTTAATTTTTGGTTTAGAGTCGTACCCGCCACTTTTGGCAGGCCCTCATCCACCACATACCCAGACTATGTTGTCTGAACCGGGTCCACGCTGGCGCAGTGGGGATTAAACGGCTTCCGCCCGGAAACCGTACTGCCTCCACACGAGATTTCTCACTGGAGTAACAGCCGGATGAAAACCGGAGCCGGCTTTAACTACCATGTAGTCACTTTACATTTATTCTCCACCCAACACTTATTTCACCCTATCCACCATTACCAATGGTAAAAGCTCAGCTTTTTTTACTTTCAATTCAAAAATTGGTCTTGCACTATATCTACTTAACCTGATGTAATATAATAAAGCTCGGCTCGGCTCCTTTCCTCTCCGCTGAAGTTCTACATCAGGATCTTGATAAGGGTTTTGGTGTTGATGTTAAGTGATTCGTGATTGATGATATTGTTTAGATCGAGAGTTATGTGTGGGTTTGGTGTGAGTTTTTATTTAGATCGAGATATGTATTCATGTTTTTGTAGATTTGTGATATTGTTTAGATCGAGGGTGATGGAGCGTGCAAATCATCTCTTTTCATAAATAGACATGACATAATAAAAGTCTATAAAAGTTGACAGTGTCATTCTTTAAACATAATCTCAAAAGCCGGAGAGAATGATTGAATTGAAGCCATGTCTCCCGAGAGAAAATGAACGATCGAATGCTAAAGATCTTGACTAAAGCATTGATAGCTTTGCAGAGGAGAAAACCTTTGATTCTTCCCCGAGGTCTTCCTTGCTGAAAAACGTAATAGGCTAGCGCAACTCGCTTCGCTCTTCAAGCTCCGCCCCCCTTACTAGAAATATAACCTGGGGATTTCCCTGATAAAAGTCTATAAAAGTTGACAGTGTCATTCTTTAAACATAATACGAAAAGTAATATGGAGTATCAAAGTGTTTTGACATGGACAATTCGAAGGCAGTCAATGTACTGCATAAATTACCTCAATCCCGTGGCGTATGCCACCCGTTGTCACAATCTAGAAGTTCTATCAAAAAAAATTAACTATGCCCTTTGTGTAAATAAACCGTTACCTGGTAAACATATCTTACGATCAAATTAGTTGTCAATATTTTATAATTAGAACACAATAAAAGTACTCATATAAAAGTCTAATATGCAAGATACCCTTTAACAAAAAAATGAAAAAAAAAAAAGAAAAACAAGTGCCACCTATCTCATCATGGCGATCTAACTTGGTCACCCAGCAATTGGTGCAAGGAAACGTCACGAGTAAACACGTAGGAAACAAAGAAGACCATCTTTTTTATACTACTTTTATCTTAAAATAAAAAGCAAAAGCCGGTTTATTGTAAGATATAAAAGGCTAAAACATCAAACAATACCTTGGATGTAAACATTATTGATCATTTTACTTGATCAACCGCAAAAAATTAGACCATGCTTCTAATTCTTCTCAGAAGGGTGGAAAGGTGACTATAAGCACCACTACTGTGCTGGGTTTTGCAGCCTGAGGTAGGTCACGCGTCAAGCCAAGTAAAAGTGGAGAAGAAAGTGGACTCTGCACCAATTTTTGTGTGTTTGCATGCATGCATGATTGCTTTGTGTGTCGACATGAGTGCTTTGCAGTACATTGACTGCCTTCGAATTGGTTCCCCTGACCCATCAAAACGTACCCAAAAGTACAAAATATTCCCTTTTGAATTGCTTGTTAACAGTAAATCATAGTTTCATATGGGTTTATGTTCTGTATTTTTGATAGGTTTAATTTTTTGACGCGTTAAACTTTATATTTTCTGTTTTGTAATTTTATAATAACAGGAAAATTTTAAAAATAATAAAAATAATGAAAAACAAGAGGGGCATAAATGGTGTTTTAGATGGGGTTTTTATAACCTATCCCCACAGATAAATAGTGATAGCAAGTGATTAACTGATTATGACAAGATAAAGGTAATGAAAAGAGGATAATGCCGCGCCCATATGACATGGTAACGATCAGCACCACCATTGCGCCCAGTCTAACAATTACTTAAAATAGATAGATAAGAAACTACCAAGTCTACTAGTGTGCTTCAGCATCAAGATTGAAACATGCTTGACATGATGAAGGCGCTTTTAACCCCTTCCCGAAGGAAAGAGAGAATGGCCCTTCCTCTTACCTTCTCTTACCTTCTTTTGAGACTGAGCCGTCTTAGGAAATGACTGAACTTAAAAGACAGCTTCTATAGCTACGTAACAATAGAGCACGATAGCCTTTTGCGCCCACATGTTTGAATTGACTTATCAGAGATCGAGAGAATTGCCATAAAGTGACGACAGAAACCGGGCAATGAAAATAAACCATATTAGATTGAAGTCAAATGCCAAAAAAACACCACTTAATGAAATAGTAATTGGCACTCTCTTATTTCCGACAATAGACAATTTAAACCTAGAGGCAATTAACTTGTCCAGTTGCAACTTTTTTTCATAACATGACTAGTCAGAAAGTACATGTATTAAATTCCACTATCAACCAACTTTCCACACATGCATAAGCTAAAAGTCATTGTCAAAACATGTAATTTGTGCAAAAACATGTAATTTGTGCATTACCGTGTTATATTGTGTGTTTCGTGATTTGTACGGTTGACTGATTTGTACGGTTGACCCATAGGGACGATCCTTATAACATGACCCTTTGCAAATTGTTGGCTACATAAAGTTAATCCCACAAACAATCTAGTAACATAACCAAAAGGTGAAATAGACATTTGTAACCCTTTTAAAACTCCTATCAAATCCTCAAAAAGCTATTCATCATTTCTCATATGCCTACTTTATTTCTTTTTCTAACAAAAAACCCAACCAAACATTATCAACTTATCATAACTTCACATCCACGTGAAGGTCCATGTGAAGATATAAATCATATCCAATCAACCCAATGAAGACCAAGAAAAAGCACACTTGTTTCTAGTAGTAGCACTATCATTTCACAAGAACTTTTACAATAATATATGATCACCATATAAAACAATACTAAAATAAATATCTCCATAAACAAAATAAGAGGAACCAATTTATACTAAATAAAAATGTTTACTTGAGAGTATAATGGTGATTTCACTAGCTTATAGTAACAACATTTTATTAGTACTTCACACCACTTTCATTTCCCATTTTTCATTTAACCTTATATTTTCTTGATCCCCTTTTTCATAAACTAGATAGATCTAAAATCTCAAAATCCATCTAATTCATTAAAAAAAAAAAACCAAAAAAATATTAAAAATTAAATAAAAAATGAATTTTTAACCAAAAATAAAACTTAAAAAAAACATTAGCTTCTCACAGACAATAATGAGGGAATAGCAGATAAATTTGGTGTTTGATTTTTATTATTATTTGAACCTTCTTTTTTTGTTGTTGATGTTTTGCTAAAAGCTCTCATTGGGCTTGCTAAGGCCCACCCCCAGCTCTTGCTCCTTCCATGTGCTGACGTCATCCCCATCCCTGCTGACGTCATCGTCTTCCCATTCGTGTTACCACCTATGACGTCATTAGGGTTTGAAGCAACCCAGTAAGATGATGATGAAGAAGACGAAGAAGATGAAGTAATCATAAACCCACTAAACAAACCACCGCACCTGACTCTTTCTTTCATGCACGCGCCGTCGTGTCCCACGGCGCGTAAGTTAGTCCCTTTCTTCCCTTCGCGATTGGACTCCACGCGCCGGAGCGTGCAGTCACCAAACCCAGTAGAAATCCGTTCAAAAAAGTCACCGGAGAAGCTCCGGCTGCCGCACCCGACGGATCTGGACCGTGATACCTTCCGGTCAAACGACGGCTGACGTGGACTGTCGTTCTCTTCAACTATAATCATCTCATTTTCTTTAGATCTTTGGGATCCTGATAACATGTTCGACGAAATGCCTCTTTTTGCATGTTTTTGCATATACAAAAACGACCAAAACCCACGTTTGTTTGATCCTGATAAACCCTCTTCACCTTCCATGTAACGCAACGCGCCACCTTGTCCCGGCGCGTGACGCATACGTGGGGTAGCAGTTGACTTGCTTCTCTTAAGGTTGATGTTGGTAATGTCATTCTTTTTCTTCTTTTTTTGGCTTAGTAAATAAAGTATCCTCGACTTATTTTGGCTATGTTGGTTATGTTGGTTAAGATAATGGCACTCATTAGAACTAGTAGGGTTAGTAGGGTTTGGTGGAGCTGTAGTAGTGATGGTGGTACTAACATTGGTTGTATCAGATCTGAAAGAAGGTGATGAAGAAGAAGAAGATGGGAAAACAGTGATTGGAAAAGAGGAAGAAACTAGTTTTCCAAGCTTTTCTTGGAGGCAAAAGGCACAAATGCCACCAGCTGGTGTGGTGTTTTTGAAAGGGTGTTCAGTGCATATCATGCCACTGTCGTCGTCTTGCAAGGCTTCCATTATGGTGCTCTTGTGAGAAATGATAATGGGAGGTTTGTGATGAGATCTGAAGTGTTTTTTGTGTTTGTGTTTAGGTGGGGTGTGTGTGTTTCTTGAATCTTGGTGTGTGTTATGTGAGTCAAAGAGTTGTGTAATGTGTAGTGTAAATGAACGTGGGGTAAAGTGGGGGGGTTTGTGTAGGGTTGTTATATTAGATGGTCGGTATATTGTTGTGTTTATCTGTTTAATCTGCACCTCCTGAACATCCGCAATGGTAAATTTGTAAAAAGACTTTTCATTATTTCAAAAAACTTTTTGATAAAGTTTTTTGCATTGTAACCAAAAAAAATTTTGAAAAGCTTTTTATAAAAGCTTAATAAACCTCAAGACTTTTGTAAAAGTTGTTGAGGTAAAAACCTGCAGGTCGTTCGAAATTGCGGTTAGATCTTCCGGACGAGGTCTTGCCAATGTCCCGAAGCACCTACACACAAGAAACACGCACGTTAGACTCGCCCCGGGTGTTATCCCAGGACCAAGCTTCGGCGTGAGAGTAAGTATTGGATAATCCGAAAGGTTAGATAATGATTGGGAGTAAATGCGAGTGGTAAAAGTTAGTTGTGAGTTGTAAATGAGTTGGGTATTTATACTACACAGCTTTGATACCTGTGATGACGACGTCGGATTCTAAGGAGATATGCAGCAGACACAATCCCGTGAATTCTGGAGTGGCAGCGATCTGACTGCGGTTGCCACTTGTCCAAGGGATAAAGCCACATGTCCAAGTGATAAGGGTCGTTCTGGACGAAGAGGTTATATGCTTTCGGACCTTTTCTTCCAAAGGGCGTCATGTCGTTCGGACGTCCGGACAAGATGGGTCGTTCGGACGTCCGGACAAGATGGGTCGTCCGGACAATACGCCAACATGTCCCCCCCAGTATCATAGTATCGGTTATACCGATAGTGTGATACTTTGTGAAAATCTCAAATTTCCGTTTTAACCTTTCCGGAGGGCTTAGTCCGTTTGTTTTTGTAGGCCGGATTTTATGTACAACCCGCCAAAAATCATTATTGCTTCATTTTAAGGATCGCCGTCATTTTTACTGTAGTCCTAGGATTCGGACACGTGTACGCGTGTCTATCGTGTGGATGAGAGAGGGCAACGTCGTCGTCTGACACGACGCGACGTTTCACACTCCTCACCTTTGCCTATAAATAGCGTCATTTGTTCTGTTTTTACCACCGTAATTTTCTGTTTCTTCAGACACACTTTCCGCTAGCGCTTTTCCGATCGAATTTTTCCAATCAGTCCGAGTGGTTTCTGCGTAAGTCATTCGTCCCAAGAGGTACGTTTCTCATTATCCATATTTTGTGTTTTTTGTTGTTCGGCTATATCCTCTCTTTTTTTTATATATATAGTTGTAATGGTTGTGTTATCTGTTGTTCATCTTTCAGGAGGTCCTTTGGATGCCTCTTCTGGCCGTGGTAAAGAAAATGTTATGGATGATGAGGACAAAGATGAGTCTGCTTCCGAAGGGCTGTTTGTTCCGGAGTGGTCCGTGAAAAAGAATGCTCGCCTGAATAGCTTCTCGGTGTGCCGGAACTTGATGGTTCATCTGCCCACCCCTAGGGAGGAATAATATCTAGAGAGTCTGGATGACAAAGATGCTTGCCAGCGTGCTTGGATGTTGCTGGGCAAGAACTCTGTGGCTCAGTCGGATATATTTTTTCGATTTGAGACCCTCCTTCGTGAATACAACAGTCTGTACCTTGTCCACCAAAATTGTGTGAGTACCGCCCGGGCACCAGAGGAACTTAGAAGGTTACGACACGAGCACGCCGGTTGCATGGTTAGGGAATCAGGTCTTACTGATCGAATCTCGGAATTTGAAAAAGATGAGGAGGAATGGAGGAGGGTTTCTAGTGAACAAGCCGAGAAGATCAGGGCATTGGAGGCTAAGCTGGACAAAACCAAGCTTCGGCTGAGTGACGAGGAGATGGAGAACCAAGAGCTCCAAAATGAAAAGAAAGATTTGGCCGTGAAGATGGGTCAGACGGAGATGGAGCGTTTTAAAGTGGTTAAAGAATTTATTCCTGAAATGGTTCGACGCCTCCTCAACAGTTATGAATACAAGCAATCTCTAGCTGTTCCATTTAGACTGTCTTCCATGGCTGGGTTTTTGGATGGTGTAACCTTGGAACGCTCTAAAGAGGATGTGGCCAAGGTCTTGGCGAATGTAGAAGATTTGGATATGGAGGCCGAGGCAAAGTACCAACCCTTGTATGACGGGCTTTTTGTGGCGGAGTATCCCTATGTGCAGAAGATCAGCAATGCTTTCTACAAGTCTCTGACGGAAATCATGAATATGTTTTCGGATCTTGCCCCACCCAAGCCTACGGAGGTCGCCATGGCCGATGTTGCTACCGGGCCAACTTCCGAGGCTCCCGCCACTGAAGATCCTCCCATCCAAGACTCTACTGTGGAAGAGAATGCTTCGGCTCCTTGAAAGAATTGGTTGTTGTAAGATCCGAGTGTCTCCGTTTTGACTACGGACAAAGGCTACTCCGGATTTTACGTGAAGCTTTATTTACCCTTGTGATTTTTAGAAATGGTTAGTGGTTTGATGTAAGGCCTCTGGGTCGTTAGAATAGTTTTGTGAACCACTAAAAGGTTCGGATAAATGTAATAACTTTGCAACTGAATGGATCATGTGTTATTTGTACATTTTTAAGCTTTTATTTATAATAGGTGTCTCGTTAGTTAAAGAAAATGTTGTATCTGTATCTTTTATTTATTTATTTATTTATTTATTTGTATCGTTTATGTTTCGCAGCGACTCGATCCTTAAGTCGGCATGACTATTTTGTTTTACGTCATTTGAACAATTTGAGACGTCTATGGCTGTTCGTCATTTATGCCGTAGCCACTTGTGGCTTCCCCTTTTTGGGCGTGAGCCAATTTCGGGCGTCATGCGCCATTCGGCCTTTTTGCCGTGGTCGTGCGGCAACCCCTGTTTGGGCGTGAGCCGATTTCAGGCGTCATGCGCCATTCGGCCTTTTTGTCTTAGTTGTATGGCAACCCCTTTTTGGGTGTGAGCCGATTTCAGGCATCATGCGCCATTCGACCTTTTTGCCTTAGTTGTATGGCAACCCCTTTTTGGGTATGAGCCGATTTCGGCCGTCCTGCGCCATTCGGCCTTTTTGCCTTAGTTGTATGGCAACCCCTTTTTGGGTGTAAACCATCTTTGAACACTGACCACTGATCTCCGGAGGTCGCGAGCCTTCTGGTGGGATCACTTTTAACTTATGTTTAGAATACGATATGTAGTGAAAATTGCTTCCCTTCATCTGTGGGATAGCTGCATTTGTCATTCAATATAGTTAATACTGGGTCCTTGCGGATCTTACATTTGATACATTAGGCTTATATTTACAAAAAACATTTTCTAAGGTTGATGGCGTGCCACGTTCGCGACACTTCTTTTTCTTCCATTGTCTCCAACTTATACGAGCCGGTCTGGTAGGCTTCCACGATCCGGTATGGTCCTTCCCAATTGGGTCCTAGCTTTCCTTGATTTTCAACCCTGTTTGCCTCGTTCCTTCGATACACAAAATCACCTACCTTTGATTGTAAATGTATTGAGTTCACTTTTCATGTTATCCGATAGCTTATAAACAAGTTATAGTTGAAATAAAATAGCCGTGCATTTTAACAACATTTCATTTTAGAAGATTTATCTAAACTTTTTGTTGGGTCCTTCAGTACCCAAGAGTCGTTAAAACAGGATTTGAATACAAATTAAGCTAAGTGTTAATTAGACCGAAAACATTCTAAGTCACTGAGTGAACAGTCACTCAGTGAGTTACCTTCAAGATGCTCAGGACGAGTCTAAGAAGAAAGATTCACCACACAGTGAGGCGGTACTCACTGAAGTGTTACTTGAAACGAAGAAGAAGGTAATGGATCAGTGAGCGTTAGACAAAAGCTCACTGAACCCCAGTCTCCTCAACAACAATAACTGGAGACTGAAGACTAAAGGCGAATGACTGAAGAACCATGAAGCTTGAAAGAAAGGCTGGATTGAGCGGGAAGGTTTGAAGAAGATAAGAACAAGTCTTATCGGGGTCAGAACAAACCATCCCTCAAGTGGCTAAAAGTCGAAGAAGTGTCAGGTCTGACACTCGAAGACTTTTTGGCTCAATCCTATTGGTTCTTGGAAATGACAACTACTGTTGTAGTTGTCAGACACGCCTTCCCATTGTTTTATGTATTTTTAGTCTTTCAGTACTCTTAACATGTTTGCCTATAAATAGCAAACAGATGGAGAAAAGAGGGTAAGGTATTCTTGTGCAATTAAAGTTTAGACTTTCACAAATACCCCTTTTCTCCTACAAAGAGTAACGTATCCTTGAGATAGCTCAGTGGGTCGAATTGTTACCACTTAAGCATAGCTTAAGTTTAGATAGGAGACACCATACCTTGTCTATTCAATCCTAAGTGTTTGTTCCGCAAAACACTTGGGTAATAGATTATTTGATTCATTTCTAATAAGAATTTAAACGTTGAAAATACTTGTGTGTTTTTATATTTACGTTTCATTAACTGTTAGAATTAATCAATACATTGTATTAGTCATAAACACAAATAGATTAACTTTCTAGTTAACTCTAAGCGTGTTAAGGGAACAACAAGTGGTATCAGAGCCTCTGGTTTATAAAATCTTTCAAAATTAACCAAGAGTGCTCAAGGTTTTTAAAACCAAGATCCTACTATGACTGATGCAAATGTGCCCCAGCTAGTCGACAAAAAGGGTGGAATCTTTTCATCTGTTGCCCCACGATTTGAAGCTGGTAAATTTAGCAAGTGGAAAAAGCGAATGCTTTGCTACTTGACTGGTATGGAACCATACTACATCTCTTGTATCAAAGATGGTCCCTATGTCCCAAAGACTGATGAAGGGCTAAACAAGCCTGACGCTCAATGGACCATTGATGAGAGGAGGGTGGTCAATC
This sequence comes from Artemisia tridentata subsp. tridentata, assembly GCA_021014915.2. Taxonomy (NCBI): domain Eukaryota; kingdom Viridiplantae; phylum Streptophyta; class Magnoliopsida; order Asterales; family Asteraceae; genus Artemisia; species Artemisia tridentata. The sequence goes on along the minus strand of CP139505.1, from coordinate 136,219,739 downwards.
AAGACCAACGCCTGAAAAGCATCATTATATCATGTCTTCCTGATGATATAATGGAATCAGTCATCAACTGTTCAACAGCCAAGCAAACTTGGGATGACTTGGTCAATAGCTTTGAGGGTCCCTCAGATACCAAGGAAAACAGGGTCATGGACCTGAAACTTGAGTATAATACTTTCTGGGCAAAAGACTCTGAAAGTCTCTCACAGACTTATACCATATACAAGACTTTGATAAACGAACTATCAAATAATGGTGTAGTGTTGTCTAAGCATGAGACAAATGTTGGCTTTGTCAACAGTCTCCCTGAGAAGTGGCTAAACTTCTCACAAGGCTTGAGGAATGCTAATCACATTCAGACTCTTGAGCTCCCTGAGATCTATGGGAAGTTTGTCTATGAAGACAACTTAATCTCAAGGAGATGCCCTGACTCAAAAGCTCTTGAGTCCAAAAAGGCCTTGACCTCCACACCCATATCAACTGCTTTTTATACTAATGGTGTTGTGCAGGATTTCCAAGAGGATTCTGAGGATGAAATTGATGAAAGGACTAGTGATGAGTACCTAAAAGATTTAAACTTGGAATTTCAGGAGAGGGCACTCCTTGCTAGTTCAAAACGTTTCATCAAAAGAAACCAGTCCAACTTTTCTAAAGGAAAAGCAAATGAAACCACTGAATGTTTTAATTGTGGTAAAAAGGGTCATTTTGCTAGGGACTGTTATTCTAAAACCATCTCAGAACCCTCTTACAAATTTTCAGGAAATAGTTCCTCAGGAACTAGCAAGTTTCAACCTAGAATGTTTCAGTCTACCCAACAACTTCATAACAAGGGTCAAAAAGACTTTGAAGCAAAATATAGGAAAGCTAAGACTAAACTTGCAATTCTTGAAACTAATCCCTCTATGTCTCAGGCTGCTCAAACATCCAAACCTGTTCAGACAAAGAACAAAGTTTTAGTAGCTGAAGCTTATGATTGGGATGAAGAAGAGGTCTCCTCAGATGAGGAAATTAGAGTGAGTGCACTGATGGCACTCTCTGAAGGTGATCAGGTGGCTGTCGGAAAAAGCCATGCAAGGAATGGAGAGTGGGTAAACATCACCATGAAGAAGGTAAACACTTTACTTTCTATGGATGATGATTCTGATTGGCAGTCTTACATGAATTATATTTGTGTAGATCTTAAATTTGTTGAGGAAAAAAGGCTTAACCTGTTTTCAAAATATAACAACATAGTGTCAGAATTGAATAAATGTAGAGATGAATTGCTTGTACTGAAGCAAGCCAAATTAGAAACAATTACTCTACAAATTCAGAACACTGAAATTTTGAAACAAAACCAAGCCCTACAAACTGAACTTAACAAAGAAAAGGCTATCATCCAAGGCTGGACCAAAAAGAACCCCAAGGTCTTTGATACTGTGGGTTTAATCCCTAGGAAAACAACAGGAATTGACCATCACATGGTTAACCCCTATGTGAGTCCCAGTGAATTGACCTTTGTTCCAGCTGACATATCATTTGAGCAAGAAATGCTTCCCAAGTCAAATGACTGGATTGTCAGGAACAACCCAGTCAGTAAGTTACCAAACTTTGAGACTGGAAAGATCTTGCTTCCTGAAAGTCAGGCTTTGAAAAATATGCTTGGACTTACTGAACAACTCAGTAAGCTTGAACTCACTGAACAACTCAGTAATACTAAGTCAGTGAATGAGTCTGAATCAGAATCATATCCACCACTCCCACCACTGAATACCCTTCAGGGTGTTGCACCAAACTTAGGCATCCCACCAATGGTCTACTCTCAACACTATCCAATAGAGAGGTCAGGAATGGGAAAAACAATCCTGAAAAGACCAACACTTGAAGTCTCAGTAAATACTGATGACTCATCATCTTCAGTCCCTTCTGAAGTAATAACCCAAAGCCCTGACTCAAAATTTGATCAGTTGGCTGAAATGGTCAGGAAGCTAGGTGAGAAGATTGCATCTTCTGAGAAACCTTCTCAATCCAAGAAGGAACAGAAACCAGTTTCCTCAAGAACCAAACCCAAACCCTCAAAACCCCTGAAAATATGTGAACTGTGTAACTATACCAACCATATTACTGATGATTGCTATAGAATCCTTTACTGCATGATTTGCAAAAAGGATGATCACAGGACCTCTGATCATAAAACACACTCAGTCACATCAAAGATGGCAAGCCTTAAAGCTCAATCTTTAAACTACCCTTCTGATTCTAAACAAAAATAGAAACAAAAGGCAAAACCCTTTGCACCTTGCCCTTACTGTGGGTTCAATGACCACCATCCTAAGGATTGTCAAATCTACAATTGTTGTGAAAATAGTGAAAGTTCCACTCATGACACCTCAGGACATGATAAGGCCATTCAGGTCAGAAGAGGTATGACAAATTCAGCCTCTCAGTCTACTGAGTTTACATCTGCAATCAAATGCATAATTTATGGTAGCTCAGTCCACTCCACCACTAACCATAAATCAATTGTAAATGTTAAAAAGACCTCCAAAGCTAAGCCCTCCAAGAAGTGGAGTCCTAGAAAGAACTAACCTAGTTTACTATTTGTGCAGAAACATGCCAAGGATCCTGTTTGGCATCTAGATAGTGGATGTTCAAGGAGCATGACTGGTGTGAAGGAGTATCTGCACAAGTATGTTGATGAATCAGGACCCAAAGTGATATTTGCTGATAACTCATCTTGTCTCACTGAAGGTTATGGTTCAGTAAACTGTAATGGTATAGCCTTTACTAGGATAGCTTATGTAAATGGTCTTAAATACAATTTGATCAGTGTCAGTCAACTATGTGATGCTAAATACATAGTTCAGTTTGATGATAAACAAGGAATCATCTTCAATGCTAATAAGGAAATTGTCCTTATTGCACCAAGAAGACATGATGTTTATGTGTTGGACATGTCCAGTCTTACTCAGAATGAAACTTGTCTCTTTACCTAGGCCACTGATACTCTCAACTGGCTTTGGCATAAGAGACTCTCCCACATGAACTTCAAAAGCATAAACAACCTTGTGAAATAAAACAAGGTCCTTGGCTTACCATCTCTTGTGTTTTCAAAGGATAAACCATGCTCTGCTTGTGAAAAAGGTAAACATCACAGAGCATCCTTTAAAACCAAAACCAACTTTTCCATCAGGAACTGCCTACATCTTCTCCATATGGATCTATTTGGATCAATCAGTCCTAGATCCATTAACCATGAGAAGTATACTCTGGTCAATGTGGATGAGTACTCAAGATACACTTGGATATACTTCCTAATCAAAAAGAGTCAGGCAGCTGAAACAATTATGTCCTTTGTCAAGAATATTGAAAATCAAAATGACATCAAAGTCAAACAGATTAGAACTGACAATGGAACAGAGTTCAAAAATAATGAACTTGAATGTTTCTGTGATGAGAAAGGAATCTCCCAAAAAATTTCCTCACCTTACACACCTGAACAAAATGGTGTGGCTGAAAGGAAAAATAGAACCCTCATTGAAGCAGCCAGGACAATGCTAAATGGATCAGTCCTTACCAAACACTTCTGGACTGAAGCTGTAAAGACTGCCTGTTACACACAAAACAGATCCATCATTGTTAAGAGACATAGCAAAACTCCTTATGAGTTATTCAAAGGAAGGATCCCTGACATCAGCTACTTTCATGTCTTTGGGTGTCCTGTGTTTATTCATAATAACAAGGATCACTTAGGGAAATTTGATGCCAAATCTGATGATGGATACTTCCTGGGATACTCCCTTATCTCCAAAGCCTTCAGGGTGTTCAACACTAGGAGACAGCATACTGAGAAAACATTTCATGTTACCTTTGATGAGAGCACTGATGCAATCAGTGTCTCTAACAACTCAGTGGAAGAGATAGGTATTGATGAATCATCAAGATACCCTCTTGATGAACATCATCCTGAAAATGGTCCTTCCACTCAGTACCAAGCAGATGCTGACATCTCCTATTACATCATCCCTCACAACCTTCCTTACCCAAACATCACTGAGTTTGTTGAAGCACAAAGTACTGATGAAATCATTCAGTCTGAACAAAGTGCTCAAGAACCAAACAATCACAGTGATAAGTCAACTCACTCAGACACTCAAAATGTTGAAAATCATCATGTATCTGATCCTGATCCTACCAATCAGGCTTCTACAAGTTCTAATCAGTTTCCAAGACCTCAGGACAGTTGGACTAGGTCTCAGGATATAGAACTTTTCAATATAATTGGTGAGCCTACTGAAGGCATGCTCACAAGGCGCATGGCTACACAACTGAGAGCAGCCTCATCCAATGAATGCCTATTTGTGGACTTTATTTTCACAATTGAACCCAAAAGTGTTAAGGAGGCACTTAATCATCCAACTTGGGTTCAGGCCATGAATGATGAACTGGAACAATTTGACAGAAACAAGGTAATGACCTTGGTCAAATGTCCTGAAGATGTTTCAGTCATTGGCATGAAATGGGTATTCAAAAACAAATCTGATGAAAATGGCATAGTCATTAAAAACAAAGCCAGACTTGTAGCCAAAGGCTATAATCAACAAGAAGGCATTGACTATGAAGAAACATTTGCACCAGTAGCAAAGATGGAAGCCATCAGGATCTTCCTTGCTTTTGCTACATACATGAACTTCAAGGTGTACCAAATGGATGTTAAAAGTGCATTCTTAAATGGCTCACTGAAAGAAGAAGTTTATGTTCAGCAACCTCCTGGATTTGAAAGCCATGAATTTCCTGACTATGTTTGCAAGCTTAACAAAGCCCTTTATGGACTGAAACAAGCTCCCAGGGCATGGTATGAAACTCTTTTAGCCTTCCTGATCCAAAATAAATTTGTCAGAGGCAAGATAGACAACACACTGTTTATCTACAAGACAAATAATGATGTCATACTTGTACAAGTGTATGTTGATGACATCATCTTTGGCTCAACATGTTATAAACTTTGCAAACAGTTTGAAAAACTGATGGAAAAGAAATTTGAAATGAGCATGATGGGAGAACTGACTTACTTCCTTGGGCTGCAAATCAAGCAGACTGATAAAGGGACCTCTATCAGTCAAGAGAAGTATGTCAAAAGCCTAATGAAAAAGTATGAGCTCACTGACTGTGCCTCAGTCAAGACTCCCATGGTACCCCCAAACAACCTTGGTCCTGATCTTACTGGTAAACCAGTAAATCAAACTCTTTTTAGAGGAATGATAGGATCACTGATGTATTTACTTGCATCAAGGCCTGATATCCAATTCTCAGTCTGCTTATGTGTCAGATATCAATCTGACCCAAGAGAATCTCATATCACTGCTGTGAAAAGGATATTCAGGTACCTGAAAGGTACTCCAAACCTTGGATTATATTATCCAAAGTGTTCAGGCCTTGATCTTAAAGGATACTCAGACTCTGACTATGCTGGATGCAACATGGACAGAAAAAGCACCTCAGGCTCCTGCCAAATTCTTGGTGGAAAACTAGTCTGTTGGAGTGCTAAGAAGCATTAATCAGTTGCCATGTCCTCAGCTGAAGCTGAATATGTTGCAGCAGCAAGTTGTTGTGCAAATGTACTCTGGATGAAAAGTCAACTCAGTGACTATGGAATTCAGTACAAGATGGTTCCCATCTTTTGTGATAATACAAGTGTAATTGCCATCTCAAACAACCCTGTTCTTCATCAGAGAACAAAACACATTGATATTAGATATCATTTCATCAGGGATCATGTCATTAATGGTGATATAGAATTACACTTCATTCCTACTGAATATCAGCTAGCTGATATATTCACCAAGCCATTGGATGAACCAACTTTCACAAGACTGAAAGCTGAACTAGGAATGTTGGATATTGAGAATCAGTCAACTGATTAATTCCATCCAAATAAGTGTAAATTCTAAAAACCCATGTCCCTGACTCAATGTGTTCTTCAGAGAAATGGATCACTGAACCTCAGAAACTAAACCCAAGTTCTTGAAATTTTGGAACTCAGGAACTAAACCCAAGTTCCTGATCCATTAAACCTCAGGAACTAAACCCAAGTTCCTGAACCTTTGAACCATCAGGAATAAACCCAAGTATTGAATAAACTGGTTCACTGAATGAAGAGTCATTCAGGGCCCTCAGAAGACATTAAATGCTAACTTAAATGCTCTAAGTATCTAGTTAGTAAATGTCCGAGGTTGGTAACTGAATTCTTATTTAATATAAGAATATTTGTTCCTTAGCCTTTCTGGCATCCACCTCATGGGCCACCACATTCTCACTTGGCATTAAATGCCTCTCCAATCACATTACAGATATGTGATGACTCAGCTCTGCAAATTACACTTTTTGCAGACAGCGCAACTGTTTGCCTAAACAATTGCGCCAAACAGGGATAGTGGAAGGGTTGGGCATTAAAAGCGGATCTGAAACGTTTTATTCAAAACTATTTTCAAAATAAAATCTTTTGAGAAAATATCCGCTTAAATGCCTAAAATACCCTCCACTTCACTTCCCTATAAATACCCCACAATCAAAAAAACACAACATACGTTTTTTTTAGAAATCATAAGCAAAATTTTGCCCTTTTCTTTTCTTATCAAAAACAAAATATTTGTGTGTGTTGTGTTCATAGCTGTTAGAAACCCAGATCATTTGTTAACCCAGATCTTTCCCAACACACAAAATGGCTTCTTCTATAGGCTATAAAAACTACGCCCCAAATGTGGAGTTCACAATAGAGGGCGTAGACCTAACCAAAAACAACGTTGTAGGAAATTTTGCCTACCCCGAACAAATTTGGGCTTACAAGAATGCGGTTAAATACCTTAAGAACTGCTTTCTTGCTAAGGCGTTTACTCACACCCCCTCAGTCATATATCATGACTATTTGAGGGAATTCTGGTGTACTGCTGTGGCAACATGCCCTGAGGACACCAGAGACTCAATAATAACGTTCTCAGTGATGAATGGGAGAAGGACCCTCTCCCTTGACTATAAAACCTTCATCAATGCCACTGGCCTTGATTTCGCTAAGACGTTTGAGCCCAACCCCACAGACCAAGAAGTTAAAGCAGAATTGCTTTTTCTAGGGCCACATGACCCCAAACAACCTGAAGTGGCCCCAGGACAACTATTGGCAAGGGTACCAATAGTTAAGAATTGGTTTCACCCTGTCTGGAGGATCATGATGACATTTGTCATTCAGGTTCTTGGAGGGAATAAATTCTCCACGGAGCAGTTGAATTCATCACAACAATTGATGCTATTCAGTATCCTGGAGGGTAAAAAGATAGATATCGGAGGAATAATCTTCCGTGACCTCGTGGCCAAGCTCTTAGGGAAATCTAGGCAAAAACTTATGTCTTACCCTAGGTTCATTTCCTGCGTGCTTCAGGACCTACTTGGCACTGAGTATGTTAGGTCTGACGTCCAAGGATCAAAACCTGACGTCCTACACAAGGCCAGCTGCTCAAGTGGCATTACTGAGGTACAACCCATAGCCCTGACTGACTATATGCTGATAGTTATTCAGGGGGAGAATGTTATTTCTCTAGTACCTTCACCTACAAAGAAGGTGAAGAAGACAAAGAAGGGTCAGTCCAGTAAGGTAGTTAGACCCAAACCACTCGCCACTGAGACTGATGCCTCAAACAACCTTAAACAAGGGTTAAACATGGCCGAGACCTCTGAGACACCCGTCACTAAGACCCTCTTGACCCTAAAACAAATGCCAACGGAGGTCACTGAGAAATCATCCTCAGTGTCCTCGGGCAAACCCTTTCCTCAAGATTCCACTGACATAAACAAGTCATTGGGATCAGGAACCTCCACCCATTCACATCCCGATGAAGGCACTGACAAATCACAATCAGTTCCTGAGGGAGAAAAGGGTCCTGAATCCTCGGTTGGGCAGCACTACTCAACTGGGAAAGGGACCCACACCCAATCGCATCCCGTTAACGTCCCTGAGAAATCACACTCAGGGTCTCAAGGAGTCAAGGACCCTGAATCCCCAAAAGGGCAGTACAACCCTGATGGGAAGGGGGTCTATCAATCATCACAAACAGTGCCTCATGATAGTTCTGAAAAACACCCATCAGGACTTGAAGGCACTAAGGGGGACAATGACTCAGAGGGATTAAAACCACCCGCTGATACGGAACCCATAACCCCCTCAGGCGGATCCCTTCTCTCGGGAACTGACCCCAAAAGCCAGGCTAAGAAAACCCCCTCAGTTATTATGTCTAGCCAGGCTGAGCAAACCCACTCTATTTTTCTGGCAGGGTCAGGACCTGGCCATAACAAAGGTGAACCCTCTTTTAAGGGGGAGCCAGATTCCCTGAAGGTTCCTTCTCTGGCTGAAATTGAAATCCTACTGAACGATGGGTCAGAGGAGGAAATTGTGGATTTTGGTGATGAAGACACTCTTTGTGTTGAGGAGGAAATGGAGATTGAAATACACTCTACTCAGCACCCTGAGCAACAACTATCTTTGGTATCTTCTCCTCCCCCTAAGGATCAACAACCAACCTCATCATCATCATCATCATCATCATCTTCATCAGGTGCTTCTACTCCCGCCACTCCTCAGTGGTTGGAGAAATATGACAATGTTCTTCTACTGACAGAAAGACAACTGGTTAAATTCCTCCGCAAAGCCAACCAGGGTCTCTATGATGAACTCACGGAAGAACAATGGATTCAGCACACTGAAGCGGCAGTCTCCTATGCCGACTTCAGGGCTTCTGTTGAAGAATCTCAGGGAAAAGTGCTACAGGTTGCCAAACTTACTGAAAAATAACTCGGCGACCTCAGGGAGTCCATTGATCATATGAGCACTGACCAGCACAAGGAACTCTCCAACATTCTCAAGGCTATTGAATCTGTTCAGGAAGAACTTGGAGATGATCCCACCCTGATCAAAAGACTGGATGAGTACATAAATACTCAACAGACCACCTCCACCTCCATTATTGAGCTTCTCAAGCTTCTTCAGGGGGTGGATCTCACTACTATCCGGTCACAGCAAGATTCAATTCATCAGGCAGTTGCTGCTGTCAAGGAGCACCTAACCAAGATATCCTCAGCCTTTGATCAGCTCTCAACAAAACATAATGAGCTGATCACCCACTACAATACCCATGTCACTGAACTCACCAAAACCCAAAATGCAATGGCGGCTGAAATCACCACACTGAAGAATGAGACTTCTGAAAAAAAGACAATGGTCTCCAGTATCCTCTCCATTTTTCAGGCCTCTCAAGTTACTCCACCTCCTCAGTCAGCAGGTACATCCACTGAAGTTCTAGTATCTGCTGAGGGGGAGAAAATTGAACCAACTCCTGATCCTTCATCCGCATTGGTGGTTGTCCCTGAAACTTCCACAAGTCAACCCCCTCCCACTGATAAAGGGAAGGGAATCATGGTGACTGACAGTTCTCCTCAAGAACAATTAGTTCAGACATCAACCGAAAAGCGTGCAGATCCTGATGCACCTTTTGAAGTTGAATTGGATGGAGGAAGAACCTTCTTTGGGACACCAACTGAAGTGGCCGAAGTCTTGCATCAACAAGACATTAGAAGGGCCAAAGAAAAGGACAAGCAACTCAACAGGCCCATTATTTTTGAGGTTGCTAAGGAGATGATCAAGGAGTCTGAAAAGGACATCCAGGGAGATGAATTCCTCAAGCTTCAGGCTGAACTTCTTAAGGAACATAATCAGCAAGCCAAGCTGAAAGAAGAAAGGAAGAAAAGAACCTATGAGAGGTACATGTGGCATATGACAAAAACCAAGGGAGAAGGCAAAATAACCAACATAACCATTACCCCCACCAAGCCCTTAAGCATAACAATACACAGAGGGCCAAGAAAGTCTGAGGTTTACCAGCCTTTCAAATTCTCAGACTTCGGGCTAAGGAAATGTGATATGATGATGCCAATCCTGAGGAAGAAGACATAAAGCAAGACTGCCCCATCTCTTATCAAGACCATGAACTCCAAATATGAAGAACTCGAAAAGGTAGCAAAGAGTTTGGGTATTGATCATGAGAAGGCGCTTGCTTCTCAGGGACTGGCAATCCCTGAAAGAAAGGCTGGATTGACCGGGAGAAAAAGAAAAGCTGTGGGTCAGGAACATGAACAATTCATAGCTGCTCTTCACTGCAACAGGATTCCCCCTCCGGGAGTCAAGTTTGTACCTAACCGAGTCATCAAGGAGCCTGAGTACGGTATCTTCTTTGTTGATGAATTTGATCAGCCAGCATTTCAAAGAGTGAGTGACATTAATCTAGTGGAAACGAAAACTCTCCTTGCGTACAAGCTAATGGCGCTTCGAGTAAAGAGTCCTGAAAATGAGGAGTTTGTCAGGCTGTTAGATAGAATGATGAATGAACGACCTGACAGGGAGGTGTTAGTATCGAAGAAGGCGAAACTTGAATTCATGGGTTACTTTCAAGAACCCTGAGTATTATATATTAGATTAGGACCTTTGTAATGATATAAATAAAATGATGAATGTTTTTGTTATATCAGTGTCCTTATTTACTTTCTAGTACATTCAGTATGAGCAGAAGTCATTAGCTCACTCATAACTGATCAAAACACTTAAGCATAATTTATATCCAAATAGGGGGAGATTGTTGGGTCCTTCAGTACCCAAGAGTCGTTAAAACAGGATTTGAATACAAATTAAGCTAAGTGTTAATTAGACCGAAAACAGTATAAGTCACTGAGTTACCTTCAAGATGCTCAGGACGAGTCTAAGAAGAAAGATTCACCACACAGTGAGGCGGTACTCACTGAAGTGTTACTTGAGACGAAGAAGAAGGTAATGGATCAGTGAGCGTTAGACAAGAGCTCACTGAACCCCAGTCTCCTCAACAACAATAACTGAAGACTGAAGACTGAAGGCGAATGACTGAAGAACCATGAAGCCTGAAAGAAAGGCTGGATTGAGCGGGAAGGTTTGAAGAAGATAAGAACAAGTCTTATCGGGGTCAGAACAAACCATCCCTCAAGTGGCTAAAAGTCGAAGAAGTGTCAGGTCTGACACTCGAAGACTTTTTGGCTCAATCCTATTGGTTCTTGGAAATGAAAACTACTGTTGTAGTTGTCAGACACGCCTTTCCATTGTTTTATGTATTTTTAGTCTTTCAGTACTCTTAACATGTTTGCCTATAAATAGCAAACAAATGGAGAAAAGAGGGTAAGTTATTCTTGTGCAATTAAAGCTTAGACTTTCACAAATACCCCTTTTCTCCTACAAAGAGTAACGTATCCCTGAGATAGCTCAGTGGGTCGAATTGTTACCACTTAAGCATAACTTAAGTTTAGATAGGAGACACCATACCTTGTCTATTCAATCCCAAGTGTTTGTTCCGCAAAACACTTGGGAAATAGATTCTTTGATTCATTTCTAATAAGAATTTAAACGTTGAAAATACTTGTGTGTTTTTATATTTACGTTTCATTAACTGTTAGAATTAATCAATACATTTTATTAGTCATAAACACAAATAGATTAACTTTCTAGTTAACTTTAAGCGTGTTAAGTGAACAACACTTTTACACTTACCTTGAATGATTCGGGGCGAACTCTCCAGTTGTAGTACTGCTCTACCATCTTTTTATACTTTGCCTCTCGGATTGCAGCCATTTCTCTTCGCTTTTGCAGCAGGTCGAGGTTTAGGCAGATTCCATCGTCATTTTCCTTCTCTTCCATCACCATGATCCGAAACGTAGGCATTCCTATTTCTGCCGGGATGACGGCTTCACTTCCATATGTGAGGCTGAACGGTGTTTCTCCGTTGCTTTTTTTCAGGGATGTACGTTGTGCCCACAAGATATTTGACAGTTCGTCCACCCATCCGGCTCTTTCTCTGCCGAGCCTTGATTTGAATCCTTTCATCAGACTTTTTTTGGCTCTTTCTACTAGTCCGTTAGCTTGAGGATGGGCCACAACAGTGTTTATCTGGGTTATATTCAACCTCTCACACCAACTTTTAAAGGGGTCATGAATGAAGTTATTTCCGTTGTCCATTAGAATTACCCTTGGTTGTCCGAACCTGCACACTATATTCTCCCAGACAAATTTCTGGACGTCTTTCCCCGTCGTTCTTACTAATGGCTTGGCTTCCATCCATTTTGTAAAATAATCAATTACCACGATAACAAACTTGATTTTCCTCAGAGTTTCTGGTAGAGATCCTAACACGTCCATGCCCCACTGGTAGAATGGCCAAGGCGCCATGATTGAAGTCATCACGGTTTTTGGGAGCTTCGGAACGGGTGCATGTATTTGGCAAGAGTCACATTTTTGGATCACTTCTCTAGTATCTCGGTGCATGGTTGGCCAATAATAACCTTGTCTCATAAGCTTTGCCACCACTAATCTTGGTCCGGAGTGCATCCCACATGCTCCTTCGTGTACCTCCCGGATGATGTAATTTGCCTGGAGTGGTCCAACACACCTCAACATTAGGCCTAGGTAGTATTTTTTGAAGAGTACGTTGTCAATTAAGGTGTAATGGTTTATCTTCATCCGGAGAGCTCGGGCCTCATTGTGGTCGTCTGGCCAAATGCCTTCCTGTTTACACTGAATGATTGGAGTTATCCAGTTTTCTTCCTCTTCCTCCACAATTGCATTGACGACTTCTTCCTCCGTCGATGGCTTTTCCAGGACTTCCAACAGGATTTCTTTCGTCAGATGTTCGAATGCCACAGATGCCAGCTTGCTCAGTATATCTGCTTTCTTATTTTGTGTTCTTGGAATGTTTCATATTTTGAATTGATCGAAACATACAATATATTCTTTGGCCTTGGCGAGGTATCGTATCATGCTATCTTTGTATGCAACAAAGTCCCCGTTAATCTAGCTTGCCACCAAATTGGAATCTACCCTGACCTCCAACACTTGCACCTTCATTTAACGGGCAATTCTTAATCCTTCCAATAATGCCTCATATTCTGCCTCATTGTTGGTGCTCTTGAAATTTAGCCGGATGGCGTAGGTATATTTCGTTTGGTCCAGACCGATTAGTACCAAACCTGCTCCGGCACCCGATTTGCTAGAAGCTCCATCAGTATATAACACCATCCTTCTTGGTCAGAGATGTTACATACCTCCTTTCGGAACCTGGTCGGATAAGTTCAGTGGTATTTCTGTTATGATATCTGCTAGGACCTGCCCCTTGATAGCATTTCGAGGTATATACGTAATGTTGTAGGCCCCCAGCTCTACTGTATATTTAGCTAACCTCCCAAACGCTTCTGGTTTGTTCAATATTTGCTTAACGGGTTGATCGGTGATGACTTTTATGGGGTAGGCCTCGACATATCTCCTAAGCCTTCTCGATAGGTGTAGCAAAGCCAAAGCTAATTTTTCAACCGGAGCGTAATTCCTTTCGGCCTCATGCAACGTTCGGCTTACATAATGTACCAGGATTTGCCTCCCTTCCCTTTCTACCAACAGTACTCCGCACATTGCTTCTTTTGTTGCCGCCAGGTATACATACAAGTCTTCTTTCGGCTTTGGGGTTGTCAGGTAAGGGAGCTCGAGGATCATCTTTCTCATCTCCTGAAAAGCCGATTTAGCCTTTGCTGTCCAGCGATGAGAGGATGTATGATACACTTAATAGGATGTTAGTCCTTTACAACGAGTGTATGTGATACTTTGAGTGAATATGATTAAGTATGCGGAATCTACTTAACAACACTTAGAAGGTTATTGATTATTGGAAATGGAACAGTGGTGATTGTTGAATTTGATAATGAACAATGAATGTTAACACCAAACGATTCAATATTACTTGAGAATAATACGAGTGATCTTCACTATCACTAGTGTTACAAAACCTTGAATCTCTATTACAAAGAAAAACTATTTTCTATTTTTGTTCTATCAACTTAGTTAGTTTTTCTAATAGTTACATTAAGCACAAATTCACACTCAGACAGACGCTTTGTAACTAATATAAGATCTTCCTTTTATACAACTAAGGAGATCTTTACAATAAATGATAAGTCTTGTCGAACTACTTGCTTTGCTTGAGTGTGTCAGTCCTTAAGATACAACTTGTATCTGTGTACACAACTTATTGACTAAACATCTATCAAAGATATTATCTACCGTATATCTTTGACTTTTATACACAAAATATCTTTGTATATTTATCCATACAACAGTAGAATACGCGACACTTATCTCTTCAACAGTAGTATCTGTTGCACTAGCAGTAGAATCCTTGCGGCAGCAGAATCTCTAACACTAGCAGTAGAATGATACTTAGTATATTTCTTTGAGCAGAACTAACCTTGTGAACGTTTAATTCCCAATACTAATCTTTAGAACATTTAATTTTCCAACAATCCTCCCCTAAACATGTGATTTCCCTAATCAACATGTTTCTTCTGAGTTAAATTTTGATTGTGAGAATCTTTCAAACACTTCATAGTCAGACTCTTGATCTGAGCTTTCTCCTGTTCTTCAAGATTAAATATCTTTCTGTCTAACTCATCTACCTTCTGTGAACCTTTTTCAGCAATAACATCATCTTTCTTTGTCTTGAACAATAGCAGTACTTTGAATAAAAGATGGTGCAATTTCCTTGGATGGAGGAATTATAAGAGGCAATGGTGCTGTGTATCTTGGATGCTTGTTCCAAGAAGTCTTCTTCCAGCATGCCTTAGCAAGTGATGAACAAACGTAGTGAACTGAAATTGAAACTGAAAGCTCCTAGATAGAACTTTCTCCATTTGAATGCTTCATCCCTTTTGAATATATATAATACTCTAGAATCTTCATTTGAACTTTCTTCATTTGAAGAGCTTATTCCCAGTATCCATCAACTGAAAAAGTTTATTCCCAGCATCCATCAACAGAATGCTTATTCTTATTATTGGCTGAATAATAAGACATTTTAGCTTCTCAAAAAGCTGACATCATCATCTTGTATGCTCTTGTCTTTTCCATTGTAGGAGGAGATACAACAACTGCTTGATCAATTTCTCCCCTGTTCTGAGCATACACAACCACAATCTTTTCTTCCCTTATTGGTTAATCTTCCTCCCCTGAGATTGGGATATCTCTCACCATGTACCAAAATATTTCTCCCCTGAGATTTATCATTTCCTCCCCTGTTTGAAAGATCTCTCACCATCATCTGATCTACCAATTAGAACATGTTTTCAGACAATAGTGTACATGTTGGCCATCAATTCCTTAAGAGTTTAATTTGCTGCCCTCATCACTTCTAGGTGTGTTAACTCCTATGAGTGGTGAATCATAGGGCTTTGACTCATTTTCCATCATTTGATGGTTTTTCTGAGCCATTTTGAAAATCCATTTTAAGAGACTTTTGACTTAGCAGTATGAACTTGATTTTATGATTGAAAAATCATACTGCCTACAACCATTTTGAAGGGATTAAGTGTATAACAGACACTTAATCAGGAATTCAGTTTAAAGTAACCTCTGGTTGTGTGAGAACCAATGTTTTCAGTTATAAAGAACTACCTGTGTAAAGATAAACCTATTCAAAAGGCTTTCTTGACAGGGTTTCCAGCTCATAGCAATTGTTGCCTCTAATACAAGTGTTAGATTCACTTTTACTAGCTGTTCTTTCTATCAGATGTCCTTAGACTTGCTTATTATACTTAAAAGTATAAAATGATAGAAAGTGAGTTGTGTCAGTTACTATCTGACCAACTGAGCCATCAAGTCAATGTGAAACATCATAATCAGGTTTCAAGAAAGAAGTTTTAAAGAATCAATTAACTTAGGTGTAAACCTTTATTAATGAATTCCCAAACTCAGTCCATCATAAACCTATTATGTCAGCAACTAGTATAATCATTCTGCTGCTTCCATTTCACTTGAAACTTCCTTTATGCTCAATGTTCATATCTGAAATTGTTAGTCCAAAACCAAGAAACAAAATGCAAAACATTTGTCATATAGCAGTAGAATCATATGACTAACAGTATGAACTTAACAAACAAAATTTGTGCTAGCAGTACAAACTTTTCCATAACAGTAGTAATTAACAATGCTAGCAGTACAAACAAAAATTTATATACAAAAACACAGAGTTTTAAATCATTGAGGATTAAGCATTCCAATACTTGCTACCAAGTACTGAAACCTTCCAACATCAAAAGATTTTGTGAGAAGATCTACAAAGTTATGATCAGAATCAATTTTAAGAACTTGAATCAACTTTTTCTTATTGCAGTCTCTAATAAAATGATGTCTAATTTCAATGTGTTTTGTTTTAGAGTGTTGCACGGGATTTTTAATTATGCAAATTGTACTACTATTATCAACATGTATGACAGTGTTCATGAAATTGTACCCATAGTCAAGAAGTTGGTTTTGAAGCCATATGACTTGACCACAACAACTTGCAGCAGCTACATATTCAGCTTCAGTTGTTGAGGTAGCCACAATTGTTTGCTTCTTACACTGCCATGAGATAAGTCTACACCCAATGAATTGACATCCTCCAGTTGTTGACTTTCTGTCCAAGCTTGCACCTGCATAATCACTATCTGAAAATGCTACCAAGTCAATAGGTGATTCTCAAGAATACCATAGACCCAACCTAGGTTGACCCTTGAGATATCTAAAAATCCTCTTGACAGCTGTGAGGTGAGAAACCTTTGGAGTTACTTGAAATCTTGCACAAGCACAAACAAAGAACATGATATCAGGTCTTGATAATGTGAGATACATCAAAGAGCCTATCATAGATCTGTATGTGTGTACATCTACATTGTCTCCATCTAAATCTTTTAGAAGTGGCTTTTCAGAGTCCATTGGTGTGCTTGCCACTTTTGAATCAGCAAATTAAAATTTTCTAAGAATCTCTGCAACATATTTATCTTGGCTGATAAATATGCCTTTACTTGATTGCTTAACTTGCAGACTCAAAAAGAATGTAAGTTCCCCCATGGAACTCATCTGAAACTTATGATGTGTTGGGAATTAAATGTTCTGAAGATTAAGTATTAAGTGCTGAAGGTTAGTACTGCTGAGAAGAATACTCTAACAGTTCCAACTGCTAGTGTATATCTTAGGACTGTTCAAGTTATAACTAACCGTACTAACTGAAGTTAGTAATGATAGTACAAAGAAGGTACTGCTGGTCGATACTACTGAGTGGATAAGTGTCACGTATACTACTGCTGGTTGGATAAGTATTGAAAAGATATTTGTGTACTAAATTCAAGTATATACGGTAGATAATATCTTTGGACAAAGTGTTCAGTAACAAGTTGTGTACATAGATACATGTTGTATCTATGTTACTGACACACATAAGATAAGCTAGCATGTGCTCGACAAGACTAAACAATATTGTAAAGATCTTTCTTGGAATATAAAAGAAAGATCTTAGACTAGATATATGTGTGACTTTGATAGTGCTTAATTAATATGCTTAAAACAACTAGCTAGAACAATATCTCAAGTCATATATATATAAACATTAAGATTCAAGGTTTTGTAACCCTAGTGATAGTGAAGATCACTTGTATTATCTTGAATAATATTGAATCGTTTGGTGTTAACATCGTGTGTTCGTTGTTCATTACTAAAGCATTACTTTCCATTTCCATAAAATAAATAACCTTCTAAGTGTGGTTAAGTAGATTCCGCATACTTAATCATATTAACTCAATATATCTTATACACAAATTAACAAAGGTCTAACAACCTTATAGTGTATCGATCAACCTCTCAATTGGTATCAGAGCAGGGCTGATATAGTTGATTTAGAAGAAGAAGCTGAAGAAATGGACGTACAAGATACTCAGGCTACTAATGTTGCTGCAAAGTTGCCCATGATCAAACAGAATGAGTTTGAGTTATGGAGGTTAAGAATTGAACAATATTTTATGGTTCAAGATTATGCTCTTTGGGATATCATTATGTATGGTGATTCCTTTACACTAGGTTATACAGATGTTATTCTTAAAGGCAAAACAGATAGAAAAAGAAATATTGGACCAGTTACCGGTGATGAAAGGATACAAAAGAGAAATGATCAAAAAGCAAGAAATTTGTTGCTTATGACCATTCCTGGTGAACAGATGCTATCCTTTAGCAAGTATCCTGATGCAAAAACTCTTTTTGAAGAGATTTGTGCATGGTTTGGTGGTAATGAAACTACCAAGAAAACACAAAAGACATTGCTGAAACAACAATTTGAAAATTTTAGTTCACATAGCAATGAATCACTTGATAAGCTGTTCTCTAGATTACGTAAGCTTGTCAGTCGGTTAGCTGTGTTGGGGGTTGAGATAGCCAAGGAAGATCTCAACATGAATTTTTTGAGAAGCCTACCTGATGAGTTCCATACTCATGTGGTTTTCTGGATGAAAAAACCAGACATTGAAACCATGAAACTCAATGATTTGTACAACAACTTCAAAATTGTTGAACAAAGTCTAAAGAAGTCTGGAAACTATAGTACTAGTTCTGGGAATGTGGCACTCTTGTCATCTCCTAGTATTAGTAAGTCAGAAGAGGTAGATGAAGATGCAGGTGTTTCTACTGCTAACTATGGTGGTCCTACTGCTAGTTCACAAAAGAATGCTTTAGGACTTGGAGATCCAGCATTCTATGTTTTCATGTCTAGTCAAACTAGTGGTTCTCCTCTAACTCATGAAGATCTTGATCAGTTGGATGATAATGATTTGGAAGAGATGGACATAAAATGGCAGGTTGCTTTACTTAGCATGAGGGCTAAGAAGTTCTGGCAGAGAACTGGTAAGCAGATTACCATTGATGGTAATGAAACTGCTGGGTTTGATAAGAAGAAAGTAGAGTGTTTCAACTGTCACAGGTTAGGACATTGATTGCGTGGTTTTGTAACCTTACAACAGGTTTTACCTCTCGAGGGATCTCAAGAGGCTTACAACCCCACCAGGCAGTGTACCTGACCGATGTAGTATAGTGTAGTGGTAAGTACGGGGGATTGATCGTTCTCCACAGGGAATAGTGTTCGTTAGGTATGAAAGGCTACTCTAATTAGGTCTAAGGGTTGAGGAAGATTCTTTTTATGTTTTTATATTTTTATGAAAGCAAGTAAAATCTCGGTTTTGAAGGAGTGGGCGGAATTAGTTGCTAGTCAACTAACCCAAAATTACTACAAATGCAATAAAATAAAATAACACAAATGAAATGTGGTGAGAAACTTATGTGTAGAGAAATGTGTTTACTTAGATTTCCTTACTCCCTAACTATCTTTTACCGGTTAATTAGTGTGTATTAGTCGCGTGGATGACGGGTGTATTCCTTAATACCATTCGTGGGGTGGCGTACTTACTTCCCCAACTCTACAAGCTCCTACTTCACTCCTATGTCGAGCCGGCTAGGAAGCTCCTAACATGGGATCACTAGAATTCGCTTGTGCATTAAATACAACCATAAAAACCTTTAGTACGCGTTTGGTTCATGTTTCTTAAGACGTTCAAGCAAGTTACCGAATAGGAAGTTAGCCAGTTTTCTTAAGCCTAACATAGATAAACAATCATCCAATACAACTAACAACACACTAACAACCAATAATCAATAGCTAAGTTTCATTAGATCTAAGCAAACACAAGATAAATTTAGCCTAACATGTTAAACAAAAGACAAGAATAAGATAGAATCAAACAACACATAGACATATTGAATGATTAATTGATAACTTATCTTTCAATGAAACATGGAAGATCTCAAGGCAAAAAGCCCTGAAAAAGTAGCTAAATTCGTCCTAGGGTTTTATCCCAAAATTCCACACACTAAGCTCTCTCTAATGACAAAAGATTAGAAAACTATATATAGATTTTTGGATCTGACGGCGTCACCTTATGCATTGTGACGCCGTCACCTCGCCGCTTTTAGGGTTCCCGGGTGACCTTCTTGACGCCGTCCCTCTTTAGCTCTTCAAAAATCCATTCTGGCCTATCAAGGCTTGACGCCGTCTAACCCTGAACGTGACGCCGTCCCCTTATGATTTAAGCCGTGACGCCCTTGATTTAGTTAAAGCGTGACGCCGTCAGAATTCTCATGCTAACTCACTGGCCCGTCATGAGTAAATTTCACATCCAACTTTTCTTGCCAAGGCATGACGCCGTCCCATGTTAATTGTGACGCCGTCAAGAGTAACTTTTAGCCGATTCTTGAGACTTTGTCGTTTTCTTCACTTTAATGCTCCAAAAACGTCCAAAATGCCTCCTTTTCCAGATTTCTCCTCAAAAGTACCTAAAATGACAAAAGGAACGATTTAGGGCAATATTTGATCAAATAAATACGATTTCGGGCTTAAATGACCCCTTAAAAGCGGTACACTTTTCGCCTCATCAAATACCCTTACACTTGAGATTTGCTTGTCCTCAAGCAAATGCGCTTTTATTCTAATCAAAATACAAGTTAGGGGTCATTTAATGCTAACATAAAAGTAATTACAACAAATATTCGTTCCACTTCAATCATAATAAGCACGGAGATTACATACTAGCACCTCACAAGTAGTGTTTAGATACTCACATCTCTCAAGTGTCATCAAAATAAATCTCATAAATGAAAACGGAAAATATCTCTCACTACCTGTCATAGCAAATAGATTACCATAGGCTTGGGAAAGGATCGAAAACCTCCTCCACTAGGCGTAAGCACCTAAGATAAACTATCAAAGAGGGCTTTTACATGGGTTATAACGTTAGGTGTAGGGAAAAGGAAAACACGGTTTTGTTGGATACGGGATATTTTACTGGTGGCGAGTTAAAGATCTTGATCAATTACATGTACTATACAATGTTGCTAAGCCAAGACTCGACTCGATCTTAAGCTAAAAACGAAATAACAAAATAACAAAAACATAAAGATAAACATAAAATGAAACGGGATGGTAGTCCGTATGTTTTTTTCTATTTTTCATTTTCTCATTTTTTTTGTGTTTTTCTTGATTTTTTTTTTTTTTTTTTTTTTTTTTTTTTTGCATACACTCTTGCCCTACCATCCAAAATAATACATCATAGGGGCATTGCATTCCCCTTACACTTGAATTTTTACATAACTTTACAAATACTAATCTAATGACTCGAATTAAGATAATTGAAAAACTTGGAGTACTTTTAAAACATTTAGCACATATGGGGGTAATAAATGATGTTCTTCCCCATTACTCCATTATACTAGTACTTTACCCATGAGTCCCAATCGTCCCAAAACAATATGTACAAGGATATGACTCGACTTAGCAACCATGTAATCAACTAGATAATTAACTAAGGGTTTAAACAAATGTTGTAACAATAATGCACTAAAGATGAGTGCATACAAGGTAGGCTAAGGCGATTTGGGTGTACATTTAAGTGGGGTGTAACAAATTCTTCCTTTAAGTAAAATGCTTAAAGGTCGAAACGAAAAGATAGGCTCTGAGGGGTGTACTAGGGGTATCGTGTACTAAAAATGAGTACAACGCAAAGGGTGTGGGAGAATTACTTGACCAATGTAGCCAATGTAATTATAACAAAAACACAGGTGTAAAACAATGGGTTAATCCTAATGCCTCTTATCATGTAGTAAATCTAACTACACGAATGTAGTCTCACTTGTGGCCTTGGAATGGTCCTAACGCAAGTTCTAGAATCTAAGTGCTACCGGTACACACATCATAGCATAAATGCTTTTCCTACCAATTCTAGGGGCGAACCTCACATATTTGGGGTGGAAAATTTTTTAGTGGTACGGTTTTTGTGCTAGTCATATAACTCCTATCCGTGAGACGCTCATTAAGATCAAAGTTTCACTCCAAAATGTTGTAAAAAATTTTAAATTTGGCACTAAAATTGCCCTAACAAGTATTTATCTCAGTTTTATTACACATCTACTATTAAACAAACAAAAATCAAGCGCAATAGCATTCTCTAATCGTACTTTTACCCTCCCCTTACACTTAAGATGAACATTGTCCCCAATGTTCAAATTACAAGATGTAAAAGCATAAAGTAAAAGAATGAAATCAAATACTCCCCTGATTCGCTCGGTGGATAGTGAAATTACACGGTTAGATCTTCTTCCAAAGTAATGTTGAAGCTCCATGACTAATGCATCGCCATAAGCTTGATTCAAAACATTTCCTTGTCCAAAATAACCTGTTAAACCTGAGAAAACAAACACGAAAACCTGCATAACATCGGCGGGATAAATCTATATATAAGGATATAATGCTTGTGGAATGATAATTTTGCAGATTCCTGGAGATTATAAGTTGGAGATTTAATAAAAACTTTTTTTTAAAAACAAAACTTTCAAAAATTTCTGAAAATTAAATCTGACGCCGTCAGGTTATAAACCCTGACGCCGTCAGAAATGACCTGACAAAAATTCTCATTTTAAGTTTCCGGAAAATTTCTAGAAAAACCTTTACCTTACTTCCTGGAAATCCTGCAAAACATCATTATGACTCGATACAAGCATTTGACTCAAACAAATACGAATATGTATGTTAATTTAATATTATTACGATTCATGTTCATTTGTGTTCTAATAAACCAATTTAGATTTCCCTTACACTTATCTTTTGTAAAATACCTTTATATGTAGTTAAGACGAAGTTAAAAACAAAATAAAGCATTTTCACAATTTTAGTTTTGAACATGAATCAATAAGAATAAAAATTAAACACACATACGGAAACAAATAAAAACAAACAAACAAACAAATAAACACACAAAGCAAATAAAGCTTGGGTTGCCTCCCAATAAGCGCTTGTTTTTGTTCGAGTCACGAGCCTGACTCTACCCTTATTTAACAAAAATAGGGGAGGTTTTCCCTACACTTAGGATTAAGTGCGGGTGAAAGTAGCGATACACACCCTTAGGGTGTGAATATGCCACGTGAGGTGAAGGGGGTGAGTGAATGGCTTCCTTCATCCCAAAACTACCCGGATAATATTGGTTGATGGGTGGGTCGGTTCCTCTTTTTTCTCCTAGATGTAAATCTAAGGATGAAAAGTTCTGTAAAGGTTGAGGTTCCAATTCATCAACACTAGGAAATTCCCTAGAACTATGAGTAAGGTCATCACTAAAAGTGTGCAAACCTATATCCTCTAGTTGTGCTTGGTCCAAGGGTTCTACCTCCATCGGGATTCCTAAAGTCTCTTCTACTTCTTCCGGGTAAGTCACGGGCGGTGTGGGTGCCTCAAATGATGGTTGAGTATTTTGTGGGCTTATGGTGTTTACCTCATTATTCCACGTGTCAAGATCACCTATATCCTCGTCAATTGTTTTCTTAGGTAGTGATAATAACAAACCTAGTGCTTCATCCAACTTATGATTTATTGATACGGCTCTATCCACAATTCCTTGGCAAACTAGGTCGCTTTTCCTATTAGCCTCGCTAAAACAAGATCCTAAACATGGAGGTTGTTCATAAGAATCTATCCTAGGTGAAGACTCATATGATTCATAAGTGTCTCTAAATGAGGTATTTTGAACTTCTTGGTGTTCTAGCCACTCAACCATATCTTGCAATCTTAGAAATCTAAGTGAAAAGTCCATTTGAAGCAAATTACAAACAAAATCACAAAGAAAAGATAGACTACGAGAAAGCTACAAAATAAAAAGAAAATATCTCACTTGATAGGAATCTTGTGAGTAGACCTAATAAAAATAAAATTTCAACCTAAGCAATAACTATTCCCCGGCAGCGGCGCCAAAAACTTGATTGCGTGGTTTTGTAACCTTACAACAGGTTTTACCTCTCGAGGGATCTCAAGAGGCTTACAACCCCACCAGGCAGTGTACCTGACCGATGTAGTATAGTGTAGTGGTAAGTACGGGGGATTGATCGTTCTCCACAGGGAATAGTGTTCGTTAGGTATGAAAGGCTACTCTAATTAGGTCTAAGGGTTGAGGAAGATTCTTTTTATGTTTTTATATTTTTATGAAAGCAAGTAAAATCTCGGTTTTGAAGGAGTGGGCGGAATTAGTTGCTAGTCAACTAACCCAAAATTACTACAAATGCAATAAAATAAAATAACACAAATGAAATGTGGTGAGAAACTTATGTGTAGAGAAATGTGTTTACTTAGATTTCCTTACTCCCTAACTATCTTTTACCGGTTAATTAGTGTGTATTAGTCGCGTGGATGACGGGTGTATTCCTTAATACCATTCGTGGGGTGGCGTACTTACTTCCCCAACTCTACAAGCTCCTACTTCACTCCTATGTCGAGCCGGCTAGGAAGCTCCTAACATGGGATCACTAGAATTCGCTTGTGCATTAAATACAACCATAAAAACCTTTAGTACGCGTTTGGTTCATGTTTCTTAAGACGTTCAAGCAAGTTACCGAATAGGAAGTTAGCCAGTTTTCTTAAGCCTAACATAGATAAACAATCATCCAATACAACTAACAACACACTAACAACCAATAATCAATAGCTAAGTTTCATTAGATCTAAGCAAACACAAGATAAATTTAGCCTAACATGTTAAACAAAAGACAAGAATAAGATAGAATCAAACAACACATAGACATATTGAATGATTAATTGATAACTTATCTTTCAATGAAACATGGAAGATCTCAAGGCAAAAAGCCCTGAAAAAGTAGCTAAATTCGTCCTAGGGTTTTATCCCAAAATTCCACACACTAAGCTCTCTCTAATGACAAAAGATTAGAAAACTATATATAGGTTTTTGGATCTGACGGCGTCACCTTATGCATTGTGACGCCGTCACCTCGCCGCTTTTAGGGTTCCCGGGTGACCTTCTTGACGCCGTCCCTCTTTAGCTCTTCAAAAATCCATTCTGGCCTATCAAGGCTTGACGCCGTCTAACCCTGAACGTGACGCCGTCCCCTTATGATTTAAGCCGTGACGCCCTTGATTTAGTTAAAGCGTGACGCCGTCAGAATTCTCATGCTAACTCACTGGCCCGTCATGAGTAAATTTCACATCCAACTTTTCTTGCCAAGGCATGACGCCGTCCCATGTTAATTGTGACGCCGTCAAGAGTAACTTTTAGCCGATTCTTGAGACTTTGTCGTTTTCTTCACTTTAATGCTCCAAAAACGTCCAAAATGCCTCCTTTTCCAGATTTCTCCTCAAAAGTACCTAAAATGACAAAAGGAACGATTTAGGGCAATATTTGATCAAATAAATACGATTTCGGGCTTAAATGACCCCTTAAAAGCGGTACACTTTTCGCCTCATCAGACATTTTGCTAAAGAATGTAGAACCCCAAGGAAGCAGGATAATAGAAGCACATGGTATAGGCAAGAGAAGAAGAAGGAAGTCACAGTGGAAGAGCCAAGGGCTATGCTAGCCATAAATGGTGTTAACTATGATTGGAGCTTCATGGCTGATGAGGAGGAAGCACCAAAAGAAGCTGCAATGGTGGCCACTGAGACTGCACTAATGGCCTTTTCTGATTCAGAGGTAAATTCCATAATTAAATGTACTGAATCATGCTCTGCTCTTAAAGCTTATGAAGATCTTAAAAAGAGATTTGATGATCAACTAGAACAGTTATATGATGCTTTAACTAATTTAGCTAATCATAAAAGAGGTCTAGCTGTTCTTGAAAAACAAATCTTGCATTTTCAAGGAAATGAATCTAGGTTTACTGATGACATGAATGCACTAAAAAGAAACATAGAATTCAAAGATGAGTGTATTACTAAACTGAATAAATCCTTAGCAGATCACAAAAATAAAAGTGAAAATGTTAAGATAATAGTAGATGCTTTAGCTCATGCCTCAGAGGGAATTAATAAAATTTGGGAAGCTCAAGTAATCAATAAAGCTAAGTCTGGTTTAGGATACAAATCTGTTCCTCCACCATATAGAGGTGTTCCTTCACCTCCAGGAATTGACCTAGCACACACAGGATTTGTTGAGTTTCAAGAACCAATAATGGAATATGGTTCTAAGTCTACTGTGAGTCCTAAGGTAGAGAAAGTAAGTGAGAGTTTATCTAAAACTTCACTTTCTGAGGACAAGGTGTCCTATGATAGGAAAGCAGATGCTATAGTTGTTGAGGAATGTACAACTGATAGTGATGATAAAAAGGTTATGTCTAAACCTGAAGCAGTTAAGAAAGCAGGAACAAGGGTTCCAAAAGTGATAAAAAAGGATACTGTTAAGCCTATATCAAACATTAAACATGTTAGGCAACCAGTTAAATATTGTGAACAATATAGATCCACTAGCAAGCCCAAAGGTAACCAAAGAAATTGGAATGGCCTCAAGTCTAACCAATTAGGTGATGACTTTTTCTTTTATAATAAAGCTTGTTATACATGTGGTAGTTTTGATCATCTTGCAGCTTTCTGTAACAAATGGGTATCTGGGTATGAAAACAATAGGGTGTTAACAAATGGATCATCTTGCAGCTTTCTGTAACAAATGGGTATCTTTTATAATAAAGCTTGTTATACATGTGGTAGTTTTAAGAGAACAAAACCCAGAGCAGTTTCAAAAGCAGTTTCTACTGCTAGGCAAGCAGTTCCTACTGCTAGACCACTCATGACTGTTAACCCAATACCAACAGTTAAAAATGCAAAATTAACTTCAAAACATGCATCAACAACTGTTAAAAGGCCCATTCAATCAAAAGCAGTGGTCTAAAAACAAGTTTGGAAAATTAAGGGTACAACTGCAAAGCCAGCAGTTAATACTGCTAGGCAAGTAGTTAATACTGCTTCTTGGGAAAATAGGGCAAATGCTGTTAAGGCCTCATCATCTTGGGTTCTTAAATCCAATATTGCATCAACTGTTCTCAAGAGATTAAATTACATTGATGCAAGAGGCAGATCCAAGTCAGTAATGGCTTGGGTCCCCAAAGAAAACTAATACTCCTTATTACTGTGCGGGAACATTCAATTGATAAACAAGAGGATCAAGGATACTCAGATAGTGGATGTTCAAGGCACATGACAGGCAACAAGTCTTATCTCTCAGATTTTCAATCAATAGATGGAGGCTATGTTACCTTTGGAGGAGGTGTTGGTGGCAAAATTTTTGGTAAAGGTACCATTAAAACTGGAAATTTAGACTTTGAAGATGTATACTTTGTAAGAGAACTTAAGTATAATCTCTTTAGTGTCTCACAAATGTGTGACAAAAAGAACAAAGTTCTTTTTTGTGACACTGAATGTCTTGTGCTTTCTTCTGATTTTAAGATGCCTGATGAAAGTCAAGTACTTCTTAAAATTCCTAGAAAGGGCAATATGTAAGTGTTGATATGAAGAACATTGTTCCTAAAGAGGCTCTTACTTGTTTACTTGCAAAAGCTACATTAGAGGAGTCACTTATATGGCATAGGAGGCTTGGTCATATTAAATTCAAAACCATAAATCAGATTGTTAAGAATGGTTTGGTAAGAGGTTTGCCTCAAAAACGATTTGAAAGTGACCAAACATGCATTGCTTGTCTTAAAGGCAAACAACACAAAGCCACTTGTAAGCCAAAGATTTTTAACTCTATCAATCAATCATTGTTTATGCTTCATATGGACCTATTTGGTCCTACAAATGTTAGAAGTATGCAGCATAAGAGATATTGTCTAGTTATTACTGATGACTATAGTAGATTTACATGGGTTTTCTTTTTAGCTACTAAGGATGAGACTTCTAACATCCTTAAGACTTTCATTACAGAGATAGAAAACCTAGTAAGCAAAAGAGTAAAAGTCATTAGATGTGATAATGAGACAGAGTTTAAAAATAGAGTTATGGATGATTTCTGCAAAGAAAAAGGTATTAGGAGAGAATTTAGTGTTGCTAGAACTCCACAACAGAATGGTGTTGCTGAGAGAAGAAACATAACACTTATAGAAGCTGCTAGAACTATGTTAGCTGACTCTAAGTTGCCTATCACCTTTTGGGCAGAAGCAGTTAACACTGCTTGCTATGTCCAGAACAGAGTTTTAGTTGTCAAATCTCACAATAAGACATCATAGGAACTTTTTAGAGGTAGAACTCCTGCAATAGGATTTCTTAGACCTTTTGGATGTCATGTGACAATTCTAAATACCTTAGAACATCTTGGAAAGTTTGATGGAAAAGCAGATGAAGGATTCTTAGTTGGATATTCTCTCAATAGCAAAGCTTTTAGAGTATACAACTCAAGAACAAGAAGTGTAGAGGAAAACCTACATGTGGAATTTTTAGAGAATAAATCCAATGTAGTAAGTGAAGGTCCCAATTGGCTATTTGATCTTGAGTTATTAACCATTTCAATGAATTATGTGCCTGTTGTTGTGAAAACTAATGAATTTTCTGGTTCAAAGTCTGTTGACACAACAAATGAGGCAAGGTTAAACAAGGAGACAGATCAAGATCATGTATGGATGCCAATATGGACAAGTACAAGTGTGGCTTCAACTTTAACCAATGATGAATCTTCTTCTGGTAAATCAAAATAAGGTGTTGATGATGAAATCGAGGAAGACAGAACTGAGAAACAAGACAGTCAAGTTAGCAGTACAAAAGAATTTTCTACTGCTGAGTCAGAGCATTCTACTGCTAGGCTTAATTTTTCTGCTGCTAGGCCAAATGATTCTACTGCTGGCCCTTCAGACTCAAATGAAGCAGATTTCTCAGATAAAGAGGTGGATTTGAGCAATATCTCACCTAACTATCAAGTTCCTTCAACCCCACACACCAGGATTCACAAAGTCCACTCCCTAAAAAATGTGATTGGAGATGTACAATCAGGTGTGAAGACAAGACAACAACTGATGTCTTCAGACCAACAAGGGCTTCTTAATGCCCTTTATGCTTCAAAGCAGCATGAGTTTTCAAACTCTTATTTGTTAGTATGTTTTCTCTCTCAGGCAGAACCAAAGAACATTCTTAAAGCCCTAGATGATTCAAGCTGGGTAGAAGCTATGCAAGAGGAGCTTCTTCAGTTCAAGATTCAGAAAGTTTGGGTGCTAGTTGATTTACCTAAAGATGAAAAGGTAATTGGCACTAGATGGGTTTTCAAGAATAAAAGGGATGAAAGGGGCATAGTGATTAGGAATAAGGCTAGATTAGTAGCCCAAGGGTACACACAACAAGAAGGGATAGACTATGAAGAGGTTTTTACTCCAGTAGCAAGGATTGAAGCAATTAGGTTATTTTTAGCTTATGCTTCTTTTATGGGCTTCACAGTATATCAAATGGATGTCAAGAGTGCATTTTTATATGGAACTATTGATGAGGAGGTATATGTTCCACAACCTCCTGGTTTCATTGATCAAGAACATCCAGACAAAGTGTGCAGAGTAGTTAAAGCTCTATATGACCTTCATCAGGCACCCAGAGCTTGGTATAAAACACTAGCTTCCTACTTAATAGAGAATGGATTTCAAAGAGGGAAGATTGATCAAACACTATTCATCAAACAGCACAAGAAAGATCTTCTGTTAGTGCAGGTGTATGTGGATGACATTATCTTTGGATCTACTAGGAAGGAAATGTGTTTGGAGTTTGAGAAGCTTATGCATGATAAGTTTCAGATGAGTTCCATGGGGGAACTTACATTCTTTTTGGGTCTGCAAGTTAGGCAATCTTGTGAAGGCATATTTATTAGTCAAGATAAATATGTTGCTGAAATTCTTAGGAAGTTCAACTTTGCTGATTCAAAAGTGGCAAGCACACCAATGGACTCCGAGAAGCCACTTCTTAAAGATTTAGATGGAGACAATGTAGATGTACACACTTACAGATCTATGATAGGTTCCTTAATGTATCTCACATCATCAAGACCTAACATCATGTTCTCTGTTTGTGCTTGTGCAAGATTTCAAGTAACTCCAAAGGTTTCTCATTTAACAGCAGTCAAGAGGATTTTTAGATATCTCAAGGGTCAACCTAGGTTGGGTCTATGGTATTCAAGGGAGTCACCTTTTGACTTGGTAGCATTCTCAGATAGTGATTATGCTGGTGCTAGCTTGGACAGAAAGTCAACAACTGGAGGATGTCTGATGAACTCAAATAAATACATTTTATTATCATCATTTATCCTATTTATTTGACTTGTTTTATTATATTATATATGAGAATCGATACCTTACTGTTTACTTTAGTAATTCTCAGGTAAAAACAAGCATTATGTGAAACTTGGCGATTTTGGATTAATTATGGAGCAAAACAAGCAAGATATCAAAAGCCTACTGAAATCCAGAAGATCAAGCTCGTTCTACTCCAGATACGCAGCATCATACTTCTAACATACGGCGTATCACTATCAAGATTTCACAAGTTACAATCCAAGTACATGCGCCGCATACAAGAATCAAGATACGCCGCATCTGAAGGCGGTGTACGAATATTCCTGAATATATTAATCTTGGACCCCACGCGAAGTTAAGTCAATGCGCCGCATCTATTCACTCTATGCGCCGCATCTATCCCTCAGACAGAAACTATAAATACCCCAAGGCCAGACGAATTTCAGAGTTTTTAGCTTAACTCAGAGACCGAAGACAGAAGAACCCTAGAGCCGAATTCAGACAACCAAGCAGCACAAGACACACCTAAACGAAGATACAAGAGCTGTAAGAAGGACCTGCATGTATTCAATTCATTAAGTAGTTTTGTTTTATTGTATTAGTACACTTTAATTCATCAGGATTGATGGGCTTGTGTCATGTGACTACGGAAAATCATGCACTCCCCTTAATATTGCTTTCCCATTAATTAAAGTTTATATGTTGATGTCTTTGGTGACTTTTATTAGTGCATTGATAACCTCTGTGTCTAGCTGAGCATTGCTTGGGTCGCCATGCCCTTTCCTCGCCTATTTGTTTTAGCGTCTCTTTAATAAATAGGATAGACATAAGTAATCATTAAGGGTTTACTCGCCGATAAGATTAGAGCCAACGAGAAAGGTTTAATTACATACACTTCATATAAAACTAGCAATAAAACAAGTGACAAGCTACTTAATTATCAGAACATGTCTTCTTATTGTCTCAAGTATCTATCTGTGTACGTGTGTGCTAATCGTTGATTCGTGCTCATTAGTTTAGTTTTTATTTAATTATAACCGAATCGTGCCAGTCTCTCAGGCTGAACCCCCTTGCGTTAAATTAGATTGTATAGCTAACTTAGGATATTAAAATACTGATTAGAATAACTAGATAATACGTTCCACTCTTAGTGATCGACACTCTACTTACCATTATATTCATACTGACCGGGTACACTGCTCGTTAAGTGTGTGTGTTATTGATAAGTCGGCTAAATATAAATTTAAAACTTGAGTAGGCATTAATACTGCTAAACCGCAACGACACACGCGCGCATCAATGTCAATTCCTTGGGTGTAGACTTATCTCATGGCAGTGTAAGAAGCAAACAATTATGGCTACTTCAACAACTGAAGCTGAATATGTAGCTGCTGCAAGTTGCTGTGGTCAAGTTCTATGGCTTCAAAACCAACTTCTTGACTATGGGTACAATTTCTTAAACAATGTCATTCATATTGATAATAGTAGTACAATTTACGTTATTAAAAATCCAGTACAACATTCTAAAACAAAACACATTGAAATAAGACATCATTTTATTAGAGATTGGAATGAGAAAAAGTTGATTCAAGTGTTCAAAATTGATTCTGAACACAACTTTGCAGATCTTCTCACTAAAGCTTTTGATGTTGGAAGGTTTCAATACTTGGTAGCAAGTATTGGAATGCTAAATCCTTAAAATTTTTAAATCTGTGTAGTTTTTATATATATGTTAAAGTTTGTACTGATAACTATGTAAATTGGTACTGTTAATTGAACAGTTTGTACTGTAAGTATAAACTTTGTTTAAACAGTTCATACTATTGGTTATATATTGATACTGCTATAAGACATATGCTTTGCATTTTATTTCTTGGTTTTGGACTAACATTTTCAGGTATGAACATTGAGCACAAAAGAAGTTTCAAGTGAAATGGAAGCAGCAAAATGCTTATCTTAGTTGCTGACATAATAGGTTTATGATGGACTGAGTTTGGGAATTTATTAATAAAGGGTTATTCCTAAGTTAACTGATTCCTTAGAACTTATTTCTTGAAACCTAGTTATCATGTTTCACATTGACTTGATGGCTCAGTTGGTCCGATAGTAACTGACTCAACTCACTTTCTATCATTTTATACTTTTAAGTATAATGAGCAAGTCTAAGGACATCTGATAGAAAGAACAGCTAGTAAAAGTGAATCTAACACTTGTGTTAGAGGCAACAATTGCTATGAGCTGGAAACCCTGTCAAGAAAGCCTTTTGAATAGGTTTATCTTTACACAGGCAGTTATTTATAACTGAAAAACATTGGTTCTCACACAACCAGAGGTTGCTTTAAACCGAATTCTTGATTGAGTGTCTGTTACACACTTAATCCCTTCAAAATGGTTGAAAGCAGTATGATTTTTCTATAATAAAATCATGAACATACTGCTAAGTCAAAAGTTTCTTAAAAAGGATAATGAGTCAATGCCCCATGAATCACCTCTCATAGGAGTTAACACACCTAGAAGTGATGAGGGCAGCACATAAACTCTTAAGGAATTGATGGCTTCATGTACAACATTGTCTGAAAACAAGTTCACATTGGTAGATCAGATAATGATGGGATGATGGTGAGAGATCTTCCAAACAGGGGAGGATAAAATGTTATTTGCATCTCAGGGGAGGAAATATCTCAGGAGAGGAAATAAAGCCCAAGGAAGATTAACCAAATGTAAGGAAGGAAAAGACAAGAGCATACAAGATGATGACATGGAGGTTGAAAATGACAAGAACAGAGCTGATTCTAGAGTATTATATATATTCAGAAGGGATGAAGCATTCCAAAGGAGAAAGTTCTATCTGTGTCAGTATATCAGTCCACTACGTTTGTTCGTCACTTGTAAAGGCATGCTGATAGATGATTTCACTTGTTGAAACAAGCATCCAAGATACACGGCATCATTGTCTCTTATAATTCCTCCATCCAAGGAAATTGCACCATCTTTTAGGTATTGAATGAAGCCTGAAGATTGGTTCTGATATTGTTAAAGTCAAAGTAAATGGCAGATGAGCTACTGAGAAAGATATTCAATCTCACAGAACAGAAGAAAGTTCAGATCAAGAGTCTGACTATGAAGTGTTTAAAAGATCCTCACAATCAGAATTTAATTCAGAAGAAATATGTTGATTAGGGAATCCACATGTTTGGGGGAGGATTGTTGGGAATTAAATGTTCTGAAGATTAAGTATTAAGTGCTGAAGGTTAGTACTACTGAGAAGAATACTCTAACAGTTCCAACTGCTAGTGTATATCTTAGGACTATTCAAATTATAACTAACCGTACTAACTGAAGTTAGTACTGATAGTACAAAGAATGTACTGCTGGTCGATACTGCTGAGTGGATAACTGTCACGTATACTACTGCTGGTTGGATAAGTATTGAAAAGATATTTGTGTACAAAAGTCAAGTATATACGGTAGATAATATCTTTGGACAAAGTGTTCAGTAACAAGTTGTGTACATAGATACATGTTGTATCTATGTTACTGACACACATAAGATAAGCTAGCATGTGCTCGACAAGACTAAACAATATTGTAAAGATCTTTCTTGGAATATAAAAGAAAGATCTTAGACTATATATATGTGTGACTTTGATTGTGCGTAATTAATATGCTTAAAACAACTAGCTAGAACAATATCTCAAGTCATATATATATAAACATTAAGATTCAAGGTTTTGTAACCCTAGTGATAGTGAAGATCACTCGTATTATCTTGAATAATATTGAATCATTTGGTGTTAACATCGTGTGTTCATTGTTCATTACTAAAGTATTACTTTCCATTTCCATAAACCAAATAACCTTCTAAGTGTGGTTAAGTAGATTCCGCATACTTAATCATATTAACTCAATATATCATATACACAAATTAACAAAGGTCTAACAACCTTATAGTTTATCAATCAACCTCTCATGATGCATAAGCTTCTCAAACTCCAAACACATCTCCTTCCTTGTAGATCCAAAGATGATATCATCCACATATACCTGCACTAGCAAAAGATCCTTCTTGTGCTTCTTGATGAATATTGTATGATCTATCTTGCCTCTTTGAAATCCATTTTTCGTCAAATAGGAAGCCAATGTTTCATACCAAGCTCTTGGTGCCTGATGAAGGCCATAAAGAGCCTTAACTACCTTGTACACTTTGTCTGGATGATCTGGGTCAGTAAACCCTGGAGGTTGTGAGACATATACCTCCTCTTCAATAGTACCATATAAAAAAGCACTCTTGACATCTATTTGATAAACTGTGAAGCCCATAAATGAAGCATAAGCCAAAAATAACCTAATGGCTTCAATCCTTGCTACTGGAGCAAAAACCTCTTCATAGTCTATCCCTTCTTGTTGTGTGTACCCTTGGGCTACTAATCTAGCCTTATTCCTAATCATTATGCCCCTTTCATCCCTTTTATTTCTAAAAACCCATCTAGTGCCAATTACCCTTACATCCTTGGGTAAATCAACTAGCACCCATACCTTCTGAATCTTGAACTGAAGAAGCTCGTCTTGCATAGCTTCTACCCAGCTTGAATCATCTAGGGCTTTAAGAACATTCTTTGGTTCTGATTGTGATAGAAAACATACAAACAAGCAAGAGTTTGAAAACTCATGCTGCTTTGAAGTATAAAGGGAATCAAGAAGCCCTTGTTGGTCTGAAGACATCAGTTATTATCTTTTCTTCACTCCTGATTGTACATCTCCAATCACATTGCCCAGCGAGTGGACTTTGTGAATCCTTGTGTGTGGTGTAGAAGGAACTTGATAGTTAGGTGGGAGATTGTTGAAATCCACCTCTTCTTCTGAGAATTTTGCTTCATTTGGTT
Organism: Artemisia tridentata subsp. tridentata; assembly: GCA_021014915.2. NCBI lineage: Eukaryota > Viridiplantae > Streptophyta > Magnoliopsida > Asterales > Asteraceae > Artemisia > Artemisia tridentata. Next base: position 136,184,846 of record CP139505.1, on the reverse strand, counting down.
CTGAAGGGCCAGCAGTAGAAACATTTGGCTCAGCAGTAGAAAAATTAAGCCTAGCAGTAGAATGCTCTGTCTCAGCAGTACTATCATCAGTAGAAACATTCTCTTGTTCCTTTGTTCCATCTTCCTTGTTTTCATCTTCAATCCCTTCTTTAGCTTTATCAGAAGAAGGTTCATCATTTATTGAATTTGAAGCCACACTGGTACTTATTGGCATCCATACATAATCTTGATCTTTCTTTTTGTTTAACCCTGCCTCATTTGTTGTTTCATTTCCTTTTGAACCTGAAAATTCATTAGTTTCTACAACAACAGGCACATAATTCATAGAATGGGTTAGTGACTCAAGATCAAATAGCCAATTAGGACATTGACCTGCTGCATTGGATTTGTTCTCTAAAAATTCCACATGCAGGTTTTCCTCTACTCTTCTAGTTCTTGAGTTGTAGACTCTAAAAGCTTTGCTATTAAGAGAATATCCAACTAAGAATCCTTCATCTGCTTTACCATCAAACTTTCCTAGATGGTTTAAGGTATTTAGAATTGTCACATGACATCCAAAAGGTCTAAGAAATCCTATTGCATGAGTTCTAACTCTAAAAAGCTCATATGATGTCTTATTGTGAGATTTGACAACCAAAACCCTATTCTGAACATAGCAAGTAGTATTAACTGCTTCAGCCCAAAAAGTGATAGGCAACTTAGAGTCGGTTAACATGGTTCTAGCAGCTTCTATGAGTGTTCTATTTCTCCTCTCAGCTACTCCATTTTGCTGAGGAGTTCTAGCTACACTAAATTCTCTTCTAATACCTTTTTCCTTGCAGAAGTCATCCATAACTCTATTCTTAAACTCTGTCCCATTATCACATCTAATGACTTTTACTCTTTTGTCTACTTGGTTTTCTATCTGTGTAATGAATGTCTTAAGGATGCTAGAAGTCTCATCCTTAGAACCTTAAAAGAAAACCCATGTAAATCTACTATAGTCATCAGTAATAACTAGACAATATCTTTTATGCATCATACTACTAACAGAAGTAGGTCCAAATAAGTCCATATGAAGCATAAACAATGATTGATCAATAGAGTTAAAAATTTTGGGCTTACAAGTGGCTTTGTGTTGCTTGCCTTTAAGACAAGCAATGCATGTTTGGTCATTTTCAAATCGTTTTTGAGGTAAACCTCTTACCAAACCATACTTAACTATTTTATTTATGGTTTTGAAGTTAATGTGTCCAAGCCTCCTATGCCATTTCATAGATTCACCCAATGTGGCCTTTGCAACTAGACAAGTAAGTGCCTCTTTAGGAACAATCTTCTTCTTATCAACACTGTACATGTTGCCCTTTCTTGGAATTTTAAGAAGTACTTGACTTTCATCAGGCATCTTAAAATCAGAAGAAAGTACAAGACATTCAGTGTCTGTAAAAAGAACTTTGTTCTTTTTGTCACACATTTGTGAGACACTAAAAAGATTATACTTTAGCTCTTGCACGTAGTACACATTTTCAAAATCTAATTTACCAGTTTTAAGAGTACCTTTACAAGTAATCTTGCCACCGATACCTCCTCCAAAGGTAACATATCCTTCATCTAATGATTGAAAGTTGGAGAGATAAGACATGTTGCCTGTCATGTGCCTTGAACACCCACTATCTGAATAGCCTTGATCTTCATGATCTGTTGGTGAATGTTCCTGCACACAAATAAGGAAATTAGTTTCCTTGGGGAACCCAAGCCATTACTGACTTGGATTTGCCATGTGCATCAATGTAATTAAATCTCTTGAGAACAGTTGATGCACCATTGGATTTAAGAGGTTTCCAAATCCAACATGCTGAGGCCTTAACAGCATTGGCCCTCTTTTCCCTAGAAGTAGAGCCCTTAGGTTTCCAAATTTGTTTTAGTGAAACTGCTTTTGTTGGAAAAGGTCTCTTAGCAGTTGTTTGTGCATGTTTGTAAGTTGTTTTTGCACTTTGTACTGTTGGTTTAGAGTAAACAGTGTAAAAAGGTCTGGCAGTAGAAACTGCTTGTCTAGAAGTAGAATCTTTTGGTCTAGCAGTAGAAACTGCTTTTGGTCCAGACTTTGATGAAACAGCTCTGGGTGTTGTTCTAGTATTATTAGAGTGACTTTTTGGTGTTTGCCTTTTGAAATTCACCCTATTGTTTGTATACCTAGAAACCCTATGGTTGCAGAAAGCTGCAAGATGGTCAAATTCTCCACAAATGAAACAAGCTTTGCTATAGAAGTCAAAGTCATCACCTAGTTGGTGAGACTTAAGGCCATTCCAATTTCTTTGGTTGCCTTTAGGCTTGTTTGAGGTTCTGTATTGTTCACAATACCTAACTGGTTGCCTAACATGTTTAACATTGATTTTAGGCCTATCAGTATCATGTTTGACTATCTTAGGAACACTTGTTCCTGCTTTCTTAACCACTTCAGGTTTAGACACAACCTGTTCTACTTCATCATCATCAGATATCCAGTCCTCAATGATTGGACCATCTGATCTTCTATCAGAGGACACCTTGTCCTCAGGAAGTGAAGTTTTACTTAAACTTTCACTTACTTTCTTAGGTTCATCAACAACTAACTTTGCTTTTGGCTGAACACCATATTGTAGCTCAGGTTGTTGAAATTCAGCTACTCCTGAATTCTCTATGTTTATCCCTGGAGGAACAGGAATTCCTCTGTAAGGGGGTGGGACAGCATTATATCCTAACCCTGACTTGGCTCTATTAATCACTTGACATTCAATCATGTTGGTTACACCTCTAGAAGCATGTTCTAGTGTTTCTACAGTCAAGTGAATGTTTCCATTTTCCTTTTTGATCCTATCATAAGCATCTCTCAAAAGCTTAATTTCAGCATCTCTAAAGAATATGTCCTGTCTAAGAAGAGCTTTGTCATCAGAAAAAGCAAATTCATTTTGTTTGTAGTGAATGATCTGCTTCTCTAGGGATTCTAAACCACACTTATAATATACTAAGTCTTGTTGAGTTCTGCTTAGGACTTTCTTTTGGTCATCATAATGTTTGATTAAAGTTTGTAGTTCTTTAAGAGTTGTGCAAGTATTAGAACAAACTTTATGATTTTGTACCTCAGTAGAGAAAGCCATGAGTGCCATCTGTGAAGAAGCTTCTTCTTCATCTGCCATGAAACTCCAATCAAAACCTAGGCCATCAATAGCTACCATAACTTTTGAGTTTGGCTCAGAAACCTCCCCTGTTTTGGATTTGCTTCCAAAACCTCTATTCTTGCTATCTTGCTGCCTTGGTCTTCTACATTCTCTTGAGAAGTGCCTCATCATGTGGCAGTTGTAGCATTCTATCTTTGACTTGTCAAAACCAGCAGTATCATTGTTGCTGATTGTGAGCTTCTTCCCCGTCCTTTGATAGAACTTCTTAGCCCTCATGCTAAGAAGAGAAATTTGCCATTTTAGGTCCATTTCCTCCAGATCATCATCATTGATCTCTTGGAGGTCTTCATAAGTGAGCATGGACCCATCATTTCGAGTTGTGAGCAAAACAAAACAAGTCTTCTCATCCAAAATACCCATGGTACTACTTGATGAACTAGCAGCACCAACACCATCAACAACCTTCACCTCTTCATTTGGATTTGAGGTACTATGAGATGACATAAATGCCATGTTCCCAGTATTAGAACTAGTACCTCCAGTTTTCTTCAAATCTTGTTCCACAATTTTGAAGTTGCTATACAAGTCTATTAGTTCCATGGTGTCAAGGTCTGGCTTGTTCTTCCAGACAACAACATGTATAGCCCACTCTTTGGTAAGCTTCTCAGAAATTTTGAGTTTAAATCTTCTTGAGGTATTTCAACCCCAAGAATAGCAAGTTGGCTCACAATATTCTGAAGCCTATTAAACATGTGGTCAAGAGATTCATTGTTGGTTGAGGAGAAGTTTTCAAACTGCTGCTTGAGCAGAGTCTTGTGGGTTTTTTTGGTGGCTTCATTTCCACCATACCTTGCAACAATGGCTTCAAATAATGACTTGGCATCTTTGAACTTGCTGAAGTTTAAAAGTTGATCATTAGGAATGGTCATCATCAGCATACTTCTGGCCTTGAGGTCATTTTTCTTCTTTATTCTGTCTTCTGCTGATGTTGGGTGGATCTGCAGAGTTGTCACCACTTTGCCTTCAACTGTTGATGTAGTGGTTGTAGGCTGGTAAGAGTTTCCATCTTCAATAATTTCCCAAAGTGCATAGTCTTGCACTTGGAAATACTGCTCTATCCTCAGCCTCCACATCTCAAACTCATTCTGTTTGAGCATGGGTAATTTTGCAGCAACATTTGTCTGAATAGATTCAACGTCCATTTCTTCTTCTTCTTCTAAATCAAAGACATCAGCCTTGCTCTGATGCCAATTGAGAGGATGTACGATACAATTAATAGGATGTTAGTCCTTTACAACGAATGTATGTGATACTTTGAGTGAATATGATTAAGTATGCGGAATCTACTTAACCACACTTAGAAGGTTAGTGATTATTGGAAATGGAACAGTGGTGATTGTTGAATTTGATAATGAACAATGAATGTTAACACCAAACGATTCAATATTATTTGAGAATAATACGAGTGATCTGCACTATCACTAGGGTTACAAAACCTTTAATCTCTATTACAAAGAAAAACTATTTTCTATTTTTGTTCTATCAACTTAGTTAGTTTTTCTAATAGTTACATTAAGCACAAATTCACACTCAGACAGACGCTTTGTAACTAATATAAGATCTTCCTTTTATACAACTAAGGAGATCTTTACAATAAATGATAAGTCTTGTCGAACTACTTGCTTTGCTTGAGTGTGTTAGTCCTTAAGATAGAACTTGTATTTGTGTACACAACTTGTTGACTGAACATCTATCAAAGATATTATCTACCGTATATCTTTGACTTTTATACACAAAATATCTTTGTATACTTATCCATACAACAGTAGAATACGCTACACTTATCTCTTCAACAGCAGTATTTGTTGCACTAGCAGTAGAATCCTTGCGGCAGTAGAATCTCTAACACTAGCAGTAGAATGAAATACACTACCAGTAGAATGATACTTAGTATATTTCTTTGAGCAGAACTAACCTTGTGAACGTTTAATTCCCAATACTAATCTTTAGAACATTTAATTCCCAACAAGCACTACTCATCCTGGTTCTCCTTTGTGATATTTTTCAGTGTGTCAAAACACGGAAGTGCTCTTTCTGCCGACCTGGACAAGAAACGGTTTAGAGCTGCTAACTTGCCGCTTAGACTTTGCATTTCCTTGAGCGTCTTTGGAGATTGCATATCTGCGATAGCCCTTGTTTTCTTCGGATTCGCCCTGATCCCTTCGGATGTCACTATATATCCAAGAAACTTTCCTTCTTCCACACCGAAGGAACATTTCTTCGGGTTCAATTTCATGTTGATCCTTCGGAGATTGTCGAACGTTTCGGCTATATCGGCTAACAACTCCTTCTCGGTCTTGCTTTTTATCACCATGTCATCTACATACGCTTCTACATTTCTCCCAATCTGCGACCGAAAAGCTGAGTCCACCAGCCGTTGATACGTGGCTCCAGCATTTTTTAATCCGAACGGCATTTTGGTGTAACAGTAAGTCCCATGTTCGGTATAAAAAGCTGTCTTTTCCTCATCATCCTTAGCCATTTGTACTTGGTGGTACCCCTTATAAGCATCTAAAAAACATTTGTACCGGAATCCCATGACTGATTCTATCTTCCAATCGATTTTGGGCAATAGGTAATAGTCTTTCAAACAAGATGAGTTAAGATTTTTGAAATCGATGCACATCCTCCAACTACCATCGGACTTCTTCACTAGCACCGGGTTGGAGATCCATGTTGGGTATCGCACCGGTCGAACTATTCTGGCTTTCACCCATTCTTCTACTTCTTTGGTTATGGCCTGGTTCTTTTATGCTGAGAAGGTCCTTTTCTTTTGGGCTATCGGTTTATCTTGGACATTCACGTTTTGTCTGTGTTCTGTGATTCGTCGTGGGATTCCTGTCATGTCCGCTAGTTCCCAAGCGAATACATCTTGACTATCTTTTAGCAGTGTGATTAATTGCCTTCTACATTCTTTGGAGAAATTCCTTCCGATGGTTACTAGCTAATCCGGATACGCCGGGTGCGCCATGACCTCCTCTGTCTTTTCAGCCAGTTCTCCAGTTACCTCGGTATTCTGAGGTTCAGTCTTTGCCTCTTTTTCCACCATCTATTTTTCTTCCAGCTTGCGGCATTCCGAGATGATGACCGATTGAGTGACCAATGTTGCAATGCCTCTCGGAGTAGGAAATTTCATCATCGAGTGGAAGGTTGATGGTGTAACGCCCCGTGCCCGCTTAGACCAAAATTTAAAACTTTTTACAAGAAAAGTTGTGACTTTTATGGACATCTGGTCACTCTTTTGACAACTGACAAAAATCAGTACACATTCAAGACTTGAGACTATTTTTAAATGAAAGTATACTCAATTACCTTCGAAACGATAGATGGTACGACCCGTAACGACTTACGGATTAAAAGATATGAATTTTTGAAAATCGCCAAAATCTGGAAAACTGGCCAAACCGCCGGTCGGGATGACCCGACCGCCGGTCTGGGCCCAAAACACACCAGGACCGCCGGTCCTAGGCTCAAACCGCAAGGTTTGGAGCCTGCTGTCCCAAAAACCAATTTTCAAAATCCCCGGCCGGAAACCCGACCTCCCGAACTCGAAACTCAACTAAACTTTCCAGATTTATTTGGTACACCCATGGGCTCATTTTCATACAAAAACATTTACCGAACGACACCCCGAAGGGGTACTTTACAAATTAGACGGGTTATTTGCATAACCCGTTTTGACCCATTTTCACTCCAAACCACCCATACGACTCCCGTTTTACATCAAACTTGACCAAATACGTTAACTTATCAATTCAAACTTGTTCCATAGCAATTCAACCCATATATACATCAAAATGGGTAGTAACGGCTTAGTGCCAAACACCCTTTTAGAGTTAAATACGTCCATAACTACATACCACTACAACCACATGACGCTTACACATTTGACCCAAGAGCTTTACATGAACAAAAGACATTGTTTGACGACTAGAACATAATTTAACAAAATGACCACACAAGTTAAATATACCAAGGCACACAAGGGCACTTCGGCTTCCAACTTCCAAAATACTTGGTCCAAGAGTTATGGTCTTCTAAACTAGCTTCTAACTACGCTATGCTTCAATCCACGACTGCAACTAAGCAAGATCCTTACCCTTGCTTCCTCTACTAGAACCTAAAAAACCATTAACATCTAAACCGTAAGCGAAAACGCTTAGTAAGTATACGAGATATAATCAACATCACATTCACATGAGATTGGTGATTAACACCAATCATAACATTAACAAGGTGTTGGATCGATATACTCAGACCAAACTAACTTGTAGCTTGTCTAAGGGTTTAGCAACCTTGGATAAATCCAAAACTACTAATATTGAAACGCTGATATACTTTGTTAAGTATGCGGAATCCACTTCAACAAAGCTAAGAAGAATTAACACAAAACTTTGATTATATTAAACCTTGAACCTGCTTACTTTATACAGATTCACTAACAAACTCTAAACACTAATACTCTAATAATCGACTAATACTTTTCTCTAAAATCTCGTATGAACTTGTACGTCTAATGCCAACCTAGGGATCCTTTTATAGGCACAAGGAAAACCCTAGTCGGTTTACAATACTTGAACGACAAGTAATTCTAATTATAGTCTAATAATAACTCTAAGAACATTCTAGAATTACACATTAATCCTTAAACGTATTTGCATATAAGTCCTTTATCTTTTAGCAGTACTTTGACTTCCTTAGAACATGAGCAGTACTTTGACTTCTATCGAGCAGTACTTTGACTTTCTTCATGTAGCAGTACTTTGTAGCTCAACAATCCTCCCCTAACTTGAATTCCACTTGCTTGATTTCAAGTTCCTTTGTATTTCTTTAACTTTAAAACTTTATCTTCAAGGAAAGACTGTATTATTTACTTCTGTCTCATGTTTGTTTTGTCATCATCAAAGTAATCATTAACAGCAATCTTTATCAGAAACAGATCTTTTCAGCAACTCAGCATCATATTGGCAATAGGTACATCAGATCTTAAAAGTTTCATACTATTCTCATCACTTCCAGGTGTGTTAACTCCTGTGAGAGGTGAATCATTGAAAACTTAATGGATTTTGATGTCTCTTTACCAAAGCCATTAACTCTGGAGTAGCCAATGTTTAGGTTTAAGAACCATGGTACATTGATAACCATATGATTTTTAGCAAATCATCAGCTATCAATGGATTTGAGTAGTCTTTACCAATAGCCGTTTGCTTTTGGACTAGCTAGTTCTTTTAGTACAATCACTACCATGGTGAACTAATTACCATACAATGGTTTTCCACAGCCTTTACCACAAAGCCATTATCTTGTGGGCTAGCCAACTCTTCACTATCATAGATATGGTGAGTTGAAAACCATACAATTTTTAGTAAATTGTCAACTAAAAACGGATTTGATAATCACATCAGAGCCGTACCCTCATGATGAGTCAAACTCTTTCTTGTTTACTTAAACATGGTGAGTTGAATACCATTTGTTGCTGTTTAAATCTTTGTGCTTCAAAATGTTTTTGCAGTTTTCAAAAATCACTGATTTTATAAAAACTTTATTGGTTTCATGCTGCAAGCAGTACTTTGAGAAAGTACTGTTTGTCAAGCAGTACTTTTAAATAAAGTACTTATTTTTCAAAAGATTTATATTATAAATATCATACCAGTTGTTATGCATCAATCTTCAGCTAGCATTGTCCATTTGATGAACAATCCAATCACCATAATGCAGTTTCACTTTCTTCTTCCACTTCCATACCATAATCTAACATTCTAATCATCAGATCCCTAGTAAGTGGATATCTTTGCTCTGCTAACATGTGGATCATTATTCCATCTTCTAGCTCCAAAACATGTATTCCCACTGGTTCAAAGAACCTCCATCTATTAATTTCCCAATCCTCATGATTTTCCCAGAGAGCACTATCACTTGTCTCTTCTGTTTCCCAGATGGTTGTGAGATCTCCTACCAGAACCAGACCCACTCCTTGTGGTGGAATATGTTCAAAATAAGTCTGCACTTGTAGATATAGCTGAAGCAAATCCTCTCTGTCTATCAGATGTAAAATATCCCATAACAAGTTGAACACTCTAAAACTTCCATCTTGTCTATGAAATATCAAGTAGTCTCCTTCTTGTGAATCTACAACTGAGAATGTAGAAATCTTGGACTTCTTATCTGCAACATCTTTTGATTTTGGATGCTCAAAGTCAACAACTCTCAAGTAATTTCTTAGCTCATCAGCTATGTCTACTCTTAATTCAATAGAATCCTTGAGCTTCTTTGATGACTGTTCATCAGTTGTTGTTCTTTTCCTCTTTGAGCTCCTTGTAACAACTCTTTCTTTTCTGCTATCTTCAAGCTTCTTATCTTCAAAAGAAATAATGCTTGCAAGATCTTTTTCTACAACATCCCTAACAGCATCATACAAATCCTTCATCTCTGTATGTGTCAATTTCACCAAACCTGTATATCCTCTACCTTTGAGATAAGCCATCATAGAATTTCTTTCTTGAGCTTTACTTTGTGGCCTTCTAGGTTTGATAAGTTTCCTTGACTCTTCAGCATCTAATTCAGCCTGTAATTTCCTTGCAGCTTCCTCATTTTTAGCATCCTGAATAGCTCTTAGTTCTTTCAAGGTAAGCTTCTTCTTCTTAGTTTCTATCATGATCCCTTTACCTTTGTCTTTTGGATCTAACTCCTGGGTAGGTTGAGAAGAAGTATGAGGTTGTTGTTCAACATCAAGAATACTTATACCTCTTGGTCTAGCCATATTCAACATGATGTCAGCAATAGTCTCATCATCACTTTCAGTATGTTTTCTAACTTCTTCTTCCTGTTGAACTGGATTGGAAGGGCCAACTTCTTCTTGAACTTGATTTGAGGGACCAACATCTTCTTCAAAATCCAAAGTCCTTGGTGTAATAGTTCCTTGATGAGCAGTACCTTGAAGAGCAGTACTTTCAACATCAGTTCCTTCCATATCCACTTCCTCAGTATCACCACTTTTTACTTCAACAGTAGCATCTTCAATGTTGATCTGCTCTGTTTCATCACTTTTCCTTTCAACAGTATCTTCATGAGGAATATCTTCAAGTGGTGTATCATCATAAAGCCCAGTATCTTCATTGAACTCAGTATCTTCATTCAAATTCTCTAAATTCCTCCCCAATTGGAATGAAGACTTCTTGTGGATTTTGCTTTTCTTGGACTTAGACTTCTGTGAGTGTTGACCAGTCTTCTTCTGTGACTTTACCCACAACCTGTGTTGCGTTACTAATGGCCAAACAAACCACTTTAATCGTCTGAACTTTCTTGTCAAATCCAATATCTGATCAGCTTGATCATCAGTGACCTTCTTGAGCCTCCTTAATTCCCTTGAAAGCTCATAGTTGGTCAAGACATCCTCAACCACTTCCTCATCTTTCTCAGATGTTTGATGCCTATCTGTGGGAGTTGGTGGTGGAGTCGCATCTTGAGGTGAATTCTCCTGAGCAGCACTTTGTGGAGATGATTCAGCAACTGGAGATGAAACAGTATGTTGAGAAGCAGTAGGTTGAGAAGGACTATCTTCTCTTGAAGCTGGTTGCTCATTAATTGCTGATGCAGAGGATTCCTCTTGCTCTTGTTCTTGCTCTTGCTCTGCATCCCTAACTGCTTGTGCAACTTCCAATATATGGGCTATCAAAGGTGTATTTCTCCCAGAGAACTTAATACTCTTCTTAGCAATGAATGTAAACACCTTTGGTGGAAGTGTGACTGTAGGTAGAAAACTTTGAGGTTTAGAAATACCCTCAAGTTGTTTGTTTAAGAATACCTGAATAAACCTTGGGTACATCAAGAATGGTGAACCATTAGTGATGTGTGAGAGCATTCCATCAAAAATCATCCTTGAAAAGTTGAAAGGACGATTTGTAGCTAAACCCACCAATGCAGAAGCAATGTTCTGACCAAACTGCTCCCATGAAGTACTCTTAGGACTCAAGCAGTGAAGTAGAACATGTATGAGATATTTCCAATGTGGACTAAATAATGGCTTCTGAAATCCCTGAGTGTATCCCAAATCTCTTGTCTTTCAAAACGAATAGCACTCCCTGCATCATTAAACTGCAAATCTTCCCTAATTGAAGATTCAGTAATCCTAATTGCTCGACCAGCAACCTTAGCACGAATAAAAGGAACACCATCTTGTTCATCAGACTTAGCAGTAGACCAAAACTGTTGAATCCATGGTCCAATTACATCAGGGTTTACCAAAATAGCATAATTGATTGATGACCCAGTCAAGAAATCAATTATCGCATGAAAATCAACATTCTTTGCCGTTTTATCCAAGTTCGCGACCACGTTATGCTTAGAACAGAAATCACGGTTAGCCATTAATTGTGAAGAGTGAAAGAATGTGTTAAGCGAAGGTAAATTGCGTTTAGAATCGTAGATACCGAATGAATAAATGGATGGATAAGAATAAAGGGAAGAATGAAAATCGGTATAATGGGATAGGGTAAATATGGGTAAGATTTAAAAAATCAAAGCCTAATTAATAGTGTTACCGTTGTATTTGGCTTTTACCCCCTCCGTAATGAATTAATTAACTGTAACCCCACATTTTTGACCGTTGGAACAGTACTTCCACGTAAGCAGTACTTCTACCTAACCAGTACTCTTCAAAGCAGTACCTTGGAGCAGTACGTTGCAAGATCAGTACTTTCCATCCTCTTATACTTCTAAACGATCCAAATAAACTTCAAACTAATCCAATAACTTATATGATGGCGCATGCATAAGTTCTAACTAATAACTATGTTGCCTCCCCTCAAATAAAACATAGGTTCTAAACTAAGCTAAAATACGAAAAACCAATACTTTCAATAAGGAGTGTAAGAAAGTATACTAACTAATACTAAAGCCTCCCCTCAAATGTAGCCTAGTAGTTAATCATCCCAATGCTCACAACTAAGTGGTTGAATCTTGAAACATCAAATCCCTTAGTGAGTAGATCAGCTACATTGTCTTCTGTGTGAACTTTGACCACATTTATAAGCCTGTGCTCATAACAATCTCGAATGAAGTGATGCCTAATCTGAATATGCTTGGTCTTGGAGTGATAAACTGGATTCTTCACAATACAGATGGTACTCTCATTATCAATGTTGATAGGAGTATTCTTGAAGTTGTATCCATAATCCAAGAGTTGATTCTGCATCCACAAAACTTGTCCACAACAGCTTGAGAAACCTTAGACTTATCAGTACTTGAGGGTACTGATGGTTTTAGAGGGTACTGCTTGAGAAACCTTAGACTTATCAGTACTTGAGGGTACTGATGGTTTTGAAAAAGGTCTTTTCTGGTGAGGGTACCTATAGTCTTTTGAGAAATTACTATGGTTAACCCTATTTGAGTGATTCCAAACTGGTCTAGTCTCCCTTGGCTTATGGTTGGCAGGTCTATTCTTTGGGAAATAACTTAAATATTCTGAGTGAAAGTCACAGTGCTTAATCAAATGATCAGGACTATAGCATACATAACATAATTTTCGCTCCATATTCCCAAATCCTCTTCTATGATTAAAAGGTTTCCTATAATTAGCAGTATTTTGAAAAGTTTCTCTTGGAGGTACTGCTGAATGTCTATCAGTACTTTGAAAAGATTTTGGAGGTACTGCTTGTTTTTGAAAGACTGTAGGAAACTTTTGATCATTACCCCTTTGAAAATCATCCTTGGGTTTCTCAGAACTAGATTGACCAGTAAGCTTCTTCCTAAACTCTAGGTTGTCTACACCATAACTAGAAACATCTGTCCTAAGTGGTTGAAACCTACCAGTGGGTGGAGGAACTGAGTGGTACTCCTTATCTTTCTTAAACTCAGGAGGTGATTCACTAATTGGTTCCTCATTCCTAGATGTGTTTTCTTCTGAGCTAGTAAGTTCATCATCACTAGGTGAGATCTCTTCCTTATCACTAGGTGGGGTCTCATCTGAACTACTATCCTCAACACCATAACCTAGTCCAGCTCTACTATTTATTCTTCTTTGTTTTTCAACAAATTGAACATGTGATAGACCAGCCTGTTTAATACTACTAAGTTTTTCTAACAAAGCATCTCTTTCCTTAGTAATCTTTTCTAATTCAGACACCTTACATCCTAACTTCCATTCACTTAATTTTAATTGATAATCTTGTTGCTCATATTTTTCTCCCCAAGCCATTTCATTATTTTCATGTGTTAATATTTTGGCTTCCATTGACTCTAAAGTTAATTGATAACCAGCTACCTCAGACCTAGCTGTTCTACAATTATCTCTTTCAGTCACATAGTCTTTAAGCAACTTTTGATACACATCATTACACTTAGAGCATACCTCAGAGACATTGGATGAACTTGGTGAAGTAGCTACCATAGCAATCTGAACAGGTTCATCTTCATTCTCCATGCTCCAGTCAAAGCTTCCAAGACCATCTCTTGATTCCAAAGCAGCATATCCTGGTTCCTCATCAAAAGCTGTGCTCCAATCAAAGTCTTCCATTGCAACCATAGAATAGGTTACAGGTTCATCATCAAATTCACTGCTCCAGTCAATCTCAGCTAGATTTTCTTGAGCCACCAAAGCTTTTGGTTGTGATTCAGTAATAGGAACCTCTTTTCTTTCAACCTTGGGTTGTTCAATCATTCTGTTTGCTTGATATTTTGCAAATTTGCATTCCCTTGCAAAGTGTCCAAGCTTTTGACAATTGAAACATTCAATCTTGGATTTGTCAAAAGTGATACCCTGTTTGGCTTTGAAATCAATTCCCCTTCCTGTCTTGTTCATGAACTTCTTGATCCTTGCAGTGATCATGGCAACTTGCCATCTGATGTCAATCTCCTCTAAAGCATCTTCTTCAATCTGCAACAAGTCTTCTTGATAGGTAACAGGTAGAGTGGCTTGTTGAGCAAAGAAGGAACATACAACATCATCAGAGTTGGTGTTGTTTGTTGGTGATGGGGTGGTAGTGACAGTGGTTGTGCAAACATGCTGTGTATCACCAACAGTACTTTGAGAAGGATAAGCAGTACTTTTAGTGGAAGTACTGCTTCTGTTTTCAGAAGACACAAAAGATATGTTGTGAGTTTTCTGAGAACTTTGACCATTCATCTCTTGCTCGTACACCTTCAAATTGTTGTAGAGATCATCAAAGTCCATAGATTCCAATCCAGGTTGTCCTCTAATCATAGTAGCAACCACATGCCAGACAGATGGCAAACTCCTTAAGAACTTCAAGTTTGCATCTTCAACAGATACCTCTGCTCCATACAGTTCTAGCATACTAAGTAGATTTTGGAATCTGTCATAGGCAGCATCAAGACCTTCTCTTTCACCAACAGTGAAAGTTTCAAACTGCTGCTTCAATAAGTTTCTATGCATCTTCTTGGAAGCATCATTACCTCCAAATCTTGTCTTGATCGCAGCCCACAATTGTTTTGCATCCTAAGCATCATGGAACTTTAGTAGATGACCATCAGGAATAGCAGACAACAGTATGTTGAGAGCCTTATCTTGATTTCTCTTTGTAGCTGCTGGCAAGGTTGGTTGAGGTGGTTTAGGTTGTCCTTCAACTGCTACAGGTTCATCAAGAACAACATTACCATTGACAATTACATCCCATAGAGCATGGTCTGTAATAGCAAGGTACTGCCGCATCTTCATGCTCCAGAGATCATATTCTCCCTTCTTGATGATAGGAATTCTGAGTGAGGTGATGGATGGGATTGGTGCAGCTTCAGTCGTCATCGTTTAGGGTTTGTTGTTAAATCGGTTTTAAGGGTTTCTTCTTAATCAGAGTCTCCACACAAGCTCTGATACCACTTGTTGGATCGATATACTCTGACCAAACTAACTTGTAGCTTGTCTAAGGGTTTAGCAACCTTGGATAAATCCAAAACTACTAATATTGAAACGCTGATATACTTTGTTAAGTATGCGGAATCTACTTCAACAAAGCTAAGAAGAATTAACACAAAACTTTGATTATATTAAACCTTGAACCTGCTTACTTTATACAGATTCACTAACAAACTCTAAACACTAATACTCTAATAATCGACTAATACTTTTCTCTAAAATCTCGTATGAACTTGTACGTCTAATGCCAACCTAGGGATCCTTTTATAGGCACAAGGAAAACCCTAGTCGGTTTACAATACTTGAACGACAAGTAATTCTAATTATAGTCTAATAATAACTCTAAGAACATTCTAGAATTACACATTAATCCTTAAACGTATTTGCATATCAGTCCTTTATCTTTTAGCAGTACTTTGAATTCTTTAGAACATGAGCAGTACTTTGACTTCTATCGAGCAGTACTTTGACTTTCTTCATGTAGCAGTACTTTGTAGCCCAACACAAGGAGCATCAAATGGGATTATTACTCACCTTGACCAAGCAAGTAATTACTTATCATTTACACAACTAGCATTGGATCCAAGCTAATACACATTCACAAGCTCCATAATAATCACATTAATACAAACATAACATTAACATCATAACATTAACAAGGATTATACTCATATACTTACCTCTGATCTTACTAGCTTCCTATTTGGCTTCTACAAATGCTCCCTAGCACAACATTAACTACAATTAGAGTCTACAAACTAAGGAGACCATCATTTCACTACTTTTTACCAAAATCATTAAAACCCACCATATGAACCCTAATTTCCACAATTGGGGAAAACCACTTACTTGATGAAAAGATCACAATTGAGGCTTCCTTAAGGCTTCTTGGTCACTTCAAGATGACTAGAATAAGCTAGATGATAATTTTGGCTTCCCTCCCTTTTTCTCTTCTATGTGTCGACACACCTAGGACCTTCCAACCATTTCCAGATTTTTCCAAGTCTTGGACTTATTTAATCATTGGTAGAAATAAGTTTGGTTAATTGGCAAGGTTAGTCCTCCTAGTTTCATTCCTTCCTAACTTGGCCACTTATTCTTTATTTAACTAGTTCATAACATATAACACATAACATATTATATACTCATATTGTACCTCATCGGGGTACGGGTGTAACAATTCTCCCCTCCTTAAAATGAGAGTTCGTCCCCGAACTCTACTCTTGGAATAAGTGAGGATACTTGGTCCTCATTTTCACTTCTGTTTCCCACCTAATACTCGTACCCTTACGATGCCTCCATTGAACTTTGACTAACGGAATTTCTTTGTTTCTCAATTGCCTCACCTTCTTTCCTAGTATAGCCTCCGGTTCATCTTCTTGCGTGAGCAACTCCGGATCAATTTCGATGTCGTTTAAGGTGACCACACTTGACTCGTCCGCCAAACATTTCCTTAGATATGACACGTGAAATGTATTATGAATACCTCTCATTTCTTCGGGTAAATCCAATACATATGCTACTTCGCCTACTCGTCTCAAGATTTTGAATGGTCCTATAAACCGAGGACTAAGTTTCCCTTTGTTTTTGAACCTAAAAACACCTTTCCAAGGGGAAACCTTTAACATAACCAAATCTCCTACCCCGAATTCGATTGGTCTTCTCCGGTTATCGGCATAACTTTTCCACCTATCTTGTGCCGCTTTAAGTCTTGCACGAATCATCTCTATCTTTTCCGTTGTAGCCAACACTACATCCGTGCTCGCCAATTCCCTTCTTCCGACTTCTTCCCAACACACGGGTGTTCTACACCTCCTACCATAAAGCATTTCATAGGGCGGCATATCTATACTCGCATGGTAACTATTATTATAGGCGAATTCGACTAACGGTAAATGATCGTCCCTATTGCCTCCAAAGTCAATCATACAAGCTCGTAACATATCCTCCAAAGTTTGAATCGTTCTCTCGCTTTGCCCATCGGTTTGAGGATGAAAGGCCGTACTCATATGAAGTTTCGTGCCTAACTCTTCTTGGAAATCTTGCCAAAAGTTTGATGTGAAACGTCCATCTCTATCGGAGACTATAGAAATGGGTACCCCATGACGTGCGATTATCTCGTTAACGTAAATCTTGGCTAACTTATGAACGGGCATATTTTCTCGGATTGGAATAAAATGAGCACTCTTGGTTAGGCGATCTACTATGACCCAAATCGTGTCGTTCTTCTTTTTCGTCCTTGGCAATTTCGTAATGAAATCCATCATGATCTTTTCCCATTTCCAAACCGGAATGTCCATGGGTTGAACTTTTCCATACGGCTTCTGATGCTCGGCTTTAACTTTTAGACAAGTTAAACATTTCTCAACGTACTTTACACAATCTCGTTTCATACCCGGCCACCAATAGTTCTTCTTCAAATCACGGTACATCTTTGTAGCTCCCGGATGAATAGAATATTTTGACTTGTGTGCTTCCTCTAGAATCAATTCTTTGATGTCACTACGAAAAGGGATGTAAACCCTTCCATACCGAGTCTTAATTCCTCGACTATCTTATTTGAGATGCGGAATGTGGGAGGTGATACGTTCATTTTCTCTATTTTCTTCCTTCAATGCCTCCTTTTGAGCTAACTTGATCTTATCAAAAAGGTCGGTTGTGACAATCATCCGCAACGAATGAATCCTAGTGACTTCATTTTGATCCTTGCGACTCAAAGCATCCGCCACTACATTCACTTTACCGGGATGGTAGCGAATTTCACAATCATAGTAATTCAACAAATCTAACCATCTTCGTTGCCTCATGTTCGGATCTTTCTTATCAAGGAAGTACTGAAGGCTTCGATGATCGGTGTAAATCACAAACTTAACACCATACAAGTAATGCCTCCAAAGTTTTAAAGCAAAAACCACAGCCGCAAACTCAAGGTCGTGAGTTGCATAATTTTCTTCATGCTTCTTTAGTTGTCTCGAGGCGTAAGCAATCACCTTTCCCCTTTGCATAAGAATACATCCAAGACCGGAATAAGACGCGTCACTATAAACCACCATATCTTCGGTCCCTTCCGGCAATACTAGAACCGGTGCTTCACACAATTTCCTCCGTAGAGTACGAAAGGCTTTGTCTTGTTCTTCACCCCACTCGAAGGTAGCGTTCTTCTTAGTGAGCTTAGTTAACGACGATGCGATTTTGGAGAAGTCTTGAATGAACCTACGATAGTATCCCGCGAGGCCAAGAAAACTTCGAATCTCACCAACATTCCTTGGTGCGTGCCACTTCATTACGGCTTCCACCTTTGAAGGATCAACTTTGATACCATCGGCATTAATAACGTGACCAAGGAATTGAACTTCTTGTAACCAAAATTCACACTTTGAGAATTTAGCATACAATCTTTCTCTTCTCAACGTCTCTAAAATTTCCCGTAAGTGCTCAGCGTGTTCCTCCTTACTCTTGGAATAAATAAGAATATCGTCGATAAACACTATGACAAATCTATCTAACATCGGTCTACATACGCGGTTCATAAGATCCATGAAAACCGCAGGCGCGTTCGTGAGACCAAAGGGCATAACCGTAAACTCGTAGTGTCCATATCGGGTCCTAAAGGCCGTCTTAGGAATGTCTTCTTCTCGAACCTTCAATTGATGATAACCCGAACGGAGATCGATCTTTGAAAACCATCGTGCACCTTGAAGTTGATCAAAGAGGTCATCGATTCTTGGTAACGGATACACATTCTTCACCGTGACTTTATTCAATTCGCGGTAGTCAATGCACATCCGCATACTACCATCTTTCTTTTTAACGAACAAGATTGGAGCTCCCCATGGCAAACTACTAGGACGGATAAAACCTTTATCGAGCAATTCTTGAAGTTGACTCATCAACTCTTTCATTTCGGACGGAGCTAGACGATAAGAAGTTTTGGCAATAGGGGTAGCACCCGGAACAAGATTAATATGGAATTCGACTTGCCTTTCGGGTGGAATACCCGGCAAGTCTTCCGGAAAGACATCACAAAATTCGTTCACAACTGGAACATCATCGATACTTTTCTTCTCAAAGCTCGTATCTACCACGTGAGCCATGAAGGCATAACAACCACGTGATAAATATCTCCTAGCCTTCATCACGGAGCATAACCTTAGTTCACCTTTTCTTTTATCCCCATAAATAATCATTTCACGACCGCTAGGATTCACAACTCGAATGATCTTTTGTCTACAAAGGATAGCCACGTTATATTTATCAAGCCAATCCATTCCAATAACAATATCAAATTCCCTAAGCATAATGGGAATTAAGTCAATTTTAAAGACGTTCTCATCAATCTCAATCTCTACATCTCGATACACATTAGACACAACAACGATTTTACTATCAGCTATTTGACTTCTAGGGGTATCGGGAGTTTAGCTAGTGGGGAGGTTAGTTGCTTGCTAAAATCATAAGACACGAAAGACACACTAGCACCCGAATCATACAAAACCCGAGCGGGCATGGAATTAACAAGATGAATACCTGTGATGACATTGGTCCCGGACTTGGCTTCGTCGACACTCATTTGGTAAACTCGAGCTTTTGGTTTTGGAATTTCTACCTTCTCTTCTTTGACGGTTCTCAAAGGCTTAGCTTCAATCGCCTTTGTTTTCGGGCAATCCCTCAACCTATGCCCTATCTCATTACACCCGTAGCATACTATCATCGGCTTGGTGCAATCCTTGCTTTGGTGGTCTAGAGCCCCACATTTGTAACAACCCGGCGTATTTCGCCTACATTCCCCAAGATGGAACTTGCCACACTTCGAACATGCTACCTTAGCTTTGTTTCCCGCACCCTTCTTGTCATGGTCAAATTTAGTCTTCTTTCCGTCTCGACCTACAAACTCTAGTTTCCTCTTTGGTTCCTTAGCCTCTTTCTCCTTTCTCCTTAAAAGGTCCGCTTCCCTTACCCTAGCTCTACTCAAAAGATCTTCCAAGGTAGTACATTTGAATGGCGAAATCACATCACGAATATCATCCTTAAGCATCCTTGGGAACTTTTCAACTTTAAGCTTTTCATTCCCAAGGTATTCGGGACAATAAGGAACCATATCATTAAACGCCCTCCACAACTCATTTACCGTCTCATTAGTTTGAGTGAGAGATTGGAACTTCTCTCGAATCTTGTCAATCTCTTCAATCGGAGCATATTCGGCACTAAACAACTCCTTGAATTCCTTCCAAGTACATGTCTCCGCACAAGGTTCACCTTTCTCACACACCTTTCCTTCCCACCATGTCTTAGCACTATCACGAAGAAAGTTAGTAGCATAGATAACCTTCTTCCTTTCTTCACAACCACTAGTGCGAAATGCACCTTCCACAGCCGTAATCTACCTATTACTAACAATGGGGTCAAGAACACCGGTAAACCGTGGTACATCACAAGCCGTGAAGTCCCGGTAAGTAGCCTTGTCACTCTTAGGCTCTTTTGCCACTCCACATTCCTTCTTAAATTCTTTGAATTCCTCTTTCATTAAATCCCTAAGATTTTGCATTGTTTGCGTAACATAATAGGGCATTGCTTGTTCGATAGCCTTACCTACTCTTTTTGCCATCATTGAGTCTAGAGCTTTCATTTTTTCTTCCGTGAAACCCCTGAAGTTGAGGCCTCCGGAGCTAGAAGAAGAACTTTCATTGTCCTTATCATTGTTACCCACATCACTTGCCGAGGTTTCGGCATGCTTGGAAGCCGTGGCTTTCGCGACTTCCTTCTGGTGAGGGGTTTCCATTTCTTCTTACTGAAAATTAGCAATTCATAATATCAAGCACAATCATATACTTAACCGATGCATGAATGACATTTTATCTTTATACTAACACCCTAGCTTGTCACCCATGTATGATCTAAATGATTTCAACTTCACATATGTTCCATATTTTTATCACTACGGTGGCCAGGCGTAGTCATAAAAATATCAAACATATGGGTCCTCAAAATCATTCAAACGATACACAAATAACAAACGCTAGATCTAAACGCATCTATACAAGGCCTAAGTCTAGGAAATCCTAAAGTGAAATCCTAAATCTCTTAGACCGAAGCTCTGATACCAAGTTGTAACGCCCCGTGCCCGCTTAGACCAAAATTTAAAACTTTTTACACGAAAAGTTGTGACTTTTATGGACATCTGGTCACTCTTTTGACAACTGACAAAAATTGGTACACATTCAAGACTTGAGACTATTTTTAAATGAAATTACACTCAATTACCTTCGAAATGATAGGTGGTACGACCCGTAACGACTTACGGATTAAAAGATATGAATTTTTGAAAATCGCCAAAATCTGGAAAACTGCCCAAACCGCCGGTCGGGATGACCCGATCGCCGGTCTGGGCCCAAAACACACCTGGACCGCTGGTCCTAGGCTAAAACCGCAAGGTTTGGAGCCTGCTGTCCCAAAAACCAATTTTCAAAATCCCCGGCAGGAAACCCGACCTTCCGAACTCGAAACTCGACCAAACTTTCCAGATTTATTTGGTACACCCATGGGCTCATTTTCATACAAAAACATTTACCGAACGACACCCCGAAGGGGTACTTTACAAATTAGACGGGTTATGCAAATAACCCGTTTTGACCCATTTTCACTCCAAACCACCCATACGACTCCCGTTTTACATCAAACTTGACCAACTACGTTAACTTATCAATTCAAACTTGTTCCATAGCAATTCAACCCATATATACATCAAAATGGGTAGTAACGGCTTAGTGCCAAACACCCTTTTAGAGTTAAATACGTCCATAACTACATACCACTACAACCACATGACGCTTACACATTTGACCCAAGAGCTTTACATGAACAAAAGACATTGTTTGACGACTAGACCATAATTTAACAAAATGACCACACAAGTTAAATATACCGAGGCACACAAGGGCACTTCGGCTTCCAACTTCCAAAATACTTGGTCCAAGAGTTATGGTCTTCTAAGCTAGCTTCTAACTACGCTATGCTTCAATCCATGACTACAACTAAGCAATATCCTTACCCTTACTTCCTCCGCTAGAACCTACAAAACCATTAACATCTAAACCGTAAGCGAAAATGCTTAGTAAGTATACGAGATATAATCAACATCACAGTCACATGAGATTGGTGATTAACACCAATCATAACATTAACAAGGAGCATCAAATGGGATTATTACTCACCTTGACCAAGCAAGTAATTACTTATCATTTACACAACTAGCATTAGATCCAAGCTAATACACATTCACAAGCTCCATAATAATCACATTAATACAAACATAACATTAACATCATAACATTAACAAGGATTATACTCATATACTTACCTCTAATCTTACTAGCTTCCTATTTGGTTTGATTTGGCTTCTACAAATGCTCCCTAGCACAACATTAACTACAATTAGAGTCTACAAACTAAGGAGACCATCATTTCACTACTTTTTACCAAAATCATTAAAACCCACCATATGAACCCTAATTTCCACAATTAGGGAAAACCACTTACTTGATGAAAAGATCACAATTGAGGCTTCCTTAAGGCTTCTTGGTCACTTCAAGATGACTAGAATAAGCTAGATGATAATTTTGGCTTCCCTCCCTTTTTCTCTTCTATGTGTCGACACACCTAGGACCTTCCAACCATTTCCAGATTTTTCCAAGTCTTGGACTTATTTAATCATTGGTAGAAATAAGTTTGGTTAATTGGCAAGGTTAGTCCTCCTAGTTTCATTCCTTCCTAACTTGGCCACATATTCTTTATTTAACTAGTTCATAACATATAACACATAACATATTATATACTCATATTCTACCTCATCGGGGTACGGGTGTAACAGATGGAATAGCCCGTAGCTTTTTTAGTCCGGAACGGCCTAATATGATGTTGTATGGAGAGGAGGACCTTACAACGGCAAACTTCATAACAGTTTTGCGAAATAACCCTTGACTTCCAAAACAAACTTCTAACTCTATATTTCCCAACGGTTTGATGGACTCCCCCGCGAATCCTACCAAAGGTGTGTTGGTTTCCTTCAGCCTGGCCTTGATAGAAGGACATAAATGCTCAAAGCAGTGCTCATACTTTACCTTCACCGAAGCGCCTTGATCCACATACACCCTTCGTACCGTGTAACCTTCCACTTCGGCCTCGATTATTAAAGGTTCATCCGAAACATCCCCCGAAAGGATAGGAGGGAAACTGATTGGGGCATTCATCCAATCCTCTTCCGAATCTGCGACCTTTCATTTTCTTTCGTCCCCTTGGCTTCGAATCATGTTGATGATTATTCCCTTGTTAGCATGGTTGTCTCCCCTTTGTGGTGCTTTTCCTCTTTGCCGAACTTCTTTCAATAGGTGGTCCAATTTACCCGTTTCTACGGCTATTCTTAGCTGTTCCTTGAGGTGCCAGCAGTCATTGGTGAGGTGTCCCTTTTCACCGTGATAGTTACAGTATTTGTCTAGATTCTCTCTGAGAATTTTTCCTTTTAATGGCAGGGGTTGTGGTAGCCTCAGTTGATGCTCGGTCACGAGGATTTCTTTCAGAGCCTTTGTTAGAGAGTTCAAGTCTATTGGCCTGGTGTCGTATCTGCGGACATCATTACGACGAGGGTCCGCTCGACCAGCGTTTTTATATCTGGCGGGAACATAGGGAGCATAATGATCATTCCTACGAGGCCTGTATTCATCCTTGTGATTATTCCGGCGACGATCCTCTCCGAAGGGAGCTTTTGGGGCATAATGATCATTCTTGTTGTTATAAGGGTTGGGACGATACTCCTTGTAAGCATCTACCTTCTCACCTCTCGGTAGCTCAGTTGCCCAATACACTGCTTCTGAGCGGACAAAATTATCCACCCTTATCATCATCTCCGTTACTGTTTGAGGCACCCGATCTGAGAAGCGTTTGGCCAATTCAGGGCACTTACTACCATTGATAAAGGATGAGATTTGCATGAGTTCCGGTACGCCAGAGATATGGCTGGCCTCGTCAGTCCACCGCTCCTTGAATTCAGGGAGAGTTTCATTGGCCTGCCGCACGATCTTAGTGATTTCCATCGGATCTTTGATGCACTTTCTTCCGAGGGCGAATCTTGTTACAAATTGGTCACGAAGGGTTTCCCAATTGTCAATGCTACCATTGGGAAAACGGTCAAACCATCCCCTTGCTGAACCATCCAGTGTTTGTTGAAACATCCTACACCATACCGGCATGGGCCATTTGCCATGATTAGCTGCACCACAAAATCTAGTGATATGATCATCCGGATCTGTAGATCCGTCGTAAAGTTTTATGTTTGTGTGCATCCTATGCTTCGGCCCAGAGAACTCTATGATTCTTCGAGTGAAAGGACATCTCGACACTTCTTTGTACGGTCTAGCTAGATCATCTTCTTGTTCTTTTCCAGCACCTTCAATTTCAGTATCCTTATGGTCTTCCTCATCGAAGTCGATTCGGAATGGTCTGATTGAGCTTCCCCCCTTCGTTTTATGCTCTTTTATTAGGGCTTTAAGTGCTGTTACCTGACTCAGGATTTGCTCTTCCAAACTATTAGGGTTGCTTTTGTCGCTGCTCTTTCCACTTCCTCCTGCATGGTTAACCGGTGTTTCTCAAGTAGGGCCCGTCATTTTTTAACTATGGAAGAATGAATAACGGGTCCCACGGATGGCGCCAATTTGTTGAGGTAAAAACCTGCAGGTCGTTCGGAACTGAGGTTAGATCTTCCGGACGAGGTCTTACCAATGTCTCGAAGCACCTACACACAAGAAACACGCACGTTAGACTCGCCCCGGGTGTTATCCCAGGACCAAGCTCCGGCATGAGAGTAAGTATTGAATAATCCGAAAGGTTAGATAATGATTGATAGTAAATGCGAGTGGTAAAAGTTAGTTGTGAGTTGTGAATGAGCTGGGTATTTATACTACCCAGCTTTGATACCTGTGATGACGGCGCCGGATTCTGAGGAGATATGCAGTAGACACAATCCCGTGAATTCTGGGGTAGCGGCAGTCTGACTGTGGTTGCCACTTGTCCAAGGGATAAAGCCACCTGTCCAAGTGATAAGGGTCGTTCTGGACGAAGAGGTTATATGCTTTCGGACCTTTTCTTCCGAAGGGCGTCATGTCGTTCGGACGTCCGGACAAGATGGGTCGTCCGGACACATACGCAAACAAAAGCCGGGTTGTTTGATAGCCTTTGAATGGCATAATTCAGAGGAAAATTTGAATCGGTCAGCGATGAGTTTGTTTGTTAGCTAAATTTCCATGCGCTGTATCATTCCATTTGGTTCTTATCCATTCTGGACGGTAGGCTTGCAATGTCATTCAGGAGCCAAGTTTTCTCAATATTGCCCTCTTATATAACTATGCATCGCAATTGTTTGACGTGGATAGAGTAAAGTCTTAAATTTTACATTATTTTCAATCAATGATGAAATTTTAAAAAACAAGAAGAAAGGTAGATTATTATCAGATTTGTATAGATAGAATATAAAAAATTATATTTTGATTTACAACAAAATCAATGAGAATACATTATTGTCTATATTACCATTTCAATTAGCATTTTTCTTGGCATTGTACTTACGTCTTATTTATCAAAAGTAGTTTCGGATTATGCATGAGGTTAAAGTGGTAATTTTATGTTATTCATATCCTTCGTTCAGCACGGTTAACAAACGCTCTATTTTTATTCAGAAGCATATTCACACAAAGCATGTGAATCATTCAGGACGATAAAT
This sequence comes from Artemisia tridentata subsp. tridentata, assembly GCA_021014915.2. Taxonomy (NCBI): domain Eukaryota; kingdom Viridiplantae; phylum Streptophyta; class Magnoliopsida; order Asterales; family Asteraceae; genus Artemisia; species Artemisia tridentata. Next base: position 136,159,012 of record CP139505.1, on the reverse strand, counting down.
GATTCAACGATAAATCATTTTTTTTATCAAACGGCCCTCATTAATGTGATTTGCATTAAATACATCAAGTCTTCAAAGAATATTGTAGATGCTCTTAGTCCCGTTTAATAATAATAATAATAATAATAATAATAATAATAATAATAATAATAATAATAATAATAATAATTATAATAATAATATTGTTGAAAATAATAATAATAATTATAATAATAATATTGTTGAAGCAGCACAGCGCAAGCGTGTCAAATATGAGAGCAAATGTACCGACATTGGATATGGGTTTCTTCCCTTCTAATTCTCTTCCTTTGGGGAACTTGGGAAGGATGCAGCAACCCTACTGAAACGGATCCGAAAGTTCTCGGTAACTCAAGACATCGGATCGCGAGCCTCTGCTCATATTTTTAATAGAATTAGTTTTGCAATAGCTAGAGGAGTGGGAGCCCAGTTAGTATCTCGGCTCCCCTCTAATTTCTTGTAAATCCTATTTTCTTCTAATGTAGTGATGTTTTATATAAAAAAAAATTTTTTAAAAAAAAAATAAAAAAAAAAAAATAATAATAATAATAATAATAATAATAATAACACAACCTAAAAGAAAATTTTCATATTTACTCAAAACACAAGTTTTTAATGCATAAGTAACATACTTTTAAAACATGTGTTGAGAAAATATGGAAGTATGGTTTTTAATTTGGGTATATGTAGGGGAGTTCATCGGTTCGGTTTTCGGGTTTCTGGGTTGTATTGTTCGGGTTCATCGGTTTGAAAATTTTCAAAGTCACAAGCAAAACCAAACCAAACAAATTATAAAACGGAAAAAACCAAACCATACACCAAATTAGAATTCGGTTTGGTTTCGGTTAAAACCAAAAAAACCAAATTCAAGTAAACTTCAAAATATAATCTAGAAGTCACAACTAAAAGTTTAAATAAAATTAACAAATCAAAATGTCTCACAATATACTCAAGGAAATAAAAAAAACAAACGTTTGAGAAACCAAAATGTTTCAGAATTTAACGAAAGTAAATGAAAGCGATATAATGTTATTCGACTGAAGTCTTCAGAAGTCTTGTTAGATTGAATATTTCATCTTCAAGCATCCAAACCCAGTTGCAACTTCAAATCATATTCTCCAATATTTGCATTCGATTTTGTTTTCCTCTTTGAAAAAGGAATGCTTGATTTGAGGAGTGATTAGTTTAAAGGATTTTTAAATTATTAGGATTGTTAATTGGGAATATAAAGATAGAAAATCTCTATATATATAATTCACTTCACTTTTTTTTCTTTTTTTTGTGAATAGAGATATTTGTTTTTTTCGGCTTGCTTTGGTTATATAATTGTCAAATCCAAAACCAAACCAAACACCAGTTATATACTTCGGTTCGGTTTCAAACAAAACCATACACCAATTAAAATTTTCGGTCCGTTTTACTCGGTTTTGGTCCGGTTTATTTTTCGGTTTCTTGGGTGTCAAACCAAACAAAGAACACCCCTAGGTATATATGGGAATTGCCCGAAACACATGATTTAAAATAAAAGAAAATGATTGGCAGACCTAATTTATGTGCCTAAATTCATGCGTAAACATATGTGGCATTATTCTGATGGTTTGTGAAAAAGTGGGTCCTCTGGCTGCAACCATCAGAATGATGGCACGTAGGCTTAGGCATATTTTTTAAGTCTTTCAGTTACTACTCTAAGAAAATGCATTTATTACTATTTTGCTTGTTGCAAAAGTAATTAAAAAATAGTTTGATTAATTATGTTTTATTTAGTTTGTAATAAATTAAAATTTTGATTAAGGGTAATAAGGTAAATACTCAAACAATTTCAACTTCTATTTTAATATTGGACAATCTTTTTCTGACGACAATGAAATAAAAGATACACAATAATATTATGACGAAGGAAGTTCAAATATTATTAACGGTTTTTTCTCACATAAAAGCATATTATATTCGATGAAGGTTTATAAATCATGTCCATAGTGTTATGGAGATCATGTGAAGTCCATGCACATAAGCCTCTATTAAAGGCTTGGTGCATCAATGTTTATATAAATGAAAATATAACGAGGTTTGCCGCCCACGCGTTGCCGTGGAGTGTCTATATACGGACGTTTGCATGCAGTATCTTCATATCATAAGTTGTTAAGGCAACCTACTTGTACGAAACAGAAACTGAAATTTGTCATCTCATGGTAATTATGAGATATACATAAACAAAGATACATGTTAAGCTATTTAAAATATTTCATATTAACAAAGATACAGGTTAAGCTATTCCAAAGCTACAGCTCCAAAAAACACAATTACCAAGCCAAGAACAATCCCAAATATACATAATCTTGAACAATAAACCTTGCATCAACAAACTTTTATGTTGAACACACCTTTACACTGATTTCATTTTATACTTCTTGAACATTTTTCACGTGCTAAGCAAGATTTGCTTCTCTTGGGTTACGTGCAGTAGCAGGATTTGCTTCTCTTGGATTACGTGAAGTCAGAATGGATCTTACAACAGTTTCTGAGGCTTTGACCATAGCACTTTTGAATTTACGGTGCGCGTACAATCTGCCACCTACAAACCAATAAAAAAAATGCTACATTACAAACCAATCAAATAGTAACTTTTATTTAGGCATGAATGAGACCCGATCATCAAAACATCACAATGAATCATGTTCATCCATCCTTGCACAATTGTTATTCGTTTCTTGAAATCCCTGCATACAAACCCAATCCTTCTCCTTGTTACAAACAAAGCCACTATTTCATTAAAGCACATCAATAAAACAATTTCTCATAACTTTTTAATTTCAAAGGTATATAATATGTTAATTATTTATACGATTGTAGTCTATAATGTATAGCTACCATGTGTTAATATGTTGTCATATCCTTTTTAAATATCACATCTGAGATCATGTTATCTTTCAATGGAAAAAGATTTATGTCGTCATATCCTTGTGTTAATATGTCGTCATATCCTTTTTAAATATCACATGCTTTTAAACTACAGCTGGAAAGAACATACATCACATTTTGATTAAACAAATTAGTATAAAGAGGGATCCAAATCTTAACAATCGGCATTCCTTAGAAGATAATATGTAAATGATGGATCAGAATAAGATGTGGCAAATTTAACGCGTCAACTTTCAAGCATTCAAGAATTACTAACGCACCTTTGATTGAGTAGAAAGAAAACTGCTTTTGATAATCGCAATTGGGTTAGAAGGTACCTGCAATCATGATTTTGGCCAAGTCACAGTCAATAAAAGAGGACATGATCTTGAAACGTATACTAAGGCCTCGTTCTGGAAATGACTTTGTTTTCTGTTTTGTGTTCATATTTTAGAGAATGTAAAAACCGGAAATCAAACGGTGTTTGACATACAATTACGTTTCAGAAAACCATATTTAATGAGGTTGAATATTCAAACGCATCTAGGCACATTTTTTACTTATGATTTATATTTTCAGTTTATTTGACTTCACTTTCTACTTTTCATTTTCATTGTTTTTCAGGAAAGAAATTTCGTTTACAATAGAGGATTAGTAGGTAACTATGGTTTCTTAAAATCAGCTTGTGATATACGGTTTGTAAGATCTAAGATATTATTGTAATTTACAGTACCTCCTTAGGTGAATGAGAAAAGTGAATCATGTTCTGATAACTCAGGAACTTGTATCATTTAGCTAGTAAAAGGAAACCTCACCAACGGGCTTTGATCTGGTGGTATTCGTGTGATGATTATGTCTCCACTTCCTTTGGGATAAATCTTAACAATGTTCTTCTGCGTGAACCTGGCACTAATAATTCACCATAAATGCAGTAAGTATAGATATACGAAACTCATGACATGTGCACAAAATTCCTTGCAAAACCTAACTGGAGAGGTCAGTATATGTCGGTAAAAATGGTTTGGGTCAAAATGGGACATTTTTGTAAGGGTCGAAATATGCTACACCAGGTTGGATTGACCCATAGACACTTTTATGTCCATTTTCAAGCTTTTAAAAACCAAAACTTCAACTATGATCACATAATAATATTCTTAGATTAATAATGTGAGCTGACTTCCAAAGTTATACGAATCAAAATAGACTTTGAACCACATTTAACCCGTTTGATCCATTTAACCTGTTCCTTTATAGTTAGACTTTTAAGTAGACAAAATCTTACCTATTTGTTAAACATTGCAACTCAGATAAACTCATTCATAAGTAATTGGGTCCAAATTTTCACAACACCCTTTGAATCCTATTTTAATCAAAATTTTACATGAAGGGTTGCTTGAAACAAAAGAAGAAAATTTTGATTTTTGTTTAGTATACACTGTATTTTTTATATTTGTAAAGATGAACTGAAAATAATTAAAATGCCTTGTATCATGTTTTTCATATAATGGTGGTTGTGGTTATGTGAAAAAGCGGGATACCAGTTATTTGGATGAATGGTATCTATCGGATACCAGTTCTTTGAAATAAACGAAATAAGTGGTAAAGAATATGAAAGTTATCAGATACCAGTTCTTTGAGTATAGTTATAAGTGGGAAGAAGTGTAATGTGAACCTCCAAACAAGTACCTGCCTATTTTCATTGGTGAGCGACATTTCGCCGTGCACAACATGGGCATTCTCTGAATCACCGTAAAAGGGCTCCAACTAACAACAACAAAATCAAATACACATGAGTTATTAACTACACTAAAAAAAACATTACAAAGACAAAAAGAAAGAGACTTGGTACAAAAGTGTGTGAACGATACTTTTTCAATTTAGAGCTGTGTTTTAATATTAAATAGTAAAGAGTAAAGTAGCAAAGAGGAATGGGTCAAACAGGTAAAAAGTCGCCTAATATTAAAATTTAAAGAATACAACGTTATATATCACTTTTGAACCGAACCTGTTATTAAATGATTCAAATGTGTGTTACAACGTCAAGAAGTTCAGTAACCCTTCACCGCCCTGTGCTTCTGTGTTTTTGAATCCCCCAATAATCTGGTATTAGCCTGAAACCGAAAAAATACACATAAGTAAGCAAGTACATTGCTTTATACCGGAAAATTAAGATGAATCCTTTTTAATCAAACTTTTACAAAATAATTCAGTTAACCCAGTAAAACCTGTCAGTATGGAAACGACAGCGGTAAACAAAGACAAACCTACAAAAGGAGAACCGTCGCTGCAATTTCTTGAACACAGCTTACAAACCTAACAATTATCATAAAATCATAGATAAATCATCAAATCTTAAATAGATTAGTCATTCAAAATTCTTTAAATCCATAATCAAAAGCATACACTTCTCAAAGAGTAAGCAAAGGTGCATCGGTTGGTTCTTCGATAAGTAGTTTTTTACAAAGTTAGTGTAACTCATTTCTTTAGCATTCACCTTCTCAACACTCCCTTTTGATTACCTCGTTCCCAAACATAATACAACCACAATGCACCCTTGCTGGATTCATCTCTTCTGTGGGCGAGGCCTCCTGTACGAACGAATTTAATCTTACAATGATGTTCATAGCACGAAATCTATTCATAACTAATGACAATGGCACAATGCTATTATGTTCAGTCTAGGAATTGCTTACATTATAATCTGCCATCGCATTCTCAAAACGATTATCTGATTATTTCACATTTTTATTTCCAAGCCAAATAAGTTCAGCTATATCCAAAATACTCAAAAGTTGGTATCACCTTCCGCAAAAGTAGTAAACATATGAACTCGATTCCAACACAAATTCGCCAAAAAGCATTTTTCAGAACCAACTAACCTGAACAGAACAAAAAGCAAAAAAATAGTGATCTAAATACTAATTTCCACACACGCCAAGGGACTGTTATAATAGCTTATTTGTTCGCTTATCGGTGTACAAAAATTTTTAAAAGCCTTTTCAATTAGCTTATAAGCTTGTCAACTTCAGTTTACGGCCTAATAAAATTAATAACCCTATACTAATAAGCTCATAAGCTGGAAAAAGTGAGCTTACTGATTCTCGATATCTCAATAATCCGATAAACTCAACAACTATGAATGTCACAAAAAATGCTCTATGGAAAACAAAAAATACCAAAAAGAACATACCTTCAATTCTTAATCCTCCGCTAATGAGACGCTGCAAATTCCTCCATTGTCAACCATAATCGAAACCCTAATATTCATTTTTTTTATGGGTTTATTCTTTTGTAATAGGAAATCCCAAAAGAAATACCCTTGTAACTGGTATTGAAGCCAACATTATGTGGTATGTCAACCTTTTTTCTTTCATCATAAGAGCATGCTGTAAAACTATACCAAGTGTTTTTTTGAAAAAATAAACACAAATTTGAAACGCGATACAAATGGTTTTTTCATGAGGCTCAGATCTGCGAAAATCTAAACATGACATAAAAAAGTATGCAACCACAAAAATGTTGCGACAAATAACTGGCTCAGATCTGTATGTACGATTTAAGTCACAAAATCATCGTTATTCCCTAATGGCTGCAAACAAACACAGTTGCATAGTAATTATTTAAACTCTGCCATTCGGTTGTTGCCCTGCCAGCTTACGGTCAGATCATCCAAGACACAGTTTATGTGTGTCAGATTACAGAGATCATCATAGCCTTATGGAAAACATTATAAAGGATACGGGGGTGTAATCGGATAAAAGGGTATGCGAACCTGCCGTGGCTGCAAACACGGACCTGGTCGTGATGCCCCGCCAAGATACAGGCCGCTTTCACCCATCATGTTCCAGCTGCACATAAGCCATGCAATCCTACAATCCTGATCGCCTACAAAAAAAATCTCCATACTCATTACCATGGTTGCCAACTTATCCCAAAAGAATCTTGTAATACTAAACATAGCACCCAACACATCACGCAAACAACCACTAATAATCAATATCAAACAATACGCATTCGATCTACCACAACAATGGCCTAATACTTTTTCAACATAATGCAACAAATTGAATCAAAATAACCGAAATTTACCCCAACAATCGACATTAACCAAATTCAAATAACCTTAAATCTTATTTAACACATCGCTATAAATCAAATCAAAATAATCAGAATTTCAGATAACATAACCCATTAAGAAAGTTAAAAAAACGCCATATGAACATAAGGCCAGATTTCAGAATAACCAACCATAAAAAATTCAATACAAAAGTAAATAAGCTCATAAGCAAACCTTTAAATCATCAGAACAACACCCACATACCCAGATACCTTCTTTGATAAAAAAAAAAAAAAAAAAAAAAAACGCGATCTACCTAATCTAAAAGTATATAAAGCAAGAAGAAAACGGGGGAAAACCTGCGGCCATGATATGGTAAGAAGCTTCACAAAGCGTTTATGTGGGTGTAACAAAGGCAGCTGGCAATCATATAACCACACAAAAATAAAATAATAATTCCCTGTAGATGCTACTGTAGATCCTCTTACAAAAATCACTATAGATCAATCGGTGTCGGATCGGGCAAAAGCCAGGCGGTCGGATCTTGTGGTTTGCCGGATAACAATTGGAGCGGCAAAGTAATGAGAGAGGATGTAAGAGATAAACGTTTGGAGCCGGACGGGTACCAAACCCTTTTTATCGGGTATGGGCTATGGACTCCTAAAGTTTATAGGCAAAGTCTATGGTGAATAATATTCCATATTTATACTTTAGTTATAATTAGTTCATGTGTATGGATAAATGAAAGGGAAACTAAAGTGAGTTGAACCAACTTATTAACTAATTATACAATGCTAAATAGTAGGAGTGTCAATCGAGTCGTGTTCGGGTTGACCTATTCGGGTTCGCGGGTTATTATAACCTCTACTGATTAGCCTCAAACAGTCAACTTAAATCAACCACGGATGTGGTCAAATAAAGTCAAACCAATTGAAGACAACTAACCAAGGAGTATAGTGTTTTCCCGGGTCGTTATATCCCAGCGAAGCGTGAAATTGTGTTTATAGACGAATTGTGATCAAGTGCTATTGAATGGAAAAGGGTTTTGGAATTATTGAACTAAGGAAATAAAAGAGAATAGCTTTAAACAAGGTATGGAAATAAATACAGGAAACCAAATTACTTAAAAACGTCTAAAATCTAAAAACGTACGTTTAAATTTAAATAAACGTAAACATACAAAATAAAAAGTGAAATTTGATAAATAAAAGGCCCACGGATATGAAAATTATATTTTTACAATTCTAATAATAAAAGAAAATTATTAGAAAAAAGAAAATTATTTATTTGACTTATTAATTAATTATTATTAATTAAAAACTATTTTTAACTATTAAATAATTACCTAAAAAGTAAGAAAATAAGAAATAAACTTAGAAAAATGAAATTATGACTTAGATAAATCTAAAATATTATAAAAATTATTTTAAAACTGAAAATATATTTTTTACACTTTTTATCTAATTATTATTAATTAATTACTAATTAATAATTATTTAAACTAATTAAAATTCTAATAAATACTAAATGATCAAAGAAAAATCTGAAATTTTTTCTATAAATACTCTAAGGTGACAAGAAGATAAGAAAAATATAAAATTGAAAAGTGCTTTTTTGAAAAAGCTGAAAATAAGCCAAATGGCTTAAATAGAAGCTATCACTTATTTTTATGTGGGTTTTTCTTGGATTTTCTTTTACAAATCTATTAAGCTACTGGAAATATGGAACTTTAATGAAGGTGAAAACTTTGGAACTCAACAATAAGCTCAGCACAAGCTTAAAAGCTTAACAGATGAGCTTATGAGCTTATATTTATGAATCAAGCTCAAACAAGCTTTAAATAAGCTACACAGTTGGAAACCAAAGACAAAATAAGGTTAATATAAACTAAGGAACTGGAAAAGGACAAAATGGCACAATGGAATTCACTGATAAGCTTAAAATAAGCTAATAAGCAAATCCACAAATACCCTCTGAGGTACACACAAGTCTGCAGGCTTTTTGAGGTCTGAATAAGCTAGGGGCAAAAGCTCCCAAGCTCAAAATGAGCACTGACCTAACAAGCTAGCTGACTTGGCTATTCAAAAAGCCAATAAGCTCTGAGTGGAACCCACTAAGAAGCTTGAAATGAGCTTATGAATGAAGCACAATTACACTGATGATCAGTGTATGCTGATAAAATGGGACAAGCTAAAAGCAAGTAGCAGCCCTATCAAATAAGCCAAGAAATGTAAAACAAGCTTTGAACCTTTGAGATGGGTAGCTAAGCTTTACAAAAAACTAAAACACACAAGCTGAAGCCTACTGATGAGCTTATGATGAGCTTGTGAAAAGTGCTCACCTATACTGATGACTCAGTATAGGGAGTTGCTTTTGAGAAAAAACATGAGCATGATAAGCAGTTATAATAAGCATGAGATGACAAATTAAGCATGCACACAACAAACTAGCAAGAAAGGCTTCTCAAAACACTAAATTACACAAGCTAATGCTAACAATCTAAGATTATGCAAGCTATTGAAAAAGACTAACAGATCTGTGCACAGGGGAGATTTTGACTTTTTGATTTATGAACTAAGTTGACTTATATGAACTTTGATCCTAAACTAATGACTGATTATGATAAATTAAGCTAGTGGGATGTTAAATTGAGCTAAATAAACAACTTGTGAGCTAAATTGATGAAAATGGACACAAATCTCTTAACAGTGAACTGTTAATAAGAGATAAGTGGTGATTTTGACTTTTAAACAAACAAGGACAGGTTTTTCTTGTATCTCTGAGTTATTAGATACTACTGTGACTGATAACAACAACAAACAATACCACAAACAACCTTAATCACAGTTCACTACAGCAAATCCAAACATCCCTTAACTTGGCTGATTTTTAGGTTTTCAAAGGATCTAAAAGATTAAGACCATGCAACTGATTTTAAGCTTCATATTATCATAACATAGGACTAAAGAAGCATTAAACAACAACAATAACAACATGAAACTCAGAAACAACAATTATGCTAGTTTGACTGTCAAACTAAGATTTTAAGCAACTACAAATTCTAAAGAACAAGCTAACTGTTTTAATGGATGATTTTACTTAACTATAACTTAGAAACATGAAAACACAGAGATTTAGGCTATAAGCTACTTATATAGTGAAATGCAAAAAATGCTTAAAAAGGGCTTACAACTGCAATTCAGCTGAAAACAAAGAACAAGGACCAAGGACCAATTGTAATACCCTTCCACTCAGCTTCTGAACCCAAAGGCCATCCAATATTTACCCTGCTCCAGCTTTCTTGATCATCTTGGCTGAATTCTTGATTTTTTATCTAACTTATGTGATTTTTTTTTGGTATTTTTGGTTTTTATCTCTAAACTAACTTTTATGGTTTCTAACAGCTTTTAGAAGCTATCTAGGAGCTTATATGATCTTGATAAGTCCTTATCATCAACTAAAATAACATATAAGTAAACTTGAGAATTTTGAGCTTAAAAATGGCATAAACTGAATTCGTACTTGAAACTTGAAATTGATTACTGAAAAAGGTTTACAATACACTGAAATAACTTAATTCAAGACTTGAAAGCTTAAACATACACTAGAAATTGGAAATGAACTAATACGAATTACATAAACTAAAATTACACTAGATACTTTTTTACATTGCTTCTCCCTTGATATATATTGACCTCTAGCACTTTGTCGACCTCTCTGAATGCATCCCACCATATCTTGGCCCTTGATTTCATCAATTTCATCATAAACGTCCATTTGGCATTTTTGGCGCCAAAACGTACAAAAGCAGGAATGGGTATTTTTTTGAGGTAATTAAAGAATTTTGTTGGATGTGGAGGTGGAAGAGAGTGGTTAGACAGCTGGGGTGATGAGTTGGGGGGCTGAGGTGTAAAAGTTATGGCGGTTTTGGAGGTGGTTTTGGTTTGGCGGGGTTGTGTGAGGGAGATGGGTTTGACTGAGGTCAAACCCTGGTTTTTAAATACTGGGTTTAGTTAAAATGGAGTGGGCCGGGTTATGTTTTAATTGTGTGGGCTGGGTTATTTATAGATAGGATTTTGGGTTGGTTTTATTTTGGGTTTAATTAAATACTTGGTCCGGTTTGGTTAAGTGAATAAAACAAGGACCATTTTTGTAATTTTTGGATTTTTGAGGGGCTGAATTGACAACTTTCCAAAGTTATCAAAAGGATCAATATTGCCAAGTTTCAATAGTCCAGGGACCATACATGTAATTTCCAATAATAGAATTTTCCCAGGGACCATACTTGTAAATTATTGAAACTTTTCACCAAAGGACTAAATATGACAACTTATGATTTCAAAAGGACCTTTGGTGACTTTTCTTACAAAACAAATGCCTAGGGACTAAATTTGACAAGTTTTGAAAGTTGAGGGACTGAAACTGCCAATTTTGCAAACTTTGTTCATTTTTCAATTGTTTTCTAACATTTTGCATTTGAAACATATAAAACACAATCACTGGGATATTTTCAGTATTTTGATGCATTTCTGAGTGTTTTTGGATGTTTTGGCAGTTCAGATACGACAAAAATGATGAGTATTTACACACTCATCAATCCCCCACACTAAACTATTGCTAGTCCCTAGCAATATTTTTGAAAATTTAATGGATTTTATCTCTTTACCAAAAGCCATTACTTCTGGAGTAGCCAATGTTTTAGTATGTGATACTTTGGTACAATGATAACCAAATGATTTTGAGCAAATCATCAGCTGTCAACGGGTTTGATTTGTCTTTACCAGAAGCTGTTTGCTTCTGGACTAGCCAACTCTTAGATAAAATAATTATTATCTTTGGTGAGCTGATTACCAATTATGGTATTCCAATGCCTTTACCACAAGCCATAACCTTGCGGGCTAGCCTAACTCTTCACTTATAAAGATATGGTGAGTCGAAAACCATTCAATTTTTGGCAAATTGCAAGCCATATACGGATTTGATATATCTTTACCATGAGCCGTTTGCTCCTGGATTAGCCAATCCCTATGTGGGTTAGACATGGCGGACTGATAACCATTTATTGCGTTCTAAGTGAGAAAAAATTTTAAAATTTTGGCCAAAATGGGGAATAGGGCACTAGAAGGTACAATGTGACAAAATTCGCCAGAATTCCCCCCCACACTTAGAACTGAATATTGCCCTCAATATTCAAAGTACCGGTTGTTAAACCAACACTTAGAACGTGAAAGGGAAATACTAATAGCCATTATTTTGATATATAAACATGTATTTTTTTTTTTTTTTTTTTTTTTTTTTTTTTTAATTAAAATATATACATATATACAATATGTGGGGCATCTCCCCCACACTTGGGTGGTAGAACAGAGAAAGAAGTCAGAAATATGGGTGAAAACCCATATGGTGCTAATGTTTTTGATCACCGAGTCACTAGCTTGACTCGATCCCCGAATTTATTGGTCCATGGGGAAAGTTTGAAGATCCGGGACAACCATGGGTGGTATGTCCTCTCCAAAGTAGTGTTTCAAACGATGACCATTCACTTTAAAATTTGGACCGTCATTTTGAGATAACTCAACGGTACCATATGGATAAACTTTTGTAACAGTGAATGGACCAGACCAACGGGATTTGAGTTTTCCCGAGAAAATCTTCAATCTTGAATTGAAAAGAAGGACTCGATCACCAACGTTGAAAACGCGGTTCTTGATTTTAGAGTCATGAATCTTCTTTGTCTTTTCTTTATAGATCAAAGAGTTCTCGTATGCTTGATCACGCAGTTCATTTAATTCATTCATTTGAACTTTACGGTGATCACCCGCAGTTTGGAGGTCAAAGTTAGCATGTTTCAAGGCCCAGTAGGCTTTGTGCTCTAATTCGATCGGAAGATGACATGCCTTTCCGTACACAAGCTTGTAAGGTGTACACCCGATGGGTGTTTTGTAAGCTGTACGAAAGGCCCATAGTGCATCATCCAATTTATCCGACCAGGATGCACGATTTTCTCCTACAGTCCTTTCCAAGATTCTTTTAATACCCCGATTTGAAACTTCTACTTGCCCACTTGTTTGTGGGTGATACGCAGTAGAAAGACGGTGAGTTACACCATACTTTTGCATGACTTTATCAAATTTGTCATTGCAAAAATGCGTACCACGATCACTGATTATAGCACGTGGAGTTCCAAAACGGGCAAAAAGAGCTTTAAGGAATTTTACAACGACTCTGGCATCATTAGTGGGTAAAGCTTTTGCTTCAACCCATTTTGACAAATAGTCAACAGCCACGAGAATGTATTTATTTCCTCGAGATGATGGGAATGGCCCCATAAAGTCAATGCCCCAGACATCAAAGATTTCACAAACTTGAATAGCATTTTGTGGCATTTCATTTCGTTGTGAAATATTTCCGTGACGCTGACAAGCTTCACAAGTTTTGATGAAATCTTGGGCATCCTTATAGATTGTGGGCCAATAAAACCCGGAATCAAACACCTTTTTGGCGGTGTAGTTTGGACTATGATGGCCCCCAGTGGGTCCAGCATGGCAAGCTTTGAGAATGTCAATAGCTTCCTGTCCGTAAACACACCGTCGGATGACTTGATCCGCACATATTTTGAACAAGTAGGGGTCGTCCCAGAAGTAATGTTTAACATCCTTGAAGAATTTATTCTTCTGTTGGGTCGACATCCCTTTCACTATGAAGTTACCCGCATGGTAATTTGCGAAGTCGGCAAACCATGGGGTAGTAGAATCTCCTCGAAAAGTAACCGCATTGAGTGTCTCGAGAGGAAATGTTTCATTTATTTCCTTTTTCTCGAAAACATCTTGGTGTGGGTTCTCTAATCGGGATAAATGATCAGCAGCTAGGTTCTCAGCTCCTTTTTTATCACGTATAATGATATCAAATTCTTGCAGGAGGAGAACCCAACGGAGTAATCTCGGCTTTGCATCTTGTTTTGCAAAGAGATATTTGAGAGCCGAGTGATCCGTATACACTACACATTTTGTCAAGATCAAATATGGCCGAAACTTCTCAAAGGCATACACCACAACCAACAATTCTTTTTCTGTAGTGGTGTAATGAGTTTGAGCTTCAGTCATGGTTTTACTTGCGTAGTGGATAGGCTGAAAGTGTTTGGCTTTTCGTTGCCCCAGGACTGCACCGATAGCAAAATCACTTGCATCGCACATGAGCTCAAAGGGAAAATCCCAGTCGGGGGCAACTAGAATGGGTGCCTCAGTAAGCTTTTTCTTTAATGTTTCAAAAGCTTTGATGCACTCGGGTGAGAAGATAAAAGGAGCATCCTTTTCAAGGAGATGAGTCATAGGCCAGGCGATTTTAGAAAAATCTTGTATGAATCTACGATAGAAACCGGCATGACCCAGAAAACTCCTAATACCTTTGACGGTAGCGGGATGAGGCAATTTAGCAATGACATCAACTTTAGCTCTGTCAACCTCAATCCCGTTTTTTGATATCTTATGGCCGAGGACAATGCCCTCTTTGACCATAAAATGACTCTTCTCCCAATTTAGACAAAGATTGGTGTCTTTACACCATTTTAACATGTTTTCTAAATTGGAGAGACATGCTTGGAACGAATCCCCAATGACCGAGAAGTCATCCATAAAGACCTCCATAGTTTTCCCGATCATATCGGTAAATATGGCCATCATACACCTCTGGAACGTGCCTGGAGCATTACATAAGCCGAAAGGCATACGTTTATAAGCAAAGGTTCCATAAGGGCATGTGAAGGTAGTCTTTTCTTGATCTTGTGGATCAATGGGAATTTGAAAGTAACCCGAGAAACCGTCAAGGAAACAATAGTACTCGTTTCCCGCTAATCTCTCAAGCATCTGATCCATAAAAGGTAGAGGAAAATGGTCTTTACGGGTGGCATCATTTAACTTACGATAGTCAATGCAAACACGCCACCCCGTAACCAATCGAGTTGGAATCAACTCATTTTCATCATTTGTGACAACAGTTATGCCACCTTTTTTGGAACACAGTGAATGGGACTAACCCAAGGACTATCAGAGATGGGATAAATCAATCCTGCATCAAGAAGTTTGAGGACCTCTTGTTTGATAACATCGTGGATTTTAGGATTCACCCTTCTTTGATGTTGGACTGCTGGTTTAAAGTCATCCTCCATTAAAATTTTGTGAGTACAAAATTCAGGGTCGATACCCTTTATGTCGGAGAGTTTCCAAGCAATTGCTTGCTTGTGTGACTTCAAGACCTTTATTAGAGCAGTCTTTTCCTCATCACTTAAATCTTTAGCAATAATGACGGGTAATTTATCATCACCCTCCAAAAATGCATACTCAAGATGAGGCGGTAAGTCTTTGAGTTCGACCTCAGGAAATTCATCGGTTTTCTCAACTGATTTGATTTCCTCATTATGAAGTTCAACGGGAGGGAGTGGATGAGAATTGTCCTGATTCAACAATTTCTCAAGAAGAAGAATATCTCCCTCCAGATCAATCTCAGCGTTATCAATCCCTTCTAGAAATGAATCACACTTGAGAAAATCCTCGATTTCTTCCAAAATGAAATCACTTCTCTCAAACGGAGTGAGAGAAGGGGAAGAGTCGGAAATGATAGGTAGAGAAGATGTGGTGGGATCCCCACTCACAGAATTATGAGAATAACCAAGAAACTCTTGAGAGTACTCCTCTGAAACAATATCAATGACATCGATTCGGGTAACCGATTCAGAGTCATAATTTGAGGAGTACCTCGAAGTTTGATCGAGGGTTAAAGGTAACAGCTTCATTACCCACACGTAATGTGATTTCATGCTCAAATACATCTATGAGAGCACGGCCCGTTCTTAGGAATCCTCTTCCAAGAATGAGAGGAACCCTAGGATCAGCATCGAAATCAACACCCACAAAGTCAGCTGGAAAATGGAACTTTCCTACTTTCACAAATACGTCCTCAGCAATGCCAAGTGGACGAGATATTGAACGATCTGCAAGCTCAAGAGTCATGCAGGTAGGAGTAAGCTCAGGAAGAGAAAGTTTCTTCCATAATGATTTAGGCATCAGGTTTATGCTTGCACCAAGATCGGCCAAGGCATAGCATTCAACCATTCCTGGAAAGACACAAGGTAGTAGAAACCTTCCAGGATCTCCAAGCTTCTCGGGAAGCTTTTTCAAGATAACTGCTGAGCAGTTCTCATTTAATGGAGTCTTTGCCATTTCAAACAGTTTTTCCTTGTTGCTTAACAAGTGTTTGATTGTGGATGCAAACTTGGGCATCAGAATGATAGCATCCGCAAAGCTTATGTCAAAGTGTAATTCTTGAAAAATTTGGAAGAATTTATCCATTTGTTGACTAGCTTTTTCGCGGAGCTTTTGCTCATTTAAACGTGATGGGTAGGGAATAGAAGGTTTGGATTTAGGGTTTTCAACCGGGGTTTCAGGATGTTCAAAGACAACTTGAGGTTTAGTCTTGGGTTTCGGGACGTTGTTGGTACCTCCGTTATTAGTAGGAAGTACCTGGTCCTTAGTCACCTCAGGCTCACTTCCCACTACCTTGGGGGAAGAAGAAGAAGTGGTAGTGGAAATAGTGGGTCCCTCATATGAAACACCACTTCGGGTTGTGATCGCCTTAACATCGCCCTTCGGGTTAGCGATCGTGTTGCTCGGAAGTTTTCCTGAGCCCGAAGGTTGATCATTTAAAGATTTTTTAATCTCAGAGATCTGGCTGACCAACAACCTGTTTGTGTCCTCTTGAGCTTTCATGAATTGCCTCAATAACTCATCAGATGATGGTTGTGGGGCTGGAATGGCTTGATGTTGATTAGGGAAATTTTGGATTCGGTTATTTTGATTATAACCTTGATGTTGAAAATTCCCTTGATTTGGATTACCATTTCCCTGAAAATGATTTCCCTGGTTGTAATTGTTTCGGTTAAAGTTTCCTTGGTGTTGGAAACCTTGATTCTGTCCAGAATTGAAATTCCCTTGGTTTTGATAACCTTGGTTCATTCGAGGTTGATTTTGGTTTCGGTTTTGCAAATTCTGGTTCTGATTAAAACCGGGTGGTCCTTGGTAGGTGTTAGCTCGGTAACTTGGTTCCATTTGAGGACGGTATTGATTACCTCCCTGATTTGAAGTACCGGCTATAGCATTAACTTCAAATGGACTACCATCGGTGGCAGTACAGTTGTAGTATGCGTGAGGGCCACCACAAGTAACACAGACTTCCACTTTCTTCACTTCAGCATGTGAAGGATTTTGTGTGAAAGTGACTTTCTTTTGGTTTGAGAGAACCAAAGCTTGAATAGCGTCCGTGAGTTTATCAATCTTAGCATCGGTGCTAGAAGTACTCACGGGAGATGAAGTAGAAGGACCAGCACTAGCCTGAGAATGATATGGCTTTGTTCGTGCAGTACGGACCTTAGACTTATTTTCAATAATCGCTAAAGCTTCTTTGATGGTTTTGCTCAAAAAGTTACCTCCAGAGGAGGCATTGAGAGAATCTTGGTCAGATTGGCTCACACCATTATAGAAAGTGTCGATTTGCATCAACTCGGTGAAACCATGATGAGGACATTTACGAAGCAATTCTTTGAAACGATCCCACGCGTCACTAAACGATTCATCAAATCTTTGTGTGAATTTGATGATTTCATTTTTAATACTTGTCGTTCTAGACGGTGGAAAGAATTCGTTTACAAACTTTGTAACTAAGTCCTCCCATGTCTCAATTGAACGAGGGGGTTGTTTTTCAAGCCATATCCGGGCTTGTCCCTCGAGAGAAAATGGGAATAGAAGAAGTTTGATTGAGTCAGAAGGGATGTTCTTATATTTGATGGTAGATGTAATCTTGTTAAACCATCGAATGTGAGCATGAGGATCATCCCTCTCAAAACCGTAGAATTGACTTGAGGTTACAAGATTTAGTAACCCGGTTTTGAGCTCAAAACTTTCAGCCACGATGGCTGGAACAACAATGGCATCTCCATAACCCTCGATGGGTGCTTGGAGAAGCTCATTCATCGGCAAATCTGCCATGATGACAGGGTCAGTACGTACCTCAGATACGACTGATGGGGCAGAACGTCTACGACGTCTTCGAGGTATGTTTCCAAGCTCACGAAAAGGGCTTGAAGACCTAGAAGAACGAGTGCGCATGCACTAAGACGAGTCTAAGAATCCTTTATAGTGGAGGAAACTTAGAAAAGGGTAAGAAGATTCTTTTTGGGTTTTATTTATATTTTTCGTTTTTGAAAAGTGAAGATGAAAACAAATCCAATCAAAACAAGATCGAGGCAACACGACAGTGAACTTAAACCAATAATCACAAGATGAATGGCTTCTTTGAAAAAGGTACACCACTCACAAGGATACAAAGGCAAGTTTTAATCTTTAGTTTGGGAACTTATTATGGTCGTACCCCCAGTTAGGTAGTACTCTGTCTTGGTTCTCGATGGTAAATTTTATTGTTGTTATTTATTAAACAAAAATTCTTATTGTATTTTTATCTTTATATATATATATAGAAACAAAAGAAAATATTTTTGTGTTTTATATGTTTATGGAAGATTGAAATACGATATTTTTGGTACTCGATCCGTTAAACGAATTAACTTCACGAGTGTTTTGCTTTATATATGATGAATATACAAGAGATAGAAGATATACACAGATTGGGTTTCAAAAACACGATACTGCAAAACGTTTAAAACACGCAACACACCTCCCCGGCAGCGGCGCCAAAATTTGATTAGCCTCAAACAGTCAACTTAAATCAACCACGGATGTGGTCAAATAAAGTCAAACCAATTGAAGACAACTAACCAAGGAGTATAGTGTTTTCCCGGGTCGTTATATCCCAGCGAAGCGTGAAATTGTGTTTATAGACGAATTGTGATCAAGTGCTATTGAATGGAAAAGGGTTTTGGAATTATTGAACTAAGGAAATAAAAGAGAATAGCTTTAAACAAGCTATGGAAATAAATACAGGAAACCAAATTACTTAAAAACGTCTAAAATCTAAAAACGTACGTTTAAATTTAAATAAACGTAAACGTACAAAATAAAAAGTGAAATTTGATAAATAAAAGGCCTACAGATATGAAAATTATATTTTTACAATCCTAATAATAAAAGAAAATTATTAGAAAAAAGAAGATTATTTATTTGACTTATTAATTAATTATTATTAATTAAAAACTATTTTTAACTATTAAATAATTACCTAAAAAGTAAGAAAATAAGAAATAAACTTAGAAAAATGAAATTATGACTTAGATAAATCTAAAATATTATAAAACTTATTTTAAAACTGAAAATATATTTTTTACACTTTTTATCTAATTATTATTAATTAATTACTAATTAATAATTATTTAAACTAATTAAAATTCTAATAAATACTAAATGATCAAAGAAAAATCTGAAATTTTTTCTATAAATACTCTAAGGTGACAAGAAGATAAGAAAAATATAAAATTGAAAAGTGCTTTTTGAAAAAGCTGAAAATAAGCCAAATGGCTTAAATAGAAGCTATCACTTATTTTTATGTGGGTTTTTCTTGGATTTTCTTTTACAAATCTATTAAGCTACTGGAAATATGGAACTTTAATGAAGGTGAAAACTTTGGAACTCAACAATAAGCTCAGCACAAGCTTAAAAGCTTAACAGATGAGCTTATGAGCTTATATTTATGAATCAAGCTCAAACAAGCTTTAAATAAGCTACACAGTTGGAAACCAAAGACAAAATAAGGTTAATATAAACTAAGGAACTGGAAAATGACAAAATGGCACAATGGAATTCACTGATAAGCTTAAAATAAGCTAATAAGCAAATCCACAAATACCCTCTGAGGTACACACAAGTCTGCAGGCTTTTTGAGGTCTGAATAAGCTAGGGGCAAAAGCTCCCAAGCTCAAAATGAGCACTGACCTAACAAGCTAGCTGACTTGGCTATTCAAAAAGCCAATAAGCTCTGAGTGGAACCCACTGAGAAGCTTGAAATGAGCTTATGAATGAAGCACAATTACACTGATGATCAGTGTATGCTGATAAAATGGGACAAGCTAAAAGCAAGTAGCAGCCCTATCAAATAAGCCAAGAAATGTAAAACAAGCTTTGAACCTTTGAGATGGGTAGCTAAGCTTTACAAAAAACTAAAACACACAAGCTGAAGCCTACTGATGAGCTTATGATGAGCTTGTGAAAAGTGCTCACCTATACTGATGACTCAGTATAGGGAGTTGCTTTTGAGAAAAAACATGAGCATGATAAGCAGTTATAATAAGCATGAGATGACAAATTAAGCATGCACACAACAAACTAGCAAGAAAGGCTTCTCAAAACACTAAATTACACAAGCTAATGCTAACAATCTAAGATTATGCAAGCTATTGAAAAAGACTAACAGATCTGTGCACAGGGGAGATTTTGACTTTTTGATTTATGAACTAAGTTGACTTATATGAACTTTGATCCTAAACTAATGACTGATTATGATAAATTAAGCTAGTGGGATGTTAAATTGAGCTAAATAAACAACTTGTGAGCTAAATTGATGAAAATGGACACAAATCTCTTAACAGTGAACTGTTAATAAGAGATAAGTGGTGATTTTGACTTTTAAACAAACAAGGACAGGTTTTTCTTGTATCTCTGAGTTATTAGATACTACTGTGACTGATAACAACAACAAACAATACCACAAACAACCTTAATCACAATTCACTACAGCAAATCCAAACATCCCTTAACTTGGCTGATTTTTAGGTTTTCAAAGGATCTAAAAGATTAAGACCATGCAACTGATTTTAAGCTTCATATTATCATAACATAGGACTAAAGAAGCATTAAACAACAACAATAACAACATGAAACTCAGAAACAACAATTATGCTAGTTTGACTGTCAAACTAAGATTTTAAGCAACTACAAATTCTAAAGAACAAGCTAACTGTTTTAATGGATGATTTTACTTAACTATAACTTAGAAACATGAAAACACAGAGATTTAGGCTATAAGCTACTTATATAGTGAAATGCAAAAAATGCTTAAAAAGGGCTTACAACTGCAATTCAGCTGAAAACAAAGAACAAGGACCAAGGACCAATTGTAATACCCTTCCACTCAGCTTCTGAACCCAAAGGCCATCCAATATTTACCCTGCTCCAGCTTTCTTGATCATCTTGGCTGAATTCTTGATTTTTTATCTAACTTATGTGATTTTTTTGGTATTTTTGGTTTTTATCTCTAAACTAACTTTTATGGTTTCTAATAGCTTTTAGAAGCTATCTAGGAGCTTATATGATCTTGATAAGTCCTTATCATCAACTAAAATAACATATAAGTAAACTTGAGAATTTTGAGCTTAAAAATGGCATAAACTGAATTCGTACTTGAAACTTGAAATTGATTACTGAAAAAGGTTTACAATACACTGAAATAACTTAATTCAAGACTTGAAAGCTTAAACATACACTAGAAATTGGAAATGAACTAATACGAATTACATAAACTAAAATTACACTAGATACTTTTTTACATTGCTTCTCCCTTGATATATATTGACCTCTAGCACTTTGTCGACCTCTCTGAATGCATCCCACCACATCTTGGCCCTTGATTTCATCAATTTCATCATAAACGTCCATTTGGCATTTTTGGCGCCAAAACGTACAAAAGCAGGAATGGGTATTTTTTTGAGGTAATTAAAGAATTTTGTTGGATGTGGAGGTGGAAGAGAGTGGTTAGACAGCTGGGGTGATGAGTTGGGGGGCTGAGGTGTAAAAGTTATGGCGGTTTTGGAGGTGGTTTTGGTTTGGCGGGGTTGTGTGAGGGAGATGGGTTTGACTGAGGTCAAACCCTGGTTTTTAAATACTGGGTTTAGTTAAAATGGAGTGGGCCGGGTTATGTTTTAATTGTGTGGGCTGGGTTATTTATAGATAGGATTTTGGGTTGGTTTTATTTTGGGTTTAATTAAATACTTGGTCCGGTTTGGTTAAGTGAATAAAACAAGGACCATTTTTGTAATTTTTGGATTTTTGAGGGGCTGAATTGACAACTTTCCAAAGTTATCAAAAGGATCAATATTGCCAAGTTTCAATAGTCCAGGGACCATACATGTAATTTCCAATAATAGAATTTTCCCAGGGACCATACTTGTAAATTATTGAAACTTTTCACCAAAGGACTAAATATGACAACTTATGATTTCAAAAGGACCTTTGGTGACTTTTCTTACAAAACAAATGCCTAGGGACTAAATTTGACAAGTTTTGAAGGTTGAGGGACTGAAACTGCCAATTTTGCAAACTTTGTTCATTTTTCAATTGTTTTCTAACATTTTGCATTTGAAACATATAAAACACAATCCCTGGGATATTTTCAGTATTTTGATGCATTTCTGAGTGTTTTTGGATGTTTTGGCAGTTCAGATACGACAAAAATGATGAGTATTTACACACTCATCATCTACCCAAACACGACCCATTTATTAATCGTGCCAAGAAACTCAACCCTAACCCAGACCTGCATAACACGTGTAACCCATTTGTGACCCGTTTAACATGTTTAAGTAAATATGTCAAGCGACGAATAGAGCTGGTGATTTGTCGATTTAACTAATTCAAAAGCAAAACAGATATGAGGATCTAAAAATTGATAAAAATAACATATAAATAACTATATGAAAATTTCAATGATATGTATCACTCATATTATGTATATAACAAAATATATTTAATCCAAATCTAACATAAAATCCAAGCTGTTGACATAAATAAATGCCTAAAAACATTATCAATATTTATTCATATCTCTATGTTTTGATGATCACAAAATGTAAACTCATTAAAACATAAACTTATAAATTAAACAAGTACTTAGTTGTAAATATTCACTTCTACAACTAAAATCACTTAAGGTATGAATGAACTAATGCTTAATGCATTATATGATCAAAGGAACATTTTCTTAAAAACTAGATTTTTTATAAAACATCAAAAACATTTTATATATTTTTGAAAAACATTTTTGGCATTAAATAAAAATGTTTAATCTTTTATAAAAATATGAATTCAAATTTTTAACCAAAATCAGTTAAAATGTTCCAGAAAAACCTTCCCCACAAAAGGACAAAATTGGCCAACGTTCAGTAGGGGCGGCCCCCTTAATTTTACTAGGCGACCCCCTTAATAATTAAGGGGACCGCCCCCGCTCCAGTAGGCTCCAGCTGTCCAGATTTTTCCCTATAAATACAAGCCTTCTCTTGGATTTTTTCTTAACCCTTTTGCACTAAAACTTTCTGTTGTAGATCTCATTCATATCTAAACAAAAACCTTTGATCATGTAATCTTAAGCATTGGTTTCCAAGTGATCCAAGCTTCCACCATCCAAGTGCAAAAGAAGAATACTTCTATCAATCAAGATTAGAAGTATTACAACTTAGTATCACTTTGTTACTTAAGTTGTGTGTTTAACAAAGTTTGTAAATCATTCATTCATTTGTATGTAAGGTGTGTGTTGTAGATTAGTGTTGTGTGTAAGTAGTGAAGATGTTGTATAAGTAGTTGTGGTATAGAAGTTGTGAGGTCAAAATGTAGAAATCGTGAAGCCGTGGTGTAGAAGTTGTGAAGCCGTAGCTTAGAAGACATGAAGTCCTTGTGTTGAAGTCATGAAGCCGTAGCATAGAAGCTGTGAAGCGGTCGTGTTAAAGTTGTGATGTTCTAGTCGTGAAGTCTTAGTATTGAAGTCGTGAAGCCGTAGCATAGAAGTTGTGTAGCGGTCGTGTTGAAGCCGTGAAGTCCTAGTCGTGAAGTCCTAGTGTTGAAGTCGTGAAGCCGTAGCATAGAGGTTGTGTAGCGGTTATGTTGAAGTCGTGAAGTCCTAAGTCATGAAGACATAGTGTTGAAGTCGTGAAGCCGCATCATAGAGGTTGTGTAGCGGTCGTGAAGAAGTCGTGAAGCCGTTGTGAAGAAGCCATGAAGAAGTCGTGATTAAGTCGTGTAGAAGTTGTGTTGTGAAGTTGTGAGATTGGTTCTAGCTACGATTAGAACTCGACATTTAGCTTTGTGTCGTTAAACCTGTGTAAGCCAAAGTTGTGTACGGTTTTCTCCGCCATAAGGGAGCTTGTTGAAGTTGTGAAGAAAACTCTCGAGCAAGGTGTGCTCGGGGAGTGGAGTAGGGCAAGGAAGGTGTCCTTGTAGCCGAACCACTATAAATCTCTCGTGTCTCGGTTAGATCTTTCCATACCTTATTTATTTCTTTACTTGCATCGTCATTACTTTCATACACATAGGCTTATATAATTGCTAGTATTAATTAGAGGTCAACTTCACATAAAGATCAAATTGAAAATCCATTCAAGAAACCAAAACTTTTACAATCAATTTAAAAGAATACTTATGTTACTAATAATAAGATTTAAGTTTTATTTTTCATAACAAACTAGAATCTAAAGTGTTTTAAAAATAAACAAAGGTTTTCATAATAAAATTAAAAAGACGTAAAACTATTCAACCCCCCCTTCTAGTTTTCCACAATTGGTATCAAGAGCCACGTCAATCAAGATCTTTAAAATATACTGTATTTTAAAACTTGAATCGATCTATGGAATTCGAAAAATATCTAGAAGGGGAATCTTTGCTAAAATCACCACTATTTGAAAACTATACTTTTCTTGAATGGAAAAATAAATTTGAAACTTATGTGAAATCAATTGATCTAGATCTTTGGCATGTCATTTCGATTGGTGATTTTGAAAGATAAACAAAAACGGATTTTGAAAGTCAAATTGATTATTTGAAAACAAAACAAAAAAAATAAAAATAAATAATAAAGCTAAAATAATTATTTATAAAATCTTGCCGAAAGTTGAATATGAAAGAATATTCTTCTGTAAAACGGCAAATGATATTTGAAAATTTTCTTAAACTTTCATCATGAAAAATGTCAAGCCAAAGATGAGGATTTTGATCTTGTACATGAATTAGTTATCTTAGAAAATTTAATAGATAAACTTTTAGATAAAATAGATACATGTGCTACTAGTTCAAATGTTGTTAATATAGGTGTTAGCGACGAAGACTACATGAATCAACTCCAAAGTGAACTCAATCCAAAATCATGAAGTGACACAGACGAAGGAGAAGATCATGATCCGTACAAGACATGTTCGGGTCAAGCCACTTCGGTTTAAATAAGATCATCATCTGAGACATTACGAAGAAAAGCTAGGACGTGAGGTAAGTTCTCTATTTAAAATTTCATAAGTAATTACTTCATGCATATAATCTTATTAATGCCTTAGGATATTTTTAGTCTGATAGGTTGCTTTGCCTTTACACTTTAGTTATATTCGTTCTGTGGCTTAATAAACTAGAAACCCTTTAGTTACCCCCCCTAAGTGTTAGTGAACCAAGCAATCTTCATATTTGGTACTCTTCGATAAGTAAATTTAGGAAATTAATTTCTTCTAAAAAGAGAATGACTACTGGAGAATCTATTGACTAGAAACTCAATTTGACCTAACGGTTGAATTGCTTCTATGTGAGAAGTTGGGTGTGTGTAACCCGTAAAAACGGTCGTGTTTAGCCTGAATTGAGCACCACTAGTAATAGTCTCATACTCATTCTCCAACTTGAATACATTATTCTTCCTAAATATACCTAACGATAGTTTACTGTTATGAACTTTGCTTTTCACTAGAGCTTTTCATTCCTAGATTTATGTCATCTTGCGTATATAAAATTTCTAGATGTTTACTTGCTCCTATGTGATTTGACTGCATGCCTTCGTAATTATTTGTTTAGTTGAATGCATTGTCATTATAATAGCTTTTGTTTTTCTCTAACTACTCTGACATGATGTATTTTTGTATTTAGTCATAATACATGCGTAAATGTCATAGGATATGTAGAAAGAGGTAGCATGTGACAATAGACTTGAGCATGAGATCTTTTATAAACCATTATTTTTTAAATCTATAATTAATGGGACTTATTTTTAAATTTGCAAAAACTTTACATTTTGGAAAAATGATTTTTTAATAGATTATGACACATTTCTATTAAACATGTTTCACCATCCTACCTTTCTTCCAAACTTGTGTCTATAATTGCGTGTTTATCAAAAACCAAAGATTGGAAAAATATGTTTTCTTTCCTCATAAAAACATTTTGAAATAAAGCCAAAACTATTTCATTAATATATTTTTCACATCCACATAAAACCTACTTTCAAGCATTGTTGAATAATGCCAAAAACATTTCTTTAAATCATGCTTGGTGATCTCATATATGTCATATATACTTGTGTATATGACACTTATAAGTGAACTAAATCAAAAATGAAAAATCATGGTTTACTTATTAAAGATCTCACTTGGTACAAGTCTAGAAGTCCATGCTATCACAACTCCCCATTCCCTTGTACATAGATAATCATTAGGATTAATTAACTAGCCTTTTAATCTTCCTAAGTATGATACTATGAATTACATGGTGCTATGTATTATCTTCTTGTCTAATATATGTATATACATGTTATATGCTTAATGAGTAGTTTGCATGTTAGATAAAGTTGCTTAAATAAATATGCTTAGCATATATGAGTTATTAAATCCTAAATTGCCTTGAAAGAAGTTGGACTTGCTTGAAACTAAACCCAAAAACACAACCTTTTCTACAAATTTATGCCAAAAACCCATTTCCAGTAATCTGGAAGTCAGCAGATGGGCGGCCCCCTTAAAATTAAGGGGACCGGCCCCTATTTAAGGGGACCGGCCATCTGGAGTGACGGATTACTATTTTCCTTTTCAATTTCCAACCCATTTTATCCTATACTTCCCAAAATTCACAAACACATTTTGTCACAAACCACCCTCCAAAATTTACCTTCCACAATCACATCATCACTACACCATACATACCCATTTGGAGAAGGAAGCTTGACATTTGCCATAACCCAACAAATGATGTTGTTCAAACTCAACCAACACCTAAACCTCATCCTAATGAACCCTTTCACACACATAACCAATCATCCATATGTCCACCTTCATTCACTCATAATTACCCAAGTTCACAAGTGTCTCCACCACCAAAAGTGTCACCACCACTTCCACCAAATAACAACCACTCTCCATCATCATCACCTTCCACTCAACACTTGAAGTTCATTGAAGAACTCAAGGAAGCCCATGAGCTTAATGCTCTCCTTGCTTTGCACCTTGCTCAAAGCAACTTAAACCCATCACCATCCATATCACCATCATTACCATCATCACCACATCACTTGAGTCAAATTGAGAAACATGTCAACAATTGTCCTTGTTGCATCTTTCTCCAAAGTCAAACCATCATTACCATCATCACCATCCATCTCACCATATCACCATCATCACCACATCACTTGAGTCAAATTGAGAAACATGTCAACAATTGTCCTTGTTGCATCTTTCTCCAAAGTCAAACCATCATTACCATCATCACCATCCATCTCACAATCATTACCATCATCACCACATCACTTGAGTCAAATTGAGAAACATGTCAACAATAGTCCTTGTTGCATCTTTCTCCAAAACCAAACCATCACCTTAAATGAGCGTCTCACTTGGATTGAGTATCTTCTCACTAGATCTAATCCAACACCACCACTTGAACAACATCAAAACCCTCATTCAACATGGTCAAGTCCAAGCTCTCCACCTCCAATTCCTCCATCAACACTCTCTCCAACATCCATACACCCAAACTTACAACCCCATTAATCTAATTTTTTTTACCCCCTCTTTACCATCATCTATCCAAAATAATCCAAGTTTTCATGTCTCAAGCAAGTCCAATGGATCTCTTAGGCAATTTAAAATTTTCTACTTATTACATGCTATAAGCAAAATATGATTGTTATGCTTATTTCTTGTCTTTAATATATGATTGTTATGCTTATTGCTTGTATACTTGATATCATGATATATATACATGCTTGATGATTAATAACATGCTTATTCCATAATATGTTTTAAATGTATGCATGCGTAATTAACATGTTTATGCCACTATTTAATCATTCTTGATGTACATGATTCAAATGGAGCTTGCTGCAAAAACACCCTAAAAATGATCCTTTTCTGAAAAAATTTCAAATTTGGTCGCCTGGGAAAACACCAGATGGGCGGCCCCCTTAATTCCCTAGGCGGTCCCCTTAATTTTAAGGGGGCCGGCCTACAATTAAGGGGACCGGCCATCTGGGCAGTAAAATTTACTGTTTTCTTTTGCATCTTGCGACCCCTTTTATCTAGCCCAAACCTTACCTAAATCAACCATCACCTCCATCAAACACCCACTTTCATTCACCATGCTATCACCAAAATCATCTCTAAGACACCAAAACTCCATCACCACCATCTCAATGTTAATCCCCAAGTGCACCAAATGCACCATCCAAAACACCCTTTCATCCATCAATAACCACACCAACTCACACCTTTCATCACCACCATCAAGAGCATCAACTCCACCTCCTACTCAAGAACCTCAATTCACCCAACTTGTCATTTCCATATCACCAATAACACCTCTTGATGCTCATTTCTCATCATCACCAATACCACCACATCCACAACCAAACCATCATCTTTGGTCTTAGAGATGAGATACACTACATGTTTTCATCCCTTGAACACATGCTTAACAACCAACCTCCACCACAACCTCCATCATTTTCACCCACTACACTACCACCACCTTCATTCTCACCAAATTAAGGATATGCAATGCTTAATCAAAAATAATTTTTCAAACCATTTTGTGTGCAAGCCCCATGAAAGATCATGTACTCCTAGAATGATTATGTAGATTGCAATACTTACTAGCTAATGTAGGATTGAATATAATCTTGGATGGTTGTGTATTTATACACAACATTTTTAATGAATGTCTTTATATGCAAGCTTATTTTTGCTATATATATGCTTGTGCTTCTAATATTTTTCTTGCAAGTATTCCATATATCGATTCCTTGGTGCCCCTAAACGAGGGGGAGTATACATCAAGGGGGAGTTTTCGTCCCGACAAATTTCACGTTTAAATTTTGTCGGCTTAACCTTTTTGATTCTACAAAAAGGGGGAGAAGTGAATGTAAACTCACTAAATACTTGTCCAAAAATAAACTTTTTGGTTTAATGAGTTTAGGTTTTGTAATCATCAAAAAGGGGGAGATTGTTGACATAAATAAATGCCTAAAAACATTATCAATATTTATTCATATCTCTATGTTTTGATGATCACAAAATGTAAACTCATTAAAACATAAACTTATAAATTAAACAAGTACTTAGTTGTAAATATTCACTTCTACAACTAAAATCACTTAAGGTATGAATGAACTAATGCTTAATGCATTATATGATCAAAGGAACATTTTCTTAAAAACTAGATTTTTTATAAAACATCAAAAACATTTTATATATTTTTGAAAAACATTTTTGGCATTAAATAAAAATGTTTAATCTTTTATAAAAATATGAATTCAAATTTTTAACCAAAATCAGTTAAAATGTTCCAGAAAAACCTTCCCCACAAAAGGACAAAATTGGCCAACGTTCAGTAGGGGCGGCCCCCTTAATTTTACTAGGCGGCCCCCTTAATAATTAAGGGGACCGCCTCCTATTTAAGGGGACCGCCCCCGCTCCAGTAGGCTCCAGCTGTCCAGATTTTTCCCTATAAATACAAGCCTTCTCCTGGATTTTTTCTTAACCCTTTTGCACTAAAACTTTCTGTTGTAGATCTCATTCATATCTAAACAAAAACCTTTGATCATGTAATCTTAAGCATTGGTTTTCAAGTGATCCAAGCTTCCACCATCCAAGTGCAAAAGAAGAATACTTCTATCAATCAAGATTAGAAGTATTACAACTTAGTATCACTTTGTTACTTAAGTTGTGTGTTTAACAAAGTTTGTAAATCATTCATTCATTTGTATGTAAGGTGTGTGTTGTAGATTAGTGTTGTGTGTAAGTAGTGAAGATGTTGTATAAGTAGTTGTGGTATAGAAGTTGTGAGGTCAAAATGTAGAAGTCGTGAAGCCGTGGTGTAGAAGTTGTGAAGCCGTAGCTTAGAAGACATGAAGTCCTTGTGTTGAAGTCATGAAGCCGTAGCATAGAAGCTGTGAAGCGGTCGTGTTAAAGTTGTGATGTCCTAGTCGTGAAGTCCTAGTGTTGAAGTCGTGAAGCCGTAGCATAGAAGTTGTGTAGCGGTCGTGTTGAAGCCGTGAAGTCCTAGTCGTGAAGTCCTAGTGTTGAAGTCGTGAAGCCGTAGCATAGAGGTTGTGTAGCGGTTATGTTGAAGTCGTGAAGTCCTAAGTCATGAAGACATAGTGTTGAAGTCGTGAAGCCGCATCATAGAGGTTGTGTAGCGGTCGTGAAGAAGTCGTGAAGCCGTTGTGAAGAAGTCGTGAAGAAGTCGTGATTAAGTCGTGTAGAAGTTGTGTTGTGAAGTTGTGAGATTGGTTCTAGCTACGATTAGAACTCGACATTTAGCTTTGTGTCGTTAAACCTGTGTAAGCCAAAGTTGTGTACGGTTTTCTCCGCCATAAGGGAGCTTGTTGAAGTTGTGAAGAAAACTCTCGAGCAAGGTGTGCTCGGGGAGTGGAGTAGGGCAAGGAAGGTGTCCTTGTAGCCGAACCACTATAAATCTCTCGTGTCTCGGTTAGATCTTTCCATACCTTATTTATTTCTTTACTTGCATCGTCATTACTTTCATACACATAGGCTTATATAATTGCTAGTATTAATTAGAGGTCAACTTCACATAAAGATCAAATTGAAAATCCATTCAAGAAACCAAAACTTTTACAATCAATTTAAAAGAATACTTATATTACTAATAATAAGATTTATGTTTTATTTTTCATAACAAACTAGAATCTAAAGTGTTTTAAAAATAAACAAATGTTTTCATAATAAAATTAAAAAGACGTAAAACTATTCAACCCCCCTTCTAGTTTTCCACACAAGCTACATATTTTATTTTTAGAGGCCTATATACTTAAACGGGTTCACAGGTTGACCCTTTCAATACTTACTCAACCCAAACACGACCTATTTATTAAACGGGTTAGACGGGTTGACCTGTTTTTTTACTCAAACCTGTTTATCCTCAACCCAAACTTGTTTAACTTCGTGTCGTTTATCGTGTTGTGTCGAGAATTGTCACCCCTATTGAATAGGTTAGTTGAGATGTTTATGTTTATGAACTTTATGATGTTCGTAGCATTATAGAAGCAAGTTTATAAGTTTAGTAATTTTTTTAAAAAATGACATGAAAATACTATAGAGTTAGTAAAATGCATAGCATTGGAAATGCTTTAAACCACATATTAGATGTTGTCATGATGATACGAGAAAGATGATATTAGTTACACAAGAGAAGATGTTTCCTTTGTGCTATTAAAATTAGGACTTAAAGTTATCGAATGTAAAGAAATTGCGATTAATTAGTGACTAAACTAAAACATTTATATACTGCTTCTGTTCTTAAAAGAGTGTTTATAAATAAACAAAAGTATAATCATGCAATTTCTAAAATGGCAACTTATGCAATTTTTTTTGACAAAAAGCTTTTTTTTTTTTTTTTTTTTTAATGGAACATTTTTTTTTTTGACAAAAAGCTTTTTTTTTTTTTTTCTTTTTAATGGAACATTAATAATGGTTTATATTTTAAGAAAACCTAGTCATTTTTCAGAAACTAAACATAAAAGACAATATTGGAAATCTAAATTACAAAAGACAATAAATTTTCAAAAATAATAGTGACACATACATTTTTTTTCCTTCCACGAAATGATTGTTACTCTAAGTATACAACCATGTTATCAAAAAAAAATAAAAATAAAAATAAAAAATCTTCGTGTTGGTGAAACTGTAATGACTGCAGTAGTGGAGGAGATAATAGAGTCTTCATCCTCCCATTACACTAGACTTCAATCAAATATAGTGGCTAAACTTTTTTTTATTAGATGTATTTAGAGGAAATTAAGATTTCTTACAAAAACTAATACTTTTTCCGTCTCAAATTAATCGTCTAAGTTTACTTTTTGAAATGTTCGAATTTAGTTATTATACTACTCCTTCCGTCTCAATTTATTTGTCAGGAGAGACAAAACACAAAGTTTAATAAAAGTGGGGCCACTTTAATTTTCAACCACTAAAATGGAATATTCCTCCACTAGATTCTCTAGTTTTTACTAAATAAGAAAAGTGGACAATTAATTTGAGACATCCATAAAAGGAAATATGGACAATTAAATTGAGACGGAGGGAGTATATACTAAAAACCAAGGAACAGTGGTGCTAAAGCACTGTTGCTACAGTAGTTCCACAATTTTTATTTTAAACCCTGAGGTTATTGATCCATTGCAAAGTTAGTCTTTAACGGTCGTTACTTAACAGTTGTTACTTAAATTTGCACCGGACCAATAACTTCAGGGACTGTTTCTGTGCAAATATTGAGCAGAAACAGCCCCTCAGGTTAACTTTTAATTTCAAAGTTAGTCCCTAAGGACTAAACTAACTTTGCAACATACCGACACTTTCAGGGACTAAAAAGGAAAATAACATTGCTACAGTACATAATAGTGTAGAACAGTGCTTTCTATAGTGCAGAGCAGTGTTTACTATTCATGGGCAACTGTAGCAAAAATGACGTGAATAGTCCCTCAGGTTATTTATAAATTACAAAGTTGCAAAATGTCGATAACTTTAGGGACTTTTTCGTAAAAATATCGTACTATTTTCAGAAATACTTTACGAAAATAGTACTTGCAGTTATCAATCTTTTGCATATTTAGTCCTTAACAAAAAAAATATTTGGACAATCGTTTCATTTCGAGTTTATATTAAATAAAATATTCTCGCAACAACGCGCGGGTACCCCACTGATCCGTCTGAAAACGGTCGTCTTTTATTTCTCTATCACACAAGTCAACCACTTGTGAATGGTCAACCGTAATAAATGATAAAAGGCAAACAGTCTCGGAACGAATGCTCGTGTGTAGTGTGAAACCAGGCAAGTGATCACCCGGATCGTTTCCCAACGAGGTGTGAATGAAAAACTGTGAAAAGCTAGGATTAGAGTGATTGATGATTTAGATTGCTTTTGATTTTGCTTTAAACAATTCTAAATAACAAATTAAAACAGATATGCACAATATTATTAAACGCGAATAAAATTAAACTAAAACGCGTAACGGAAAAGCTAAAATGGGACAAAAACTAAAATTTATAAAATTTATGAAATTTAAAACCTAAAAATGTAAAATTACTTAAAACTTATTTAAAAACTTAAATAATATTTTTTTTTTATACTTTTTATTTAATTATTATTAATTATTTATTATTTAATTATTAAACTAATTTAAATTATAAAAAATACTAAATGAACTAAGAAAATTCTAAAACTTTTTCTAAAAATATTACTAAGTAATTAGAAACTAAGAAAATTATAAAAATGAAAATTACTTAATTAAAATTTAAAAAGATAAATTCTATTAAATAGAAGCTATCACTTTATTTCTATTTTTGATTTTCTTAAGGACTAAAAATATTTTTATATTTTTCCTAGATTAAAAATTACAAAAGAAAATTATGAAAATTGGATTTATATTTTTCTGATTATTTTTCTATTTATTATGATTTAATTACTATATTAAACTAATTAAAAGATAAAAAATATTAAAACTATTAATAAAAATCTGAAACTTTTTTCTAAATTACTTGAGGATATTACTGAGCTATAAAAAATATGGTGGAGGTCACAGCTTATTCTGATAAGCAGAAATAAGCTAATAAGCTCGTATAAGCTTATAAGAGAAACTAGTTAAATATCTATGGCATGTAAAATCCAACGGAACTAGTGCCCTAGAGCAGTTGGGAAGGGGGTGTTGTGTTTAAGCGTGCTATCCTATCCGAGAGGTCCAGGGTTCGAATCCCACACACCCCACTTTTTGCTAAACTTTATTTTTTTGATTTTTTTTCTTTGAGATTTATCTAATAGCTATTAATAATGACTTTTAATACTGGACTTTATTTTTGGAACTCGAAAATTAAGCTGGAAACAGCTTTTGAAACAAGCAGTTGGCTTAAAAGCCTTTATGAACTAGAAAACTTCGAATGAGCTAAAAAGCTTCAAGATAAGCTATGAGCTTATCGAATAAGCTCCTATGGACTGTATTATAGCTAACTGAACTTATAGAAACTAGAAAAGCACAGGTTTAAGAGCTTAAAAGCTCAAACGAGCTTAAAGCTTCTAATGGTCTGCTGATAAAATGCCCTGCACCAAGGCGATCGGGCCTATTTTGAGGGCTTTTTTAGTGGCCTTCGAGTGATCTAAAAATCGACACAAAATTACCTTATGTAGACAGGCTAGTGGAGTTTAAATGTGAAAAAGATTGAGCTTATTCGGGCTTATAGAGAGTGAGAAAAAAATTCGCAAAGTTTCCAATTTGTCACACAAACTGCTAGAGCAGTCTGCTGATCTGATGCACTGCTATCTTTGTGCACAACTTGTGCAAGGGTCTAGGATTTTAGGCACTCACTAGGTGGACTAAAAGGAGTGCAATAATGCCAAGAAAATGGCCTAAACGAGCTTGTGGCTGAATTGAGCTTGTATGAGCTCTTGGCAGTCCAAAACTCACACAATGGGTTCAAAATGGTTCTAACTTGTTCTAGAACTGATCTAATATCGAAAATAGCTTCTTAACACTTAGATAAGCTTGTGCAAATCTGAGGAAGGTGCAAATCTACAGTGAACTAGGTGTTTGGATCGATTAAGTTACTGAACCAAACAGTCTCTTATGAGACTGTTTTGGATTTTTCTAAGCGAAATGATCGAGTTAAGCTCCGAATTGAAATCTAAATGAACTGGAGGTTATATTTAGCTATAAGAGTAACTTTGTGACTGCAGGTTAAGTGATTAAAGTAAACTAGCTTATGGCTTCTATTTTTGGCTTTTATAAGATATTTAAGTGAAAATGAAAGCAAGTAAAGTGACCACTAAGGAAACTGATTGAAAAGTGAATAAGAACTATTGAAAAGCTAATAATGATGAAGATAACTGCAAATAAGCTTATAGAACAGTAGAATGAAAATTAAGCTAATAATGAAAATGAGCTTACAAGCGAATTGCTTTTGAACCAGAGAACCAAGGAACCAAGAACAACCTATGGGCTTCCCATGAAGCCACTAACCCATAAGCTTCCACAATAATCGGCTTGTTGATCCAGAATAGCTTATAAGCTAATTTGTTGACTTTCGTTGACTTTACTTCGAAATGGAGATCAAGAACTAATTAGAGCTATATAAACTTACATTAAGCTACTACGAGCTTATGTCAGTTTATAGGAAAGGTTAATGGAGCTTTTGGTAGATTTTAAATGAGCTTGTAGCTTATACGATTTAACAATGTTACTTAAAACTTACTTATAACTGAAATTGAGTACAAATTAACTTGAACTGGAATGAAACAACTAAACTGAGCTTGTATTGATAATCTTAACTTGAAATTACAAAAGAGATACTTGAAATTTAAATTTGCGATTAAACTAAAATTAACTACTTTTTTCTACTCCTTGATCTCTTCTGCCTCTAGTTCCTTTTATAGCATCCCACATGTTCCAGGTGTCATCAAAAGCAAATCCCACCAATTTGTAGCTTTGATACGTGTATGAATCATCACAGCTGTTCAAAAAGCTATTTTGGCGCCAAAATCCCAAAGGGTAACTTGCAGCCGATTTTTGTGCATTAAATGCATTTGAGATGACTTGTGATGTTATAGGGGACAATTTGGAGTATAGGGATGAGATATGGTTGATTGTGTAAAAGATGGCAGGGTGTAGGGGTGGCAGGTTGTAGCTTTGGCATGTGTCCTCCCCTGGTGCAAAACCAGGGGAATGGGTTTAGTTTAGAAGGTGACAGGGAGTGTTTGAGGTGGATTGGTGAAGCAAGTGGTGAAGGTGGAGGTGGATTAGTAGCAAGGTGAGGTGGAGAGGTAGGGGATGAAGTGGTGGTCAACGCGGGTCAACGCAATACCCTGCGTTTTATTATTCAAAGGGAGGTTGGGCTTGGTCAGGTTTGGGCCCAAGTGTTTGTTGGATCAGGAAGTAGCAGGCTTGGGTTGTGTTTGTTTATTGGATTTTGGATTTTGGATTTGGTTTTAGTTAAATCATAAGGACCATATTTGTAATATGCTGAAAATTTAGGGACCTGAATTGCCAACTTTCCAAACTTCCTTCAAAGTACCAAACCTGCCAATAAACAATATTACAAGGACCAAGGTTGATAATTTCACTTTTTTTTAAACACCAAGGACTATTTTTGACAACTTTTGAAACTTCGGGGACTAAAACTGCCAATTATGCAAACTTAGCTCGTTTTTGACTGTTTTTAATCATTTTGCACTTGTAACACATAAAAATACAATCAAATGATATTTTCTGTATTTTGAAGCATATTTGCATATATTTAAACGTTTTGGCAGTTTAGATGGGACAAAAATGATGAGTATTTAGACACTCATCAATCCCCCACACTAAACTATTGCTAGTCCCTAGCAATATTTTATGAAGATTTAATGGATTTGAAAGGCTCTTTACCAAAAGCCATTACTTCTGGAGTAGCCAATTGTTTCAGTTCAAGTAAGAACTTTGGTACAATGATAACCAAGTGATTTTGAGCAAACCACAAGCTGTCAACGGTTTTGATTTGTCTTTACCAAAAGCCGTTTGCTTCTGGACTAGCCAACTCTTAGATAAATTATCACTATTATCTTTGGTGAGCTGATTACCAATCATGGATTTTCACTGCCTTTACCACAAGCCATAACCTTGCGGGCTAGCCAACTCTTCACTTATGAAGATATGGTGAGTCGAATACCATACAATTTTCGGCAAATTGTAAGCCATCAACGGATTTGATACATCTTTACCAAGAGCCGTTTGCTCTCGGATTAGCCAATCCTTATGTGGGTTAGACATGGCGGACTGATAACCATTTATTGAGTTCTAAGTGAGAAAAAATTTTAAAATTTTGGCTAAAATGGGGGTACTAGATGGTACATTTGATCAAATTCGCAAGAATTCCCCCCCACACTTAGAACTGAATATTGCCCTCAATATTCAAAGAACCGGTTGTTAAACCAACACTTAGAACGTGAAAGGGAAATACTAATAGCCTTTTATTTTATATACACACACACATTTTTTTTTTTTTTTTTTTTTTTATATATATATTTATATATATACAACATGTGGGGCATCTCCCCCACACTAGATGGTAGAACAGAGAAAGAAAACAGAGACACGGGTGAAAACCCATGTTTTGCTAATGTTTTTGATCACCGAGTCACTAGCTTGACTCGATCCCCGCATTCATTGGTTCATGGGGAAAGTTTGAAGATCCGGGACAACCATTGGTGGTATATCCTCTCCAAAATAGTGTTTTAAACGATGACCATTCACTTTGAAATTTGGTCCGTCAGCTTGAGATAACTCAACGGTACCATATGGATAAACCTTTGTGATAGTGAATGGACCAGACCATCGGGATTTGAGTTTGCCCGAGAAGATCTTTAATCTTGAATTGAAAAGAAGGACTCGATCACCAACGTTAAAAACGCGGTTCTTTATTTTTGAGTCATGAATCTTCTTTGTCTTTTCTTTATAGATCAAAGAGTTCTCGTAGGCCTGATCACGCAGTTCATTTAGTTCATTCATTTGAACTTTACGGTGATCACCCGCAGTTTGGAGGTCAAAGTTAGCATGTTTCAAGGCCCAGTAGGCTTTGTGCTCTAATTCGATCGGTAGATGACATGCCTTTCCGTACACAAGTTTGTAAGGCGTACACCCAATGGGTGTTTTGTAAGCTGTACGGAAGGCCCATAATGCATCATCTAACTTATCCGACCAGGATGCAGGATTTTCTCCTACAGTCCTTTCCAGTATTCTTTTAATACCCCGATTTGAAACTTCTACTTGTCCACTTGTTTGTGGGTGATACGCAGTGGAAAGACGGTGAGTTACACCATACTTTTGCATGACTTTATCAAATTTGTCATTGCAAAAATGCGTACCACGATCACTGATTATAGCACGTGGAGTTCCAAAACGGGCAAACAGAGCTTTCAGGAATTTTACAACAACTCGGGCATCATTAGTGGGTAAAGCTTTTGCTTCAACCCATTTTGACAAGTAGTCAACAGCCACGAGAATGTATTTGTTTCCTCGAGATGATGGAAATGGCCCCATAAAGTCAATGCCCCAGACATCAAAGATTTCACAAACTTGAATAGCATTTTGTGGCATTTCATTTCGTTGTGAAATATTTCCGTGACGCTGACAAGCTTCACAAGTTTTGATGAGATCTTGGGCATCCTTATAAATTGTGGGCCAATAAAACCCGGAATCAAACACCTTTTTGGCGGTGTAGTTTGGACTATGATGGCCCCCCGTGGGTCCAGCATGGCAAGCTTTGAGAATGTCAATAGCTTCCTGTCCGTAAACACACCGTCGGATGACTTGATCCGCACAGATTTTGAATAAGTAGGGGTCGTCCCAGAAGTAATGTTTAACATCCTTGAAAAATTTATTCTTCTGTTGGGTCGACATCCCTTTCACTATGAAGTTACCCGCATGGTAATTTGCGAAGTCGGCAAACCATGGGGTAGTAGAATCTCCACGAAAAGCAACCGCACTGAGTGTCTCGAGAGGAAATGTTTCATTTATTTCCTTTTTCTCGAAAATATCTTGGTGAGGGTTCTCTAATCGGGACAGATGATCAGCAGCTAGGTTCTCAGCTCCCTTTTTATCACGTATGGTGATATCAAATTCTTGCAGGAGGAGAACCCAACGGAGCAATCTCGGCTTTGCATCTTGTTTTGCAAAGAGATATTTGAGAGCCGAGTGATCCGTATACACTACACATTTTGTCAAGATTAAATATGGCCGAAACTTCTCAAAGGCATACACCACAGCCAATAATTCTTTTTCTGTAGTGGTGTAATGAGTTTGAGCTTCAGTCATGGTTTTACTTACGTAGTGGATAGGCTGAAAGTGTTTGGCTTTACGTTGCCCCAGGACTGCACCGATAGCAAAATCACTTGCATCGCACATGAGCTCAAAGGGAAAATCCCAGTCGGGGGCAACTAGAATGGGTGCTTCAGTAAGCTTTTTCTTTAATGTTTCAAAAGCTTTTATACACTCGGGTGAGAAGATAAAAGGAGCATCCTTTTCAAGAAGATGAGTCATAGGCCGGGCGATTTTAGAAAAATCTTGTATGAATCTGCGATAGAAACCGGCATGACCCAAAAAACTCCTAATACCTTTGACGGTAGTGGGATGAGGTAATTTAGCAATGACATCCACTTTAGATCTGTCAACCTCAATCCCGTTTTTTGATATCTTATGGCCGAGGACAATGCCCTCTTTGACCATAAAGTGACTCTTCTCCCAATTTAGACAAAGATTGGTGTCTTCACACCGTTTCAACATGTTTTCTAAATGGGAGAGACATGTTTCGAATGAATCCCCAATGACTGAGAAGTCATCCATAAAGACCTCCATAGTTTTCCCGATCATATCGGTAAATATGGCCATCATGCACCTTTGGAACGTGCCTGGAGCATTACATAAGCCGAAAGGCATACGTTTATAAGCAAAGGTTCCATAAGGGCATGTAAAGGTAGTCTTTTCTTGATCTTGTGGATCAATGGGGATTTGAAAGTAACCTGAGAAACCATCAAGGAAACAATAGTACTCGTTTCCCGCTAATCTCTCGAGCATCTGATCCATGAAGGGCAGAGGAAAATGGTCTTTTCGGGTGGCATCATTTAACTTACGATAGTCAATGCAAACACGCCACCCAGTAACCAATCGAGTTGGAATCAACTCATTCTCCTCATTTGTGACAACAGTTATGCCACCCTTTTTTGGAACACAGTGGATGGGACTAACCCAAGGACTATCAGAGATGGGATAAATCAATCCTGCATCAAGAAGTTTGAGAACCTCTTGTTTGATAACATCGTGGATTTTAGGATTCACCCTTCGTTGGTGTTGGACTGCTGGTTTAAAGTCATCCTCCATTAAAATCTTGTGAGTACAAAATTCAGGGTCTACACCCTTTATGTCGGAGAGTTTCCAAGCAATTGCTTGCTTGTGTGACTTTAAGACCTTTATTAGAGCAGTCTTTTCCTCATCACTTAAGTCTTTAGCAATAATGACGGGTAATTTATCATCACCCTCCAAAAATGCGTACTCAAGATGAGGTGGTAAGTCTTTGAGTTCGACCTCGGGAAATTCATCGTTTTTCTCAACTGATTTGATTTCCTCATGGTGAAGTTTAACGGGAGGGAGTGGAGGAGAATTGTCCTGGTTTAACAATTTCTCAAGAAGACGAATATCTCCCTCCAGATTAATCTCAGCGTCATCAATCCCTTCTAGGAATGAATCACACTTGAGAAAATCCTCGATCTCTTCCAAAATGAAATCACTTCTCTCAAACGGAGTGAGAGAAGGGGAAGAGTCGGAAATGACAGGTAGAGAAGATGTGGGTGGATTACCACTCACAGAATTATGAAAATAACCAACAATTTCTTGAGAGTACTCCTTTGAGGCAATGTCAATGACATCGATTCGGTTAACCGAAGCGGAATCAAAATTTGAGGAGTACCTCGAAGTTTGATCATGGTTAAAGGTAACAGCTTCATTACCCACACGCAATGTGATCTCATGCTTAAATACATCAATAAGAGCATGGCCCGTTTTAAGGAATCCTCTTCCAAGAATGAGAGGAACCTTTTGATCAGCATCGAAATCAACAACCACAAAGTCAGCTGGAAAATGGAACTTTCCTATTTTCACAAATACATCTTCGGCAATGCCGCGAGGATGAGATATGGTACGATCTGCAAGCTCAAGAGTCATGCAGGTAGGAGTAAGAGCCGGAAGAGAAAGTTTCTTCCATACTGAATGAGGCATCAGGTTGATGCTTGCACCTAGATCTGCTAAAGCATAGCATTCAACCATTCCCGGAAATACACAAGGTAGTAGAAACTTTCCAGGATCTCCAAGCTTCTCCGGAAGCTTTTTCAAGATAACCGCTGAGCAGTTCTCATTTACTGGAGTTTTAGCCATTTCAATCAGTTTTTCCTTGTTGCTTAACAAGTGTTTGATTGCTGCTGCAAATTTGGGCATCAGAATAGTAGCATCCGCAAAGCTTATGTCAAAGTGTAATTCTTTAAAGATTTGATAGAATTTATCATTTTGTTGACTAGCCTTCTCACGGAGCTTTTGCTCATTTAAGCGCGATGGGTAAGGAATGTGAGGTTTGGATTTAGGAGCAATGACTTCAGGAGTTTTAACAGATTCAAAGACAACTCCTGATTTGGATTTTTTCGGGACAACCGGAGGATAGACATGTGCTGTACTTTGTGGGATTGGAATTTGCACTTTGTCCGTTGTATCCTCCGTCTCTTTTTCCATTTCAAATAACGGAGGAGGAATAGGGCCAGCTGGCCCTTTATAAGAAGCACCACTCCGAGTGGTGATAGCTTTGACGAAAGTGGTATCTCCGTCATCATCACTGTCATCAAGTACACTGACAGGAACAGCATTGAGCATTTCGGAATAATATCTGGCTGATCTTTGCTCACTAAGTTTGGTTGACAAACTTTTTACCGTAAATCGTGAAAGAGTAGGATCGATTCTAGACGGTAGGGGAGCAATTGTGGGTGTAGATTTTTGGATGACTGAAGGTTGGATGACCGAAGTTTGGACGTATTTAGCACTTCCATTGTTAGTGGGAATTACCGGGTCCTTTATCACCTTGAATTCAACATGAGATTTACCACTACGTGTACTGACAGCTTTGAGTTCACCCCTAGGGTTGACAACAGTGTTACTTGGGAGACCTCCCGAGGTAGAAGGTATATCAGTTAAAGACTTTTTGATCTGGTTTAATTGAGCAACCAATAACTGGTTTGTCTCACGTTGTGTCTTATTTGTTTCCTCTTGGGTTTTCATGAATTGCATAAGCAACTCATCTGAGGACGTCTGATTTCGGTTTGAACCTTGGTTTTGATTAAAATTTGGACCACGGTTTTGGTTAAAATTACCCTGATTCTGACCTCGGTTTTGATTGAAATTTTGAGAATTGTGGAAATTTTGTCCCTGATTTTGAACAAAGCGGTTTTGATTATTCTGATTGGGCACGGGTGGAAAACCTGGTGGAACCATAGCATTCGGTGCTCGGTACTGAGTCTCAGCATGCGGACGGTACTGATTTTGGTTTACTGCAGCTACGGGAGCTGGGTAAAGAGAAGCATCGGTTGCTTGACAATCATAATACGCATGTGGGCCACCACAAGTTTCACACACTTTGTTTATTGCTTTGATTTGTTCCGGTTTATGAACTTCACTCTTCAGTTCTTTTATTTCCTTCATCATGCAACGCATTGAATCCGTTAAAAAGGCTAACTCTGAAGAGTTACCGGATGAAGAAGAAGCAGTAGGAGTGACAGGAACATTCACTTTGTTTCTGGAAATAGGAACTTTTGATTTATTTTCACAAATTTCAACCACCTCTCTGGGTTTACGATTCAAGATATTGCCACCGGAGGCTGCATTAAGTGCATCTTGATCGTTTTGGGTCAATCC
This sequence comes from Artemisia tridentata subsp. tridentata, assembly GCA_021014915.2. Classification (NCBI taxonomy): domain Eukaryota; kingdom Viridiplantae; phylum Streptophyta; class Magnoliopsida; order Asterales; family Asteraceae; genus Artemisia; species Artemisia tridentata. The sequence continues at coordinate 136,116,333 of CP139505.1, read as the reverse complement.
ATTATAAAACGTATTTATTTGTTGTAACACATTGAAATCGTGATGTGGGCATTTTCTTAGGAGATCTTTAAATCTGTCCCACGCCTCTCCGAAATTTTCATCGAAACCTTGACGAAAACCAGCAATTTCATTTTTTAGGTTAGTTGTCTTTGATGGAGGGAAGAAATAATTTACAAATTTTTTAACGAGATCTTCCCAGGTTTCAATGGATCGAGGGGGTTCTTTATCCAGCCAAATTCGGGCTGCCCCCTCAAGTGAGAATGGAAATAGCATCAATTTGATCACTGTTTGCGGCACATTTTTGTAATTGATTGTGGATGTCAGTTTGTTGAACCAACGAATGTGTGCATAAGGATCCTCTCGTTCAAACCCGTGGAATTGGTTTGTGGACACGAGCTGAATCAGATGTGTTTTCAGTTCAAAATGATCAGAATCAATGGCTGGTAAAACAATGGCATCTCCATAACCCTCGGTGGGTACCTGGAGCATTTCAGCCATGGTGCGTTCGTCTGCCATATTTTCAGTGGGATCAGTACGAATCTCGGGTTCGACTATTTGGGCAGCACGTCTACGATTACGTCTTCTCGGAATTTCTACGAGTTCACGTAAAGGGCTTGATGACGTGGAAGAACGAGTGCGCATGCACTAAGTAAAATATTCCAATTAAAACAAGACAGAAGCAAGACACAAGTGAACTTAAACCAATAATCAACAAGCGTACGGTAGCTCTCTAAAAGATAAACGCACAGAGTGGCGGAGAAGCAAAGGTGGGCAATTACGCTCCTTAAAAACCCGCTTCTTTCAGTCCGACAATTTAATGTCAGACTATCCTAGAACCTCCGTTAGAGTTTGTTTATCAATCAAAGGTGAGCCGATATTCGCAAGTGATACAAAGGCAAGTTTTAAATCTTTGGTTTGGGAACTTATTATGGTCGTACCCCCAGTTAGGTAGTACTCTGTCTTGGTTCTCGATGGTAATTTTTTTATTGTTTTTTATTATTAACAAAGAAAACGGAAATTATTTTTGGTGTTTTTATTTTTTATATGATAATAATAATAATAATATATATAGAAAAGAAAAGAAAAATATTTTTGTATTTTATATTATTTTTGGGAAATAGGAACTTCTGATAGAAGGGTCTCAGATCACTAATCGCTAAAACTTACACAACTGTCGCAGCACACCTCCCCGGCAGCGGCGCCAAAATTTGATCCGTCTGAAAACGGTCGTCTTTTATTTCTCTATCACACAAGTCAACCACTTGTGAATGGTCAACCGTAATAAATGATAAAAGGCAAACAGTCTCGGAACGAATGCTCGTGTGTAGTGTGAAACCAGGCAAGTGATCACCCGGATCGTTTCCCAACGAGGTGTGAATGGAAAACTGTGAAAAGCTAGGATTAGAGTGATTGATGATTTAGATTGCTTTTGATTTTGCTTTAAACAATTCTAAATAACAAATTAAAACAGATATGCACAATATTATTAAACGCGAATAAAATTAAACTAAAACGCGTAACGGAAAAGCTAAAATGGGCAAAAACTAAAATTTATAAAATTTATGAAATTTAAAACCTAAAAATGTAAAATTACTTAAAACTTATTTAAAAACTTAAATAATATATTTTTTTTATACTTTTTATTTAATTATTATTAATTATTTATTATTTAATTATTAAACTAATTTAAATTATAAAAAATACTAAATGAACTAAGAAAATTCTAAAACTTTTTCTAAAAATATTACTAAGTAATTAGAAACTAAGAAAATTATAAAAATGAAAATTACTTAATTAAAATTTAAAAAGATAAATTCTATTAAATAGAAGCTATCACTTTATTTCTATTTTTGATTTTCTTAAGGACTAAAAATATTTTTATATTTTTCCTAGATTAAAAATTACAAAAGAAAATTATGAAAATTGGATTTATATTTTTCTGATTATTTTTCTATTTATTATGATTTAATTACTATATTAAACTAATTAAAAGATAAAAAATATTAAAACTATTAATAAAAATCTGAAACTTTTTTCTAAATTACTTGAGGATATTACTGAGCTATAAAAAATATGGTGGAGGTCACAGCTTATTCTGATAAGCAGAAATAAGCTAATAAGCTCGTATAAGCTTATAAGAGAAACTAGTTAAATATCTATGGCATGTAAAATCCAACGGAACTAGTGCCCTAGAGCAGTTGGGAAGGGGGTGTTGTGTTTAAGCGTGCTATCCTATCCGAGAGGTCCAGGGTTCGAATCCCACACACCCCACTTTTTGCTAAACTTTATTTTTTTGATTTTTTTCTTTTGAGATTTATCTAATAGCTATTAATAATGACTTTTAATACTGGACTTTATTTTTGGAACTCGAAAATTAAGCTGGAAACAGCTTTTGAAACAAGCAGTTGGCTTAAAAGCCTTTATGAACTAGAAAACTTCGAATGAGCTAAAAAGCTTCAAGATAAGCTATGAGCTTATCGAATAAGCTCCTATGGACTGTATTATAGCTAACTGAACTTATAGAAACTAGAAAAGCACAGGTTTAAGAGCTTAAAAGCTCAAACGAGCTTAAAGCTTCTAATGGTCTGCTGATAAAATGCCCTGCACCAAGGCGATCGGGCCTATTTTGAGGGCTTTTTTAGTGGCCTTCGAGTGATCTAAAAATCGACACAAAATTACCTTATGTAGACAGACTAGTGGAGTTTAAATGTGAAAAAGATTGAGCTTATTCGGGCTTATAGAGAGTGAGAGAAAAATTCGCAAAGTTTCCAATTTGTCACACAAACTGCTAGAGCAGTCTGCTGATCTGATGCACTGCTATCTTTGTGCACAACTTGTGCAAGGGTCTAGGATTTTAGGCACTCACTAGGTGGACTAAAAGGAGTGCAATAATGCCAAGAAAATGGCCTAAACGAGCTTGTGGCTGAATTGAGCTTGTATGAGCTCTTGGCAGTCCAAAACTCACACAATGGGTTCAAAATGGTTCTAACTTGTTCTAGAACTGATCTAATATCGAAAATAGCTTCTTAACACTTAGATAAGCTTGTGCAAATCTGAGGAAGGTGCAAATCTACAGTGAACTAGGTGTTTGGATCGATTAAGTTACTGAACCAAACAGTCTCTTATGAGACTGTTTTGGATTTTTCTAAGCGAAATGATCGAGTTAAGCTCCGAATTGAAATCTAAATGAACTGGAGGTTATATTTAGCTATAAGAGTAACTTTGTGACTGCAGGTTAAGTGATTAAAGTAAACTAGCTTATGGCTTCTATTTTTGGCTTTTATAAGATATTTAAGTGAAAATGAAAGCAAGTAAAGTGACCACTAAGGAAACTGATTGAAAAGTGAATAAGAACTATTGAAAAGCTAATAATGATGAAGATAACTGCAAATAAGCTTATAGAACAGTAGAATGAAAATTAAGCTAATAATGAAAATGAGCTTACAAGCGAATTGCTTTTGAACCAGAGAACCAAGGAACCAAGAACAACCTATGGGCTTCCCATGAAGCCACTAACCCATAAGCTTCCACAATAATCGGCTTGTTGATCCAGAATAGCTTATAAGCTAATTTGTTGACTTTCGTTGACTTTACTTCGAAATGGAGATCAAGAACTAATTAGAGCTATATAAACTTACATTAAGCTACTACGAGCTTATGTCAGTTTATAGGAAAGGTTAATGGAGCTTTTGGTAGATTTTAAATGAGCTTGTAGCTTATACGATTTAACAATGTTACTTAAAACTTACTTATAACTGAAATTGAGTACAAATTAACTTGAACTGGAATGAAACAACTAAACTGAGCTTGTATTGATAATCTTAACTTGAAATTACAAAAGAGATACTTGAAATTTAAATTTGCGATTAAACTAAAATTAACTACTTTTTTCTACTCCTTGATCTCTTCTGCCTCTAGTTCCTTTTATAGCATCCCACATGTTCCAGGTGTCATCAAAAGCAAATCCCACCAATTTGTAGCTTTGATACGTGTATGAATCATCACAGCTGTTCAAAAAGCTATTTTGGCGCCAAAATCCCAAAGGGTAACTTGCAGCCGATTTTTGTGCATTAAATGCATTTGAGATGACTTGTGATGTTATAGGGGACAATTTGGAGTATGGGGATGAGATATGGTTGATTGTGTAAAAGATGGCAGGGTGTAGGGGTGGCAGGTTGTAGCTTTGGCATGTGTCCTCCCCTGGTGCAAAACCAGGGGAATGGGTTTAGTTTAGAAGGTGACAGGGAGTGTTTGAGGTGGATTGGTGAAGCAAGTGGTGAAGGTGGAGGTGGAGTAGTAGCAAGGTGAGGTGGAGAGGTAGGGGATGAAGTGGTGGTCAACGCGGGTCAACGCAATACCCTGCGTTTTATTATTCAAAGGGAGGTTGGGCTTGGTCAGGTTTTTGCCCAAGTGTTTGTTGGATCAGGGAAGTAGCAGGCTTGGGTTGTGTTTGTTTATTGGATTTTGGATTTTGGATTTGGTTTTAGTTAAATCATAAGGACCATATTTGTAATATGCTGAAAATTTAGGGACCTGAATTGCCAACTTTCCAAACTTCCTTCAAAGTACCAAACCTGCCAATAAACAATATTACAAGGACCAAGGTTGATAATTTCACTTTTTTTTAAACACCAAGGACTATTTTTGACAACTTTTGAAACTTCGGGGACTAAAACTGCCAATTATGCAAACTTAGCTCGTTTTTGACTGTTTTTAATCATTTTGCACTTGTAACACATAAAAATACAATCAAATGATATTTTCTGTATTTTGAAGCATATTTGCATATATTTAAACGTTTTGGCAGTTTAGATGGGACAAAAATGATGAGTATTTAGACACTCATCAACGCGCGGGTACCCCACTCGTTTACTACTAAAAATAGATAAACAAATTTGATCGAGTTTATTATATTATATTTGCTTAAAATTATTATTAACAATTAAAAATATATTAATTAATTAATTAAAGCTAAACCTGTTACTCACTCCGTCCTATAATTATTGTCCAGTGTTGACTTTTAAAATATTTAGTTTTCAACTTTGAAATTAAATATTTTTATTTGTCTTATATATTACTTGATGCAAAATATATGAATGGACTGAATTTTAAATGTATTTTCATTGGTATAATTTTCATCAAAGATTATATAACATAAATAAAAATATTTAAAATCATATTTGTAGAATAAAGACTTCAAAAGTCAACAATTAACAATAATTATGGAACGGAGGAGGTAGCATTTTTTTTTTTTTTTTTTAAGTAATAAGAAAAATCATTAATAATTACTATGATTTTCTTAGTAATTGGTTGGATACACTCTTGACCTAAAGCGACCTGGGTCACCAGGTGCCACATCAGCTTTTTCTCTCCAGCGACCAGGAACGACCGACCTGCCACATTCTGAAAAAGTTTTTTTTTTTTTTTTTTTTTTTTATTTATTAAAAATAGAATAAACATATTGTATAATCGGTCGCTTGACCGATCGATATTGAAAATCAAATGCAACCGACTTTTCTTCCGCACTTCACGTGACCCAAGCGACCCAAGGTCGCTTTTCCCTTTTACTTGCGATCGACCGAAGAATTAACCAGCCTGAAATTATACAGTATTATCTAGCAGCTTTTTATTTTTGCGAGGTAATGTGAGGTGGGGATGGGGGATTGGGTACTCAGAAGCACATGTGGGATACTGACTAGGGTTGATTATTAAATTGGAGTGAACCCTACATGCAGTGTAGTGTAACAGACTAAGGACAAATAATGTGTGCAGTAGTGATGGAGTTTAAGGGTAAATTGGTAATTTTCTAATCTGAGAGAGTATCTATTTAAGTACTCGTATTTAACACTGCAAATGACAAAGTTTGTAGATGAGCTTTGGTACAGCCTACTACTATTTACTCGTACAAATCTTTCTACACATACAATAATATTATATAGTTTTTTTTCACTCATTCTCTCTCTGCATCCATATCTTTAATTCTGACAAGTGTCTGCATCCTGTGAATAGTCACGTGTAGAAAGCTTTTGCAGGAATGTTTATCATTTCTCTTTGTAGATACACTCTATCTTTAATTTAATTACTTCTTTTGTTGAGTAAAGTATTTAATGTAACGTATAGGATACAGGTTCTGTCTCTTTTACCATTCTTATCTTTCATCTAAATTTTTGGTCAAAATTTTGTTATAACATTTTCAGTATCTTTATCATTGTTACGTGTGACTTTGATAGATTTTGATTTTGGCTGGCATTGAGAAATTCATAAGGCATCATGATTGACATATGTTTTTTTTATGTATACTTGATTACAAGAATACAAATATGTAACATTGTAATATATAGACCTGGCATAGTTTGGTCTAATTTTACAAAAGAAAAAGTTTGATTATTCTCGTAAACAGAAAGTAACTTCCTATTTGCGAGTGAACATGTGCTCTTGTTTTGATTTTGGTGTGTTTGACCCACTAAATTGGATGTGAAACTTTTATTCAGGATATTTGTCCACAAATAAATGTGTAGATTGGTGGGGAAAGGGTTTATACACAGACAGGTTACCCAACTTTCCAATTTTGTTCGCCTAAGTTACCAAACTTTTTTTTTGTTCAATCAGGTTACCGAACTATCAAAATTGTTCAACCAGGTTACTGAACTTCAAAAGTGTGTTCAATCAGGTTACTTTTGACGAAAATACCCTCGAGTTTACACCCAAAAATTGCACCGTTCGTCCCTGAGCTAACGGCCGTCAGTTCTGTTAGTTATCATGTGACAAAGTTAGTCCATTTAGCCAACGATTATTTGCAACGTTAGTCCTTTATACATTTTTGTCCGTTTTTCTTACGTTTTCATACGGTTTTGTCCGGTTTTATACGTTTTCGTCCATTTTTAGTCGTTTTCATCCGTTTTTCTTACGTTTTCATACGGTTTTGCCCCTTTTTATACGTTTTCGTTCGTTTTTCTTACGTTTCTTACGTTTTTGTCCGTTTTCATACGTTTTTGTCCGTTTTTATACTTTTTTGTCCGTTTTTATTCGTTTTTGTCCGTTTTTCTTAAGTACGTCAAAAAAATTAAAAAATTAAAAGAAATCAAAAAATTAAAAAAATAAAAATAAATTAAAAACAAATTAAAAAATTAAAAAATTAAAAAAAAAAATTAAAAATTAAAAATAAATTAAAAAATTAAAAAATTAAAAAAAATCCGTATGAAAAATAAAAAATTTTCAAAAATAAAAATTTTTCAAAATTTTTTTTTCAAATTAAAAAATTAAAAAATTTTCTATGAAAAATAAAAAATAAAAAAAATAAAAATAAATACTTTTTTTTCAAATTTTTTTTTTCCGAAAATATTTTTGAAAATTTTTAATTTTAATTAAAAAAATTAAAAAAATACTTTTTTTTTTCAATTTTTTTTTTTCCGAAATTTTTTTTTTTCAAAATTTCATATTTTTTTTTTTTCAAAATTTTTTTTTGAAATTTTTTCGGAATAAAAAATTGAAAAAAAAAATTCGGAAAAAAAAAAATTGAAAAAAAAAGTATTTTTTAAAATTTCGGAAAAAAAAAATTTCGGAAAAAAGAATATTTTCGGAATTTTTTTTTAAAATTTCGGAAAAAAGAATATTTTCAAAATTTTTTTTAAAAATTTCGAAAAAAAAAAATTCGGAAAAAAGAATATTTTCGGATTTTTTTTTTAAATTTCGGAAATTTTTTTTTTTAAAAAAAAAGTATTTTTTTCGGATTTTTTTTTTAATTTTTAAATTTTTTAATTTGTTTTTAATTTATTTTTATTTTTTTAATTTTTTGATTTTTTTTAAATTTTTTAAAAGTATAAAAACGGACAAAAACGTATGAAAACGGACAAAACCGTAAGAAACGTAAGAAAAACGAACGAAAACGGATAAAAAGGGGCAAAACCGTATGAAAACGTAAGAAAAACGGATGAAAACGACTAAAAATGGACGAAAACGTATAAAACCGGTCAAAACCGTATGAAAACGTAAGAAAAACGGATGAAAACGACTAAAAATGGACGAAAACGTATAAAACCGGACAAAACCGTATGAAAACGTAAGAAAAACGGACAAAAATGTATAAAGGACTAACGTTGCAAATAATCGTTGGCTAAATGGACTAACTTTGTCACATGATAACTAACAGAACTGACGGCCGTTAGCTCAGGGACGAACGGTGCAATTTTTGGGTTTAAACTCGAGGGTATTTTCGTCAAAAGTAACCTGATTGAACACACTTTTGAAGTTCAGTAACCTGGTTGAACAATTTTGATAGTTCGGTAACCTGATTGAACAAAAAAAAAGTTTGGTAACTTAGGCGAACAAAATTGGAAAGTTGGGTAACCTGTCTGTGTATAAACCCGGTGGGGAAACCTTTACCCCGTGACTTTTGACACCAGTCATTGTTCACCCCACAAGGAATAACTCCGGGCAACTCTCCTGGTCTAGTGGGGCACCAACTGTAGTGAGCCGAGACTCTCGTACTCATGAGCTCTTATCCACAAAGTCTCTCCAGTAAGCCCCATAGGTTTTGCGAAGGTGGGTAGCTAAAAGACTTCTATAATTATATTTGTAATGTAAAATGACATGTAATAAAGAAAACTAAGTAGACTTTAGGTAATCTTGCTTAACCGAATAAGCTCAAACTTATTTTAAAGACCATTTCATTCTTCAACACCATAAGTTTTAGTTTAGATCATTCAACGAAGATATTTCCAGCCTATCCTCTTGTAGACGTGCCCCAAGTATATCCTCACGTTACTCTGAAGAGAAATGATAAAGAGACATAATTGTAGGCTTAAAAACAAGGGTCATCATTTTGATAGGTTAATAAATACACATAGAATTTTACTTGATACACATAAAAGGACAAGCATTCAATGCATGAGAACAAGCATTCAATGCATGAGATGCATGTGTGCATAGTAAAAGTCTATGTGTATTTATCAACCCATAATTGTAGGCCTAAAAACAAATGTCATCATTTTGATAGGTTGTAAAATAAGTGAGTCACTGTCTGCTGCCATTAGGATGATGTCACGTCTTTTTAGGCTTACAATTAGACCTACAATTAGGGCATCTATTATTTCTCTACTCTAAAAGCCCTTTAGCTAACCAAAGAGCCTGTTAAGTATGTGGGGCACGTTTTCTCTAGAATCTGTATACAACTATCTTGAATGGTGTCCCTTAGATATTTAAATATTTAATGTTATACATTGAAGAAAAAAAAGAAAAAAAAAAAGAAAAGAAAAATACCGGTGGTGAAGCATTACTGCGTGCCTTCGCGTCCCTTCTATTCCCAATAGTCCTATTAATCTATTGTCCCTCATTCCCTTCCCTAGGAACATAGGAAATGGAATATCTTTCCAAAGATGAGTACTTGATTTTTGGTCACAGTTATACTAAAATGTAAGGGTGTAAAATGACCCAGAACATTGCGAAAATAAATTAGGTCGTGGCCAAAGACGTTTGGGTTGTAAATTGGTCGTGCGACCAACGATGTTATAAATTTGTTAGTATTCGGTTGATATTCTCGACCCATTAACAATACGTCAACCAGTTTAATATATAACATAAAATTCAAACATCATGAGTTACACAATTACATATATATATTAAACACCAAATGAAACGGCGCCGTTCGATGAACAGTAACTCGCCAAAACTTTTTGGGCCACTTTTGGCCTGCTTTTCTTGCCGGTAACCCAGCCCAAACCATAAGGCGCCTCTATTATTTGATGGGTCCATATCTTCGCACATATTCCAGAATCATCGACACCGCCACACACACACACATCTACAACAAAAACTATAGTGGGATCCAGAATCATCTCATCCATAAGTTACCATCAACACACACCGATCGCGGCAGCGGTGTAGCAGGGATTCCGTCGGGGTCGATATTTTCGAAGTTTGGCGGTATTCTTTTATAGATATCTATTATTTTTACATATTTGAGTTTTTGTAATGTTAGTTACAATATTTTTTAGTTTTGATGTTGCTGCTACTGTTGTAGCAGGTTTTAGGTTTAATGAAATTTAGGGCTTTTGGTGATGGAGATGAAAATGGCGAATATTGTAAAAAGAAAATCATAAATCGCAGGTTTGATATTTATAAGAATTAGGGTTTTGTTTTAATTTTGGGATTTTTGTGAAATGGGGGTTTCGTTTAAATGTAAGGGTTTTTATGAAATTAGGGGTGTTTGGGATTGAAATTTCGTAAGTGATTGTTTAAGTATTGGGGGTGTTTGCCTCAGCTTATTTATCAGGCTTATGGCCTTATCGGGTTTTCATGTTGTCAATTATACCAAGGGCAGAATATGAGGAACCTGAGCAGCCGTTGGTCAACAATTGGACAGTAGATATGTTGAACCAACTTGAACAAGAAAAGTTCAGTCCAACAAATGTGGAGGTACTAATACATATGGCAAGTTTTTCCTCACTTGGTTATGCATTTTTACTTTGGTTTGGATTCATGGTCGAGTGTTTCTGATTATCCTACTAAAAATGAAACAAGCGAATGGTCAAAACTATAGAGAAAAAGGCAAAAGAACATGGGACTAAGCCAGTAACGTATACGATAAGGATATTAGAACTCTAGGTGGAATATTTATAGGCAAAAGAACATGGGACTTCAGCTGTTAATTGTTGTTGTTGCCTGTTACATGTGCGATTTTGTACAATAGCATGACAATTAGTTGTGATGCGGTTAAACATGTGTGGTTAAAATTGTGATTGCCCGCGTGGATTATTGGATAGCTACATGGCTTACCATGTTTTTTTCGTCGGATAATCTGTTTTTAAGAAGCCAATATGAAAAAGTATTTTGAGCTTATAAGTTGATTAAATTGGAAACGTATTTCGTTAGAGATGCTTATAATATGGGTAGCTTATGACCTTATGTGCTTGGGTTGTAAAAAGAGCTCATTTCAATTTCATTTATCTTTTTCTTCTTTCTGAGGTGCAAGAAAGTTGCCTGATGCTGATATTGGACGACGGCTACCTTTAGGTGGCGAGTTGGACTCTGCAATGGTATGATCCACTTACGTCAACCTCTTATATGTTATGCTTGATATTGATGATATATTCTTGCAACCACGACGGGTGATTTGTACTATTATGTTCTTTTCTCGCAGATGCGTTTTTTAGCTATTGCCACTTATATTTCGACGTAATGAAATGCTGATAAGTCTATAACTTCCCCACTTTACGGCTTATGCAAATTATATTATTATACCTCCTTTATAGTAGCTTACCTTATTTGAATTTACTGTTGCAGCTTTCAAACGGCTGAATGAGCAACCTTTGTCAACCCCTTAAAAGGTATTATTCGCAGATTATGTCATTGTCACTTTTCTATTCAACTTTGACCGATGTAAATTTGGGTCTGTAGGCTGCGAATGGAGGGAATAAAACATCCAGACTCAAGTGTCAAATTTCTATATTACGCTCGCATTTCACATTCGGTGCAGGCCTATAGTAGAGCCATTGAAATATATGAACTACTAATTATGTGAGGTATTATTAAATTGTAAAGGTGTTCAATTCCTTTGGTGTGGTTTCTTTTGATTAACCATTTCTTATGATTTTTTACTTATTTTTTCTTTGTATTCTTACACGGGCCTGTTTTCTTATTTCAGTTTCGTTGGCCGCACTTTGTACTTAAAAAAATACCGTGCAATCGACTACATGAAACACGGCCCTGTTAGGTAAGTGTTTACCGACGCTGGGGTTGCAGCCCATGGCCTATGGCTGCTGTTCGGTTTTTGCGAGTATGTTTGCAGCCCCGTATCTCGGTTTCTGCGAGTATCCTATGGCTGCTTTTATAGTACTATGAAACTGAAAACTAAAGTCTTGCAGATTGTTGGCGGGAAAAAATGAAAGCTCGCATGGAATTGTTGACACGAGTTCTAGCAATGCAATTGGTGGATGTGAGGATGAGTACGATTCGGCCGATAAGAGGAAAACTTTACCTAGGCTGAGGCTTGATTTGCTGACGCTTGGCAGTAGCAGGCGATACCTATCGGTAAAAGGTATTCAATTAAGGTAAAACATTATAGCTTAAGTACTTTTTATACAGGTTGAAACTTGAAAGATGGTCCGGCTAGATTTAGAATCAAAATGATTTTGGGTTTAAAAGGGTAGGATTGTGCTTAGTGCCTTATCAGCTCAATAAGCTCTTTCAGATAAATCCATAATGCGTTCTATGGAACAGAATAGTTGCGCGTTGAGTTTTCTGGATATTCCAAAAGGGTTAGTGTGTTTGGATAATGCAATAAGGTAAAAAAAAAAAAAACACTGTTTTAAAAGGGGTCAAAACAGGACAGGTCGGGTTGAACTGCAAACTCATTTCCCCCTATTAAAATTATTTTATACTTGGTTAATGTGTTGAATATGATTTAGGAGGTGGCCTGCTACTTTTAAACCCACTCAACAACGTGTCTCACGCATGTCATCTACTGTCAGTACTATCGTAACAACAAATGCAAAAAAGTACCATGGCTATTAGTTGTAAAATAAAGTTTTAATTATACAAGATAGAGCTGATCGTATAAGTTATACTAATTCTATGCAACACATTTTTGTTACAACAATTAATTGAACATCAGAAAAGAATCTAGGTGACATGCACACCAGCAACGGACAAAGACGTTTTATGAATCAAGGCGTTTTATGAATCAAGGCAAGTGAACTTATTAGTTATTATCTGACCAGATTATTGCATACAAGACATAAATGGAGGTTCAAGTTATGCCAAGTTAGATCGATTCTTTAAATATATGTTGTTGTTACAGGTATTAATCAAACGCGAACAAGGAATTTGACAGCATACATGGGAATAACAGAAGAACACGTTCCACGACCCAAGGCAAGTGATGATATTAGTTCATGTGCGGCTGCCTTACTGCATTATCAGTATACTTTTTGTCTTAATTATGCAGATCCACCTTTAGACTAAGTTTTTGTTAGGAATAATTTGTCGGTTGCTTGAATTCCTCAACCCATTGCTTTTTGGGAAGAAGCTGTTTGAATCCAATCTGTTGAAAGTAAGAAGGAGATATTGAGTGCATAAATCATGGAAACAACGCTACTGAATGTTCATGTACAACCAGAGCTCGAAATTTAGGTATTGTAAAAGTTACTATGATTATGATTCTCTGAATATTTATATTCAACGGTTTGCATAGTTATATATTCAGAAACATATATACATTCAAAAAATAGCAAAAAACCCGCGAGGCCGCAACGCGGCCGACCGTCGCCCGACTCGTGAGTTATACAATTTCATTTATATAAGAAAACTGAACTACGTACCCTTATATTTATGTCTTAATATTTCTCATAGATTTTCACAGTATTTCATGATAATGTACGTTTATTCCTAAATATTTATTTTGTTGCTTAGATATATACTTACACTCAATAAACGTGTTCAGGTTTGTTTTGAACTTTTTGACATGATTAACTAAAAAGTTTGGTTATTTTGAAGATTTATAAACATGTCAATCCTTCAACTTGAACTTGTTAACCTAGGCGTGACACGGATTGCCCCGTGCAAATGTAGTATTAGTCGGTACACAAAAACCCTAGAGTAACAAAGTTATACCCACGTTCTTATTCAAAATAATGAACAAGAGCATACAAAATGAGCTAAGGGTTCATTATTAAACGGCGAAATGACGAAAATAAAAGCCTAACACCGAGCTAGGCAAGAATAACACGAGAGTCGATAGACTATAGTACAAAGGCTAAAAAACTATTCTATTCCTAATGGAAGCTCTTCTAAAGCCTAATTGAGACACGACACATGAATAATTTGTTCTACAAGAACTTTCAAAGAAAATCTACCATGATATCTTGGGCTTGGAGAGCAAGACTTAGTATTCATACGTCGATTTGATTTGCACGCAACATGTATATATGGTTTACATTATACACACCACCACGTATATTTTGTTTTTGAAGTTTTTTGTATATATCTTCGTTATTCATTAGTGGGTGAAGTTAAATTTAGTTGAACGCATAGTAGAAAATGTATAGTGAACAATGAACGCTACATACGACCTATAGTACCACAAAGGTGGATTTCTAGGTGAAACTTGAAAGCTTTTTAGTACTACAAAATTGAACTTATAATATCTACCGCGAAATTTGCATTTCTGTTATCCAAGATTTCACGTATTGCTAAACCTATAAACTTTCTTTTCTAAATACTAACTTTAATTCTAGCATTGTATATTTTAACAAATTAAATAAATCTGCTTTGTTTGTTGAAAGTCTGACGTTTAACTGCATCCACGTTTGTAGCGTATGTAGCTACGTATAAGTTACCAAAACTACATATTTTCTAAACCGATATCATTATGAAGTATTTCGAAAGAATTACGAAATGAGTCCCTCTGTTTTTCTACTACCTATACAGACCAAGTACGTAATCAAAAATTCATAATATAATATTTTGTTGCGATACTATTACGAATCGTATAAACTGCAAAGTATTTAAACATAATGAAAAATCCATGCAAACATTTAAGACAAAAAATCAACATATTCAAGAAAATTACAAAAGATTATTAGTGATCTAAAAGTAAGGATCGTGAATCGTTTTTGTTTGCTCCGTTATATGATCCTCCCATGTTGCTTTCCTTGTACCATCTCTTTATCGCTTCATTGTACATCTTCATCTTTCTTGTTCTGGTTGTCTCTTGCTTTGATCAAGTCATGTACAGCTTCTTCATCTTTTTTGTTATATTGTTTCGAAAATTTGAGGAATTTGCCACACTGCTCAATCAAAAGCAATTATGTGGCATCTTTGCCTTTGTTGCACTTCTCCCAAATTTTTTGGGAGACGCCCGCGTATGGGCAAAGATTTGGTGTTTATGGAGATAGTAATGAAGTTTGTTTTTTTTTTGTTTTTTGTTTTTTTTTTTGGTGATAGTGTTTTTGTTGGAAGAGAATGTAGAGAAGGACATCGTTGCTTCAACTTTGTCGAAACAAGAGAGGAAGACGATGATAAGCTTTAAAAGTAAGAAATGGCGTATGGTTTGTTAGTTCATATAACAACACTGAGTTAAATGGAATGACGTGACTGGTAATCATAGTTGATCGGTTTGTTTTAACGCCGAAACCTATCTAAACGACGATGCGTAGGACTTCGAAAGGATGCCACTATTTATGAGGAATTGATTTTCAATTGGGTCACACTACTTCATGCATCAGATAGTTGTACCACTCTTAAATACTTTTTTGTATGCTTGTAAAGTTATATGTGTAAAGAAAAAAATGAAAAAGAAAAGGATTGTGCGGACTTTTTTTTTTGGAGCAAAAGGATTGTGCATATTGCATCCCCATTGAATGCAAAACGCGTGCGTAGCATCTGCGAACTATTTATGCACTATATAATTCCATCTAATTTTTTTACCCTATATAACATGAAGTTACGTTTCATTCCGCATTATCTCTCAAGTTACTGTTGCTCCTTTTTACCCAAATTACTTTTAAACATGTTGCTTCGAAAAGTAATGTGCAAACTTTTCACCCTCTTTGACCAAGTCAAATAATTACAAGGGAAGCCTTGCTCACTACATCAGATTACAAGGGAAGCCTTGGTCACTTCATGTGACTTTAAAGGCGTCATACTTTTGATGCGGCTGGTTGCAACATACTAAGTTTTACAACCCTCCTAGACAGTGTACGTAATCATTGTAGTGTAGTATACATAAGTCCGAGCGTTGATCATTCTCTAGAAGAATAGTAAGGTAGGCTCGAAGTGTATTTCGGGATAAGTCTAAAGGTTGAAATGAGAAAATTTTTGGTATTTTTGTATTTTTTAGAAAACATGTAAACAATCGGGTTTTGAGGGGTTTTGTATTTTAACTATTAATTAAACTAATATGCAAAAAAGCTAAATAACAAGAAAAGTAAAAGTGGTGTGAACTTCTTATATGAGGAAAAACGTATTTACCTAGAGTTGCATTACTCCCTATTTATTTTCTCACTAGTTTATCGAATGTCACTTCCTTGTCTAATGCACTATGGAGTATTTCTTATTACATATTGCAGGTTGGTCAGTCTCACGTCTATGAACTAGCCTAAGTGAGCAATACCTATCTGAATGTAACCTACCTAATAACTAATTCACGCATAATTACCCTTCGTAGCTAATAACCTAAGACATAAGCATTAACTAGACACGTTTTAGGGGACGTTCAAGCTACCCAGATGGTATATAGCCAGTTTTCCAACTCCTAACATACACGCCGTTAACAAGAGACGATAAACAAACAATCAATAATTAGGTTCCATGTAATCCTAAGTAAATACTAATTAAGTTTAACCTAGCATAGTAATAAAGAAACAAGCGATTAAACAAATCAAACAATTATTTAAACATGATTGAATGATTGAATAGATAACTTATCTCAATAATACATGAGATCTTCAATAGCCAAAAAAAGCTTACAAAACTGCTAAAAATAGACTAGGGTTTGGGTGTAAAAGTTCCTCCAAAGTTACACACACAATAATGAAAAACATGCGTTTGTATTTATAGATTTCAGGATGTGACACTATCACTTTAAGGGTGTGACGTTGTCCAATTAGGGTTTTGCTTGTCAACCGCTTTATTGTGATGGCGTTACCATATAGGTGTGACGCCACCAACATGCCCTAGACGTCGTTACGTCAAGTCGTCTCCACAAACTGCGCAGTCAGGATTAGGTGACCACGTCACAGATGCCGGTCACATGCTGGAATTTGTCGTTTTTCTTCGTTCTTCGTCCAATCGAGCCCAAAACTTGTGTTTTTCCAGCATTTGCTCTCCCAAATACCTAAAACTCAAATATAAGCAAATTAGGGCAATATTTGATCAAATATATACAAGTTTATAGGCTAAATGACCTCTAAAAAGCGTATGAAATTACACCTCATCAAATATCCCTACATTTGGGATTTTTTTTCCTTAAGCAAATGAACTTTTATCCAAATCAAATTACAAGTTAGGGGGCATTAAGCATTCGTTTAAAGATAGTTTATGGCACAACCCATTTGACAATACACTTTTAAGGTTCATCAAGCACGAAACATATAAGACTAGCACCTCACAATAAGTGTTTGGATACTCATAATCTCTCGGTGTATATAATGGTGTATATAGATGGAAATGGAAACGGAAAATTCACTCACTTACCATGACATAGAGCGAAGGTTACCATAGGCTTGATAAAAGATCAAACCTCCACCGTTTTGGCGTAAGTACCTAGAATTTAGTATCAATGAGGTCTTTACAAGGGTTGTAACGTAAGGTGACGGGTAAAGGAATGATGGTTTACGAAATTTGAAAAATATGAGGTATGTAAATGCAGATGATTCTTTGGTTTTTGAGCAAATAAACACACATTTATAGGAACAAAAAACATGAGCACCTTATTTAAATTTTCATTAGATGTATTTATGGGAAAGGTAAGTCCAACCTTGTCAAATGTCGCAATGCCCACTGCATTATGTTGAAACATTCCTAATCGATTCGCAGCATGTCGCACTATATGAATCGTTGGGTGTGATCGTGTCCCGTTTCTTTATCACGTGACCCTCACTTTGTAACTGGATCGTAGTATCTTCGATGTCGTTCTGGTTGAAATTCGGTGTGCATGAAAACGGACAAGACGAGTGTCATCATGATCAGAATGAGACAACACTGAAGATGGTGTAATTTTCAGAAAGAATGGAGGTGCGTGCGAGGAGATATGACCGATTATGTGACTTTGGAGGTGTAGTTGCCTATTAAATAATATGATAAATATGTGTGTAGTTGGTGTAAAAGTGTAAACTCGGCAAAACATGATTCATGTCCTATTTTTAGCAATATAACACAAAGTTGAGTTAAGTTGAAAATGAGTTAAGTTGAAAATAATTGTAATATTAAATCACAGAAATGCAAATTTCCTTATCTATTCAGCACTGCACGAATAGCTTCTGTTACTCTGTTGTCTATATGCAAAATTCTTTCATGGATCAATACATTGATCCACGAGTCAAGATAAGATAATCGCGAAAATTCTAATAAAAAATGTGCTCATCTTTAAAGTACGTGAAGATGGTGTGAGTAAAATAAAATCGCATATAACTGGCCTACTACCACGGACAAAGGTGCAACCTTTGTCTCCCTTGTCCTATTTTTTTGCATGCACAGTTTTTGTCTTCTGTTGTATTTTTACGTTTAGTGACTATAACTTTATATTCTGTTCGCCTTCAGGTTAGCTTTGTATAACAAATTATAAAATAAAAAAAAAAAAAAAAAAAAAAAAAAAAAAAAAAAAAACCCATTTTTTTTAAACCCGAGAAAAATATAGCCACGTGGGACTAACCACCAAAACATGCGTGTAAAATAACCGTATTGTATACAGTGTACTTGGAGGTGAGTGTAACTTCTTGCAAGGGCAAATGTGACAAAATCCTTACGGATTTTGGTTAAATTGTTAGAAAAATCACTATAAAATATGTTTTGTCGATTAAGCCATTCATTATGTTTTAATTGTGAAAATCTCTTGTGACGGGTTTGACTTATTTTATTTATTATTATTTATTTATTATTATTTTTTTAAGTTGAAATAGATTGATTTTGTTGTCGTAGCTAACTGTTAGGAATTAAGATTAACAGTTGGAACTGTTAGTATATAAGTTAGTACTGCTGAAGAGATTGAAGATATAACTGACAGTACAAAGTCTGTTAGTACGGTCAGCATTAGAAAGTTAGTACTGCTTATAATTTTTGTAATCGTATAGAAGATAAATATAGAAAAGATTTTGTGTATATCTTATTAATATAGATGATAGTTATCTTGTAAAGGAATCCTTGATCTATAAAAGGATTGCCTAGGTTAAAGTTTATATACGTGAGTTCTTAGAAAAGATTCAAGGTTGTAAACCCTAATGATAGGAGATCACTCGTATTATTGTTTTAATAATATTGAATCGTTGAAGTTAATCAATTGTCTCTTGTTCATATATACACACTGTTTCATTCATTGAACATACATACACAATCTTCTAAGTGTTTGCTAGTAAATTCCGCGTGCTAGTTAACATTATTTAAAGTATCTATCTAACACAAGGAGTGTGTTTAGATCCGGTCAAGTGGTATCAGAGACAGGTTTCTGATACTTTGATTTAGAAGATCCAGACGATTTTGATTAAGAAGAAGATGGACATGGAGACAACAACCCAAACCAACATTGCTGCTAAGTTACAAATGCTTAAACCCAATGAGTTTCGATATGTGGAGACTAAGAGTTGAACAGTTCTTTCAAGTGCAAGATTATGCACTTTGGGAGATTATAGAAGATGGGAACTCTTTTAAGCCTACAACCACTACTACTGTTGTTGAGGGTAAGACTGAAACAACTGTGCAGACCAAGCCATTGACTACTGAAGAGAAGGCTCAGCACAAGAATGATGTTAAAGCAAGGAGCATGCTGCTGATGACAATCCCCAATGATCAATTACTGAACTTCAGCAAATACAAGTGTGCCAAAACTCTTTTTGAAGCTATTGTTGCAAGGTATGGTGGGAATGAAGCCACCAAAAAAACCCAGAAGATACTTCTCAAGCAACAGTTTGAGAATTTCACAGCAACAAGCAATGAGTCACTAGATCATATGTTTAATAGGCTTCAAAAGCTAGTGAGTCAACTTGCTGTTCTAGGAATTGAGATGCCTCAGGAAGATCTCAACTCAAAATTCCTAAGGAGTCTACCATCAGAATGGGGTATGCATGTAGTTGTCTGGAAGAACAAGCCAGACATTGATTCTATGAGTCTGATGGATCTCTATAGCAACTTCAAGATAGTAGAACATGAAGTGAAGAAGTCTACTGGATCAAGTTCAAGCTCAAGTTCTGGAAATTTGGCCTTTGTGTCAACTCCCAGTATCTCTAATCCAGAAGAAGATGTTCAAGTTGCTGGAACAGTGGGAACTGCTAGTTCAAATATTGGTACTGCTAGTACCTCAAGCAGTACTAATGGACTTTTTGATGAGAATACTTATTGTGCTTTCTTGACTACTCAGCACAATGGAAGTATGTTGACTCATGCAGATCTTCAAGAGATTGATGAAGATGATATTGAAGAGATGGATATCAAGTGGCAACTCTCTCTTCTCAGCCTGAGAGCTAGAAGATTCTTGAAGAAGACTGGCAAGAAGATAATCATAAACAGCAATGATGTTGCTGGGTATGGTAAGTCAAAAATTGAATGTTATAATTGCCACAAGAAAGGTCATTATTCAAGGGAGTGCAGAATGCCAAGACAACAAGATGGCAAAAGCAGAGGATTTGGAAGCAAATCAAGGGTTGTGGAAGTGACAGATTCAAGCTCAAAGGCTATGGTTGCTATTGATGGCTTAGGGTTTGACTGAAGCTACATTGCAGAGGAGGAAGCAGAAGCACCTACAGAGATGACACTTATGGCTTTCTCAGACTCTGAGGTACAAGTTTCTAAATGTTCTAAATCATGTGATGCTTTAAAAGAATTAGAAACACTTAGAAAACAGTATGATAATCAGAGAATAGAGTTAAACCAGACTACTTTTAATTTAGCAAATTATAAGAGAGGTTTGGCTGTATTAGAAGAACAGATAGTTCACTATAAGGAAAATGAGTCTACTTTTAGTGATACTGTAGCTATACTTAAGAGAGATATAATGTTTAGGGATGCTGAAATTAGTGTGTTGAAAAATGAATTGGAAAAGATAAAACAGGCAAAGGAAAACATTCAGATGAGTGTAGACACATTAGAGTTTGCATCTAAGGGTGTTAGTAAGATAGTTGAGTGTCAAATCCTCAATAAAGCTAAGTCAGGCCTAGAATACAAATCAGTTCCACCTCCATATAGGGGAATTCCAACACCTCCAGGCATTGACCTAGAACACACAGGACTACCTGAATTTCAACTACCTGAGCTTAAATATGGTCCTCAACCTAAAGAAAATGTAGTTAATAAACCTGTGTATGAGAGTGCTAGTGATAAATCACTGTCTGAGGACAAGGTGTCCTCTGATAGGTCCTCAAGTAAGGAATCAGATGCTCCAACCATAGAGGAATGGACTACTTCTGATGATGAGAGTGATCAGGCTGTAGTTAAGCCTGTTAGTGTTAAGATAGAGGAACCAAAAGTTCCAAAGATGGTTAAGACTGAGACTGTTAGGCCTAGAGCTAATGTAAAACCTTTTAGACCAACATTAGGTATGCAGAAATGTATAGAACCACAAACAAGCCAAGAGGTAACCAAAGGAATTGGAACAACCTCAAGTCTCACCAACTAGGTGATGACTTTGTCTGTTATAGGAAAGCTTGTTTCACATGTGGAAGCTTTGACCATCTGGCTGCTCATTGTTCCAATAGGGTAACTAGGTATTCAACCCCTAGGGTGAACTCAGTAAGACCTCCCACTCACCCTACAAATGCTAGAATGATACCTAGATCAGTTCTGTTAAGGTCTGGAACAAGAACAGTTCATACTGTTGGACAAACAGTTAACACTGCTAGACCAGCAGTTCATACTGTTAGACCAAATAGACCTTTTTACCCTAGACAAACAGTTCAAGGTGCAAAAACTCTTTCTAAATCAGCACCAACAACTGTTAGAAGACCATTTCAAAACAATGCAGTGATTAATAAACAAGTTTGGAAACCTAAAGTTGCAATTGCACACCCAGCAGCTCATACAGCTAGGCAAGCAGTTAACACTGGAAGTTTTAAAAACACTGTTAAGGGAAACATGGGTAATGGTATTACTGCATCTGCATCATGGGTTTGGAGACCACTTCAATCCAATGGTACTCCAATTGTTTTAAAAAGGTTTAATTATGTTGATGCAAGAGGAAAGCCTAAGTCTGTAATGGCTTGGGTACACCAAAGGAATTAATTTTTCTTTTTTTTGTGCAATGTTAGTCATATGCTTGTATGTTATGAGACAAGTGCTTTGCACTTTGTTTTCTATTGTTGGACTAACAATTGCAGGATGATTGGAGTTTTGAATGCTTTGTGTTTTGGACTATATGGTGATTTGGAGCTCAGTGTGTTATCTGTGCACACAACAAATGGTTATTGGTTCACCATGTCTAACCCACATAAGAACCAACTAGTCCAGAGCAAAACGGTTTCTGGTAAAGACTAATCAAATCCGTTAATGGTTGACAATTTTCCAAAAATTGTATAGTTATCAACTCACCATATCTAACTGTGAAGAGTTGGCTAGTCCAAAGCAAACGGCTATTGGTAAAGACATATCAAATCCGTTGATAGCTGATAGTTTGCTAAAAACTATATATGTGCAATAATGTCTTTGAAATCAATATAAGTTCATACTGTTCTTTGAAAATTTTGATAAAAGTTTGTGCTGCTAGTGCAAAGTTTATACTGCTAGTGTAAACTTAGTACTGCTGAACTAGCCATTATAACTGATGTGTCAGTAATTAATTTTCGGTTAAAAACTAGCCGTTGGTGGTTTGTTGCAATTTTTACTGATTGAATTACGATTTTCGAGGGATCCTCTTCAAGATATTTTAACTTTTATTCTATTATATTCTTATTCTAAAATAAAAGTTACCATATTCTTTAAGTCGGTCAAATTAAAAATCATATTTCTCTCAATAATATCTCATCTAACTTTCATCTTCTACTTTCTAACCTAAATCTTCATTATTCACCACAGTTAAAATCAAACTTTACTAAGAATATCATGGCTAATTTGGATTTTGTCAAGACGCACAACCAAGTCGCTTTTCTAGAGAAAACAGAGGAAGGAGATGGACCGAAATTTTATGAGATTGTGGATTTCCTCAACCACTCTCACATAAGGTATGCTCTAACTGTCTCTCCTACTCTTTATGTCTCTCACATCACACAGTTCTGGCAGAATGCAACTGTCTTGACTAGTGAAGATGGAGACTTAGAAATCCATTCTGAAGTGGATGGCATACTTTTTGTTGTTACCGAGTCTGCACTTAGGAGACATCTTAAGCTGCAAGATTCAGATGGTATCATCAATATGCTAAACACTGAGATTTGGCAAGAACTTGCCAGAATGGGGTATGACACATCCAACCAAAAACTCACTTTTCAAAAGGGATGTTTCTCCCCACAATGGAGATTTTTGATACATACTCTCTTACATTGCTTAAGTCCCAAGAAGACGGCATGGGAGCAATTCAGTAACAATATTGCTATTGCTCTCATTTGCTTGTCAACAAATAAGGTTTTTAACTTTTCAAAGTTTATTTTTGAGAGTATGGCTGCAAATGTTAACAGCAAAACAAAGTTTCTTATGTACCCAAGATTTGTTCAAACTCTTTTGAATAAGAAAAAGAATTTGCTTACGAAACCAACAGAAACTTTTCCTACTCCTAGCCTACAATCAAAGGTTTTTCAGAATATGTCTATGGCTAGTAGCCTTTTCAAAGGGGTAGAAATACCTTTGTTTCCTGAAATGCTTCAAGTTGAATTGGGTGAAGGGTCAGTCAACCCAACTGATCCCCATCACACACTCAATCAAAATCCTGAAATAACCCAAACACCCCCAACCATCACAACTTATAGGAGAAGGTCTAAACCTAGTCAAACTAGAGTTGCAACTGGATCCTTGCCCCATGATTCACCTCTCCTAGCAGGTAATACAGCTAGAAGTGATGAGGGTAGCTCTACACAAACTGAATTGATGGCTTTATGTACCAAGTTAACTGCCAAGGTAGATTCTTTGGAGGAGGAGCTTAAAAGTCATAAAGAAAATTTTGCCAAAGTCTACTCAAGGTTGACTCGTAGAGTAAATAAGTTGTAAGATCATCTCAAGAGGAAAAGGGCTAGAGCTATACTGGATGAAGATTCTTCAGATGGTGATTATTCAGATGATTCAGATAATGATGATGATGGTGATTCTCCCAAACAGGGGAGGAAATCAGATAAAGGCAAGGGGGATAAATCAAAAGTTCAGGGGAGGCAAGATGAAGGTGTTAGTGAATAGATTGGTATGGATACTGGTAATGTTGCTGATATGGATGTTGAAGATCAAGAAACTCAAGAAACTGCTGAGAATGAAGAAACAGTTCAAACGGCTGAAGCAGTTCAAACTGCTGAGACAGAACATGAAACCGTACAAACTGCTAGTTCACTTCCAGGTACTACTGATGAAGAATATGAGAGAAAAAGAACAGCAAAAGGAAAGAAGCTAATGACACCTGAAGAAGTTGAACAAGAACAAGAACAAGAAAGACTCAAGAAAGTAAAACCAAGAACTCAAGCACAGTTAGAGTTTGATGAAGAAGTAGCAAGGAAACTTCAAGAAAAAGATCAAGCATATGAACAAGCCCAGATAAATCTTGATGCAGAATTAGCAAGAAAGATGGCTGAGGATGATGTACAGAATATAGCTGAATTCATGGAGAGAACAAGGTTGGAAAATGTAGCTTCAAATACTGAGGTTGATCAAGAACAATTCAATGAACAGCTACAATATTTGTTAGATTCAGATTTAATTGTGAGAGCTCAAGCAGTGATGATTCTTAAAGACAAGGATTTGAGTGAAGAAGAGAAATCAGAGAAGCTCAAAAGTTTTATACTAACAAAGAACAGAGAAGTAGCATGGAATGATCTTATGCAGAAGATTAGAGATAGGCAAAAAGAAGGTTACAAGACAAAGATGCCTACAAAGAAAGAACATATCAGTTTTATGAAAAGCTATTTAAAGAATCAAGTTCTTTGGAAGAAAAGTTATTTTAAAGGAAAATCAGATGCTGCAATTGAAAAAGCTTATTATGAAGCTTATGCAAGATTGAACACATCAATTGAAAGGGATACCACAAAAGGAAGGAAAAGAGATGCAGAGTTGTTAGAATCTGATGCAACAAAGAAACAAAAGAAGGAAGCTGAAGGATTGACTGATGAACAACTCAAGAGCATGATGGTGATAGTCCCTGAATCCACAAACATCAAGCCTTTGCAAGCAAAACATCCCATCATTGCCTGGAAGGTATTCACAGAAGGAAGAATGAAAGGGTGGAAGATTATGAGACTTGGTGGAATTATTGAAAGATACAAGCTGTTTGAAGATTTACTCAAAGGATTTGACAGAGAAAATCTTAATCAGTTGTGGACATTAGTAAAAGAAAAATTCAGAATTGAAGATCCACTTAAAGACAAAGATAAAGAACTATGGGTTCAATTGAAGAGGATTTATGAACCTGATGATGGAGAATCAATGTGGAGGTTTCAAGCTGAAGTCAAAGATGTTACTTGGAAATTATTTGATACATGTGGTGTTCACAGAGTTTCAACCAAAGGTGGAATAGAAATTTATATGTTGGTGGAAAAAGAATATCCACTCAGATTAGTTGTTTTAAAGGCTATTCTATCAGTAACACTCAAGGTTAAAGAAGATTCTGAGATGGCAGATATGTTAGTAACAAAGATATTTAACCTTGCAGAGCAAAAGAAAGCCAGAAACAAGAGACATACATGATAGATGTTTGGAAGAATCCCCCCTCATCATAGGAGATGAAGCTTAATTCGAAGAAACTTAGTGATTTGCACAGAAATCATAAGTTTAGGGGATGATTGTTAGGAATTAAGATTAACAGTTGGAACTATTAGTATATAAGTTAGTACTGCTGAAGAGATTGAAGATATAACTGACAGTACAAAGTCAGTTAGTACGGCCAGCATTAGAAAGTTAGTACTGCTTATAATTTTTGTAATCGTATAGAAGATAAATATAGAAAAGATTTTGTGTATATCTTATTAATATAGATGATAGTTATCTTGTAAAGGAATCCTTGATCTATAAAAGGATTGCCTAGGTTAAAGTTTATATACGTGAGTTCTTAGAAAAGATTCAATGTTGTAAACCCTAGTGATAGGAGATCACTCGTATTATTGTTTTAATAATATTGAATCGTTGAAGTTAATCAATTGTCTCTTGTTCATATATACACACTGTTTCATTCATTGAACATACATACACAATCTTCTAAGTGTTTGCTAGTAAATTCCGCGTGCTAGTTAACATTATTCAAAGTATCTATCTAACACAAGGAGTTTGTTTAGATCCGGTCACTAACTAAGCTTCATTATCAATAAGAATGTCAAATAACTTTGTTACACCGAAATCAATCCATTTAATCCAAAAAATCAGTCAAACCTGTCAAAAAGGTTTTTTCAACAATTAAATTATAATCGGATATATGGCTTGATCAACAAATTTAACAAGAATATGTGAAGCTTTTGTGACATTTACCCTTCTTGCAATATCCAGGATGTAGGATGCCATGAAGTCCCATAGGCGAGGGCCGATTCAGAACTTAAATACACGAACCACAACTAATTAGCAACTCTAAAGCTCATGTAGCATGTTTTGCATCTCCAATTAATAACTTAATTTGTAGACTACAAGCTGTAAGTTTTGTAGATATAAATTAATATACGTATAACCGGATTCGAACACGAGCCTATAGGATTGCACACTTTACGTATGAGATTTGATGCTCAAATAATTAATGTAAAATGTTTTACTTAATTATTAAATCACAAATAACGACTAACATACATTAGTACTTAACGACAATTGACCAACGATTGTTAAATGTTAACTTAAGGGACTAGAGATGAAAATAGTGGTCAAGAAGGATCCGGAACTCTTTAGTTTAAGGGTACCGATCGGTTTGAGGTATGTGAAGCCCAATCCCACTCAAACTTGGCCTCCAAGTTATCACACTATAAATACAAAGGCATGTATTCATTGTTTAATAATCATGGATCACCAAAGAACCCTAACTTCTCTTATTCTCTCATCCCTTTGAGCTTAGCCGATCGTACCTCCCCCTAAACCCTTAGGGATCGATTTTCTTAAGCTCAAAATAAAGTGTTGGTTTGTTTTGTGATTCAAGAACCTAGCTTTTCACATCGAATCGTTAGTAATATATGTGTACAAGAACGTAGAGCAAACACACTTGTGTTTGGTTGGTTTTTAGTCGACTTTTGTAAGTAGTCGATATACATAAACCCTAAGTTTAGGGTTTATTGATTCTTGGTTCTTGTTTTCTTGGATTTGCTAAAAAGTACACACTTTCTTTATGTTTCGGTTAACTGATTACAAGTATTTGATTCTTAGCTTCCATTGCGTGATTTGATGATGTTTATGTGTTAATGATGAATGTCGTTGATGTTATTAATATTCCTACAGTGGCATCACGAGCCGTTAATATTGTGTAATTAATTACCGAAACACATAAAAATTGAATCTTTATTGATCAATTGCATGTTTTTATTGGTTTCTAGGGTTTTTTATGAAACCCTAATTTTTTTTATAAAAGTCGATCACTTTTTTATTTAAAAAATAATTTTAGGGTTTATAAAATTAGTAGAAAACCTAGGTTGCATGCAATGTTTTTATGTGATTGATGAACTCAAATAAGTACATTTTATTACCATCGTTTATCCTATTTATTTGACTTGTTTTATTATATTATCTGTGAGAATTGATACTTAATCGTTTACTTTTGTAATTCTCAGTTAAAAACAAGCATTTGGTGAAACTTGGCGATTTTGGACTAATTATGGAGCAAAACAAGCAAGAAGTTAAGAGTCTACTGAAATGTACAAGATCAAGGCATTCTGCTCCAGATGCGCCGCATCTTGCTTATTACATACAGCGCATCACTATCAAGATTTCACAAGATACGATCCAAGACAGCAAGGACATGCGCCGCATCTGAGAATGGAGTTACGCCGCATCTTCTGGCGGTGTACGAATATTCCTGAATATATTAATCTTGGACCCCACGCGAAGTTAAGTCAATGCGCCGCATCTACTCATTAGATGCGCCGCATCTTACCCTCAGACAGAAACTATAAATACCCCAAGACCAGACGAATTTCGAGAGATATAATATATACGAAGTACGAAGACCACAGAAACCTAAGGCCAAATTCAGACGATTAGGCAGCACAAGACACACCCGAACGAAGATACAAGAGCTGTAAGAAGGTCCTGCATGTATTTAATTCATTAAGTAGTTTTGTTTTATTGTGTTAGTAAACTTTAATTCATCAGGATTGGTGGCTTGTGTAATGTGACGAGAAAGATTGCACTCCCTTAAAACTGCTTTCCCATCAATTAAAGTTTATATGTTGATGTCTTTGGTTACTACTTATTAGTGCATTGATAACCTCTGTGTTTATTAGTGGCCTGCGCATTTGACTACGGAAGAGAATGTGGCTCCCACGGTTGTTACTAAATTGATCACTTAGGAATAACTTTTAGACATAAGTAATCATTAAGGGTTTACTCGCCGATAAGATTAGGGCCAACGAGAAAGGGTTAATTACATACACTTCATATAAAACTATCAATAAAACAAGTGACAATCTACTTAATCATCAGGACAGGTCTTCTTATTGTCTCGAGTATTTATCTGTGTACGTGCATGTCTATCGCTGATTCGTGCTCATTAGTTTAGTTTATTATTTAATTGCAACCAACGTGCCAGTCTCTCAGGCTGAACCCCCTTGCGTTAGATTAGGTTGTATAGCTAACTTAGAATATTAAAATACTGATTAGAATAACTAGATAATACGTTCCACTCTTAGTGATCGACACTCTACTTACCATTATATTCATACTGACTGGGTACACTGCTCGTTAAGTGTGTGTGTTATTGATAAGTCGGCTAAATATAAATTTAAAACTTGAGTAGGCATTAATACTGCTAAACCGCAACGACACAACACGCACGCACCATCAAGTTTTTGGCGCCGTTGCTGGGGAGTGAATTGTTATTATCTGTTAATTTGATTAGTATTTTAATTAGGTTTTTCTTTTTAATCTAACCGGTAACTCTGTTGTATATTAGGGTAAATTGCATTCATTGTATTATTTTACATATTTTCTGTTTTTGTGTGTTTTTATTTGTGTTTATTTTGGTTTGTTTTTATTAGTTTTTATTTTTCGTATTTTCTGTGTTCTGCTATCGTTGTACTGAGCTTATTCAAACGATACGGCGCATCTGATTTCTCAGATACGGCGTATTGCGTTTAATTTTTATAAAATACAACGCGTTTAATTAATTCGATACGACGCATCTTTCCCCAAGATACGGCGTATCTGTTTTTAATAAGAAATTTTTTTCAAGCGATAACGCGATACGACGCATCTGTTTTAGCAGATACGGCGTATCTATTATTTTAATTAAAAACAGTTTTCGAATTATTAAACAGATACGACGCATCGATCTCTGTCGATACGGCGCATCTTTCAGAATCAAAAATCTTATATTTTGAAACGTAACGAAAATACGGCGCATTAACTTTTGTTAATACGACGCATTTAATTTTAAATAAATATCGATTTTTGATAATTAAAACTGATACGGCGCATTCTAATTTATAAGCGGCGTATCTATTTTCTGAATAAAGTCTGATTAAATTTTAACTATTATAAGATACAGTGTATCCAACTTTTTGGATATGGCGCATCGTCTGCAGATATCAGTTATTATTATATCCGTTTCTATATTCATTAATTCCTCTTCTAGCGAACAAATCCTACTGAAGATTTTACCTATGATGAACGAAAATCCATGATTGGTCAAATGAGCAAAGTTCTTCAAGAAAGGGGATATGGAAGTTTACCTAGCTCAACTGAAACCAACCCAAGAGACCATGTCAAGGCCATAAGCACCACTGAAGAAGTCACTCCTAACATACCTAGAAGATCGATGAATGGTAATGATGGTGCAAAGCCCGAATTTTTCTTTAATTCTTCAATCAGTTTAAGGAGACTACTAAAAGAGAAAACAAAGATTGAAGAGGAGATCAAGGCAACAATGAAAGAAGAGAGCCCTGCAACCGACTTACATGCCTTGCCTCATAAAGAAAAGGACCCAGGAAGTTTTACTTTACCTTGTTCAATTAATAATATATCTTTCAATAATGTGTTAGCTGACTTAGGAGCTAGTGTTAGTGTTATGCCTCTTAAGACATTCACTACCCTAGGACTAGGAAAATTAGCACCAACTAATTTACTTATTGAATTGGCTGATAAAACGGTAAAACGACCTGAAGGGATTGCTAATAATGTGCTAGTTAAGATTGAGAAGTTTGTTTTCCCCGTAGACTTTGTTATATTAGATATGCCCGAGGATGTTAAGATTCCTTTAATCCTTGGAAGACCTTTCTTGTCTACTGCCCATGCTAAGATTGATGTGTTTAAAAGAAAAATCTCATTAAGGTTAGGGAATAATAAACTAGTTTATAAGTGCCAAGATCCTGTTAAAAGCATAATTAGAGGTGTCTATGTGCTAGGATTAAGAGAGCGTATGGACCTCGATCTTGAAGCTAGGCTTATGGGAGAAACATTGATTCAAAACAACTCAACTAATCCTAATCATGAGAACTTTGAGGAATTTATTGACCTTAATGTACCTACCGAACTTAGACGCGATGTTGTTAATGATTCTGATGATGAGTGGTATGATTGCGTAGTAATTAACAAACGTAGGAGAATAGTTGAGAAAACGAATTTGAATAATGATGTGTTTATTGAAATACCACCCCACCTTGCTTATTTATGCCTATATGATAATAAGAATTTCCCGTCTATCATTTTGTCATCTCTGCCCGAAAGGGACAGAACTTTGTTTATACAGATATTAAAGAAGAACGGCGTGGAAATTAAGGACGAGCAAGGACTGTTCAATATTACTGAATTGGCGATGAGGGAGCGCGATGTTTCCGACTCCTTCAATGATCGATGTTAAAGAGCTGAACGTGAGTCTAACTTGAAGACTCTGGAATAAAGACAAGTGCTGACCGGGAGACAACCCGGAAAATTTTTATTATTCTGTTCTGTGTCGAATCAGTCAGGCCCGCAGCAGATACGGCGCATCTCAATTCTGAGATGCGACGCATCTCCTGCACTGGTCATATCTTACTTTATTTTTCTGCATTTTTTATTTTCGACTTTAAAACTTTTTATCAGTTTATTTTAATGCGGCGCATCCCTGGTTAAGGATGCAACGCATCTTCTATTCTGATCCGTATTTATTCCAGGCTCGATACGGCGTATCTTCTTCCATAAGATACGGCGCATCGACTGATCTGATGATTTTCATTTTAATTTTTAAGTTTTATTTTTACTAACTACTAATGTATTATGCAAGTTTGAACTTTCTTAACTTAGGTGTGTTTAAAGTCTTGGTGGTATTATAGATTCCTGCATTTCCTGTGGATACATCAAATACGAAGCTTAAACGTTCTCATCCACAAGAAAGATGATTTTTGCTCTTATACTAATAATGGAGGATCATACCGAGCAAATCTCAGGGGAGTTTTTCTGTTCTAATTCTTTTATTTTCCAGTTTTTAACCTTTTATACAAACAACGAGGACGTTGTTTAACTTAAGTGGGGGGATTGGAGAATTAGAACACTTACTTGTCCTAAACTTTTCAAAAATTATGCTTAAAATGTGCTTAATATATCAAAATTTAAAATTTTTTAGCATGTTTTTGTTTAAAGTCTAAGTTGCATAGCTGCACACATGACGTTATTTTCAAAAATTGTGATTTTTCAAAATTCACAAATCTATGAGTGTGCCGGTGACTTGTAAACTTTAGAACTTGGCTTGTATACTATTCGAGACCACCATAATAAGTATTATTTATATAATTGGAATGACTTGTCTGAATTGGTAAAATTCTAGGATTACACCCAAATAGCCTTTATATGTTATGTGATATTAGCTAACTACACTGGTTAGTTAACCCCCGTATAAACCCTTTTGTTACTCTCACTTTTAGAGTAAGATACCCCTAGAAAAACACTCAGAGCCATTCCTTTCGTTTCTTACACCTTTGTTATAATATTTCGTTACACCTTTACACCTTAGCCTAACCTGTAGATTAAAATCCGTGGTTGGTTAATTGCTTTAGGCAAAGTGTGTTTCCTTACATTACCTGTGTTCGCGTGCGTAATTCATTATCTTTGGTTAGGTCGGGAAATTGCACAATGCAATTGGAGTGAAAGTAAATATTGTATATCTTTGAGTTTATTTTTCGTGTGTTTACTACTTTCACTATTACCGTTATTTCTGAAGTCATGAAAAGTATGGAAACATTATCCAGAATTATCATTATAGTGATGTGGTGAAATTTTACACATCTATGTTTATGTTTCAAATATATAAAAAAAAAAAAAAAAAAAAAAAAAAAAAAAGTCGAAAAAATAGAAAAGAAAAAGAAAAAAGGAAGAGTTGGATGTTTGTTTTGACCAACTTATGTAAAGTTTTGTATTAAGTGGTCGATATCACCACTATTTGTTGTATATTATATCTATGGATTGAATGGGAGTTGGCAGTTATGGGAACGCCAAATTAAGGTTATTCTTTGATTAAGATCTTGTTGAGTATAATTCGTGTCTACCTAAAGCGTGTGTTTCAAGTGTTAAAGCGTGAGTTATTCTATGATATGAGTCTTATTCATGGGATGGTTGGGATAGTGATTAACCACACTTAGGATTTTAATATATTTGTTTTGTTTATTTTTCATTTTACACCAATTTGTATCCCAAATATTATCCATACCCTTTATTATTCTTGATCCAAACCTTTGATTTATTGAGATTAGGGATTTGAGCAATCTTAGGTATCGTAGTCGTGGATTCGGCTATGTATTTATGATTTTGTCGCCCTTTTTGATATAATATTATTGGTGAAGATTACTTGGTCCTATCTTTAGCCTATTCGAGTTAAGGATTTGAGCAATTGCAAGTATCGTGTTCGTGGATTCGATCATGTATTTGTGATTTTTTCGCCTTTTCTGGAATTTGAGATCGATAGAGATTAAGGAGAATAATTAACCCTTAAGCCTACAAACCCTTTTTACCGCTTTAGACTTGTTATTCCTTGGCGTTAGTGGGGGAGATGTGTATACTTGTCAAGCTTATGATAGAATATTCGTCACGACTGGACAGTTAAACGATTAGATTTACTTTTATCGAATTATTTTATTTTACTTCTAATTCGTTAAGTGTTTGGTTGTGTGATTATGACAAAAATGAATACATGCTTAAATATAAAAATAAATCCTAATATCTTTTAGGATACATTTTCATAAGATTAATTCTAAGGTTTACTTGGGGACAAGTAAAGTTCAAGTGGGGGGATATTTGATGAACTCAAATAAGTACATTTTATTACTATCATTTATCCTATTTATTTGACTTGTTTTATTATATTATCTGTGAGAATTGATACTTAATCGTTTACTTTTGTAATTCTCAGTTAAAAACAAGCATTTGGTGAAACTTGGCGATTTTGGACTAATTATGGAGCAAAACAAGCAAGAAGATAAGAGTCTACTGAAATGTACAAGATCAAGACATTCTGCTCCAGATACGCCGCATCTTGCTTATTACATGCGGCGCATCACTATCAAGATTTCACAAGATACGATCCAAGACAGCAAGGACATGCGCCGCATCTGAGAATGGAGTTACGCCGCATCTTCTGGCGGTGTACGAATATTCCTGAATATATTAATCTTGGACCCCACGCGAAGTTAAGTCAATGCGCCGCATCTACTTATTAGATGCGCCGCATCTTACCCTCAGACAGAAACTATAAATACCCCAAGACTAGACGAATTTCGAGAGATATAATATATACGAAGTACGAAGACCACAGAAACCTAAGGCCGAATTCAGACGATTAGGCAGCACAAGACACACCCGAACGAAGATACAAGAGCTGTAAGAAGGTCCTGCATGTATTTAATTCATTAAGTAGTTTTGTTTTATTGTGTTAGTAAACTTTAATTCATCAGGATTGGTGGCTTGTGTAATGTGACGAGAAAGATTGCACTCCCT
The DNA here is from genome assembly GCA_021014915.2 of Artemisia tridentata subsp. tridentata. Taxonomy (NCBI): domain Eukaryota; kingdom Viridiplantae; phylum Streptophyta; class Magnoliopsida; order Asterales; family Asteraceae; genus Artemisia; species Artemisia tridentata. Next base: position 136,082,427 of record CP139505.1, on the reverse strand, counting down.
TAAAACTGCTTTCCCATCAATTAAAGTTTATATGTTGATGTCTTTGGTTACTACTTATTAGTGCATTGATAACCTCTGTGTTTATTAGTGGCCTGCGCATTTGACTACGGAAGAGAATGTGGCTCCCACGGTTGTTACTAAATTGATCACTTAGGAATAACTTTTAGACATAAGTAATCATTAAGGGTTTACTCGCCGATAAGATTAGGGCCAACGAGAAAGGGTTAATTACATACACTTCATATAAAACTATCAATAAAATAAGTGACAATCTACTTAATCATCAGGACAGGTCTTCTTATTGTCTCGAGTATTTATCTGTGTACGTGCATGTCTATCGCTGATTCGTGCTCATTAGTTTAGTTTATTATTTAATTGAAACCAACGTGCCAGTCTCTCAGGCTGAACCCCCTTGCGTTAGATTAGGTTGTATAGCTAACTTAGAATATTAAAATACTGATTAGAATAACTAGATAATACGTTCCACTCTTAGTGATCGACACTCTACTTACCATTATATTCATACTGACCGGGTACACTGCTCGTTAAGTGTGTGTGTTATTGATAAGTCGGCTAAATATAAATTTAAAACTTGAGTAGGCATTAATACTGCTAAACCGCAACGACACATCACGCACGCATCAAGTTTTAAATTTAAAAACTTGATGTATGCGTGATGTGTCGTTGCGGTTTAGCAGTATTAATGCCTACTCAAGTTATAAATTTATATTTAGCCGACTTATCAATAACACACACACTTAACAATAACACACACACTTAACGAGCAGTGTACCCGGTCAGTATGAATATAATGGTAAGTAGAGTGTCGATCACTAAGAGTGGAACGTATTATCTAGTCATTCTAATCAGTATTTTAATATTCTGAGTTAACTATACAACCTAATCTTATGCAAGGGGGTTCAGCCTGAGAGACTGACACGTTTTGGTTGCAATTAAATAATAAACTAAACTAATGAGCACGAATCAGCGATAGACATGCACGTACACAGATAAATACTCGAGACAATAAGAAGACCTGTCCTGATGATTAAGTAGATTGTCACTTGTTTTATTGATAGTTTTATATGAAGTGTATGTAATTAACCCTTTCTCGTTGGCCCTAATCTTATCGGCGAGTAAACCCTTAATGATTACTTATGTCTAAAAGTTATTCCTAAGTGATCAATTTAGTAACAACCATGGGAGCCACATTCTCTTTCATAGTCAAATGCGCAGGCCACTAATAAACACAGAGGTTATCAATGCACTAATAATTAGTAACCAAAGACATCAACATATAAACTTTAATTGATGGGAAAACAGTTTTAAGGGAGTGCAATCTTTCTCGTCACATTACACAAGCCACCAATCCTGATGAATTAAAGTTTACTAACACAATAAAACAAAACTACTTAATGAATTAAATACATGCAGGACCTTCTTACAGCTCTTGTATCTTCGTTCGGGTGTGTCTTGTGCTGCCTAATCGTCTGAATTCGGCCTTAGGTTTCTGTGGTCTTCGTACTTCGTATATATTATGTCTCTTGAAATTCGTCTGGTCTTGGGGTATTTATAGTTTCTGTCTGAGGGTAAGATGCGGCGCATCTAATAAGTAGATGCGGCGCATTGACTTAACTTCGCGTGGGGTCCAAGATTAATATATTCAGGAATATTCGTACACCGCCAGAAGATGCGGCGTAACTCCATTCTCAGATGCGGCGCATGTCCTTGCTGTCTTGGATCGTATCTTGTGAAATCTTGATAGTGATGCGCCGCATGTAATAAGCAAGATGCGGCGTATCTGGAGCAGAATGTCTTGATCTTGTACATTTCAGTAGACTCTTATCTTCTTGCTTGTTTTGCTCCATAATTAGTCCAAAATCGCCAAGTTTCACCAAATGCTTGTTTTTAACTGAGAATTACAAAAGTAAACGATTAAGTATCAATTCTCACATATAATATAATAAAACAAGTCAAATAAATAGGATAAATGATAGTAATAAAATGTACTTATTTGAGTTCATCAAATATCCCCCCACTTGAACTTTACTTGTCCCCAAGTAAACCTTAGAATTAATCTTATGAAAATGTATCCTAAAAGATATTAGGATTTATTTTTATATTTAAGCATGTATTCATTTTTGTCATAATCACACAACCAAACACTTAACGAATTAGAAGTAAAATAAAATAATTCGATAAAAGTAAATCTAATCGTTTAACTGTCCAGTCGTGACGAATATTCTATCATAAGCTTGACAAGTATACACATCTCCCCCACTAACGCCAAGGAATAACAAGTCTAAAGCGGTAAAAAGGGTTTGTAGGCTTAACGTTAATCATTCTCCTTAATCTCTATCGATCTCAAATTCCAGAAAAGGCGACAAAATCACAAATACATGATCGAATCCATGAATACGATACTTGCAATTGCTCAAATCCTTAACTCGAATAGGCTAAAGATAGGACCAAGTAATCTTTACCAATAATATTATATCAAAAAGGGCGACAAAATCATAAATACATAGCCGAATCCACGACTACGATACCTAAGATTGCTCAAATCCCTAATCTCAATAAATCAAATGTTTGGATCAAGAATAATATAGGGTATGGATAATATTTGGGATACAAATTGGTGTAAAATGAAAAATAAACAAAACAAATAAATTAAAATCCTAAGTGTGGTTAATCACTATCCCAACCATCCCATGAATAAGACTCATATCATAGAATAACTCACGCTTTAACACTTGAAACACACGCTTTAGGTAGACATGAATTACACTCAACAAGATCTCAATCAAAGAATAACCTTAGTTGGTGTTCCCATAACTGCCAACTCCCATTCAATCAATAGATATAATATACAACAAATAGTGGTGATATCGACCACTTAATACAAAACTTTACATAAGTTGGTCAAATCAAACATCCAACTTTTCCTTTTTTCTTTTTCTTTTCTATTTTTTCCATTTTTTTTTTTTTTTTTTGAAACATAAACAAAGATGTGTAAAATTTCACCACATCACTATAATGATAATTCTGGATAATTTTTCCATACTTTTCATGACTTCAGAAATAACGGTAATAGTGAAAGTAGTAAACACACGAAAAATAAACTCAAAGATATACAATATTTACTTTCACTCCAATTGCATTGTGCAATTTCCTGACCTAACCAAAGATAATGAATTACGCACACGAACACAGGTAATGTAAGGAAACACACTTTGCCTAAAGCAATTAACCAACCACGGATTTTAATCTACAGGGTAGGCTAAGGTGTAAGGGTGTAACGAAACATTATAACAAAGGTGTAAGAAACGAAAGGAATGGCTCTAAGTGTTTTTCTAGGGGTATCTTACTCTAAAAATGAGAGTAACAAAAGGTTTTATACGGGGGTTAACTAACCAGTGTAGTTTGCTAATATCACATAACATATAAAGGCTATTTGGGTGTAATCCTAGAATTTTACCAATTTAGACAAGTCATTCCAATTATATAAATAATACTTATTATGGTGGTCTCGAATAGTATACAAGCCAAGTTCTAAAGTTTACAAGTCACCGGCACACTCATAGATTTGTGAATTTTGAAAAAAATCATAATTTTTGAAAATAACGTCATGTGTGCAGCTATGCAACTTAGACTTTAAACAAAAACATGCTAAATTTTTTTTAATTTTGATATATTAAGCACATTTTAAGCATATTTTTTGAAAAGTTTAGGACAAGTAAGTGTTCTAATTCTCCAATCCCCCACTTAAGTTAAACAACGTCCTCGTTGTTTGTATCAAAGGTTAAAAACTGGAAAATAAAAGAATTAGAACAGAAAAACTCCCCTGAGATTTGCTCGGTATGATCCTCCATTTGTATAAGAGCAAAAATCAACTTTCTTGTGGATGAGAACGTTTAAGCTTCATATTTGATGTATCCACAGGAAATGCAGGAATCTATAATACCACCAAGACTTTAAACACACCTAAGTTAAGAAAGTTCAAACTTGCATAATACATTAGTAGTTAGTAAAAATAAAACGTAAAAATTAAAATGAAAATCATCAGGTCAGTCGATGCGCCGTATCTTATGGAAGAAGATACGCCGTATCGAGCCTGGAATAAATACGAAATAAAAAAAACAAAATAAAGGATAGGATGCGGCGCATCTGTTGTACCAGATGCGGCGCATGTGTTCACCAGACAGACTGTTAACAGTCTGTTGTAAAATGGCTCGTTCCACGGTTTTCTCTCACGTCCTCTCGTATTATCATGCTGAACTTAATGCCAGTCTTTGTCAAGCATAATAAGAAATATAGACTGAAACATCAAATGTATACATGATAATAACGATTAGTACAATCCAAAAATAATAGTAATATGCATGGAACAATGTCAATAAACACGTAAAATCAAGAGATCAAGGGTCAGCGTGGTCGTGTGGGTGGGTCCCCGAAGTGCTGGCATCATCCGTCCTAGCCCGGACTCTGCGAGTGTATGCAAGTGTCACTCCTGCAACATGAGTACCATCCGGACGAGTGTGGGTAATACCCTGCTGCTCCAAAAGTCAGCTAACACTCATAACGAGGCACTCCGAGTCCCTCCTCATACCATCTACAACGCCTCTCAAGGCTCTTAGCTATCCCTCAACTGCCTCAACTCTCTGACTCACCGTGCGTACAGGTGCTGGTGCCTGTGGCTCCTCCTGATGGGCTGGAGCAGCAGCCGGAGCTCCCTGGGGACCTCCCTGCTCCGCCTCTGGCCCTGCAGCTCTAGCGGGCCCCAATGCTACCCAAACGTAATCCCCCATAGCCAACTGACAGATCCCAAGTCTAACCAAATAATCCCTGTCAATGACCGGGAGATGGGTCACCACAACCTCCAGCCCTGCTGGAATCTCCTCTCCAATCACTCCAAAATGGCGGGCCAGCCTAGATACAAAATGCCCGCCAGTCATATGACTCCTTCTATCTCTCCCTGCAGCTGTACGGTGGAGGTAATGTGCCAGAAAGTGGGGGATGTTCACCGACAACCCCTCGTCCATGCTCCTGAGAAGGAAGAGGTCAAGAGTAGTCACCTTCTCGGGTGACTGACCTCTCCCAGCAATGGTCAAAGCTATCATGCGGTGGCACAACCTCCTCATGGACTCCCTGATCAGTGTGTAAGAAGGGGTGGAAGAAGTGATATCACCCCCTGAAGAGATCCTATCCCAGTAATCTCCCAGTAACGCCCTATCAGGAACTGCCCTCGAGCTGTCAGCCCAGTACCTAGCAAACCCCTCAGACTCAAGCTCCTCAGCAGTGTGTAACCCCATAGCCAGAATAAACTCTCTCATCGACATCTGCCTGTGCTCTCCCCCCAACCTAAAAACCAAAGTGTCGGCAGTGTCCAACTCTGTATCAGTCTCCCTGTAATGGATAGTACTGAAGAACTCCAACATAAGCTCTCTGATAAGAGGCACGTCGACCCCAAACAATCTCTCCCAAGCAAAAGATCTAAACACCACCTCATCATCCTCATCACTAACTACCATCTCCAACCTACGATGCAAACTATCAGCAGCATGCCCCGCTCTAATCAATCCAACATCAGCAATATCCAAAACCTGGACCCTAAATATTCTCTTAAAGTAAATCGACTCTAGTCTCCGCAAGTAATCCTCCAAAGTGCCAGGAGTCAGTCCCATATTCTCAAAACGTAGCCACTGATGTCTGTGTGCAGCCTCTGGTAATGCCATCTGAAATAAATTTTCAAAGTTAGTAAACAGTCTGCAAATTAGGTAGATACGGCGCATCTGATTTAATCAGTGCGGCGTATCTGCACAAAATATAAGAGATGCGGAGCAAGAAATGAGATACGGCGTATGGAGATGCGTCGTATCTAGATTAAGTAATACGGCGTATCTAGAATTTTATTAAATTGGAAATAGGTCGTTACGCCGCATCAATTAACCTAGATGCGCCGCATCTAAAAGCATATCAGTATAAAATAAAGGGGGTCAGGTATGCTTTCCAAGAATCCGTATCCGTGACGTAAACTCCCACTTAATATCACAGTTTCATTTACCCATTATAACAGTTCTAAAAGCTCATTACACCACCACTAATCCATTTTCCCTCTAAAATTCAAAATCGAATTCAAAACCCAAATTTTCATTCAAATCAAACTAGGCCAGAAATCCAATGATTTATGCAAATTAAATACGGGGGAAATTATCTAATGCAAGTCCTAATCATATCTCTATATCATTTAAGCCCTAATCGAATTAATCACATAAACCCTAATTTTTATATTAAACAAAATTAAATCGAAATAGAATAATTACCTTAATTATATGATTAGGAGTAGGTTAAGAGATCGGATTAGAGGGTTGATTTGAGAAAAATGCTCGGATTTAGGGTTTAATTTTACTGCGTGTATGTTCTTAACTGTGTGAGGATTTGGGGTAAAAAATTGAGATCCGGCGCATTCCCGTCGTATTTATAGGGCAAAACGATGCGCCGTATTGAAAAATTGGAATGCGCCGTATCTATTTAATCTCGTTGACTAGTCAATGAGTCCTAGTTGGTCAGAGATACGGCGCTTGGGATATTTAGATCCGCCGTATCGCTATCTTAGTGAACGAAATTTAAATAAGGAACGTACCTCGGCCTCCGCAACATAATTCCTTATACATCATATTGGGGTTAAACGGCATACCATATGATATAAATGAATTCAAAATAATAGCAATAGGCATAAACGTTTTATCAATAATTGTAATCTTATTGTTTAGTGGATAAGGATTTATTCCGAGGTTAGGAACAAATATTGTTTTTAAGCATACAAAATTAAGATTGCAATTAGAATCAGATGTATTATCGAAGAGTTTACCTGGAATTTTATTTCAAGAATTTAAGACGTTCAATGTTACCAGTACTGAGTTTTCCTCCACTCTAGTTGTCTTAGGTTCGATCACTCCAGCTAGCGTCTCTTGGTTTGGTACAGGATGTAATCTTCCATAGTGATGCTTAAGCCATCACTTATCCTGAAAGTAAACAACTTGCGCACGAGAGTAGTGGAACGATCAAAGTGAATATCAAAAATCAACTATACTTATCAAATTGAATTCGTCGTATTAATAAAAGTTAATGCGCCGTACTTTCGTTACGTTTCAAAATATAAGATTTTTGATTCAGAAAGATACGCCGTATCGACAGAGATCGATGCGTCGTATCTGTTTAATAATTCGAAAACTGTTTTTAATTAAAATAATAGATACGCCGTATCTGCTAAAACAGATGCGTCGTATCGCGTTATCGCTTGAAAAAAAAATTTCTTATTAAAAACAGATACGCCGTATCTTGGGGAAAGATGCGTCGTATCGAATTAATTAAACGCGTTGTATTTTATAAAAATTAAACGCAATGCGCCGTATCTGAGAAATCAGATGCGCCGTATCGTTTGAATAAGCTCAGTACAACGATAGCAGAACACAGAAAATACGAAAAATAAAAACAAATAAAAACAAACCAAAATAAACACAAATAAAAACACACAAAAACAGAAAATATGCAAAATAATACAATGAATGCAATTTACCCTAATATACAACAGAGTTAGCGGTAAGATTAAAAAGAAAAACCTAATTAAAATACTAATCAAATTAACAGATAATAACAATTCACTCCCCGGCAACGGCGCCAAAAACTTGATGGTGCGCGTGATGTGTCGTTGCGGTTTAGCAGTATTAATGCCTACTCAAGTTTTAAATTTATATTTAGCCGACTTATCAATAACACACACACTTAACGAGCAGTGTACCCGGTCAGTATGAATATAATGGTAAGTAGAGTGTCGATCACTAAGAGTGGAACGTATTATCTAGTCATTCTAATCAGTATTTTAATATTCTAAGTTAACTATACAACCTAATCTAATGCAAGGGGGGTCAGCCTGAGAGACTGGCACGTTTTGGTTGCAATTAAATAATAAACTAAACTAATGAGCACGAATCAGCGATAGGCATGCACGTACACAGATAAATACTCGAGACAATAAGAAGACCTGTCCTGATGATTAAGTAGATTGTCACTTGTTTTATTGATAGTTTTATATGAAGTGTATGTAATTAACCCTTTCTCGTTGGCCCTAATCTTATCGGCGAGTAAACCCTTAATGATTACTTATGCCTAAAAGTTATTCCTAAGTGATCAATTTAGTAACAACCGTGGGAGCCACATTCTCTTCCGTAGTCAAATGCGCAGGCCACTAATAAACACTGAGGTTATCAATGCACTAATAAGTAGTAACCAAAGACATCAACATATAAACTTTAATTGATGGGAAAGCAGTTTTAAGGGAGTGCAATCTTTCTCGTCACATTACACAAGCCACCAATCCTGATGAATTAAAGTTTACTAACACAATAAAACAAAACTACTTAATGAATTAAATACATGCAGGACCTTCTTACAGCTCTTGTATCTTCGTTCGGGTGTGTCTTGTGCTGCCTAATCGTCTGAATTCGGCCTTAGGTTTCTGTGGTCTTCGTACTTCGTATATATTATGTCTGCTCTGCTCTGCACTTCGTCTGGTCTTGGGGTATTTATAGTTTCTGTCTGAGGGTAAGATGCGGCGCATCTAATAAGTAGATGCGGCGCATTGACTTAACTTCGCGTGGGGTTCAAGATTAATATATTCAGGAATATTCGTACACCGCCAGAAGATGCGGCTAACTCCATTCTCAGATGCGGCGCATGTCCTTGCTGTACAACCTAATCTAACGCCTACTCAAGTTTTATGGAATAACAATTCACTCCCCGGCTAAATATAAATTTAAAACTTGAGCTAGGTCTTCTTATGGTCTCTTGATGGTGCGTGATGTGTCGTTGCGGTTTAGCAGTATTAATGCCTACTCAAGTTTTAAATTTATATTTAGCCGACTTATCAATAACACACACACTTAACGAGCAGTGTACCCGGTCAGTATGAATATAATGGTAAGTAGAGTGTCGATCACTAAGAGTGGAACGTATTATCTAGCCATTCTAATCAGTATTTTAATATTCTAAGTTAACTATACAACCTAATCCAACGCAAGGGGGTTCAGCTTAAGAGACTCGCACGTTTTGGTTGCAATTAAATAATAAAATAAACTAATGAGCACGAATCAGCGATAGGCACGCACGTACACAGATAAATACTCGAGACAATAAGAAGACCTGTCCTGATGATTATGTAGATTGTCACTTGTTTTTTTGATAGTTTTATATGAAGTGTATGTAATTAACCCTTTCTCGTTGGCCCTAATCTTATCGGCGAGAAATCCCTTAATGATTACTTATGTCTAAAATTTATTCCTAAGTGATCAATTTAGTAACAACCGTGGGAGCCACATTCTCTTCCGTAGTCAAATGCGCAGGCCACTAATAAACACAGAGGTTATCAATGCACTAATAAGTAGTAACCAAAGACATCAACATATAAACTTTAATTGATGGGAAAGCAGTTTTATGGGAGTGCAATCTTTCTCCTCACATTACACAAGCCACCAATCCTGATGAATTAAAGTTTACTTATACAATAAAACAAAACTACTTAATGAATTAAATACATACAGGACCTTCTTACAGCTCTTGTATCTTCATTCGGGTGTGTCTTGTGCTGCCTAATCGTCTGAATTCGGCCTTAGGGTTTCTGTACTTCGGTCTTCTAAAACTGTCGAACTCCTTTCCTTCGTCTGACTTTGGGGTATTTATAGTTTCTGTCTGAAGGTAAGATGCGGCGCATCTAATAAGTAGATGCGGCGCATTGACTTAACTTCGCGTGGGGTCCAAGATTAATATATTCAGGAATATTCGTACACCGCCAGAAGATGTGGCGTAACTCCATTTATAGATGCGGCGCATGTCCTCTTGTATCTTGGATCGTATCTTTGAAATCTTGATAGTGATGCGCCGTATGTAATAAGTAAGATGCGGCGTATCTGGAGCAGAATGTCTTGATCATGTACATTTCAGTAGACTCTTATCTTCTTGCTTGTTTTGCTCCATAATTAGTCCAAAATCGCCAAGTTTCACCAAATGCTTGTTTTTAACTGAGAATTACAAAAGTAAACGATTAAGTATCAATTCTCACAGATAATATAATAAAACAAGTCAAATAAATAGGATAAATGACGGTAATAAAATGTACTTATTTGAGTTCATCAAATATTCCCCCACTTGAACTTTACTTGTCCCCAAGTAAACCTTAGAATTAATCTTATGAAAATGTATCCTAAAATATATTAGGATTTATTTTTATATTTAAGCACGTATTCATTTTTGTCATAATCACACAACCAAACACTTAACGAATTAGAAGTAAAATAAAATAATTTGATAAAAGCAAATCTAATCGTTTAACTGTCCAGTCGTGACGAATATTCTATCATAAGCTTGGCAAGTATACACATCTCCCCCACTAAAGCTAAGGAATAACAAGTCTAAAGCGGTAAAAAGGGTTTGTAGGCTTAAGGGTTAATCATTCTCCTTAATCTCTATCGATCTCAGATTCCAGAAAAGGCGACAAAATCACAAATACATGATCGAATCCACGAACACGATACTTGCAATTGCTCAAATCCTTAACTCGAATAGGCTAAAGATAGGACCAAGTAATCTTCACCAATAATATTATATCAAAAAGGGCGACAAAATCATAAATACATAGCCGAATCCACGACTACGATACTTAAGATTGCTCAAATCCCTAATCTCAATAAATCAAAGGTTTGGATAAAGAATAATATAGAGTATGGATAATATTTGGGATATAAATTGGTGTAAAATGAAAAATAAACAAAACAGATAAATTAAAATCCTAAGTGTGGTTAATCACTATCCCAACCATCCCATGAATAAGACTCATATCATAGAATAACTCACGCTTTAACACTTGAAACACACGCTTTAGGTAGACACGAATTATACTCAACAAAATCTCAATCAAAGAATATCCTTTAGTTGGCGCTCCCATAACTGCCAACTTCCATTCAATCCATAGATATAATATACAACAAATAGTGGTGATATCGACCACTTAACACAAATCTTTACATAAGTTAGTCAAAAAAAACATCCAACTCTTCCTTTTTCTTTTTCTTTTCTCATTTTTTCGATTTTTTTTTTTTTTTTTTTTTTTTTTTTTTTTTTTTTTTGAAACATAAACAAAGATGTGTAAAATTTTACCACATCACTATAATGATAATTCTGGATAATTTTTCCATACTTTTCATGACTTCATAAATAACGGTAATAGTGATAGTAGTAAACACACGAAAAATAAACTCAAAGATATACAATATTTACTTTCACTCCAATTGCATTGTGCAATTTTCCGACCTAACCAAAGATAATGAATTACGCACGCGAACACAGGTAATGTAAGGAAACACACTTTGCCTAAAGCAATTAACCAACCACGGATTTTAATCTACAGGGTAGGCCAAGGTGTAAGGGAGTAACGAAACATTATAACAAAGGTGTAAGAAACGAAAGGAATGGCTCTGAGTGTTTTTCTAGGGGTATCTTACTCTAAAAGTGAGAGTAACACTCTAAAAGTGAGAGTAACAAAAGGGTTTATACGGGGGTTAACTAACTAGTGTACTTAGCTAATAACATATAACATATAAAGGCTATTTGGGTGTAATCCTAGAAATTTACCAATTTAGACAGGTCATTCCAATTATATAAATAATACTTATTACGGTGGTCTCGAATAGTATACAAGCCATGTTCTAAAGTTTACAAGTCACCGGCACACTCATAGATTTGTGAATTTTGAAAAATCACAATTTTTGAAAATAACGTCATGTGTGCAGCTATGCAACTTAGATCTTAAACAAAAACATGCTAAAAATTTTAAATTTTGATAAATTAAGCACATTTTAATCATATTTTAAAAAGTTTAGGACAAGTAAGTGTTAAGTGTTCTAATTCTCCAATCCCCCCACTTAAGTTAAACAACGTCCTCGTTGTTTGTATAAAAGGTTAAAAACTGGAAAATAAAAGAATTAGAACAGAAAAATCTCCCTGAGATTTGCTCGGTATGATCCTCCATTAGTATAAGAGCAAAAATCAACTTCTTGTGGATGAGAACATTTAAGCTTCATAATTGAAGTATCAACAGGAAATGCAGAAATCTAAAATACCACCAAGACTTTAAACACACCTAAGTTAAGAAAGGTTCAAACTTGCATAATACATTAGTAGTTAGGAAAAATAAAACATAAAAATTAAAATGAAAATCATCAGGTCAGTCGATGCGCCGTATCTTATGGAAGAAGATACGCCGTATCGAGCCTGGAATAATTACGAAATAAAAATAAAATAAAGGATAGGATGCGGCGCATCTGTTGTACCAGATGCGGCGCATGTGTTCACCAGACAGACTATTAACAGTCTGTTGTAAAAATAGCTCGTGTTCAACAGACAGACTATTAACAGTCTGTTGTAAAAATGGCTCGTTCCACGGTTTTCTCTCACGTCCTCTCGTATTATCATGCTGAACTTAATTCCAGTCTTTGTCAAGCATAATAAGAAATATAAACTGAAACATCAAATGCATACATGATAATAACGATTAGTACAATCCAAAAAGAATAATAATAATGTGCATGGAACAATTTCAATAAACACGTAAAATCAAGAGATCATGAGTCAGTGGGGTCGTGTGGGTGGGTCCCCGAAGTGCTGGCATCATCAGTCCTAGCCCGGACTCTGCGAGTGTATGCAAGTGTCACTCCTGCAACATGAGTACCATCCGGACGAGTGTGGGTAATACCCTGCTGCTCCAAAAGTCGGCTCACACTCGTAACGAGCCACTCCGAGTCCCTCCTCATACCATCTACAACGCCTCTCAAGGCTCTCAGCTCTCCCTCAACTGCCTCAACTCTCTGACTCACCGTGCGTACAGGTGCTGGTGCCTGTGGCTCCTCCTGATGGGCTGGAGCAGCAGCCGGAGCTCCCTGGGGACCTCCCTGCTCCGCCTCTGGCCCTGCAGCTCTAGCAGGCCCCAATGCTACCCAAACGTAATCCCCCATAGCCAACTGACAGATCCCAAGTCTAACCAAATAATCCCTGTCAATAACCGGGAGATGGGTCACCACAACCTCCAGCCCTGCTGGAATCTCCTCTCCAATCACTCCAAAATGGCGGGCCAGCCTAGATACAAAATGCCCGCCAGTCATATGACTCCTCCGATCTCTCCCTACAGCTGACCGGTGGAGGTAATGTGCCAAAAAGTGGGGGATGTTCACCGACAATCCCTCGTCCATGCTCCTGAGAAGGAAAAGGTCAAGAGTGGTCACCTTCTCTGGTGACTGACCTCTCCCAGCAATGGTCAAAGCTATCATGCGGTGGCACAACCTCCTCATGGGCTCCCTGATCAGTGTGTAAGAAGGGGTGGAAGTAGTGATATCACCCCCTGAAGAGATCCTATCCCAGTAATCTCCCAGCAATGCCCTATCAGGAACTGCCCTCAAGCTGTCAGCCCAGTACCTAGCAAACCCCTCAGACTCAAGCTCCTCAGCAGTGTGTAACCCCATAGCCAGAATAAACTCCCTCATCGACATCTGCCTGTGCACTCCCCCCAACCTAAAAACCAAAGTGTCGGCAGTATCCAGCTCTGTATCAGTCTCCCTGTAATGGATAGTACTGAAGAACTCCAGCATAAGCTCCCTGATAAGAGGCTCATCGACCCCAAACAATCTCTCCCAAGCAAAAGATCTAAACACCACCTCATCATCATCATCACTAACCACCATCTCCAACCTACGATGCAAACTATCAGCAGCATGCCCCGCTCCAATCAATCCAACATCAGCAATATCCAAAACCTGGACCCTAAATATTCTCTTAAAGTAAATCGACTCTAGTCTCCGCAAGTAATCCTCCAAAGTGCCAGGAGTCAGTCCCATATTCTCGAAACGTAGCCACTGATGTCTGTGTGCAGCCTCTGGTAATGCCATCTGAAATAAATTTTCAAAGTTAGTAAACAGTCTGCAAATTAGGTAGATACGGCGCATCTGATTTAATCAGTGCGGCGTATCTGCATAAAATATAAGGGATGCGGAGCAAGAAATGAGATACGGCATATGGAGATGCGTCGTATCTAGATTAAGTAATACGGCGTATCTAGAATTTTATTAAATTGGAAATAGGTCGTTACGCCGCATCAAGTAACCTAGATGCGCCGCATCTAAAAGCATATCAGTATAAAATAAAGGGGGTCAGGCATGCATTCCAAGAATCCGTATCCGTGACGTAAACTCCCACATAATATGACAGTTTCATTTACCCATTATAAAAGTTCTAAAAGCTTATTACACCACCACTAATCCATTTTCCCACTAAAATTCAAAATCGAATTCAAAACCCTAATTTACATTCAAATCAAACTAGGCCAGAAATTCGATGATTTATGCAAATTAAATACGGGGGAGATCATTTAATACAAGTCCTAATCATATCTCTATATCATTTAAGCCCTAATCGAATTAATCACATAAACCCTAATTTTTATATAAAACAAGATTAAATCGAAATAGCCGAATCCATGATTGGTAGATTGTCACTTGTTCTAGTAACAACCAATCCAAGATTAAATACTCGAGACAATAAGAAGACCTGTCATGATGATTAAGTAGATTGTCACTTGTTTTATTGATAGTTTTATATGAAGTGTATGTAATTAACCCTTTCTCGTTGGCCCTAATCTTATCGGCGAGTAAACCCTTAATGATTACTTATGTCAAAAAGTTATTCCTAAGTGATCAATTTAGTAACAACCGTGGGAGCCACATTCTCTTCCGTAGTCAAATGCGCAGGCCACTAATAAACACAGAGGTTATCAATGCACTAATAAGTAGTAACCAAAGACATCAACATATAAACTTTAATTGATGGGAAAGCAGTTTTAAGGGAGTGCAATCTTTCTCGTCACATTACACAAGCCACCAATCCTGATGAATTAAAGTTTACTAACACAATAAAACAAAACTACTTAATGAATTAAATACATGCAGGACCTTCTTACAGCTCTTGTATCTTCGTTCGGGTGTGTCTTGTGCTGCCTAATCGTCTGAATTCGGCCTTAGGTTTCTGTGGTCTTCGTACTTCGTATATATTATGTCTCTCGAAATTCGTCTGGTCTTGGGGTATTTATAGTTTCTGTCTGAGGGTAAGATGCGGCGCATTGACTTAACTTCGCGTGGGGTCCAAGATTAATATATTCAGGAATATTCGTACACCGCCAGAAGATGCGGCGTAACTCCATTCTCAGATGCGGCGCATGTCCTTGCTGTCTTGGATCGTATCTTGTGAAATCTTGATAGTGATGCGCCGCATGTAATAAGCAAGATGCGGCGTATCTGGAGCAGAATGTCTTGATCTTGTACATTTCAGTAGACTCTTAACTTCTTGCTTGTTTTGCTCCATAATTAGTCCAAAATCGCCAAGTTTCACCAAATGCTTGTTTTTAACTGAGAATTACAAAAGTAAACGATTAAGTATCAATTCTCACAGATAATATAATAAAACAAGTCAAATAAATAGGATAAATGATGGTAATAAAATGTACTTATTTGAGTTCATCAAATATCCCCCCACTTGAACTTTACTTGTCCCTAAGTAAACCTTAGAATTAATCTTATGAAAATGTATCCTAAACGATATTAGGATTTATTTTTATATTTAAGCATGTATTCATTTTTGTCATAATCACACAACCAAACACTTAACGAATTAGAAGTAAAATAAAATAATTCGATAAAAGCAAATCTAATCGTTTAACTGTCCAGTCGTGACGAATATTCTATCATAAGCTTGGCAAGTATACACATCTCCCCCACTAAAGCCAAGGAATAACAAGTCTAAAGCGGTAAAAAGGGTTTGTAGGCTTAAGGGGTAATCATTCTCCTTAATCTCTATCGATCTCAAACTCCAGAAAAGGCGACAAAATCACAAATACATGATCGAATCCATGAACACGATACTTGCAATTGCTCAAATCCTTAACTCGAATAGGCTAAAGATAGGACCAAGTAATCTTCACCAATAATATTATATCAAAAAGGGCGACAAAATCATAAATACATAGCCGAATCCACGACTACGATACCTAAGATTGCTCAAATCCCTAATCTCAATAAATCAAAGGTTTGGATCAAGAATAATATAGGGTATGGATAATATTTGGGATACAAATTGGTGTAAAATGAAAAATAAACAAAACAAATAAATTAAAATCCTAAGTGTGGTTAATCACTATCCCAACCATCCCATGAATAAGACTCATATCATAGAATAACTCACGCTTTAACACTTGAAACACACGCTTTAGGTAGACACGAATTATACTCAACAAGATCTTAATCAAAGAATAACCTTTTGTTGGCGTTCCCATAACTGCCAACTCCCATTCAATACATAGATATAATATACAACAAATAGTGGTGATATCGACCACTTAATACAAAACTTTACATAAGTTGGTCAAAACAAATATCCAACTCTTCCTTTTTTCTTTTCTATTTTTTCGATTTTTTTTTTTTTTTCTTTCAACATATACAAAGATGTGTAAAATTTCACCACATCACTATAATGATAATTCTGGATAATTTTTCCATACTTTTCATGACTTCAGAAATAACGGTAATAGTGAAAGTAGTAAACACACGAAAAATAAACTCAAAGATATACAATATTTACTTTCACTCCAATTGCATTGTGCAATTTCCTGACCTAACCAAAGATAATGAATTACGCACGCGAACACAGGTAATGTAAGGAAACACACTTTGCCTAAAGCAATTAACCAACCATGGATTTTAATCTACAGGGTAGGCTAAGGTGTAAGGGTGTAACGAAATATTTTGAACATTGGTGTAAGAAACGAAAGGAATGGCTCTGAGTGTTTTTCTAGGGGTATCTTACTCTAAAAATGAGAGTAACAAAAGGTTTATACGGGGGTTAACTAACCAGTGTAGTTAGCTAATATCACATAACATATAAAGGCTATTTGGGTGTAATCCTAGAAATTTACCAATTTAGACAAGTCATTCCAATTATATAAATAATACTTATTATGGTGGTCTCGAATAATATACAAGCCAAGTTCTAAAGTTTACAAGTCACCGGCACACTCATAGATTTGTGAATTTTGAAAAATCACAAATTTTGAAAATAACGTCATGTGTGCAACTATGTAACCTAGATCTTAAACTAAAACATGCTAAAAAATTTTAAATTTTGTTATATTAAGCACATTTTAAGCATAATTTTTGAAAAGTTTAGGACAAGTAAGTGTTCTAATTCTCCAATCCCCCCACGTAAGTTAAACAACGTCCTCGTTGTTTGTATAAAACGTTAGAAACTGGAAAATAAAAGAATTAGAACAGAAAAACTCCCCTGATATTTGCTCGGTATGATCCTCCGTTAGTATAAGAGCAAAAATCATCTTTCTTGTGGATGAGAACGTTTAAGCTTCATATTTGATGTATCCACAGGAAATGCAGGAATCTATAATACCACCAAGACTTTAAACACACCTAAGTTAAGAAAGGTTCAAACTTGCATAATACATTAGTAGTTAGTAAAAATAAAACATAAAAATTAAAATGAAAATCATCAGGTCAGTCGATGCGCCGTATCTTATGGAAGAAGATACGCCGTATCGAGCCTGGAATAAATACGGATCAGAATAGAAGATGCGTCGCATCCTTAACCAGGGATGCGCCGCATTAAAATAAACTGATAAAAAGTTTTAAAGTCGAAAATAAAAAATGCAGAAATATAAAGTAAGATATAACCAGGGCAGGAGATGCGTCGCATCTCAGGATTGAGATCCGCCGTATCTGCTGCGGGCCTGACTGACTCGACACAGAACAGAATAATAAAAATATTCCGGGTTGTCTCCCGGTCAGCACTTGTCTTTATTCCAGAGTCTTCAAGTTAGACTCACGTTCAGCTCTTTAATATCGATCATTGAAGGAGTCAGAAACATCGCGCTCCCTCATCGCCAATTCAGTAATATTGAACACTCCTTGCTCGTCCTTAATTTCCACGCCGTTCTTCTTTAATATCTGTATAAACAAAGTTCTGTCCCTTTCGGGCAGAGATGACAAAATGATAGACGAGAAATTCTTATTATCATATAGGCATAAATAAGCAAGGTGGGGTGGTAGTTCAATAAACACATCATTATTCAAATTCGTTTTCTCAACTATTCTCCTACGTTTGTTAATGATGTTTGCTGCGTGTGTCGTTGCGGTTTAGCAGTTTTAATGCCTAATCAAGTTTTAAATTTATATTTAGCCGACTTATCAATAACACACACACCTAACGAGCAGTGTACCCGGTCAGTATGAATATAATGGTAAGTAGAGTGTCGATCACTAAGAGTGGAACGTATTATCTAGTTATTCTAATCAGTATTTTAATATATTAAGTTAGCTATACAATCTAATCTAACGCAAGGGGGTTCAGCCTGAGAGACTGGCACGATTTGGTTGCAATTAAATAATAAACTAAACCAATAGGCACGAATCAGCAAGTAGCACACACGTACACAGATAAATACTCGAGACAATAAGAGGGCTGTCCTTATGATAAGTAGTTTGTCACTTGTTTTATTGCTAGTGTTATATGAAGTGTATAGTTCGATGCAACGCACCGAGATTAAGTCCTTTCTCGTTGGTTCTAATTTTATCGGCGAGTAAACCCTTAATGATTACTTATGACTATCCCGTTTATCTTTCTCCTACTTTTCTACAGACCATAGAATACATAGGCATCTAATAAACAGGCGAGGGCAGAGGCATGGCGACCCGATCAACGCTCAGCTAGCCACAGAGGTTATCAATGCACTAATAAAAGTCACCAATGACATCAACATATAAACTTTAATTAATGTGAAAGTAGTTTTAAGGGAGTGCAACCTTTCCGTTGTCACGTTACACAAGCCACCAATCTTGATGAATTAAAGTTTACTAACACAATAAAACAAAACTACTTAATGAATTAAACATATGCAGCACCTTCTTACAGCTCTTGTATCTTTGATTTGGGTGTGTCTTGTGCTGCTACCTTGTCTGAATTCGTCCTTGGTTTATGGTCTTCGGTCTTCTGTTCGGAACTAAAGGCTCTTAATTCGTCTGGTCTTTGGGGTATTTATAGTTACCGTCTGAGGGTAGGATGCGGCGTATCTAGCAAGTAGATGCGGCGCATGTACTTAACTTCGCGTGGGGTCCAAGATTATAATATTCAGGAATATTCGTACACCGCCAGAAGATGCAGCGTATCTTCGTCTTTGGATGCGGCGCATGTCCTCTTGAATCTTGGATCGTATCTGGTGAGATCTTGATAGCGATGCGGCGCATGTCATGAGTGAGATGCGGCGCATCTGGAGCAGATTTGACTTGATCTTGTCCATTTCAGTAGACTCTTCACTTTATGCATGTTTTGCTCCACAATTAGTCCAAAAACGCCAAGTTTCACCAAATGCTTGTTTTCAACTGAGAATTACAAAAGTAAACGATTAAGTATCAATCCTCATACATAATATAGTAAAACAAGTCAATTTAATAGGATAAATGATAGTAATAAAATGTACTTATTTGAGTTCATCAAATATCCCCCCACTTGAACTTTACTTGTCCCCAAGTAAACCTTAGAATTAATCTTATGAAAATGTATCCTAAAGATGTTAGGATTTATTTTTATATTTAAGCATGTATTCGTTTTTGTCATAATCACACAACTAAACACTTAACGAATTAGAAGTAAAATAAAATATTCTGATAAAAGCAAATATAATCGTTTAACTGTCCAGTCGTGACGAATATTCTATCATAAGCTTGGCAAGTATTCACATCTCCACCACTAAAGCGAAGGAATAACAAGTCTAAAGCGGTAAAAAAGGGTTTTTAGGCTTAAGGGTTAATTATTCTTAATCACTATCGATCTCAAATTCCAGAAAAGGCGACAAAATCACAAATACATGATCGAATCCACGAACACGATACTTGCAATTGCTCAAATCCTTAACTCGAATAGGCTAAAGATAGGTCCAAACTTCACCAATAATAATATATCAAAAAGGGCGACATAATCATAAATACATAGCCGAATCCACGACTACGATACTTAAGATTGCTCAAATCCCTAATCTCAATAAATCAAAGGTTTGGTTGGATAAAGAATAGTAAAGGGCATGGATAAATTTTGGGATATAAATTGGTGTAAAATGAAAAATAAACAAACCAAATAAATTAAAATCCTAAGTGTGGTTAATCACTATCCCAACCATCCCATGAATAAGACTCATATCATTGAATAACTCACGCTTTAACACTTGAAACACACGCTTTAGGTAGACACGAATTATACTCAACAAGATCTTAATCAAAGAATAAACCTTAGTTGACGTTCCCATAACTGCCAACTCCCATTTCAATCCATAAATATATAACAACAATTAGTGGTGATATCGACCACTTACATAACTTTACATCGTTGGTTTAAAAACAAACATCCAACTTTCTTTTTTCTTTTTTTTTTCTTTTCTAATTTTTTCGATTTTTTTTTTTTTTTTTTTTTACTAAGCATAAACATAGATGTGTAAAATTTCACCACATCACTATAATGATAATTCTGGATAATTTTTCCATACTTTTCATACTTCAGAAATAACGGTAATAGTGAAAGTAGTAAACACACGAAAAATAAACTCATAGATGTACAATATTTACTTTCACTCCAATTGCATTGTGCAATTTTCCGACCTAACCATAGATAATGAATTACGCACGCGAACACAGGTAATGTAAGGAAACTCACTTTGCCTATAGCAATTAACCAACCACGGATCTTAATCTACAGGGTAGGCTAAGGTGTAAGGTGTAACGAAACATTTTAAACATAGGTGTAAGAAACGAAAGGAATGGCTCTGAGTGTTTTTCTAGGGGTATCTTACTCTAAAAATGAGAGTAACAAAAGGGTTTATACGGGGGTTAACTAACCAGTGTAGTTAGCTAATAACACATAACATATAAGGCTATTTGGGTGTTATCCTAGAAATTTACCAATTTAGACAAGTCATTCCAATTATATAAATAATACTCATTATGGTGGTCTCGAATAGTATACAAGCCAAGTTCTAAAGTTTACAAGTCACCGGCACACTCATAGATTTGTGAATTTTAAAAAATCACAATTTTTGAAAATAACGTCATGTGTGCAGCTATGCAACTTAGACTTTAAACAAAAACATGCTAAAAATTTTAAAATTTGATATATTAAGCACATTTTAAGCATATTTTGAAAAAGTTTAGGACAAGTAAGTGTTAAGTGTTCTAATTCTCCAATCCCCCCACTTAAGTTAAACAACTTCCTCGTTGTTTGTAATAAAGGTTAAAAACTGGAAAATAAAAGAATTAGAACAGAAAAACTCCCCTGAGATTTGCTCGGTATGATCCTTCATTAGTATAAGAGCAAAAATCATCTTCCTTGTGTATTAGAACGTTTAAGCTTCATAATTATGTTTCCACAGGAAATGCAGGAATCTACAATACCACCAAGGCTTCAAAACACACCTAAGATAAGAAAGGTTCAAACTTGCATAACACATTAGTAGTTAGGAAAAAAAATAAAACATAAAAATTAAAAATGAAAATCATCAGGTCAGTCGATGCGCCGTATCTTATGGAAGAAGATACGCCGTATCGAGCCTGGAATAAATACGGATCAGAATAAAAGATGCGCCGCATCCTTAACCAGGGATGCGCCGCATTGAAAATAAACTGATAAAAAGTTTTAAATTCGAAAATAAAAAATGCAGAAAAATAAAGTAAAATAAGATATGACCATTTGCAGGAGATGCGTCGCATCTCAGGATTGAGATGCGCCGTATCCTCGGCGGTCTGACTGACTCGACTCAGAAACAGAAAAATAAAAAGATAAATCCGGGTTGTCTCCCGGTAAGCACTTGTCTTTATTCCAGAGTCTTCAAGTTAGACTCACGTTCAGCTCTTTAGTATCGATCATTGAAGGAGTCGGAAACATCGCGCTCCCTCATTGCCAATTCAGTAATATTGAACACTCCTTGCTCGTCTTTAATTTCCACGCCGTTCTTATTTAATACCTGTATAAACAAAGTCCTGTCCCTTTCGGGCAGAGATGACAAAATGATAGACGGGAAATTCTTATTATCATATAAGCATAAGTAAGCAAGGTGGGGTGGTAGTTCAATAAACATATCATTATTCAAATGCGTTTTCTCAACTATTCTCCTACGTTTGTTAATTACTACGCAATCATACCACTCATCATCGGAATCATTAACAATATCGCGTCTAAGTTCGGTAGGTACATTAAGGTCAATAAGTTCTTCAAAGTTCTCATGATTAGGATTAGTTGAGTTGTTTTGAATTAATGTTTCCCCCATAAGCCTAGCTTCTAGATCTAGGTCCATACGCTCTCTTAATCCTAGCATGTAGACACCTCTAATTATGCTTTTAATAGGATCTTGGCACTTATAGACCAGTTTATTATTCCCTACCCTTAATGAGATTTTTCTTTTAAACACCTCAATCTTAACATGGGCAGTAGACAAGAAAGGTCTTCCAAGGATTAAAGGAACCTTAACATCCTCGGGCATATCTAAAATAACAAAGTCTACAGGGAAAATAAACTTCTCGATCTTAACTAGCACATTATTAGCAATCCCTTCAGGTCGTTTTACCGTTTTATCAGCCAATTCAATATGCAATTTAGTCGGTGCTAATTTACCTAGTCCTAGGGTAGTGAATGTTTTAAGTGGCATAACACTAACACTAGCTCCTAAGTCAGCTAACACATTATTGAAAGATATATCATTAATTGAACAAGGTAGAGTAAAACTTCCTGGGTCTTTTTCTTTATGAGGCAAGGCATTTAAATCAGTTGCAGAGCTCCCTTCTTTCATTGTAGCCTTGATCTTCTCTTCAATCTTTGTCTTTTCTTTTAGTAGTCTTCTTAAACTGATTGAAGAATTAAAGAAAAATTCGGGTCTTGCACCATCATTACCATTCATCGATCTTCTAGGTATGTTAGGAGTGACTTCTTCATTGGTGCTTATGGCCTTGACATGATCCCTTGGGTTGGTTTCAGTTGAGCTCGGTAAACTTCCATATCCCCTTTCTTGAAGAACTTTGCTCATTTGACCAATTTGTTGTTCCAGTGCTTTGATCGAAGCTCCTTGATTTCTTGTAGTAGTGTCCGTTGAAGCTCGTATTTCTTTGATCATAGCAGTATTCTCTTCATGTCTTTTAGCAGCATCGGCCATAATTTGCTTTAGAGTGTCATCTAAAGTTTGCCTCCTTTCTTGATAAGCGGGATTGAAGTTATTCTTTTGATAGAATCCTGGTGTAGCTTCCCTAAATCTTCCTGAAGGTCGGAATGGTTGTCCAAATTGGGTGTAATATGCTTCTTCAAACGTCTCACTTTCATTCTTATTCGGGCAATCTTTAGTGTAGTGAGGTCCTTCGCACTTTTCACATCCAACTTGGGCAGCATACACTCTTTCATCTCGCTTCTTCATCTCTCTACTAATTTTATCCAATTGAGCTTGAATAACAGCAATCCCGTCAAAATTAGTGCTGCTCTTAGATCTAGTAGAGGTCCCATCGTGCCATTTCTGAGAATGATCAGCAGCTTCTTGGATCGCTTTCCTAGCATTAGTTGCACTCATTTAAGGTACAGCTCCCTTAGCATCCAAAATCTGTCTAGTAGGCACGTCCAGTCCTTGATA
Source organism: Artemisia tridentata subsp. tridentata (assembly GCA_021014915.2). Taxonomy (NCBI): domain Eukaryota; kingdom Viridiplantae; phylum Streptophyta; class Magnoliopsida; order Asterales; family Asteraceae; genus Artemisia; species Artemisia tridentata. The sequence continues at coordinate 136,058,618 of CP139505.1, read as the reverse complement.
AAACAATATTATCTCCTGCATAGGGGTTAGATAGTGTTGAGGACATTTTATTAATAAATCTTTAAATCGTTCCCAAGCTTGATAAAGAGTTTCATCAGGCTCTTCCTTGAAACTGTTGATAGCCTCCATTTTTTTAGCAGTCTTAGCAGGTGGACAATATCTCTTCAGGAATTTGCTCTTCAAACCTTCCCATGTAGTGATTGAACTAGCAGGTTCATTCCTTAGCCACTTGTTAGCAGCTCCTTTTAGTGAGATTGGGAAGATCCTAAGCATGAGTTGATCGTTAGTGACTCCTTCTGAAGTAAACAAATCTGCAATCTCCAGGACCTTTTCAACATGCTCATTAGCATCCTCATGTTCCGTCCCACTGAAAGCATTCTCTCTGAGCTCTTTGAGAAACTGACCCTTCAACTCAAATTTTGACTTATCATCAAACTTTGGTCTAGCAACTCCTGAAGTGTAATCAGCACGGGTACTGTTCATGTATTCCTCCATAGTAGTGTTTTCGCCCATTGTTTCTGTTTCAACTTCCTCTTTTTCTTCAGAAAAGTAATCAAGCTCGAGTGAACTTGAAAGATCAAAGCTTCTTGTGTTGAAAAGCCTTTTAAGCGAATGTAGGGCTCGTTCAGGATCTTCGAAAGGTTGAATCAAGTTCTTAGTAGAACTCCTGGTCATGCACTTCCTGAAATCAACACAAAACTATCAGTAGGGTATGCTCGAGAAAGTAATATAGCAGAAAATTAACAACGAAAACGGAATACGAAAATTTAAAGTTACTGATATCTGCAGACGATGCGCCGTATCCAAAAAGTTGGATACGCCGTATCTTATAATCGTTGAAATTTAATCAGACTTTATTCAGAAAATAGATACGCCGCTTAGAAGTCTGAATCCGCCGTATCAATTTTAATTATCAAAAATCGATATTTATTAAAAATTAAATGCGTCGTATTAACAAAAGTTAATGCGCCGTATCTTCGTTACGTTTCAAAATATAAGATTTTTGATTCAGAAGATACGCCGTATCGATAAAAATCGATACGCCGTATCTGTTTAATAATCCGCAAACTGTTTTTAATTAAAATAATAGATACGCCGTATCTGCTAAAGCAGATGCGTCGTATCGCGTTAACGTTTAGAAATTTTTTTTATTAAAAACAGATACGCCGTATCTTGGGGAAAAGATGCGTCGTATCGAATTAATTAAACGCGTTGTATTTTATAAAAAAAATTGAACGCAATACGCCGTATCTGAAAAATCAGATGCGCCGTATCGTTCGATTTAGCTCAGTACAACGATAGCAGAAAACAAAAAAGTACGAAAAATAAAACAAATAAAAACACACAAAAATAAACACAAATAAAAGCAAACAAAAAGCACACAAAAACAGAAAATATGCAAAATAGTACAATGAATGCAAATTAATCTAATACACAACAAAATTAGCGGTTAGATAAAAAATTAAAAACCTAATTAAAATACTAATCAAATTAACAGATAATAACAATTCAGTCCCCGGCAACGGCGCCAAAAACTTGATGTTTGCTGCGTGTGTCGTTGCGGTTTAGCAGTTTTAATGCCTAATCAAGTTTTAAATTTATATTTAGCCGACTTATCAATAACACACACACCTAACGAGCAGTGTACCCGATCAGTATGAATATAATGGTAAGTAGAGTGTCGATCACTAAGAGTGGAACGTATTATCTAGTTATTCTAATCAGTATTTTAATATATTAAGTTAGCTATACAATCTAATCTAACGCAAGGGGGTTCAGCCTGAGAGACTGGCACGATTTGGTTGCAATTAAATAATAAACTAAACCAATAGGCACGAATCAGCAAGTAGCACACACGTACACAGATAAATACTCGAGACAATAAGAGGGCTGTCCTTATGATAAGTAGTTTGTCACTTGTTTTATTGCTAGTGTTATATGAAGTGTATAGTTCGATGCAACGCACCGAGATTAAGTCCTTTCTCGTTGGTTCTAATCTTATCGGCGAGTAAACCCTTAATGATTACTTATGACTATCCCGTTTATCTTTCTCCTACTTTTCTACAGACCATAGAATACATAGGCATCTAATAAACAGGCGAGGGCAGAGGCATGGCGACCCGATCAACGCTCAGCTAGCCACAGAGGTTATCAATGCACTAATAAAAGTCACCAATGACATCAACATATAAACTTTAATTAATGAGAAAGTAGTTTTAAGGGAGTGCAACCTTTCCGTTGTCACGTTACACAAGCCACCAATCTTGATGAATTAAAGTTTACTAACACAATAAAACAAAACTACTTAATGAATTAAACATATGCAGCACCTTCTTACAGCTCTTGTATCTTTGATTTGGGTGTTTCTTGTGCTGCTACCTTGACTGAATTCGTCCTTGGTTTATGGTCTTCGGTCTTCTGTTCGGAACTAAAGACTCTTAAATCGTCTGGTCTTTGGGGTATTTATAGTTACCGTCTGAGGGTAGGATGCGACGTATCTAGCAAGTAGATGCGGCGCATGTACTTAACTTCGCGTGGGGTCCAAGATTATAATATTCAGGAATATTCGTACACCGCCAGAAGATGCGGCGTATCTTCGTCTTTGGATGCGGCGCATGTCCTCTTGAATCTTGGATCGTATCTGGTGAGATCTTGATAGCGATGCGGCGCATGTCATGAGTGAGATGCGGCGCATCTGGAGCAGATTTGACTTGATCTTGTCCATTTCAGTAGACTCTTCACTTTATGCATGTTTTGCTCCACAATTAGTCCAAAATCGCCAAGTTTCACCAAATGCTTGTTTTCAACTGAGAATTACAAAAGTAAACGATTAAGTATCAATCCTCATACATAATATAGTAAAACAAGTCAATTTAATAGGATAAATGATAGTAATAAAATGTACTTATTTGAGTTCATCAGTTAATTACTACGCAATCATACCACTCATCATCAGAATCATTAACAACATCGCGTCTAAGTTCGGTAGGTACATTAAGGTCAATAAATTCCTCAAAGTTCTCATGATTAGGATTAGTTGAGTTGTTTTGAATCAATGTTTCTCCCATAAGCCTAGCTTCAAGATCGAGGTCCATACGCTCTCTTAATCCTAGCACATAGACACCTCTAATTATGCTTTTAACAGGATCTTGGCACTTATAGACTAGTTTATTATTCCCTACCCTTAATGAGATTTTTCTTTTAAACACATCAATCTTAGCATGGGCAGTAGACAAGAAAGGTCTTCCAAGGATTAAAGGAATCTTAACATCCTCGGGCATATCTAATATAACAAAGTCTACAGGGAAAATAAACTTCTCAATCTTAACTAACACATTATTAGCAATCCCTTCAGGTCGTTTTACCATTTTATCAGCCAATTCAATAAGTAACTTAGTTGGTGCTAATTTTCCTAGTCCTAGGGTAGTGAATGTCTTAAGAGGCATAACACTAACACTAGCTCCTAAGTCAGCTAACACATTATTGAAAGATATATTATTAATTGAACAAGGTAAAGTAAAACTTCCTGGGTCCTTTTCTTTATGAGGCAAGGCATGTAAGTCGGTTGCAGGGCTCTCTTCTTTCATTGTTGCCTTGATCTCCTCTTCAATCTTTGTCTTCTCTTTTAGTAGTCTCCTTAAACTGATTGAAGAATTAAAGAAAAATTCGGGCTTTCACCATCATTACCATTCATCGATCTTCTAGGTATGTTAGGAGTGACTTCTTCAGTGGTGCTTATGGCCTTGACATGGTCTCTTGGGTTGGTTTCAGTTGAGCTAGGTAAACTTCCGTATCCCCTTTCTTGAAGAACTTTGCTCATTTGACCAATTTGTTGTTCCAATGCTTTGATCGAAGCTCCTTGATTTCTTGTAATAGTATCCGTTGAAGCTCGGATTTCTTTGATCATAGCAGTGTTCTCATCATGTCTTTTAGCAGCATCGGCCATAATCTGCTTTAGAGTGTCATCCAAAGTCTGCCTCTTTTCTTAATAAGCGGGATTGAAGTTGTTCTTTTGATAGAATCCCGGGGTGGCTTCCCTAAATCTTCCTGAAGGTCGGAATGGTTGTCCAAATTGTGTGTAGTATGCTTCTTCAAATGTCTCACTTTCATTCTTATTCGGGGAATCTTTAGTGTAGTGAGGTCCTTCGTATTTTTCACATCCAACTTGGGCAGCATACACATTTTCATCACGCTTCTTCATCTCTCTACTAATTTTATCCAATTGAGCTTGAATAGCAGCAAACCCGTCAAAATTAGAGCTTCTCTTAGATCTAGCAGAGGTCCCATCGTGCTATTTTTGAGAATGATCAGAAGCTTCTTGGATAGCTTTCCTAGCATTAGCTGCACTCATTTGAGGCACAGCTCCCTTAGAGTCCAAGATTTGTCTAGTAGGCACGTCCAATCCTTGATAAAACAATATTATCTCCTGCATAGGGGTTAGATAGTGTTGAGGACATTTTATCAGTAAATCTTTAAATCGTTCCCAAGCTTGATAAAGAGTTTCATCAGGCTCTTGCTTGAAACTGTTGATAGCCTCCATCTTTTTAGCAGTCTTAGCAGGTGGACAATATCTCTTCAGGAATTTGCTCTTCAAATCTTCCCATGTAGTGATTGAACTAGCAGGTTCATTCCTTAGCCACTTGTTAGCAGCTCCTTTTAGCGAGATTGGAAAGATTCTTAGCATGAGTTGATCGTCAGTGACTCCTTCTGAAGTAAACAAATCCGCAATCTCGAGGACCTTTTCAACATGCTCATTAGCATCCTCATGTTCCGATCCACTGAAAGCATTTTCTCTTAGCTCCTTGAGAAACTGACCCTTCAATTCAAACTTTGACTTATCATCAAACTTTGGTCTAGCAACTCCTGAAGTGTAATCAGCACGGGTTTTGTTCATGTATTCCTCCATAGTTGTGTTTTCGCCCATTGTTTCTGTTTCTTCTTCCTCTTTCTCTTCAGAAAAATAATCAAGCTCGAATGAACTTGAAGTATCAAAGCTTTTTGTGTGTAAAAGCCTTTTAAGCGCCGTATTTTCGTTACGTTTCAAAATACAAGATTTTTGATTCAGAAGATGCGCCGTATCGATAAAAATCGATGCGTCGTATCTGTTTAATAATTCGAAAACTGTTTTTAATTAAAATAATAGATACGCCGTATCTGCTAAAGCAGATGCGTCGTATGGCGTTAACGTTTAGAAAAAAATTTCTTATTAAAAACAGATACGCCGTATCTTGGGGAAAAGATGCGTCGTATCGAATTAATTAAACGCGTTGTATTTTATAAAAATTAAACGCAATACGCCGTATCTGAGAAATCAGATGCGCCGTATCGTTTGAATAAGCTCAGTACAACGATAGCAGTATGCAAAAAATACGAAAAATAAAAACAAATAAAAAAAAACAAACGAAAATAAACAAAAATTAAACACACAAAAACAGAAAATATGCAAAATAATACAATGAATGCAATTTAACTAATATACAACAGAGTTAGCGGTTAGATTAAAAATTAAAAAGAAAAACCTAATTAAAATACTAATCAAATTAACAGATAATAACAATTCACTCCCCGGCAACGGCGCCAAAAACTTGCTAAGGAACTCTTGCTTTCAGATTCATTCGAGGTGAAAGTTTTTGATGATGTCAACTTCAATGTGCTCATGATTGGTGCCGATTTATTTTCTTGGGAAACCCCTCTTGAAGCTACTTATAAGGAATTCAAACGCTTATGCAATATTGAAGATGGGATATTCTCTTATGATTTACTAATGAGCTACACTGAAGATGAATTACTACTCTTATGGCCCATCATTGAATCTAAAGGATTGACTTGGACTATTATCGAAGAGAATGATGGGAAATTCCAAATTGAATACATGAACTCAAGCAATAAAAGCTGTGGTGGAGGCAATACCCAACCTATGCAAACCTCTTACATGCCTTATTCCGAACAGTACTGGGGATTAAATGAGAACTATCTGGACGATGAAAGAATTTATGCTGTGGCGGAGTTACTATTTCATGGCAGGTTGGTAAGGTTGATGGACATCTCCCTTGAAGAATGGCTTGAACTTAAATACGGTAGTCCGAAATTTGCCCCTGTGAATGAAGTCAAGCGGATTATGACTTCATGGTTAACACGGAGTTTTAGGGAATAATTTAACGGGTTCATGGAATTAAGGAGGAAAATGATTGGAAAAGCTTGCTTTGACGTTGACCACGATCCTGACAATGTTGATTTTTCAGATTGGTTGGCTAGTAAGTTCAATAACCATAAGAGCATGGATCGAGCTACTAAAGATGCGTTATGGGTATATTGGATGAGAGGAGAAGATGAAGAAGTAGAGAGCGACTATGGGTCGTCACTTCATGATTCAATAATCAATGAGGGCATTGAAGAATTATTCAGAATAGACATTGACGTGTTCGATTATGAGATACCCTTGTGCAAACAATTCAAAGAATTTAATTACCTTCTTCAAGTCGACGATGATGTGCTAACTGGAGATCTACCAGGATTCAAGACTTATGATGATTTCAAAAACACCTGGTACTACGAATGGAATGACCAAATACCATGGGTTTGGGATAAACCATGGGAATTTGAGCACATTAATCACACCTGTAAACCTTTCGTTTTCAAGGATGGGAGTAGTGCTTGGCCGACCTGTGATTATAAGAGTGATGGAACCTGTAATGGGGGAAGTATAATTGGGATGAAACGGGTTGGAAACGATGTAACCTTTGAAAACTATGAGTGGTATGATAATGTTGAAGACTGCCCACAAAAAGCGGAGGCTTTGCAAGAAAAGGGTAGAATTGAATACTTGAAAGAGCTAAAGGGAACATCGAATACTACTTTCTGGGAATGGGTGCATGAACAATTTGATGATTACACGAAGCTTAGTCGACGGTTACAATGGGAATTGGAAAGAGAGTGGGAGGCAATTCAAGATGATGATAACAATAAGTCATTAATTGATGAACTTGATGACTATTTGATTAAGGATCCTTATTTTAAGTTTGTTGATAAAGACGAAGAAGAATTCATCAAAAGAAAATGTCAACTACTTGGGATCCCTTATAATGAGCCACCCATGATTATTTCTGAAAAATTTAAAATCATCAAATACTCTTTGGGACCAGATGAGGAATATGTTGCGACGAAGACCAAGAGTTATACTAGATTAAGTCGAACGGAAGAAAACGTTGCAAAGCTATACGGGAACATCTTTCGGATGAAGGAAGAAGGATGGACCGTGACAAGAACTGAATGAAGAGCTGAACGTGAGTCTAACTTGAAGACTCTGGAATAAAGACAAGTGCTGACCGGGAGACAACCCGGAAAATTTTTATTATTCTGTTCTGTGTCGAGTCAGTCAGGCCCGCTGCACTGGTCATATCTTACTTTATTTTTCTGCATTTTTTATTTTCGACTTTAAAACTTTTTATCAGTTTATTTTAATGCGGCGCATCCCTGGTTAAGGATGCGGCGCATCTTCTATTCTGATTCGTATTTATTCCAGGCTCGATACGGCGTATCTTCTTCCATAAGATACGGCGCATCGACTGACCTGATGATTTTCATTTTAATTTTTATGTTTTATTTTTACTAACTACTAATGTATTATGCAAGTTTGAACCTTCTTAACTTAGGTGTGTTTAAAGTCTTGGTGGTATTATAGATTCCTGCATTTCCTGTGGATACATCAAATATGAAGCTTAAACGTTCTCATCCACAAGAAAGATGATTTTTGCTCTTATACTAATAATGGAGGATCATACCGAGCAAATCTCAGGGGAGTTTTTCTGTTCTAATTCTTTTATTTTCTAGTTTTTAACCTTTTATACAAACAACGAGGACGTTGTTTAACTTAAGTGGGGGGATTGGAGAATTAGAACACTTACTTGTCCTAAACTTTTCAAAAATTATGCTTAAAATGTCCTTAATATATCAAAATTTAAAATTTTTTAGCATGTTTTTGTTTAAGATCTAAGTTACATAGCTGCACACATGACGTTATTTTCAAAAATTGTGATTTTTCAAAATTCACAAATCTATGAGTGTGCCGGTGACTTGTAAACTTTAGAACTTGGCTTGTATACTATTCGAAACCACCATAATAAGTATTATTTATATAATTAGAATGACTTGTCTAAATTGGTAAAATTCTAGGATTACACCCAAATAGCCTTTATATGTTATGTGATATTAGCTAACTACACTAGTTAGTTAACCCCGTATAAACCCTTTTGTTACTCTCGCTTTTAGAGTAAGATACCCCTAGAAAAACACTCAGAGCCATTCCTATCGTTTCTTACACCTTTGTTATAATGTTTCGTTACACCCTTACACCTTAGCCTACCCTGTAGATTAAAATCCGTGGTTGGTTAATTGCTTTAGGCAAAGTGTGTTTCCTTACATTACCTGTGTTCACGTGCGTAATTCATTATCTTTGGTTAGGTCGGGAAATTGCACAATGCAATTGGAGTGAAAGTAAATATTGTATATCTTTGAGTTTATTTTTCGTGTGTTTACTACTTTCACTATTACCGTTATTTCTGAAGTCATGAAAAGTATGGAAAAATTATCCAGAATTATCATTATAGTGATGTGGTGAAATTTTACACATCTTTGTATATGTTGAAAGAAAAAAAAAAAAAAAAAAAAAAATCGAAAAAATAGAAAAGAAAAAGAAAAAAAAGGAAGAGTTGGATGTTTGTTTTGACCAACTTATGTAAAGTTTTGTATTAAGTGGTCGATATCACCACTATTTGTTGTATATTATATCTATGTATTGAATGGGAGTTGGCAGTTATGGGAACGCCAACTTAAGGTTATTCTTTGATTAAGATCTTGTTGAGTATAATTCGTGTCTACCTAAAGCGTGTGTTTCAAGTGTTAAAGCGTGAGTTACTCTATGATATGAGTCTTATTCATGGGATGGTTGGGATAGTGATTAACCACACTTAGGATTTTAATTTATTTGTTTTGTTTATTTTTCATTTTACACCAATTTGTATCACAAATATTATCCATACCCTATATTATTCTTGATCCAAACCTTTGATTTATTAAGATTAGGGATTTGAGCAATCTTAGGTATCGTAGTCGTGGATTCGGCTATGTATTTATGATTTTGTCGCCCTTTTTGATATAATATTATTGGTGAAGATTACTTGGTCCTATCTTTAGCCTATTCGAGTTAAGGATTTGAGAAATTGCAAGTATGGTGTTCGTGGATTCGATCATGTATTTGTGATTTTGTCGCCTTTTCTGGAATTTGAGATCGATAGAGATTAAGGAGAATGATTAACCCTTAAGCCTACAAACCCTTTTTACCGCTTTAGACTTGTTATTCCTTGGCTTTAGTGGGGGAGATGTGTATACTTGCCAAGCTTATGATAGAATATTCGTCACGACTGGACAGTTAAACGATTAGATTTGCTTTTATCAAATTATTTTATTTTACTTCTAATTCGTTAAGTGTTTGGTTGTGTGATTATGACTAAAATGAATACATGCTTAAATATAAAAATAAATCCTAATATCTTTTAGGATACATTTTCATAAGATTAATTCTAAGGTTTACTTGGGGACAAGTAAAGTTCAAGTGGGGGGATATTTGATGAACTCAAATAAGTACATTTTATTACCATCATTTATCCTATTTATTTGACTTGTTTTATTATATTATCTGTGAGAATTGATACTTAATCGTTTACTTTTGTAATTCTCAGTTAAAAACAAGCATTTGGTGAAACTTGGCGATTTTGGACTAATTATGGAGCAAAACAAGCAAGAAGTTAAGAGTCTACTGAAATGTACAAGATCAAGACATTCTGCTCCAGATGTGCCGCATCTTGCTTATTACATACGGCGCATCACTATCAAGATTTCACAAGATACGATCCAAGACAGCAAGGACATGCGCCGCATCTGAGAATGGAGTTACGCCGCATCTTCTGGCGGTGTACGGATATTCCTGAATATATTAATCTTGGACCCCACGCGAAGTTAAGTCAATGCGCCGCATCTACTTATTAGATGCGCCGCATCTTACCCTCAGACAGAAACTATAAATACCCCAAGACCAGACGAATTTCGAGAGATATAATATATACGAAGTACAAAGACCACAGAAACCTAAGGCCGAATTCAGACGATTAGGCAGCACAAGACACACCCGAACGAAGATACAAGAGCTGTAAGAAGGTCCTGCATGTATTTAATTCATTAAGTAGTTTTGTTTTATTGTGTTAGTAAACTTTAATTCATCAGGATTGGTGGCTTGTGTAATGTGACGAGAAAGATTGCACTCCCTTAAAACTGCTTTCCCATCAATTAAAGTTTATTTGTTGATGTCTTTGGTTACTACTTATTAGTGCATTGATAACCTCTGTGTTTATTAGTGGCCTGCGCATTTGACTACGGAAGAGAATGTGGCTCCCACGGTTGTTACTAAATTGATCACTTAGGAATAACTTTTAGACATAAGTAATCATTAAGGGTTTACTCGCCGATAAGATTAGGGCCAACGAGAAAGGGTTAATTACATACACTTCATATAAAACTATCAATAAAACAAGTGACAATCTACTTATTCATCAGGACATGTCTTCTTATTGTCTCGAGTATTTATCTGTGTACGTGCATGTCTATCGCTGATTCGTACTCATTAGTTTAGTTTATTATTTAATTGCAACCAACGTGCCAGTCTCTCAGGCTGAACCCCCTTGCGTTAGATTTGGTTGTATAGCTAACTTAGAATATTAAAATACTGATTAGAATAACTAGATAATACGTTCCACTCTTAGTGATCGACACTCTACTTACCATTATATTCATACTGACCGGGTACACTGCTCGTTAAGTGTGTGTGTTATTGATAAGTCGGCTAAATATAAATTTAAAACTTGAGTAGGCATTAATACTGCTAAACCGCAACGACACTACACGCACGCACCATCAGTGATTGATTCATGAATAATTGTTATGTGCCATAGAATGTATGCGTATCTTGGGATTTATTATATGATAATAATTGCTTATTTGGATCCATGATGAACATGCATGTTTGATCATGGATCAATGGATATTATGCGTTAATTGTTAAGTGTTTTATGTTTTACATGCTAATTGTACATTATTAATTAATTAGGGTTTATTAGTAAGTAAATCTTGATTAGGTTACTAATAAATTAATTAATTATATAATTAGGGAAGACCTAAAATTGGGGAAGACCCCATATGAATCTTTTATTTATCAACTATGTATGTTATTGTATATTTGTAACGTGGGACTTACGCAATCGATTTATCGTTGTATGTGGTCTACTTGTACCAGATCGAAACACAAGTGGGAGTCTTAGCTATAAATATACATGTTAGTTGATTTATTTTAGCATGTTTATTGTTTTGTGTTGATCCCAACATACGAGCTTGTAGTAGAAACTTTGACAATACTAAAAAGTATGCGGAATCTACTCTTTAATACTTAGAAGAATATTAAGAATGTATTGTATTGATCAATGAAACAGTAAAATTGTATGAACAATGATATCACCAAAATGCTTCAATATTATTATATTAATAATACGAGTACTCTGTGTAGTACTAGGGTTTACAAACAACCTTGAAGCTTATATCAAAAACACATATTGAGATAACTAACATCATAACCTCGGACCTCCTTTTATAGACTAAGGAGTTCTTTATAAGATAACTACAAATCTTCTAGAATATACGTATCTTTCTGTAACACCCCAACCCGACAAGGGCAAAGGTGTCACAGATACGGATTCTTATCAGAACAAACACAAGCATATGACATAAATAATACAATAGGATTCCAAGGGTTACAAACAAAAATCTGAAAGTTCAAGGTTTCAAACGAGATATGCAATAATCACTAAGTCTGAATATAACTTTTCAAATCGTCTCTAATCCAAATTAGCTAGCAAGGTCTTCTCTAATAACAACCCAGCTTTCAACTAAAACCTGCCGTACACGAAAGAAAACGTACGGCTGAGCTTACAAAGCCCAGTGAACAGATATATAATAAACGGAAACGAAAGCAAAAGCAATGAAAGTAAAAGGAAAAGCACAGACATAGTATAAGAAATAGATAAATCAAGGTACAGAGAGAGAGAGTAAAGGTTTAGGACAGTAATCCACCACGAGCCCAGAACATATCATATCAAATAAGCCTGCATAATCTAGAGGGGATACCTCTTAGTAACCAGATAATATGAGGGGTGACCTCATGTATCAAACAGATATATATGGAGTAGCTAGCTCCCAGAACATGAAAGACGTGGATTGCACCCATCATCAGTCACCAAATATCAGAATATATCAGATCTTCACAAAACAGAACAAATCTAGGATGCATCCATTCGCCCCCAAAACAGAAATATCGGCCATAATCATATAGTGTGCACATATCAGAACAGAACAGGGACGGTGTGGTTAATCACTCTGACCACACAAGAGTCATGCCAGTGGTGCATCACAGACACGGCCATGTTACCTTCATGGCTAGGGAACAAATTTTGGCTCGGGTATCAAACTGGGAGTCAAAGGTCAAAGGTCAAAGGTCAAAGGTCAAAGGTCAAAGGTCAAAGGTGCCTATTATAATCAGGGTGTCACATCAGAAAGGCCATATCAGAAGGTTCATATCAGAAAATCAAATATCCCAGATCAATATCCAAAAGGGTCAAAGTATCAGATGGTCAAATCTTCAAAAGGTTCAATATCAAAAGTACTTTTCAAAAGGTTTTCTCTTAAGGTTTATTTAAAACAATCCTTCGAAATAGTTTTCATAAATGGTCTTTCAAATAGTTTTCATAAAATGAACTTCAAAAATAGTTTTCTTAAAGTCAATATATCATGCTTGAAAAACCCTTTCAAAATACTTTATTTAAACATTTCCATCTCATATCAAAAAGGTCTTCATATCATAGGTCCAAAATCAGAGATCAAAGGTCGAAGCAAAGGTGTCATAGCAAAGGATCGTAACAGTGTATCAAATCAGAGATTTAACAGATCAGAAAACAATCATAGGAAACCTTACAGAGAAGGTCAGAATATCTGTACCTTATTCTAGAAGCAACCACAAATCAGGAATGGATGACACAGAGTGGATCAGGACCTCTCTTTCTTCACACCTAGAGGGGTAGACAAGAATTACAAACCCTTCCTTTTTAAGTAACTTTCCATTTTAGCTTTTAGATTCACCAAGTTACTCTTTTAGTCCTTTAGGTTTCATAATTTACACTCTATACCCCTTTAGTTTCAAAAGTTACACTTTAACCCTTCAATTGTTCGTAGTTACACTTTAGACCCTTAATTTATCAAAGTTTCACAATGGTCACTCATTTTATCATATTATAAGAATGTATCCTCAATTTTACAGAATTTACACAATAGGTCCCTCTAGTTTTCAAAGTTATATATTTAGTCCCTTATTTTACAATTTCAACTTTATATTATTAATAATTACATATTAACCCATTAAATCACCAAATTTACACATAACCCCCTGAATAGATTATATTACTCAAAACAGCCCCAAGTTTCCAGAAATTACAAGTTTAGTCCCTCCATTTAATTATTTTATAATTCGTACCTTAATTAAACCCTAGAAACATTTTAATCCTTTAAAATACAAAAATGACACTAGACCCCCTCTTTTTATATTTTATACAGTAGGTACATGTTCCAAAATAAGTTCTAAAAATAACCCTTGAGTTTTAAAAGTTACAAAACTCACCCAAAACAATTTAAACCAATCGTATAACACTTTAATTAGCCAAAACCCTAACCCTAAAAATACAAATCATTCACCAATCATTAGATCCTCATTAATCATCATTTAATCACTCAAAAACAGCCCCAAAAGTAAAATCCCTAAATCGATTTACATTTTATTTCTTTTTCTTCTTTATTTTCTTTAAATCGGTAAACCAAATAAATCCACAAATAATTCGATTAGGCCCCAATAATTCGAAATAACATTTTTTCTCAGATTATTATGATCATGTAGAGTCCAAATAAAATAAATAAGAAGCCTCAAAAATTCGGATTGAAATATTTATGTTTTATACACGTTTTTAAGATTTAATTCACAAATATTATAATAAGCATGCATGGATCGACTTATACATTTTATTTGATGTTCTTAACATATATAGGGTCTGATAAAATTACCACAAAGAGATTCGAACGTGTGGAATGAGGTGTACGAATTCTTTTGTACGCGATTAGCCAAAACGGGTCAAAAATCACCACGACTTCAAAAACGATCTAAAAAATTATGAAACCAATTTTCACAGGTCACATATGATGTGAGGAATACAAGAAAAATAAGAAACGAATTTTTAGGAGGTCGCAAGAATTAATTCGATCATTACCTTATTTTGTTCTAGCGACAAAGAAATAATTCACCAAGATCGGACCAAGCTTCAAATAATTCGAATGGTATTTTTCCTAGCTCCTTTGGATGATGATCAATCACAGAAAAATGGTCTAGGGATTTTAGGGTGTCGATTGGAGGCTATGTGAATTTCTTGTGTGTGTTTATTCTAATCGGTATTAGGGTTAGGAAAAGAAGTGATAAGGGTTGATTTAAAAATAGCTAAACCGAGTCAAGGGGGGAAAGGATGACCAGGAATTAAATAAAATTGATTGGCCATGATGATGATTTATTATTTCCTTATTTACACATTTTAATTCATTTTAAATACATAATACTATCTTATAAATTCATTCGGCCAACTAGGGGCATTTTGGTAATTTTGTAGCTTGTATAAATGTTAAATAGAATTGTTAAAATTATTTGGGATTCATAACTTATGCATTGCCAGAAGTTTGGGATTTATTTGATACTTTATAAACTCTTAAATAAATTTTTAACTTGCGGGGGCATTTTGGTCATTTTTCATGTTTTCAGATTTTAGGGTTTTACACTTTCTAACTATATAGAATATACACAGAATATCTTGATACATATCACTTCACACGTCTTTATCTTCTTAGCAGTACTATCTTCCTTCAGCAGTCTTAAGTTAATACACTGGCAGTACTAACTTTTACTCTAGCAGTACTAATTGATTAGTATTGGTAGTTATATCTTGAGCAGTACAAACACTTTTGACTTGACATTACTAAGTATTCAGACATTTAATTTCCAACAATCCTCCCCTAAACTTGTGATTTACCTCCAAATCATCAAGTTTCTTGAATTAAATCTTTGAGTTTGAGAGGATTCTTCTAAACACTTCATCTTCTATCAGCCTGCAGAAATATCTTCCTTAGCAGTTCTCTTGCCATCTCAGTATACTCATCCACCAAGAGCTTTGCAGCCAACATCAAAGTGAGTGTACCCATTGACAGTGGATATTCCTTCTCCACCAGCATATAGATATCAGTTCCAGCTTTTGTAGATACATGATGAACACCACATGTATCATACAATCTCCATTGCAAACCTTGATTTACTGCCTGAAACTTCCATATCTTATCAACTTCATCTGGCTCAAAAATCCTTTTCAATTCTACCCATAACATTCTTTCTTTGTCATCAGTTGGCTCTGTTGAGTTGAATCTTTCTTTCACCAATTCCCATAGCTTCACCAGATCATCCCTGTCAAAAGCCTTCAACATATCATCAAAGAATAGGTATACCTCATAATGGTTTCCAACTCTTATTATCTTCCAGAATTTCCCTATGTCATCAGTATAGATCTCCCAGTCTATGATTGGATATTTGGTCTGTAAAGCTTCTACATTCAACCCTTCTTCAGGAACTATGATCATCATCTGATTTAGCTCTTCTTCAGTCAACTCTTCTTCTTGCTCTTCTGCTGTGGGTAGGTCTTCACTGACTTTTTGTTTCTTAGAAGATTCTGATTCCATGGTTATTCCAGCTCTCTTAACTCTTCTGCTTTCTTCTTCAGTTTTCGTAGGAATAAAATCTTGAATCTTCTTGTAAGCCTTAAAGTATAAACCTTCAATTTCTTCATATGGTCTGCCTGCAAGTTGGCTAGCAGTCCAATGATCTTGGTTCTTCAAATAAGTAGTCATATACTTCAACTTTTCTACTCTTGTTGGTGGTTTGTTCTTTCTTGCTGCATCCCTTTTTGTACTCTAACTCTTCTTAATCATCTATAGCAGCTCTTGAAGGGCATTTTCTATTTCTTCTTCATTAATACTTGCCCTGTCCTGTTCATATATCTTCTGAGCTAGAAGTTCATCAGCTTGTTCTTGTGCTAATCTCTGTTCTTCTTCACTTGCAAGATTTTGTTCCACCAGAAATCTTGCAATCTTTTGTTCTTCTTCCAATTTAGCCTGTTCTTCATCATGAACCCTTTGAGCCAATTCTTCATCAAGACTTATCTGAGCTTCAACCCTCTTGCTGACCTTCTTTGATGGCTCAGACTCTTGCATAATGCTTTTTCCTTTATCAGCAGCACTGGCAGTACTAACTGATGCACCAGCAGTACTAACCTCTTCTTGAGCAGTAGAAACATCTTTAGCAGTATCTTCAAACCCTGTATCTTGCTCATGCCTCCCCTGAATCTCTACATCTTCTTCAACCAATGTGATGTTCGGATCTTCATCAATTTCAGCAATTTTCCTCCCCTGTTTGGAAGGATCCTCCAAATCATCATCTGAATCATCTTCTTCACTATCAGACTCCACAATGTTTGCTCTTCTCTTAGCTTTGTTGGTCTTGATCTTTTGTTCTAACTTCTTCACCTTTTTGATCAGTTTGGTATAAGCAGCTCCATATAATTGCTTTGTCTGCTTTAACTCCAGCTCCAAGCTAGTAACTCTGTTTGACAATTTTGTACATAGTTCCATCAATTCTTTGAGTTTCAGGCTGCCCTCATCACTTCCAAGTGTGTTAACTCTTGGGAGAGGTGAATCATGGGGCATGTAAGACTCAGTCTCAACCCAAGGTTGATCAGCTGAGCCCCCCATAGTATCATGTTGGCTGGGGTGTCCATCACCTGAATCAAGCTCATGAGAACTTGACTCATTAGATGTTGCCATGGGTTGGGTCTTACTTATGTTACCACTGGCCTGTCCAGCTTCTAAGCCAGAGACAGTAGTGGCAGCTATCACCATTCTGTCACCCTCTTCATTGACAGCCTCATCTGCTACATTGGTATAAGTAGGAGATCTGGGTTGAGGAACCACAGATTCCTGTCTGATTCTCCTTCTATATGTTTGTGTTATATGAGGTTGTAAGGAAGATGGAGCACTGATGGGTGTGTGATGGGACTCAACTGGGATTGTTGATCCTTCACCCCGAATGTTTTGATCCTAAAGAAGCATTTTTGAAAACGGTGGTACTTCTATCCCAGAATAACCCTTAGAACTCATCCTCATATTACTAAAAAGCTTTTAAGTGAGGGTAGGAGTTTTATAAACAATTTTGTGAGATAGAAGCAGATTTTTGTGCTTATTCAAAAACAGTTGAATAAATCTTGAATAAATTAAAAATTTGTATTTGCTATCCAAGTTACTCAAGTTTACGGGTTTATCAACTGGATTACTAAAGTTTCAAAAATGTTACACTAGGGTTACTCATAAGGTGGGCAACCGGTTGATATCCGGTATCCCAACCTGAAACATATTCCACCTCAAAGAAGTTACTAAAGTTTGAGAAAAAGTTCGCCCAAGTTACTAAAGTTTCAAAAATGTCATCTAAGTTACTCAATTTTATTTTATTTTATTTTATTTATCTATTTATTTATTTTAAGCCGATTTTGTAATAACTATGATACAGAATAAAACAGGGTAAAATCTATAGATGTACTAACTGAAGTGATTCATTATACATAACCAACTAACGAAAATACCATTATAAACAAAGAAAATTTGCACGTTTGGTCCCTTTTGTTGCAGAATCTTGCAGCGACTATCCTTTTGGCCAATGGCGTTTGTAATTATTTTCAAAAGTTTTAGTTTATATGTTTTCATACGCTATTTATCTGTTTTCTACGTTTGTGTATGTTTTTATACTTTTTTGTATGTTTTTATACGTTATTGTACGTTTTTATACTTTTTCTACGTTTTTATATGTTTTTGTACGTTTTGTATGTTTTTATACGTTTGTGTACGTTTTTATACGCGTGTGTACGCTTTTTTATGTTTTTTTATTACATTTTATACCTTTTGTTTGTTTTTCTACGTTTTTTTTACATATTGTACGTTTTTATACCTTTTGTGCGTTTTTCTACGGTTTATGTGTTTTTTTACATATTGTACGTTTTCATACGTTTTTATCCATTTTATATGTTTTTATCCGTTTGTACAGGGAACTAAAAGATAGTGCATCCGTCTCTAATCACAACAAACCCACTATCCCCATATTGATGGCATGTAAATCCTCGTCTATAAGGGAATATAATCCCGAATTAACTATAGTAACTTAAGTGAACATTGGCCCAAACATTAGTAACTTGTGTGAACATTTTCTCAAACTTTAGTAACTTATTTGTCTACTAACCCATAATACATCAGTGCCACGTATGAATTTAACCGGTAGTAAAGGGTTAAAACTAAGACAGTAACTTATGTAACCGGTGGGAAAAAGTTGAGTAACTTTTTTGTAACGTTTTAAACTATAGTAACTTAGGCGAACATTTTTCCAAACTTTAGTAACTTATTTGTATATTAACCCTCAAAAATCAATTTTGAAAAGTTAAACTTTCTTTTTGTGGCTAAGCAAATAATAGCAGTTGCAATATTACTACTAAATTGCTCCAAGAAGTTTTCTTTGAACTTAAACAATGTAAGATGGTATGAAGGAGAAATCTTCATTGAGGGGAAAAGTGCCCTTTTTGAAAAGTCAATTTGTCAGAAGTGGACACATACCCCATCAAAGAAAGGTTTTCAAAAATTTAAGTATTTGGCAAAGAACTAATACCATCATCATCAGCTACTTTGAGATGTCTCCTAACAGATGACTCAGTAATAGTCATGACTTTGCCATCAACTGTTGCAGTTATTTCTTGTTCTCCATTATCAATTGTTCTGACAGTAGCAGTCTGCCAAAACTGTTTGATTAGAGAAACATAGATAGTAGGATTCTCTGTAAGTGCATACCTTATGTGACTACCATTGAGAAAATCCACTATCTGATGAAAGCCTTGACTTCCCTCTGGTTTCTGCAAGTAGGCGACCATGTTGTGTTTATCACAAAATTCCAAATTGGCCATTAAGATCAATAAAAGTTTGATTAGAGTGCTGGGTTATGTCCGTTTATGAGAGTATGTGTGTTTGGAAAAAGCAATTGAGATTATATAGATAGCACTTAGGGTTTTGACCGAATAAATCGTTTCTTTATTGTGAAGAAATCGTATAAGTTAAAGAAAGATTATGATTTATCCAATTTAGGAAACCTATAAGCGAACGAATTGACAAAAATTATCTCAACGGCTAGAATAAATTAATGAAAAACGGTTATTCCCCAAATAACACTAACGGTTACCCAGCAGTACTAAGTTTTGCCCAACAGTACAAACTTTTTCCTAGTAGTACTACCTTTTACAAAAAAAAACTTTTTCTCAGCAGTATTAACCTAATTTCCTTTTAAAACAATACTGCACTCATACATTTTGAAGGGATTAAGTGTAAAGGTAGACACTTAATCTTTTCGGTTGCATTTAACCTCTGGTTATGTGAGAACCAATAATTTTCAGTATAAATATTGCCTCTGATCAGATAGACTCATTAAAAGAGCCTTCTTGACAGGGTTTCCAGCTCGTGGCAGGTGTTACCTCTAACACAAATGTATTAGATTCACTTTTGCTCGCTGTTCTCTAAACCAGATGTCCTTATACTAACACACTATCTTAATGATAGAATGGTAAAGAGTGAGTTAGATCAGTTACTATCTGACTAACTAAAAACCATCAATTCATGTTCAGTATTAGGTTGATTTCAAGAAAAAGATTTTAAAGAACCTCCCAACTCAGGTGTAAACCCTTGTCAAGTGATCCCTAAATCCTCTCTATCGTTAATCAGCTGCATCACATCAAACAATCCACCACTTTTGCTTCTCACACAACACCAATTCCAATCATACTGCTTAGCTTATCCTACAAATGTTACTCCAAAACCAAGAAAGCACAATCCAAAACATTTTCTGCATAACAATATTAATTATGACTAACAGTATTAACACAACAGTATTAATTTGCACTAGCAGTTCAAACTGATACAACTAATAGTACTAATCCTGAACAAAATTTTACAAAGACACAAAGAGATTAAAACTTTAAGGATTTAACATTCCAATACTTGCAACCAAGTAATGAAACCTTCCAACATCAAGAGCTTTTGTAAGTAAATCTGCAAAATTGTTATCTGTGTGTATTTTAACAACTTGAATTAACTGTTTATCATTGCAGTCTCTTATAAAATGATGTCTAATCTCTATGTGTTTTGTTTTAGAGTGTAAAATAGGATTTTTAATAACACATATAGTATTGTTATTGTCTATATAAATCATGGTGTGCATAAAATTATACCCTGATGAGTGTCTAAATACTCATCATTTTATTCCCATTTAAACTACAAAAACAGCCAAAAACACTTTGAAAAGTCAAATAATACAGAAAATATCATAAAATGTGTTTTTATATGATTCAGGAACAAAAAGATTGAAAACAAGTGAAAAACGAACAAAGTTTGCATAATTGTCATTTTCAGTCCCTGAAGTTTCATAAATTGGCAGAATTAGTCCCTGAAGGTTTATTTTGAAAGAAAAAGTCAACAAAGGTCCTTGGAGTTCACAAGTTGTCACAATTGGTCCTTGAGTGAAAAGATTGAAGAAATTACAATATTGGTCCCTCAAGTTTGACAAATGGCAAAAATAGTCCCTGGGCATTCAAAAATTGGAAAATTACATCTATGGCCCTTGTACTATTCACACTTTACAAATTATACCCCTTGGATAACTTTTGGAAACTTACAAATTCAGCCCTTCATCTTTCATGAAATTACAAAAATGGTCCTTGTGCTAAAACTAACCAACCGGACCCATGTTTTATTAATAAAACCCAACCCATTTTCTAATCCTAAACCCAGCTGCTACAACTACCCAACCCAGTTACAACCCAAAACAATTACCCAGCCCAATTTATAAAGCCCAAACTCGACCCTTTTTATTAATAAAACCCAGAGTTTGACTTAGTCAAACTCTTCTCCTAAACCACTACCCCGCCTAAACCATACCAGATACCACCACCTCCACCGCCTCTCTGACACACCCACCACCTTCCACCTTCCCAACACCTTACCTAACAAACCAAAACGCATTCAATGCGTCTTCCCCATCAGTACAGAGGCATGTGCTAGTTTTTCCCACTATATCCACTTTTGGCGCCAAAAATCCATTTTGATGGCTCAGATTGATTCAAGGCTAATCAAGGGTGCACAAGTGATCAGAGATGAAGTGAAGACTTATCCCACTTTATTTTTGTATATATAGATAGCAATGTAAGCCTTTTATGGCAAGTAGCTAATTAGTAGAATCGTTTTTTAATATTCAGTAGTCATAGCTTGTAATTTCTAATTCTCAGGTGTAATTCAAGTTAAATTCAATCAAAGCAATCTTAGTTAAAGCAATCTTGTTCTAATTTCAGTTACAATAGAATTTCAAGTGTTATTAATTCGAATAAGCTCATAATCTGTTAAGATATAATTACAACTAATCCACACCCTTTCTATAAGCTTATATAAGCTAATAATAGCTTTTTGTAAGCTTATATAGTGGCCAGTAGTCATAAAATATCAAATGTTGAAGAAAGTCAACAAAAGTCAACCTGAGGGCCAATAAGCTGTTCTGTTTGTTATAAGCTATTAAGGAAGGCTTTTTATTGGTTTTCTAGCTTGTGTGAACAAGCTAGGAGTGGTTCTGTTCTTGGTCCATTGCTCTAAAATCATAATTCAGTTCATCATATTCATAGGTATTACTTATTATACTATACGTTATTCATATTTACTATCTAATGTATTTAACTTCATAATCAATATACAGTTCTAAATATCACTTTAAAAGTCCAAAAATAGTCTTTTATAGCATAGCTTATTGTACTGCTTATCTTTGCCTTAAAAGTTTCTTAATATAGTTTAAATAAGTTATTTAGTCAGAAAAAATCAGTGATCATAAGTTAAATAACTTGTTTCCTTTGAAAAGCCACAACAGAACCTTCATAAAGGGGTGTTTGGCAAAATGGGTCAAATGGGTCATTTTGGTTGTTCACTATTCATTTGCATACTTCTGAACTTAAATCTTGCTTAAATCAGTTAGAATAAGCTGTTGTTAAGTTATTATAAGCCCATTAGCTAGGTTTGGTGTTTTTGGACCCATTGTGGAAATTTTAGAAGCTTACTGCCCATATAAGCTTCTGATAAGCTTGTGCTTATTTGATCCTTGTTTTTGGCAGCTTTAGGCTCTATTTAGTGGTTTAAGACCACACACAAAACCTGGTTAAGTAATCTTTTGGTTTGTACTCATTTGTGCAAATCTGCTCAAACAGACAACACCTTGAGTCTGCTACTTTTTCAAGCTTTCATTTGAGAGCTTATTTGGTTAACTCAGTCCTTGATATTTGGTTTCTGGATAGTTTACTAGGTTGTTTTAGCTTATTCTAAATATCAGATCACAAGTTAGCTTATTCAAGCTTAAATTTAAGCTCAAAAGTACCCTTGTTACACAAGTATATACTGACTGATCAGTATAAACTTGTTGTGTTGAGCTACTTTCTCAGCTTATTATTAAGCACTAAATAAGCTCTACTAGGTCTGGAATTTGGTCTCTCAGTAGCTTGCTAGGTCAACAATTAGTGAATCATCTGGTATCCCATTTTGTAGCTTATTTCACTGCTTATTTTGGGCTGCTAATTAACCCCCCTCAACTGCTTTTAACCTTGCTCAGTTTTTGTCCCTAAGACCACCTGAACTAGGGTTTAATTGGACTTCAATTAAGCTAATTGTGATAGGGCTTTTTAGTTTTTAGGATAGCCCAATAATACTAGCTAACTTTTGCCCCCTTAAAATTCCACAAATTAGCTTATTAGAAGTGCTTAATCTGCTCTGCTAGTTGGCTACTTTCCTGAATTTTTCTGCATAAACTAGCCAACTGTTCTACTGCTTATCTTGCTTATTCATTGTGCTTATTTGTGTTTTTCAGTTGTATTGTGCTTATATAAGTTGTTTACACTTGTTCTGAGCCTTTGGTTAAGTTTTGAGCTTTTTAGCTTATTTTTTGGGTTATTTGCCAAACCTAGGCAACTTATTAGGGTTTAGCAAACTTTTAATTTTAATTTTCCTAGCTTTTAAATATTAATTTAGACTTATCCTGAATTTTTCAGATTTTTCCTAAGTCATTTAATATTTTTAATCTTTTAATTAGTTTCTATTAGTAATTAAATCATAATAAATAGAATAATAATCAGAAAAATATAATTCTAATTTTCATAATTTTATTTTATTAATTAGAATCTAGGAAAAATATAATAATCTTTTTAGACCTTAAGAAAAAAAAATAGAAAATAAGTGATAGCTTCTATTTAATAGATTTTATCTTTTTAAATTTTAATTAAGCAATTTTCATTTTTATAATTTTCTTAGCTTCTTTTCACTTAATAATATTTATAGAAAAAGTTTTAGATTTTTCTTTGTTCATTTAGTATTTATTATAATTTAAATTAGTTTTAAATAATTATTAAATAATAAATAATTAATAATAATTAGATATAAAGTATAAAAAATATAATTTAAGTTTTAAAATAAGTTTTAAGTAATTTTACATTTTTAGGTTTTAATTTCATATATTTTCAGTTTTTGTCCCATTTTAGATTCCCCGTTACGCGTTTTCAGTTTATTTAAATTCGCGTTTAATTTTCTTTTATATATTTGTTTGTTTCTCATTTTGTTAAGTAGATATAAAAAGCAAAAATCCAGAATATCTAATTCATCAGTCACTATAATCCAAAGCTTTTCACAGTTTGCCCATTCACACCTCGTTGGGAAACGATCCGGGTAATCACTTACCTGGTTTCACACTACACACGAACGTAAGTTTTTGCAAGTATCCTTTTTCACAAAGGGGTGATTTGTATTTATTCACGCGTATCTGTTGTCTGCATTTATTTATAAGTGTATTCAGCACGGATCATACCCATAACCAGCATTTGATTCTGAATCCAGAGTATTTGTCCACAGCAATTAGCAGCAGCCACATATTCAGCTTCAGTTGTAGAATTGGCAACCACAGTTTGCTTCTTACACTGCCATGATATCAATATGCATCCTAGGAACTGACAACCTCCTGTTGTTGACTTCCTATCTAAACTTGCACCAACATAGTCACTATCACTATTTTGCCACCAGATCAAATAGAGAATCTCTAGGATACCAAAGGCCTAATTTAGGTTGGCCTTTGAGATACCTAAAAATCCTTTTCACAACATGTAAGTTTGAAACTTTAGATGTAACTTGGAATCTGGCACATGCACATACAAATACAACAAACATAATGTCTGGTCTAGATGATGTAAGATACATCAATGATCCAATCATTGACCTGTAGAGATGAACATCAACATCATCACCATCAAAGTCCTTGAGCAAAGGTTTGTCTGGATCCATTGGGGTGCTAGCTGTCTTGACATCAGTATACCCAAATTTCTTCAAAATGTCAGCTACATATTTATCCTGACTGATAAATATCCCATCTTCTTTCTGCTTTACTTGCAACCCTAAGAAGAAATTGAGTTCTCCCATAGAACTCATTTGAAACTTGTCATCAATATAGACCTGGACAAGCAAAATATCCCCTTTTTGCTTCTTGATAAACAATGTCTGATCTATCTTTCCTCTGTGAAACCCATTTTCCAATAAATACTTGGCCAAGGTTTCATACCAGGCTCTTGGAGCTTGATGCAAACCATAAAGTGCTTTCACCACCTTGTAGACTTTGTCTGGATAGTCAGGATCTTCAAACCCTGGAGGTTGAGATACATATACTTCTTCTTCAATCTTACCATAAAGGAAAGCACTCTTCACATCCATCTGATACACCATAAATCTCATAAATGAAGCATAAGCTAAGAACAACCTTATTGCCTCAATTCTTGCTACAGGGCAAACACTTCATCATAGTCTATGCCTTCTTGTTGAGTATAACCCTATGCAACCAGCCTTGCTTTATTCCTAATCATTATGCCTCTCTTATCTTACTTGTTCCTAAACACCCATTTTGTACCAATAGCCCACTTACCTTTAGGCAAATCCACTAGTACCCAAACTTTTTGTAGTTTAAACTGTAGAAGCTCTTCCTGCATTGCTTCTACCCAAGCTGAATCACTTAGAGCTTTGGCAATGTTTTTGGGTTCTTCCTGAGATAGGAAACAAACAAACAGACAAGTATGAAGGTCTTCATGAGTTTTTTCTTCATAAACAGAACTAATAAAACCTTGTTCATTGTTAGTCTTTGTCATTCTCCTTGTCTGTACAGCTGAATGAATATCTCTAATCACTTGGTCTTTAGGATGATCCTTGTGTATCCTTGTTGTTGGAGTTAGACTGACTGGAATAGTTTCATCCAAGTTGTTCATATCAGATCCATTATCATCATCTCCTCTTACAGCCCATATATCTTCCAATGCAGGCATTGTTGGATCAAAAGGAAATTCATTGTCATCCTAATAAGCATTAACTTCTGGACTAGCAGTACTAACATTTGAACTGGCAGTATTAACTGTGTTAATACTGTTAGTGTTGTTTTCTCCTTCAGCAGTATTAACAGTATTAGGACTGTTAATAGGAACATCCTTCTTTCCAGCATCACTAGAAGGTTGTGGCTCATCATTGCTAACATTCTTTGAAGATGTATTGAATAGTGAACCATCTTTTCACAGTGGCATCACAAGGTAGTCTTGGCCAGATCCTGTCTCCATGCTAGATTGACCTGCACCAACACCATCCTTTGAACCTGCAAAATTATTAGAGTTTGTACCTGCAACAACTGGTACATAATTCATTGATTCTGTTAGCACATCAATATCAAACAGCCACTTAGGTTCATCTCCTGCAACACTAGGCTTATTCTCCAAGAACTCAACATGCAAGTTTTCCTTAACTTTCCTAGTTCTAATGTTGTATACCCTAAAAGCTTTGCTATTTAAAGAGTATCCAACAAAGAATCCATCATCGGACTTTCCACCAAACTTGCCTAGACTATCTAAGGTATTCCGAATGGTACATGACATCCAAATGGTCTCATGAAGATTAGAGCAGGTGTTCTACCTCTAAATAGTTCATAAGGAGTCTTGTTATGAGACTTGACTACTAATATCCTGTTCTGCACATAGCAAGCAATATTAAGTATTAACTGCTTCAGCCCAAAATGTAGTAGGCAAGTTATTGTCAGCTAACATGGTTCTCGCAGCCTCAATCAGTGTCCTATTTCTCTTTTCAGTAACACCATTCTGCTGAGGATTTCTAGCTACACCAAATTTGTTGGGAATTAAATGTCTTTGACTTAGTACTGCTGGGAGAATTGCACTAACAGTACAAACTGTTAGTGTATAAATTGAGACTGCTGAAGAAACAACTAACAATACAAACAGTCAAGTTAGTACTGCTAGTTATATTGAAGGTACTGCTACATGGCTAACTACTTTATACGATATTGTAGAGGATAAGTATGGAATGGATCTTTTGTATAACACAATTAGTTAGACATATACGGTAGAATACTTATCTTGTAAAGGACTCCTTAAGTCTATAAAAGGAGATCCTAGGTTATACGTTTGGATATATATCAGTCATAGAGTATTGTTAAGATTCAAGGTCATTGTAACCCTAGTGATAGCAAGATCACTCGTATTATTGTTTAATAATATTGAATCATTTGGTGTTAAACTTTCTGTGTTCATTGCTCATACATACATTACTGTTCCATCAAACACAAACAAATTCTTCTAAGTGTGGTTGAGTAGATCCCGCATACTTAACTACATTACCTCAAAGTATCATAAACACATTATAAGGGAGTAACATCCTAAGTGTTTTATAATCCTCTCAAGTGGTTGAGTAGGTTCCAAGGGCATGGTATGAGACTTTGGCTTCCTATTTGCTAGAGAATGGATTCCAAAAGGGCAAGATAGATCAGACTTTATTCATCAAGAAGAACAAGAAGGATATCTTGCTGGTACAGGTTTATGTGGATGATATTATTTTTGGATCCACAAGGAAGGAAATGTGTGTTGAATTTGAGAAACTTATGCATGATAAGTTTCAGATGAGTTCCATGGGGGAACTTACTTTCTTTTTGGGTCTGCAAGTAAAGCAATCAAATGAAGGCATATTTATCAGCCAAGATAAATATGTGGCAGAGATACTAAGGAAGTTTCAGTTTGCTGATTCTAAAGTGGCAAGCACACCAATTGATCATGAGAAACCTCTACTTAAAGATGCTGATGGAGAAAATGTTGATGTACACACTTACAGATCTATGATAGGATCTTTGATGCATCTTACATCATCAAGACCAGACATCATGTTTTCTGTTTGTGCTTGTGTAAGGTTCAAAGTGACTCCTAAGGTTTCTCATTTAACTGCTGTCAAAAGGATCTTCAGATATCTTAAGGTTAACCTAGGTTGGGTCTGTGGTATCCTAGGGAATCAACTTTTGACTTGGTAGCATATTTAGATAGTGACTATGCTGGTGCAAGCCTGGACAGGAAATCAACAACTGGTGGATGTCAATTCCTTGGTTGCAGACTGATATCATGGCAGTGTAAGAAGCAGATAATTGTGGCAACTTCTACAACTGAAGCTGAGTATGTAGCTGCTGCAAGTTGCTGTGGTCAAGTGCTTTGGATTCAAAATCAACTGCTTGACTATGGGTATAATTTTATGAACACCATGATATATATAGATAATAGCAGTACAATTTGTATAATTAAAAATCTAGAAGAGCATTCTAAAACAAAACACATAAAAATAAGGCATCATTTTATTAGAGACTGCAATGAGAAAAAGTTAGTTCAAATGGTTAAAATTGATTCTAATCAAAACTTTGCAGATCTTCTCACAAAAGCCTTTGATGTAGGAAGGTTTCAATACTTGGTAGCAAGTATTGGAATGCTTAATCCTTAAAGTTTTCAATCTGTGTGTTTTTGTACATAAATTGGATTTGTACTGCTAGGTTTGTCAATTAGTACTGTTAAGTATATTTTTGTACTGCTAGTACAAAATTTGATCTGTTTTTGTTAGAACTGTTAGTCATATGTTTATACTGTTATGAAGCAAGTGCTTTGCACTTTGTTTTCTTGGTTTTGGGATAACAATTGCAGGTATGGAAATTAAGCACAAAGAAATTACTAGTGCATTGTGTGAGCAGCAGTTGGTGGCTTTAGATTGCTAACATAATAGGTTGATGATGGACAGAGTTTGGGAATTCATTAACAAAGGTTTATACCTTAGTTAATTGATTCTTTAAAACTTCTTTCTTGAGATCTTATTATGATGTTTTGTATTGAATTGATGGCTTAGTTAGTCAGACCGTAACTGCCATAACTTACTTTCAACCATTTTATACTTTTGTATAATGAGTTATTCTAAGAACATCTGGTAGAAAGAACAGCGAGCAAACGTGAATCTAACACTTGTGTTAGAGGCAACAACTGCCACGAGCTGGAAACCCTGTCAAGAAAGCTCTTTGAATGAGTTTATCTAATCACAGACAGTTATTTATAACTAAAAACATTGGTTCTCACACAACCAGAGGTTGCATTAAACCGAAATCATGATTAAGTGTCTGTCTTTACACTTAATCCTTTCAAAATGGTGGTTAGCAGTATGGTTTTTAATCAAAATTGAGTTCATACTGCTGAGTCAAATTTTTTTTAAAAAAGTTTGTACTGCCAGGATTAAAGTTAGTACTGGTAGGCTTAGTTTGTACTGCTGGATAGTCGTTAGTACTGGTGCAAAATAACAGCTTTTTGAAACTAGCCGTTGAGAGTTAGTTGAGATTTTTACTGATCATTTCCTTGTTTTAAGGGTTTCATTTTGGGATATTTTTACTTTTATATTATTATATTAACCTTATCTTCAATTAAAAGTTATCTTTTAATTAAAGTCAGTTCAATTGAAACCCTAACAAGCCTTTCATAATATCTCAATTCACTTTCTTCTTCTACTTTCTACCCTAAAATTACACTATTCACAGCAGTCAAATCATCTTTTACTGGAAAAAATAATGGCTTCTTTATCCTTTGTTGACAAACACAACGTGGTCACTTTCTTGGAAAAAGCAGAGGATGATGCTACTTTTCATCAGATAGTGGATTTTCTAAATAATTCTCACATAAGGTATTCTTTACTCTTAAATCCCACTATCTATGTCTCTCACATCAAACAGTTTTGGCAGACTGCCACTGTCAAAATATTTGAAAATGGTGACAAAGAGTTAAATGCTAAAGTGGATGGAAAATCCATCACTATTACTGAATCATCACTCAGGAGGTATCTCCACTTGAATGATGACAATGGTATTAGTGCTATGTCAAACACTGTGATTTTTGAAAACTTAACCAGGATGGGGTATAACACTAAATCACAAGCTTTAACTTTTCAAATGAGTCGATTTGCCCCTCAATGGAGATTTTTAATCCACACCATCCATCACTGTCTTAGTCCCAAGAAAACCTCATGGGAACAGTTCAGTAGCAATATTGCAACTGCTCTCATTTGCTTGGCTACTGACAGAACCTTCAAATTTTCAAAACTAATATTTGAAGGAATGGTTAAAAATGTTGATAGCAAATCAAATTTTTTGATGTATCCCAGGTTCATCCAAGCTATTTTGAACATGAGGAAAAAATCAACTGCTTCCACACAAAACAGTTTATCCAACATCCAAACTTACCCAAAAACTTTTTAGTATCATGAAAATTGCTTCAAAAGGGTATAGTGGGGAAGAAGTTCCACTTTTTGATTCTATGCTCCAAGTACAGGGTGAAGGAGCAACATGCCCAGTTGCCTCCCATCACACACCCACAACATCAGAACATTCATCTTCACAACCAGCTTCATCAACACATAGGACTACATCCAGACAGGGCTCTGATGTACCTCAGCACAGAGCTCCTACCCCTCCCAATGTAGCAGATGAGGCTGACTATGTCAGTGTGGAAAGGGCTGCTTCTACTGTCTCAAGCTTAAAAGCTGGCAGGACAGAAATAACATACTTAAGACCCAATCCATGGCAACACCAACAGTACCTAGTACTCTTGGTGGAATCCCAAGCCAAATGGAAACTATGGGTGGCTCAGAAGCTCACCATATGGTGGATTATGAGTCTTTGCCCCATGATGCACCTCTCCCTGAAGGTAACACATCAAGAAGTGCTGAGGGCAGCCATACACTTAAGGAATTGATGGATATTTGTACAAAATTGTCTGAGAAAGTAAACACCTTGGAAGCTGATCTTAAAAGTCACAAGAAAAACTTTGGAGTTGTCTACACTAAGCTGGTTTTAAAAGTGAAGAAATTGGAGAATACAGTCAAGACACTTAAAAGGAAGAGATCAGTACAGGTGGTGGAATCATCAAGTTCATCTTCTTCATCTAGTTCATCAGAGGGTCCAAGTACAGATCAAGGTGAGGAATCTTCCAAACAGGGGAGGAAGATTGCCCAATTGGATGATGATCCCCATGTCACTTTGGTTTAAGAAGAGTATGATACTCAGGGGAGGCAAACAGAACAGATGGATCAAGTTACTGGTTGCTTTACAGAAGGTACTGGTGGTGCGTTTGAAGGTACTGCTAGTATTTCGGATCAAGGTACTTGCTACTTCACAAGGTACTGCTAGAGCAGTATATACCAGAAAACCAAAGATTTCAAGAGCAGACAAGGGCAAGGCAATAATGACAGAAGAAGAACCATCTTCTTAGAAGCTATCCAAGAAGGAACAAGCTCAGTTGGCTCTTGATGAAGAATTAGCTCAGAAGTTTCATGAAGAGGAATTAGAAAGGGTAGCTGAAGAAGAAACATTGGCAGCATTTATGGTTGAAAGAAAGTTTCAAACTGAAGAAGAAGAGAGAGCTGCTCAAATTCTTTCTGATAAGGAATTAGCTGCAAAACTTCAAGAAGAAGAAAGATCTAAGTTCACCAAGAATCAGCCCTTAATGACTTAGTGCAGGAGATCAGAAGAAAGCAAAGTAAAAAGAAAGCTTATAAGAAGAAGACTCCTTCAAGAAGTGAACAATTAAGGTACATGAAGAATTTCTTGAAGAATCAAGATTACTGGAAGGAAAGTTACTTCAAAGGAAGGTCTCATGAAGACATTTAGAAGGCTTACATGAAGCTTATACAAGAATTCAGAAGTCTTTAAGAGATGAAAGTGCAACTATTGAGACTGAGTCCAGTAAAGGTGTAAAAAGAGCAGCAGAACAGTTGGAATCAGGAGATTCCAAGAAACAAAGAACTGAGGAAGAATCAGTTCAAGAAGAACCAGTTGAGGAAGAATCAGCTGAGAAAGAAGGAAAGACATTGACTGATGAGCAGATCCATAGTATGATAGTAGTGGTTCCAGAATCCCTTAACATTGATCCCCTTCAAGCCAAGCATCCTATTATTGATTGGGAAGTATATTCAGATGGAAGAATCAAGGGATGGAAGATCATCAGGGTAGGAGGAAAATCTGAAGTCTACAAATTCTTTGAAGACTTGATCAGACAGAGATGACTTAGATAAATTGTGGAGCTTAGTTCAAGAGAGATTCAAGACCTCAGATCCTGCAGATGATAAAGATAAAGAACTTTGGGTTGAGCTGAAAAGATTATATGAGCCAGATGGAGGTGAAGCTATATGGAGGTTTCAAGCTCAAGTTTCAGACATCACATGGAGACTGTTTGATAACTGTGGTGTTCACAGAGTTTCCACTAAAGCAGGATTGGAAATTTATATGTTAGTGGAAAAGGATTATCCACTCAGAGCAGTAACCTTATTGGCTATGCTGTCATCAACACTTAAAGTTGAAGAAGATTCAGAGATGGCAGATGAACTAATCAGAAAGATATTTCAGCTTGCAGAACAAAGAAAAGCCAGAAAACTAAGATTAACTATGTAGTGTTTGGAAGAATCCTCACATCCTCATTTAATTCAGAGAAACTTGATGATTCAGGAAAAATCACAAGTTTAGGGGAGGATTGTTAGGAATTAAATGTCTTTGACTTAGTACTGCTGTGAGAATTGCACTAACAATACAAACTGTTAGTGTATAAATTGAGACTACTGAAGAAACAACTAACAATACAAATTGTCAAGTTAGTACTGCTAGTTATATTGAAGGTATTGCTGCATGGATAACTGCTTTATACGATATTGTAGAGGATAAGTATGGAATGGATCTTTTGTATAACACAGTTAGTTAGAAATATACGGTAGAATACTTATCTTGTAAAGGACTCCTTAAGTCTATAAAAGGAGATCCTAGGTTATACGTTTGGATATATATCAATCATAGAGGATTGTTAAGATTCAAGGTCATTGTAACCCTAGTAATAGCAAGATCACTCGTATTATTGTTTTATAATATTGAATCATTTAGTGTTAAACTTTCTGTGTTCATTGCTCATACATACATTACTGTTCCATCAAACACAAACAAGTTCTTCTAAGTGTGGTTGAGTAGATTCCGCATACTTAACTACATTATCTCAAAGTATCATAAACACATTATAAGTGTGTAACATCCTAAGTGTTTTATACTCCTCTCAAAATTCCTTCTTAATACCTTTCAGTTCACAAAAATCATTCATAACTCTATTCTTGAACTCTGTTCCATTGTCACACCTGATTATCTTTACTTTCTTATCAACTAGGCATAAATCATCAGTGACAATAAGAGACAAAAATATTTCTTATTCATCAAGCTGCTCACAAAAGTTGGACCAAACAAGTCCATATGTAACCGAATAAAGGCTGAGTAATAGAGTTCTGAATCTTGGTCTTACAAGAGGCTTTGTGTTGCTTCCCCTCAAGACAAGCAACACATGTTTGGTCATTTTCAAAATGTTTTAAAGGTAAACCTCTCACAAGATTATCCTTAACAATTTTATTAATGGTTTTAAAATTTACATGACCTAGCCTCCTATACCATAGCATTGATTCATCCAATGTGGCCTTTGCTACAAGACAAGTTAAACTCTCTTTAGGAACAATATTCCTCATATCAACACTGTACATGTTCTTTCTAGGAACTTTAAGTAAAACCTGACTCTCATCAGGTAACTAAAAGTCAGGAGACAGAACAAAACATTGAGTATCAGTAAAAAGAACACTGTTCTTTTTGTCACACATTTGTGAGACACTAAGAAGGTTAAACTTTAACTCTTGGACAAAGTACACATCTTCAAAATCAAGCTTACCAGTCTTAATAGTTCCTTTACCAGTAATTCTTCCTCCACTGGCTCCTCCCCCAATGGCAACATACCCTCCATCAAATTCCTTGAAATCTGAGAGATAAGACATATTCCTTGTTATGTGCCTGGAACATCCACTGTCAACATATCCCTGATCTTCTTGTTGTGAATGATCCTGCACATAAAAATAAGGAAATTAGTTTCCTTTGGGGACCCAATCCATTACTGACTTGGATCTGCCTCGTGCATCAGTATAATTATGTCTCTTCAATGTGATTGATGCACTATCAAGTTTGGTAGGTCTCCAAACCCAACATGCTGAGACCTTAACAACATTATTCCCATTTGCCCTAACAGCATTTACTACTGCTGAATTTGGCCTAGCAGTATTAACTGCTGGCCTAACAGTTTTAACTTTCTGACCAGAATTTTTGTTAGTTAATGTTATTTTGTTTTGACAGGGCCTCTTTACAGTTGATTGTGCTGATTTAGAAAAATGTGACATTAGGTCTAGCACTTAAACTGTAGTTTTGGGATGAGCAATATTAACAGGCATAACAATATTAAGTGGTCTTAGGCCAGTTTTCATTAAAACTGCTCTTGGTGCCATGTTTCTGTAAGCATTAGGGTGAGCCTTATTAGCATAATAATTATAATTCACCCTGGTAAAACTATTCCGAGATACCCTTGCATTCCCAGATAGCATACTTTCTCTTTGATGGTAATTGCAGCCAGCCTGCACATGGTCAAAACTTCCACACATGAAATAGGCTTTATTGTACATAACAAAATCACTTCCTAGTTGTTGGGACTTCTGATTATTCCAGTTTCTTTGCTTTCCCCTAGGGCTTTGTGACCTGTACATCTCAACATATTTAACTGGTTTCCTAACTGGTTTTTGTTGTTGTTTAGTTCTAACAACATCTACCTTAGCAATATTAGGAAAAACAGTTTTCTTCTCTAACTTATCCTCTGACACCATCTCCTTAACAAATGGGGTATCAGAAGATTCACTAACACTCTTACTAGAACATGATTCAAAGCATTCAATCTCAGGTTCTTTTCTTTCAATCTTAGGCTCTTTGAGCTCCTCTAAACTAGTATTGGACAAATCAAGTTTTGGGGGTGGAAATAACCCTGTATAGGGAGGTGGAACAACATTATATCCTACACCTTTCTTGAGTTTGTCAATAACCTGACTCTGTATGATCTTTTCTACACTTTTAGAGGACTGTCCAAATCTCTCTATATCAACCTGAATTTTTTATTTTTCTAGCTTAAGCTTTTCTAACTCATGTTTAAGCACACTTATTTCTGAGTCTTTGTATGAGATATCTCTTTTTAAAACAGCAATATCCTCAATGAAGATAGTCTCATTCTTTTTGTAAAAGACTAGTTGCTCTTCTACAACAGCTAACCCTCTTTTATAATTAGCTAAATTGAACTCAGATGGTTAAACTCTATTCTTAAATCATCATACTGCTTTTTAAGAGTTTCATAGCTTTTTAGACAGGTTTTTGAACAAGTTGTGTTAGTGTATACCTCAGAATCTGAAAGAGCCATTAGAGCCATGTTTGTAGGGGCTTCCTCTTCTGCCATAAAGCTCCAGTCAAAACCAAGCCCATCAATAGCCACCATAGCTTTGGAAAAAGTTTCTTCCACATTCACAATCTTTCTGATGCTCTTTTGGTTCCTGGATCCTTTGCTTTCTTGACTCCTGCTTCTTCTGTCTTGGTTCCTAGGCCCTCTACACTCCCTTGCAAAGTGTCCCAACTTATGACAGTTGTAACACTCTACCTTGGACTTGTCATATCCAGCTGTATCACTGCCATTGATAGTGATCTTCTTACCAGTCTTCTGGAAAAACCTCCTTGCCCTTATGCTCAATAGTGCTAACTGCCACTTTAAATCCATTTCTTCTAAGTCATCTTCATGGATTTGTTCAAGGTCTTTGTTGGGAATTAAACCTAACAGTACAAACTGATAAGCTTAAGTTGAAGACTGCTAAAGATTACACTAGCAGTACTAACTGACTTAGTACTGTTAGCACAAGATGTTTGTACTCCTTATATTCTGAATATGTATAATAGGATAAATATAGAAAAGATTTAGTGAATATCCTATTTAGTTAGAGTTATACGGATATTATAGTTAACTTGTAAAGGACTCCTTGTTCTATAAAAGGAGATCCTAGGTTAGGTTTTTCATATAGAACAACACAATTAAGTCGTAGAGATTCAAGGTCGTGTAACCCTATTGATAACTTAGATCACTCGTATTATTCATTAATAATATTGAATCGTTTTGGTTATTCTCAAGTCTTCATTGTCTTACAAATTCAATCACTGTTCCATTCATATATTATACGTACAACATCTTCTAAGTATTAACTAGTAAATTCCGCGTGCTAGTTAGTATCACTCAAAGTATCTCTAACACAAGGTGTGTGTTTAGATCCTCTCAAGTGGTATCAGAGCCAGGTTCTGATACTTTGAATTAGAAGATCCAGAAGAACTCTTTCAACAAGGAAGATGGACATGGAGACAACCCAAACCAATGTTGCTGCAAAGTTGCCAATACTCAAGCCCAATGAATTCGACATGTGGAGGTTGAGGATTGAGCAATACTTCCAGGTGCAAGATTATGCACTCTGGGAAATTATAGAAGAAGGGAATTCATTCAAGCCTACAACCACAACATCAACTGAAGATGGTAAAGTTGTGACAATTGTGCAGACAAAGCCAGTGACTGCAGAAGAAAGAATTCAGATGAAGAATGACTTCAAGGCAAGGAGTATGCTCATGATGACAATACCCAATGATCAACTCTTGAACTTTAGCAAGTTCAAGGATGCCAAGTCATTATTTGAGGCCATTGTTGCAAGATTTGGTGGGAATGAAGCCACCAAAAAGACTCAGAAGACACTCCTCAAGCAAAATTTTGAGAACTTTTCTGCAACTAGCAATGAATCATTGGATCATATGTTCAACAGGCTTCAGAAGCTTGTGAGCCAACTTCCAGTTCTTGGAATTGAAATACCTCAGGAAGACCTCAACTCCAAATTCCTGAGAAGTTTACTATCAGAATGGGCCTTGCATGTTGTTGTCTGGAAGAACAAGCCAGACATTGATTCTATGAGTCTGATGGATTTGTATAGCAACTTCAAGATAGTGGAGCAAGATGTGAAGAAGGTTGCTAGAACAAGCTCAAGTACTGGGAATATGGCATTTGTGTCAACTCCTAGTGACGCAAGTTCTGAAAAAGTGGAGGTTGGTGCAGCAGTTGGTACCGCTAGTTCAAACATTGGTACTGCTAGCACATCAAGCAGTACTAAAGGCATTATGGATGAGACAACTTGCTGTGCATTCCTAACAACCCAGCATAACGGATCCATGTTGACATATGAAGACCTTCAAGAGATCAATGATGATGATCTGGAGGAGATGGATATTAAATGGCAAATATCACTTCTTAGCATGAGGGCTAGGAAATTCCATCTGAGAACAGGGAAGAAGATTACCATAAACATCAATGATATTGCTGGTTATGACAAGTCAAAGATTGAATGCTATAATTGCCATAAGATGGGTCATTTTTCAAGGGAGTGCAGAAGGCCAAGACAACAAGATGGCAAGAGCAGAAGCTATGGTAGCAAGACCAAGGAAGTGGAGATTACTGACTCAAGCTCAAAGGCTATGATAACCATTGATGGGTTAGGATTCGATTAGAGCTTCATGGATGAAGAGGAAGCAGCACCTACTGAGATGGCACTCATGGCTTTCTCAGACTCTGAGGTACAAATTTCTAAATGTTCTAAATCATGTGGTGCTTTAAATGAACTAGAAACTCTTAGGAAACATTATGATGAAAAGAGAATAGAGCTAAACAAGACCAGTTTTAATTTGGCAAATCATAAGAGGGGTTTAGCTGTCTTAGAAGAGCAAATTGTTCATTATAAACGCAATGAATCTAGTTTTTCTGACACTATAGGATTGCTTAAAAGAGATTTAATGTTTAGAGATGCTGAAATTAGCATGTTAAAAGTTGAGGTTGATAGACTTAAACAGGATAAAGAAAACATTCAATTAAGTGTTGACACTCTTGAATACACATCAAAAGGAGTTCAGAAATTAATTGAATATCAAATAATCAACAAGGCTAAATCAGGTCTAGGTTATAAGTCTATTCCACCTCCTCATAGAGGAATACCCGCACCTCCAGGTATAGACCTAGAACACACAGGTTTGCCTGAATTTCAACTACCCAAGCTAGAATATGGTCCTCAACCAAAGGAGAAGGTAGTAGTTGACAAGCCTATAGAAGTACGTGTAAGCTTTGAGAGTGCAAGTGATAAATCACTCTCTGAGGACAAGGTTTCCTCTGCTAGAGAATCAGATACTCCAACCATAGAAGATTGGACTTCTGATGATGATGAGGATGATTAGGTTAAGGTTAAACCTGATATTGTTAAGGTAGAAGGAACAAGAGTTCCTAAGGTGGTCAAGGTTAATACTGTTAGGCCTAAAACAATGCTAAACAAGTTAAGCAACCAGTAAGATATTGTGAAATGTATAGAACCACACACAAGCCCAGAGGTAACCAAAGGAATTGGAACAACCTCAAGTCTCACCAACTAGGTGATGACTTTTTCTTTTATAGGAAAGCTTGTTTTAATTGTGGAGAGTTTGACCATCTTGCAACTTATTGCAACAAAAGGGTAAATGGGTATACAAACCATAGAGTGAACTTAGGAAGACCTCAAAATCACTCTAACTTTGCTAGGATGACACCCATAGCAGTTCTTTTAAAATCTGGCCCAAGACCAGTTCATACTGCTAGACCAGCAGTTCATACTGCTAGACCAAATAATACTTTTTACCCAAGACAAGCAGTTCAAAGTGCAAAAACATTTTTCAAATCTGCACCATCAACTGCTAGAAGGCCATTTCATAACAAAGCAGTGGTAAAGAACCAAATTTGGAAACCTAAGGTTACAATTGCAAACCCAGCAGTTCATACTGCTAGGCAAGCAGTTAATACTGGTAGTTTTAAAAACACTGCTAAGGGAAAGATGGGCAATGGTATTAATGCATCAGCATCATGGGTTTGGAGACCACTTCAATCCAATGGTGCACCAACTGTTCTAAAAAGGTTTAATTATATTGATGCAAGAGGAAAACCAAAGTCAGTGATGGCTTGGGTTCCCCAAGGAAATTAATTTCCTTGTTTATGTGCAATGTAAGTCATATGCTTATAATGTTATGAGCCAAGTGCTTTGCACTTTGTCTTCTATTTTTGGACTAACAATTGCAGGTTGATTGGTGTTTGTGAATTAAGTAATTGATGCTTTGGATGGTATGGTGCTTTGGAGACTCAAGTGTGTGATCTGTGCTTACAACAAATGGTAATTGGTTCACCATGTCTAACCCACATCAAGAACCAACTAGTCCAGAGCAAACGGTTTTTGGTAAAGACTTCTCAAATCCGTTCATGGTTGATAGTTTACCAAAAACTATATGGTTATCAACTCACCATATCTCACAGTGAAGAGTTGGCTAGTCCAAAGCAAACGGCTGATAACGCTCAAATTGTGCATGTTTTTAGTAGCGTTATTCGTACTTTTATATGTGTTATTTGGTTATATTTATATGCTTTTGTTACTAAATCGTACCAAAGTATGTTTGCAAAGTGTATGTAGCCAAAAACAGGAAAAAGGAAGAAAAAGATGAAAGAATGAAGAAGAAGGAAATATTATGATCGTACAAAGATTTTTGTGTCAAGTTCCACATCAAATAAGGCATTTCAAAGAATGAAGGTCCAAGTATTCAAGTTGACAAGTTCCAAGACAAAGAAAAGAATCAAGTTTGGATGAAGAATGAAGAGCCATGAGCAAGAAACAAGCCAAACACCAAAAGTCCAAAAGTTGTGTTCTCAGCAACCCCCATCCGATCGGATGCAGCCCGCAACCGATTCGGATGGAAGCTATTTTGAAGACCAACCGATCGGTTGGATGTTGGCTGTTTTCCCAAACTTCATCATTAAGGATACTATTAAAGACCCTAGAGCTTGAGAGTAGTATAAATAGAAGCCTTTTTGCAATCATTTGGCAGAGACAACTATTACACAATTACCAATTAACTCTCTAATCATCAACCACTCTCACAATACTCTCAAATTCGTCCTTAGAAGTCCAGGAAACTTTGGAGGTTCAAGAAGTCAACATTTGGAGGTCAAAACATCAAGAAGTCAACACCAATACTTTGGGTATCACTACCTTATCATTTGTAATCTTATTTCAATTATTGTAAAGACTTTCAATCATGATTTCTAATATTCAAAGTTTAGAGTTTTTGTTCATGTTTGCTATGAGTGGCTAGTGCCTTTGAGCACTTGCTCAGATGATGTGTATTGCTTATTGATTTGCGTATGATTGTAATAACATGTTTTAATTCAATTTCAAGTTGATTCTAAGATCCAATTGTGATTAAGTTTCGTAGTGACATTTGTTAATCAAGTTTGACTAGTTAGTAATACTAATGGTCGAAAGAGTTATTGTTATTCAACTAGTTATAATCATTTGTCTATGAATGATTGTTTTTACCCATTATTCTTGATTAAACAAAGAAAGTTAATTGTGGTTGTAATAAGAATGCTTTTGTCTATCAAATTGGATTGATTGTAAGCCACCTTAAAGGTCGAAAGATTAGTAGTTTGCAATCAATTGTAACCTATTTGTCTATGAATCGGTTACCTTTCGTATTGACCATTTCCTAAGCGTATTTGATAAAACAAAAGATTATGTTTGTGTTTAAGTTCGTTACCTCAAACTTATGAACCCTGAATTGATCTTGAATTGATTGGTTAAACGTAATGCTTGTTTTTATGAACTAAAATCTTGACGAAGGTTTAACTTGTAGAAACAATAGATTAGTTCACCCAACTAATTATCATAACCAACATGTTTACAAGAGTTATCACAATCATGCTTATCAAGAGTAGTATATTAGTCTAAGCAAGTGTAATTTTAATCATCTGAATTATCATTTTATCATCATTGCTTGTTTTAGAGATTTACTTTTATTAGCTTTTAAACTTACACATAGATTCCTTCACAAATCCCTGCGAACGATCCTGACTTACCATCATAATCTTGCTATAATGGACGAGTTCACTTGCTCGTATGTGTTATTTCTAGATTCGGTAATTGACCTTTATAAATTTAAAACTTGTACACGAAATGCGACACGTCAAGTTTTTGACGCCGCTACCGGAGATTTTGATTGTGTTTCTGTAAGTTTTAGAAGTCCATTTCTCACCAAGTTCATTTTCATTAAAAAAAAAAGTTTTCCGAGCTGTCCATCCGATCGGTGTCACGTCCATCCGATCGGTTGCTCAGTTTCACTTT
Source organism: Artemisia tridentata subsp. tridentata (assembly GCA_021014915.2). Taxonomy (NCBI): domain Eukaryota; kingdom Viridiplantae; phylum Streptophyta; class Magnoliopsida; order Asterales; family Asteraceae; genus Artemisia; species Artemisia tridentata. Next base: position 136,017,758 of record CP139505.1, on the reverse strand, counting down.
TTACCGAGACCACCATCCGATCGGTAGCCATACCATCCGATCGGTTTTCACCAAGACAATTTTACCGAGACTACCATCCGATCGGTATCACATCCATCCGATCGGATCACCAACACTGATTTTCCAAATTGTTTTCGTTCTTCGCTCGTGTGTTTAGACATTGCCTCGATTCTCTTGGGAATTGTATGAACACTCGTTCAGCTGGAGTAGAACCAATTTCACCTCTTTCCAATCCCGAAAGTTTAATTCGAACAAGAACAAGAAGAAGAAGAACACCCTTTGTTCCATTAACCGATCGTGTACCAAGAGTACTAAACCAACCGTTTGATAACCTTTTTGAAGCCAAAGTCGTTTATAACCCATTCACTGATCAACCTTTTCCCATGGCTAACGATCAACCCATGTGGGCCGCCAACCGAGCCGTAGCACCCACTCCCTGGATCTGCTATTGTTCCTGTTAACCTTGGTAACGATTTCACCGTGAAAGGTCACCGCCTTTCTATGATCAAAGACCGTCAATTCGATGGCCGTTCGAGGGCCGATCCTTACAAACACATTGCCGAATTCATCAAAATTTGTGGCATGTTCAGATATGGCGACACCGATGTCGACGCCATTAAACTCAAACTTTTTCCATCATCACTTGCTGGAGATGCAAAAGTGTGGTACAACGAATTAACCCCAGGAACTATCAATACTTGGGAGGAGATGAGGCAAGCTTTTGTAAGACGATTCTTTCCACCTGCAATGTTTGACCGACTCATGGGAGAAATTCGTGCTTTCACACAAAACCCTAACGAATCACTTGTCGAAGCTTGGCTTCGTATGAAAGATTTGCTTCGTAGTTGTCATGGACATGGTTTAGGACTAGGAACCATTATCCAAATCTTCTACCATGGACTTGATGAAACATCTCAAGGAATTCTTGATGCTGGAGGAAATTTTCTCTATAAGACTCCTAATCAGGCATATCAATTGCTTGAAGACCGAGTACTTCTCAAACTCGATTGGTCAAAAGATTCCAAAACCAAACCTTTACGAAAAACCGTTGCTTTTGCTGAAAGTTCTGAAACATCTAAACTCATGGAGAAAATGGAAGCTTTGACTTCCAAAATCGACTCTCAATACAAAGATCTTATAGGAGAAATGAAAGAAATGCGAGATGGTTGTAACAACTGTGGAGGTAATCACACATCATCAGAATGTGACGATCAACCAATGGATAGACCCAAAGAAGGAGAAGCTAATTATGTCCAAGGAGGATACTGTGGAGGCGGTTATCGTGGTAATTATTACGGGAGAAATTCTGTAAATTGGCAAGATCGCCAACAAAGGGATAACAACCGTGATTCTCAACCTCGAGCGGACAATCAAACTCCACAGACCTCTGATAAAAAGCCAGAAGAGACCGATTTTGAAAAAATGATGAGAGAATTCCTGACTGCTCAAAAATCAACCAATGAGTTCGTCAAGAACCAATTTTTCAATCTCAAAACCAAAGTTGAGCAAGGTCAGAAAAATCATCAAGCATCTATTCAAGATCTTGAAAACAAGTTCGGTAGACTTTCTGACCAATTTTCTTCCCGACCATCTGGTTCGTTACCAAGTAATACCCAAACCAACCCCAAACCAACATCATCTGGAGCAAACGATAAGACTTATCGTCCACCACAGACTAGAAATGAGCATATCAATGTTGTATTCACAAGAAGTGGTCTCTCTTATGATCCACCACCCTATCCAAATAATACCACGATCATCCATGATGAAAGTGAGGATGAAACTGAGGAAGCTGAAAAGGAAAATAGTCCAAATATACCCACCAAAGAAAAACCCAATCCACCAGTTAAGGCATATACAGCAAAAATTCCATATCCTCAGAGCCTTAGGAAAGAAAAGATGGAAGAGCGTTATAAGAAGTTTGTTGAAATGATCAAAGAAGTTAGACTCAATGTACCCCTCATTGATGTTCTAGCTGGAATGCCCAATTATGGGAAATTTTTAAAGGAACTTCTTAATAACAAAAACAAGTTGGAACAAATTTTCGCTACTTTTCTCAATGAAGAATGCTCAGCCATTGTTCAGAACAAAATTCCACCAAAACTTGAAGATCCCGAAAGTTTTCTGATTTCATGCACGTTAGGAAACAACATCACATGCGATGCTTTAGCCGATCTAGGTGCAAGTATCAATTTGATGCCCTATTCGTTGTATTCTAAACTTTCAATCAATACCTTGAAACCTACAAGGATGAGTATTCGATTAGCCAATCATTCTTACCAATATCCTGTTGGGATAGCTGAGAATATGCTTGTCCAAGTTGGTAAATTTGTTTTTCCCGTGGATTTTGTAATTCTAGAAATGAAGGAAGATAGTAGAGTACCTCTTATTTTAGGAAGACCTTTCCTAAACACAGCTGATGCGATCATCAAAGTAAAAGGTAAAGAGCTCAATCTTGGAGTTGGAGAAGATAGAATTACTTTTTTAATCGATAAAGCAATGAAGTATCCATATTCCAGTGATGACACTTGTTTTAACATTGACGTAATCGATGAAGTCACTGATGAAGAAGTGGATGCATTACTTGACGATTCTGATCCATTCATGACTACTTCGGAGAAAATTAGTGAAACAGATCTTGATAAAGAATTCTTAGATTTTATGGAAGTAAAGTTTGAGGAAGAAGAAGTTGAAGAAGGAGAAATAGTGGAAGAGATTTTTGAGGAAATCACTTTTAATGATCAATTAAGGATCAAAACATCTCTTCAAGAACCACCAAATGATCTTGAGCTGAAACCACTTCCCGATCATCTTGAATATGCTTACTTGGAGGATAATTCACTTCTTCCAGTAGTCATATCTTCGTTGCTCAATGACGATGAAAAAGAATGTCTCATCTCTGTTCTCAAGAGGCATAAAAAAGCTTTTACGTGGAAAACCTCTGATATTCCAGGAATTAGCCCTGATTTTTGTAAACACAAAATCAATTTCGAAGAAGGTGTTAAACCCATTGTAGAAAGACAACGTCGACTCAATCCCAACATGAAAGAAGTTGTTAAGAAAGAAATCATCAAACTTCTTGATGCGGTATCATTTACCCCATCGAGGATAGTCCTTGGGTGAGTCCAATTCACTGTGTTCTGAAGAAAGGAGGAATGATCATTGTGACCAATGAACAGAATGAATTAGTTCCTACTAGAACTGTCACTGGATGGCAGGTATGTATTGATTACAGAAAATTAAACAAAACCACCCGAAAAGATCATTTTCCTTTACCCTTCATGGATCAAATGATTGAGAGATTAGCAGGGAACGATTACTTTTGTTCCATTGATGGTTTTTCAGGATATTTTCAAATTCCTATTGATCCTGCCGATCAAGAAAAGACAACATTCACATGTCCTTTTGGAACTTACGCTTACCGGCGTATGCCTTTTGGTCTTTGTAATGCACCTGCGACTTTTCAAAGGTGTATGATTGCAATATTCCAAGACATGCTTGAAACATCTATGGAAGTTCTCATGTATGACTTTTCAGTTTTTGGAAATTCATTTGAAACTTGTCTTTCTAATCTCGATAAAATGCTCGAAAGATGCGAGGCTGCACATCTTGTTCTCAACTGGGAAAAATGTCATTTCATGGTGACTGAAGGAATTGTGCTTGGACACAAAATTTCCAGTGCAGGAATGGAGGTTGACAAAGCGAAAATCGATGTTATCATAAAATTACCACCTCCAACAAACGTTAAAGCCGTTAGAAGTTTTTTAGTACATGCCGGTTTTTACCGTCGTTTTATTAAGGATTTTTCCAAGATATCTCGTCCTATGACAAAACTTCTTGAAAAAGATTCTGTTTTTGACTTCAATGCAGATTGCATGAAGGCATTCGAAACATTGAAAAACCAACTGACTAGTGCACCCATTATGGTTTCACCTAATTGGTCACTACCATTCAAGCTCATGTACGACGCTAGTGAATTTGCTGTTGGAGCTGTGTTAGGAAACGAGAAGGGAAACATTTCTGTCCTATATAGTTTGCTAGTAAAACACTTAACAATGCTCAACAAAATTACACGGTTACGGAGAAGGAATTGTTAGCCGTTGTTTTTGCTTTCGACAAATTCAGATCTTATCTTGTGCTTTCAAAAACGATTGTGTTTACTAATCATTCAGCGCTTAAATATCTGTTTACCAAACAAGATGCAAAGCCGTGTCTTATCCGATGGATTTTGTTACTTCAAGAATTTGACATAGAAATCAAAGATAAAAAAGGAGCAGAAAATCTAGCAGCTGATCATTTGTCTCGTCTTGAGAATCCAAATTTGGAAGAGTTAAAGGAAGATGAAATCGATGATTATTTCCCTGATGAAACTCTCATGACGGTTGACAGAAATGATGAAAAAGAAATTCCGTGGTTTGCAGATTTTGCAAATTATCTCGTTGGAGGAATTCTCAGAAAAGGATTAACTAATGCCCAATGAAGTAAATTCTTTTCAGAACTGAAACACTATTATTGGGAAGAGCCCTATCTTTTCAAAATGTGTCCCGATGGGATGATTAGAAGATGTGTTTCTGGTTCTGAAACAAGAAGAATTCTTGATGAATGCCATCATGGCCCGACTGGGGGACACTATGGTCCTTCCACCACAGCTAAAAAAGTTTTTGATGCTGGATTCTATTGGCCAACAATTTTCAAAGAAGCTCATACTCTTGTTCAAAACTGCGATACTTGCTAAAGATCCGGTAGTCTTTCTCGTAGAGATGAAATACCTCAAAAGAGCATTCAAGTCTGTGAAATATTCGATATTTGGGGAATCGATTTTATGGGACCATTTCCTAAATTGCACAAATACAAATACATTCTCGTTGCTATTGATTATGTTTCCAAATGGGCTGAAGCCGAAGCTCTACCCACAAATGACGCACGAGTTGTTGTTAATTTTCTCAAAAAGCTTTTCGCTCGTTATGGAATTCCTAAAGCTTTAACAAGTGATCAAGGAACTCATTTCTGTAATAAACAAATGGAGAAAATCATGAAACGATATGGAGTTCATCATCGTTTTGCTACAGCTTATTACCCACAGACCAGTGGTCAAGTCAAAAACTCCAACAGAGCCTTAAAAAGGATACTCGAAAAAACGGTCAAAGACAATCCTGCCGTTTGGTCGAGAAAACTCGATGATGCTCTGTGGGCATTTCGTACAGCTTATAAAACGCCAATTGGTACAACACCATACAGACTTTTGTATGGGAAAACATGTCATTTGCCCTTCGAAATTGAACATCGCGCCTACTGGGCACTCAGAAACTGTAACCCTGATCTCAAAATAGCATGGAGAGAAAAGATTTTTGCAATTGCATGAACTTGATGAACTAAGACTCCAAGCTTATGAGAACTCCAAGCTTTACAAAGCTAGAACCAAAGCGTATCATGACAGAAAGCTTAGAATTTGGAAAGAATTCAAAGCTGGAGACAAAGTTCTACTTTTCAATATGAAATACAAGTTCAAATCTCCTAAGCTAAGACCAAAATGGTTCGGACCGTATATAGTGAAACATGGATTTCCATCTGGATATGTTGAATTATTTGACAAACAGGGTGGAAGTTTCATTGTTAATGGTCACCGAATTAAATTGTACTACGATAAGGAGCAAATGAACGAGATTTCTATTAAGGAGATTCTGCCTGAATCAGAATATGAATCTATCACATTTTTGACACCTTTTCCAACCAACTACAAAGAAAATTCTGAATTTATCTATGATGTTCTTCCTAAAGTTTGGGAAAACGCAAAGTTGTACAACATAGATGAAACTGGAGAGGAAATAGTGATAGAAAACGTGGTGTATGTTCCAAAATTCTCAAAGAAGAAACCAAAAATTGCACCAACGTAGACAGAAAGAAGTTTCAGTCAGGCTGATGACTCGTTAATAAAACAAGAGCTTCTCGGGAGGCAACCCGTGTATTTGCTATTTTTACTTCCTAATTTATTTTTCAAAGTAATTACATCCTAAAGTTTCTCTAATCCCTTAGTTGAACTTAAGTGTGGGGGTGTACCACTGACTTTTGAATAAAACGTAGAAATATTTTCGTGTGTTTCTTTTGTTTGTTTTTGAGATTACTGCAGGTAATGATTACAAAGCATGAATGTTTGGATCAAAAAATCATATGGAGCAAGGAAAATACGGTTTATTCTCTTATTTCCCTATTTTTATTCCTTGAATTTTGTTTATCACATTGAGGACAATGCTTAACTTAAGTGTGTGGGGGGGGGGAGGTGAATAGGAAAATAAGAATAGATTGTAAATTTCGAGCTAATTTTAAATTTTGTTTGCCCTTGTGATCTAATTGTTTTCACGCTTTTAGGATAATATATTAGAATAACTGGATCAGTCCACTGGTAAAACCTATAATTTTTGAAAAATTGAGATGTGTCCCGATTAATATTGCAATCCATTATGGGATCAATAACATTAGCTAGCACATATTATAGCCCTTCCACCAAACTGTGTGGATTTAAGCCTGTTTCGTATTTAGCATACATCTTTTATGCTTGGATTCTTTTGCTATGAGTGTGCCGGTGATTTTATTTATTCTAGAACTTGTGCTTGTAAATCATCACGAGACCGCTGTGAGATCACATATCATGTGTGATATAAGTGTATATGCGTGATAAGAGGAAACCTTAGGATTTAACCCAAATAGCGTTTCGTATTGATATTTAGCTAGTTACACTGACTAGTTAACCACCAATATAAACCTTATTGTTAGCGTTTACCTTTAACGCTAGATACCCCTAGTGACACCCTCTGAGCCTATCTTTTTCTTTTGATAAATCCAGAAAAATACAAAAAGATTTTACACTTTTTAGCCTAGCCTTACCCTTAGTCAAGTCTTGGTTGGTTGCTAGCTATTTGGCAAGATGGATGTTATGTGGGAAATCAAGAAAGTTCAAAGAAAGTTGTAAGCTCCATGAGTATTGATTGAAGCAAAGTAAAGTGAAAAAGTCATCGCAATTATAAGATGACAAGTGAAAAAAAAAAAAAAAAAAAAAAAAAAAAAAAAAAAAAATATAGAGTCATCGCAACTATAAAGGTGACAAGAATACCAATGAGCTATGGAATAATGTATTGATAAAAAAAGTATGGAGTTTCTCAAGATTGCATGATAGTGGTTTGAAAGTAGCTAGCGACATTTGGTTAGTAGACTTTGACTAATTTTTGTATATTCTTTATTATCACCCTTTCTAAAATATATCCCATGCCTTATCCTTACCTTTTTGGCTTTGTAGAATTATCAAGTCATTGACATATAATGACCATCTAATTTCTTGAGGAATTAGGTAGCGTTGCTAGCGATTTTAAGGTTATCCTTAGTGACCATCCGTTATTTGGTGATGCAAGAATTCGTGCCAGCGATCTATTATGTTTTGCATAAGATAGTTGCACATAAGTCTGATATAACCCTTGAAGCCTTAAACCCGAATAAAAGACCTCTTTGATATGTATACTTGGTGCTCACGCCATTTCGGTGAAGTTTTGTTTCTTGTACAAGCCTATGGTAATATTTAAATCATGACTGAGCAATGAGTGTGATTTCTCTTATATACTCCACCAACCATATAAATGAGTGATTTGAGTGAATTATATCTCGTTCCTTTTTCGTGAGGTATTTAGTAATGTTCATCAAGCAAGAAAATCATTTGGGTATTATCAAACATCTCGATGCTTCAAGCTTAAAATGATGAATCTAACTTGTACTTATACTTGATAGATTAGCATCACATTTTTCTTAAACATACTTGAGTACCATGTGGATTATTGTTTTTACTTCTAGATTTGCTTGAGGGCAAGCAAAGTTTAAGTGTGGGGGAATTTGATAACGCTCAAATTGTGCTGTTTTTAGTAGCGTTATTCGTACTTTTATATGTGTTATTTGGTTATATTTATATGCTTTTGTTACTAAATCGTACCAAAGTATGTTTGCAAAGTGTATGTAGCCAAAAACAGGAAAAAGGAAGAAAAAGATGAAAGAATGAAGAAAAGGAAATATTATGATCGTACGAAGATTTTTGTGTCAAGTTCCACATCAAATAAGGCATTTCAAAGAATGAAGGTCCAAGTATTCAAGTTGACAAGTTCCAAGACAAAGAAAAGAATCAAGTTTGGATGAAGAATGAAGAGCCATGAGCAAGAAACAGGCCAAACACCAAAAGTCCAAAAGTTATGTTCTCAGCAACCCCCATCCGATCGGATGCAGCCCGCAACCGATTCGGATGGAAGCTATTTTGAAGACCAACCGATCGGTTGGTGCTAATACCGATCGGTTGGATGTCGGCTGTTTTCCCAAACTTCATCATTAAGGATACTATCTTTATGCACACGATTCCAAAGCCTTCTATTGAGCATTCTAGACTATTCCACTCTACTTGAAGGCCAAGTGAAGCATTAAAGACCCTAAGGCTTGAGATTTGTATAAATAGAAGCCTCTTTGCAATCATTTGGTTGAGACAACTATTACACAATTACCAATTAACTCTCTAATCATCAACCACTCTCACAATACTCTCAAATTCGGCCTTAGAAGTCCAGGAAACTTTGGAGGTTCAAGAAGTCAACATTTGGAGGTCAAAACATCAAGAAGTCATCACCAATACTTTGGGTATCATTACCTTATCATTTGTAATCTTATTTCAATTATTGTAAGACTTTCAATCATGATTTCTAATATTCAAAGTTTAGAGTTTATGTTCATGTTTGCTATGAGTGGCTAGTGCCTTTGAGCACTTGCTTAGATGATGTGTATTGCTTATTGATTTGCGTATGATTGTGATAACATGTTTTAATTCAATTTCAAGTTGATTCTAAGATCCAATTGTGATTAAGTTTCGTAGTGACATTTGTTAATCAAGTTTGACTAGTTAGTAATACTAATGGTCAAAAGAGTTATTGTTATTCAACTAGTTATAATCATTTGTCTATGAATGATTGTTTTTACCCATTATTCTTGATTAAACAAAGAAAGTTAATTGTGGTTGTAATAAGAATGCTTTTGTCTATCAAATTGGATTGATTGTAAGCCACCTTAAAGGTCGAAAGATTAGTAGCTCGCAATAAATTGTAACCTATTTGTCTATGAATCGGTTACCTTTCGTATTGACCATTTCATAAGCGTATTTGATAAAACAAAAGATTATGTTTGTGTTTAAGTTCGTTACCTCAAACTTATGAACCCTGAATTGATCTTGAATTGATTGGTTAAACGTAATGCTTGTTTTTATGAACTAAAATCTTGACGAAGGTTTAACTTGTAGAAACAATAGATTAGTTCACCCAACTAATTATCATAACCAACATGTTTACAAGAGTTATCACAATCATGCTTATCAAGAGTAGTATATTAGTCTAAGCAAGTGTAATTTTAATCATCTGAATTATCATTTTATCATCATTGCTTGTTTTAGAGATTTACTTTTATTATCTTTTAAACTTACACATAGATTCACTCACAAATCCCTGCGAACGATCCCGACTTACCATCATAATCTTGCTATAACAGACGAGTTCACTTGCTCGTATGTGTTATTTCTAGATTCGGTAATTCGAACCTTTATAAATTTAAAACTTTGTACACGAACGCGACACATCAACGGCTATTGGTAAAGACACATCAAATCCGTTGTTAGCTCATAGTTTGCTAAAAACTATGTGTAAGTAGTATTGTTTTTAAATCTATATTGAGTTTATACTGCTCCTCAAAATTTTTCTTAAAAATTAGTACTGCTAGTGCAAAGTTTGTACTGCTAGTGTAAACTTTGTACTGCTGAACTAGCCATTGGAACTGTTGTGTCAGTAACTAATTTTTATAGCCGTTGGGTAAAATAACGTTTGTTACCATATATATAGGGTTTTTGTTTGGATAATTATTTCCTTTCCATATTTTACTTCTATACTTTCTAAAGATAATAATTATCCCTTACGCAAAATTCTCAAACCCTAACAGTATCTTTATAAAAACCCGATTGGCTTTTCACACCTTTAATTGAACCTCAAATGATCAATTTTCTGTTATAACTTGGATCATTAATAATGGCTGTTTTGGAGTTTGTTAAGACGCATAATCAGGTTGCTTTTCTAGAGAAAACAGAGGAAGGGGATGGACCTAAGTTCTATGAGATTGGTGATTTTCTCAACAATTCCTACATAAGGTATGCTTTGACTGTTAATCCCACTCTCTATTCCTCACAAATCAAATAGTTTTGGCAGACTTCATCTGTGATAACCTTTGATGAAGATGATGAGGATACACCTATCACTGCACTTAGTGCAACTGTGGATGGGCAAACCATCTATGTTACAAAAAAATCTTTAAGGAGACATCTCATTTAGATGATTCAGATTGTATCATAGACTTGCCAAACACAGAAAATATTACATCATATTTCAAATATGGAGTATGACACATCCAACAGACTTTTAACTTTTAAAAAGGGATGTTTCTCACCTCAATGGAGATTTTTAATACATACACTTCTTCACTGTATTAGTCCTAGAAGAACCTCATGGGAGCAATTCAGTAGCAATATTGCTATTGCTCTTGTGTGTTTATCCACTAACAGTATTTATAATTTTTCAAAAATAATTTTTGAAAGTATGGTGAAGAATGTGACATCTCCAACAAAATTTTTGATGTACCCAAGGTTCATTCAAACCATTTTAAATGCAAAGAAAAGTAAGCTACTTTCCCATAAAACTGTTTTTCCTACTCCTTGCCTGCAACAAAAAGTGTTTCAAAATATGGCAATGGCAACTAGGGGTTGGAATGGGGAAATAACACCATTATCTCAAGATATGCTTGCTCAAATTCAAAATATACAGGGTGAAGGGTCAGTCAACCCAACTGAGCCCCAACACACACCCATTGTGGTTCCAGAAACAACTCATACACCCCCAGTCACCACAACCTATAGGAGAAGAACCAGAAAGGAGACTATGGTTGCTCAGCCTAGTCCTCCTACTCAAACCTTTGAAGTAGATAAGCCTACCAATTTTGATAGTATGGATGGGGCTGACACTACTGCTTCTAGCTTAGTAGCTGGGCAGGCCAGTGTCAACATAACTAAGACCCCTACCATGGCAACATCTAATGTGCCAAGTCCTACAAGACTTGCCACAGGTGATGAAATCCCTAGCCACATGGAGCAGATGGGTGGCTCAGGAGTACCTCCTAGTTCAACTAGGGGATAAACAGAGTCTTTGCCCCTTGATGATGAAATCCCTAGCCACATGGAGCAGATGGGTGGCTCAGAGTACCTCCTAGTTCAACTAGGGGAGAAACAAGTCTTTGCCCCTTGATTCACCTCTCCTAGCAGGTAACACAGCTAGAAGTGATGAGGGCAGGTCTACACTTAATGAATTGATGGTTCTTTGTACAAATCTGTCTAAAAAGGTGGTATCTCTGGTGGATGAGCTTAAAAGCCATAAAAGAAACTTTGACCCTGGTGTATACAAAAATGTTGATGAGAATGAAGAAATTGGAAGCTCAAGTAAAAAGGAACAAGGCAAAAGGTCAAAGCTGGTACTATCTTCAACTTCTTCAAGTTCTGATGATGATGATGATTCTCCCAAACAGGGGAGGAAATCAAGAAAATAGGATCTCAAACTCAGGGGAGGCATTTGGATTTTGAAAAAAGGTACTGGTGGCAATGGTGATGAACAAGAAGGTACTGGTGGTGATGATGTTGATGTGGAGAAAGATCAAGCACAAGAGCCTATGGATGAAGATACTGCTACAAGTTCAAAGGGAGCAGTACAAACTGCTAAGGTAGCAGTACAAACTGCTCAGGATAAGGGAAAGGGTATTCTAATTGATGAAGAGCCACAACCAAAGAAGATCAATCCCAGAACACAAGCACAAATTGATTTTGATGAAGAAGTAGCAAGAAGGATGTATGAAGCTGAAGTAGCTAGTTTCATGGAAGCTAAAAGATTGGAAAAAGAAAGAATGGTTTCAGATGCTGCTATTGCTCAGGAATCATTTGGAGAACAGATCCAATATTTGATAGATAAAGATCCAATAGTGAAGGCAAAGGTTGTACAACTTGTTTCAGACGAGAGTCTAAGTGTGGAAGAAAGGTCAGCTATGCTCACTAATTTCATCCTATCAAAGAATAAGGAAGTGGCTTTAGATGATCTATTGCAGAAAATCAAGGATAGAAAGAAGAAATGTTATAAGAAGAAGATGCCTTCTAAGAAAGAGCAGATAAGTTTCATGAAGAGCTATTTGAAGAATCAAGCCTTTTGGAAGCAAAGTTACTTCAAAGGGAGATCAGATGCAGAGATAGAAAAAGCTTATTATGAAGCTTGTGCAAGGATAAATAAGCCAATTCCAAAAGATTTCATAATTGATACTGGACACAGTAAAGAAGAGAAAAGAAAAGCTGAGTTGTTGGAATCAGATACATCAAAGAAGAAAAAGACTGCAACTGAGAGTTTATCACATGAACAGCTCAAGAATATGATAGTGGTAGTTCCTGAATCTACAAACAACATACCACTCCAAGCTAAACATCCTATCATAGATTGGGAAGTATTCACAGATGGAAGGATGAAAGGATGGAAGATTATAAGGGTAGGAGGAAAAACTGAGATGTACAGGTTATTTGAAGATATGCTAAGAGGATGTGACAGAGAAGACCTCAATAAGTTGTGGAATTTGGTACAAGAAAGATTCAAAATCTCAGATCCTCTTGATGATAAAGACAAGGAATTGTGGGTTTAGTTAAGAGGTTATATGAACCAGATGGAGGAGAAGCAATCTTGAGGTTTCAAGCTGCAATCAAGGATGTTTCATGGAAGTTATTTGAAACTTGTGGTGTTCATAGGATTTCTACTAAAGATGGATTGGAGATATACATGTTGGTAGAGAAAGACTATCCACTCAGAACAGCAGTATTAGTAACTTTGGTACGTTCAAGACTTGAAGTTGAAGCTAATTCGAAATGGCAGATGAATTGATTAGAAAGATGTTTGATCTTGCTGAACAAAGAAAAGCCTATACTAAAAGATTAACTTGGTAGTGTTTGGGAGAATCCCCCCATCATCAGAGTTGAAGTTTAATTCAAGAAAACTTAGTGATTTGGAGAGAAATCATAAGTTTAGGGGAGGATTGTTGGGAATTAAACCTAACAGTACAAACTGATAAGCTTAAGTTGAAGACTACTGAAGATTACACTAGCAGTACTAACTGACTTAGTACTGTTAGCACAAGATGTTTGTACTGCTTATATTCTGAATATGTATAATAGGATAAATATAGAAAAGATTTAGTGAATATCCTATTTAGTTAGAGTTATACGGATATTATAGTTATCTTGTAAAGGACTCCTTGTTCTATAAAAAGAGATCATAGGATTAGGTTTTTCATATAGAATAATACGATTAAGTCGTAGAGATTCAAGGTTGTGTAACCCTAGTGATAACTTAGATCACTCGTATTATTCATTAATAATATTGAATCGTTTTGGTTATTCTCAAGTCTTCATTGTCTTACAAATTCAATCACTGTTCCATTCATATATTATACGTACAACATCTTCTAGTATTAACTAGTAAATTCTGCGTGCTAGTTAGTATCACTCAAAGTACCTCTAACACAAGGTGTGTGTTTAGATCCTCTCAGTCTTCATGTACAAGCTGAGACTCATTTGATTAATTATTCAAGAATGCATACACATTAGCATCACTTAAGGTAGCAGTACTAGCTTGAGCGCTAGCAGTACTAACTGGAGTGTTAGCAGTACTAACTCCACAAGCAGTATTAACTTCACCAGTACTGCTAGGGCTGGGAGATGCCACAAAGGCCATGTTTTGAGAACTTGAACTTGAACTTGAGCTTGTAGTTCTCTTAACCTCTTGTTCAACGATCTTAAAACTGTTGTAAAGGTCATCAAGACTCATTGTCTCTAGATTAGGCTTATTCCTCCAGACCACAACATGAGTATTTCACTCAGAAGGAATACTTCTCAAAAACTTCAAATTGAGATCTTCTTGTGTCTTAGTTTCACCTAAGACAGTCAGTTGACTTACAATCTTCTGAAGTCTGTTAAAAATAGAATCAAGAGACTCTATGCTTGGAGCACTAAAGTTCTCATACATCTGCTTCAGAAGAGTCTTCTAAGTCTTCTTAGTAGCTTCATTACCTCCAAACCTTGTTGTTATAGCAGCAAACAAGGTTTTGGCATCCTTGTACTGATTGAAGGTCATCAGATGTTCATTAGGACGTGCCATCAGCAATATACGTCTTGCCTTTACATCATTCTTCTTTTGGGTCTTCTCATCAGCAGTTACAAGACCTGGTATTATAGTAGTTGTGACACCATCAACTATTGTTGATTTAGCAACAAGTTTGAATGAGTTTACATTCTCTTTGACATCCCATAGAGAATAGTCTTGAATCTGAAAGTATTGTTCAATTCTGAGCCTCCACATGTCATAATCACCCTGTTTGAGAATGGGTAATTTTGCAGTAGTAGAGGTTTGAGTAGTTTCAAGATCCATCTCTTCCTGGTGAGTAAAGAGTTCTTCTGTAAGTTTCTTCTAGATCAAAGTTTCAGAACCAAAGGCTCTGATACCACTTGTTGATCCCAATACACGAGCTTGTTGTAGAAACTTTGACAATATTAAAGAGTATGCGGAATCTACTCTTTAATACTTAGAAGAATATTAACAATGTATTGTATTGATCAATGAAACAGTAAACTTGTATGAACAATGATATCACCAAAACGCTTCAATATTATTATATCAATAATACGAGTACTCTGTGTAGTACTAGGGTTTACAAACAACCTTGAAGCTTATATCAAAACCACATATTGAGATAACTAACATCATAACCTAGGACCTCCTTTTATAGACTAAGGAGTCCTTTACAAGATAACTACAAATCTTCTAGAATATACATATCTTTTGTAACTATATAGAATATACACAGAATATCTTGATAGATATCACTTCACACGTCTTTATCTTCTTAGCAGTACTATCTTCATTCAGCAGTCTTCAGTTAATACACTAGCAGCACTAACTTTTACTCTAGTAGTACAAATTGATTAGTACTGGTAGTTATATCTTGAGCAGTACAAACACTTTTGACTTGAACGTACTAAGTATTCAGACATTTAATTCCCAACATTTTGTTTGGTTAATTTTTATTGAGTGCTTATTTGTTTATATTATTGTTTGATAAGCTTGTAAGCAAAGGGTATTTTCAGAATTGAAAATTAAACCGGACTAAACAATGGTGAAATTGGATTTGTTTTTAAGAGTTAAATCTTAAACTTTTTGTTGATTGATGTTTATTGTAAAAATAGTTAGAAAGGCTCATCCATATTGACAAACTATAAGAGAGTTATAAGGAGGTTGCCATGTATTTGCACCGAAAGAAGCTGGTTTTTAATTGGCATTTATGCTGACATTGTTTCTCCGCTTCTTTGTTAGTCAATATGGAGTTACCTAGGATTATTTTATGTACAAAAACATCTTAAGGGTGAATTTACCTCAATTTCACGCGCCACTTTGTGGTAATTATCCGAATAACTTGGGTCTTTTGACTCATACAGTAGTAGGATATAGTGGGTGATAATTGAAGGTAATTCTTTGATTGGTTTATCCAATACCTCAATTAAAACTTTGTTGATTTAATCTTAGTGATAGAAAACTAATGAGTAAAGTTTTATGAAATCCTATGATACGAAGATGTATGCATGCTTCTTCGTACATATTTTGATTACACACATAAAAAATAGTACCCTTTAAATTTAAGTTTATGCCATCTAATTCAAGGAACACTTGGTGTTGCAATTTAGCTTATGTGAGATCTTAACTAGATTGCAACAACAGGGTAAATCTCCATGTTACGTGAGACAGTATTTGGAAAAATTTACTGTTTCTAAATTAGACAACTTAATTGAGTTAGTTAGTGAGATGTATAACTCAAGGCATAATGTTGATAAAAATAATGCCTAAAAACATTATCAATACTTATTCATATCTCTATGTTTTGATGATCACAAAATGTAAACTCATCAAACATAAACTTATTAAGTAAACAAGTATTTAGTTGGAAATATTCATTTCTACAACTTAATCACTTAAGGTATGAATGAACAAATGCTTAATGCATTATATGATCAAAGGAACATTTTCTTAATCACTAGATTTTTTATAAAATGTCAAAAACATTTTATATCTTTTAGAAAAACATTTTTGGTAATAAATAAAAAGGTTTAATCCATTATAAATTTATGAATTCAAATTTTCAACCAAAAAAGGCAAAAATGTTCTAGAAAAACCTTCCCCACAAAAAGACAAAACTGGGCAACGGTCTTGAGGGGCGGCCCCCTTAATTATACAAGGCGGCCCCCTTAATTTTAAGGGGACCGCCCCCTATTTAAGGGGACCGCCCCGCTCCTCCAGCTGTCCAGTTTTTGCCTATAAATACTGGTTTTCCCCTGGACTTTTTCTCACCTTTTGCACCCCAAACCTTCTGTTCTAAATCTCCTCTTATCCTTCTCTAAAACCCTTTGATCATATATTCTTAAGCATTGGTTTCTAAGTGATCCAAGCTTCCACCATCCAAGTGCAAAAGAAGAATACTCCTTCAACATCTAAAGAAGAAGTATTGAAACTTAGTATCATCTTGCTACCTAAGTTGCTTGTATAATCATCCATTCATTTGTGTATAAGTTGTGTATATTTGTTAGATAAGTGTGGGCATATTTGGTTAGGCTAGATTAGTGTGTAAGTAGTGAAGTTGTGAAGAGGTCAAGGTGTGTAATTAGTTAAGTTGTGAAGAGGTCAAGGTGTGTAAGTAATGAAGGTGTGAAGAAGTAGAAGAGTAGATTAGTCGTGCTAGGTTGTGAAGAAGTAGTGAAGAAGGTGTGCGAGAAGTTGTGAAGAAGTCGTGAATAAGTTGTGAAGAAGTCGTGTTGAAGTTGTGAGATTGGTTCTAGCTACGATTAGAACCCGACATCTAGCTTTGTGTCGTTAAGCCGGTGTAAGCTAAAGTTGTGTAAGGTTTTCTCCGCCATAAGGGAGCTTGTTGACATAGTGAAGAAAACTCTCGAGTTAGGTGCTCGGGGAGTGGAGTAGGGCAAGGAAGGTGTCCTTGTAGCCGAACCACTATAAATCTCTTGTCTCGCGGTTCGATCTTTCCATCTCTATCTTTCATTTCATTTCATTACCTTACTTGCATTGCTTATTCATATTTATATTTGTTCATATTGTTCAAGAGTTGAGTTCACATAAATTCAAATCTAAGTTTTAAAATGTAAACAAAGTTTTCATAATAAAAATTAAAAAGACGTAAAACTATTCAACCCCCCTTCTAGTTTTCCACAATTGGTATCAAGAGCCACGTCAAACAAGATTTTTAAAATAAACTGTATTTTAAAACTTGAATCGATCTATGGAATCAGAAAAATATTTAGAAGGGCAATCTATGCAAAGACCACCGCTATTTGAAAATGATGGTTTTCTTTATTGGAAAAATAGATTCGAAACTTATGTGAAATCAAAAGATCTTGATCTTTGGCATGTTATTACCTATGGTAATTTTCCCCCTATTCAAAATAATCCTTTAACTAAAAGAGATGAAATTGTACCTTTTTAAAAACAAAACGATGATTTGAAAAAGAAACTAGCTAAAAATAATGAGGCAAAAATGGTTATTTATAATGCGTTACCACGTAAAGAATACGAAAGGATCTTTATGTGTGAAACCGCAAAAGAAATTTGGAACTCCTTAATAATAACTCACCAAGGTAATAGTCAAGTCAAAGATAATAAAATAGATCTTCTTGTTCAACAATATGAACAATTTACGATTCCGGAAGAGGAATCAATAGATAATGCTTTTGCTAGGTTTAACACTATCATCACAAGTTTAAAAGCACTTGATGAGAATTTTTCTAGTAAGAATTTTGTTAGGAAATTTCTTAGGGCTCTTCATCCAAAATGGCGGGCTAAGGTTACGACGATTGAAGAATCGAAGAACTTGTCAACTCTTCAACTTGACGAGTTGATCGGCAACTTGAAAGTCTACGAAGCAATAATAAAGAAAGACTCCGAGATGGTCAAAGGAAAAAGAGAGGAATGCAAGTCAATTGCATTGAAAGCTAGGAAGGAATCTAGTGAAGAGGATAGCTCCACCTCCGAGAGTGATAACGAAGAATATGCAATGGCCGTAAGAGAGTTCAAGAAATTTCTAAAGAGACGAGGAAGATTCACAAGACAACCACGAGATGAAAGAAGATCGCTTCAAAGAAATAGGAATGATAACTACGGGAAAAGAAAGTGCTTTAGATGTGGAAGCCCAAACCATCTCATTGGCAAATGTCCAAAGCCACCGGGTTATGATTACCAAAGCGCCTTTGTTAGTGGAGCATGGAGTGATAGCGACAAAGGCGAAGCGGACAAAGCAAACGACGAAAAATGTCTTATGGCAAAGACATCAAATGAGGTACTTTCCGAAACCAAATACTTTAGTGAAAAAATCAATCATTAGACGAAAAAGACCTAGATAATGAATATAATAGGTTATGCAAATTAGGTCAAAAAGTCATGGCTAAAAATAAATCACTAAAACATATTAATAATCGATTAGAAAATGAAGTACTCGAATTAAAAATTAAACTACAACATTTAGAAAAAGGCAAAGAAATTTTTGTTGAATGTAAAACATGTCAAGAGATTAAAAATGAAAACGAAAAACTTAAGGAAGAAATTTGCAAACTTGACAAATTTGAAAATAGTAGTAATTCACTTAGGAAAATAATAAGTGTTCAAAGAACATCAGGAGATAAAACCGGCTTAGGATTTAATTCAACTAAGGCTTCAACTAGTGAAACTAAAAATGTAGAGTTTGAATGTGAATCTAGTAAGCAAAAATCTTTAGAGTCAAAACCTAAATACATACTTATGAAAGATAGAAAAACACTCATTGCTAAAAATTAAGGTAAAAAACACCTCCTCCTAGAAAACCAATTAGTCCTCACCCTCGACCTAAAACTCCTCAACCTAGAAGACCAATTAGTCCTCACCCTCGACCTAAAACACCTCAACCTAGAAGAAACCAAAATAGACAAAACCTCCATAATAATAGTCACCCAATGTGGAATTATTCAAGTCCACCAAGTTTCAATCCTTGGGGAATACTTCCACCATATATGCATCCTAGTCAATTGCAAACCATGTTCGGTCCAAACAACTATGGACCAATTGGACAATGGGGACCAAGTGGCTAAAGTGTCTACTCATCGGGAATTTCGGTGTCTCATCTACGATTGGCTTCTATAAGTCAATATACACGCTTTGAAGCGTTTGAAGAAAATCTACTGAAGACTAAAAGGTACGCTTTCCTTTTATGTTTATTGTTATAATATATGCTTAGATTAATGACTAGTTATTGCATGCCTATTTAGCTCATAATGCCTAGTTATATATAAAATATATATATATATTATATATATATATATATATATATATATATATATATATATATATACACTACAACACACATAATAGCTTATATAAATCTACTTAGAACCTAGAATCACTTGTTCTTTTCCCTTTGGCACTCTTAAGCTATAACGTTTAAAATGGAAATCTTCTATGTCCACTATTAGAAAACTCATGGTGATGAAGTGAAATGAGTTAAGTGGATTAATCATTAACATAGAAGTAAGATTAGATTTCTCGCGTTAGAAAACTATGGATGAAACAAGCTCTCTTAGATTATGGCATCAAGTTAGATAAGTGTGCGACATCAAAGGTGCTATAGATGTTAGGTTATACCCCATTCAACACTCTCACATAAAACATATAGAATTTCGTCATCGTTTCCTTATGACCATAGGATATGTAGAAAGGGGTAGCATGTGACAATAGTCTTAACCAATTCCCTTGAGCATGAGATCTTTAACAACAATTTTTTTAAATCTAGGATTAATAGTATTTGTTGTCAAAAATCTAGTATCTTTAAAAATATACAGAAACTTCACATTTTGGAAAAATGATTTTTTTGATGACTATTTCACTTTTCTATTAACACATTTTACTATCTCATTTTTCTTCTTAATCTATGTCCATAATTCTGTTTCGATCAAAGTCAAAGATTGGGAATTTTTTTTACCCATTCTTCATTAAAACACATCTTGAAATAAAACCCAATCTATTCTATTCAAATAACTTTAACATCTACATAAAAACCCACTTTCAAACATTGTTGAATAATGCTAAAAATATTTTTTTCTTCATGCATGGTGATCTCATATTTGTCATCTATATTTATGTACATGACATTTATAAGTGAACTAAGTCAAATCAAGTGAATCATGGTTTGTCTATTAAAATTTTGTTTGTAACAAGTCTAGAAGTCCATGCTATCTTAAGTTCCCATTTATTGCACATAGGCCACATTAGGATCCCTCAATAGTTCATTAATCTTCCCACTTACATATAATTAAGAAAATACTTGGTGTAGTTTATTGTTTCCTAGTCCATATATATTTACTTGCTTGATGAGTATGTTTACATGCTAGATGAAATTACTTGTTTGCTTAATCTCTTTAATTAACATGTTTTGCATATATATCTATTACATGCTTAATTGCCTCAAAGAGTTGGACTTGCTTGAAACTAAACCCAAAAACACAACCCTTTCTACAATTTTCTGCCAAAAACCCATTTCCAGTAATCTGGAAACCACCAGATGGGCGGCCCCCTTAAATCATAAGGCGCCCCCTTTAATGTTTAATAGGGGACCGGCCATCTGATGGTCGAAGGTGTTGTTCCCTTTTTCTATTTTTTTAGCCCATTTCATCATACACTTCCCAAAATTCACAAACATATCTTATTCCAATCCATCCAACAAATTCTATTCATTCCTTAATACCATCAATCCCACACTATAAACACTCCCATTTCTCATAATCTTCCATCATCTCATAAACACTCCCATTCCTCATAAACAAACAACACCTCTACCCACATTTGTTCCCAACTATACTCCCAATCCTCAAGCTCATTCCAATGAACCCTTTCACAAAGCTCATCATAATAACCAATCACCCATCTTTACTCCCAAAAATACCCATTCATCTCTTCCATATGATTCATATGAAGAGCATGATCAATCCCTAAACAATTATTCCAATCTCATTCACAACACCTCACATCTTATTCAACCTACCAATGTACCATCCAAAACACTCACCACTCTTAGAATATCCCCATCTTCCATATCTCCATCCTCATCCACTCATAATTACCCAAGCTCACAAATGTCTCCACCACCAAGAGTATCACCACCACCTCCTACCAACTCACATGTTACTCCTATGTTACATGTTCAAACATCCATCCCAGATAACAACCATACTCAACCATCATCACCTTTCTAAACCACCCTCCAAAATTTACCTTCCTAAACCACACCATTCTTACACTATAAATAGCCCTTTTCCATCATTAGTGTTCATTCATCCATCATAACAACCACACTCCCATCATCACCTTATTCCAAACACTTGAAGTTCATTGAAGAACTTAAAGAAGCCCATGAGCTTTGTGCTCTTCTTGCCTTACACCTTGCTCAATTGGATCAACTCCCTTCTAGTCCTCCTTCATCACAAAATAACCTCAACCTCCACCTTCGTTCCAAACTACCCATCTCAACCTTAAACCAACCTCATTGAAACCTTTCAAAACCCTCATCATATTGGTCAAACATCCAACTTTACTTCCAACTACACACCCCAATTTCTTCCACTTCCACCAAATGACCAAATCCACATTCCCAACCAAATCCATGACCGTAGTGATCTCCTTGCTATGCACCTTGCAACAAGGGCCAACCTCCATCCTCCATCCTCACCCTACTCAAATTGCTTACCTCACCCTCACAATTTGAATCAAGTTGATAATTATATCAACTATTTTCCTTGTTGTGTCCTTCTCCAAAAACAAATCATTGCCTTAAATAAACATTTCACTTGTATTGAGTATCTTCTTACTAGATCTCATCCAACATCTCCACTTGAGTGAAGATATTTCTTGGATCAAATATCTACTCACTCGTCCTCATCCTATTCCTTCTCTAAACGATATAACATCGTTAGATCCACTCCATCCGCTCTATTTCCTTTACCATCAAATAACTAAATACTATTCACATGCTTTCCGCTCCAAACTCCCACCTCCAAACTCTCCACCTCCAAAAATATACCTCTATTAATCTAACATCCTTACCCTCACTCAACCAATTCCATTCCAAACACTCTACCATCAACCATCTAAGCATAACTGTATGCTTATTTTCCAAGCTTTCGTGTCGCAAGCAAGTCTGAAAGCTCTCTTTGGCAATTTATGACCTTTTTCTTGTTATATGTTTCAAGCATACAAATTAATGTCTTGCTACATGTTCTTAATATTTGTTTGTCATGATTGTTGTCTGCCATGATTGTAGTTTTTAATTCCATATTTTGCTATGTATACTTGTGCTGCTAATATTTTTCTTGCAAGTATTCCATATCTCGATTCCTTGGTGCCCTCAAACGAGGGAGAGTACACATCAAGGGGGAGTTTTCGCCCCGACAAATTTCGTATCTGAAATTTGTCGGCATAACCTTTTTGATTCTACAAAAAGGGGGAGAAGTGAATATAAACTCACTAAATACTTGTCCAAAAATAATGTTTTGGATTTAATTAGTTTAAGTTTTGTAATCATCAAAAAGGGGGAGATTGTTGATATAAATAATGTCTAAAAACATTATCAATACTTATTCATATCTCTATGTTTTGATGATCACAAAATGTAAACTCATCAAACATAAACTTATTAAGTAAACAAGTATTTAGTTGGAAATATTCATTTCTACAACTTAATCACTTAAGGTATGAATGAACAAATGCTTAATGCATTATATGATCAAAGGAACACTTTCTTAATCACTAGATTTTTTATAAAATGTCAAAAACATTTTATATCTTTTAGAAAAACATTTTTGGTAATAAATAAAAAGGTTTAATCCATTATAAATTTATGAATTCAAATTTTCAACCAAAAATGGCAAAAATGTTCCAGAAAAACCTTCCCCACAAAAAGACAAAACTGGGCAACGGTCTTGAGGGGCGGCCCCCTTAATTATACAAGGCGGCCCCCTTAATTTTAAGGGGACCGCCCCCCTATTTAAGGGGACCGCCCCGCTCCTCCAGCTGTCCAGTTTTTGCCTATAAATACTGGTTTTTCCCTGGACTTTTTCTCACCTTTTGCACCCCAAACCTTTTGTTCTAAATCTCCTCTTATCCTTTCTAAAACCCTTTGATCATATATTCTTAAGCATTGGTTTATAAGTGATCCAAGCTTCCACCATCCAAGTGCAAAAGAAGAATACTCCTTCAACATCTAAAGAAGAAGTATTGCAACTTAGTATCATCTTGCTACCTAAGTTGCTTGTATAATCATCCATTCATTTGTGTATAAGTTGTGTATATTTGTTAGATAAGTGTGGGCATATTTGGTTAGGCTAGATTAGTGTGTAAGTAGTGGAGTTGTGAAGAGGTCAAAGTGAGTAATTAGTTAAGTTGTGAAGAGGTCAAGGTGTGTAAGTAGTGAAGGTGTGAAGAAGTAGAAGAGTAGATTAGTCGTGCTAGGTTGTGAAGAAGGTGTGCGAGAAGTTGTGAAGAAGTCGTGAAGAAGTCGTGAATAAGTTGTGAAGAAGTCGTGTTGAAGTTGTGAGATTGGTTCTAGCTACGATTAGAACCCGACATCTAGCTTTGTGTCGTTAAGCCGGTGTAAGCTAAAGTTGTGTAAGGTTTTCTCCGCCATAAGGGAGCTTGTTGACATAGTGAAGAAAACTCTCGAGTTAGGTGCCCGGGAGTGGAGTAGGGCAAGGAAGGTGTCCTTGTAGCCGAACCACTATAAATCTCTTGTCTCACGGTTCGATCTTTCCATCTCTATCTTTCATTTCATTTCATTACCTTACTTGCATTGCTTATTCATATTTATATTTGTTCATATTGTTCAAGAGTTGAGTTAACATAAATTCAAATCTAAGTTTTCAAAGTAAACAAAGTTTTCATAATAAAAATTAAAAAGACGTAAAACTATTCAACCCCCTTCTAGTTTTCCACACATAAGATGGTATGAAACATGCTTACATTGCAAATAGATTTTTGGCAATTGTAAATCCCATAATGATCTAGGAATTGAAAAATGTTTGTCAATTATTGTTCGACAATTACCTTATTGAATACTTTCACTACTAGCAGATCAACTGATGTAATAGAACTATGACAATTTGGGTCCTAGTTTTCCGAAAATTATATGGTTAATATGAATATTTACCAAGGGTATTTAATTTTCTTAAAAGGTTGAATTATCGAAAGTACTAACTTTTGAATTTTTTTCTATAGAAATGGCTCAACCCGATAACATTACACTAGGTTCCGCTTTCAAACAGATGTTTGATAGGGAAAAATTGACTGGCACTGCAAATTTTAATGATTGGTATAGATCACTAAGGATTGTCCTGCGTGTGGCTAAAAGATCATATTATTTGACTAAGCCTTGTCCTCCTGAATCTGCTGCTACAGCAACTGCAATAGCAATTTGAGAATTTCTTTCCTTATGATATGTTCAATGAACTCAGATGTATGTTTGAGAAGCCTGCAACTGTAGAATTGTATGATTTGATTGATGCTCTACACAGTTGCAAGCAGGAGGACGGTAAACCCGTGAGTGCTTATGTGTTGGAAATGAAAGGTTACACGGACCAACTTGAGCAGCTTCACTATCATTACCCGCAAGATGTATGCATTAGCCTAATCAACAGATCCCTTAGCAAGGAGTTTGGTGGTTTTGTGCGTAATTTCAACATGCATTTCACGGGGAAGACAGTTACTGAGTTACATGCAATGCTCGTTAACTATGAAAAAGGATTACTGACAGTTACTGAGTTACATGAAAAGAGTAAGCAAGTTATGCCTTACCAACCTAAGTCTAAGAAAAACCCTCCCAAGAAGAAAGAGAATCCTAAGAAGGACCAAGCTTGCCACCACTGCAGCAAGGTACGACACTGGAAGAGGAACTGTCCTCTCTACCTTGAAGAGTTACGAGTGAAGAAGTTGAAGATGGCTGGGCATGCTGCCAGCACTTCAGGTAACTTCTTTATGATTGAATTATTTGCTTTTTCTCATAAAATAAATTTCTGGGTATACGATACTGGATGTGGTATTCATATTTGTAATACACTGTAGGGATTTAGAGAAGCAAGGAACCTGACCTATGGGGAGCAATACCTGCACGTGGGCAATGGAGAACATGTAGCTGTTGAAGCCATAGGATTGTTTGATTTAGTTTTGCCTTCGGGCTTAGTACTAGTATTAAACAGTTGTCATTACGCACCTTCTATAATTAGAGGTGTTGTTTCAGTTTCTTTGTTATTGGATCTTGGTTTTATTCACACATTTACTAGTAATGGAATTTCAGTTTCTTTAAATGATGTTTTTTATTTTAATGCGATTACTGTGAATGGTATGTTTGAAATTGACATTAATGATAATGTATCCAATGCAAATAATTTTATGTTTAACATCAATAATATGAGAATCAAGAAGGACTTGGATTCTACTTATCTTTTGCATTGTCGACTTGCTTACATAGGCAAGAAACGCATGGAAAAGCTGCAACATGATGGGATTTTGAAACGTATCAATGATGAATCATTTGATAAGTGCGAATCTTGTGTATCTGGGAAGATGACAAGGAAACCTTTTTCAAATCAGTAGGAAAGGGCTTCAGATCTACTTGGTTTGATACATACTGATGTATGTGGACCACTTAGACATGTGTCAAGGAAAGGTGTGATGTGTTCTCGTTGTAGGTATAGATTATGTTATCATGTTTTAAATTTATATTTAGCCAACTTAACCTATAACAAACACTAACGGGCAGTGTACCCGATCAATGTAGCCTAGTTGGTGAGTAGAGTGTCGATCACTAAGAGTGGAACATTAAGACCTAAGTATCTATCAGTATTTTAATCTTAAATTGGTTCTAATTAGACCTAATATAACGCAAGGGGGTTTTTAGCCTGAGAGACTGGCACAATGTTTAGATTAAGTAAATTGTAAATTAAAGTGATAAGGTGATTGACACACACGTACACAGATAGAAAACAGATGCAGATAAGAGGTCTAACCGATAGTAAGGAAGATACGTTACTCGTTTAATTGCATAGTTATATATGATGAGTACTAAAATCTATTCTCTCTCAGTGGGTGCTTACGTGTATGCGTATATCATTCCAATGTCTAGATCCAATCTAAACGTCTAGATTTTGGGTATTAAGTCTTCTCGACGAACTAATCCTGTCACGATTAATCAGATCTCCGCATAAAATCCACCTTAATGATTACTTAGTTTATGTATTATTTAACCCTTACGGGCTTACATTAATCATGAAAACGATGTTAATGAAGTAATTGTGCGAGCCACGACAAGGCACGATAAACTCTCAAAGTAATCAAAACATATGCATAAGCATCCAATAAAACATCATATATTATTTATAAAAGCTGGAAACAATTTAGTGCGATCAAATAGTGAAAAAAAAGCTAACTCAACGATCAAAAATGTACTAATACAAATTAAATGAATCTTCCTATGGAATTAAGCACTAGCAGGACCTTTTTATCGCTCTAAATTTGTCCTTCTGGTTGTGTCTTGTGTGGTCAGTCGTCGCCCTTCTGTGTAGTATATTAGGTGTCGAATTTGGCAATCGAATGGGGTATTTATACATTCGGCAAACATGGTTGATACGGCGTATAAGCTTAGTCTGATACGGCGTATCTAGGTAACTTCGCGTGGGGTCCAAGATTATTATATTCTGGAATATTTGTACACCGCCATAAGATACGGCGCACCTTCAGTCTTTATACGGCGTATTCATATCTTCAATATCTTGGATTTCTGGTGAAGTCTTGAGATTGATACGCCGCATCTCTGGGATGTCATGCGGCGTACCTGGAGTAAAACAAGTCAGATCTTCTTATGTTGACCAAGGTTTCATATACGGTGCATGGGATAAATTCATGCGGCGTATGCTTCAAAGTCAGGCAATGCTCTTCATAATCGTCTAAGTCTTGATATACGGCGTATCTGTCTAGAATGATACGGCATATCTTCCTTTAGTAGATCTTCCCACTTTGATCCATTTTGCTTCAATTCACGTCCAAAATAGTTAACTTTCAGCAAATGCTTGTTTATAACTAAGATTTACAAAATAAGTGATTAAGTATCAATTCTCATATAAAATAAAATAAAACAAGCGATAAACATAGGATAAATAATGCTAATAAAATGTTGTTATTTGATATCATCAAATTTCTCCCCACTTGAACTTTACTTGTCCTCAAGTAAACCTTAGATTAAATTTACGAAAATGTATCCTAAACATTCATCTAGGATTTTCTTTTATAGTTTAATCACTCATTCGTTTCATCTCAATTGCACAACCAAACACCTCACGAAATAGGAAAATGAAATCACTCAAATCACTCAACTAATCTATGTGGTAACATTTAAGTAATTCGCTCAATTGCTCGGTCGTGATGAATATTCTATCATAAGCTTGGCAAGGATACACATCTCCACCACTAAAGATAAGGAGTGACAAGTCTAAAGCGGTAAATTGGGTTAAATATGATAAGGCTTAAGGGTTAAACCTAGCTTCGTTCAAACATCTCCTACACAAACTCAATAGATCGATGGCGCGAGCCCTCGATTCCTCAAACAATAGGTGGTCACTAAGGTGGAACTTTAGATTGTTGGCGCGTCATTCGATTAGTCTAAAACTCGGATGGTCACTACCTTATTCATGCACTTGACATTCTCACTAAGCCATTACCATATTCGGATGCTCGAAAGCTAACAATGAATACAGTAACTTGGTAAAGGGTAGGGATAAAACTTTGGGAAATATATAAAATTGGTGTAAAAATAAAATAACAAACAAATAGATTAAGTCCTAACATGTGTGGTTAATTACTTCCCAACCATCCCATGAAAAAGAAAAAAATCATATACTAACTCACGCTTTAGTAGGTAGACACGAATTAGACTCAATGATGTCTCAATCAAAGAATAAATCTTAGTTGGTGTTCCCATAACGACCAACTCCCTTGCAATCAATAAATATAGTACAACAAATAGTAGCGATATCTCTACTAGTACATAACTCTACATCGTTGATTTATAACACGTACCAATGAATAATCGATTAGCGCATAAAATGTAAACTCAGTTAAGTTTTGACAAATTATCTCACTTTCTCACATTTTCATTTTCTTTTCTCCTTTTTCAATTTTTTTAATAACTAACTAATGGTGTAAAATTTCACCACATCACAATTATAATAAATCTGGATAATTTTTCCATACTTTTTAATACTTCAGATATAAAAGTAATAGTGAAAGTAGTAAACACACGAAAAATAAAAATACAATATCTACTTTCACTTCCCATTACATTGTTTAATTCCCGACCTAACCATAGATAATAATTACGCACACGAACACAGGAAACGCGGGGAATACACACTTAACCAAAAGCAACTAACCTGCTGGGATCCCTTCTACTATTACGTGGACTATATTTTTACGATTCTAATGAGCTATTACATGACCATATTACAAGACTCATTGACTCGATAATGATCGTCACTTTAAGCGTTCCCAACAATCTCCCCCTAAGGGACGATCATTGAGATCTCTCTTTGATTACATTTATGATCATCACTTTTGCGTTTCCAACAATCTCCCCTTAAAGGGTGATCATTGAGATCTCTTTCTGTCACATGTGGGTTATGGGTCCTCTAATAGAAATGGATGATCTTCTTTGATGTTTGATGTCTTGAACTTTGATTCTTTGTGTAATAGATTTGCTAGATACTTTGTTCCAATCATGCTTTGTGATCTTTGTTCTTCTTTCTTGTTCTTGTGATCAGTTGTGATATTTGCTTGCCTTTCATCAACGTCTTCATTAATGGTGTCTTTACGTCATTTCCAACATGCTCATATTTTCTTTTGAACTTTGTGCTTCACTTATGTGTCGTTCTCACTTTTACCTTGATCTTTTGTCTCTTAACTTTGCAGATTCTTTGGCTTTGACGTAGAATCGTTTTGAACTTTACTTTACTTTGATCTTTGATGAGAACTTTCTTATTGCATAACTTCATCTTTCGTAATGATGTTGATATGAGCATGTTGATGATCATGGTGATGGTAACGGTCTTTCCTCCAAGGAACATTTCATCATTAGCTGCATGGTAAACGTTAGTAATAAACTCCAATCGATAACGGTGGACTTTTCATAAAGATTAGACCACTACGATTGTTTTACTGATGAATTTCTTGATTCCATTCACCTTGGTCGGGCAAATCAGCCGTCCGAATCCCGTTAGGGACAGTTATCAATACTATGGATAAAATCCAAGTAGAGACCCACATCTTCTAGACTCGATTCGTGAAAGGAATATCCTTAGCGGGATTTCTAGCAATTACAAGCTCGGACGTCGAGAGTATTAACAACATAGTGTGAAAACACATCTCTAATCCTTACAAAGGCTGTTCCTGAATTGGATACCCTCAAGAAGGCTTACGAAGGTATACCGAAGTATACCAACAATTCAGGTGAGCCCTGAAGTGTACCGAAGTATCACTCCACGACTGTAGACCGTTTGGAACATAGAAACCACCATCATGATATAAGTGGCAAGATCCGAGGATCTCATAAATGACTCTTGCAACTTGTGTTCTTTTTGGCGAACACAAGAGCATGTTTTTGGAAAGTTGATTTGATATTTTTGTAGTACGTTTTTTTTTTTTCAAGGGTAAAACTCAACGTATGCGTTTTCCCCGGGTCGTGTCCCAACGAAGGTCGAATATCGAGTCTTTGTTTCGGTGTCGAATACGTGTGGTGAATGTGTGCGAAAAAGTGGTGATTTGTGATTTTATACTACTAATAATGAAATAAAAACAACTAATTATGCTAATAGTACAAGTAAACTAAGCATACGAATTTAAAAACGAAAATTTGAATTTAAAAAAACGTTACGCGACGAATTATAAAACGTAAATAAAAAGATTTTCTAAAATTTAAAACCTAAAAATATGAAAATAATTTTCCTATATTAAATCTGATAAAAGAAAATTTTTGGAAAAAGAAAAATATTTTTTTGACTTTTTAATAATTTTTTATGAATTAAAAACTAATTAAAACTATTTAAATGATTTAAAAATATTAAAACACTTGGGAAAAATCTGAAAATTTCTGAGTAATTTTAAAATTAAATTTCTAATTTAAGAAAAATAAATTCAGAAACTGATTAAACTCTAATAAGCAGAACAGTCCAAATAAGCACTTATGAATAAGCCAAAAATAAGCAATACAAGTCCAAAATTTATAAGAAGTACAGAGATCATGCACAGGACTATATTAAGCTCAGAACAATCAAAATATTTCAAATAAGCATAAGCTTTAAGCTGAAAAGCACTTAATCAGTTGTTATGGTGAGACAGAAAATAAAGCTAAACAGCCCACTTCACACCCAAATTAAGCAGTCTAATTAAGCAGAGAGATTAAGTCTTAAGGGGGCAAAAGTCTCCCAATACTACTGGCTATCCAAAAGTACTTCAAATTCAAACTTTCAATATCAATAGCTTATAGAAATCAGGCCTAGAAAAGAAGCTATTAGACTGAAAATGGAACAAGCAAATAGCAGTCCTGATGCAGGGTATTTCAGACCTGGAAATAGCTATCCAAATAAGCACATAACTTAAATCCCAGATATCATACCAAAAGCTTATAGTATTAACTAGCTAATTTCTAAAATTGAGGTCCTAAGCTTATCTAAATAAGCCAAAATCACTACTAGATCAGCAGCCAGAAAAAAAATGTTCTGCACTTAACTATTTTGTGACAGCAGAAACTTAAAGTGGCGCAAAAGATGTGCAAATCTTACTCTAAACCAATTCAGTTATTGCAAACTTCTTTTAACAACTTAAAGTACCTCAAAAATGCCAAAAGGAAATTCAGATAAGCTCAGCTGCTATTCAACCAAACACCCCTTAAAAACAGCTTTTGTAATATTAAACTAAACCTATCCTAATTCTGGACTAAAATCTTTGAATCTATTATCTCCTAAAACTATTGTGAATGAAATAAGCAGAGAACAAAGGCAGATAAGCTTAGAATGAAAAAAAAACAGATAACAATAAGCTCAAATAAGTTACTTATAGAAATTGGACTTACAACTTGATTACAGCTGAAACTAAAGGATTCAGAATCCAAAAAGTACCCAGGCTTATGCCACAATCAATATACCCCATATCCAGCTCAACTTTCCATCAGCTTTTTTCACAGCTTATTACCTTTGACTTCTACTTTGACTTTTTTTTTTTTTTTTTTTTTTTTTTTTTTTTTTAGATTGAAAATCAGAAAATAATAAACAAAAGATTAAGAAACTTTAATTCAAGAACAATAAACACCCATTAAACCTAAATTAAATTTTTCATTAATCGAAATAAAATTACAAAGAAAAAATTTCGATACAATTTAAACCAACTTAAAATTAAAAAAAAATTACAATAACAATAAATTCAAAACATTAAGAAAATTACAAGCCTTCTAACGAGAGGAGAAATCCCTCTATTTATAGCACTCGGCCGATTCTTCTGGAGAGTCCACGCTGGCAATCCTCGTGTGTCCACAACTATCATCACCCTTAGATCACGCCTTGGCCTCCAATCTTCATTTCCCACCGTTTGATCAGGATTGACGCGTGTTCGGTCCAATAGCCTGCTGCCATGTGTCATTCTCTCTGTCAGGGCCTTCTAGAAGATCCAATCATTGACATTAATACCCTTAATTGTGGTAAAAATCGTACGGGGTGAAATTAGGGTTTGGGTGAATAGTGAATTCTGGGTTCAGGGTGAAAAGGGGGCGCGGGTAAGTGTGAGTGTGTTTTTTTATTTTTATTTTGACCTGAGAGTTGTTGTAACTTGGTTGACCGGGTATTTTAGGAGGTTGGGTCGGGTAGAGTCCGGGTTTTGGGCTGGGTAGAATGTTTAAGTGGGCTGGTGTTGTTATAAGGTTGGGTTGGGTAGTTAAAATAGGATCCGGTTTTAAGGTTTTCTAAAAGATTTTAAGGCTTTAATCTTAGGGACTATTTATGTCAATTCTGGATTTTTAAGGGACCATAGATGTCATTATTTAAAAGATAATCCAAGGGCTGAAATTGACAACTTCTGATTGTTAGAGGACCATGGTTGACTTTTTGACCATAATTTCTTTCCCCGTTCCGGCTAAAAATAACACTTCCATATCTCGTGCTCTGTTTCCCGGTTCTTTGCTTGATTTTGTCCTTTTCTTCGATATCCGTGCCTGCATATGTAAAAACACAAAAACACTATATCTTTTGGCATTATGGACGGGTTTTTGGTCATTTTGGTCCCGGTTTTGGTCGAGAAATGGTATGTGTTTAAGCTCATACCAAAATTCCCCCAGACTAAGTTATTGCAATGTCCTCATGCAATGTTATAAGAACACGTTTTCAAAACCGAAAATTTCTAATCTCTTTTTTACTAACTTTGAGAAGTAGCAAAATTTTCAAAAGAGATTAAGAAATTTTAAGTTCTAAAAACTCCCCGATTTTCCTTTTATTCTATTTTTGTATTTTTCTTATTATTCATGTGACGGCTTTTGTTGACAATCATTATCTCACGATAACTTTTAGGGTCTTCGAGCAGGAAACACGACTCATAAAGAAGTGACCATACGGATAAAATTCGTCGTCCCTGATTTTTCACGAGCCCCCAAACTAAGCTTAAAAATGAAATCATTGTTATTTACAAGTTAGATTGCCAACACTACTCAGAAAGCTAATTGTGGACTTTTTGTTCCCAAACTCCTATTTTCCTCTATTTATTTTATTTGTGGTGAGAAATGAATTTCTTCAAATTCTCGTTTCGATAATTTTTAATCCGATAAAGATACCTAGTTTAGACGCTAAGTAGTTTCTAAACCTTCCCTCGAAAACCGTTGCATACAAAAATGAGGTCCACATCAAGGTCTCTGATTTAACACGATTTTGAGGATATCCCTTTTATTTGCGACCGAAACAACTCATCTACGAGTCCAGAGACGGAAGCCTTTATTAGGACACCCCCGGAGTCGAAGTTTGGCATTTTTAACATTATTAAGCACATTAACATATTTGGTCCTTGGCCCTTTATAACAATCACAACATCGGCTGCGAACCGGCAAGATGTGATAGTCTATTATGACCTTGGAATTTTTCCTCTGCCTTTATTAGAAGTCTACAACATCGGCTGCGAACCGGCAAGATGCAGAAAACTTTTTATGGCTTTGGATTATTATTATTATTCATTATTTATTATATATTTTGCCAAATCCCGAGTCCTACGGCTTTTATAACAATCCCAACATCGGTTGCGAGCCGGCAAGATGGAATAGTCTATTACACCATAACACTGGCAGTACCTTGATGTGTACCCAACTTTCATAAGCAAGGATTCTCTAAGGAAGAAATAAAAACTAATTGTTGCCAAAACTAAAATAGCTTTAATTATTCCTAGATATCTATTTTTAAGGCGAAACAAGCTTATGGGAACAAAAAGCCACAAATAACTTTGATGAGCTCTAAAGAGAACCAACTACTCCACGTTTAGCAATCTAACTTATAAACAACTCTATCATTTCTCGTTCTTCGCAAATTTAAAATCTTAAATAATAAGATCCGCGAATGCTTAGCCAAATAATCAAGCCATGCATATATAAAGTCAAAAACGGGAACTTGCAAACTCTTAAAAAGAATTCGCGTTTTATAGCTCCTTGTGTAAAAGACTAGCACAAGCTTCTAGATTATAAATGGTTCAGGGGACAAGCTAGGGCTCAACACGCCCGGTCAAGTCAGAATTTTATTCCTACTCTCACCAGCGGAAAATCAACAAAAATGTCAAAATTTATTATATTTTTGCAAAAAATTTTAAATTTTTCTCATTTTTTTGAATTTTTTCAATTTTTGGAAGAAAAACGGGGTTGCATGAGAAAACGGCAAAAATGCAAGGCAAAAATTAAATCGCAAGATTACCCCCCCCCCAGACTAAAACGAGACATTGTCCTCAATGTCTTAAAGGTAAGGTTCTCCTACAAAAATCTAAGGCCGTTTATTAATTATGCCAAAAGATAGATGTAAAACGATAAGATTTTAGGATATCGGATGAGCAACGAATGATGAAACTCGAGTAGCGTGAAGGAAACTACGAGCACGAGAGTCTTCATCATCGGGCATTCCTGGACACAGCACAGAAAACACGAAACACAAGATACGAAAAAGGGGATCCCTCCTCATGATTTATTAAGAAAAGAGAAGATAGATGGATAAGCATGGGGTGCCTCCCACGAAGCGCTTGTTTTTTGTAACCGAGTCTGTTAGGAATATGAATATTCAGCAGAAGACTCGGTCACCCCGAGTACTTATTAGATCATCATAGCTCATAAGCTTATCAGTAATATTATTAGTAGCTTAGTTATTAATTACTATTGTGGAGTGGGTCGGGTCTTTACCCTCTGTCAGCTCGCTCCACAGTCCACTAGGGACATAATATGTAGTAGTATATATATCCCTTCCCACACAAGGGAAGGGTTGGACCTTTTCAATCTAATATTACACTAGTTACTTTCTCTCACTAAAGGCTCCCATTTCTCTCTCTAAAAACTCCTTCATTCGATCCAAACAAGCCTCAAGATAGTGATTCATGCATTGTGAATACCCTACAATTGGTATCAAGAGCCATGGTTAGGTCCATGAGAGTTGGTATTCACGAATTTGTGTAGTTCTTGAGGTTTTCTTGTTGGATTCGACTTGTAGTTTTAAGTTTTTTTTATTTTGTTTGTTTAGTAGCATAAATCTCATTTTGTACTTTGTTTAGTGATTAGAAGTTGTTTTTCTTTGTACTTTCTTGATTAAGATTAGTATTAGAGTGGTATTTAGTGTTTGGATTCACTGATTTAAGGCTCGTGTGGTGTTTGTGGGTGATTCGAGGGTTTTTCTTTCAAGAGTTCTTGGATGCGGTTTGTGTTGTTTGGACGATTCTTGAATGCGGTTTGTGTAGCATCGAGTACTCGGTTTGTCTTTATACTAGTTTAGGCAAAAGGACAAACGGCATTGATAGTGACAGGTTTGGAAGTTTGAGCCAACGCGGTTTGTCTCTACGGTGCGTACGCGGTTTGTGTCTACGGTGTGAACTCGGTTTGTCTCTTTGACGCACACGCGGTTTGTGTCTACGCGGTTTGTGTATCTAGTGTGAACTCGGTTTGTATCACCACTGTGAACTCGGTTTGTCTCTTGGCACATACGCGGTTTGTATATCCGGTGTGAACTCGGTTTGTCTATTTGGCGAATACGCGGTTTGTATCTTTGGTGTGAACTCGGTTTGTCTCTTGGCACATACGCGGTTTGTATATCCGGTGTGAACTCGGTTTGTCTATTTGGCGAATACGCGGTTTGTATCTTTGGTGTGAACTCGGTTTGTCTCTTGGCACATACGCGGTTTGTATATCCGGTGTGAACTCGGTTTGTCTATTTGGCGAATACGCGGTTTGTGTCTTTGGTGTGAACTCGGTTTGTCTCTTTGGCGCACACGCGGTTTTGTGTCTCCTGTGTGAACTCGGTTTGTCTCTTAGGCATATACGCGGTTTGTGTCTACGCTGTTTGTCTAGGCGGTTTGTGTCTTGGTGATTTTAGAAATTCCCGCGAAAGATTCGATTTCTCGGTTAAATCACAAGATCAGTAAAATCCCGTAGTTACTATGGCTACCACATCAAGTACATCATCAGATGATATTCAAGCAGCAGGATCTGACACTCGTCCACCTATGCTAGATAGGACGGATTATGAGTCTTGGGCACAACGAATTAGACTTTACTGCTTGGGAAAAGATAATGGTGTTAACATTCTTAAGTCAATTGACGAAGGACCTTATCAGATGGGTACCACCAGAGACGTTGTCACAACTGGTGAAGATGGTACTGTAACTTGGGGCATCGACAGACCTAGAAACTATAATGATCTTAATGATGAAGAAAAGAAGAGGTATGATGCTGATATTAGAGCCTCCAACATAGTTATTCAAGGTCTTCCAAAGGATGTATACAAGCTCATCAATTTTAACACTGAAGCCAAGGCTGTGTGGGACAACGTTAAAATGTTGTTAGCAGGGTCAGAACTCACAAAGGAAGATCGTGAGTCACAGCTGTATGATGAGTTCGAGCATTTCAAAATGAACCCAGGAGAAAATGTCACAGATTACTATGTGAGATTTCATAAGTTGGTGAATGATATGAGGATGATCAGAATGACTATGCCCAACATCCAACTTAACTCAAAGTTTGTGAACAACATGACTCCGGAATGGGACAGATTTGTTACTGCCGTCAAACTCAACAAAGGTTTAAGGGAGACTAACTATGAACAGTTGTATGCTTACCTGCAACAACATGAGAAGCATGCTGCCTATGATCGGGTGCTGAGAGAAAAGTTGAATCCTTCAACTACGAATGACCCACTGGCTTTCATGAGTAATGTACAACCAACAATCCAATCATCATCCAATCCAAGCTATCACCAACTTCACTCACAAGTACCTGCTATGAGTTCACAACTTGACTCAGGCTACTCTCAGACCGACAAAATGATTGACAACCTCACCAATCAAGTATCTCTACTGGTTCAACAGTTTCAAGCATCACTTCCTCAGACCAACAATCAGTTAAGGAATTCTTCCAACCCACGCAATCTAGCAATGGTGGAGGACGGGAAAATTGTGGTCCAGAATGTGCAAGGGAGAGCTGGTAGAAACATGGGTCGAGGTTATGTGCAGAACAGAGCAGGGAATGCCAATCAGGGGCAAGGGAAACAGATCAAGTGTTATAATTGTGGGGGGCTTGGACACATTGCTAGAAACTGCAATCAACCTAAACGTCCTCAGAACTCAGATTACTTCAAAGACAAGATGCTGTTAATGCAAGCTCAAGAAAATGGTGCTGTATTGGATGAGGAAGAGTTATTGTTCTTGGCAGGAGATGGAGGAAATACTTTTGATGAAGATGTGGATGAGAAACCTGTTCAGGATCTGGCACTTAATGATCCTAACATCTTCAAGGCAGATGACTGTGATGCATTTGACTCTGATGTGGATGATGAACCTACTGCTCAAACAATCTTCATGGCTAACTTGTCTTCCCTGGCATCATCTCGTCAAGCTGGTTCTTCTAATGCATCCGTGATTTCTGAGGTACTAAAAATTTATGACACATATAATATTGTCGAGGGACATCAGATTCCCGAAGAAGTACATCAGACAGTTGTTTCTGACTCAAGTGATGTTGATATGGAAAATAGCAATATTGTCTCATATGAACAATATTTGAATAGCAACAACTCGCCTGATGTACCAAATGGTGAATCCTTTGTCAATAATGATGTGTGTGCTATGAGTAATGTATGTGCCTTAGATAATGCGAGTAATGTAGATAATGCTTGTGTGTACCATGAGACCCAATTGCCTGTCCCTGATAATAACTTGATCACTAGACTTAACATCTATAAAGAACAAGTTGCTATGTATGAACAGCGTGCTAAGTTTGAGCTTAATGATCGTGAGCAGAAATTAGAAGGTCAAATGAGTACACTTATTAGAGAGTCTAGAGTGCGAGAAGAAACATTAAAATTAGAGTTAAGTTCTTTGAAAAGTCAGCTAGAACAGTCTGTCAAACAAAAACAGGAAGCACAAAAGTGTGTAACAACACTTAAGCAAGAATTCAAACAAAAAGAAACAACTCTCTTAAATGATTTCTCTAAACTCAAGACGTTAAAAAACAAGCTTGAAGATAAGTTGTACACACAAAATCAAACCATACAAACTGCTCAAATGATTCATAAGCACAGAAAGTTGAGTGATAAGCATAGTAAAATCATGATAGGTGAACCAAAGTCTACCATCCTTAAGGGTATGCAAGTACTTCAACCAGCCCTATATGATGGTAATGTGATGATTAAGCCTATTCATGACCAACCTGAGCATATCTACACTGATGAAGAGGATGAGTTAAGTGAGAAAACGAAAGATAAAATGAATGAGAAAATGAGGGATCCCGAGTGCATAGCCAGACGAATAATAATCAAACCCCATGATTATTATGAGGAAAATCGTTTGACTGTGTTTGCTCCTCAAAAGAAGTTAACACCTGAACAGATATTTTGGAAACAAGATAGTGAAAAACTTAAGGAAGATAAACTTAAGGCCAACACCCCCCTCATTCGAAAAGTTGCGTCCATAACGGTGTATCCTCCCAATACACCTAGGAATCTGGTGCCTTTGTCTCTTCCCACTGAATGCAAAACCTTTATTAGCTTATATGTGCTTTGGCAACTGTTTGCTGATTTTGATAAAACATGTAAGAAGAGAATCACACCAACCGGCATTACTGAGGGGGAAAGGTGTTTTGAACATGCAAAAAGGTGTTACTTAACTGAGGTCATGCCATTCTTTAAACTACTTAAGAACACTTTGAAGGGTTGCAAACTGCCCTTAAAGCCGAAATAAATGAAATGAAAGTAGTGTTTAAAGATATGGAAAATGAGGTGAATGAACATGCAATAGAACTTAAGAGTCGAGAGATTGAAAGAAAAAAACATACTCATCATTAATGACAACTTGATTGCTAAATGTATTGCACAAGATGTATTTTACACTGTCACTGATTCTGCATTGTCTGCTTGTCAATTTCATGAGTATGCTATTGCGTTAAATGTCACCCAGAATCGTGTCGTTGAGCTTGAGGGGGAGAATGTGAAATTGCTTGAAAAAATTCAAAATGATGACCATGATAACATGGTTAAACGTTTTTCGAAACTAGAAGTTGATTATCTGAACTTGCAACTTAAACATCAACACTTAGAAGAAAAATGCAAAATATCAAATGTCAAGACATCCACGGATGCTCCTGAGTTTGATACATATTTTGAATTAAGCAAACGTGATGAATCAATTCAAGCTCACACGAACACGATTCGACTGCTGAGGGCCCAAATTGCCCAACTGAAATCCAACAAGCATGAAGTATATGGCACCAATAAACCTTCGTCTTCAGATTCTCAGAATTTTCAATATCAAAACACCATAAATAAGTTACATTACGAAAATGAGTGTTATCGAGAAGAAAATTCAAAGGTCAAACAACATTTCAAAGAGTTATATGATTCTATTAAAGTTACAAGAAGCAATCATAATGATCAAATAACCTCTTTGACAAATGAAATTGAGAATCTTAAGGCTCGGGTGAAAGGTAAAATGCCATGCACCACTTGTAATTGTGACACACCAAAGGCTACTGATTGTAAAAAGTATGATGTTGATGTTGGGCGTATTCCGTTTAAGCTTAGAAATAACAACCTTGCCCATCAAACATATCTAGATCATCTTAGAGAAGGTCTTGACACACTTCGTGAGGTAGTTGAAGAGGATAGGAATGATAAGCCACTTGATCAAGCAGTTGTCTATGCATGCAAACTCACGAAAAGGATTCAGGAAAACTTAGAATATGCCATAGGCTCAATTCCTAAGTTTAGAGGCCATAGAGATAGATCTGTTGCATCATCATCCAATGTTGTGAACAAGTATGTAGCCGTTGACTCACCACCCAAAACATCAGAACCCAACACATCATTATCAGGAAGGCATGTGACAGAAAAACAAACTAATGTTACCTTCGATGCTTCTACAGGAGTAAAAAGTGACACCCAAGCTAGCGGGTCAAGGTCTAGAGGAAATGAAAGAAAGGATATGACTGCACCAGCTAAGAATGATCACTTGAAGAATGTAGAAGCCCAACCTAGGAACAATAAGTTTACAATGAGTAGGATGAATCGTGTTGATTCTAGTATCAAAAGTACTGTAATTAATTCGAATTCTAATGCTGTCTGTAAAACTTGCGACAATTGTTTAATTTCTGCTAATCATGATGAATGTGTTGTGTCTTTCCTGATGTCTTCTGCATCATCCCATGTTAAGAATGGTAGGATATCTGAAGCATGCAAAAAGGTTTGGAAAGCAACAGGAAAAACATTTGCTAGCATAGGCTATCAATGGAGACCCACTGGAAGGAAATTCAATTTAGGAAAACAGTGCACGTTACCTAAAATGAATAGGCATAAAATTGTTAACGTTAAGGAATGGAGACCCACTGGAAGGAAATTCAATTTAGGAAAACAGAGACCATTACCTAAAATGAATATGCATAAAATTGTGAAGAATAAGGAATGGAGACCAACTGGTAGAATATTGCCTTTAGAATCACGATGCCTTCCATCTAGGTCTTGTCCTGTCTCAAGTTCTGTCTCCACAGTAAAGATAGTAGCATCTGTGAAATCTGTGGTTCCTGAATATGTGTGTGCTGACCAAATGGACCCCAATTGCACTTGGGGATCCACATTTTTCAGTCATCCATTGTTGTCTGGTTTCAAATGCAGGTCGTACAAATCGTCCTGTGGTATTTGGACTCAGGCTGCTCAAAACATATGACTGGAGATCGCTCACGGCTCAAGAACTTCGTGAAAAAGTTTATCGGGACAGTTAGATTTGGGAACGACCACTTTGGTGCTATTATGGGTTATGGAGATTATGTGTTTGGTAATAGTGTAATCTCAAGGGTATATTATGTGGAAGGACTAGGACACAATTTGTTTTCTGTGGGTCAATTTTGTGATTCAGATCTGGAAGTGGCTTTCAGAAAACATACATGTTTCGTCAGAGAATTGGATGGTTTAGATCTCCTCAAGGGCAGTCGGGGCACCAACTTATACACCATCTCAATTGAAGAAATGTTGAAGTCCTCTCCAATATGCTTGCTTTCTAAAGCCCCTAAAACAAAATCATGGCTGTGGCATCGTCGTTTGAACCACTTGAACTTCGGTACCATAAATAATCTTTCCCGTAAAGATCTTGTTAGAGGGATGCCCAGACTGAAATATGAGAAAGATCATCTCTGCTCTGCATGTCAACTGGGTAAAAGCAAGAAACAAACCCACAAGCCTAAAACCGTCAACACCAACTTGGAAGTTCTTCACACCCTCCACATGGACTTGTGCGGTCCAATGAGAATACAAACCATAAATGGAAAGAAGTATGTTCTGGTGATAGTAGATGATTATTCTCGGTTCACATGGGTAAAGTTTTTGAGAACCAAGGACGAAACTCCAGAGGTTATCATTAAACTGATAAAACAGCTGCAAGTAAGGCTAGATAAAACTGTCAGAATCATTCGCACAGATAATGGTACTGAGTTTGTTAACCAACAACTCCGTAATTTCTATGAAAGTATTGGCATCACGCATCAGAAAAGTATCCCTCGCACGCCTCAACAGAACGGGGTGGTTGAACGAAGGAACCGTACTCTGGTGGAGGCTGCAAGAACCATGCTTATATTTTCAAAGACACCGATGTTTCTCTGGGCAGAAGCTATAGCAACAGCATGTTACACTCAAAACCGATCCCTAATTCATCCGGTTCATGAGAAGACTCCCTTCGAGTTAATTCATAACAAGAAACCAGATCTTTCCTTTCTGCGTGTGTTTGGTGCTCTTTGCTATCCAACTAACGATAGTCAAGACCTGGGAAAATTAAGAGCTAAAGCAGATATAGGTATTTTCGTTGGATACGCACCAGACAGTAAAGGGTATCGAATCTACAATAAAAAGGACCCGTAAAATCATGGAAACCATTCATGTTACGTTCGATGAGCTGAGTGAGCTACCTGTTTCAGGACAAATCAGTTCTGGACCCGATCTTCACCTTTTGTCTCCTGGACCCATTAGTTCAGGACTTGTACAGAATTCCACGCCTGCAGATTCTTATGTGCCACCTACATGTGAGGAGTTGAAGAAGTTATTCGATCCCATGTTTGATGAATACTTTGAGCCAACAAATGGAACCATCCCGAGTGAATCAGCTGTAATTCCTATGGATGAGGTTCAAGCCCCACAAGATTCAGAAGGACCTGCAGCTTCAGTATCAGTCAGTCACAATGCTCCTGCTGCCAGTCAATCGCCTTCGTCATCAAACACTCAAACTTCTCCAGTAATGCAAGAATCTTCAGATAATAACTCTTTGGAAGTTAATCCTTTTGCTCATGTTGAAGAGGCTCCTTTTGAAAACATCTTTGCTCCTAAACATTCATCAGACACATCCTTACTTGAAGATCACAGCACTGCTTCGTCTGTTCACAACCATCAACCTCACGACCATCTCAGGAAATGGACCAGTGATCATCCAATCGACAACATCATAGGCAATCCCTCACGTCCAGTATCCACTCGTAATCAACTAGCCACTGATGCACTATGGTGCTTCTTCAATTATGTACTGTCTAAAGTCGAACCAAAGGATGCCAAAGAAGCAATGACTAAAGATTGCTGGTTCCAGGCCATGCAGGATGAAATCCATGAATTTGATCGACTTGAAGTTTGGGAATTAGTGCCTCCTCCGGAGCGTGCAATGATCATTGCTTTGAAGTGGATCTTCAAAGTGAAGCTTGACGAGTATGGTGATGTCCTAAAGAACAAGGCACGGCTAGTTGCTAAAGGGTTTAGACAAGAAGAGGGCATTGATTTTGAAGAATCGTTTGCTCCGGTTGCTAGAATTGAAGCCATAAGAATCTTCCTGGCAAATGCTGCGAGTCGTAATATGATAGTCTACCAGATGGATGTCAAAACGGCATTCTTGAATGGTGACTTAAAGGAAGAAGTTTATGTGAGTCAACCTGAGGGATTCGTGGATGCTGAACACCCTACTCATGTTTACCGCTTGAAGAAGGCTCTTTATGGGCTAAAACAGGCGCCAAGGGCATGGTATGATACATTGTCCAAGTTCCTCCTAGCGAACAGATTCTCCAAGGGTGTTGTTGATCCTACACTATTCACCAGGAAATCAAGAAACCATCTACTGCTAGTTCAGATATATGTAGATGATATCATCTTTGCTTCAACAGATCCTGGTGAATGTGATAGTTTCTCAAAGGAGATGAATTCCAAATTCCAAATGTCCATGATGGGACAAATGTCATTCTTCTTAGGACTACAAGTTTCTCAAAGTCCCGGAGGCATATTCATCAATCAATCCAAATACGCCAACGAGATCCTGAAAAAGTTTGGATTCCATTCAAGTGAACCTGTTGACACTCCCATGGTTGATAGAACGAAGCTGGATGAAGACCCTTCAGGGATTCCAGTTGATATCACACAGTATCGAAGCATGATTGGATCTTTGATGTACATCACGGCTAGCAGACCAGATCTTCTGTTTGCTGTATGTATGTGTGCTCGGTATCAATCCAGACCAACCAAGAAGCATGTTGAAGCAGTAAAAAGGATCTTCCGATATCTTCAAGGCACGGTTCATATGGGTCTCTGGTATCCTAAGGACACTGCAATGGAGTTAACGGCATACGCAGATGCTGATCATGCGGGATGTCAAGACACACGTCGAAGTACTTCAGGAGGAGCTCAATTTTTAGGGGAAAAGTTGGTTAGTTGGTCTTCTAAGAAGCAGATGAGTACTTCCATATCATCTACTGAAGCTGAGTACATTGCTATGTCTGCTTGCTGTGCACAAATCCTTTGGATGCGATCACAGCTTTCGGACTATGGATTCTCATACAACAAAATTCCCCTATATTGTGACAACAAAAGCGCCATTGCTCTTTGTTGTAACAATGTTCAGCACTCCAGGTCAAAACACATCGACATCAGGCATCACTTCATCAGGGAAAAGGTGGAAAAAGGAATTGTGGAGCTATACTTCGTGAGGACAGAGTTTCAGTTAGCTGACATCTTCACCAAGGCCCTCCCAAGAGAAAGGTTTCAGTTTATTCTCCCACGCCTTGGCATGAAAAGCATGACTCCTGAAACCCTCAAGTGTCTTCAGGAAGAAAAGGAGGAGTAAAGGATTGTCTTCTTATATCCTTGTACATAGTTGTATATATCTTAAATCAAAAGGAAAAATACAAAAATATAAAACCTATAAAAACCATAAAAATCGAAAAAATCAGAAAATACCAAAAATAGTTCTACCTAGGCATGTCTTCTGTTTATCGATAACATTTACGTATCTAGAAATGTCATTCAACAATGGCACGGATTCTTAAATGAAGCTCGAGCAGAAGTTATACTAATCAGTTAAAACATGTCTTAATGGCTTGCAGTTAC
This sequence comes from Artemisia tridentata subsp. tridentata, assembly GCA_021014915.2. Lineage (NCBI taxonomy): Eukaryota > Viridiplantae > Streptophyta > Magnoliopsida > Asterales > Asteraceae > Artemisia > Artemisia tridentata. The sequence continues at coordinate 135,973,351 of CP139505.1, read as the reverse complement.
TTCATACTGCAACCCGCACTGTACAATGAGGAAAGCATGTCGCCAAAAGGACAGCTGTTCCTCCAACCGGGTGATGTTCACCTGGGCATGGATTACTTTATATCCATGTTCTCCCGACTTGATGTACGTTTCAGTGCATCACTTCGTATATAAGAAGAGAAGTCTTCTTTTCATCAAGATTCTCTATCTTGTTTGATCCTTCAAGAGAGTCTTGATGTTACACAAGGTGGTAAATTGAACTAAATTTTCACAAATGTCCGTCGCTCAATTGAATGACTACAGCTCTTTTAATGGAAAACGGGTCATTAATTGAGGGGGAGCATATTTGTTCAAATTTCCGAAACCTTACCAAATTTGTGCAACATCAGCAGTGACACTCTCTCGTTGTTTCAGGGGGAGCATCGTATGCTCCTAAATCAGAATACATTTAAACCTGACCACACTTTCTCCCGAATTTTTCTAAACGTATTTAAATCAATTGGGATCACAAATCTCAAATGGTTTGAAATTTTTGATCGGGGGAGAGAATGTGATTTAAATAGGAAATTCTGATAAAATGTGATGATTTGGTAATTAATGTAAGCTCTCCCGTATGTGCTAAACCATTTTGCATATCAAGGCACATATTGAGGGGGAGCAAAATGTTTTGGTCATAAAAGCAAGCTCCTCCATATGAACGAAAATCTTTCTTATATCAATGCATATATTGAGGGGGAGCAAATGGTTTTACAAAACAATGGATTATGGCATCTTGTGTGAACAAGGCTCAGACTTCACCAAAGAATTGACGAAATTTGAATTGTCATCAATCGAAAGGATACGTCTTGGCCGGGTAATAATTTCAAGCTGGTCTAACCAGTGATGTAAGCGTGTCTCGAAAAAGATGTATCTGAGTAGAGTGTACCGTTTCGAGAAACTTTCTATGGACTTGACCAGGACGGGTAATAATTTCAAGCTGGTCTAACCAGTGATGTAAGCGTGTCTCGAATCGGTCATGTTCACTGAAAGTGGATCAATTCTAAAAGTGCAAGCTCTACCTAACATGTGCAAATTTATAAAACAATCAACCGAGCACATGTTGAGGGGGAGCATTTGAAAAATATAAAACTCTCAAGTGTTTGCAAAAATGTGTTTCAGAATCATGAACACTTTGAGAGATTTTTCAATGATTTGGTTTATGGCAATCGTGGAAGTACACCAAAGACCGACCATTTTAATTAATGCATGGAGTTATAAGGATGGTTAGGTTAGGCTCAAGTTCCCACGATCCCGCCAGAGCCGGAGGGATCTACCCAGGGACAATCCACTAGTTAGTGTAGAAGTCCTTAGGTATGATTAAAAAGGAGAAATGTGCATAAGGGAATAGTGCCGACTGAGATGGAGCTAACACTGGAACAAACCCAACAAGGTGTTAGTTATGAAGTCTCGGTAAGCACTGAAGGGGTTGAAGAATGAAAAAGAATTGTAAAGAGAAAGGGTGTAAAGAAATAGCCCTCCTTACAACTTAGGCAGAAACCGGGTCAATACATATGATGTCAGAATCACTTAGTTGATTGCTGGCATTGAAGACAAAGTATCATGGACCCAGTGATACGCTGCACAACCCTCCCTAGCCACTCAAGGTCCCTCAAAGGATTCTTGTTTCAATTGTCACGGAGTTCAATACATTACTATCGTCTCTCTCACTCCGAGTTAGATGATATTGAAAAGGTGGCAGTCCTCTCCAGCCTCCGATCACCAAATCAAAACGCACAATAGAGTCTAGAGCCACGAGATGCATAATAAGATCTCATAGGGACACAAATTATTTCTACACTGAGTGTTCAACATTAAGGACACCAGTTGTAATCTTAAGAGTCCTACGCAGATCTTAGCAATTTGCCAGAACATTTATGAGAGAATTTACTTATGTAATTCTCAATGATTGAATGGAAATTCCTGCCAGGGTCAACATCAAGCAGCCCTGAAAGCAGGTCACTTCGGTAATTCCTCGTGGATTACGCTTAGTGGTCGCGGCGGTTTCAACCGGTCTACAGTCGTGGAGTGATCTCCAGCGACTCACCTAATCGTTGATTTACTACGGTAAAATCTTAAAAAGCCCTCTGTGGGTTTTCGATTAGGAACGGTCTTGGTAAGGATTAGAGAGAGTTTTCACAATATGCTGTTGACTGTCTCGAAGTCCAAACTTGTAAGTACCGGTCGAATTATTGCTAACTGTCGTATGCAGGAACTTCTGGCGATTGTAGCTGTGGAAAGCTGTAGCTGGTTGCTGTTGTAGCTGGTTGCAGAAAAGATGCCAATCCATCACCACATGTTCACACCACATCATCATCAAAGAAGTCATGATCACCCTAAAAGACCTTAAACACAGCTTCTACTAACTCTGATGCTGAAGATCATGACCTCATATCGTGTGAGCATGTCGGCTCTAAGTATATTTCATCACATGGAGTATTACTACAGAAAGATGACTTGGAGACTCAAGTGGGATGATACGTTCAGAGATTATTCAAAATTCATCCAAGACAAAAGAGAAGTCATCTTCAGATCACTGATGTTTGCACAACAATCTATGACATTGAAGATTCAATGAGTACGAGCTATGATGTCAAGATCCATGGAAGAAGTGCTGAATTTCAGAACATTACTTCTGGGGTGACCTCCCTTAGGGGGAGATTGTTAGGAATATGAATATTCAGCAGAAGACTCGGTCACCCCGAGTACTTATTAGATCATCATAGCTCATAAGCTTATCAGTAATATTATTAGTAGCTTAGTTATTAATTACTATTGTGGAGTGGGTCGGGTCTTTACCCTCTGTCAGCTCGCTCCACAGTCCACTAGGGACATAATATGTAGTAGTATATATATCCCTTCCCACACAAGGGAAGGGTTGGACCTTTTCAATCTAATATTACACTAGTTACTTTCTCTCACTAAAGGCTCCCATTTCTCTCTCTAAAAACTCCTTCATTCGATCCAAACAAGCCTCAAGATAGTGATTCATGCATTGTGAATACCCTACAGAGTCACATAAGCTTGACTCGACCCCGAATTTATTTGTCCTTGGGGGAGCAAATGGAAAAGATAATCTCAATCGGACTTTCGTTCAAGATGTTTGGATAAACACTGAAGCACATGAAAGTTCCACTCCGATGAGATACCCACGGTATGGTTAGAAAGAAGAACCAGAAATGGTGATACCGGGGTCAAAGATGATATCCTCACTCCCGAAGGAGTGAAGGATGGGAGAAGGCACAACATATGTGATGAAGAGCATAAAGATGTTGATGATGATCATAATAAGCTCTTCATCATCAGCAGAAATTTTGTCAAAAGTCTCGGGCGGGAGGGTCGGGATTAAATCTTCATGAGAAGGGACACCTCCCCCCAGACTAGAATCTTCCTCCAGATCAAAATAGAATTTATCATATTCTGGAGGAGATATAAAGAAAGAAAGTTCATCGGAGAACTTGTCGAGATAAAGATCATTCATATCAAAATGAAATGATTCATATTCGGGAGGAGAGATATGAGCATGAGAAGTGGTACTGCCACTACTCTTCTCCTCCGAATGATCAATATCGAAGTAGAAAGTTTCAAAAGATGGGAAAGAAAGAGTGGGATTGCCACTAGCCGTGTCAAACGTAAAACTCTCATAATCGGTACAAGCATCCTCGAGCTCGAGCTCTAGAGGATCTGACGGCTTTTCTTCAAGAATAACTTCTTCATAAACTTCCTCCGGGGGAAAGGAAAGGAACGGTTCATCAATTATTTTTAATGAATCATCTTCCCCCGGATCACTGTCAGTCTCAACAATTTCCGGAGAAATTGGAGTTTTATCAAAGAACACCTCGACCTCTTCCCTAGAGATAACATTTTCTTCCATCGTAGGAGAAAGATGGGAAGAGTCGGAATTAAGAATCTCGATGTGATAAACTTGTTCTGGAGGTGGGACAAGAGGTGTGCTCTTAGAGCTAGCAATTTCCACCGCTTCCGTTGTAGTCTCCGATTCGTCTTCATCATCGTCGTCAAGAACACTCTTAGAATTTGCAGCACAACACTCAAACCATTTGCTCGATCCAGGATTGATTTTCATGGCCTTGAGCTCAGCACGTTTTTCTGACATGCTCTTGACCGTGAATCTTGAAAGGTTTGGATCAACTCTTTTAGGAGCAATTACGGGATCGGACTTTTGATCAACCGTAGCGACATTGCATTGTCGGTTTGAGGTTTCGAGTTTGGATTAATATTGAACGTGACTTTTTCCTTATCGACCCACAAAGTAATTTCTTCACCATAGACATCGATCAAAGCACGCCCGGTCCTCAAGAATGATCTTCCTAGAATGAGAGGAACCCGGGGGTCGGCGTCAAAATCAACTACCACAAAATCTGCTGGAAAATGGAACTGCCCCACCTTTACAAAGACATCCTCGGCTACACCTTTAGGAAGGGTGATGGACCGATCCGCAAGCTCGAGGGTCATGCAAGTGGGGGTAAGTTCGGGCAAAGAAAGTTTCTTCCAGATTGATAACGGCATTAGGTTGATGCTCGCACCAAGATCGGCCAAGGCGTGACATTCAACCTTTCCCGGAAATTCACATGGTATGAGAAATTTTCCGGGATCTCCAAGCTTTTCCGGAAGCTTTTTGAGAATTGCCGCGGAGCAGTTTTCGTTCACTGGAGTTTTTGTCATTTCAAATAATTTTTCTTTATTGCTCAACAAACTTTTGAGTGTGGAAGTGAATTTAGGCATCAAGAGCAAAGCATCCGCGAAGCTTATATCAAAATGTAATTCTTGGAATATTTGAAAGAATTTTTCCATTTGAATCGAAGCTTTATCGCGGAGCTTTTGATCACTCAATCTCGAAGGATACGGAAGATTTGCTTTGACGGGAATTTCTTCAGGAGCTTTTTCTTTTGGTTCAACATTTTTCGGTTCAGATGGATGGACGACCGGAGGTTGGACGTCTTTGGTTCCTCCGTTGTTAGTAGGAGGTTCCGTGTCCTTGGTCACCTCGGTCTCACGGACGACTACCTTGGGAGGTAGAGAAGAATCGGTAGTCGGAGCCGTGGGTCCATCATATGAAACACCGCTCCTAGTCGTGATCGCCTTAGCATCGCCCCTCGGGTTGGCGATCGTGTTGCTTGGAAGAGTAGTGGTACCCGAACCCGAGGGTCGATCATTTAAACGTTTGTTCAATTCGGTTATCTGATTAATCATCATTCTATTCATTTCCTCTTGTTTCTTTTGTTGTTGTTGGTTTTGAAGAATGAATTGCTTGAATAACTCATCCGAGGGCGATGGGTTTGGCACAAATCCTTGATTTTGATTGTTTGGAAGATTTGGCCCTCGGTTGTTTTGAACAAAACCTTGATTGTTGTTTTGAAAATTTCCTTGATTCGGGGCTTGGTTATAATTCCCTTGGTTTTGATAAACTTGATTGCCCCGATTTTGATTTTGATTATTTGGAACATTGCGGTTTTGCACTTGCTGATTTTGATTTGGTGGGAAACCGGGTGGTCCGAGGAAGTTGTTAGAACGGTAGCTGAGCAAATTACGGTCACCTTGAGGTTGGTAACCGTTACCACCCGTGTTGTAGGTTCCCGTAGCAGCATAAACATTCTCTTGAGTGTAGCCACCGGAGGCTGGGCACTCGAAATATTGGTGAGGACCACACATGTCTCACAACTATGGTTAACAACATTGACTTGATTGTTGTTGTTTTGAGTTGAAATCTGATTTTGATGAATTCTCAAGATAGCCGTTGACAAATCATTCATTTGTTTAGAAAGAGCGGCTATCTCGGAAGTAGATGAATCAGTGCTAGATCTTGTTGACTCATTCCTCTCGGCAGAGGAATCCCAAAAATTATGGTGGGCGGTCATGTTTTCAATGAGATCATAGCACTCTTCGGGTCGACGTTTCATAAACGTACCACCGGCAGCAGCATTAATCGTATCATGGTGTCGTAATGTCAAACCGTTATAGAAGGTATCTATAATAGTGACCAATAACATATTGTGGTTCGGACACCGATCAATCGATAACTTGTAGCGTTCCCATGCCTCAAACAATGATTCATCGGGAAGCTGACGGAAATTGCTAATCTCATTCCTTAATTTCGTCACCATCGACGGTGGGAAATATTTCGCCAAGAACTTCGTAACCATTTCATCGAAACTACGAATGGAGTTCTTGGGAAGACGATCAAACCAAGCGGTGGCATGATGCGTCAAGGAGTAAGGAAAGAGATATAGACGGAGGGCGTCATCGGAGACCCCATGTTGTTTCATACTTTGGGTGACGGTTATGAATTTATCAAGATGCTTGTTCGCATCATCACCCGGCAAGCCATGGAATTGGCACGAATTTTGGACTTGTTGAATCATATGATGCTTAAGTCCAAAATCGGCGGCTTGAATATTGACGGGGGCAATCGGGCCACCACGTCCGTGCATTGTGGGTTGGCACAGCTCCTCCATCGTTCGGAGATCGGGAGCTGGCATGTGATTATCACCACCTACCGGCGGGTGTTGATTATTTTGGTCGTCGGCCATTTCTTCAACGTTTGAGAAATGAACACGGTGATTGTGACGAATAATCCTCTCGGGATTTGATAGTGGTGAAAGAAGAGGGTGAGAAGTAGAAGATCGGGTGTGCATACACCAAAAACAAACACAAAATCAAAAATGAAAACCAAATTTGAAAATAAAATATTTTTGGATTTTTATTTTTTATAAGAAAAAATTAGATTTATTTTCTTTTTGGTGATCGTTAATCAACCGTACTCGTTTCTTTCAAAACTACGCGCAGCGTGGCGGGAGAGAAGAATGGATCTCTCTTCGGTCTGCAATTTAATGTCAAGACCTCCTTAAACCCCGTAATTAGGTTGTAGTAAAGAAATAATCCAAGAAACGTTTAATTTTCCGATCTCTTTTGTTGTTTATTTCGGAATGGTTTACAACCGCCCTCCTTCAACGGAAGACCGAGGATGTTTATTAAGATGAAAACACTTTAGGAAAAGTTTTTTTTAATTATTATATTTTTGTATTTTTTTTATTTTTATGAAAACGAAAACTTCTGAGGAAGGGTCTTCAAAACACGATTCTTATGGCGAAACTCCAACTCTTTTCAAGCCTTCCCCGGCAGCGGCGCCATTTTTTGATTTGATATTTTTGTAGTACGTTTTTTTTTTTTCAAGGGTAAAACTCAACGTATGCGTTTTCCCCGGGTCGTGTCCCAACGAAGGTCGAATATCGAGTCTTTGTTTCGGTGTCGAATACGTGTGGTGAATGTGTGCGAAAAAGTGGTGATTTGTGATTTTATACTACTAATAATGAAATAAAAACAACTAATTATGCTAATAGTACAAGTAAACTAAGCATACGAATTTAAAAACGAAAATTTGAATTTAAAAAAACGTTACGCGACGAATTATAAAACGTAAATAAAAAGATTTTCTAAAATTTAAAACCTAAAAATATGAAAATAATTTTCCTATATTAAATCTGATAAAAGAAAATTTTTGGAAAAAGAAAAATATTTTTTTGACTTTTTAATAATTTTTTATGAATTAAAAACTAATTAAAACTATTTAAATGATTTAAAAATATTAAAACACTTGGGAAAAATCTAAAAATTTCTGAGTAATTTTAAAATTAAATTTCTAATTTAAGAAAAATAAATTCAGAAACTGATTAAACTCTAATAAGCAGAACAGTCCAAATAAGCACTTATGAATAAGCCAAAAATAAGCAATACAAGTCCAAAATTTATAAGAAGTACAGAGATCATGCACAGGACTATATTAAGCTCAGAACAATCAAAATATTTCAAATAAGCATAAGCTTTAAGCTGAAAAGCACTTAATCAGTTGTTATGGTGAGACAGAAAATAAAGCTAAACAGCCCACTTCACACCCAAATTAAGCAGTCTAATTAAGCAGAGAGATTAAGTCTTAAGGGGGCAAAAGTCTCCCAATACTACTGGCTATCCAAAAGTACTTCAAATTCAAACTTTCAATATCAATAGCTTATAGAAATCAGGCCTAGAAAAGAAGCTATTAGACTGAAAATGGAACAAGCAAATAGCAGTCCTGATGCAGGGTATTTCAGACCTGGAAATAGCTATCCAAATAAGCACATAACTTAAATCCCAGATATCATACCAAAAGCTTATAGTATGAACTAGCTAATTTCTAAAATTGAGGTCCTAAGCTTATCTAAATAAGCCAAAATCACTACTAGATCAGCAGCCAGAAAAAAAATGTTCTGCACTTAACTATTTTGTGACAGCAGAAACTTAAAGTGGCGCAAAAGATGTGCAAATCTTACTCTAAACCAATTCAGTTATTGCAAACTTCTTTTAACAACTTAAAGTACCTCAAAAATGCCAAAAGGAAATTCAGATAAGCTCAGCTGCTATTCAACCAAACACCCCTTAAAAACAGCTTTTGTAATATTAAACTAAACCTATCCTAATTCTGGACTAAAATCTTTGAATCTATTATCTCCTAAAACTATTGTGAATGAAATAAGCAGAGAACAAAGGCAGATAAGCTTAGAATGAAAAAAAAAAACAGATAACAATAAGCTCAAATAAGTTACTTATAGAAATTGGACTTACAACTTGATTACAGCTGAAACTAAAGGATTCAGAATCCAAAAAGTACCCAGGCTTATGCCACAATCAATATACCCCATATCCAGCTCAACTTTCCATCAGCTTTTTTCACAGCTTATTACCTTTGACTTCTACTTTGACTTTTTTTTTTTTTTTTTTTTTTTTTTTTTTAGATTGAAAATCAGAAAATAATAAACAAAAGATTAAGAAACTTTAATTCAAGAACAATAAACACCCATTAAACCTAAATTAAATTTTTCATTAATCGAAATAAAATTACAAAGAAAAAATTTCGATACAATTTAAACCAACTTAAAATTAAAAAAAAAATTACAATAACAATAAATTCAAAACATTAAGAAAATTACAAGCCTTCTAACGAGAGGAGAAATCCCTCTATTTATAGCACTCGGCCGATTCTTCTGGAGAGTCCACGCTGGCAATCCTCGTGTGTCCACAGCTATCATCACCCTTAGATCATGCCTTGGCCTCCAATCTTCATTTCCCACCGTTTGATCAGGATTGACGCGTGTTCGGTCCAATAGCCTGCTGCCATGTGTCATTCTCTCTGTCAGGGCCTTCTAGAAGATCCAATCATTGACATTAATACCCTTAATTGTGGTAAAAATCGTACGGGGTGAAATTAGGGTTTGGGTGAATAGTGAATTCTGGGTTCAGGGTGAAAAGGGGGCGCGGGTAAGTGTGAGTGTGTTTTTTTATTTTTATTTTGACCTGAGAGTTGTTGTAACTTGGTTGACCGGGTATTTTAGGAGGTTGGGTCGGGTAGAGTCCGGGTTTTGGGCTGGGTAGAATGTTTAAGTGGGCTGGTGTTGTTATAAGGTTGGGTTGGGTAGTTAAAATAGGATCCGGTTTTAAGGTTTTCTAAAAGATTTTAAGGCTTTAATCTTAGGGACTATTTATGTCAATTCTGGATTTTTAAGGGACCATAGATGTCATTTTTAAAAGATAATCCAAGGGCTGAAATTGACAACTTCTGATTGTTAGAGGACCATGGTTGACTTTTTGACCATAATTTCTTTCCCCGTTCCGGCTAAAAATAACACTTCCATATCTCGTGCTCTGTTTCCCGGTTCTTTGCTTGATTTTGTCCTTTTCTTCGATATCCATGCCTGCATATGTAAAAACACAAAAACACTATATCTTTTGGCATTATGGACGGGTTTTTGGTCATTTTGGTCCCGGTTTTGGTCGAGAAATGGTATGTGTTTAAGCACATACCAAAAGTGTATCCTAAGAGATCTTTTGATGAATCTCATGGCTCTAGACTCGATTAGTGCATTTTGGTTTTAGTCGTCGGAGGCATGGAGCAGAGTGCCTCCTTTTCAATACCAACACATCTCGGAGTGAGAGGTCGATAGAATATGCAAGGTTCTCCATGAGAAATGAAACAAGTACTTGAGAGATACTTGAGTGGCTAGGAGGTTAAGTGCAGTGCGTCACTGGGTCCATGACGTCTTGTCTTTAATACCGGTGTCACCTTAGTAACAACCAATAGCATATGTATTGAACCCGGTTTCTTCCCTAAGTTGAACATTTGGAGGGCTATTTCTTTACACCCTTTTTCTTAACATTTCTTTTTAATTCTTCAACCCCTTCTTTCTTCTTTCATTTCTTTACTCATTTTTTCAATCATACCTAAGGACTTCTAATACTAACTATGGGTATTGTCCCTGGGTAGATCCCTCCGGTTCTGGTAGATCATAGGACATAAACCTAACCATAATCACTTAAAACTTTTGTGAAAATCTCTCAAAGTGTTTATGATTGTAAAACATGTTTTGATAACACTTTGAGAGTTTTGTATTTTTTTTATAGAAATACTCCCCCTTCACATGTGCTTATAAGTTTTTAAGATAAGTTTGCACATAGAGGGAAGAGTCTGCACTTTTGAATTGATCAATTTTCAGTGAACATGACCGATTCGAGACACGCTTACATCACTAGTTAGACTAGCTTGAAATTATTACCCGTCCTGGTCATATTCAAGGAAACTCTCTCAAAACGGTACACTCTACTTAGACAAGTCCTATTCGAGACACGCTTACATCACTAGTTAAACTAGCTTGAAATTATTACTCGTCCAGGACAAGTCTTTTCGATTACTGACATTTAAGCTTCGTCAATTCATTGGTAATATCTTATTCGAGCTCATATGAGATTCCTTACTTTTATTACTATGTTTTAATCACATTTTCATTTTCTCCCCCTTCAAAATAGCATATTGATGTTATTTTTGAAGAAAAAATTGATTAAAATATGTTTTTTTGAGGTTTATGGAGAGAATCTAATCAAGAAATTTTGTCTTATGAACAAAGATGTTTTTCAAGCACTCCCCCTCAATAAGTGAATTAACTTTTTGTGGTTTTAAAAGTGCGAGAGACTACTTGTTCTTTTGAGCAGAATTTATAAAAAATCTTTTGAAATTTTGATTTAATTCTAATCAAAAGTAAGAAGCCTTCGCTCATTAAATCACGATTAAGGCACTGAAGCGCACCCCAGGGTCCTTTCTTTACAATGAATGGGTTATGAATTGATATGTGTGCAAAAGCCCTAATGTTTAAGTCCGGGTTGTAAGCTGAAATATTTGCAAGCTATATTTTTGAAGCACAAGTCCTAAACTGAGTGTTTAGAAGTCAAAAAGCGATTGGTTGTTTTATAAAATACTCCCCCTCAAAACAAGGTATATTTTTGTGAATTATAAATTTTTGAAACGTTTCGAGAGAGGGAGTATTCTTGAGCAAAATTCTGAAAGAGTAAGAAATTTCAGTATTTGAAACATTCTTGAATAAATTTTGCATCAAGGTTTAAGAAATTAACAAAGACTTCTCTTTGTTATGAAAAGGAATGTTGCACTGAGGCGTACAACAGGGTCCCGTTGTAGGATAAGTGCCCGATAGGTTTTGAAGAATGGTTTAGTGAGGCACTTTCCTTTCTTTGAAACCCGAGTTGTACACTGTAATGCGTGCATGAATCGTAATGTTGAAGTCCGAGTCCTTAGCTGAAGTACTAAGAAGTCATGTAGTAATTGAATATTTCCCTCTTTACCAAAGCTTGCAACTGCTAAATTCCCGACTTCTAATTGAGACATTGCACGACAAACTGTGACTAAAGCTTCAATAGCAACACTTCCATTATTATTCTCTAACATGCTACTAGAATCATCTATCGCAATGACAACTTGATAGTTACGTTTATTAGGTCGTGTCTGCATCAACCATATTTTATCTTTCCGATAGTGACTTGTATTGTATGGAATCACCTTTTTCATGTTAATTTATTTTCCAGTCTTATAGCCCCCTTGCAGCTTGCTAGCAAGAGTTGGTTCCATGACCACACGTAACTGTTCAGCCAGTTCCTGTGACAATTGTATTGTCTTTAACTCATATTTTATCCATAATGCAGTAGCAGAATCTTTCTTATCACCAGAAACATCTTCAAGATCGTGAGCCATTCCCATATCATCATCACCAACTGAAAGTTGATTGAATTGAATTATATTATCGGTCATATAAGAAAGTTCCATGTGGACCAAACTCCTTGTTTCATTTCTTTCATTAGGGTTATAAATTTCTTTATAAGAAATTCAAAACTTAAGGGTTTTGACTTGTTGACCATCAGTTCCGGCGTCTTTTCCGACCATAAATTCCGTTCACTTTTCCGACCACGTTGTTTTGACTACAAAATCTTCATGGTTTTTTGGACTAAAAACATACTTTTGGTCAAAATAAGCTTAGATCTGGTACTATCTTGACTGAGATAAGCATAAAATAACCAATTTAGGAGAAAAGCTTAAATCTTGACTGTTTGGACTTAAAACTGCTATTTGGACAAACTAAGCTGAATAATAAACATGTAAAAAGCAACTACTTTTGACCAAATAAGCTCAATATAAGCAGAAAAATGTTTTCAATTTTACTAAATAAGCTAAAAAATGAGTATGATTTTTTTTTTTTCTGTTTTAAACTAAAATAAGCAGGAAATAAACTGAAAAATAAGTTATGAATAAGGCTTAATAAGCTAAAAAAATGAAACTTTAAAGCACAAAAAACTTCTTAATCATCTTCTAGCTCTTGATACCAATTGTTGGGATCCCTTCTAATATCATTTCACACATATGAGTTATGTTTAGAGAGAGGAAGATAATATGTTTAGAGAGAGAGAGAATAAGAGAATTTCTCATTCCGTTTCTTCCAACAATCTCTCAAATGAGAGGATACAATATTATATTGTCATTACATAAGGAAGAATAAGGAAGTGTTCCGTGTTTACCCATCTCACTAATTCGACATTAACGTAAATACTAAGACTAAACTAGACGACACACTTGTACTATTACGTAGACTATATTTTTACGATTCTAACGAGCTATTACATGACCATATTACAAGACTCATTGACTCGATAATGATCGTCACTTTATGCGTTCAAAACATAACCACAGACTTAAATCTACAGGGTAGGCTAAGGGGTAAGGGTGTAACAAAACATTTAAATTGGTGTAAGAAATGAAAGGAATAACCCTTAGGGTTTTTTTTAGGGTATCTTACTCTAAAAATGAGAGTAACAAATGAGTTAAACATGGGGATTAACTAACCCGTGTAGTCAGATAATATAACACAACATATATAGACTATTTGGGTGTAATCATAGAAATTTACCTAGTTAGACAAGTCACTCAAATTATATCAATAATACTCAGTATCATGGTCTCGGATAGTATACAAGCCAAGTTCTAAAGTTTACTACAATTAGCCGGAACACTCATAATTTTGTGGAATTTGGGTAAAATATGGGAAACGGATAAGGCTTAATTCTCACAATATGGAAATAAGGGTTATGTGTGCGGTTATGCAACTTTGATTTCACAAAAGCATGCTAGAAAAAAATTTAAATTTAAGCATATTAAGCATATTTTTGAAAAATAAGGACAAGTAACGTTCTAATTCTCCACCCCCCACTTAAGATAAACAACGTCGTCGTTGTGTAAAATAAAATTAAAAATGGGAAATAGAAAAAATTAGAACGGAAAAATCCCCTGACATTTGCTCGGTAAGCGTTTGTGAGCAACTTTTTATTATCTGTGTGTGTAATGGCGTCTGGATGCCAGCATGGCTACAATACACTGAATATACATAATGTATGTAAACCACCACTTCTTTGTAATCAACCTGTGTTAATGACATGAAAATCACAGCTAGTGTGTCTCTGATTAATCGATGGTTAGTTAAAAACAAAACTAAAATTAAAACTGGAAATCATCAGGTCAGTCGATACGCCGCATGATGCTCCATCAGGACGAGTATGGTTAATCCCCTGATGCACCATCATCCTACTAATACTACCAATGGCCCAACCTAAATCTCTCCTAATCCCAACAAGCTCTACCCTCTAAGCCTCAGTAACAACCCTCATCTGTCGAAGCTCCTCCTCGACCCTATCTAGCCTCTGAGCTACGGTACGTGGAGCTGGGGGTGGTCGTGGCTGTTGTGGCTCCTCCTGAGCAGCAGGGGAAGCAACTGGGGCAACCTGACCATCCCTCTGCCCCTGTGCAGTAGCACCATCTGGTGGTCTCGGCTGTCCCAAAGGAACCCAATTATATGATCCCAGGGTCCTCTCACAAATACCCAGTCACCTCTCAAGATAGTCTGGATCAATAACAGGCAGCTCCATCAACTCCACCTTTAAACCTACTAGTATCTCCTTGGTAATCACCCCAAAATGTACTGCTAACCTAGAAATAAAATGTCCCTCGGACATCATACTCCTCGGCTGCCTCCCGAGAGGAAACCTATGCAGATACTAGGCTAGAAAGTGGGGGATGTTCAGTTCGGCCCCCTTATCCATACTGCTCAAAAAGAAAAGGTCAATAGTCGTCACCTTCTCAGGTGACTGAGCTTGCCCGGCAATAGTCAAAGCGATGAGCATGTGACAAAGACGCCTCATCGGCTCCCTGATCAGTGTATAGGAGGGGAATGTAGTAGTAGAATCCCCATCAGAAGATATTCTAACCCAGTAATCGCCCAACTCAACCCTATTGGGAATCTCTCACAAACCAACAGCCCAATAATCTATAAACCCATCAGAGGCCAACTCTTCCTCTGTATGCAAACCCAAGGCCAAAATAAATTGCCTCATACTCATCTAGCATCTAGCGCCTCCCAACCTAAAAATCAATGTATCAGCAATACCCATATCAGTATCTGTCTCACGGAAGTGAACTGTGCTAAAAAAACTCTAGCATCAACTCCTTGATCAGAGGTCCCCTAATACCAAACAAGCTCCTCTAACCATGAGACTTGAACACAATCTCTCCATCACCCCCTCTATGTATCATCTCTAATCTATTCCTCATACTCGTCATAGCATTACCCCTATAAATTTGTCTTAAACTCTCAAAATCCAAAACAAGCACACGAAAAATCTTCTTATAGTATATACCCCTTAGTCACCTTAAGTACTCTCCCTCTGTCTCGGGAGTCAATCCCATCAACTTGAATATGAGCCACTAGTGCCTTAATCTAACATCTGGAACATCCATCTATAAAAGATTATAAAATTAGTAAAACTGTCTGTAAAAAAGGGCGATACGACGTATAAATAAATTAAGTACACCGTATGATAGTGGGAGTATCATAATATAGCTGATACGGAGCATGAGTAAGTACACCGTATTTGATATGGTCATACGCAGTATCAGGATGTGACAAAAAATGTTTTAAAAGTCTTCGATACGCCGTATCTAATCTTGTATCAGTATAAAAGAACAGGTTATATCACGCGTCCCAAGAATCCGCAAACGTGGTGCATACAAAAGGCACACATGGTCCCTATTATCTCAATTGTTTACAGTGAACATTTTTTTCCCAAAAACATCACTTTGTTTTTACTCCGTTTCCTCGTAATTTGAAACACTAACCCTAAATTCAAATCGGGTTTAATTGGGATCAATAATCCAATACAAATGCAGTTAAGCTTGTAGGAAATCAATCAAATCCTGGACCAAACATAATCCCTAAACCAATTCGTTCTCAAATAGATTAATCCGTACAAACCCTAATTTAACGAAAATTAAAATAAATAAAAATTAATTAATTAGGGTTGTTACCTTGTAAATATACAAGAGATTAATCAAAGGAATCGATTAACGAATCGTAATCAAGGATCTCGTAGCGAATTAAAAGTTTTTGTGTGTGAGTTTTGAATGCGTGTAAAAAAAATGTGGTAAAACCTAATCTAGCGTATCTAGTCTATTTATAGGGTTAAAATGATACGCCATACTGCATAATTTATTATGCGCTGTATTAGTTAAATAATAGTTGACTAGTCAAAGGGGTAGCGTATTAGGTCAGGTTATACGCCGTGTCGTTATTATAGCTTCATTAATAGTAAGGCTGAACAAAATTTAAAAAGAAACGTACCTTAGCATCCGTAACCTTTTTCCTTATACACCAACTAAGGGTCAAATGGAATACCATATGGTATATATAAATTCTTTATTACATTGTTCGGTATATCCATTTTAAAATACCAACAAATCATGATCATGTCAAGAACTCTTTTAAAGTATATATATGAAAGAAGTTCAGAATTCGAAACAGACATCATTTTGGGTTTGGAGAGATCGAGGTCATGATTCGTAATAGTAGGTAATGCTTTATAAGGAACATAGTGTAGAACCGTAGAGGGGGGGGGGTGAATACGGTCTCTTCGGCTTTTTGAGTCTTTAAAAACTTTAAGCCACAAAGAGTTCCAAGTGGTTTACACAACAACCACCACTAACTCAATCACAATCCAAAGTATAGAAAGCAAGTAAGTGACACCACAATATATACTGGTTCGGGATGGGGGGTTTATACCATCTGTACGTCCAGTTGCGAATCCACGACACTGTACTATCACTAAGTATAATCCTTTCGGTGGACTACAAACCGTTACAACTTCGCTCCACCGATATGCACAAAGATCGGCGCTCACTAAGAAGAGCTACTCCACAACGGTATTCCGCCCTCGGAAACCACCCTTAAGGACTCGTGATTCGACTTAACCACTAAGACCACAAAGACTTCCCACCGGAAGTATCAAACCCCAACTAGATCCTCAATGATCTAGGCTTGGTCACCTCGACACAAGACTTCTCTTACAACCAAATCGAATGAATAAATGTTTGATTGTTTAATCAAGCCCTAACCTAACCTAGAGACTCGATGTAATAGAAAGGGTATAGAGAAGAAGACCCTCGACACAATCACAATAGTGGATTAGGTTCTTGTGATTCTTCCCTTGCAAGGAGATGTGTTCTTTCAAAGATGTTATGTGAACGATTAAGAACATAAGATAGAATTAGAGGAATGAGAGAAGAGAAATAAGAGAGAAAGAATAATGGAAAGGGGTGAGGAATACAAGAGACAAAAGTGGGTATTTATAGGCCAAAACCCAAATTGAGAAAAGTTACTCAGAGTCTGGCGCGCTAGCAGTGTGCCAGGATGTTTGGACTATTCTCATTTGGGATTTGGTCTTTTAAATACCCAACCTTGCTAAACCCTCAATTGTACTTCACACATTTAGACCTTTACATTATTCATCCTCAAGGTCTACCAACTCA
Organism: Artemisia tridentata subsp. tridentata; assembly: GCA_021014915.2. Classification (NCBI taxonomy): domain Eukaryota; kingdom Viridiplantae; phylum Streptophyta; class Magnoliopsida; order Asterales; family Asteraceae; genus Artemisia; species Artemisia tridentata. The sequence continues at coordinate 135,956,100 of CP139505.1, read as the reverse complement.
AATAGCCAATTTGTTAAAATATTTTGTGAAGTGTTTAAGTGAAACCAATTATCAAAGAGAGAAGAGTAGAAGGGATAATTGGATAAGGGTAGTTTGGTATTCCTCACATGGCATAGAAAAGAGAGAAAGAATATGTCATGGTACATTCCTTTTCTTGGAAAGGAAGTGTGTATGTTAGAGATAGAGAGAGGGAAGAATTTGAATTTGAAATTTAAATTGTGTGAGAGGGAAGTGAGAAAGTGAGGTTGGGTTGAGAACAAACCAAGGTTAGGTAAGAGGAGAAAGCATGGTTGAGTTAAGAAGAATATCCAAGGGAATATGCTTTGCTTGGAGGCAAAGGGGAGATGAAGGGTTGAGATGAGTTTGGATGAGTTGGAGGTGATGTGATGGAAGGGAGCCTTGGTTTGAAATTCAAATTTGAATTTGAATGTTGGAGTGTGAGAGAGTGAAGAGAATTCCCCAAGTGATGAAATGAGGGTATGAGTTGGATTGGATGTGATGTGGATGTGATGGGGAGCCTAAGAGAGAATTCAAATTCAATTTTGAATTAAGAGAGTGAGGGAGGTTGTATGTGAGGGAGTGAGTTGTATGTGTGTAAGGGTGAGTTGGATAAGGATGGGATGTTGAGGTGATGGGGAGCCTTTGGCTTGGATTCAAAATTTGAATTTTGAATGTTCGAGAGTAGGAGGTGGTTTGTGGTGAATGTTTATTTGTGTTTGAAATGAAGGGTTGTATGAAGAAGATGATGAGGTGGTGAAATCTTAGTGGTTGGATTGGAATGTATTGAAGGGAATGTTTGGAAGATTTGGTGTGGGAATGTAGGGGACAAGAAGTATATGCAAGTACAAGGAATATTAGGGAATGTTGGGGATAAGATTTGGGAGGAATTTGAAATGGTAGGAGGATTAGTTTGGTGAGGAGATTAATCAAAGGAGTGATTAAGGTTTAATCATTTTGTCATTAAGAAAGAAAAGAACTGACAAAGATGATTATGGGTTGAGAAAATCAAAGGTTACTTATAATCTCAAGTAACTCAACGTCGAGTATTCATAATCTCATAATACGTGAATTTCCATGACTCGACGTAATCAATAATCATCTTGATGAAAACAAGCTAAGTGATTTGCATCATTGTAAAGCATCTCCCATAACGGGAAAGGATGCGTTTATGCAAAGGGACCTTTGACTTAGTTTGACCAATAAGGAAGTAAACCCGTTACGTGATTAGAGAAGACGTAAACACGGATTATGGCCATATGAATACTTTCACTTGATGTCACGTGAAATATATAAGTCCCCTAGGTCCAGAAAAGCCTTGGCTAGAGGCGTTTATCAAAATACTTGAGTTGGCGTTTTGCCAAAAATGGGAGGTTGTAAATTTGGATCCCTCTAATTCTAAAACTCGTTTCGAGTGTTCCCAATGAAGCACATAAAATATTCATACCTGTATTGAAAGATCCACATTTGTCAGGTAAGGGGAAAGCCGACTTTCAAATTTTGTCCCGACCTTAACAGAAGGCTGGCGCGTCGAAGCGCTGGATGCACGCCAGGCCCAGTTATGGGCCGGGATGAATTTGGCTATCATTTATGATTTTATGTGTTTTGAAGGTTTATTTGTCATCATTAAAACATAAGGAGATCTAACTAATGTTGTCCCAACAATCTCCCCCTTTTTTATGATGAAAAATAAATTCTGAAAGCAAATAATATTACAAATCGTAGTAAAGATTAAGAACGTCTTTAGTGTAGCTTGCGTCTTGACCTTGCCTTGTAATTAGGTGAAACCTTGATCTTTATTTTGAATTGTTCTTCACTCTTTGCTTTCTTTCTCCCCCTTTTGTCGAATCAAAAAGGCGGGGTATCACTTGTGAGTGGATCTAAAACACTTAGAATGTGTTGAGGATACTTTGAGTTTTTATCAACAAGTATGCGGAATCTACTTGGTGATATTTAGAAGATTTGTTTGATGTAACAGTAATGCAATGTTTGTATGAACAATGAACAATGAATATAACTCCAAACGATTCAATATTATTAGATATAATACGAGTGATCTCTGATATCACTAGGGATACAAAACCTTGAATCTTAACAAAAACGTATATCAACATCTAACCTAGGACCTCCTTTTATAGCACAAGGAGTCCTTTACAAGATAAGTATCTATCCGTATAATTCTAACTAAATAAGATATACATGCAATCTTTTCTATACTTATCCTTCTACACGTCTTCTAAAGCAGTATCTTCATGCAGCAGTCTTCTATACTAGCATCACTAACTTAGCAGTTTGTAATGTTAGTTGTCTTCAACAGTCTTGAACTTACACTAGCAGTTTGTACTGTTAGTGTTATTTTCAGCAGTACTAAGTCAAAACTAAATCTTCAACATTTAATTCCTAACAATCCTCCCCTAAACATGTGATTTACCCTAAATCAACAAGTTTCTGAATTAAATGATTACCTTGTGATGATTGTGAGGATTCTTCCAAACACTATAATGTTAGTCTTAGTCTTAGTCTTTTAGCCTTCATTTCTTCTGCTTGCTGAAATATTTTTCTCACCAATTCTCTTGCCATTTCTGACTCTTCATCAACTTGAAGCCTAGCTGCTAACATGACATTAAAATACCTTCTCTCAATGGATAGTCTCTCTCAACTAGCATGGTAGACATCCACTCCTTCTTTTGTTGATACCTGATGAACACCACAGTTATCAAACAATCTCCATGTGGTAGCCAAGTCATGAGCTTGAAATTTCCATAAAACATCTTCTGAGTCAGGCTCATATAGCCTCTTCAGTTCCACCCATAACTCCTTGTCTTTATCTTCAGTAGGATCAGTAGTCTTGAACCTTTCTTGAACTAAACTCCAAATTTTGTCCAAGTCTTCTCTATCAAATGTCTTGATCAGATCTTCAAAGTACTTATACACTTCTGATTGTCCTCCTACTCTGATAATTTTCAGCCTTTCCCAAATGTATCTTGATGTATCTCCCAATCAATTATAGGGTGTTTAGCTGAAATAGGATCCACATTTCATGTATCTGGAACTACTATCATCATACTATGAAGTTGTTCATCATTCAATACGTCTTCTTCTTCTTCTCAATTGCTTCTTCTTCTTTTCCTTCCTCAGTCCTTTGCTTCTTGGACTCCTGATCCGTGGTTTTGCGACCTTACAACAGGTTTTACCTCTCGAGGGATCTCAAGAGGCTTGCAATCCCCACCAGGCAGTGTACCTGACCGATGTAGTATAGTGTAGTGGCAAGTACCGGGGGATTGATCGTTCTCTAGGGGAATAGTGTCGTTAGGATTGAAAAACTACTCTAATAGGTCTAAGGGTGAGGGAAGATTCTTTTTTGTATTTTTATATTTTTATGAAAGCAAGTAAAATCTCGGGTTTGAAGGAGTGGCGGAATCAGTTGCTAGTCAACTAACCCAAATAACTACAATTGCAAATAAAATAAAATAACTGAAAATAAAAAGGTTGTGGAACTTGTATGGAGAGAAATGTGTTTACTTAGATTTCCTTACTCCCTAACTATCTTTTACCGGTTGATTAGTGTGTATTAATTGCGTGGATGACGGGTGTATTCCTTAATACCAATCGTGGGGTGGCGTACGTACTTCCCCAACTCTACAAGCTCCTACTTCACTCCTATGTGAGCCGGCTAAGAAGCTCCTAACATGGGATCACTAGAATTCGCTTATGCATTAAATACAACCATAAAAACCTTAGTACGCATTGGTTCATGTTTCTTAAGACGTTCAAGCAAGTTACCGTATAGGAGGTTAGCCAGTTTTCTTAAGCCTAACATCGATAAACAATCATCCAATACAATTAATAACACACCAACAACCAATAATCAATAGTTAGGTTTCATTAGATCTAAGCAAACACAAGATAAATCTAGCCTAGCATGTTAAATAAAAGACAATAACAAGATATAATCAAACAACACATAGACATATTGAATGATTAATTGATTACTTATCTTCAATTGAACATGGGAGATCCAAGGGTATAAAACCCTTAAAAATGGCAGAAAAATTCGTCTTAGGGTTTCTCCTCACAAAGTTGCACACTAATGACTAAAAATTATAAAAATATATATAGGAAAACAGATCTGACGGCGTCACGTTATAGAGCGAGACGCCGTACCTCGCCGCGGTTAGGGTTTCTTGATGGCCTTCTTGACGCCGTCCCCTTTTAATCTTCCAAAATCCTCTCTGGCTTATCAAGGGTTGACGGCGTCACACTGGGGCTTGACGCCGTCACAGGTACTTTTCCAGCAGATTTTTGAGACTTTGTCGTTTTCTTCACTTTTATGCTCCAAAAACGTCCAAAATGCTTCCTTTTCCAGATTTCTTCTCGAAAGTACCTAAAATGACAAAAGGAACGATTTAGGGCAATATTTGATCAAATAAATACGATTTAGGGCTTAAATGACCCCCTAAAAGCGGTACACTTTTCGCTTCATCAAATACCCTTACACTTGAGATTTGCTTGTCCTCAAGCAAATGCGCTTTTATTCTAATCAAAATACAAGTTAGGGGTCATTTAACACTAATATAAAAGTAATTACAACAAATAGTCGTTCCACTTTAATCATAATAAGCACGGAGATTACAGACTAGCACCTCACAAGTAGTGTTTAGATACTCACATCTCTCAGGTGTCATAAAAGTATATCTCAAAAATGAAAATGAATAATATCTCTCACTACCTGTCATAGCAAATAGATTACCATAGGATTGGGAAAGGATCAAAAACCTCCTCCACTAGGCGTAAGCACCTAAGATAAACTATCAAAGAGGGCTTTTAAACGGGTTATAACGTTAGGTGTAGGGATATGATAAACACGGTTTTGTTGGATAACGGATATTTTACTGGTGGCGAGTTAAAGATCTTGATTAATTACATGTACAATATGGCGTTGCTAAGCCAAGACTAGACTCGACTTAAGCTAATGAAAAAAAATAACAAAAAGATAAAATAAACATAAAATGAAACGGGATGGTAGTCCGTATGTTTTTTCTACTTTTTTTTTTTTTTTTTTTTTTTTTGCATACACTCTTGCCCTACCATCCAAAATAATACATCGTAGGGGGGTTGTATCCCCCTTACACTTGAACTTTTACATAACTTTACAATTAACTATTCTAATGACTCGAATTAAGATAATCGAAACACTTGGAGTACTTTTTAAAATATTTAGCACATATGGGGGTAATAATGTTGTTCTTCCCCATTACTCCATTACACTAGTACTTTACCCATGAGTCCCAATCATCCCAAAATAATATGTACAAGGATATGACTCGACTTAGCAACCATGTAATCAATTAGATAATTAACTTGGGGTTTGATGAAGCGAAAAGTGTACCGCTTTTAAGGGGTCATTTAAGCCCTAAATCGTATTTATTTGATCAAATATTGCCCTAAATCGTTCCTTTTGTCATTTTAGGTACTTTGGAGAAGAAATCTGGAAAAGGAAGCATTTTGGACGTTTTTGGAGCATAAAAGTGAAGAAAACGACAAAGTCTCAAAATCGGCTGGAAAAGTACCTTTGACGGCGTCAAGGATTGCTCTTGACGGCGTCACGGCTTGGCAAAAAAGGTGGATATGAAAAATACACATGATAAGCCAGGGAGTTTTACAAAGGAAGTCTGACGGCGTCACCCTTTAAGGTGATCAAGGCCATCACGGTTTAAGTTAAAGAGAGACGGCGTCAAGCCCATTTCTGACGGCGTCAACCTTTGATAAGCCAGAGCGGATTTTGGAGCACTAAAGAGGGACGGCGTCAAGAAGGCCATCCAGGAACCCTAGACACGGCGAGGTGACGGCGTCAAGATCTACAACGTGACGCCGTCAGCCACTAAGTTCTATATATAGTTTTGCAATTTTTTGTCATTAGTGTGCAACTTTGTGAGGAGAAACCCTAAGATGAATTTCTGCCATTTTTTAAGGGTTTTCATACCCTTGGATCTCCCATGTTTAATTGAAGATAAGTAATCACTTAATCAATCAATATGTCTATGTGTTGTTTGATTATATCTTGTTTTTGTCTTTTAATTAACATGCTAGGCTAGATTTATCTTGTGTTTGCTTAGATCTAATGAAACCTAACTATTGATTATTAGTTGTTAGTGTGTTATTGATTGTATTGGATGATTGTTTATCGATGTTAGGCTTAAGAAAACTGGCTAACTTCCTATACGGTAACTTGCTTGAACGTCTTAAGAAACATGAACCAATGCGTACTAAGGTTTTTATGGTTGTATTTAATGCATGAGCGAATTCTAGTGATCCCATGTTAGGAGCTTCCTAGCCGGCTCGACATAGGAGTGAAGTAGGAGCTTGTAGAGTTGGGGAAGTACGTACGCCACCCCATGATTGGTATTAAGGAATACACCCGTCATCCACGCAATTAATACACACTAATCAACCGGTAAAAGATAGTTAGGGAGTAAGGAAATCTAAGTAAACACATTTCTCCCCATATAAGTTACACAACCTTTTCATTTTCTGTTACTTTATTTTATTTGCATTTGTAGTTATTTGGGTTAGTTGACTAGCAACTAATTCCGCCCACTCTTTCAAACCCGAGATTTTACTTGCTTTACATAAAAATTATAAAAATACAAAAAAGAATCTTCCCTCACCCTTAGACCTATTAGAGTAGTTTTTCAATCCTAACGACACTATTCCCCTAGAGAACGATCAATCCCCCGGTACTTGCCACTTCACTATACTACATCGGTCAGGTACACTGCCTGGTGGGGATTGCAAGCCTCTTGAGATCCCTCGAGAGGTAAAACCTGTTGTAAGGTCGCAAAACCACGCATCAAGTTTTTGGCGCCGCTGCCGGGGAATAGTTATTGTTTAGGTTGAATTTTTTATTTTATTAGGTCTACTCACTAGATTCCTTTCTAGTGAGATTTTTATTTTTTCTAGATTTTCTTTAGTCTATCTTTTTTCTTCGTTTCTTTGTTCGTAACCATTACCATCCGACATCATGGAAGGTGGTAATATCCTCGATCCCAACAACCCACCACCACAACAACACCCACCTCCTAGAGCCCGTACCTTAGGAGACTACTCCCGTCCTAGCCACCATGGCTATCGAAACACCATTAAGCTCACTCAAGGAGCCAATGTCACTCCCTTGCGATCCGACACCATCCGGTTGGTGCAAAGCGGATGCGGATTCCATGGACTTCGTTCCGAAGATCCTAATCAACATCTCAAGGACTTTCTCAAAAAGGTAGACTCCATAGACCTTGATGTTGCCACTCGAGAGACGACCCGACTGCGTCTCTTTCAATTCTCTCTGCGGGACCAAGCTAGTCAATGGCTAGAGCGTCTACCCGCAGGATCTATTACCTCTTGGGATGATCTCACCACTCGTTTCCTTGCTCAGTTTTTCCCACCAGGAAGAACTACAAAGCTAAGGAATGATATCTTGATGTTCCAACAACGTCAAGGCGAAACCCTCTACGAGGCATTGACTCGATTCAAGGACTTACTCCAAAAAGTCCCTCACCATGGCATAGAACTTTGGCTCCAAGTCCAAATCTTCTATGACCATATCAATCTCTCCACGAGGCAAACCATTGACCAATCGGCCGGTGGTAAGCTACGTGATCTAAGTGCGGAACAATCATGGGCTCTCCTAGAAGATCTTGCTCTTTATGACAACGAAAGTTGGAGTGATCCCCGTGATTTGAATAAAACGGTCAAGGCAATATCTTTGCCTTCGAACAATTCAAGCACTTCCGACCGTAGGATCATAGAACTTGAAGACCAAGTCAAGTTTCTTATGAAATCCTACGAGGCTCCTAAACCTTCAGGCCAAGTGAACAAAATCACTTCTTCGTGTAAATTATGTAGTGGTCCCCACGACACTCATGATTGCATGGAACTCCCCAAACAGGCTTTCAAAGAATTCGCATCCTCGCGAATCGATAAGGCGGGAGATAAGTGGCTCACCACTAATTATGGACCCAAGAATTCCGAAGATAGGTATGAGGCATGGAAGAGTAAGCCAAATTTTAGTTGGAACCAAACTCGAAGCGTATCATTCAATGACTCTCCCCCACTCACCTGGTCTGAACATTATCCTCATCAGCACACGCATAAACAACAAAATCGCGAGGAATCACTGCAAAAATTCATTCTCTCTCAAGAAACACAGCTCTCCAAACTTGAGAATCAATTCAGACAACAGCAAGTTGATATGAACAACAAGGTTGATAACCTATTAAAAGTTATCAATGATCGCATTGCTGGCAGGTCAACTTGTGAGTTGGCACGAGTTAATGAGATCAAATATGTCACGGTGACTCACCAAACACCCCCTCCTGTAAAAATCAAGAACCCTAGTAAACTCTTCAAACACATATCACAAAACGGAAAAGAAACTAGAGATGCTCATACCCCTTCAAAACCACTCCACTTCGTGAACACCATTACAACAATACCTATTCCTAAACCCTATCTGGACCAACAATCAACCGAGAACGTGGACAATGAAATGGAGGGTGAAGTTCTCGAAAAGAACCCCGAGGCGCCCGGCGACTATCTAGACTCACCAAAGGACTCGAGTACAAGAGAGGTGAGTGATGAGAAGGGCTCGGAAGAGAAATCCGAAATGCCTCATGGGCTCCCAGGACCGCTAGACCGCCCCCTGGTGAAGGAACTTGAGAGGGGCACAGCAAAGTTGCCTATGGGATTTGGAGTGAGAATAGAGGATGGCACTCCCAGAGTCTTTAAGATATCTTGCACCACTCGGAAAAAGTTTATAAAAGATGCCTACATAAACCCCAACTCTTCTATGAATGCAATATCCCTTTCTCTATATAACGAAGCCTTCACCAAACAGGTCAAATATGAAGGGTTTAATATCATCGGGGTAATAAGAAGGGTACCAATTGTGATAGAAAAGTTCCTCTTTCATATCGAGTTAACTGTATTTAATAACATGAACTCTATCATCAGCCCATCCTTAACTAGCCTTGTTCTAGGCAAACCATTCATAAAAGCAACGGGAGTAATACTCGATGAGGATGATAGTAGTGCATTATTTACCGATGGTGTCAGGAAAGTGATTTTTCGGGATGGCTGTGAAGAAGTATATGAGTATCAACCATCAGCAACTGGCAACACATGGGGGCTACTCGGTAGAAGGCCTGGCCGAATTGAGCGACGTGATCCGGATAATCTCAAAATACCTTGCATGATTGGTCACAAGCATTTTTATAATGTTTACATTGACACATGTTTACCCAAAAATGTGATGTCCTTGTTTCATTATAACAACATTTGCAGATGGGGAATGATTCATAAAGGGAAGGATGACATTGGCATAGATGATGATGTACAAGTGTTTGTAGGAAATATGACATTCACTATGAGCTTCGCAATCGTCAATAATATCGAAAAGTACATCGATCCCAGGTTATCACAAGTTGTTTTTGGGGTACCTTTTTGCAAGGCCACAAGCTTAGTTGTTGACGAGCTCAACGGGATCATGACTTTCACCGATGGGATTAGGGAAATCTCATACCAAACGCCTTACAAGATGAGAGAATTCAAGGAGATTGATTATGGAGGGCTCGATGGGTTAAGTTCCCAACTCGTGTTATGTGATGATGATGTGAGAAGGGGATGTAAGCAAGGTTGTCAGGATCGGGATCCTACCTAGGATCGTTTTCGGCTTTGCAAGATCGGGATCGTAGGATCGTAGGATCGGATCCTACCTAGGATCGTTTTCGGCTTTTCCTTTACATATGTATACAAACCATTTTTAAAAACCTTCCTCTCAAAAAAAGTAAAAAAAAACAGGATCGGATCGTTCACGATCCTACGAGCGATCCCACGATCCTGTAACGATCCTACCTGAAAAAAGGGTTATCAACAGGATCGGATCGTTCACGATCCTACGATCCTACGAGCGATCCCACGATCCTGTAACGATCCTACCTGAATTACGATCCCGTAACGATCCTGCTCGTTTTGTGTGTGTAGGATCGTAGGATCGTACGATCCTACGAGCAGGATCGCGATCCTGACAACCTTGGATGTAAGGACACTTTTGACCTGTCGAGTGGATTCTTTAAGCATGATAAGGAGCTTAGTTCTAAATACCAAAACAATCCTTTTGATCTCGAGGACCCGAAATACCTTTACTATGAAAGTGATTCTGATAGAGAATCAAATGAGATTGGCCTAGGAACCGTGACCAATGATGGAATCACGTAATGTACGTGACTTTGAGTCTAGCTACAAGACTCGTTAATAAAGAAAAGCGCTTCTTGGGAGGCAACCCAAGCTTTATTTGCTTTGTGTGTTTATTTATTTGTTTGTTTGATTTTATTTGCTTCCGTATGTGTGTATAATTTTTATTATTATTGATTCATGTTCAAAACTAAATTGTGAAAATGCTTTATCTTGTTTTTAACTTCGTCTTAACTACATATAAAGGTATTTTGCAAAAGATAAGTGTAAGGGAAATCCAAATCGGTTTATTAGAACACAAATGAACATGAATCGTAACAATATTAAATTAACATACATATTCGTAATTGTTTGAGTCAAATGCTTGTATCGAGTCATAATGATGTTTTGTAGGATTTCCAGGAAGTAAGGTATAGGTTTTTCCAAAAATTTTCCGGAAACTTAACATGAGAATTCTGTCAGATCATTTCTGACGGTGTCAGGCATTACAACCTGACGGCGTCAGGTTTTAATTTTCTGAAATTTTTGAAAGTTTTGTTTTCATAAAAAGTTTTTATTAAATCTCTAACTTATAATCTCCAGGAATCTGCAAAATTATCATTCCACAAGCATTATATCCTTATATAGAATTTATCCCGCCGATGTTATGCAGGTTTTCGTGTTTGTTTTCTCAGGTTTAACAGGTTATTTTGGACAAGGAGATGTATGTGGAATCAAGCTTTTGGCGATGCTTTAGTCTTGAAGCTTCTACATTCTCTTGGAAGAAGATCTAACCATGTTACCTCTTTATCCACCAAACGAATCAGGGGAGTATTTGATTTCATTCTTTTACCTTATTTACTTTTACATCTTGTTATTTGAACATTGGGGACAATGTTCATCTTAAGTGTAAGGGGGGGTAAAGTACGATACTTTTGAGAATGCTATTACGCTTGATTTTTGTTTGTTTGATGGTAGATGTGTAATAAAACTGAGATAAATACCTGTTAGGGCAATTTTAGTGCCAAATTTAAAATTTTTTACAACATTTAGGAGTGAAACTTTGGTCTTAATGAGCGTCTCATGGATAGGAGTTGTATGACTAGCACAAAAACCGTACCACTAAAAAATTTTCCACCCCCAAATATGTGAGGTTCGCCCCTAGAATTGGTAGAAAAAGCATTTATGCTATGATGTGTGTACCGGTAGCACTTAGATTCTAGAACTTGAGTTAGGACCATTCCGAGGCCACAAGTGAGACTACATTCGTGTAGTTAGATTTACTACATGATAAGAGGCATTAGGATTAACCCATTGTTTTATACCTGTGTTTTTGTTATAATTACATTGGCTACATTGGTCAAGTAATTCTCCCACACCTTTTGCGTTGTACTCATTTTTAGTACACGATACCCCTAGTACACCCCTCAGAGCCTATCTTTTCGTTTCTAACTTTAAGCATTTTACTTAAAGGAAGAATTTGTTTACACCCCACTTAAATGTACACCCAAATCGCCTTAGCCTACCTTGTATGCACTCATCTTTAGTGCATTTTTGTGACAACATTTGTTTAAACCCCAAGTTAATTATCTAATTGATTACATGGTTGCTAAGTCGAGTCATATCCTTGTACATATTGTTTTGGGACGATTGGGACTCATGGGTAAAGTACTAGTGTAATGGAGTAATTGGGAAGAACAACATTATTACCCCCATATGTGCTAAATATTTTAAAAGTACTCCAAGTTTTTCGATTATCTTAATTCAAGTCATTAGAATAGTTATTTGTGAAGTTATGTAAAAGTTCAAGTGTAAGGGGATGCAACGCCCCTATGATGTATTATTTTGGATGGTAGGGCAAAAGTGTATGAAAAAAAAAATCGAAAAAATCAAGAAAAATACAAAAAAATGAGAAAAAGAAAAGTAGAAAAAACATACGGACTACCATCCCGTTTCATTTTATGTTTATTTTATATTTTTGTTATTTTGTTTTTAGCTTAAGTCGAGTCTAGTCTTGGCTTAGCAACGCCATATTGTACATGTAATTAATCAAGATCTTTAACTCGCCACCAGTAAAATATCCCTTATCCAACAAATCCGTGTTTATCGTATCCCTACACCTTACGTTATAACCCATTTAAAAGCCCTCTTTGATAGTTTATCTTAGGTGCTTACGCCTAGTGGAGGAGGTTTTTGATCCTTTCCCAAGCCTATGGTAATCTATTTGCTATGACAGGTAGTGAGAGATATTATCCGTTTTCATTTATGAGATTTATTTTGATGACACCTGAGAGATGTGAGTATCTAAACACTACTTGTGAGGTGCTAGTTTGTAATCTCCGTGCTTATTATGATTAAAATGGAACGACTATTTGTTGTAATTACTTTTATATTAGCATTAAATGACCCCTAACTTGTATTTTTATTAGAATAAAAGCGCATTTGCTTGAGGACAAGCAAATCTCAAGTGTAAGGGTATTTGATGAAGCAAAAAGTGTACCGCTTTTAGGGGGTCATTTAAGCCCTAAATCGTATTTATTTGATCAAATATTGCCCTAAATCGTTCCTTTTGTCATTTTAGGTACTTTGGAGAAGAAATCTGGAAAAGGAAGCATTTTGGACGTTTTTGGAGCATAAAAGTGAAGAAAACGACAAAGTCTCAAAATCGGCAGGAAAAGTACCTTTGACGGCGTCAAGGATTGCTCTTGACGGCGTCACGGCTTGGCAAAAAAGGTGGATATGAAAAATACACATGATAAGCCAGGGAGTTTTACAAAGGAAGTCTGACGGCGTCACCCTTTAAGGTGATCAAGGCCATCACGGTTTAAGTTAAAGAGAGACGGCGTCAAGCCTATTTCTGACGGCGTCAACCTTTGATAAGCCAGAGCGGATTTTGGAGCACTAAAGAGGGACGGCGTCAAGAAGGCCATCCGGGAACCCTAGACACGGCGAGGTGATGGCGTCAAGATCTACAACGTGACGCCGTCAGCCACTAAGTTCTATATATAGTTTTGCAATTTTTTGTCATTAGTGAGCTACTTTGTGAGGAGAAACCCTAAGACGAATTTCTGCCATTTTTTAAGGGTTTTCATACCCTTGGATCTCCCATGTTTAATTGAAGATAAGTAATCACTTAATCAATCAATATGTCTATGTGTTGTTTGATTATATCTTGTTCTTGTCTTTTAATTAACATGCTAGGCTAGATTTATCTTGTGTTTGCTTAGATCTAATGAAACCTAACTATTGATTATTAGTTGTTAGTGTGTTATTGATTGTATTGGATGATTGTTTATCGATGTTAGGCTTAAGAAAACTGGCTAACTTCCTATACGGTAACTTGCTTGAACGTATTAAGAAACATGAACCAATGCGTACTAAGGTTTTTATGGTTGTATTTAATGCATGAGCGAATTCTAGTGATCCCATGTTAGGAGCTTCCTAGCCGGCTCGACATAGGAGTGAAGTAGGAGCTTGTAGAGTTGGGGAAGTACGTACGCCACCCCACGATTGGTATTAAGGAATACACCCGTCATCCACCCAATTAATACACACTAATCAACCGGTAAAAGATAGTTAGGGAGTAAGGAAATCTAAGTAAACACATTTCTCCCCATATAAGTTACACAACCTTTTCATTTTCTGTTACTTTTATTTTATTTGCATTTGTAGTTATTTGGGTTAGTTGACTAGCAACTAATTCCGCCCACTCTTTCAAACCCGAGATTTTACTTGCTTTACATAAAAATTATAAAAATACAAAAAAGAATCTTCCCTCACCCTTAGACCTATTAGAGTAGTTTTTCAATCCTAACGACACTATTCCCCAAGAGAACGATCAATCCCCTGGTACTTGCCACTTCACTATACTACATCGGTCAGGTACACTGCCTGGTGGGGATTGCAAGCCTCTTGAGATCCCTCGAGAGGTAAAACCTGTTGTAAGGTCGCAAAACCACGCATCAGGGTTTTAAACAAATGTTGTCACAATAATGCACTAAAAATGAGTGCATACAAGGTAGGCTAAGGCGATTTGGGTGTACATTTAAGTGGGGTGTAAACAAATTCTTACTTTAAGTAAAATGCTTAAAGTTAGAAACGAAAAGATAGGCTCTGAGGGGTGTACTAGGGGTATCGTGTACTAAAAATGAGTACAACGCAAAGGGTGTGGGAGAATTACTTGACCAATGTAGCCAATGTAATTATAACAAAAACACAGGTGTAAAACAATGGGTTAATCCTAATGCCTCTTATCATGTAGTAAATCTAACTACACGAATGTAGTCTCACTTGTGGCCTCGGAATGGTCCTAACGCAAGTTCTAGAATCTAAGTGTTACCGGTACACACATCATAGCATAAATGCTTTTCCTACCAATTCTAGGGGCGAACCTCACATATTTGGGGGTGGAAAATTTTTTAGTGGTACGGTTTTGTGCTATTCATATAACTCCTATCCATGAGACGCTCATTAAGACCAAAGTTTCACTCCTATATGTTGTAAAAAAATTTAAATTTGGCACTAAAATTGCCTTAACAGGTATTTCTCTCAGTTTTATTACACATCTACCATCAAACAAACAAAAATCTAGTGCAATTGTATTCTTTAAGGTATCATCATTTACCCCCCCCCCCCTTACACTTAAGATGAGCATTGTCCCCAATGTTCAAATAACAAGATGTAAAAGTAAATAAGGTAAAAGAATGAAATCAAATACTCCCCTGATTCGCTCGGTAGATAAAGGGGTAACATGGTTAGATCTTCCTCCAAGGTAATGTTGAAGCTTCAAGATTAAAGCAGCGCCAAAAGCTAGATTCCACATACATCTCCTTGTTCAAAATAACCTGTTAAACCTGAGAAAACAAACACGAAAACCTGCATAACATCGGCGTGATAAATCTGTATAAGGATATAATGCTTGTGGAATGATTATTTTGCAGATTCTTGGAGTTTATAAGTTAGAGATTTAATAAAGCATTTTATGATTCCGGAAGAAAAACAAAACTTTCAAAAATTTCAGAAAATTGTTCCTGACGCCGTCAGACTGGGGTCTAAACGCCGTCAGAAATGATCTGACAGAATTCTCATGTTAAGTTTCCGAAAAATTTCTGGAAAAACTCAATCCTTATTTCCTGGAAATCCTGCAAAATATCATTATGACTCGATACAAGCATTTAACTCAAACAATTACTAATATGTATGTTAATTTAATATTGTTATGATTCATGTTCATTTGTTCTAATAAACCAATTTGGATTTCCCTTACACTTATCTTGTGCAAAATACCTTTATATGTAGTTAAGATGAAGTTAAAAACAAGATAAAGCATTTTCACAATTTTGTTTTGAACATGAATCAATAATAATAAAAATTAAACATACATACGGAAGCAAATAAAATCAAACAAACAAATAAATAAACACACAAAGCAAATAAAGCTTGGGTTGCCTCCCAAGAAGCGCTTTTCTTTATTAACGAGTCTTGTAGCTAGACTCAAAGTCACTGTACATTACGTGACTCCATCATTTCACATTATGACGTATCCCTGATAGATATAATCCTTGTTATCAGGATGGTAATGTTTCAATCGTTCGACATTCGCGGTCACTCCTCCTCCCTTGCTGGTCAAGCTTACTACCCCATCTTGATGTAGACTTTTAATTGTGAATGGTCCGTACCACCAGGGACTTGGTTCATTGGTAGGTTCTTTTGTTTCTGAATGCCTTAGGAGCACTGAGTCTCCTTTTGTAAATTCAACGGGGTTATTGGTCTGCTCATCAGCCTCAATATAATCGTTATTTCCACCCTTACATTCTCTAATCTCATTTTCATTGTAATTCTTAATCCTTGCCTCCCATGCAAGGATTTTCTCTCGAACATTACCACGGATTATATTGGGGTTCGCCTCCATCTTCTTTTGTAGAGAAACATCTCGTATATGACATGGGATCGTTGGGAAGTTTATTGTTTTCTTTCCCTTCTTCATTTGGTTGGTACTATTTTCATAATCGATTTGTGCCCTAGTGGTAGCGAGAAAGGGTGCCCCAAGGATTATTGGCATATTCATATCATTTCTTTCAATAATCATGAAGTCGACCGGATACAGGAATCCGGCAACGTTGACCAACACATCTTCTGCAATTCCTAACGGGTACTCATAAGAATGTTTTGCAAAGGAGAGTTTAGTACGGGTGATGGATGGCAGTTCGTCGGTTAACTGGACATAAATGGATAAAGGCATCAAATTTGCGTCGGAACCTTGGTCAGCTACCGCATCTAGATGCTTGAGTTTTCCAATGCTGCATGGTATTTCGAAGACCCCGTGGAATTCCTGCTTTTCCACTAACTTTTGTCTTATGAGGCTCTCATACAATTGCCCTCCGGGTAATGTGTCGGATTCATCATCCGGCTTCATTTTCTTGGACTCCTTGTTGGGTAGATGAGTACGTCGATAGTTTCTCACCCAATCATTTATGGTCTCCTTGTTTATTTTGTGCCTCAAGTGATGCCTCACTTGTTGTGACCTTGGCGGTTCTATCATTTGGCGCTCCTTGGAGGGCGTCTCCTTTCCTTTGTCTGAACCGCAATTACAGGCATTGGCATTTCCAGCATTAAGTGGGATGAGGTCGATTTTGTTGACTTCCATAGTTATCAACTTCCCCCTCTCTTCATTCTCGCCCTCTTGGACGATGGAGATGGCTTTGACAGATTTAGTGTTGGGAACTTCAACGTCATTCCGCACCAGCACTTTTCCAGGAGCTTTTGTATTTGTGTAATTTTTCAAAAGGTCCATCATCTCCGCCATCTTCTCTTCCATCTTCTCCTTCTGTTTGTAGACGGCTTCCTCAAATTTTGCCAACCATTCGGAGTGTTGTGACATGTATTCACCCATTCAAGCTTCGAACGTTGGACTAAGTTCCTGAGGTGGTGAGTTGGGTTGAGCAAGCTTATAGAAGGGTGTAGTATTTTCCCTAAGGGGTGACTTGGATAATGGTGTTTGCTTAACGCTTGAGACCGAGTTAACTGTTGCTTTTTGTGGACTTAAGGGCCTCTTTTGTTTTTCTATAAGATATGCAACCCTCTTCTCAAGTTCACTAACACTTTCCTCGGTGATTTGGTTGGCTTTATCGGGCGATGAATGTGTGTTGACCGCCGAGTGTACGTCGTGGGAAATTTGCCACAATTCATCATCGTCGGATGCGAGCTCATCAATGATCTCCCATGATTCCTCGGTGTTTCTATCACGCAATCTGCCTCCGGCGGCTCGATCGATGGCACGCTTGGTGTGGTAGTCAACATGGTCATAGAAGATTTGAATTTGAAGCTAGAGATCTATGCCATGATGAGGGACTTTTTGGAGTAAGTCCTTGAATCGAACCCATGCCCCATATAGGGTTTCGCCTCGACGTTGTTCGAACATCAAGATATCCTTCCTTAACTTGGTAGTTCTTCCTGGTGGGAAAAACTGAGCGAGGAAACGAGTGGTGAGATCATCCCAAGAGGTGATGGATCCTGCGGGTAGACGCTCTAGCCATTGACTAGCTTGGTCCCGCAGAGAGAATTGAAAGAGACGCAGTCGGGTCGTCTCTCGAGTGGCAACATCAAGGTCTATGGAATCAACGATTTTGAGAAAGTCCTTGAGATGTTGATTAGGATCTTCGGAACGAAGTCCATGGAATGCGCATCCGCTTTGCACCAACCGGATGGTGTCGGATCGCAAGGGAGTGACATTGGCTCCTTGAGTGAGCTCAATGGTGTTTCGATAGCCATGGTGGCTAGGACGAGAGTAGTCTCCTAAGGTACGGGCTCTAGGAGGTGGGTGTTGTTGTGGTGGTGGGTTGTTGGGATCGAGGATATTACCACCTTCCATGATGTCGGATGGTAATGGTTACGAACAAAGAAAGAAGAAAAAAGATAGACTAAAGAAAACCTAGAAAAATAAAATAAAAATCTCACTAGAAAGGAATCTAGTGAGTAGACCTAATAAAATAAAAATTCAACCTAAACAATAACTATTCCCCGGCAGCGGCGCCAAAAACTTGATGCGTGGTTTTGCGACCTTACAACAGGTTTTACCTCTCGAGGGATCTCAAGAGGCTTACAATCCCCACCAGGCAGTGTACCTGACCGATGTAGTATAGTGAAGTGGTAAGTACGGGGGGATTGATCGTTCTCTAGGGAATAGTGTCGTTAGGATTGAAAAACTACTCTAATAGGTCTAAGGGTGAGGGAAGATTCTTTTTTGTATTTTTATACTTTTATGAAAGCAAGTAAAATCTCGGTTTGAAGGAGTGGGCGGAATTAGTTGCTAGTCAACTAACCCAAATAACTACAATTGCAAATAAAATAAAATAACTGAAAATAAAAAGGTTGTGGAACTTATATGGAGAGAAATGTGTTTACTTAGATTTCCTTACTCCCTAATTATTTTTTACCGGTTGATTAGTGTGTATTAATTGCGTGGATGACGGGTGTATTCCTTAATACCAATCGTGGGGTGGCGTACGTACTTCCCCAACTCTACAAGCTCCTACTTCACTCCTATGTCGAGCCGGCTAAGAAGCTCCTAACATGGGATCACTAGAATTCGCTTATGCATTAAATACAACCATAAAAACCTTAGTACGCATTGGTTCATGTTTCTTAAGACGTTCATGCAAGTTACCGTATAGGAGGTTAGCCAGTTTTCTTAAGCCTAACATCGATAAACAATCATCCAATACAATTAATAACACACCAACAACCAATAATCAATAGTTAGGTTTCATTAGATCTAAGCAAACACAAGATAAATCTAGCCTAGCATGTTAAATAAAAGACAAGAACAAGATATAATCAAACAACACATAGACATATTGAATGATTAATTGATTACTTATCTTCAATTGAACATGGGAGATCCAAGGGTATAAAACCCTTAAAAATGGCAGAAAAATCGTCTTAGGGTTTCTCCTCACAAAGTTGCACACTAATGACTAAAAATTATGAAAATATATATAGGAAAACAGATTGACGGCGTCACGTTATAGAGTGTGACGCCGTCACCTCGCCGCGGTTAGGGTTTCTTGATGGCTTCTTGACGCCGTCCCCTTTTAATCTTCCAAAATCCTCTCTGGCTTATCAAGGGTTGACGGCGTCACATGGGGCTTGACGCCGTCACAGGTACTTTTCCAGCAGATTTTTGAGACTTTGTCGTTTTCTTCACTTTTATGCTCCAAAAACGTCCAAAATGCTTCCTTTTCCAGATTTCTTCTCCAAAGTACCTAAAATGACAAAAGGAACGATTTAGGGCAATATTTGATCAATTAAATACGATTTAGGGCTTAAATGACCCCCTAAAAGCGGTACACTTTTCGCTTCATCAACTCCTCTGATTCTAATTGCTCACCTGTTCTCTTTTCACCTTTACTTGTCTCAACTGTTTATGTATCTCCTCTTAAGAAATTCTGAATTCTTCTATAAGCACTAAAGTACAGCTTCTCTATTTCTTCATAAGACCTCCTTTGAAATGTTGTTCTTTCCAATAGTCTTGATGCTTCAGATAATCTTTCTTGTACCTCAGTTGTTGAGCACTTGTAGGAGGTTTCTTCTGTGCAGCTTCCTTCTTGCTTTGACTCTTTCTTATCTGCTCCAATAGATCACTGATTGCTTGTTCTTGTTCTTCAGTTGTGAACTGTGACCTTTCTTCTGTGCAGCTTGCTTCTTGCTTTGAGCAACTCTTTCTTTTTCTTTAGTGAGTAACTTCTGTTCAACCATAAACTGAGCAATTCTTTCTTCTTCAGCTGCTCTTGCTACTTCTTCAGCATGAAGTCTTTGAGCAAGTTCTTCATCATGAGCAATTTGAGCTTGAGATTTCTGACTTATCTTCTTGGATGGCTCTTCTTCAATCATCACACCTTTTCCCTTGTCTGGTCTTGGTCTTCTTGTGTAAACTGCACCAGCAGTACCTTGTATTATACTAGCAGTACCTTTTTGATCAAGAGCAGTACCTTGTTGACCTTGAGCAGTTTCTTCCATAGGATCATCTGACCTCCCCTGAGTGTCAGAACCCTCTTGCACCAATGAGACATTTGGGTCTTCATCTATCTCAGCTATCTTCCTCCCCTGTTTGGAAGACTCCTCACCCTTGTCTTCATCTTGATCATCATCTGAACTGGAAGAAGTAGATGATTCCACCATGTGAGCTGATCTTTTTCTTTGAATAGTCTTTACTTTCTGCTCTAACTTCTTCACCTTCAATACAAGTTTGGTGTAGACTTTTCCAAAGACTTTCTTGTGTGTTGTGAGCTCATCCTCCAAGTTAGAAACCTTAACTGTCAGTTGTGTACATAAATCCATCAATTCATTGAGTTTCTGACTGCCCTCAGCACTTCCTGATGTGTGACCTTCAGGGAGAGGTGCATCATGGGGCATAGACTCAGACTCCACCACATGATGAGCATCTGAGCCACCCAATTGTTCCAGTTGGCTTGAGATTCCACCACTAGTACTTGGTTCAAAAGAACTTGGTACTGTAGGTATTGCCATAGGTTGGGTCTTACTTATGTTACCCCTTTCCTGCCCAGCTTCTAAGCCTGTGACAGTAGGGGAAGCCCTTCCTACACTAACAATGTCAGCCTCATTTACATCTAGGGAAGTAGTAGGAACTCTGTGCTGAGGAACAACAGAGCCCTCTCTGGATAAACTCCTAGTTGGTGATGAAGTAGGTTGTGAGGCTGATTGTGATGAGCTTGTGGGTGTGTGTTGGGAGTCAACTGGGGTTGTTAACCCTTCACCCTGTACCTGTAACATAGAATCAAACAAAGGCACTTCTACCCCACTATACCCTTTTGAGGCCATCCTCATATTACTAAAAAGTTTTTGGGTAAGTGTTGGTGTTTGATAAACAGTTTGGTGAGGTAGAAGTTGACTTTTCCTTATGTTCAAAATTGTTTGAATGAACATTGGATACATCAAAAATCTTGATTTACTGTCCACATTCTTTACCATTCCTTCAAAGATAAGTTTTGAAAAATTGAAAGTCCTATTGGTTGATAAGCAAATGAGAGCAGTTGCAATATTGCTACTGAACTGTTCCCATGAAGTTTTCTTAGGACTTAAACAAACAAGGATGGTATGAATTAAAAACCTCCATTGTGGGGCAAAACAACCTTTTTGAAAAGTTAAAGATTGAGATGTGATGTTATACCCCATCCTGGTTAAAGTTTGAAAAATTTCAGTATTGGGCAAGGCACTAATACCATTGTCATCAGCTAGGTGGAGATGCCTCCTAACTGATGATTCAGTAAGAGTGATGGTTTTGCCTATCTACTGTTGCATTAAGTTCGTTGTCTCCAGTTTTAATAGTTCTGACAGTGACAGTCTGCCAAAACTGCTTGATTTGGGAGACATAGATAGTAGGATTTAGAGTTAAAGAATACCTTATGTGAGAAGCATTCAAGAAATCCACTATCTGATGAAATTGTGCACCCTCCTTTATTTTCTCCAAAAAGGCCACCATATTATGTTCGTCGACAAAAGTTAAAGAGGCCAATATTGTCAGTAAAATTGTGATTTGACTGCTGGGATTTAAGTAATTAGGTTAGAAAGTAGGTTGAGGAAATGGAATTGAGATATTTTATAAGACTTCTTAGGGTTTCTAGTGGACCAAATTCAAGTAAAGATAACTTTTGATTGAAGATAAGTGAATATAATAGATTAAAAGTAAAAATATCCAAAAAGGAAACCCTTAAGTAAAGATATTGACCAGTAAAAATCTCAACAACTTCTCAACGGCTAGATTCAAAAAGCGGTTATTACTCATCAGTACAAACGGTTATCCAGCAGTACAAACTTTAGCCTAGCAGTACAAACTTTGGCCTAACAGTACTAACTTTTTGGAAAAACTTTAACTCATCAGTATGAACTCAATTTTGGATTAAAAAAATACTGCATACCAATATTTTGAAGGGATTAAGTGTAAAGATAGACACTTAATCAAATTTCGGTTTAATGCAACCTCTGGTTGTGTGAGAACCAATATTTTCAGTTATAAATAACTGCCTGTGATCAGATAAACTCATTCAAAGAGCTTTCTTGACAGGGTTTCCAGCTCGTGGCAGGTGTTGCCTCTAACACAAATGTGTTAGATTCACTTTTGCTCGTTGTTCTCTCTACCAGATGTCCTTGGACTAACACATTATACTAATAAAAGTATAAAATGGTAGAGAGTGAGTTAGATCAGTTACTATCTGACTAACTATGCCATCAATACATATGCAAAAACATCATAATAAGATTTCAAGAAAGAAATTTTAAAGAATCTCCCAACTCAGGTGTAGAACCTTTGTCAAGAGATCCTCAAATTTTGTCCATCATCAATCTATTATGTTAGCAACCAATCCACCATTTGCTGCTCATACAATGCACTAGTAAATCCCTTGTGCTTAAACTCCATACCTGCAAATGTTAGTCCAAAACCAAGAAAACAAAATGCAATGCTTCATAGCAATATAAACTATGACTAACAGTTCAAACATAACAGTCCTAATTTGAACTAGCAGTACAAACTATAAACAGCAGTACTAATTGACATAACTAGCAGTACAAATCCAATTTTATGTACAAAAACACAAAGATTTAGAAACTTTAAGGATTAAGCATTCCAATACTTGCTACCAAGTATTGAAACCTTCCAACATCAAAAGCTTTAGTAAGAAGATCTGCAAAATTTTGATCAGTATGAATTTTAACAACCTGAACTAACTTTTTCTCATTGCAGTCTCTTATAAAATGATGCCTAATTTCTATGTGTTTTGTTTTAGAATGTTGCACTGGATTTTTAATAATGCATATTGTACTGCTATTGTCAATATATATCATGGTATTCATAAAATTATACCCATAGTCAAGCAGCTGATTCTGAATCCATAGTAATTGACACAACAAATTGCAGCAGCTACATTCTCAGCTTCAGTTGTAGAAGTTGCCACAATTTTCTGCGTCTTGCATTGCCATGATATAAGTCTGCAACCTAGGAACTGACAACCACCTGTTGTTGACTTCCTATCCAGACTTGCACCAGCATAGTCACTGTCTGAGTAAGCCACCAGATCAAAAGAAGATTTCCTAGGATACCATAGACCCAACTTAGGTTGACCCTTGAGGTACCTAAAGATCCTCTTCACAGCAACTAAATGTGAAGTCTTGGTATTGACTTGAAACCTTGCACATACATACACAACAAACATAATATCTGGTCTTGATGAAGTAAGATACATCAAGGACCCAATCATTGACCTGTAGGTGTGTACATCAACACTTTCTCTATTTGCATCTTTGAGCAAAGGTTTTTCTGGATCAACAGGTGTGCTTGCCACTTTAGCATCAATAAACTGAAACTTCCTTAATATCTCCATTACATATTTATCTTGACTGATAAATATGCCTTCAGCTGATTGCTTCACTTGCAGCCCTAAAAAGAAGGTAGGTTCACCCATGGAACTCTTTTGAAACTTATCATGCATAAGTTTCTCAAATTCTATGCACATCTCCTTCTTTGTGGATCCAAAGATGATGTCATCCACATAGACCTGGACCAGCAAGATATCTCCCTTGTTCTTCTTGATAAATAGGGTCTGATGAATCTTGCCTCTTTGAAACCCATTCTCTAACAGATAAGTAGCCAATGTTCCATACCAGGCTCTAGGAGCTTGATGCAATCCATAAAGAGCTTTTGTTGAAGATCGTTTAGCCCATCTAGGATATGTTTTACAAACATCATTGATACATAGCAGCGGAATTAACAAACATCAATAATGTTTAACAAGGTTTTATTCAAGCGCGCTTCTTTATTCAATACTAAATAAAATAAATTAACTACTACTACTAAAAAACGCGTACACTCACACGTTGCTATAGACTCTCATTGGAGAGATCTATTGTTTTTCTATATCTCTACCATACGGCTAACACATGTTTCGATTAGACTCTCATTGGAGAGATCTATGTTTTTCTATATTCTATTACTGCCACCTACACCCTTTATAAATAGGGTTTACAAGAAAACCTATCTTCCCCTAGAAGCTAACTATTTATTACATTCAGTCCCTATTGTTTCACGTTTCTTCATTTAGGCATATGTAGTTTTGTAATCATCAAATTATAATTCCCAACAATCTTCCCCTATTTGATATTACAAAACTATCTCCATGAAACAATCTTCAATGCTTCCTTGAGGTCTTCTTGAACATGTCACCACACACAATAAGCTGCAACAATCATCTTCCCCTTTTTGTAATCATCGAATAGGGGTCTTCCATGCAACTTGAATCGAAACACTTCCCCTTAAGTGGTGCATGTAGATGGTCAAACATTAAATCAATAAGCTTCCCCTGAAGCCAATATGTTTACCATCTCTTGAATCACGAACTCCGTAGGCCTTATGAAATGATTACTGATGAAGAAAACCGAGTATAACGAATTTGATGAAGAAGTTGAATTTCCCAAACTTGCATCTTATATCTTGTACTATCCACGTGACTCTAAACTCATACTAGAAGTAGGTCGCAACCTCTTGAAAAATCCTCAACTATATGAGACACTGAGCACTACAATGTAACTCCTTAAAGTGATAGCAAATGTGAGCATTAAGCATCCTAGATTATAGATCACACACTTGTGCTAGATTCATCAAGTCTTTGTCACCGCATTAACGCCCAAACAAGTTATCTCAATACCCACTTTGAGATATGATAAGAACACGCACCTGTGAAACTCAACTACAACATCAAATAAGTAATATTCAATCGTCTTCTTCAAATAATCACCAAAACAAGCCATAAAAATAAAGTTATGTCCGTGATCCATCTTGAGCCAGCAGTACAAACACGAAAGCCAAGCAGTATTAACTACTAAGGTGAGCAGTATTAACATTCGAAGACCAGTATTATTTAAGTCTGGTGTAGAATAGACTTAACAATTACCAAGAGCAGTATTAACGAATAGGAGACCAGAATTAACCACCACTGCAACCAGAATTAATCAACCACAGACCAGAATTAATTACCAGTATTAATCACCAGCAACCAATTTCCACACATTGACCCCACGACTAATTAATTCCCATGAAATCAGTATGAGGTTAAGTCTGCTCTTTACATCCAGGAAGGTGACAAACCAGCATTAATAATCACAGACCCACGAATTGTCTTCAACCAATTAAATCAGACGACATCATCAAATATACACAGCGACAAACCAATATGAATATATCATCGATTATCAGCCGCACATTAAATAATCCTCGTCCCATTAAATTAATAACCATCGACCCATGGACAGAATAACCAATCAACGTACGAGGTTAATTAATTGAAACAAATAATCACTCACAGCCCCACACGTGAATAAAAAAAAACTCAATCATCACAATTAATTCAAATAGCAAGCGACAAATCGATTTTCTTCCACCATTCGATTTTAGTACGAGGATAAAATATTTATTACCGATCAGATAACCATCATCATTGCACTTGTCGCCATATCAATAATAGGTACGAGATTAATTACATCCAGCCCCACATGTATTAAACAGATCGAAACCAAAAATAAAGATAAATCTGTTTATACCTTAAGAAGACCAATTCGTACCTTCACCAGATCTGCTCTTTTTCTTCGAATCTGCTCCATCTCCAACAGTAACAACCTTGTAGATCCTAGATATCGAGAGCCAACCCTCTCTGATACCACTTGTTGAAGATCGTTTAAGCCCATCTAGGATATGTTTTACAAACATCATTGATACATAGCATCGGAATTAACAAACATCAATAATGTTTAACAAGGTTTTATTCAAGCGCACTTCTTTATTCAATACTAAATAAAATAAATTACACTACTACTACTAACAAACGCGTACACTCACACGTTGCTATTAGACTCTCATTGGAGAGATCTATAGTTTTTCTATATCTCTACCATACGGCTAACACACGTTTCGATTAGACTCTCATTGGAGAGATCTATGTTTTTATATGTTCTATTACTGCCGCCTACACCCTTTATAAATAGGGTTTACAAGAAAACCTATCTTGCCCTAGAAGCTAACTATTTATTACATTCAGTCCCTATTGTTTCACGTTTTTTCATTTAGGCATATGTAGTTTTGTAATCATCAAATTATAATTCCCAACAGCTTTCACCACCCTGTACACCTTATCAGGATGTTCAGGATCTACGAAGCCTGGAGGTTAAGAAACATACACCTCCTCTTCAATAGTACCATAGAGAAAGGCACTTTTGACATCCATCTGGTAAACAGTAAATCCCATGAAAGAAGCATAAGCTAAGAACAAACTTATTGCTTCAATCCTAGCTACAGGTGCAAAAAACCTCTTCATAGTCTACTCCTTCTTCTTGTGTATACCCCTGGGCTACAAGTCTAGCCTTATTTCTGATCACTATCGCCTTCTCATCTTTCTTGTTTCTGAATATCCATTTAGTACCAATAACCCTCATACCTTTAGGTAAATCAACCAGTACCCAAACCTTCTGAATCTTGAATTGGAGAAGCTCCTCTTGCATAGCTTCCACCCAGCTTGAGTCTTGTAAGGCCTTAAGTATGTTTTTGGGTTCTTCTTGTGAAAGGAAACACACAAACAGACATGTGTTGGCATCTTTATGCTTCTTCTCTTCATAAACAGCACTAAGAAAGCCTTGTTGATCTGAATTCAAAGTCTGCCTTCTTGTCTTCACACCAGACTGTATGTCTCCAATCACATTCTCTAGGGAGTGATCTTTGTGTATTCTAGTGTGAGGAGTTGTGGGAACTTGATAGGTGAGTGGCATGTTGTTGATATCCACTTCATCTTCTGAGAAATCATCAGCAGTACCAGATGGGCCAGCAGTATGAACATTTTTCCCAGCAGTACTAACATGAGGCTCAGCAGTACAATCTCCATTTGTACTGTTTTCATGATTCTCTGGTTCTTCAACACCACCTGCATTGTTGCCATCTTCATAACCTTCTTTGTTTGCATCAGAAGAAGGTCCAGCATCCTTTGAAGATGAATCAACACTATTCCAAATAGGCATCAGAATATGATCTTGATCTTTCTCCTTTTCCAAGCTTGGTTCACTGTTTCAACACTATCTTCTGAACCTATAAAATCATTAGAAAATGTTCCTGCAACAACTGGTACATAGTTCATAGATTGGGTTAGAGTATCAAGATCAAATAGCCATTTTGGACCTTTACCTGCAACATTGGACTTATTCTCTAGAAACTGAACATGCAGGTTTTCCTCTACTTTTCTGGTTCTTGTGTTGTATACCCTAAAGGCTTTGCTATTTAATAAGTACCCAACCAAAAAACCCTTATCTGATTTACCATCAAATTTTCCCAAATGGTCTAAGGTATTAAGAATAGTGACATGACACCCAAATGGTCTTAGAAAACCTAAAGCAGGTGTTCTACCTTTAAATAGTTTATATGGTGTCTTATTGTGAGGTTTGACCACTAAAACCCTATTATGCACATAACAAGCAGTATTAACTTCTTCAGCCCAAAAAGTGATGGGCAGCTTAGAATCAGCTAACATGGTCCTAGCAGCCTCTATTAGTGTTCTATTCCTCCTTTCAGCAACCCTATTCTACTGAGGAGTTCTAGCTACATTAAACTCTCTCTTAATACATTTTTCCCTATAGAAATCATCCATAACTCTATTTTTAAACTCTGTCCCATTGTCACACCTGATGATTTTTACTTTCTTATCAACTAGGTTTTCTATTTCAGTTATAAAAGTCTTAAGAATGCTAGGTGTCTCATCCTTAGATCCTAGAAAGAAAACCCATGTGAATCTACTAAAATCAAACAGTTACTACAAGTCAGTATTTCTTATGTTGAATACTACTCACAGATGTAGGACCAAACAAGTCCATATGCAACATAAATAATGGTTGAGTAATAGAGTTCTGGGTCTTGGGCTTACAAGAAGCCTTGTGTTGTTTGCCTTTGAGACAAGCAACACAAGTTTGGTAATTTCCAAAATGTTTTTGAGGCAAGCCTCTTACCAAACCATCTTTAACAATTTTAATAATGGTTTTAAAGTTGACATGACCAAGTCTTCTATGCCATAGCATTGCCATGACCCAATTTTCGTCTTTTATGGCTTCCTTAATATTCTTAGGCTCTATGGTTGAAACAAATGCAAAGAAGTTGCTTTTGTCTTGGGCATGTGACCTAAGGGTCCTTTCTCCTAAATCTCCTATCACTTGATCTATGGGATGATCCCTAACTTCTTTAATATTTTCTACTCTAGGTAATACTTTCTCTAAATCACTATTTGGAGATTCTATCCTATTTTGACTTACATCTTCTTCTATTACATCATCATCTAACAAAGGCAATGTCTTAGATTTTGGGGGAGTTTCATCAAAAACTACATTATATGATTCTTCAACCTTTAGGGTTTCCTTATTGAGTACTATGTAAGCCTTTGATGTTTGTGAATATCCTAGAAAAATTCCGTTATAAGTTCTTGTATCACCTAAAGTAGTGTTTTCTAATGGGTCGGAGATAATGCATTTACAACCAAAAACTCTAAAGTATTCTAAGGATGGTCTCTTACCTCTAAGTATCTCATATGGAGTTTTATTGATGGTCTTTCTAATCAAAACTCTATTAAGTATGTATGACGCGGTTTCTATGGCATGACACCAAAAAAATTTTGGTATGGATTGTTCATTTAACATTGTACGACTCATCTCTTGTAAAGTTCGGTTCTTCCTTTCAACTACCCCATTGGATTGAGGAGTGTGAGGAGCCGAGAAATTATGAGAGATTCCATGTTTATCACAAAAGGCTCCAAATTGAATTTCATTATCAAATTCTCTACCATGATCCGTTCGAATTGAGACAATTGAACATCCAAGTAGGTTTTGAAATTTTTTGCCTAACACCTTAAATTTGTTAAATGCTTCATTTTTAGCTTTTAAAAATAATGTCCAAGTATATCTTGAATAGTCATCCACTATCACTAAAGTGTAGAAGTTTCCTCCGTAACTTTGAATAGAGGATGGACCAAACAAGTCCATATGTAAAAGTTCTAAGACTCTAGACGTCGAAATCATATTTATAAGCTTGTGGCTTGCATGGACTTGCTTTCCTACTTTACATGCATCACAAAAATGAGTATCAAATTTTTCTTTAGGTAATTTCCTAACTAGTTCCTTGGATGCAATGTTTTGAATTAACCGCATATTAGCATGTCCTAGTCTCCTATGGCAAAGATTAGAATTATCTACTATGGATGCAAGATTTACTTTAGAATTAAAAGAAACATTACCGAGTTTTGTGTTCTTTCCCTTTGAGGTGATTTCAAGAATGGCATGCCTACTATCATTTTCTTTTCTTGAATTGCATGACTTAAACTTGGTGATGTCTCTAGATTGAAAGCTCGTATGTAGATTATCCTTGAGACACTCCTATAATTGAAAATACAACTCAAACTTTTAGTACCCATTGTTTCTTGGGTCCGTTATGGTTAGCAAACAAAATGCCCAAGTTAAATACCTTTGGGTCTTGAAGTAATATATATAGTTGTTCAATGTCATATCTAGAAAGAGTAGACCAAGGGTTGTTTTGAAAATGAGTTTGGTTTCGAGAATTTGATCTAACAAATCTTTGGTTTAATGAGTATGAAGGTCTCATGTTTGGTGTGGGTAAGAGAGGTCTTTGGTCTACTCGAGCGTGTTTATATCTAAAATTATTTTGTGAAATCGGGTTGTAGGATTGTTCTGTGGTTTCATTTCTTGAACTAGGTGCTTGGTAACCTCGAGTATTTACAAAATGAGTTTGAGGAATTGTAGATTTAACAAAATGTTTTGACGAAACTCCACTTTTCCTCAGAGACCTGGCGCGCTGTTGGCGCGTCACCCAGCGTGTCAGGCTCAGAGTTTTTCTGAGTTTCGTTTTGACTTTCTTTTACAAAGACTATTGGTTTGGTTAGACTCTCGGAAGTGGTTTTCCCATGTTTTGAAAATCCAAGACCTTCCTTATCTTGGGACATTTTTTGACGACTTGACATAATGTCTAAATCATTGCTACTCTTTTTAAATTTTGAAAAACTCAACGACTTTTGTTGAAGTTCAGGCACTTCTTCACTCAAAGAGGCAACCTTAAGTGTGAGATTTTCACAACTTTTACATGGTTTAACTCCTTTTTGAATAGTGACAAGTCTCTTTATTTCAACTTCGAGTTCGTTGTTTTTATGAAGTAGTTTAGAAAGCTCTTTTTCATGAGAACGTTTTTCTTTAATGGTTGATTTTAATTTTTCAAACACATCCTCATAATTTTTGAGTAGCTCCTCATTCTCCTTTTTCAATTCATTAATATCTAGATTATTTTCACAATTAGAAGAGTTACGTTGTACCTTGTGAGATTCGATTGCCATAAGACATGTAGCTTCCTTGTCCGGTTGATCACCATCTTCACTATCGCTCCATGCTCCACCAACAAAGGCTTTGTATTCTCTAGGCTTAGGACAATCACCTATGAAGTGATCTTTGTCACCACAATTAAAGCACCCGTCTTCGCGTCTTAAGCTTTCACCAACTTTGTTTCTATAACCGCTACCTCTTCTATTCTTATTTCTACGATCACGGTTACCAAACCGATTACCACCCCTAAACTTTACACCTTTTCTAAGAAACTTCCTAAAGTTTCTTGCCATAAGGTTGAATTCTTCATCATTTTCTTCCTCATCTACATCACTTTCTTCTTGGCTTTTACTACAATCACTAGTTTGATTCCTAGTAACTTTAGCTTTAAGAGCTAATGATTTAACCTTTTCCTTTTTGTCCTTGGAGACCACCTTTTCGTTTTCCAAGATCAACTCGTACACCTTTAGGTTCCCGATTAGCTCGTTAAGAGGAAGTTCCGCCAAGTTTTTGGCTTCTTCAATCGCCGTTACCTTTGGCCTCCATTTCACCGGAAGAGCTCGAAGAAACTTTCTTACATGGTTCTTGTTGCTATAGCTTGGATCAAGAGCCATCAAGCTTGTAATAATAGCATTGAACCGTGTATAACCATTATCAATGGTTTCTTCATCCGAGATCGAAAACTTCTCATATTGTTGAATGAGTCAGTCGATCTTGCAATCCTTGACTTGTAAGTTTCCTTGATGAGTAATAATAAGTGTGTGTCAAATCTCCTTTGCGGTTTTGCACGTATAGACCCTCTCGAACTCCCTTCGAGGTAAGGCATTGTAGATTGTCATCTTGGCTTCATCGTTCTTCCCAAGCTTTTTCTTCTCATCATCATTAAATCCAAGTATGGCTTTTCAACCATCAACTTTGTTTCGGGATCTTGCATCATGAAGACAAAGTTGTCATTTTGGATGATCTCCCACAACTCAATATCTTTAGACCTAACATAGGTCTCAAATCGGGTTTTCCAAAATCAAAACCCATCGGATTCTAGCAAAGGTGGTCTTTGCATAGAGCACCCCTCAACATAGTTCTCTTGAGCCATGGATCTATACTTAACTTTTTCAAAAATTTCGTTAGGTATTTAAATTTTTGAAAAATAAGTTTTTGACTTAAAACAACTTCTCGGGAAGGTTTTAACGTTCAAAAACTTGAGTATACCGCTCTGATACCAATTGTAGAACCGTAGAGGGGGTGAATATGGTCTCTTCGGCTTTTTGAGTGTTTAAAAACTTTAAGCCACAAGGAGTACCAAGTGGTTTACATAACAAAACCACTAACTCAATCACAATCCAAAGTATAGAAATCAAGTAAGTGACACCACGATATATACTGGTTCAGGATGGGGGTTTATACCATCCGTACGTCCAGTTGCGAATCCACGACACTATACTATTCACTAAGTATAATCCTTTCGGTGGACTACAAACCATTACAACTTCGCTCCACCGATATGCACAAAGATCGGCGCTCACTAAGAAGAGCTACTCCCCAACGGTATTCCGCCCTCGAAAACCACCCTCAAGGACTCGTGATTCGACTTAACCACAAAGACCAATAAGACCACAAAGACTTCCCACCGGAAGTATCAAACCCCAACTAGATCCTCAATGATCTAGGCTTGGTCACCTTGACATAAGACTTCCCTTACAACCAAATCGAATGAATAAGTGTTTGATTGTTTAATCAAGCCCTAACCTAACCTAAAGACTCGATTGTAATAGAAAGGGTATAGAGAAGAAGACCCTCGACACAATCACAATAGTGGATTAGGTTCTTGTGATTCTTCCCTTGCAAGGAGATGTGTTCTTTCAAAGATGTTATGTGAAAGATTAAGAACACAAGATAGAATTAGAGGATTGAGAGAAGAGAAATAAGAGAGAAAGAATAATGGCAAGGGGTGAGGAATACAAGAGGCAAGGGTGGGTATTTATAGGCCAAAACCCAAATTGAGAAAAGTTACTCAGAGTCTGGCGCGTCGGAGCGCTGGCAGTGCGCCAGGATGTCTGGACTTTTCTCATTTGGGATTTGGTCTTTTAAATACCCAACCTTTCTAAACCCCCAATTGTACTTCACACATTTAGACCTTTACATTATTCATCCTCAAGGTCTACCAACTCAAATAGCCAATTTGTATAAATGTTTTGTGAAGTGTTTAAGTGAAACCAATTATCAAAGAGAGAAGAGTAGAAGGGATAATTGGATAAGGGTAGTTTGGGTATTCCTCACATAGCATAGAAAAGAGAGAAAGAATATGCCATGGTACATTCCTTTGCTTGGAAAGGAAGTGTGTATGTTAGAGATAGAGAGAGGGAAGAATTTGAATTTTAAATTCAAATTTTGTGAGAGGGAAGTGAGGGAGTGAGGTTGGGTTGAGAACAAACCAAGGTTGGGTAAGAGGAGAAAGCATGGTTGAGTTAAGAAGAATATCCAAGGGAATATGCTTTGCTTGGAGGCAAAGGGGAGATGAAGGGTTGAGATAAGTTTGGATGAGTTGGAGGTGATGTGATGGAAGGGAGCCTTGGTTTGAAATTCAAATTTGAATTTGAATGTTGGAGTGTGAGAGAGTGAAGAGAATTCCCCATGTGATGAAATGAGGGTGTGAGTTGGATTGGATGTGATGTGGATGTGATGGGGAGCCTAAGAGAGAATTCAAATTTGAATTGAGAGTGAGGGAGAGAGTGAGGGAGGTTGTATGTGAGGGAGTGAGTTGTATGTGTGTAAGGGTGAGTTGGATAAGGATGGGATGTTGAGGTGGCCTTTGGCATGGATTCAAAATTTGAATTTTGAATGTTGGAGAGTAGGAGGTGGTTTGTGGTGAAGGTTTATTTGTGTTTGAAATGAAGGGTTGGATGAAGAAGATGATAAGGTGGTGAAATCTTAGTGGTTGGATTGGAATGTATAGAAGGGAATGTTTGGAAGATTTGGTGTGGGAATGTAGGTGACAAGAAGTACATGCAAGTACAAGGAATATTAGGGAATGTTGGGGATAAGATTTGGGAGAAATTTGAAATGGTAGGAGGATTAGTTTGGTGAGGATATTAATCAAATGAGTGATTAAGGTTTAATCATTTTGACATTAAGAAAGAAAAGAATTGACAAAGATGATTATGGGTTAAGAAAATCAAAGGTTACTTATAATCTAAAGTAACTCAATGTCGAGTATTCATAATCTCATAATACGTAAATTTCCACGACTCGACGTAATCAATAATCATCTTGATGCAAACAAGCTAAGTGTTTTGCATCATTGTAAAGCATATCCCATAACAGGAAAAGATGCATTTACGCAAAAGGACCTTTGATTTAGTTTGACTAATAAGGGAGTAAACCCGTTACGTGATTAGAGAAGACGTAAACACAGATTATGGCCATATGAATACTTTCACTTGATGTCACGTGAAATATATAAGTCCCCTAGGTTTAGAAAAGCATTGGCTAGAGTCGTTTATTAAAATACTTGAGTTGACGTTTTGCCAAAAACGGGAGGTTGTAAATTTCGATCCCTCTAATTCTAAAACTCGTTTCGAGTGTTCCCAATTAAGCACATAACATATTCATACCTGTATTGAAAGATCCACATTTTTCGGGTAAGGGGAAAGCCGACTTTCAAATTTCGTCCCGACCTTAACAGAAGGCTGGAGTGTTGGAGCGCTGGAAGCGCGCCAGGCCCAGTTATGGGTCGGGATGAATTTAGCTATCGTTTGTGATTTTATGTGTTTCGAAGGTTTATTTGTCATCATTAAAATATAAGGAGATCTAACTAATGTTGTCCCAACACATAGTCTGGGTAAGGGGAAAGCCGATTTTCAAAATTACAACTAACGTTGTTAAATTCTGAATTTTCTGAAGTGGTAATTTCATAGGAAAAGAGGTCAGTATCAATATTTAAGATGTTAAATTTCTCTTTCTTATAAAATCTTTTCTTAAGAGCATTCTTTTCAGACATGACCATGTAAATTTCAGGGTATGGAGATGATGCAAATTCACTTTTATCGTTAATTGTCAGTGAGGAGTTAGGCGTAAAATCCTCCTTATAACTTAGTGTGTCATCATAAACAATAGCTGGGAATTTAATTTCAAAGAATCGAAGACAATCAATGTTACCTTCACTGAGTTGTCTCCTTATCTTACCGTACTTTGCAGTTTCCCAATTGAAAACTTGATTGTTCCTTCGAGCTTTTCCAATCAGCTTCAGAATGTATTCTTCTACAGTTATATCTGATTTGTCCATTAATCTGAAATAAAACTTTCTTGGGCAATAGAAGAGTGAAACAAGCAAAGAAAATGCTAAAAAAACTAAATGAAAAATGCAAAAACACAAAACAAACAAAACAAAAATGAAAAATATGCAGAGTATACAATGAATGCAATACTACAAATACACAACAAAGTTTGTCAACTAAAAACTAAAAATTAAAACTAAATAAGTTAAACCTAAATCAAAACACTAATAGATATTTAAATATTAAACAATTCACTCCCCGGCAATGGCGCCAAAAACTTGATGTGTTCTTGTTGTAGGTATAGATTATGTTATCAAGTTTTAAATTTATATTTAGCCGACTTAACCTATAACAAACATTAACTGGCAGTGTACCCGATCAATGTAGCCTAGTTGGTTAGTAGAGTGTCGATCACTAAGAGTGGAACGTTAACACCTAAGTATCTATCAGTATTTTAATCCTAAGTTAGTTCTAATTAGACCTAATCTAACGCAAGGGGGGGTTTCAGCCGGAAAGACTGGCACGATGTTTAGATTAAGTAAACTGTAAATTAAAGTGATAAGGCGATTGACACACACGTACACAGATAGAAAACAGATGCAGATAAGAGGTCTAGCCGATAGTAAGGAATATATGTTACTCGTTTAATTGCATAGTTATATATGATGAGTACTAAAATCTATTCTCTCTCAGTGGGTGCTTACGTATATACGTATATCATTCCAATGTCTAGATCCAGTCTAAACGTCTAGATTTCGGGTATCAAGTCTTCTCAACGGACTAATCCTGTCACGATTAATCAGATCTCCGCATAAAGTCCACCTTAATGATTACTTAGTTTATGTATTATTTAACCCTTAAGGGCTTACATTAATCATGCAAACGATGTTAGTGAAGTAATTGTGCGAGCCAGTGACAAGGCACGATAAACTCTTAAAGTAATCAAAACATACGCATAAGCATCCAATAAAACATCATATATTCTTTATAAAAGCTGGAAACAATTAAGTGAGATCAAATAGTGAAAAATACGCTAACTCAACGATCAAAAGAGTACTAATACAAATTAAACGAATCTTCCTATTGAATTAAGCACTAGCAGGACCTTTTTATCGCTCTGAATTTGTCCTTCTGGTTGTGTCTTGTGTGGTCAGTCGTCGCCCTTCTGTGTGGTATATTGTGTGTCAAATTTGGCAGTCGAATGGGGTATTTATACATTCTGGAAACAGGGTCGATACGGCGTATCAGCTTAGTCTGATACGGCGTATCTAGGTAACTTCGCATGGGATCCAAGATTATTATATTCTGGAATATTCGTACACCGCCATAAGATACGGCGCACCTTCAGTCATTATACGGTGTATTCATATCTTCAATATCTTGGATTTCTGGTGAAATCTTGAGATTGATACGCCGCATCTCTGGGATGTTATGCGGCGTACCTGGAGTAAAATAAGTCAGATCTTATGACGTTGACCAAGGTTTCATATACGGCGCATGGGATAAATCCATGCGGCGTATGCTTCAAAGTCAGGCAATGGTCTTTGTAATCGTCTAAGTCTTGATATACGGCGTATCTGTCTAGAATGATATGGCGTATCTTCCTTCAGTTCAGTAGACTTTTCCACTTTGATCCATTTTGCTCCAATTTACGTCCAAAATAGCTAACTTTCACCAAATGCTTGTTTACAACTGAGATTTACAAAGGTAAGCGATTAAGTATCAATTCTCACATAAAATAAAATAAAACAAGCGATAAACATATGATAAATGATGCTAATAAAATGTTGTTATTTGATATCATTAAGGTGCTAGCTACTTCTTAACCTTAACAGATGATTTCAGTCGTTATGGTTATGTTTACTTGCTTAAACATAAACATGAAGGGTTTGAAACATTTAAGGTTTTCAAGAGTGAAGTAGAATTGCAACTAGGAAAGAAGATTAAAGCTCTTCGATCCGATAGAGGTGGTGAATATATTAGCCAAGAGTTTAAAGACTATCTTTATAAGTGTAGTATTGTCCAGCAGCTCACATCTCCTTATACACCACAACAAAATGGTGTATCTAAGAGAAGAAATCTTACATTGTTAGACATGGTACGATCAATGTTTGACATGGTGCGATCAATGTTTAATCTTACAACTCTTTCCTTTCCTTATCCTTTTCGCATTCTAAATATGGTTCCGACCAAGAAGGTTGATAAGACACCATATGAGATATGGCATGGTAAAGCTCCCAACTTGTCTTATTTAAAGGTCTGGGTTTGTGAGGCGTTTGTTAAACGTGACTCACCAGATAAACTCCAACAGAGATCTGTTAAGTGTATCATTGTAGGATACCCAAAGGAAACGATGGGTTACTACTTTTACTTCCCACCTAAAAACAAAGTAATTGTTGCTAGGTATGGAGACTTCCTTGAAAGGGATCTCATATCTCAAGAATTCAGTGGGAGAATTTATGATTTGGAAGACGATCAAGAAGATACATCACCTTCTGAAAACACTAGCCAACTTCCTGTGGAACCTGAAAGTCTGGGTCCTCCACCTGAAGTTATTCCCATTCGTAGGTCTGTAAGGACTACACGTGCTCCTGAACGTCTATGTTTAAATGTAGAAGTTGAGGAAAATATGTTATGGGATCTTGGAGAACCTGCTAACTATAAGGTTGCCATGGCTGATCCTGAAAAGGACAAATGGCAATTTGCAATGAATAGGGAAATGCAATCCATGAAAGATAATGATGTCTGGATTGAAGTAGACCTTCCTCCGAATGTTAAAGTCGTTGGAAGTAAGTGGCTCTTCAAGAAGAAAACTGACAGGATGGTAATGTACACACCTATAAGGCTCGTCTGGTAGCTAAAGGCTTTACTCAAACCCATGGGATATCAACAGAACCCAGGTGGAAAGCACTAGCATGCTGTTAAGAACATTCTCAAGTACTTAAGGGCTACTCGAGTTATGTTTCTAGTGTATGGGGGAAATCCAGATGCAAAACTTGATATTACGGTTTCTGCGATGCGTCCTGGCAATGTGATAAACATGATACGAAGTCTCAGACGGGATATGTCTTTGTCATTAATGGAGGAGCAGTAGACTGGAAGAGCAAGAAGCAGAGTACAATTGCGATGTCTGCAACAGAAGCTGAGTACATAGCTGCTTCAGAAGCTGCGATGGAAGCTGTTTAGATTAGGAAATTCATTTCAGGGTTCGGAGTTATGCCTTCAATTGAATTACCTATAAATATGTATTGTGATACATTTGCTGCAATTACATTCGCCAAT
Organism: Artemisia tridentata subsp. tridentata; assembly: GCA_021014915.2. NCBI lineage: Eukaryota > Viridiplantae > Streptophyta > Magnoliopsida > Asterales > Asteraceae > Artemisia > Artemisia tridentata. The sequence goes on along the minus strand of CP139505.1, from coordinate 135,917,908 downwards.
GAACCTAGAGTCATAAAGGGTGACAGACATTTCCAACGGAAATATCACTATGTTCGACAACAAGTTGAAATAGGTGAAATTAATCTACTCAAAGTTCACACAGATGATAATCTAGTTGATCCATTCACGAAGGCTTTACCTAAGGAAAAGCTTACTCAAGTTGCCAATGGCATTGGACTTCGTTTAGTTAGTAGTTTCATGTAAATTTGTGGTTATGTATTTGGATAAAGGATGTTATGAACAATTATTATTTTAATAAAATAAAATATTTATTATGTTTATTTTTCATTTATAATATTGTATCCTATATTTGCATGTTTAATCCGTGAATAACTTATGTTATTCTAAATAATCTGTTGTCAATCAATGATATGGGAATATCATTGAATTAAGACAAATCTTAGTTTTGGTATAATATACTTATGTATATTGATGCGTGGACATGCCAAATTCACATGATATTCAATGAATTGAATGTAGGACAGATCCCAACTGCATGATTGTACTTTATGGATCTATGTCATTAAGTAAATCATGAATATTTATCCTAAGACTTGAGATACTAGAAAATTCTCATGGGTGTAGCACATTTTCTGTAAGATAGTCTAATGCTATCCGTAACTAGTAGTTATAAGGGTTATTTTCAGAAGAGAAAATTTGTTCTTTCAAATTTGTTTTGAAGTTTAATACTGCTGGGCCCCTCGTAGGGTTGACAAGATGTTTGCATGGCCGTGCCCAAGATCTATCTGGAATACGTTCAGATGATTTGGTAATCTTGCTCAATCAGATATAACGAGAAACAGAATAGTTAATTATGGAATGACTAAGATCCATATCTATATTAACATGATATTAGTAACAAAAGGATAAGTATAATAATGAATCATTAAAAGGTTTCCTAGGAAACCACACTCAGGGTCGTTCTGGGGGCATTGGGGTGTTAAGCTAGACTAAACAATGTCATTACTATATTAAGGTATATCCAAGTGGGAGCTGTAAGTTTTGTGGATATAAATTAATATACGTATGACCGGATTCGAACACGAGTCAATGGGATTGCATACTTTACGTATGAGAGTCGATGTTCAAATAATTAATATAAAATGTTATATTTAATTATTAAATCACAAATAACGACTAACGGACTTTAGTAATTAACGGCAATTGACTAACGATCATTAAATGTTAACTTAAGGGACTAGAGATGAAAATAGTGGTCAAGAAGGATCCGGAACCCTTTAGTTTACAGATGCCGGTCGGTTTGAGGTATGGGAAGCCCAATCCCACTCAAACTTGGTCTCCAAGTTATCACACTATAAATACAAAGACTTGTATTCATTGTTTAATAATTTTGGATCACCAAAGAACCCTAACTTCTCTTCTTCTCTCCTCCCTTTGAGTAGGGATGGCAAAAAAAACCCGACCCCGACGGGGAAACCCGAAACCCGAACTAATTGGGGAGGGGCGGGGCATGCTAATCGGGTTACGGGGCGGGTTTGGGAATTAGACGGAGATTTTAATCGGGTTTGGGGCGGGGAGCGGGGAATCCTCGCCCCGCCCCAACCCACCCGATTAATATATACACATATACAAATATATCTATACCTATATAGTATTTTGTTAGTATTTACATAATAAACAAATATTACTCTAATATTATTAGTTTTTTTATATTTGTAAGAATGCAAAATTGTGATTATAGAAACTCGTTTAGTGTCATATTTTTAAATTTTAATTTTTGACGGTTATAATTTGTCGTTATTTATATATAATACTATCGTTGAAAACTTAATAAGGCTTGTTTGTAATTTATCATTAATAGGTCCGTTATTTATAACGGTAAATAACAATAAATGTGAAATGGTGCGGCTTTAATCGAGAATTGCACCTAAATAGGACAACCCGATAAGATCCCCGATTAACACGGGGCGGGTTTGGGGGACCATCACGCCCCAACGGGGCGCCCCGATTAGATCCCCGATGGGGATCGGGGCGGGTTTGGGGAGAAATTTGGTAATCGGGTTTGGGGATGGGGATGGTCGCCCCGCCCCGTTGCCATCCCTACCTTTGAGCTTAGCCGATCGTACCTCCCCCTAAACCCTTAGGGATCGATTTTCTTAAGCTCAAAACAAAGTGTTTGCTTTGTTTTGTGATTCAAGAACCTAGCTTTTCGCATCGAATCGTTAGTAATACGTGTGTACAAGAACGTAGAGCAAACACACTTGTGTTTGATTGGTTTTTAGTCGACTTTTGGTAGTAGTCGATATGCATAAACCCTAAGTTTAGGGTTTATTGATTCTTAGTTCTTGTTTGCTTGGATTTGCTTAAAGGTACACACTTTATTTTTGTTTCGGTTAACTAATTACAAGTATTTGATTCTTAGCTTCCGTTGCGTGTTTTGATGTTTTATGTTTAATTTATGCTTGCCATGATATTAAAATTCCAACACAAGCACCAAATAACAATAAGAGCAATGGGTGTGGAGCTCGCCATGTCTCGCCGAGGGTGACATGGTAGCTCGCCACAACTCGCCATGATACTACCCCTTCTTGCCGTGGCTCGCCATCAAACACTTACTCGTCTACACGGCGAGGTTGCAATATGTACTTTGTGTCAGTTTTAATGTACGGATGTATAAATATATATAGTTGAAGATGTGAAAAAAAATAAAATATGAAGTGGTGGGACACAAATAAGTAAGTTGTGGTTATGTTATGATAAGGGGGGTTGTAAATAGAGATTTGTCATGGTGACGTGGCACCCCGTAAGACCCAAATGAGTAGTTTTGGGATGTCATGACACCCATTGCTCTAACCAAGATAGCAACCAGTTGACCAGTTGACCTAAATGAGTCTGATCAACACGCACGAGTCAATATAGTATCTATTGATCTATCGAACATACCATTCACTCATAAACAAAACTTAAGATCCGATTTATTGTCATTTCTAGTTTTTGTTTTAAAAAGAAGAAAAGAATATCCATTTGCAAGGCTTTTGGATAGCTTTCAACACCGGTAGCTTGAAGACTTTGTTTTGCTTGATGTCAAATTCTTCATCAACAAACTTTCTTTAGTTTTATTATATATATTTTCACTGCACTCTCAAGCTTTCGCGATTTTGCCGATCAGACTGCGGGGGTGTATTAGACTATAGGTTAAGATAGTCAGCTCAAGCTCGATTTTAGACTTAGGGTCTGTTAGGGTTAGTGTTTCCTTTATGTGTCGTGTAATCTGTATAAACTGTGGCTGGATAGAATATTTAACTTATGGGGTTTCATATTATTCAACAATTTCAACTTAAATCATCATATAATCCCAAGTATTGGGAGTGGTATAGAAACAAGTGCATGTCCTTCAAGTATATGTTTCATTCTTCATGAATTATGGCATATCTTGCTCAGTTCTTTGGATATATTTTTCTTTTTTTTCTTTATGCTTAAACGAGGTTGAAAATTATATCTTTCATTTGGCTTGCGAGGTTGCATGTTCGATTTAATACATTTGTAGTCATGTTTGCGGCTCTATGCTAGATCTAATGTTAAAATATAGGTGTGTTGTTGCTTTCCCACTTTGGTGAAGTTATTTAATACCCAAACCAACCACGATAAAAGGAAGCATCAATTTCATGCATATGGGGTATAAGTCGGTGAACAAAAGGAGCCATTTTGTCATTGTATTCATGAATGTTGAAAATTGCAAGCAGGATATTCTACCTGCATTTCTCCAAAGGGAAGATGTTATTTTCGAGTGAGGTGCTAAATAGTTTGAACATTGTCTCTCACATACAAATTTTAGGACTACCCGTACGTGGCATGCGTTGGTCAGCGTTGCTTGTTGTCAACATTACTCATAAAAATATTTCACCTATATTTTTATTGGGTTAGAAGTTATCATGATAGGGAGAGGATTTGTAAACTAGGTAATTGATTTGCACACTTTAATGTATAACCCGTCAAAACAGTAGATATTTATAGTATTAATTGTTTAATGTATAAAAGTATAAATCATTATCTGCCCGATGAAAAGATTTTGTATGCAATTAATTCCCATAATCATAACCATATATGTATCCAAATCAAATAAGATTTCTTAGAGAAGAATTGACATGATGCATAATTACAAATATATGAAATGGCCTATGGATCACATCAACTACATCTTGTCTTTAAAAACCATAAATGATCCAAATTGAAGATGATAATTATTACGATGATAAGTGGGGATATGATGTGATGCATGCAAAATTAGTGTGTGATAATGAATTGTTGTTTCTGGCCTGTCCAAGTCCAACACATGATAGGAATCTCCACACGTGTTGTTAGTTTGACTATTTGTTAAGTACTTTTTAAAGCTGTTTATGAGTTGTTATATGTGGTCCTTCTCATAAAAACAAACACAACCATGTTTTTTGGTCACCCTAAATATACTTGGTCTAAAAACACTCATTGTCACTCAAATTAATTTGTTTATATTTATATTGTTATCGAATGATCTTTATAAGATATTCTTCTTCTTTTATGTAAAATTAAAATACTTACAGTATATTACTAGGATGACATCTTCTACTAATTTAGCCTGTCAAGAGGCTAGAAAATATGGTACCTTGTAATACCTTTAACAAATTACATTGTTACAAGTAGGGGCGGAACTACATGTAACCCAGGGGTAGCGGTCGCTATCCCTGAACTTTTACCCGGTAGTAGAATTTTTGGCTATTTTTTACGTTTTTTTACGTTTTTTTGCGATTTTTGGCCATTTTTTGGCGATTTCGCTACCCCTGAAACAAATTTTCGCTACCCCTAAACAAATTTTCGTATTTCGCTACCCCTGAACTTGGCTCCTAGTTCCGCCACTGGTTACAAGCGTAGTTTGGATCCAAGATACATTCATATCAAGAAAACGAAAGTGTCTTAAACTCATCTTCTAAAGTGTCTTTCATGAGGACAGAGCCGTAGCCGGTATTTCACTAATGGGTAATGGGTTGGTCGAGATGTACCATAAAACAAATAATACAACCGGTCATCATATATAACATAGGTGCTAACCAAGTAGCAAATAGTTGTAATGTAAATAACCAAAGTTACACACAAAAAAAAACATGGTGCACCATGAGCATAGATGACTATTATGGTATGATGACTAATTATCTATTTGTTGGGCCAAAATGGTATGAATTTGTAATGAGCTACAAATACTTATATAAACACTGATAGCTTCTTGGTTAGATTTTGGAAAACTTTGTATGAATAATCCTAGCTAGGTATACACTTTTCTCTAGCTAAAATTCTAAAGAAAATCTCTAATATTGAGAAGCTGTCTCTAATACACTGGTGACAACTTTATGCTTAGATTGAAGGTTTAAGTATTTATCTGAAAAAGATCGGATACAATCATACAAATAATAATTTATATAATTACTAGACAACTTACTACAGTGAAATATGTTGAAATGGTCCAAAAAACTATAAATCCACTACTCCACCAGACAACGTTTTTACTACTCCATTACTCGAACCTTTTATGGCCTTTACTGCATGGTGCCATCCATGGTCCCCTATACCGAAATGCAAGGACGGAAACAGAACACAAAATGACCATGTGCTTTTAAAATAGACTAAACAATACTACAAACACAATTAATTTTTAAGGACCGAGCGCCACAAAATTTATGGGTGATCCGATACCCTTTGGGACCCACCCTGGTTCCGTTAGTGACCAAATGCATGCCATATGTTTATCTCGAGACAGGGCTGAATAAATATTTAAGCTGGTTAAGTGTCAACGTTGAAGTGAATAAAGTATATATATCACAGATATTAACTAGGCATGGTAATTTTTATAGCTTTATTGTAACCTTGAGGAGCCAGATTTACATATTTTTTTTCTGTTGTTTGATAAGGTATTGTATAAGAAGATAATCCAATCACTATTCAACCTGGCTTTTCATTATTTTTTGTTTCACAGACTACTTGAATCTCTATGGTAATATGTGCTGCTGACCGTCACTACAAGCATATATAGTTGCTCAAGTTGCAAGATAGTTGTTTATAATAAGAAGAACAGGAAGCAATGTTGTCCGTCGGATGTATCAATTATCGCTCGCAATTTTACTAATCTTTGGCAAACTGTTAAATGTCCTTCAGTTGCTAAAGTTAGAAATTGCACAGCTCTTAGCCGCAACAAGTAGTCAACATGCATGAATACAGAGGATACGGCAATTTTGCAGCAATACCTTACTAAATTGCAAATTTGACCCATTTTACTCTCAGATTTGTCTTTTGTACCTTCTCATCTGTTGGTGAAGGATAAATGGTCAAACCAGTTGTAACATGCCGTATATCAAGAGGTAGCGTCCAAATAGCTTCTCACAAATACACAGACAAACCACATGCCGTATATCAAGAAAAGGTAGCGTCCAAATAGCTTCTCACAAAGACACTGACAAACAATGTGTGCATTCGGTTTCTATAAAATAATGAGTCATTACAAAGGCATGTCATTACATTATTGCGAACAACATAAACACAAATATAGTGCTTCTATTTTTCAATCTATAATTATACTTATAAGGTAACATCTCATTCCAACTTCTTTTCAACTCCGCATATTATTTAGTGGTGAACATACACGAAACCAGTAGATATTTGTCCATTTCATCTTACAACCGCGATTTTGCTTGATCCAGTGGAGCACTCTGCATTGCAACCAAAACTTCATATCATATTTTCGGCATTACAAAATTTTCAATAGTAGTTAAGGAGAAAGATTATAAGAAATTCTAACCAGAGGAGCCCCGAGTGCAGCTCTTTCGGCTAAGTGGGCACATGGCTTGAAGAACCCTCCGTATGTCTTTGACCACTCCTCGAGCCTCCCATATATGTATTTAGATCCTACCTTATCCGCCCAGAACATAACCCCTCCCCTGTGCAAAAACAGAAGTTGATAGCTTTTTACCATTATTCACGCTTTTTATTTGCTAGTACTTTCTCACCGAAATATGCAATTTTAACCATTTGATGCAACAGGTTGCGCACTTTGGTAGATTGCACACTTTGGTACATATGGCAACCATGTTGCATCCATGGTCAAATCTCTATGTAACATATACTGTTAAGAAGTGAATATTGCATTTTCTTGCACTTTGTGAAGTCGCTAAACAGAATGTTAAATAAACCATGTTTTGATGATTGGCAGGATATGATACCTGTAAGGTGGAAATCCCATTCCCATAACACCAGCAATGTCCAAATCAGCTGATTTCACTGCAATACCCTCTGCATATACTCGACAAGCCTCGTTTACGACAGGAAAGAATATCATCTCTATTATGTCCTTATCCGACAATTTCGCAAGCTGAAACCAAATTAAATACCAATATAAAAAGCTATCTAAATTTACACACTTATGTTTTACATTCACACAATCTAAATTGGTCGTCACAAATTAATCTCCACAATTTTTAGTGTGGACTAGTTTTATATATTTAGCAAGCTTATAAAGATTCATAATTTTCATTTATTTTCTTGCGACCAATTCTTATACTTCTTACACGTTTACAGAGTGTTATAAACTAGACAAACGATTACTTGTCTCCATAAGCCATAAAGAGAGTGTAGAGTATATTACCTTAGGATCAACGGAGACGCCCGACATTTCTCTTGCCTTCTCGATGTATTTCTTGATTTCGGGATCGGGACTCGCTTTCCGCTTATCATTGTACACATAGAAACCTTTGCGAGTCGATTCACCTACACAATTTAACAAACTCCATAAAAAAAACTAAAAAGCCAAAAAACCAGCACCACATTCAAATCTATATATGAAGAGTAATATACCAGCTCGTTTGTCCTCTTGCATGAGCGGAATTAACATCGATTTATAAGTTCTTTCCGGGAAATTTACAATATATTGTCCGCCAGTTGCCACCGCAACACCAAAGCCGACAAGATCACACAATCTAAAGGGGCCCATTGGCATTCCAAACTTTGTAATTGCTCTATCGATTTTATAGAGATCGGCCCCATGTTCTACTAGCAAAAGAGCCGCTTGAGCATACGGGAAGAACATTCTATTGACAGCAAACCCGGTGCAATTCCCAACCACAACTGGCGTCTTTCTTATCTTTTTCCCGACATCCAATAAGTCCACCACTGCTTGAGGTGATGTCTTAGACGTACGAACGATTTCCAAAAGTGGCATCACGTGAGCAGGGCTGCATTGCAATCAAAAAGTTAATTGAGGAAACTACTGAAAATTTTGTTTTTTGTTTTTTTTAAATATGCAAGTATCTACTAAAAGTTAACAGGGCTTTCAATTTTGGGTTTTTTACACAAACATGACAGCAAAAACATCTTGTAATGACTCAGTTATACGAAAAATAGCAAAATGACACAAACATCACAGCTGACAAACATTTGTTGGTTTTTTATGCAAAAACCCCAAACTAATACAAAAGAGTAATGAGTAACAAACTAACAATCGATTACCTGAAAAAGTGTGCGCCGATTATTCTATCCTGAGAATTTGTCTTCTCACCGATTAAATTCAAGTCAATTGTTGAGGTGTTACTTGCAAGTATGCAATTTGGAGAGCAATACTTTTCCAAGTCAGAAAATATTTGTTGTTTCAAAGAGACATCCTCGATAACAGCCTGTTTGGTCAAGATGGAAAGAAACTTATTATTCCATTCAGGCAAGTTAGGTAACACGTTACCAGTTCAAATTAAAAAAAAAAAAAAAAAAGTCAATTATAGTACGAATTGGATAGACCAAAACCACTTTTTGTCCATTTTAGAAAGAAATGGCATTGGTTTAGGACGAAACAAGTCATTCGGGTTGACCCAAAAACACCTTTTGTCCATATTTCAGAAAAAGGTCAACTATAGAACGAGTTGGATATGCCATAAGCACTTTTTCTCTATTTCAGAAAGAACTGGTTTGGGTTTGGGATGAAACGGGTCATTCATTCGGGTTGGACCAAAAAAACCTTTTGGTCCGTATTTTATAACATTTGTAAACTGTAGTAAATAGTTAATGCAGTAAAAGAACGAAAAACAGAACTATTACAATAATGTTGACTTCTGTATAAAGCCATTTAGAAGGTTGTATATATTAAGAAATACACCTCGTGCAACATTTGAATCATTCGACACATTCAGCCCGTTTGACTTGTTCTCATTTTAGCTAAATATTGTTATTTAGCCTGTTACAGAATTAAAAAAATTAACCCAAATAGACCCATTTAGAAGTCATGTTTTCCATTTTCTGACTCGCCAAATGGGGTACACAAACATATAATGAAAATACTAAATTCTCAAAATAAAAAGTAATCTAATACCTCTATCACCATGTCCACATCCTTAAAGCTTTCATAGTCAAGAACACCTTTGAGACGAGACATAGTTTTCTCAAACTTTTCTTGAGTCAGTTTACCTTTCTTAACGCTACTCATCAGATTGGCTGCATATATAATATTTAACATCAATACAAAAGTAATTAACCATATATTAAGAGATCAAAAGTTCGTACCTTTGACTCTGCCTAATCCACCTTCTAAAAACTTCTGATTGACCTCTTTTAAGACAACTTCAAACCCACTTTGAACAAGAGCGGTTGCTATTCCCGACCCCATTAGACCTCCTCCAAGAATAGCCACCTTCTTGATCTGTCTTGGCTTCAGACCCCTATCAGTCACCCCTGGTACCTGTTAACACAAACATAACAAAAATTAATCTTTACTCAGTTTGACCATTCAACACTTCGATTTCATAGAAGACCCCTCCTGTTTACATGGTGTGTGGATAAACCATGGGCCCACAAGATAGCAAATGGTCAAAAAATAGTAATATACAATCAGTTTTATTTCATTTCTATCATCGTATTTTCATCCAGTAGTCAAAGTTAAGGAAAAACGTTACTGGTCATTTTAGAAGACTATGACCATAATACCGTTAAAGTGATGACGCTTGCAATGACCTGGCTGAAAACATTTTGAGTGGTATTATGGTCTATCTTTATGGAAAATGGATATAATGGAAAATATGTACTACCAGATGTGTATATGTCTAAGATGACCGCTTGATCCAGACCATATTCTAAGATGTTTCCACCTATGTCATTGCAAGTATCATGTCTTAAAGATGTTTTGGCCATATAGAAAAAGGACCAACGACTACCATATAACATTTTTCACAACTCCAATGACTATAATGGACCAGACCAAAAACCGTCTAGACATGAACAGAAAACAGAATAAAACATTGCTATTATTTGACGTTACACCCTGCATCATAATAATAACACTCTTAATAAAAAACATAATTACAAAAATAAATAAAGAATATACCTTGGTAGTGCCACGTTGAGCAAAGAAGAAATGAAGCAAGCTCTTGCAAGTATCAGAATTTAGAAGAACTTGGAATTCATTATATTCCTGTATATTACATCGACAAAGTCGCATTATAATGGGCAAGTAATGGAAATTTAATATTTAGACCAAAAACAAACCTTCATTAATCCAACACGAGGGCCAGAGACTATGCCTTCTTCAATCACATCAATGCAAACTTGTGGGTGTTGTAGATTAGGTGCTTGTCTACGAGCTTGAGTTCTAGCAAAATTTAGTATTTCACGTGCCTCACCAAGAGGCTCCAACTTATCTGTCCTGTAAAGACTTGAAACCCATGGTTTTCTACGCTCTAGTATATCCAATGCCCATCGACGAGCAGTGTCTACCAACTCATCTCCTGTCACAACTGCATCCACGAGCCCTAAGTTATGAGCTTCTTCTCCCCGAACTGCCTTTGATGTCTAGAGAGAAAGAGAGATCAATGGCTTAACAAGGATATAAAACAATATATCGGCTCAGCCCATGAAAATTGCAACATTTGACCCAAGATACTTTTTGTAAGATCGCGACCCAAGTGTAAAGTATCTAAAAAAAGATTCGGGTCAAAATGGGTACGGGACTACGGGTTGATCCAAAACACTTTTTGTTCAAACAATCTTTAACTTCGTAGATAATTAGAGTCGGTTATAATTCTTTTATTAAGATGTTTCTTTTTAAAATAACTTGTTTAGGACGCTTTATCACCTAGGAAATTTAACTCGTTTTCTTTTAGAAGTAACTTTTACTTATTTGACCGTTAGACATAAAACATAAGCTGAATCGACCCGTTCATAGATAAATGGATCTAATGTCTAAAATTCCCTTCAATGATGACGAAGAAAATAACTTGCAATCTTGTCAACGCAAACCAATATCGTCTTACCTTTTGTTTTCATAATGATGTACAAATAAATATACTGAAAACTTTCTGAAAAAGTGGAAAGACAAGACATGTATATTTAACTTTTACGAGACATCACAAACTTAAAAATGTTGCTATTTTCACAGATGCTGAGATAAACAAACACAAATTCTGGTGGATTTCAACATATAACACATACCAACATCATTTCAAGGGCCTTTGCAAGACCAACTAGCCGTGGAAGCCGCTGAGTTCCTGAGATTACTCAGAAACATAAGTGATAGATCATTTTTGTCTTTGCTTTCTATATATACTGCATAATATAAAAGAGCTATACCTCCAAATCCAGGAATAATACCGAGCTGCAGTTCAGGCAAACCTAACTGAGCAGTGGAAGTAGCTATTCTAGCATGGCAAGCCTGATACAAAATCATGAACGTTTATAACAAATTTTTAAAAGAAGTATAATTTCACATAAATTAAAAAAAAAAAATATATATATATATATATAAGTAGTATATATATATATATATATATATATATATATATATATATATATATATATATAAATTATATATATATATTTATATAAGTAGTGCATACCATTGCAACCTCCAATCCTCCCCCTAAAGCTAGCCCGTCAATAGCAGCAACAGACGGCTTTCTTGCAGCTGAGACAGAAGGATAAATAACGAAAATATTTATCAATTAAAATCAATTAAAAAAATAATAGTTTAGAAATGCCACCAGGATGAACCATATAAAGAATATACCTTCCACGGTATCAGACAAAATATCAATCGATACATAACCAGGTTTTGATGCCAGTCCTGTCGACATCGCTGCCATACATAAAACCAACTTAAGAAAACATGAAATTTTGCAAAATGTCATAATGAATTAACACAAAGATAAAAATGCATTGTACACAGTATGCGTACATTTGCCATCTTGCAGTCCACCAAACGCATTGATGTCAAAACCACCGGAAAATTTTCCTTTTGCACCTGTTCCAATTATTTTAGAAGTTAGAAACTTATATTTGTAAATAAATATCAAATAAGCAACCATAAAATATTGTAAAATTTACCTGTAATAACTATTGCCTTCACGTCGTCCCTTTGCAAGGCTTGATCAAAATTTTCTTTTAAGCTATTTAGTACTGAAAATAAAGAGGGAAGTATAATGTCAATATGATTAGCAAACGGCAACATAGCAAAAAAGTTATGACCCAACTAGATCATGCATGAATTTAAGTAGTAGTTGTACTATAAATTTCAGACGCGCAAAAAAAAAAAAAAACAGCCATGTTTTATGTTAGCATATCATTTGTCGGTCCATGGATCATGCTTATGCAGAGTTACTAGTAAGACCTCGTGAGACTCCTAAAAACTCTTAGTGCCAATACCTCACCCATCACGCTATATTCATGCCTCAACAAATCACCCTTCTTGTCACCACTAACTGCTACTCAATCATTACATACGGAGATTCTACATTACTCTCCTACCCCTGATATGAATAATGTGAAGTTTGTGCTTGGTACCTCGTTCATTCGAAAGACTTATTTTTAATTTCAAATTTTTAATCAGTAATATTTAGGCTAAAAAATGATACAAGTTTCTTCATAATTTCTTTTTGTTATAGTCGACTATAATTATCTGTTTATCATCCTCAAAACTTCCAAATTCAAATAATTTAGACGTCCTCTTAATCTAAATGTAAACTAAAACTGTAACCAAACTTGCCAACTTGTTATAAAAAAATCGAAAGAATTTCCCAACTTATATTATCATCTACGTTTATATCAATCGGCAATTAAAATGAAGTGAATAGTTGTCTTTTACTCCTATTTTGTTTTTATAACAAACTTAATACGGAGTATAAGATATTTTATTTTATACGAGTCGAAAACTACTTACTGAAAACTGCTTATCTTACCCAAATAAGCACTTTTGATTGATCGTCCAAAAACGCCAAACTACTAATCCGCAGCAGCAGCAGTTTCGCATATAAAAATAACCAATCCCAAACACCCTCTAATATATTTATTAGAATTCTAGTATAATTACCTTATTTCCTTAACTTATTTTTTACTCTACTGATGAAAAATATAGATCACAAATATTAATATTACACAAAAAAAAAACTATAGACTAAAATAAAAACAGTAAAGTAATAAAAAAGTGATCAATGTTAATACCATCAAAGGCAAGAGAATTAACAGGTGGATTAATAATGGTGATGACAGCAACTCCATCTGACCCAACTGAGATCGTTGTTTTTCCACCCATTTTGTTGTTTTATAAAAAGCTTTTTATAAACTTTTTGTGCGAGTGTGTTTGATATGAAATGAAAATGGGTTGGTTTTTAATATGGGTTTTGAAGAATGGGGTTAAAGGTTTGGTCGTTGGGGTGGTTGCAGTATTATGGTACGGTGTCGTATTGGATTACTATTAGATTGGATTACTGACTGACGTGTGGATGATTCTTTGTGTTACTACTTCACGCGCCTTTTTTGGAGTATGGATTTGTTTAGCTCACTAGTCACTAGAATACACTATTTTGGTCATTTTTTATTTTGTTATGAATCGAAGGAATAACTTGTTTGACATTCACAAAAAAGGTCGACTCGTACGGAGCTTGAACCATTAGACCACAGGGTGCAGCTCGCCTTCATGCTCGCCGTAGCCACGTGGACCTTCGCCATACTTGCTCGCTGCACCATGGAATCTCGTCGTTGCTCGTTGAACAAGAATTGCTCGTCTGGACGACGAGCAATAATTCTGACAATATGAACGTGGGCATGTTTATTTATTGGAATAATTGTAACTTTATTGAAATGTAAAAGTAATTTTCTTCTCTATATATACATACAACACATTACATTTTAGAAAACACTAACTTTAAAAAAAAAACACCGACACATAAACATTACCAAAAAATATGAGTAATGAATCTTGGTCCGGCGAGGATGATCTTGAGGAGTTGGAAGAGATCGATATGCTTCTTCAAGAATTCGAGAATGAGCAACAACAACAGCAACAACCCGAAAGTAGCAGACGCACATCCATTCCCCGAGAATACGAAGCTGCTGAAGCACGGCTCATGCGTGATTATTTTGGTGACAATCCAAAATACCCGGAACAATTGTTTAGGCGTCGTTATCGTATGAGCCGTAATCTATTTTTACAAATAGTTCAAGGTATTGAAACATACATTCAAACTCATCATCCTCTTCCAAGTCACTTTGATTTCTTTAGGGTCCGGCCAAATGCCGCAGGTCTAATGAGTTTTAGTGTGATCATGAAATGCACAAGCGCCATACGCCAATTGGCGTACGGCTTAGCGGCTGATGCATTGGATGAATATTTACAAATGGGATCACGCTGTGCACGTGATTGTTTAGATAACTTTACTATGTGCATAATCCAGTTGTATATGGGTGAGTATTTAAGAAAACCAGATGAGAATGACATTCGTAACTTGTACTACGCGCATAACGCGGTTCATAAGTTACCGGGGATGTTGGGAAGCATCGATTGTATGCACTGGGAATGGAAAAATTGTCCTAAATCATGGCAAGGCCAGTTTCACCGAGGTGATAAGAAGTATCCAACCATAATGCTTGAAGCCGTTGCTTCATATGATTTGTGGATTTGGCATGCATTTTTTGGGGTAGCGGGCGCGAACAACGATCTTACGGTTTTGAATAATTCAAACTTATTCGACGACCTACTTGATGACATCGCACCCGAGGTTCCGTTTGAAGTCAACGGGCGTAAATTCAAAAAAGGGTATTATCTTGCCGACGGTATTTACCCGGAGTGGTCTAGTTTTGTTAAATCATTCACGGTTGCGCATACCCAAAAAAATGCCGTATTTAAATCCAAACAAGAAAGCGCTCGAAAGGATATCGAGAGAGCTTTTGGTGTCCTACAAGGACGTTGGCATATTATTGCCCAACCGGCGCGAGCATTTACGATTGGCAAGCTACGGAGAATTATGTACACGTGCATCATATTGCACAACATGATTTTGAAGGACGAAAATTTTGCCATTTCTGATATTAGTGAAACGTATATTTGTCCGCGAATAAATTTACAACGGACATGGATTGAGCGATGCGATGTGCAAAGAAAAAAAGGGAAGGAACTACGCGATAAACGCGTACACGCAAACCTTCAACGAAACCTTATCGAGCATGTTTGGCAAATAAATCAATGGGAAGCATATCAGGAGCAACAACAACAACAACAACAACAACATCCTTTTGAATAAAATGTATGTTGGAATAAAATGTATGGTATTATTATTTGTTGTATCGTTTTCTTAATTTCCGTATCGTTTTTTTTTTCCGTATCGTAACTTTATGTTTAATGTTTGTTGGAATAAAATGTATGGTATTTTTATTTGAATAAAATTAGTTTTAGTTTATTTGTATATTTGATAAAAGAAAAAAAAAAAAAAAAAAAAAAAAAAGGATAGTGGTGGGGCCCTAATGAGTAAGTTGTAGTTAGTTGTATTGGGGAGGGGGTTGTAAGTTGTGGTGTGTTGTGCTGATGTGGCATGCTGTGGGGCCCGAATGAAGAGGAAGAGGTGCTCACTGCACCCCCTGCTCTTACAGAGCTTGAACCATTAGGGAGTCGAAGTATCAATAATTAATTTTAAGAGGCTACATGGTAAAATATTTTTTTTACGCTAGCTCAATGAACATGTTTACACTAAAAACAATTGTTTTTGGAGGGGCTAAATACCACCCCACATAAATAAGTGTAAAAATGGCATAGTTGTAAGATTAACATGAGGCTGGTCACAGTCGATGACCCAAGTGACCTGGGCCACCGGCTGTCACGTCAGCTTTCTTTATCCAGCGACCAGACATGATCAAAGTACCACAGTCGATGACCGATTTTTATTTTTATTTTTAATCAAACATTTAAAAAAAACTTAAAATTCATTAAAAATAAAAACATTACAATACTAAATTAAAAATACGATAACGATTACAAACATAAACTAATCATTTAAGTTGTAGCGAGCTTTGATTTGTGTCTTAAGCTGCCTAAGATGATTTTGGTGTCGTTCGGGCAAAGTTTGGTCGATTTTTGAGTAGTAGAAGATCAAATCTTGCTCCCGTTTTGTTATGTCCATAATTTCGATTTGTTTTCGTTGGAGTTCCATTTTCTCTCTTTTTATAGCTAGCTCTTCCGCCTTCATCTTCAGATACTCATCTTCGATGTCTTTCTTTTTTCCCTCTTTTGACGGCTTCAATTTAAAGAAGGTCTTGGTTAGCGAAGCTGTCCACGATGATGGTGGATCACGAGAGGAAGAGGATGATTTCTTTCTGGCTGCGTCACGACCTTCTGGTCGTGATTTTCTAGTATCGTCTTCATCTTCAGAATCATCCACGTCTTGAAAATTCAAGGGACCTTGTGTTGACCCCGAAGTTGTTGTAGAGCCCTTTGATTTCTTCCGACTATTCGATCGGATAGCATCCCCCTCCGTCTTCCAAGCATCATGATGCCTCAAAATTTTTCAACATTCCTCCAAGTTGAAATCATGACCGTACATCACACGGTATTCTCTCAAAGCTTTCTCCCTATCATCAACATCATTCTTACCACTACCATGGTTATGCTTGATATTATCCATGATAGCAGCAAAATTTCCAACCCTACTCCGAATCCGATTCTTCCATTTGGTGGTGATATAGTCGTATGTTCTTTGTGAACCGGTTTCATTTTGAAAATACGTTATCACCTCCTGCCAAAAGCGGTGTCTGTTCATAGCGTTTCCTCGCTTGGAATTTTCCGACACATAAACCCAAGCTTTACAAAGCGCGATCTCTTCCGCCTTTGTCCATGGTGCCTTTTTTTGGCTGGTTCGGCCTTCTTGCCTTTGTCCTTCGCCTTTTGTAGCACGTCGCGAAGCGGTCCTTGGTTTGATGGGTGATGTCTCTTCGACATCGTCATCGTCTTCAACAGCGAAAGAACCGTGGTACGAACCATGGTAAGAACCCGAACCTTGCCCCATCGACGCATCTTGATTCGGATATTGTTGCGTCGAATGGTCTGGCATAAAATCCTCCAAATCCATATCAAGATTAACACCCCGAAGCGGGGAATAATCTTCATACGGTTGGGAAGATTGCAAGAAATTCATGTTAGGCCAATACGACGACCCACTTGGTTCTTGGTGATAATCCGTATTAGGACGATACGGTGGAACATATGGACGATTAACGTAAAATGGGTTTTGATTTTAGTTGGGTTGTGGTAGTCGTGATGAATATTCAAAAGAGGGTGCACGAAATCGAATACTCCGTTGTTGTGGTGGTGTTATGCCGGTTAGTTCGAAGTTGTTTTCCGGCGAGAAATTCAAATTCGGGGCATTTTGGGGTAGTCGGGATCGTCGGTTTTTTTTATGTGGTTTTTCTTTGACATGATGAGAAGTTGTTTATGGATGAGAAGTTGAATATGGATGAGAAGTTGTTTGAATTGTGTGTTTAGATGTGTGTTTGGGGTTGGTATTTATAAGGTTGAAAAAGGTGAGTTGTTGGTTTTTTGGTTTTTTTTTTTTTTTTAATGTGCAATAGATATATGGTTGGAAGGAGGGACAAACTCGGTCGAATTTTAGACCGATGTTTGTTTTGGAAGTTGATCAACCGATATTGCTTGACCACTCCACATCACACTCGACCAAAGTGAAAGTCGGTCGGTTTGTTTGACCGATCGATATTTTTCGAGCGACTGTGACAAGCCTGATGGTTGCATAGATGAGATTTTGTATCCCTTTACTTGCTCTTTAGAAGTTCTATTATTTGAATTTCATCGTTTTTGTAAGAAAAAGAAGATTACACACCACTACACTATATAAACACCAAACACTTTTGATAACCTTAACTTCATTCGATGATGGGGCATTATTCCTACATTTAGCATCGTTTTTGGTTCGTTGGGAGTGTAATAGAAGTGTAAAAAAATATGAAGAGACCACTCCAATTATGTAAAGTTCAAGGCTAAGGTTCACAAGCGTTGTCAAATGAAGATTTGTAAGGTAAATGAAGCAACTACACACGAGAACTCGGGGTCAAGTTCTTTTCAAGTGAGGGGGTTAATGAGGACAACAAATTGAAAAACATAAGAGGGGTATTTGAATTGTTATTTTGTTGGAGGAAAAACAAGTATTTGGCATCTAGGTGGAACATAGATGCAAATAACTCTCTGGATAAAGTTTATTTTTTGACATCTGTATTTTATCAAGGGATGAGCACGGTACCAGAATGGTATCGAACCCGTATCGAATTTGTGGTACCGATATTTTCTCGAGCATGAAAGTGGGTACCGGTATCGTATCGGACGGGATTCGGGTACCGGTACTCGGTACTGAGAAATCGGTACTTATACGGTTCTTCCCGTTTTTTGTTAAACCAAATAGGATTTCAAGAAAATGCAACAAAAAAAATAAGAAAAAACATGCATTTTCAAGTGATTTCAAACCACGACGTGCGCACAAAACGCAACCAACACTTAAATAAATACATCACCAAGATATTCGTAACATACAAACGTTCAAAAACTTATAAAATAGGTTCGGGTTTAATTTTTGGGAGCGTTTACGAAGGATCTATAGTTGCCACAATAAGTATTTCGAACGTTTGGTTCCTTTTCATATATTTTACATGACTATTGTTTGACATGGAACGGGCCAAATAGGTGTTTGGATAAGTTATTTAATTCAAAAATAATTTTTGGGATTTTTTTCGGTACTTCCCGCTTTGGTACCGGTACCATATTAGTGGTACCGATTTTTTTGGGCTCAATTCATGGTACCGGTACCGTACCGTGTATTGGGAGTAGGTACCGTTTCGGTACGGTACCGGTATGATTTTGGTTCGGTACCGGGATTCGGGTCCAAATGCTCATCCCTAATTTTATCTGCATGTCAATATTATTTTTGCATCGTGACTTTTTTCTTGGTATAATTATAGAATACTTTTTTTTTTCTTTTTTTTCTTTTTTTTTACAATATTACTTTTCCTATAAATATAGGGATTTGTGTTTTATAACTTTTATCTTTTGATCGATTAATAAATTACGTGTTTTTTTTTTTATCTCTTGTTAAGATTTTTATCACTTGAGGTGTGCCTCCTTTGTTAATCCCTTGAGGTGATTAACAAAATTCGTTTTCGCATCTTATGTCATCATTACATATAACATACGTTTCAACTTAGCTTTTTGCGTTTGGACATCAAGGATATTCGTTAATCATAAGTTGTAAAATTGTCTTGTACTGCTTCTATCTAGGATTATTAGATTCTAAGTTACCTCCTATGCAATAAGTTCATCAAATATTGGTTTATGTGTTTTATCAGTTTATGTATGTTTTCTATTGAATTTGATATGATATGCTTATTCACAAACACTGAATATGCTCTTATTGACCCGATATTGATACCTTTTCGATTACACCAAGAGAGTTGCTATTACGATATCTAAAATAATACAGTGTTTGATGGTTCATTATTGTGTATTTGTTAAAAGTAATAGTAAGCAATATATGTGAGCTGCTTTTAAAAGAAGCATTGAAAAATTAGCATTTTTAAAATTTAGCCAAAGTTTAATGCTCTTTTTTCAAACAACTACTAAAATTCAAAATATTTATTGCTCACCGGCCCAAAAGCTTCACATAGTTTCATGCCAAACATAGCCTGGTGTAGTTAAAATATTGTTACAAACAATAATTACTGTATGAGAGAGGGAGGGAGTGCCCTTCGGTGATGTTCGACGTTCTTCGGCAACACCGCCGCGAGTGTTCGGCAAAAATCGGCAAAATTGGATTTCGGTAAAAGTTACCGATTGTTGTAGTGTGATTTCCAATGAGAGCCATGTGGGGTAACGGTCAAATTTTGAAAAAAAAGGCCATTTGGCCACTTTAATTATAAAAAAAAATAATAAAAAAAAAAAAAAACAAATTCCCTTTATTTTTTCATTCCCACTATATATACTACATTCCAACAACATATACATTCAAATATCACCAATTTTTACTAAAAATCACAAAAACTCTAACACCCTTTTACCAAAAAATGTCTTCCGATTCCTCATCCGAATCCGAATACGTTTTTCCGACTTCGTCCGACGAAACTCATGGTACCTCGCTTCAATTTATGTTATCCGTCGTTGAACATCTTCAAGACACGGCTAGCTCTAGTTTTCGGCCCCGTCAATCTGTAGATCGTCGTCGGGACGTTGGTCTTGAAACTCTTCTTAATGATTGGTTCGTTGAGGAACCAAAGTATGGCGAGGTTTATTTTCGAAAAAAATTCCGAATGAATAAAAGCATGTTCTTAAAAATAGTATCCGACATTGAAGAAAGATACCCGGGATGCTTATTAATAAAATGTTATGTTTTAATTTTATATATTTTTTGTTGGATTATATGTATTAAAAAAAATGTGATGTGAAAAATGTGGGATTTAGTAAACTTTGGTGATCGCTGCCACTATTTTAGTAAACTTTGACATAAAAGATTGGTAGATGATGATGTGGCAATTTGGCAAAATTTGGTGAAGTTTTGACCACTCCCTCCCCTCTGACCAACTGTTTATCTTTATTTGCGGTTCCGACACGCGCTTATGGTGCGATTGAGATTGAGTGAAAGTATATCCTTCTATTGTACTCTTTTTCTCGATTCCTTCAACGTGTCGATATCTTGTCTGACTGTCACTTATGATTTGTCACGGTCCAATCAATTACTAACACGTGTCCAGATCTTGATTAAAATATTGTCGTATCCTTACTTCCATGCCGCAATAGTTTTGCATTTCCCAATGTTTTCTTTCATTTTGCTAAAAGATATGTTATCTTTTCGGTGTCGATAAATCTTTCGCAATTTTGTTCTCAATTTTTTTTCTTCTCACAATGTGAAATGATTAGAAGAAATTATAATAAATCATTAGATGACTTTATATGTCTAACATTTTAATTTTTATACTTTCTCTGCTCATATTTTAATTGTACACATTACTATTTTAAGATATTTTATAATAAATGTTAATTGTATGTTTTAGCTAATAAAAATAAACTTTAATATATGTAGATATAATCTTTGATTGATAAATAATAGTTAATTTTTTTTTTTAAATTTGTGCATAATGAAATTGTACATATATTATAAGACCGAGGGAGTAGTTAAGGGTGATGTTTTGGAAATGAGCTTTAAAAAAAATATATCACCTTTTTATAGTAAGAGAATATCTCACCTTTTTATAGTATGTGTTAGATTAAATATCATATTTATTTTTAAAAAATCGGTATATTTGACATAATTTTACATTAAGCAAAAAAAATTCATGAGATTCCCGTGCACCTCCGAAAACCCCTGCTCCGCCCTTGGTCTGTACTACATAAATAAGGATGTTTTTTTAAAAAAAATAAATAAATGACACATAATAGCACCATAGTCGGGAAAATACAAGCGGATTAAGAAACACTCAAATGAGATCGTGTTAAGTATCTACATGGTTGAATCGATCAGTCTGATAAGGCCTAAATCCACGAGCATGATATATCTTCTAGTTAATACGAGGTTGTTTCAATGTAACATCAATAGAACCATAACTATCCCATACATCTATAATTGTCAAGCATCGTGGTGGTTTAGTTGAGCTCTTTACCCATAATATGGGGTAAATAACAAAATTCTAGCATATACCTCCCCATTTAGACTTCAACTCCGGGTTATGTTTTCAAAATTGGTGTCCAGACTAGAAAACCATACCGACTAACATTTCAAGTAAAGGTCTAACATGCACACACATTGTAAAAAAACAAAGGTTCTAGAATAATTGAAGAGCTTTGAAAAATAAACAACCCAACCTGAGGAACAACCGATAACAGAAAACATAGCAAACACCAAAAGAAACCATTTTTAGCCTTAGCTTCTAAGACATTAGCAGACAGCCGACTTTTTATTTTTTGAAGATTCAAGCTTCAAGCAAGCGAGTTTTATCTAGGTGTCAGAATTAGAGAACTACTAACAACGAAATAACCAGTATCAAAATAATAAAAGGGTGATTAAGATGATTTCCATAAGGGTAGTACTATTGATACCCCCTTACCCATACTACCCCCCTAATTTACCTATTGTTATTATTATTTTTTTTTTAGGGATGTGTTAACCGAACGGGCTCTATGGCCCTTTTAGAGCAGTGGGTACCCTGGAGCCATGGCTTCGTGCCATGGCTCAAAATTCCCTGCCACATCAGCAAAAATCTCTATGGCACCAGAAATCCCACGGCACCACATTCTGGGCGGTACCCACGGCACCAGAAAATGTGGTGCCGTCGTCCACTTTTTTTTTTTTTTTTTTTTTTTACATAAAGTAATACATACACAATATTAACTAAAATATACACAATATTAAATAAAACATACACAATATTAACTAAAATGTGGTGCCGTCGTTCATTTTAGTTTTACATGAACTAGGTGCAAAAAGTTATAAAGTGATACAACACATACATTGAATGTTTGCTGCTAAAACTTTTTACTATTGTGGCATTTATTAAAGGTTTCTAGCAAGCTGTATATCTTTTTTATTGCATTTACTAAAAGCTTTCTAGCAATCTACTCCTATTTTTCTTCTTGTCGTTTTGCACATTGTCATCTTGCTTTTTGCTCAAAATTCCCAAAGGGTCTTCTTCCCCGCTGCTCCCCAAACCTGCAAAAGAAAAAAAAAATTCCAACACAAACACAACAAACACAAACACAATATACAAACACAACATACAAACATAAACATAGAAAAACCCAACAAAAAAGAGAAAAAAAAAAAAAAAAAAAAAAAAAAAAAAAGGGAAATATCCATGGCGTGGGCTGGTGGCTACGGCGCCAGCCACCATGGCGCGACCGGCGGTACCGTGTGCCATCGGCCATGGCTTGAGCCATCAGCCATAAGTACCGAGCACTCTTAGCAGCAGTAGGCTGTTTTTTGGGTCCCATCTACAAGCACCCACGCGCCCCCTTATTTGAATTCATTATTTCTTTATCTGGTCCCATCTATTGATTTGGTTGTTTACTTTTTTTTTTTTTTTTTTTTTTTCTTCGTGTGCTAAAAAAATTATAAGGTATACCAATAAAAAAAGTTGTACCTCTTTTTTTTACGAACTGAAATTACTCGGTTTGAATTCATTATTTTTGTTTTGTACTTTTTTTTTACGAGATGTTAAAAAAAAAGTCGTAAAAGTTATAAAAAATAAAAAAAGTTGTAAAAGTTATAAAAAATAAAAAATAAAAAAAATACATTGTCATAACAAAAAAATTAATTTCGAAATAAAAAAAATATTTTTCTAAAAAAAATAAAAAAAAAAATTATTTTTCTAAAAAAAATTATTTTAGAAAAAATAAATGGAAAAAAAATTTTAATTTCGAAATAAAAAAAATATTTTTCCAAAAAAAATTAATTTCGAAATAAAAAAAATATTTTTCTAAAAAAAGTTTATTTTTCTAAAAAAATACATGTAGTAGGTGTTGTTTTTAAATAATGTGTTAATGTTCTTGTTTAATTGAATAATTAAATAAAAACACATTAGACGTTAACTATATAAACGTAACAAATAAACACAAAAAAAACATTACACAAAATACATTAAACAAAATAAAATACATTACACAAAATATTTATTTAACTATATAACGTCTAATGTGTTTTTATTTAATTAACAACAACAACAATAGCACGTTAGAATTGACCAGCTTGAAGCAAGAAACAAGCTGTTGATGACAAGAATAAAGACGCTGGAGATGGAGTTAGAATTGGCAAGGAATCCTGAGGATCACGCTTGTCAGTCGAGTGCAAGGCTTCATGATCTTTTAAATGAAATAAATAATCTTCATATGTAGTAGAAGTT
This sequence comes from Artemisia tridentata subsp. tridentata, assembly GCA_021014915.2. Classification (NCBI taxonomy): domain Eukaryota; kingdom Viridiplantae; phylum Streptophyta; class Magnoliopsida; order Asterales; family Asteraceae; genus Artemisia; species Artemisia tridentata. The sequence continues at coordinate 135,893,743 of CP139505.1, read as the reverse complement.
GTTATTTTTAAATAATGTGTTAATGTTGTTGTTTAATTAAATAATAACAGTTGTTGTTGTAGTTGTTTAATGTGGTAATGTTTAACGTGCTTTTGTAACCGCTGTTAATTAAATAAAAATACATTAGACGTTAATATTCAATTAAACAATACACAAAACATTATACAAAACATTAACATTAACATTACAAAAAAAAAAAAAAAAAAAAAAAAAAAAAAAAAAAAAAAAAAAAGCAACAACAACAAAACGACAAAACAATAAAATAATGCAAAAAGTACACCCTAAAAAATTAGACCCCGTTGGAATAAAATTGTAGGGGCCGTCTGTATAACCCCACCATTTTTTTTATTTTTAGAACGGCAACTAACTATCTCACAATATAATATAAATTATCTCACATGTGCTAAGCATGACTTGAACCTACAATCATTTTGGTTGGGGAGCTTCTTACACAATAAAGGGTAGAATTGGGACAAGTTCTTTGGTATTTTACCTATTTTATTAACAGCACAAGACAATTTTTATCATTTTTTGTTATGTATATTTTGTTTTTAATTTTGACTTGTCAAACTTTATGTTTTATGTTTCACACTTTTTTTCGGCAGTTTAACCCACTTTATTAACATAACAAGGTTCTCCTATTTTTTTGTTTTACTACTTTTGACTTGTCAAAATTTATATTTTTTGTTTTATACTTTGTGTTTCGCAGATTTATAATAAAAAAAATTATAGAAAAAAGTAATAAAACAATTTAAAAAGAGTATTAATCTATATTACATATAATGGAGGAAACACTTTCTCTCCAAAATTTTAAGACTTATAAGAAATTAAGCATGGTTTACAACACTTTAATGCACACAATTTTCAGACTTACAACAAAATAAGCATAGTGTACAACAAAATAAGCATGGTGTAATTTTCAGACTTACAACATTAATGCTATTAAAGTGGTCAATGTTATTAATGACTACTACTTACAAGAAAAGAAACATAGTGTACAACACTTTAATGCACATAATTTTCAGACGTACAAGACAAGAAGCATATTGTACAACAAAACACCACATTAATGATATTTAATGTAGTCAATTAATTAACTGGTCAATAAATACAATTAATAAAGTTATTAAAACACCCCTTACATAAGAAATACAAATTATCAAGCATATTGTATAACCAAATTAAACACAATTCCTGCATTAAATTTAACTAATACAAATAATAAAGCACATTATACAAATATTCAAGCCCGAACGGGCAACGGGCCAAATGGGCTTGAGCCCGAACGGGCGCAGGCCAAACGGGCTCGAGCCCGAACAGGCACGGGCCAACGGGTTCGAGCCCGAACGGGCACGGGCTATACGAAATTCTTGATATCCGTAAATTTATTGTCAAAAAGAACATAATTAACTAAAATACATGATTCACCGTAAAATTTTATTTCAGGGTACCCGCCGCCGCAACGCGCGGGTACCCTGTTAGTAATCATTGAAGGGGCATGGTTTTCTCAAATTTCCCAATCCAAAATGATTTAAACTTTTCCCGCGCAAAAATCCTCCACAAAACCCCCACCATCACACTCACTCCCAATCAAACCCCAATCACCACCACCATGGCCACAACCACCACAAACCCCTGTGAACCACAAGAACTCACGCCGAACGACATAATCCGCCTGGCGCAATACCACACGACCACCCCCCTCCACCCGAACCTCCTCACCCCATCATCCCACCAAACCCTCATCTCCCATCTCCACACCCTCCCACCTCAAACCATCAACCAATACACCACATCCCTCTTAACCCTCATCACCCCGAAACCCGAACACCAACTCTTAATCACATCCATCATCACCACTTACATCACACTTTTTATAAAAACCAACAAAATCCCACATGACCCCCTTTCCTTAAAAACCCTCCAATCCTTCGTTAACTACCTTGACAACAACACCCCCGTCGACGCGCTACATTCGTTAACCGACTTAATTCTCACCTCTTTTATTAATGAAAATGACCCTGATAATGAGTTGCAGTTGTTGGACTTGTTACCTAAGTGTTTGGATGTGATATGGAAATGTGACGATACGGGTTTAGAGTATGTTAACGCGGTTTTTGATAAGGTGTTGGAGTGTGAATGGAATGGTGTGTTGTTAAGGAAACTGGTTGGGATAATTCGGGAGTTTGGGTTTTTGGATAAGGTGAGGGGGAGGATGTTTGTGAATAAGGTGTTTGACGAAATGTGTAAAGTGGAATTGCAGGATTTGCCGGGGTTGGTTTACCAGTTGTTGGTTTTGGGGTCGAAGGGTTTTTTTAAACGCGAGGTTGTTGAGGGGATTGTGAGGTTTTTCGGGGGGATGGAGAAGGAGGGGAGATTGGGTGTGGTGAGGGAAGTTGAAGGGACGGTTTTGTTGCATGTGAATTTTGCAGTGAAGCAGGACCCGTCTTTGGGTATGGAGGTTATTGGGATTGTGAGGGTGGGGGGGAGGACGGTGGATCATTTTGTGGTTGGGTTGTTGTTGTCGATTGCGAGGATTAGGAGGTATGGTGAGAGTGCGATGGGGACGTTGAAGACGGCGTTGGGGACTGTTTATAAGGATTATAAGTTTTCGAGGTATATTTCATATTTGGCTATTAGCTAATTTTGCGGAAAATTGTGTATATGCTTATAAATAGACAATGCTACTTGTTTTCAGGTTGCTTATAGTCATTGCTTTCATATAATTGTTTCATAAAGATTGATCTCTCTGTTATAATCAGTTATAATGTTTAAACATAGTTTATGTGAATTTAAAACCTGTTACTAGGCGATAACATATTTTTTATATACATATGGAAGCATGTTGTTTTTGGACAGGTTATCAGCATACCAGAACTTGTTAAACACTAAAAACAACTTACTAGCTTATTGCATTTTGATAGTATAACATAAGCTAATCCAAACTCCATGACATCTGATGTTTTGATACAGCAATAAGGTTTTCTTCTAAGATTACGTAAGTTTTTTTAATAAGCTATCCAAACATCCTGTTAAAATTGTTAGTAATGGCCTGTGTTAGATAATAAAATGATCTACTCTGTGTAAATCTCATCATTACAGCCTGAATAGATTTGTTCCCAGTCACCTAAGATCAACTTTCATATACTTGTTATCATCTTTGTGCAGATACTGTAAATGGCTGCCTGAAAGCTTAAAAGAGGAGTACCTACAAAATGCCATATTGACAGAAAAAGCAGTGTTAAGAGCTGTAATTTTCTTCCTTCTTTTATATTATCATCGATTTACCATCTCAATCTACTTATGAAGTAACTAACATGTTGACATATCTTTTCATAACTCTGTTGTGTTTAGGTCAATGAGAGCAATTACGGAAGAGAGCATATTGTTCCTAGCATAGTCCAATTAGGCTTTGTGTTGCTAGAGTCAACTGATGAGTTAAGTCATAAAGAACTTGGAAATACTGGTCTAATGGGTTCTCAAGAGCTTGGCATTCAGATGCTAAAAAGTTTATTTGAGGTTCATGATATGTCAAGGAATGAGGTCAGTATGAACAAATAATTTTATTTTGAATTAGTAATTCGTGTCATCTAAAGAAAGGTAAATTTCCACTCCTGATCTCGTTATTTTTATATTGTGCAGATAATTGAGCAATGTAAATTCCGAATACTTTCTCTTAAGCCCGATCAAAGTTTAGCTATTGTCAGGTATATAAGATTTTAAAAAGCCTCGGGTATAATTTTTGATGCAACTTTAGTTAGGTAATTAACCTGCACGTGCTTATCATTTTCTTATGTTTCCTTTTATAGATTACTTGGCAACCTTGTGCAGAACCACCCCTATCCTATGTTAGAATATGTTTCACATTTGAAGGAATTGTTAGATTATTTCGGTTTCATGCAAAGCAAAGTTGCATCTCGTCTGATTAACGTTTTATTGCCACTTATCAAGTTCAGTCATAACCTTCAGGTATCCATTCGCTCCACCATTTTGTTTAATTAATAAGTAGCATATGTAATAATGCTTCTGCATGCCTTTCCGTCACTGCAGGATTACATAATCTTGGTTGTGCGCAAAGCTATGTTTAGGCAAGAGGATGAAATTCGTTTAGCTGCAGCTGGAGCCATTATAAATCTAATATACGCAGATAAACAATCCAAACAAAGTAGGCTATCTTCTTATCAGGAATCTTCAAGTCAAGCTAGTAGTAGTCAAGCTCATGAAGTCCAACGTGGAATAAGCGGTGATCTGTTTAAAGAGCTCAGTGGCTTATTGCAACGCTGTCTCTACCAGCAGGTTATATATATATTTTTATCTGTACCCTTCCTATAATGCACACGTAGTGGCTGGTCGAAATTGACTCTGTTTTTTGTATGCAGGCCAAAGTGAAAGAGGTTATATATAGGGGACTTTTAAAGCTTGTGCTGGTTGATCCACTGACCGCAGGGGCAGTTTTTGATTTTCTGTTACCTCACTTTTTAAAGTTCTACACAGAAGTAAGTAAAAAAAAATCATTTGCAGTTTTGACATTTTGCAGCCATGTTTCTGTTCCGTGATTGAGTTTATACGTTTTGTTTCAGGATGGTAAACTTAGTATTAGCCAGTGTATTAAGAAGGATAATGGCAAAGTTTGTATAGTAGAACCACTGGATGAGCTCTTATCTTGTGTCTCATGGATTCTTTTACTTCAGCCACAGACTAAATCTGATGTCCGTTCAGATTCATGGGCTTCTTTGGGTTTCTCACTTACACAAGACAGCCAGGTAATCAAAGTTATCACAAATGAATAAATAAATAAATAAATAAATAAAAATGACATTATCTGGTTACGTGTTTTATTAACCATAAATAGCAGCAGGCAGGAGGAACACATTCTGGTGAGTCGTTTTCACGTGCTTTAGCAACAATCCGTAAGCTTCTAAGAAATGAAAATTTGGAAGGTCAGTGGGGCACCCTTGAAACTAAAATAATGAATTAAAATGGTATAAAAGGAATAGAACCTCATAATTTCTATGCATGTGAGACCAGGCTTACTTGGTGAGGCGAAGGACGCAGGCCCTACACCCCAACAAGGAGAGAGACACGAATCTAGTGGTCAGATTTTATCAGGTGTTATTGAGGTGATATTGAATACCGTTGCTACAGAACTGGAGAAGGCAACTAATGATAAAAAGACAGAGTTGGTCAAAGAATTTGTCGATCTTGTTGATTTATACGAGTCCTTGGATACATCAGCAACAAATACACAAAATACTGGTACTAAAAAAGGGATAACGCAGTCTACTGCTCTTGATCCAACGTATAAAAATGAACCCGACGACTTAAAATCCTCTGCAGAAAGATCCTCTTTCTTGGCAACACGTAGCATTTACCAGCTGTTTCAGACGTTGTTTGAACTGTACAACCATGACACCGCAGTTTCCCAAGCCCGTAGCCAAACATCTACTAAGCTACCAAATCAGCACTGTAAACTCAGCCATTTTGTCTTGAATGCCACATTTCGTCAGATGAAGTCTTATTCTTATGTGGCAAAAGATGATCCACTAAAAGCTTTGATCTATGGGGACATTAAGGTGCTAGGACCACCCGTATTGAAATTGATCTGGTTGTTGATGCAGGGAGATAAAAAGAAAAACGAAGCTAAAGGGAAATGAAGATAGAAAGGGTAGTCTTCTTTTAGCTTTAATGTGCTTGAAGGAACTTCTAACAGTCGGTTCTCAAAGTCCAGACGAGATGAGGGAAATTGAAGACATGCTGTCAAAATCTGTAGTTGAGGATGCATCACAAGATATGCATGATAACGAAAGTGAAAGGGAAGAACTCTTCATCACCAAAATTTTGAAACCGTTATTATCTAAGCTTCTTCATGCAACGTTCTTCCATGAGGTTGAGGTAAAATCTTTTGTTTATTTGTCTCTATCTTTATGGGTTCTACAATAAGTGTGGCAATTCGGGTTGGGTTTGGGATGGTATCAACTAGCTCAAACATGACCTTGCTTATTTAATCATGTTGAAATTTCCAACCCTGACCCAGACACGTAACTCGAAATGACCCGTATAACTCGTTTATCCCAACAGAAAAGCTGGTCAGAGGTCCAACATGTAATCAACGTATTAAACAGGATGTAAACCTTTAGCGGGTTGAATATATTTTTCTTTATTACTCGTATTATTTTTTAAATCTAATGTTAAATGTGCTGCAGAAGGGTTGGCCTGCAGTTTATTAGACAGCTTAGGAAAACAAACCTATTCACGACCCTGCCTGTTAACTTTTTTGCTGTTTTTTGTGTCCTGTCAAGAATTACACTGGTCTACTTGTAGATATGATTTGGACTTATAGGCTACCTTTTTATCAGATACTGTGCGATATTTCAAAGATGATCGGGTGTAACGTTATTGGAACGTGGGCGACACATATGTGTGAAACTAGTGATCTAGTGAACCCAAAGATTGCAAAAAGTGTAGTCACACTAGCGTTAGCATGTACTCAAGCTCCAAATGATTTGGTTACCGCTCGAGACATGGCACTAGAACTAATCAAAGTAACTGGATCACCATTAACGGAATCAACATTAGCTAAGTCTGAAATTTATGGCATCATCAACCGTTCAACAGAAACCGTCATAGCATCAGTGTTTTTGCAGTACGCTGAATCAGTTATAACTGATATGGACCGACTCAGCATGACATTGAAAACATGCTTCACTAGTGTTTATAAAGATGGAAAACAGAACCAGTATTTTGTATTGGAAGAGACTCTGTACCAGAGGGCAGAAGCTGTGGTGGAACTATTATCTTCTTTTGTGGTGATGAACCTAAAAGGTAATTAACTTTCTTGAATTCTTTATACAAGTCAATTTTTAGGAAATCTTGGAAATTACAAGGATTCATATATTTGCAGATCCTCAAGCGGAACATCTACTGAGATTGGCTGCTAAATTATACAAAACCTTAGCAAGGATCTCAAAGTTTCATATCGCGCCTAAAGGTTGCAAGCAAATCATACCGAGCCTCAAGTGTCAAAATCTTGTGGAAGTGACTTGCAAGCAGCTAACGGCCCCATTATACACATTTGTGGACTACATGCAGAAGGTGTGAGTTCTATCCTTGACTTTCGCACACTGCTAAAATCGTGCAGTCACTAGTGCATGCAAATTATTAGTAATATGCCTTGATGGAAAACATTTTTTTAAATTAAGTGATGCTTCAAACTTGGCATTCATTTACAGAGGACTTAGGAAGGTTGTTTTATTATATAATACGCACTATCCAAACTGGAAATTATGACATTTGTTTTGCAAATTTTATTTGACTCTTAACTAATAGTCTTAGATACACTTTCATATTTAGATAACCTTAAGGGCCAAAAGGAAATGCCATTGGGACTTTGTAACGGGCAAAAACAAAACATGTAGCTTTAGATTAGTTTTTGCCCAACAGAAAGATGTTGATAACTGTAACCATTTGAACTTGATTTTTTTTGTAACGTACGCAGAATAAAAAGGACAGCAGACCGAGTAAAGGAATGATAAACAAGATCAAAAGGGAGAATAAATGCATCCCAGATTTGATATTTCAGATAGAAGACTATGAAAAGTATCTGATTCTACTTAGCAAAGCTAGCAAAATCAACTTGTTAAGGCATGCAAAACGTAGCACTGCTAGAGATTTTAGAATTAGAGACGAACAAAAGAATCCTCCGGAAGAAGTGCCTAATCAGGAACCCAGAGAGGATAATGAATCTGCACCTCAATGTGATTCGGTACAAGATTGTGAAGACGCTGAAGATGCATCAGAAAGGGTATTATCACCAGAAACTGGTAGCCCATTGGTGGCAGGCGATTCTGAAGATGAAAATATGATTCCCAGTGCAAAAACTAGTAGCCCAGAAAGGATATTATCACCAGAAACCGGTAGCCCATTGGTTGCAGACAATTCTGAGGATGACAATATGATACCCAGTGCAAAAAGGAGTAGAATTGTTTACGACTCGGATGATGAAGCGTAAAGCGTTTGTGGTTGATATGAAACTTGTATATATATGCTGGTTAATATTACGACTTGGTAACTATTTTAAAGTGTTATTAATCTCAGACACTGGTTTTAGCTTTTAAGTCATAACATGAAATACAGGATCAGTTTGACCTGGCAACCTTTGTTGCCATATCTTTACACTTTGACAGCCATATGCCTTGATTGAACAAGTTGGCACTTGCTAGGTTGGCACTTGCTAGGCTAGCACTTATTGGCACATTTCCCCTCTTTATAGAAGTTTCTAGTGATAAGGTCATATCACCCATAACACTGCTCAAAGGGCCTTTGGCAATTACTGAGTATGATAACGACTCCAGGCAGGTTTGCCAATTAAGCTCCATGTGGCCAACTGTGTGAGGATGATAGGATGTAGACTCAAGTCGCTAGTGAATGAGCTGGCGGCCTTGTTTGACCCAGTCTCTAGGAAACTCTCCTACCAACCTATGATAAGAAGACTTTCGATCCCTTCGAGCCTAAAGCACCACCAAACTCATTTTGACCCACATAGTATTGTCCTACTCAGTATCTTTCAAGGACGCGTAGGCACATTGGAATTATTCAATAATTAGTTTTTAACCATGCCTGAATGATTGAGTAGCTCCAAAAGCATATGGTTCCCTATTGGTCAAGAACGGCGTTCTCATCCTTTTCACATGCAAATATTAGAAAATAAATAAAATGCAAGAACCGGAACAAAATAACATCTCTTGAAAGATGAATTAAGCAAAATTCTATTTATTAATCATGATTACAATTTCGGATAACCTTGTTACTGTATATACTTATTCCAGCCCAAAGTCAAATAGAAAGCCCCAATGAGTCACAAGCTTTTGATAATGACCAACAGTTCTCACATGATTTGTTGCCATTGGTCTAATGTTAGCGTAAATTTTTCAGGAATTTGCAGTTCTAACCATTGAAAATCAGAAATACATCCTGCATATAAGATCCAATTACTCTGTAAATCATCAAGTTTTGATAACCAGCAGCAGCTAGTAGCAAATTAGAAGTTCAACAGAAGGACAACAATGAAGTTCAACAAAATGGTACCGGAAACAGTTTGTATCATCTTATTCAAATGAGCTTTATAATTCAAGCTTTCAAACTATCTCATATTTAAGAACTCAATAAGCAATACAAAATACCCCAAGTATACCAATACCAGTTTATGTGTTTGGATTAGCTTATTTAGCCTGCTCATGGGCTTATTTGAATATGGAAAATTTGATCTTATGGCTTACTTAAGCTCAAAAGCAGAAAAAGTGATCTTATGAGCTTTTCCAAATTTATTTTACGCACAAGCTGACTAAAAAAGCAATTCCTCTTGGCACTGTTCTACATTCTAGCTCTAGTTCGGTTATAGAGTTTCATTTCCTCCCACTTTCGCAGACTCTCAAAAAGCATCTAATCTAAACAAGTTCTTAGTTAACAACATATAATTACATTTACTATCAGAATTAGAAAAATGAGCATATCTACACATCATCAAATTCACAACAAAACTATGTAATAAATAAAACAGATCACATATCCATAATTCACAATAAAATAAATAATAATCACAATTAACTAAAACTTACCCTTACTCACCATCTTCGCTCACTCATCGACATCACAATCATCCGCAACACGACTACTACTCACTCCTCCAGGTATTACTCCCTTCCCCACCCCACCAGTAGCCGAAACAACCGTCGCACTCGACATCTCCATTTGACAAATCCTAACCGCACCCAACAACCTCTCCGGCAACTCCTCTTCCTCAACAGCCTCAACAACAAACCCCATATCAATCGTTACACTATTCACACACCCTAACGCCAAATGCAAAATCGCAGTCGCTATTTTCGAACTACCAATATCAACATCAATCTCCAAATAATTATTACCTCTATAATAATGACAATTCAATGCCTTCCCTAACAAACACGCACTATACCCACCAACCGCTGTCCTAACCAACCACGGCCCTTTAACTATCCGGTTCACCATCTTGAACCGGCTGTTACGAAAACTATCATCTCCGTTAATAAACCGGTACAATAATGAGTTAGTTGGTATCGCTTCATCTGTCGCAAAGTAAAACACCGCACTATGCTGGTCCCTACCTGCAGTTGCAGAACCAAAATTATAAGTCACCGATGCACAAAATCTTTTAGACTGTAATAAAAAATAATAATATGATTTCATTGAAACGATTGAGTTAACGTAAATCTAACTTTACTTTTTCACATATCAATGGACTAACTTAAGGGGGTGTTTGCTCTAGCTTATTCGACTCTGCTTATATTTCATAAGAATATGCTCATTTTTCAACTTATGGGCTATTTTACATATTACGAGGGTGTTTGGGATTGCTCATCTTTCTGCATATTAAATTAGTACTTATAAGCTGCTGAAAAATAAGTACTTCTGGAACTGGTGTTTGGATTTGCTTATTTTGTAAAAATAATAATTTGATTGAAATTTTCAACCAAATTCATTTATAACAAGGTTTTAGATCAGATATAAGAGTAAAATGTGTTTTAATTTTAATATCAAATAAGCAATACAAAATAATCAGCTTCTTATGTGCCTATAAAAAACTGATTTTCTGCTTAAGAAAAAAAAAACGCGTAACAGAAAAATAAGCAATCCCAATTGGGAATCATATTTTCATCTTCTCCCAAACACCCTCTTAAGTCATAACAAGTTCCTAAGTCAAAAAATACGCTGGAGAAAAACGAGTCAAATACGCTACTAACCTAAAAAATAACTCTAAGGCTATGCACAGTCGACCGGCAAAAGTCGATCGATCGCGAATTCCGACTCCAACCTACCGACTTCTAGATCGGTTGCTTCCTTTGTGGAGTACCGGTCGAGTTTGAGGACAAGGGAATATCGGTCGTATAGTCGACCGACTTTCAAACACACACACAAACATATTTAAGAAAAAAAAACCTTTTCATCGACGGTGCAGGAGAGAGAAAGCTGACATGGCACCGGTGACCCAGGTCGCTTGGGTCAACGACTGTGCATAGCCTAAACAAACACTTTCTTTTTACCGGGTACATTTAGGGGATGTTTTTCTAAGCTTATTTTTCGGCTTATGAGCTTATTTGATTTCGGCTTAAATTTGATAATCCCGGATTGTCAGGCTTAATTTGAGATTTATGGGCTTATATAAGGTTAAGTTTCTAATACACGGGGGTGTTTGGGTTAGCTTGTTTATCCACCTTATGAGCTTATTTGGTTTTGGAAAAGCCGATAAGCTCATTCTTTGGAGCTTATCAACATCACCTTATTGGCGTAAGCCAATACGGTCAAGTACATAATAAATAAGCTCTAAAAAAAAGAGCTTATCGGCTTTTTCCAAAATCAAATAAGCTCATAAGGCGGATAAATAAGGTAATCCAAACACCCCCTATATAAAAAACTCGAAATAAACAAAATTCATTCCATCCTACCTGGCACTTGTAAATTTACAGCAAACACAAAAGTCTTCTTATTATCACTATTCTTCAGCGCGTGGATAATACGATTATCAGCGCGTGAGAGGACGTGATCAAGTTTAGAGCCAGATTTAAGCCAATCCACACCAGCAGGATGAAGTAAATAAGACGTAGAAGAAGGTGATTTAGTTTTCTTAGTGAAATAGTTTTTAGCGCGAAGATTGAATAAGTTTCCTGGCGGTGATGCCCAGCCGTTGGATCCTGTTTCTAAAGGTACGTGTTTTAGTGATCCGCCGTTGATTGTGGATTGTTTCCAGTCGGACATTTTTTTGACGGTGGTTGGTGGTGCTGCACCGCCGTGAAGTGTGTGTGTGTGGGTGGGGGTGTTTGACTGTTTGGGTTTGGGTTGCTTATTTTTTTTATATATAGTGTGGTTGTTATAGAAATAGTAATTGTGTTTGGTAAATGTTAAAGAGAGTGACGTGGTTGTAAACGTCAATTGCTACTAGCGGTGTATATACGTTGTTTTCTAGTGAGCTTTTTTAACTTTTTGTGCTTGTTGATGACTTTCGAACGTCGAAATTGTTTGGTGTGTTATATGTTTGGCGGTCGAAATTGTTTGGTGTGTTATATGTTTGGCGAAAGTAACTGTTAATCGAAAAGGAAATATAAACCGTAAATATAGATAGAGATAGAACGGGAGATTAAAAATTGAGATTCTTTTTATAATCACTATTTGAGTTTTAGTAGGTATGGAAGATTGTTTTTCTAAAATCTCCGATAAGTTTTGTTTGTCAAACAAAACTTAGGGTGTGTTTGTTTAAAAAAAAAAATATTACTAGCCCTCTTACATTTATCAGTAAGAGGTGGTCAAACGTTTTGCTTGTTTGTTTTTTTCTTTTGAGTCAGACCCAGTTAGACATATAACATCTTAATCAGTAAGAGGTGGGGGACTTGTCTTACTGCCTCTTACTCGCTTTTTTCATATTTATATAAGTTACTTAAATAAATTGCAGAAACGAGCACTTAAAATTATTCGGACAATTATAAAAAAACAAACAACATTATTTCGTTCAGATTTAGACTTTGTAGCCACCTTTTACTGGTAAGATGTGGTAGTCAGATTCAGATCTAAAACATCTTAATGAAACAAACACACTCTTATATTTTAAGTAGTTTATTTTTTTGAAAAATAAGTATAAGCTTCTCATAACCGTGTACGTCAAACATGCCCTATATATAAAGAGAGAGAGACGATCTTACTTAAAACTTTCGAAATGAGAAATGTTGAATTAATAATATGCTGTTATATCTTGCCGCAAATATTGTCTCGTAATGTTGTTTTCTAAAATTAATATTGTTTTTAAGATTACTTGATCTTTATCATTCTTTTTGACATATTCATCCCAATCACGAACCACATTTCAATCCAAATTTGTTAAATTGAGACTTGTATGATATTGTTGTCATCTCGAATGACGATAGATTCGTCAACGTCAATTGATACACATTACACGAAACACTTAATCAAAATATCACAATAATTATTTGCCGCTATAAGATCTCGTCGTTATGCACGGGTAGACGTCAAGTTTAGTTAATTAGCTTTATACCATTTCGTATTTTTTACTCACTCGTGAGTTAAATTCCCGTAGTTTTTAGTTATCATAAGATATATACTCAACATCACACTCATAGACGCACAGAGATAGAGCTCATAATGTCGATTACCCAAAAGAAGAAAAAACCTCGTAAAGAGGGTTACTTAGTCGGCTATGTGTGACCAATGATGGCCATGTAGGCCTCAAGGCGTTGATTATGACCGACATAACAACAAAGAGTAAGGCAATGGTAATGGGTATTATTTGGATGAACTCGACTTGGAGTATTTTTATCATTCGTCTAGTGGTGATGTAAGTTAAGTGAGACACGACGCAGACTTGAGGCTCCTACGGGTTGCAACAGTGGAAAATTAAAATACCCCACAATACATTCACATACACACAATATTTTTGTGTTCATCATATTTTCGACGTTCGTCGTTATATTATTCAATTATTATTATGTTCGGTAAAAGTTTTCAAAAATTCTATAAAAAAATGTGAAGTTAGAGAATGAAAAGACACATAATAAAAAAATGTAAAGGAAATTATGGAATTTTTTAAAGGAAAAAAATTGACGAAAAAACATTTGATGAACATTAAATTGAAAAACATTAAACCTTACGCGCTTTTTCCATCACATATCTTTCCAAAAAAATCAAAAAAAAATGCAATCTTAACAATTTTAATTTTTTTCTTTTTTCACCAGCGCGTTCTCTTACTTTTTAAAAATTTTCAAAAGTGTAAACTTTTTATAGCACCCAACCCAAGTGGTTTGTTATGGAAACTAATATTACGAAAAATATATTGGGCTTGGGTTTGTTTAATATACAAGAAAATGAGGCACCTCTAGCTAAGTTATAAAATTGATCGTTGCTCTTAGGGTGTTGGCAATGCCTAAGGCTATGTATAATGGTATAATGGTGTACATGGGGCAAAATTTGACACGTGTCAGCCCAGTCAGCAAAGGGGGTTGATGGGTTTAGGTGTGTAATGGTGGGTGGGGCAAATTTTGACACGTGTCACTTTTTTTATTTGAAAACTATCCGTTTGATAGTTAACGTTCCAATTTTTCTTGAAATGAACAATGGGCAAGGCGCGATTCAAATCACGCTCTTTCGTTTTTTTTTTTGCAAATTGGCGCCCCTATGTAATGGGGGGGGGGGCGCGAATTGGGCGCTAAATGGGCAAAAAATTGGCAAATCACGCCCCATTACACACAGCCTTAGAGGGTAAGGGGTGGTAAGTAGCCTCTTTTACTCATTTTGGGCCCACATGTGCCACATCACTATAACACAACCCCTAAAACAAGCCCCCCCCCCCCCCCCCCCCCCCCCACATTACCATAACACAACACAACATACTCATTTGGGTCTCACATAACATGCTTGAACTGCAACAAAAATACTTATCAAAGAATCAACTTATCATGACAGAGGTTACCTGGTGTTTGAATATCTAAAATGATAAGCAAACTTTAAATGTGTTATTCCAAAGGAACAATAAGATTAATTAAGTTTATGTTGTAATGTTTTTACTAGACAAGTGACGTAATATTATACAATTTAAATAGTATGTTATACTAAACATTTTATTTATTAACTATCCTCTCATATGTCAAAGAGGTATAGAGTGGAAGTTATTGTTGTTGATGAGCAAACTAAGACTTCCACTTCTTTGATAGTTACCAAAATCATTGGTATATCTGCTTTTAGTTTTTATGATTTGTTTGCTGATAAGTGAGACAAAATTCCGCATGAGTTATATGACATGGTTGGAAAATAGTGGTTATTTAGATTACCAAAAAAATCAACGGGGCTAGCTCAGTTGGCCACCAAGATTTCTTATGGGCTTGGGGAGGAGATGTTTGGTTAGGGGAGGTCTCAAGTTCAAGTCCCACCCGGAACTTTTACCTCTTCAGGCGGTAAAAGGAGGAAGAGGCGGGTTCACGTACAGCATACTGCCTAACAATGTTTTAAATACCGGTATTTTAGTTATACCGGATTATCCTCCGGTACCGGTATACCGGCCGGTATATACCGGACACATCCTGGAGCAGAAAATGCAACATCGTCTGGCAACTTTTTACAAGCTGCTACTTCACCTTTAATGCCGGCAAGATGTTTTTTCATTCTAGTTATACCACCACCATGCACCATTTTTTGACAATAACCACATATGTATACTGTTTTCCCATCTTCATCTATCTGAGAAGTTATATGATCCCAACCTTTATCACTTTTTGTTCTTACATTTGACTGAACTGAAGAATTAGACTGAGCTTGAGCTTCAGTTTGAGTTTGAGATTGAGGGTCCATATGCTACCAACAACAACAACAACAACAACAACAACAACAACAACAAAAAAAAAAAAAAAAAAAAAAAAAAAAAGAACATAAAAGATAACAAAATAAAGAAAGTTAATAAATAAAGAAAAAGCAAATTTTATTAACAAAGAAAGTCTAATTAACAAAGAAAGTTAATAAATAAATTAACAATAAAGAAGTTAATAAAGAAAATAAGTTGTAGAATGAGTTGCTAATACAGAAAATCACCTTAAAATAAGATGTGTTTTTGTTTGGTGGCTGTGATGTGTTTGGTGGAGAAATAGGGTTATGTTTTGTTAAATAAGAAAAAAGGCCGATCCCTTTTTTGTTTTCCTTTTTTAATTGATTTTTTTTTATACAAATATACTTACCGCCGGTATTGGGCGGTATAATCAAAATACCATGACAAGTTATACCGGCCGTGCCCCTGGTACCGGTAATAAAGGTAATACCGGCCGGTATTTACCGGTATTTAAAACATTGCTGCCCAATTGAATGTCACTGCTTAAACTGAACCACTAACAACTGCCGTTCTATATATATATATATATATATATATATATATATATATATATATATATATATATATATATATATATATATATAAAGTTACCAAAGAGTTCATAACACATGTACTCATGCTGTTATTGTGTCTCGTATTTCGGACGATCATGTTCTGATCAATGTCTTCAATGACAGTTGCATCACAGTCGGTGAGGTTTTTAATTTAAGGCTATGTTTGGCGCGGAGCTTTTTGGAGCTTTTTTGGTCAATGAGCGGTGAGAATGAGCTTTTTTATTTTTGATGTTCGTTTGATAAGAGTACAATGAGTTGTAGCAATTTTTTAGGAGAGCTTTTTTCCCAATGCTTCCTTTTGAAGCTTTGGATATTTACAAGAGCTTTTTTATATTCAATGACTAAAATACCCCCTACCCCATCCCTAATAAAAACCCTATATATCACGTATAGCTCATTCTGATTGTCGTATTTTTTTTTTCTCTCAATTGCTGTCGCTATCTGTCACAGGTTAGTAAAGAATAAACTTTTATGCTTAGTGTTATATTTTGTGTGTGTTCTGTTCGTGATGATATTGAGTAAAGAATAAACTTTTTGTGTGTTCTGTTCTGCATGTGCTATTGTTTTCTTATATCATGATATTTTGTTAATGGTGTTGTCGTATATATATTGTATATATCTTATATCATGATATTTTAGTGGTGATCATGCTAAAGATTGAAACTTTATGGTAATGGTTTTGTCGTATATATCTTGTATAGTTCTTGATGACCATGATTATTGATCAAAACTTTTCGGGTTGTTATATGTGTGCATGTATGTATATAAGATGACTTTTGATGATACAAGTTCTAAGCCCTTAATATCAATAATCTATACAAGAGCATACATACTAAAATAAAGATAGGAAGGCACAAGCCTATGCAGTATACCAATCAAGTTTTCAGTGGAGTTGGCACACAAAATTTAATCCTTTGAGTTCTTTTTTTGTTCTATACATCTAAGTATTCTGTCGTAACTGAACGTTTTTTATACAGAACCATAGAAAAGCTATTAGATTTGTGAAATATCTTGAGTCAACCTATTTGAGACTGCAACTATTACTTTAGGTAAGATGATGTTGGCACATAGTTTATAAGATGATGCTGCTGTGTTGGTTACCGATTAGTTTTGTAAAACATTAGTGCTTATAATTAGACACATTAGTTTTGTACCGTACGAATACTTTAGATGCTAAAAACACAAAACATTAGTGCTTATAATTAGACGTAACTTTATTATTTATTTAGACAATTTTCTATTGAAATATGTATATGTCATTTTACGTCATTTTACATATATATAAATACAGCTACAGCTATATTACCAAACGTTTTTATTTAAAAAACAGCTACTGCTCACGGCTACTGCTCACTGCTACTGCTCACTACTACTGCTCACTGCTACTGCTCCTTTTACCAAACACAGCATAAATCACATGCAATTCATTAGTTTTATAATTCTAACAACTCAACCTAACAAGTTCTTTTAATATGTTACCCAATGCTCTTAGGAAAAGGAGATAGAACCTCAAATCAAGTAACCATTGGAAGGACACTGAAGAATGGTGAAATATATCGTTTAAGCATTGTTTTTTTATGTTTTCATATCGGTCTTTCTTTTTCGCTAGGTTTATTTTACAATTTTCAATGTTTTCTTAGTGTTGATCGAATTGGATGTTTGATGTTTTTATTTGGGATACTATAATCAAAATTTATGTTTGTACCGTACTCTAACTTATATTACATATGATTTCTTAAATACCCAACCAAAACATCACATTATTTTTTATAACTCCTTTAATATACCCATTGCAAAGTGTGTGCATTCTGCTATAATCCTTGACACTCAAAATACCATTTTACGATTTTAATCAGTTATTGAGAAAACCGTCCATCGGACGGGTAGAGACCTAGTAATAAAAAACTGTAAAGGAAATTACGCAATTTTTTAAATGAAAAAATTGATGAAAAAACATTTGATGAACATTAAATTGAAAAACATTAAACCTTACGCGCTTTTTCCATCACATATCTTTCCAAAAAAATCTCTGCGATCTTAACAATTTTTCAATTTTTTTTTCTTTTTTCACCAGCGCATTCTCTTACTTTTTAAATTTTTTCAAAAGTGTAAACTTTTTATAGCACCCAACCCAAGCGGTTTGTTATGGAAACTAATATTAAGAAAAATATATTGGGCTTGGGTTTGTTTAATATACAAGAAAATGAGGCACCTCTAGCTAAGTTATAAAATTGATCGTTGCTCTTAGAGGGTAAGGTGTGGAGTCTCTTCTACTCATTTGGGGTCCACGGGTGCCAAATCACTATAACACAACCTCTCAAACAAACCCTCCCCCCTCCCTTACCATAACACAACATAACTTACTCATTTGGGTCCCACATACACACTTATTCACATACACAACTATTATATAAAAAAATAATAATAAAAATAAAATCGTACACTTTTTGCTTCGTCGTCGGACCAATGAAGGGAACTTTGGCGAGTGGTGGCGAGTTGCCATGGTGTGGTGGCGAACTTGTGGCAACAAGTGGCGAGGGCCACGTAGATTTGGCAAATGGTGTTTCGTTACCACACCTTACCCTCTTAAAGTATCAGGTGTGGCAGCTCAACTTATATATTATGTCAACAACATTTTCCATAATATAAATATATAATCCCATAAAATAAAATTGTAAAACACTCTCTGATGGCTTAAGCCATAGTAGTGTAGTGTACTCTCTACGTTCCACAATTTTATTTTGTTTTCCTTCTCCTAAAAACGACACATTCTCATTACTTCAAAACACATTAAAATACAAATATTACATGATTACATAACATAGGTTTAAATAAAAACATTACTACTAACTAAACCAAACTAAGAAACAATAATGTAAGAAAACAAACCAAGACTGAGCTTATTATATTATGAATTTCATGAACTAAATAATAAATTTAACTTTTGAAAAGAAAAAAAAAAATGGTTTTCATCTCCGTTATAACAAAAATACTCTCCTTAAAAAAACACACTACATAGATGCACATAAACACTGCAACATCCGATGTTTTTCGAGGGGACTTTATGAGGCTTTCGGCGGGGACATGTCCCCGCCAATAACTTTCAGCGGGGACAAGTCCCCGCCGAAAAGTCCCCGCTAACTCCTTCTCGCTGAAACTGTTGATGCCAGGCATTTTCCTAAGCAAAAGACCGAATCGTATGAGTAGGTTAAGCGCACAGAAATTATACGTGCAAATACTGCACCACCGTTCCCTGAATCCTGTTATTCTTCCTTAGATTAAGGGCCCGTTTGGTTTGTAGATGGGTTTATGATTAGGATTAGGATTTGGATATAAAGTTAAATATTAGGATTTGGATTTGGTGAGAGAAAATATTACATTTAATGTAAAATGATTATTTAAATATATAATATGGTATAAAATTTAATCGTGGGTCCTATTAAAAATAAGAAAAGGACAAAGAATTTAGTGAATATGTGATTGTGGTGGAGCAAGGGCCCACATTTTTTCTAAAGTCTACATATTCCCACCTTAGTACCTGACTTTCGTCTATAGCAAATATTAGGAGTTTAACCAAATCCTGGGCCCACATTTTTTTCTACCAAACAACTGCTTTCTACTTTGAGTCCTAAAGTAGTCTAAAAAATTATCAACCAAACGGGCCCTAAGGCTGGATGCAGTAAGGCGACCAAGTTCCCTCATTTTTCTCTGCCACGTCAGCTTTCTCTCTCCAGCGACCTACAGCCGATTAGGTGTCCCAGTAAATTTTTTTTTTAATCAAATCTTTTTAAAAACAAAAAAATGTATCCATGCATGCAAATACTACATACGTGTAATTCACAAAGAATACAATACTACTCCATGTCTCCATGTGTCCATATAACATGCAATATATATACTCCTTTGTCCATAACATGCCAAAAACAGAAGGTTGTATTATTTTTTTTGCTTTGAAACGTTCACAACCATCACCCTTTTTTTTTTTGTATTTTTTTTTTTTTTTTTTTTTTTTGCTTTGAACTTCCTCACGCTTCTTGTATCATAACAGAAGATGTGGGTAAAATTCTTGATGTAGATATGATCACAGATGTGGGTTATATTTGTTTTTCATTGTTCCACAACAAAAGAATCCCCATATTCCTTCCAATGAATTCGATCGCAGGTATGACCAAGTTTGATCGATCGATTCCCATAGATCAAGTAGCCACAACAAAGGAATCGATCGCCCCAATCGATCATGTAGGGGTCGATCGACCTTACTGCAAACAGCCTTAGATTAAGTATTGCATGTTCTTTCCCTGCAACCTCTGACAGTAGTATAGTTTGAAATTTTTATTAGTTCAAACTCTTTTATCTTTTTTTCGAAAGCCTTATATTACTTAAAATCAGTTTGAATCATGTAGCGAGATACAAAGTCAAAATAAGTATTCACAAGAGGGAGTGATTGAAAAAAAGGATATAAACTGCATTGGTATTCCAAAAATGTTATCCTAAAAGCTGTTGGTGATTTTTGTTTATAGCCGCATTCAAACGACCCATGTACTATACAACCATGTATTTACATTCAGTCTTTTGTTCATTGTAGTTGGTTGTTGGGACTCAAAGGCTCGAAAAGCTTGCTGTTAACCAATTCGGGTAGCTGCTTCCCATGATTCTTTCCATACCTAAAGCTATGTTTGGTGCTGCAGGAGTGTTAACATGCAGGAGCTCCACCGGTTGGAGTGGCTCAAAGCTTATTTATGAGGCTGAACGCAAACGACAAGGAACCGCTTTCACAACAGTCTCAAGCAAATCAAACTCAAAGACGGTTTGCACGCCCATTGCCAAAACAAATGTAGTTGCTAAGTACATTGCAAACAAAAAAGCTACATCTTGGTTCCCATATAACTGAAACATTAGCATAACCTGAGGTTGAACCCATTCTTTTGCTGATGAAATGTTTTGCACTTAGATATATACAGTATGTTTTTGTATACCGCCACAAGCTTTTGGTGACTCTTTGTATTTTAAAGTTTTTTGATTATTAGTTACCACTATTTTTGTAACCTATACATGTTGCACAAATAATCTTTGCCACATGAATAAGTTAGAAACTCGACTTTAATAAAGTTCATACTCAAATGATCCCAAATACAACTATAAATGTCACACATACTGAGACCACATAACTTCGAACCATTGCACCTAAATAAACTTTACCACAATTGTTCTATACATCAACACAGCATCCCCGCAGCAACGCACGGGCAAACCCGCTCGTTTGAACTAATAACCATTTTGTTAGAAAATATGTCACGTTATATGTTATATGGATATCACTTAACTGGCTATTAATGTGAGGGCATCCACCATAGTAGGTATAGAATATGAAACATTTGGAAAACTAGATGGGGGGTTGAATAGTTTTTACCGTTTTAAATTTAATTTTCTTTGAGACTTATCGTGATTTCAAGTTAATGCATACACAATCAATATAAGTAATGTAAGTAAGGAAAAGAACAATCAAACCACAACACGAAGATTTATAGTGGTTTGGCTACAAGGACTCTTTTCCTTGCCCTACTCCACTCCTCGAGCCTCTAACTCGAGAGTTTTTCTTCACTAAGAAACAAGCTCCCTTCTTGGCGGAGAAAACCTTTACACACGTCGCTTACACCTTTTTCCGGTACTAAGCTAAATACCGGGTTCTAGTTCTAGGTAGAACCAACCTGACGTCGCCTATACAATTTCCGACACTAAGCTAGATGTCGAGTTCTTTACAAGGGTTCAACTACTCCCGACACTCTATGTGTTTTGAGGACTAAAACACTAACCAATCACTACTGAATGAATGGTATAACAATGATGTGTGAACACTAACAAATCACACAGTATCTGACTATCAAGACTTGCAACACAGTGTTGAAGCTTGTTAGGAATATAAATATTCATGTGAAGACTCGGTCACCCCGAGTATCTGTTAGCATTAACTAGCTCGTAGGATTATTAGTATTATTATAATTAGCATAGTTACAATTAGTATTTGTGGAGTGGGTCGGGTATTTACCCACTGTCAGCTCACTCTACAGCCCACTCGGGGCACCTATGTTTGTAAGTATAAATACCCCTATCCACCTAGGGTGAGGGTTGGACCTTTCACACTTCTAATCTAATATTATCTTCTTTCTCTCTCTAAGGTTCCCAACTTCTACTTCTCTCTCTAGAAACCCTCATCTATTCGGCCTAAACCAAATCCATACGTGTGTTATATCTTTGTGAACATCTTACAATTGGTATCAAGAGCCTTGGTTTGATCTTGGGTACTCGGATTTCTTTGATTGGTTGTTTTTCTTTTCTTTTCTTTTGGTTAGAATACACAAGACAAGAAACGATTTTTTTTTAAATTCGAATACAAACACAAGAATTAGTGAAAAGTCACGGATTGCTTGTTCATTAAATCCGAGTTTAATATAGTTTTATGTCTTAGTGATAAAACTATAAAGTTCTTCATTAAATCCGATTTTAATATTGTTATGGTTCGGATAAATGGGTCTGCAAAAGAACTTGATGTCGACTGAGGTCATGACACGTGATTGCTTGTTCAAATCTTCAATTGTTATTAGGGGTGTCAGTAGGGTCGGGTTGACCCGACCCGAACCCGATAAGGCTAATCGGGTCGGGTCTAATCGGGTCAAAAAATCTAGTCGGGTTGTTTTGACCCGAACCCGATAACCCGATAGTGTTATCGGGTCGGGTTCGGGTTAAATAAAAAATGTTATCGGGTCAACCCGATAAGACCCGACAATCAATTCATGCTTTTTTAATTATTACTTTTTAGGTACTGTTACTTGTTTCTCAATGTTAAGGTAATGTACTAAACTACTAATCAGTCGTCTAGGATTAGTCTATTATGCTTTCAAGTGACTCCTTTGGTATGGAAAGCAGTCTCTCTTTAGCTTGGGCCTTAATTAGTTGCTTTGTGCTTAATATATAAACTCTACCAGGTAGAAGAGGCAACATGGAGTAACCAGACCAACTGAGGTTGGGCGACTTACAAACTAATGCGTTATATATGTTGCAAAAGTTGCACTATTGCAGAAAATGAATGAAGGTTTCTAATAATAACGAGTTGGGGTGGTTGTACTGATCATAAATATATTTTTGGTGACTTTTGATTTGTTTAGCATATATTGATAAAGCGTTTCCAATCTAATTTTTATTGTTTACATTCTACTGCATGGTCAACAAAGCTGTATACCATATCTGAATGCAATGATTGATACATAGATGTTGCACTCAATTAATTTGCAAATACAAATCTGAACGATGAATAAAATGTTTATGACTTGGTATGGGGTTTGTTATTGTATTACATCAGTGCTGATAAGGTGGTGAGAACTTCCTAAGTAATCAACGTCAATCAAACCTCTAAACAAAGATTTTGTGGGGCAAACTGTAAGAAATCTGCTGTAATTTGTTGAGACGACTGAGGAGATAAGTGTTGCAGCAACTCTGAATTTTATACGAAATTTGTTTCACATTGCAAACCATTCGCATGTCCCGCCCTTTGCTTTATTAATACATTTAACCACCTTATGATTAGCTTTTATGAATCTACAACAATTTTGATTAGCTAAAAACATGACCTTTAAGAAGCTGATTACCCTTTAATGATTACAAGTTATAACCACAGTGCATGTATCTGCATCACTGTTACTTAATCGGGTCACCCGATAACCCGAATCACCCGACCCGACATAACCCGACCCGACTACCACCCAAACCCGATAACCCGATTCCTTATCGGTTCGGGTTGCGGGTGAGTTTTAAAAAAATCCAAACCCGACTCAACCCGACCCGACAAACCCGATAACCCGACCCGATAACACCCCTAATTGTTATAGTCAAACTCTTCTAGTGTGTTGTTGTATTTATTTAAATTCAGAAATAGAAGTGGTCGAAGAAAACTATTAATCTCAAGTAGAAATGACACTCAGTGAAAACTTATTTATTTAAGTTCATTCGTGTGTTGTTTTATTTAGTTAAACTTTTATACTTGAGGTTAAAAGTGGTTTGTAAGAAATGTTTTCTTGACTGTGGTTTGAGTAAAAAGTGTATTTCTTGATTGAGATTTGGTATTTCTTGGTTGAGATTTCAGGTATAAAGGGTTGGTACATATTGAGATTTGGCTGGAATGTTTGGATGTTTGCTTGAAAGGGTAAAAGGACAAATCTGGGTGAAAGTGACACTTTGATAGTGACACTGAGGTTTGACTGGTCAACTGCAATTTGATCATTGCTATTTGAGGTTTGAGATTTGAGGTCTGCGATTTGAGGTCTGAGATTTGAGGTCTGCGATTTGAGCTCTGAGATTTGAGGTCTGCGATTTGAGTGAGCCTGCGATTTGAGTCACTGCGATTTGACAAGTTGCGATTTGACTAGTTGCAATTTGACTAATTGCGATTTGACTAGTTGCGATTTGACATTGCGAGTTGACACTTGCGATTTGACTTATTGCGATTTGGTTAATTGCGATTTGACGTGTTGCGATTTGACTAGTTGTGATTTGACTTGTTGCGATTTGATCAATTGTGACTTGACTTGTTGCGGTTTGACCAAAGTTGACTTTTTACGTCAAAACTTCAAACGGCCATAACTTTTGAACCGTAACTCCGTTTTCAGCGAAATGTGGAAACCGTAGAGGGGGGGGGGGGGTGAATACGTTTCCACTTAAAAACTTAAAACTTTTTGTATCAAACACCCGATCTAGTGTGACGTAATATGAAAAGTGTCAACTATGAGTTTATAGCATCTAGAGATGACTATAGTAAACTACAACATATGCACAATCAAACCATGGAGCATACATAATCAATCATGACATAAGCAACTAGCCACACAAACATATACGCTATGCAAATATAAATATAAAGCGATAACGAATGAAATGAAAGTAAAGAGATAAGTTAGAAGGCGCAAACCAGACACGGTGATTTATAGTGGTTCGGTCACGAAGCTCCTCTTCGCCCTACTCCACTCCCCGAGTACCCAACTCGAGAGTTACTTCACTAATCAACAAACTCCCTTCAGGCGGAGAAAACCGTTACACGTCGCTTAACTTGTTTTCCGACACTAAGCTAGATGTCGAGTGCTAATCTTAGCTAGCACCAATCTACCACGATCTACCCGATCTACACCTTACACGTCGCTTATCCTATTTCCGACACTAAGCTAGATGTCGAGTGCTAATCTTAGCTAGCACCAATCTACCACGATCTACCCTTGATCCACATGATCAATCACACAAGCTCAATGGCTTCAAGAGATCTTCACTATCTCTTAAGATCACAATGATCTTGACTCACTCTCTCACAAAAGAAAAGTAATCTTGATGTATTCTATGATACAATCAAGAGTGTAACAAATGTTACAAGACCTAACAACTCCAACACTTTGTATCTACTTGGATACTTTGTGTTCTTCTCTTGCTAATCAAGAGGGATGACAACACTTTGTATCTACTTGGATACTTTGTGTTCTTCTCTTGCTAATCAAGAGGGATGACAACACTTTGTATCTAGGATACTTTGTGTTCTTCTCTTGCTAATCAAGAGGGATGACAACACTTTGTATCTAGGATACTTTGTGTTCTTCTCTTGCTAATCAAGAGGAATGAAGAGGATCACTTGAGTGGATGATTGGATCACTCTTAAACAACCTAAGACTCTCCAAATGATCAAAGAAAGTTATCTAAGTGAAGAGGGATAAGACCAGAGAAAAAGGACTGGAAAAATCAAGTTGGAAGTGTGGAATGGTCCACTATTTATAGGCAAGGGAAAATCTGACCATTACAGACCCACGGCTCCACTAAATACCCGACGGCTCCACTAAATTTAGTGGAGCCGTCCATACTTAAAGGTGCCGTTGGACGCTCCCTTTTTTGTCTTTAGTGGGGAAGGTTTATTTGGGGAAGTTGGAGCTATTTTGGGGGGAAAAATGGCTGTTGGGAGTTTTCAAATTTATTTTTCAAAATAAAACATTTCTTTTTAATTCAAAAATAATTTGTAAAATATATTTTTGAAATTTTTTTTTGTCACATTAAAAATGTGAAGTTTAGAAAAATATAATCCTTTGATCATTTGTCAAGTAGTAGATTTGTTTGTCCATACCTTGAGTGATTTATGTCGGGATGGAAATCTACGACTTCGTTGAAGCATACTTGAGACGTCGGGAGGTGTTGATGAAGTATGCATTGATGATTTGTGTTTACAAGTAACTTGCACATTTTACGTTATGTATTACAAGTTACATGTTTGTCATCATTAAAACCGAAGAAACCGTTTAGTTTAAATATCGTAATATTTGCACTAACACGAAATATCTGCCAAAACGACCAGAACATCCTGAATATAGTGAGGTTTCACCACGAAGTTGTGAAACGAATTTTTCTAGGCCCAAATCCCTTCTAGAATGAAGTTATTGAGGTTTTAAGTTTTCAGAACAAAATTTCACCATAACAACTTGCATCAACCAAACCAAATCACAACTACACAACATATCACCTAATCCAACAAACAATCACCACTCTTTACACACAATCACTAATCATTGTGCCAATCAAACAACCATCATAACACATATCAAGCATCATTTCACGGTTTCTTCTTGATTTTGTAAAATCCCGCGAAAGAATCTATTTCTCGGTTTAAATCATAGACTTGTAAAATCCCGTGCACGTTGATATCATGTCTACTACTTCAGATTCGTTCATATCTGAGGTACTCAAGTTGTACGACACGTATGATAAACACAAGACTTCCAACTCTGTACAACAAATAAACGTGTGTGATTATGATAATGCTAATATGGAATTGTTGTGCTCGAATTCTCAAGAGAAAGAGTTTCATCAGTCACTAATGTTGCCTAATGCAAAGGAAAGTTGCATTGAATGTTTTCGATTGCTTCATTCACATCTCAAGATTCTCTTTGAAAAACCTGGATACTTGGGAGGATACGAACGTGCATTCGCATCACTCTTTGGTCAAGATGTTCAGACCTTCACAGTCAAAATGATTCTGTATTTGGATCAACTTGAACAACAACTTGACAAAGGAGAATTTTCTGAAGATAGATCCATGGCTGCCTTGTGTGTGGTCAACAACCAACTCCAAGTGTTCATTGATTCACAATACACTGAGGATTATGATGATGACAGTCAAATGGCGAAAAAGTGTTTTGCTAACTACACTGGAATCGAGGTTGACATGTTCAGAGTTACACTACTCCAACTCATGAGTAATGTTAATGAGTTCATTAATGAAAGAGCACAACACATGGAGAACGTGACAGAGTCAAATAAGCATGATGATAGCAACAGCTCAGGGACTGATATCACACATGGTGTGGATGCAGATCTCAGTCCAGTAAATCACCAAGTATCATCTGCTGAGGTACATCTGTCTGATCAACATAATATTCTTTCTAATGAACAACACCATACTGATCAAATTAAACCTACTTATGACACATATCTGTTGGAAAAGACTGATAGCAATATCACCTCTGATTCAACAAATATGAGTCATAAGGGGGGAAAATTGATCAGAATGCTGAACATGATGATACGTCAAGTTCTTTGCCTACGGCTGAGTTTTTCAAATCAAATGATATGGTTGAAAAAGAAGTTTATAATGATCTTTCAAACAGATTTTTACAACTTGAAAAACATTGTATTTCACTTGAAATCTCAATGCAACAAAAGGAAGAAAGTCTTCAAACTAACCAACCATGTAGAAATCCGGAATTTCCTGAATTCCGTGAATTTTTTATGATAAATGATTTGAAAGCTCAGCTAGAAGCCAAAAACTTGACGATCAACAACCTGAAAAACGTGTTGCTGAGATGTGTGATATGTGTAATGAAGTTAAGGCTAAACATGACAATGATGTTATTGCAACAAAAAATGTTGACTTAGAACATAAAGTGGCTGAATTACTTAATATAAATGAGACTTTGAAAATTCATTGCAAAGAACTGTGTGACTCAATCAAAGAAGCGAAAACTAAGACTGTAGAGCAGACAACCTCTTTGATTGCCAAAAATGATGAATTCAAAGCTTAACTTCAGGAAAAGGGTTTTGCAATTGCAGCATTGAAAGACGAGTTAAGAAAATTGACAGGAAATTGTGTGAACACTAAGTTTGCAAAACCATCAATCTTGGGGAAACCACCACTTAAAAACCAATAAGTTGTTAGACAACCGACTGCGTTTAGATCTGAACGACCAAAATCCTCAAAACCACGGTTTGCCTCCCAAGTTGATTCAAAACAAGTTTTGTCAAAACCAGTCACTTCACAGTCTAGACCTAGTGAAAAGGAATATGTTGTTGCCAAACCTCATCATATGAGTGCCTCTAGTTCTTCTAGGATTAGTTCAAAGCGTGTGTCATTTGTGACACAAAAGGAACATGTTAGACATAAAAACAGTGTTCAGAATTACAACCTAGAGGATACTAAGAAAAACACACATAAAAAGACTAGGAATTTGCCTGTTTCTAAGAGTAGTTACGTATCGATTAAAGCGATTCCCGTAGCAGATCACTCTAAAAATTCTAGATCTTTTTCTGACTCCAAACGCTATTGTTTGCTCAACTTGTCAGAAATGTGTTTTTAATGCAAACCATGATGATTGTATAACAAAATTCCTGAAGGAAGTGAATGCTCGTGCTAAGGTTCAATCCTCTAAGACTAGAAACAACAACAAGCCCGTAGAACCAAAGAGTTATACTCAGAAACCTGGTAGGCAGATTGCTGTAGGACAAAGGTCTTCTCTAAACAAGTCTTCCACTGTACATGAGAAACCAAACACTCCTAGATCTTGCCTTAGGTGGATACCGACGGGTAGAATTTTTAAGATTGTTGGTCTTAGATGGATACCTATTAGAAAGATGTTCACTGAGTGCAAAATCAAGGTTGACAGTGAAACCCCAAATGGTCTAGATGCTGATATCACTAACCCATATAAATGCAAACAAACTCTTAATGTCAGTGCAGATAGTCCTTACTTAAGTGCAGGTACATCATTCACTCATATTAAGGAAAGACTCAGGGTTTGGGTGCCGAAAAGATTGATATCTCATGAAGTAGGGGTTCAAGCAATTCAAGCTTAATGAACATCAACGACAATGACGTTTGTTCACATCAGTTCAGGCCTCATTCTTCAACGACAATGACGTCTGTTCACATCAGTTCAGGCCTCGTTCTTCATCGACAATGACGTTTGAACGTTGCAGTTCAAGCCTCGGGTCTCAATGTCAACATTATGGCGTCTGCTGACATCTCTTTAGGCCCCGTTCATCAAAGAAAAGAGAAGTGTACGCTTAAGTGCGCTTTATCTTTCGAAGAAGAGAAATCTTCTTTTTCATAACCATTCTCATCAACAAGCTTCATGCTTTTCCCATGCTCATTCAGTCATCAAGTGGATCAACGTACATTGGAGTATATTCTTATTCACTTGTTCTATCAAAAATGGCAACCTCCAATGCAATTTTTGAGTGGGAGAAGGGTGAATAAACTACATGTCAGTTATCAAGTGGAGTCACTTACCGTTGATGGTATTCTTATTCACTCGTTCAATCAAAAATGGCAGTAATATGCAATTTTTGAGGGGGAGAAGGGTGAATAAACAAATTGCCAGTTATCAAGTGGATCTACTTACCGTTGATTGTATTCTTATTCACTCGTTCAATCCAAAATGGCAGTTGGCAGTCATATGTAATTTTTGAGGAGGAGAAGGGTGAATAAACTACATGTTGAGTGAGATTTGAGAAATGGTCATACATCTCTCCTTCAACACCTAATGTTCCACTTATTCCTCAAGGTGTTGATTATGACTCTCATGATATTGAAGCTGCATGCTTGAATAATGATCCGTTCTTGGGTATTCCTTTCCCAGAACTAGGTTCTGAAGAATCTCCTTATTCACGGATTGTTGTTCCTTCCAATGTGCACTCGGTAAAGCAACCACAAGAACATAAAGGAAAATGTCGGCTAAAACTTCAAAACGGATAAGATTTTGGACATAGAATGTCAAGTGATCACGGAGTTTATTTGGCATCCCTTATTTGAGTTTGAAGTTGACTTTCACAAAGGCGTGATCTTATTTTATCTTGAAGTCGAGGTTGGTTGGATGCATGACTTTCAATGATAACTTGCTCGTGCTTAAGATTTAAGTTGAAGACTTGGTTTATCTAGTTACCAGCAGTCGGGGTAGATGGTTGAAGACCTGGTTAACTATCACTTAAAGGAGTTACGTTGTAGTACTCAGTGTCACACGCAGATGATGTTGTGGATAATCGCAAGAGGTGTTAATGTCTCATGCTTTGGTTGGGTATTGAGTACTTAGAGATTTGCTTGGAGCATAAATTCTCTACACCGTTCTTCCAACATTAGTGCAAGTTTAAGTCACGAGAACGGGGAATTCTTCTTCAGTTTCAAGTTTGGTATATCGGGTTTGCTCCATCAGTTATCACTTCAAATAGCCTACTTAAGGGTTGATAAAGATAGTCAGAGAGAGTTTCGGTAGCTTTTGATTCTCACAGGATACATTTGAGCCAATTGTGTTCTTCTCACAAGATTTCAAGTATATGTGCGTAAAATGTGTTGCTGATTCTGAGGTATCAAAACCAGCAAGGGGGAAGGAGACATACATCTGAACGCACAACGAGTACACGTGATGAACTTTATACTTCTTCTGAATTGAAGTTATTCCGGGAAGACAAATGTCATAACCGCAGAGAAAATCAGTGTTTTAACTCGTGCCTTCTGGTGTATCATTCCAACTACGTGGGGGAAGAGATGTAAGAAACAGTTTCTGATGATAAAAGAGGTACACAATGGTATGATGATTCCTCTAGTTAGTCTGTATCATTTTGACTACATACAGGATAAATTGCCTACACTCGGGACTTAGTTGACTTTGGTGTAACAATTCTCATCTGCAATTTCCTGAAGGGAGAAAAGTGCATTTCCGAGTCTTAATTGATTTTGATGTTACATTTTCGACTTCATTAATGGGATTGAGTGTGTACTTCGGGTTTTTGAGCTTCATACAATGAGACTGATTGCATCACTTCAACCACTTGGGGGAAGTGGTCTCTGGATACTTTTGGTATGCAGTATTTCAGACTTCAGAGGGAAGAAATGTGAGAAGAATTATTCAAGCGTGAGATGATACGTTGCTAATCTATTTGATGATCCCCAAACGGATAAACACGATGATTATTCTTAAAAGGAGCAGCAATATTTGATGTGGTTTGGTACGATTTCCGTTATACGCTTACCTTATGAAAGCTTGAAAGAGAGCTTTGAAACTGCTCAAAAAGAAGATTGTCGGTTTGGGGGGAAGCTATCAAAGCTTCACAATTGAAAAGGCTCAAGTTTAGGCGATTATTCAGGAGCCTCGAAAGCTTTGGTGGTGAAAGTTTAAGAGATGTTGACTACCGACTTCCACAACGTACAAGAACGATATCCTTATTTTGGTATTCATGTCATCATCTTCTTAAATTGAATAATATAGTTTGTACATATCTTAAACCAAAATGTAAATAGAAATATTAAAACCAAGAAAAACAATAAAAATCAGAAAAAAAGAAAATACCAAAAAAAAAAAAAAAAAGTTTTTCAAGGCATGTCTTCTGTTTATCGATAACATTTATGGTCCTAGAAATGTCATTCAATAATGACACGGGTCTTTAAATGAAGCTCGAGCAGAATTTAAAATGAATTGTTAAAACATGTCATGATGGCTTGCTATTACTTTAGATAGCAACCCGCGTTTCAAAATGGGGAAAGCACGTCGCCAAAAAGACGGTTGTTCCTCCCACTGGGTGATGTTCACCCGGGCATGGATTACTTTATATCCATGTTTTCCCGATTTGATGTACGTTTCAGTGCATCATTTCTTGTAAAGGAAGAGAAATCTTCTTTGTATGCAAATAATTTTCCTTCTATGATTCTTCTGAAAATTATTTGTGAGACACATGGTGGTAACGTGTTGTTTGAAATTCTTTCAGACTTGGATTGTGCATAAAATTTGTCACTCAATCAATGACTACAGCTCTTTAACTAGAATACGGGTCATTGATTGAGGGGGAGAGTGATTTCAAATTTTATATCATCAAACGGGTTTCGTGGTTATCTCATAATTGTTAGAAAAGGTTTTGTAGTTAATAGGGGTATTTGTTGAAGAGGTACATACTAAGCTTTATCTCAAATGGCCAATTGAGTTAGTTGTTAGAAAGATTAGGGCATTATGTGCAACTTGCGTATAGTTTCCTAGCTTTATGTAACTAGAAGGTCCATTTGTGTCACTTTGGAATCCTCGTTTAATCCCCTAAATACTTTAAAACTCAAAATCTAAAAGAAGTTAGAAAACCCATTGTGTTTGATGTTCTTGAATACTCCACAGGCATTTGAATGATCTGAATGAATGAGTTTCAAATGTTGATTGACTTTTGTTAGTCGATAGCTGCTTAATTGTTGTTGATTTAGTGCATGTGCACTCAGGATATGCTTAGGTATATACCTATCATGTTAGAATCATGTCCCTAAGATCATGAGTTAAATGTTGAAATATGAGTGAATTGCCAAGTTCATGATTGCTCTTCATGCTAGATAGCGGTTTGATGTATTTCCTGACTATGGTTTGATTGTGAAATGAATATGGTATTATGAGTCGGCAAGCTGCTATGTGGTAGCTGTTAATGAAGAGTGAATCTGTATGTATGTATATCTGTGTTGATATTCTTATGCAGATTCCATGGCCGATATGAATGTGCCTGTTCCCGCTCTAACCATTTGATCAGATGTTCAAACTCTATTGACTGGCTCTGAACTCACCACAACAACAACATCAGCAACAACAACAACAACACTGTCATCACCACCACCACCTTCATTTCAACAAAGCATTACTTATTCTGGTCTCGCCAAGTAGGGATCTACAATACTTGGGAAGTTTTGTTGGTGGAAAGATAATTGATGCTGACTACTGACTCCCTCAGGGAAGCGAATGATCACATCATCTGTGCGTAAAAGGTCAACATCATCTGTGTCGTAACGATTATCTTTGTACATCATAAGTAGTGAATAAACATTTGTTGTTATATGTCAGGGTATGATTTTTTGTTAAACTCAAATCTTCCAAACCTATCATACCTGACACTAACACTCTCCATCACATATTGAGGGGGAGCATTGTCATATTCCATTATCAGAATATATGTTAAACCTGACCACATTTTCTCCCAAATTTTCTAAACATATTTAAATCAATTAGGATCACAAATCTCAAATGGTTTGAAATTTTTGATCGGGGGAGAGAATGTGATTTAAGTATGTAAATCTGATAAAAATGTGATCTTTTGGACTCAAGTGTAGGCTTTCCCATATGTGCTAAACTCTTTCGTATATTGATGCACATATTGAGGGGGAGCAAATGATTTGCGATGGCAATTGTGGAAGAATACCAAAGACCAACCATTTTACTTAATGTACTGGAGTTATAAGGATGGTAAGGTTAGGTATCAGTTCCCATGATCCAGCCAGAACCGGAGGGATCTTCCCAGGGACAATCCTCTAGTTAGAATAGAAGTCCTTAGGAATGATTAAAAAGGAGAAAAGTGAATAAGGGAAGAGTGCCGACTGAGATGGAGCTAGTACTGGAACAAACCCAACAAGGTGCTAGTGATGAAGTCTCGGTAAGCACTGAAGGGGTTGAAGAATGAAAAAGAAATGTAAAGATAAAGGGTGAAAAGAAAGAAGCCCTCCTTACACTCTAGGCAGAAACCGGGTCAATACATATGCTGTCAGAATAACTTAGTTGATTGCTGACATTGAAGACAAAGTATCATGGACTCAGTGATACGCTGCACAACCCTCCCTAGCCACTCAAGGTCCCTCAAAGGACTCTTGTTTCATTTGTCACGGAGATCAATACATGTCTATCGTCTCTCTCACTCCGAGTTAGATGATATTGAAAAGGTGGCAGTCCTCTCCAGCCTCCGATCACTAAATCAAAACGCACTATTGAGTCTAGAGCCAAGAGATCATCCATTAATCTCATTAGGACACACTTCCAATATGCTTGCTGTTTCATACACCGTGAAAAGTAAGAAAACATATATTAAGAGTCCTACGCGTTATCCTTGTGGTATTGCCAGAACATCCGAGTGATACGTAAGTATTCACCATGAAGATGGAAATCCTTCTAGAGCCAACATCAAACAAGCTCTTGGTGGGTGACATGTGAGATCCGTCATGGATCAAACTAGTGACAACTGGAAAGAAACGATGGGGCGATTCTCATTTGAATCAACCTTGTTACAGGAAATGGATTGACGGATGCTTTTGGAAAACCTTTCAATGTGCTCACCAACTAAGTTTCGAGCACATTGATTGTGAAAATTTTCAAACAAAAGTGTTTATGACAGAAATGTGATTCAATGTATAAAACCCTCGTCGTGTTGCATAAAATGTTTATCCTGTGACACGCGAGTGATTTTTCTAATCAATTTCTCGTCAATCAGTGAGTATTTAATTCACTGATTCACTCTACCGTGTTGTCTGCTTTGAGACGTTCCGGTATGAGAACATGCTTAGTATGATGATTCTGACATTAACTTGCTGGAAAACTCAATACTACAAGCTGGAAATTCCTGTCAAGGAGAATCTTCTTTAAAGGGGATTCTACTTGATCACAGTTCGGTCCTCACGGAACCGAAGGTTAATCCAACCACCTCGAACGAATGATAAAGCCATATTCGTTCTCCAACTTTATTGCTAACTGTTTCATTTCAGATTCATATAAAGATGGTGATGGTGGTTCCTGATTCCAGTAGAGACATGTCAATCAATACTCCATGCTCACACTTACAAAACATTATCAAAGACATCATGATAAGTTAAAAGACCTACAACACAGCTTCCGCAACTCTGATGATAGTTATCATGATCCAGAAAAGTGTGAGCATGCAGTTCAAAAGTCAAAACAAAAATCACATGGAGGCAATATCACCACAACGGATGAGCTTGGAGATTTACGGTAGCTGATGATCTCAAAGAATGCTCAAAGATCACAACTTCACATGGAGACGATGCTACAACAAGATGACTTGAAGACATATGTTGGATGATAACCTCAAAGAATCCTCAAAGATCATCCAAAGACAAAAGATCAATCATCAAAAGGTTCGCTGCTGAACGCACAAAGATCAATGACTTTGAAGAATCAAGAACTACGAGCTAAGAAGTCAAACACATGATAGAATGCTAGAATTCATAATATTATTTCCGGGGTGCCCTCCCTTAGGGGGAGATTGTTAGGAATATAAATATTCATGTGAAGACTCGGTCACCCCGAGTATCTGTTAGCATTAACTAGCTCATAGGAGTATTAGTATTATTATTATTAGCTTAGTTACAATTAGTATTTGTGGAGTGGGTCGGGTCTTTATCCACTGTCAGCTCACTCTACAGCCCACTCGGGGCACCTATGTTTGTAAGTATAAATACCCCTCTCCACCTAGGGAGAGGGTTGGACCTTTCACACTTCTAATCTAATATCATATTCTTTCTCTCTCTAAGGTTCCCAACTTCTACTTCTCTCTCTAGAAACCCTTATCTATTCGGCCTAAACCAAATCCGTACGTGTGTTATATCTTTGTGAACATCTTACAAAGCTTGTATGCTTGATCTTCTTTGCTACAAAAGAGAGATCACTAAGAATGAAATGAATGAATGTAATCGGTTAGTAATGTACAAATGAATGAATATATAATTTAAGCTATATGAGTGATGATCGTGCTTGAATGCTCAACTTGCTATTTATAGGCAAAACTGAGCAGACAAACCACGGATTTGGCGGAACCAAAATCTGGGGTCCGCCAGTTATATGGTTTGGTTCTGCGGGAACATGCCAGCTAAGGATTTTCCAAATCTTACCATATCTTGTCTAGTCTTGTCAAGATCTTACAAGGTTAACTCTTTAGCTTCAAGATCTTTCCAAAATATATTGTAAAGTCAACTAAGATATGTAAATGATGCATACCATGATGTCATGTGTATTACCATTTTTAAGAAATAAAAATAAACATGTAAATGTATATATGTATGTAATGTGTAATTCCTAGTGATCATGTGACATGTAAACGTGTTTTAAAAACTTGTTACTAAAATGTAAAAGACTTTAACATATACTTATGCTTTGATAAAGATAAACCTTATAATTTTCATTAACAAAATAAAGCAAAGATCATAAAATATAAATAACGTTTTTAGGACGATATTTGTATTAACAGAATATTAAACATTTTTATAATTTAATGCATTTGAATTATATTTAATGTTTATAAGAGCATTCAGTGTGGGAGATGTCATGGCTCGCCGTGCCTATGTGGCACCTTCGCCATGGTACCGTCCCCATTCGCCGACCTTTGCCATCCTCACCTTGCTCGTGCAGACGGCGAGCACTTGTTTCTGACGAGTGGGCCATTTTTTATATACGAAATGTTTTTTTTTTTGTTTTTTTTTTAATTTTATTTATTTTTAAATAGTTTTTGTGAAGTGTGTGTATTTTGTGAACTGTGTGTGTTGCGTCTGAGGAAGAAGAAATGGTTAACAAGGAGAAATACATTAATCATCGAATGAAATTTACATTAAGCATGAAATACAAACTACGATACGGTAACGAAACTACAAATTAATGGAAGGAATCATCTGAGACCCAACCGTCTTCACTCGAAGAGGAATCATTTGAGAACCAACCGTCTTCCCAGTTCTTCCTCTGTTCTTCTTCATCCCTGGCTTGCTGCTCCAAACGAGCAGCTTCCTCTTCTAGTTCACGTTGTTCCATTTCTCGCCGGACTTCCTCATCTTGCTCCAGAAGTCTGAGTTCATCTTCAGTTAGACCAAATGGATTTGGTTCTTGTTCGACAACCGGTGGAGTGTTCACCGATTCATTTTCCGGTTGAAAAACCGGAAAGATATCTTCTGGTGGAGTGTGATAAACTTCATTTGGAGGAGGAGAGGGGAATTGTTGGGAGAAATCTCGACGAGGAGGACTGGGGAATTGTTGGGAGAAATCTTTTTTTGAAAGACATTTGCAGTGATTAAAGGAATTGAGTTTGGATATTGAATTTCAAAAGTTTGAATGTGTTTGTGTGTGAGAAAAGTGTGAGAATTCTGGGGTATTTATAGGCTAGAAATTTTGCCCGTTTTTTAAATTGAATTTAAATTTCAAACGGTTATACATATATCCCGCCCGTTTTTTAATTTTGAATTTGAATTTTAAATTTTAAATATATCCCGCCCTTTCTTAAATTTGAATTTGAATTTGAATTTTAAATTTTAAATTTTAAATATCCCGCTCGTTTTTTAATTCGAATTTTGAATTTGAAAGTTCAAACGGTTATAAATAACATACCATTCTTGTCTATTTTTCACACACTTGTATATCAAACTTCAAATATTTTTCACACATTTGAAATGAATAATCGTTGGTCCAAAGAAGAAGAACACTTGCTAGCTGAAGTTTGGGTTGCAGTTTCCCAAGCCGTAGACTACAACAATTAACACTCCTTTTGGAATCAGGTTGTAGTCATGTTGAACAATTAGACTGACGGTGACAATCGTAACAAAGATACGGTCACGGGAAAATGGACAAGACTTAGCAGTGAATGTCAAAAATTCAATGCTATTTACAAACATTTGCAGCGTACAAGTGGGGAAAATGAAAGTGAAATTCTCAAGAATGCAAATACCATTTTTGAACAACGATTTGGGGGAAGAAGCTTCCAATATGTTCACGTGTGGGAGGTTTTGAGAAACCACCTCAAATGGGATGAATGAAATGTTTCACAGTGTTGTATGATTTGTTGTATCGTTTTTTTTAAGTCCCGTATTGTTTTTTTTTCTTCGTATCATTAGTTTATGTTTCGTATGTGTTTTAAAATGTTGTAATGTATTTTTATTTTTAATGAAATGAATTTAGTTTATTTGGATATTTGAATAAAAGAAATAAAAATAGATAGTGGTGGGGCCCAAATGAGTAAGTTGTGGTATGTTATATGAAGGTGGGTTCTAAAGGGAGGTATTTCATGGTGACGTGGCACCCCGTGAGGCCCGGATGAGAAGATTTGGTATGCAATGATACCTAATGGTCTAAAACTGTATGAGATTTATACATAATGAAAATAGATTTATAAATTAATAACATAATTCAATTATAAACTTATAAAAAAAGTTTATTGTATTAGATACTCGAAGTTATTACTTTTAATAAGGAAAATCAATTATATTACTGTCAGATATTAAATGACATAAGGCTACTTGCAGTAAGCCAAATGAATCGATCGTTTGTGTCGATTGACTGAATCGTCCTTGTTGTAGAGAAAAGTGGCGATCGATCAATTGCCAAAAAAATGAGGATCATGGTCGTCATAACGATCGATTGAGATTGGTACTTTTTTTTCTTTCTTTCTTTCTTTTTAGTAGCTAGCCGTTGCAAAAAAAATAAATAAATAATAATAATAATAATAATAATAATAATAATAATAAATAAATAAATAATTGAAATCCTACCATTTGTAGCCAACGGTTTGAATGAATTAAAAAAAATTATTTCACTTATAAATACACAACATAAATACACTTCAATCCACAAATTTCACAATTCTTTTAATTCAAAATGTCTAAGAAAACACCACAACAAAAATGCCGAAAATCCCGATTGCCACAAAACATTCCACACTTAACACCGGATCCGAATTTCCGGTTAAGCGGTGTCTCACCAAACATCAATTTCCGACCGGCTACTTTATATTATGAACCGCAACAACTTCCACAACAACAAACTAACAATCTATTTTCTATAAATCGTCCTATGAATCGTCCATTTGTTTCACCATATCAAAACAACCAACAACAACAACAAAGCCACTTCCGTCAAAACTCTATGTATGGCTTACCCGAATCCGTGTATCGTCCAATGAAGGATTCAATCAAGAAACGACACAACCTAGATTATTAGTTTTTAAATAAGTATTGTAATGTTTTAAATTTGTTTGAAGTATTATGTAACGTTTTAATTATTTTAATAAAATTTAAGTTTGTGTTAAAAATGTAAAAAAAATAATTAGAAAAAAAAAAAAAAAAAAAAAAAAAAAAAATTATTGGATGATGGTCGCCTTACTAGGGCACCAAATCGCCTGAAGGTCGCTGGAGAGAGAAAGCTGACGTGGCAGAGAAAATGAGAGAGATTGACTCTTATTACTGCAAGTAGCCTACAAAATTAAACTCATGTTTATTGCGTAACATATATAAAAAGAAGAAAAGAAAAAGTGCACGGGCATAATAAAATAAGGTATGGGACAACATGAAATTGGTGGTCAAATAATGCAGGCCGACTTTCAACCGACCAAAATTACAATATTTTGTAGCCGGTAAAGGCTGTATCGACATGCGTTTTTTACATTGTTATGCAATAAAACGAGATTAAATCATTCATTTTACAATTTTTCTTTAGAGTAAATTACATGGATGGTCCTCGTGGTTTGTCAAAAGTAACAATCGTCATCCTTCGAAATTTTAAGTTGCACTCGTAGTGTCTAAGCTGGTAAACAAATAACACGACCAGTCTTTTATATTAACTGGTGTTAAGTGAGTTCCGTTATTATTTACACGTTAGCCCCTTTGGTTAAAGATCATTGCATCGTCTATCCTTAATAATAACGGTTGTTTATAATTTAAAATTTTCATATGTTTTTATCAGTTTTTACACGTTTTCGTCCGTTTTTATACGTTTTTGACCATTTTTATACGTTTTCATCCGTTTTTGCTACGTTTTTATACGTTTCAATCCGTTTTATACGTTTCCATACGTTTTTATATGTTTCGTTTTTATACGTTTTCTAACGTTTTTACTCGTTTTCGTCCGTTTTTATACGTTTTTGACCATTTTCATACGTTTTCATCCGTTTTTGTTACGTTTTTATACGTTTTCATCCGTTTTATATGTTTTCATAAGTTTTTATATGTTTTCGCCCGTTTTCTTACATTCTCATATGTTTTATCCGTTTTCATCCGTTTTCGTCCGTTTTTATATGTATTCGTCCATTTTCATACGTTTTATATCCGTTTTTATACATGTTCGCCCGTTTTTCTTAAGTTGTCATACGTTTTTATCCATTTTTATACGTTTTCGTACGTTTTCTTCCGTTTTTCTTAAGTTGTCATACGTTTTTATCTGTTTTTATACATTTTAGTCCATTTTTCTAAGGTTATTAATCCGTTTTTATGCGTCTTCATCCATTTTTATACGTTTCCATACGGTTTTATATGTTTTTGCCTGTTTTCTTACATTTTTATCATTTTTCGTTCGTTTTTCTTACGTTTTTATGCGTTTTCGTCTATTTTTATATGTTTTCTTCCGTTTTTGTATGTTTTCTTAAATTGTCATATATTTTTATACATTTTTGTCCGTCTTTATATGTTTTCGTACGTTTTTATCCATTTTTATACTTTTTCATTCGTTTTTATACGTTTTCGTCTGTCTTTATGCATTTTGTCCGTTTTTATACATTTTCGTCAATTTTTTCTTACGTTTTTATCTGTTTTTAATTGTCTTCATACGTTTTTTTTTACGGATAAAAACGGACGAAAACATATAAAAACGGACCACAAAACGGATGAAAAGTTATTTGTACTCTTTAATACATTTTAACGACATGGACAAAAAGTTATTTGTTGTCCATTTTTATATTTTTTCGTCCGTTTTTATCCGTAAAAAAAACGTATGAAGACGTATAAAATGTAAGAAAAACGGACGAAAACGTATAAAAACGGACGA
The DNA here is from genome assembly GCA_021014915.2 of Artemisia tridentata subsp. tridentata. NCBI lineage: Eukaryota > Viridiplantae > Streptophyta > Magnoliopsida > Asterales > Asteraceae > Artemisia > Artemisia tridentata. The sequence continues at coordinate 135,852,893 of CP139505.1, read as the reverse complement.
AAACGTATAAAACGGACGAAAACGTATAAAAACGGATGGAAAAGTATAAGATGGATAAAAACGTAAGAAAAACGTACGAAAACGTATAAAAATGGACGAAAACATATAAAAACATATGACAACTTAAGAAAATGTACTAAAATATATAGAAACGGACGAAAACATATAAAAATGGACGAAAACGCATAAAAACGTAAGAAAAACGGACGAAAACGGATAAAACGTATGAAAATGTAAGAAAACGGGCGAAAACGTATAAAAACGGATGAAAACGTATAAAAACGTGACAAAAACATATAAAAACGGTCAAAAACGTATAAAAACGGACGAAAACGGATAAAAACGTAAGAAACTTATAAAAACGGACGAAAACGTGTAAAAACGGATAAAAACATATGAAAACTTTAAATTATAAACAGCGGTTATTATTAAGGATGGATGATGTAACAATCTTTAACCAAAGGGGCTAACATGTAAATGATAACGGAACTCACTAACACCAGTTAAACTAAAGGACCGGTCGTGTTATTTGTTTACCAACTTAGGGACTACCAGTGCAACTTGAAACTTCGAGGGATGAAGGTTGTTACTTTTGACAAACCACAGGGACCATCCATGTAATTTACTCTTTTCTTTAGAAAGAAAATAAAAAACTATTACAATTTAAATACGACCGTAACGAACTTGAATTCACAAAACTATTAAATAAAGAAAATGTCACACCATCTCATTATACAGAATAAATAATAGAGCCTTGTTAAAGACTGCTACTAATCCTTTTACGCACACAATAATATTATATATGTTTTTTCACTCATTCCCTCTCTGCATTTAAACCGTCAGTTCTGGCACTTATCAGTATCATGTGAGTAGAAAGATAAGTAGAAGGTTTTGATAGAAGGATTTAGCATTTATTTAAATAATATCAGTATCATGTGAGTAGAAAAATCCCAATAGCAACAAAAGTTCATCATTATGAAATGTGAAATAGTCTGCAGCGTGTATTTCATGCGGCAATGTTAGTTATTGTTCTAAAAAAACTAAATAAATAAATAAATAAAGTTCATCATTATGAAAGTAATATACGATATTGTTGTAAAATGTTAACTTGTGTCTCAATGATATCTTATGTTGTGTGAGAAGCTCCTCAAACAAATGGTTGTTGGTTCAAGTCCCGCTTAAGACATGTGAGATAGATTTGTGGTTATTGTGAGATAGTTAAACTTGCCGTTAAAAAAAAAAAAAAAAAGTTTTAAAATGTTATGCTATTGTTTGTATATACATGTTATCACAAAAGCATGTTTATGAACGAAAAAAGTGATCGAATCTTTGAGTGGCCGATATCTTGAAAGAATGTGAATAACAACTTAAAGACAACAAACACAAAGTTTGTTTTGTGGAAGTATATATGCTCAAATCAAGTGGAGCCAAAAGGCTATAATGTGAATGTTCATAATCGACAGGCAAATATTCTACCAGAATATCAATCGAAGTCATATTTGACATGTATGTTTAATTGCGACTGGAAAATCCTTGGTGAGGTGCATCTTAACCAAAGAGATCACGAGTCTAAATCCCATTAAAAGTGATAAAATATTTTTATCGTTGCGCATGTGCATTTGCCGTTATCTTACTAATAGCTTGTTTCTATAGAACTATAGCCGAAAATCTATCAAACCGGGGACATAATGTATACTGTATACAACATGATACCCGATATGAGCGATATTTAGTAGACAAAATTTAATAACAACATGGTATGAGTTCAAATCGTTGTTTTGTTTGTATTTATGGTGGAAACATCACAACGCCCAAAATCTGAGTACATTTACGCTATAAATGTCATTTAAATATAAGGTAGAGTTGGTAGGAATGTGTGCTAACATTATCTATTATCTTTATCTAATATATTAAAATGGCAGTTTTGTCTTTAGCGGAGTATTTTTCATGCAATTTTGTTCAATGATGACATCAATTAGCCCTTTCGGCTTAAACATAATAACTTATCCCTTCTTTGGACATCAAAAACCAACTACCAGTTTATAATCTTTGGATAAAAAAGGGCTTCGATAATTAGCTTGATACCAGGTGTAACAAACATGATTTTCTTAGGATAAACTAAGCTTACCTATCTAGCCATTATTCAGAGAGCCTAATTATATAGAGACTTTTACTCCCATTGAACAATTAGAAATTGCAGAACACATAAACATTTAATTATCCATTTATTACAATTTTACAACTCGAAGAAGCACAAAGACATCCACAGACTAATATTTTGTAGTTTTATGGCTGATAATTATTTATTCTAATTATATAATAGCATGTAGTTGCTGAAACTGGTCTAAGATGACCAAGTGTGGTTGTGCAGGTAAGTTCAGTTGAGATTGAACAGGTATGCAACAAAGTTGATGATAGCATCCTCGAGACAGCCGCTATAGGGGTTACACCAGTGGGAGGTGGGCCCGATAGGTTGGTTATTGTCGTTGTTTTCGAAGATGGCAATGGTCCGAAACCCAAACTAAATAAGTTAAAGTCGTCACTAAATTCAGCTTTGCAAAAGAATCTTAACCCTTTGTTTAAGGTAGCGTTTTCTCATCTAAGAACTATTAATTCAATATTTTTAAAACTTTGACATCCTGTAATTCCCATATATATTGGCTTTCGGTTCTTCAGGTTTCTGATGTAGTGCCTCTTGCATCACTTTCTAGAACAGCAACAAACAAGGTAATGAGAAGGGTTTTGAGACAACAGTTGACTCAAAGTCAAAATTCCAAGTTGTGAATATGGGATGTTGTTCACTTTGTTATTGGCTACATCTATGGCGTTCACTTCTCTCGACTAACTCGAGTAAGTTTGAAGGTTGTCATTTGTGATGCAGATGATAATATCTCAAAAAGTACTACAAACGTTGTCTACAAAGAAATAGTTCAAGGTGTATCATCAATGTTCAAAAGGTATGTACAACTATATAAATGACATGTTTTATACCATTTTTTAACTCCACATATTCTCTTATCAACAACGTCCTTTTAGTTTGACTTTTGTTTTTATTTTTTTATTTTTAGGTGTTCACGGAATGAATATGAACTACTGTAACCACCCGTAATTTTTCGAATATATTTTTATACGAGACTTTCCCTGTTTCTCATAAATGGATCCTTCCTGAACTCTTTTGATTCTAAAACGTGAAATTTATCTCGCGAAACGTGAAATTCGAACACAACGCGTACTGGCACAACCGACGATTTGTTTTGATTATTTTATTATTCGTGAGAAACGAGGCGTATGAATAGTCGTTTTATTGGAAAAATTATTCTAAACGCGAGTATTAATTTATTCGGGCGACGGGAAATAAAGATACAAGTATTTATAATCAAAATTAATGGAAAAAACGATTTTAAAGTTAATGGAATAACTTTCGGATGCTCGGGAAATATTTACAACACGATTTATTGGTCTCGTTGGCATTTCGTTAAAAATATAAAGAAATTGACAGTTTTAGTCCCTGAGGGCGCGCTAGGGTTTGCCACAAGTCCCAAGAGAGCCCTATATATATCTCATTATAACCCACCTAGGGTTTAGTATTTACTCCTTCCTTCTCACAGCCGCTCTCTCCTCTCTATTTTCCGGCGCCAAATCCAGCCATCTGAGCCGTCACCGTTGCGCGTCACCTCTCACCGCCACCACCACCATCTTAACCCTCTCACCATCCTCTTCACTCCTATGTATCTCACGCGCCTCCAAACCACCATCACCTATTTTCTATCTTTCGATAACTAAAGAATTTTTCCGGCAAAATTCCGGCGACACAAGTTTAAAACAAATCGTGTATAAATCAAGCAGATCGGAGTATTGTTCGTATGTTTGTTTCAGTTCGAGGTCGTCACCATTTCAGCCGCCGTCATCCTCCTCCCCTTTCTCTCTTTCTCGTCATGGTAAAGCCGAGAAGCAGTCGTTTATTTATTTTTCTTTGCTTTGAATTCGATTATAATTATTTTGTCATTATTCTTCGTGGATTAAAACAGATTAAATCGGGTTAATATAGAATTTTCGTGGTTGTAACACTGATAAAACTTGTTAGTGGATTTATTATTAAAACCCGGATTTAAAACATGTTTTTATTTATTGTGTTCGTGTGGTAAGTCTCGACTAAAGTGGTGTTTGTTATGAATTTGTGTTGTAAGAATTGTCTGTTGATTCGGGTGTGAAAACGGGTCAAACCCGATAAAAGTCAGTTTGGATTCGTGCGTGGTTAATGATGGTAGTGAGTTTCAGGCTCGGGTTGGACAAATGAGTATTGTTAATGGCGTTCTTGACTTGGTCCTGGTCATTTGATGTCGGGTCTGGTTGGTACCTAGTCTTGGCGTGTTAATATTACTATCGGTATGGTTATCATAGTTGTCATTTTAGCCAGGTGAAAGGACTTAGGTCCGTTTGGTTTAGATTTTGGTGCCGAAGGGAAATAAGCCGAGACCATTAGGGTCTCGGCGTTGTGTTGTTTACATTTTAAATGGTGTCGGTTTGATGTTATATTCTAGTCACACATGGTGCGTTTGTTTAAGCTTAGTTAAGGATAGGGGCGCGCTTGATTTGTCTTGGGTTAATGGGCTGTAAGCCCAAAACTGGGTGTGATTGATTTGTATCAAAACTGGGCCGAAGCCCATGAGTTGTAAATGGGTTTTCATTGCTTAGCTAAGCGTAAAAAATGAAAAGAGTTGTTTGATTTAACTAAAGCTAATATTTACATGAACGATAACGAGACATAAAACTTGTAAAATATGGTAATTCCAGTTGTGATTAATCCAAGTCTCGACGACTTGAGAAAAACTAGTTTTATTAGTTAAACTCATTTTTATTATAAAACGTTTATGTTTTATACAAGTTATTTGGGGATAACGGGGTAAATGTCGAAACGTACAAACTAATTTATTTATTCGAGGTATTTGTTTGTCGTTAACTTCTAGGGTTGTCTTCCTTGGTTTGAGTTCTTGTCAGTATTCTCTCGACTTTGTCGGTGTCTCTTCTCCTTGGCGTGAGTTATCTGTCGAGTCTATGTTATCTTACCACACCACACGAAACGTGAAACTAAACTTTTGATAAGTTTTGAAAACTGAGTAATCCACGAAAACTACGACACGCTGTCTTTTATAGACTTTATTATTTTGCGAGACGTGTTTTGAGATAATCGTATACGTACTAGGTTGTGCCGATCCTAGACCGTTGTGTACCGCCGTGCTTGTACATCCATGTACCGTCGTACCGTATGTCTTGAGACCGTTGTGTTTTGCTCCTCGATGCCAGTCGTGTCAGTTGTGATCTTGCATTGCTGTGGCTAAGGTGAGTTCATGGCCCCTACTTTTACTGGTTTTTAAACTGTTTTGGGGGAGAATACATGCTCGTTCTTTTTCATCAAACTCAATGCTTTACAAACATTTTTATACTGTGTACTACTGTGTTACATGATTTTGGACATATACGTGTGATGATGTGATTATATGCTGTGACATGTTTGTTTTGTGAGTACATGACGGCGCCACTGTTAACTCTCTGTTGAGAGCCTACGTGTTATAGGTTCAGTTGGTGTAACTGTTAACTCTCTGTTGAGAGCCTACGTGTTATAGGTTCAGTTGGTGTAACTGTTAACTCTCTGTTGAGAGCCTACGTGTTATAGGTTCAGTTGGTGTAACTGTTAACTCTCTGTTGAGAGCCTACGTGTTGATAGATCTATCGGGGTAGCTCCCCACGTGATTTGGTTATGAGTATGAGGAACATCTTAGGCTCAGTTGGCGCGTCGCTATATGAGTGTAGTATCTGTATGATTGATTATGGTTTGAGATGCTTTGTCTATGTTATTACTTGCGGACTTAGTTTTGGAACTGTGATTTAGGCAGTGTAAGCCTACGTTGAATTTGATTTGTTTGTGAATGATGTTTCAAACTCGGAAATCTTTTGGTTCAACCATACTGTTTTAAATTAAAACCTATGAACTCACCAACCTCGTGTTGACACTTTTAGCATGTATTTTCAGGTTTAAGGTGATAACTTATTTCTGGAGGCGCTTGGCAAGGGGCATGGTCATAGACTACTCTGATATGCTTGTTGGGACCGTTTTACTTATTTTATGGGCCTATTTCCGCACTACTTTTGAATATCGTAAATTTAACACTTTTTGTTAATGAATTTTATTCTAAATGATTGAGGTAAAAACCGTTCTTTGTAATTGCGTTGTGATACCAATTTAGTAGCACCCCAGTGACATGTATGCTTCCGCTGGACCCGATTTTTGGGGTGTGACAGATTGGTATCAGAGCCTAGGTTATAGAGAACTGGGTTATTTTCAAAAACCTGGACTATAACCACTTTTGGCAAAAACTTAACCCTATGACCGACACGTGCCTGCCTGCCAAGCCGATGCCTCGCGTATGACCTTGATGTGACGAGATAATTGATGATATATTAGATGAGATATTCATGGTATACTTGACGAGTTGTTTGATGAGATACTTGATTTTATATTTGTTGAGATGCGTGCCTGACTCTTGGATACTTTATATCCGCTCGTTTTAGCTATTCACTATAAGCATTTCCATATGCTTATACTCGCACCGAACCTATCACTGAGTTACGCTATTTCCTTGCGTAATCTCACTACTGAATATCGAGTTTGTATACTTGTCGTGATTTTTGGGAATGATTCTGGATATAATGGACATACTACTAGTATAACTAGGCTTAGTCTTCCAAAATTCATTGAACCTCGGGTGAATATAGACTGATCACCTATATTCAGCCAGGGACAGTGGGACATAGCCTGATCACCTATGTCCGACTCAGAGGTGAATTTTGCAATACTTGGAGTAGTTATAATGGAATTATGTCCGGGTTGACTTTTGGATTTTGGAATGGTACAGTTTCGCGTGTGTACACGGACATGGAATTTTACTTCCACACACACTGCACACTGGCATCACAACACCGCGTGAACCGTAATGCCCTTGGCATCGCTATACTTCTCCATTATATGGAATTCCTGTTTGCCGCCGTCTGGCCGTATTCTGCATCGGGTCAAGTTAGATTCGATTGGCACCGTTTGAATCCGAGTTACTTATTTGTAACCCCTTCAGAGCACTATAAGCCGTCCGAGCTTACTGGAATGTTTAGATTCGATTTTGACCACGTTTGGTTTTGAATTTTGGCTAAGTTTAGAATTTGATTTCTAGCCACGTTTGGATTTGATTCTGGCTACTTTTGGATTCGATTTTTGACTACGTTTAGATTCGATATTGACTATGTTTGAATTGGTCCTGATTCTGATTTAATTCGAGTTGTTCGATTTTATGATTTTGGACGTCATCCTGGATTTGGTTTTGTTATTCGGCCTTGTTTTGTTGTGGCCTTGTTACAGTCGCCTCTACTCTAAGCCTTGTGCTCAATCGATGATGTTCATCTTTCCGATCGGGATTGTTTAATCAAAACTGTTCAATCAATGTTGTCCCTTCCGTTTTGAGTACCTTGTACATTACTGATTCAATCAACTGATTGCTTGTGGCAATCAACATCTTCCCTCAGAATTATACTTTGAACTCGCTAAACTCTCTATTTGGCAGAGATTCCACGCCCAACAGAAATCTTGAGACTCTAAGGAGTAACTGAAACCGCGATTCCTTGGGACAACCACCAGACTTTTCACTCGTCCCTCGGAAGTACCAGTGATCCTTGCTGCTTTCTTACCGGATAATAAATTACATCAGGAACAAAACCTTGGAAGTAAATCCCGCGCCGCTACCAGAGTAATTGTTGATAATCCTACCTAATCTACTCACCTTCTCTAATCAATGAAACGACAGTATTGGCAAACTGCTTGTCCATACTCATATGGAATCATTACCCGGTATAGAGTGTCGACTCTTACCATTCTCTGATCAGGATATCTGTTTCACATCAAAATACCTGGCAATCACTCCAAGGGCCATGAGGACAGATTTGGAGATGAATACTGTGTATCATCTCCAGACTGATGGCCAAAGTGGAGAAACCATTCAAATGTTAGAGGACATATTGTGTTCCTGCGTAATTTGGCAATAGTTGGTATCGACACCTCCAGTTGACCAAATTCTTTTATAACAATACCTACGACTCCAGTATTCGACGGCACCATACGAGCCACTTTATGGCCGCAAATCATGAACCGTGAAATCGAACGACTTTAGTAAAGTCACATCTCTATTGACAAAGCTCGTCGAAGCTCGCGAAAAAGGTCCTGAATTCACGTGGGAACGTGACGATGAAACCTCGTATGTATATACCCATCTCTTTTCAGCCGTAACGAGTAACTTGAATTGAATCGCGGGGTCCCGATTCCGTTAAGGAGGTGAGACTGTAACCACCCGTAATTTTCCGAATATATTTTTATACGAGACTTTCCCTGTTTCTCATAAACGGATCCTTTCTGAACTCTTTTGATTTTAAAACGTGAAATTTATCTCGCGAAACGTGAAATTCGTACACAACGCGTACTGGCACAACCGACGATTTGTTTTGATTATTTTATTATTCGTGAGAAACGAGGCGTATGAATAGTCGTTTTATTGGAAAAATTATTCTAAACGCGAATATTAATTTATTCGGGCGACGGGAAATAAAGATACACGTATTTATAATCAAAATTAATGGAAAAACGATTTTAAAGTTAATGGAATAACTTTCGGATGCTCGGGAAATATTTACAACACGATTTATTGGTCTCGTTGGCGTTTCGTTAAAAATATGAAGAAATTGACAGTTTTAGTCCCTGAGGGCGCGCTAGGGTTTACCACAAGTCCCAAGAGAGCCCTATATATATCTCATTATAACCCACCTAGGGTTTAGTATTTCATCCTTCCTTCTCACAGCCGCTCTCTCCTCTCTATTTTCCGGCGCCAAATCCGGCCATCTGAGCCGTCACCGCCGCGCGTCACCTCTCACCGCCACCACCATCTTAACCCTCTCACCCTCCTCTTCACTCCTATGTATCTCACGCGCCTCCAAACCACCATCACCTATTTTCTATCTTTCGATAACTAAAGAATTTTTCGGGCAAAATTCCAGCGACACAAGTTTAAAACAAATCGTGTATAAACCAAGCAGATCGGAGTATTGTTCGTATGTTTGTTTCAGTTCGAGGTCGTCACCATTTCAGCCGCCGTCATCCTCCTCCCCTTTCTCTCTTTCTCGTCATGGTAAAGCCGAGAAGCAGTCGTTTATTTATTTTTCTTTGCTTTGAATTCGATTATAATTATTTTGTCATTATTCTTCGTGGATTAAAACGGATTAAATCGGGTTAATATAGAATTTTCGTGGTTGTAACACTGATAAAACTTGTTAGTGGATTTATTATTAAAACCCGGATTTAAAACATGTTTTTATTTATTGTGTTCGTGTGGTAAGTCTCGACTAAAGTGGTGTTTGTTATGAATTTGTGTTGTAAGAATTGTCTGTTGATTCGGGTGTGAAAACGGGTCAAAACCGATAAAAGTCAGTTTGGATTCGTGCGTGGTTAATGATGGTAGTGAGTTCCAGGCTCGGGTTGGACAAATGAGTATTGTTAATGGCGTTCTTGACTTGGTCCTGGTCATTTGATGTCGGGTCTGGTTGGTACCTAGTCTTGGCGTGTTAATATTACTATCGGTATGGTTATCATAGTTGTCATTTTAGCCGGGTGAAAGGACTTAGGTCCGTTTGGTTTAGATTTTGGTGCCGAAGGGAAATAAGCCGAGACCATTAGGGTCTCGGCGTTGTGTTGTTTACATTTTAAATGGTGTCGGTTTGATGTTATATTCTAGTCACACATGGTGCGTTTGTTTAAGCTTAGTTAAGGATAGGGGCGCGCTTGATTTGTCTTGGGTTAATGGGCTGTAAGCCCAAAACTGGGTGTGATTGATTTGTATCAAAACTGGGCCGAAGCCCATGAGTTGTAAATGGGTTTTCATTGTTTAGCTAAGCGTCAAAAATGAAAAGAGTTGTTTGATTTAACTAAAGCTAATATTTACATGAACGATAACGAGACATAAAACTTGTAAAATATGGTAATTCCAGTTGTGATTAATCCAAGTCTCGACGACTTGAGAAAAACTAGTTTTATTAGTTAAACTCATTTTTATTATAAAACGTTTATGTTTTATACAAGTTATTTGGGGATAACGGGGTAAATGTCGAAACGTACAAACTAATTTATTTATTCGAGGTATTTGTTTGTCGTTAACTTCTAGGGTTGTCTTCCTTGGTTTGAGTTCTTGTCAGTATTTTCTCGACTTTTTCGGTGTCTCTTCTCCTTGGCGTGAGTTGTCTGTCGAGTCTGTGTTATCTTACCACACCACACGAAACGTGAAACTAAACTTTTGATATGTTTTGAAAACTGAGTAATCCACGAAAACTACGACACGCTGTCTTTTATAGACTTTATTATTTTGCGAGACGTGTTTTGAGATAATCGTATACGTACTAGGTTGTGCCGATCCTAGACCGTTGTGTACCGTCGTGCTTGTACATCCGTGTACCGTCGTACCGTATGTCTTGAGACCGTTGTGTTTTGCTCCTCGATGCCAGTCGTGTCAGTTGTGATCTTGCATTGCTGTGGCTAAGGTGAGTTCATGGCCCCTACTTTTACTGGTTTTTAAACTGTTTTGGGGGAGAATACATGCTCGTTCTTTTTCATCAAACTCAATGCTTTACAAACATTTTTATACTGTGTACTACTGTGTTACATGATTTTGGACATATACGTGTGATGATGTGATTATATGCTGTGACATGTTTGTTTTGTGAGTACATGACGGCGCCACTGTTAACTCTCTGTTGAGAGCCTACGTGTTATAGGTTCAGTTGGTGTAACTGTTAACTCTCTGTTGAGAGCCTACGTGTTATAGGTTCAGTTGGTGTAACTGTTAACTCTCTGTTGAGAGCCTACGTGTTGATAGATCTATCGGGGTAGCTCCCCACGTGATTTGGTTATGAGTATGAGGAACATCTTAGGCTCAGTTGGCGCGTCGCTATATGAAGATGTTGGAGAAGAAAACATAGTGCAGGTACTTTTACAGTTTTACTTTCATAGCTTTAGTTACTTTTCAACTTTTAACTATATTATTGAATTAAATTCCTTTTTTTTTTATAGTTTATTACGGATAACGGCTCAAACTTCAAACTTGCGGGACAGATTTTAGAAGAACAACATCCCAAGTTGTTTTGGACACCATGTGCACACACTGTGTGAACCTTATGATAGGAGATATAGGGGAGAAAATACCAAAAATAAAGAGTGCTTTGAGTGATGCAAGAGCAGTCGTGGTTTTTATATTTATAACCATGGAAGGATTTTAAATATGATGCGGAAGTTGACAAAGAATAAGGAGTTGCACAGGTCTTGTATAACTAGGTTTGCAACTCAGTTCTATACTATACAAAGTGTGCATGAGAATCGACATCATTTGCAAGTGTTATTTGTGTCCGAACAATGGACCAAAAGTGACTTTGCAAAGAAAGCAGTAGGAAAGAGAGTGGAGCGAATAGTTGCAAAACAAGAATTTTGGGACAATCTTTATCTAGCTTGTCAAGTACTCGCTCCTTTGGTGGATGTGGTACGGTTGGTTGATACGGAAGAGAAGCCGTGCATGGGTTATATCTATGATGCGATGAGTAGAGCAAAGGAGCAAATAACCAAAAATCTGAAAGGTGGGTCGAATGAAAGACTACTCAGTAGAGTTTTGTCTATGATTCAGACAAGGTGGACCGACCAACTCTACCATCCTTTACATGCAGGTTTGTGTTTGAAACTTTCTGTTTGAAGCTTTCTGTTAGAAACTTTCTGGTTGAAACTTTCTGTTTGAAAGTCTGATGTTTGAAACTTTCTGATGTTGTGCAGCTGGATGTTTCCTTAACCCCGCCGTTTTTCATAAAGAAAATTCAAATCTTGAGACCAACAGTGAGATTACAACAAGTCTTTATGCTGCCATTGACAAACTTGTTCCCGATCCAGAAGAGAATGATACCGTGAGGGGAGAGTTGAATATGTACATTGATTCTCGGGGCCAATTTGGAACTGATTCCGCAAAAAGGACTAGAACAAAATTTGCACCACATATATGGTGGCGTTCTTATGGGATTAGTACACCTTTGCTCCAAAGATTTGCTATCACGGTCCTTAGTCAAACTTGTAGTGCTTCACCTTGTGAACGCAATTGGAGTGCATTTGACCATTTACACTCAAAGAAAAGGAATCGTCTTTTACAACAAAAGCTCAATGACCTTGTATTCATCTGATGAACTCAAATAAGTACATTTTATTATCATCATTTATCCTATTTATTTGACTTGTTTTATTATATTATACATGAGAATCGATACATTAATGTTTACTTTAGTAATTCTCAGGTAAAAACAAGCATTATGTGAAACTTGGCGATTTTGGACTAATTATGCAGCAAAACAAGCGAAATGTCAAAAGTTTACTGAAATCCAGAAGATGCACCGTATCTCACTCAACAGATACGACGCAATGACATACTTAGATGAATTCGAAGACCATTGCCTGACTTTCAAGAATGCGCCGCATGCAATTCTGTCATGCGCCGCATATGAAACTTTGGTCAAAGAAGAAGATCAAGCTCGTTCTACTCCAGATACACCGCATTATACTTCTAACATACGGCATATCACTATCAAGATTTCACCAGTTATAATCCAAGACAGCTAAAGTACATGTGCCGCATACAAAGATCAAGTTGCGCCGCATCTGAAGACGGTGTACGAATATTCCAGAATATATTAATCTTGGACCCCACGCGAAGTTAAGTCAATGCGCCGCATCTATCAACTCGATGCGCCGCATCGATCCCTCAGGCAGAAACTATAAATACCCCAAGGTCAGACGAATTTGAGAGATATATAGAGACCGAAGACCTAGACATAACCCTAGAGCCGAATTCAGACGACCAAGCAGCACAAGACACACCTCAAACAAAGATACAAGAGCTGTAAGAAGGTCCTGCATGTATTCAATTCATTAAGTAGTTTTGTTTTATTGTATTAGTACGCTTTAATTCATCAGGATTGATGGGCTTGTGTCATGTGACTACGGAAGATCATGCACTCCCCTTAATATTGCTTTCCCATTAATTAAAGTTTATATGTTGATGTCTTTGGTGACTTTTATTAGTGCATAGATAACCTCTGTGTCTAGCTGAGTCTTGCTTGGGTCGCCATGCCCCTTCCTCGCCTATTTGTTTTAGCGTCTCTTGAATAAATAGGATAGACATAAGTAATCATTAAGGGTTTACTCGCCGATAAGATTAGAGCCAACGAGAAAGGTTTAATTATATACACTTCATATAAAACTAGCAATAAAACAAGTGACAAGCTATTTAATTATCAGGACAGGTCTTCTTATTGTCTCGAGTATCTATCTGTATACGTGTGTGCTAATCGCTGATTTGTGCTCATTAGTTTAGTTTTCTATTTAATCATAACCAAACCGTGCCAGTCTCTCAGGCTGAACCCCCCTTGCGTTAGATTAGGTTGTATAGCTAACTTAGGATATTAAAATACTGATTAGAATAACTAGATAATACGTTCCACTCTTAGTGATCGACACTCTACTTACCATTATATTCATACTGACCGGGTACACTGCTCGTTAAGTGTGTGTGTTATTGATAAGTCGGCTAAATATAAATTTAAAACTTGAGTAGGCATTAATACTGCTAAACCGCAATGACACATCACACACCATCATCATCCAATACAACACTAGGCTACGAAGGTGATTCGAGTCTCGAAAAACCAACAAGTCTTTAGACCCTATCTTATTGAGAGACGTTGAGGAAAATGATGAGTGGACGATACCAACGGATAATGAGCTTCAAGACTTTGTGGATGAAGGTGATGGTCTTCTTTGGTCGCAAGTGAGAGAAGCGATGGGAGGAAATGAAAATATCGGACCAAGTACAAGAAGTAAAAGGGAGCGCTATAGAGATGATGATGATGATGAGATTAGTATTGAAGAGGAAGATGTTGGTGTAGGTGGTAACTTGGATGAAGAAGTGAATGCTTTAGATGATGTTGATTCGGACGCTGAACCCGTGGATTGCAACTAATTCCGTTTGTTTTCTGTTATGTTTTTTGTTGCTTTTGTGATTTTAATGTTATGCTATGAACTACTTTTATGCTGGAATTTAAATAATATCTAATCACTTTTATGTTATGTTTTTTGTTTTTTACATATATATATATATATATATATATATATATATATATATATATATATATATATATATATATATATATATATATATATATATATATATATATATCCGATATCTAAAAACCGATATCTCACCGCGAAAACCGATATTTCAAATATCGGACCTTGAACGATACGAGATTTTTGACCGAGATAACTACCTAGTGTATGATTGATTATGGTTTGAGATGCTTTGTCTATGTTATTACTTGCGGACTTAGTTTTGGAACTGTGATTTAGGCAGTGTAAGCCTACGTTGAATTTGATTTTTTTGTGAATGATGTTTCAAACTCGGAAATCTTTTGGTTCAACCATATTGTTTTAAATTAAAACCTATGAACTCACCAACCTCGTGTTGACACTTTTAGCATGTATTTTCAGGTTTAAGGTGATAACTTATTTCTGGAGGCGCTTGGCAAGGGGCATGGTCATAGACTACTCTGATATGCTTGTTGGGACCGTTTTACTTATTTTATGGGCCTATTTCCGCACTACTTTTGAATATCGTAAATTTAACACTTTTTGTTAATGAATTTTATTCTAAATTATTGAGGTAAAAAACCGTTCTTTGTAATTGCGTTGTGATACCAATTTAGTAGCACCCCAGTGACATGTATGTTTCCGCTGGACCCGATTTTTGGGGTGTGACAACTACCAAAGTGTTTTGACGTTCACTGCATATATTTACTCTTTTTCTACGGAAAATGTTGTCAAAAGTACATACCAAAAAAAATATTTTATGCCTTTTGTATCGTTTCTAAACTTTATTTTATTCTTATGTAACATGACTATTATCAATTCATACATCTAACATATCATTTATTAACATAATATCTCAAATCGATCGCTTATATAAACATATTTCTTTTCATAATAAATACAAAACTACTATTTCATGGTTTTCAATTTAATCCCGTGAATTTCACGGGTTAATAACCTAGTTATCTAATATATTAAAAGGGCAGTTTTGTCTTTAGCGGAGTACTGTTCATGCTATAGTGCAGCACAGTAAAATGAACAGTACTTTAGCTACAGTACTTTTTTTTTTTTTTTCGAAAAATAATTTCGATAAAATAAAATTTTGAAAAAAAAAAGTTTTTGAAAAAAGATTTTCAAAAAAAATCTTTTCAAAAAAAATTAAAATAAATTTTTTTATTATTATTATTATTATTTTTTTTTTTTTTTTGAAAATTATTTTTCAAAAACTTTCTTTTTCAAAATTTTTTTTTCGAAAATCTTTTTTCTAAATTTTTTTTTCAAAAATAATTTTAAAAAAATTAATTTTTTTTTTTTAAATTTCAAGAACCAAATATGTAATGATTATATGAATTCAATGACCAACCATATAGATTGCCGGTTCTATAAAGGGTCAATATTTTATAGTTAAAAATTGTATAGACAAAAATGACATTCACTCTAATTTTTACAATAAAAACAATGAGATAACCATAAGTATATGCTATTAGATTTTATATAACCAATAATTAAGTTTCAAAGGTGATTCATATTGTGCCATCATTTGGTCTTTGCAAGCTATGTCTTTCGGGGACTAACGTTGCAACGCGCTAAGAAGTTTAGGGACTTTTTACGTAAAAAACCATTTTATTTCCAAAATTAATTTCAAAAAATAGTCTTTTAATTTATCGATCTTTTTCGAATTTACTCCATTTTCAAAAATAGTCATTTGGTTTTATCGATCTTTTTAAAATTTAGTCCTTAATGACTAACTTTCAAACAACACTTAGCACCACACTCCTGTAGCAACGCGCGGGTTTCCCAGCTCGTTTAATTTACTCAACGATTGAACGTAATACTAGTTGGAGCGGATGGCTCAAGTGTTTACATGTTACAACCATGTCTCGAGTTCAATACTTGCCATTAGCTCCTTGTAGAATTTTTTCTTTTGGTTAAGTCTATTAATTAGAAACAAACTTCCCTCTTATATAAAGTTAAGTGATATAGTCAATTTATTATCAAGTTAGATATTAAAAATATTACCGGTTGAATATCTACATAATTTAAATCATTTTTTAAATAGTTTCAACCTATTTTTTTTTTTACCTTCTTTTCCACCTAATTTGTTTCTAAAAAGAGTGTTTGATAGAGAAAGTTTTGTTAGTGATTTAATTTCATACCTTCTTTTAGTGCAGTAAAAAACGAAAGGCAAAAACATAAAATTTTACCAATGATAATGCAGTCAAAACCAAAAACAAAATGCAGTCAATTTTACCAAGACAATGCAGTCAAAGGTCAACATGCCAACATAACACATTTAAACAAAGCAAGTGTTATTAGTTAAACACAAAAGGTACCGGATCTTTTGAAAAGGGGACACAATTAAAAAGTCTAAAAAGTAATGTGGTGTTGACACGTGTCCCAAATCTTTTTTTATCCCAAAGACATAAAGGTAATTTCATTCTCTCCTCTTTCCTCTTTTCATCTTTCTCTTCCAATTGGTTTTAACCTAATATCACACGCCTACCACAAACCAGAAAGTTAAAAAAGCGCACTCGGCCAAATTAATATCTTTAGGGTTTCACTTTAAAAAAAAAACTCACACACCTACTTTCTATTCTCTATTTACGCATCACCGTCACATTGTCTTCCACCTGAACAAACAATGGCTTATTTCGGTAAGTTTCAATTCTGGATATATTTATGTAACCCGTTATATCTGTCAGTATAAATGTTTTTACGTTTTCTAACTTTGTTGTTGAATATTTTAGGAGTTGTAATAGAAGCAGGAAAGCCATATATTCATATGCATAGCTCTGTGTTGGGAAGACTCCATGTGTCCAGAGTTTGTTTTTAGACCAAGAGTAGTGGGGCGTTGAAGTGGGCTTAGTTGCCCTTTCAACGCCCGTTGGACCACCCCCATCAAGCGTTGAAGCCCGTTGAATGAAATTAAAATCAACGAGCGTTGATTGAACAACGCTCGTTGAAGTTTGTTTGTGTACTTTTTTATTTACTTTTATTCTTTTAAAATGTAATTTATTTACTTCTATTTACTTTTTATTTACTTTTATTCCGTTAACAATGAGAGGAAAAATTAAAAACATTACGTTAACAAAAAAAAAAAAAAATTCCATTAAAAAAAAACATACAATTTATTAAAATTAAAAAAACTAAAAATAAGAAGGTAAAAAAGTGTTGTATTTATAGGTAAACTTTAACGTTAAACGTTTGGTCAAAGTAAACTTTAACGCCAAAAAGAAGGTAAACGTTAACGTAGAAAGTGTAAAAAATTGAATGTTAACATTGAATTCTGACGCGTTAACAGTGGTAAAAATTCAATGTTAACAGTGAATCCTTATCTTTAACGCCAGGTTTTTTTTTTTTTTTTTTTTTTTTTTTTTAAGTATTTTAAGTCAATTTTTTAAGCTTTAACGATGTAAAAATAAAAATAAAAAGGTGATAAATAAATTAAAAAAAAGTAATTATCACACTAAGCTTCAACGCCCCAACCCACTACTCTCATTTTGTAAAAAACTTTCATTATTTACATTGAAAACTTGTCGCAATTTGCCCCAACCCACTCCCTCACCAATACTCTTGGTCTTATATCTGTGTTTTTATACGAATTTAAAACGTTTGTTAGTTGGTACAATATTATATGAAAATGTGATTTGTGACTTATTTATATTTTTATTAAGTTGTAGCAAGTTTACGGGTCACACGAGTTGTGGTTTGATATAATTAGGCTGGTTAATAGTTTGATATCTATACTACATATAATGTAGGGATGAATCTCTCTCCTCTTAGTCTTAAAATTAAGACTTACAAGCTATAATGCTTATTGTACAATTCACAAAGCACTATTAATGATTTTTCTCATCAATCTTAATTTTAAGACTTACAAGTCTTAAAGCTTAAT
Organism: Artemisia tridentata subsp. tridentata; assembly: GCA_021014915.2. Lineage (NCBI taxonomy): Eukaryota > Viridiplantae > Streptophyta > Magnoliopsida > Asterales > Asteraceae > Artemisia > Artemisia tridentata. Next base: position 135,834,744 of record CP139505.1, on the reverse strand, counting down.
GTACAAAATACAAAACACTATTAATTTTGTAAAACCCAAAATTTGAAATCATGCATAATGACCAAAATGCCCCTTGTAACTTTAAAATTTAATTAATAAGTGTATAAAACACCAAATAAATCCCAAACCTTTGGAAATTAACCACATATGAAGTAAGGTAATTTTTGTGGCAACATTTTAATATTTTACAATGTACAAAAATATATATAACACATTGAAATGTTGCATGGGCCGAATTATTAAACTTATACATATTATAATTATTTGTTAAATATTTATAATAAATCAAAATAAAGGAGATAAACACTAAGTGAAATGGAGGATCTTTTATTTTCAGCAAATTAATATCTCCTAATCAATTTGGCCGAGATTTCCTCCCCCCTCCTCACCCATTCACACGGTTTTATTTAATTTCCATATTCCTCATTCTTAAAACCCTAAAGAATAGGTCGACACACACAAAAACTTCCCTACCCTTGATCCGATTTTCTGGAGGCTTTTCAGTATTTTTCTGGTGTTCTTATACATCCAAGGAAGCTAGGAAAAATAGTTTTGAGGTCGTGGATTCGTTAGTTGATTCGTGGGAGTTTTCTTGTGTCGAGTTTTCATCCGAGAGGTACAAAATTCATGCGACTTATCTACACGTTCTAAAATTGATCTGGTATTTTTCTTACGTTATTTACATCATATAAGACTCATATAAAATAGCTAACTCGAATCATGCACGCTAGATTAGTCGTGATAATTATAAAGATCAAAAACAAAAATAAAATCCAAATCTGTTCATGCGATTTTTCCGAGCTTCAAACCTATTTTATCTGGACTCTATATGCCTCATACAACTCTGGAAAAATGATATTCGTAATCTTGGAAGCCTAAAACACCTTTGTTTAATTTTGTTTTCTAATCGGGTTTATGGAAAATAAGGGAAAAAAATAGAAACCTAATTTGAATGGAACTAGGGTGAATGTTTTATCATTAGATCTGGTTATTAAATGTGTTCTAATGATGATTTGATGATTTGCTAATGATTAGAGCAATTAGGGTTAGGGTTTTGTAATTAAAAAGTTATACCGAATGGGTTTTGTAAATTAAAGGGGGTGTTTTGTCATTTGTTAAACTTGTGGGGTATTTTTGTAAGTCATTTTGGATCTGTGGTAACGTGTGAAAAATATAATATAAGGGTGCTATGTGTAAAAATTGCAAGTAAAAGGTTTATTTGGTAATTATATTATTCGAAATGTAATTATTTAAAATAGAGGGACTAAAAGTGTAAATTCTGGAAACTTGAAGGTGATTCGTAAAATAATTTATGTAAAGGGTGTAATGTGTAATTTTGGATACTTAAAGGCTTAATGTGTAATTATTAGTAAATTATGATTCAAATGGTAGTTTTATAAAATTAAGGGACTTGTTTTATAATTATGTAAAATTGAAGGGTAATTCGTACCATATATTAAATTGATGGGTAATTGTGTAATTTTGTAAAATGAAGGGCTTGATGTGTAAATATAAATATGGTAAGGGTTAAATTGTGATTTATGTAATTATAGGGTTTATTTTGTAACTAAGTTAACTAATGGGGTATACATTGTAAATTGTTTAACCTAAAGGGTTAAAAGTGTAATTCTGGATAACTTATGATTTAAAATGAGTAACTTGTGATATTTTCATTTTAAACCTTTAACCTTGGTATATTTACATTTAAAACCCTAGAATATGAAAACTTGTCATATTTAACTCTAGACTTTTAATACTTGCTAAAATAAACCTTATCCCCATAATTAATGACTTAACCTAATTATAATATTTAAATTTGCTAATTATGGAAACCTGCTAAAAATAGGAAGTTACTAAATATGGAAAGTTGCTATTTTTGGAAAGTTACCTAAAAGGGAAAGTTACTAGAAACGGAAAGCCGACTAAAATAAGTAATCAAAATTAAATAAGCTTTTAATAAGACAGTCATGAATTCGTGTAGATTCGCTGAAGATGGAGTTTGCTTCCGACCTTTATATTTTCTGTCGTGTTTTCACTTGCGGTATAAGGTACAGATATTCTGACCTTCTCACAGGTTTCTCATGGACTCTCTCTCTCCTCTGTCTTGTTTCCCTAAGCTATTGCTATGTTTCCCCTGTTTTGTGAACACTGATATGATCTCTCTCATATTCTGATCTGTTTATTTCTGAGTTGATGTCATTGCTATGATTTCCTTTGCTTTGAAACCCAGTTCTATGTTTTCCTTTGTTATGATCTCTGATATGAAACTATACTGTGGAAACCTTTTAATTATGACCTGTAAATGTTTTGAGAAAAATCATTTATTATATTAATGTTTATGAGTACGTACGATACTACTTTTATATGAAATTTTACTAACCTTTATGGAAACTATTTTAAAGACTATCTTTATGAAAAATCGTTTTAAAAGATCATTTTTATGAAAACTACTTTGAAAGATCATTTTTATGAAAACCATTATTAAAGGATTGCTTTAAATGAACTTTTGATAGAAATTTCTGAAATGAACTTTTGCTATGAAACTTGGATATAAATCTTGATCTGATATACTTATTCTGAACCTTGACTTGAACATTTATATAAACCTTGATCTGATAAACTCTGATATGAACCTATTTGATTTTGAACCTTTGATATTTACTTCTGAAATATTTGACATGAACCTTATGCTATGAACCTTCTGATGTAACACTCTGATTATGACCTGATATTTGACCATGACCCACGGTTTGATACCCGAGCCATTTCACTAGGCATGAGGGTTTCATGTCCTTGTCATTGATGCACCGATGACTTGACTCTAGGGTAGGAGAGTGATGACCTATCCCGTCCCTGACTTGATTATTTTGGTGTGTTGAGGAGGAATCTGGCCACCTGGGGCGTATGGATGCATCCTAGATTTGATCTGTTTCTGTTTCTGTTATTGGTTATCTGTTATATATATCTGGTGACTGATGGTGTGTGCGATACACGTCTTTCACATATCTGGGAGTTAGCTACTCCATTTGGTTACTGAGGACACCCCTCACATTATTTGATTATCTGAGAGGTCTCCCCTCTATATGATTATGAAGATTTATGGTTACACTGTTCTGATTTGATATAATCTGTTTCTGGGCTCGTGGTGGATTACTGTTCCTTTTGCTTTCTCCTTTTCATTTACTTATCCCTTAACCCATATTATATCTGCATGACTTTATTTCCGTTGCTTTGTACTTTTCTCTACTACTGCTTTGTTATCGTTATATCTGTTCACTGAGCTCTCGTAGCTCAGCCGCATTTCTTTTCCTGCGGCAGGTTTTAGTAGGAAGCTGGGAATGAGTGGAGAGTACCTTGGACTTAGAAGGCTATACTTGATAGATTTTCTGGATTAGAGATGCTAGAAGAGTTTATTCTAGAGTTAGTATTTATTGTAATCCGCATTGTAATCTTGTAGTTTCAGTATTTCATTTGTAACCTTTGAGATTCTTGTATTACTATAGATGTATGCTTTGGTTTGATCTGATATGAAACCATTATTGTGATATCTTTACCCTTGTCGGGTTGGGGTGTTACAATTTATGGTATCAGAGAGACAGGTTGCGACTTGTAATACATTTTCCCTTGACCTGTGAAGTTTGGACCATTAGGTTTCCACTGTAGGCGCTCATAAGATAACCTGTAAGAATTTGCTTTAGGATTTCCCTATGGCGACTTAAGTTCTGACCGGTGAGGAATGGGTAGACTATAAGGCACTTGTTTAAGTAGCATTGCTTCCGCATCACTCTGATTCGTGCCTTGCTTTTGGTTAAAGCCTATTGAGATCACTTTTGATGATTGAAAGCTTATGCCTTGCAGCACCTAAGTTTTGAAACCTAATCTGGAAAGCATTGAGAATTGTATATGTAATTGCCTGACACTATTTGATCCTTGTCTTCAAATTCCGACTCCGACCTCTGATCCTCTTGTTAACAATTTTGATGCCTCTTCGGGCATTATGAGAATCTCCATGACGATGATATACTTGATACCTTCTGTTATTTCTCTCTTGCTTTTGATAATCATCTATGAATTTTCTGACACAAATTGATTTCCTCTTAACCATCTCTGTTCCCATGAGAAGTCTTGTGGTGCTTTTAACCACGAGTATAAAAATGTTTCCCCTCTCACTGTTGAACAATAAGATTTGCTTTGTTGATCTGTCTTTCTTTGGATAGTTAACCTTGATTTTATTCAGATAAGGGATTGATTGTTTGAGCATTCAATTATTGACAACTATCCTCCTATGTCTTACCGTTGGCGTTGAAACAATTTTGAACTTCCTACCATGATTACCGATTGTTAAACCCCTTGCTATCACTATTACTCTGGAGACTCGTGTGTTACTTTCGCGGTTATGAAGTTTTCCTAGAAACCATTTCGTACACCAATGAATGAACCTTACCTTGAGAATTAACTGGCACCCTGAGTTTTCCGAATATGATTCCTGGTTGAACCATCAAGTTTTCCACCAGAATGTGAAGTAGGATTTGACATGATACCGAGAGATTGTCTAGCCGCCAAGCGAAGATGTCTTTCGGATCATACCAGTTGATTTGAGCAACCAGAAAGAGCAGCAACCGAAGACCAGGAAGTGAGTTTTGCTTAAGTATATCTTCTGGGAGTGTTCCACTACCTGATTGTGACCTTCACTTTCGATCTGTTTGACAAACAGTTGATACCTCCCCGACCATCCCAAAGGTCATTTAACCCCAATGTGTTTGACACATCCTATTTATTCATTTCCAGTGCTGGATATAAATGCATCATCTGATACTACTCTGTCTTGCAAAATCCATTACTACTCCTATGAGGACTCTGGTGATTATTAACCATGGATATAGGAAGTTTATTCCCTCCCTTTAAATAATGAATCTTGCCGTCAACTAGTTTCCTTTGGAAGGATATGACGATAATTTTGTCTCGATATTAAAATTATCGACTGAGCATGATGATGCTGATAACTGAGATTCCTTACGCCTCACTTCTGACAATTATACGATGTTCGTATTACCAATGATGTACACCCTACCTGTCACTTGTGCTAATAGCTAAACAAGATTCCAACACCTTGAATGGTTCGCTTATCTATCTCACACTATATTGAAACTTATACTTGACCTTGATATATGAACTATCCGTCTGGCTTGACGACTGTACTCATCCTACAAATCCGTTTACTTTTGATGTATTTGATTTTGAGGTCTTTTGGTTATGGATTGGATGGCTCTTCATAAAGCTACCATAGACTACTGTATCTGAAATGTGACTTTTAACAAATCTGTTTCACTTTACTTTTAATGACTGTCAACCGCTCAGATCTGATAAGATTAATGTTGCTATGGAAGCACATACTCCGATCTCATTTGATTGTCGAAGTTCCTCCTGACACCTATTAGTATTCACCCTTAGAAAGCTTTGGCATTAGAAGTCTTGTTGTACAAATTTTCTGGTGTTTTTCTGATGAACCTTTTTAGGATTCTCTCCTGCTCGGGAGATAGAGTTGGCTTTGAACCGACCTCAGTTGACGGACCATGATGCTATAGAAGTTGAGAGGTTGAAGAAGCTGATGGAATGAGATTCTGATCACCTCAGTGTTCCCTTTGAATACTCCTATTAGTTTATGAAGAAGGAAGAGAAAATTCTGCGTCAGCGTATCAACTATCGTAAACCTAACCGTAATCATTTTCATTTCCACGTGTCACTGATTTAATTGTTCTATCTTTGTAAATTCCGTATCAGACGGCCTCATTTAATGTTTGAAGGACTGAAGAAGCAACCACAAGAACTTCTAAGATAGGAGATGACTAACTGAGAGTAACGTCCGTGAAGCATTTCAGTTTTATTCGTAAGGAGGAAGATTGGTGATGTGAAGTAGATATGAAGTTTTCCCTGAGGGGATTCCTGAAGCTGTTTTCGTACTCGTTGTGATCGCTATGAGTTTAAATAATGCCAATTGTATTGGCTAAAAGAATCATGTTTTCACGAGTATTTGGACAATTGTCATAGTATGACAGTGTGTTTGTACTCAGAGACGAACGAGGAACATGTAGATCATCTTGTAAAATGACCCTTTGTTCTGGAAGAGTAGATTAGATTGGCGCCCAGAGATTGTAGCAGACAACACTACCACGTATCCTGTGATGACAGCAGTTTTAAGTTGACGAATTTCAAACTGTGCTGGAAGACCTGTCTAAGACACGCAGTCTTGCTTCTCTATTCATCTTAGTTGTACTAAGATGAATTGAGAGCAGAAGCAGACTCGCGAAGGGAAGATGCATAGTGACCATGTCAGAGATTCACGCCACTACACCACAGTGTCGAGAAGAAGTGCCGAAGGCTTGAGGGACCAGACTCAAGTTTATATCTCCTTTCCACTCTATGATCATATGGACAGATGTAGACAGATTACTTGGAATTGGGACCATGTATTTGAATGGATGAAGATTCTGAAGCGAACGGTTGTGTTTGGAAGAGTTGATTTCTGTGAAGGATGAAGCTATGGATGACGTAATTCATTTCCTCTTGACCTACTTAAATTTCCGTTACCTGATAATAAGATCCTCTGAGCGATTTAGGTTCCCTGCTAGTAATTCCATTTTGTGTAGATTTTGCGTATGCTGGATGATGGTTTGTTATGAGAATTTGAAGCAACCACTGATATTGTCTGAGTTGATTCTGGTGAGTAATGAAGGATTGACGCTATTGGCGACGTATCCAATTCTGATAGACATTCTGGATCTGTTCCGTTAACTCTTTCGAGTAGTTAGTTTTCCTCTTAGTTATGGTGTTTGATTTTAATGACCTTTGAGACTGTAGAAGGACTAGGCGGATTAAGATAAGTTATTTTGTTCACGACTTGAGATAAAGTATGACCATCATGAGGGCATATTTATATGATGCCAGTATTATGACGTCTGGCCAACGTGATAATACTCACATCATATAACGTGCACTTGTTGTGGGCATAGGATATTTCGAGGAGTGCCTTAGAGCTTTAGAAATTCTGATAACTGTTGGAGTTTTCTGCGTTAGTGAGACTCTAAGTTCATTCTACCTATACGCGTAATCTGCTTTCACCGTTATGCGAATTGATATGTCTGGATTCTCGTCACGCATTTTACTGACCTCTGCACTTCCAATAAGAATCTTAGGTTCTGTTGTAGAACCTTCTGCCCATTTGATGTTATCGACAATCTATTCTCTGTACGTTCTCATTTGATTTGTCTAATCAAACTCTGTGGACGGCATATCCGTCAAAATCCTATGTATTTCCTGCGTCTCTTCCGAGAGAATACGATTATCATCTGTTACATTGGCATATTATTCTTTTGATCTGGATTCAGTATGATTTGTCCTTTCTGAGGAAACCGAAACTTTGATCAACAAGATAGAGTCATGAGAAACAAGTCTTTCATAATTCTGTTCATAGTCAGTTGTGTTTCCGTTTCGTCTCACCTCAATTTTCGAGGACGAAAATTTTTCTTTTAGAGGGGAAGAAGTTGTAAAACCCAAAATTTGAAATCATGCATAATGACCAAAATGCCCCTTGTAACTTTAAAATTTAATAAATAAGTGTATAAAACACCAAATAAATCCCAAACCTTTGGAAATTAACCACATATGAAGTAAGGTAATTTTTGTGGCAACATTTTAATATTTTACAATGTACAAAAATATATATAACACATTGAAATGTTGCATGGGCCGAATTATTAAACTTATACATATTATAATTATTTGTTAAATATTTATAATAAATCAAAATAAAGGAGATAAACACTAATTGAAATGGAGGATCTTTTATTTTCAGAAAATTAATATCTCCTAATCAATTTGGCCGACATTTCCTCCCCCCTCCTCACCCATTCACACGGTTTTATTTAATTTCCATATTTCTCATTCTTAAAACCCTAAAGAATAGGTCGACACACACAAAAACTTCCCTACCCTTGATCCGATTTTCTGGAGGCTTTTCAGTATTTTTCTGGAGTTCTTATACATCTAAGGAAGCTAGGAAAAATAGTTTTGAGGTCGTGGATTCGTTGGTTGATTCGTGGGAGTTTTCTTGTGTCGAGTTTTCATCCGAGAGGTACAAAATTCATGCGACTTATCTACACGTTTTAAAATTGATCTGGTATTTTTCTTACGTTATTTACATCATATAAGACTCATATAAAATAGCTAACTCGAATCATGCATGCTAGATTAGTCGTGATAATTATAAAGATCAAAAACAAAAATAAAATCCAAATCTGTTCATGCGATTTTTCCGAGCTTCAAACCTATTTTATCTGGACTCTATATGCCTCATACAACTCTGGAAAAATGATATTCGTAATCTTGGAAGCCTAAAACACCTTTGTTTAATTTTGTTTTCTAATCGGGTTTATGGAAAATAAGGAAAAAAAATAGAAACCTAATTCGAATGGAACTAGGGTTAATGTTTTATGATTAGATCTGGTTATTCAATGTGTTCTAATGATGATTTGCTAATGATTGGTGCAATTAGGGTTAGGGTTTTGTAATTAAAAAGTTATACCGAATGGGTTTTGTAAATTAAAGGGGTGTTTTGTCATTTGTTAAACTTGAGGGGTATTTTTGTAATTCATTTTGGATCTGGGGTAACGTGTGAAAAATATAATATAAGGGTGCTATGTGTAAAAATTGCAAGTAAAAGGTTTATTTGGTAATTATATTATTCGAAATGTAATTATTTAAAATAGAGGGACTAAAAGTGTAAATTCTGGAAACTTGAAGGTGATTCGTAAAATAATTTATGTAAAGGGTGTAATGTGTAATTTTGGATACTTAAAGGATTAATGTGTAATTATGAGTAAATTATGATTCGAATGGTAGTTTTATAAAATTAAGGGACTTGTTTTATAATTATGTAAAATTGAAGGGTAATTCGTACCATATATTAAATTGATGGGTAATTGTGTAATTTTGTAAAATGAAGGGCTTGATGTGTAAATATAAATATGGTAAGGGTTAAATTGTGATTTATGTAATTATAGGGTTTATTTTGTAATTAAGTTAACTAAAGGGGTATAAATTGTAAGTTGTTTAACCTAAAGGGTTAAAAGTGTAATTCTGAATAACTTATGATTTAAAATGAGTAACTTGTGATATTTTCATTTTAAACCTTTAACCTTGGTATATTTACATTTAAAACCCTAGAATATGAAAACTTGTCATATTTAACCCTAGACTTTTAATACTTGCTAAAATAAACCTTATCCCCTTAATTAATGACTTAACCTAATTATAATATTTAAATTTGCTAATTATGGAAACCTGCTAAAAATAGGAAGTTACTAAATATGGAAAGTTGCTATTTTTGGAAAGTTACCTAAAAGGGAAAGTTACTAGAAATGGAAAGCCGACTAAAATAAGTAATCTGAATTAAATAAGCTTTTAATAAGACAGTCATGAATTCGTGTAGATTCGCTGAAGATGGAGTTTGCTTCCGACCTTTATATTTTCTGTCGTGTTTTCACTTGCGGTATAAGGTACAGATATTCTGACCTTCTCACAGGTTTCTCATGGACTCTCTCTCTCCTCTGTCTTGTTTCCCTAAGCCATTGCTATGTTTCCCCTGTTTTGTGAACCCTGATATGATCTCTCTCATATTCTGATCTGTTTATTTCTGAGTTGATGCCATTGCTATGATTTCCTTTGCTTTGAAACCCTGTTCTACGTTTTCCTTTGTTATGATCTCTGATATGAAACTATACTGTGGAAACCTTTTAATTATGACCTGTAAATGTTTTGAGAAAAATCATTTATTATATTAATGTTTATGAGTACGATACGATACTACTTTTATATGAACTTTTACTAACCTTTATGGAAACTATTTTAAAGACTATCTTTATGAAAAATCGTTTTAAAAGATCATTTTTATGAAAACTACTTTGAAAGATCATTTTTATGAAAACCATTATTAAAGGATTGCTTTAAATGAACTTTTGATAGAAATTTCTGAAATGAACTTTTGCTATGAAACTTGGATATAAATCTTGATCTGATATACTTATTCTGAACCTTGACTTGAACATTTATATAAACCTTGATCTGATAAACTCTGATATGAACCTATTTGATTTTGAACCTTTGATATTTACTTCTGAAATAATTGACATGAACCTTATGCTATGAACCTTCTGATGTAACACTCTGATTATGACCTGATATTTGACCATGACTGACGGTTTGATACTCGAGCCATTTCACTAGGCATGAGGGTTTCATGTCCTTGTCATTGATGCACCGATGACTTGACTCTAGGGTAGGAGAGTGATGACCTATCCCGTCCCTGACTTGATTATTTTGGTGTGTTGAGGAGGAATCTGGCCACCTGGGGCGTATGGATGCATCCTAGATTTGATCTGTTTCTGTTTCTGTTATTGGTTATCTGTTATATATATCTGGTGACTGATGGTGTGTGCGATACACGTCTTTCACATATCTGGGAGTTAGCTACTCCATTTGGTTACTGAGGACACCCCTCACATTATCTGATTATCTGAGAGGTCTCCCCTCTATATGATTATGAAGATTTATGGTTACACTGTTCTGATTTGATATAATCTGTTTCTGGGCTCGTGGTGGATTACTGTTCCTTTTTCTTTCTCCTTTTCATTTACTTATCCCTTAACCCATATTATATCTGCATGACTTTATTTCCGTTGCTTTGTACCTTTCTCTACTACTGCTTTGTTATCGTTATATCTGTTCACTGAGCTCTCGTAGCTCAGCCGCATTTCTTTTCCTGCGGCAGGTTTTAGTAGAAAGCTGGGAATGAGTGGAGAGTACCTTGGACTTAGAAGGCTATACTTGATAGATTTTCTGGATTAGAGATGCTAGAAGAGTTTATTCTAGACTTAGTATTTATTGTAATCCGCATTGTAATCTTGTAGTTTCAGTATTTCATTTGTAACCTTTGAGATTCTTGTATTACTATAGATGTATGCTTTGATTTGATCTGATATGAAACCATTATTGTGATATCTTTACCCTTGTCGGGTTGGGGTGTTACAAATTTGGTCAAGATATTTAATGTAGTCAATTAATTAACTGGTCAATAAATACAATTAATGTAGTTATTAAAACACCCCTTACATAAGAAATACAAATTATCAATCATATTGTACAACCAACTTAAACACAATTTCTGCATTAAATGTTACTAATACAAATAATAAAGCACATTATACAAATATTCAAGCACGAACGGGCAACGGGCCAAATGGGCTTGAGCCCGAACCCGCACGGGCCAAACGGGCTAGAGCCCGAACGGGCACGGGCCAAACGGGCTAGAGCACGAACGGGCACGGGCTAAATGGTCACTGGCTAAACGGGCTCATATTATACGAATGACTTTAAAAAAGACCCAAAAAGACGATATAAATTCCTTAGTTAAGCAGTTGAAATACGTCATATGAAATTCTTGATACCCGCAAATTTATTATCAAAAAGAACATAATAAACTAAAATACATGATTCATCGAAAAATATTATTTCAGGGTACCTGCCGCCGCAACGCGCGGGTACCCTGCTAGTATCTTATATTTAGCGTGTAAAAACAAGTTTTGAATTGACATTACTCATTTTTTTTCTTTAAAAAAGGTGTGATTTTTTGTTTTTGTATTTGATCCGCTTAGTTTTGATAATGTTCATCAGTTCATTAGTTAGTTTTGGTCATCGGTTAATTTTGTTCATGAGTTATTTTTTATAATGTTCATTAGTTCAAGTTAATATTGTTCATCAGTTCATCAATTTTTCTAATAAAAACACAATGTTTAAAAAGTCTAAAAAGTAATGTGGTGTTGACACATGTCCCCCATCTTTTTTTATCCCAAGGACATAAAGGTAATTTTATTCTCTCATCTTTCCATCTTTCTCCTCTTTCCTCTTTCCATCTTTCTCTTCCAATCGGTTTTAACCTAATATCACACGCCTACCACAAACCAGAAAGATAAAAAAGCGCACTCTGCCAAATTAATATCTTTAGGGTTTCACTTAAAAAAAAAAAAAAAAAAAAAAAAAAAAAAAAAAAAAAAAAAACTCACTCACCTCCTTTTTATTCTCTATTTACGCATCGTCGTCACATTGTCTTCCACCTAAACAAACAATGGCTTATTTCGGTAAGTTTCAATTCTGGATATATTTATGTAACCCGTTATATCTGTCAGTATAAATGTTTTTACGTTTTCTAACTTTGTTGTTTTTTGTTGAATATTTTAGGAGTTGTAATAGAAGCAGGAAAGCCATATATTCATATGCATAGCTCTGTGTTGGGAAGACTCCATGTGTCCAGAGTTTGTTTTTAGACCAAGAGTAGTGGGGCGTTGAAGTGGGCTTAGTTGCCCTTTCAACGCCCGTTGGACCACCCCCATCAAGCGTTGAAGCCCGTTGAATAAAATTAAAATCAACGAGCGTTGATTGAACAACGCTCGTTGAAGTTTGTTTGTGTACTTTTTTATTTACTTTTATTCTTTTAAAATGTAATTTATTTACTTTTATTTACTTTTTATTTACATTTATTCCGTTAACAATGAGAGGAAAATTTTAAAACATTACGTTAAGACAAAAAAAAAAAAAAAAAAAAAAAAAAAAAATCCATTAAAAAAAACATACAATTTATTAAAATTAAAAAAACTAAAAACAAGAAGGTAAAAAAGTGTTGTATTTATAGGTAAACTTTAACGTTAAACGTTTGGTCAAAGTAAACTTTAACGCCAAAAAGAAGGTAAACGTTAACGTAGAAAGTGTAAAAAATTGAATGTTAACATTGAATTCTGACGCGTTAACAGTGGTAAGAATTCAATGTTAACAGTGAATTCTGACGCGTTAACAGTAGTAAAAATTCAATGTTAACAGTGGTAAAAATTCAATGTTGACGATGTAAAAATAAAAATAAAAAGATGTTAAATAAATAAAAAAAGTAATTATCACACTAAGCTTCAACGCCCCAACCCACTACTCCCATTTTGTAAAAAACTTTATTATTTACATTGGACACTTGTCGCAATTTGCCCCAACTAGGGGTGCAAACGAGCCGAGCCGAGCCCGAGCTTTACTATATTCGAGTTGGCTCGTCAGTTTTTTAACGAGCTCGAGCTCGAGCTCGGCTCGATCCGAGCCTTTATTTTTGTGCTCGAGCTCGGCTCGTAAACTTTTCACAAAGCTCGGCTCGCTTAAACGAGCCTGATCGAGCTCGCTTAATCTGCTTCACAATCCACTAATACCCTCTAATCCTACAACATCGAAACACCTCAAGATCTAAGTTGGTGCACCTTTGGTTCAAATCGTTAATGATTTTTTAAGTGTGACCATATTCATCATCGATCTAAACAAACCAAACAACCTCTTTAACCCTCGTTAACTTAAGCTACAATTATTAAAAGGGCATAAATCTCAGCCTCTTCATCGTGTGGTCAAACAAGACAAAAGATCTTAAAGATCATATCATTACGACAAGTTACCATCATAGATCTTTTACTTACATCGAAGCAAATTAAAATAAGCAATATCTCATTTTTTAGTTCACCTTGGGTACCAATCTTTTTAGATTTTTTTCGTGAGTGAACTAAAACTCATCATAGATCTAAAATTTCAAAATGAAAAGGAAAGAATAATTAAAGATCTCAGCTTTCGTTCGATAGGTACAAATCTTTAAAAGAGTAAGTTAGAACGAGCAACCATCATTGATCAATATTATTTTTTTTTTGGCTTTCTCTTCTTTTATTCGATCAAAGCATCAAACAAGATACTAAAAGATCTCAGATTTCTCTTTTGTTGTAACCAAGATTCGTCCAAAGACAAGAGTCAAAAGAGATAATCCATCATCGATCTAAAAAAAAAAAAAAAAGGTTAAACAAAGAAAATCGAACACACCTTATATCTTTTGAAGAATATTGTCACTTGTGTTTATTTAGTAAACAAAAGAAAACAAAGATGAATTGTTTATTTTCTTGGCTTAGTAGGCTGCGTTCAGTTGATCGAAGATAGAAGTGAGTGAAGTTTTTTTTGTGGCTGCAGTTTTTGTGTGTGGAGGATTAGGGTTAGTAAGTGTGCAAAATATTAGGGTTGTTATGAGATGAGTGGCTATTATATACCCTGATAATTAGGGTATGCTAATTGGACTCGTGGGCTGTTATTCAACTTGGGCCGATTTTTTTTTAACATTCAGTGTTGGGCTTTTGAATTGATAACATTCAGTGTTAGGCTTGGTTATTGGGCTCGATAAGGCTCGAAGAGCCTACTCGAGCTCGATAAGCGAAGCTCGATCTCGGGCTCGATAAGTAAACGAGTTGATTTTCAGGCTCGAGCTCGGCTCGAGCTCGACAAGGCTCGGCTCGTTTCGAGCTTTTTATCGAGTCGAGCTCGAGTAGCTCGCGAGTAGCTCGACTCGTTTGCACCCCTAGCTCCAACCCACTCCCTTACCACTACTCTTGGTCATATATCTGTGTTTTTATATTAATTTAAAATATTTGTTAGTTGGTACAATATTATATGAAAATGTGATTTGTGACTTATTTATATTTTTATTAAGTTGTTGCAAGTTTACGGGTCACACGAGTTGTGGTTTGATATAATTAGGCTGGTTAATAGTTTGATATATCTTATAGTTAGCGTGTAAAAACAAGTTTTGAATTGACATTACTCTTTTTTTCTTTTTTTTCTTTCTTTAAAAAAGGTGTGATTTTTTGTTTTTGTATTTGATCCGCTTAGTTTTGATAATGTTCATCAGTTCATTAGTTAGTTTTGGTCATCGGTTAATTTTGTTCATCAGTTATTTTGTATAAAGTCCATTAGTTCAAGTTAATATTGTTCATCAGTTCATCAATTTTTCTAATAAAAACACAATGTTTATCAGTTCATCAATTATTTTTGATATTGTTCATCAGTTATTTTTGATAACGTTCATTAGTTATTTTTGTTAATGTTCAGTAGTTTTTGAAAAAATAACGTTCATCAGTTATTTTTAATATTGTTCATCAGTTGATAAAGTTCATCAGTTATTTTTTATAATGTTCAGCAGTTTTCGAAAAAATAACGTTCGATCAGTTATTTTTGATATTGTTCATCAGTTATTTTTTATAACGTTCATCAGTTATTTTTTTCTAAAAAATAACGTTCATCAGTTATTTTTGATATTGTTCATCAGTTATTTATGATAACGTTCATCATTTATTTTTTATATTGTTCATCAGTTATTTTTGAAATTGTTCATCAGTTACAATTGATATTGTTCATCAGTTATTTTTTATAACGTTCATCAGTTATTTTTTTTCTAAAAAATAACATTCATCAGTTATTTTTGATATTGTTCATCAGTTATTTTTGATAACGTTCATCAGTTATTTTTGATAACATTCATCAGTTATTTTTGATATTGTTCATCAGTTATTTTTGATAACGTTCATCAGTTATTTTTTATATTGTTCATCAGTTATTTTTGATATTGTTCATCAGTTATTTTTTGATATTGTTCATCAGTTATTTTTTATAACGTTCATCATTTATTTTTTCTAGAAAATAATGTTCATCAGTTATTTTTGATATTTTCATCAGTTATTTTTGATAACGTTCATCAGTTATTTTTGATAACATTCATCAGTTATTTTTGATATTGTTCATCAGTTATTTTTTGTAACGTTCATATGTTATTTTTTGCAAAAAAATAATCGTTCATCAGTTATTTTTGATATTATTCATCAGTTATTTTTGATGACGTTCATCAGTTATTTTTTATCATGTTACATCGGTTATTTTTCTAAGTGTTTAGGTTCATCAATTAGCGTCGTTGTTTTTCAAAGTGTTTGGTTCATCAGTTAGCGTCGTTGTTTTTCAATGTGTTTAGGTTTTATCATTTAGCGTCGGTTAATTTTTAAAGTGTTTAGGTTCATCAATTAGCGTCGGTTGTTTTTCAAAGTGTTTTGGTTCATCAGTTAGCGTTGGTTGTGTTTCAAAGTGTTTAGGTTCATCAGTTAGCGTTGGTTATTTTTCAAAGTGTTTAGGTTCATTAGTTAGCGTCGGTTGTTTTTCAAAGTGTTTTGGTTCATCAGTTAACGTCGGTTGTGTTTCAAAGTGTTTAGGTTTATCAGTTAGCGTCGGTTATTTTTCAAAGTGTTTAGGTTCATCAGTTAGTGTCGGTTGTTTTTCAAAGTGTTTTGGTTCATCAATTAGTGTCAGTTAACGTCGATTGTTTTTAAACAGTTTAAGGATCATCAGTTAGCGTCGGTTGTGTTTCAAAGTGTTTAGCTTCATCGGTTAGCGTCGGTTGTTTTTCAAAGTGTTTAGGTTCATCATTATTTTTAAAGTGTTTTGCTTCATCAGTTAGCGTCGGTTGTGTTTCAAGTGTTTAGGTTCATCAGTTAGCGTCGGTTGTTTTTCAAATTGTTTTGGTTCATCAGTTAGTGTCAGTTAACTCGATTGTTTTTCAAACTGTTTTGGTTCATCAGTTAGCGTCGGTTGTGTTTCAAAGTGTTTAGGTTCATCAGTTAGCGTCGGTTGTTTTCAAAGTGTTTAGGTTCATTAGTTAGTGTCGGTTGTTTTTCAAAGTGTTTTGGTTCTTCAGTTAGCGTCGGTTGTGTTTCAAAGTTTTAGGTTCATCAGTTAGCATCGGTTGTTTTTCAAAGTGTTTAGGTTCATCAGTTAGCGTCGGTTGTTTTTCAAAGTGTTTTGGTTCATCAGTTACGTCGGTTGTGTTTCAAAGTGTTTAGGTTCATCAGTTAGCGTCGGTTGTTTTTCAAAGTGTTTAGGTTCATCAGTTAGCGTCGGTTGATTTTCAAAGTGTTTTGGTTCATCAGTTATCGTCGGTTGTGTTTCAAAGTGTTTAGGTTCATCAGTTAGCTTCGGTTGTTTTTCAAAGTGTTTAGGTTCATCAGTTAGGTTCGGTTGTTTTTCAAAGTGTTTAGGTTCATCAGTTAGCGTCGGTTGATTTTCAAAGTGTTTTGGTTCATCAGTTATCGTCGGTTGTGTTTTCAAAGTGTTTAGGTTCATCAGTTAGCTTCGGTTGTTTTTCAAAGTGTATTAGGTTCATCAAGTTAGCGTCGGTTGTTTTTCAAAGTGTTTTGATTCATCAGTTAGCGTCGGTTGTGTTTCAAAGTGTTTAGGATCATCAGTTAGCGTCGGTTGTTTTTCAATGTGTTTAGGTTCATCAGTTATTTTCAAAGTGTTTTGCTTCATCAGTTAGCGTCGGTTGTGTTTCAAAGTGTTTAGGTTCATCAGTTAGCGTCGGTTGTTTTTCAAATTGTTTTGGTTCATCAGTTAGTGTCAGTTAACGTCGATTGTTTTTCAAACTGTTTTGGTTCATCAGTTAGCGTCGGTTGTGTTTCAAAGTGTTTAGGTTCATCAGTTAGCGTCGGTTGTTTTTCAAAGTGTTTTGGTTCATCAGTTAGCGTCGGTTGTGTTTCAAAGTTTTTAGGTTCATCAGTTAGCATCGGTTGTTTTTTAAAGTGTTTAGGTTCATCAGTTAGCGTCGGTTGTTTTTCAAAGTGTTTTGGTTCATCAGTTAGCGTCGGTTGTGTTTCAAATTGTTTAGGTTCATCAGTTAGCGTCGGTTGTTTTTCAAAGTGTTTAGGTTCATCAGTTAGCGTCGGTTGTTTTTCAAAGTGTTTTGGTTCATCAGTTATCGTCGGTTGTGTTTCAAAGTGTTTAGGTTCATCAGTTAGCGTCGGTTGTTTTTCAAAGTGTTTAGGTTCATCAGTTAGCGTCGGTTGTTTTTCAAAGTGTTTTGATTCATCAGTTAGCGTCGGTTGTGTTTCAAAGTGTTTAGGATCATCAGTTAACGTCGGTTGTTTTTTAAAGTGTTTAGGTTCATCAGTTAGCGTCGATTATTTTTCAAAGTGTTTAGGTTCATCAGTTAGCGTCGGTTGTTTTTCAAAGTGTTTTGGTTCATCAGTTAGTGTCAGTTAACGTCGATTGTTTTTCAAACTGTTTTGGATCATCAGTTAACGTCGGTTGTGTTTTAAAGTGTTTAGGTTCATCAGTTAGCGTCGGTTGTTTTTCAAAGTGTTTAGGTTCATCAGTTAGCGTCGGTTGTTTTTCAAAGTGTTTTGCTTCATCAGTTAACGTCGGTTGTGTTTCAAAGTGTTTAGGTTCATCAGTTAGCGTCGGTTGTTTTTCAAAGTGTTTTGGTTCATCAGTTAGTGTCAGTTAACGTCGATTGTTTTTCAAACTGTTTTGGTTCATCAGTTAGTGTCGGTTGTGTTTCAAAGTGTTTAAGTTCATCAGTTAGCGTCGGTTATTTTTGAAAGTGTTTAGGTTCATCAGTTAGCGTCGGTTGTTTTTCAAAGTGTTTTGGTTCATCAGTTAGCGTCGGTTGTGTTTCAAAGTGTTTAGGTTCATCAGTTAGCGTCGGTTGTTTTCAAAGTGTTTAGGTTCATCAGTTAGCGTCGGTTATTTTTCAAAGTGTTTTGGTTCATCAGTTAGCGTCGGTTGTGTTTCAAAGTTTTTAGGTTCATCAGTTAGCATCGGTTATTTTTCGAAGTGTTTAGTTTCATTAGTTAGCGTCAGTTGTTTTTCAAAGTGTTTTTGGTCATTAGTTAGCGTCTGTGACCAATGGTAATTTTCACGTTGTTAGTTAATATTATATGAGTATTAATTATTTTTAAGCTAAGCATTTCTATGCGCATTTGCATGATTCTGAGTATTTTTAAGCATTTTTGAGAGCCGTTTCGCATACTGTAGCTTACAGTCACTGCAGAAAAAGTATATTTTTGTCAGTAATGTTAAATTATCACATTTCTGATAGTTACTGACGAGTATTAAAATTAATTGAGAGCTTTCTCGCATTTTTCTGAAAAACAACCGCACGCGCGTACCGACAGCACAATACACATGGTAATAGTCAAATAAATATGTTTTTGAGTCAGTAATGACATTTTATTATATTTCTGACAAAAACGTGGTTAAAAACTTTATTTTACGTT
Source organism: Artemisia tridentata subsp. tridentata (assembly GCA_021014915.2). Classification (NCBI taxonomy): domain Eukaryota; kingdom Viridiplantae; phylum Streptophyta; class Magnoliopsida; order Asterales; family Asteraceae; genus Artemisia; species Artemisia tridentata. Next base: position 135,815,758 of record CP139505.1, on the reverse strand, counting down.
ATCAGGTCCAAAAAGGTCAAACCGGGACTTTACGGTAACATTTAAACTCAAACCGACACACGATACACCAAAGTGGGATAAAAACTAAATTTTCTTTTCTCTAATAAGCCATAACCGGCCTATACCCTCACAAAGTCACATGGGACAAAATTAATACATTATCTTTAATGTAATCTAGATTTTTCTTAATATAGTATTATGCTTTTGCTTTTTCACTACCCTATCTTTTATTACTACTCAAAATAGAAGTTATCATCTCTTTATCATGGCCTCATTTTTACGCCAACATACACACACAAATATCATTCTTACAAAAAATTTCACTTCAAGATCAAGATCATCAAGGGATTACATAAGGTTTTTGGGTAATTTGGAGCTTGATTTGAGTAAAATTAGTGAAGTGTTGGGTGTTCTTTGGTCTCCTATCACACGTAAAACATTAAACCATTGTAAGGATTCACAAAACTTTTCTAAATTTGTTAATCTCTTTTGTTCATTTGGTGTATAGTGATGTTTAAAAGTGTTAAATGTGTATGTTTTGATAATATGATTAAAGCTAGGGTTTGATCTTTGATATACTATGCTCGACATTTTGTGAAGTATATGAGTTAGTTTGTAGATTTCTTTCTTGTGTGGTAAATATTGTTACATATAGTGCTTATTTGATAACACAAACATTAGTTATGGTTTTTACACTAATTTAAGCACTATGTTGATTTTTAGAGGTTATACATGGATCGGCTATATATACAAATATGAGATTATTGGGGTTTTGAAAAACATAAAATTTTGGCTCAAGTGGTGAAATGGTGGAAAAAATATAATTGACTGTTTATTTGGATTAGCTTATTTAATAAGTTATAAGTTACTAAAAATAACTAGTAAAAAGGTGAAAATAAGTTGAGATATATCATATGGGTCGAATGAACCTTAAAATAGTCAAGTTTGACTTTTTGACTAAGTAGCTTAGTTATTGGAAATTATTTGATAAGTAAAAAGTGTATTTGGTAACTAATAATCACTAATAAGTAACTAATAATAACAAATTGGACCAAATGGATTTTTGGGCCAAAAAGCCCACTAAGTTACTGTTGGGCCGAAGCCCATAAGTATTTTTGATGTTTTGACTTTTTGACCAAACGGACGTAATGAACGAGTAAAATGATTTTTAGTAACGCGACGATATATACGTTATAACTAAAAACGTGTTTTGGGCTAAAATTGGTTATTGGGCTTTTTCAATAGTTTTCGGCCCAATGAGCCATAAAAATGATAAATTTGATTTTTGGAATATTTTCCGACTCGCCGAAGTTAATAATGTTTAACGAAGCGATAAATATAACGATAACTAATTTTGGACTTGTTTTGAGACGTTTAGTCTCCGAAAGGGTAAAAATTGACATTTTTACTAAATTAACATTGAAATGAACTACTGTTGACTTTTTGACAAATTGTTGACTTTACGTCGAAACCTAATGTTAATACTCAAAAGTGAAGATAACGAATAATGTAACTACGAAAATATTCACGGCACTTGATATATATATATCACGAAAGTATTTTTGCACTCGAAACTAATTAGTGAAATGTTTGAGTAAAAGTTGCAACACGTGAGATAAATGGAAACGTTGTATAAACGAATGGGTCATGCCCAAATTTTCTAAAAATCCAACACTTAGAATATTTTTGTGAAAATACTTAACTTAAGTAAACTTTATGGAATTACTTAACAAAACTTGTTTTCTTATAATAAAAGTTGCAACAAAAATAATAAACGATGTTTTTAAATATAATAATTTTTCACTAACTATATCCTATTAACCATTCTTCAAAACTTATTTAATTAATCTCCATTAATTAAATATATGAGAAATTAACTTATAATATATATATATATATATATATATATATATATATATATATATATAACACTTGTACATTTAAATCGCGAATACTAGCACGGATGTTCCGTTACGTATTCCCACCATGCACTTTCACCATGAGCTACCCCCAAGAGTTACAATAATAAATCGTTCCGAAATATATTTTACCACACAGCAAGCAAGAAATACACGAGCACAGGTCAAACGTAAAACTTTTCAAATAAAATAAAGACACATGAGACACGAACGTTTTGCTAAGACTTACCGTACTGATTTAGGTGCTGGTCGGCGCGGTTGCATTATTTGATTTATTTGCTGATTTGCTGTCATTGAAAGGTGAGTTTATAGCCCCATATTTTATACGATTTTTGCTTTATAAGCTTGGGGTGAGAAACATGCAAAACTGTTTTCATGGACCAGAAATGAATTTGCTTTTAAGATCACACTAGTATGCAGAAACCTAAGTTTGCTGAATCCCATTTTGTGCCCACTATCATCTGCCGTTAATTCCTGTTTGGGAAGCCGTTTGTTATAAATAGATCTATTGGGAGTGACGTCCCCGTTTGATTGGCTCGGCATAGCCAAGGCGAACGTATACCAAGTCGGGTTTTTGGCCGAGTGTCTGGGGATTAAAACTCGCGGGCACCCTTATTTATTTTGCTAATGCTAGTCGTGCTGCATTGTCTTAGCATCGGTAGGATGAGGCTTAGTGTTTGCATAACGGATAGTGTGTATCTGCTGAATTGTTTTTATGATATTGCTATTGGTCCGTATGTGCTATTTATTTAAACCTATGAACTCACCAGCGTTAGCTGACTTTTAGCATGTTTTTCTCAGGAAACTGAGGTGCGTTTAGCCGGGTGCAGTGCATGGCGTCGGTCACAATAAATGATGGAAATGTTTTTAATGCGTTTACTCTGACAACTGGACCTTTTTAATTTAAATGGGCTTCATTTTCATCAAAATGGATTTTATGTAATGTTACATGACTTAACTTATGTAATATATTTTAAAACGGATTTTTAATCCGTTCCCTGTATCTTGTGTTGTGATTTCAATCCAGTAGCACCCAAACTGTATGCTTCCGCGAATATTATGATTTTGGGGGTGTTACAGCGTCGGTTGTGTTTCAAAGTGTTTAGGTTCATCAGTTAGCATCAGTTGTTTTTCAAAGTGTTTAGGTTTATCAGTTAGCGTCGGTTGTTTTTCAAAGTGTTTTGGTTCATCAGTTAGCGTTGGTTGTGTTTCAAAGTGTTTAGGTTCGTCAGTTAGCGTCGGTTGTTTTTCAAAGTGTTTAGGTTCATCAGTTAGCGTCAGTTGTTTTTCAAAGTGTTTTGGTTCATCAATTAGCGTCGGTTGTTTTTCAAAGTGTTTAGGTTCATCAGTTAGCGTCGGTTGTTTTTCAAAGTGTTTTGGTTCATCAGTTAGCGTTGATTGTGTTTCAAAGTGTTTAGGTTCATCAGTTATTTTTTATATTGTTCATCAGTTATTTTTTACTACGTTCATCAGTTATCTTTTATAATGTTCAGCAGTTTTCGAAAAAATAACGTTCATCAGTTATTTTTTATAACTTTCATCAGTTATTTTTTGATAACGTTCATCAGTTATTTTTGATAACGTTCATCAGTTATTGTTCATCTTTAACGTGCGATATCTCACTCATATTATATCGGATTTGAGTGATTCAAATTTATGGGTAAAGAATGGCAAAAAAGCTACAACTTTCGTGTTTTAAGTTTTGCAAAATTCGGCCTTTAAACTAGGCAAAATTAGAGTTGAAAATGCCAAAAATTTTAAGAAAATCAACACCCACTTAAAAAGTTGAAAAAAAATGTTGCGATTCATATATCATAATGCATACCAAATTAAAGAGAATTAAACTTAAAAAATTATGGTGAAATCAGTTTTTCATAAAAGTTTATCGTTTGAAAGTTATTTACTTTTAAAGTTTTGGGGTGAAATAAAAAAAGGAGTTAAAAGAACCAAAATGTCCCCTAACCGAATTTAATAAGAAAAAAGGGAGGGAATGGGTGGTGGACACTTGTCACATTGTGAGTGGCTTTCTAACATTTTTAATTTTCTTTACTTTCTAAAGGATCGTATCTCAAACACAAAATGTCTTAAAATATCCAACTACACTGCGGCCACGGCCTAATAATAGATTTAATTAAGAACAAGTACTTAGTGTTTCACAACATAAAAATTAAACATCCAACTGTATTTTGGCATGCATTCATACTTGGGCTAATGGCATGAAAATGTATCACAATTGTCACTTATTCTTTTTATATGTATCGAACAAATTTTTTTTTTTTTTTTTTTTTTTTTTTTTTTTGCTATTCTATGTACTAAACTTGATTTTTTGGGCATTTTTATGTACTTTATGACCATTTTGCCCCTCATTTATTAACATGGGGGGCAAAATGGTTATAAAGTACACAAAAATGCCCAAAAAATCAAGTTTAGTACACATAATAGAAAAAAAAATTATTCGATACATATAAAAATAAATGATGACAACTATAATATATTTAGAGGCCATTAGCCTTTCATACTTGGACCACAAATACAGACAACACAAAATATGGTCCGTATTAACCCACAATAGTACAATACCATTTAAAACAACTCTTTCAAGGAGAGCAGTCAAATGCTTTGTCACGTGTGGATCCAATCCCATTTTCATAACACTTGAACTTCTTCAATTGTGCCAAATGATTCCTCTCTGACCTTCACATGTTCTTCACATCAACTTTAGGCGGATATGGATTTTGATGACATATGTATACTACAATATATACATTAAGTCCTCCGGACTTTGATATTACTATACAAGTCCACTAATCAAATAAAGACCCAAAAGCCTAAATGATGGACAGGCCCCATGCCCATCACCATAATGCATGCAACATGATACCCGGTATCAGCGATAGTAATAATATTTAGTAGGCAAAATTTAATAACAACATGGTACGAGTTCAAATCATTGTTTTGTTTGTACTTATGGTGGAAACATCACAAGTCCAAAAATCTGACTACATATACGGTATTATAGGTCATTTAAATACTAGCATGTTACCCGCGCAAAGCAGCGGGTTCGAAGGCGAATGTTATTTAACCATTTGATTATAGGTACCCAACGTTCAAATTTTGTTTAACGAGTGTTGCTCGGAGGCGAATTAAATTGAATTTTAGTTTTTCTTTTTGAATGAGTAAAATTAAAACGGTAATAGAAAAATATGTGTTTGATGTTGCTTATTAGAAGAACCAGTAGAAAAAAAATTTCAAATAAACAACAATATGTATTTTTAAGCTCGTGTAAACAATCACAAAAGTTGAATATGTATTATATGTATTTGGTTGTGCAATAAATGTTGTATATGTATATGTATTTTGTTGTACAATAAATGAACAAAAGTCTATTGTAGTCTAGTGGTTGGAATATTTTGCTTTCACCTAAGAATCTTACCACTACATGTTTTTTTTAAAATCTTACACAATTCCACAATTAGCAAGTGTTGAATCTTAAAAGTTTAAGCCTTTCATAAATAGAATGTCCCAAATACTTTATATATAAGCTAGAGTTCGTAGGATTGTATGTTAAGAGTTAGTAAATTCAAAAATAGAATGTAATATCAGTTGGAGTTGATGGCTAAAGTGTTTTACATGGTACCAGCATGTCCCAAGTTCAATACATGACCATCCTCTTCAAGTGGTATTCTATTTTTTTATTTTTCTTTTGTTATCAACCAATTGTCAACTCATTGGTCGTTACTTTCCGGTATACTCAATTCCATTGTACAGTGCAATAGTGCATATGTGTATGTACTAGAAGAAACTTAAAATGTAAGACGGTGTACTGTAACATATCGAGTTCGACTAAACTTAAACCTCGTCAAAATTTTACATAAGTTTAGAGTTTGTTTTGTTAACGCGCACAACACTTTATTTATTTATTATTATTTTTTTTATTTTTATTATATTTTTTTAAATATATATGTGTGTCTCTTTGGATCTAATTGCAAACAATTCAAATTATAACATGCTTCCTTACGACACACATATGAAATTGATCAAATGTCTTGACACCATTCTAATATTTAAAATTAGGTTCTCCAAAAGGTGAATAACGGTGTGATCACCCTGATTCCATGCATCTTAAGGATGCCAACCGGACCCTCCCCCAAGGACCCGGCCTCAGGCAATGAGCACATGTCCTAGTAACTGTACATATCAGGAGGTGGCCTTTGAACCCCGACCTTTTTCTCCAATAGGCCCCTCGTTGACCAGTCAATCTGAGCATTTGCGGTGGAGGGATGGTACCATTAAGAACTTTAGGACAAGGGTGGGACTCGAACCCGGGTCTATTGACTCGTGCACGAGAGCTCAACCCATTGGACTAAAGCGTTCATGCTCTTATAAGAAGAAATGAAAAAGTATGTTTGTGAACGAGTAGAGTAATTGAACCACCATTGAGTGACCCACGTAGTTGAAAGAATATGAATATAACAACTTAAGACAATAAACACAAAATCTGCTTTGTAGAGGTCTATGCAACATATAAAGTGGATCCAAAAGCTTGTAACGTGAATGTTCATAACTGACCAGCAAACATCCTACCGTGTTATCCATCCAAGTCATTTTTGACTTGTGATTGTAACGTCCAGTACGACTAGAAGCTCGTCTTGTCTTCAAAACCGATATATGGTTACCACTAATGCTAGTTATGTTCTTGTGCTAGTTTTAATTGAGAAGAGACAAATCAACACAACATGTTTTTGACACATTGTAAATAGAGTGTTTTTGACAAATCAACACAACAATTCATAGTCCAATTCCTTGCTAAAAAAGTAAAAAGCTATGGGTGTCTGATTTTAAAAGAAAACACGACTTTGTCGCTTAAAAGAAAAATAAATACAAACATGAACGCTATGGTTGTGATTTTATAGAAACGGGATAAACTTTAAAAAAATATAAAAAGTCCTCATATATGATGACAATCGTCTTTTTTACTTTTGTCATTGTGATCTACTAATGAACAATTTTTTTTTTTTTTTTTTTTTTTCATTTTTTTTAAGAAAACTGATGATTAACATGATTTTTTTAACTAATAAATATTGTGATAACAAAAAAAAATTCTTCAAAAAGAAAACTGATAAATAACGTGATTTTTTTAAAAAAAACTGATGAACATTAAGATAACAAAAAAAGTAAAAGTTCCTCAAAAAGAAAAACTAATGAGCAATGTGATTTAACTGATACTGATGAACATCGTGGTAACAAAAAAAGTTCTCCAAGAAGAAAACTGATGACATCATAATCTAACTGATTAATATTATGATGTTGTTTATCAAAGAAAACTGATAAACATTCATGAACACATATTGATGAACATGAAAAAAAACCGATGAACATTGATGAATATAAAAATAACTGATGAACGTTTGTGTTAATGAACTGATGAACATGTAATGATGAACATAAAAAAGAACTTATGAACTTGATGAACGTGTATTGCAAATTCGAAGTTTTATAAATCATAATTTTGATTTTTTTCAGAAAATATTAAAGTTTTTATTAATTACTAAAATATTTATATTTTAATTAGCACATTCAAACTCTAAAATCATAAAATTTTTTCTTTGAGACTTTTCATCGCGCACCTTATAGGGGTTCACGAACACATGATTTCTTTAAAAAATTAGGAGAAAAACTTTATAATCACGAAAAAGATGAAAAATTGATGTTAATTAAATGTAATTAAATCACGAAATTGAGAAAACTAAAGAAACCTACCGTGAAATTGAAGCTACTAAATCTCAAATTGAATTAATTATATCTTGAATTGATGTAATTAAATCACAAATTGAAGTAATTAAACTTAGAATTTAAGTATTAGATCATGGATGAAGAAATTAAAACTGAAAAAGAAGGTTCGTGAGATAAGAAAGATGAAAAGAATTTGGAGAGAAATAGGAAAAGAAGTTAGAGAAAAGAGACAGGCACTTATTCTACCAGAATATCAATCTAAGTCATATTTGACATGTATGCTTAATTGCGACTGGAAAATCCTTGGTAACTATATGCTCGTATTTTTCTTAATTAAGAACAAGTATATGATTACCGCCAGAGTGTAGTTAAGGTGCATCTTAACCAAAGAGATCACGAGTCTAAATCCCATAAAAAGTGATAAAATTATTTTATCGATGCGAATGTGCATTTGTCGTTATCTTACTAATAGCTTTTTACAGGCCATTGTATTACTAATAGTCCTTTTCATTCTATAAAGAATAGCAGTGACTTTAGTACATCCGTTTGAGGTACATAGTGCATCCGTTTGTATCATAAAAGCAAAACAATTTCATTGTAAAAGTTGTCCCTGAAATAATTGTGTATGCATAAATGTTAATAAATATTGTACAAAGTTTGTTTTTGGTTTCTTCAGCTTTGAACTCCATCTATTTGATTGTGTACAGTGTAATAAATTTCAAAGGTGTATTTGTGTCATTTTTTGTACTCCCAACCGCACAAGAATTTTTTCAGAAAAAATATACAGCTTTAGCCCTGTATATCCATTACATTCAGCAACTGTATTTTGTTTATCCTTTGCATTAGTGGTTGTGTTCATTCTAAGCTAGAACTTTAGTGCATATGTTTGAGGCGCTTTAGTGCATCAGTTTGAGGCACTTTAGTGCATCCGTTTGAATTACTTAGTGCATCCATTTGTATCATAAAAGCATAAACAATTTCAATAATTTTAGGTATTCACAATTAGAACTCATCATTTTTTTCATATAGTCATACGTAGTGTTTGTATCATCAAGAAATAATTGTGTATGTAGAAATGTAAATAAATATTGTACAAAGTTTTTTTCTGGCTTCAACAGATTTGCACTCCATCTATTTGATTGTGTACAGTGTAATAAATTACAAAAGTGTATTCGTGTCCCTTTTTTTTACTCCCAACCGCACAATAAATTTATATTTTTAATGTTGGTACTTCATATAGTTTATAACTATGATACATTACTTTTAGTTGATATACATTTTTTATATTTTTGGTTTCTCTCATTCTTTAATAAGAGATAAAACTAAGTGCGGCACATTTAAAAGAATAGGTTCATCATGATTACAAATAATAACTACATCATGGTAAGAAAAAAAAGTAGTGATATCACAACAAGATGACACATCAATATTACAAAAAACAAATGCATCATGTTAATATAACTATGATGCGCGTTGTTTTTAGCTATGATGCTCATTTGGTGCATCTGTTTTGTTTATATTAAGTGCATCATTTTGTGTAAAAAAAATAGTGCAACAGTTTGTGTAAAAACAATGCATTTGTTTATTACTTACGATTCTAACCGAACTAAAGAACGGACTAAAAAACGGAAACCAACAAGACGACACACTTAAAATGTAACCGTATAAATTAAAACAAATCTTAGCCTCCTCATGGCTAGAAAACATGCATGTCTTTATTACATAAAACCTCAAACAAACATTGGTTTTAAGCAATTATAAGTATTACAAGCTCAAATGTCCAAACATCCGTAAATATGGCAATTACACACAAAATGGAAACATGATAAATATGACGCAACTTTACCGCATCTGTTTGATGAACTTTAGTGCATCTGTTTGAGGCACGTTAGTGCATCCGTTTGGTCAGTTGGTGTAACCTACGAAATATGAGATACGGGTTCAAATTCATGTTATGCCTTAAGAAACTAGCATGAAAAATCTATAGGTGACAAATCAAAATCTAAGCAGCAAATGAAGTAGTTCAAAAATATAACGACAATTATAACATATTTAACCTTTTTAGGAGCCTGAATGATTTCTCTAAATCCACCAACTGGCTTTTTGGTATTGATATTCATTTTCCTAAAAAGATAACCATATTCGACCATTACAACTTTATAGTAAAAATAATTTGAAAGAAAATAATAGTAACTTGCCAATCTTACATAGCTATTTTTATTCTCTCGTTTACCCTTTATCTTGACTTTAGGCTTTTGATTAATTACATGTAACCCATCTGAGCATGCCTTCAGCAACTGCTCGAATGTAACGTTCACAGGCACCTCATGTATTTTTGTCTTCCCATACTAATAACACATCCATACATAATTACTTGAATATAACAGATCCATTACATTCAGCAAATGCATTTGTCTATCCTTTGCATTAATGGTTGTGTTCATTTTCAGTTAAAACTTTGGTGCATCTGTTTGATGCACTTTAGTGCATCCGTTTTAGGCACTTTAGTCAAGTGAATGAATTTCGGGCATAAAGCAAAAGAAGATCTACCCATCACGGAGTACAAAGACTATAACTCTTAATTAATATTTACCTTGATAGGTAACTTTCTTCAACCGTGGCACAAGTAACTGTGAGGTGCTCTCATCTTTAACAATATCAGGACCATCTAGATCCATCATGAGTCCATACATAGAACCGTCGATCATACCAAGTTGTCGATCATACTAACCTTACGATTCAATTTAATTCCATCACTCAGATTTGAAGCATGCAATGAAGCACCTAAAACTATACCTCATCTGCATCTAGATGTATGTCAAGATCACTCCTCCCAATAAATACTTGAAGCTTAGCCTGTGAAAAAAGATACATTAATACTGGTGGTAAGAGTATGTTGCATCGTATAAGCGCAACTTGTAAAGGTAGAAAAAAAAAGGAATGAAAGAAGAGGATGCATAGAAAAAGCAATCCAAAACTTTCTAATTAGTTCTCATATCTATTTAAGGTTCATGTGGAACTATATTGAAGAAAAAAAACCTATTCTGTAGCGTTGCTTAAGACAATGGCACCTCAAAGTCAGTTTAGATACTATAACTATTTTTTCTATCAATGATATAGTGTCATTATGTATTGCATCCAGTGTGCGTGTTTGTCAAAACCCTGCATCTATTACTGTAATGACTAAGGTGTTTTCTTGCATCTTATGGATTCTAGTTGCACAAGCGAGTGAACATAAAAGTGCACGAAGAATCACAAATACCTAACCACTATTTGCAGCCATCATGTTACATTAATCTTTTAGCGAAATAATTGGTGGAGAGCCGTAATTTATACAAAAACTGAGGCAAGGAACTGGTGTATTGAATAATTAGCAACAAGTATACAAGGTTAAACAAATAAATAAGCTTCAAATGGTCACAAACTAAAAGAAAAAGAACACATAACTGATAGCTTGTAAGAGGGTTTTAGGAATATTATCGTAGTACCTCGTTTGTATGTATTCAGCATGATCAGAGTCAGATCCACCTTTCCCTACAGAATCTGTCATCTCCTCGCACTCAAACTCCACACTCGTAATGTAAAATCAGTGCATCACAGTTATAAAATTTAATTTATGAATTTTATCAAACACCTTGTGTGCAGTTTTTGTAAACACGATTCCAAATCATTTTTTTCTCAAATTTGCTTCAAATAACTAATCTATACAATGCATTAGGTCACAAAAACACTTAAAACGATACATCACAGAACAAACATGATGATTACCGAATCAAAATTCATAAAACAAAACCCTAACTCGTAATAAATAAATAATTGGTGCAAATAAACTCTAACAAACACGTATATCAGCTTTATTTTTTTTATCTTTGATAACAAAACTAACAAAATTATAATCGAAAAAGGTTTAAAACCTTACTTTGACCGGAGATTTTTGACATTAGAACGAGATGATTAAGTGAATCTGATAATAATCATTGGAAAACATGAGAAGCGGGAGAGAACTAAAGAAATGAAAAAGAGGAAAAAAGAAAAAATGAAAAAGTTAGGCATTTTATATGATAGAGTAGCAAATAGGGACGAATTTATAATACTTACCCTTAAAGAATAAAGGAAGTTACAATGAGGCCTCTGTAGTTGGGGAAAAAAAAGAGGGGTATGGGAGGGGGTGATTTGTACACTTTTCTCACTTTTTTAGCAAAATCAACTTTTTTCATGAACCAATACATATATATATATATATATAATATATATATATATATATATATATATATATATATATATATATATATATATATATATATATATATATATATATATATATATATATATAGGATCCGGTTCCATTGAGAAGGTTTTTATTTTGAGAAGATTGAGAAATCTTCGTTTGAACAAACTGATTCATGTTTTTGATTTGATTCACAAGTAAAACATCATTTTATGGTGAATCGAATCTATAAATTACAAATTTGATTCACAAATCATTGTTAAAATCGAGTTATGATGATGATTCATTAAATTTGTACAGATGATTCAGTATTCTACATATATCGCAAAATCGAGAGATTTTTAACATTGATTCAAATTTTTTTTACACATTTTGAATTTTAATCACATTAAAATGAGTTTTACGCTTGAAAAACATGAATCAAAGTTAAAAATCTATCGTTTTTGAAAACCTTCTCAATCTTCTCAAAATAAAAACCTTCTCAATCGATCCAGATTCTATATATATATATATATATATATATATATATATATATATATATATATATATATATATATATATATATATATATATATATATATATATATATATATATATAAGCTTAGCTACGTTACAATGTAGCCAATTGGCTACATTTCCTTTGAAAAAAAAGGGAGGGACAGGGGAAAACATGTGTCAGGGACTTACCGCAGGGACTGAATTGTACATTTTTAAAACTTTTTTCAAATGAAATGTAGCCAATTGGCTACATTTTTAATGTAGCTAATATTTCCCATATATATATATATATAATATATATATATATATATATATATATATATATATATATATATATATATATATATATATATATATATAGTTCAAGAGAAATGTAAATCTCGGTAGAAAAGTGAGAAAAGTTAGATTTTGAAAACTACAAGGTAGATTGTGAACACAGTTGAAAATTCAGGGTAGAAAATGAAGAAAAAAAAAGTATTCGACTTTTATAATAAGGGCCCGTTTGGTTTGTTGCCAGGAATGACAATGGGTATCGGATTTGGTATGAGGTAAAATGAAAATGGATATGCAAAAGTGTATCATTACGATTGTTTATGTTTGGATGACAAAATATGGTATAAAAAAGTGTATTGACATTTGAGTTTTGTAGTGGAAAAGAGGGGCCACTGGAATAGATTTCATAGACACCAAATTGGTGTATAATAAATCTATAGCTATGATATACCAATTTAATTCCCGGACGCAATAAACAAACACCTTGAATCCGAATCAAATCACGCACACTCACGTCACCAGCACCACCACCGTCGCCACCATCTCCATCACCACCATCATCTCCATCGCCACCATCATCTCCATCGCTTTCACACCCCAAAAATGGCGCAGCGGAATGACATTTACGGGGTATGACTTCATAGTTAAGAACACAAGGTGTCACAATAGAGAAACACTAAATGCATAACATACGATAGATAATAGTCGCAAACTCCCACAACCGGGATAAGTACAAAGATGCAAAATAAACATAAGTCTCAAGGTTACACAACATCACTAATCAATCTCAGAATGCAACTCCACGAGATGTAACCCGGGAGGGTCTTGACTAATTCTTGCTAAGTTAGGCCAATACTCAACCTCCTATGGTACCTTCAGTCTTAACACCTGAAAATGGATACTCGAAAACGTCAATATAATGTTGGTGAGCTCGTAGGTTTAAAAGTAAAACCGCTGAGCTGTGATATATAACATAGGACAATAGTGCACATGAAAGCCAATCACAAGCATGTTATCCAAACAGTAATAGTGTCGCGCCAACTGAACCTATAATGTCCATCATACACATAATCAATATCACGTGGGGAGCTACCCCGATAGATCTATCAACACGTAGGCTCTCAACAGAGAGTTAACAGTTACACAAACTGAACCTATAACACGTAGGCTCTCAACAGAGAGTTAACAGTGGCGCCGTCAAGTAATCACAAAACAACACGTCACAGCATATAATTGTATCAACACACATAATGTACAAAATCATGAAAACAGTATAATCACAGCATGAAAAACAGTTAAAATGTCATTTGAGTACCATTTTCCCCCAAGAAAACAAAATGAAAAAGGGGCTACGAGAACTCACCTCAGTGTAGTGGTAATCTGAATGCAATAGAATCAAATGGTGTGTAGTAACTCCAACGCGTGACCTAGATTAGTATGGCATAATTTAGTTCACCGACTAAGTTTAAGACTCCATGAATTTAATTCAAAAGTTTGATGTTGTTGTTGCTGGTGTGGCAACATTTAAGTTTTTTAAAAAATAGTTTCCTAAGTATTGGCTCTTGAATGTGTAAAAGTCATATGGAAGGTGGTAAGACGAAAATGTATTTTGATTTAGCGATAACCGAAAGACTAAATATATATAAAAGTTGATTTTAAATGTTAAAAATATGTGTGGTAATACGTGATTGACTAGTTGTGGTAATGACGCTATAATCTAGTTGTTATTAGTAATGGTTTTCGCTTTAAATTATTTTTATGTCGCATATAAGATTAGGTCTCGAAATAATTTGTTTCTCGCAATATCCTTATTTTACCAAATCGTGTAATAATATTTTTATTCCGAAAACATGTATAGAAATTTGTTAAACTTTAGTTGCGCCAAACATTTCTTGTCGACCTAATATTATACAAGTGACGCGTACACATTAAAAAAGATTTGTCGAGTTTGATATACGTGAAATCCGTATATGCCGAGGAGGGGGTTGGGCTGCGGCCCATATTGAAACAGCCACACAACAAATTTGGGCTGTCACTCTTATGAGAGCCGCATGGGCTTTGGCCCACTATGGTTTTGTGGCTTTGGGCTGCTGCGCATAGAAGAGGACATAATTAGATTATGGGCTTTGGCCCATTTAGTGTCAAAGAAGTAAAGAAGCAGTAGCAGATCCAGTAACGAGAAGAAGGAAAATATTATATCACAATAGAAGCAATAGACCCAACGACAGAAAAGGAAAAGCTAGCACTCTAGTTTAATATAAGAGGTTTTGGTGCCATTTAGCGACAAGGTAGAGTAGCAATATATTCAGTAGCAGTAACGAGATGAGGGTCAACAAAAGAATAAATAGAGAAGAGTAATATTTCTAGTAACAATGAGCAAGTATAGATATTAAAGTAGTGACACAATTTTAATTAGATTGTTTGGGATTTATTCGACGCGGTGTTTCTACGTGGTTACGGGACTCCTCCAAAATGAGACACAAGCCGGGTCAATTTCCTATGTTAAGCTCGAGTGGTTCTCACCCATAGCCTCTCGGCTTTATATAAGTCGAGTAGGCACAAGACTTATGTTCGAACCAACACAAACACACCCGGACATAAGTCAAAATCAAGCTACTACAACATGGTTTTTACCTAGTTTACCACTTGTGACCATAATGACTCGCGATCTCAATTCACCTCAAGTTGGGTACTATCAAGCATCGACACTAACATAATTCACCTCGAACATAACACGGGTTTTCGACACAACTTATAACGAGTAGCTATTAGATAGTTTAAAACGGCAAAAAGGACCACGATTTTGGGAATTAGCTCGACTCGAATCCGGCTTGGCATTTTTACAAACACCTTGCGGGCACCATTTTTAACTACTTTAGTTTTGTCGAATTTGATTCTAACATAACCTCAACTTAAACCACTTCACATGTTTGAGCCAATACTAGTATTAATCCAATGTCTTTAATAATTTTCATTAGTTCTAATAACTTTTCTACCACACCAAAATAATCGTATAGCTAACAAAACTTTCCAGTCGCTTCATATTCTAGCAACATCATAGAAGATGGAAATATACCAAAAAGTATCATAACAACAGAACTCATTCATGGTTCGAATGAAGGAAAGAAGGAAAATATTGAAATTTTACAAATAATAATGTCGATTAATAAGAAGATCGAAACTAATCCGAACCCGACTTCAAGTGAATCCACAGCCTTGAGATTAAATCCTCACTACTAATCTTTGTTGGAAAGTTTGAGAAAATGTGGATCCACTTGTGGTTTTTGGATCGGTTCTTATAGGGGATAAAGAGGAAGGCTTGATTCCTTCATCTCTTGTTTTCAGTTGATATTGAAGGGGTAAAATGAGAAATCCTCATCACATCCTACTCATCTCCCTTTTGTATCTTGCGTTGACCACCATATGAGCAGTGAGACAGTTGGCTTCTTGTGAGTGATGGCATCATTTTGTTTGTTATAAGCATGAGGATGAGACAACGGAGGTGATGATGTATATTTTTTTGTTTTGGTGGGAGCAGGAACGCAGAGAAGAAGCAGCGAAGCAGTTGGAGCAGTGAGAAGATGAGAAGGATAAGGGTATTATTATTACTTTTAACTTTTGTCTTTTATTTTGTATTTTTAGTATAATAGAGGAGGGTGTAAAATAAAAGGTGTAGGAGAAAAAAGTAATTGTTAAGTATGTAAATAAAAGAGGTGAGTGTTAAATAAAAAGGTGACACTTGAGAACAATTTTGATTACGTAACTCTCGAGTGAATTTAACGAGTCTCGTATTTTAATAACTCTCGGTATTAAATTATTAGAACTATGCCATACTATCACGGTGTCGGGACGCATGTGGTTCCAGTAAAATGGAACATGTGTTTTGCCACATGGTTCGTTTGGCAATATCATTCTTTGTTTCTCAGTTCACACAGAGTAAAACTTTAGATGCGAATAAAATAGCTTGAATTAAATCTCATAATTGATTACTTCGAGTTTACAGGAAATTAATAACTTGAAAAATCAAGATATAAGTTACACGCAAGAGAATATGAAAGGTCTAAACTAAATTATTTTGAGTCCTAAATGTTGAGTAATGACCTGAAAAATTCGCGGTTGCTACAATTGCCACCATCTCCATCGCTACCATCATCTCTACCACTCCACATTGCCACCATCAACTCCATCGCCACCATCATCTCCACCGTCACCGGAGATGCTTAAACCACATAAACCGCACACCAGACCATCCGTCATACATCCGTCGTACACCATAAGAAACATTGAAATCGAACCAGAGATATAGATAACTGTAAGTTTTTAATTACAAGTTTTTTTAATTTTTATGTTATTTAAGTGCATCACGGTGAAAATTATAAAATAATTAGTGTTATTTTGGAATAGAATGACATTTAATGAATTTGTATGTACAAAGTTACATTTTAGTGCATCTGAGTAAAATAATATGTTATAGCATTTAGTTGTATGAATAAGTGAATCAGTTTAGATGATTAGATTATAAGGAATTCTATTTACAACATATTTTTGTTAGATTAGAGCATCGCTATATAGATTAATGCATCCATTGTGTATTATTAGAGCATCGAGTGACATGTTTCGTCATCTGTTAGGATGATTAGAGCATCAGGGGAAAAGATAGGGCATTTGTTTGTTTGATTATTGAATCTGAAATAAATGTTACCACATGTGTTAGTATGATTAGGGCACCAAGGAGTAAAGGCATCAATGTGTATGTTAAGTGCATGTTTGAATAATATGACATATTAAGGCATCAGTGTCAGTGAGTATGATTATTGCATCGTTAGACAAATCATATGACATATTAGTGCATCTGTTTATGAATTAATATGTATGAATTAGTGTGTATGAATAAGTGCATCTGTGTATATTTTTTAGTGCATCGTTAAACATGAAGGTTATTAAATGATAAACATAGTTTTTAAGCTGAGAGCAATTAAATGTTATTCATAGATATTAAACATGAAGGTAACTTGTATCTGTTCCCGCAAAAACTTTAATTAAATAGACGAAGCTTTTATTCTAAGAATTATACCTTAATGTGACGGAAAATATTGCCATGGTTATGTGTGGTCGGCTTCCGGTTAGGACCTTATTGGACCATATCGGTTTAGATATTCACTCGCTGTGAAGAGGCTGTCGAAATCATTGATCATATCTTGGTTCAGTGCAGAATGGTTGCTTCAGTTTGGTTCATATTTTATGCTTGGTGGAATTCGGGCAGCTTTAACGGGTGGTCTACAGGTAAAGTCTTACAAAAATGGTGGGTAATATGTCATCTGTTCTAAGGTTGTGTTAGCAGGCAGTAATCTGGTCTACCTTTTACTATCTGTGGAAAATCCCGCAAGAACAAAGTGTTACGGAGCAGAAGTCTCCATTTTGGAGTTAGCCATTGTTACTCAGTTGGTATTGTATTTTTGGATTTTCAATAGATGCAACAAGTTCGTATTCAAATAGGTAGACTGGTGCGAGGGTCTAGTATTTCTGTGCTAATTCCAATTAATATAACTCGATTTGTCTCTGGGCCTTGTGTTTGCAATTCGGCTTAGTCGTGTATCTGGGTCTATAGTTTCTCTAGGTTCATTTTTCATGATAGCATTGCTCTGGTTCTTTTCTTCAAAATCTCTTGTTTGTGGGTTCATTCTGGTTTCTATTTGCTTATTATAGTTAACTCAAAAATTGTAGGTACTATAGTGAATCCATTTGAGGTACTTTAGTGCATCCGTTTGAGGCACTTTAATGCATTCGTTTGAGGTACTTTAGTGCATCCATTTGTATCATAGTAGCAAAACAGGTTCAGCTTCATGACAGTAGCAAAACAAGTGACATCAATTACCAGTTCACTTAGAAAGGTTGTTGTTTCGTTCAAATGTAGGTTATTTCAACTAATGGTGTTTGCGTTGCATAGGTTGTTTCACATAGAAAAGCTGCTATTGCAACTGCTGCTGGTAAATTTAAGGACGAGATCATTCCAGTTAAAACTAAGGTAAAATGCGTTTCTTTATATTTCTGATATCTTATTATATTATTTTTGCATCCTTCTGATATAAAACTTTATTCGGAGAGAAGATCGTTGACCCAAAAAACGAAGACGAAACACTTGTCAATCTCTGTTGATGATGGCATCCGTCCAGGAACTACTTTTTGTCCCATGTAAATATGATTACAAAAAAAAATTATTGAACATAATGTAATGATTTAGGAAGACTTATCATTAATAGAACACTTTGGGCGAGTTTCTACCCATGTGACCAATGTCCTTTGAAGCGAATCCTTTTTTATTGTACTTGTTTGAAATAATGTTCAACCTGAATGGATCCATTATTAAGTAAAGTAATTAACAAGCTGAAATTGCCACCAATAGTTTGAATCTATATAACTTGGGTGCATGATTTATGACTCATTATGTGTTTAAAATATTAGGGTAAAGGGTCATTTGCCTATGCATGGACGATGGATGAGAGTGCTTAAGAAAGAGAAAGAGGGGTAACTATGACGGTGGCCGTTGCTTACTTCAACTCCAATAAGTACCATGTTGTGGTGCTCGACTCACCGGGTCATAAAGATTTCGTCCAAAACCTGATCTCTGGGGCAACACAAGCAGATGCAGCAATATTAGTTATAGATGCATCAATTGGTGCATTTGAAGCAGGTATTGATATTGGAGGTGGTCAAACATGGGAGCATGCATAGCTGATTAGAAGTTTTGGTGTTGACCAATTAATTGTGTGCGTGAATAAATGGATGTTGTCCAGTACTCAAAGGAACGTTTCGATGCTATTAAGCTGCTACTTGGAACACTTCTTCGGTCTTGTAGTTTTAGAGATTCTTCAGTGTCGCGGGTTCCGTCGAGTGCTATGGAAAATCAAAATTTGGTAGGACAAGCTTCTGATTCATGGTTGTTGTCATGGTTAGTTCTCTTTATTCTTGATTTGGTTGTTTGGTTTATTAGTTATTCTATAAATGATATGATTTCTTACTTTTTTTGTTATAGAGGTGGCAAGTGTATGTCGGTCTGGTCGAGTTTTGTGTCAGCTCGAACGGGTCATTTGGTAAAATCAAATATTACTCAGTACCTTAGTGCATCCGTTTGAGGCACTGATGTGTGCCTAAACACACATCATTTTTACAAAGGAAAACACACTAAAATGGAATTATAACAATAAAATATGTGAAATTATATTGCAAATATGTTTGGAATGTGTTATTATGTCTTGCAGGTACAAGGGTTTGAAAACAAAGCAAAAATGGTGACTTTCGGATGAGTTTTGACGACATTTTTGCGTTTTTCGAGGTTCAAACAAAGTCGGAAAAATTCCCCGAGCACACCATTGGAAAGAGCACGAAAAAAAGAGTCCAACAGATCCGGCCCCGCCCAGTGAACCGGCCCAAGTCTCCTTGAAACCGCCAGCCAAAGTGTTAATCGAATTATATATACAAAATCTGGTTCACATTAAAACAAGGGTTAAAACATTTAATGAAGCATTATTTAACACAACTAGGCATTTGGTCTAGTGGTTGGAGCATTGAATTGCTGAGCAAAGTGGCGCGAGTTCGAATGCAGTGCATGGCTTATTTTATTTTTACTATTATAACCAGATGCGAATTTACTACTTCGCCCCTGCTTGGCTGCACGAAATTACTAAACTGCCCCTGGACGTGGGCCCCTTTTTTCTTGGAGAGAAAGTTGTGCATCTGCTATATATTTGTTGGCTTCATTCGAATATGGGGAGCCCTCATTTATTTTTTTTACACACGCTTATTAGTTATTTAGGAGTAAAAGAAGGTGTAGATTAGATTATTAGGAGTAGGTATTTTGTTTAGCTTATTTTCTTGTACTAGCTTATTTCAAATGCTTAATGTAATCAAATTTTTAGCTTATTATTATGAATGAAGATGAAGACTTTTATTATTATCACCTAGCTTATTTGCTTATTACTTAGCTTATTCTTCCTCTTATCCTCTCTATTTCTTTTATGTTCTTTTTCTTTTCTCTTTTATCTAATAAGCCATATAGCTTATTCCTTATAGCTTTTTGTGGTTTATTAGACTGGCTTATTTGTGATAAGCTCTCTTATAGCTTATTCACTTTAAGCCTTTTTCTTATTTTTTTTATCTTTAATAAGCTTAACCTTATACCTTATTTAGAGATTATTTTGATTAATTTTTTTTTGGATAAGCTTTTCATATAGCTTATTCAAATAAGCACTTTTTATTTAGTTTATTTTCTTTGCAAATCTACTTTATTAGTTTAGATCTAAAAGTTTTTTGCTTATTTTCATTTAGCTTTTATATTTTGTAGTATATTCTTACTAGTTTTAGATCTATTAGCTTTTT
This sequence comes from Artemisia tridentata subsp. tridentata, assembly GCA_021014915.2. Taxonomy (NCBI): domain Eukaryota; kingdom Viridiplantae; phylum Streptophyta; class Magnoliopsida; order Asterales; family Asteraceae; genus Artemisia; species Artemisia tridentata. The sequence goes on along the minus strand of CP139505.1, from coordinate 135,794,731 downwards.
AGCTTATTAGGTTTAATACTAGTACTTCTAGATCAAGTTAGCTTCTTTATAGCTTATTTGATCTAGTTTAGTTATTTAGATTGCTTATTCTTAGCTTATTAATAATAAAGTTTAGCACTTTTTAAATCAATAAGCTTTTACATAGCTTACTTGATTCATATTATTGCTTATTTGTTCTAATCCTTTATAAAGTTTTGATCTTTTCTTAGTTTCTCATCATCTCATCTAAGACGAGGAGCTTAAGGGTTTTATAAGCTAGCCTATTACTAAATTTTATTGCTTTTTAGTCTTGATAAAGCTAATTAGTTAATAAAGTCACAAACTTTATTAACCATTTGGTTATATTAAAGCTTTTTAAGAAGTAAACTTTGGTGTTTGTCAAGTTTATAAAATCGGGTGGTTAATTTGTCTCATATTATTCACCGGGTTTTATTTCCTTACTTTCTCTACTAGTTTGGTTTATTAATTAGTTTAGAACGAGTTGGGCGACGATCCGATGCGTTGCGGCGGGGCATTGTTTTATTTCGTTGATTATTGCACGGTATTTTTATTAAGTAGAAAGTAGGCCGAATTCTAAGTTTTGATTTAGTTGCAATTGCGGGTATTTTTTAGAAATTTTTTAAAGATATTTTTTGGAAAAGTACTACTTTTGCAAAGAGCGCAAACTTCAGGGGTATTTTTTGCCGATTTTGAAAAATATTTTTTGGAAAAGGACTAATTTTGCAAAGAGTCGTCAACTTCAGGGTATTTTTTGTCAATTTTGGAAACTTGTGAGTTGGGCTAGACGACTTATTGGGCTAAGCTATTGGGCAAAAAAAAAAAAAAAAAAAAAAAATAGTGGGCCTGCTGACGTCAAATTGACGCCAGCGGTACTGTAGCAAACAATTGATGCCATTTAGTATATACGAGTAAAATTGCCCGCGCGATGCTGCGGTGCGGTCGTTTTATTGTTATGTTTTTATTTAGTTAAATGTTGAAAATTTTGTTGTGTATGTAATTTTTTTAGGCTGCTAATTATTTTCTTTACCAAAAAAAAAATAAATAAAAAAAGAAAAAAATTATTGGAAAGCATAAATGGGCTTAAGTTAAGTTGTAATGTTAATTGGGCTGCACCTAATTTGTAAGTCTGTTTTATTCTTTGAGCCCATAGGAAATAAGTTGTTAAAAAAAATAGGTTTTTGTTTAGGTTGTATGTTAACCCGCCGTTTCTTTATTGTTAGGGTGGAGGGAGTCATTCTCTCCAATGCTCCAACCATTTCAAAATTTAACCAATCAAATCCCTCCACCTCATTTCAACCCTTCAACCCTCAATCCAACCTTTTTTACTGGCAACCATCACTCTCAACCCTCTCAATTTTTTTTTTTAATTATTCATAATTTGTTCTTCAAATTTATAAATTTGCAACATTAACCCTTCAAATACTAAACAATTATATAAAAAACAACCATTTTATTAATAACTAAAATTAAAAGTCATATGCCACATGAATGTATTGATTTATAAATTTGCCTCCAATGAAATCTCGAGTCCAAAAAAATCTGCAGCCCAATTCTTTTCAGCCCATTTGCCTAGAATTAACCCTAATTATTTGCAATATAAAGCACCACTTAAACACCCTACCCTAATTTTACTATCAACAAAAAAAAAAAAAAACGCAGCCACTCACTCTCTCATTCACGGGAGGCAACAAAAAAAAAATTCGATCCTTTTAATCCTTGTTGAATGCTCGAACAAAAAAAACCACAATGAAATATAATCATCACCTCAAGGTATTTTGATCTTATCTCCTTTTTTTATTTTTTTTTAAACGAAACAAAAGGATAATGATATTGAAACACTCTTGTTTTGATATCTCTTTTTTTGAATTGAAAATGGTGGGTGATGGTTCGGATTTATATAGGCAAAATGAAGGACCAATTGGCATGGATGTTATCAAATCTATTTGATGGGTTTCTGGAACGTAGACTGATGGGTTAATCTGTTTGATGAATGTGGTTCAAGGACATTGGTGTTTGTTGCTTATGGGGTACATTCCTCATCCTTTCTTTATCAGTTTTGAGATCGAAGGAAAATAGTGTAACATATTATTCATATCTTGTCTATTTTAATATTCCATCTTACAACTTTTTATTTCTTCTTATATCTCAAAACACAGAATAGTAAAGACATAGATAGTGTGATAGATATTATACAGGGGTTTTACAAAAGATGCACCTGCATATTTGTTGAGTCATAAGTTTAGGTTTACATCAGCGGTGCTATTGCAATTATATATTTACATTAGTTATGGTTCTATAGTTGCATTACATTGGCAGCTATATGGTTGTTTCTACCTGATTGCCAAAAGATAAGTACTTTTCTAAGATGGATTTGATGAAAAGTGTGGATAGTGTTTGCGACCTGTAATGAATGTAGCAATTTAGTTGTTAGTGTCTGTGTTTTCATTAGTCATTGTTAGTTGCTGTAGGTAATTTTTTTGTAGTTACCTGGCTTGTTTTTGCCATTAAGTTTTATTTTTTTTCATGTCGCCTTGTTCATCTGGAAAGAGTGGTCGTTTAGCTGATTTGCGAGGTTGTTCTGTCCTCATATCTGTTCTTGACCTTGTCTGCATTCCAGTATATGGGGGTGCTGGTGTTGTGATCTCTGCAATTGTTAAAGAATGCACTTTATTGTCATTGATTAGCTTTAAGATTTTACTGTAATTTATTGTTAGAATTTAATAATAGAAAAAAAAAAAAAAAAAGGAAAAAAAAAAGTACCTGATGATTCGGGTGTTTCTGTTATTTGGGGAGCCTGCGGTGTGGATATATATTCGATAGCAGCAGCTGGTTGTAGTTGTGCGGTTACATCTGTAATGAGTTAGCAAAGTGGTTAAAATCTTAGGTATAATGTAATTTTAGGAAGCAGCAAATAATTGTTTTTAATTTTTTTTACCTGAACTTGGTCTTTCTATGTGGGTGTCTGGTTGTGGATCATCTAGAATGTCGCTAACAATAAATTCCACTGTCCCTTGTTTGCAAGTAGGGCTGAAATAAAACTGGAATATATGTTGTGCCCCAATGATTGTGTCAATTTTTTCTGGGAAACTGCGTGGGTCTGGATTCTCAAGTGATTTGACTAAAGCTGACACTTAATTCCCACAATTGCATCTGCATTTGGCGTGAAGAAAGTAAACTGTGCTGTTTGGCTGGTGTCTGTTACAATTGCTTTCAAGTTGTATATGTGTATACAAAATAGTTAGATACCAATTTGTATGTAAATTAGGTTTTATATCTACCATATTTTTACCTGTAAGTTGTTTCTGATAAAGCTCCATGTTCTTTGCAGTGATACACTCCATTGTTATCTCGTGGTTTAGCATTACACATCGTGCATGAAATGTAGTACCAATCTCGTGTTTTGTTGATGCTGACTATGGTTCCTTCGCAGGTAAAACGTACACCCTGTTTGTTTTTAAAGTGATCTTTAGTAATTGATTGTACTGTATGAATGCTAATTTTTTTAAGCAACTAACCTGGTAAGGCTGTGGATTTTGACAAAGGAGTAGGGATTTTGACAGTAATTACCTTTACTACAAAGCAATAGGTGTCTACTTTGATTGTTTTCAGCATTTTTTGAAGGATCTTTTCTTAAGAAGATTTTCCAGGGGTTACCATTTTCTGAAGGATTTTTTTTTAAAAAAAAGTTTTCCAGGGGTTGTTTGCAATATTATCCATTCTATAGTAATATGTATATCATAAAACACACAATTAGATCAGATATACTATTATGTAAATAAGATTAAAGGACTAATGCATGGACAACCATTTGCAACATATGTTCCTTTTTTTTTCGGTCTCATATTTGTAACATACTCATTTGCAACATATAGAGTAGTGTTTCTTTCATTTTCTCTTGGAAATCCATCAACCATTGAAAAACATTCATTTGTATAGAGGTGCAATATTTACCTGAAAAAGCCGAAGGGCCTTCCATATTACTGATAGGTGCAGCATTGTTTGTCTCATTTTGTAATGTGCATACATTATTTGAGGAACTTGTAGAAGTATATTCTGAAACGAAATTGGTCCAAGTTAATGGCCATTAACTTTTGTAAATGATAAGTGTTTCATTCAACACTGGAGCAAACAAACTTGAACTATTACCCATGTGAGTTTGTGAATGGACTGACGGTCGTTGGATTTGAGAGTTATGACACAGATTCTCTTGTGGCGTATCCATTTTTGCAACTGCAGAAGTGAAATATGTGTAAATCAAATGATAACTAACAAAGTTTTCATGAGCTTATACAATAATTTCATTACCTTTTGTTCGTCTCGTATGTAACATATTAGTCTTTTCATTTATGGTTGACCCTCTCTTCTGTATATTAATACTGGTACTATTTTGCTGCAGCTTGTTTTCTGTCTGTATGGTGTGAATATCAGAAGCGCAGAGAAAAGTGGGTGTATGAAGGTTTGTATCTAAAGGGCTGTTACTCATATCTGAAATTCCTTTTTTATTTGCCAAATATGCATGGTGATAATCCTGAAAATGATATGTTGCGCTTGTATTTGTAGAAGCTGCAGTCCAGGAAAAATATAATTTAGAAACAATCAATTGAGAATTTATAAGGATAAATATTAGAGTTACTATTTTCACCTGTGGCATAATTTAGTGTATCCCAACAATGATGTAAACTCGTATATGTTGATTGAGGTTCCCCAAAGTGGCTGCTAAATCGCGTTTCTTCCAACATATGTTCCTTTTTTTTTTCGGTGTCATATTTGTGTGACATGAAATCAGTGTGCAGGCACCCTTTCTTTTGAGGATAATGTAGATGCTACATCTTCACTTTGCCTTTTACTTGGGCCAGAACTCTGCCTTATACTTGGGCCAGTGTTTTTTGAACTTTTAACATCCCCAAATGGTCTGTGTATTTTTGTGTGTGCAACATGCTCATTTGCAACATACACACCAGTGTTTCTTTCATTTTGTTTTAGAAATCCATCTACCAGTGAAAACTTTTCATTTGTATATTTATTTTTTTCACCTTCCATTATATTATATTATAACTAATATGTTTATTTTATCTTTTTTGTTTGGTTAGCAGGTAGAATATGCATCAAGTAATAAAATGTATAGAGGTAGAAGTGGTAGATTGCATAAAGAATAACAAACTATGGAGCTAATGACAATGATGATGCATGGGTACATGGAAGCAGAAGATAACAAAGGTTTTAGAAAACATACCTTTACAAAGATTTGTTCCTGAGATTTGTTTCTTCCTGATATCTTCTTTCTGTTTTTTGCTGTAATTTTTTTGCCTTCCTTCTTCTTCTTTTTTTTTTTTTTTTTTGGTTTTTCTTCAAGAGTTCCGGCTGTTTTGGTTGTGGTTGTAAGATGTGGTGATTTGAAGTGTTGCTTATGTTTTCAATGGTTTGGTCACTTGTGGAATTGTAATTCCAGAATGTTACACATTAATTATGGAAATGCTCATGGTCAAGGCAAGCCATGCCTTAGTACAATAGTTGGTAACACATGGCAATCCAATATTAAAGTGTTGAATTGTTAGGTCTGCACTTGTTATTACTTAGTATACTTACTGAAATTAAGAGTCTTAGTGGATATTTACATGTACACAGTAAACTTTCTAAAGTTTCACATCCAATGAGACATCTCCAACCCATCAAAGATCAACTGTTACATGTATAATCAAAATATTCGAACCAATAGGGAGCCAAATTAACAAATGATAAATGATTTAAGCATACTAATTAGTGTCACATCATAAATCTCTCTTAGTATATATATAATATATAATTATGCTTATTAATGTTTTATTTGTTATTGTTAACTTAGTTGATATGTGTAGTGAGTAGATTTTATATATGCTTGTTAAGTGTTGGTGATTTGAGAAATAAAGTGTGAAAACTTAAAAATTGTTTGATTAATAATCTTTGGTTACTTGGATTGATTTTGGTTATCTTGACGGGCAAAAGCCGTTGGGATAATTGATTAAGTCTAGTAATTTTACCTAGAAAAAGAATTGTTTTCAAAATAAACCAACGTTGTGAGAAAACAGTTTTTTAAACGGGTATTGAAGATTGTTAGTTAATAATTTCCGGATTTATTTTAGATTTATTTACTTGATTGTTTTAACGGGCAAAAGCCGTTACGATAATCAATCATTTAAATCTAGTGATTATTACAAAGATTAAAGATTGTTTTCAAAATAAACCAACGTTGTGAGAAAATAGTTTTTAAAACGGGTATTAATTCACCACTTAAAACGATAATTCACACTTAATGATCTTTTCACCTCACTTGACAAGCATATCATTTTTTCATTTTTGTTTAGATTGCCTTATATTTGTTTTACTTGTAGTTTTCTTTATTAATTTAATTTAGCTTTAAAATCTTAAAAATCAACAAAAAATATTCGATAATCAAGCATCTAACAAAAGACTTAAACGTGATTTTCAATTCAAATCTCTTTTGGAAAACGACCTCGGAAGATCAATTTATCACTTGTCCTCAAGTGAATCTTGGTTCTAACGGGAAAGCGTACAAATTTAAAACTGCCGTGTACTAAACAACGAACCAGACACTTTAGTGCATCTGTTTGTGACTAGAGGGTGTATATTTCATTAGCAGGTGCAGTTCGGGAATGTAGCGGGCTGGAAATTCTTTTGGAGATTGTTCAGGTGTGTTTTCATTTCCTTATTCTGCTGTATGCGATTGATGCTCGGTGCTATAATGTTTTTATTTTCTTATTATGTTGTTGCGTTAAGATTTTGTTGAATTGCACTATAATGATAGTTGTTACTGTGCAGCATTTGCGAGATGATCTGAAGTCAAACCAGGAGCAACTGGTGGCTGTTCTGAATCTCTTAATGCTCTACTGCAAAATATGGGAAAACAGGAGGGCCTTGTTGAGGCTTGGAGCTTTGAGTTTGCTACTAGTTGCATGACGGTCTATTATTAAAGCTCAATATTCCCAATATCAGATCCAGGTACTGTTTTGTAAGTTAGCGTCAACTCGTCTGCAAGTTCAGTTTGTTTATCAGAAGTGTAGTATGTGTTGGGCAACATACATTGGCATTTTTGACGAGTAAATCTACATTTTTGTATTATCTTGATTTATTGTCCTATATTTGTTTGTGTTAAATATTTTTTATAAAACTATATATGGCATGTATTGAAATTCTTATAATGATCAAATTATGTCCTACTTGCAGATTCAATTACTAAATTCTCAAGGATTTGAGGTTGTCCTGGTCTCATCTGGTGCTAGTTAACTCCTTTAAATGATACCTCTAGGGATGAAGATAATGCTGTTGCAGATCATGGTAGTGGTGGATCTGAAAACTGGGCCCATCAGGGGGCCAATGGGGAAGTGCCTGCTGTTGATTCTCAGTCTGTGGTGTCACGAAAGAGGCCAGCTAGCAGACACTTATGATTGTAACAGTGCTTTAGTAAACATCTCACCCTTTCCATCCAATAAAGGATGACCTGCTAACTTGGATGAAAACTTTGAATATTGTGTGAAGATGATCCGTTGGCTCGAGTGTCAAGGGTACATTAAGCAAGAATTTCGATTGAAACTCCTAACGTGGTTTAGTTTGAGGTCAACTGATCAGGAACGTAGAGTGGTCAACACATTTATACAAACACTCATGGATGACCCGAGTAGCTTAGCAGGACAATTGTTTGACTCATTTGCTGATATCATAAACAATAAGAGACCAAAAAATGGGTTTTGCAATAAATTATGGCATTAATCAAGAGGGAAGAGCTGTCATTTCAACTATTATCAGATTTGTGGGGATAAGTTATTGCTGATATTTAGCTCCATTTTTTATATCTCGAGAGGGCATCTCATAGTTTCGTAGCCATTCAATCCATTTATCAACTTTTTCGTCATTTTACATTAATCTTATTTATTTCATACTTTTATGTATCGAACAAATCTAGTTGATTTCATCTTCTGTTAGTAACAGAAGTTTCATGAATGCCCAATTTCTTTATCTGATTGTTCATCTAATATGCTCAAGTTCTGTTATTAGGGACATAGCAGTCTCAAGGGTTATGACCTATCACGAACTCGTCCTCTTTACTTGCATAAGGCAACTATTCCATGTTGGAGACGTGAAAAATCAAGTTTTGGTAATAAATTATAGCCAACTTGAATTTTAACTCAACAATCTATTTATATCTACTATATTAATAAAACAAGCTTTTGAAAAGCAATCTCTAACCCAAAATTCTTTAAAACTTGACACCTGTAAAATAAAACCAATCCAATGGTCTACAAGTCTGCAATGCTTTTTTTTTTTTTCTAAGCATTAACTGCAACAAAAAATGGGCGGCATCACTATAATTTTTTTAATTTGACAAAAATACATCTCAACTCATGATTCATCCCCTTTCTAAACCCTAAACGAAAATCAAAATCATGATTCATCCCCAAATCCAATATATTAATAACCAAAACCCTGTTGACAAAGGGTTTTCGTTTCGGTTGTCTTTACAGACATGGTGCAGGTATGTATGTGGCTGTTTTCTTGATTGAAAGTTAATAATTTTATAAAGAATAAATTTTTTACGATTCTTTTGATTTAATTGCAGTTTCCAACGCCAATTCATAGGTGGGATCTACCTAATTTATTTAAAGATACAGAAGTTTGGTAAGTAATATATTTTTTTATGTTTCAAGTAAATTATTTTTAGTGGCTGTTTAGGATTGATTATTGGATTCATTCTGAAATTATGGATTGAACTTTATAATGGGTTATATGCACTGATGAACTCAAATAAGTACATTTTATTACTATCATTTATCCTATTAATTTGACTTGTTTTATTATATTATGTATGAGGATTGATACTTAATCGTTTACTTTTGTAATTCTCAGGTAAAAACAAGCATTTGGTGAAACTTGGCGATTTTGGACTAATTATGGAGCAAAACATGCAAGAAGTTAAGAGTCTACTGAAATGCACAAGATCAAGACTATTCTGCTCCAGATGCGCCGCATCTTGCTTATTACATACGGCGCATCACTATCAAGATTTCACCAGATACGATCCAAGATACAAGAGGACATGCGCCGCATCCAAGAATGAAGATACGCCGCATCATCTGGCGGTGTACGAATATTCCTGAATATATTAATCTTGGACCCCACGCGAAGTTAAGTCAATGCGCCGCATCTTACCCTCAGACAGAAACTATAAATACCCCAAGACCAGACGAATTTCGAGAGGATATATTATATACGAAGTACGAAGACCAGAGAAACCTAAGGCCGAATTCAGACGAATAGGCAGCACAAGACACACCCGAACGAAGATACAAGAGCTGTAAGAAGGTGCTGCATGTGTTTAATTCATTAAGTAGTTTTGTTTTATTGTGTTAGTAAACTTTAATTCATCAGGATTGATGGCTTGTGTAATGTGACAACGGAAAGATTGCACTCCCTTAAAACTGCTTTCCCATCAATTAAAGTTTATATGTTGATGTCTTTGGTTACTACTTATTAGTGCATTGATAACCTCTGTATTTATTAGTGGCCTGCGCATTTGACTACGGAAGAGAATGTGGCTCCCACGGTTGTTACTAAATTGATCACTTAGGAATAACTTTTAGACATAAGTAATCATTAAGGGTTTACTCACCGATAAGAATAGGACCAACGAGAAAGGGTTAACTACATACACTTCATATAAAACTATCAATAAAACAAGTGACAATCTACTTAATCATCAGGACAGATCTTCTTATTGTCTCAAGTATTTATCTGTGTACGTGTGTGCTATTCGCTGATTCGTGCCTATTGGTTTAGTTTATTATTTAATTGCAACCAAATCGTGCCAGTCTCTCAGGCTGAACCCCCTTGCGTTAGATTAGGTTGTATAGCTAACTTAGAATATTAAAATACTGATTAGAATAACGAGATAATACGTTCCACTCTTAGTGATCGACACTCTACTTACCATTATATTCATACTGACCGGGTACACTGCTCTTTAAGTGTGTGTGTTATTGATAAGTCGGCTAAATATAAATTTAAAACTTGAGTAGGCATTAATACTGCTAAACCGCAACGACACATCGCACGCATCAAGTTTTTGGCGCCGCTGCCGGGGAGTGAATTGTTATTATCTGTTAATTTGATTAGTATTTTAATTGGGTTTTTCTTTTTATTTTTTTATTTTTTTTATCTAACCGCTAATTCTATTGTGTATTAGATTAAATTGCATTCATTGTATTATTTTGCATATTTTCTGTTTTTGTGTGTTATTTGTTTGCTTTTATTTGTGTTTATTTTCGTTTGTGTTTTTATTTTTTTTTTATTTTTTTTTTGTATTTTTTGTGTTCTGCTATCGTTGTACTGAGCTTAATCAAACGATACGGCGCATCTGATTTCTCAGATACGGCGTATTGCGTTTAATTTTTATAAAATACAACGCGTTTAATTAATTCGATACGACGCATCTTTTCCCCAAGATACGGCGTATCTGTTTTTGATAAAAAAAATTTCTAAACGGTAACGCGATACGACGCATCTGCTTCAGCAGATACGACGTATCTATTATTTTAATTAAAAACAGTTTTTGAATTATTAAACAGATACGGCGTATCGATTTTTATCGATACGGCGCATCCTCTGAATCAAAAATCTTATATCTTGAAACGTAACGAAAATACGGCGCATTAACTTTTGTTAATACGACGCATTTAATTTTAATAAGTATATCGATTTTTGATAATTAAAACAGATACGGCGCATTCTAATTTCTAAGCGGCGTATCTATTTTCTGAATAAAGTCTGATTTAATTTTAACGATTATAAGATACGGCGTATCCAACTTTTTGGATACGGCGCATCGTCTGCAGATATCAGTAACTTTAATTTTTCGTATTCCGTTTTCGTTGTTAATTTTCTGATATATTACTTTCTTGAGCATACCCTACTGATATTTTTGTGTTGATTTCAGGAAGTGCATGACCAGGAGTTCTACGAAGAACTTGATTCAACCTTTCGAAGATCCTGAACGAGTCTTTCATTCGCTTAAAAGGCTTTTCAACACAAAAAGCTTTGATACTTCAAGTTCATTCGAGCTTGATTATTTTTCTGAAGAGAAAGAGGAAGAAGAAACAGAAACAATGGGCGAAAACACAACTATGGAGGAATACATGAACAAAACCCGTGCTGATTACACTTCAGGAGTTGCTAGACCAAAGTTTGAATTGAAGGGTCAGTTTCTCAAGGAGCTAAGAGAGAATGCTTTCAGTGGATCGGAACATGAGGATGCTAATGAGCATGTTGAAAAGGTCCTCGAGATTGCGGATTTGTTTACTTCAGAAGGAGTGACTGACGATCAAATCATGCTAAGAATCTTTCCACTCTCACTAAAAGGAGCTGCTAACAAGTGGCTAAGGAATGAACCTGCTAGTTCAATCACTACATGGGAAGATTTGAAGAGCAAATTCCTGAAGAGATATTGTCCACCTGCTAAGACTGCTAAAAAGATGGAGGCTATCAACAGTTTCAAGCAAGAGCCTGATGAAACTCTTTATCAAGCTTGGGAACGATTTAAAGATTTACTGGTAAAATGTCCTCAACACTATCTAACCCCTATGCAGGAGATAATATTGTTTTATCAAGGATTGGACGTGCCTACTAGACAAATCTTGGATGCTAAGGGAGCTGTGCCTCAAATGAGTGCAGCCAATGCTAGGAAAGCGATCCAAGAAGCTGCTGATCATTCTCAAAAATGGCACGATGGGACCTCTACTAGATCTAAGTGCAGCACTAATTTTGACGGGATTGCTGCTATTCAAGCTCAATTGGATAAAATTAGTAGAGAGATGAAGAAGCGTGATGAAAAAGTGTATGCTGCCCAAGTTGGATGTGAAAAGTGCGAAGGACCTCACTACACTAAAGATTGCCCGAATAAGAATGAAAGTGAGACGTTTGAAGAAGCATATTACACCCAATTTGGACAACCATTCCGACCTTCAGGAAGATTTAGGGAAGCCACCCCGGGATTCTATCAAAAGAACAACTTCAATCCCGCTTATCAAGAAAGGAGACAGACTTTAGATGACACTCTAAAGCAAATTATGGCCGATGCTGCTAAAAGACATGAAGAGAATACTGCTATGATCAAAGAAATCCGAGCTTCAACGGACACTACTACAAGAAATCAAGGAGCTTCGATCAAAGCATTGGAACAACAAATTGGTCAAATGAGCAAAGTTCTTCAAGAAAGGGGATATGAAAGTTTACCTAGCTCAACTGAGACCAACCCAAGGGATCATGTCAAGGCCATAAGCACCACTGAAGAAGTCACTCCTATCATACCTAGAAGATCGATGAATGGTAGTGATGGTGCAAGACCCGAATTTTTCTTTAATTCTTCAATCAGTTTAAGGAGACTACTAAAAGAGAAGACAAAGATTGAAGAGGAGATCAAGGCTACAATGAAAGAAGATAGCTCTGCAACCGACTTACATGCCTTGCCTCATAAAGAAAAAGACCCAGGAAGTTTTACTTTGCCTTGTTCAATTAATAATATATCTTTCAATAATGTGTTAGCTGACTTAGGAGCTAGTGTTAGTGTTATGCCTCTTAAGACATTCACTACCCTAGGACTAGGAAAATTAGCACCAACTAAGTTACTCATTGAATTGGCTGATAAAACGGTAAAACGACCTGAAGGGATTGCTATTAATGTGCTAGTTAAGATTGAGGAGTTTATTTTTCCTGTAGACTTTGTTATATTAGATATGCCCGAGGATGTTAAGATTCCTTTAATCCTTGGAAGACCTTTCTTGTCTACTGCCCATGCTAAGATTGATGTGTTTAAAAGAAAAATCTCATTAAGGGTAGGGAATAATAAACTAGTCTATAAGTGCCAAGATCCTGTTAAAAGCATAATTAGAGGTGTCTATGTGCTAGGATTAAGAGAGCGTATGGACCTCGATCTTGAAGCTAGGCTTATGGGAGAAACATTGATTCAAAACAAGTCAACTAATCCTAATCATGAGAACTTTGAGGAATTTATTGACCTTAATGTACCTACCGAACTTAGACGCGATGTTGTTAATGATTCTGATGATGAGTGGTATGATTGCGTAGTAATTAACAAACGTAGGAGAATAGTTGAGAAAACGAATTTGAATAATGATGTGTTTATTGAACTACCACCCCACCTTGCTTATTTATGCCTATATGATAATAAGAATTTCCCATCTATCATTTTGTCATCTCTGCCCGAAGGGGACAGAACTTTGTTTATACAGGTATTAAAGAAGAACGGCGTGGAAATTAAGGACGAGCAAGGAGTGTTCAATATTACTGAATTGGCAATGAGGGAGCGCGATGTTTCCGACTCCTTCAATGATCGATATTAAAGAGTTGAACGTGAGTCTAACTTGAAGACTCTGGAATAAAGACAAGTGCTGGCCGGGAGACAACCCGGAGAAATTTTTATTATTCTGTTTTTGTGTCGAGTCAGTCAGGCCGCAGAGGATACGGCGCATCTCAATCCTGAGATGCGACGCATCTCCTGCAATGGTCATATCTTTATTTTTTCTGCATTTTTTTATTTTCGACTTTAAAACTTTTTATCAGTTTATTTTAATGCGGCGCATCCCTGGTTAAGGATGCGGCGCATCTTCTATTCTGATCCGTATTTATTCCAGGCTCGATACGGCGTATCTTCTTCCATAAGATACGGCGCATCGACTGACCTGATGATTTTCAGTTTTAATTTTTAAGTTTTATTTTTTCTAACTACTAATGTATTATGCAAGTTTGAACCTTTCTTAACTTAGGTGTGTTTTAAAGCCTTGGTGGTATTATAGATTCCTGCATTTCCTGTGGATACATCTATTATGAAGCTTAAACGTTCTAATCCACAAGAAAGATGATTTTTGCTCTATACAAATGGAAGATCATACCGAGCAAATCTCAGGGGAGTTTTTCTGTTCTAATTCTTTTATTTTCCAGTTTTTAACCTTTTATACAAACAACGAGGACGTTGTTTAACTTAAGTGGGGGGATTGGAGAATTAGAACACTTAACACTTACTTGTCCTAAACTTTTCATGCTTAAAATGTGCTTAATATATCAAAATTTAAAATTTTTAGCATGTTTTTGTTTAAAGTCTAAGTTGCATTGCTGCACACATGACGTTATTTTCAAAAATTGTGATTTTTCAAAATTCACAAATCTATGAGTGTGCCGGTGACTTGTAAACTTTAGAACTTGGCTTGTATACTATTCGAGACCACCATAATAAGTATTATTTTATATAATTGGAATGACTTGTCTAAATTGGTAAATTTCTAGGATTACACCCAAAAAGCCTTTATATGTTATGTGTTATTAACTAACTACACTGGTTAGTTAACCCCCGTATAAACCCTTTTGTTACTCTCACTTTTAGAGTAAGATACCCCTAGAAAAACACTCAGAGCCATTCATTTCGTTTCTTACACCTTTGTTAAAATATTTCGTTACACCCTTACACCTTAGCCTACCCTGTAGATTAAAATCCGTGGTTGGTTAATTGCTTTAGGCAAAGTGTGTTTCCTTACATTACCTGTGTTCGCGTGCGTAATTCATTATCTATGGTTAGGTCGGGAAATTGCACAATGCAATTGGAGTGAAAGTAAATATTGTATATCTTTGAGTTTATTTTTTTCGTGTGTTTACTACTTTCACTATTACCGTTATTTCTGAAAGTATGAAAAGTATGGAAAAATTATCCAGAGTTATCGTTATAGTGATGTGGTGAAATTTTACACATCTATGTTTATGTTTCATAAAAAAAAAAAAAAAAAAAAAAAAAAAAAAAAAAAAAAAAAAAAAAAAAAAGTTGGATGTTTATTTTAACCAACTTATGTAAAGTTTTGTATTAAGTGGTCGATATCACCACTATTTGTTATATATTATATTTATGGATTGAATGGGAGTTGGTAGTTATGGGAACGCCAACTAAGGTCATTCTTTGATTGAGATCTTGTTGAGTATAATTCGTGTATACCTAAAGCGTGTGTTTCAAGTGTTAAAGCGTGAGTTATTCTATGATATGAGTCTTATTCATGGGATGGTTGGGATAGTGATTAACCACACTTAGGATTTTAATTTATTTGTTTTGTTTATTTTTCATTTTACACCAATTTATATCCCAAATATAATCCATACCCTATATTATTCTTTATCCAACCAAACCTTTGATTTATTGAGATTAGGGATTTGAGCAATCTTAAGTATCGTAGTCGTGGATTCGGCTATGTATTTATGATTTTGTCGCCCTTTTTTATATAATATTATTGGTAAAGTTTGGACCTATCTTTAGCCTATTCGAGTTAAGGATTTGAGCAATTGCAAGTATCGTGTTCGTGGATTCGATCATGTATTTGTGATTTTGTCGCCTTTTCTGGAATTTGAGATCGATAGAGATTAAGGAGAATAATTAACCATTAAACCTCAAAACCCTTTTTACCGCTTTAGACTTGTTATTCCTTGGCTTTAGTGGGAGAGATGTGTATACTTTCCAAGCTTATGATAGAATATTCGTCACGACTGGACAGTTAAACGATTAGATTTGCTTTTATCAAATTATTTTATTTTACTTCTAATTCGTTAAGTGTTTAGTTGTGTGATTATGACAAAAAATGAATACATGCTTAAATATAAAAATAAATCCTAATATCTTTTAGGATACATTTTCATAAGATTAATTCTAAGGTTTACTTGGGGACAAGTAAAGTTCAAGTGGGGGGATATTTGATGAACTCAAATAAGTACATTTTATTACTATCATTTATCCTATTAATTTGACTTGTTTTATTATATTATGTATGAGGATTGATACTTAATCGTTTACTTTTGTAATTCTCAGGTAAAAACAAGCATTTGGTGAAACTTGGCGATTTTAGACTAATTATGGAGCAAAACATGCAAGAAGTTAAGAGTCTACTGAAATGCACAAGATCAAGACTATTCTGCTTCAGATGCGCCGCATCTTGCTTATTACATACGGCGCATCACTATCAAGATTTCACCAGATACGATCCAAGATACAAGAGGACATGCGCCGCATCCAAGAATGAAGATACGCCGCATCATCTGGCGGTGTACGAATATTCCTGAATATATTAATCTTGGACCCCACGCGAAGTTAAGTCAATGCGCCGCATCTACTTACTAGATGCGCCGCATCTTACCCTCAGACAGAAACTATAAATACCCCACGACCAGACGAATTTCGAGAGGATATATTATATACGAAGTACGAAGACCAGAGAAACCTAAGGCCGAATTCAGACGAATAGGCAGCACAAGACACACCCGAACGAAGATACAAGAGCTGTAAGAAGGTGCTGCATGTGTTTAATTCATTAAGTAGTTTTGTTTTATTGTGTTAGTAAACTTTAATTCATCAGGATTGATGGCTTGTGTAATGTGACAACGGAAAGATTGCACTCCCTTAAAACTGCTTTCCCATCAATTAAAGTTTATATGTTGATGTCTTTGGTTACTACTTATTAGTGCATTGATAACCTCTGTGTTTATTAGTGGCCTGCGCATTTGACTACGGAAGAGAATGTGGCTCCCACGGTTGTTACTAAATTGATCACTTAGGAATAACTTTTAGACATAAGTAATCATTAAGGGTTTACTCGCCGATAAGAATAGGACCAACGAGAAAGGGTTAACTACATACACTTCATATAAAACTATCAATAAAACAAGTGACAATCTACTTAATCATCAGGACAGATCTTCTTATTGTCTCAAGTATTTATCTGTGTATGTGTGTGCTATTCGCTGATTCTTGCCTATTGGTTTAGTTTATTATTTAATTGCAACCAAATCGTGCCAGTCTCTCAGGCTGAACCCCCTTGCGTTAGATTAGGTTGTATAGCTAACTTAGAATATTAAAATACTGATTAGAATAACGAGATAATACGTTCCACTCTTAGTGATCGACACTCTACTTACCATTATATTCATACTGACCGGGTACACTGCTCGTTAAGTGTGTATGTTATTGATAAGTCGGCTAAATATAAATTTAAAACTTGAGAAGACATTATTGCTAAACCACAAAGATACATCGCACGTGTGCATCTGTTTGATAAAATACCTCAAACAAACTAGGAATGTTGTGCATTCATATACGTTCCCCAGTCAAAGAAGGTCTCAATTTTGAGTTTCAATTCACCAATCAAATTCAATGCATTAAAAAAAAAAAATCCAAAAATAACATACGAATTGGTCTATATATCTTTGATTCAAGGATTATCATCAACCCTAATTGGTCTTCAGGACTGAAAATTCGTATTATTGAATCAAACTCAATAATTTCAGTAAGTTTTAATTGTATTGAATTGATTTGGTTTGTATTATTGCTGATTTGTTTTATGTTTATGATGTAAACCTAATAATTCAGGACTGGGATGCAGCCGAGTATGCGATTCATTTGTTTCAAGAGACGATGCGATTCATTTCCACTATTAGGTATTTGATGTACAGTTCTAAATGATGAATATTGTTCTTTGTTTGAATTAAATCGCAGCTGAAACTGAACCAATGAAAGAAGCCGCACCTAAACCACCTCCAATTGGTATCGATTTTCCCGTAATGTTTAGCTTTAGAATTAGCCGTGTAGGTATTGGTGATTATGAAATATAATAATGGTTTTTTCTCTGGTTCAGGTAAATGTGAAAAGTGATTCATGATTATGTGTATTGAAATGATGTAGGCTAATGCAGTGTCGAATTTGCCCTATGTTTTGGTTAATGTGATTGATAATTTGCATATCAAAATGATATAGGTGCATGTAGTATTGATTTTGCCCTAAATCTTGTGTTTTGATTAATATGATTGATAATTCATGTATCGGAATGATTTAGGTTAATGTAGTAGTAGTATTGATTTTGCCCTAAAATATAGATTTTATAAAATGTGAAAAGTGATTGATGAGATATTTTAGGTTGATCAAGTATTGATTTTGTTCTAGACTCTTAGGATTTAGCGAATGTGAAATTGAAATTTTATTAATGGATTTTGTGAAATTTTAGGTTAGAAGATTAGAAGGACAAGGTGTGCCTTCGAAGCAAACGGAGGCGATTACATCTGCAATTACTGAGGTTTTGAATGATAGTCTGGAAAATGTGGCCCAGTCTTTTGTTTCCAAGGGTGAAATGCAACGGGTTTGTTTCTCCTTTTCCTTTTGTTAGTTTGTTACGTATGACATTATGATTGAAAGAATATATTGTTATTTGGTGATTAAACTTACGTCCGTTGTGGATCTGTATTATTTGGATTTAGATTGAGATGACACAAGATGGAAATTTGGGGAAATGCGGAGTCTCAAGTACAAAGCTCTCAGGTAATTAGCTTTTCTGTTCTTTCTTTTTCAAGCATTTCCATGGTGGTAGGACTACAGTTGAAATTTGCGTGATAAAGTTGAATAACTATTAAGGTTGAAAAGATAATTTATTGGTTTGAACATTTGTAAGTAACCATTTTGTATGATACTAATGGATATCTTTTGTGCAATTTCTCTTTAACACAAGCTGATCATTAAACTTCATTTCTAAATTCTTTATCGTCTTCAGAGAGAAGTATGCTTTTGTGCCATTTCTCTTTAATACAAGATTTTTATGTGGGCACATATTGCGACTTAAGTAGTATTCAAGATATTACATTCATCGATATTACACCACGATTTCACTATGGACTTTGTTGTCTTAATTGGTTTGAAGTATGAGAAACATCGATAAGGAATTTTATATATGTTTGTGCAGGATTTAACTGTTGCATTGAACATCATATTAAAAGCCTTCTGATTGCATGCACTGAACATGACAGGATCGATTAGTCCTTTCTTAGTTCGTACTGATCTACTTTTTTGTGCAGCGTTGAAGTACTCCCGAGATTTTTGTTGGTTCATCTGAATCCTTTTTGAGAAACGGGGAGCATCCCAAACTGTTGGTGGAGTCAATAGGTCATGCTTATTTGCGTGCAGTGTTGAAGTACTCCTGATGTTTGGTTTTTTTTATATTTTTATTTTTATTTTATTTTTCCAAAGAAATATTCGTGAAAATATTTCCCCGGGTCGTTCTCCCAACGAAGGTTTGACGGCGAATTTGTCGAATCGGAGTCGTGAAAATGTGAAGTGATTAAGTGACGTGAAAGATTATTATTTTTTTAATTGATTACACTATAATAAGAAAAATTAAAAGCAATCTACGCTATTAAAATAAATGTACACAAAGAAAATTCAAACAAATGCAAATCCCGGGCTAATCCCGAGATTTATAAATCTATTAGTGAGATTAAACTTAAAATAGAAATAAAAATAAAATAAAATCTAAAAGACGAAAATGAATTTTATTTAAAAACCGATTTTATAAAAAGAGATTTAAGTAAATTAAGTTTTATAAAAATCTTGGGACTAAAAATGCAATAAAATAAAACTAATTTTATAAAAGAAGTTTAAGAAAATATTTATAAACACTACAGGGGCTAAAACTGCAAATTCAGAAAGTTGATTAAAACTAGAAACGTTTTGAAACAAAGACGGGGACTAAATTGTATTTTTTTTTTTGAAACTAGTTTTAAACTAAAACTCTTTTTAAACAAAGACTAGGACTAAACTGTTAAAATTGAAACTCAAGGACTGGTTAGCAAATTTTAAAAAAAAAAAAAAAAAAAACTGATTTACTCTAAAAATGACCCCAGGTTCGATCCTGGTTGATACAAATCACTAAACCATTTTTTTTTTTACTTTTCTTCTTTCAAAACTCAACTAACAACTAACAAGACTAATCGGAGGCAAAAGAGGACCAATAAACCATCTATCTCAAAACAAGAACACTACAATATCACTACTTAGTAAAAAAAAAAGAAGACAATATCACTACTCAATAAAAAAAATTTTAAAAGAGGCTAGATTAACAAATTCACTTATTTAGTAACTACTCAGTATCTTGATATTCAAATCAAACAATGATGGTCAGCCATTATGGATCCAAGAAATCAGCAACTCAGAACATATATTTCAGCATTCTTAAAAACTTTTGACCAATAAAACACTACCTAAAATCTACTAACTTGAATTTAAGCTTCTCAATTTAATCAATCTAATTGAATTAAAACTACTCTAAACATCAACTAACTTCAGCATACAAACAGTCAACATCAATTAGAAGCAGCAGACTAAGCTTATGAACTATGAATAAAATGAAATTAAGCAAAACTCACAAGTTAATTCCCCTCAGCAAGAACAGAGGAGATTTCCCAGAAGCCTATCTTTAAGATAGGCAAAGACCTTCCCTCTCTGTCTCAGCTTATCCAATACACCACTGAATAACCTTCTGAATCAAAGCTCAATCCCTCAGTTGACCAGCTTTGACTTTTTTGTGATTTTGAGAAAAATGATTTTTAAAAGTTTTAGAATACTTAACTAATATGCTAAAACTTATAAACAACTGATTTAAACTAATAAAAGTAACTTTAAACAATATTTTTGTGATAACCAGATATTAAAACAAAACACTAAACTGAAAACTGAAATCAGTATACTAAATGAGAAATCGAATAACAAACATAACCTCAAATTTCAAAACACAGTAAATAATTCAACAACTGAAATTAACAATAACAGTAAAAGAGAATTCGGACATAAAATATCTTCAAAGTTAAACTTTCATTAACACTTAAAAGTACAATACTTCAAATCGAATTAAACATAAACAAAAATTACAATCCGAATAAAACTAAATTTCTAAAACTATTTTGACAGCATAACTTTTCTAAATAAAAATTACTACTCGAAAATGAAAAATCCTATCCTATTTATAGGCCTCACACCGAACCTTTTGGCTATGCCATGTTGGCGATCCGCGTGAATATGTGCTAGTTTGGAGCTCATCTCAGCCGTCTAAATCAATCCCACTCATCATAGCCCTTGGATTGCTCTATCTTGACGTGTTCTAACCAATCACGAGCTGCCACCTCATCCACTCGTGTGCTAGTTCGCTTCTGACAAGGCCTGACACACTCTGATCCTTCTAGAAACCCTTTGATTTGACACAATTACCCTTAATTGCGGTAATTTTGTGAATCGGTAATTTAGGGTTCATGGGAAGAAAAGGGGATCGGGGTTATTCTTTTTTCGGGAGAGAGATAAGGAAAGAATGGTAAAGTGAGGTGTGAGTTTGTTTTATTTTTATCCTTCTTTGAGTTAAATATTCGACCGGGTGAATTTTTAGTTAGCAAACATTTTGACCGAGTTATGTTTGACCGGAGATAAAGGATGGAAGGTGGGCTTGGGTTGGCTATTCTTCTTTGGGCCCGGATTGGGTTGGGTTTGTAGGAAAAGGAAGTGGGTTGGGATCATATTTAGCGTGGACCGGGTTTTAGGATATTAGGATTTAAAGATTTTAAACACTAGGGACCATACATGTAATCTCTGAATTTTTCAAGGACTGATCTTGTCATTTTTTTCAAAGTTGAATCCAAGGGCTAATGTTGACGACTTCAGATAGATGGGGGACTACGGATGCCTTTTTGATCATTTTCTTTGTTCCCGGTTCCGGTTCTGAGCCTTTCCGCATCTCGTGCTCGTTTTCTTGTGTCTTTTGTCAATTTTCACGATATCCATCCCTGCACATGCAAAAACACAAAAACACAATATCTTTTGGCATTTAGGTCGGGTTTTTGGTTATTTTGGTCCGGTTTTGGTCTAGAAATGGTATGTGTTTTAGCACATACCAACTCCCGAGATTTTTATGTTAATTTGATCCGTTATAGTGTTTCACGGGTTCTATCCATGGTTTTGATTTCCGTCCGTTCAAGTTGAATGTTGATCCATATTGAAAATTATTCAGCTGATATGCATATTTTATACCTATTATTGCAGCGGTGTTGAACTGAGTTGCACTTTGTGGGGAACGTTTGCTCCACACTTTTTTGATTTTTTGACCAAGTGTGCTGATCATGGTAGGATTATTGCTGTTGTTCAACTAGGAATGATGAAAATGTGGGATGGTAAGTTCTATAGATTATATAAGTACACATATGTTAATCTTTCTTTCAATGTATACACACAGTTAAATTCGTGTCGTGATTTTATTAATCGTCCTCCTTTACATAGGAAAAATGGGTGTGCTGAATGGATATAATGCAACTAAATTATCCCTGTTTAATGGCAAGGAGAGTATCTCTGATTCTGGATTCAAAGATATTGATGATTTTAGGCTTAGGTATATCCAATAAAACAATACTCATTATTATGATTGGTCCCTGTTATGTTATTAGTTTTACGTAGTAGCTTTCTGCTGTCAACAATGTTTCATCTAACCAGGCTGCTTGGTCAACAAGGACAGGAAATGTCAGAAAACGCTGCATCACGTACCTCAGTTGCTTCTACATATTATTATGAATCCACGGGTCTTTAAGAAATAGTCAATCACACGTCTTTAAGAAATAGACTCACCAAATGACAGGAAATGTTTCATCTATGCAGGCTGATTCTCGATTCAAAGATGTTGATGATTTTAGGCTTAGGTATATCCAATAAAACAATACTCATTATTATGAATCCACGGGTCTTTAAGAAATAGTCAATCACACGTCCTTTAACTGAAATCAAGGTTATAAATGATCTGTATTTGCAGATCACCACAGAATGGAGACCAGGTAAACTCTTCTGCGACTTTTCTCAACCCATGTATAGGTGAGTTTGAATATAGTAACTCACTTTTTAAGTCTGCAACCACATTGTTTAAAGACGAGAGCAATATGTAAATAGGTCATCTGTGATTTACCTTCTTTGTACATGCCAACATGGGAATGGTGTCCAATAGCATCTACTACTGACACTTGCATCCGATCAATGAAATCAAGTGAGAACCATAATGGTAGCCAAAACTCACATCCCCTTAAAGCCACAATTAGTCAGGATGTTCAAGGATAGCTCTAAGCTTTTCCTCTAAGTTTCACATCATTGCTCAGTGACTGTTTCCCTGTAGCTAAACAAGGTACGTTTCTTATATCATTTTTGCTTTTTACTTAAAAGTATAGGCACTTTTAGGCCCATGAAAAAATGAACTAATATTATACCATAACATAAATGCAATAAACGGTTTCAGAGAAAGTCTCAAAAAAACGAAATCATGGTAACATCGAGTTGTTACATGCAGACAGGGATTCTAATAAGCGGGATAGGGACGGTAATCGGGTAAACTCCAGGGAGCAGGGCCGTCAGGGCCAGAGTCGGGAGTATAAGAGTTATGAGGAACGAGATCGGGCGGACCGTGGTCGTGATCAGCGAGGTCGGGAGTCGAAGTCAGTTTCTAGGCGGGATGGTGATCGTCACGAGCAGAGGAAGACTACTGAGGCCTTACCTCCTCCACCTTTGTGTGCTACTTGCGGGAAGGCGCACCCGGGTACTTGCTTTAGGATTACCGGCGGTTGTTTCTCATGCGGCTCTACTCATCATCGGGTGAAGGACTGTCCCAGGAAGAACTATACTGTACCGACGGAACCAGCTAAGCCAGCACCCACTTTGGGACGAGTTTATGCTCGTGATCATGCGGAGGACTCATCAGGTACTATTACCGGCTTTCTTTTCATTTGAGATCGTTTTGTCTTTGCATCATTTCGTCATGTCTGATCCGTTTGCCAAGAAGCTTAATCTGAAACCAACATCATTAACTAATCGTATCCTTATCTCTGCGGCTATGAAATCATAATCGGAACTATTTTAGTTATCCGCATTTCGTGTTCTGATCTGGTATGCCTCTGTTTTGTTTTCCGTTCTGTTTCGTTTCCGGTTCTTCGCAAATTTCGAGGACGAAATTTTTTTTAGGGGGGAAGAAGTTGTAAAACCCTAAAATCTGAAAACGTGTAAAAAGACCAAAATGCCCTTGTGATCTAAAACTTTGGTTAACGAGCCTATAAAATACCAAATAAATTCCAAATTTCGGGAGATAAGTAAGATACGAAGAAAAATTATTTCTAATGCTACAATTAACATTTTGGGAAGTAACAAATAATAAATACACAATATGTATATGTACTAAATTAAATAAATAATTATATGTATTATTTTAAATTGATTTAAAATGTTTTAAATTGCAAAATTGGAAGCTAATTATGGTGATTGAATTGGATCCCTAAAAATTTGTGATTGACAGCCCATATCCCTCCCCCATTGACCGGCTTCCTCATTAAAATAGCAACAAACTCATTTTTTACCCTAAAAACAAAAGTGTCGACTAAACAAAAATCACACACAATTCGTATCATCAAATCCGGCCATCTAAAAATTCGTGGGGTATTTTTCTGCTGTTGCTCATCATCTAGAGGAGTGGGGAAAAATAAGTTTGGAGCCTTGGAGGTGCTTGATCGATCGCTAGATATTATTGATTCGAAAAACCCATCCGCCTAGGTGAAATTCGTTGTGACCATCCTACTCGTTCACTAATCGATTTGGTATTTTTCTTATGTCCCTTTCATCAGTTATAACTCATAAAAATTGTTAAACTCGATTCATGCATGGATTTTTACATCATTCGAATTATAATGTGTAAATATGGGTTAATTATGTAAAATATATAAAACGATTTTTCTGGGTTCTTAATATATTTTTCCTGAGTTCTTTAGTCATCAAACAAGTCTATAAAAATGGTTGTTCGAATTGTAATGGCTTAATTTGATCGTATGGAAATTATTGTATTCGAAACCCTAAAAACACAATAATTCTCTAAAACACTCATACGAATTTTCTGGACCTTATATATAATTTTCGTGGCTTCCATGTTCATCATATATCATCAGAAAAATAATGTTTCGAATTGTTGTTGCTTGATTCGTGGTTTTGGAATTAATTGGTTATACCGATTTAAATTAAAACAAGAAAGAAAAAGAAATAAAATGGATCGAGTTAGGGTTAGGGATTTAGGGTTTTGTTCTTGGCTAATAAATGATGATTAAATTATAGCATAATGATTGCATAATGATTAGTATTGTTAGGGTTTGATTTTAATATAACTTCATGTATATCGATTTGGAAAATGAAAGTAAAGGGTATGTTTTGTAAATTTTAAAAGTCATGGACCATTTTTGTAATACTCTATAAATCAAGTACAATATGAATAAAATATGTCTTGAGGGTGCTATTTGTAAAATATGAAAGTTTTGGAATTAAAATGTAATTTGTTAATTGTGTAGATTCGAATTGGAAAATAAATAAAACGAGGGACTAAAAATGTAATTTCTGGAAACTTGAAGTGGTTTTGTGTAAATAATAATGCTAAGAGTATTTTGTGTAAATTGGAGTATTTATGGGGCTAATGTGTAATTATGGCTAATTATATAATTTGGTTTGTATTTAAATAAATTACAAGGACTAAATATGTAAATTACCTAAACCTTGAGGGCTGTTTGTAACATATTTATATTGAAGGGTATTTTCTGTAAATTGAATAAATAAAAGGGCTTGATGTGTAATGTAACCAAGATGAGGATTAAATTGTAAATAATAAAAGTATAAGGTTTAATTGGTAATTAATAAAGTAAAGGGGTGTAACTTGTAAATTATGGAACTTGAAGGCTAAACATGTAATTCTGGAGAGTATAAGTGTTTGAAAGGTAAAATGATAAGATTTCTAATGTGGACCTTTAACTTTGGTAAATTTGCATTAATAACCCTAAACTATGAAAGTTTATCATATTTGATATTAGATTTGTATAATGAGTTAAAATGAACGTTCCTTCCATAATAAGCTAATTGAAGACTTAACTTGGCTTGTATCATTTGAATATTGCTAAAAATGGAAACTTACTAATTCGGGAAACCTACTATAAATAGAAAGTTACTAAATCTGGAAAGTTCTTAAAATGGAAAGATGAACTAATAATGATAATCTGAACTTGAACCCCCCTTAGTAATTTGTCTTCTACTTTCTCTAGGTGTGAAGAGAGAGAGGTCTTGATCCTCCTCAGTACTTTCTGCTTTTGTTCTTTGTGCTTGCATTTGAATAAGGTACAGATACTCTGCCCTTTCTCAGTAAGGGCGTCTTAATCCCTTGATATGATTTTCTGACTTCTGAATTGTTGTGAACCTTTGATATGATTCGTTGCTTTGCAAACCTTGATCTGTTAGACTCTGATTTGGCCTGTGGCATATTACATCTGATACATCTGATATGAACTGTCTGTTATGAACTATCTATTTTGAACCTTTGGATATGACCTTCTGATATGATATGATTTGTGACTCTTAGTTTGATACCCGAGCCAAAATTTGTGACCCTAGCCATGAAGGTAACATGGCCGTGTCTGTGATGCACCACTGGCATGACTAGTGTGTAGCCCTAGTGATTTGGTTACACCGTCCCTTTGATTTGGTCTGCATGTGATTGGGTAGGGGCGTATGGATGCATCCTAGATCTGTGTCTGTTTAGTGGATTTGACTGTATATGATATGATATGATTTGTCTGGTGATTGGTACTGTGTGCTATACATGCCCTTCACATTTCTGAGAGGTCGCTCCTCTATGGTTACTGTATATGATATGATCTGATATGTTTCCGGGCTCGTGGTGGATTACTATCCTATACTATTCTTTCCCTTTTATTGACTGTACCTTATGATGTTTTCCATTGCACCTTATATTATATCTGTTTCGTTATCATTTAACCTTGCCATGATTCGTTCTTCGTTATTTCTGCTTATTATATGTATCTGTTCACTGAGCTTTTTAAGCTCAGCCGCACGTCTTTTTCTTTTCGTGTGCGGCAGGTATCTAAGCTAGGAGCTGGGGCTTTTGCTTTGGGATTGAGAGATTAGAGCTTTTGGTTGGAGCTTTTACCTTAGATGACCACCCTTATATTATGACATTTGTTTCGGGATTTTGTTTCTTCGTTCATTCCTTTGGTTTATCTTTATCTTTTGAACTCATGTAATTTTGATTTAAGCCGTGTTGGCTTGACTTTTCTTATTGATTTTGGTTTATGGCTTCCGCTGTGTATTATGTATGCTCTGATATGTCACCGTGATGTGATACCTTTACCCTTGTCGGGTTGGGGTGTTACAATTATGGTATCAGAGCCAGGTTGCGACCTGTAGTACATAAGCCATGACCTGTGGATCATGTGGACCTTAGGATTTGACCCTTAAGATTTGAGTCTTGACTGGTGAGGATTTGGGTAGACATAGGTTTCGGTTTCGTCTTTCCTTTCGTGCTTATTTTCCCTATTGTTGCTAATCGTTTTCGAAATCATTCAGATGGTGACTACACGACATCAGGACTATAATGGAGAGACCCCTGATTTTCAGGCTATGATAGCCGCTGCTGTGGCTGCTGCTATTCCTCAAGTGGTGACTCAGGTCACCAATAACATCAGGGACGGTGCAGGTTCTTCTGGTGGTGGTGGTGGTGGTGGTGATGCTCCACCCGAGACTCCACCCACTGCTCCTCCCGCTGCTCCTCCTGTTGGCATTCATGTGTGGATCGAGAGGTTCAACAAGCTTAAGCCTCTCTCTTTCAGGTCCGCTGCTACTCCCCATGAAGCGGAGGACTGGATCACACACGTCGAGAAGTTGTTTCGTGTTCTGGGATGTGCTGACGAGTTTAAAACTCGGTTGGCCACATTCAAATTGGAAGGTGATGCTCAAAATTGGTGGACTGCTCTTATTCAGGCGAAAGGGGATGATTTTGCTGAGACTTGTTCGTGGGCGGAGTTCATCGAGGTGTTTTATAAGCAGTATATTCCTATGTCGGAGCAGCTAAGGTATGAAAGGGAATACGGGTCGATTCGTCAGGGTGATCAGGAGTCGTCAGGAGAATTTATGCAACGGTTTCTGCGTCTGGCCAGTTTCGTTGGGCCAGAGGTCACTGGTGATGCTATGCGGCAGGCTCGTCATTTCAAATGGGCTTTAAAGGGGTGGGTGTTAGACCGGATTGTTAACACTCCATTCGAAGATGTGGCTGGAGTTCAGGACGCCGCGCGTAACATCGAGTTGTTACATGCAGACAGGGAATCTAATAAGCGGGATAGGGACGGTAATCGGGTAAACTCCAGGGAGCAGGGCCGTCAGGGCCAGAGTCGGGAGTATAAGAGTTATGAGGAACGAGATCGGGCGGACCGTGGTCGTGATCAGCGAGGTCGGGAGTCGAAGTCAGTTTCTAGGCGGGATGGTGATCGTCACGAGCAGAGGAAGACTACTGAGGCCTTACCTCCTCCACCTTTGTGTGCTACTTGCGGGAAGGCGCACCCGGGTACTTGCTTTAGGATTACCGGCGGTTGTTTCTCATGCGGCTCTACTCATCATCGGGTGAAGGACTGTCCCAGGAAGAACTATACTGTACCGACGGAACCAGCTAAGCCAGCACCCACTTTGGGACGAGTTTATGCTCGTGATCATGCG
This sequence comes from Artemisia tridentata subsp. tridentata, assembly GCA_021014915.2. Classification (NCBI taxonomy): domain Eukaryota; kingdom Viridiplantae; phylum Streptophyta; class Magnoliopsida; order Asterales; family Asteraceae; genus Artemisia; species Artemisia tridentata. The sequence goes on along the minus strand of CP139505.1, from coordinate 135,766,278 downwards.
GAGGACTCATCAGGTACTATTACCGGCTTTCTTTTCATTTGAGATCGTTTTGTCTTTGCATCATTTCGTCATGTCTGATCCGTTTGCCAAGAAGCTTAATCTGAAACCAACATCATTAACTAATCGTATCCTTATCTCTGCGGCTATGAAATCATAATCGGAACTATTTTAGTTATCCGCATTTCGTGTTCTGATCTGGTATGCCTCTGTTTTGTTTTCCGTTCTGTTTCGTTTCCGGTTCTTCGCAAATTTCGAGGACGAAATTTTTTTTTAGGGGGGAAGAAGTTGTAAAACCCTAAAATCTGAAAACGTGTAAAAAGACCAAAATGCCCTTGTGATCTAAAACTTTGGTTAACGAGCCTATAAAATACCAAATAAATTCCAAATTTCGGGAGATAAGTAAGATACGAAGAAAAATTATTTCTAATGCTACAATTAACATTTTGGGAAGTAACAAATAATAAATACACAATATGTATATGTACTAAATTAAATAAATAATTATATGTATTATTTTAAATTGATTTAAAATGTTTTAAATTGCAAAATTGGAAAGCTAATTATGGTGATTGAATTGGATCCCTAAAAATTTGTGATTGACAGCCCATATCCCTCCCCCATTGACCGGCTTCCTCATTAAAATAGCAACAAACTCATTTTTTACCCTAAAAACAAAAGTGTCGACTAAACAAAAATCACACACAATTCGTATCATCAAATCCGGCCATCTAAAAATTCGTGGGGTATTTTTCTGCTGTTGCTCATCATCTAGAGGAGTGGGGAAAAATAAGTTTGGAGCCTTGGAGGTGCTTGATCGATCGCTAGATATTATTGATTCGAAAAACCCATCCGCCTAGGTGAAATTCGTTGTGACCATCCTACTCGTTCACTAATCGATTTGGTATTTTTCTTATGTCCCTTTCATCAGTTATAACTCATAAAAATTGTTAAACTCGATTCATGCATGGATTTTTACATCATTCGAATTATAATGTGTAAATATGGGTTAATTATGTAAAATATATAAAACGATTTTTCTGGGTTCTTAATATATTTTTCCTGAGTTCTTTAGTCATCAAACAAGTCTATAAAAATGGTTGTTCGAATTGTAATGGCTTAATTTGATCGTATGGAAATTATTGTATTCGAAACCCTAAAAACACAATAATTCTCTAAAACACTCATACGAATTTTCTGGACCTTATATATAATTTTCGTGGCTTCCATGTTCATCATATATCATCAGAAAAATAATGTTTCGAATTGTTGTTGCTTGATTCGTGGTTTTGGAATTAATTGGTTATACCGATTTAAATTAAAACAAGAAAGAAAAAGAAATAAAATGGATCGAGTTAGGGTTAGGGATTTAGGGTTTTGTTCTTGGCTAATAAATGATGATTAAATTATAGCATAATGATTGCATAATGATTAGTATTGTTAGGGTTTGATTTTAATATAACTTCATGTATATCGATTTGGAAAATGAAAGTAAAGGGTATGTTTTGTAAATTTTAAAAGTCATGGACCATTTTTGTAATACTCTATAAATCAAGTACAATATGAATAAAATATGTCTTGAGGGTGCTATTTGTAAAATATGAAAGTTTTGGAATTAAAATGTAATTTGTTAATTGTGTAGATTCGAATTGGAAAATAAATAAAACGAGGGACTAAAAATGTAATTTCTGGAAACTTGAAGTGGTTTTGTGTAAATAATAATGCTAAGAGTATTTTGTGTAAATTGGAGTATTTATGGGGCTAATGTGTAATTATGGCTAATTATATAATTTGGTTTGTATTTAAATAAATTACAAGGACTAAATATGTAAATTACCTAAACCTTGAGGGCTGTTTGTAACATATTTATATTGAAGGGTATTTTCTGTAAATTGAATAAATAAAAGGGCTTGATGTGTAATGTAACCAAGATGAGGATTAAATTGTAAATAATAAAAGTATAAGGTTTAATTGGTAATTAATAAAGTAAAGGGGTGTAACTTGTAAATTATGGAACTTGAAGGCTAAACATGTAATTCTGGAGAGTATAAGTGTTTGAAAGGTAAAATGATAAGATTTCTAATGTGGACCTTTAACTTTGGTAAATTTGCATTAATAACCCTAAACTATGAAAGTTTATCATATTTGATATTAGATTTGTATAATGAGTTAAAATGAACGTTCCTTCCATAATAAGCTAATTGAAGACTTAACTTGGCTTGTATCATTTGAATATTGCTAAAAATGGAAACTTACTAATTCGGGAAACCTACTATAAATAGAAAGTTACTAAATCTGGAAAGTTCTTAAAATGGAAAGATGAACTAATAATGATAATCTGAACTTGAACCCCCCTTAGTAATTTGTCTTCTACTTTCTCTAGGTGTGAAGAGAGAGAGGTCTTGATCCTCCTCAGTACTTTCTGCTTTTGTTCTTTGTGCTTGCATTTGAATAAGGTACAGATACTCTGCCCTTTCTCAGTAAGGGCGTCTTAATCCCTTGATATGATTTTCTGACTTCTGAATTGTTGTGAACCTTTGATATGATTCGTTGCTTTGCAAACCTTGATCTGTTAGACTCTGATTTGGCCTGTGGCATATTACATCTGATACATCTGATATGAACTGTCTGTTATGAACTATCTATTTTGAACCTTTGGATATGACCTTCTGATATGATATGATTTGTGACTCTTAGTTTGATACCCGAGCCAAAATTTGTGACCCTAGCCATGAAGGTAACATGGCCGTGTCTGTGATGCACCACTGGCATGACTAGTGTGTAGCCCTAGTGATTTGGTTACACCGTCCCTTTGATTTGGTCTGCATGTGATTGGGTAGGGGCGTATGGATGCATCCTAGATCTGTGTCTGTTTAGTGGATTTGACTGTATATGATATGATATGATTTGTCTGGTGATTGGTACTGTGTGCTATACATGCCCTTCACATTTCTGAGAGGTCGCTCCTCTATGGTTACTGTATATGATATGATCTGATATGTTTCCGGGCTCGTGGTGGATTACTATCCTATACTATTCTTTCCCTTTTATTGACTGTACCTTATGATGTTTTCCATTGCACCTTATATTATATCTGTTTCGTTATCATTTAACCTTGCCATGATTCGTTCTTCGTTATTTCTGCTTATTATATGTATCTGTTCACTGAGCTTTTTAAGCTCAGCCGCACGTCTTTTTCTTTTCGTGTGCGGCAGGTATCTAAGCTAGGAGCTGGGGCTTTTGCTTTGGGATTGAGAGATTAGAGCTTTTGGTTGGAGCTTTTACCTTAGATGACCACCCTTATATTATGACATTTGTTTCGGGATTTTGTTTCTTCGTTCATTCCTTTGGTTTATCTTTATCTTTTGAACTCATGTAATTTTGATTTAAGCCGTGTTGGCTTGACTTTTCTTATTGATTTTGGTTTATGGCTTCCGCTGTGTATTATGTATGCTCTGATATGTCACCGTGATGTGATACCTTTACCCTTGTCGGGTTGGGGTGTTACAATTATGGTATCAGAGCCAGGTTGCGACCTGTAGTACATAAGCCATGACCTGTGGATCATGTGGACCTTAGGATTTGACCCTTAAGATTTGAGTCTTGACTGGTGAGGATTTGGGTAGACATAGGTTTCGGTTTCGTCTTTCCTTTCGTGCTTATTTTCCCTATTGTTGCTAATCGTTTTCGAAATCATTTAGATGGTGACTACACGACATCAGGACTATAATGGAGAGACCCCTGATTTTCAGGCTATGATAGCCGCTGCTGTGGCTGCTGCTATTCCTCAAGTGGTGACTCAGGTCACCAATAACATCAGGGACGGTGCAGGTTCTTCTGGTGGTGGTGGTGGTGGTGGTGATGCTCCACCCGAGACTCCACCCACTGCTCCTCCCGCTGCTCCTCCTGTTGGCATTCATGTGTGGATCGAGAGGTTTAACAAGCTTAAGCCTCTCTCTTTCAGGTCCGCTGCTACTCCCCATGAAGCGGAGGACTGGATCACACACGTCGAGAAGTTGTTTCGTGTTCTGGGATGTGCTGACGAGTTTAAAACTCGGTTGGCCACATTCAAATTGGAAGGTGATGCTCAAAATTGGTGGACTGCTCTTATTCAGGCGAAAGGGGATGATTTTGCTGAGACTTGTTCGTGGGCGGAGTTCATCGAGGTGTTTTATAAGCAGTATATTCCTATGTCGGAGCAGCTAAGGTATGAAAGGGAATACGGGTCGATTCGTCAGGGTGATCAGGAGTCGTCAGGAGAATTTATGCAACGGTTTCTGCGTCTGGCCAGTTTCGTTGGGCCAGAGGTCACTGGTGATGCTATGCGGCAGGCTCGTCATTTCAAATGGGCTTTAAAGGGGTGGGTGTTAGACCGGATTGTTAACACTCCATTCGAAGATGTGGCTGGAGTTCAGGACGCCGCGCGTAACATCGAGTTGTTACATGCAGACAGGGAATCTAATAAGCGGGATAGGGACGGTAATCGGGTAAACTCCAGGGAGCAGGGCCGTCAGGGCCAGAGTCGGGAGTATAAGAGTTATGAGGAACGAGATCGGGCGGACCGTGGTCGTGATCAGCGAGGTCGGGAGTCGAAGTCAGTTTCTAGGCGGGATGGTGATCGTCACGAGCAGAGGAAGACTACTGAGGCCTTACCTCCTCCACCTTTGTGTGCTACTTGCGGGAAGGCGCACCCGGGTACTTGCTTTAGGATTACCGGCGGTTGTTTCTCATGCGGCTCTACTCATCATCGGGTGAAGGACTGTCCCAGGAAGAACTATACTGTACCGACGGAACCAGCTAAGCCAGCACCCACTTTGGGACGAGTTTATGCTCGTGATCATGCGGAGGACTCATCAGGTACTATTACCGGCTTTCTTTTCATTTGAGATCGTTTTGTCTTTGCATCATTTCGTCATGTCTGATCCATTTGCCAAGAAGCTTAATCTGAAACCAACATCATTAACTAATCGTATCCTTATCTCTGCGGCTATGAAATCATAATCGGAACTATTTTAGTTATCCGCATTTCGTGTTCTGATCTGGTATGCCTCTGTTTTGTTTTCCGTTCTGTTTCGTTTCCGGTTCTTCGCAAATTTCGAGGACGAAATTTTTTTTAGGGGGGAAGAAGTTGTAAAACCCTAAAATCTGAAAACGTGTAAAAAGACCAAAATGCCCTTGTGATCTAAAACTTTGGTTAACGAGCCTATAAAATACCAAATAAATTCCAAATTTCGGGAGATAAGTAAGATACGAAGAAAAATTATTTCTAATGCTACAATTAACATTTTGGGAAGTAACAAATAATAAATACACAATATGTATATGTACTAAATTAAATAAATAATTATATGTATTATTTTAAATTGATTTAAAATGTTTTAAATTGCAAAATTGGAAAGCTAATTATGGTGATTGAATTGGATCCCTAAAAATTTGTGATTGACAGCCCATATCCCTCCCCCATTGACCGGCTTCCTCATTAAAATAGCAACAAACTCATTTTTTACCCTAAAAACAAAAGTGTCGACTAAACAAAAATCACACACAATTCGTATCATCAAATCCGGCCATCTAAAAATTCGTGGGGTATTTTTTTGCTGTTGCTCATCATCTAGAGGAGTGGGGAAAAATAAGTTTGGAGCCTTGGAGGTGCTTGATCGATCGCTAGATATTATTGATTCGAAAAACCCATCCGCCTAGGTGAAATTCGTTGTGACCATCCTACTCGTTCACTAATCGATTTGGTATTTTTCTTATGTCCCTTTCATCAGTTATAACTCATAAAAATTGTTAAACTCGATTCATGCATGGATTTTTACATCATTCGAATTATAATGTGTAAATATGGGTTAATTATGTAAAATATATAAAACGATTTTTCTGGGTTCTTAATATATTTTTCCTGAGTTCTTTAGTCATCAAACAAGTCTATAAAAATGGTTGTTCGAATTGTAATGGCTTAATTTGATCGTATGGAAATTATTGTATTCGAAACCCTAAAAATACAATAATTCTCTAAAACACTCATACGAATTTTCTGGACCTTATATATAATTTTCGTGGCTTCCATGTTCATCATATATCATCAGAAAAATAATGTTTCGAATTGTTGTTGCTTGATTCGTGGTTTTGGAATTAATTGGTTATACCGATTTAAATTAAAACAAGAAAGAAAAAGAAATAAAATGGATCGAGTTAGGGTTAGGGATTTAGGGTTTTGTTCTTGGCTAATAAATGATGATTAAATTATAGCATAATGATTGCATAATGATTAGTATTGTTAGGGTTTGATTTTAATATAACTTCATGTATATCGATTTGGAAAATGAAAGTAAAGGGTATGTTTTGTAAATTTTAAAAGTCATGGACCATTTTTGTAATACTCTATAAATCAAGTACAATATGAATAAAATATGTCTTGAGGGTGCTATTTGTAAAATATGAAAGTTTTGGAATTAAAATGTAATTTGTTAATTGTGTAGATTCGAATTGGAAAATAAATAAAACGAGGGACTAAAAATGTAATTTCTGGAAACTTGAAGTGGTTTTGTGTAAATAATAATGCTAAGAGTATTTTGTGTAAATTGGAGTATTTATGGGGCTAATGTGTAATTATGGCTAATTATATAATTTGGTTTGTATTTAAATAAATTACAAGGACTAAATATGTAAATTACCTAAACCTTGAGGGCTGTTTGTAACATATTTATATTGAAGGGTATTTTCTGTAAATTGAATAAATAAAAGGGCTTGATGTGTAATGTAACCAAGATGAGGATTAAATTGTAAATAATAAAAGTATAAGGTTTAATTGGTAATTAATAAAGTAAAGGGGTGTAACTTGTAAATTATGGAACTTGAAGGCTAAACATGTAATTCTGGAGAGTATAAGTGTTTGAAAGGTAAAATGATAAGATTTCTAATGTGGACCTTTAACTTTGGTAAATTTGCATTAATAACCCTAAACTATGAAAGTTTATCATATTTGATATTAGATTTGTATAATGAGTTAAAATGAACGTTCCTTCCATAATAAGCTAATTGAAGACTTAACTTGGCTTGTATCATTTGAATATTGCTAAAAATGGAAACTTACTAATTCGGGAAACCTACTATAAATAGAAAGTTACTAAATCTGGAAAGTTCTTAAAATGGAAAGATGAACTAATAATGATAATCTGAACTTGAACCCCCCTTAGTAATTTGTCTTCTACTTTCTCTAGGTGTGAAGAGAGAGAGGTCTTGATCCTCCTCAGTACTTTCTGCTTTTGTTCTTTGTGCTTGCATTTGAATAAGGTACAGATACTCTGCCCTTTCTCAGTAAGGGCGTCTTAATCCCTTGATATGATTTTCTGACTTCTGAATTGTTGTGAACCTTTGATATGATTCGTTGCTTTGCAAACCTTGATCTGTTAGACTCTGATTTGGCCTGTGGCATATTACATCTGATACATCTGATATGAACTGTCTGTTATGAACTATCTATTTTGAACCTTTGGATATGACCTTCTGATATGATATGATTTGTGACTCTTAGTTTGATACCCGAGCCAAAATTTGTGACCCTAGCCATGAAGGTAACATGGCCGTGTCTGTGATGCACCACTGGCATGACTAGTGTGTAGCCCTAGTGATTTGGTTACACCGTCCCTTTGATTTGGTCTGCATGTGATTGGGTAGGGGCGTATGGATGCATCCTAGATCTGTGTCTGTTTAGTGGATTTGACTGTATATGATATGATATGATTTGTCTGGTGATTGGTACTGTGTGCTATACATGCCCTTCACATTTCTGAGAGGTCGCTCCTCTATGGTTACTGTATATGATATGATCTGATATGTTTCCGGGCTCGTGGTGGATTACTATCCTATACTATTCTTTCCCTTTTATTGACTGTACCTTATGATGTTTTCCATTGCACCTTATATTATATCTGTTTCGTTATCATTTAACCTTGCCATGATTCGTTCTTCGTTATTTCTGCTTATTATATGTATCTGTTCACTGAGCTTTTTAAGCTCAGCCGCACGTCTTTTTCTTTTCGTGTGCGGCAGGTATCTAAGCTAGGAGCTGGGGCTTTTGCTTTGGGATTGAGAGATTAGAGCTTTTGGTTGGAGCTTTTACCTTAGATGACCACCCTTATATTATGACATTTGTTTCGGGATTTTGTTTCTTCGTTCATTCCTTTGGTTTATCTTTATCTTTTGAACTCATGTAATTTTGATTTAAGCCGTGTTGGCTTGACTTTTCTTATTGATTTTGGTTTATGGCTTCCGCTGTGTATTATGTATGCTCTGATATGTCACCGTGATGTGATACCTTTACCCTTGTCGGGTTGGGGTGTTACAAAAATCCCCCAGACTAAGTATTGCAATGTCCTCATGCAATGTTATGAAAACTCCCCGATTTTCCTTTTATTCTATTTTTGTATTTTTCTTATTATTCGAGTGACGGCTTTTGATGACAATCATTATCTATCGATAATTTTTAGGGTCATAGAGTAGAAACACAACTCATAGAGGAGTGACCATAAGGATAAAATTCATCGTCCTTGATTTTTCACATGCTCCCACACTAAGCTTATAAACGAGATCACAACCTACTTAGAAATTAGATGCCAACACTACTCATGGAAGTTACTTGTGTAAGAACCTCTCGCTCCCATTTTCTTATTTTTGTTTCTACTTATTTTATTTTTGTGAGAGAAATGAATTTCTTCATAATCTTCTCGATTTTATAATTATTAGTCCGATAAAAATACCAAGTTTAAAACGCTAAGTAGTTATCCATCTTCTTGCAAGAAAGTTTGCCTTAAAAATGAGGTCCACATCAAGGTTGTTACATACGTCCAAGACTAAAGAACTCATACAAACATGTAGACATAAGTTGTGGAGAAACATCACGTGCACCTCATGTGCCCGATCTAGGGTCATTCACATGCACCTCACGTGCCATCAACTTGTCTAACACTAAGCATAAAATCCATACATCTCAACATACATTTTTTTTTTTTTTTTTTTTTTTTTTTTTTTTTAATCAAACTTTTCTTCACTCAATAACTTAATACCACGGGATTACCGGGTGTTTCCAAATCATCAAACATTCAAAAGTAACCCTTAGAAAACGAACCTTCACGGTTTAAATCCAAGACCTTACCGCCTTTAGAAGTAAGGATCCAAGGTCCGATCTCAATCCGAAATCTAAGAGCACTTTACAACTTATTCACTCAATACGGGACCTTGATGTGTACCCAATCTTTAGAGCAAAAATTCTTTTAAGAAGATGGAGAACTAAATTTCGTTCTAAACCTAAATATCTTTAATTATTTATACAATATATGGGGTGAAACAATTTTACGGGAGCAAAAGGCCACAAGAACCTACGACGAGCTCTAAAGAGAACCAACTACTCCACGTTTGGCATCTAACTTCTAAATAAATTCTATCATTTCTCGCTCTTCGCACATTTAAAAATCTCAAATAATGAAATTCGCGAATACTTAGCCGATAATCAGCCACGCATATATAAAGTCAGTTACAGAAACTTGCAAATTCTTGAAAAGAATTCGCGTTTTCTAGCTTCTTATGTAAAAGACTAGCGAAAGCTTTTAAAGCCATGCATGTATAAAGTCAAGTACGGGAACACGCAAAAGAGCAGCTCCTTGTGTACAAGACTAGCACAAGCTTATATGATTATCATTGGTTAAGGGAACAAGCTAGGGCTCAACACGCCCGGTCAAGTCAAAATTTTATTCCTACTCTACCCAGCGGAAAATCAACAAAAATGTCAAAACTTATTATATTTTTGCACAAAATTTTTTAAATTTTCTCATTTTTTTGGATTTTTTTTTTTTTTTTTTTTTTTTTTTTTTTTTTTTCAATTTTTGAGGAAAAACGGGGTTGCACGAGACAATAGCAAAAATGCAAGGCAAAAATCAAATCGCAAGATTACCCCCCCAGACTAGAATGAGACATTGTCCTCAATGTCTTAAAGGTATGGGTATCCCTACAAAAATCTAAGGCCGTTTATTAATTATGCCAAAAGATAGATGTAAAACGATAAGATTTAGGATATTGGATAAGCCGCGGATGATGAAACTCGAGTAGCGTGAAGGGAACTACGAGCACGAGAGTCTTCATCATCAGCATTCCTGGACACATCACAGAAAAACATGAAACACAAGATATGGAAGAGGAAGCCCTCCTCACTCACTTTATTAGAAAATAGATCAGAAGATAGATGGATAAGCATGGGGTGCCTCCCACGAAGCGCTTGTTTATTTATCGAGTCGTATAGCTTAGACTCGCCCCGAATTTACTTAATCTTGGGGAAGCAAATGGAACGGACACCCGGCTCAAATAACGGAGATGCCGGGGTCGAAGACGGTATCCTCACTCCCGGAGGAGTGGAAAGATGGAGAAATGATGGGATAGGAAAAGAAAGGGTGAAACACACGGATGACGAAAGCAAAGTCAAATTCTGAATCACGGGTGGGAAGGGTGGGGAAAATATCAAGCACCGGATCATCATGATCAGAAACATCGTCCACCACTCCAAAAATAACTTCATCCATATCGGATTCAAATTCTACATCCGGTGGTTTCGCGGGTGGACGAGAATATGGTAAATCGAAGAGAAAGGAGTCAACATCAGAAAGTAAATCATTATCTTCAATAAAACCATTCTCGTCATTCTCAATACCCGGTGGTATTGAGTCATCCGTAGCAAGAAATAGATCGACATCCTCTAAAAGAGAGTCACGAGACGGATTATCGGAGAGATTATTAAGTTCAGAGTCGATTTTAAAATCAAAGCGCTCATAATCCGGAAGAGAGATATCATGAATAATGGGATTGCCACTACTTGTCTCTTCAAATCGAAAAATTTCAAGCTCGGGTAAGAAGTCACTATCCATATCGGGGATAGGACATGAAGAAGTCGGAGGATCATGTAATGCCTCGATCCTAGAAATGAGAAGATAAATTGTAGATAATTTCTCACGAAGAACATCATCTTGGATTTCAGTATCATCATCATTCTCTTCTTCTAAGCTGACGAGCTCAGAAGGTGACTCCTCCACATAGTCGATGTCTCCACAAGATAACGAATCGTCATTGTCTGAATCGGAGTACATCTCATCATCGTTCTTCTCAACATGAACATCATCATACGGCTCATCATTCGTATCAACGAGATTATCAAAACGATCATTTTCAACAAAATCACAATCACCGTTAGAATTTTCCCCGGACTCACTTTGGATTGGGATGAGGTTCTCAACACTAGACTTTTGGAATTCGTCCGATTCCGTTGCCGGAATAGTGTTTAGATGCTCGTCCCCCATTTTTAGAGAGTCCTCGGTTTCTACGGGAGGAAAGATAGGTGAATTTGCAGGGAAAACGTTTAACGAAACAAGTATCTCCTCGTCAGCACATTGCTGTAAGGCCTTCCGAAAATTAGCCTCTTTTTCCTCGGCAAGTTGTTCTTCCATATACTTCTCATGACGATAAGCCAAAAGTTGATTAACCGCTTGCTCTTGATTTTGAACTGCTTCGACAACGTCTCCCAAAGATTTGACAATTTCGCGCAGTCTATCTTGATAATTGACGTGAGTTTGTGGGGGTTGGTCAAAACCATGAGAATTGTAACACAAATTTGGCTCAAAATAAGAATTATCAAACGATCCCCCATAATTTTCAAAATTTGATGAACTTTGAAATGAATCACCATTATAATACGGTACTTGCTCATACGAGTTTTGAAAAGGAAGATTGAAATCGTTTTGATGATAATTATCAAAACTCGTATCACAAGCATAAGACGTTTCAGCACTCGGGACGTAGCACATACAATAGGTGTATCCACATTGATTACAAAAACACTGTCCACAAGGTACTCCTTCTTCGGAGGGATTTCCACAATTAAAACAAGTGAATGGTGGGCGGCGGTGGAGGGTAATCGGGAACGTTTGAAAGATTGTTGAACGACCTTTGAACATACGTGTTAGAATTACAATTCCAACAAACTCCGTCATGAATATCACCACCACATTGTTCGCACGTGCACCAAACACACAACCCTCCGAAGAAGGGTTCTCCACACTTAAAACAAATAGGATCCATAAGAATTAAACATAAGAGGGTGTGAGAAGAAGAATCAAACTTTAGAGGATAAGAAGATCAAGAATCAAACGGTATAGAGGGTAAAAGAAGAGAATCAAACATGAAGAGGATAACGGAGATTCTTTTTGGTTTTTCAAACATAAAAACAAAAATCAAATTGAAAAAGAAAATATTTTTGGGTTTTTATATTTTTATAAGAAAAATTATATTTATTTTCTTTTTGGTAACCGTTACGTTAACCGTAACCGTTTCCTTTAAAACTACGCGCAGCGTGGCGGGAAGGCAAAGGTAGCTCCGAAGATGCTTAAAAACCCGCCTTCTTCAGCTCGACAATTTAATGTCAAGCTTCCTTAAACCCCGTAATTAGGTTGTAGTAATAAAGTAATCCGATAACGATCAATTTCACGATTTGTTTTGTTGTTTATTTGGAATGGTTTACAACCGCCCTCCTTCAACGGAAGACGGAGGATTTATTATTAATGGTGAAAACACTTTAGGAAAAGTGTTTTTTAATTATTATATTTTTGTATTTTTATTTTTATAAAAAACAATAACTTCCAAGGAAGGATCTTCAAATCACAAAAACAACGGACGAAATCGACGCACTCGTTTCAAGCCTTCCCCGGCAGCGGCGCCATTTTATTGATGTTTGGTTTTTTTTATATTTTTATTTTTATTTTATTTTTCCAAAGAAATATTCGTGAAAATATTTCCCCGGGTCGTTCTCCCAACGAAGGTTTGACGGCGAATTTGTCGAATCGGAGTCGTGAAAATGTGAAGTGATTAAGTGACGTGAAAGATTATTATTTTTTTAATTGATTACACTATAATAAGAAAAATTAAAAGCAATCTACGCTATTAAAATAAATGTACACAAAGAAAATTCAAACAAATGCAAATCCCGGGCTAATCCCGAGATTTATAAATCTATTAGTGAGATTAAACTTAAAATAGAAATAAAAATAAAATAAAATCTAAAAGACGAAAATGAATTTTATTTAAAAACCGATTTTATAAAAAGAGATTTAAGTAAATTAAGTTTTATAAAAATCTTGGGACTAAAAATGCAATAAAATAAAACTAATTTTATAAAAGAAGTTTAAGAAAATATTTATAAACACTACAGGGGCTAAAACTGCAAATTCAGAAAGTTGATTAAAACTAGAAACGTTTTGAAACAAAGACGGGGACTAAATTGTATTTTTTTTTTTGAAACTAGTTTTAAACTAAAACTCTTTTTAAACAAAGACTAGGACTAAACTGTTAAAATTGAAACTCAAGGACTGGTTAGCAAATTTTAAAAATAAAAAAAAAAAAACTGATTTACTCTAAAAATGACCCCAGGTTCGATCCTGGTTGATACAAATCACTAAACCATTTTTTTTTACTTTTCTTCTTTCAAAACTCAACTAACAACTAACAAGACTAATCGGAGGCAAAAGAGGACCAATAAACCATCTATCTCAAAACAAGAACACTACAATATCACTACTTAGTAAAAAAAAAAGAAGACAATATCACTACTCAGTAAAAAAAAAATTTAAAAGAGGCTAGATTAACAAATTCACTTATTTAGTAACTACTCAGTATCTTGATATTCAAATCAAACAATGATGGTCAGCCATTATGGATCCAAGAAATCAGCAACTCAGAACATATATTTCAGCATTCTTAAAAACTTTTGACCAATAAAACACTACCTAAAATCTACTAACTTGAATTTAAGCTTCTCAATTTAATCAATCTAATTGAATTAAAACTACTCTAAACATCAACTAACTTCAGCATACAAACAGTCAACATCAATTAGAAGCAGCAGACTAAGCTTATGAACTATGAATAAAATGAAATTAAGCAAAACTCACAAGTTAATTCCCCTCAGCAAGAACAGAGGAGATTTCCCAGAAGCCTATCTTTAAGATAGGCAAAGACCTTCCCTCTCTGTCTCAGCTTATCCAATACACCACTGAATAACCTTCTGAATCAAAGCTCAATCCCTCAGTTGACCAGCTTTGACTTTTTTGTGATTTTGAGAAAAATGATTTTTAAAAGTTTTAGAATACTTAACTAATATGCTAAAACTTATAAACAACTGATTTAAACTAATAAAAGTAACTTTAAACAATATTTTTGTGATAACCAGATATTAAAACAAAACACTAAACTGAAAACTGAAATCAGTATACTAAATGAGAAATCGAATAACAAACATAACCTCAAATTTCAAAACACAGTAAATAATTCAACAACTGAAATTAACAATAACAGTAAAAGAGAATTCGGACATAAAATATCTTCAAAGTTAAACTTTCATTAACACTTAAAAGTACAATACTTCAAATCGAATTAAACATAAACAAAAATTACAATCCGAATAAAACTAAATTTCTAAAACTATTTTGACAGCATAACTTTTCTAAATAAAAATTACTACTCGAAAATGAAAAATCCTATCCTATTTATAGGCCTCACACCGAACCTTTTGGCTATGCCATGTTGGCGATCCGCGTGAATATGTGCTAGTTTGGAGCTCATCTCAGCCGTCTAAATCAATCCCACTCATCATAGCCCTTGGATTGCTCTATCTTGACGTGTTCTAACCAATCACGAGCTGCCACCTCATCCACTCGTGTGCTAGTTCGCTTCTGACAAGGCCTGACACACTCTGATCCTTCTAGAAACCCTTTGATTTGACACAATTACCCTTAATTGCGGTAATTTTGTGAATCGGTAATTTAGGGTTCATGGGAAGAAAAGGGGATCGGGGTTATTCTTTTTTCGGGAGAGAGATAAGGAAAGAATGGTAAAGTGAGGTGTGAGTTTGTTTTATTTTTATCCTTCTTTGAGTTAAATATTCGACCGGGTGAATTTTTAGTTAGCAAACATTTTGACCGAGTTATGTTTGACCGGAGATAAAGGATGGAAGGTGGGCTTGGGTTGGCTATTCTTCTTTGGGCCCGGATTGGGTTGGGTTTGTAGGAAAAGGAAGTGGGTTGGGATCATATTTAGAGTGGACCGGGTTTTAGGATATTAGGATTTAAAGATTTTAAACACTAGGGACCATACATGTAATCTCTGAATTTTTCAAGGACTGATCTTGTCATTTTTTTCAAAGTTGAATCCAAGGGCTAATGTTGACGACTTCAGATAGATGGGGGACTACGGATGCCTTTTTGATCATTTTCTTTGTTCCCGGTTCCGGTTCTGAGCCTTTCCGCATCTCGTGCTCGTTTTCTTGTGTCTTTTGTCAATTTTCACGATATCCATCCCTGCACATGCAAAAACACAAAAACACAATATCTTTTGGCATTTAGGTCGGGTTTTTGGTTATTTTGGTCCGGTTTTGGTCTAGAAATGGTATGTGTTTTAGCACATACCAACTCCCGAGATTTTTATGTTAATTTGATCCGTTATAGTGTTTCACGGGTTCTATCCATGGTTTTGATTTCCGTCCGTTCAAGTTGAATGTTGATCCATATTGAAAATTATTCAGCTGATATGCATATTTTATACCTATTATTGCAGCGGTGTTGAACTGAGTTGCACTTTGTGGGGAACGTTTGCTCCACACTTTTTTGATTTTTTGACCAAGTGTGCTGATCATGGTAGGATTATTGCTGTTGTTCAACTAGGAATGATGAAAATGTGGGATGGTAAGTTCTATAGATTATATAAGTACACATATGTTAATCTTTCTTTCAATGTATACACACAGTTAAATTCGTGTCGTGATTTTATTAATCGTCCTCCTTTACATAGGAAAAATGGGTGTGCTGAATGGATATAATGCAACTAAATTATCCCTGTTTAATGGCAAGGAGAGTATCTCTGATTCTGGATTCAAAGATATTGATGATTTTAGGCTTAGGTATATCCAATAAAACAATACTCATTATTATGATTGGTCCCTGTTATGTTATTAGTTTTACGTAGTAGCTTTCTGCTGTCAACAATGTTTCATCTAACCAGGCTGCTTGGTCAACAAGGACAGGAAATGTCAGAAAACGCTGCATCACGTACCTCAGTTGCTTCTACATATTATTATGAATCCACGGGTCTTTAAGAAATAGTCAATCACACGTCTTTAAGAAATAGACTCACCAAATGACAGGAAATGTTTCATCTATGCAGGCTGATTCTCGATTCAAAGATGTTGATGATTTTAGGCTTAGGTATATCCAATAAAACAATACTCATTATTATGAATCCACGGGTCTTTAAGAAATAGTCAATCACACGTCCTTTAACTGAAATCAAGGTTATAAATGATCTGTATTTGCAGATCACCACAGAATGGAGACCAGGTAAACTCTTCTGCGACTTTTCTCAACCCATGTATAGGTGAGTTTGAATATAGTAACTCACTTTTTAAGTCTGCAACCACATTGTTTAAAGACGAGAGCAATATGTAAATAGGTCATCTGTGATTTACCTTCTTTGTACATGCCAACATGGGAATGGTGTCCAATAGCATCTACTACTGACACTTGCATCCGATCAATGAAATCAAGTGAGAACCATAATGGTAGCCAAAACTCACATCCCCTTGAAGCCACAATTAGTCAGGATGTTCAAGGATAGCTCTAAGCTTTTCCTCTAAGTTTCACATCATTGCTCAGTGACTGTTTCCCTGTAGCTAAACAAGGTACGTTTCTTATATCATTTTTGCTTTTTACTTAAAAGTATAGGCACTTTTAGGCCCATGAAAAAATGAACTAATATTATACCATAACATAAATGCAATAAACGGTTTCAGAGAAAGTCTCAAAAAAACGAAATCATGGTAATAAAGCATCATGGAATAAATGCAGTAAATTCTGATAGACGATGGAGATTCTTAATATGCTTGGAATTTTGTTCATATTTTAAAACATATACTGATATTTTAGTGTTGTGGCAAACTGAAGCATGACATCACTTTGTGGTTGATATGTGCCTTTTTATTGTAGATGGGAATATAATGGTGAGGATCAATTAAGCACATAATGGTTTACGTCAATTAAGTTGGTTAAGTAGAACAAAGATGAACTTGACAGAGATACATTTATCATTTTTGTGTTTTAGAAGCAAGATATTGTAGTTGTTAACCCGTACTTTTGTCATTTTGTAAAACTAATGATGTTTCTTGAATTAAATGACCAGAATGGCATTTCACACTGGTGGAGGTATGTTGTCAACATGAAACATATTGTCATTTTGTAAAACTAATGTATGTTTCTTGAATTAAATGAAAAGCAAAATGAAGAATGGTGTAAACATTGGTTGAGTGAAGTATGGATCAAGTCTGAGTACAATTGCAAGTATATTATTACAATAATAATCATGTTTTGACTATATATATTATGTTTATAAGCTTATTCTTTCATGAGTTAATAACTTGATGGCACTTTCCGCAATAGTAATAGCTCTTTGTAAAACTCGCTGTTGTCATAATTCTTCGGTGCAACAGATATGGGGCCCACCAGGAACGGGGAAAACGACAACTGTTAGTTTGTTTCTTTTTATTCTTTTGCAAATGAATCGCAAAACACTTACATGTGCTCCAACAAACGTTGCTGTAGTACAAGTAGCTTCGCGTGTGTTGAGGTTAGTAAAAGAATCATTCAAAACCACAACTGCAAATGGTGATACATTTTATTCTGTCGGAGATGTACTATTGTATGGCAACAAGGAGCGGCTGAAAGTTGGGTCAGAGATTGAAGAAATATATTTGGAAAATCGGGTTAAGAGGCTTACCGAGTGCCTTGGAAAAACATCTATGCCAGTGGGTTTTTTTTGTGTCCAACTCGGTAAATGTAACTTATACGGAATGGAAATTTGCTATTAAATTGATTAAGCCAAAAAAACGTAATTTGTTATTGAAGACAGTCAAATTTGGAGACGACAACGCATGGACGTTTATTATTTTAATTGTTACAAACTCAAATGATTATCGAATAATTCACGTATTATCTCATTGTTTCTTTCATATATTAATAGAACATGTTTACGTTCGTTGTTTTCTTATTATCTCATTTTCATATTTCTTTAAAATTATATCGGGAGGTCAAGTTGGCACGGTTGTAGCTATACCTCGAATGGTAATTAGTCCATCGGATAAAAAGATGCCATTTCAGCTTAACAGAAGACAATTCCCCATATCTATTTGTTTTGCTATGACAATTAACAAAAGTCAAGGCCAAACTTTATCTAAGGTTGGACTCTTTTTAGAACGACCAGTTTTTTCACATGGACAACTTTATGTAGCCGTATCGAGGGTAAAGAGCAAGAAGGGTTTGAAAGTTTTATGCTGCGACAACGATGGAAAGTATTGCAATTATACAACAAACGTTGTATATAAAGAAGTCCTTCAACGTATATAAGTTTAGTTATTTTTTTATTACTATTTGTTATTTTGTCAAACAATGAGTGTGTTTTTTTTTAAAAACACATAATAGATACTTTGTTTTGCCAATATACTTTTTATATGCATTATGTTAGTCTATTATCAAACCATTGTACTAATTATTCTTATCTTAAAAACAAATTCTTAAAACTAGCCGCCCATCGGGCGGGCCTTGAAGCTAGTATATAATAAACAAAGGTTTTTTTGAAAACTTGCCATGTCATTTAAGCCATGTTGGCACTTTTTCCACGTCATTAATGCCACGTCATTAAATCCATGTGGCATAGAAAATCATTAATTCCGTTTTCCAACCTTTTTATTACGGAATATTTTAAATTTTAGTTAATGTGATATCCTTAAATTAAGGAGTATAAAATCATTATTTGGTATTTTTGTAAGCCTAATGTCATTTCTTTATTTGCAATCTTCACTGGGAAGATGTACTCTTTGGTTTTACACCCGAAATCACAAAAAACGAATTGAGAAAGAATTTTCATTTTGCAAAATCCTCCTCTTACGGTAACTCATTCTTTATTCATTTTGTTTTTAAATGAGAACCTCAATCTATTTAGGACATTAACCAAAAGGTTCGACTAACGTATTCTCACAATCTTGATAGGTTCATTACGCTAATTGTGTGATTTGGGTTTTAATTGTTCGATAAAAATCCATTGCCTTTGATTATCTTTATCACAGTGAATTGCAAATAGACTCCACCTTTTGTCCCTCTATATGAAATTGAATCTTTGCTCAGTTTTTGAAATTCAGTTAAGTTATAAGGCTTTGTAAATAACACAAACTATATGTAATGGCGACCTAACTTAGATTGATCGTAATGTATTTATATTCTTTGTTGGTGTTGTAAAAAATAAAAGTGATGATGTTGCCATGATTTGTATTAATTGTGATATGTTTGGATTGGTTGGGGTGATTGTGTGATTGAAATAATTGTTGTTCGATGCCCAAGTTGGGTTCTAATAAAATTTGCTTTTCAAATAAAATAAAATAATAATAATTGTTGTTCGATGTTCGAACTATTTAATATTTTTATTCGTAATGTTGTTTTGAAGTTTGAAACTCGTATTCACGTTTGATTGTGTGTGTTTTGCATTGGATTATATGTTTGGTAAACTTATTATGTGGTCCGTATTATATTTTTCATATTTTATGTGTTTTTAGTGTTTACTTATACATGTTACAGGTGATCTGGTGGTTGAATCGGTGACTCGACTGGGTCGACTAGATACCCGGTTTTTAAACCATTAGTTTTTATAGCTTAAGATTTCGAGTATTGGTGGCAATTTGACCCACCAATTTATTAACGGGTCAATGACCAATTTATTCAAATTGGCTCAGTAGGAAATGGGTTAGATGAAAGGAACATGTTGTTTTGGTCGAAAGAGATTGAATGTATGATTTTTGAACCAACCTATTAAAACTATTTAGAGAGAGTTGCAGCAATCGTGTTATATATTAACGAGTTGTTAAGAGAATTTGTATATTTCAGTTGAACTTTAACGTATTGTTTGCAAAAATGATGTAAGAATTTTCTTTGAATATCGTCTTTGAACTTTTTAGTTCAAGATTGTTTTGGATCTATTTAAGCACTTGATTGAAGTGTATTTATAATCAACACTGATAACACAATCGTGGTCGAAATTTGCAACTAATATTTATCTATTTCAAATCAAAACGAGGTTGTTTCTTCAATTAAATTGAGAACAGAAAGAAACAATTATAAAAAGCTCTACTATTATTCAATTTGTTTTAAGTTTATTTTTTTTACATATAACCTGTTATTAGCTGCCGTGATTTATCACGGGTTTATAAGCTAGTTAACTATAAAGAAACAACTAAAAAATAAAGAAACAAATTAAAAATAAAGGGAAGGGGGATGAATTTACAAAATTTACCCTAAAAAATAAAGAAAGTAACAAATAGACCTCTTGAGTTGGGGAAAAAAAGGAAGGGGAATGGGATGGGGTGATTTGTAATTTTTTTTTCACTTTTCTACCAAAATAAACTTTTCTCATGATCCAACATCTATATATATACTAGCTTATAAACCCGTGATTTATATAAAAAAAATAATAATAATAATATATATAACAACGTCATTTGCATAACAATTTGAAGAAAATGCACACTATTTAAAAAGATCAAACAAACAATTAAAAAAAACTTAGATATAAATATCTAATAACATGAAAGAAAAGTTTGCGTTGACTGTATAAATAAATATAGTTTCTTAAACACGATGGGCGGATAAAAAAAATCTAGTAGAACTTCATGATAACGTCCAAACTCCAAAGTGCTATTTGACGTAGCTCATTACGGAGTACTAAATTATATTCAAGGCCTATATGTTTTAGACACAGCTAATTCATTTTCTCAACATGCATTATTTGCATATTGTAGAATAAACACACACACACACACACACACAATTTATAACAAAAGTCAAAATATTAACATGGTAACCATGTTAATAATCACTACATATAAACGGTTTCAATATTCAAAATAACATATTCATATATAGATGCTAAAGTCACAACCAACCGAAGTCTCCCCCTCCTAACAAATCTTATTTCAAAAACATGCATCAACCCGTGAATTGACATAGAAGAGGAATTACTTCTATGATATGGGTGGATTATTTTCTAAATATCACACATAAAAGAACCTCTCTTCCAATCACTACGACTACACTCTCCTATCCACGTTAGCATACTACTAAAGCAATTAATGTGACTCCACAATATATCTATATGTTTCGACTTTATATAAACCTTGGGTAGTTTCAACTTTTCAGTTGAGGGTTACTATGCGGCCTTCTTGTTATCAACCACTATGCATTTAGCATCTTCTTAAGTTGCAGAAATAGTCATGTTTGAAGTCGTTCCAGTCTCAAAAACCTACATAGCAACATGCATTAAGTACTTGTAGCATTAGCATTTAACTTGTAATAGAACCATATGCATATGAAAAATACAAAAGAGAAGTGAAGTATTATTAATCAGTTTTAGAAGAAGAAAAACTTGTCTACTCATGTTGAGTTAACATCTTACATCTTCACTGACATCCAAACCTCACACGTATCAATTAACCTTTACAATCATCCTCCTTCAATCTCAAAAAAAAATCCCATTATAATGTCGTTAACCATATTGATTACATGGAGGATGGCTATCTGTTATATATTTTTAAGGTAAAATTTGATTGAACAAAGAAAATCAATTTTTTGTCCTCCAGCTTTGCTATACCCTTGAAAATAATGCAACCTGATGATAAACAATATATAAAATGCTACTACATGATAAAGTATAATTGCCATTCAACCAACACATTGATGGACACGTGCTTGGAATACTTTTCTCATAAAGCCAAAAACAATATATACTCTTTGGAATTACTCTTTGGAAGTGTTCATGATCACTTTAAATTGTTTAAAAAAAGATAATGGTAATTACAAAGTTTATATAAGGAAATCATATATGCTATTCTTTATGTAATAAGCAATCCTAAACAGCTCATAACCCCCTTTATAAGGGGTTTTGATAAGCAATCACAAGCAGCCCCTAAAAACAATTTCAGTAAGCAATCTAAAGGTTGGTTTAATTAGCAGTCCCATACAACTTTCAGCAATCCGACTCTCTAAAGTTAAAGAATAACCCAAACGAACATGCTTTTAAGTAACACACACTAACACCCGGCATGTGTGTGTATCTATATAGATGCAACATGTAATCCATTACAGTTAACCAACAAATCTTTGAACTTCTTTCTATTCATATACACATAACATCTCTATATTTAACAAATTTAAAAGAAAATAGACAATTACATTAGTAACCACAATCAAGATGTTATGAAGTAAAGGTTAAGAATAATAGCTCAAGTGTCGAAGACTTTGAAGTCAAAAGTCAAAATTTCATGAAAGGAACATCATGATTCTAGCTGTTTATAATTTGTCACATTAAACATAAAATGACTGTGAGCAAACATATTTTAGGATAAACTCCCGCACATGTTTAAAGTAGTAAATACCTTTTCATTTAGTTTAAGAAACAAAACCTTTTCATTATTCTAAAAGAGGATTTGAAAGTTCTTTAAGACATTTCGTCGAACACTTTACATGCACTCCTTAAATAACATAAATCCTCATCTTTAAATGTAGTATCAAATTCCTTTCAAATATAATATATGAATATAGATCTTAAAAAAATAATCCAGAAATTGCAGCAATTGTTTCAAAAAGAGAAATGAAAAAACAATTAAGCAAAAAAAAAGATATGTAAGTAATTCGAGTGAATATAACCAAATCATGGTTAGCACAAAGGAGACATCTTAAAATTAATCTTCAATCGGATTCATATCAAGTGGCCTTCAAATCAACTTGTCAAAAATGAAAAGTGAAATTAAACAAACCATGCACTTGTAAGTTGTAACTATGACATCAAATGATAGAATAAAGAGAATGTTGATAGAGATGAATGATGAAAATTCGCAATTAGACAGAATGTTGATATGTAATCAATTGAATTTGAACAGCTAAGAGTTTTCCTAAATTAAAAGCTTAAATTACGGAAGAAGTTTTGGTGAAATAAGAACCTTTGGCTGACATGGCTTTCTTGACGTGGCTTTAGTTGCCAACATGGCTTTAATGACATGGACATAAATTTTAAAAAAATTTGTTTATTATATATATATATATATATATATATATATATATATATATATATATATATATATATATATATATATATATATATATAAAACACATTTTTATTTTTAATAACAAGACTTAAGGCTAGCGCCCAATCGTGGCGGGCCTGAGGCTAGTTTGATAATAAGCCTATATAACCACATTAGTGGGGTTTATGAAATATAAGTTGAAATCAAATAACTCGTACCATAAAATTTTGCAGAAATAATTGCTGCTGAAATTGAAGATAAACTTGTAAACGAATATGAAGCTAGAGATTATTTTCATAAGATATATGAACTAGTATGAAACATTATCCTTTTTTATAATCCCAAATAACTGAAATAAGTTCTATTTCACAAACAAAACATATATACAATAACAATAAACCCAATCCCGCCGGAGAAGGGTATGTGGATACAATTATTTAGAAAAAGGGATATCTTTGATACAATTATTATAGCCAATGAGGTGAGATCGATGCAAAACAAGTATCATTTAAAAAACAAATAAATCAATCTCAACCATCCATCCACCTTTCATCTAATGGCTAAGATCAAATCAAAAAATAAAAAAGGGAGGGCAAAATTGACATTTTAGCTCATTTAATATAAAAACCCACTTTCCAGCTTTTTTTTAAAACAACATATCTTGCAAACGGTAAATCTTCAAGCTACGAAAAATACACCATCGCGACGAGAAAAAAATTATCTTTCTATAGATATGCATTGTTATATACTTTCGACGAACTTTTTTTTCAAAATTTCGTCCAGAAAAATCCCACAGGATTCGTAAAAAATCCGATAGGATTCGTAAAAAGACGATTTTTTTTCAAAATTTCCGTCCAAAAAAATCCTACGGGATTCGTAAAAATCCCATGGGATTCGTAAAAAGACGAATTTTTTTTTCAAAATTTCCGTCCAGAAAAATCCCACGGGATTCGTAAAGAAATCCCACAGGATTCGTAAAAAGATTTTTTTTTTCAAAATTTTCGTCCAGAAATATCCCATGGGATTCGTAAAAGTCCCATGGGATTCGTAAAAATACGAATTTTTTTTTCTTCAAAATTTCCGTCCAGAAAAATCCCACTGGATTCGTAAAAAGACGATAAATCACAAAGGATTCAGTATGAATCCCATGGGATTCTTTGGTGAATCACATGGGACTCATTAAGAATCCCATGAGATTTTTTGGTGCATCCCATGGGATTCATTGTGAATCACATGGGATTTTTGGTGCATCCCATGAGATTCTGTATGAATCCCATTGGATTCCCATGAGATTATGTATGAAATCAGGGAATATTTTTTTTTTGAATTTGCAAAACAAACAGAAAAAAGTCCTGCTTGCTAATTATAATCGGTACAAATCCAAACCTCACAGCACATTTGACCTCACAAAAAAGACAAGTTTATATCCATATTTGGCATCATTGCTCTTTCTCCTTGCTATCCGAATCGCTATCTGTAGTAACCAATGCTTTACAAAAGTGTCCTTCAATAATTAATTATATTAAAATGATGATTAATCTAGACCTTTAGATTTAAAATAGATGGATGGTTGAGATTGAGCGATTTGTTCTTTAGTTTTTTTTTGTTTCGTATTGAACTTTCCTCTATAGCCAATTAGCTACAATTTTTCACTAAAATTACACATAAAATTACACAAAAAATTACACAAAAAATGATTTAGGACCACAAAAATAACTCCGAGCCTTATAAAAAAACTGTAGCTAAAAAACTGGCTTAAAAAAAGTACTCGGCGTCAAAATCCGCAGTGCCTTTCACCCACTTCACTAATCCAAAAAACTTCCCAAAAAACCGACAATGAGCGAAGAAGCGAAAAGATCTCCGACGAGCGTTAAACCACCGTCACCGTCACCGTCACCATCTTCCGATGATCGTAAATCCACGTCAGCATCCACCACCACCAGCAGTAGCAGAAAAGTAGTCATCAAAATTGCAGATATGAAACAAGATATGCAACACGAAGCTGTTGATGTCGCCATTAATGTAACTCACTCTCATCTTTCTCTTACGCGCGTGTATGTCACGCTCGCTTGTGTGTTTGTTTACAGTACCTTCATCTTTTTAATTCATGATCTCACGTGTCCGGCACGTGCCTTTGTGATTTCCACTTTGATTACACACCTTCATCATTTTGATTCACGCTTTCATGATTCTGTCACGCGCGTGTTTGTCACGCGCTTCTGTGTTTACAGTAGTTCATCTACTCATTTTCGTCATTGCAGTAATTTAGTACTAATTTGTTTACAGTAGTTCATCTAATGATTCTGTTACGCGCGTGTGTGTCACGCGCTTGTGTTTGTGTGTGTTTTTCAGGCGTTTGAGAAGTGTAGTGTGGAGAAGGATGTAGCGGAACAGATTAAGAGGGAGTTTGATGTGAAGTACGGTCCTACGTGGCATTGTATCGTCGGCAAAAACTTCGGTAATTATTTTGTTTCGAATTGCTTAGTTATTATGATGTAAGCTGTTGCTGTTGATCTATAGAGAGTCGTATAGTTGAATGTGTTTGAGTCTGATTAATAGGCGAAGATCTAGTGATTTTTCGATAATACAATGTGTTGCTAAGTTTAAATTTTAGTGGTGCAAAATAATGTGAGTATCTGTATAATATTTGTGAGAGGAATCAAATGGTGTAAAATAAGGATGAAATGTGAAGAATTCAGGTATTATTTTAGTGCAGACATGATTTCGTTAATTTCTGATGATAGTAGGTAATGTGCTAATAATTTAAGTTTGATTACTACAAACTGATGAGTACATAGAATGAGAGTAGGAAAAAAGTTTGATCACACATCTGACTTAACGAGAGACAAGATCCATGACCTTCAAATGTGTGTGGACAGAAAACTATGCAGTCAGGATTCAGGAAGTTGAATGTCTAGGGATAGTTTATAGTTTTACATAAGCCTACAGTCGTGTATGATGGATACACATGTCTGGTGGCTGTTTTTGTATGTGCGCAAACATCGGTAACTATTTTAGTCCATGTTACTTGACTTGTCTAAGTTCTAGGTTGAGATCAAAAGGGAACCACCTATAGTTTGGGAATTTGCATTATGATGCTATCTATTGAAACAAAAATAGAAGGTATAAAATAATAAAGAAATAAAGTAACATTTTTGTCGAGTTTGTGTAGACATGGGTGTTATGTATGTCTACAAATCACAGTCACATCTTTGCTTAATGCATAGTCGGACAAGCTGTCCACATGACAACTATTTATCTGGTTAAAATGTCAGATACATTTTTGCTTAGGTTGAAAGTTAGTTTGGTCCTCCACAATTGACATGGAAACTACCTGTCAACTTAGGTCTCGGGCGTTGGTTTGCATAACTAGAAGTTCCTGTATAGTCCTGCCAAATCTCTCAATTACAAGCTTAACCATTAAATAGTTATACCAAATTTAGCTGGTTTCAGTAAACCTGTTATGTGGTAATATCTAGTTTCTCTATATCGACTTGCTAAATTATTATTATGATTTCAATCGAAATATGCTCGAGTTTCCTTCGGTATAAATCTATTACAGATGCATATGCACTTCTTTTGGGGTTTTTATATTTGAACCAACCATGAGTCAGTAGTGGCAATTAGATACTAAAAGTACAATTTCTATATGCTTCAAAACTGTAGCATTCGACATTTACCGCTTAACACACCGGTTACGAAGTTCCTAGCATCTCATTACAAAGTTCCTAGCACCTCATTATACCTTTTTCTAGAAGTAGGGTGTATGAGAAACCAAAGGGAGAATCGTACAAAATACCCTCTGGGGCTGATATGCTAAGGCATATCTTGAATAGAAATTTGGATGTCTGGGACAGAACAGAGCATAAGTTGAGGGAGGAAGATAGAGACTTGACTTTTGTTTTTTGAAAATAGAGACTTGACACTGAATAGTACAAGATTATATACAGGCCTTATTAAATAGTCTTATCAATGATTCTTGCTAGAAAGAGAGGTGATGCCTTGGAAATCAATTTGCAGCTACCATCTTTTTTTATATTGAATAAATTTCATGGTGGATCAGATTTATGGATCCTTCGATGAATTTTTTCATGTTATTAAGAGTTAAAGATGTTTAGTGCATCAACTCAGGCTTAGAGTTAAGGTCAAGCCATTAAGGCTATGACCCTGCCCCCATTCCACACAAATATGTCATGCATGTTAATTTGAGATATCTATCTAATGTATACGTAATACTGAAGTGAGTGAAATAGAGACAAGATGATAAATGGGAGGCTTAAATTATGTTGCGACCCCATACAAGAAAGAAAAAAAAAAGTTGGTTGTGGGCCCAAGGTATAGAGGTAATCTAGAATATTTCTACTGTCTCAAAAAATGATTCATTCAATTAGGGTGTCACCATTGTTATCGTCATATCTGAGAAATGTTTAGCTTTCCTCTAAGAAATCCTTTTCTTGTTGTTGCCGCGTATATTTGTTTGTCTTTGTTTTTTGAGTCTCTAGTGAGTTAGAGACATGGACACATGGTTTGAAAATGTCAAAGAGCAAGAAACTTTGATTGAGCATGTGATTTTGTATAGCCTATAGGTTGTTAGTTGCTAGCCTGAATGTTTGCTACAAGTTGTTTGCTGTACTAAGATTTGAAGATTGCCAATTTTTTTAGCTCTGTTAGAAAGTAATGTATCCAAGAAGTTTCCTCTTTCAGGCCAATGCAAATTAGAGAAATTCCTAAGGATACACTAAATGCAACTTTTTTCTATTTAGTTATCACTAGCTTCATATGTAATCTTCGACTTTGATAAACAATCAGAAAAGATAGCACACAGTATGTGACCCAAAATAAATGGACTGTTCGAAACATGGATACTTTCTATTCTTATGACATGTGAACAACCAGAACTTGCTTTGAGTGTGTGTATGTATATTTACGGGGTATGTGGATATGTATGCATATATGCATATACATTTTTTTGAATGACAATTCTAACTGTCTCACAATGTATACACCACAAATGTATCTCGCGTGTACTAAGCAGGATTTGAACCCACAACCATTTGGTTGGGGAGCTTTTTACACAATACGGGGGTACCATTGGATCACAAGCCCTTTGGTATATATGCGTATACAGTTGTACAGTTTCTTTCTGGAAAGGCTAGGGGAAGGGACACCGAGTTAGGGGATGGTGCCAAATACCAACATAAATTATACTTTGATGGCAATCCATCTTAATTATATTATTTAAAGCAATAACAGTCTGTTTTGCCAGCTGACAAACAATATGTTTCAAAAGATTAATAAGTATAACTGAGCTTGTACTGGATATTGAAATTGGAAAATTGATTCAGACAACACATAGATCGTTAGCTACATTTCATGATTATAAGGAAAGTAAATGAACAAAAGGTTAAGAATGTCAAATTTTTTCAGATGTACAGGAAATGAAGAACTACAACACTATCATTAATATAAGCTTTAAAACCTGGAAATCTCGAAGGCTCATTTGGTTTGATCTAAAACCAAAAGCCAAATGATTCATTTAATTTGGTTGAGAGGTCTTGAATTATTTTACTTAAAGTGGGGAGGAAATTAGAAGTATCCTTTACGTACACACCATGGAATTTGACCTGTATGTTTGTCATCAGCCACCCATGGAAAGTTGGGTCATGTGCCGATCCACCCTTTCTTCAACTGTTCATATCATGTGGTAATGTTTGTTAAGGATTCTGTGACTCATGGTAAGAAAGTGTTTGCCTACTAATCTACTCTAAGTTTAACTGTTCATACCAACCCGTAATTAGAAGATTTTTTTTTTTTTAATTCTTGGAGCTTAGAAAACTGGTTACTCAGTCATTCTTACACATATATATGTAGTCTCTTCATAAATTTACTTGGATGTTATTGTGTGCTTTTTAGGCTGTCACTATCATGCTGTTCAAAGATATATTTCTTAGACTGTGAAACATGAGAAACAGATGACAAAACATAACATAAGCTGCAACTATAAATTTGCTTATGATTCTTTTTTCAGATACATGTTTAACATAAAGATACTGCTTTGTTGGAGAAGCATAACATACTCTGTCATTATGTGTGCCCACCTGCCTTCATTTCCGGATGTTGTATTGCACATGTTTCATCTATTGAATTTGATGGCTGGCATATTCTTTAGACGTCCATATGCATTTAAAAACTCCCATACTTTCATGTGTATCAAAGATGATGCACAAGTCATAAAACACAAAGAAAGATGATGCACCACTAACCAAAAATAGTCCTGATGATGTGACTGTGAGTCCTATTGACTGGGTGTGAAGAAAATAATAGAGTTAACGCATGTGACATTATTTGTGGGTTCCATTTTGCAGGGTCGTATGTGACTCACGAGACAAACCACTTTGTCTATTTCTATTTGGACTCGAAGGCAGTGTTGCTGTTCAAATCCGGTTGAGCATGACTTGATACTACTGCTGCTTGGACATGTATGTATTCGAAAAACCAGTTGAAGCTAAATCTGGTTGTGATGCTGTATATTAGTGTGAACATATTATTGTGTTCAAATGTTATTATAATACCCTTGATTGCCTCCTATATCTACCAGTATTATGGCATTATTAACTGTTCACGCTTAAAGTTCGGTAAGTAACCTGTTTGGTCTTAGAAAGATATGAAACACATCCTGATTATGGCGTACATTGTAATTCCGAAAATGCTGAATTTGAATAACTTTATTGATGGAGTCACAGGAATGGTAGACTTTTTGGGAGTCTCATTGGTCATTTAATGTCATTTCAATTCATACAGATTGCATATGCTCTTTATAAATTGTACTGGTAGTTAATTCTGTTCATTTTTTCTTTGTACAAGGGGATTACAATTTATACCAAATGGTCAACCTATAATGGTTAATATTTTTAAGTAGATGATGACGTATAGTCTATACCCGGGTCACGAACCCGGTTAGTAAACAATACTAACAATTAAGCCCACCACGTATGGGCCGCAACTGGACTATCAGTTGCGCGGTTTGGGTCGACAAGGCCCAACCCCAAAGCTATTTCCGGAGAATATATGGAATATCTTCTAAATAAAGAAGATATATACCAAATCTCCGATGTCGGCGTACATGCCGAAGAGTAGGGAACACGAAACCTATTAGGGTTTCGTGCATATATAAAGGGCATTCCAGCCCTCGGTAAACGGTACGATCTTCAATAAACCCTAAACCATAAACTAAACCCTACGTTCGATTACTTACTCTCACGCCGGAGGATAATCGGGGGAGACAATCCCTCGATAAGCCTAACGGTGTTTGTTATTTTTCTTAGTGCGCAGGTCACATCAAGCATTAAGATTCGAATTGGTACGAGAATAGAAGCCCTATCAAGGAACGCCCAACTTTTGTATCAACAAGTGGCGCCATCCGTGGGACACTACACTAAGAATTTTGCCGAAAACTAGAATGACGAAACACGGGAGTCACAAGAGTCCGTATGGGAAGAAGGCGCAGGATGACCCACTAGGGAAGAAGCACCAAACAGATGCGCCCCCTAAGCAGACCCCTGGAACAACCAGTGTGCCTAAAAGCTTAGGAGTGTATTCAGATCAGGTCTTCCCTGCAGTGGAATCGCTTACCAAAACTACCCCCGCTATTACGACAAGTACTAGCGCGGTAGACCTGGAGCGCACTCCTTTCACCATGCCAGATGTGAACTTCAATGAACCTCCCAATGCGCCTATCCGAAACAAGGATCCTGCCTTGGAAACGGACTCCGTCGCGCTTGAAGGAGTCACTTCCGAATTAGCGCCAAGCGACTTTGTATCCCAAAACTACGAAGCCTTGACTGCGCTCATGCGAGAGGAGGCAAAGAAAAGGTCAAGCCAAAGTCTGCACGGCAGACTCAACTTTGACCCTAATCCTGACGCATCCCCACCGCGCTACCGAAAGGAAGGACGCGAGAGGGATAGCCGTAAACAACCAGTGTTCGCCAGGATTGGAAGGAAGGTTGTGGATGATGAAGCAGCCGATCTTCAACATCTGGAGGAACCTGAAGAAAGTGAGCGGCGCGCCAATGTCCACGCTAGGCTTGGCAAACGCAAAATCCAAGATAGGCTTGGGCGACGATGCTCCCCAAGTGAAAGCCCCTCAAGCTCCGACTCTGATGATAGTCGGCGCAGGCGCCACAGAGGAGCAAGCTCAGACTCTGAGGGTAGTAGACGCAAGCGTCACAAAAGAGTCCGCTCATCTTCAAGAGATTCCTCGGACAGCGAGACTGGACACTGGAAATCAAGAGGGAAATACCGCGACCAGGATGATGAAGACATGTCTCTCCCCTGGCGTCGCCAAAAGGTTGATGCGTTTACTAGGCGCATCAGTGACTTTTCTGAAAATAAGAAAAGGCGCATGCCTGCTAATGTCAAAACATATGATGGGACAGGTGATCCGGATGATCACCTAAAAATTTTCGAATCAGCAGCTACTATCGAAAATTGGCCACAGCCTGTGTGGTGCCATATGTTCAACTCCACATTAGTAGGAAACGCGCGCAACTGGTTTAGTAAGCTTCCACGTAGAAGCATTGGTGGGTTTGAAGAGTTGCGCAGAGCGTTTCGCTTAAATTTCACCCAAAGAAAGAAGTGCGCAAAAAACCCTGTCGAACTCGCTAGGGTTAAACAGCGACAAGGTGAATCCACAAGCGCTTTCATGGAACGCTTCAAGGACGAGTGCATGAAAGTCAAGGCGTGTCCAGAGATACTCAAAATATCGGGTTTTATGAATGCAATAAATAACCCAGATCTGATAAAAAAGCTAAATGATAAGGTTCCCTTAACCTTCGATGAGCTCATGAAGCGCACGAGGTCTTTTGTCCAAGGAGAAGAAGCCGCCGCGGATAGCAGAAAAAGCTATTCGAACCATAGGTCGCAAGAAGAGTCAAGGAGACAATCCAATGACCAGAGCGGCAATCGTAATAGGAGTTACCGTAATCAAGGCGGCGGAAGGGGAAACGACAAGTATACCCCATTAACAAAAACTCCAAAGGAGATATTCGCAACAGAAGGAGCAAACTTCCCGAAACCACCACCAATCCGCACCCCAGAGGATAAGCGTATAGGGAATGGTTATTGCGAATACCATGGACAGAAGGGCCACACAACTAACGAGTGCGTCCAACTGCGCCAATTGATTGAAAAGTTGGTGAAGGAAGGAAAGATGGACCACCTCGTAAAAAACATCAGAGAAGGGAAAGATAAACAAAAACCAGTGGCCAAGAAAGAGGCGCCAAGAGAAAAGGCAGATATCATCTACATGATACAGCCATGGCCGCGCGTGACAAGACAAAAAGTTAGCCAGCGTTTCTCTAAGGGAAACGAAATCTCTTTCCCCTCCCTGACCGCGAACAACGCAGTGGTGGATCCACTTACCATTGAAATACATACGGGGGGTCACGACATCCGTCGCATGTATATAGATGGGGGTGCATCCGCTAATATTATATATGAACACTGCTTCAAGAAACTGCGACCTGAGATACAGAGTCAGTTGATCCCAGCCACAGCACCGCTCACTGGCTTCACAGGAGAGAAGATATGGCCCACGGGGCAATTGCGTCTATTTGTAGAAGTTGGTGACAAACCACACTCTACGGTTACCTGGATGGATTTCATGATAATCAGATCCCCCTCTCCGTACAATGGTATCATCGGGAGACCTGGAATATCATCTATTCGCGCCGTGCCATCCACAGCGCACGGGATGCTTAAGTTCCCAGTGGAAGGAGGCATTGTCACCCTTTACAATACCACCACACCACCCAAGGAATGTAACGCTGTGACAAGTGACGTAAGTATCGTTCCAGAACAACGCGCAATCAAAGTCCCAAACCTAACGGTCGCCATTCACCCTGAATATCCGGATCAACAGGTATCTATTGGTGGGTCTCTGTCTGACAAAGGCAGGTCAGCTATATGCGCACTCTTGCAAAATAATTTGGATATTTTTGCATGGGAACCTAAGCATATGACAGGAGTGCCACGCTCCATCACGGAACATAAGCTACAAATCCGACAAGGATACCCTCCAATACGACAGAAAAAGCGCGGACAAGCTCCAGACCGCGCAAAAGCCATCCTGGAAGAAGTACATAAGCTAGTAGACGCAGGCATCATGCGTGAAGTCTACTACCATGATTGGCTCTCTAACCCAGTGATGGTAAAGAAGAGCGATGGCAGTTGGAGGATGTGCGTAGACTTTACAGATCTCAATAAAGCATGTCCACAGGACTGCTACCCGCTCCCGGAAATAGACTGGAAAATTGAGTCTCTATGTGGATATCCCTTCAAATGCTTCCTGGACGCATACAAGGGATACCACCAAATTCAAATGGCGGAAGAAGACGAAGAAAAGACGGCCTTCCACACAAGTCAAGGAGTCTACTGCTATACAAAAATGCCTTTCGGCCTAAAGAACGCAGGAGCAACATACCAAAGATTGGTAGACACTGCGTTCGAAAAGCAAGTGGGACGCAATTTGGAAGTATACGTCGATGATCTCGTCATCAAAAGCCATACAGAGGAAGAACTGGTGCGCGACATGGAGGAAACGTTCAAAACACTTAGGAGAATCAACATGAAATTGAACCCCAAGAAGTGTACGTTTGGCGCGACGGAAGGCATGTTTCTCGGGTATTTGATAGAACCCGATGGGATCAAGCCTTGTCCAGAGAAAACTCAAGCAGTCATTGACCTCCCCTCACCGCGCACACTGAAAGAAGTTCAGTCACTAAACGGCAAGCTAGCCGGACTGAACCGATTCTTATCCAAATCAGCAGACAAGTCACTTCCCCTATTCAAGACACTCAAGAAGTGCACCAAAAAGGGAGACTTCAGGTGGACTGCGGAAGCGGAAGAAGCTTTCCAACAGCTCAAGCAACACATAGCAGCGCTCCCAAAGCTTGTTGCACCCCGACCAGGGGAAGAGCTGATCATGTACCTATCTGCGACCCAAGGAGCAGTCAGCGCAGTCCTATTGACAGACAGGGACTCCGTCCAAACACCCATTTATTTTGTTAGTAAGGCGCTCAAAAAGACAGAGATCAACTACACGGCAATGGAAAAGTTGGTCCTAGCTTTAGTGTTTGCAGCGAAAAGACTGCGCAGGTACTTCCAGGCGCACCCAATCGCTGTCATCACAAACCAACCCATCAAACAAGTTATCTCGAAACCCGACGCATCGGGGCGCTTACAAAAATGGAGTGTGCTACTGGGAGAGCACAATATATCATACAGACCGCGCACTGCAATTAAAGGGCAGATATTGGCCGACTTCATCATCGAGAAGCCGGACACAGACACTCCACTTGCGACAAGCAAGGAGGAACTTCAAGAACCATGGACTCTATTTACTGATGGATCCTCATGCGTAGATGGATCAGGAGGTGGCCTTATTCTCACTAACCCAGAAGGAGTCGAATTCACCTACGCACTGCGTTTTGAATTCACAGCCACGAACAACGAGGCAGAATACGAAGCACTCCTAGCCGGGTTACGTATCGCAAGTCAAATGGGTGTACGTAACCTAGAAGTAAACGTCGATTCACGACTAGTGGCTAACCACGTGTCAGGAGAATATATAGCAAAGGAGGAACACATGATCCAATACCTCGAAAAGACCAAATCTCTGATCCAGAACTTCGATAGATTTGTCATCAAGCAGGTTCCCAGGAGTGAAAATAGGAAAGCAGATGCGCTGAGCAAGATTGCATCCACCAGTTTTGCGCATCTATCAAAACAAGTTTTGGTGGAAACCTTGAAAAACAAGTCAATCACAGAGATGGAAATATCCACGGTGGTAGAGGAGGAAAATCCTACATGGATGACACCGATCATTGACTTTATCAGCAAGGGCATACTCCCCCAAGAAAAGAAAGAAGCTCGAAGAATCCGGCGCACAGCGCAGCGATTCGAGCTCAGAGATGACGTCTTATATAGACGTTCATTCCTACAACCATGGCTTAGGTGCGTTGGACCCCTCCAGGCAGACTATGTACTTCGAGAAATCCACGAGGGCTCATGCAGCATGCACTCTGGACCACGGTCCATTGTAGCGCGCGCCCTAAGGTCTGGATACTATTGGCCAACAATGCATCGTGACGCAAGAGACTTGGTACGAAAGTGCAATGATTGCCAAGTTCACAGACCCATTCCGCGCCGACCACAGCATGAGCTAACACCTATTACATCGCCATGGCCCTTTTACAAATGGGGTATCGACATCGCTGGACCTTTTCCTATTGCCGCAGGTGGATTGAAATTCCTTATCGTGGCAATCGACTACTTTACCAAGTGGATCGAAGCAAAGGCAGTAGCGACTATAACAGGTAACCAGGTGAAAAGATTCGTGTGGGACAACATAGTATGTCGCTTCGGATTACCTGGCGAAATTATCTCAGATAACGGGAAACAATTCCGTGACAACCCGTTCAAAGATTGGTGCGAACAACTGAACATCAAGCAAAACTTTGCATCAGTAACTCACCCACAAACCAATGGCCTGGTTGAACGCGCAAATAGAAGCCTAGGTGAAGGAATAAAAGCGCGCCTGGACAGACACAAAGGAAGATGGGTAGAAGAACTATCACATGTTCTCTGGGCGCACCGAACAACCATCAAGGTTAGCAACGGGGACACCCCCTTCTCTTTGGTCTATGGGACAGAAGCTGTTATACCAGCTGAAATTGGAATGCCAACCATCCGTACTGCGGAAGTTAATGTGGCAACCAATGATGATGAGCGGCGCATAGACTTAGATCTATTGGAAGAGCGACGTGAACGCGCAGCAATACGCGAAGAGAAAGCCAAGTCGAGAATGAAAAAATACTATGATGCCAAAGTACGCAGCACTTCATTCAGACCAGGCGACTTCGTATACCGCGAAAACGACTCAAGCCGCGCAGAAGACACTGGGAAGCTAGGACCAAAGTGGGAAGGACCTTACGAGGTCATAGAGGCACTTGGCAATGGAGCGTACAAGCTACGCGACAAGGACGGAAACGAGCTACAGCGAACATGGAACGTCCGCAACCTTAAACGGTGCTATCTTTGAAGAAGGCTACGGCCCAACATGGACACTCATGCGCTTTAGAAAGTGCCCTCAATAAAGACCCATGTAATCTTAT
Organism: Artemisia tridentata subsp. tridentata; assembly: GCA_021014915.2. NCBI lineage: Eukaryota > Viridiplantae > Streptophyta > Magnoliopsida > Asterales > Asteraceae > Artemisia > Artemisia tridentata. Next base: position 135,729,903 of record CP139505.1, on the reverse strand, counting down.
TTTTTATGAATTATCTAGATAAACATTCTTTTCTCAAAACTTGCAAGTATTAATAAAACGTTATGGTTTCTAGCTAACTCCATAACACTTTTGACTTTATTGTTTGCATTTCTTATTATGTTTCAATATTGTTATATTCTTGCCTACATGGCGTGCATGCACACACTAAGACCCACGATGGCAGAAAGGATGAGTATACCTAATAAACTACTCGTTGAGTAAGAGGGTTGCAAACCCATCAACACCGGATCACGAATCCTTGTTAAACACCTTGCGATCAAGACGTTGGCGCAAGTTCCTCGCGCACCCCACGACGGATGCGCGACAGAGCACACTGTGCGCGTTTAACAACTCAGTAATCAAGACTCTTGATTCCTTAAAATACGACAAGTAAACTTACAAAAGCGCATAGACTACTATGATTAAATTTGGAAAAATTCAACACATGACTACGGTCCTTAAGGAAACTCATACACGATTATGATCCTTATTTTCTAAATACGCTTAGATACTTAAAGATATCTTCACGACAAGATGCATAAGTAATACAAGAACTACGAGTTCAAAAGCAAAAATATTTGGTAGTTATATAAACACTGAGTACAAAAGAGCAACCTATTTTATTTATAGAATACGTTCTACAAAAAGGCTTATACAAAAACAAGCTAAATGCTATACGCGCGCCTCAGCTGGCTGGGACCCCCACCCAAAGCCGTTTCCTTAGCATCCTCGAGTCGCTTAAGTAACTCGGCATCATCAAGGGAAACGGTGGCCACTGAAACAGGCACACCATCAGACCTAGGCAGATGCGCAGCGCCTATGCCGCACAGAATGGCCTTTCCCTTCACGCCCTTCTTTCTTGCGACCCTGGAAACATGAGCATTTAAAGACCTTTGCAAAGGGATCTCTTTCTCAAGACGGAAAGGATTCAGAAGGTCGCGTGGTTGAGCAAAAATGGGTACCTGCAACTGCGACACATCAGGCTTCAAGTAGAAGTCCAACTGCTGATCCGCATCATCCTGCAGATGCCTAGGAAGAGTGAGCCCCGCCATGATCACGCTGATAGGCTGATCCTGGTCACGCTCCAAGCAAGCAATATGCGGAAGCTCAACCTTCTTCAGCTCCCCCATAGCAGCGACAAGCTCAGCATGGGCATCCGCCTTGTACCCAGGTACCTCAGCAACCGGCACGGTCAGCAACTTGGCATCAGCAATCCTATGCGCGGCCAAGGTCTCACCATGTGCGATGGCGCACTCCACAACCTTTCCAAAAGGCGTGGTGACCTCAGGATGCTCTAAGGTGCACATGGCAGCTAAGCGAAGACCATGGCTGATCAACCACCTACAAAATAACACAAGTGTTAAAGAAAGAAAGACCAAAATATATACAAGTTATAACGAAGTAAGGCAGCATGTACCTGCGCTCAGCCACAGACTGAACCAAATGAGGATAGAGCTCCTCATCAAACTCGATGCTAAGTCTGCGGAGCTTCTCCTCTTGCGCCTTCAGCAAAAACTCTATTCGGTTACGGAACTCCTCAACGCTAGCAAAGTGCTTGCTCCTATTCTGTTCCAAGTACTTCAGCGCCCATAAAGAGTTACGCCTCTGACGGTCTGCAAAAGCGCGCTCCTGCTCCAACTCAGCCATCACCATGACTTTCTCATCACCCATCTTTCGCGCAGACGCCTCCGCGCACTCCAGTTTAGCCTTGGAGCTCAGCTGCTCAGCTTTAGAGCTTGCTAATTCAGCCTGCACAGACGCTAATTGCGCCTGCAGTCTGGAAACCTCCTCAGACTTGTGCACCCTTGCTTGCGCCACCAGCTCAGACTGGCGCACAGCGATGGAGGCAAGCTCCTCCATAGTAGAGTCAAACGGACTTGACTCCACTTCAAAACCCCTCGGTGAATGCGCCCCGTCCAGAGCATGACTCACCTCAGGTGGCGCACTCCCATCTAGGACGCCAGCGTCCTCCACAGGGTTTTTGCTGCAAAACACATCAAGAGACAACGTTAGTGCACGGTCAATCATACAAAAAATACTAAGGAGATGCTAAATAACGCTTACATGGGGGGAGGAGTCGAGGACACGTCTTTCTCCTTCTCAGTCTCAGTTGAAGACACGTTCTTCTCCTTCTCAGTCTCAGTCGTGGACGCACCTCCTCCAGACTTCTCAGCTTCCACACTGAGGACACGAAGAAACAAAGTTAGAATACAATATAACTTGATAAAAGTTTCTAACTAAAAATGAAGGAACTTACTCCATCTGCACTTCAGTAAAAGATGGGCCCTCCCCAGCCTCAGTTCGCGGCCTCTTTGATGGCCCTTCACCATAACCACCAGACGCTCTCTTCCGCGTCAGTAGGGAACTCTCCTCCATCTCACTGTCAGTCTCATCCAAATGGATCACCACTTCAGGAACAGGAGGCTGCGCAGTGTCAGGACTTGGCTGCACAGAAGGAGCCACAGACTGAACTGGCTCAGCTACCACCACATTAGGAGAGCCCTCAGAATCTGGGATAACCAGATCCACGACGCGCCCGGCCGTCGCCTGCAGGATAGTCTGCTCACCGTCCCCCCTAGGACGCACACCAACCGCCACGGAACGCGGATTCTCCAGCCTCACGACAGCAAACAGATCCATCTCTGCGCATCAAATAAACAAAGAAATGCAAGTTACATAAAGTATGGAAAAAGAAGAAGCGCTTACACTAATAACGACAGAAAGACGACAGAATGAGCACCCACCCGAGCCATCCGCATTCAAGAACGTGGGAACCTCTGTCTCATGCTCGAAGTAGTTGCGACTGATGCCCATATGCACCAGGAACGCCTCCGGATATGGCTTGATGGGAATACGGTTCTCATCAATGATCGCCGCATGGTCCGCGTTATACCACGACTCTGGTGGGCGCTCATCCTTCTGCAGATCGTCACGGGTGTAAAATGGAAAATGGTCGGGGAAGACGGCTTCATCAACCCAAAAGAACTTCTCCCTCCAATCCTTAAGCTTATCTACCTTCTGCGTATAGCACTGTAGTTTTCCAACGCGCTTCGAGAAGGTAACCCACCCATTTGACCACGTTGCGTGATAAAACGCGCGAAATAAGTGGAGGGTGGGGTGAATCGCCAACAAGCGACAGTTCACCTCGAAGTTAGCAATCTTCCCAGCACCAATACAATGCAACTGGGAGATGTGCAGATTGTAATAATTGAGTATGTCACTCAATAACACGGAGATGGGTACGCGATAATTCGCCCACTCGAAAAACCGCGTATATACCCCCACCTTCCCAGCAGGGAAATCCGCAATGGTGTCATTCGGACCTGGTACCTCTGGGCGCAGGCCCATAGGGATGAAGTAATCCGAGGTGAACTGAATCAGTTCATCCTCGGTTATGTCAGAATGAAAGTCATGAAGTTGCGCTACCATATTGTGAATCAGATTATGTGCGAACACGCTATTACCTTTGAATTATTGTTTTTTGAAGAAGCTTTGGAGATGTAAAAATGGCGGAAGTGTGATATTTTAACTGTGGATGTCACAGTGAATAAGCGGCGGTAGTTTATATACTTTTCCTATCCACCACCGATGATCGCCACGTGTATTCCACTAGCTCCAATCGTGTGGCTAGGATAAATGACGGGACAAGGCAAGTGGGCAACCTCTCCACTTCCCAAGGTACCCCAATTGCACTTTTTTAGACCGGATACATTACACGTGTGTTTCTGGCGGTAATTTTTTGAAAGCTTCCCGCGTACGCGTGGGGATATTTTCGATACGACTCTAGTCTAGCGTCCGCAGGTTTTACCCTGCGCACACTAGACTGGGGGGACATGATGACGTATAGTCTATACCCGGGTCACGAACCCGGTTAGTAAACAATACTAACAATTAAGCCCACCACGTATGGGCCGCAACTGGACTATCAGTTGCGCGGTTTGGGTCGACAAGGCCCAACCCCAAAGCTATTTCCGGAGAATATATGGAATATCTTCTAAATAAAGAAGATATATACCAAATCTCCGATGTCGGCGTACATGCCGAAGAGTAGGGAACACGAAACCTATTAGGGTTTCGTGCATATATAAAGGGCATTCCAGCCCTCGGTAAACGGTACGATCTTCAATAAACCCTAAACCATAAACTAAACCCTACGTTCGATTACTTACTCTCACGCCGGAGGATAATCGGGGGAGACAATCCCTCGATAAGCCTAACGGTGTTTGTTATTTTTCTTAGTGCGCAGGTCACATCAAGCATTAAGATTCGAATTGGTACGAGAATAGAAGCCCTATCAAGGAACGCCCAACTTTTGTATCAACATTTTTAAGTAGAACATCTTAGAAGCTTGCTACAATGTGGCTGCTTACATGTTTGATGGTTCTTCGTGACTTGATACCAACTTGATTAATCTAATGGTAAGATCGACTACTTGGCTTGCAAACTTCAATCAAACACATGTTCTGAATGTCTAATTTGGCGAATCAACGAGAAATCTGGTTATCCGACACAAAATTTATACTTTTACACATTCATTAATTCATATTCAGAAAAAAGTCACACAAAGAGTTGATCGAACATCATGAATTGAACATGAGACGTATTTTTTTATTTTTTATTTTTATTACAGAATCTCAATCATTCACAACTCAATGACCCATTTAGGATAACTAGCGGAACACCCATGCATAGCGCTAGAGGTTTACAGTGGCAATAGTTATAGCTGCGAATTTATGATTAGGCATTTTGTGTTGCATTTATGCATGCAACGGAAAACAATCAAAATTTTAATAGTATTAATTGTGTATAATTAATTTTAAAATGTTGAAGAAAGGTTATGGAGCAATAGAAGCAGTTATTAATTTTAAAATGCTGAAAAAAAGTGTAAAGCATTAAAAACAAATTAATTTTAGAAAGTTAAAAACCATTTCAAATTGTAAAAGGGTATTATGGTAAAATAAGATTTCTTATTTGAGTGTGTTTAAGCAAAGTTAAAGAAAAGACTAGTGTATGATCTGAAATGACATCAAGATACATTGAGAGGAGGATTTAATTTTTATTGCCACTTGCTAAATAATTTTATCAACATATTATTTTCTTTTCTTAATAGCAAAAAACAATCTGTCAGATGACATAATATCTGATTACTACCTTATTACTGTATTATTTTTTCTCATAACCCAATCTTTTTCTCATAACAAGAAGACTAGTGTATGATCTGAAATGACATCAAGATACATTGAGAGGAGGATTTAATTTTTATTGCCACTTGCTAAATAATTTTATCAACATATTATTTTCTTTTCTTAATAGCAAAAAACAATCTGTCAGATGACATAATATCTGATTACTACCTTATTATTATTTTTTCTCATAACCCAATTTTTTTAAGAGCTTGGTATATGTCGCTTTTAACAGATGGTTACATCAGTTGATTTATGAATCAAAACATGTCAACATCATTTACGAAGATAAAATAGCAAACGTCATTTACTTGTCTGTAAACTTTTCTCAAGATAAATTGCAAGTCAAGCATTGCTTCGCTTAAATATATTTATTGGATTAACTTGGCGTCTACTAACACAACTGACAATGTTATTTGTCTTCTTTAAAGCTGGTACTTCAAAGCTTTGTTACATTTTTTGAAAATTTGAATGTATTAAAAGTTATTGCTAACAAGAAGAGTTCGAAAGATGCAAACTAGATAACAAAAGGATGAGTTTTGTTTAATTTTCACATTATTTAATCAAATGGCACGCGGTTTTGATATATATTAAACAGTAAAAGGTAATTATGAAATGGTTCAACAGAATTAAGTGAGAAAAATAATTAATTTGAGAAGTGTGAGAAGTAATGTTAGCAACACATCTTTACTACTTTATAATGCATTTAGGATATTTTCTTAAAGGGTCTTTCTAACATGTGCCCTAGGGCACATGTTAAGTACACAAAAGGACAAAAAAAAAGGTACAAAAAGTACAAAAAAATACTTAGGCCCACATGTACTTTTTGTACTTTTTGTACTTCTTTTTTTGTCCTTTTGTGTACTTATCATGTGCCCTTAGGGCACATGTTAGAAAAATCCTTTCTTAAATGACAAGACTTAAAATTCAGACTTTTTAACTTGCTTATTATAGAAATACTTGTACTAATTTTGCACTCAATCCATACATATATGTTGCAACTGAAAATTTAAGAGTCTTTATGTGAAATTAAATTACAAGTCCATTTGTTCAAATGTAGAAGTAATTTAATATATCATTGTAATATCTAATAATTATTAAAAACTTGTAACCACTAAAAATCACTAATGATTATTATTATTATTATTATTATTTTACCAAAACCTACTATCCTAACACCTAATTACCAAAATTGACACTTTATTTTCCATTTACCAAAATCTACTTAGAGAGCAAATTGTGTTTGCTATATCCTCAAGACCCCAACTTTGCTCTCCATGTGGGCCCTAGCTCTTTTTAATAAACAAACCCGGCGTGCAAATTCTTTGCTCTCCACCCCTTATTTGCGCTCCACTATTAAAAAAAAAAATGGAAACGTATAGATATTAATTGGCATATAGGTACCCTCTTTAATTTTCATCTACCACTTTGCTCATCCCCTCTTCATCCCTAATTTGTTTATTCCATTTTCCCCACCGAATAAATTGAAAGGAAGCGCAAATTAGGAGGGAGAGCAATCTATTGACCTTTCTTTTAAATAAATGCGATGTGTACATTATTAAAGTTGAGCCGAAGTGCAAAATAGGAGGGAGAGCAACAACATTTGCGCTCCAGCATGCAAATTATGAAGGAGAGCAACAACATTTGCGCTCTGGCGTAACGTGTAACTTTTCTAGCCTTTCTTTTAAATAAATGTTTCGTGCAAAGAAGAAAAGTGAAGCGCAAAATATTAAGGAGAGCAAGCAAATTTGCGCTCCGTGGACACGTGTCATGTTACTAGCCATTCTTTTAATAAATGTGGCGAGCAAAAGTCCCGGAGTGCAAACAAATTTACGCTCCGTGTTCAGGTGTCAGCTTCAGCTTTGTTTTTATTTTGCTAAAAGTATACGTGTCATCATCTAACCAATGGCGTGCAAATTTTATGGGCGAGCAAACCATTTTTGATCGTATAGTCGATTTTGGTATGGTAACTTGGTTTTCAATGGTTCATTTTGGTGAAACGAATATCTATGTGTCTCATATGAAAATTTTCTCTATTAAAAATGTGTAACCGCATTCATCATATAAATCTACACAAACCATTTCATATCGGTAACATACAAATGTTTTTTAATTCTTTGCCAGGAGAATCATTGCAACAAAAAAAAAAAAAAAAAATCAAACGATCTTCATCGGTCCAAAAGAAAAGAAAAACAAAACGTAAATGTTGATGCAAATAATGTTCTAAAAACGTTATTCAAATCTTTCGATAACTTCCCGTTTTGAGGATGACAAAATGTGAAAACATGTTACGTTAAAATTAACGTAAACAAGTTTTTAATCGAAAGTTCTCGTTTCTACGCAAATCACTCTAGGTATGCACAAGCAAATTTACAACTTGACAAATGATCAAAGAAGTGAATTTGTGTTTTAGACATCACATTTTTATGTGACAAAACATTTCTTTCAAAAATATACTTTACAAATTATTTTTGAATAATTAAGAAATGTTTTATTGGAAAAATAAGTTCAAAAATTATAACAGCTATTTTCCCCCCCAAAATCAGCTCCCAACTTCCCCAAATAAGTTTTCACCAAAAAAGACAAAAAATGAGCGTTTTTGTCTGGCACGGTACCACTAAATTTAGTGGTGCCGTGTGTGGTTTAGTGGTATCGTGTCCCTGTAACGGCCAGATTTTTTCTGCCTATAAATACCAGCCCACTTCACAGATTTTGGGCATCCTTTTTCACACAGAACTTTCTGAGTTCAATACCCTTATCACATTTTCTCTTCTTGATCATTTAGTTTAGTTTTTCTTTTGTTTAAGAGTGATCCAATCATCCCTCCAAGAGATCCTCTTCATTCCTCTTCAAGTGCAAGAGAATAACACAAGGTATCCAAGTTGATACAAAGTGTTGTAGTTTTAGTTAGAGCACTTGTAACATTTGTTACACACTTGATTGTATCATAGTATACATCAAGATCATTTTTCTTTTCAGAGTTGTGAGTGAAGATCATTGTGATCTTATAGAGATATTGAATATCTCTTGTAGCCATTGGACTTGTGTGTTGATCAAGATTGATCAAGGGTTGATAGGATAGATTGAGTCAAGTGAGGGTTGATCATTGTGATCGTGTCGAGATCTTAAAGATCTCTTGAAGCTTGTGAGCTAGTGTGTTGATCAAGTGGATCATAGGTAGATCGGGTAGATCGAGTCTTGTGTGATTGTGTGAAGTAGAAAGGATCAAGTAGATCGTGGTAGATTGGTGTTAGCTAAGATTAGCACTCGACATTTAGCTTAGTGTCGGAAATAGGATAAGCGACGTGTACGGTTTTCTCCGCCTGAAGGGAGGTTGTTGACATAGTGCTTGAAACTCTTGAGTGTGGTACTTGGGGAGTGGAGTAGGGCGAAGAAGAGCTTCGTAGCCGAACCACTATAAATCCCTTTGTATCAGTTTGATCTTTCCATCTCTTTACTTTACTTTCATTACTTTTATTAGTTAGTATAGTTTAGAGTTCATATTGGTGTTGATTGCTTTCACATAAGAATCGAATCAAAGTTTTTCAAAGCAAAGTTTTTAAGAAGATTTAAAAACCGGTAAAACTATTCAACCTCCCATTCTAGTTTTCCACAATAAACCAACACACAACAAAAACTAACCACAAGCTTAGCATAACCCCATATAACCTCAGATCTGTTTCAATCTTCATCGGTCAAAGTAAAAAAAAAAAAAGAAAAAAAAAGAAAAAAAAAAGCACCACAACAAGATTTGAACCACGTCTAACACTATGACCAACAACCAACTTCGAAAAACCTATCCTAATCTATCTCCACAACTTCCAACCACCACACCACAGATTCACACTAACAAAAACATAAACGAAAAATACAAACCAAGTAAAAAGATCTCACTGTGTTAAGTAACAAGATGAAACGATCTTTATAGATCTTACAAACACTCATCATAGATCTATAAGAAGTTATACTTCTTTTTAATATACGAAAGGTATTAAAAAAATAACAACTTTTATCAGTCAATTTTAAAAATAACAAGCTAACTTGATATCTAGGTACAACCAGGACATCATTAATAACCAATTTATCAGTCAATTTTAAACTCCCAACATGGGTTACCTTAGCTTTGGTACCATTAGGATGACCAACAGTCATATTTAGGTTAGATACATCAACCACATTAAACATTGGTAGGTTTTGATCGATACACTGTTAAGGTGGTTAAACCTTTGTGACTTTGTGTATATGATATATTTGAGTTAATATGATTAATTATGCGGAATCTACTTAATCACACTTAGAATGTTATTTGTATTATGGAAATGGAAAGTAATGCTTTAGTAACAAACAATGAACATGCAATGTTAACACCAAACGATTCAATATTATTAAGATAATAATACGAGTGATCTTTTCTTATCACTAGGGTTACAACCTTGAATCTTATGTTTCTATATCTTGTGATATTGTTTGTGTTTGTTCTTGAGATATATATATATATATTAAGCACTATCTTTTTTTTAACGCACTTATATCTCTAGTCTAAGATCTTTCTTTTATATATCAAGAAAGATCTTTACAATAATGTTAAGTCTTGTCGAACAACTTGCTAGCTTATCTTATGTGTGTCAGTAACTAAGATACAACATGTATCTATGTTTACAACTTGTTCTGTGAGTATAAGATAAGGACTGAGCACATGGGGTAAGATATTATCTACCGTGTATAATTGACTTTAGTCAACCAGACTTAACGATAGAAGAGCAGACTTAATTCTGTATTCACCAGAATTAACACTAGCAGACTTAATCTTCAACGACCAGACTTAATCAGGTAGCAGACTTAACCAGGATTAACACTAGCAGACTTAACCACCAGACTTAATCACTTAGAGAATTTCCCGATACTTAATCTTCAGAATATTTAATTCCCAACAATCCTCCCCTAAACATGTGAATCCATTTCAACATGTTTTCTGAATTAAATGAGGAATTGTGAAGATCTTTCAAACACTTCATAGTCAGACCCTTGGACTGAACTTTCTTCTATTCTGAAAGGTTAATATCTAACTCAGTAACTCATCTGCTTTCTGATCTTTGAATTCAACAATATCAATACACATCTTCAGGCTTCATTCATTGACCTAAAAGATGGTGCAATTTCCTTGGATGGAGGAATTATAAAAGGCAATGGTGCTGTGTATCTTGGATGCTTGTTTCAACAAGTGAAATCATCTATCAGCATGCCTTTGCAAGTGATGAACAAACGTAGTGAACTAAAATTGAAACTGAAAGCTTTATTCGTTTGACCTAGATAGAACTTTCTCCTTTGGAATGCTTCATCCCTTTTGAATATATATAATACTCCAGAATCAGCTTTATTCTTGTCATTTTCAACTTCCATATCATCATCTTGTATGCTCTTGTCTTTTCCTCCCTTTCACTGGTTAATCTTCCTTGGGCTTTATTTCCTCCCCTGAGATGTTTCCTCCCCTGAGATGCAAATAACATTTCCTCCCCTGTTTGGAAGATCTCTCACAATGTATCAAAATATTTCTCTCCCCATCATCTGAGCTATCAATTAAAACTTGTTATCAGACAATGTTGTACATGTAGCCATCAATTCCTTAAGAGTTTAATTTGCTGCCCTCATCACTTCTAGGTGTTTTAACTCCTATGAGAGGTGATTCATGGGGCAATAACTCACAATCCATCATTTGATGGTTTTCTGAGTCATTTTGTATTCCAAAAATCCTTTTAAGAAATTTTTTGACTTTTAGCAGTATGCATATGATTTTATTATGAAAAATCATACTGCTTTCAACCATTTTGAAGGGATTAAGTGTATAACAGACACTTAATCAAAATATCGATTTAAAGCAACCTCTGGTTGTGTGAGAACCAATGTTTTCAGTTATAAATAACTGCCTGTGTAAAGATAAACCTATTCAAAAGGCTTTCTTGACAGGGTTTCCAGCTCATAGCAATTGTTGCCTCTAACACAAGTGTTAGATTCACTTTTACTAGCTGTTCTTTCTATCAGATGTCCTTAGACTTGCTCATTATACTTAAAAGTATAAAATGATAGAAAGTGAGTTGAATCAGTTACTTTCTGATCAACTAAGTCCTCAATTCAATGTGAAATATGATAACCAGGTTTCAAGAAAGATGTTTTAAATAATTAATTAACTTAGGTGTGAACCTTTGTTAAGAATTCCCAAACTCAGTCCATCATAAACCTGTTATGGCAGCAACTAGAACACACTCTGCTGCTTCCATTTCACTTGAAATTTCCTTTGTGCTCAAATGATCATACCTGAAATAGTTAGTTTAAAACCAAGAGAACAAAGTACAAAGTACTTGTCTTGCATTAGAATAAGCATAGAACTAACTGTATGAACAACACAATTTAAATTTGTACAAACAGCACAAACTTTTGTAATAGCAGTATTAACTGACAAAGCTAGCTGTACAAACAAAAATTTATATACAAAAACACATTAGATTGAAAAATTCAAAGATTAAGCATTCCAATACTTGCTACCAAGTACTGAAATCTTCCAACATCAAAAGCTTTTGTTAGCAGATCTGCAAAGTTGAATTGTGAAGCAATTTTAAGAACTTGAATTAATCTTTTCTCATTGCAGTCTCTTATAAAGTGATGTCTAATTTCAATGTGTTTTGTTTTAGAATGTTGTACTGGATTTTTGATAATGCAAATTGTACTACTATTATCAATATGAATAACAGTGTTCATGAAATTATACCCATAGTCAAGAAGTTGGTTTTGAAGCCATAAGACTTGAGCACAGCAACTTGCAGCAGCTACATATTCAGCTTCAGTTGTTGAAGTAGCCACAATTGTTTGCTTTTTACACTGCCATGAGATAAGTCTACACTCAAGGAATTAACATCCTCCAGTTGTTGACTTTCTGTCCAAGCTAGCACCAGCATAATCACTGATGAACTCAAATAAGTACATTTTATTACTATCATTTATCCTAATTATTTGACTTGTTTTATTATATTATGTATGAGGATTGATACTTAATCGTTTACTTTTGTAATTCTCAGGTAAAAACAAGCATTTGGTGAAACTTGGCGATTTTGGACTTATTATGGAGCAAAACATGCAAGAAGTTAAGAGTCTACTGAAATGTACAAGATTAAGACAAATCTGCTCCAGATGCGCCGCATCTCACTCATTACATACGGCGCATCACTATCAATATTTCACCAGATACGATCCAAGATACAAGAGGACATGCGCCGCATCTACTTATGGAGTTACGCCGCATCTTCTGGCGGTGTACGAATATTCCTGAATATTATAATCTTGGACCCCACGCGAAGTTAAGTCAATGCGCCGCATCTACTTACTAGATGCGCCGCATCTTACCCTCAGACAGAAACTATAAATACCCCAAGACCAGACGAATTCGAGGCATATATTATTATATCCGAAGACCGAAGTACAGAAACCTAGGACGAATTCAGTCGATTAAGGCAGCACAAGACACACCCAAACGAAGATACAAGAGCTGTAAGAAGGTGCTGCATGTGTTTAATTCATTAAGTAGTTTTGTTTTATTGTGTTAGTAAACTTTAATTCATCAAGATTGGTGGCTTGTGTAATGTGACAACGGAAAGATTGCACTCCCTTAAAACTGCTTTCTCATTAATTAAAGTTTATATGTTGATGTCTTTGGTGACTTTTATTAGTGCATTGATAACCTCTGTGTCTAGCTGAGCGTTGATCGGGTCGCCATGCCTCTGCCCTCGCCTATTTATTAGATCGCCTATGCATTCTATCGTCTGTAGAAAAGTAGGAAGAAAGATAAATAGGATAGTCATAAGTAATCATTAAGGGTTTACTCGCCGATAAGATTAGAACCAACGAGAAAGGACTTAATCTCGGTGCGTTGCATCGAACTATACACTTCATATAAAACTAGCAATAAAACAAGTGACAAGCTACTTAACTATCAGGACAGGCTTCTTATTGTCTCAAGTATTTATCTATGTACGTGTGTGTGATGCGTGGGTTTTGCAACCTTACAACAGGTTTTACCTCTCGAGGGATCTCAAGAGGCTTACAACCCCACCAGGCAGTGTACCTGACCGATGTAGTATAGTGTAGTGGTAAGTACGGGGGATTGATCGTTCTCCACAGGGAATAGTGTTCGTTAGGTATGAAAAGCTACTCTAATTAGGTCTAAGGGTTGAGGAAGATTCTTTTTATGTTTTTATATTTTTATGAAAGCAAGTAAAATCTCGGGTTTTGAAGGAGTGGGCGGAATTAGTTGCTAGTCAACTAACCCAAATTACTACAAATGCAAATAAAATAAAATAACAAAAATGAAAAGTGGTGAGAAACTTATGTGTGGAGAAATGTGTTTACTTAGATTTCCTTACTCCCTAACTATCTTTTACCGGTTAATTAGTGTGTATTAGTCGCGTGGATGACGGGTGTATTCCTTAATACCATTCGTGGGGTGGCGTACTTACTTCCCCAAACTCTACAAGCTCCTACTTCACTCCTATGTCGAGCCGGCTAGGAAGCTCCTAACATGGGATCACTAGAATTCGCTTGTGCATTAAATACAACCATAAAAACCTTTAGTACGCGTTTGGTTCATGTTTCTTAAGACGTTCAAGCAAGTTACCGAATAGGAAGTTAGCCAGTTTTCTTAAGCCTAACATAGATAAACAATCATCCAATACAACTAACAACACACTAACAACCAATAATCAATAGCTAGGTTTCATTAGATCTAAGCAAACACAAGATAAAATTAGCCTAACATGTTAAACAAAAGACAAGCATAAGATAGAATCAAACAACACATAGACATATTGAATGATTAATTGATAACTTATCTTTCAATGAAACATGGAAGATCTCAAGGCAAGAAGCCCTGAAAAAGTAGCTAAAATCGTCTTAGGGTTTTATCCCAAAATTCCACACACTAAGCTCTCCTTTTTGACAAAAAATTAGAAAACTATATATAGACTTTGACATCTGACGGCGTCACCTTATGCATTGTGACGCCGTCACCTCGCCGCTTTTAGGGTTCCCGGGTGACCTTCTTGACGCCGTCCCTCTTTAGCTCTTCAAAAATCCATTCTGGCTTATCAAGGCTTGACGCCGTCGGACCTATAACGTGACGCCGTCCCTCTTTGATTTAAGCCGTGACGCCCTTGATTTAGTTAAAGCGTGACGCCGTCAGAATTCTCATGCAAACTCACTGGCCCGTCATGAGTAAATTTCACATCCAACTTTTCTTGCCAAGGCATGACGCCGTCTGGAGTTAATGTTGACGCCGTCAAAGGTGACTTTCAGCACAATTTTGAGACTTTGCCGTTTTCTTCACTTTTATGCTCCAAAAACGTCCAAAATGCCTCCTTTTCCAGATTTCTCCTCAAAAGTACCTAAAATGACAAAAGGAACGATTTAGGGCAATATTTGATCAAATAAATACGATTTCGGGCTTAAATGACCCCTTAAAAGCGGTACACTTTTCGCCTCATCAAATACCCTTACACTTGAGATTTGCTTGTCCTCAAGCAAATGCGCTTTTATTCTAATCAAAATACAAGTTAGGGGTCATTTAATGCAAACATAAAAGTAATTACAACAAATAATCGTTCCACTTCAATCATAATAAGCACGGAGATTACATACTAGCACCTCACAAGTAGTGTTTAGATACTCACATCTCTCAAGTGTCATCAAAATAAATCTCATAAATGAAAACGGAAAATATCTCTCACTACCTGTCATAGCAAATAGATTACCATAGGCTTGGGAAAGGATCGAAAACCTCCTCCACTAGGCGTAAGCACCTAAGATAAACTATCAAAGAGGGCTTTTAAATGGGTTATAATGTTAGGTGTAGGGAAAAGGAAAACACGGTTTGGTTGGATAAGGGATATTTTACTGGTGGCGAGTTAAAGATCTTGATCAATTACATGTACTATACAATGTTGCTAAGCCAAGACTAGACTCGATCTTAAGCTAGAAACAAAATAACATAAACATAAAATAAACATAAAATAAAACGGGATGGTAGTCCGTATGTTTTTTCTATTTTTCTTTTTCTCATTTTTTTTGTATTTTTCTTGATTTTTTCGATTTTTTTTTTTTTTTTTTTTTTTTTTTTTTTTTTTTTTTTTTTTTTTTTTTGACATACACTTTTACCCTACCATCCAAAATAATACATCATAGGGGCATTGCATCCCCTTACACTTGAACTTTTATATAACTTTACAAATAACTATTCTAATGACTCGAATTAAGATAATTGAAAAACTTGGAGTACTTTTAAAACATTTAGCACATATGGGGGTAATAAATGATGTTCTTCCCCATTACTCCATTACACTAGTACTTTACCCATGAGTCCCAATCGTCCCAAAACAATATGTACAAGGATATGACTCGACTTAGCAACCATGTAATCAATTAGATAATTAACTTGGGTTTAAACAAATGTTGTCACAATAATGCACTAAAGATGAGTGCATACAAGGTAGGCTAAGGCGATTTGGGTGTACATTTAAGTGGGGTGTAACAAATTCTTCCTTTAAGTAAAATGCTTAAAGGTCGAAACGAAAAGATAGGCTCTGAGGGGTGTACTAGGGGTATCGTGTACTAAAAATGAGTACAACGCAAAGGGTGTGGGAGAATTACTTGACCAATGTAGCCAAAGTAATTATAACAAAAACACAGGTGTAAAACATGGGTTAATCCTAATGCCTCTTATCATGTAGTAAATCTAACTACACGAATGTAGTCTCACTTGTGGCCTTGGAATGGTCCTAACGCAAGTTCTAGAATCTAAGTGCTACCGGTACACACATCATAGCATAAATGCTTTTCCTACCAATTCTAGGGGCGAACCTCACATATTTGGGGGTGGAAAATTTTTTAGTGGTACGGTTTTTGTGCTAGTCATATAACTCCTATCCGTGAGACGCTCATTAAGATCAAAGTTTTACTCCTATATGTTGTAAAAAATTTTAAATTTGGCACTAAAATTACCTTAACAAGTATTTCTCTCAGTTTTATTACACATCTACTATTAAACAAACAAAAATCAAGCGCAATTGTATTCTCTAAAATCGTACTTTTACCCTCCCCTTACACTTAAGATGAACATTGTCCCCAATGTTCAAATAACAAGATGTAAAAGCATAAAGTAAAAGAATGAAATCAAATACTCCCCTGATTCGCTCGTTGGATAATGAAATTACACGGTTAGATCTTCTTCCAAAGAGAATGTTGAAGCTCCATGACTAATGCATCGCCATAAGCTTGATTCAAAACATTTCCTTGTCCAAAATAACCTGTTGAACCTGAGAAAACAAACACGAAAACCTGCATAACATCGGCGGGATAAAATCTATATATAAGGATATAATGCTTGTGGAATGATAACTTTGCAGATTCCTGGAGATTATAAGTTGGAGATTTTAATAAAAACTTTTTTAAAAACAAAAATTTCAAAAATTTCTGAAAATTAAATCTGACGCCGTCAGGTTATAACCCCTGACGCCGTCAGAAATGACCTGACAAAAATTTTCATTTTAAGTTTCCGGAAAATTTCTGGAAAAACCTTTACCTTACTTCCTGGAAATCCTGCAAAACATCATTATGACTCGATACAAGCATTTGACTCAAACACACACTAATATGTATGCTAATTTATTATTATTACGATTCATGTTCATATGTGTTCTAATAAACCAATTTGACTTTCCCTTACACTTATCTTTTGCAAAATACCTTTATATGTAGTTAAGACGAAGTTAAAAACAAAATAAAGCATTTTCACAAATTAGTTTTTGAACATGAATCAATACTAATAAAAATTAAACACACATACGGAAACAAATAAAAATAAACAAACAAACAAATAAACACACAAAGCAAATAAAGCATGGGCTGCCTCCCAAGAGCGCTTGTTTTTGTTCGAGTCACGAGCCTGACTCTACCCTTATTTAATGGATAAAGGAGAGGTTTTTTCTACACTTAGGATTAAGTGCGGGTGATAGTAGCGATACACACCATCTGGGTGAAAGTATGCCACGTGAGGAAAGAGTGACGGATGAATTATATACTCAAAGGGGTGTGCTCCTTTCATCATAACCTTACCTAGTTCTCTTTGGTCAATGGGTGAATTAAAGTTTTCTCCTAAAAAGGGATCATCTTCTATCAACTTCGAGAGATTCCTAGTTGGGAATCCATCTTGACCTAATAAACCCGGTTTAAACCCATAGTGTTTCTTGTGATTAATCATGAATGGGTGATGTAAGTATGAAAGGTTATGGTTCACTCCTATGTCAGCTTTCTCTCTACAAGGCTTAGAGTCTACTACCTTAATCTTAACATTGCCCAGACTATATGGTTTGATGGGTGAATCAGGACCTATTTTAATTCCTAACTTTTCATCCAAGGATGGAAAATTGGGTAAGGGTCTCGGTTGAGGCTCCGGTTCATCAAAACTAGGAACTTCCATAGAACTAAAAGAAAGGTTGTGACTACAAGTATTCAAACCTATTTCTTCTAGTTGTGTTTGGTTCAAAGGTTCTACCTCTATTGGGGTTCCTATAGTCTCTTCTACTTCTTCCGGGTAAGTCACCGGTGGTGTGTATGCCTCGAATGATGGTAGGACTTGTGGGGTACTTGGTAGGTTTGTGTTATTTACCTCATCCTTCCTTGTCTCTATATCAATTATATCCACATCATGTGTTTTAGTAGAATCTAACCCAAACATGTTCCTAAGTATCTCAAATCCTTCTCTAGCCATTTCAAGTTCTAAGTCCGATTCATAAGAATCTTCCCCGATAACATGATTACTATGTTCAATTTGCCTAAAGGATTCATCATGTGTTCCTTGAGATTCAAAGTCATTGATCATAAAACCTAGGTCTTTTTGCTCAATATGCTCATGCTCGGCTAAATCCTCCCCAATTGTTTCCTCAAGTTGTGATGTATACGAACCCATTAATTCATTAAACTTATGGTTCACGGTTAGGAGGCTTTCCTCAAAATTTTTCCAAAGGGTTTCACTAAAAGGAGTTGATCCTAACAATGATTGTTTAATAGAAGCCGCACATGCACATAATTCATCAAACCTATCAAATTTTACACCCATCTCCTCTTGTATATATCTAAGATCACTTAAAAATTCATTGGAACAACAGGAAGCAAATCTATCCGTGTAAAGTAATTGTTCCTCTATTGTTAATGATCTAAATGGAATTTCATCCGCCATGGTGACAAATGAAAATGGTTTTACAAACAAAGGGCACAAAGAAAAAGATAGACTAAAGAAAACCTAGAAAAATAAAATAAAAATCTCACTAGAAAGGAATCTAGTGAGTAGACCTAATAGAAATAAAAATTCAACCTAAACAATAACTATTCCCCGGCAGCGGCGCCAAAAACTTGATGCGTGGGTTTTGCAACCTTACAACAGGTTTTACCTCTCAAGGGATCTCAAGAGGCTTACAACCCCACCAGGCAGTGTACCTGACCGATGTAGTATAGTGTAGTGGTAAGTACGGGGGATTGATCGTTCTCCACAGGGAATAGTGTTCGTTAGGTATGAAAAGCTACTCTAATTAGGTCTAAGGGTTGAGGAAGATTCTTTTTATGTTTTTATATTTTTATGAAAGCAAGTAAAATCTCGGGTTTTGAAGGAGTGGGCGGAATTAGTTGCTAGTCAACTAACCCAAATTACTACGAATGCAAATAAAATAAAATAACAAAAATGAAAAGTGGTGAGAAACTTATGTGTGGAGAAATGTGTTTACTTAGATTTCCTTACTCCCTAACTATCTTTTACCGGTTAATTAGTGTGTATTAGTCGCGTGGATGACGGGTGTATTCCTTAATACCATTCGTGGGGTGGCGTACTTACTTCCCCAAACTCTACAAGCTCCTACTTCACTCCTATGTCGAGCCGGCTAGGAAGCTCCTAACATGGGATCACTAGAATTCGCTTGTGCATTAAATACAACCATAAAAACCTTTAGTACGCGTTTGGTTCATGTTTCTTAAGACGTTCAAGCAAGTTACCGAATAGGAAGTTAGCCAGTTTTCTTAAGCCTAACATAGATAAACAATCATCCAATACAACTAACAACACACTAACAACCAATAATCAATAGCTAGGTTTCATTAGATCTAAGCAAACACAAGATAAAATTAGCCTAACATGTTAAACAAAAGACAAGCATAAGATAGAATCAAACAACACATAGACATATTGAATGATTAATTGATAACTTATCTTTCAATGAAACATGGAAGATCTCAAGGCAAGAAGCCCTGAAAAAGTAGCTAAAATCGTCTTAGGGTTTTATCCCAAAATTCCACACACTAAGCTCTCCTTTTTGACAAAAAATTAGAAAACTATATATAGACTTTGACATCTGACGGCGTCACCTTATGCATTGTGACGCCGTCACCTCGCCGCTTTTAGGGTTCCCGGGTGACCTTCTTGACGCCGTCCCTCTTTAGCTCTTCAAAAATCCATTCTGGCTTATCAAGGCTTGACGCCGTCGGACCTATAACGTGACGCCGTCCCTCTTTGATTTAAGCCGTGACGCCCTTGATTTAGTTAAAGCGTGACGCCGTCAGAATTCTCATGCAAACTCACTGGCCCGTCATGAGTAAATTTCACATCCAACTTTTCTTGCCAAGGCATGACGCCGTCTGGAGTTAATGTTGACGCCGTCAAAGGTGACTTTCAGCACAATTTTGAGACTTTGCCGTTTTCTTCACTTTTATGCTCCAAAAACGTCCAAAATGCCTCCTTTTCCAGATTTCTCCTCAAAAGTACCTAAAATGACAAAAGGAACGATTTAGGGCAATATTTGATCAAATAAATACGATTTCGGGCTTAAATGACCCCTTAAAAGCGGTACACTTTTCGCCTCATCAGTGTGCTAATCGCTGATTCGTGCTTATTGGTTTAGTTTATTATTTAATTGCAACCAAATCGTGCCAGTCTCTCAGGCTGAACCCCCTTGCGATAGATTAGGTTGTATAGCTAACTTAAGATATTAAAATACTGATTAGAATAACTAGATAATACGTTCCACTCTTAGTGATCGACACTCTACTTACCATTATATTCATACTGACCGGGTACACTGCTCGTTAAAGTGTGTGTTTTATTGATAAGTCGGCTAAATATAAATTTAAAACTTGAGTAGGCATTAATACTGCTAAACCGCAACGACATACACGCGCATCAATCACTATCCGAAAATGCTACCAAGTCAAAAGGCGATTCCCTTGAATACCATAGACCCAACCTAGGTTGACCCTAGAGATATCTAAAAATCCTCTTGACTGCAGTTAAATGAGAAATCTTTGGAGTTACTTGAAATCTTGCACAAGCACAAACAGAGAACATGATGTCAGGTCTTGATGATGTGAGATACATCAAAGATCCTATCATAGATCTGTATGTGTGTACATCCACATTTTCTCCAT
Organism: Artemisia tridentata subsp. tridentata; assembly: GCA_021014915.2. Classification (NCBI taxonomy): domain Eukaryota; kingdom Viridiplantae; phylum Streptophyta; class Magnoliopsida; order Asterales; family Asteraceae; genus Artemisia; species Artemisia tridentata. Next base: position 135,709,213 of record CP139505.1, on the reverse strand, counting down.
CTAAATCTTTTGGAAGTTGTTTCTCAGAATCCATTGGTGTGCTTGCCATTTTTGAATCAGCAAAGTTGAACTTCCTAAGTATCTCAACAACATATTTATCTTGACTAATAAATATGCCTTCATATGACTGTTTAACTTGCAAACCCAAAAAGAATGTAAGTTCCCCCATGGAACTCATCTGAAACTTATCATGCATAAGCTTCTCAAACTCCGAACACATCTCCTTCCTTGTAAATCCAAAGATAATGTCATCCACATACACCTGCACTAACAGAAGATCCTTCTTGTGCTGTTTGATGAAAAGTGTCTGATCAATCTTTCCTCTTTGAAATCCATTCTCTTTTAAATAGGAAGCCAATGTTTCATACCAAGCTCTAGGTGCCTAATGAAGGCCATAAAGAGCTTTTACAACTCTGTACACTTTGTCTGGATGGTCAGGATCAATGAATCCTGGAGGTTGTGAGACATACACCTTTTCTTCAATTGTGCCATATAAAAATGCACTCTTGACATCCATTTGGTAAACTGTGAAGCCTAAAAATGAAGCATAAGCTAAGAAAATCCTAATTGCCTCAAGTCTTGCTACTGGAGCAAAAACTTCATCATAGTCTATACCTTCTTGTTGTGTGTACCCTTGGGCTACTAATCTAGCCTTATTCCTAATCACTATTCCCCTTTCATCCCTTTTATTCTTGAAAACCCATCTAGTGCCAATTACCTTTGCATCCTTAGGTAAATCAACTAGCACCCAAACTTTCTGAATCTTGAACTGAAGAAGCTCCTCTTGCATAGCTTCTACCCAGCTAGAATCATCTAAGGCTTTCAGAATGTTCTTTGGTTCACCTTGTGAGAGAAACATACAAACAAGCAAGAGTTTGAAAACTCTTGCTGTTTTGAAGCATAAAGGGCATCAAGAAGCCCTTGTTGGTCTGAAGACTTTAGTTGTTGCCTTGTCTTCACCCCTGATTGTACATCTCCTATCACATTTTCTAGGGAGTGGACTTTGTGAATTCTGGTGTGTGGTGTAAGTGGAACATGATAGTTTGGTGGGAGATTGCTCAAATCCACCTCATCATCTGTTAATTCTGCTTCCTTTGTTAATTCTGCTTCTTCAGTTAAGTCTGTTTCTTCAGTTAAGTCTGTTTCAGCAGCATTATTGATAGCAGAACTATTTTCTTGTTCCTTTGCTCCAACTTCTTTGCTTTCATCTTCAACATCTTCTTTAGCTTTACCAGAAGAAGATTCACCAATTTTTGAAGTTGATTCCACACTTGTACTTGACCAGATTGGCATCCACACATAATCTTGATTTGTCTCCTTTTCTAACCTTGCCTCATCTGTTGCTTGTGAACCTGAAAAATCATTAGTTTCTGCAACAACAGGCACATAATTCATTGATTTGGTTAGTGTCTCAAGATCAAATAGCCATGTTGGTCCTTGACCTTCTACATTGGATTTATTCTCCAAAAACTCCACATGTAGGTTTTCCTCTATAATCCTAGTTCTTGTGTTGTATACTCTAAATGCTTTGCTATTAAGAGAATATCCAACAAAGAATCCTTCATCTGCTTTACCATCGAATTTTTCTAAATGGTCTAAGGTATTGAGAATTGTCACATGACATCCAAAAGGTCTAAGAAATTCTATTGCAGGAGTTCTTCCTCTAAAAAGTTCATATGATATCTTATTGTGAGGTTGTACAACTAAAACTCTATTTTGAACATAGCAAGCAGTGTTGACTGCTTCAGCCCAAAAAGTTATAGGTAGCTTAGAATCAGCTAACATAGTTCTAGCATCTTCTATTAGTGTTCTATTCTTTCTCTCAACAACACCATTCTGTTGTGGAGTTCTAGCAACACTAAATTCTCTCCTAATACCTTTTTCTTTGCAGAAATCATCCATAACTCTATTCTTAAACTCTGTCCCATTATCACATCTAATGACTTTCACTTTCTTGTCTACTTGGTTTTCTATCTGTGTAATGAATGTCTTAAGAATGCTAGAAGTTTCATCCTTAGAACCTAAAAAGAAAACCCATGTAAATCTGGTATAGTCATCAATTATAACAAGACAATATCTCTTATGCATTATACTACTTACTGAAACAGGTCCAAATAAGTCCATATGAAGCATAAACAATGATTGATTGATAGAGTTAAAAATCTTGGGCTTACAAGTGGCTTTGTGTTGTTTGCCTTTAAGACAAGCAATGCATGTTTGATCATTTTTAAATCTTTTGTGAGGTAAACCTCTTACCAAACCATTCTTAACAATTTTATTTATGGTTTTGAAATTAATATGACCAAGCCTTCTATGCCATATCATTGATTCATCCAATGTGGCCTTTGCAACAAGACAAGTTAAATCCTTTTTGGGAACAATGTTCTTCATGTCAACACTGTACATATTGCCCTTTCTAGGAATTTTAAGAAGTACTTGACTTTCATCAGGCATCTTAAAATCAGGAGAAAGCACAAGACTTTCATCAGGCTCTGACAGGGTTGATCGATACACTGATAGGTGGTTAAACCTTTGATGCTTTTGTGTATGTGATAAGTTGAGTTAATATGATCAAGTACGCGAAATTTAACTAATCACACTTAGAAGGTTATTTGTGTTGTGGAAATGGAACAGTTATGCTTGTGTATATTGAACAAAGAACATGCAATGTTATCACCAAACGCTTCAATATTATTCAAGATAATACGAGTGATCTTCACTATCACTAGGGTTACAAAGACCTTGAATCTTATGTTTTCTACGACTTGTGATATATGTTCTATGTTCTTGAGAGTTATTATCTAAACACTTAATAATTCACACACTTTTTTTTGTCACGTATATTTTATCACTAGTCTAAGATCTTTCTTTTATAACACAAGAAAGATCTTTACAATATTGTCAAGTCTTATCGAACGCTTGCTTTGAGAGTGTCAGTCATTAAGATACAACTTGTATCTAAGTTTACAACTTGTTCTGTGAATATAACATTATGACTGATCACATGGGGTAAGATATTATCTACCGTATATTGTTGACTTTAATACACATAATATCTTTTCATACTTATCCACTCAGCAGCAGAAAGTTAATCACCAGCAGCAATGTTAACGCTAGCAGCAGAATCATTCAGCAGCAGAATGTTAACGCTAGCAGCAGAATGTTTAACGCTAGCAGCAGAAACAAATGCTCCAGCAGAAACCGATAACGCTAGCAGCAGAATCCGATATTAAACTTCTTGAATATTTAATTCCCAACAATCCTCCCCTAAACATGTGAATCCTTTTCAACATGTTTCTGAATTAAATTATGGATTGTGAAGATCTTTCAAACACTTCTGTTCTTCAAGATTAAATATCTTTCTCAGTAACTCATCTGCTTTCTGTTCTTTGACTTTAACAATATCAATACACATCTTCAGGCTCCAAACATTGACCTAAAAGATGGTGCAATTTCCTTGGATGGAGGAATTATAAGAGGCAATGATGCTGTGTATCTTGGATGCTTGTTTCAACAAGTGAAATCATCTATCAGCTTGCCTTTGCAAGTGATGAACAAACGTGGTGAACTGAAATTGAAACTTTTCTTCGTTTGACCTAGATAGAACTTTCTCCTTTGGAATGCTTCATCCCTTCTGAATATATATAATAAGCTCTGTTCTTGTCATTTTCAACATCCATGTCATCATCTTGTATGCTCTTGTCTTTTCCTCCCTTTCATTGGTTAATCTTCCTTCTTTGGGCTTTATTTCTTCTCTTGAGATATTACCTCCCCTGAGATGCAAATAACATTTTATCCTCCCCTGTTTGGAAGATCTCTCACTATGTACCAAAATATTTCTCTCCATCATCTGAGCTATCCATCAGAACATGTTATCAGACAATGTTGTACATGTAGCCATCAATTCCTTAAGAGTTTAATTTGCTGCCCTCATCACTTCTAGGTGTGTTAACTCCTATGAGAGGTAATTCATGGGGCATTTGACTCATGGTCCATCATTTGATGGTTTTTGTGAGTCTCTTTGAAAATCCTTTTAAGAAACTTTTGCCTTAGCAGTATGTACTTGATTTTATTATGAAAAACAATACTGCTTTCAACCATTTTGAAGGGATTAAGTGTATAACAGACACTTAATCAAAATTTTGGTTTAAATCAACCTCTGGTTGTGTGAGAACCAATGTTTTTCAGTTATAAATAACTGCCTGTGTAAAGATAAACCTATTCAAAAGGCTTTCTTGACAGGGTTTCCAGCTCATAGCAATTGTTGCCTTTAACACAAGTGTTAGATTCACTTTTACTAGCTGTTCTTTCTATCAGATGTCCTTAGACTTGCTCATTATACTTAAAAGTATAAAATGATAGAAAGTGAGTTGTATCAGTTACTATCTGATCAACTAAGTCATCAATTCAATGTGAAACATCATAATCAAGCTTCAAGAAAGAAGTTTTAAGGAGGTTAGAAATTCCTAAACTTTTTCTATCATGAACCTATTATGACAGCAACTGATATTATCATTCTGCTGCTTCCATTTCACTTGAAACATCCTTTGTGTTCACATGTTCATACCTGAAATTGTTAGTCTAAAACCAAAAGAACAATGTACAAAGTACTTGTCTTGTATTAGAATAATCATAGGACTAACTGTATGAATAACACAATTCAAATTTTTACTAGCAGCACAAACTTTTGTAATATCAGTAGTATCTTTTAAAGCCAACAGCACAAACAAAGATTTATATACAAAAACACAAAGTTTAAAATCATTGAGGATTAAGCATTCCAATACTTGCTACCAAGTACTGAAACCTTCCAACATCAAAAGCTTTTGTTAGCAGATCTGCAAAGTTGAATTCTGAAGCAATTTTAAGAACTTGAATTAATCTTTTCTCATTGCAGTCTCTTATAAAGTGATGTCTAATTTTAATGTGTTTTGTTTTAGAATGTTGCACTGGATTTGTAATTATGCAAATAGTACTACTATTATCAATATGAATAACAGTGTTCATGAAATTGTACCCATAGTCAAGAAGTTGGTTTTGAAGCCATAGGACTTGAGCACAGTAACTTGCAGCAGCTACATATTCAGCTTCAGTTGTTGAAGTAGCCACAGTTGTTTGCTTCTTACATTGCCATGAGATAAGTCTACACCCAAGGAATTGACATCCTCCAGTTGTTGACTTTCTGTCTAAGCTAGCACCAGCATAATCACTATCCGAAAATGCTACCAAGTCAAAAGGTGACTCTCTAGAATACCATAGTCCCAACCTAGGTTGACCCTTGAGATATCTAAAAATTCTCTTGACTGCTGTTAAATGAGAAACCTTTGGAGTTACTTGAAATCTTGCACAAGCACAAACAGAGAACATGATGTCAGGTCTTGATGATGTGAGATATATCAAAGATCCTATCATAGATCTGTAAGTGTGTACATCTATATTTTCTCCATCTAAGTCTTTTGGAAGAGGCTTCTCAGAGTCCATTGGTGTGCTTGCCATTTTTGAATCAGCAAAGTTGAACTTCCTAAGTATCTCAGCAACATATTTATCTTGACTAATAAATATGCCTTCATATGACTGTTTAACTTGCAAACCCAAAAAGAATGTAAGTTCCCCCATGGAACTCATCTGAAACTTATCATGCATAAGCTTCTCGAACTCCAAACACATCTCCTTCCTTGTAGACCCAAAGATAATGTCATCCACATACACCTGCACTAACAAAAGATCCTTCTTGTGCTGTTTGATGAAAAGTGTCTGATCAATCTTTTCTCTTTGAAATCCATTTTCTTTTAAATAGGAAGCCAGTGTTTTATACCATGCTCTAGGTGCCTGATGAAGGCCATAAAGAGCCTTAACTACTCTGTACACTTTGTCTGGATGGTCAGGATCAATGAACCCTGGAGGTTGTGAGACATACACCTCTTCTTCAATTGTGCCATATAAAAATGCACTCTTGACATCCATTTGGTAAACTGTGAAGCCTAAAAATGAAGCATAAGCTAAGAAAAGCCTAATTGCCTCAAGTCTTGCTACTGGAGCAAAAACTTCATCATAGTCTATACCTTCCTGTTGTGTGTACCCTTGGGCTACTAATCTAGCCTTATTCCTAATCACTATTCCCCTTTCATCCCTTTTATTCTTGAAAACCCATCGAGTGCCAATTACCTTTGCATCCTTAGGTAAATCAACTAGCACCCATACCTTCTGAATCTTGAACTGAAGAAGCTCCTCTTGCATAGCTTCTACCCAGCTTGAATCATCTAAGGCTTTCAGAATTTTCTTTGGTTCATTTTGTGAGAGAAAACATACAAACAAGCAAGAGTTTGAAAACTCATGCTGCTTTGAAGCATAAAGGGCATCAAGAATCCCTTTTTGGTCTGAATACATCAGTTGTTGTCTTTTCTTCACAACTGATTGTACATCTCCAATAACATTTTCTAGGGAGTGGACTTTGTGAATCCTTGTGTGTGGGGTTGAAGGAACTTGATAGTTGGGTGTGATATTGCTCAAATCCACCTCATTATCTGAGAAATCTGCTTCATTTGAGTCTGAAGGGCCAGCAGTAGAATCATTTGGCCTAGCAGCAGAAAAATTAAGCCTAGCAGTAGAATGCTCTGTCTCAGCAGCACTATCATCAGCAGAAACATTTTGTTGTTCCTTTGTTCCATCTTCCTTGTGTTCACTTTCAACATCTTCTTTAGCTTTACCAGAAGAAGATTCATCATTTGTTGAAGTTGAAGCCACACTGGTACTTATTGGCATCCATATATGATCTTGATTTGTCTCCTTGTCTAACCCTGCCTCATTTGTTGTTTGTGAACCTGAAAAATTATTAGTTTCTGCAACAACAGGCACATAATTCATAGAATGGGTTAATGACTCTAGATCAAATAGCCAATTAGGACCTTCACCTACTACATTGGATTTATGCTCTAAAAATTCCACATGTAGGTTTTCTTCTACTTTCTTAGTTCTTAAGTTGTATACTCTAAATGCTTTACTATTGAGAGAATATCCAACTAAGAAACCTTCATCTGCTTTGCCATCAAACTTTCCAAGATGGTCTAAGGTATTGAGAATTGTCACATGACATCCAAAAGGTCTAAGAAATCCTATTGCAGGAGTTCTACCTCTAAAAAGTTCATATGATGTCTTATTGTGAGGCTTAACAACTAAAACTCTATTCTGAACATAGCAAGCAGTGTTGACTGCTTCAGCCCAAAAAGTTATAGGTAGCTTAGAATCAGCTAACATAGTTCTAGCAGCTTCTATTAGTGTTCTATTTTTCCTTTCAGCAACTCCATTCTGTTGTGGAGTTCTAGCAACACTAAATTCTCTCCTAATACCATTTTCTTTGCAGAATTCATCCATAACTCTATTTTTGAACTCTGTCCCATTATCACATCTAATAACTTTTACTCTTTTATCTACTAGGTTTTCTATCTCAGTAATGAAAGTCTTAAGGATGCTAGGTGTCTCATCCTTAGTAGCTAAAAAGAAAACCCATGTAAATCTACTATAGTCATCAGTAATAACTAGACAATTTCTCTTATGTTGCATACTTCTAACATTTGTAGGACCAAACAAGTCCATATGAAGCATAAACAATGATTGATTGATAGAGTTAAAAAGCTTGGGCTTACAAGTGGCTTTGTGTTGGTTGCCTTTAAGACAAACAATGCATGTTTGATCATTTTCAAATCGTTTTTGAGGTAAACCTCTTACCAAACCATTCTTAACAATCTGATTTATGGTTTTGAAGTTAATATGACCAAGCCTCCTATGCCATAACATTGATTCATCCAATGTGGCCTTTGCAACAAGACAAGTTAAATCCTTTTTAGGAACAATGTTCTTCATGTCTACACTGTACATATTGCCTTTTCTAGGAATTTTAAGAAGTACTTGACTTTCATCAGGCATCTTAAAATCAGAAGAAAGTACAAGACATTCAGTGTCACAGGAAAGAACTTTGTTCTTTTTGTCACACATTTGTGAGACACTAAAAAGATTATAATTTAGCTCTTGTACATAGTACACATCTTCAAAATCTTAATTTCCAGTTTTGATTGTACCTTTACTGGAAATTTTGCCACCAACACCTCCTCCAAAGGTAACATAGCCTCCATCTATTGATTGAAAATCAGAAAGATAAGACTTGTTGCATGTCATGTGCCTTGAACATCCACTATCTGAATATCCTTGATCCTCTTGTTTATCAATTGAATGTTCCTGCACAGAAATGAGAAGTATCAGTTTCTTTTGGGGACCCAAGCCATTACTGACTTAGATCTGCCTCTTGCATCAATGAAATTTAATCTCTTAAGAACAGTTGATGCAACATTGGATTTAAGAATCCAACATGCTGAGGCCTTAACAGCATTTGCCCTGTTTTCCCTAGCAGCAGAATGAATTACATGCTTAGCAGCAGAAACTGCTAGCTTTGTAATTGTTCCCTTAATTTTCCAAACTTGTTTTTGGACCACTGCTTTTGTTTGAATGGGCCTATTAACAGTTTTTGATGCATGTTTTGAAGTTAATTTTGCATTTTTAACTGTTGGTCTTGGGTTAACAGTCATGAATGGTCTAGCAGCAGAAACTGCTTTGGTAACTGCTCTGGTTTTGTTCTTTTAGATTTAGAGTGAAAGTGAGTTTGAGGAGATTGCCTTTTGAAGTTCACCCTATTGTTTTCATACCCAGATACCCATTTGTTACAGAAAGCTGCAAGATGATCAAAACTACCACATGTGTAACAAGCTTTATTATAAAAGAAAAAGTCATCACCTAATTGGTTAGACTTGAGGCCATTCCAATTTCTTTGGTTACCTCTGGGCTTGCTAGTGGATCTATATTGTTCACAATATTTAACTGGTTGCCTAACATGTTTAATGTTTGAACTAGGCTTAACAGTATCATTTTTGATCTATTTAGGAACCCTTGTTCCTGCTTTCTTAACTACTTCAGGTTTAGACATAACCTGTTCATCTTCTTCATCATCAGATATCCAGTCTTCAATGACTACACTATCTGATCTTCTGTCAGAGGACACCTTGTCCTCAGGAAGTAAAGTTTTACTTAAACTTTCACTTACTTTCTTAGGTTCATCAACAAATAGCTTGGTCTTTGGTTGTACACCATATTGTAGCTCAGGTTGTTGAAATTCAGGGACACATGAATTTTCTAGGTCAATCCCTGGGGGTTTAGGGATACCTCTGTATGGAGGTGGGACACTCTTATATCCTACTCCTGACTTAGCTCTATTAATCACTTGACATTCTATCATGTTGGTCCACACCTCTAGAAGCATGTTCTAGTGTCTGTGTAGTCAAGTGAATGTTTCCATTTTCCTTTTTGACCCTATCAAAAGCCTCTCTTAAAAGCTTAATTTTAGCATCTTTAAAGAATATGTCCTGTCTTAGGAGAGCTTTGTCATCAGAAAAAGCAAGTTCATTTTCTTTGTAGTATAAGATCTGCCTTTCTGTTGATTCCAAACCACACTTATAATTAATGTAGTTTTGATGAGTTTTGCTTAGCACTTTCGTTTGTTCATCATAATGTTTGATTAAAGTTTGTAATTCTTTAAGAGCAGTACAAGCATTTGAACAAGCTTTATGAGATTATACCTCAGAAGTAGAAAAAGCCATGAGTCCCATCTGTGAAGAATCTTCTTCTTCATCAGCCATGAAACTCCAATCAAAACCTAGCCCATCAATAGCTACCATAGCTTTTGAGTTTGGCTCAGAAACCTCCCTTGTTTTGGATGTGCTTCCAAAACCTTTGTTCTTGCTATCTTGCTGCCTTGGCCTTCTACAATCTTTTGAGAAATGACCCATCATGTGGCAGTTATAGCACTCTATCTTTGACTTATCAAAACCAGCAGTATCAGTGTTGCTGATTAAGAGCTTCTTCCCCGTCCTTTGATAGAACTTCTTGGCTCTCATGCTAAGAAGAGAAATTTGCCATTTTAGGTCCATTTCCTCCAGATCCTCATCATTGATCTCTTGGAGGTCTTCATAGGTGAGCATGGACCCATTATTTTGACTTGTAAGGAATGCACAACAAGTCTTTTCATCCAAAATACCCATGGTACTGCTTGATGAACTAGCAGCACCAACACCATCAACAACTTTCACTTCTTCACTTGATTTTGAGGTACTAGGAGTTGACATAAATGCCATGTTCCCAGTATTAGAACTAGTACCTCCATTCTTCTTCAAATCTTGCTCCACAATTTTAAAGTTGCTATACAAGTCTATCAGCTCCATTGTATCAAGGTCTGGCTTATTCTTCCAGACAACAACATGCATAGCCTACTCTTCTGGTAAGCTTCTCAGAAATTTTGAGTTCAAATCTTCTTGAGGTATTTCAACCCCAAGAATAGCAAGTTGGCTCACAATATTCTGAAGCCTATTAAACATATGGTCAAGAGATTCATTGTATGTAGAGGAGAAGTTTTCAAATTGCTACTTGAGCAGTGTCTTGTGGGTTTTCTTGGTGGCTTCATTTCCACCATATCTGGCAATAATAGCTTCAAATAATGACTTGGCATCTTTGAACTTGTTGAAGTTTAGAAGTTGATCATTGGGAATGGTCATCATCAACATGCTTCTTGCCTTTAAGTCATTTTTCTTCTTTATTCTATCTTCTGCAGTTGTTGGCTTTGTCTGCAGAGTTGTCACCACTTTGCCGTCCACTGTTGATGAAATGGTTGTAGGCTGGTAAGAGTTTCCATCTTCAATGATTTCCCAAAGTGCATAGTCTTGCACTTGGAAATATTGCTCTATCCTCAGCCTCCACATCTTAAACTCATTTGTTTGAGCATGGGTATTTTTGCAGCAACATTGGTCTGAATTGATTCAACGTCCATTTCTTCTTCTTCGTCTTCTAAATCAACTATATCAGCCTTGCTCTGATACCAATTGACAGGGTTGATCGATACACTGATAGGTGGTTAAACCTTTGATGCTTTTTTGTATGTGATAAGTTGAGTTAATATGATCAAGTACGCGGAATTTACTTAATCACACTTAGAAGGTTATTTGTGTTGTGGAAATGGAACAGTTATGCTTGTGTATATAGAACAAAGAACATGCAATGTTATCACCAAACGATTCAATATTATTCAAGATAATACGAGTGATCTTCACTATCACTAGGGTTACAAAGACCTTGAATCTTATGTTTTCTACGACTTGTGATATATGTTCTATGTTCTTGAGAGTTATTATCTAAACACTTAATAATTCACACACTTTTTTTTTGTCACGTATATTTTATCACTAGTCTAAGATCTTTCTTTTATAACACAAGAAAGATCTTTACAATATTGTCAAGTCTTATCGAACGCTTGCTTTGAGAGTGTCAGTCATTAAGATACAACTTGTATCTATGTTTACAAATTGTTCTGTGAATATAACATTATGACTGATCACATGGGGTAAGATATTATCTACCGTATATTGTTGACTTTAATACACATAATATCTTTTCATACTTATCCGCTCAGCAGCAGAAAGTTAATCACCAGCAGCAATGTTAACGCTAGCAGCAAAATCATTCAGCAGCAGAATGTTAACGCTGGCAGCAGAATGTTTAACGCTAGCAGCAGAAACAAATGCTCCAGCAGAAACCGATAACGCTAGCAGCAGATCCGATATTAAACTTCTTGAATATTTAATTCCCAACAGGCTCTGATACCAATTGGTAGGTTTTGATCGATACACTGTTAAGGTGGTTAAACCTTTGTGACTTTGTGTATATGATATATTTGAGTTAATATGATTAAGTATGCAGAATCTACTTAATCACACTTAGAAGGTTATTTGTATTATGGAAATGGAAAGTAATGCTTTAGTAACAAACAATAAACATGCAATGTTAACACCAAACGATTCAATATTATTAAAATAATAATACGAGTGATATTTTCTTATCACTAGGGTTACAACCTTGAATCTTATGTTTCTATATCTTGTGATATTGTTTGTGTTTGTTCTTGAGAGATATATATATTAAGCACTATCTTTTTTTAACACACTTGTGAGACACTAAAAAGATTATAATTTAGCTCTTGTACATAGTACACATCTTCAAAATCTAAATTTTCAGTTTTAATGGTACCTTTACCGGAAATTTTGCCACCAACACTTCCTCCAAAGGTAACATAGCCACCATCTAATGTTTGAAAATCAGAAAGATAGGACTTGTTGCCTGTCATATGTCTTGAACATCCACTATCTGAGTATCCTTGATCCTCTTGTTTATCAATTGAATGTTCCTGCACAGTAATAAGGAGTATTAGTTTCTTTTGGGGACCCAAGCCATTACTGACTTGGATCTGCCTCTTGCATCAATGTAATTTAATCTTTTGAGAACAGTTGATGCAACATTGGATTTAGTTGAATTCCAAACCCAACATGCTGAGGCCTTAACAGCATTTGCCCTGTTTCCCTTAGCAGCAGAATTAACTACTTGCCTAGCAGAATTAACTGCTTGCCTAGCAGAATTAACTGCTTGTTTTGTAGTTGAACCCTTAATTTTCCAAACTTGTTTTTGGACTACTGCCTTTGAATGAATGGGCCTTTGAACAACCTTTGGTGCATGTTTGTAAAATATTTTTGCACCCTTAGCTGTTGATTTTGGGTAAACAGTCATATATGGTCTAGCAGAATTAACTTGTTTGAATCCAGACTTAACTGAAATTGTTTTGGGTTTAGTTCTGTTAACATTAGAACTAGAGTGAAAGTGAGGTTTAGGTGTTTGCCTTTTGTGGTTCACTCTATTGTTTTTATACCCAGATACCCATTGGTTGCAGAAAGCTGCAAGATGGTCAAAACTACCACATGTATAACAAGCTTTGTTGTAAAAAGCAAAGTCATCACCTAATTGGTTAGATTTGAGGTTATTCCAATTTCTTTGGTTACCTTTGGGCTTGCTAGTGGATCTATATTGTTCACAATATTTAACTGGTTGCCTAACATGTTTAATGTTTGATTTAGGCCTAATAGTATCCTTTTTGACCACTTTAGGAACCTTTGTTCCTGCTTTCTTAACTTTTTCAGGTTTAGACATAACCTGTTCATCTTGATCACTATCAGTTGTACAATCCTCAACAAGTATAGCATCTGATTTCCTAACAAAGGACACCTTGTCCTTAGAAAGTGAAGTTTTACATAAACTCTCACTTACTTTCTCTACCTTAGGACTCTCAGTAGACTTAGAACCATATTCCATTATTGGTTCTTGAAACTTAGCAAATCCTGTGTATGCTAGGTCAATACCTGGAGGTGAAGGAACACCTCTGTATGGTGGAGGAACAGATTTGTATCCTAAAACAGACTTAGCTTTATTGATTACTTGAGCTTACCAAATCTTATTAATTCCCTCTGAGGCATAAGCTAAAGCATCTACTGTTATTTTAACATTTTCAGTTTTATTTTTAGCTTTAGTTAATGATTCATTTTGCTTAGAAATTATTTCATCTCTGAACTCTATGCCTCTTTTTAGAGCATTCATGTCATCAGTAAACTTAGATTCATTTCCTTGAAAATGTAGAAGTTGTTTTTCAAGAACAACTATTCATCTTTTATGATTGCCTAAGTTAGCTAATGCATCATATAACTATTCTAGTTGATCATCAAATCTCTTTTTAAGATCTTCATAAGCTTTAAGAGCAGAGCATGATTCAGTACATTTAATTATGGAATTTATCTCTGAATCAGAAAAGGCCATTAGAGCAGTCTCAGTGGCCACTAGTGCAGCATTTGTTGGTGCTTCCACTTCATCAGCCATGAAGCTCCAATCATAGTTAACCCCATCTATGGCTAGCATAGCCCTTGGCTCTTCCACTGTGACTTCCTTCTTCTTCTCTTGCCTATACCATGTGCTCCTATTATCCTGCTTCCTTGGGTTTCTACATTCTTTAGCAAAGTGTCCTAACCTGTGACAGTTGAAACACTCTATTTTCTTCTTATCAAACCCAGCAGTTTCATTACCATCAATGGTAATCTGCTTACCAGTTCTCTGCCAGAACTTCTTAGCCCTCATGCTAAGTAAAGAAACCTGCCATTTGATGTCCATCTCTTCCAAATCATTATCATCCAACTGATCAAGATCTTCATGAGTTAGAGGAGAACCACTAGTTTGACTAGACATGAATACATAGAATGCTGGATCTCCAAGTCCAGCAGCATTCTTTTGTGAACTAGTAGAAGGACCACCATAGATAGTATTAGAAACACCTTCATCTTCATCTACCTCTTCTGACTTACTAGTACTAGGAGATGACAAGAGTGCCACATTCCCAGAACTAGTACTATAGATTCCAGACTTCTTTAGACTTTGTTCAACAATTTTGAAGTTGTTGTACAAATCATTGAGTTTCATGGTTTCAATGTCTGGCTTGTTCATCCAGACAACCACATGAGTATGGAACTCATCAGGTAGGTTTCTCAAAAACTTCATGTTGAGATCTTCCTTAGCTATCTCAACACTCAACACAGCTAACTGACTGACAAGCTTATGTAAACTAGAGAACAGCTTATCAAGTGATTCATTGCTATTTGAACTGAAGTTTTCAAATTGTTGTTTCAGCAATGTCTTCTGTGTTTTCTTGGTAGTTTCATTACCACCAAACCATGCACAAATATCTTCAAAAAGAGTTTTTGCATCAGGATACTTGCTAAAGGATAGCATTTGTTCACCAGGAATAGTCATAAGCAACAAATTTCTTGCTTTTTGATCATTTCTCTTCTGTATCCTTTCATCACCGGTAGTTGGTCCAGTATTTCTTCTCCTTTCAGTTTTGCCTTCAACAATAACATTTGTATAACCTAGTGTGAAAGAATCACCATACAAAATGATATCCCAAAGAGCATAATCTTGAACCATAAAATATTGCTCAATTCTCAACCTCCATAACTCAAACTCATTCTGTTTGATCATGGGCAACTTTGCAGCAACATTTGTAGCAGTATCTTGAACATCCATTTCTTAAGCTTCTTCTTCTAAATCAACTATATCAGCCTGGCTCTGATACCAATTGGTAGGTTTTGATCGATACACTGTTAAGGTGGTTAAACCTTTGTGACTTTGTGTATATGATATATTTGAGTTAATATGATTAAGTATGCGGAATCTACTTAATCACACTTAGAAGGTTATTTGTATTATGGAAATGGAAAGTAATGCTTTAGTAACAAACAATGAACATGCAATGTTAACACCAAACGATTCAATATTATTAAGATAATAATACGAGTGATCTTTTCTTATCACTAGGGTTACAACCTTGAATCTTATGTTTCTATATCTTGTGATATTGTTTGTGTTTGTTCTTGAGAGATATATATATTAAGCACTATCTTTTTTTAACACACTTATATCTCTAGTCTAAGATCTTTCTTTATATATCACAAGAAAGATCTTTACAATAATGTTAAGTCTTGTCGAACAACTTGCTAGCTTACCTTATGTGTGTCAGTAACTAAGATACAACATGTATCTATGTTTACAACTTGTTCTGTGAGTATAAGATAAGGACTGAGCACATGGGGTAAGATATTATCTACCGTGTATAATTAACTTTAGTCAACCAGACTTAACGATAGAAGAGCAGACTTAATTCTGTATTCACCAGAATTAACACTAGCAGACTTAATCTTCAATGACCAGACTTAACCAGGTAGCAGACTTAACCAGGATTAACACTGGCAGACTTAACCACCAGACTTAATCACTTAGAGAATTTCCCGATACTTAATCTTCAGAATATTTAATTCCCAACAAACATGTTTAACACTGTGTAAGTCATATGTTGACTTGCACCAGAGTCAATTATCCAACCAATATATATATTGTAAGTACTTATGTTGGTATTATGATTAAAAAACTTAGAATGGCTAAAGCTAATAACATAGTTAATACCTGCAATGTTTGCAGGCATACTGTTGCACCCAGATTTGTCACTGATCAAAGCCATTAGCCTTTGATACTGTTCATCTGTAAATGAGTTAGATGAACCAGCAGGCCTATCCTTATGCCCTGAAACAGTATTGCTACTAGCATTGTTTTGATTAGTGCCATTTTTCTTTTGAAAACCAAATGGATATCCAACTAGCTCAAAACATCTATCAGCAGTATGTCCATTTCTTTTACAATGAGAACAGACCAAATTAGGCCTATTAAGCCTTCTAGATTGAGTATTATTATTATTATTATTATTATTATTATTATTATTATTATTATTATTATTATTATTATTATTATTATTATTATTATTATTATTATTATTATTATTATTATTATTATTATTATTATTATTAACATTTTTGCTCACAGACCACTCATTATATTTTTGATTAGATTTGGATGCAAATGTAGAGTTATCAGATTTAGAACCTGAATGAGATGGAGTACTCCTATGAGACTCATCTTTTGACAGAGTGGCAAAGGCACTCTTAACATCAGGAATAGGATCAGTGGTAAGGATAATGCTCCTAATGGGAGCATAAACCTCATCCAGACCCATAAGAAACTGCATCAGCTTAATGAGCTGATTGTGTTTCTTGAGTTTCTCAGAACCTGCACAAGTGCAGTCAGGCAAATCCAAAAAGGAGTCATATTGCCTCCATAATGCATTAAATTTTAGATAGTATTCTGAAAAAGGAATGCCAGATTGAGTGAATGAATGTATTTTAAAATGCATATTGAATATTATGGAACCATCTTCTTTATTATATGTTTCTTCCAATTCATCCCATACAGTTTTAGCATTTTTAGAAAAAACTTGTCCCATAAACACATCTTGAGAAACACAGCCAAGAATCCAAGATAAAACCACAGAGTTACACCTATCCCATTGTTCTTGCATAAAACCAGCCTCAGTAGGTCTGGGAATTTTACCATTTATGAAACCAAGTTTATTTTTAGTGTGAATAGCTAGTTTAATAGCAGCAGACCAAGCTTTGTAGTTTTCAGGACCTTCCAATTTAAAACTTATCAAAGGAATTCCACTAGTATTACTACTATGCAAGAACATAGGGTCAAACTGATCAAGTTTATCACCTGATCCCCCAGCTTCATCACCATTTTTCCCAACCATGATGATGAATCAGAAAAATAACAAAAAATAAGCAAATACACCTTATATCGCCTACAATCACAAGTAACCACCAATAACCAACAACTCCAACACAAACAAGTCCCTTAACCTACACTTCTCCACAGATCTAAAACACTAGAAAAAAAATTTCCTAAGAGAAAAGAGAGTGAGTGGTGTTACAGTGCACGCAACTCCAAGCAATTGATCAAGAAAATCAATCAAATCAATAAGCAGCGAAACGAGAACCTTAGTACCTGAAACAAATCAAAAGAAACAAATGAGAAAGAAGTTATGTGCACTCACACAACAGAAACAACAAATCAAACAACCAATTGCAACCAAAAGAAACAAAAAACAACTCTAATCCTGAATTAGGGTTTGATACAGTAAACCCTAATTTTGACGACACACCAATAATATCAAGATCTATGAGATCTTGAACAAAATCAACCGATTAACACACGTTAATCACTAACAAGAACACCAGAATGAAAACCCCCAATTTTTAGAAAACCCTAAAAATTGAAAACAATCAATTGACCTTCAATTGATACCCAACACAATTGATTCAATCACTAATTGATTGAATTACACAACGATCTAGTAAGATCTGACCAATAATCAAACAACCCCCAAATTTGATTGAAACCCTAATTTCACAAAAATCGATTTTCTGATCAAAAACTTTGTATCAAAACCAACCTGTCTCTGATACCATGTTAAAAGTATACAAAGTTATGATCAAACACAATGAACCAGTTAAACAAAACAAGTTTTATTACGAATCAACCCAACCAACCACCCCTTATAGTTGATTCATTTATGAGTTTTACAATACAAGAAAAATAGAGAGTTTAGATTACAAAGAAATTTAACAACTAAACGAATACAACTGTGTGTAAAAAGCACACAGTGAAAACCCAAAAAACTATCTAATAATAAGAGAATGAGATCTTTTATAGCTACACTTGATTGAGTATTCTTCACTTGTCACTTTAGCTCCTTCAAGTTTTTTCCAGCTTGCACCTTTAGTCCTTGTACTTTAGAACTCCATTTATTAGCTAAAATACAAACAACACAACTTCCACAAATTGCACAATAAGCCCTCAACTTATTACACAACTCATAACTTTCAACACTCTTGAGTCTTAACTTCGTTGCGAATACACAGTGAGTCAGCCCAATAACCAATTTTTCTGTGGGCTAACCATTCCAAAATTTTTAATTGGCCCTTTTCTCCTGGTAATAAACGCGCCAACACAACACACACTCCAAAAGAAGTAGCAGCTTACTCAATGATCCCGCCATCTGACGATAAAGGTGATTTCAATCTATTTAGGGGGTGTTTGTTTCGGTTATATATTCCGCTTAGGGCCTGTTTGGGCTTATGTTTCATACTAGTAACTTTTTGCTGTTTATCTTGAAAATTTTCGGCTTTTATTATGACTCCCTCCGTCCTATATTAAGTGTCCGAATCTTGGGATGTCCCAAATTAAGTGTCCAGGGAGTGTAGTTAGTTGAATTTCCTAAAACTTTGTGCATTTGGGAAGTGGACTCTTAATATGGGATGGAGGGAGTTTATTATGACATAATAAACTTATATAAGCCGCAAAGTTTCAAGCTAAGCCGCAAAAAGCTAGCTTATGAAACTTAAAATAAGCCGTAAGCATAGCCGAAACAAACACGCCCTTACAATTTTATGTTATAATTTTATTTTGCTTGTATGATGATGTGTTCCAGCATTGCATTCTTAAATGTGTTTATGCAGTTTGACAATAGATAGTATTTGGATTATATCTTGACTATTAACAAATTTACATGTAAAATGAGCCCAAATATAGTCAGTTAATTTTATACTGTAATTAACTTATCAGCCGGTCAAAGGATCAGGCCGGGTCCAATTTGGTTGGTGGGTTGTTTGCACTTAGTAGAAATTGAACCGAACATGAGATCTATCACATTTAAAGCCTTTTGGCACTAGGCGACACTTGACTGTTTTCTAGTGCATCATTGTGTACAATGTAGTTAAAGCATCCTCGGGTAAATATGACATTTTGATGTTTAAGTTAGGTGAATATGGAACTGACCTTGTACGAAATGATGTATGCAACATATATTCGATTATAGTTGGGAGTTTTCGGATAGTTTGGGAAATTAGGGTATTCAAAAGGTTTAAATCGGCGGAGAAACCCCAACTTGGTACACCAAGGGACCCTTCCCAAAGGACATGCCGGCTGCCCCAAGCAATGTTCAGCTGTTTCGTGCGAACCGGGGAAATTGGGATTAAACCAGGACCTATTTCTTTAAAAGCCCTCACTTTCCCGGCCCCAGAAGGACGTTTGCACTGTGGAATAAGCGCCTGTAGGCTGGCCCCAAAGTTGCCGTGTGTGAGGTTTGAATTTGAGACCTCCACTAGAAAATCCCAAGCCCCGCCACTAGGCCACACCTCCCGCCCACTAGGCCACACCTTGAGGTTAGTTTAGGAAATTAGGGTGTTTGGATATGATTATAATTTTGATAATCAGAAAAAGAAGATGACACTATTTTGACCAAAGATGAATATAATTTGTTCAACAGTTTTTGTAAAAAAAAATTCCTTTTAGTCCTCAGCCTAGAAGGATAGATCGTGCTTGTGCTACGATGAAAGTTTTATCGCTTTCTAGCTTGTATTTATTGGTTCTACCTACTCAATAATAATAATATTAGTATGAATGATTCATTTTAGTTTCGGTTTTTGGGTCATAATCATTATGTGGGAGAGATGGCCGAGTGGTTGAAGGTGTAGCATCGGAACTGCTATGTAGGCTTTTGCTTACCGAGGGTTCGAATACATCTCTTTCTGTGCCTTCACCTAATTTAGCGATCTTACTATCCACTATAGATCAAATATGTAATCTATACTAGTCATACTACTATTCCAACAGTTAGATCTTTCTTTGATATGGATTTTATATCTCTTTTACTAAAAATACCGTTAAAGAGAAGAGTAGACATGGAATGAAAATATCCCTCCCTGTCTATGACACCTAAATGGAAAAAAATTTGGATCAATCTTAATTTATCTTAACCTTATGTTAATTTACTTTACCGAAAGGGAGCAAAATTGGTCGAACCCTTGTTCTTATTAGTCTTGCTAAAATAGATTGGGCTTAAAGTTTGTTTTGGACTCAAAGTATCATGTCCGTCTAGATAGTTTAATGATTGAATGACTGAGCTATGCCATGGGGGAAGTCTTTCTCTGAACATGCAGTAGAAGAACTCCCCCGCTAGGTTAGTCCAAAAAACATTATACACCGGTTCTAAAAAATATTAGTGTTTAAGATGGATGATTGGCTCCTGACACTTGACAATGATTATACTTGACTTTCACAATGCAGCGAAATACTCCCATTACTGGGTTAAAGATGGGCTTATTTGCTTCAACAAATGTACTATGGTGTTCATGCTTATTAGTAGTGTATAAATTAAAAATCACATAAACGACTATCACACTAGGCATGTTGTCATCTGTCTGGGACTAGTTAAGATTGTTAATTAAGAAATGAAGCAATATATTTTCCTTGCGTCAAAAGAAGCATCCCTCTCATGTTGCCTGTATTCTGTGACAGTAAAGGCTAAACCAATAGATTCTCATGGCCTAATGACACCTGCACTCACTTTTTTCATGCATATTAACTACAGAAATAGTTCTGTACATCTTATCCAACGTACTTAACTAATCAGATGAGGTCTACAGATCTCATGTCGGTCTATAGACGGCCCATCTATGTTGATAAGCAATTTAATTGGCACATGGATTTCCTAAGTAGCCTAGATCGCTTTCTCTGTTTTTCCTTTTTTTTATTTTATTTTTACTATTTAGATGAGGAAAATTTTCATATTTAGTCTCATGTTCTTTTGATACCTCAAGGCACCTGTAGGTTGCAACCATTTGCACAGAATAATGTTTTAAAGTGTAATTTACTCTCCATATTCTGTAACACAAAAGTCAGTTTTTTTTTTTTTTTTTTTTTTTTTCAAGAAATTTTTTCTTTGTTTATTTGTTTACTTGTAGATGTTATTAAAGACCGAAAGGAGGGACATGGGTAGGAATGGGTAGTACATATCTTTGTGCTCTGTCGACAATACATACCATATATTGTGTGACTTAAGAATTAAGAAATATTGAACATATATCATTTTTCACACAATACCAGATTCTTTGTACATAAATGTGTATTAACTGCTCGAGATTCATCTTTCTAAATAAACCCGACTCCTTGCTCGCATTCCATAGTTTGATATTCATAGGTGCATTCACTTCTTCTTCCGACCAACTGTCTTGCATTCGATGATTCTTTCTCCCAATCTGTCCTATATATCACAGTCAAGATTGACAGTACACATGCCACCTGTGCTGCTAAAAGCCCATAACAAAGCCCCAAAAATTCAAATTTCCACACAAATGCTAAAACTATGGCTACTGGTGTACCCACCAAGTAAAAAGAACATAAATTAATTTTTGCTCCAGTGGACGTTCTTGCACTTCCACGAAGAACCCCGGAACACGTGGTTTGTGGGCAGTTAGCTAGTTCACATAGTCCAATTATGGGTAAAGCTGCCATTGCTAGCTCTAGAATTTCGGAGTCATTTGTGAACACTTTCCCCCAAGCTTCTCTTCCAAAGGTAATCCCCAACAACCCAAAAACAGAACTCCCGAGTGCCACCCCTATTGCCACTAGTGTCGCCAGATGGGCCCGACCTGGTTCACCTGCTCCTAGTTCATTTCCAACCCGGGTTGAGATTGACATACTAAGTGCTGATGGCAATGTGTACATCAAAGAAGTTGTTTGGATAACTATAGCAGATGTAGCTAAAGCAACATGCGGTTTCTGAAGATAACCAGCTAAGAATGTCATCAACTCATACCACCACCATTCAGAACACACAGCCAAACAGCTAGAAATAGCGAGCCTAAGTAGCACACCCCAACCCTCTGCTACTGAGCCTTCTTCAGTGGATACACTTTTAGACTCTGGTTCAGGCCATGGTACAGACTTGGGGGTATGAGTGAAAAACATGTAATTAAGAATGAAAACCGTTGTACTAAAGTTGGTTATAAATGTGGATAGAGCAACCCCTTTAACCCCAAGATGAAGGGTGAAGGCTAAGGTATTAGTGATGGGGAAATGTAAAAGTGTCGCTAGTAAACTACACCACAGCAATGGCCATGTTTCTCCTTTACTTCTTAAGTAAATACGTAAAGGGTTTAACAGGCAGTTAACGATAAGATCTGGTGCAGCATATTGACAATATATACTAGTAATGTGTGCTATTTCTGGGTCCTGGTGTAGCTTAAGCATGAGTGGCTCAAGGTTAAACCATAGGATCGCAATTGGTATCGATGCAAATAGTAACATGAGGATGGTTCTTTGTAGTGTTAGAGTAACCGTCTGTAAGTTTCTTGAACCAAAAGCCTGACTGCAAAGTGGTTCCATTCCCATAGCGAGACCAGATAGCACCGAGTAGCCAGTAAAGTTTGTGACCCCTATTGCTAGTGCACCACCAGCTAGCTCAAGTCTCCCCAACCTTCCCATGCATGCAACTGCAATCATATTTTTTACATAACTCACCAATCCCATAGCGAAGAGCGGGAACCCTATGGCTGTCATCATCTTCATTTCCTCCATTACCTACACAAATCCAAAAATTAAAATGGCATCATTTGTAAAACAGCATGTCTCCTCACGTATTAGGACTAGAGAACTTACCATGGGAACTATCAGATTGATTTGAGTGTGGTCTGGCATTATTTGCTTGTATGTGATGGAGAGATAGGATTTGATACAAGACATTGATGTCTTCATGCGGATATAGATACACACACACATTAATAAAAAGTGACACATGGAGGGAGATTTATAGAGGACAGAGGCATAGTTGTCAGTGTTTATGAAGAATTTGGCATGATTTATAGTAGTGAAAGGTGACGGGGCTAACCTTAGATGTCAAAGAAAAAGGAACAACTACTTTTTAGAAGCTAAAAATCTATTTAGACATCATAAATATCAATGAGATTTACATTACTGTAGTACTGTACTCATGTTTTCACTTCCCCAAGTATGTAATGTTACGATACATACCACACAATTCTGGTCCAATGTCATCATTATCGTGCAGTGTGCCAGTATTACTAATTTTCATGGTTTTTTTTTTTTTTTTTTTTACTGTACATACACATGTGAGAACTATTCATGTACAGAAAGGTGATTCTATAATAAAAGAAGTATGAAGTAGACGTTTTAGTTTTATATTGTCATAAGTTGCAATCTTAACCATCATGTGACAAGGTTCAGTATTCCTTTTCCATGACCCGAGGGATGTGATCAGTTCCTACTTTTATAATTATGTTGCTGTCTTACCGGATGCAACATGTGATGAGGTTCGATTCCAGAGCGTGAACAATGTGAAGATTATTCATTGTATCATAAAATAAGGATATCTAGTTTTTTATTTCAAGGACCGCTATAGAAGTTACATAAGTTGATGAAAACATGTCACATTTTCCTGTTGTTGAGTAGCATAAATGGCTCAAAGAGATGAAGAATTGGGAAATTTGGTATCGGTCCATGTCATGGTAATCAGACAATTTTTTCACCATGTGTTCTCTGTGATTCTTTTACTAGATTGACATCTAAGGTTAAGAAATAACCGTTTATAGTATCAGGTGACTCACAAAGCTATTATAGCAACCTTTCTGTGTAAATCTTATCGTACCTTCTTTCTGAGTCTTGTAATATTACAATACTTGCAGTACTTTTGTTTATAACTTACTTTTTTTGTTATTATAATACAGTACAGTGCTGTCCCGTTTGGGGTACATAAGGAAATATAACTGCTTGAACATTCCTGTTTGAATAAGTTGCTACAGCAATGTATGTTCATTCACCATAAGACACGCTTGAAATTATTCGTATCATGCCTCTCTCTGCTTTGTGTATCAACACTTAACCAATTCATTACCTACTATAATTTTTTCGTAAGGCAAATTATATTAATGTGATTATATTCTGTGATGCATAGACACATATAAAATGATGCAATTGTGAATTCTGTGTTTAAAAGTTGTTATATGCGGTCGTTATCAGTTTAAAGTAACTTCTCTCTCAAGCTTTATCTCTCTCGGCACATGATTAGTTGACAATCATCCATATGGTAAGATGTTATTTCAACATCAAGTCTCGTTATCACACTTAAATGAATAAGCATGCATGTGGATTTGGTTACAACCTATGACAATTTGCTGAAAAATTAAGTTGTTGCCATGACAATCATATATAAACCAAAACATCAAAGAACACATATATAGCGGAAGTGAAGGATACATAACACATAAATAATTAACTGAATATTAAAGTAAGCGTACCTTGATGATTCTAGCAAGAAGAAGAATCAAACCGTGCAATATGAATGATGAACCCTAATTTGGGTTTATAGGATTATAAGAATTGCTTCTTACCGATTTTGCAATTCAATCCAAGATTCTTACAATAGTGTGTAAGAATCACGTTCTTGTACACACAAACTAATATCGAATTAATATTATACAAGTAATGAACACAAAACAATAATTGCTTTTCAAGAAAACAAAAGTCGACACCCTATATGGGATGTTTGGCCAATTTTATGAACAAGGAAGAAAAACACACAAGGTTTTAGGTATTAGAGTGTACAAGAGTCCCCAATAATGAATCATAGCATTTGTATTTATAGAGAGATAACTTAGAGGACAAGTTAACAATGGATTAGGGTTTCTAACATATTGCCGATCGGCTTAGCCCATAGAGGCTTCCGGATCCTTCTCAACTTTCCTAATTTTCACTCTTTAATTGTTTCCTTTTATCGTTTAACGGTCGTTAGTTATTATCCGTTAAATACTTAACGCCCGTTAAATGTTTTGTGCATATAATAATTATTTATAACATTTTATAAATAATTATTAATCATTAATTCTTCATTTGTAACGTGTGCAATCCCGTGATCTCGAGTTCGATCCTAACACACAACTACTATTTTATGTCTATAAAACTAACAGCTCCCACTTAGACATATCATAATAGTTGTGATCACATCGGTTAGCATCTTGTAACACGCCGATGCCTTTAGTACAACTCGAGTAGGTCTCCTGGAAAAACCTTTAATGATTCATCATTATTATTATCCTTTTGTTTCTAATACTACATCAAATAAAGATATGGATATTATCTTTATTCAAAATTCTGTTTCTCATTGTTTGTGATTGATCAAGATTACCATATCTTCTGAACATATTCAGGGGAGATCTTGGGCGTGCGCACGCAAACATCTTGTCAACCCTACGAGGGGCCCAGCAGTATTAAACTTCAAAATAAATTTAAAGGAACAAATTCTATCTTGACTACAAGCATAACCTATGAACTTTGCAACAATTCCGAAAACAATCCTTATGACTACCAGTTACGTATAGCGTTAAATTGTTCCACAGAATGCACTACATTCATAACAGTTATCTGGTATCTCAAGTCTGAGGATGACTATTCATGATTTACTTTAATAACATCCATAAGTAACATCATACAGTTGGGATAAGTCCTATATTCAATTCATTGAATATCATTTGAATTTGGTATGACAACGCATCAATATACTTTCAAGTATATTATACCAAAACTCAGATTTGTCTTAATTTAATGATATTCCCATATCATTAATTGACAACGGACTATTTAGAATAACATAAGTTATTCACGGATTTAAACATGCAAATATAGGATACAATCTATTATTAATGAAAACAAACGTACCAAGTACTTTAATTCATTGTAAATAATAATTGCTTAACATCCCTTATTCAAATACTAAATAGATCAATGCATGAAAATTCTAGTTGATGAATTATGTCTCAAGCTATGACAATTATACTTGTTGACAAAACATAAATCAACTAACTTTGATCTATCAGAATTTTGAGAATACTTATTTCAAGAATTCAATTAGTGAAGTTCTTGTATGTGTGCATTCAAATAATTTGATATTGCCACATAATATTTCATAAAGTGTGTGACATCCTCAATCACCAATTTATGATTATCAAACTTTCAAACAATTTTAAAGTTTAAAGTATTCTTATTCTTTTAATGTATAATGCAACTATGCTCTTAGTTAAGCATAACTAGTACACATGGCCATTAACAAGGATGAAATCCTACCATGACTAGTATTGAGTGTCATCTCAATTTCATTAGCATCATTGTATGCAAACAACAATATGCTCTTTAAAATTCCGTAAACTTTAATATCTACTGTGTAATGTTTGATGCCTTCCAAACTTTCAAGTTTGTTGGCTTTGACAATTATCACAACAATTGACAAATTATTCATAGGCTGAGGATGTAATTCTATATCCAAACATATTCCATTAGAATATTCATTACACTAGTTATCTAATAACTCTTAATTAGATATCAACATTGTCATAACATCTTATAATAATTCGTTTATGTAACATGATGTTCATGAAAAATCTTCGAGTCATACTTAGATTTCATTCATGTTCTATCTTATTTAAAAGATATGTATTTATTTAGACATTCTAAATAATATATCATGTTCTATTAGATTTATTTACCGCATATATTTATAATAATAAACACACATTCCAAGGTTATATGTTTTTCTTCCTAAATCTTTTATATGAAGTTTCATTTCAAATTAAGTTTTAACATTTAACTTATATGGAATGTTACTTTCTATATGTTATCCAACATATATGATTTAAGACAGTAGACATAATACTCCCACTAGCTTTCAGGAATACTTAGGAGTTATCTTATTTTAAATTATAAATCAAAACTTGGATTTAATATTAAAACATAAGACTCATCTCCTTGATGCATGCATTTATCCATACTTGAATTCTTACATTTTGTACACTTTCAAAGATTATATGAATTCATAAAACTCTTAATTACTTACCGTCATCGCTTAAGTAATTATACAAGAAAGAGTTTAATAATCCATTGTCAAATTTCATATTCATGAAAATAAATATGGCAATTACCATCTTTGTATATTTAATGTGCTTAGAAAAGAATATTAAATCATAGTTAGTTGCTTAAGTATGATTAATAATCTTGTCATAAGACATGCATTAAAATATGTACAATATTGTCCATATGATTTCTACACAAAGATTAAACCACTAGGGTTACCTTATCTTTGAAGAAACTCATCTTCATTCTCTAGTCTAACTATTAAGAATTAAGATAAACCAATTTTCCAAAAAATTGATTATCTTTATGGACAGCATCTTTAACATTCATAGTATGAGTAATTTACTCAATTCAATATTTGGTAATGCATCATAATATAATCCTCAACATATTAATCAAATATCTGAGATATCCTTGCGGATCTATGAATGAGAATTCCATCATCTTGAGGTCTATCATTTACATGTTTAGCCTCATCATGATTTTTACTAGTGTGTTTTAGAAGATTATGTATCTTGTAATTTTATCTTTTCAAGATAAAAACTCCCACTTGCCTTTTGTAATTTATAGACTATCTATAAATACTTAGCAAGTAGAGCAACACTAAATTGTTCTCTTTTGAGATATTAGAAATACACATTAACAGTTTCTTACATTAGTTTGTTAATAACCTACTCATAAGTAGTTTAACAAATTCAGAACTTCAATTTAAGACTTAATGTGATTCATCGCATTTCATAAAAAAACGGTGTCTTATTAATCTTCTAGATTGGAGTTTTATTGAGTATATCCAATCGATACTCAATTTTCTAACCTTGATAACTTTTGGAAGAATAGAAGATATAGTTATCTTTAATCAAACAATATAACAAGAATTTGACTTTCCTAACTGAACATACCATAAACATTATGTATTTCATTAGGATTAATATTGTAAGACAATCTTACAATGTAAGATAAATATATTTCGTTTGGCTTATCTATGCACCAACTAAGTCAGCTTAATGATATAATAGAGTTTCAAAGCCAATTGCATGCTATATAACATAATTACTTTTTGACCAAGTCACTTCATGTCCATGTCTTAACAAGAAGACATAAACTGTTATAATCCCAATATACGTTATAAATCATTGATCAACTCAATGACTTCTTGTATATATCTTAATTAAAAAACATAACAAGTTAACGTCTTACTTTATTATAAGTCTTGTAACAATTAAAAGACTTCATGTTTATATCTTTACAATGAAACATAAACATGTTTAGCTAAAATAATTATGAACACCATCTCTTGGTTTCAATAGTAATTTCAAGTTAATTTATTACTTCACTTATTTTATGTCATTCCAAAATTACATAAATCTTCAAATTGAAGTAGTATTAGATTACTTCATTTATTTTATGTCATTCCAATAATACATAAATATTTAGTTTGAAGTAGTCTTATTATCATATTGACACTTGTTCTAATAAGTATCTAATTTAGAAACTTGCAAATTAACATAGTTTCATTACATCAGTTGATCTGCTAGTAATGAAAGTATGAAATTTACCTTTCCATTGTAATTTAAACCAAGCTCTCACATGACGTAGATTACAACTTCAAGTGTTATATTAATTAGATATGAATAAGTCACATTAGAACATTAGTCTCTTACCTTGCAGTCAAGAGAATCCTTTAAATCATATTCCTATGTGTTGTTCTTTGCACACAATAAAGATTTCTCCCACTTGTGCATGGAACAACATCATGTATCAGATAAACAACGCGTCACTCATTTGTTTATGTGATCAATATGATTGTGTCATAGATATTATCATAATAAGTAGATATAGAACCACATTGTCTAGTAAGGAAACGTACATGACTATCCTTAAAAACACAAGTGTCTACTATTGGAAAGTAATTATCTCAAGTCATTTTAGATATAATTCGGGTTACTAGCAAGATAACAAAGCTTGTAGCTCCCACTGAATTACAGATCATTACATTAATTCATTATTCAGTAATTACAACACTATGCTCCCACTGGATTTGATAACATTATAAGTGTTTCATAACCAGTAAAAGCAAATAGTGTGCTATTTACTTTCCTACACCTTTGAGAAATCTCATACGTAACAATTACTTAGGTACTAAAAGAATGTATTCTACTTTGTAAATGATGGACTATCCATCAATGCAATTAACTTGAAAAAATTGGGCATGCAATTTCTTCCTTAATAGTTCTACCATCCCCACAATGGTATGTAGCACCTTTAAATGGTCAAAACAAAACCAACTAGATAAAATATACTAGTTTGTCTTTTACCATTTTGAGGTAATAAGTCTAGCTTCTAATTGAATAACTCATAAAATGTGCAATAATCTTAACTATTAAAGTTTGCTTTGAGTTATGTATTTAGAATTTAGACAATTCTAATTTTCCTATCATATCTTTCTCATTCATGAAAAAGAATATGATTAAGTCTCACGCTTCACTCATGGAAAGGAGACTAGGTTATCCTTTTAGTAAAATTGACTATAGCCAAAAACCCCTATGGGTGTAGATCAATTTACTAATAAAAGAATATCCCACGTTTACGGTTTAATGTCGCATTAATACATTAAAAGAATTTACAAAATTCAATTTTAATATTTTCGATAATACAATTTTTCAAGAAAATAAAATACCCAAGGAAATATTCATATAACCATAGTATTTTCTTGAAAACTAGGATCCAAATTATCATAGTTTCATTACATCAGTTGATCTGCTAGTAATGAAAGTATATAATAAGGTAATCTGTCGAACAATAATTGGCAAACAATTTCCAATTCCTAGAACGTTATGGGATTTATATTGGCAAACAATTTCCAATATAAGCATGTTTCATCCCCATCTTATGCCTTGAGTCCAAACTCTCACTTAACTCAATTTAAGTCGTCTAATTAAAAAACTGTAAATTACCATAGTCCCATTACATCAGTTGATCTGCTAGTAATGAGAAAATGAAATTTACATATCCATTGTAATCTAGTCCAAGCTCTCACATGACTAAATTACAACTTCAAGTGTTATGTAATTAGATGGCATTGACTTAATTTTAAAGGGTATCAATTTTGATGTGTCAATCAAAATATGTACGAAGAAGCATGCATACATCTTCGTATCATAAGTGTTTCAAAACCTTTTTGCCAATTTTAAGCTAAGATTTCAATCAACAAAGTTTTAATTGAGGTATTGGGTTCACCAATCAAAGAATTACCTACAATTATCGCCCACTATATCCTAGTACTGCATGAGTCAAAAGACCCAAGTTATTCGGATAATTACCAAAAAAGTGGCGCGTGGAATTGAGGTCAATTCACCCTTAAGGTGATTTTGTACATAAAATAGCTTACTTGGTAGCTCCAATTTGACGCACAAAGGAGCGGAGAGACAAACGTTTGCACAAGTGCTAATTAAAAACGCGTCTCTTTTGGTTTGACAATTTAATGTCAATCCTCCTTATACCCCTCTTATAGTTTGTCAAAACTGGGTGAGCCGTTCACACTATTGGTACAAAACTCAACAATCAATCAAAAGTTTATGATTTTAGTCTTAAAAACCATGTCATAAATTATAATCTTGCTAGTCTCGCCTGGGAGCAAATTATCGTGCGAAGCAAACTACTATCGGCACATAAGACTTTGCAAGATTCATAATTTATTACATAAAGTTTCACTATTATTTAGTCCGTTTAATTTTTATTTAAAAAATTACCCTTTTTGCTTAAAACATGTCGAACAGTAAAACAAAAAACAAGTAATTTTACAATAAAACAACTAAATAATACACATAACTTAACAATTAATTATGTAAACATGTAGCCACATGCAAATTAATTCAATAACATTTTAATAATCAATCTATGTTTTAATATGCATATATTTAACTAAGACTCCCATTGGTTTTCGAGAAAATGATACCAATGGACTACATACACCAAACAATTTGGTTGCGTAAGTCCTAACAAATATATACTAAATTGCACATAATTGATTACTTAATTAATTGGAGTCTTCCCCAATTCGACATCTATTAATTAACTTACACGTGAAAACAAATAAATCATCAATGAATCCATGCCAAACATGCACGTTTGCATGTATTCTACCTAACAATTAGCATATTGCCACAAGATCACTTTCAAACACATAAACATGTTAAAACCTAGGGTTTCTAATCAAATTAATTACAAATCCAAAACCCTAAATATTATAGGGCAATCGGCCCAAAAAAAATAAATTAGGGTTTCGATTTGAACAAACCCTAAATCGACTAAAACATGTATAAACTCAATCAAGATTCGTTTTTTATGTGATTTCGGTAATTAATTACATGTTATAACAAGTCGTGATGCCACTGTTGTAATTATAATACCATGACAATCATATATAAACCAAAACATCAAAGAACACATATAGCGGAAGCGAAGAATACATAACACATAAATAATTAACCGAATATTAAAGTAAGCGTACCTTGATGATTCTAGCAAGAACAAGAATCAAACTGTGCAATATGAATGATGAACCCTAATTAAGGTTTATAGGATTATAAGAATTGCCCCTTACCGATTTTGCAATTCAATCCAAGATTCTTACAATAGTGTGTAAGAATCATGTTCTTGTACACACAAACTAATACCGAATTAATGTTATGCAAGTAATGAACACAAAACAATAATTGCTTTTCAAGAAAACAAAAGTCGACACCCTATATGGGATGTTTGGCCAATTTTATGAACAAGGAAGAAAAACACACAAGGTTTTAGGTATTAGAGTGTACAAGAGTCCCCAATAATGAATCATAGCCTTTGTATTTATAGAGAGATAACTTAGAGGACAAGTTAACAATGGATTAGGGTTTCTAACCCATTGCCGATCGGCCTAGCCCATAGAGGCTTCCAGATCCTTCTCAACTTTCCTAATTTTCACTCTTTAATTATTTCCTTTTATCGTTTAACGGTTGTTAGTAATTATTCGTTAAATACTTAACGTCCGTTAAATCTTTTGTGCATATAATAATTATTTATAACATTTTATAAATAATTATTAATCATTAATTCTTCATTTGTAACATGTGCAATCTCGTGATCTCAAGTTTGATCCTAACACACAACTACTATTTTATGTCTATAAAACTAACAGTCATCAATCAAAGTATCAAACTTATCCCCTACTTTTAATAACCCTCCTATAGAAAAACTGATTGCTGCTTACTCATTTTAATCATGGACGATCCAACAACTTCCCATCGTAACAACTTTCATGATATAGTTAGTTAGACAAAATGGAACCATCTTTCAAGATCTCACTCTTTTTGTGGTGTCACTGAATGCTTTTTGGTCTCAAAGATTTCAGGCATTGTGAGAATTTGAGGCTTGTTTAATACCCACGTACTCCTTCATTAGGATGAAAATTTTAAAAAGTTTGAACCCTTTATATTTTGCACCAACCATTGCTTGCAAATTAGAACTTAGAAGATGCAACTTGCATCAACTGCCCCACATCACTCGGTTTCGTCCTTCTTCTGTATTATTAGCAAATCTTTTGGATAAAAGATCATGTGTTGAAATGACTGTCTTGGTTGTTTTTATGGTCTATTGTGATAATCAACCAAAAACCATTTGCAGAGTCGCTGGCATTCTTACTAGATAGAGCACCGTTATCCTCTGTTGTCATTTGGGTCGACATTATCTTGTCTTACCTTAAAAAGCCTAACTATGCTAGTGCCATCACTGCATTAATCATTGTTAATAGAGCGACTTTTTATACCAGATTTTTCTGCTACTTCGGTATTTTTATAATTTTAGCTTATGAAATTTGAAACATTTTTGCTTTGAAAT
Organism: Artemisia tridentata subsp. tridentata; assembly: GCA_021014915.2. NCBI lineage: Eukaryota > Viridiplantae > Streptophyta > Magnoliopsida > Asterales > Asteraceae > Artemisia > Artemisia tridentata. Next base: position 135,676,225 of record CP139505.1, on the reverse strand, counting down.
CTTACAGTTTATGTTGACTTGTATTTCAATATTCTTGAAGTCATTGATTTGGTCCACAAGATGATCTTATTTTATACATTGTAATATTGTATATATTGTCAAACCCTGTCGTAAAACTCAGTACCCAATCAGATGTTACCTTTTATAGATTTTAAACTGATGAAGTTGAAATCCATACATATTTTTAGGTCCTTGTCAAGCAAAGTGCTCAAGGACCATTCACGTTCACCTCGGCTGTCCCCCTTTTCCCAATATAAAAAAAACCATGAAAATGTTACTGTATTTATTACGTAGAAAACCTTACAGTTATGTGTATTTGTATAAACTTTTTGATTATGTACTGTCAAGTTTTGAACTAGGCACTAAATAATTCTAATAGGATCGTGTTAATATTTGTTGCGTTTCTTTTCAAATATTTTATGACGTCGGTATATTTGTGTTTTATGGAATTAAATGAATTTACAGTTACGAAAAACATACACTTAATGAGTTGGTCATCACATGAACAACTGTGGGTGATCCTTTTTTATTTTATTTTAGATAAAAACGATTAAAAAGCAAGTTAGGTATGTGAATTGGCCTGTACCCCCTTCTTATTCGCTCTCCGAGTTACACATGCATATAGGGACCAAAGTGAGACATTTGATGGGTCGGGAGGTGGGGGAGAGAGAAAATGAGGCACTATCTTTTGCAAGCTAAACCGGTTTAGTAGTACTGAAGTGAAGTATTCCCAATAATACGAACTGTTTGATTTTAGAATTTATAATAACTTATAATGGTGATGTAAAAAAGGTTAACTTTGATTGACAGCTGAGGTTAGCATGAATCCATATATGTAACTCTTTCAATTACTCTTGATTTTTTGTTTCATCAATGGAATGATTATTCATTCGCCCTTTAATAAATGACGTAACTGTGTGGTCCAATATTCCATTTGTTATACTTGGCAGGCATTTCATAAGGGTACTTTGAGGATATGTATGTGCTTTAAGCATCCATATTCGTACGTATTTCACTAATTGATATGCAATTAATGTACCACCGGGCATCCATGGTATGATCATTTTCACATCTATGCATAGGCTCGGGCTAAGATTCTTTTCTAAAGCTATATTTGTTGGTTATGCGCTCGTAAATCATTAGTTCACTACTAGAAAAAAGGCCTTTAATGACGCGCATTGCGTGTCATAAAAGGGGTCAGATGACGCACTTTTTGGTGTCATTGATCGACCCGTCATAAATCTTTATGACACGCATTTCGCGCGTCATGAATTTATGACACGCTTTTATGACATCTTTTTTGCGTGTCATGGTTCAAATTTAAAAAAAAAAAAAAAATTTATAAAATTACTAATATCCACACATTAAATAACAGTTAATCTCATAATACAAATAAATACACAAATAGCAAAAGAGCGAATTTCATATATATCAAAACAATGTGTTTCATACAACCACAAGTTATTTTAAAATTCTAAAATTCACCATAAAAGTTTACAACCGCTAAATTATATAGAATTCAAGACCGGTAAATGAAGTTTGCCACATAATTTGCTCATTCTTCACGAAGTACCATAATGTGGGCGCAAAAACTTCAATGGCTTCGGGACTGAAGTCATAGAACTTGTCAAAGTACCATAATGTGGGCGCAAAAACTTCAATGGCTTCGAGACTGAAGTCATAGAACTTGTCGAAGTCCTGATTTCTTGCCTATAAATCAGAAGTACAAACTCTTAGCATCATATCCTAAATTACCATTATACTCAACAAAGATATATAGACGCGTAAAAGAGCCAAATTAACATGCAGTAATCAAGAAAACAGCCAGTTACATGTAGATTTAATCAAGATGTTACTTTCATATGGCAACTCAAGTACCTTACAATGTGCCTCTAAAACTTCGGCCATCCTTTGTGGAGTGGAATTCTGCTGCTGTACACGTAGCTTCAGCCTGCGGCACCAAATTAAAATATCAAGTTTCAATTATACAGTAATAGTTTAAGAATAGGTTCAAAATTATTATGTATCATAAAAAAAATTATGTGAATTAATGACTTTGCGCAAGGCGGCATATTGATAAACCAGGTCATGACAATGGATACCTCCATAGATGATCCTGGTTGAAGCAGAAACATCAGCACTGACCTTGTCAGCAAACCATTTCCTTAGTCCAGCATGTACCTGTTACATCGAGGTTCAGAAATTGTTTCTGTGATGCTACACAAAGCACAGTGTTGCACATACATACACTGATGCAGAGGTTTATGTCAATGTAATCGAATGTCAAAAAATTTGGGATAAACTTACTTCTTGAGCCTGAGCTGGAGATGCAACCTTTCCGGTTCCAATAGCCCAAACTGGCTCATAAGCCAAAACAACATTATCCCAGCTTGAAATTTTATCTGCAACAAATTAACAAATATTTAGCAATACTGAAACAGGACACTATACTACAGTGCTGGATGCTTTGCTCATGCAAGTCAAATAAATATGGAAACCAGGTAACTAGAGGTCTCAAAATTTGGCGGGTCAAACCAGGTAATTTAGCATCAAACCTGAAAGAAACAAGCATTGTTCCTGATTAACAGCCAGCACTGTAACATCACATCCCTTTGGGGTGGGCTGCGACAACAGTCAACAAACACACCAAAAATCATAGCAGATAGAGATTCAATTACACAATAAGAGTTGAGCAAAACTGCGACACAAAGATTAGTTAAAGTGAGGTCGGGCTAAAAAAATGACAAGTAAACACAGAAGGAAGGTGTTTGGATAAGTCACCAAAAAACAGTATCGTAGTTTTTTTTTTTTTTTTTTTCTAAAATACACAATTCATTCAACAACAATTAGGTAGGATACTTCAAATAAATGCAATTAAAATAACTTGACGAGTTGGATTATAAATGGAATTAAAATAATCCAAATCTCATATTCAATAAACTTATTAATTAAGCTAGGAAGAAGAAGAAAAACAAAACAAACTAAGTAACCCAAGTGGGTTTCGAACCCGCAACCTCTTGGTCGTGACCAACAACAACAAACACCCCTTTGTATGCTGAAAAATCAGCAACCAAACACCCCCTTTTAGTGCAGAAAAATCAGCAGTGACACGCACTTAAACATGCAGAAAAATCAGCAATGAAATTGTAAGTTGGATGAAGGTTTTATTAAATTGTGGGTAAATTGCAATAGAGCATTCAATGACACAGCAAGCGGCATATCCCCAATTTGTTCATTATCTGATGAAGCTTCAAACTCATCCACAATCTTTTGAATTGAAGTCAGAAAACAAGAACAGCTCGCCAAAGCCTATCAAGATTTTCAATTTAAACACATAAATCGAGTAATCCTGACTAATGAGATTTCCATCTTTTCATGAAAGTTTTTAGTCGAATAATACAAGGTTTCATATAAATAGAGTCTAGTTTGATAAAGACCGTGAAAAATAACATTATTCAAGTGATGATGATCTAAGGCCATAAATCATAAATAACAGGTGGCAAATGTGTAAATAACTCGAACTCGGCACTATGCATATAACATAACTCAACCTTCACGTTTATGTTAATGTGACTATCACATAACACTTATGCAACCTGACCCAAAAATTTGAAAAGTATTGAAACCAGAACAGAAACCATATGGTAGCTTACCAAAACAGTAGTCAAACTTTTGGGTTGGTGATAAAATCCTAATCACTTACCTGAAAAATGTTGTTTCATTATAATAAATGGTAAAATAGTTTTAGACCATTCCAAAACACACCGAGACAGTGGCAGTGGGATTTGGGGGCGCGTGAACCACAGATCCGCCTTCAAAGTGATGAAACAAGGGTGGGTTTGGTGGTATTTTGTTGGTGAGGTTGGCGATGTGGTGGTTGGTGGTGTCTCTTGGGGAGCGGCGGCTGCAAAAGAGGAGGAGGGAGGGAGATATATTTTAGGGTTATAGTAAAGTGAAGAGGGAGAGAAAAAAGAGGAGTGTTGTGCGTGTGTGAATGGGTTATAAGTCTTATAAAAAATTTGAGATTTGACACGAATTTTATGACAATAAAAATTGCGTGTCATTTAACTTCAGATTTTATAAGTTATGACAGTTTTTTTATGACCCTCATTTTTGCTTGTCATTATTGATGCGTGTGTCATAAATTAGGTGTCATTAAAGGCTATTTTTCTAGTAGTGGTTATACGGCTAGAAATTACGTGAGCCTATCGGGGCACACACGTATACATTTAGAGAGCGTTTATTAAATATAATTAATATGTTTAATGTATACTATTAATTATAATTAATATAATCCACGAAATATACATAACGGTCGTTAGTCCGTTAGTGTAACGGTTAACGGTCGTTAAGTCCAAAAATTAACTTGTATTGTACATAGTTATTTCACAAGGACCAAAAGGCAATATGGAGGCCCATCGGGACACTATGGTGGCCGGCCATATGGGCTAGGGCAAGGAGAGGAGCGGCTTTTTCCCTAAGCTACCCTATTAGTATAAAAGGAGGCCTCTAGGTCTTCATTTATTCACACCTCTCAAAAATCAAAGCATTCTTTGATCTTCTTCTTGCCTCTACAGATCGTCCAGCACCCCTTGTAAGGGAGTTGGCTTTTGTTTCTTCTCTACGACTAGCATTCGTGTTTAGTTCGTAAGCTCGTGGGTTAAGCACTAGCATCCTAACGCTCTCGTTAGACGTGTAGTGTGAGTTTTTGATAGAGATCAACTCACTATAGTTGATTAGGGTTTCGTGGTGATAGGAGATCCATTGAAGTGTTCGTGATCAAGATCAAGACTTGGTGGTTATCTATTTTTCAATAGATTTGAGGTTAGTATTTATTATGTGTTTTAATTCATAACATTAAATATAGATCCATCCGCTGCGTACTCGTGGTATTGATGGTTTAATCAATATGAATTCCCTACAGTGGCATCACGAGCCATCTCGTTTGGTGTTATGGGTTACACATATAGTCGCTTGCTACGCTAATTAAACACATATATTAATTGTTATGACAATAACATGCATTATTGTCATTTAATTAAATATTGATCTTGTTTAATTATTAACGGTTAATGAGACTTGAAAGGGGTTAGGAAAATTAAAAAGATCATTGTAACATGTACTTTTTTTTTTTTTTTTTTTTTTTTTTTTTTTCAATCTTAAGGCTTACACGGTCATTATTATGACGTATGTGGTCCACTTGGTACCTAGCTCGAAAACCTTGTGGGAGCCTTAGATTCTCCAATTGGGGAAGACTCATTCTTGAGTTTTGGAGCATTACTTGTTTTACTGCTTTCCATTAGAGTCTGTCTTCTCCTCTACCCCTTTTTCTGTCTGTTTTAATTGCTTATATGTTTTATTCCTTGTGACTTGCTTTACATATATGCTATTGATTTTGGAAATAAAAACAGACTAATTACTTATATCGAAACTTGTTTTTAATTAAATCGTGGGTTCCATCAAGCTATTGAGGGTGTGGATCATTACTCGAAGCTACCAGGATATAGCTTGCTGGATATCGTGAGATTTAATTATTGTCTGTTAATATACACACTTAATTCCTTGTGACCAGTTATGTGTTATATGTGAAACTTTTTTTTACACCTAAACGGACTATAAACTATTGAAATCTGATTTAATTAAATCGCGGGTTCCATCAAGCTATTGAGGGTGTGGATCATTACTCGAAGCTACCAGGATATAGCTTGCTGGATATCGTGTGATTTAATAAACTTTAACTATAAGATACCTAAAGTTTTGTGCTTTTATTAATGATCTTTGATCATATCAAGATCTAGGGTTTTGTGTGGTCTTTTCCCGCCCCACTACATGCTTCGGCATATGAGGGAATTATTGGAAGAACTTGGGTCTTTTGACTCATGCAAAGTACAATATAGGGTTTTTGACCATTCTTTGCCTGTGATAATAAGTACACCTAATAAGTTGAAAAAATTGTTTTTTGCAAACTTGTGTTACAAAGATGTATACATGCCTCTTTGTACACAATTTTTGATACATGCTTTTGTCAAAAATTATGTGATACCCTATTTGAATTTTAAGTTTATACCATCCAAGTTTGAGGACACTTGCACTTGCCTTTTGCTCTTCGTGGGACGTGAGTGAATTGCAACCCAATGTGTTTATTCTCTAGCATTAGACCTAGAGTTATTTACACATGTTCTCTAATTGGACGACTTAATCGAGTCAAGTGGTGAGATCCTTGAGCCCGAGGCATAGGATGAGACAAAACATGCATGACACTAGTAGTTTGTACTCTAGTGCCATAAGTCTTATAAATCTAAGAGCTGCACTTGTCATGCAATTGTCGCACGCCGCCTACCTCTTGTACCCACAAGACTTACCAGAGTAGTAAGCACTACCGTGATGAGTGGGAGTTCAAGAGGGTCTTAGTCTTTTAGTAAATTAATTGTTTTATTTAATAAAACATGGGTAGTTAATTTGTAAAAGAATTAATTATCGAAAATACTAAAATTTTGAACTTTGTTTTATTGTAGATGGCAGCAAATCAATCCGTCAACAATTCGATCTTCAGGTCTTTCCTTGAAAAGGAAAAACTTACTGGATCTAACTTCCTCGATTGGTATCGGAATTTGAGGATCGTCCTCACAACCGAGGATAAGTTAACCTATGTGGAGCATCCCATACCTGCTACTCCTGTTCCTCAAACTCTTGATCAGCAGGTTCCTGCTGATGTCCTTGCTGCTCACGCCCAATGGGTTAAAGCATCCAAAGACATAGGTGTTAGACCCGTATCCCGGTTACGAGTAGGCCCCACCCTAGATGGAATATGCTAAGGACTTTATGTGATTGGTTGGTCAACAAAGTTATGTGGAAGTCAAACCCGATAGTCAACTTTATAGTCAAACAAAGTATTAAATAGTTATGGAAAGTATTATGTGCCACAAATAGATAGGAAATGGACTTCAAGGGCTTAATTCGTCATATGTCAATTATATTATAAGTTAGTTGTGGCTAAAGTAAGAAGAAAGAGACTAGAAGGACCAATCTTGCCAATTGGCCAAAGTTGCCACCTAACAAATCTTATCTAGGAATTTCTAGACATTTTCCACCAATTATTGAGGTGTGTTAGTGAAGGCCGGTTCTATGGAGAAAAAAGGGAGGGAAGAAAAGTGAGTCTTGATGGTTTTAGGAAGAAGAAGATGAAGCTCTCAAGTTTATGGTTCTTCCTAGTAATAATCTTTCACAAGTGTTTATGAGGATGATGATGTTGATGATGATGATGGTGACTAGTGAGGATGATGATGATTGTGGTGAAATAATGATATGATAGTTAGCTTGGATTGAAGGTAAGTAACTCTCCCTAAAACATGTGTTATGTATGTATTTATCATATATGTATTGTGGTTGTATAAGAGTATAAGAGTTGGATTTAGAATGGTTGTAAGCTAAGGATGGATGACTAGTGATCTTGACTAAGGGTATGTTAGCTTGTTGGATTTGGGCTAGTTAAGGTATGTTGTTGATTATGGTTGTGATGAATGGATGTAATTATGTTATGAAGTTGTGTATGATATGAGTGGTATGACGTAACTTAGAGTCTTTCATGTGATTATGATGCTTATGTGGAAATATGTGTATAAGATATGTTTTATGTCGGGTTACTTACTAAGCGTAAGCTTATTCTTTTAGTTGTTAGTGTTTTTGTAGGTTTATGTACGGCAGAATGGAAGTACTTGGACTATACCCTAAGGATTTGGAAGCGGATTGATAGATAGATTGCAATTAAGAGCTTAGTATAGAATACCGAGCTCAAGTGTCAAGGTTGTACCCCCGAGAGTCTTTTATTGATTTATAACGTAAAGTCGGGTGTCAAAATGTATGTCATAGAGGTCATAACGATTTGGTAGTCATTTGGTATGTTTAAGCATGTTTTATGTGTTTATGGTTCAAGTTAAAGGGGCATTTGGTTTAAGCGTAAACGTACCCATTTTGAGTTGTGAATGGGTCAAGTACCCTTGGAACATGTTTGTTATGTCAAGTTATTGATGTTGGTCAAGTTTGATGTAAAACGGAAGTCGTATGGGTTGTTTGTAGTGAAAATTGGTCTAAACGGGTTATTTGCATAACCCGTCTAATTTGTAAAGTACCCTTTCGGGGAGTCGTTCGGTAAATGTTTTTGTATGAAAATGAGCCCATTAATATACTAAGTAAATCTGGAAAGTTTGGTTAGATAACGAGTTCGGGAGGTCGGGTTTCCAAGCGCGGAACTTGAAAAATGATTTCGGGCGGACAGAAGGTCTGAACCGGCGGTTCAGACCCATTTTGGGCTCCAAACCGGCGGCTGGGAAAACCCAGCCGGCGGTTAAACAGTTTTTCAGATTTTGGCGATTTTCAAAAAATCATATCTTTTAAACCGTAAGTCATCACGGGTCGTGCAACCCGTCATTTTGAAGGTAATTGAGTCTACTTTCATTTAAAAATAGTCTCAAGGGCTGAATGTATATAGATTTTTGTCAGTTGTCAAAAGAGTGACCAGATGTCCATAAAAGTCAAGCGTTTTCGCGTAAAAAGTTTTAATTTTTGGTCTAAGCGGGCACGGGGTGTAACAATAGGCTGTCTTATGCTCATAAGCATGACTCCAGAAATTCAAAAGAATCTGGAGCACTTTGATGCATATAACATGCTTAAGGAATTGAAGACCATGTTTGCTCAGCAAGCAGAACAGGAACTCCTTGAGACTGTGCAGGCCTTTCATGCATGTAAGCATGAGGAGGGTCAATATGTTAGCACCTATGTTCTAAAAATGAAGGGCTATCTAGATAGACTGGAACGCCTTGGTCACCCCATGTCATCTGGCCTTGCAGTGAGCTTGATTCTTACCTCTCTAAACAAGGACTTTGCTGATTCAGACAGAATTATAATATGCAATGCTTGAGGAAGACAGTGAATGAATTGCATGCAATACTTAAGCTGCACGAACAAGGGCTTCCTAATAAAGATGCTACCCCTGCTCTACTTGCTATAAGAGCAGGAAGGATCCAGAAGAATAATAAGAACAAGAAGCCGCTGAATTGTGCTCAGGGTAAGAATCATGGTAAAGGCAAGGCTAAGCTTGCTTATGCCCCCAAGGCCAAGATTCCCCCTCTACCTAAAAAGGAGCATCCTGCTAAGGACGCTGAGTGTCATCATTGTCATCAGACTGGACACTGGAGGAGGAACTGTCCTGCGTATTTAGCCGAGTTGATGCAGAAGAAGTGTAATGTGGGTAGCAATGCTAGCACATCAGGTATCTTCGTCATAGAACTTTATACTTTTCCTTATAAATCTTGGGTATATGACACTGGTTGTGGTAATCATATCTATAATACTACTTAGGGTCTCAGGGGAAGTAAGAGTTTGAAGCCAGGAGCTTTAAGCCTGTACGTGGGAAATGGAAACCGTGCAGCCGTTGAAGCTATCGAAAGTTTTGATTTATACCTTCCTAGTGGTTTAATAATTGTATTGGACAATTGTCATTGTGCTCCTAGTATTACTAGGGGTATTGTTTCAGTTTCACTTTTGAAAGACAAGGGTTTTACTCATTGTTTTACAAATATTGGTATTTCAGTTTCAATGAATAACGTGTTTTATTTTAATGCTGTTTCTAGGAATGGTATTTTTGAAATTGATATGCATGATTCTATTTCGAATGATTGTTCTATGTATTCTGTTAATAGTAAAAGAGCCAAGCGTAACTTGGACTCTACATTCTTGTGGCATTGCCGACTTGGGCACATTAACAAGAAACGCATTGAGAAGCTGCAACGTGATGGGCTTCTTAAATCAACTGACCTTGAGTCTTTTGATAAGTGTGAATCTTGTGTATCTGAGAAGATGGCAAGAAAGCCTTTTCCTCATAAAACAGAGAAAGCTACATATCTGCTTGGACTCATACATTCTGATGTATGTGGCCCTTTTAGAACTGTGTCAAAACAAGGATACAACTATTTCTTAACTTTCACTGATGACTTTAGTCGATATGGTTATGTTTACCTGCTTAAACATTAACATGAAGTCGCTGAAACTTTCAAAGTATTTCAAAGTGAAGTTGAGAATCAACTTGGTAAGACCATAAAGGCTTTACGGTCTGACCGTGGAGGCGAATATATGAGTCAAGAGTTTATAGATCATCTTAAGAAGTGTGGGATTGTCTCACAGCTCTCTTCTCCACGTACACCACAACATAATGGTGTATCTGAGAGAAGAAATCGAACCCTGCTTGACATGGTAAGATCTATGATGAATCAAACAACTCTACGAATGTCCTTTTGGGATTATGCTCTTGAGTCTGCTGCACGCATTCTTAATATGGTTCAATCAAAGAAGGTTGAAAAGACACCATATGAACTATGGCATGGGAAAGTCCCTAATCTGTCTTACTTAAAGGTCTGGGGTTGTGAGGCATTCTTGAAACATGATACGCCTGAAAAACTTGATCCAAGATCTATTAAGTGTATCTTTGTAGGATACCCAAAGGAAACAATGGGTTACTACTTCTACTACCCACCTGAGCACGAAGTATTTGTTGCTCATTTTGCTGACTTTTTTGAGAATCGTCTCATCTCACAAGAAGCAAGTGTATATCGTAAGGCTAGTGGGAGTAATGTAGCATTCATAATCTTATATGTTGATGACATATTGATCATGGGAAACAACATTCCAATGTTACAAGCTATTAAAGCCTATCTTGGAAATTGTTTTTCTATGAAGGATTTAGGTGAAGCTGCATATATTCTAGGAATCAAGATCTACAGAGATAGATCTAAGCGGTTGACTGGACTTTGTCAAAGTGCATACATTGATAAAATCTTGAAAAGATTTAATATGGCGAATTCCAAGCGTGGAACTACCACAATGCAAGTAAAACTTGAGTTGAGAAAATCTCAAGGACCCTCAACACCTACAGAGGTGGAACGCATGAAGAGGATTCCTTATGCCTCGGCTGTAGGATCCATCATGTATGCGGTGAGGTGCACTAGACCTGATGTTGCGTTCGCTCAGAACTTAACAAGTCGATTTCAAGTAGATCCAGGTGAGAATCACTGGTCTGCTGTGAAGAACATACTGAAGTATCTCAGATATACTAAAGATATGTTTCTTGTTTACGGTGGAGACCCAAACAGAGAACTCAGAGTTACCTGTTATACTGATGCTGGGTGGCAGACCGACAAGGATGATACCAAGTCGTCGCAAATCAGATACGTTTTCATTCTAAACGAAGGCGCTGTAGTTTGGAAGAGTGCCAAGTAAAGCATTACAGCGATGTCTTCTACAGAAGCTGAATACACTGCTGCTTCGGAAGCTGCAATGGAAGCTATTTGGATAAGGAAGTTTATTGATGAGCTTGGAGTAGTCCCCACCAATAAAGAACCTATGGAAATGCTATGTGACAACACTGGAGCATTAACTATCGCCAACGAGCCTGGAGCTCAGAAAGGCGCCAATCATTAAAAAAGGAAGGTTCACTATCTCCGTGAGGTTATCGCAGATAATGAAGTAGTACTTAACAAAGTTCACATAGATGACAACTTAGCTGATCCGTTTACTAAGGCGTTGCCATTGAACAAGCATGTTGAGCATGCTAGTGGTATTGGACTTCGTTCAGTTTGTAGTCTCATGTAAATCTGTTTTTGATTTTAGTATTTGGATAATTGGATATGTAAAACATTTATTATTTTGATGATTAGTATACGTGGTACTTGAGTTATTCATTCATATATTAATTGTGTCCTATATTTGCATGTTTAATCCATAAGTAATTTATTACTCTAAATTGTCCATTGTCGATCAATGATATGAGAGTATTGTTGAATTAAGGCAAATGTGAGAGATTGGTTATATTCTTTGAATACTAAGGATGTGTCCGCCAAACTCACATGTTATCCACGTGCTATGGATATTGGATTTCCCCAAACCTACGAGTTATCACTTTATGGATCGGCGTCATTAAGTGATATCTCGCAAATGGTTATTTTATTTGTCCTCTGACTTGAGATGCAAGCAGGTCTTGCATGTGTGGATCTTTCTTCTTGACTATAGTCAAACGCTATCCTGAACAAGGTGGTTATAAAGGCTATTCTCAGAAGTTGGTTGAAGCACATGAATGACACGTGTAGTCAAAATAGAATTTGTTCCTCCACTAGATGTTTGCATGGCCGTGCCCAAAGTGTAAATCAAGATGATACTTGTTTTACGTTTGGTAATCTTGATTAATTTCTAAAACGAGAAACAGAATAGTTGAACAATATGGAATGACTTTGATCCATATCCATAGTTCAACAAGTATCTGAAACAAAAGGATAATTTAAAATTGTAAACCATTTACCTAGTTGTTTTATGAAACCACACTCAGGTATTTCTGGGAGCAATGCGGTGTTGCTAGACACTTAGCATTGTTAGTATACATTATTGATTGTTACGATCGCAAGTGGGAGTTGTTGGTTATGCGCTCGTAAATCAATAGTTATATGGCTAGAAATTACGTGAGCCTATCGGGGCACACACGTATACATTTAAAGAGCGTTTATTAAATATAATTAATATGTTTAATGTATACTATTAATTATAATTAATATAATCCACGAAATATACATAACGGTCGTTAGTCCGTTAGTGTAACGGTTAACGGTCGTTAAGTCCAAAAATTAGCTTGTATTGTACATAGTTATTTTACAAGGACCAAAAGGCAATATGGAGGCCCATGGGACACTATGGTGGCCGGCCATATGGGCTAGGGCAAGGAGAGGAGTGACTTTTTCCCTAAGCTACCCTATTAGTATAAAAGGAGGCCTCTAGGTCTTCATTTATTCACACCTCTCAAAAATCAAAGCATTCTTTGATCATCTTCTTGCCTCTACAAATCGTCCAGCACCCCTTGTAAGGGAGTTGGCTTTTGTTTCTTCTCTACGACTAGCATTCGTGTTTAGTTCGTAAGCTCGTGGGTTAAGCACTAGCATCCTAACGCTCTCGTTAGACGTGTAGTGTGAGTTTTCGATAGAGATCAACTCACTATAGTTGATTAGGGTTTCGTGGTGATACGAGATCCATTGAAGTGTTCGTGATCAAGATCAAAACTTGGTGGTTATCTATTTTTCAATAGATTCGAGGTTAGTATTTATTATGTGTTTTAATTATGTGTTTTAATTCATAACAATAAATATAGATCCATCCGCTGCGTACTCGTGGTATTGGTGGTTTAATCAATATAAATTCCCTACAATATTTGCTTTACTTCTCGAAAATACCTGATCTATACATGGATAAGGTAATGTTACACACATGTATAAATACTACCTGTGTCATCGAATGCATATATTGTAAGAGTTTTGGAAAAATATTAAATCGTGTATGACTAGAATCGAACCCGGGACTGAGGGATTGCACACTTTATGTATGAATGATCAAAGGAATAATTAATATGTATAATTGTTATATAGTTTAATTATTTGGACACAAAGTAAATAATGAAGGGGGTTGAGTGTCAAGTTTTGAAACTTGAGGATGTATTAGACTCAAACTTGGAGAGCAAGTTTGGAGGCTATATAAACTCCTCATTAGCTCTCAAAAGATACGATTTTTTTATAGATACTCAAAAAGAAAAAAAAACGACACATTATAATATTACTTATTATATATTGTGGTTGTTAGACAAGCCATGAACAGTCGACAATATTAATGCTCAAAAAGTCAATTCTTTATGTATTCAGATTCATGCATCGTGATCTATCATGGAGTATGATAATATTGACTTATGTATATTATAAGATATTATGGGCATGATTGTACCATATGACATATACATGTGTATCGTATAGCATGTATATATTATTTACTTCCTTCTTGAATAATAAATTCAAGGTTTATTGAACAAAATAGTTTTGGTTTAATAATCGTGTTCATTCACTAGCATCAACCTTTGATCGAGTAATAGTACGTGTGTTCGAGAGCTCAGTAATATCTTACTTTAGATATTAATCTTGGATTGTGGAACAAAAGGTAAGGGGTTCCATGTTAATCCGTTTGATTGTTCAAGTGAAGGAGAAAGAAGATTTGATCCTTGTTCTTGCTAGGATCATAATGGTACGTTCCTATTTAATATTCGGTAATACTTTGTATGTGTTAAATTAAGATCCTTGCTTCCGCTACTTGCTCTTTGATGTTTATTTATTTATTTGAATGTCAAGATATTTAAATTCCAACAGTGGCATCACGAGCCAATTTAACATGTAATTGTTATTACCTAAACGTATAATAAAAATCGAATCTTGATTTGGATTTACATGTTAGCGATTTGTGTTTAGTTTAGAACATAAAAATATAAATCGTACATAATTTAGGGGGGGGGGGGTTCGACCCTTCTTTTATTAAAAAGTTAGTTTTGTAACCCTAAATTAGGACATGTTTATGTGTTTATTTGAATAAGGGTTACGTTCATGTTTAATTCATAATTCTTCATGCAATGAATTATGAATTAGGGTTTGTTTTATTTGCTACATGTTTAGATAAATATAAAATTAGGGAAGACCTAATCGATTAAATTAATGAATCAGTTATGTGCAATGTGGTATTTAATTATTAAAACTTACGCGGTCAATTGTTGGCGTCTGTGGTCCATTGGGTACAATGCGCTCGAAAACCAATGGGAGTTTTATTAATTATATACATAATAATTACACATATAGATTATTAATAGGTTTTATCAATAGGTTTGCATGTGGCTATATGATTTAATTGTTAAGATTATATAAGTTATTTGTGTTTATTTAATTTTTGTTAAAATTAATTGTCTTATTTGTTTAAATTAATTCTTGAATTGTAAGCAAAAAGAGGGTGATTTTTGTTATAAAAATTAAATGGACCTAATAACTATGAAACCTTGATGTGGTAAATTATTTATTGTCAAGTCTTATGTGCCGACAGTGGTTCGCTTCGCACGGTAATTTGCTCCCAGGCGAGACTAGCAATTTAATAATTTACAACATAATTTTATAAGACTTAGAATCATAAACTTTTAATTGATTGATGTAACTGTACAAATGGTCGAAGCGGCGGACCTAATGTTGACAAACTATAAAGTGGGTATAAGGTTGGTTTCGCATTAAATTGTGGCCTTAAAGAGACTCCATTCTGTCTCCCCGCTCGCCTGTGCGTCAAATTAGACTTACCAAGTACACCAGTAAATGTACGAAGCATCTTAAGGCAAAGTTGTAAGTTACTCAACGCCTCAATTAAAACTTTGTTGATTTAACTCTTAGCAAATTGGTAATTAAAATAGTTTTGAAAACCTATGATACAAAGATGAGTGCATGCATCTTTGTACATATTTTGATTATAACATCAAAATAAATACCCTAAAATTTAAGTCCATGCTATCTAATTATAAGAGACACTTGGAATTAATATCTGGCGTAAGTGAGACCTTGACACAGATATTAACAACAACGTAAATTGCATTTTTTCATTACTACCATATCAACTGAATGTAATGGATCTATGTGAATTTACAAGTTTCTAAATTAGACGACTTAATTAAGTTATAAGTGAGACCTTGAGACTTAAAGCATGAGATGGGAAGAAACATGCTTACATTGCAAATTGTTTGGCAAATGTAATTCCCATAAATTAAGGAGTCGGAAAATTGTTTCGCGATTATTGTACGACAATTACCATCTTTTATACTTTCACTGCTAGCAGATCAACTGATGTGGTGGAACTATGGAAAGTTGGATCCTAGTTTTCAAGAAAATTAAATGGTTATTTTATATTTCCTGGGTAGTTTTCTTTTCTTGAAAAATTATTATCGAAAATACTAAAATTGAATTTTGTAAATTCATTTAATGTATTAATGCAACGTTAAAAACCGTAAACGTGGGGCATTCTTTTAGCGTAAAATTGATCTACACCCGTAGGGGTTTAGGCTAGAGTCAACTTTACTAAAAAAACAAACAAAGTCTACTTTCTTTTAGAAGTGTGAGACTTAAACCATATACCTTTTCATGTATGAGAAGGGTATAATGGGAAAATTAGAATTGTCTAAATTGTAAGAAATAACTCATAGCAAAATTTTAATAGTTAAGAAAATAGCACATTTTATGAGTTATCAAATTAGAAGCTAGACTAGTTACCGCGAAATTGGTAAAAGGCAAACTAGCACACTTTGTCTAGTTGTTGTGCTTTGACCACTTTTAGATGCTACATACCATTGTGGGGATGGTTATCATATTAATGAAGAAATTGCATGCCCAATTATTTCCAAGTTAATTGAATTGATGGATAGTCCATCATTTGCAAAGTAAAATATATTCTTTAGTACCTAAGTAATTGTTACGTATGGGATTACTCAAAGGTGTAGGAAAGTAAATAGCACACTATTAGCTTTTACTGGTTATGAAACACTTATAATGTTGTCAAATCCAGTGGGAGCATTGTGATGTAATTACTTAATAACATATATTAATGTAATGATCCGTAATTCAGTGGGAGCTACGAGCTTGTTATCTTGGTAGTAACCCAAATTATCTCTAGAATGTCTTGAGATAATTACTTTCCAATTGTAGACACTTGTTGGTTTAAGGATAGTCATGTGCGTTTCCTTACTAAACAATGTGGGTCTATATCTACGAATATCTATGACACAATTATATTGATCACATAAACAAACTATTGACGAGTTGTTTATCTGATACATGATGTTGTTCCATGCACAAGTGGAATTGTGTGCAAGCAACAACACAAAGGAATATGATTTAAAGGATTCTCTTGACTGCAAGGTAAGAGAATTAATGTTCTAATGTGATTTATTCACATCTAATTAATAGAACACTTGGAATTAATATCTAGCGTAAGTGAGACCTTGACATAGATATTAATAACAAGGTAGATTACATACTTTCATTACTAGCAGATCAACTGATGTAATGAAACTATGTTAATTTGCAAGTTCTAAATTAGATTCTTATTAGAACAAGTGTCAATATGATAATGAGACTACTTCAAACTAAATATTTATGTATTACTGAAATGACATAAATAAATGAAGTAATCTAATACTACTTCAAATTTGAATGTTTATGTATTCTTGGAATGTCATAAATATATGAAGTAATAAATTAACTTGAAATACTATTGAAACCAAATTGTGGTGTTTAGGATTACTTTAGTTATGCATATTTATATTTTATTGTAAAGTTATAAATATGAAGTCTTTTAATTGTTACATATTGTTAGATTGTCTTACAATATTAATCCTAATGAAATACATAATGGTTATGGTACATTCATTGTTTGATTAAAGATAACTATATCTTCCTTTCTTCCAAATTGTTATCAAGGTTAGTGATGAACTCAAATAAGTACATTTTATTACTATCATTTATCCTAATTATTTGACTTGTTTTATTATATTATGTATGAGGATTGATACTTAATCGTTTACTTTTGTAATTCTCAGGTAAAAACAAGCATTTGGTGAAACTTAGCGATTTTGGACTAATTATGGAGCAAAACATGCAAGAAGTTAAGATTCTACTGAAATGTACAAGATCAAGAAAAATCTGCTCCAGATGCGCCGCATCTCACTTATTACATACGGAGCATCACTATCAAGATTTCACCAGATACGATCCAAGATACAAGTGGACATGCGCCGCATCCAAGAATGAAGATACGCCGCATCTTCTGGCGGTGTACGAATATTCCTGAATATATTAATCTTGGACCGCACGCGAAGTTAAGTCAATGCGCCGCATCTACTTACTAGATGCGCCGCATCTTACCCTCAGACAGAAACTATAAATACCCCAAGACCAGACGAATTCAAAAAGCTTTTAGTCGAACAAGTACGAAGACCAGAAATACCTAAGGCCGAATTCAGACGAATAGGCAGCACAAGACACACCCAAACGAAGATACAAGAGCTGTAAGAAGGTGCTGCATGTGTTTAATTAATTAAGTAGTTTTGTTTTATTGTGTTAGTAAACTTTAATTCATCAAGATTGGTGGCTTGTGTAATGTGACAACGGAAAGATTGCACTCCCTTAAAACTGCTTTCTCATTAATTAAAGTTTATATGTTGATGTCTTTGGTGACTTTTATTAGTGCATTGATAACCTCTGTGTCTAGCTGAGCGTTGATCGGGTCGCCATGCCTCTGCCCTCGCCTATTTATTAGATCGCCTATGCATTCTATCGTTTGTAGAAAAGTAGGAAGAAAGATAAATAGGATAGTCATAAGTAATCATTAAGGGTTTACTCGCCGATAAGATTAGAACCAACGAGAAAGGACTTAATCTCGGTGCGTTGCATCGAACTATACACTTCATATAAAACTAGCAATAAAACAAGTGACAAACTACTTATCTATCAGGACAGATCTTCTTATTGTCTCAAGTATTTATCTGTGTACGTGTGTGCTATTCGCTGATTCGTGCCTATTGGTTTAGTTTATTAATTAATTGCAACCAAATCGTGCCAGTCTCTCAGGCTGAACCCCCTTGCGTTAGAATAGGTTGTATAGCTAACTTAATTTATTAAAATACTGATTAGAATAACTAGATAATACGTTCCACTCTTAGTGATCGACACTCTACTTACCATTATATTCATACTGACCGGGTACACTGCTCGTTAAGTGTGTGTGTTATTGATAAGTCGGCTAAATATAAATTTAAAACTTGAGTAGGCATTAATACTGCTAAACCGCAACGACACAACGCACCGCATCAAGTTTTTGGCGCCGTTGCCGGGGAGTGAATTGTTATTATCTGTTAATTTGATTAGTATTTTAACTAGGTTTTTAATTTTTTTAATCTAACTGCTAATTCTGTTGTGTATTAGGTTAATTTGCATTCATTGTATTATTTTGCATATTTTCTGTTTTTTGTGTTTTATTTGTTTGCTTTTATTTGTGTTTATTTTCGTTTGTGTTTTTATTTGTTTTTATTTTTCGTATTTTTTGTATTCTGCTATCGTTGTACTGAGCTAAATCGAACGATACGGCGTATTGCGTTTAATTTTTATAAAATACAACGCGTTTAATTAATTCGATACGACGCATCTTTTCCCCAAGATACGGCGTATCTGTTTTTAATAAGAAATTTTTTCTAAGCGATAAAGTAATACGACGCATCTGCTTTAGCAGATACGGCGTATCGGTTTTTGATAATTTTTTTTTTTCTAAACGATAACGCTATACGACGCATCTGCTTTAGCAGATACGGCGTATCTATTATTTTAATTAAAAACAGTTTTCGAATTATTAAACAGATACGACGCATCGATCTCTGTCGATACGGCGTATCTTCTGAATCAAAAATCTTATATTTTGAAACGTAGCAAAAATACGGCGCATTAACTTTTGTTAATACGACGCATTTAATTTTAAATAAATATCGATTTTTGATTATTAAAATTGATACGGCGCATTCTAATTTCTAAGCGGCGTATCTATTTTCTGAATAAAGTCTGATTTAATTTTAACGATTATAAGATACGGCGTATCCAACTTTTTGGATACGGCGCATCGTCTGCAGATATCAGCAACTTTTATTTTTCTTATCTCCGAACGGAAAATACTCTGACCCTTATACCTGGAAACTTTTACTTTGAAATCTACCTTTCTTTAATTTTCAGGAACAATGTTCGATATTTTCCCCAACTTGTTCGGAAGACCCCAAAGAAATCTTACCATGGAAGAGTTTGCACTACAAATCGCTCAAGCCAATGAAAAAGAACATCATGAAGCAAGAAACTTTATTAATGAATTCAAAGGCAGTCATGAGCTTTTACTAAAGGAACAAAACAACATGATTTATGGATTGGCAATTGAAGTGCACCAATTGTCAACGGTGCTTAATAGGGTTCTTTTGGTAAAGCAAGACTTGAAAGGGATTACAACTAGAGGCGGAAAGTCGACCTTTCAAATCGGAGAGACACCCGAGGATGACGGTACAAACAAGATTTCCCCTGAATCTTTATCACCTGAGCAAGAGCAACCAAAAGAGACTAATCCGGAACCTGTAATCAGAGAAGAACCTTCTGTTGAGCCTAAACGATCAACACTACCTTTCCCACATAGGGTAAGGAAAGAGAAAGAAGATGCCTATCAAAAGAAATTCCTGGAGAATCTCAAGCAGCTGCAGCTAAGCATACCATTTATGGAAGCCCTAGTGCAAATGCCAAAATATGCTAAATACCTGAAGAGTTTGCTTACAAACAAGTCTAAACTTGAAGAGGCTTGCACCATAACAATGGGGAAAAGAAGCTCAGCGGCATTGCTCAACAAACTTCCGTCAAAAGAAAAGGATCCAGGGAGTTTCACTATTCCTTGTCAAATTAAAAATTTGCATATTGAAAATGCTTTAGCCGACCTAGGAGCTAGTATAAGTCTTATGCCCTCTTCTATGTATGATAAATTAGGTCTTGGTGAACCAAAACCTAAGGATGTGCTTAGAACTAGCTGATAGGTCCATACAATACCCATTAGGAATAGCTGAAAATATATTAATAAAAGTTGATAAATTTGAGTTACCTATCGACTTTGTTATCCTCGATATGCCTGAAAATTCTAGAACTCCTATAATATTAGGACGACCGTTTTTAGCCACTGCTAGGGCCATAATTGATGTTTTTAATAAAAAGATAACTCTTACCATAGGAAAAGATGAGGTTGAGTTTAACATGGAACAATCTATGAGTAAAGATAAATCCGATGACGATGAATGCTATAATATCGATGTTTCTGATGACACGATTAATCAATTTACTCAGAAATTGTTAAAAAGTAATTTGCTTGATTCTTTTCTGCTTAAAAATTTAGAAAACACAATTGCTATAGAAGATCAAGTTGATGAGAATACTATTGATTATTTAGCTGCTGACTCTGCTGTATGTAACGCGATACAGCGCATCGAAAATGTCGATGCGGCGCATCTATCTGATGACAACAGCGATATAATTAAAGAACAAGTTTATTCCGCTAGTGCTACTGAAATTGATAGTGTTAAACCTGTGCTTAAGGATCTCCCTTCTACTTTGGAGTATGCCTATCTAAATGGGAACACTAATTCGCCCGTTATTATTGCATCTAACTTAACGCCAAAAGAAAAAGAATCACTTTTGCAGGTACTGTATAAACGAAGAGGAGCATTAGCGTGGAGTATGTCTGATATTAAGGGAATTAGCCCGTCATTTTGTACACATAAAATCCTTATGGAGGATGAATTCAAACCAACTATCCAACCTCAAAGGCGTTTGAATCCAAAAGTCCAAGATGTAGTGAAAAATGAAATTGTGAAATTACTTGACTCCGGACTTATCTACCCAATTTCCGACAGCTCATGGGTCAGTCCTATCCACGTTGTACCAAAAAAGGGAGGAATGACGGTAGTACTCAATGACGATAATGAACTAATCCCTTCAAGAACTGTTACCGGATGGAGAGTTTGCATCGACTACCGCAAACTCAATGATGCTACGCGAAAAGATCACTTCCCTCTTCCATTTATTGATCAAATGTTAGAAAGACTATCAGGTCATGATTATTATTGTTTTTTAGATGGTTTTTCAGGTTTCTTCCAAATACCAATTGCCCCTGAGGATCAAGAGAAGACGACTTTCACCTGCCCTTATGGAACCTTCGCCTATAGGAGAATGCCGTTCGGACTATGCAACGCCCCTGCTACTTTCCAACGTTGTATGACGGCTATCTTCCATGATATGGTAGAAGACTTTATGGAAGTCTTCATGGACGACTTCTCGGTGTTCGGTAACTCATTTAGTGATTGTCTCTTTAAACTTGATAAAATGCTTGCTAGGTGTGAAGAAACTAACATTGTTCTTAATTGGGAAAAATGTCACTTTATGGTTAGAGAGGGAATTGTGTTAGGACATAAGATTTCTGGGAAAGGTATAGAAGTCGATAAAGCTAAAATTGATGTAATTGCTAAACTACCTTACCCCACTAATGTAAAAGGTGTTAGAAGTTTTTTAGGGCATGCCGGATTTTATCGTAGGTTCATAAAGGATTTTTCAATGATATCTAGGCCTATGACCCAATTATTGCTAAAAGATGCGAAGTTTGATTTTTCTGAAGATTGCAAAAAGGCATTTAATATACTTAAAGAAAAACTAACTTCCGCACCTATTATAATTTCGCCGGATTGGAATTTGCCTTTTGAACTAATGTGTGATGCTAGTGATTATGCTGTTGGAGCTGTACTTGGCCAAAAGATAGATAAGAAATTTAAGCCAATTTATTATGCTAGCAAAACATTGAATAATGCCCAAGAACACTACACCACCACGGAAAAAGAACTTTTAGCAGTAGTTTTTGCATTTGATAAATTTAGATCATATCTTATATTGTCAAAAACTATGGTTTACACTGACCATTCTGCTTTGAAGTATTTGTTCAATAAACAGGATGCCAAGCCAAGGCTTATTAGGTGGGTTTTATTGCTCCAAGGATTCGATATTGAAATTAAAGATAAAAAGGGTGCCGAGAATCTAGCTGCTGACCACTTATCTAGACTTGAAAACCCTGATATGGAGGTGCTTGACGAAAGGGAAATAGCTTATGACTTTCCTGATGAACACCTTATGATGGTAGGAATTAAGAGCAATAATAATGGACCATGGTATGCCGACTATATAAACTTTATTGTTGCAAATGAAATTCCAAAAGGGCTAACATCCGACGAGAAAAGAAGGTTTCTAACTCGCGCTAGCGAGTATATTTGGGATGAACCTTATGCCTTTAAATTATGTCCTGACAATATTTTACGAAGATGCGTAGATGGTGATGACATCCCAGCAATATTGGCACATTGCCATTCAGGGCCAACGGGGGGACATCACGGTGCAGTCATCACAAGAAGAAAGATCCTTGATGCGGGATTTTATTGGCCCACTATGTTGGATGATGCAAAAGATTATATAAAAGGATGTGATGCGTGTCAACGATCCGGGAATATAACATCAAGAAACGAAATGCCGCAAAACTATATCCATGTATGTGAAGTTTTCGACATATGGGGATTAGATTTCATGGGACCGTTTCCTGAATCTAAAGGTAATAAATATATTTTGGTTGCTGTTGATTACGTATCAAAATGGGTCGAAGCGCAAGCATTACCAACAAACGACAGCAAGGTAGTACTTAAATTTTTGCAAGGTTTGTTCTCTAGGTTTGGAATTCCTAAAGCATTGATTAGTGATAGGGGGACACACTTTTGTAATCACCATCTGGGAAGAGCCTTGCAAAAATATGGAGTATATCATAGGGTTTCCACCGCATACCATCCTCAATCCAATGGGCAAACTGAAGTAACCAATAGGGCTATAAAGCGAATTCTTGAAAAAACGACTGGATATAATCCAAAAGGGTGGTCTGAAAAGTTAAATGATGCTTTATGGGCATTCCGTACAGCCTATAAGACACCTACGGGATGCACTCCATTTCGTCTTGTATACGGAAAAGCATGCCACCTACCGGTCGAAATTGAACAAAGTGCATATTGGGCTTTGACGAATTGTAATATGGATATGGAAGCTGCAACGAAGAACCGTTTCATGGAACTTAATGAACTCTATGAACTAAGAGATGAGGCCTACAAAAATACTAAGATCTACAAAGAAAGAACTAAAAGATGGCATGACTCGAGGTTACGTGGGGATAAAACTGATGCGTGGTTTTGCAACCTTACAACAGGTTTTACCTCTCGAGGGATCTCAAGAGGCTTACAACCCCACCAGGAAGTGTACCTGACCGATGTAGTATAGTGTAGTGGTAAGTACGGGGGATTGATCGTTCTCCACAGGGAATAGTGTTCGTTAGGTATGAAAGACTACTCTAATAGGTCTAAGGGTTGAGGAAGATTCTTTTTTATGTTTTTATATTTTTATGAAAGCAAGTAAAATCTCGGGTTTGAAAGAGTGGGCGGAATTAGTTGCTAGTCAACTAACCCAAATTACTACGAATGCAAATAAAATAAATAACTGAAAATAAAAAGTTTGGTGAAAACTTATGTGTAGAGAAATGTGTTCACTTAGATTTCCTTACTCCCTAACTATCTTTTACCGGTTGATTAGTGTGTATTAGTCGCGTGGATGACGGGTGTATTCCTTAATACCAATCGTGGGGTGGCGTACGTACTTCCCCAACTCTACAAGCTCCTACTTCACTCCTATGTCGAGCCGGCTAGGAAGCTCCTAACATGGGATCACTAGAATTCGCTTGTGCATTAAATACAACCATAAAAACCTTTAGTACGCATTTGGTTCATGTTTCTTAAGACGTTCAAGCAAGTTATCGAATAGGAAGTTAGCCAGTTTTCTTAAGCCTAACATAGATAAACAATCATCCAATACAACTAATAACACACTAATAACCAATAATCAATAGCTAGGTTTCATTAGATCTAAGCAAACACAAGATAAATCTAGCCTAACATATTAAACCAAAGACAAGAACAAGATAGAATCAAACAACACATAGACATATTGAATGATTAATTGATAACTTATCTTTAATGTAACATGGAAGATCTCAAGGCAAAAAGCCTTGAAAAAGATGCTAAAATCGTCTTAGGGTTTTCTCCCAAAAATTCCACACTAAGTTCCACACTAATGACAAAAAATTAGAAAACTATATATAGACTTTTGGATCTGACGGCGTCACGTTATGGAGTGTGACGCCGTCACCTCGCCGCTTCTAGGGTTCCCGGATGACCTTCTTGACGCCGTCCCTCTTTAGCTCTCCAAAATCCGTTCTGGCTTATCAAGGCTTGACGCCGTCAGACCTTGAACGTGACGCCGTCCCTCTTTGAATTAAGCCGTGACGCCCTTGATCAGGTTAAAGCGTGACGCCGTCAGAATTCACATGCAATTTTCACTGGCTTATCATGAGTAAATTTCACATCCACCTTTTCTTGCCAAGACATGACGCCGTCTGGAGTAAATCCTGACGCCGTCAAAGGTAACTTCCAGCCGATTTTTGAGACTTTGCCGTTTTCTTCACTTTTATGCTCCAAAAACGTCCAAAATGCCTCCTTTTCCAGATTTCTCCTCAAAAGTACCTAAAATGACAAAAGGAACGATTTAGGGCGATATTTGATCAAATAAATACGATTTAGGGCTTAAATGACCCCTTAAAAGCGGTACACTTTTCGCTTCATCAAATACCCTTACACTTGAGATTTGCTTGTCCTCAAGCAAATGCGCTTTTATTCTAATCAAAATACAAGTTAGGGGTCATTTAACGCTAACATAAAAGTAATTACAACAAATAATCGTTCCACTTTAATCATAATAAGCACGGAGATTATAAACTAGCACCTCACAAGTAGTGTTTAGATACTCACATCTCTCAAGTGTCATCAAAATAAATCTCATAAATGAAAACGGATAATATCTCTCACTACCTGTCATAGCAAATAGATTACCATAGGCTTGGGAAAGGATCGAAAACCTCCTCCACTAGGCGTAAGCACCTAAGATAAACTATCAAAGAGGGCTTTTAAATGGGTTATAACGTTAGGTGTAGGGAAAGGAAAACACGGTTTTGTTGGATAAGGGATATTTTACTGGTGGCGAGTTAAAGATCTTGATCAATTACATGTACTATACAATGTTGCTAAGCCAAGACTCGACTCGATTTAAGCTAATGAAAGAAAATAACAAAAACATAAAATAAACATAAAATGAAACGGGAAGGTAGTCCGTATGTTTTTTCTATTTTTCTTTTTCTCATTTTTTTTTATTTTTCTTGATTTTTTTTTTTTTTTTTTTTTTTTTTTTTTTTTAATTTTATTTTCATACACTCTTGCCCTACCATCCAAAATAATACATCATAGGGGCATTGCATTCCCCTTACACTTGAACTTTTACATAACTTTACAAATAACTATTCTAATGACTCGAATTAAGATAATTAAAACACTTGGAGTACTTTTAAAAACATTTAGCACATATGGGGGTAATAAATGATGTTCTTCCCCATTACTCCATTACACTAGTACTTTACCCATGAGTCCCAATCGTCCCAAAACAATATGTACAAGGATATGACTCGACTTAGCAACCATGTAATCAACTAGATAATTAACTTGGGTTTAAACAAATGTTGTCACAATAATGCACTAAAAATGAGTGCATACAAGGTAGGCTAAGGCGATTTGGGTGTACATTTTAGTGGGGTGTAAACAAATTCTTCCTTTAAGTAAAATGCTTAAAGGTCGAAACGAAAAGATAGGCTCTGAGGGGTGTACTAGGGGTATCGTGTACTAAAAATGAGTACAACGCAAAGGGTGTGGGAGAATTACTTGACCAATGTAGCCAATGTAATTATAACAAAAACACAGGTGTAAAACAATGGGTTAATCCTAATGCCTCTTATCACGTAGTAAATCTAACTACACGAATGTAGTCTCACTTGTGGCCTTGGAATGGTCCTAACGCAAGTTCTAGAATCTAAGTGCTACCGGTACACGCATCATAGCAAAATGCTTTTCCTACCAATTCTAGGGGCGAACCTCACATATTTGGGGGTGGAAAATTTTTTAGTGGTACGGTTTTTGTGCTAGTGATATAACTCCTATCCGTGAGACGCTCATTAAGATCAAAGTTTCACTCCTATATGTTGTAAAAAATTTTAAATTTGGCACTAAAATTACCCTAACAGGTATTTCTCTCAGTTTTATTACACATCTACTATCAAACAAACAAAAATCAAGCGTAATTGTATTCTCTAAAATCGTACTTTTACCCTCCCCTTACACTTAAGATGAACATTGTCCCCAATGTTCAAATAACAAATGTAAAAGCATAAAGTAAAAGATTGAAATCAAATACTCCCCTGATTCGCTCGGTGGATAATGAAATAATACGGTTAAATCTTCTTCCAAGGTAATGTAGAAGCTCCATGACTAATGCATCGCCATAAGCTTGATTCCATATACATCTCCTTGTCCAAAATAACCTGTTAAACCTGAGAAAACAAACACGAAAACCTGCATAACATCGGCGGGATAAATCTATATATAAGGATATAATGCTTGTGGAATGATAATTTTGCAGATTCCTGGAGATTATAAGTTGGAGATTTAATAAAAACTTTTTATGAAAACAAAACTTTCAAAAATTTCTGAAAATTAAATCTGACGCCGTCAGGTTATAAACCCTGACGCCGTCAGAAATGACCTGACAAAAATTCTCATTTTAAGTTTCCGGAAAATTTCTGGAAAAAACCTTTACCTTACTTCCTGGAAATCCTGCAAAACATCACTATGACTCGATACAAGCATTTGACTCAAACAAATACTAATATGTATGTTAATTTATTATTATTACGATTCATGTTCATTTGTGTTCTAATAAACCGATTTAGATTTCCCTTACACTTACCTTTTGCAAAATACCTTTATATGTAGTTAAGACGAAGTTAAAAACAAAATAAAGCATTTTCACAAATTAGTTTTGAACATGAATCAATAAGAATAAAAGTTAAACATACATACGGAAACAAATAAAATCAAACAAACAAATAAATAAACACAAAAAGCAAATAAAGTTTGGGTTGCCTCCCAAGAAGCGCTTTTCTTTATTAACGAGTCTTGTAGCTAGACTCAAAGTCACGTACATTACGTGATTCCATAATTGGTCACGGTTCCTAGGCCATTTTCATTCCCGGTTTTATATTCCGGTCCCAATTTCAAACAATCCTTGTAGAAACCGAATATCCTTTCCATAACATAGTCTACTCCTTTATTTCTATCCTCATCATTCCTATAGTAAACCGCTTGCTTGAGCTCCTTCTCAACATTTGACAAGTGTTGGAATTGTTCTATCTTATATGGCATTTGGTAGTTTACCTCATCGGTCTCATCCTTAAATCTAACTATCCCTAAGGAAGGTTCATAAGTCATTCTAGAGACCTCAACAAATGGTTTTCCAAAAACCACTTGAGTTAAGGATGCATCGACTATTGGGCGGATATCTTCTACAATTACAAAGTCGGTGACATAGGTGAAGTTTCCTACATAAACCGGTAATCCCCTAACTCTTCCCGTGAAGTTACTCATCCATCCCTTGTCAGGGAACATCCTATACCCAAGTTGATTTTTCATTATCAAGTTGTAGTGGGCTCTAGTCATGATGTTTATGGGTGATCTAAGGTCGATGTAGGCTTTCCACACATGCAAATGTCCGATGTTGCATGGTATGTTGAGATTAGAAGGGTCGCCTATTTCTATAATTGGTCTACCTAGGAAGTATGGTGTCTCGGGGTCATCGAATAAGTTTGTATGATATGCGCGCTCTTCCTTAGTGGGTAGCCTATTGAAGTAGTCCTTATCATCATCTACTTCTTCAATCTCACTTGTCCTAACTTCCTTATCAACCTCGACTTTCTTATCCTCATCCTTAGGTTCACTATTATCCTCATTCCTTTCAATTGGTTTAATAGTGACAATGTTGACAAAGTGGACGTGTTTGGATGAAGAGGGGTCTTTTACTTGGGGTCCGCTATTTGTGTTCCTAGCGTCCTTATGTGGAGGTGATAACACTTGGTTATTGAGAGCTTTCAACAAGTTGTCAATTTTATTGGTCATCTCCGTTTGTTGTTGATTGAATTCGGATTCGAATCTAGCTATCCGAGCTTCTTGAGATGCCATAAATTGGGACATCAATCCTTCAAAGTTATTGGTACTACCATTGCCGGAAGGATTGTTGTTGAAAGTACGGTTCGAGTTGGAACCGCTTGATTGAAAACGATTAGGTGGGTTGGAAGAATTGGTTTGTTGTGCGTTTTGGTTTTGTTTCCACCTAAGGTTCGGGTGATTTTTCCATGAGGGATTATATGAATCACCGTAATGGTTTGGCTCGGGTTTGAAAGTGTACCACTTGTCTCCCGCTCCGTCGGTACGAGAGGATGCGTAGTCCACAAAAGCTTGTTCGGGGAGTTCCATGCAATCACGAGTGTCATGGGGACCACTACATAATTCACATGAAGAAGTGATTTTGTTCACTTGGCTTGAAGGTTTAGGAGCCTCGTAGGATTTCATGAGAAACTTGACTTGGTCTTTAAGTTCTATGATCCTACGGTCGGAAGTGCTTGAATTGTTCGAAGGCAAAGATATTGCCTTGACCGTTTTATTCAAATCACGGGGATCACTCCAACTTTCGTTGTCATAAAGAGCAAGATCCTCTAGGAGAGCCCATGATTGTTCCGCACTTAGATCACGTAGCTTGCCACCGGCCGATTGGTCAATGGTTTGCCTTGTGTAGAGATTGATATGGTCATAGAAGATTTGGACTTGGAGCCAAAGTTCTATGCCATGGTGAGGGACTTTTTGGAGTAAGTCCTTGAATCGAGTCCATGCCTCGTAGAGAGTTTCGCCTTGACGTTGTTGGAACATCAAGATATCATTCCTTAGCTTGGTAGTTCTTCCCGGTGGGAAAAACTGAGCAAGGAAACGAGTGGTGAGATCATCCCAAGAGGTGATGGATCCTGCGGGTTGACGTTCTAGCCACTGACTAGTTTGGTCCCGCAGAGAGAATTGAAAGAGACGCAATCGGGTCATCTCTCGAGTGGCAACATCAAGGTCTATAGAATCAACGATTTTGAGAAAGTCCTTGAGATGTTGATTAGGATCTTCAGAACGAAGTCCATGGAATGCGCATCCGCTTTGCACCAACCGGATGGTGTCGGATCGCAAGGGTGTGACATTGGCCCCTTGAATGAGCTCAATGGTGTTTCGATAGCCATGGTGGCTAGGACGGGAGTACTCTCCTAAAGTACGGGCTCTAGGAGGTGGTGGTGGTGGGTTGTTTGGATCAAGGATATTACCATCTTCCATGATGTCGAATGGTAATGGTTACGAACAAAGAAACGAAGAAAATAGATAGACTAAAGAAAACCTAGAAAAAGAAAATAAAAATCTCACTAGAAAGGAATCTAGTGAGTAGACCTATAAAATAAAAATTCAACCTAAACAATAACTATTCCCCGGCAGCGGCGCCAAAAACTTGATGCGTGGTTTTGCAACCTTACAACAGGTTTTACCTCTCGAGGGATCTCAAGAGGCTTACAACCCCACCAGGCAGTGTACCTGACCGATGTAGTATAGTGTAGTGGTAAGTACGGGGGATTGATCGTTCTCCACAGGGAATAGTGTTCGTTAGGTATGAAAGACTACTCTAATAGGTCTAAGGGTTGAGGAAGATTCTTTTTTATGTTTTTATATTTTTATGAAAGCAAGTAAAATCTCGGGTTTGAAAGAGTGGGCGGAATTAGTTGCTAGTCAACTAACCCAAATTACTACGAATGCAAATAAAATAAATAACTGAAAATAAAAAGTTTGGTGAAAACTTATGTGTAGAGAAATGTGTTCACTTAGATTTCCTTACTCCCTAACTATCTTTTACCGGTTGATTAGTGTGTATTAGTCGCGTGGATGACGGGTGTATTCCTTAATACCAATCGTGGGGTGGCGTACGTACTTCCCCAACTCTACAAGCTCCTACTTCACTCCTATGTCGAGCCGGCTAGGAAGCTCCTAACATGGGATCACTAGAATTCGCTTGTGCATTAAATACAACCATAAAAACCTTTAGTACGCATTTGGTTCATGTTTCTTAAGACGTTCAAGCAAGTTATCGAATAGGAAGTTAGCCAGTTTTCTTAAGCCTAACATAGATAAACAATCATCCAATACAACTAATAACACACTAATAACCAATAATCAATAGCTAGGTTTCATTAGATCTAAGCAAACACAAGATAAATCTAGCCTAACATATTAAACCAAAGACAAGAACAAGATAGAATCAAACAACACATAGACATATTGAATGATTAATTGATAACTTATCTTTAATGTAACATGGAAGATCTCAAGGCAAAAAGCCTTGAAAAAGATGCTAAAATCGTCTTAGGGTTTTCTCCCAAAAATTCCACACTAAGTTCCACACTAATGACAAAAAATTAGAAAACTATATATAGACTTTTGGATCTGACGGCGTCACGTTATGGAGTGTGACGCCGTCACCTCACCGCTTCTAGGGTTCCCGGATGACCTTCTTGACGCCGTCCCTCTTTAGCTCTCCAAAATCCGTTCTGGCTTATCAAGGCTTGACGCCGTCAGACCTTGAACGTGACGCCGTCCCTCTTTGAATTAAGCCGTGACGCCCTTGATCAGGTTAAAGCGTGACGCCGTCAGAATTCACATGCAATTTTCACTGGCTTATCATGAGTAAATTTCACATCCACCTTTTCTTGCCAAGACATGACGCCGTCTGGAGTAAATCCTGACGCCGTCAAAGGTAACTTCCAGCCGATTTTTGAGACTTTGCCGTTTTCTTCACTTTTATGCTCCAAAAACGTCCAAAATGCCTCCTTTTCCAGATTTCTCCTCAAAAGTACCTAAAATGACAAAAGGAACGATTTAGGGCGATATTTGATCAAATAAATACGATTTAGGGCTTAAATGACCCTTTAAAAGCGGTACACTTTTCGCTTCATATAAAACGTTTACTATTGGAGAGAAAGTGCTACTATTTAATTCCAGATTAAAGATGTATCCTGGTAAACTTAAATCAAGATGGACGGGTCCGTTCGTTGTCAAGAAAGTGTATCCTTATGGAACTATTGAAATATGCGATAAAAATGGTTATATATTCAAAGTAAACGGGCAACGTGTGAAGAAATACTTTGATAATAAAATTGAGGATAATGAGAACGAGGTGGTGGAGTTTGAACCTGAAGTAATGGAGTGAAGAGCTGAACGTGAGTCTAACTTGAAGACTCTGGAATAAAGACAAGTGCTGACCGGGAGACAACCCGAATTTATCTTTTTATTATTCTGTTTTTGTGTCGAGTCAGTCAGGCCGCAGAGGATACGGCGCATCTCAATCCTGAGATGCGACGCATCTCCTGCACTGGTCATATCTTACTTTATTTTTCTGCATTTTTATTTTCGACTTTAAAACTTTTTATCAGTTTATTTTAATGCGGCGCATCCCTGGTTAAGGATGCGACGCATCTTCTATTCTGATCCGTAATTATTCCAGGCTCGATACGGCGTATCTTCTTCCATAAGATACGGCGCATCGACTGACCTGATGATTTTCATTTTTAATTTTTATGTTTTATTTTAACTAACTACTAATGTATTATGCAAGTGTGAACCTTTCTTAACTTAGGTGTTTTAAAGTCTTGGTGGTATTATAGATTCCTGCATTTCCTGTGGATACATCGAATATGAAGCCTAAACGTTCTAATCCACAAGAAAGATGATTTTTGCTCTTATACAAATGGAGGATCATACCGAGCAAATCTCAGGGGAGTTTTTCTGTTCTAATTCTTTTATTTTCCAGTTTTTAACCTTTGATACAAACAACGAGGACGTTGTTTAACTTAAGTGGGGGGATTGGAGAATTAGAACACTTAACTCTTACTTGTCCTAAACTTTTCAAAATATGCTTAAAATGCGCTTAATATATAAAAATTTAAAATTTTTTAGCATGTTTTTGTTTAAAGTCTAAGTTGCATAGCTGCACACATGACGTTATTTTCAAAAAATTGTGATTTTTCAAAATTCACAAATCTATGAGTGTGCCGGTGACTTGTAAACTTTAGAACTTGGCTTGTATACTATTCGAGACCACCATAATAAGTATTATTTATATAATTGGAATGAGTTGTCTAAATTGGTAAATTTCTAGGATTACACCCAAATAGCCTTTATATGTTATGTGTTATTAGCTAACTACACTGGTTAGTTAACCCCCGTATAAACCCTTTTGTTACTCTCACTTTTAGAGTAAGATACCCCTAGAAAAACACTCAGAGCCATTCCTTTCGTTTCTTACACCTATGTTTAAAATGTTTCGTTACACCCTTACACCTTAGCCTACCCTATAGATTAAAATCCGTGGTTGGTTAATTGCTTTAGGCAAAGTGTGTTTCCTTACATTACCAGTATTCGCGTGCGTAATTCATTATCTATGGTTAGGTCGGGAAATTGCACAATGCAATTGGAGTGAAAGTAAATATTGTATATCTTTGAGTTTATTTTTTGTGTGTTTACTACTTTCACTATTATCGTTATTTCTGAAGTCATGAAAAGTATGGAAAAATTATCCAGAATTATCATTTTAGTGATGTGGTGAAATTTTACACATCTATGTTTATGTTAGTAGTTTGAAAAAAAAAAATCGAAAAAATAAGAAAAGAAAAAGAAAAAAGGAAGAGTTGGATGTTTGTTTTAACCAACGATGTAAAGTTTTGTATTAAGTGGTCGATATCACCACTGATTGTATATTATATCTATGGATTGAATGGGAGTTGGCAGTTATGGGAACACCAACTAAGGTTTATTCTTTGATTGAGATCTTGTTGAGTATAATTCGTGTCTACCCTAAAGCGTGTGTTTCAAGTGTTAAAGCGTGAGTTATTCTATGATATGAGTCTTATTCATGGGATGGTTGGGATAGTGATTAACCACACTTAGGATTTTAATTTATCTGTTTTGTTTATTTTTCATTTTACACCAATTTATATCCCAAATATTATCCATACCCTGTATTATTCTTTATCCAACCAAACCTTTGATTTATTGAGATTAGGGATTTGAGCAATCTTAAGTATCGTAGTCGTGGATTCGGCTATGTATTTATGATTTTGTCGCCCTTTTTGATATATTATTATTGGTGAAGTTTGGACCTATCTTTAGCCTATTCGAGTTAAGGATTTGAGCAATTGCAAGTATCGTGTTCGTGGATTCGATCATGTATTTGTGATTTTGTCGCCTTTTCTGGAATTTGAGATCGATAGAAATTAAGAATGATTAACCCTTAAACCTAAAAACCCTTTTTACCGCTTTAGACTTGTTATTCCTTGGCTTTAGTGGGGGAGATGTGTATACTTGCCAAGCTTATGATAGAATATTCGTCACGACTGGACAGTTAAACGATTAGATTTGCTTTTATCAAAATTATTTTATTTTACTTCTAATTCGTTAAGTGTTTGGTTGTGTGATTATGTCAAAAATGAATACATGCTTAAATATAAAAATAAATCCTAATATCTTTTAGGATACATTTTCATAAGATTAATTCTAAGGTTTACTTGGGGACAAGTAAAGTTCAAGTGGGGGGATATTTGATGAACTCAAATAAGTACATTTTATTACTATCATTTATCCTAATTATTTGACTTGTTTTATTATATTATGTATGAGGATTGATACTTAATCGTTTACTTTTGTAATTCTCAGGTAAAAACAAGCATTTGGTGAAACTTAGCGATTTTGGACTAATTATGGAGCAAAACATGCAAGAAGTTAAGAGTCTACTGAAATGTACAAGATCAAGACAAATCTGCTCCAGATGCGCCGCATCTCACTTATTACATACGGAGCATCACTATCAAGATTTCACCAGATACGATCCAAGATACAAGTGGACATGCGCCGCATCCAAGAATGAAGATACGCCGCATCTTCTGGCGGTGTACGAATATTCCTGAATATATTAATCTTGGACCGCACGCGAAGTTAAGTCAATGCGCCGCATCTACTTACTAGATGCGCCGCATCTTACCCTCAGACAGAAACTATAAATACCCCAAGACCAGACGAATTCAAAAAGCTTTTAGTCGAACAAGTACGAAGACCAGAAATACCTAAGGCCGAATTCAGACGAATAGGCAGCACAAGACACACCCAAACGAAGATACAAGAGCTGTAAGAAGGTGCTGCATGTGTTTAATTAATTAAGTAGTTTTGTTTTATTGTGTTAGTAAACTTTAATTCATCAAGATTGGTGGCTTGTGTAATGTGACAACGGAAAGATTGCACTCCCTTAAAACTGCTTTCTCATTAATTAAAGTTTATATGTTGATGTCTTTGGTGACTTTTATTAGTGCATTGATAACCTCTGTGTCTAGCTGAGCGTTGATCGGGTCGCCATGCCTCTGCCCTCACCTATTTATTAGATCGCCTATGCATTCTATCGTCTGTAGAAAAGTAGGAAGAAAGATAAATAGGATAGTCATAAGTAATCATTAAGGGTTTACTCGCCGATAAGATTAGAACCAACGAGAAAGGACTTAATCTCGGTGCGTTGCATCGAACTATACACTTCATATAAAACTAGCAATAAAACAAGTGACAAACTACTTATCTATCAGGACAGATCTTCTTATTGTCTCAAGTATTTATCTGTGTACGTGTGTGCTATTCGCTGATTCGTGCCTATTGGTTTAGTTTATTAATTAATTGCAACCAAATCGTGCCAGTCTCTCAGGCTGAACCCCCTTGCGTTAGAATAGGTTGTATAGCTAACTTAATTTATTAAAATACTGATTAGAATAACTAGATAATACGTTCCACTCTTAGTGATCGACACTCTACTTACCATTATATTCATACTGACCGGGTACACTGCTCGTTAAGTGTGTGTGTTATTGATAAGTCGGCTAAATATAAATTTAAAACTTGAGTAGGCATTAATACTGCTAAACCGCAAACGACACAACGCACCGCATCAGTTAGGAAATTGAGTATGCATTGTATATACTCAATTAGACTCCAACCTAGAAGATTAATAAGACACCATTTATTATGGAATGTGATGAATAACATTAAGTCTTAAAATTGAAGTTCAAAATTTGTTAAACTGCTTTTGAGTAGGTTATTAACAAATTTAATGTAAGGAACTATCAATATGTATTTGTAATGTCCCAAAAGCGAACAATTTCATGTTGCTCTACTTGCTAAGTATTTATGGATAGTCTATAAATTGCTAAAGGCAAGTGGGAGTTTTATCTTGAAAAGATAAAATTATAAGTTACATGATCTTCTAAAAATACACTAGCAAATGTCATGCTGAGGATTAAACATATTAATGTTAAATCTCAAGATGATGGAATTCTCATTCATAGATCCGTAAGGATATCTTAAATATTGGCATAATATGTTGAGGATTATGAGTTACAGGATTATGGTAAACCTGTTAATGAATTGCAAATTTTGAATTTGGCAAGTTACTCATACTATGAATGATTAGATGCAGTGCATAAAGATAATTAGTTTTGAAAACTTAATTAATCTTGAACGCTATAGTTTCACTATAAAATGAAGATGAGTTTCTACAAAGGAATTGAAAATCCTAGATATTTAAATTTTGAGTAGAAATCATATGGACAATTCTGTATACATATTTAATGTATAGAAAGATTATCAAACATACTTAAGCAATTAACTGTGATTGAAATTCTTTGTAGGCACATTAAATGTATAAAGATTATGATTGTCATTCTTAGTTTCATTTATATGAAATTAACAATGGAATATCAAAACTCTTTCTTGAGTAATTACTTAGGCGAGGACGATAAGTAATTGAAAGGAGTATTTGAATTTAAATAATCTTTGAAAGTATACAAAGTGCGATCATTTATGAATGGATTAATGCATGCATCTGGGGATATACTTTTGTTTAGTTATTAAATCCATATTTTGATTTATAATTAAATTGAGGCAATCTCTTAATATTCCTAAAAGCTAGTGGGAGTATTAAATGTATTTTCTTATTTCATATATGTTGTATAACATATAGGAAGTAACTGTTGGGAATTTCGGAAATAAGATATTTCTTGTTGCTGCCGATAGTGAAAGTTGGTTCCTGCCGATAGCTATGGTTCCTGCCGAAGCTCATTGCTGCTGATAGTTATATTTTGTTTCTGCTGATAGTGTTTGTTGCTGCGGATATTATTGTTAGTTATCCGTATGTTTAGTATGTTTATTTTTAGAAGATATAATGTTTATCTCTTTACTCGTTTTCTTGTATGGCGGGTTAGGGTTAGGGTTTCTTATCATTATAAAAGAAACACCCCGTCTATGAGTTTAATACATCTTTTACAAGTTAACAATCTTCAATAAAAATTATCTTTTAGTTCATTATACGATCCATAGAGGATCATAGCATTAGTTCTTTTCTGTTTTACTTCGTATTCAGAGATTCTCTTGTAGTGTGCTTGTGATTACATAGGCATCCTACCGATCCACATAGGCTCAAAGATCTAGCAGGTGTGTTAGATTCAACAAGTGGTATCAGAGCCTCGTGAGGATCTCTGATCAAGGAGCAAAAGTTCTCTAAAACAATCTCTCTAAACCATTACACTATGTCTGGATCAGCAGATAAATTTGAAAGGTGGACCATGAAAGTCAGAACCCTGCTATCGTTTAACTCAAGGGGAAAATGGACAGAACCTGCTGATGCTGATAGTCTCAACCAAACTCAAAACATGGTTCATAATGCAAAGGATAAAGTGGAAGAATTTGCTTTTGTGGGGGCCTCTCATCAGGTACAACATTGTCAATTTGGGTGTCATGAATTGTACTTGAACCTTAGGAGAGAATTTGATGAAATGGAGCCTGAATATAATAAATTGTTTGTAGATATTCAAGCGTATAAAAAGGCTCTTAAAACTGTGGAAAAACAAAAGGCTTGGCATGAAGCTAATCAGCTAGCATATGAACAAAAGATAAGGGTTTTGGAAAGAGATTTAGAGAACTCCAATAACTGTCTAAAACATTCTGAAAGAGAATATGCTAAGTTGAAATTAGAAAATCAGGAATTACAGGCTAAACTGGATAGTGAGGTGGCTAGGATAAATTCATGGCAACAATCTGAAAAATATCTTGTTAATTATGGTAATCAGTCAGGTTGGCGTAAGAAAGGGTTGGGATTTGATGTTGGGGATTATCACCCTAGAATATTTGATCCTACCCCTAAGGAAGTTGATTATAAAATTCCAGTTAAGTTTGTTAAGGAAGGAGGGATGAATGCAGTTCCTCCACCTATAAGAGGTGTTTTCAAGCATGTTCCTATCCACTCAGCCCTTGATCTTGACACAGATGAATCACACATGACATATGGGAAAAAGTCAAATGACTCATCTGATTCTGAGTGTGAGTCTAATGACTTTGTCTCTTGTTCCAAAAGCAACAAGTCCTATGAATCTAAGTCCACAGGATATACCTCATGTGATTCAAATGACAAGTCAACCTCACCCAAGTCTTATGACTTCACTTCTGGAGCATCTAATGATGAATCTATTTCTAAAATAGCTTCCCCTGACAACAGCTCTCTTAACTCTGTTAAAAACAACTTTGTCTCTAGTTCCAGTAGTGATAATTTTGTCGGTAATAAGAAAAGTTCTGGTAAGATCAAGGCTGTTAGGAAGAAGACTTGTTTTGTGTGTGGTAGTCAATATCATCTCATTAAAGATTGTGACTATCATGAGAAGAGAATGAAGATGAATGGTGGGGAACAACAGACCAGGTCGTTGTGGAAAAATGTTAAACAAATTCCTCTATATGTTCCACAAACAGCAGGAATGAACCCTTATAGAGCTCCCTTTCCTGCTGATAGACCTGTTCCTGCAGTTATGCCTGTTGCTGCTGATAGTCAGGGAACCATTCCTGCTGGTGCTTCTTCATCCTTTCAGAGGGATTTCAGGCCTGTTTATTATAATCCAATCTTTGGAGGGGGAATGGCTTACTCTCCATGGTATCCTTGGTAATTGTCCAGTTTGGCTGATCATGTTGTTGTATTCTTATTTGCTGGTTTTGAGGGGAGGCATTAGCCTAAGGGGAGGCTAATGCTTGTAATTTTGTCTTGTTTTTCATTCGTTTATGTTTTATGTTTTGTGTTTCTCTAATTTTGTTTTGCAGATTTTTAGTGTCTTTTGTTAGCTAACTATGTTTTGCAGCTCTCAATTTCTCAATGCTTGGAATTATAACTAAAGACAGTAATTTCCATTCATCATGATTAAGATGATTACATTCAGTCACAAAACACAAAAGCTACATATCAACATCATTTAAACATCATACCAACCTTCAAACATCACTCCACCTAAACCCTGCCACCTATTCCATCTTCCCTTTTCCCTTACCCATATAATCAGGCATAAACCTCCTACCCCTCTGACAGCTAATTTCTTCATACACATGGGGGGCTGGGAGTGCCAATACCACTGGGAGTGGCTGTCTTGGTTCAGGGGCTGGATGATCCCTCATTGGAGTTGAAGAACTTGGGGTAGTTTGTCTCTGATGTGATCTGGGGCGTAACCTTGCAGTTGGCTGTCTTGGCTGTGGAGCTGGTTGGCTTGTCTGAGGAGTTGGTTTGGTGGAATGACTTCTTTGTCTTGGATCTTGGCTTTCACGTTGTCGATTGTGTCCGAGGATTCGACTTCGAAGGTGTTGGTTTTCCCGGTTAGGATTTTCACAAGAATCCGCGTCTCCTTTTGGTACCGGTACTTTGCAGAAGGTAGCAGTTGTCCTTTCCATCTCTTCAGTAAGCAGAGCCACAGTTTTCTTCATCTCTTCCCTTAGCTTATCCGTGATGGGAAAATTGGGAGGATATGTCTCCCATTCACCCTGATAATAAGTCAAGGACTTCAGCTCTGATGTTCCTTCATCATCAGAGCTAGAGTACTCAAATGACGAAGGAGTAGATGGAAGAGGATCAGATGAATATGAATCCTCTTCAAACTTTGCCTTACCTTTGTTTTGAGAAGATGATGCAATTTGGGGAAAGTAATTTTCCCACCCTGAGTCGTTGGAGGAGGAAGAGTCTGATGAGATTTCGATGATTGGAATTTTGGATGAACTCATGTTTTTCTTTGGTTTGAAGATTTAATGAAGTTATTGTGATAATGAAGGTATTTTATTTGGGAAAAAGAGCTTTTATAATGAGAAGGTGATTAGTGCAAATTTATTGTTGGTTGGTGTTGTGATTTAATTCGGGCATGTTATTCCTAATGACTGGTTTTGGAAGGTTGACTTTGGTCAAACCATTTCATTGCGGCCGATTGGTCAAACCACTTCATTGCTTCCGATTGACCATGTGTTACTACCGTTTGACTAATGGTTCCTGCTGACTATGTTAAATTTTGGGGAAGTTTATTTAGTCAATTGGTCAATGATACGTGCGCGGAATTGCAGCGATTTAAATTGATATATTTGGCAACCTAACCTAAAATTGCACTTCTCTCATCTCAATTTCTCAAAATCCTATCAAACCCTAATTCATTATTTTTCTCATTTCAAACCCTAGTTCATTCATCCAATACAATGACAACTCTTCGCTACAAGGATGATCACAACAAGGTTGCATACTTAGAGTCATCTTCTAGAAGTGATGGTTATGATGAGGTGTTAGCTTTTCTTCGTGGGTCATCTATTCACTATGCACTCACTCATTGTCCTGTTACGGTGTATGATTCGCTGATTAAGCAGTTTTGGGCAACAGCTAAGGTTAGACACATTGTGGGAAGGGAGGACGACATCATTGCCACCATTGATGAGCACGAAGTCATCATTACAGAGGGGTTGATTCGGATACAGCTTCAATTTCCTAAGGAGCATGGGGAATATGATCTTTCCAGGCAAGAAATCAATGATGGTATGGCTGCCATAGGTTATCCTGTCACTGGTAGTTGTACATTTTATAAAAATAAGCTGTCTCCTCAATGGAGATTTCTTGTTCATACGTTACTCCAGTGTATGAGTATAAAGACTGGTGGTTGGGACCAATGTCCTAGTCTCATTGCGTCTGGTCTTGTTTGTCTGTCACAGGGTAGGATATATAATTGGGCCAAATATATTTTTGAAGGGATGATTGAAAATATCACTAATGATAAAAACAGATTTTTAATGTATCCTAGATTTCTTCAAATTATCTTAGGTGTTCGAACAAATAACCCATCCCCTAAGATAGTGAATCGGATGACTGCCAAAATGTTTGCTATGATGAAAATGAATTTTGCAGGCCAACATTTGCCATTATTACCTGCCATGTTACAAAATGCCAATCCTGCTGACAACCCAGATCCTGCCAACAATGTCAGTGTCCCACCATCACCCAATGCAGCTGATGATAATGCATCCAATGCTGCTGGTGAAGGGACTTCAGTTGCTGCTGATGCATCTGCATCTGTTGCTGCTGATGACTCATTACCACCATCACCTAGACCAGCTACACCTAGTCCTGAGACTAATTTCCCTGATGAACCCAGTGTCCAGACCACCACAGTTGTTTCACCTGTTATCCAGCCCACACCTTCTGTGGACTTGCCTTCTTCTTCAAGGCTTTCAACTCCTAGTCCTTCTAGGCAGCCTTTTAGTGATGACACCCATACAGGGGGAGAATTTCATGTTTCTCCACCTAGATCCAATGAAGCTCCTAACACCTCAGGCATTCCTGCTGGTGGAGTTGAGGATGCTGCCGATCTCACTTTTATGTCCCAGTTACTTGACAGGTCTGTGCAGAAAATTGAAGCATTGAAGTTAGAGCTTAAAGAGACCAAAATGGTTTTTAGTGAGAAGGTGGAAAATTTGGAAAAGGAGCTCAAGGACACTAAAGAAACTTTTGGTGAGATTATTCAAAAGCTAAATGAAAGGATCAGCTCTTTAGAAGCTCAACATCTGCAAAAGAAAAGAAGGGTTGTGCTTTCTGAATCTGAGGATGATCAGGATGATATGTCATTTGATGGACTAAATGTGATGGCTTCTGTTTCTCTTGATAGTGCACACACTGAAGTACCTACCTCTTCTGAGCCCACTACAACTTCTAAACCTCAGGCTTTCTCAAGACCAAGGACCAGGCAGCCCTCAAGAGTGTCAGCTTTTGAGATGTTTCAATCCACCATTGCTGCTGATGTCTTTGGTGTTGTGTCTGATGTTCCTGCTAGGGTTAGTAATGTTTCTTCTGAGCATAAGGTTCCTGGTAATTCTGCTAGTAGTAGTGATACCATTCCCCTTGATGCAACATAAAATGATGAAGAGATAGCCAGACAAGTGAGTGCACAGGAAATTGCTGCTGAACAAGCTAGACTAGCTCAGGTTGCTCAAGATGAGGAGCTTGCAAGGAAAATGTCTGCTGATGAGAGGAACATTGCTGGGATTATGAATAGCACAAGCTCAGAAGATCTTACTTCAGAAGAGTTCAGTGAGCAAGTTGAATATTTGTTGGCTTCTGATATGATTATTAGAGCTCATGGGTTTATGATTCTTCAAAATTCAGAGTTGGGTATGGAAGAAAAGTCAGATCAGCTCAAGGCATTTATCTTAAAGACTCATAGAGCATCCACTTGGAATGACTTGATGCATAGGATCAGTGCAAGGCAAAAGTCAGGTTTTAAGATGCCTACAAACAAAGACAATGTCAATTTTATGAAGGACTATCTGAAGAATCAAGCTAACTACAAGCTCAGTGACTTCAAAAGTTGGACTGATGCTGCAATTCAAAAGCTGTTCCTTGATACCTATGCAAGGATAAATTCTTCAGTCAAGACAGACATTCAACAAAGCAAGAAAAGAGAGTCTTCATCTTTAGAGTCTGATGTTACAAAGAAACTGAAGTCTGGAGAGACATTGTCTGGTGCATCTTCCTTTATTCCTACTGAAGGTTCTCAGGATACCACATTCATTTCACCAATTCCTTCTGTAGATGCATCTGGTGCACCACAAGAAGGTCCTATTCCTGATGGTATTCCTGCTGCTCATGACTCTGTTTCTGCTGAACCATCTTCCTCAGTTCCTATTCAGCAATATGGTCTAAGGACAAGGCAGAAGAGTCACTCTCACCACCCTCCTTCTAGGGATATTTCTGAAGTGGATGATCAAGAATTGGTTAGGGTTGACTCAGACAGTGATTCAGAAGGTGATTCCATTCATTCTTGGGGTCATATTGCTCACTGGGAGATTAGGTCTACTCCTGAAGGTGAAGTCAATGTTTGGTTTTCCCTTGATGGGACAGTCAAATTCTTTACCTTTCTGAGGGAGCTCTTGAATAAGGTCGAGAGGAAAGATTTGGAGAATCTTTATAAGATAGTGGATAATTACTATCAAACTCATACTCCTACTGGGATTGGCCTAATGCTTTGGGGAGATTTACAAGTTTTAATGAATTCATTGGAAGGTGAAAAGGCTCAATTGGTGTGGGGTAATCAATCATCCTGGAGAGTATTTTCTTGGAGGTTATATCCTTCTTCCAATGTTCATGTAGTGGAGCTCCTTTCTGGCAAGATCCTGTCTATGTTTGTGGATGTCACTTATCCTTTATCTGAGGGACTTATGAAGAGAATGCTCACACAGAAGGTCCGAGTTCCCAAGCATACTATTGGAAATGATTTAACCACAGCTGAACAGTTGGTCAAATTCATCAAAGATCAACTTGCAGCTGCTAAAGGTTCATCTACTTGATCAGGCTTCTTGTTGTTGTTGTATATCTTTCTTTCTTTTCTTATTTTCTTTCTTTTTCTTTTGGTTTGTTTCTTGGTTCTTTTAGTTTAAAAAAAAATTGTATATTTTGTGTGCTAATAAGTTGGTTTTGAGCAACACCTTGCAGGTACAGTGTTGGTGTTTACACCTGCACAGCAAATGGTATTCAACTCACCATGTCTTGCAGACAAGAAAGAGTTGACTCACCATGAGGGTACGGCTCTGGTGTGATAATCAAATCCGTTGATAGCTGTAATAGCTTGCTCAAAGCTATAGGGTACTTCAACTCACCGATGGTTCATTCCTGAGAGTTGAAATGGTTCTCAATTCACCATGGATGTAACCCTTTATGGGATCCAAAGAATTGGCTAGTCACAAAAGTATGGTTTGTGGTAAAGACATTTGGTATCCATATTTGGTATTCAATTCACCAAGGTTCAGTTGAAACCAAAGAATTGGCTAGTCCTGAGCAAACGGCTACAGGTAAAGACAAGTCAAATCCGTTTACAGTTGCTGGTTTACTAAAAATCAGATTGTTATCAATGTACCATGGTCTTATACACCAAAACATTGGCTACTCCAGTAGTGATGGCTATTGGTAAAGAGACATCAAATCAATTAATTTTCAATGATTCACCTCTCACAGGAGTTAACACACCTAGATGTGATGAGAATAGTCTGAAACTTAAGTGATTTGATGTACATATTGTCATAGTAGCAGTCCAGATCCAGAATGCCATGGTGACCAGCTTAGATCTTCTTTTGAGGATGATTTCCTATTGCTGCTGAACTATCGAAGTTGCTGCTGGACGTTTCAAGTGTTGCTGCTGGTTACTTACTGATGCTGCTGCTGATCTAATTCTCTCCCTATGAACTTCAAAGTACCTTCAGAGTAGAGTAAACGCTAAGGGAATCTTTTCGAAAATAAGCTATTTCCTCAAGATTAGGGGAGGATTGTTGGGAATTTCGGAAATAAGATATTTCTTGTTGCTGCCGATAGTGAAAGTTGGTTCCTGCCGATAGCTATGGTTCCTGCCGAAGCTCATTGCTGCTGATAGTTATATTTTGTTTCTGCTGATAGTGTTTGTTGCTGCGGATATTAT
The DNA here is from genome assembly GCA_021014915.2 of Artemisia tridentata subsp. tridentata. NCBI lineage: Eukaryota > Viridiplantae > Streptophyta > Magnoliopsida > Asterales > Asteraceae > Artemisia > Artemisia tridentata. Next base: position 135,631,816 of record CP139505.1, on the reverse strand, counting down.
TGTTAGTTATCCGTATGTTTAGTATGTTTATTTTTAGAAGAGATCATGTTTATCTCTTTACTCGTTTTCTTGTATGACGGGTTAGGGTTAGGGTTTCTTATCATTATAAAAGAAACACCTCGTCTATGAGTTTAATACATCTTTTACAAGTTAACAATCTTCAATAAAAATTATCTTTTAGTTCATTATACGATCCATAGAGGATCATAGCATTAGTTCTTTTATGTTTTACTTCGTATTCAGAGATTCTCTTGTAGTGTGCTTGTGATTACATAGGCATCCTACCGATCCACATAGGCTCAAAGATCTAGCAGGTGTGTTAGATTCAACAGTAGCATTCCATTAACATTAAATGTTAAGTCTTAATTTGGAATGAAACTTCACGTGAAGATTTAGAAAATACAACCTTGGGATATATGTTTATTATTTTAAACATAAGCGGTAAAATTATTGATTCTAATAAACATGATTATACTATTAGAAAGTCTAGATAGATACATATCTTTGAAAAGATATGACATGAATAAATCTAAGTTTGACGAAAGGATTTTTCATGTACATCATGTTGTTTGTTGTATCATGCTTGATGAAAGATGATTTGACAACATTAATATCTAATTGAAAGTTATTAGATAACTAAGTGTAATGGATATGGTTAGATTTAGAATTAACATCCTCATCCTGGAATAGCTCCGGAATTCTAAATATGAACCATATGGCAATTGTTGCGTAGTTGATATAGCCGACAAATCGTGAAAGATTGGAAGGTAACAAACCTTACACATTGGATATTAAAGTTTACTGGATTTTAAAAGGCATATTGTTGTTTGCATAAAATGATGCTGATAAGATTGAGACGACACTCAATACTAGTCATGGTAGGATTTCATCCTAGTTAATGGCCATGTATACTAGTTATGCTTAGCTGTAAGCATAGTTGCATTTTACATTAAAGAATTAGAATACTTTAAACTATAAAAGGTTTGATAGTTTGTTTGTCATAAATTCGTGGTTGAGGATGTCACGTATTTTATGAAATATTATGTGGCATTATCAAGATAATTGATAGCACACATACAAGAACTACATTAATTGAATTCTTGAAATAAGTATTCTCAAAATTCCCATAGATCAAAATTAGTTGATTTATGCCTTGTCAACAAGTATGTTTGACATGACTTGAGGCATAATTCATTAATTGGAATTATCATGCATTGATCTATTTTAGTGTTTGGATAATGGGATGTTTTGAACAGTTATTATTTTAATGAAATAAAATAATGGTTATGTTTGTTTATCATTTTCTTAATAATATATCCTATATTTGCATGTTTATATCCTTGAATATATTTATATATTCTAAACTATCCGTTGCCAGTTAATGATATGGGAATATCATTAAATTAAGGTAAATCTGAGTATTGGTATAATATACTTGAAAGTATATTGATGCGTTGTCATACCAATTTCACATGATATTCAAATTGTTTGAATATAGGACTTAATCCCGCCACATGAGTTTACTTTATGGATCTTGTCATCAAGTAAATCATGAGTATATAGTTATCCTCAGACTTGAGATGCCAGATAACTGTCATGCATGTAGTGCATTTCTTTGATTCAATTTAACGCTATACGTAACTGGTAGCTATACGGATTGTTTTGGGAAGCGTTGCGAAGTGCATGTGTGATGCTCGTAGTCAAGATAGAATTTGTTCCTTCAAATTGTTTGGAGGTTAATACTATTGGGCCCCTCGTAGGGTTGACAAGATGTTTGTGCGGCCGCACCCAAGATCTCCCCTGAATAGTTCAGATGATTTGGTAATCTTGCTCAATCATAAACAACGAGAAACATAATTATTAATAAAGAATGACTTAGATCCATATCTTTATTAATGTAGTATTAGAACAAAAGGATAAGTATGATGATTAATCATCAAGTGGTTTTTCCAGGAGGCCACCACCCGAGTTGTACTAGGGGAATTGGCGTGTTGCTAGACGCTAACCAATGTCATTACCGCTTTTAATAGATTTCCAAGTGGGAGCTGTTAGAGTTTTGGAAAAATATTAAATCATGTATGACTAGAATCGAACCCGGGACTGAGGGATTGCACACTTTACGTATGAATGATCAAAGGAATAATTAATATGTATAATTGTTATATAGTTTAATTATTTGGACACAAAGTAAATAATGAAGGGGGTTGAGTGTCAAGTTTTGGAACTTGAGGAGGTATTAGACTCAAACTTGGAAAACAAGTTTGGAGGCTATATAAACTCCTCATTAGCTCTCAAAAGATATGATTTTTTGATAGATACTCAAAAAGAAAAAAAAATACGACACATTATAATATTACTTATTATATATTGTGGTTGTTAGACAAGCCATGAACAGTCGACAATATTAATGCTCAAAAAGTCAATTCTTTATGTATTCAGATTCATGCATCGTGATCTATCATGGAGTATGATAATATTGACTTATGTATATTATAAGATATTATGGGCATGATTGTACCATATGACATATACATGTGTATCGTATAGCATGTATATATTATTTACTTCCTTCTTGAATAATAAATTCAAGGTTTATTGAGCAAAATAGTTTTGGTTTAATAATCGTATTCATTCACTAGCATCAACCTTTGATCGAGTGATAGTACGTGCGTTCGAGAGCTCAGTAATATCTTACTTTAGATATTAATCTTGGATTGTGGAAAAAAAGGTAAGGGGTTCCACGTTAATCCGTTTGATTGTTCAAGTGAAGGAGAAAGAAGATTTGATCCTTGTTCTTGCTAGGATCATAACGGTACGTTCCTATTTAATATTCGGTAATACTTTGTATGTGTTAAATTAAGATCCTTGATTCCGCTACTTGCTTTTTGATGTTTATTTATTTATTTGAATGTCAAGATATTTAAATTCCAACAGTGGCATCACGAACCAATTTAACATGTAATTGTTATTACCTAAATGCATAATAAAAATCGAATCTTGATTTGGATTTACATGTTAGCGATTTCTGTTTAGTTTAGAACATAAAAATATAAATCGTACATAATTTAGGGGGGGTTCGACCCTTCTTTTATTAAAATGTTAGTTTTGTAACCCTAAATTAGGACATGTTTATGTGTTTATTTGAATAAGGGTTACGTTCCTGTTTAATTCATAATTCTTCATGCAAGGAATTATGAATTAGGGTTTGTTTTATTTGCTACATGTTTAGATAAATCTAAAATTAGGGAAGACCTAATCTATTAAATTAATGAATCAGTTATGTGCAATGTGGTATTTAATTATTAAAACTCACGCGGTCAATTGTTGGCGTCTGTGGTCCATTGGGTACAATGCGCTCGAAAACCAATGGGAGTTTTATTAATTATATACATAATAATTACGCATATAGATTATTAATAGGTTTTATCAAAATGTTTGCATGTGGCTATATGATTTAATTGTTAAGATTATATAAGTTATTTGTGTTTATTTAATTTTTGTTAAAATTACTTGTCTTATTTGTTTAAATTAATTCTTGAATTGTAAGCAAAAAGAGGGTGATTTTTTGTATAAAAATTAAATGGACCTAATAACTATGAAACCTTGATGTGGTAAATTATTTATTGTCAAGTCTTATATGCCGACAGTGGTTCATTTCGAACGGTAATTTGCTCCCAGGCGAGACTAGCAATTTAATAATTTATAACATAATTTTATAAGACTTAGAATCATAAACTTTTAATTGATTGATGTAACTGTACAAATGGTCAAAGCGGCGGACCTAATGTTGACAAACTATAAAGTGGGTATAAGGTTGGTTTCGCATTAAATTGTGGCCTTAAAGAGACTCCATTCTGTCTCTCCGCTCGCCTGTGCGTCAAATTAGACTTACCAAGTACACCATTATATGTACGAAGCATCTTAAGGCAAAGTTGTAAGTTACTCAACGCCTCAATTAAAACTTTGTTGATTTAACTCTTAGCAAATTGGTAATTAAAATAGTTTTGAAAACCTATGATACAAAGATGAGTGCATGCATCTTTGTACATATTTTGATTATAACATCAAAATAAATACCCTAAAATTTAAGTCCATGCTATCTAATTATAAGAGACACATGGAATTAATATCTGGCGTAAGTGAGACCTTGACACAGATATTAACAACAAGGTAAATTGCATTTTTTTCATTACTACCAGATCAACTAAATGTAATGGATCTATGTGAATTTATAAGTTTCTAAATTAGACGACTTAATTAAGTTATAAGTGAGACCTTGAGACTTAAAGCATGAGATGGGAAGAAACATGCTTACATTGCAAATTGTTTGGCAAATGTAATTCCCATAAATTAAGGAGTCGGAAAAAAATTTCGCGATTATTGTACGACAATTACCATCTTTTGTACTTTCATTGCTAGCAGATCAACTGATGTGGTGGAACTATGGAAAGTTGGATCCTAGTTTTCAAGAAAATTAAATGGTTATTTTATATTTCCTGGGTAGTTTTTCTTTTCTTGAAAAATTATTATCGAAAATACTAAAATTGAATTTTTTAAATTCATTTAATGTATTAATGCAACATTAAAAACCGTAAACGTGGGGCATTCTTTTAGCAGAAAATTGATCTACACCCGTAGGGGTTTAGGCTAGAGTCAACTTTACTAAAAGAACAAACCATGTCTACTTTCTTTGAGAAGAGTGAGACTTAAACCATATACCTTTTCATGTATGAGAAGGGTATAATGGGAAAATTAGAATTGTCTAAATTCTAAGAAATAACTCATAGCAAAATTTTAATAGTTAAGAAAATTGCACATTTTATGAGTTATCAAATTAGAAGCTAGACTAGTTACCGCAAAATTGGAAAAAGGCAAACTAGCACACTTTGTCTAGTTGTTGTGCTTTGACCACTTTTAGATGCTACATACCATTGTGGGGATGGTAGTCATATTAAGTAAGAAATTGCATGCCCAATTATTTCCAAGTTAATTGAATTGATGGATAGTCCATCATTTACTAAGTATAATACATTCTTTAGTACCTAAGTAATTGTTACGTATGGGATTACTCAAAGGTGTAAGAAAGTAAATAGCACACTATTTGCTTTTACTGGTTATGAAACACTTATAATGTTGTCAAATCCAGTGGGAGCATTGTGATGTAATTACTGAATAACATATATTAATGTAATGATCTGTAATTCAGTGGGAGCTACGAGCTTGTTATCTTGGTAGTAACCCAAATTATCTCTAGAATGTCTTGAGATAATTACTTTTCAATTGTAGACACTTGTTGGTTTAAGGATAGTCATATGCGTTTCCTTACTAAATAATTTGGGTCTATATCTACGAATATCTATGACACAATCATATTGATCACATAAACAAACGATTGACGAGTTGTTTATCTGATACATGATGTTGTTCCATGCACAAGTGGGAGAAATCTTAATTGTGTGCAAGCAACAACACAAAAGAATATGATTTAAAGGATTCTCTTGACTGCAAGGTAAGAGAATTAATGTTCTAATGTGATTTATTCACATCTAATTAATAGAACACTTGGAATTAATATCTAGCGTAAGTGAGACCTTAACATAGATATTAATAACAAGGTAGATTACATACTTTCATTACTAGCAGATCAACTGATGTAATGAAACTATGTTAATTTGCAAGTTCTAAATTAGATTCTTATTAGAACAAGTGTCAATATGATAATGAGACTACTTCAAACTAAATATTTATGTATTACTGAAATGACATAAATAAATGAAGTAATCTAATACTACTTCAAATTTGAATGTTTATCTATTCTTGGAATGTCATAAATATATGAAGTAATAAATTAACTTGAAATACTATTGAAACGAAATTGTGGTGTTTAGGATTACTTTATTTATGCATATTTATATTTTATTGTAAAGTTATAAATATGAAGTCTTTTAATTGTTACAAGACTTATAATAAAGTAAGACCTTAACTTGTTATGTTTTTATTAAAACATATACAAGAAGTCATTGAGTTGATCAATGATTTATAACGTATAATGGGAATATAACAGTTATGTCTTCTAGTAAAGACATGAACATGAAGTGACTTGGTTAAAAGTACTTATGTTATATAGCATGCAATTGGTTTGAAAAATCTATTTCACCATTAACTTGATTTAGTTGGTAAATAGGTAAGCCAAACAAAATATATTTATCTTACATATTGTAAGATTGTCTTACAATATTAATCCTAATGAAATACATAATGGTTATGGTACGTTCTTTGTTTGATTAAAGATAACTATATCTTCCTTTCTTCCAAATTGTTATCATGGTTAGGAAATTGAGTATGCATTGTATATACTCAATTAGACTCCAACCTAGAAGATTAATAAGACACCATTTATTATGGAATGTGATGAATAACATTAAGTCTTAAAATTGAAGTTCAAAATTTGTTAAACTGCTTTTGAGTAGGTTATTAACAAATTTAATGTAAGGAACTATCAATATGTATTTGTAATGTCCCAAAAGAGAACAATTTTGTGTTGCTCTACTTGCTAAGTATTTATGGATAGTCTATAAATTGCTAAAGGCAAATGGGAGTTTTATCTTGAAAAGATAAAATTATAAGTTACATGATCTTCTAAAAATACACTTGCAAATGTCATGCCGAGGATTAAACATATTAATGTTATATCTCAAGATGATGGAATTCTCATTCATAGATCCGTAAGGATATCTCAAATATTGGCATAATATGTTGAGGATTATGAGTTCAAGATTATGGTAAAGCTGTTAATGAATTGCAAATTTTGAATTTGGCAAGTTACTCATACTATGAATGATTAGATGCAGTCCATAAAGATAATTAGTTTTGAAAACTTAATTAATCTTGAACGCTATAGTTTCACTATAAAATGAAGATGAGTTTCTACAAAGGAAATGAAAATCCTATATATTTAAATTTCGAGTAGAAATCATATGGACAATTCTGTATACATATTTAATGTATGGAAAGATTATCAAAAACACTTAAGCAAGTAACTGTGATTGAAATTCTTTGTAGGCACATTAAATGTATAAAGATTATGATTGTCATTCTTAGTTTCATTTATATGAAATTAACAATGGAATATCAAAACTCTTTTTCTTGAGTAATTACTTGGGCGAGGACGATAAGTAATTGAAATGAGTATTTGAATTCAAATAATCTTTGGAAGTATACAAAGTGCGATCATTTATGAATGGATTAATGCATGCATCTGGGGATATACTTATGTTTAGTTATTAAATCCATATTTTGATTTATAATTAAATTGAGGCAATCTCTTAATATTCCTAAAAGCTAGTGGGAGTATTAAATGTATTTTCTTATTTCATATATGTTGTATAACATATAGGAAGTAACATTCCATTAACATTAAATGTTAAGTCTTAATTTGGAATGAAACTTCACGTGAAGATTTAGAAAATACAACCTTGGGATATATGTTTATTATTTTAAACATAAGCGGTAAAATTATTGATTCTAATAAACATGATTATGCTATTAGAAAGTCTAGATAGATACATATCTTTGAAAAGATATGACATGAATAAATCTAATTTTGACGAAAGGATTTTTCATGTACATCATGTTGTTTGTTGTATCATGCTTGATGAAAGATGATTTGACAACATTAATATCTAATTGAAAGTTATTAGATAACTAAGTGTAATGGATATGATTAGATTTAGAATTAACATCCTCATCCTGGAATAGCTCCTGAATTCTATATATGAACCATATGGCAATTGTTGCGTAATTGATATAGCCAACAAATCTTGAAAGATTGGAAGGTATCAAACATTACACATTGGATATTAAAGTTTACGGGATTTTAAAAGGCATATTGTTGTTTGCATACAATGATGCTGATAAGATTGAGATGACACTCAATACTAGTCATGGTAGGATTTCATCCTAGTTAATGGCCATGTGTACTAGTTATGCTTAACTGTAAGCATAGTTGCATTTTACATTAAAGAATTAGAATACTTTAAACTATAAAAGGTTTGTTAGTTTACTTGTCATAAATTCGTGGTTGAGGATGTCACGTATTTTATGAAATATTATGTGGCATTATCAAGATAATTGATAGCACACATACAAGAACTTCATTGATTGAATTCTTGAAATAAGTATTCTCAAAATTCCCATAGATCAAAATTAGTTGATTTATGCCTTGTCAACAAGTATGTTTGACATGACTTGAGGCATAATTCATTAATTGGAATTATCATGCATTGATCTATTTTAGTGTTTGGATAATGGGATGTTTTGAACAGTTATTATTTTAATGAAATAAAATAATGGTTATGTTTGTTTATCATTTTCTTAATAATATATCCTATATTTGCATGTTTATATCCTTGAATATATTTATATATTCTAAACTGTCCGTTGCCAGTTAATGATATGGGAATATCATTAAATTAAGGTAAATCTGAGTATTGGTATAATATACTTGAAAGTATATTGATGCGTTGTCATACCAATTTCACATGATATTCAAATTGTTTGAATATAGGACTTAATCCCGCCACATGAGTTTACTTTATGGATCTTGTCATCAAGTAAATCATGAGTATATAGTTATCCTCAGACTTGAGATGCCAGATAACTGTCATGCATGTAGTGCATTTCTTTGATTCAAATTAACGCTATACGGATTGTTTTGGGAAGCGTTGCGAAGTGCATGTGTTATGCTCGTAGTCAAGATAGAATTTGTTCCTTCAAATTGTTTGGAGTTTAATACTGTTGGGCCCCTCGTAGGGTTGACAAGATGTTTGTGCGGCCGCACCCAAGATCTCCCCTGAATAGTTCAGATGATTTGGTAATCTTGCTCAATCATAAACAACGAGAAACATAATTATTAATAAAGAATGACTTAGATCCATATCTTTATTAATGTAGTATTAGAACAAAAGGATAAGTATGATGATTAATCATCAAGTGGTTTTTCCAGGAGGCCACCACCCGAGTTGTACTAGGGGCATTGGCGTGTTGCTAGACGCTAACCAATGTCATTACTGCTTTTAATAGATTTCCAAGTGGGAGCTGTTATAGTTTTGGAAAAATATTAAATCGTGTATGACTAGAATCGAACTCGGGACTGAGGGATTGCACACTTTACGTATGAATGATCAAAGGAATAATTAATATGTATAATTGTTATATAGTTTAATTAATTGGACACAAAGTAAATAATGAAGGGGGTTGAGTGTCAAGTTTTGGAACTTGAGGAGGTATTAGACTCAAACTTGGAGAACAAGTTTGGAGGCTATATAAACTCCTCATTAGCTTTCAAAAGATACGATTTTTTGATAGATACTCAAAAAGAAAAAAAAAACGACACATTATAATATTACTTATTATATATTGTGGTTGTTAGACAAGCCATGAACAGTCGACAATATTAATGCTCAAAAAGTCAATTCTTTATGTATTCAGATTCATGCATCGTGATCTATCATGGAGTATGATAATATTGACTTATGTATATTATAAGATATTATGGGCATGATTGTACCATATGACATATACATGTGTATCGTATAGCATGTATATATTATTTACTTCCTTCTTGAATAATAAATTCAAGGTTTATTGAACAAAATAGTTTTGGTTTAATAATCGTATTCATTCACTAGCATCAACCTTTGATCGAGTAATAGTACGTGTGTTCGAGAGCTCAGTAATATCTTACTTTAGATATTAATCTTGGATTGTGGAACAAAAGGTAAGGGGTTCCACGTTAATCCGTTTGATTGTTCAAGTGAAGGAGAAAGAAGATTTGATCCTTGTTCTTGCTAGGATCATAACGATACGTTCCTATTTAATATTCGGTAAAACTTTGTATGTGTTAAATTAAGATCCTTGATTCCGCTACTTGCTCTTTGATGCTTATTTATTTATTTGAATGTCAAGATATTTAAATTCCAACAGTGGCATCACGAGCCAATTTAACATGTAATTGTTATTACCCAAACGCATAATAAAAATCGAATCTTGATTTGGATTTACATGTTAGAGATTTGTGTTTAGTTTAGAACATAAAAATATAAATCGTACATAAATTAGGGGGGGGGGGGGTTTCGACCATTCTTTTATTAAAAAGTTAGTTTTGTAACCCTAAATTAGGACATGTTTATGTGTTTATTTGAATAAGGGTTACGTTCCTGTTTAATTCGTAATTCTTCATGCAAGGAATTATGAATTAGGGTTTGTTTTATTTGCTACATGTTTAGATAAATCTAAAATTAGGGAAGACCTAATCTATTAAATTAATGAATCAGTTATGTGCAATGTGGTATTTAATTATTAAAACTTACGCGGTCAATTGTTGGCGTCTGTGGTCCATTGGGTACAATGCGCTCGAAAACCAATGGGAGTTTTATTAATTATATACATAATAATTACACATATAGATTATTAATAGGTTTTATCAAAAAGTTTGCATGTGGCTATATGATTTAATTGTTAAAATTATATAAGTTATTGAGTAAATTACACGGATCGTCCCTGTGGTTTGTCCAAAATCAATGGTTTATTCCCTCGAGTTTCAAAGTTGCGTGTATGGTCCCTCTGACAGCAAAAGAATAACACCTATGGTCCCTATCGCTAACTGACGTTATATATTCCGTTAGCAAGTTTCAACGTTAGTCCATTAACCAAACAAGCGTTTGCAACGTTAGTCCTTTTCCTTAACGGCCGTTTGCAACGTTAGTCCTTTTTTGAAAAATATTCGAATAATTTTAATAAATTCGAAAAAACTTATAAAAATTCGAAAAACTTATAAAAATTCAAAAAATTTTTAAAAATTCGAAAAAATTTATAAAAATTCGAAAAATTTATAAAAATTCGAAAATTTTTTAAAAATTCGAAAAAACTTATAAAAATTCGAGAAATTTCTAAAAATTCAAAAAAATTTAAAAATTCGAAAAAATTTATAAAAATCCGAAAAAATTTTAAAAATTCGAAAAAACTTATAAAAATCCAAAAAATTTATAAAAATTTTAAAAATTTCAAAAATTTAAAAAAATTAGAAAAAATTTATAAAAATTCAAAAAATTTATATAAATTCGAAAATTTTTTAAAAATTCGAAAAAACTTATAAAAATTCAAAAAACCTATAAAAATTCAAAAAACTTATAAAAATTCAAAAAATTTTTAAAAATTCGAAAAAACTTATAAAAATTCGAAAAATTTATAAAAATTCAAAAAATCCTAAAAATTCCAAAAATTTATAAAAATTCGAAAAAATTTATAAAAATTCAAAAAACTTATAAAAATTCGAAAAATTTTTAAAAATTCGAAAAAACTTATAAAAATTCGAAAAATTTATAAAAATTCAAAAAATATTATAAATTCCAAAAATTTATAAAAATTCGAAAAAGTTTATAAAAATCCAAAAAACATATAAAAATTCGAAAAATTTTTAAAAATTCGAAAAAACTTATAAAAATTCGAAAAATTTATAAAAATTCGAAAAATTTTAAAAATTCGAAAAAATTTATAAAAATCCGAAAATTTTTTAAAAATTCGAGAAAACTTTTAATAATTCAAATAATTTACAAAAATTATAAAAATTCCAAAAATTTATAAAAATTCAAAAAATTTAGAAAAAACTTATACATTCACACGTCCCCTAACGGTATTTCCATAGGCCAAAAGCGGTCCACGGTTGCTTTCATTTCTTTGGACTCGAAAACAAATATGACCACCTTTGTCAAAACGTATTGAGTAAAAAGGAAGGTCGCGTTTTTCTTATTTTAGGTAGGAGATAGGAACGTATCTTTCAATGGAATAATGATATACACATGGGTTGGGATAGGGTTTTATTTGGTTAGAAGATGTAAAAGAGTTAAATAAATTATTATATGATCCATTGAAACAGACGTATGAAATTAAAATGGAATATCATATATCTTGGTTTAGGAATTAGAGATATTCATATCTTTTCCAAAAGGGAGGAAACGTGTGAGGTAAACGTGTGAGGTAATTTTTCGAATTTTTATAAATTCTTTTGAATATTTATAGATTTTTTGAATTTTTAAAATTTTTTGAATTTTTATAAATTTTTTGTATTTTTATAAGTTTTTTCGAATTTTTATAAATTTTTCGGATTTTTATATATTTTTTCGAATTTTTAAAATTTTTCGAATTTTTAGATATTTTTATAAGTTTTTTCGAATTTTTAAAATTTTTTTGAGTTTTTATAACTTTTTTCGAGTTTTTATAAGTTTTTTGAATTTTAAGATTTTTTGAATTTTTATAAATTTTTATAAATTTTTTGAATTTTTATAAGTTTTTTCGAATTTTTATAAATTTTTTCGATTTTTTATAAATTTTTCAAATTTTTATAAATTTTTCGAATTTTTATAAATTTTTTCAAATTTTTCTAAATTTTTTGAATTTTTATAAATTTTTGGAAATTTAAAATTTTTTTGAATTTTTATAAAATTTTCGAATTTTTGTAAATTTTTTCGTATTTTTATAAATTTTTGGAATTTTTATAAATTTTTGAATTTTTATAAATTTTTCGAATTTTTATAAGTTTTTTCGAATTTTTAAAAAATTTTCGAATTTTTATAAATTTTTCGATTTTTTATAAATTTTTTCGAATTTTTATAAATTTTTTGAATTTTAAATTTTTTTTGAATTTTTATAAATTTTTCGAATTTTTATAAGTTTTTTCGAATTTTTATAAATTTTTCGAATATTTTTCAAAAAAGGACTAACGTTGCAAACGTTGCAAACGGCCGTTAAGGAAAAGGACTAACGTTGCAAACGCTTGTTTGGTTAATGGACTAACGTTGAAACTTGCTAACGGAATATATAACGTCAGTTAGCGATAGGGACCATAGGTGTTATTCTTTTGCTGTCAGAGGGACCATACACGCAACTTTGAAACTCGAGGGACTAAACCAGTGATTTTGGACAAACCACAGGGACGATCCGTGTAATTTACTCTAAGTTATTTGTGTTTATTTAATTTTTGTTAAAATTACTTGTCTTATTTGTTTAAATTAATTCTTGAATTGTAAGCAAAAAGAGGGTGATTTTTTGTATAAAAATTAAATAGACCTAATAACTATGAAACCTTGATGTGGTAAATTATTTATTGTCAAGTCTTATGTGCCGACAGTGGTTCGCTTCGCACGGTAATTTGCTCCCAGGCGAGACTAGCAATTTAATAATTTACAACATAATTTTATAAGACTTAGAATCATAAACTTTTAATTGATTGATGTAACTGTACAAATGGTCGAAGTGGCGGACCTAATGTTGACAAACTATAAAGTGGGTATAAGGTTGGTTTCACATTAAATTATGGCCTTAAAGAGACTCCATTCTGTCTTTCCACTCGCCTGTGCGTCAAATTAGACTTACCAAGTACACCATTATATGTACGAAGCATCTTAAGGAAAAGTTGTAAGTTACTCAACGCCTCAATTAAAATTTTGTTGATTTAACTCTTAGCAAATTGGTAATTAAAATAGTTTTGAAAACCTATGATACAAAGATGAGTGCATGCATCTTTGTACATATTTTGATTATAACATCAAAATAAATACCCTAAAATTTAAGTCCATCCTATCTAATTATAAGAGACACTTGGAATTAATATCTGGCGTAAGTGAGACCTTGACACAGATATTAACAACAAGGTAAATTGCATTTTTTCATTACTACCAGATCAACTGAATGTAATGGATGTATGTGAATTTACAAGTTTCTAAATTAGACGACTTAATTAAGTTATAAGTGAGACCTTGAGACTTAAAGCATGAGATGGGAAGAAACATGCTTACATTGCAAATTGTTTGGCAAATGTAATTCCCATAAATTAAGGAGTCGGAAAATTTTTTCACGATTATTGTACGACAATTACCATCTTTTGTACTTTCACTGCTAGCAGATCAACTGGTGTGGTGGAACTATGGAAAGTTGGATCCTAGTTTTCAAGAAAATTAAATGATTATTTTATATTTCCTGGGTAGTTTTCTTTTCTTGAAAAATTATTATCGAAAATACTAAAATTGAATTTTGTAAATTCATTTAATGTATTAATGCAATGTTAAAAACCGTAAACGTGGGGCATTCTTTTAGCGGAAAATTGATCTACACCCGTAGGGGTTTAGGCTAGAGTCAACTTTACTAAAAGAACAAACCAAGTCTACTTTCTTTGAGAAGAGTGAGACTTAAACCATATACCTTTTCATGTATGAGAAGGGTATAATGAGAAAATTAGAATTGTCTAAATTCTAAGAAATAACTCATAGCAAAATTTTAATAGTTAAGAAAATTGCACATTTTATGAGTTATCAAATTAGAAGCTAGACTAGTTACCGCAAAATTGGTAAAAGGCAAACTAGCACACTTTGTCTAGTTGTTGTGCTTTGACCACTTTTAGATGCTACATACCATTGTGGGGATGGTAGTCATATTAAGGAAGAAATTGCATGCCCAATTATTTTCAAGTTAATTGAATTGATGGATAGTCCATCATTTACAAAGTAGAATACATTCTTTAGTACCTAAGTAATTGTTACATATGGGATTACTCAAAGGTGTAGGAAAGTAAATAGCATACTCTTTGCTTTTACTGGTTATGAAACACTTATAATATTGTCAAATCCAGTGGGAGCATTGTGATGTAATTACTGAATAACATATATTAATGTAATGATCTGTAATTCAGTGGGAGCTACGAGCTTGTTATCTTGGTAGTAACGCAAATTATCTCTAGAATGTCTTGAGATAATTATTTTCCAATTGTAGACACTTGTTGGTTTAAGGATAGTCATGTGCGTTTCCTTACTAAATAATGTGGGTCTATATCTACGAATATGTATGACACAATCATATTGATCACATAAACAAATGATTGACGAGTTGTTTATCTGATACATGACGTTGTTCCATGCACAAGTGGGAGAAATCTTAATTGTGTGCAAGCAACAACACACAGGAATATGATTTAAAGGATTCTCTTGACTGCAAGGTAAGAGAATTAATGTTCTAATGTGATTTATTCACATCTAATTAATAGAACACTTGGAATTAATATCTAGCGTTAGTGAGACATTGACATAGATATTAATAACAAGGTAGATTGCATACTTTCATTACTAGCAGATCAACTGATGTCATGAAACTATGTTAATTTGCAAGTTCTAAATTAGATTCTTATTAGAACAAGTGTCAATATGATAATGAGACTACTTCAAACTAAATATTTATGTATTACTGAAATGACATAAATAAATGAAGTAATCTAATACTACTTCAAATTTGAATGTTTATGTATTCTTGGAATGTCATAAATATATGAAGTTCTAAATTAACTTGAAATACTATTAAAACCAAATTGTGGTGTTCAGGATTACTTTAGTTATGCATATTTATATTTTATTGTAAAGTTATAAATATGAAGTCTTTTAATTGTTACAAGACTTATAATAAAGTAAGACGTTAACTTGTTATGTTTTTATTAAAACATATACAAGAAGACATTTAGTTGATCAATGATTTATAACGTATAATGGGAATATAACAGTTATGTCTTCTAGTTAAGACATGAACATGATGTGACTTGGTTAAAAGTACTTATGTTATATAGCATGCAATTGGTTTGGAAAATCTATTTCACCATTAACTTGATTTAGTTGGTAAATAGGTAAGCCAAACAAAATATATTTATCTTACATATTGTAAGATTGTCTTACAATATTAATCCTAATGAAATATATAATGGCTATGGTACGTTCATTGTTTGATTAAAGATAACTATATCTTCCTTTCTTCCAAATTGTTATCATGGTTAGGAAATTGAGTATGCATTGTATATACTCAATTAGACTCCAACCTAGAAGATTAATAAGACACCATTTATTATGGAATGTGATGAATAACATTAAGTCTTAAAATTGAAGTTCAAAATTTGTTAAACTGCTTTTGAGTAGGTTATTAACAAAATTTAATGTAAGGAACTATCAATATGTATTTGTAATGTCCCAAAAGAGAACAATTTTGTGTTGCTCTACTTGCTAAGTATTTGTGGATAGTCTATAAATTGCTAAAGGCAAGTGGGAGTTTTATCTTGAGAAGATAAAATTATAAGTTACATGATCTTCTAAAAATACACTAGCAAATGTCATGCTGAGGATTAAATATATTAATGTTAAATCTCAAGATGATGGAATTCTCATTCATAGATCCATAAGGATATCACAAATATTGGCCTAATATGTTGAGGATTATGAGTTACAGGATTATGGTAAACCTGTTAATGAATTGCAAATTTTGAATTTGGCAAGTTACTCATACTATGAATGATTAGATGCAGTCCATAAAGATAATTAGTTTTGAAAACTTAATTAATCTTGAACGCTATAGTTTCACTATAAAATGAAGATGAGTTTCTACAAAGGAAATGAAAATCCTAGATATTTAAATTTCGAGTAGAAATCATATGGACAATTCTGTATACATATTTAATGTATGGAAAGATTATCAAACACACTTAAGCAATTAACTGTGATTGAAATTCTTTGTAGGCACATTAAATGTATAAAGATTATGATTGTCATTCTTAGTTTCATTTATATGAAATTAACAATGGAATATCAAAACTTTTTTTCTTGAGTAATTACTTGGGCGAGGACGATAAGTAATTGAAATGAGTATTTGAATTCAAATAATCTTTGGAAGTATACAAAGTGCGATCATTTATGAATGAATTAATGCATGCATCTGGAGATATACTTATGTTTAGTTATTAAATCCATATTTTGATTTATAATTAAATTGAGGCAATCTCTTAATATTCCTAAAAGCTAGTGGGAGTATTAAATGTATTTTCTTATTTCATATATGTTGTATAACATATAGAAAGTAACATTCCATTAACATTAAATGTTAAGTCTTAATTTGGAATGAGACTTCACGTGAAGATTTAGAAAATACAACCTTGGGATATATGTTTATTATTTTAAACATAAGCTGTAAAATTATTGATTCTAATAAACATGATTATACTATTAGAAAGTCTAGATAGATACATATCTTTGAAAAGATATGACATGAATAAATCTAAGTTTGACGAAAGGATTTTTCATGTACATCATGTTGTTTGTTGTATCATGCTTGATGAAAGATGATTTGACAACATTAATATCTAATTGAAAGTTATTAGATAACTAAGTGTAATGGATATGGTTAGATTTAGAATTAACATCCTCATCTTGAAATAGCTCCTGAATTCTAAATATGAACCATATGACAATTGTTGCGTAATTGATATAGCCGACAAATCTTGAAAGATTGGAAGGTATTAAACATTACACATTGGATATTAAAGTTTATGGGATTTTAAAAGGCATATTGTTGTTTGAAAACAATGATGCTGATAAGATTGAGATGACACTCAATACTAGTCATGGTCGGATTTCATCCTAGTTAATGGCCATGTGTACTAGTTATGCTTAACTGTAAGCATAGTTGCATTTTACATTAAATAATTAGAATACTTTAAACTATAAAAGGTTTGATAGTTTGGTTGTCATAAATCCGTGGTTGAGGATGTCACGTATTTTAAGAAATATTATGTGGCTTTATCAAGATAATTGATAGCACACATACAAGAACTTCATTAATTGAATTTTTGAAATAAGTATTCTCAAAATTCCCATAGATCAAAATTAGTTTTTTTTGTGAAAGGTGAAATATTATTAATCACAAAAAGTACAATATACTCTTTAAACACTCATGGACAAGTCCCATGTTGTTTTCACAGAGTACTCACAAATAGACTTGACAATTACAAGTATTCTATAACCAAACTCCTAATCAGTAATACTGTTTACTAATGCTCAAACTAATACAGACACCATGCTATTTTTACATTCTCCTTTGACTGCATTTACTTCTTGGCTCTTCTTATCTGCACTTTCCATATTTCTTCCACTTCTTTGACTGATTTTGTATCCTTTACAATAAAGCTCATAATTCTCTTTTTGATGCTGTTTATAATATTCTGAATCAAGACTTCCTCTGTTCTTTCACAACTTTGGAATAGCCTTTTGTTTCTTTCTTGCCACACAAAATATACAGCAGCTCCCAGAATCAATCTCCTCACAATACTCCAAATGTTTTTGTTGGCTTTTAAAGCTGAGAACTCTTCAATAATATCCCTCCATTTGTATGAAAACTTTTTGCCAGCTAGCTTCTGTAACTCACTCCACACTTTATTAGTATAAGGGCATGTGAACAACAAATGCTCATGTGAATCAAGGACATGTTTGCAGAATACACACTTCATATCATCATTTGGTTTCCAGACTGCAATCCTATCCTGTGTCATAAGCCTCTCTTGAATAGCCATCCAAAGGATAAAAGAGTGTTTAGGTATACACTGTGAGAACCAAACAAAATCTTTCCATAACACTTTGTTACCATTGCAGCATAAATCCTTCCACACTATTCTTGTTTCAAACTCTTTTCTGTTTTCATTATTAGTTATCCATTCTGCTTTGTCTTTAACCTCATTGACCAAAACAGGAACTTGTATATTACTAAGATTAGGAAATTTAATCCTCCACTCTTCAGGCCAACACCAGTTACTGTTGGGTATGCTTAAAGTGACGATCATTATCGAGTCAATGAGTCTTGTAATATGTCATGTAATAGCTCGTTAGAATCGTAAAAATATAGTCTACAGGATAGTAGAAGTGTGCCGTCTAGTTTAGGATGAGTATTTATGTTAATGTTGAATTAGTGAAATATGTAAAGACGGCACACTTCCCTTCCCTTATGTATGGGAGACTATAAATAGTGTAATCCTCTCATTTGAGAGGTGTGTGTTGGAAAAGTGTAAGAGAAATTCTCTCTTATTTTATCATTAGATCTTTCTCTCTCTAGCTTTCTCTCTCTAGATCTAGTAGGTAATTAGTGGTTAATCTTTAGTAGCTTAATTCATATAAAAGTTTAAATCATCAAGTGGTATCATTCGCCTAGGGGTAATTTAGGTTGTTAAAAGGTTAGATCTAAGAAAAAATTAAGAAATCCGAGTTGTTTATTGTTCATCCGAGTTGTTACTGTTCTTCAGAGATATTCATCGAACTTTTTGTTCATCGAAGTTTCAGGGTTTAATCGAACTTAAAAGTAGTCGAACTATTGATTATTCAACGAGTTAGGTGATATAATCGAACTTCTGGGTTAATCGAACTTCAGTGATCGAACTTCAAGTGATCGAACTTCAGTGATCGAACTTCAAGTGATCGAACTTCAAGTGATCGAACTTCAGTAATCGAACTTCAGTGATCGAACTTCAAGTGATCGAACTTCAGT